>HG992287.1:10000000-15000000 GCA_905220595.1 Spilosoma lubricipeda
GGCTTCTCTCTGCCCAGCTTCCGTAAGAAAGGCAAGCCAGAGGTCTGAGTCGGCAGTAGATTCCAAACCGTGCATGTGTTGGCCAGGTGCATCTAACGGTCCTCTTGAGCTTACTGAATGCATTAGGTGTTCTGAAACATATATAGCACAGCAGTGGAAACAGTTAGTTTTTTTTAATCTTTAAGTAGGTATTAATGCTGTTTCTACATAATCATCATCATCATCAGCCTATCGCAGTCCACTGCTGGACATAGGCCTCTCCAATTGCACGCCACTTAGTTCGATTCTACATAATAATAATAAATAAATATTTCGAACATCTAATACACAACGCCATCTAGTCTGAAGCTAAGCAAAGCTTGTGTTATGGGTACTACCTAGTTAGTATACATAGAAAACACCCAAACTCCAAAACAAATATTTGCAGATCATACAAACATTTGGTCCGACCCGGGAATCGAACCCGAGACCTCAAACACAGCAGTCACATACGCTACCACTGCGCCACCGAGGCAGTTGATAGTACATAGTTGTATAGATGTGAAAACTTTAAATTACTCTGTACGGATGACTGGTAGTGGTACAAGCATTAATTTTACATCATAAAGCAGCTAAACACATCCAAAACGTTGCAGAATTATCTATACATTTTTTTATTTCTATAATAGGTATGTATGTGTATGAAAAACGAAGAAAAAAATACACGTAATAAAAATAAGTATAGTTTCTATAAAAACGTTTAAGTAATAAATAAATGTTAAACACGTTGGTGAGGGTACATAAATCTATTAAGGGCAAATGGCTTTAGTCACGTGTGTTTTTCGAGGACATCTTACTAGTTTTGGCCTCGAGGGATCATTATTATGGAGTCAAGGGAGATTCTTTAAGGAGTCAGGCGCAAAACTGGATTGGCATTGTTATAATTCTCACGTTAGCTTTGAATACCTGTCTTTCATCCCTGAAATACTTAAGTAGCATAGTACATAAAAAAATATAATGTCAAATTGTACAACCCTACAAAATTTAAAAAAAACGATTTCAAGAACTGGACCAAATCGAAATGTGACTACACGTTAAGCACCAGCTTTTAAATAAAAAAATCATCGAAATAGGTTCAGTCGAAAGTTCTGAGGTAACAAACATAAAAAAATACAGTCGAATAGAGAAAATTACCCATTTTTAACCGACTTCAAAAAAGAGGAGGCTCTTTTATGTTAATTTTTTTTTATTTTAATTAAATTATGTTAATTTAATGTTAAAGCACCTATGTTGCACTTACATAAGTGCAACATAGCTGCTTTAACATTTTTCGGTTCTGCAACATAGTAATCAGCTTTATTATTATGTACTAGCTGAACCCGCGGTTATTGCTGTACTGCAAATAACGCCGCGGGACAAAGTTAGTCTAAAAAAAAGTAGCCTAAGTTACTCCCTATACCGGATCATTAGCTACCTGCCAATGAAAGTCCCGTCAAAATCCGTCCAGCCATTCCAGAGATTACACGGAACAGACAGACAGACAAAAAAAATTTTAACTACATTTTTTGTAAATGTACCGTGCATATATACATATGCATTTAGTAAAACGTGGTTATTTTAGTATTACAAACAGATACTCCAATTTTATTTATTTGTATGTATAGATAGAAAAGTGCAACCATAAAAGCGTCTATCTTATGTAGGTTGCTGTTATCGGCACGCACAAAATTTGGTTCCTTTTTGTTTCGAACCACTGATTTTTTTTTATTAAAAAAAGTACTTAGGAAATAGCTCACAGATCGATTATTACCACTCCGAAAACAAAAAACGCAAACAATACTCAATAGAGGAATCTTTCGTTTATTAGCATGTGACGTCACCAGAGTTGCAACCAATCACAAGACGTTCATGTCGCAAACAATTTTCCAAAAAAAATGTTAATTTTATTTCGTGCAATCTGCGAGAAACTTGCATTATTTTGTTTGACTTATAGTGAAATATGTCTTTTTAGACTATTATCTTATAGGATGACCACAATCCATAGTTTATTTTCAATATTGTCAAGTAGCCTATTCGCCGCACTAGGCTCCAGCCTACTAAGCCTAGTGGTAAATTCACCACTGTATATTTTAGATTTGATGGTTTATAATGCTAGCTGAACCTCCCGGTGTTACCCGCGGTTATTGTCGTACCGCGTACGTAAGAGTAGCTTATGTTACTCCTTATGTCAGCTACTTATCAGTGAAAGTCCCATCAAGATCGGTCCAGCCTTTCCAGATACAAGCCGAAACAAACAGACAGACAAAAATTGTAAAACAAAATATTTTGGTATGAGTACCGTGTATACATACAATAGGCATTTAGTAAAAGCGGTCATTTTAATATTACAAACAGACACACTCTCTCTCTCAATTTTATTTATTTGTATAGATTAGATGCATATAATAAATACACTAGACGAGACAAATCCCATCATGGTTCAACACTTTGTGAGATCCACAAATTGTTGTTCTGAGTCTGGGTGTTCTTTGTGCCCGTTTCATGTATGTTTGTAAGTCCCCCGCGACACAGGTGCGACAATTGTCTTAAAAAAAACAATGTTGCTTGTACAAACATTGTGAACTTTTATTAAGATAGATAATAAGCTATATGCTACTTACCCGCTGCGGTAGGAGGCTGAACCTTCGGTTCAACGAGCATTCCCGTTGGATTCATAGCGGGCATATCACTTCCAGCATTGCCGGTGTCTTGGGACGTAAAAGTTACCGATTTTGTCGATTTGTTGCTATCTACTTTACCAGTGGAGTACCCTGACACAATTACAGTAAAATTGAGAATTTACATAATTAGATGATTGGACTTGTAGATTTTCTTTAAGATATAACAGAGGAAAGATCTATTTACGGTGGGTGTTTAATTCCTTTCCCCAGGGCTTCGTACTTGCAGTAAGTAATTTCACCTGCCTTTGGAGCCCGTAGACAAAGCCAGTAAATCGAAGAACTATCCTCTTGGGAAAGCAGTTAAACTTAGAGGCGAATCGCGCCTCTTTCTATATTGCAATATAAAACTTATCATGGAGATATGTAAGCTGCATTGACGCCCGCCGCGATGTAGGGGGCCCCCTGTATGACGTCCCGGAGCTCCTGGTTATTACATATACAACACTCCTACAGGATCTTACATTCGTTGCAGCCGACTGCACGACAATGACAAATTAACTTTTACAAGACCGTCTGGGCGAAATTCAAAACTCGTATATATATTAATCAGTTTACCAAATACTGGACGACACTAACAAATACTTGCTAGAATGTCACCGCGGCCGTGAGATGGCGTTGGACACTTTATTGGAGTTAATACTACATTTACAAAATACTAACTTTTAAACTTTCCGTTCCATGATATATTAATATATTTACAAAATAGTCGATTTGAGATCGAACAATGGGTAAATAGAATTTTTATTTCAAGGTCAAGGTTTATTTATGCATCAAAAAGTAGTCTGAGTCCTTTTTCAATGTCTTGTTTATCTTGATCACGGAATAGAGAAATATATCATTCTCTGTTCTGAGATCTTAATAAAAAAAAAATGGTACTTTTGGCTTTAGTGTCGATTTAGTATGGTTTTAAATTTTTGTTTTCATAATTGTCTTGTCTTATTATAAACATTGATTAGGAACATATGATTTGATAAATCGGACGTAGAATAGATTGAGTAAAGTAATAGGTATTTACAGGACCAAAATGAAAATAGCTGATTTCGTTGATTAGTAGTGCAAAATTAACTATTTTCATTTTGGTCCTGTCTTCATACATCTTATCTTATAGATATATAAAAATAAATAGGTTTGTGTGCAAGAAAAACTAAAAGAAAACGGGAAAAGTTTTTTTTATGTCCGCGACTGTGCACTGCCTATGGGAAGCGTAGACAGATATGTCAATATGGCGGTACGAAGTTCGTGGGGTCAGCTAGTATATATATAAAACCCTGCGGTGCTACCCGCGTTTATTATCTAAAAAAAAAGCTAGCTAAAGTTACTCCTTAGAGCACCAGCTACCTGCCAGTGTAAGTACCGTCACAATCGGTCCAGCCGTTCCAGAGGTTACTCGAAACAAACAGACAGACAGACAGACAGACAAAAATAAAAAAAAAATTTGGTGCATGTTAATATTATAAACAGACACGTTCTTGTTGGCTTAGTGGTTATCGACCCTCACTGCTAAGCTAGAGGTTGTGGGTTCGAGTATTGTGTGACGGTCATTTATTCTATGTATATACACCTACTTAGAAATATACAGCCACTATTTATTTTGAAATTTATGTCCTTGTTATTGTCCTTCACCTGCTAACTAGGATTAAAATTGTTTTCGGCAATATCTCGACGTTTAATACGCTTCTGGCAATGCATTTGGGGATGAAGAAATATAGTAGAGTGTGCTATGGTATGGTCTACTTATGACATGATAGGTATATTTAGATACCTAACGGTATAAATAAAATTAAGCTGCTTTAGTAGTAGATAGTGTTTTAAAGATTGAAAAAAAAAAATTGTGCAAGATTAACAAAAATATAAGTTCGTAAATATTTTTCTATTATTTGATAAAAAAGTTTGCACGTAATACTTGCCTTTCCAAGTTGAAGAGGTATACCTGCTGAAATCGATACTCTTCTGTTGAGAATACGTAGAGGATACTTTTTCATTAGGTCTGTAATATTATATAGGCAGTACATTACATATTTTACAAAATATCCTACTAATCCTACTATCCTACTAATATTATAAATGCGAAAGTTTGTAAGGATGGATGGATGTTTGGATGGATGTTTGTTACTCTTTCACGCAAAAACTACTGAACGGATTAGGATGAAACTTTACAGTAATATAGCTTATACATCAGAATGACACATAGGCTACAATTTGCCGCGATAACCGACATATACGCGGGCGGAGCTGCGGGCAATAACTAGTTTTACAAAATTTCTAACCGTACTGGAACTTGTCTACATTAGATTATGATACATACTAATATTACCTATAAATTCGAAAGTAATGATAAAATGCTTAGATGTCTTTTGTGCTTTCACGACTTAAATCCTGCACTGATATCGATGAAACTTGGCATTGAGATACTTTGATTCTTGAGGAAGGAGATAGGCGATAATCGACATACACGCAAAACTTATCGGTAGTTATCGAGTAGGTTTATGAGTGCAATAATAGAAAATAGTACTTAGTTTCATACTATAAAGGCGTCAATGTTCGTCTCGCTTTGGAAAATCGAGAATAAAATGCTTACTTAATATGCACAAACGTACTTTTTAGGTTGATCCTGTCCGTAAGAAACATAACTGTTGTATTCCTCTGTGGCTTGCGACTCTTTAAACAAAGAATATAAACTCGGTTCTTCGTTATTGCTCTTGTCTTGTGCCCGTTTGTTTATTTGCAAAGACAAATCACTCTACAAAATATATTTGGTTAGTAAAACAACTTCAAAATTGTTTGACATTACTTTGTATTTAGTGTGTTCTATTCTTTCTATGTTTTGTTCTAAGTATATACTACTGGTACTATATGTAGATATGAATCTTGTGAAGTTCATACGAAACGGGCTGTGGTCGTATTCGAGAGTTCGTACAGAAATGTGTAAAAACAGGTAGTACGCATCGATCGTAGATCGATCGATGGTAGTACGAATGTTTCTCTCTGCAAAGAGAGAATAAGTTACTTGCAAATCATCGTCTTCCCTCTTTGCATAAGAAAAAGCGCGAAGCTTATTTTACATGTGCTTTAAAATTATTAATTAGGGGGGTGATCGCTGGATCGAATGAAACGATTTTGAAAATTATTTTACTAATAGAAAGATAAATATAATTTGTCTTTTGTAGGGTATATGCCCCTAAAAATGATTACAGCAATATATCGACACATTTACGGGGGGCGACGAAAAAGAAAGACTACTCCCGCAATAGGAATATACATTCACTAGCCGACCCACGCAACCTCGTTTGCGTCTTCTGTTGCCCGTCGCGTGATAATTTTCCTCCGTTTTCGAAACATTTTTCATTGGCACTCCTCGCCTATTGGTCTTAGCGTGATGATATATAGCCTATAGCCTTCCTCGATAAATGGGCTATCTAACACTGAAAGAATTTTTCAAATCGGACCAGTAGTTCCTGAGATTAGTGTGTTCAAACAAACAAACAAACAAACAAACAAACTCTTCAGCTTTATATATTAGTATAGATGTGTCGCGGACTTTATACAAACATACATAAAACGGACACAAAGAGCATCCAGACTCGGAACAACAATTTGTAGATCACACGAACTATTGTCCCATGTGGGATTTGAACCCTCAACGCTTGGCGCAGTAGGGGCGGGGCGACCTCTTAAACCACGAGGCTTAACGTGCCGTCAAGCACCCAGGTCCTGTCCTGTACTTATAATTAAGCTTGTAAAATATACATATGTGTAAATAATGATTAGCATGTACTACTATTAGCTCCTTTGCCTATTCTGTGACAAAAAAAACTAACATTTTCTTTGAAAATTATAACTCTATTTTTGTACATTAGATATCCATTAAATAGACCATTTGCGATATTTGTATTATGGTATTTACTGACGATGTTGCCAATATAAAGGCAAAGCGGTTGTCCTATGGCTAAATCATACATGTTTATATTTTGCAAAATAACAACAATATACTGTTGTACTATATGTTAAGGAATTTGGATTCACTTCGTAAAATAAATAAGAACAAAGCATTGAAAAAAAAACAAAATAAAAATAAAACCTACGTCACTTAACATATGTATCAAGTCAGCATCTTGAGCGTAATCTCGTATTTGTTTGCGTATCTCACTGTCCAACATCAGGGAACATTCCGATTCCATAGTAAACTCATTTTGGTATCTTTCATCAGGCATCCCCTTTAAAAAAAATATGTTGACACGGGTCTCAAAACTCTCATCTTCTATATATACTTATAAAATAACATATCCTGACTGACTGTCTGATTGATTATCGCCGAGCGTTAACTATTATAGTTAGGGCAATGAAATTTGGTGAGTAAAATCCATTTATTGACGAGACACCCCCTAAGAAAGGAATTTCGGAATTTTTACCCCTAAGGGGCTGAAATAAGGGTTGAAAGTTTGTATGGAAGTCCGTAATTTTTTTTAGTAAGAAACCTGAATCTTTATTTTTGGGCTACTGATTGAAAATGAGTAGATAACTATTTAAGGGTTTCTGGATATTCTTCCCCTAAAGGGGTGAAATAGGGGTTGAATGTTTGTTAGGAAGTCCGTCATTTTTAAGTGAGAAACTTGAAAATTTATTTTTTGGGCTACTGATAAGAAATGAATCGATACGTATTTAAGCGTTTCTGGATATTCTACCTCTAAGGGGGTAAAATGGGGGATAAAAGTTTGTATGGAAGTCCATCATTTTAAGTTAGAAACATGAAACTCTATTTTTGGGCTACTGATTAAAAATGTATACGTATTCTGTATATTCTACCCCTAAGGGGTGAAATGGAGGTTGACATTTCGTACATAGGTTAGTCTGGAAGTCCGTCATTTTTTTATTTTGTTTTTGTTTTTGATTACAAATAGATGAATACTTATATCAGCATTTATGGGAATTCTGTGCCTGTGCCCAAAAAATAATGGTCGTATGTTTGTATGAAATTTCTTTTGAATGGGCTATTGATCAAAAATTTAAATAAATCCTTTAAAAATAATTCATTCAACATCCACGCGAGCAAACCGCGGGCAACAGCTAGTAGAAACATAAAGTTTTGAAAAAAGTGATATGAGTGCGGTAGGGATTTAGTTAGTAAATAAGGAAGGTAAATTGATATTAATAATTCTTATTGACAGCTTTTTTAAAATCGCTGAATTGTGAATCCAAACCATTCTCGAATCCTCGGGAATAGACACATTTTTTTAAATTGAAATCTGTTCAGCCGTTTAGGAGGGGTTTAGTCACGTACACACGCACAGAAGATTTATATTTATATATAAAGATTTTAGAATCGTGTAATTTTACCAACGATCTTAATTTAATTCACTTACCAAAATAATTTCATTTAGAAGTCCTGTGATGATAATTCGACCGGAAACTAAGACTTGCAACGTGGAGCGTTCCGCTGGTGCTTCCGCAGAAATATTCTTATGGCGGTACAGTTCACGATACCTTAATCAAGTAATACGTATTGTAAAAAATTATATAATTCATACTTCTATACTGACACTACATATTTAAAAAAAAATCGGTATGTCTGTCACGGATAAACCGATTTTAATAAATTTCAGTATAGATATAGATTGAACATTGGAGAAAGATATAGGATACTTTAAATCGCGATTACCGACAAATACAAGGGCGGAGCTGCAAGCAAAAGCTTACAAAAATACTAGCTGTCCCGGCAAACGTCGTTTTGCCATAACTACTAATAAATTAAAAATTAATTAAAAAAACATTCTCCAGCGGACAAAATTGTGAATCTAAACCATTCCCAGATCCCCTTGAACACACACAAAAAATTTCATCAAAATCGGTCCAGTCGTTTGAGAGTAGTTCAGTGACATACACACTCACAGAAGAATTATATATATAAAGATAACGCAAGAATTGACGCATACTGAGAGAGGCATATATCCAGAAATGAACTGGAACAGATTAATTGATTGAACCATGACTTGATTGAAAAACTGTTTTTCAATCAAGTCATGGTTGTTTTTCAAAAACATAAGATAAAACGGTATGTTAGGGTCGCAATACAGAAAACTCGGTCTTTAATAGGTTTGCGGTCTTCCAGTTAAGTTCCTTCTAATTTTAATAATAATCCACTAAAAATGGTCCACCACTGATTTAATGACGTAATGGAGGATCCGATAGACGTTATTCTGTCTAAATGAAAGATTTTCTTCCTCGTTTTACACTTGATTTAGTTTAGGTTATACAACAGCTTACAGTAGTAAGTAATTCACTATCTAGTATCTACGTTATTACATTTACTTATTACACTTTTACAATACAATAAAAAATAAATAAAAAGATTTACTTATATCCAAACTAGAATACACCATATATATTGATAAATTCATACGTTTTGCGGACAAATTGCTTCCTCGCAAGCTCATTTTTATCTTCTGTCGTTGCCAGTATCAAATATGGCCTGTAACCACGTAACTTGAGCATCAAAGCTCCGACTAAATCCATAGTCGCAATTCTCACTCTTCCATCTGTTACGAAAGCTTCTTCACGACCTACAAATTATGATGTAATGCGTATACATATATGTATGTTCTCTACTTCGTGGTTTACTTTGACCCAAGTTTTGGATTTTCTTTATATATTAAGCCTCGTAGTTTACGGCTTACAAGAGCGAATAAACATTTTTTACTATGGGAACGTGCGATAAAAGGGATGGACCATTTTATTACTTATACCGATACCCGACTTATTTGTACAGCTCACTGCCATACATTACTTATATCATCGAATTTGATTCTATGGCTTATCTGATGCTATGACTTTGATATATAGTGAAGACTTTACTGAGAGATTACTTATCTACTAGCAGTCGAAACCCATTCAGATGCTTTTAATTATTGAATGAATAAAACAAATAATAACAGTAGCAACATACAAATATAATAATACAAAACAGCTAATATAAATTACGAAAAATTTAAAATATGAAATATGGCTGTTCGCATAAGTGGAAAGATAAAAAGCATAGTTTTTTTAAGGACAACTCATCTATACAAATAAATAAAATTGGAGTGTCTGTTTGTAATATTAAAATAACCGCTTTTTACTACACACGATATCTACAGGTACCAATAATAGCATTTTTTTTTAAATTTTTGTCTGTCTGTCTGTCTGACCGTCTGTCTGTCTGTTTGTTTCGGCTAATCTCTGGAACGGCTAGACCGATTTCGACAAGACTTTCACTGGCAGAAAGCTCATGACCCGCAGCGTTATCCGCGGTTACAACTACAAACGAGGTTAACACCGCGGGGCTCAGCTAGTTAGGAATAAATCTAATGTCACAGGGAACTTTACAAACATACCTAAAATGGACACAAAGAACACCCACTTGTCAGTTGACAGTTCTCATAATAACGAACCACGATAACATAATCAAGTACATTAGTAGCACAGTAGGTACATCTCATAAGACGGTCATTTAATATGTGGTATGGCTTGATGTTATATTTAGGAGACATACTTAGGCCATAAGATTCGCCATCCATTTCAGAGTAGGTGAGAAAATCTCCAGCGAGCAACATATCGTCGAACTTGGTTCTCGTTATTTCGATGAAGTGATCAAGGAAATGGCAAGTAGCTGTTGTGTGTTGCCGAGCTAGTTGAGTGTGTGAACTGTACTGAGACGTCAGCTGGCGAGACAGTGCCCCTGTTAAATGACATTGTAATTTTGTAATCACGTCTTGATTACGTATTGACTTAATGTAGTAGATAGTATAATAAAAAATATTTGTAATTTTTAGAGGAGAATTCAAAATGATTAAGAATGCGTACAGAATGAAACCAATTAGGATCTTCCGTTAATATTTCTATTTGCTGTGTTGTCTTTAAAAAATTAATTATCTGAACTTGATAATGACTTATCTATACATCTATAACAACACAAAAAAGAAACTTCGTTTAAAAAAACCGACTTCAAAAACTAAAAAGTATAAAATAACTTAATAAAGATTTAATTAAATACACCTTATATGCAAACCTTTAATATTGATGAAACACTATTATTTGTATGTGTGTATGTATTCATAGGTTTGAAGTCGGTGCCAAGCCAAATGTAACACTCGCTATATATATTTCGAGACGACCGTCAACGACGTTCGACGAATTGGTGACGATACAAATATGCAATGCAATATATCAGTATAATGTGTTAATTAGTCTTTTTATCTTTCTAATATTCGTTTTATTTTTAAAATTAAATAAATCTGGTTAATCGTGTATTACTTATTAGACTAATTAAAGTTAAAATTGTTATTTGAACAGTCGTCGTTGTCCAAATTATCGTACTGTGTGTGAGATGGCAATGTATTGCGGAAACCACATTACTTATAGGCAATCCATTAATTTTTGGCAGCAAGAACTCATTCATCACATTTTTGTACCGTTCAACTCTCTCGGTAACTGTATTAGAAACGAAGTCTTGAAGAGATGTGCCCGCGGCTCAATGATATTTACTCTTAAAGCAGGTATTAAAAGATTCCTACTGAACATGTGGCTCATTGCTCATGGTTTTTTGAAGGAATACCATATTCTCTAATAGGATTAGGATAGCCTAGCATTGATATAGACTTGATAATTTTAACCAAGGAAAGGTCCGGATAAAGTTTCCAAATATTATGTTTGTTACTAAGGGCCAGTTTCATCGCTTACTGAAAAACTCCTTGACTGATTGTTTTAAAACTATCTACCGGATAGATTAAATAAATAATGATAAATATTTCAAGGTTTACAAGGTTTGGTTTCAAAACTTTTATCTGGGTAGGTATATATCACAACTTTTTATCTGTTTGCGTTATATAGAGTTAGTATACAATCAACATACCTTTGCCAGTAGCTTCACGGCCCACAATAACCACTAAAGGTACGTCAGTAGTGTCGGCAGGTGGTATGAAAGGCGAAACAAGACTCCTTGAAAGTTGTTGTATATAAAGAAGGCGGAGTAATCGTCGAGTGGCATGAGCGGTTATATCTGGATACATATCCATTTTCAAAGTACGCTACAATATAATTGTAATTAAATTGTATTTTGAATAAATTAAATGGAATTGGAGCTAGATTATACATTCTAAATGTAATGATTTATTGTTTCTTTATACGTCTATTTTAACTTAAATTTACTAAATCTTCACAGTATACAAATTTAAATTTTGAAAACACGAGTATAAACATAAAAGAACAATCGTGTAGAAAAATGGTTTGTATAAAAATATCATTATAACTATTTTGAGTACGAACGCTCATACAGATACTTCTATCCAACTTCTTAGAGGCGAAAAAGGAAAGTATTTATTCTTTTACCTGTTCGACAGGATCTAACTCTTCAGCATCTAAATTAAGGAGCACAGGGAATGTATTGATTACGACTTCCTTATACAAGGACATGTTGCACACAGGGTTGGCTCGGAGGTCGAGCACCACTAGCCGGCGAAGTTGTCTCAAGTATACTGCCAGCTCTAGAAGGATACCCAAGCGGTTGTTTCTTAGATACAACTCTCGAAGTCTGTAAAAGAACAATGTTAGTCAACTAATGAACTCCTTCAAATTGTGATCGAAATCCCAAATTAATAATAAGTCAGGTACTTATTTAGGTATCAGGTATTATTAATTTGGGATTTTTCCGATTTCGGTCGGTCCGAAATCCCAAATTAATGGCCTAGTAGGTACATGACTATTATTAATTTGGGATTTCGGACCGACCGACCTTTTTTTTGGTAAATTTCCTAAAAATAAATCCTAGCTAGATCGATTTATCGCCCCCCAAACCCGTTGCATACTTTTCTTAAAATCTTTAGAGCCGATTCCAAGATTCATATTATATATATATAAAATATAGATATATGTATATCCTAGACATTTTTGGTCACCTTAAAATGGCGTACAAAAAGTTTAGGATGATATATATCTCTTAGGGATGACCAACAATAACCATTTTTATTTCTTTATTTTTACGAGAAATAATGGCTTATTTACGAAGCGTTACAGCATTAATCCTTATTCAATATTCAATTAAGTACCTTAAATACGCAATTGTACAGTTTGTAATTTAAATGAATATATTCGAAGATATTACAGATTAAAGCCCGAATTAAAAAAGCTCGTCTTAAGCATCCACTGAACTCTCATCAGCTGAAACTAATTTTAAGTTCAAATCAAATCTCAAGCGTTGCTCTTAATAGAGAATGCGTTTTAAGTTCTACTCAGCTAAAACTAATATCAGTTACTAATCTCAACTCACAGTCTGTTCTCAATTACATCTCTGCATTATCGAATTTATTGTTCCGTATCACGCAACTAATTAATTTAAATAAAATATATTTATCAAACATAATTTATATAATAGTGGTTATTAGTCTGTATATAATACACTATTGGCTAGTGTATCAATGTAAACATAATAATAACAAGCAACTCACCCTAAATTAAATATTATAAATATTAAAATGGCAAGATATTACCTATAACGGAACGTTCAAACTGTAATCAATACTTGTTATGTTGAAGTGTCAAACTGTTTTGGTTTTTTATCTACAATAATAATATATTTTTGTCATAAACCAAAAGGTTGTGGGTGATATTAATTTAAAAAAATGATTAAATGTGTATTTTAAGTGTACTGAATATCAATTAATGTTAATTAAAGTGAATTGAAATGTGTATGATAAGTAATTCTTTCGTAAATAAAGTAAGAAGTTCATTGTTATTCAGAAACATCATCACAAAATACTTTAATTTCCCCTAAAACGCCTTGAAATTACCATTTGAGACTAGATTAAGCTTGTATCAGATGAACAGAGATCACATCTGTCAAAATCTATTCCCGAAAAGAAATTTTGACATTAGCATCGTTCTAAAATAAGCTATAGACAGAGGTTCGTTGATATTTACTCACTTGATTAACGATCAATTTCAACAGACGTTCAATAATAAGATCTCTTCTTAAAACTAGTTTTAAAACTAGATTTCCGATTGAGACACCTTTTAAAATACGGGCTTTAGAATCGTGTTGTCGGTGGTGTCGCAAAGCCGGGGCGGGTCGCCAGTGAATAATATACTAAATACAAACTTGTAACGTCATTGTTTTAGCCTACTTAATTAAGCAATATATTTTCAATGTTTATTTGATTAAAATCTATACTAATATATAAAGCTGAAGAGTTTGTTTGTTTGTTGGAACGCGCTAATCTCAGAAACTACTGGTCGGAGGTAAAAATAAAATTCAGTGTTAGAAAGTCTATTTATCGAAGAAGGATATATATCATCACGCTAAGACCAATAGGAGCGGAGCACCAATGAAAAATGTTTCAAAAACGGGGGAAAATTATCACGCTACGGGCAATAGGAGACGTAAACGAGGTTGCGTGGGTCTGCTAGTTTGTAATAAAAATGAAGGTGTTTTGTGATATTCCTGTGGTATCTTCAAGATGAGGTTGGAAATTTTACCTACACATTGTAGATAAATTACACACAGATACAGAAGAAATGACTGCTCATGCCACCGTCTTTCGCCTGAGTGGAAATCAAACCCATGAAGCCGGCTTAACAGTTAGGTTCAGTAACCATTAACCCAACAGGCCAGTATTAAACAGTTAACTTCAGTTATTTTGGTCGGTTGTATGTTTGGAGAGAGTTTGGTGTGTAGTAAACTTGGTCGTAAAACCTTACAGTCGGCTATGTGAAATGAATAAAAGATTTCTGTGAGATAGGGTAGATTTAGAATCATGTAGTTTAGTTCCATCGTCAGGAAAGTATTTACTATGATTTTTAAAGTCAACATTTATCATTCACTTACTTTTTGTGTTTTTATGGCAAGTAAGAATGTGCTAAGGCTTAGGAAATGGTTTACAAATCATCACATGAAAAGGTCCAATAATATTTTTATAAAAATACTAGCTGTGCCCGCTACTTCGTATACGTAATATTTGAACTTTCAAGTTATTTTTAAATTTTCACCGTTTAAACCTTCCCTGAATTACGACAAACATTTTAAAACAAAAATTAGCTAAATCGGCCTACCCGTTCTCGAGTTTTAGCGACACAAATGAACAGCAATTGATTTTTATATATTAAGAAGATATTTCATGAGTTTTCTTTATAATAAGTTGTACCTTTATTGATATTAACAAACACAATGTATACTCATGTGTATATGTTCAAATTATATTTATCAACTAGCTGACCCACGCAACCTCGTTTGCGTCTATTATTAGCCGTAACGTGATAATTTTACGCCGTTTTTGAAGCATTTTTATTGATAGTATATGGCCTATAGCCTTCATCGATAAATGTACTATCCAACACTGAAAGATTTTTTTAAATCGGACCAGCGGTCCCTGAAATTATAAACAAACAAACTCTTCAGCTTTATATATTGGTATAGATAACAACTATATTAGATTGCCAGCAAGACTACATTTGTATTCTACTAACTACCTCATGTTCCCGTTCATTTCAAAGTCCAAAACAAAACAAATATGATGAATGTTCTGTTTGTCAATTTCCTACAGTTGTCAGTTTGTCAATGAGTTGAAACATACCTAATGAGTACAATAGCTTTTGTTTCGTTCATTAGTGAAACGTTCTGAATCAGGCTGGATTGTACATTGTGGCAGGCACGCGAGCTACGTCATTAATGAGACTGATTACTTACCTGTTACAACCAGAGAACATTTTCAATGAAATCAAATTGTTTTCATTCAAATTCAGGTACTCGAGATGTAAAAGGGTCCACAAGCCAGTACTTTCGTTAAATTCGCAACTTGAAATGTTGTTGTATGATATATCCAGCCAGACTAAACGCAAGTTGTTCAAATTCTCGAGACGCTGAATGTGGTTGAATGATAAGTCTAGTCGACGGAGATACCTAGAAAAATTATTGTATCTCATAACTAAAGCATGTCAGGTGTAAAGAAGTACTAACTGCATTATTACAGTAGAAAAATCAAGATAATAGAAGTGTGGTATCTTCAAAAATCCCTAATCTAATATACTCTAAACTTTAATAATTTACAGTTCAGTTCAGTTATATATATTATTTCACTTTGTTAATCTAGGTGATATCACTCGGGTGAATAAAGAAGAGTTTACGGTTTATAGTTTCTGTGGGTGCACCCAAAGAAAGTAAATGAAAAAAGTGAAGTGGTGAACAAAGGCCACCGCTTAAGTCGAATTACTTAACCTGGGTGATATAACCTAGGTGAAATACTTCCAAGAAGAATGAGGAACTTTGTTAATCCAGGAGAAATAACTGGAATAAACCCTGGAATAAATTATAAACAGAGGCAACTTTTGTGTTGATCTGTTTATTGTTGATAGACTTGTGTTTTATTTTGATATACATTAATATACCTTAACTCTTGTAGTCCACTTATACACTTAATATTATTGTGAGACAAATCCAGGATAGTGATGGACCAAAACACGCTCAAGTCATTGATCCTACGGACGGAATTAAACTTGTAATGTACTTCGGTAAGGAACCACTGTGCTGAAAAGTAATCACAATTATATATCAGTGTATAGATCGAAATACAATCCGTACTGAGGAACGTAGTAATATAAATGGTTGATATGACTACTACAAATATAGATTTAGGTGTTGTTAGAACTTCTATAACAATTAATAAGCAAGGATAACTATTTATTTAATTCCATAAAGCTATGATGAGTTTAGTTAGTGTGTTTATCAGAAAATGTTTCAAATAACGGACATGTTAGGATTCCCCACAAATAATTGAAAATCAAATGTTTTAGTTATTTGTAAACTGGAAAATTCCTTGTTATTTAAATACATTCACAATTCTAATTAAATCAGCAAAATTAATAGCGTCCCTACAAACCACTTATTTCCTGACCTGAAATAATATTGAATAAAGTCTCATGCGGAAGCAATGTTACGTCAGAGTTGGCTGAGAACTTGAAATAATTGTGAATTGAAATTAACATTATGTCATGACAATTACCTGAGTTTACATTTAATTTGAAACGTCAATAAGCAGTACAATCAGAACCATCTTGACATTATTCAAATTTGATATACTAGTATAACACATGGAATATATTTGCTTACTTTAATTAGTTAGCTGAAGTGCTTGAAAACTAAGCCCTGTTACACTTCTCTGTGAGACATTGTGGTTAAAAAAATATTTGAAAACTCATTCCTAAAGTGTGTTGTGTGATCATCATCATCATTACAACGGGACAGCTCCCTGAAGCTCTTCAAACCAACCGGTCCTATGTTAATTCCATGGTCGGCCACTTGGGCATACAATGCATTGGACACCAATCATATTCCTAGCCTTTTTTATTCTCAAGACTATGTGAGGTCAGCTACTGGTTCAACGGGTTTACCTGAATATCAGTTTTTTAATGGAGCGTCTGGCATCGGCCCTCCGCAAAACTGAGGGTGAACTAAATTCGAAGATTGAACTAGTTGTCACTATATTTGAAGGTACTGCATTCCGAATAACGATAGCCATAGACGTTCATGACAACCCGGACTGACGGCTTAACGTACTCTCCGAAGCAAAGGCAGGAAGCGCCATCTTCAACACTCCTGGCTGCTATTAAGAATTTCTTCTAAGAAAAACCCAACAGCAGTCCGTCCTGGGAATCCAACTGGATACTTTTTGATCGGCAGTCTTTTGCTAACCGCTAGATCAATGAGGCAGTAGGACGCTACTAAAAGTTGCAAACAACAAAGATAGGTTATTATATTATAGAAGGTATTTTTAAAATTATTTACGGGTGTCATAATCCAGAATCGTGATCAAACTATTAAACGAAACTGTGAGATACTGCAGGTATGGTAGATATGATAACACAGTTAATTCCTTCAGCAAGTTCGAAGACAGATCCAGGTAGACCAAGTACTTGTAGTGCTTCAGAACATCTATGTTGCTTAGTTGCTGTAACAGTTAAATATTTACATAATTTACAGGTGAATTCAGAAAAACAATTTTCATAAATAGAGGAAAGTAACTAAAAGTGGGCTAGCGCCTTAATATGGGCTAGTAACAATTTTCAAATAAAAATAATTGAAAGAAGCAACAAACGACTAACATTTGTTGCATTCAGTCAACCCAACATTTCAATCACTCTATCTCGTATGTTCATCGCGAGGTGTCGTGAGGATAAGACGTTATCGTTTCACTGCTGCTAAAAAGTTTCGTAAGGTAAGTAAAAAAATGTCATTCTGTTAATTAAAATTGGGGCTAAATCAATATTTAGCCCCAATTTTTTGATAATATATTTTATTAGTAGGATACAAGTTTTATTTTACATTTTTCGCTTGATATTTTTTTTTATGTTGTTGAAAAGTGCAAGGTATTTCGTTCAAGACTTTCGAATATGGGTCATGACTATGGTTTTAAATATGGGCTACATTTATTTTACTTTTTCAGAATGGCACCGACAAAACCTAAAGATTCAAGGAAAAGTTGGGATAAAGAACAAATGATTCAAGCCATTAAAATCATTTAGGTGAAGAAAATGAGTAAGACCCTCAAAGCAGTAAAAACTTTCAATGTACCAAGAACGATATTGCAACGCTTAAGCCTGAAAAATTACCGTACTCAAGAAGAAGCGGCTGCCATGACATTAGGTAGGCAAATAGTATTCGGTACATAGTTGGATGGAAAATGTTTTAGTAACTAGTGACAATGAAATTATAGGCAGTGAAGGTAAAGAGGATATCTCCTTTGATTCAGATATTGAGCCAGATGCTGTAATAGGGGAATAGGCCCCTGACTCTGCAGATGCAGAATGCATGTTCTGCCGGCAACTTTTTTCGGAAAACAAAAGAAGAGTTTTGGAATACTTGATGTGTCGGCTCTGGGCACATAATGACTGTGCAGATCCAGAATTTGACACATCGATTTCTGATTTTTGCAAGCAAAATAATTAATTTCTCAAAATTACCAGAGTTATTTGATCTCTAACTAGATAAGATAGATTTTTGTGATTGTTTTTTACTTAAAATATACTATGTTCATGTTGATAGCCCATATTTGACTAACTGTTCCATATTTAGCGCCTATGTATAGTTTATAGAGAAGAATACAAAACTCTTACTGTGTTATCCAAAAATCTGTGACTGATTACTTTTACATTAATAAAAAGTTGATTTTTAAATAGTTTTTGATTTTTGATCCAAAAACAAAATGGTAGGTAATTTAGTTACTCTCCTCTAAATAAAAGCTAATTACGGGAATTGGTCGTTTAGAATTGAGTAATTTTTGAATTCCTTTTTATGATGCGGTAGTTTAGTTGCATAGGTAGTATTAATTACCAAATCTATTATTATTATGACTGGATTTTTATATTCACCTCTCTTCAATCATTTAATCAATACTCATCCACTATAGGCCTTGCCCAAATTGCGCTAAGATATCGGTTTAAATTTTACACATACTTGAGCAAAAATAAAAATACCCCTCATAGACGGTCCATTTAATTCATAAAAAAACCCCTTATACCTTATGTTAATTATGTTAATGTATGTGAATGTTAAATGAAGTAAATTAGGGTCTTTTATGTTAAAACAAGGAACGGTTCGTGCGAGCTCGCGCACCGCAAGTACTTCCGATCTAATTCGCATCGTGCATTCGTGCGATGTTACGTCACACTTATTGACAACATTTTTGGTCTACTCAGAGACTTTGCAGAATGGCACTACTCTCTTTCTCCCTTTTTTTTTGCAAGATCTGAGATATTATTTTATTTTGGTTCAAATACTAAAAAATATAAATAAAATATTTTTTAAACATTTTTGCTTCTTTTAAAACATTTACTACTATTTCTTTATTAATTTGTATTCATAAATCATTTGTACTATTTTTATAAATTCTAGAATTAAACTAAAGGTTAACCTGAAATAACCTTTGAGAATGCCATAAGGCTAAACCGGTCAGGTGTTAATTTAATTAAAATAGTGAAATAAGTACGTAGAGTTTAATTCTTGAATATAGTGCAACAAGTTCCATCAAGTGTCGACAATTGAGAGTATAAATTACATATTATTTTTATTCTATTTTTCACAATCCATTTCATACAAAAATCTCAGTAGGACATCTCTATGTGGTAGAAAATGTGGTCAGACTAGCCGACCCACGCAACCTCGTTTGCGTCTTCTATAGCCCGTAGCGTGATAATTTTCCCCCGTTTTCGAAACATTTTTCATTAGTGCTCCGCTCCTATTGGTCCTAGCGTGATGATATATAGCCTATAGCCTTCCTCGATAAATGGGCTTTCTAATACTGAAAGAATTTATCAAATCGGACCAGCGGTTCCTGGGATTAGCGTGTTCAAACAAACAAAAAAACAAACTCTTCAGCTTTATATATTAGTACTAGCCGACCCTCGCAACCTCGTTTGCGTCTCCTATTGCCCGTATTAATTTTATAGCGTCAACAACACGTGGTAATTATTCTGTTAAAATGTAGCTTATATGACACGTTCGTAGATTTACCATAGCAGCGCCATCTATTGATTACTTACTCAACCCAGTCGAAAGGTATCGACATCTGTTAGAATCATTTGGAGTTAACAGATAATTGTGACTGTCAAATAATAACAGACAAATAATTAGCAATAAATTAAAATTACGACTATAATTTGAGATTTAAACTATTCTATCTCTCAATTTGAATCGAACTGCACATGGTGTGCGTATTTTATTATAATCGGTTAAGTGGTTTAGGAGTCCATTGAGGACAAACATTGTGACACGAGATTTATATATATTAAGAAGATAGATGAACCAACCCTTTGCCAACGATTCGCATCATAAGTCCTACGACGCGGCGTCGCATCGCATCCCATCGTAGTTATGTGTGGGAACTTTAGATTAATGAAAATATTTTATTTTCATTATTATTATTTTGTACTTGAAATGTGAAGTTAAAAAAACAACTTGCTGTACCCGCTACTTTGTACACGTGACATTTGGATTTTCAAGCTATTTTAAATTTTTCAAAGTTTAAACCTTCCCTGGACTACGACAAACATTTTAAACCAAAATCAGCTAAATCGGACCAGTCGTTCTCAAGTTTTAGGGAGACAAACGAACAGCAATTGATTTTTATATTTAGAAAAGATAAAATGAAATTAAGTTAATATTATCACAATGATAAACCGCTTTCTAAGAAGACACTAATGCCCAACAGTGGACAGTTAAAGGCTGTTAATGAAGAAACATCCTTTCTAAGACGCGTATGTCTAGCAGTGGACTACAAAACCTGTTGATAAAACAGACTAGTTGCGGATAAATGCCACAAATGAGTTAAAAAATACAAAAGAATAAAACATAGTTTTGTTCATAGGCAAATTTTAACTATTTCAAATATTTGCTTTCCCAGATTACGATTAGAAAACTATGGTACTAATCTGGTAATGGCCGTCCAGCAGAAAAAGGATTGTGACGTTGCTTGTTTTGACAAGGGTTAAGACCCTGGATGCTTGGACTTGTCAAATACTTGTGGATTTATTCTTAATGTGCCATCTGAGTATAAGCTGGGGCATTACGAATGTAATTGATACGACGTCGACAGATTCAGGACAAACGTGTGTGAAAGAGAATACCAAATGAAAGAAGAGAATGGAAGGAGACAAATTATCATACCAAAATGTCCGATATGAATATAACATTAACACGTAAATAAATTACTAACTTTTAAACTTTCGCGTTCCATGATATATTAATAATTATTTTTACGGGAATTAATGCGATCACTTATTAAAAGGTATTACATACCTCTGATTTGCCTGACGTTTCGACCAGGTTGCACTGGCCGTGGTCACAGACTGACTGAGTCAACAAATCGTAAATAAATTAAATGTTTTAAGTTATATAATTGGGAGTCTTCTAGACTACATCTTCCAGAGGCGTTTCTAGCCCGTGAAGGGCCTGTGTGCAATCTTTAGGTACTCTAGCAGCCTTTAATAAGTGTAGCACTCTTCATTAAGCGCGTAGATCCATTTTAAGTGCCGCAGCCGGCTCCCCTAACACTGCTGCGTCTGTGTGCACCGCACAGTCTGCACTATAGGTAAAAACGCCCCTAACAACTATATACATAACTAGCAAGGGAATTCATATGTGTCCTTTTGATTTCTCCGGCTAAGTTTAATATGCTTTTGTTTGAAGCCAGGTTTCTTCAGTAATGTACCTACTGGTTGGTACCTACAAAATTCTTAATTTGAATGAGACAACTATGCTACTAAAACTAAGTTTACATTAAATTAGATTAAAACTGACTCAAACTGATGCGCATAAAATAAAATATCATAGAGATAAAATTTTCACGTCGACTTCATTATCTTGTCATACATTATCGACGTCATTACCTTTGAAGAAAGATCCAATTTTATATAAGCATAGTCTCCCAGTATTGGTGTACGTTTCAAATAAGACAGGCAAGCAGTGACCAGGTCTCTAGTCAATACACCGTTTTCAATAGGGGGAACGTCTTCGAGTTCACGAATACCGACCACAGGCGAGTACACATCTTCGTATAACTCCGGGAAATTGTAAAAACATCCCCAATAGTTCTCTTCGTTCATAAGTGGTGTTACATTGACAGGGAACTGAAAATGAAAAAGTCATATTCTAGATAACATACAGCAGTAATAAATAATAAGTTATTGTAACACAGACATAGATAAATAATGAAAGTATCTGAATACCTCGAAGTCAAATTACTCGTCAAAAGAGTCCTTTCATTTAACGAGGAGTAATAAAAAATAATAAAATAAATCTTCTATATTTTCTTAAACGTATACTTTGTTGAACTACTACTTTGTTTCATTGAACTAATAATTATGCCTCAATGCATTGTCTTCTTATATTTCCAGCCCCAGTCAAACATTGCCCCAGACAAACCTCAAAACACTGATAAATGTTGCGGGTGTAAGCCAATTTTTTCAATGTGTTCATAGTAGGACAAGCTTTTATTATCTCTTTTTAAAATCATAGACAAGCTTATTTTTGTTTTGTTTTCAAACTACGTTATCCCCTCAGGTGTCCACGGCCTCTCAGCGACCGCATAAAAACATCGTCTATAGTGTCACCGGCCACTCAGTGGCCGCGAGAGACCGATCAACTTTACCGCTATTTTTAGTCAACTAATATTGAATTATTGCATCGTTTCGCTTTACTAGCGCGTACTGAATGAAACGGTGATGCAATAGCGCACCACTATTTTCCCGCCGACGCCCGATGGGTTCCGATCGTCGTTTATTTACGGCCGCGACAGTGGAGTGACAGAATGTGTCGGCGCTGTCAAAGTTTGTGCAGCTACAAGTTACAAGAAACAGTTTTTAAAACATTTTTGGTGCCTGCACGTCATGTATGGGTAAGTACTAAACATTTTTCAAGTGTTTTATTGTGTATTGGACAAAGATTTCGGTCTACATAGTTACATTTTTTCAAACATGGTCGCTAACTGCCTACGTGAGTTCGAGAAACTCCGAACAATCATGAATATCGTGTACAAAATGTCGTTGTCTAAGCAATTTATTGTTTGAAACTTAAACTACATTTATATTTACATACATAATAAGCATTACTTTGTGTAAATGCCGTTTATAAATGTTTAAAACACAAAACAAAAAATGCATTATTTTCGCGGCCATTGTACGGCCGTAGATATGTTATGCTTTGTCCATTTTATGGTTTCGTATTGTTTAAGAACCTATACTTTTCATATGTTTTTATGTAAGGAAATATATTCAATTTCATAAATATAAAGTTATGTGAGCAATAAATTGTATAGAATTTGTTATGTAAGCCAATGTTCAAGGATACCTTTGTGTGTTTTATTTTACAGAGTGTTTATTTTACATTCTTCTTATAATGTAAACTTTATCTTTTGTTTTGCAGTTGCTTGTACAAATCCCAAGAACGTGAGCTGTACTTTAAAATAAATGTAACCCGAAGCCACTTGAACCACAGTGAGCCGATATTTCAAGTGTAAACATATACCCCATTTTTTGTTGAGATTTCGAGCGGGCGAAATGGAGGTCATTGTTGATAACCATATTGTATAAAAAATTTGTATCGAAGAAGGGTCCTTTTTTTCAGGTACATTGTTACTTATCCTTTGTAGTTTTAAATAAAGTAACTATTACTTGTAATAAATGTTTTATTTACACTCATTTCACCTTTTAAGCAGTACATCGAAGAAAAAAACACTTTCCCTACTTTCATCTAGGATTTACTTATTGAATTCTATATTCGATTCTAATTAATGATACATTATCTGATAGCTTATTTTAATTCCTTTCTAATGATACGCTGAAATCGTATATGTCCAATACATTTTTCTTTGGAAATCTGCATTTCAATGAGAATCGGGAATTGGCGGGAATTATCCCACAAACCCCGTGACATTCAAGCTATGCTAAAAAATGACAGGTGAAACACACGCGGACACCTGAGAGGTTATGAATGTATAGGTAATATGTGAATATAATATATAAACATAACTTTAATACTAATTGTAAAATCTGGAAACATCTTAAACTAGGGTCCTCAATTTTCTGTGAAAGTTCTTGATTTTCCATATTAGAGACATAAAACGTTAAATAACTCTAACAAGGACTCAAAAAGGTAGAATGAATACTTTTAGGGATGTATCACAAGTTTGAAAGTCGTTTGATTTTTTTAAATTGGATTACTTGGAGACCGGGATAACATTACAGAAGTTTGTGTGCATTTAAAAGTTTATTTTTAAGTTTTTTGAGCACGGAAGTAGGTAATAGATACAACATGTTAGATAAGAAGGGATTTAAGGACAAGATTTGATTAAGGAGGTCAAATACCTCTTGAAAATGTATATGAAATATTCAGATTTATAATCTGTGTGTATATGAGAACTTCAAATTTGGCAAGGAGGTTGTTCGTAGGTAGGACACGTGAGCTTAGAAGAGATTTTAGAGCAGGGTCAAGTTAAAATGAACAGAGTGTAAGTTTGCTACTTTTTTCACGTGAAATTAGTATTGAACTTCTTTTCTTGTTGCGACCTGAAGGTGCTAAATTATATTTTTGTAAATTAAACGAAATAATAATGTACCTGTTCGAGAATTTCCGATGTTGTCGGGGATTTCCAGGCTTTCAAAATTGATTTTGATGCTGATAGAGTTCCAAAACTCCGACGCTTTAAGGTTCTTGACACTGTGAAGTTAAAAATTAAAAAAATGTTTAAATATCAAGAGTATAATGATATTTGATACTTTTAAACTAAGAGATATATTACAGAATTCAAACAAACGCGACTGATGTTTTTTATAAATGAATGTGGAAGAGGTTGGAATTTCGGTAATTTGATCCACTTGCCGATATTTAGCAATAAAAGCATTACATAGTACTGATTTTCTATAAGACGTTGGTATTATATATATTAGTCTGATTGTATGTGCTGGCAATTTATTAATATTTTAAACATGAAAGTTTATTAGTATACATGTTTGCAGGTTTGTTTCTCTTTGACGTAAAAACTATTGAACGAATTTAGATGAAACTTTAGAGTATTATATTTAAATCGGAATAACACAAAGGCTTAAATTTATTACGAATATTTGTAATTTGGCTTTCACATAATGATAGTATCTAAAAGTCGGAAATGTTAGTGTGGTGTTAGAACTATCTGGATGAGCGCTATCTAAACCGCTGGAATTACACGATAATAATACATTGGGATAATTTTTCTTAAATAGTTTTGAATACAAGTCTGTGATTGCATATTGTGCAATCATGAATCATGAAGGAGCAATGCTCGGTTTTCCATGGATCATCATCTGTCAAAACGATAACTTTGTATGAATAATGTACCAAATACAAACTTGTGACGTCACTGTTTTACACTGACGTCATAAGTTTGTATCTCTTTTGTGCAATTTATTTCAATTTTTGAAATTTTTTAATAAAAATGAAAAAATAATAATTATATATTCCGAGATGTTTTGAAATACTCGATTTAATGAAGGAGACATCGATATTAATTTACGACACAGTCATCTACCTTATTCTCGTGAGTAAACGTGTAAACGATGAAACATTTATATTTGTCGGGTTCGTTGCTTTCGTGTTGCGAAAGTATTGCATTTGCTTGGAGTTCGTGGTATAAATTCTCACACAAGACAAATAATTATACGATTATTTCAATCAAGTGTTCTGTGTCTGGGTGTAATTTAGATATAAAGAAACATTTGACTATGTTTTACAGAGGTCTGGTTAACACAGCACAGTCTTTGCCTAGTTTGAGATTAGATTTAGTGTGTGAGATGTGAGAAGTTTTTACTTGAAGTAGAAAGTGTAGGATCGACGTCAAGAAAATTCACAAGCGATATGTCCGGCCGGTAATTAAAAAGACTCTTTGCATTTTTGCCCATTGTAGTACTGATGCTGTATTTCAGTTTATTCCCCACATCTTCAGTCTGTGTCGAGTCTGATACACTATTATTTTTACTCATTTTTACTATGATAATAAACAAAGCATAAATTTGCCTGTTTATAACGTGACGTTTAATTTATGACGTATCATATTCAATATATCTCATCGCGGCCTTTTTTTCTAAAAAGGTGTACGTAAAAACAATTGTCTGTGGTTTTGATTTTGAAAAGTATCTTCATTTATATTTATACATATTTTCATTCCGTGTAGTGTTGGATTTAGAGCGTTTCCATATTCTCCGATCCGATATCGGATATCGCAGCCGACACATACATACATTTTACTTCCTCCGATATCGTATCGGCGCCCGATACCGATATCGGATTGGATAGTGTGAAAACGCTCTAAGAATAAGGAGTGTCTCCACCCCTATTCATCACATGGGTGTCAGTATATCGCATCGTAACAAACAGACAGACACACTGATAGACCGACAGACGGAAATACTTTATAATTTATAATGTACGTACACTAAAAATTTGAAAGTAACTTTATCTGTATGTCTGTTGCGCTTTATTTCATTAATTTTAGTATAGCTACTTTTGGTGGCGATAACCGACATACACGCCTGCGGAGTCTTCTAGTATTCTATAGAATAGATGAAAAATGAATTGTATTAGTAGAAAAATACTCAGACTTTAAAGAAATGCACAATTTCCAATCTACTTAAAGCAAAGTGGCAAAATAAAAATGTATTTGCAGAACTTACTTGTTTCTAGTTTATAGAGCGCTACTTGTCCATGAATAATATAAACTTGCGATGCTTCCGCGAGGATCGAATTCGATTTTCATAAAATTTATATTCATTCTGAGGTATTCACAATCTCGAGTTATACGTGAATGTATTTCTATACTCATTTTATGACATCGTAACCTTCGAGGTTGTACTCTCGTATTACATTATTACTAGCATACATTTAATGGTACTCATAGTTATTAAAACCTTACAATTTTAACAGGAGCCACTCAGATGGATAGATTTCTACACGGGCGGGCCGCTTCGACCGGGTCGGTACTACCCTCTTATAAGAGCAAATGACAAAGACATTTGCTCTCGCGTTTCGTTGGGGAGTGGGTGGGACTCCGGAGGCTTAATGATGCAGAAGTATCAATAGGCCACCAAAGTGTAAGTCAACATGCAGCGTTGCCTGTATTCGCAATGAGTATAGTGACCAACACTCTTAAATTTCCCTCAGGCAGAGTAGAGTCATTTTTTCAGGCTCATATATAAAAATATATACATACATAACAATATTTTTAATAGATCCACATAAAACATATTTATAATTTCAGTATAATTTGTCAATCTCACTAGACTGCCATAATGTGGATCACCATGCTCCATTGTCTGCATTCTCAATAATGACCACTACTCCTGGATTCTGCTCAAGCGTTCTATCAGACAGAGTGGTCGTTTTGGCAGTTAACCCACAAAAAAGAGCAAAAAATTTAAACAAAAGGATTTCAGTACACCTATATACTATGTTTACCTATTTCACACTAGGGGTTGTCATTGGTTTTTGTAAAAGCCATTTATATTACCTCGTGTTATGTTATAAGATATTTCAGGGATTTTGGGAAAATCGTGAATGCATAGGTACATGATACTAAATTGTAAGGCTCACAATAAGACGCGGTGGAGTCCCACAGCGCTGAAGGCGCTAGATAACGAACCGTGGCTTTTGTTTTGCAATTTCCTTTGACTACAGAAAAAGTCCTCGTTGGTTAGTGCAATGCGGATGTCTTTTGATCTTGAAGCGTAGCGGATGTATTACGTGTCGTGCAACAAAACTTTGTAAGTTGGTCTTTGGTGAGATTCAGATAGCTGACATCACTATAGTTAAGGGTGGGAAGAAGAAGAGACTATGCGAGCACAATTTTTTGTGGGAGAGACCCCGCTGCTGCAAATAGTTTGCAGCTAACATCCCCAATCTCCCCAGGATAGGTACCTATACATAAGTATATCCAAGTATTAACTATGTCTGGTATCTGCTAGAAGTTTAATCTACAGTGCAGCCTGAAAATTGTATGCATAAAGATAGCATAGCATAGATATGCATAAAGTAGAAAGAAATTAATTGATTTGTGATTAAGATACTAAAAATTGATAAAAGTGTACGCCCGTAGATGTAGTGCATCAGAAGGAGTAAGCGCTCGTCTCAAACAGGATACCCTCATAACCCCGATAATTCACAACTACCACCGATAACGAACTCTGCGAAAAATGAAGTCATAAATGTCATGTGAAAATTGTTGTTCGGACTTTTAGACTTTTTTCAAAAAGGAAACCTTTCCGATCGTCTTTCTTTTAGGCTCAAACTGTAGCTGACTAAACTGTACCGAGGGGTTTTTCTTGTTTCCAAAATAAAAAAAAATCGGGAAAAATAGATTTTTTTTTTCCAACGAAAAGATATTTCCAATGTTAAAACAGTTACCTATAGTTTATTGAAACAAACATTTAGGCATATTAACATAAACTGGAGAGTGTGATGATTTGCACTAAAACAAGAGTTTTATGTGGTAAGCAATTCTTAATTTTAGAGTGAATGTATTTATGTTGTCTGAATTCCTATGGCTTAGCTTAGATGGTATTGTCTATTGAAAGTGCTTGTAATGAAGTTGTAACTTTCTACTCAAGCCGTGGGGGATTTGTCTTGGGAACAAACGGTCTAAAGTTGGTGTAATTCACTTAGCCGACACACTTTAGTTGGAGGTGGCTGAAGTTAGTTTAAGTACGGTCAAGCGTACAACTATACTTACGAAGTTATGTGATCGTTGATGTAATATAATAATTTTTACAAGTTGATATGTTGTTTTATATCGTTTTACTCACTTTTCGTGTTGTAGATAACTTCATAAAACGTATGAATATTGCTCATTCATCAGTATATTTCCTTTTTTTCCGTCGAAGCGGGTGAACGAAAAGACGAGCCAATTGATGAAAAGTGACTGCCGCCGGCCATGAACGCCGGCACTTTTGTATTATACGGTCAAAAATTCTTGATTTTAAATACGATTGGGTTAGAAGTGAGACCGTAAGTTGGCAGTAATTGGACTAAAACTAAACTAAGCAGACTCCTTGTGGTAACAGTAATCCATACCTATATTATAAATGCGAAAGTAACTCTGTCTGTCCTGCTCTCATGGCCAAACCGCTGCACCGATTTAAATGAAATTTAGCATGGAGATACTTCTTTTTTCTTCTTCTTGAAAATTCTTCTTATTTCTTGAAAAGAAGTAGAAGAAGAAGAAGATACTCTTTGCTGCGATAATCGACCAACACGCGGGCGGAACCGCGCGCAAAAGCTAGTAATTGTTTATATTTATAGGCATATTTATGTTTGTTAGTTTATGTCAACTGTATCTGTATCTCTTGTTAATTACAACTGTAACCTTAATGCACCTACCTTACCAGATCTCTAAACACCCCAAAAGTTGGCTGGTAGAGAATGCCATGGGTATTAAGTCCGCTGCTGTATACAAGTACATGAACTTGTAAATAAATAAATAGCTATCCATACGTGGACATACAATTACTATAGTTGAAAAATATAAACACTGTCCTCCTGAAACCACGACCATTGTTACTGTCAAAAAATCAATCTAATCGAGATAGCGACAATCTTAGTTCTTGTGACATAAACAAAGCAAACTATCTAAAGGCAGATCTATTACGGGAAAATTGATATGTACCTACGTAAAAGATGTTCGTTTTTATTATCATATTTAAAGCATTGCTCAAAGAAAAAGCTTATTTTTCTTATTTAGCTCTGATATTCAAATGATAAAGCCGACAATTAATATACATCAAATACATTTTATTGCCATAAATCAATTATTTATTGAGAAAGCACCGAAGGGATGCGAAAGGCTTGAAATTATGATGTAATTAATAACGGACACTCTTTAGTCCAGTCACGAATCACTTAGATCCATTCTTATTAACAAAAGTCATCAGAAATATCCCATAGCTTACGGGATTTTCATTCCTTATATTAAGTACTTAAAAAAGTTTTGATAATTTAATTTTCCGGAGCAAGGAAAGAGAGAAGTGTGAGGTACTTTACACTTTGCGAGGTAATGGCAAGAGGGGACAATTGAATTGGAAGTTTTAGAAATTCAAGTTGTAGCGGTTATTTATGTAGAGATGTCAAACAACAAGAAACACTCATAATTCACAGTTATAATAATAATAATAATAATAATAATAATAATAAAACTGCATTTCGAATGCATCACCCACGGTCATCGGTTATGAGATTGTATATCCCGCGAAAGTTTGGGGGTCGTGGTCTATTAAATGCCAAGACCCTACACAATCGCGAGATATACAATCTTAGAGAATATTTCCTTCATACTGATGTGGGAGTGCATCGCAGTGTAGTTACAGTGGATACCGGACTTACTCCGCTCGCTTTGGCTAAAGAGAATTGGCGCAAACCTGTAGTACTTAGTACTAATGATCGCAGGGAGGTATGGAAGGGCAAAGAACTTCATGGTCGATTTTATCGGGCCCTTAATGGGCCTGATATAGATTTTAAAGCATCTACATCCTGGCTACGGTATGGTGATCTCTTCGGAGAATCCGAAGGTTTTGTTTGTGCGATTATGGACGAAGTTATCATGACGAATAACTATCGGAAATATATCCTGAAGGATGGTACGGTTGACATCTGTCGGGCATGTCACCGTCCTGGAGAATCTATCAGGCATATTATTTCTGGTTGTTCTCGTCTTGCTAACGGCGAATATTTGCACAGGCACAACCAAGTAGCCAGGATTGTACATCAACAACTTGCCCTTAAATACCATCTTGTGAGTTCAGAGGTGCCATACTACAGATATGTGCCCGACCCAGTTCTCGAGAATGGTCGTGCTACGTTATATTGGGATCGATCTATTATCACAGACAGGACTATTGTTGCCAATAAGCCTGATATTGTGGTGATAGATCGATTGGAGCGCCGCGCAATGATTGTCGATATCGCCGTTCCTCATGACGAGAATCTCGTGAAAGTCGAAAAAGAAAAACAAATAAAATATTTGGATCTATCTCACGAGATTGTCGATATGTGGAATGTGGATTCGGCGATCATTGTTCCGATAGTCGTTTCTGCTCACGGATTGATAGCCAAGAGCCTCGACCAACACCTTAAGAGGCTCACGTTAGAGGGCTGGATCAAGGGTCTGATGCAGAAGGCAGTCCTCCTTGACACGGCACGTATAGTGAGGAGGTTCCTGTCTTTGGAGCCCTAACCACCGGTTTCTTGGTCCCTGTACCCGAAGTCGGTGGTCTACTATTTTTTATATTTTTAAATGTATTTGTTTTTTATATTTATATTTAAAAATGTAATTAATATGTATTTATAACTGTAATAAAGGAAATAATAATAATAATAATGTCTTTATTGTACACCAGGTAAATTTTTAAAGTACATAGTATAAGGTATTAAAGTACAATTGGCGGCCTTATCGCCCGGAGGCAATCTCTTACAGGCAACCTTAGGATGGAGACAAAACAAAGTAGGGAAACTAGAGGGTTATGTCTGGTGTAATATTATTATATAAGAAGGGGAAATTAAAGCAGTATACTTGATATATAAGGTGGAAGTTAGACAACAGTTGGTTAATAAATGAAATATTAGAAGAGAGTGAGTGGAATGCCTATAAAATATTATAAACATAATTCTATGAGATAAAGTGACTTGTGTAGTCGCACAAGAGAAGTACATAAGTTATGGGACCTAGATGTCTCCCAGGTAATGCTCTTTTACTAGTCGCTTGAAGGCAGTTATTGTTGGTGCACGTCTTATTGCGACTGGTAGGGCGTTCCAGAGTCGAGCTGCTTGGACAGTAAAAGAGTGGTCGGAAAATTTTGTAGAATGTAGCGGTATTATTAGTTTCAAGTTCTCAGACGATCTCAGCAACTTGGGATGTGTATCATGTAGGAAAGTGAACCGTGATTTAAGATAAAGTGGGGTAAAAGGACTAAAGAGAATGTTGTATAGAAGAGAAAGAATGTGTGCATTCCGGCGAAGGCGGATTGGTAACCACTTAAGCTTTTTACGATAATCAGAGATGTGATCATATTTACGCAATCCGAATATGAATCTTATACAGAGATTTTGGAGTCTTTCTAGCTTATTTCGTTGGTCTTCAGTGAGATCTAAATAGCTGGCATCAGCATAATCAAGGATGGGGAAAAGAAGGGATTGTGTGAGAGCAATCTTTGTAGAGATAGGTAACAAATTGCGTAGTCTGCGCAAAGACCCTGCAGCGGCAAACATTTTGCGACTCAGCTCCTGCAGCTGAGGACGCCAGGTTAAGGTGCTGTCAATATAAATACCCAAGTTCTTCACCTTATCACTAAAGGGAATAGGTGTGTTACCGCAAGAGACTTGAGGCAGTATAGTCCAATCGATTTTGGAAATCAGTCTAGAACTCCCTACCACTATGACTTGAGTCTTGGTTGGGTTAATCTTGAGACCGTAGGAAATGCTCCACTTGCATATTTTATCCAAGTCAGCGTTTATTGTATTAATAGCATCAGCCAGTTCAGAAGGTGGTGCTTTAAAATAAATCTGGAGATCATCTGCATATAGGTGGTAGGAAGAAGTGAGATCATTAGTGATGGTGTTAATAAAAACGGAGAAAAGTAAAGGAGATAGCACGCCGCCCTGAGGAACACCAGCTTTTGTACTACACCAAGAAGAGACAGTGTTTTCAATACTAATGCGCTGCCGGCGATCAAACAGGTAGTTGTGAAACCAGTCAATCACGGTTGGAGATATGTTTAGAGAGCGTAATATGCATAGCAGTATGTCAAAGTCAACGGTATTGAATGCGTTACTGAAATCGAGGAGTGTAAGGACCGTAAGTTTACCGTTCTCCATGGCATCTCTGATGTCCTCGGTAATCTGAATTAGAGTAGTGGTGGTGCTGTGGCCGGGTCGGAAACCAGACTGGAGAGGGTTAAGGAGTAGGTTTTTGGAGAGGAAATTGGAAAATTGAGCATGGACCAGACGCTCAAGGACTTTAGAGAGGAAGGGGAGGATAGAAATGGGGCGGTAATCGGAAAAGGATTCGGGGTTCTTCCTTTTAGGGATAGGTATAATTTCTGCATCTTTCCAGGACTTAGGAAAAACGCTAAAGGAGATCGAGTAATTAAGGATATGGCAGATGACAGGAAGAACTTCATCAAGGATTGGAAGGATCATGTTGCGACTTAGACAATCAGAGCCCACTGCATTTGAAGTAATAGATACTATGCTCTTCTTAACATCACAATCAGAGAATTGACTAAAGAAAAAGGGAGAGCAGTCAGGAGTCGAGGCAGAAGTAAGATGTTTCAGAGTAGCATCTTTTGTCGTTGTATCGAAACTTGTTGAGGCAGAGAAATGTTGATTGAGTAGGCTTAAGTCTATATTTTTTGGAGAAGAGTCATGAACAGATTTGCCTACTCCCAATGACCTTAAAAATTTCCAGACCTTAGCTGGATCTCCGTTTTCGACGGAGCTGTGAATGTATCGGCGCTGTGCATTCCTACACACCTTGCTGCAATGATTCCGGATGGACACATATCGATCACGGTTGGATTCAGTTGGGTTCTTCCTAAATCTTGATTTAGCAATCACTTTCTTCCTGATTAGTGCCCTGATATCTTCAGTCAACCACGGTGACGGAAGACGTTTGACCTTAATTTCCTGAATGGGTGCATGTTTGTCGTAAAGAGACAAAATTTTGTTGTTGAAGAAATTAACTTTGTTATCTATGTTATCAGCAGTGTAGAGAGATGTCCAGTCGATATTATAGGCATCCCTAGTTAAGACATTAACATCCATGGCCTTCAAATTCCGCTGCAGGATGATCTTAGGTTTGGGTTTAGGAGGACGAAGACGATAAGAAAGGTACAGTAAGTCGTGATAAGAAAACTCATCAGCAGAGCACTGACCGTGTTTTACTGCGAGCTCGGGTGAAGAAACAAGGATAAGGTCCAGCAGAGAAGGAGTAGAGTGTGGGAAATGGTGCGTAGCTTTGGAAGGAATAATGGAAAGGTTGCAGGATTTGATGATGGATTGGAGGGATGTCGAACGGGAATCGTTTTTGAGGAGGCAGGTATTGAAATCACCCATGATTATGGCATGACTGTACGATGGAGTGAATTGTTCTAAGAGCAGTTCAAAAGAAGAAAAGAAGTCGATGCGTAAGGAGGGGCAATAAAATACAGCAAGCAGGATTTTAAAGTGAAGGAGTTGAACTTCCAGGAAAAGATGTTCACCTGCATTAGATGGGGGGGGCTGTGGCGACAAACTAATAATGGAGTAACGAATGTTGGAGCGTAGATAAATTGCAACGCCACCGCCGCCACCCACCGCACGATCGTTCCTGATTAAGTTGAATCCTGGTAGGGTATATGCAAGAGAGGGTAAGCAAGGCTTAAGCCAGGACTCAGAGACAAGTATAGCGTGTAGGTTCGTACAGCCAAAACAAGCCAGCATTTCAGGGAAGTGTGCCGGAATACTTTGAGCGTTGATGTGTACAACATTGAAGTTTCTAGAAACGTCGGAGAACTGAGTGGAGAGAGTTTCAGTGATAGTTGGATCACCCTGAGAACTAAAACTGCTGCAAGCAGACAAAAAATCTTCACTATCATCATTGTAGTTAAGTGAAGACATTTCAATCAACCAAGTCAGAGATTTAGAAGTTAGTGTTAGAAGTAATCAAGTAAATCTATTAGATATACTATTAGAAAGTGGATAGAATAAATATAATATCAAAAAGTACTAAAAAAAAAAAAAACTAAATTAATTAAATGCAATTTAAAACTTATATACCTTTATATATATATATATATATATATATATATATATATATATATATGTTTATCAAATGTATCCGTTGTCATTCATTCCATCTGCCGGTTGCCAGTTACAAAATAACCAGTTGTATAAATTAAATTACAATTTTGAAATAAACATAAACTAATAAACAATTTAAAAATAAAAACAAAAGGAGAAAAACAGAGAATAATAAGAAACAAGGAACAATGATTAAATACGTTCACAGTCTAAGTACCACAGATAAAAAGTCCCATATCCAGACATAGTATTAACATGCTTTGTAGTTTACATGCTTTGTTTGTATCGTACAACGAAACGCAATCAACCAACAATGTCATGTGACATGTGTAACATTTGTTTACATTTATGGTCAACTGTCTAAAAGTTTAGCAGTAAATCTAAATGTGGGTTGTTAACATCAAAAGAAAATATGAGTATTATAAAAGTAACAACAAGAAGGTAAAAAAAGAAAAAAAAAAAGCAACTGAACACACAACCAATTACGAGCTGCAATGTTGAGTGCGCTGTTGCAGTACCTTCTATATGAGATGAGTAGGTCGATTACCTACTTCTTTGCAGCAGCAGCTCGTTTAGGCTTGGTCCCAGCAGCTTTTGGCACCGTGATAGACGCTTTTGGTGGTAATGCGAGAACCATGTCAAGGTCGGCCATGGACGTCACCCTGTGACGGGCATCATCTGGACCCAAGACGTAGACAATGCCCTCTCTAGTCCAACACCTTGCAATCCCTGCCCTTTCACGGGCCGACATGAATATCTCATGCCTAGGTTTGGTCAGGAACTCGGACAGTGTGAGGCCAGACCCCTTCAGCTTCGTTTTACCAAACCACATTCGGTCACGGACAGTCACATCGGCAAACTTGATAAGTATGGGCCTTGGTTTCTTGTTCGAAGTGGCGCGGCCCAGCCTTTGACAGCGTTTGATGTCATCCACAGTGAGGTCCCGGCTATTGATGCACTGAGTCAATGTAGCTACGGTGGTGTGAACAGTGTCTTCATCCCCCTTCTCCTCAACACCATGCAAGAGAAGAATCTTTCGCCGTCCCTGCATTTCCATTCTGTCAATGGAGTGTGATACAGCCTCCACCTGCTGCTGCAGAAGCTGTAGGGCCTGTGTAACAAAGGCTCTGAAGGCAGCAAATTCTGAAGACAAGCTGGTCACACTTACAGAGGGGCTTGATGTCTTCATCAGCTGGGCCTCAAATTCCTCCATCTTCCTATTAAATATGTTGGTTAAGTTGCTGAGAGTGGCCTGCATAGTGCTCATATTGTATAAATAATTTCAAGTGATAGGAGCTTATTAAATCTGTGGTTTTGCTGAAAGGAATTTAATAAGATCCGGCAGTTGGACACTTTAGTACTGGATTAATAACATATAAGTCCACAAATAACTACTAAATTAATTAAAAACTAATTAAATATGCAGATCAAATATTTTGCTTCTGTTTAGGTTGACTACCCGATGATAATTACCCTCATAGCTTTCGACTGGGTGAATGGATTTCGATGATTCTTTTTCTATTTGAAAGCTGGTGCTTCCCCTGTGATCCCATTTGATTCAGTTCTTGAAGTCATTTTTTTGTTAAAATCTGAGAATTTTATGTAGCATGTTATTAAAGCCAGTTGGTGACCAGAAAAGCATAGACCTTTTCTGCAGGGGTCTGAAAATACAAAGAAATGTCTTGTGGACAGGTTCCTTTGCAATGTCCATTAAAAATCAAAATAATTTGTCGGACCGGAATGTCTTCTATAAAATTTCTTAAGTATGTGTTATAAAATGATTTTTAATAGTTACTTTAACAAAAAATGTTTCTCTTATTATGTGATTTTTATTGTATTATTGCAGAGAATGTTTATATATTGAAGAAAAATTTTTACAAGTTGGTTACATATTTTGCATTTGCCCATTTCACTCTTTGTAAAGTAACAGTTTGATTGTTTTTTATATGGTATAGGGGGCAAACGAGCAGACGTATCACCTGATGATAAACGCCGCCCATAGACACCTGCAACACCAGAGACGTCACAAGTGCGTTGCTGGCCTTTGGGGAATGGGGAAAGGGATGTAGGGAGGGATGGGCCTCCGGTATCCTCACTCACTCGGTGAAACACAGCGCAAACGCTATTTCACACCGGTTTTCTGTGAGGCCGTGGTATCATTCCGGTCGAGCCAGCCCATTCATGCCGAAGTGTGTCTCTCCCACGGTAGTGTTTCTATAAAGGTTGTCTGGAAGAGATCGCTGTGAGCAATAAGAATGCCTATTGTAATACCTAATGGTCATCTGCATATATGTATGTACAAAATTTATACTGTAGTGGTGTGTAAAGAAGTTGCATAAATAAATAATATAAATATAATTTATGGTAAATCTAAACTTGGCCGCTACAGTTTAAATGTCCCCATTTGAAAACGTTAAAAGTCCAAGGCAATTTGTTTCAAAATTTATGTAGCGGGCCTAAAAAAACAATTTTCTTAATTATATTAATGCTTCAACATAATTTGTAACAATTTCCGATTGTATTGTATTTTTGTTTCACAAGAGTGATTATTTGTGTTGAGAAGGTTGAAACAATGGGAACTTGTAGCATTTTTTAAGTGTAGTTGAAAACACTTAAGTAAATTAGCATCCTCACTTTATTGCAGTGATATACAAATGGAAATTTTATTGCTTTCTGCTTTGTTTAGTTTATTACTGATGGACTGTTATACTTAATTGAATTACGACCCATTTTTATTTCTGCTTTAACTCCTGCATTAAGAATAAATCTTGCGTAGCGGGGTACTTTACAGTTATACATGAAACGAATACAAAGAACACCCAGCATCAGAACAAAAAATTGTAGAGCACAGTGTTCTCCTATGTGGGGGTTTAACCCACAACACTCAGCGCAATAGACAACGCCGGGGCGACCGATTAATCCACTTAACCATCTATGCAGTTTTTGCAGTGCCTACTTATATATAAACTATTTGGTCAATATAGTATTGTGTATATGCAGGTACATTACTGTGTATATTTTTTAAAGTTCACAGTGTAATATAAAATTCGTGTAGTTCGTCGGCTGTTTTAACATCCTGAGAATTGAATAAGAGAGAAGAGAGATTGCGCTTCCAATAACTACAATCATTAAATGAAAAACCAGGAAAAAATTTGCTTAACAATTGCCTTTTATAAAATCGCAGTCACTCCCGACAAGCCAAACTGATCTGTGTCTAATATAATGCTGACGTGTGCCTTTTTACAAGCTTTTATATTAGCTTCACCTGTCCCGATTTTGTTTGTCCGAATCTTACAAGTTAAATTTGACCCACTTCCCGATTTCTGTTTGACCTGAAATTTGAAATATATCTTTAGTTGTGATGATAATGCAAATAAATATAATATTTTTTTATTAACAAGTAATAAAAGCTTGTACTTAAAAAAAACTTTATAACTTAAACACTTGTTAACAAGCTTTTATTTAGTTTCACCTTTCCCGATTTTTGTCTGTAATCAAATCTTGTAAGTTATATTTGATCTTCTTTCCGATTTTCGATTGAGCTGAAATCTGAAACGTACCTTTAGTTCTGATGAGAAAGCAATTAAATATAATCGGTATTATTATTAATCCAAAATGGCCGCCGGAACAAAATGGCGGCGTACATATTTCGGAACAACCAATCCAATATGGGTATCAAATAATAAAACTTAATAATTTGAAGCTAAATAAAAGCTTGTTTATAAAAAAAAAACTTTTAAATAATTCATTTATAAACCATTCAATTATATTAAACACCAAGGTTCCTTTAACGTCAGTAAAATTTCAAGGATGATGATCTTAGTCAAATTAACTCTTTATCATCTGTCAAAACGATAACTTTGTATGGAAAATGTACTAAATACAAACTTGTGACGTTACTGTTTTAATTTAAATGTTTATTTGATTAAAAATTGTTATAGAAATGAAAAGTTATAATTATTATAATTTCCGAAATGTTTTGTCATATTCGTTTTAATGAAGGAGACGTCGGTAGGTATTTATTTTCGATACAGTCAGTTACTCTATTGTTTTTTCATTACCACTAAAGATTAAAAGTTGTCTAAACAAAAGAAATACGAAATCTGTGAAAAGCATAGACAATTCCAAAAAATACGAAATCTGTGAAAAGCATAGACAATTCCAAAGAATTTATCCCGCCGTAACAGATTTAACTAGTGCCGTGAGGTTTATATTAACTTAAAACCTGGACCGCTCACGTACTAAGTGGTTTAAAAAGATTTTTCCCCTCCGAAATAGTTACATTTGTTTCCATGTATAATGCTTTTTTATTTTTATTGATTTCTTAAAAAAAACTGCAGTGTATGGTACAGGTACAGGTTCAATATTGATATAGTTTTGATGAGAAATTATTCTTATATTCGTTCCATTCTTGTGGAAGTGAATATCTAACACAGCTTGTCTCTTTTTACAAGAATTGATATTTTTGTTGAGATAATTTCAAAAGCCGTAAGCCCATAGTATTGAAATATGAGTAGTTAACAAAAAAAAAAAGAAAATAAGGTCACAAATGTAATTTCAGTGATTAATCGAGGACAGACTCTAAATAATGAGCTGTGTATGTAATTACTTACTTACGTTGATATTTCTATCTCGTATACATTACTAACCGTAGCCGTATTATTTTATGTTTACAAGTTTAATTTACTTCTACTTTTACTAAAACTTTTCTATGTATAATATGTATTTACATTAAAAAAATATAAATGAATTTATAGCAGTCAGTTACCCATGATAAAAGCTGTGCTTAGTTTGGGACTAGATGGCGTTGTGTGTTATATCCGAAACATTTTTTTTTATTGTTTTTACACGACTCAGCGAAGCCAAGTGGGAAGGTAAAAGTCTAGGCGGTCTATGCATGTATATTTGTATGTTCCATCATAGCGTCTAAACTACTGAACTGATTAAAATGAATGAGGTGTATTCGAAATACCGTCCCGAGTAGCATAGACTATATAAACTTTATCATAATTTTTTACGTAATCGGGATGTACTTTTTTAAACTTTTTCTTGTAATCATCTCCGGATTATTTTTTCTTATTCTAGACTAGCTCCGAGAAAAACTTCTTTAATTGTAAACTGACTCGGCACTTCTTGTGGCATAACAATTTACTCTAATGGATTTGAACCAACTGTCACAACCGTAGTCACACTAAACGTTAGGTACGTGTTTTCTGTTATGTAAAGAAATTATTGTTAAAAACATTAATATGACTTTATAGTCATTATTAATCCTTGAAATAATGATTGTTTGTGAACCTCCTTTAATGTTTCAACCTTCCTGTAAATAAAAGGGGAAGGTATGTACATAAAATTTATATGAAAGCAACAACACATTCAAGAACCTATTCAGCAAAAACGTATCACCAAAATAGATTAGCAAACACTGCAGATATCATAAAAAAAACCATTTATTCAGTCAAAGAAAAAAATCTGAAATCTCTGTTTGAAGTTCGTTTATACAATACTTTTTTTTTTTTTTTTTTTTTTTTTTTAACGTGTGGAAACCCCCTCGGGCCGTCACCCCGCCGGGGTTTGCGGCGGGGCGGTGTGTCGGAATCGAACCGACTAAAACCACACGGTGTACCACTCTGCGCCTGAGACGGGAGGGATCCGGGAACTGCTGTTATTAACACATCCGGACCCCTCCCAGCGCCTGCCCGCACTGAAGCGGGCACCGTCTGCTTTTAAAACTCTCAATTTAGGCGACGTACGGCACACGCGTAACGTCGCCCCCTCGCGGGTGACCACTAAAGCGGATGGTGGGGAAAACCCATCCCGACCATCCGCGGTCACACTCAGGGCGGCATGAGGCGCTGGTAGGCGCGCCTCCGCCGCCCGGTTCGCCGGCGGCGGATCGGGTCCGAGTGGATATCATCCTCCCGGGCCTTCTCCGCCGCCTCCTTCTGCGAAATTACGTCTTCGCAGAAGGCTGCGACCGCGGTAAAACTGCTGTCGCTACCGGCCATGCAGCGAATGATGGCCGGTAGCGAGAGATCCCCTCCGATGACTGCAGTGAGGGCCCGGCGCTGCGACGCCCAAGCGGGGCAAATCGCCAGCGTATGCTGGGCCGAGTCCTCACTGCAGTCGCAGTGGTGGCAGGCGGGACTCAGTTCCCTCCTGGCGACCGAGTGCAGGTACCTTCCGAAGCATCCGTGCCCGGAAAGAACCTGCGTCAGTCGGAAGGAAAGGGTCCCGTGCTGCCGCCCTGCCCACTCGAGGATGCCAGATGGATGGCGGCAAAGCCAGCGCGTGGAGTCTCCAGCCGGAACGACCAGCGAGCCATCGTGGCTCGACGGGCGGCTTCACGCCACTCGCGTACCTCTTCGGGCGGAGGGCGAATGCCTCTCTCCGCCCGGAATTCAGCCACCCGTCGATAAACTTCGGCGAGCACTTCCGCCTCCAAATCCCACGGAGGTGTTCCGGCCAAGGCGCACGCCGCCTCGGTGGACACCGTGCGGTATCCGCGTATGGCTCTGACCGCCAATACCCTCTGAGGCCGCCAAAGGCGGGCCTTGTTGAGGGCAGTCAGAGCCGCCACCCACACCGGTGCCCCATACAGCGCCATCGACCGGACCACCCCCGTGTAGAGGAGTCGCGTTGCGACGCTGGCTCCGCCCAAGTTGGGCATAAGTCGCCCAAGGGCAGAGGCAGCGCCGACCAGCTTGGGACCAAGCTGTCGGAAGTGCTCGTCGAAGAGCCACCTACCGTCGAGGATCAGGCCCAGATACTTCATCTGGGCCCGAACCGGTACGAGGACCGAGTTGACCACTATGGAGGCGCCGGGGGGCGGCCCACGACGGGGCCCATGGAATAACAGGGCCTCCGTCTTGTCCAGGGCCACCCGTAAGCCCAGCGCCTCGATGCGCCCGACCACCAGAGAAACACCAATGGTGGCCAGGCGCTCCGCCTCCTGGAAGTTCGCCCCCCGGGCTGTGACAAGGGTGTCATCTGCGTAACAAATTACGCCCAGCCCGGGGGGGAGACGACCTCTTAGGACCCAGTCGTATCCCACGTTCCACAGGAGTGGTCCAAGGACAGACCCCTGCGGAACGCCGCACGACATGGGTCGCCGTCTCAAGGCGCCATCTCGATCCTCGTACACGACGGTACGCTCCTGCAAATAGTCTGCCACCAGCCGCCTCAGGTACTCTGGCACTCCGTGGTATTGGAGTGCTTCCCCGATGCAGCTGAATGGCAGACTATTAAAGGCGTTGGCGATGTCCAGGGACACCGCCAACACCACGCCGCCACAGCTCACTGCCTCCTCGGTCACGGCCCTAAGGCGCATCACGGCATCGACCGTCGAACGCCCCTCTCGGAATCCGAATTGGGCGTCCGACAGGTCGGGCCCCACCTCGCTGAGATGCCGGACGATGCGGGCAGAGAGTATTCTCTCAAAAAGTTTACCCGCCTCGTCCAGCAACACGATGGGCCTATAGGCCGCGACCGAATCGGCAGGCCGTCCCGGCTTCTGAAGCAGGACCAGCTTCCCGCATTTCCAGCACTCAGGGAAGCGTCCGGACGCCAGGCTAGCGTCCAACACCTCCCTGAGGCGGTCCGACATATGGTCGAGGGCTCGGGCCATCACTCGGGCTGGAACCCCGTCCGGCCCGGGGGCGGTGTTCTTTGAACGGATTCGCAGAACAGCCGCCCCAACCTCCGATTCCCTAACGGGCGGCACGTCGTCCTCTCGACCCCCGTCGTCTCCGACCGCATAGGCCATCGACGGGGGTGTGTGCTCCGCCCGCTGCGGGAAAAGGCCCTCGACCACTTCCTGCAGGAAGCTGGGCTGGAGAGTCTCGGTAAGGGGGGGGCCCGCCGTGCGGAGCTTCTGTCGCACCGCACGATATGGGCGACCCCAGGGGTCACGGTCGAGACTCTCCAACATCTCCTTTCTCTTCTGCTCCTTGGCGCGGCAAATGGCCAGCTTCAGAGTTTTCCGCGCCTCGCGGTACTCCTCGTGAAGCTGGTCCCCGCCACTGTCTCCACGGTGACGTCGCCTGCTGCGGGTGTAGGACCTCCGGGCACGAGTACACGCCGCACGGAGGTCCGCCAACTCCCGGGACCACCAGTAGACCTCCTTCCGAGGAGGCCGACGAGTCCGGATGCGGGGCATGGCCGTATCGCAGATCTGCGTAAGCGCATCGCAAAAACGGCCAGCCCCTACGTCCACGCCGACCTCCTCGGTCGGGGCCTGCGGAGACAGCCACGAATGAACGATGGCCGCCTCCTCCAGCAGGTCCCTGTCGAGCTTGGCGACAGCCCACCGCGGAAAGTGGGACATTTGCCGCGCCACGTGACCCCTACTGGGGCCCTGGGACCGGGAGAGCTCGAATCGGATGTACAAATGATCCGAGAGCGTCTCAACCTCTTCCAGGACACACCAGTTCCTTACTCGTGCGGCGACAGCAGGGGTAGCGAACGAAAGGTCCACTATCGACCCCCCCTGCTGTCGCACGCACGTGTTGGTGGCGCCTCTGTTCAGCATCGTTTATACAATACTAGCTGATCCACGTAATTCCATCTGTGTCTTTTTTAATCACGCTCTGCTACTATTGGTCCAAGCGTCTTAAGCAAGAGAGACACGCATTTAAAACAAGTGAAAATCTTGTAGATTGTTTCGGAGTCAACGTGAGCAACAATGTGACACGAAAATTATATATAATTATAAAATAGAAGAGAAAGGAAGCTCCTGAGCCACGAACCGGAACGGATGCCACGAAATGTAAATCCCCTTCGGTCAGTTACAAAATGTAACTGCAGACCTTTTCTAATTAAGTGACCTTTAAGGGATGGGTACAAATTTAAGGTTTAAAACCAGTTAGAAGGCGTACCATATAACATACTGTATAGTGGAAATTATAGGTTGATGTTTCTTAACTTGAAACTCTGAAGGACGTAGATATGGGATGGTGCCGTAACTGTTGTAGTGTTTTGTTTTCCTTGCCACAGCAAAGCGTACCCGGGGTTTTATCATAATTTATTTTACCAGTACCATTTTACCAATACATGCATTATGATTATTGTTTTTTCACATTACAAAACAGTAGAACAATACAGCAATTGTTGGAGGACTGGTCTCTGAATTAGACGTGAGTCTGTAGCTCAGATAAATCACATCACATCACACTAATATATAAGGGCAAAAGCTTGTGAGTGTGTATGTTTGTTACTTCTTCACGCAAAAACTACTGAACAGATTCGGATGACATTTTACAGTAATATAGCTTATACATCAGAATATTACATAGGCTACTATTTGCAGTGATAACTGACAAACACGCGGGCGGAGCCGTGCGCAACAGCTAGAAATAAATAAAACGTTAGTTTTAGTTTTAGTCTGTCGAGTTCGAGAAGTGGTTCTTGAAAATTTGGCCAGTCTTAGTAGGTACATAAGTAATCGCATAAAATACGTAACAAACGAACTATCATTATGTAAATGAGGTTAGTCCTTGTGTAATATGGTTTAAGATCTTTGTTTCCTCATTAGAATTCACAATTCACTTACTGAGAAACAAGTATTAAAATTTAAACTTTAATGAGTATATAAAAAAAAATAAACAACAAAAGCCTTTTATTTCCTACATTATTAATTATTATTAATTATTAATATACTATATAATACTTACTATTAAATAATATTTATTATTATTATTAGCTAACTTGGTTAGATTTTAGATACCTAAATAATATAGTTTGTAGGAACCCCATTATTGGGTGAAGGCCTCCTCCAAAGATGCCCATTTGTTGTGTTGTGGGTTCTGTCTTGTGCAGTCTGTTTCCAGTTTGGGCTGGCTACTTTTTTGATCTCGTCGTCAAAATTTAGCTCCAGCCAGCGTTCGTGTGAAGATACGGCCCTGACGTTATAAGCTGCGATTTTTAATTGGGTTGTGTTTTTGTTTTGTCTGTTCAACATCTGTGTGGTTTTTATTGGAGGGTTTTGGTCGTAATCTTCCACGGTGACCAGCCGGGTTGGAAGATGTTAAAAGAGTATACAGAGACATAATTAATTAAAACTAATTTAAGATAAAATCATTACAGAACACAACACGAAAGAAAACAAATTAAAAAGGTATTGTAAGACAAATAGAGGGACAAACGGATATTTACACTGAAAAAGAAGAAGCGGTCCTGTAAGAATTGCGTTGGATAAAATAATAATACAAAAAAAACAACTTTAAGAACTGGACCAAATTGGAATCTGACCACACGGGAAGCCTCAGCCTTTAAATAAAAAAGAATCATCAAAATCAATTCTCCCAGTCGAAAGTTCTGAGGTAAGAAACAAAAAAACAGTTGAATTGATAACCTCCTTCTTTTTTTGAAGTCGGTTTAAAAAGCAGCTCACACATACTCTCGCTCATCTTAAACCTCTTTTATCTTTTAACATAATAAGTATCCTAATTTATAAAGCTGTATCTAGTTATACCTTACTTTGGAACAGGTATTGAACAACAAGTTTAAATTCGAGGTAATTAAGCAAATACAGTTAGGACCTAAGGTAAATAAATCCTTGGCTTCAAGTGAACTGCTTACAAAATTACGGTCTCCAGAGAGATTTATATAGCAAAAGCTGCAGCCAGCACTTCTGTTGTTTTTATTGATTTCGCAACAAGCATATGTATGGCACAGGTGTAGGAAGCACTATGAATAATTTGACTTTTCACATATTATCTTTTATGCGTTCAATGCAACTTTTTTCATTCGTCACTGTCACCGTCGCCTCACCTGAGGGTTGATTGGACTGACCTTATGCATTCTCTGCATGGGTTATGCGTCATTAATAATTTATTTGAATTTAAGCTGTTAGTAAGTGCTTAAACATAAATGAACAAATATGTAGAGTACGTTGTAGTCAATTAGAAAGAATGTAAACACTTAGTCGCAAATACTAAACAGATCAGTAGAATAGAGAATAAACCACACCAATATTTTGTTATGAATGGTCTCATGAGACCTACGATAAAGTCCCGCAAGCAATTTACTTTATAAAATCTTTCCGATAATATTATATTAGATTAGGGTTTGCATTTATTTCGAAGAGTTCTTTGTCTGCTATCGAGTGTTCATTAATCAAACTTCGGTGCGACACTTAGGTATTGTCCGCAGTATTCAGGGAGCTTGCTTTATTATTTAAGGCGCGTGTACAACCAGCTCGCCTTGAGATTAATGGCTTATCGACGACACTTGGAACATTGAAAGATTCTAAACACGTTGCAGTAAAGTTCAATTTTAATGATTCAGCTTATCAGATTCGATAAAAACAAAGATACTTAAAAAGAAGTGTTCAAAGAACAACTGTTCTTAGACTGTTTTTTGGCTGATTATTAGATTGGTTCATTTATGTGGGTAGGTATACCGTTCCTATCGTCTGACTCAGTGCCCCACTATCATGCTTGTCTGAGCTCATTTACATCACATGGATTGTTTCTTCTTAATTAAAAATCATTGATATTTGAGTTCGAGTAGAGATATTTTTGTCTGTTTTCATTTTAAAGCATTAAAATAATTATGAAAGCATGGATTGTGTTTTATTTCAAATTTAATTTAATATTAGAATAATTTTAATCCATATACATATATAAAAATTAATCAATGAAATGTATGTATGCGCATAACTTCCGATTGGCTGCACCAAATTAAATAATTATTTTTTATGTGTTCGTTATTGTTAGGACAAGGTTTGTTTACAAGAAAAATAAAAAAATTACAGGAAAATTAAATTTAAAACTCAACGGGTAGCTGAGACAGATACGTAAATATGTTTGCTGCTGGTTTGCCGGGCCAGCTAATAGTGTATATACATATGTATAGAAATACATAGAAATTGAAGTGTCTGGCGATCAATAACAAGACAGAATTGATGCCAGGATGTGATTATTCGTAATGAAATTAATGTTCTGTTAATTTGGTAGGAATCATTTGAATCGGCTTTCAATTTAGGCCTAAAATTGTTTCAAACTGATTTAAAACCGCCAAAAACAACACAGATAGAATAGATATGAACCTTTTTGTTTTAACAAGGGCGAGATCGAATTGTTTACTCGTGTCTAAGGATATTCCACAGCGATCGAACTAATATGATACACGTCTAGTTCTTATGTCTAATAAATATTTTTCAAATGTTTATGGTTAAAACGCAAATGTGTTCAATATTTTTGATATAACAAAAAAAAGTAAGAAAAACTTCTATCTTTCTCATCTTACCCTGCAAGTAATAATGCTACGTTTAGTAGTAGAGCTATATTAATGTAGACAGCGATTGTTTTATTGATTTCTCTATTTATGCCTACATACGCCGATAGTTCCCGAAGCCCTTTCCATCATTCCGTTGCTCACAAATATAATCCCTTTATCATATTACATGTAAGTAAGTACATTTCGATATAACAATACGACGCGTCTCGTATTTGTGGATGTAATTACATTAAGTAACATAAATATAGATCTACAATAATAATTACAATATATATAGTACTATGTTTCTAAGTACGTGTCCTATGTAAATACTAGTAATTCATTAAGTGAACTTCGACGTGAATTTATATTATTTTTCTTACTATTTATCTTTATAACACATTTATATGATGTTGACTTTGTAAACTTTATATTATACATTTCTGTAGTGAGTGAGAATGAGACAATTCTTCTTGCCCGACCATCTGTGTCCGTTTATAAAACCCAGGTTTGCTCCTGCGTGGAGAACTGTTCTCATCTTTGCGATGAAACCACGCAGTATACTTATGCAGCGGCAATCACTTCGTATTATCGACAGTCCCAAGGCCACGGGCGGGTCTTGTAAGCCACCATTATAGAGTAGTAGACATACACTCTAACGGTTCGGTTCTTGCCGAGCAGTCAATACCTGGAATTCACTACCCGATATTATCTCGACTCCTATAAGCGGGGAATCTCACTAGGCCGTCATAGTGTAAGTCACCATGCTGTATAGTCTGCATTCGCAATAAGCATGGCTTTTAGCAATAAGGCCGCCCTTTGTACACTACATCTTACATTTTATGTACTCTTGTAACTCTGTAATACTATGGTGTGCAAATAAAGAGTTTTCTATCTATCTATCTATGGTGATCACTACTCTAACATTCTATTCACACTTTCCATCAGGTAGAGTAGAGTAATTTTGCCAAGTATGTATAAAAAGACCATTACATTTTTAAGAGTGTACAAAGTTTTCTCTTTAAATTGGTGTGAAATTGAGACTTATGATTGACAACTATTCATTAAACACAATTATTTTTTACTCAAATTTCCTAAACACAAGTTATTGGAATTCAGTTCAATTAATATCAGTGGCTATTCTTAAGATATTTTCAGGAGATTATGAGAAAAAGAATAAGGAATAAAGAAATAAGGATAATTAATATCCTTACTATTACGACCCCCGTTTAGAAACTTTCAGAACAAGTGGAACATTCTGGAATGTTGAAACTTATTATGAAACATTCGATTAGTTCCCTCATCCGATAACAGACGGCACTAAAATAGCCCGACCGCAGCAATATAAATGTATGTACTTAGGCAATACTTAATTTGATTGGTGGTGGTTTCATGTACACAATAGGAGTTTATGTTCCATGACCTCATAAATATATTTAGCTGTATCAAGCTGTGATATAAATGTAAATAGACTTAACTTGTGAGTTTAATAGTATGTGTTGGATGAGTTAACAATTATTGTATGCGTGTTTACGACTACAGCCATATTGAAAAGTTTTCGCTGAAATAAAACAGATGAAATAACATTCATCCTTTTTCAAATTAGATACAGTTCAGATACGGAGTCTGTTTAATATGTATACAATTAAATTAGCAAAGAAACTACGTGTGTCTCATGATTATAAACTAGTACCTACCTACCGTTGCTGTCTACACTAGGTTAATCTACACATCTATACAAATAAATAAAATTGAAGTGTCTCTTTGTACTTTCAAATTAGCAGATATTCAGTAAATCAATATGATAGTATTCACATTAAAAAAATATATTTAAAAAAATGTCTGTCTCTTTGTTCCAGCTAATGTCTGAAACGGCTGGAACGATTTTGACGGGACTTTTACTCGCATACAGCTGATGATATAAATAGTAATTTAAGCTACTTTTTAAAGATACCGCGGTACGTCATAAACCTTGGGCAATGCAGGGCAAAGCTGGTCTCAAAAAATAGTTACTCCTAATTTCATCAGCTACCAGTGAAAGTCTCGTCAAAATCAGTCCAGCCGTTCCAGAGATTAGTCGGAACAAAAAGACAGACAAAAAAATTGGTATATGTACCGTGAATGCATACAACATCTATATCTATACAAATAAATAAAATTGGAGTGTCTGTTTGTAACATTAAAATAACAGCTTTTTAATCAATGCATATGTATGTAAACACGATACATATACCAAAAACGTAGTTAAAAATTTATTTGTCTGTCTGTCTGTCTGTCTGTCTGTTTGTTCCGGGTAATCTCTGGAACGGCTGGACGGATTTTGACAGGACTTTCACTGACAGGTAGCTGATGATCCTGGGAGTAACTTAGGCTACTTTTTTTTAAACTAACTTTGTCCCGCGGTGTTACTCGTGTAATGAATTGATGATAACTAATGTTATTTTATTCAATCTATAATATTCTAGTCGATGATTGTATTTGATTTAAATGTTTTAATCATTGTCAGTAATTAGTTGGTTCCTTGGAGTATACATAACCTTGCTTATGTATACTCTAAGGTCGGTTCAAAATGCCAGTACTTTGTTAGTCTATGACACAATTCGTGCCTTCCAAAAACGAAATGTATTTGAAATTATTTTAAAAAGGAAAAATGTATGTTCATTCGGACGAGAGCTCTCGACCGGGACAGTTTTTGAAGTAATAGTTGAAGCGTTGACATTTTGTATAATTATTGTTGGTTAAATAATGTAATTACACTATCTTCATGAATCGCCTGTTTGATTAAACGACTTAAACAGCCCCTGATCCCGAACAGTGAGAAATCATCACATTTCAGAAGTGGGATAGTTTTCTACAGCCCACATGGAAGGTTCGTACGATTAAGATAAAATATTTTACCGTTAAAGAAAGAGTTTAGTCGCGTACACACGCACAGAATATTGATATATATAGATATTCGGAAAGATTTATAAAAACGGATTCTAAAGCTTTTGACATGTCTGGTATAGATCAGATTAAGTGTGTTACTAATAGAGTAAATTCCCATTGGTTTATCACAATTATTTAGTTTTCGGAATGGACATTTGGTCGAGGCTACACTTCGATAATTCCATTTTGAAAAAAACATCTAGTAGAATGCATCGTTTGTGGAGCGTTTGGTCGAGGCTACCCTTCGACACGTCCCGCTGCGATAGTATTTTATTAATGCTTAAATATTGACGGAATGGTTTTGGTTAAGGCGACTCCTTGATAATACTAGTCCGAAGAAACGAAATGGTGAAATGGAGCACATTTGAGACACTTGGTTGAGGCTACTCTTCAACAGTGTTTCTCTGTGATGCATTTTGCTATGCTTATGTTTGTGGAAAAAGCACTGGGAATTATTGTTTTTTTTTTTTTCTTATGATTACGACACTCAAAAGAAATGAGTGCCTACCAAGCATGTCATTAGATAGTGAGGGCCACGTGTGTCCAAGTGTGCGGTTGTGTACACTTGGACACTAATAAATGATTAGTACTCAATTAGAAGTCGAGCAAGCCAAGTGTGCTGCAACTAGTAGAGGCTATGTATGCCTATTGAGCTATGTGTGCTCAGTTGACTAGAGGCCATGTGTGCCTAAGAAGAGAAGCCAAGTGTGCTACAACTAGTAGAGGCTATGTATGCCTATTGAGCTATGTGTGCTCAGTTGACTAGAGGCCATGTGTGCCTAAAAAGATAAGCCAAGTGTGCTACAACTAGTAGAGGCTATGTATGCCTATTGAGCTATGTATGCTCAGTTGATTTCAGGTCATGTGTACCTGCAAACGTGTCGATAACAATAAATTGGTTTTCGACTTGAATACAATGATTTTCTATTTTTTCTGAGGTATGAATTCTGAGGAAGCAATGACCCCTGAAGGTTCGCCTACTCGCAAAGGTGAGCGTAGAAGGAAACGACAACGGCTCTCCCCTGAGGCAGCAACTAAGTGAAGGAGAACCTAGAGCGAACGAGGAGGTAACGTAAGCGGTCGTTCAGTTCCTTTTAGTTCCGTCCAGTTTAATACCCTTCAAGAACATAAAAGCAAGACTAGCAATTTGAATAGTATTTTTTTTTAAACAATGTCTTACCAGAATTTGATCCGTCTAGTAAAAATCAGAATATTGTGTATTGGCTTAGAAAGGTAAACGAATGTGCTGTAATCTACGAATGGAACGAGAAGCAGACCATACATTTTGCTTTACAAAAGCTGTCTGGTCTGGCAAAGAAATGGTTTGAAGCCCTTCCTAGCGTTGTCTACAGTTGGTCTGAATGGCAGGACAAACTCACAAGAGCTTTTCCAAATGAGCAAAATTATGGTCGGCTTCTCGAACAAATGATAGTTCGCACTACTCGTAGTAATGAAAGTTTACGTGAATATTTCTATGATAAGTTAATATTATTAAACCGATGTGAAATAAGAGGCAAAAAAAAGCTGTCGATTGTATTGTTTATGGAATACCAGATAAGTCGATTAGAAGTAGTGCACAGGCACTAACTTGTCAGGAACCAGAAGACTTATTGATTTTTTTTAAACGTTGCAACGTCCTCTAATGAAAGTTCAATAGTTTGTTACAATTGCCACGCAAAGGGACACCCTTACTTTAGATGTCCTAAACCCCTTATTAAATGTTCAAGCTGCTATCGGGTAGGTCACAATAATGATAATTGTAAATTAAAACCAATGGTCTTACGCAAAGCACGCGAACAAACGGAATATCAGGATCGAAAAATAATGACTATATCCACCTCCAATAACAACAGTGATAAATATTACAAAACTATGAAAGTAAACGATAAATCTTTGATTGCTTTTGTTGATTTCGGTAGTGAATGTAGATTAATTAGAGAGTCTGATGCACAGAGACTAAATTTAACTAAAATTTTTACAGAGTTGCCGGTAATCAAACTATTCGGCAACTCTATAGTTGTTCCAATATACAGGAGTAATGCTGATCTGAAATTACGACGGAATAGAGGTAAATATAGAGTTATTAGTAGTTGACAATCAGTTTATTTAGTCAGCTTTACTATTAGGTCAAAATGTTACTGAACTTTCTTCCATGTCAGTGTTCAAGAATAATCATCAACTAACGTTTTACTAGAATCCCGATACCGATACCATAATTCAGCCGGTGAAGTGTTTAAAGTTATATGTTGATAATGATGTTAATATTTTATCATCGGGATTAGTTAAAGTTACCGCGTATGACGTTGACTATTGTGGAGACATTTACATTGAGGATTACTGCAATTGTGAGCCTAGAAAAGAGCATTATTTACATAAGGGAGTTTATAAAGTTGTTGACGGGAGGTGCTGTTTGCCTGTCACTAATTTGTCTGGTCAAAACCTTAAATTATCAAAAAACTATCCTATTGCTAAAGGAACTTGTTTTGTTGAGAGAAGTATGACTTTTACGAATAGGGTGATAAAAGATAGTACAGAATATGAACCTTTACTGATATCTGATATAAAACTTGGTCCCCAAATTGACAAAAAGACGTTAGATAGACTTTACTCACTTTTACTTAATTATCGTGATTGCTTCGCATTCAACTTAAGAGAAATAGGTTGTACCAACTTAACCGAAATGAAAATAACCTTATTGGATGATAAACCTGTAGTTTACCGACCAATTTTAGCGCTGTATAATCATGATTTTGAAACCGGAGTTGCTTACGGACGCAAGTTCTTTAGGCGTGGGTGGAATGTTGATGCAGTGGCAGCCGGAGCCACGCGCTCTTAAACCAATAGTTTATTTTAGCCGACAAACCACACCCGAAGAACGTCATTTACATTCATATGAACTTCAGACCCTTGCAATTGTGTGTTCATTGAAAACAATTAAGGTATATTTGTTAGGGATAGAGTTCAAAGTTGTCACAGACTGTAACGCCATTAGAACTACACTTATCAAGCGTGACTTGATACCCCGAATAGCTAGGTGGTGGCTTTTAATAAGCGAATTCAACTTTAGTATAGAATACCGTCCAGGTATTCGTATGGCTCATGTGGATGCACTGAGCCGTAATACAAAATTAACCTCTGAAGTCATCGATAGTTCTACAGTCAGTCTATAGTATCGAAACTGATAACTGGCTTTTGACTTTACAAGTGACAGATCCTGATATTTCTCGAATTTATAAAATTCTAAAACCGGAGTTAGATGAAGAAGTTAAGGAAATTAGGAAAAATTATGTAGTTAAAAATAGTAGAGTATATAGGCGAATTGGTGATAAACTTTGTTTAGTAATTCCTCGCGATGCTCGGTGGTAAATATGCAAAGCTAATCACGATGACGCTGGTCATTTAGGTGTATCAAAGACAACTGAGAGGATTCAATCTGTTTTCTGGTTCCCTAAGTTACGTAGATTAAAAAAAAAAAAAATTTAAAGTCTTGTATTAAGTGTGCCTATAATAAGGATACGTCACAACATAAGAGCGGTCAGTTGTATCCGATAGAGAAGATAAACATTCCGTTTCATACCATTCACGTTGACCACTTGGGTCAAAATAATAACCGAATGTAATGAATTATTAATTAGATATAAAATAAAGATTAATTTACAATGTTGTTATGTGAAATGATAATTTGTATATTTAGGTTTACAATATTATTTTATGAAAGATTAATGGTATAGATTTCAATTAGATATAAAATATAGATTAGTTCACAAAGTTATTATGTGAGATGTTAATTTGTGTGGTTAGGTTTACAATATTATTCTGTGAAATGGCGAAAATTTGTGACTTAGTTACTTTTATTGGATTGTTTTGCGTGATTGTATACTGTGCGTCGGGAGACCGCACGTAGTCGGACGGCCGAATGTAATGAATTGATGATAACTAATGTTATTTTATTCAATCTATAATATTCTAGTCGATGATTGTATTTGATTTAAATGTTTTAATCATTGTCAGTAATTAGTTGGTTCCTTGGAGTATACATAACCTTGCTTATGTATACTCTAAGGTCGGTTCAAAATGCCAGTACTTTGTTAGTCTATGACACAATTCGTGCCTTCCAAAAACGAAATGTATTTGAAATTATTTTAAAAAGGAAAAATGTATGGGCATTCGGACGAGAGCTCTCGACCGGGACAGTTTTTGAAGTAATAGTTGAAGCGTTGACATTTTGTATAATTATTGTTGGTTAAATAATGTAATTACACTATCTTCATGAATCGCCTGTTTGATTAAACGACTTAAACGGCCCCTGATCCCGAACAGTGAGAAATCATCACACTCGCAGTACAACAATAACCGCGGGTAACACCGCGGGTAACACCGCGGGGTTCAGCTAGTATTTTATAAGGCGGAGCGTTGTCGCCACGGCAATTCTCGCGCCAGGTTTACCCGCGCTTATAGGTATTTCACAAATATTACAAAGAGACAATCCAATTTTATTTATTTGTTTAAAGACGTATAGATATGCATAAAAGGGAATGGAGGAATGTAAACGGATTAAATAAGTCTTTTATTCGACCATTCCTTTATACACTTACATTTTGTAGGGTACATAGAAAAATCTTGCGGCTTCTAATTTCACAGTTTGTAATATTTATTTGTCGTTTCAATTTTCTAAACCCAGTGTTGGGTCACATCGTTACTGTAAAGGTACTTTTGTAATACTGGTATAATTGGACTTTGGGCGTTATTACCGGTTGGCTTAAAGCGTTTTTATGGTGATTCTATTTTGATACTAACTTTAAGACAGATCTTTTCATTTTCATAGTAGGAAATAGTACAAATACACAAAATATTCTAAGTACAGCTAACTTGACATTCTACAAACGTGAATGTGAATAGAAAACTAACAAATGTGAACGTTTCAACGTTAGCGTTGAAAGACATCGTTCCATCCCGCGGTCAAAATAAAATATTAGATACTAATGCAAAACAACGGTAGCCTTAGCCATTGTAGAAATGGAATCGACGCGAAACAGTTGCATCTAGACTAAGGTGGCAGGTCAGCTAAACATAAATAACTTGCTTGTTTTTTTTAGTTACTACATTACTACGAACAACTACTGAGAACTTGTGTTCTTTATCGTAGAAATAATTTAGCTCATTAAAAGCTGCCCACAGGCATTTTTAAAATATTACACAATGTAAATGGCATTCTGTTGAGTGGGATTAAATATATCTATGTGCCTACATGTATGCTAATATAGCATAGGTGGTGGTATTTACAAGGAAGCTAGCCTGGGCTGTACCTTGTTCCTGGTATATATAAATGACCTCTGCAGTTTGAGGATTCCTAATGGTCGCATAATATCTTATGCTGATGACACAGCCCTAATATTTACAGCAAAATCGCGAAGTGAGGTTTTTCAGCTTGCTCAGAGTGGCTTCAACATAGTGACTAACTGGCTATATCAAAAATCTTCTAACCTTGAATACTGATAAAACGAAATATATTCTGTTTTCAATGAGAGATACAAATATACATTTTGATAATCCAAAACTATATGCACATAGCTGCAGAACACTCACTGACTGTGCATGTGCCTGCCCTACATTAGTAAATGCCAACGAAGTGAAATATTTAGGAGTTGTTGTTGACACAAACTTGAATTTCCGCAAACACATAGATTTATTATGCACAAGAACAAGAAAATTAATGTATATATTTAAGAACCTTAGCAAAGTAGCCGATTACGTTATAATAAAGCAAGTGTATTTAACGTTGTGTCAAACTATACTCACTTATTGTATAACAACATGGGGTGTTGCAGCAAAGTCAATATTATTACCCTTAGAACGCGCTCAAAGAGCCGAACTTAAAGTAGCAACTTCCCGCCCATTCATATTCCCCACACACCAGCTTTACATGGCTTGTAACATACTAACAGTCCGACAGTTATTTATCTTGCACACCATTTTAAAACAACACACTGAAGTTCCTTATAACCCCATACAGTTAGATAAGAGAAGGAAGGATATAGTATGCTCCAGACCTCAAACTAGCCATCAATTCGTTCACAGATTTTATTTCTTTCTAGGACCTTTTTTGTACAATAGGATTAATAAGGTACTATACTGTAACAAATGTATTGGCCGAATCAAATAAATATTATTATTATTCTCTTTATTTTATATAACTAACATATTGATTACATTTTTAAATATACAAATAAAAAAAAATACATTTAAAAATATAAAAAATAGTAGACCACCGACTTCGGGTACCAAGAAACCGGTGGTTAGGGCTCCAGAGACAGGAACCTCCTCACTATACGTGCCGTGTCTAGGAGGACTGCCTTCTGCATCAGACCCTTGATCCAACCGTCCAACGTGAGCCTCTTAAGGTGTTGGTCGAAGCTCTTGGCTATCAATCCGTGAACAGATACAACTATCGGAACAATGATCACCGAATCTACATCCCACATATCGACAATCTCGTGAGATAAGTCCAAATATTTTATTTGTTTTTCTTTTTCTTTTATTATTATTTATCTTATCGAGATATCATAACTTGTCAACAAGTCGTTTTTCGTTCAAAAATAACGTCAATAACTACATCACTGGAGGAAAACAATAATTAAAATCTGGTACTCGCAGTGTACGAATGTAAAGATTATGTGTGTAAATATGTCTATATTAATTTGTGTATATGTGTGGTTAATATTTCTAAGTTTATTTTATGTCAGTTCTCTTTTACTAAAGAAAATTATAACCTGTGATATAAAGGTAGGTGCACTGTGGTTGAAACCACAGTGCAACTACCTTAAAAAAATTCTACATCACCCAAAGGTTTGCTGGCAGAGAATGCATTTGGCATTTAACCTGCAGATTTATTTATTTATTTATTTATATCAACTGGTCACTACACTCACAGTTACCCAACACGTGTAGCGAGCCAGATAGATGTACGTGTGTGTATGGCATGGCATAACATGCCGTTATTTTTAACCTGAATTCAAATGTAATTCAAAAGAAACAGCAAGTCAAGGTGAATGATTTATTCAATTTGTATTTTGATTGTAACGTTGTGATACAGCAACTTTAAGGGATAATGAAATACAACAGGTAAGCTCATTTCTCTTTGGGAAATTTCCAAAAGTTAAATCATACTCGTATTTATTGAACATATTGTGTTGCTTTATTAATTTATGAAATACATAGTGTGATCGTAGGTTTTTATTTAATCGCGGCAAATAGTAGCCTATGTTATTCTGATGTATAAGCTATATTACTGTAAAGTTTCATCCAAATCCGTCCTGTACTTTTTGCGTGAAGAAGTAACAAACATACACACTCACAAACTTTCGCCTTTATATATTAGTGTGAAGTGTGATGTGATATTAGACACTAGCTGACATTAAACATTTTCAAGACTACGACAACTACGAAAAAGCCTTTATTTTTCGGATTAGTGTTATAACCAATTATAGCCTATTACACTCGCAAATAATGTGGCGTTCTATTGGTAATATTTATTCAGTAAAGTAAAATCAGTTCAGTAGAATAGAGATCACCCCTTACAAACTCACAAAGGCTCAGTCTTTACATTTTTAATATTGGTGTCAAAGCGAGTGGTGTTTCATTTGTCTAAAACTTTTAGCTTTGTCTGTATACATTGTTCTCTTTTTCGCCATGACTATACACTAAATATTAAACTTTGCATGAAAGTGATCGATCTGTAGATATGATATCGTAAATTTTTTTGTACTCTAGCTGAACCCCGCGGCCTTACAAAACTAGTCTAAAAAAGTAGCCTAAGTTACTCCTTAGATCATCAGCTATCTGCCAGTGAAAGTTCTGGGCGTTACAAAACTAGTCTAAAAAAGCCTAAGTTACTCCTTAGATCATCAGCTATCTGCCAGTGAAAGTTCTGTTAAAATCCGTCCAGCCGTTCTAGAGATTACCCAGAACAAACAGACAGACAGACAAAAATTGTAAAAAAAATATTATTTTGGTACATATATCGTGTATACATACATATGCATTTATTTAAAAGTGATCATTTTAATATTACAAACAGACACTCCAATTTTATTTATTTGTGTTTGTACATATAACACAAGTAACGTAGTGTAGTAACGTTATACAAGTAAAATTTTAACAAAAATAAAACCGACTTCAAGGGTTGACTCGATTTCTCTTGGATACCATCATCAGATCTTAGTGTCCTTATCATGGTACCACCGTTGGGATATCTCCTTTTCATTAAAAAAAGAATCATCAAAATCGGTTCATAAATGTCGAAGTTATCCGCGAACACATAAAAAAAAATGTATACGGTTGAATTGAGAAACCTCCTCTTTTTTTGGAGTCGGTTAATAAAGTAAAACACTGTTATATGACATGATTTATAGAAACAATAAGTCAACACTTTTCTTTTATTGTAATAATAAAAGAAAAGTCTTCGCCGGAACGCTCATATTCTTTCTCTTCTTTATAATATTCTATTCAATCCTCTTACTCCACGTTGCCTCAAATCACGGTTCACCTTCCTGCATGACACGCACTCCAGATTGTTGAGATCGTCGGAGAGACTGAAATTGAGAATGCCGCGACATACTACCAAATTCCTCGACCACTCTTTCACTGTTCAAGCAGTTCGGTTGTGGAATGCCTTACCAGAAACAATTAGACGTTCGCAGACTCTGGCTGCGTTCAAGAGACTGGTGAAGGCACATTACCAGGGAGACCTCAAAGACTCGTAACCGACCTTATTCTAAATTGGGTCTCGAATTCAACTGGAGTTTATATGGAACTTATATTAGTTAATATTTCTACGTACCCATTTAATCAACCAGACTAGGTGCTATTAATACTTTATATAACATATTTCTATCATTTCTTCTACTATTAATTTTTATACACCAGCACTACCCTATACTTTCCACGTCTTTTTCTCCATCCCATGGTTGCCTGGAAGAGATTGCTTTCGGGCGATAAGGCCGCCAATTGTACCTCTTAGCTTTAAGTTACCTTTATAAGTAATTTGGTGTACAATAAAGCGATTTTTATTATTATAATAATAAATCTTTAAAAAAATACTTAATTTTTCACTAGCATTTTCCCGCGGCTCCGCCTGCGTGTATGTCAGTCATCGCGATAAAATGTAGCCTATGTTCATTTCCAAGGTTAAATCTATCACTGTACTGAACTTCGTCCAAATCGGATTATCCGTGAAATCGTAACAGCCGCGTTACTTGCGAGTTTTTCAAGACTGTTCTTTTTTTGTTACTATAAATAGTACTAGAAGTTCTGTTTGAACCTGTCAGTACCAAATCGATCATCTTGAAATATTACACGAAACACGCCTCGTATCACATTGTCACAAGTATTTAAACGGATGTAGGGTACATTCAGAAAAAACTATTCACGACCAATATAAAAGTATCTTCTACGCGAGAACCTTGTCAATAAATAAATGGCTACGAATCGGCTACACATTTTTAGGGATTTATCCATTTTAGGGGTTCGACGTCATATGATTGATCATGGCTACTGACAGAGGCCCTTGTTTCAGTTATTACTTGATACGAGGATAGGAAAACATCTATTTGTTACTATGTTTTAATGTATCGTGCTACATCATCGAGTTTCGTATGATTTTGGTTTATACCTTTGTTATATAAGGTTTTGTTTCCTTAATAGGTTTCGGATGTGAAATAACGTTTGATTTACAACTGAATATTGTACGTTTTATCGCGTCTATGGTTAACATGTAAAGGTAAATACAGGATGTTAAGGATTATGTAATGTTTTGCTTATTCTATTTTACTGCCAACTATTATTTATTTAGGTGTTCCATATTTTAGCATGGTTTGTGTAACTCTTTTAAAAAGATTTCTTCTATTGACTGTTCTGCCCCCTTGCCAAGTTGTAATCTACAAACGTAAACGATAATAGAAAACTAAAACATCTATGGGAATGACGTCCCTCAACGCTAAGTCATGAATTACATTTAAAAAAAAACATTAAACCCCTAAGTATTACTCGTCAGTCAGTTCATGTAAATATTCGATTTTTTTATTTGTGCACATTACTATTTCGCAAGTTTTGACTAAAACATACATTCATACTTCTTCATTTAATAAAGCAGTTTGAAGTTAAAGCTTATTTGCAAATAAGTATCTACCGCAAACCGCGCCATGTTGGATATTGCGGTCACGTTATTTGCTTGTAATGAACTTACTTTCTTGGAATTCTAATATTTAATGTAGGAGCTGAATTAATAACATTGGAATTCAATATTGCCTCAATAGTATGTATGTTGAGCTTTTCAAGCTTCATCATTATTTCTTAGATTATGTGATTTCTTTACCTCTTGGTGAAGATCTATCCCAATTATAACATTTCGCGAATTATCCCATTTAAAAGGAATATATAGAGACAATAAAAAATGAAAGAGAAGAAAGCTTGAAACAAACCCTAAAGGCTGTTACTGTAATGTACCTACTCGTAAAAAATGCCAAATAATCTCCAGCAAATAAATTTTATTCTATAAAATAATATTGTAGCTTACTTTTTTACTCTCAGTATCTTTTAATAGTAAGAATACTGCAATGATACTGTAAAGGTTTTTAATAAATAAATAAACCCAGCATTTAATTGCCTGTTATCAAAAAATATTTATATTTTGTTAATATTATGTGTGCAATAATCGAGTGGGTCCCAATTCGTGGAAATTGGAACACAGAAGTGATTAATTTTACGTACAGCGATTGCTATGATACAATTGAAGATGGATGGATGTTGATCTTTGGCTGAGGCTACATCATCATTAGACTGTATTTTTACCTCAATATGGAGTTCATACAATATGTATTAACATCTGGTTAATTCCATTCGTATGGATGATGTATTGATATGATTATTCTTAATATACTCTTTGCCTACTGTAGGTTATGTTAGGTTATGTAAACAGCAAAGATTCTGTTTAAAATACGAGAGAGCAACGCCGAATCTTATTCTATACCAATATTATAAAGATGACGATCTTGTTTGTTTGTTTTAAGAGCTAATCTCAGGAAGTACTTGTTCGAATTGATAATTTATTTTTGTAACTGTCCCATTTATCGAGAAAGATTATAGATTATTTAGTATAAACTATAAACAATAAGAGTCGAGAATCAATGAAAAATATTAATACAAATAGGGAAAATTTATTATTTTAGGGAGAGGTTGACAAAGTGCCGCGGGTTAGTTAGTTTTAAAATATGTCGTTGTTCTCAGCTTTATCTGAAACAATGAAGAACAAGCAGTAATGATAACAATAGAGTCCCCATGTTTGAATATAATTAAATGATAATGAAAGGCTTGAAAAAAGTTTTTATAAAGAAAAGGAATAACAAGGCATAAAAAACGGAAGTAGGCGGATCCTTTCTCATATTGTAATATATAATGTACAACATTCCAAAGGGCTTCCGAAATGAAAACTACAAATGAGGGTCACTTTATTTCTATTCCTTTTGGAAAGCCCAATTTATGATCTGATTATATTTGCTTTTTAACTGACTTCAAAAAAGGAAGAGGTTATCAATTTGATATTTTGTGTTTGTTTTTGCGAACTTTCTACTGTATAAACCGTTTTTGATGATTATTTTTTTATTTGAAAGCTTTTGCCTTCCGTGTAGACCCATTTCAATTGGGTCCAGTAATGAAGTCGGTTTTTTATTGTTAAAATTTTACTTAGACTGTTCAATTTAAGTAAAACTATAAACTCAAATAGACAGACAAACGGCACGTAGTGGTTACGGTGGCTGCTATGCGATGTCCCATAAAGGTCAACACTTTATGTGCTCCATAAATAGTTGTCCTGGAGTCTGGGTGTTCATTGAGTTCGTTTTATGTCTGTTTGTAAAGTAAACGACATAGAAACATTCCTAGTGTGGAGTTGTCTTAAAAAAAGGAATAAAAGAAATAGATAATTGAGAAATCTTTAAAGAAAAAAACCAACTGATTATTATTAGTGCGTTGTAGTGCACTGTGGCTTTATAACTTAAGTTATATATAAGAACTTAAGTTTTTTTTTATAGAATTGGCTGGCAAACGAGCAGACGTGTCGCCTGACGGTAAGCGATTAACGCCGCCCCTGGACACCTGCAAACACCAGAGGTGTCACAAGTGCGTTGCCGGCCTTTGAGGGATAGAGAGGGAGATAGGGTTTGGGTTATGGGCCTCCGGTATCCTCACTCACTCGGTGAAAAACAGCGCAAGCACTATTTCACACCGGTTTTCTGTGAGGCCGTGGTATCACTCCGGTCGAGCCGGCCCATTCATGCCGAAGCGTGGCTCTCCCACGGTAACAGTTACAGTTCGCATATATTATCTCATTAATTTCATTTATTAGGAAAAGCTGTAGTGTAGGTATTGTTTTGACCGTGTTGATATGACACATACATAATATTGGCTTAATATTTGTTGGTACTATAAATATTATATAACCTTAGGAGTATCAAGGTCCATAAAATCAATCAACAATTGTATTAATGAGCAATTTGTCCAAACTTTTTTTACAAGCATTTTATTAACTTGCAATATATGTATGTATGTATGTTCGGGTGGAATCTTGCAACTCAATTCTGAAGCTGATATCTTCAACCGATTTTGCAAAAAAAATGCAAGCATATGTATATAGCATAACAATGCAATATTATGATGATATGGAGCTGATCTGATGCAGGGGCTGGAAGGTGGGCATAGGAACTCTGTAAAGCAACGTCGCAAAACCATCAAATTTGGACTCTTTTGATTCGTCTCGACGAGTACTTTATGAGGACATTCTAATATAAGCTTGTTTTTTGTAAATATTTTCAATTTAATTTATTATTAATATTTTCATGGTACAGGTGCATGACTGCAATTCCAAAAAATATATACACTAATATATAAATATATATACATATATAAACTCCAGGTAGTAGAGCCACGCTGATTTCAGCACGAACAGGCCGGCTCGACCGGGGCGGTACTACCCTCGCATAGAAAATCAACGTAAAATGACAGCGATCGTGCTGTCGTGTTTCGTTGGTGAGTGCAAGGCCGGAGGCCCAATGATGCAGAAGCATCACTAGCCCGCCATGGTGTGGGTCACCATGCTGCTGTTGCATTATCTGCATTCGCAGTATGGTGATCACCACTCTTGGATTCTGCTTATGCTTTCCATCAGGCAGATTCATTTTGGCAGGGACAAACATAAAAAAAAACAAAAAAACCACAGGTTGTTATTTAATTTTCATTCTTAGAAATAAACTATTTATGCTGGAACAGCAAATAAAAAAACTAGTAAGAGCATTGACAAGGATATCTACTGCTACATGAGATACTACTTATCAGCGATTGGTTGATATATCTAGGTTCTATGTACTATGGCGCACTAGTACGGGCCGATAGGGCAACTGTAGGCGCTGTGCGTTGTCAATAGGACGATTAGCAGCAACGTTTTACTGTGGTTGGTAGGTGTATATATATATATATATATATAAAGATATGCAACCACTATTTAGCAAGAGCTGTAGTAAATTTTGGTAAAGTAACTGTCAGAATTATATTTTATGATAGACGTTAGCATCGACTTGACTTTTTTCATTGACCAGTATAACTTGCTTTGCCTTCCATATGCTTTTGTACAACAATAAATCAAAATATATAGTGTTTAAAATACGTTCTTGAACTAAACGGTTTAGCTCTTCCTTACTGTGCCGAGCAATGAAAAGCCGCCATAGAGTGGGCCGTGTGGGCACATTGTTGCATTGTCTCCCACTCTTAGATTCTACTCATGATTTCCATCAGGCAGAGTAGACACACTTGGCAGGCTATAAACTTAAAAACGAAAAAATATACGAAGCATGTTGCAAACTGAAGATTGGAAAGGGAACGGTTTGAAATATTACATTTACTGTTACTACGATTCTATATTTCATTGCTGTATATGTTGCACCTTATGTCATAGCATTATTTCATGGCATGAAATTCAATTACTTTCCCTATGTTAGTATGTTACGTTATGGAGGTGTATTTTATTGGGCATCTGCTAAGTCTTATTATACCACGATTACGTTTGATCAATTACTATATGGAGCTATCATTGTCTAAAGGGCCGTTTACACGTATTAAGTAACGAAGTAGTAACGTTAACGTTTAAGTATTTACCGTGGGAGAGCCACGCTTCGGCATGAGTGGGCCGGGTCGACCGGAGTGATACCACGGCCTCACAGAAAACCGGTGTGTAATAGCGCTTGCACTGTGTTTCACCGAGTGAGTGAGGATACCGGAGGCCCATTCCCTTTCCCATATCCCTTTCCCCATCCCCCAAAGGTCGGTAACACACTTATGACGCCTCTGGTGTTGCGGGTGTCCATGGGCGGCGGTAATCGCTTACCATCAGGTGATATGTCTGCTTGTTTGCCCCCTAAACCATAAAAAAAATAAAGTGAATAAGTAGAATATAATGGAGTCTATTTTTTATAACACGCTTTTATTAGCTTGACCTGTATCTATACTAATATAGAAAGCTGAAGAGTTTGTTTGTTGTTGTTGAAAAATGTTTCAAAAACGGGGGAAAATTATCACGCTACGGGCAAATTATCACACTACGAGACGCAAGCGAGGTTGCGTGGGTCTGCTAGTGTATGTATGTAATGGAATCTTTTAATTCCATTTTTACCTTCTTCTAGGAGTCTGAATAACTTCAAAATTTGTACAGGGGTCAAGGGCCGATGACAAAAAATAGACTACCTTTGTTTACTTTGTAATTGTAACACTGTTACAGTTTCAAAAAATATTAATCCCTGAATGTTACTGTCGGTTGCTTGAATTGAAATAGTATAATTTAAAATTAACTCATTGAGATATACACTCATTGAAAACTGCACAATAAAATCTTCTAGATGCTTTCGTTGTTTATGTTTTTTGACTGTTCAAGTATGGAACCATCTTGAAAAAAGCATAGACTTCTGAAGTTACTACCAAAAACGACGGTCTTAATGATATTAGCAAATTGTTAATAAGGATTTTGTGTGCATTTCGACTGATTTTGTTTATAAATTAGTCAAATGATATTTTACATCTATACAAATAAATAAATTGGAATGTCTTTTTGTAATACTAAAATAACCGCTTTTTACTAAATGCATATGTGAACATATATACACGATACATATACCAAAATTACATTTTTTCAATGTTTGTCTGTCTGTTTGTTCCGGCTAATCTCTGGAACGGCTAGACTAATTTTAACGGGACTTTCACTGATAGGTAGCTGATAATATAAGGAGTAACTTAGGCTACTTTTTTACGTACGACGTGGGGTACGTGGGGTTCAGCTAGTCTATTTATATTAAAGGAAGTCGTGTTAGTGACACAATTTATAACTCAAATAGGTAGGGCTGAACCTATTTGGCTGAAAATTGGTGGTAGCTTAGAACCAGGCAACGGGCATAGGATTTTTTTTTCACCTTGCCCTAACGTTGTTGTGATACCGCGGGTAACACCGCGGGGCAGTTTGATATCAAATTTACATACTTTGAACATTTGTCCGTATAATGTCGAACTAAGAATACAGAGTGTTACCACCCCTTTTCATTTTGTGGGTGTCGCAAGAACCGACTAAGGAACCAAATAGACCAGCCCGTCTTCTCGGCGTGGTATAGTGCGTCAAAATCATTTAAGGAGGCATATGTCCATCCGTAGACTAGTAAAGATTTTTTTTTTTTTTTTTTTTTTTTTTTTTTTTTTTTTTTTTTTTGATCTCATTAAATGATTAATTATTGATTTTTTATCACACATAATTTAAACGTACATAATATACGAATTCAAAATTAGTGTTTGTAGAATAAGTTAGTTTAATCTTTTCAATATTTTAACCAATTTCGTATAATAATTATACAGTATCTTATATATGACCATTTAATTCTTTCAAAGTTAATTCACGTCGAAAGCATCGTTCAAAGTCTTTTTTATTTGAGAGTTTTTGCATGAATCTCCTATGGACTTTATAAAATTACTCAAAATTCATAATTTATTTCACATAATTCAAAAATAAAAACATGATCTCTACACATTCTGGAGCAAAAATTAGACAACTCCTGGCATGAAAATCGTTGTGAACGAGATTCAGATTATAAATAATAACACTGTATTGTGCATCACTGAAGTTAATCCTGTCCATCAGTGCTGGACCCTTGGAGTAGAAGGAGCCGAGTGATTAGCCTAATCTGGCCCATAGAGACAAGCTAAGCACTCACAGACCGATCACCGGTGAGCAGGTTAAATAGAGGATGTACGCCCAGTTAAAAATTATATAACAATATAATATACTCACAATTTTCTGGATCTTCTTCTTTTTCTTTTTTTCTTCTGATTCTTCCTACTTCACTGGAGTGAGGTAACTCTCTTCATGCCAGCTTTACTTGAACCTTCACTTTACCACACCGAGGAGTATGAGATACTATTCCTAAGACATACAAGTACAATTTCTTCCAAAAAGGCATAGAAAGATTCTTAATCTTTACTCAATACCCGGTACAACATTTCGATCCTACAAGGTCGTTCTGATCGATTATCACACACTTCCGAAGCGAATGAAACTTATTACAATTTGCAATTAAAACGGCCCGGCTGCCATTACCTAAGCTCCTAGAGCGTTCCTTGAACTCAACTTCATACAATGGCCGTTCCGAACGGTTTCAGCTCGTTTCTATTGGCCCGTCAAATCTCGATGGCTATTCTAATCCTACATCGGGCTACATTCAATGATTTTTAACAAATAAAACGCGGTTCCAACCGACATTTTAATTACTGAATGACATTTAACCTTGACATAACCAAAGACAATCGCACAGTGTTGCCATAGCAATGTTGCGTTTGGTTTCGAACAGAAGTGGAGCTTTGATCTCCCAAAGAGATACGGGGATAATCGTCCCGGTTAGTGGCTGTATAGCTGGTTTAGCCACCGTAAAGGCACCCCAGCCGCACATAATCGAATAGTCGGGAGGGCAGTACTGGACCCTATGCTTTTGACTAACTCTTGTCCTTTCCGAGTGAACGGGAGACCGTGAGGTGTCCACTTTTATGGAGGTGGAGATGTCTTCATAAGAGTTTTCCTGATTTCTACTATTTGAGACACAGTGTAACAAACGGTAACTTTAAGAGCAAACTACACTCATTTAAATTAGTCGATTCACCATTGTGTCAATGCTCAACACCCGATACTAGCTGTGAACAGTCGGCTCATCATGTTCTCTGGGAGTGTAGTCTTTGGTACATAGAACGTAACACAATGCTAAATAGCTTACAAATGACATCTGGGGCGGTATACTATGGGGATCTTGTGTCAACTGCGGTGAATTTCCGTGCGTTTAGGCGATTCTGCCATACATACTATAGTAATCAAATATAGCTCACTTAGGACCCATAATATTTTATCCGTGGTGCTTCCCGGTTTAAAAAAAGGTGTCTGCCTATTTTGACTTCATTTTGTCTCCCGCTTTGCTAAGGAGGGAAGTGGACTTATCATATTTCCAACTCCTCCTGTTTTTCTTCTGATTAATTTCGTTGCGGGTTCCAAGACAGTTAATATTTTTTCCTGGGACTTCCCGAGTGTCATAACTCGGTGTGTTCATGGGTCACTGCTGTTGATCCTGGTGTACAGGAGTTACAGCGGTGGGCGTGTGGGTGGGATTAGTAAAAAAAAAAAAACTGTGTGATTTTATTTGGTCTGATCCCGGCACACCATCCAATTGTCAACCGCGATGGGGTGACGGATCAAGGGGGTGTTAACACGAATATACCTACAGTACACACACATAATCGTAGGTGACCGGTATATGTGGTGTTCTGTCATTATGAAATAGTATTTATATTCAAAGTTCAAGTTATACCGGTCGTTGACGGTCGATATACAACTGACAGGCGATCTCCAGTTAACCTAATAGCGTAAACACCACTCTAACATAATGACATTTATGGATAATATTCTTATGAAATTAAATTAATTATTGACTGGTAGGTACGATTAGTAAATTATTTATTCCCATTTTGTTTGACACTAAAACGATACTTGAATAAAGTTCCCGCTGTCGATATGACGCCTCCAACGGTTCTCGTGAATACTTACATTCAAGTCAGTAGTAAACCTAAAATTGATTTTGTATCAAAACTGTTTATCATTTTCGAGATTCCAGTCGGTATAGTCCGGCTTCCATTACTGGGCAACTTACTTTTATTGACTATAATATGTGAACTTTATGCTTTGGGAGTTGTCGGTTTTATATCATACATTATGAATAACAGAGAAGCGTCATTGATGCGCCTTATTGCCTATGGATCTACATTAACACAATATGCTTTTCTCGTGACTTTTAACTTAATCTATATTAAGAAACTGCAGCGATATTTTGACGAACTGAACGTCTTTGACAAGGAAGTATGTTGCACGCCAAAGATTGGGAAAGGAACTATTCGAAATATTGTGTATACTAGTCTTATGCTTCTGTATATGTTTGCTGTACATGGTACACCCTATGTCATTGAATCATTTCCTAACTTGGAATTAGAATACATCCCCTGTTTAACATGTCATGTTCTGGAGGTGCATTTTATTGGACATCTTCTAAGTCTTATCATACCACGTCTACGCTTGATCAATTACTACATGGAGTTTTCGCTGACTAATGTTAAATTAGCAAAAACTACAAGTGCGGAAGAATTTGGCTTTCAAAATGACTGTGGCAATAAAGCTCTTTGTGAAATGGAAAAATTAATGAATCTTTACCATACGGTGATAAAAGCGTACACGTACCTGATGGAAGCTATTAAGTGGCAGGTAACGGTCGAATTATGGACAAACATAAGTTTTTTTACATTTTATATCACAAAACCGTGGGTGAGCCATGTTTCGGCATGAATGGGCCGCCGGCTCGAACGTAGTGGTACCACGGCCTCACAGAAAACTGGTGTGAAATAGTGCTTGCGCTATGTTTCATCGAGTGAGTGAGGATACCGGAGGCCCATACTCCACCCTTCCCCCTATTTCCCCCTCCATCCCCCAAAGGCCGGCAACGCACTTGTGACACTTCTGGTGTTGCAGGTGTACTCGCTTACAATCAGGCGATACGTCTGCTCGTTTGCCCGCATATTCCATAAAAAAAATCAAGGTTGATTAAATAATCACATTTTTTTACGCAAAAGTTTAATATTATCCTTAAAAAAACAGTGTGCATTTACCTATTTTTTTTTTTCAGTTTCTGGTTATAATAACAAGTTCTTTCATAACTATTTTGTGCATTTCTTATGATGTATCCTATGCTTTTATAAAAGATAAGGTAAGCTATTCAAAACGTAATTACTAGTACTTCAGTTCTGGTATTCTTCATTTTAAACAGTAAAAGATAATTTATAAAATTTTAAAAGTTATTTTACTTTCAGTTACTGTCTTGAGCATCTTTTTTTTTCTGTTTTTGAATTTATGTAGAATTTGAAGATTGTTTAGTGAATATATACATTATATACATATACATTTTAGAGCCCGTTAATTACGATGATTTCTACTATGGGAATGCTAGTTGGTATATTGATGCCATTATTCGGCCCTTGCACACTCGGCGATCAAGTTCATAATGAAGTGCGACGATTGCGTGAGCTGCTTGCCTCAAGACTTTATGAGAACAAACTGGGTATGTGTTGTAATTACAAAATTTGAAAGATTTCTTTTAATTTAAACATCCTTTCAGACTGTATTTTTTAATCAGTGTGCTTCCATACATTTTGTCTTGCTTATGTTTACATAAGAAAGTACAGTTCACACCTTTGCGCTATATGGATTCCCAAAACACAAACTAATATTTTGTAGTAGGATAAATTAGAGAGTTTTTTTTTCTGGTGTCTAAAAGCATATATATTAACAAACTTTTCATGCCACAATCTTTTAGAATTAGGTGGAATTTTTTGATGTTTTTTTTAAAATTTCATGCGTTATTTTTTGGATTCTTACCACACTGTGGTCAAAATACATACATAGACTTTTCACATACCTCGTCTAGTAACACTTTGAACCTGTAGCTCAAAAAGATGGAATAGGCCATCACTGTTCGCCTAAAGATAGATATATAAGACCAACCAGCTAGGTCAGCAGATTTCAGATATTAGTATGTTATCTATCACGTACTTAGACATTCACTATCTCGTCGAGAATAAGACGTGATTAAATGCATTGTAATAAATTATTTTATGATATTTAATTAGCTGTAATTTGGTATAGCAAACAGAGGCCACCATGTAACAATTAGAGTATTATGGAGCCGTGGCTCCTGCATAATAATTACAGCTCCCAAAGATATTCATCACCGTTATTATTTCCTCGTACTACCAAGTTCGCTATAGGAACAACTGAGGCTTTTCGATTTCAAAGTATTAGCTATAAACCTATTTTTACATTTTGTTTGTGTGAATGAGTTTGTGAAGTGTCATTGTTGCCAGACTAGTCACGAGATCATACATCTGTAATGCTAAAAAAGACGGCTTTTTATTTCGGATTTCGGTTTTTATCTATGTTAATGAGAATTTTTAAATTTACAGATTTGTCTAAAATATTCATGATTTTAAATAAACACTTGAATAAGTGTTAATTATTTTACACTTTCTCAATGTATTGTAAAAATTAAAATATTTCAGAAATAAGGGTTTTATTAAAATTAAATCAACACTTTGTCACCCTTTGTGACACTTACTGAATTTGTGTAAACGTAACGTGTAATGTTACTTGATTACCTAATAATGTTTTTTTTGTTAATCAATTTAATGTTTCAGATAAACCAAGCCGTGGCATGGCAAGAGCACTCTTAGCTTGGACAGAAACTAGAGATCTTTCCTTTTCACTCCTACGAATGCTGAAAATAGATATATCCCTGCCTTTCAAATTTGTTGGGCTTTTAGTAACGTATCTAATTATACTGTTGCAGTTCCAAAAAGTTATTAACGGTTGAATCTCCTATGAATGTGAGATCTATAACCTTTCTCTCAAAAGCTTTTAGTGACAAATTAAACGATACCACTAATCAATTTTCGCACATGTGTTGACATTCATTTTTGCTTTTTCTATGGTCTGAGAGTATAAGCTTTAAAACAAACATGAGTTTGAAGTTAGAACTAAAACAAAATGGGTTGAAAGTGTTTAACTAAGTTTGTAATATAAGCAAATACATTAGAACACGATTGTAACCTATGTGTTAAGATTCTACCATATTCTAGAATGGGTACTTTTTGTGAGAGTTCTAAGCACTATTACCGTTATATGTTTCAATTGATTAAATTAGATTACTATCGTAGTCGATAATAAAATGTCGTCACTTTCATCAACGTTTCGCCGTATTCGTGTAGTCATATTATTAGCGGTATGTTTAGTAAAGTGTTAATGTAAAATCATTTTTTCTTAAACTTTTCACTGTAGAAATCAAAACATTTATTGCACGAGTTTTTAGGTAATACATAACTTTGTTCGTCATTTTCTTTAGTGACCTGTTAGGGTGTTGGTATTACGAACCGAATAAAAAAAATCACAGCAGCAAAGTGTTTCATTTTCTTTCCCAAACGTCCACGTCCTGTAAGCTTTACGGTTAAAAATATAGAAAAATAAACCTTTAAATTAATATAGTACTTTACAATTGGACAGCGCTATGTAATGTTAAGTGCTCACATACAGTTTTACTCGATCGAGCAAATATGTCGAGTAAAAACCACGGCACGGGCTTTCGTCCACAAGCATTTATCGCTCGAGTGACGATCTTTTGGCTCGCCGTTCGCGGAAAAAAAAGCGGAACAGTCCGCCAATATTTATGTTCGCTTCATGAGCATTTCTAAAGTATCCGGTGACAAATAATATATTCTCGCAGTGGGTGTTAACTTAAAAAAACACTATTTCTTAAACTACACACGAAAGAAAAATGGAAAAACTATTTGAAATGGAAGCAGAATAAAAGAACATAAACTTTTTTAGAAAACAAGCATAAACAAACATTGCTAAGCAGTATTAGACTGAGTCTGTTCAATTATATGATTGAACAGCATTATAATGATTGATTGATTGATATGATGAAGACTATCAATTTTTATAAGATAACAACGATTAATAAGACTCCTAAACATAAAATATTTCGGTAATAATTGACCGACGTAAAAGGTTCTTGCAACATTTTGACCCTTATAGTATTGCAGAGTTTCACTCGATAAGTTTTATCTCCAAAAAACGATGATTGGAGATATTTTGAAATTTTGGTTACTGTTTTAACTGCATGTCAATATGAATGTATGCCAATATGATGATTTTTGAACGATCTATATACCGTTGATGCTGTGTTTATAAAATTTAAGGAATTAGAGTTTAGAGAGAGTTATAGTTATAAATATAATTAGTGCTATGACTAGATGAGGCAGAGGGCGTCCACAACATTCCGCGTTCGGTCGTGAGCTTCGCCTTTTAACTCATTCCACGCTTTTCTGACCCTCTGTTTGGGACGGCCACGTTTTAGTCTTTCTTGAGGATTCCAATCGAGTGCCAATTTGGCGATATGACCGGACTATCTTCGGAGTGTTTAACCAATCCTGAATAGTGAAGTGTAGATAGATAGATAGATAGGTATTCTTTATTGTACACCATAAAATGAAATATACATTGAAGACAATAACAAACAAAAACAGTGATACAATGGGCGGCCTTATCGCATACTGCAATTTCTTCCAGGCAACCTTAGGATGGACTATACTAGTGATTTGTAGTTTATGGTGCACATTTAGAGTTTGCGTATAAAAGTAATATTACCTAACACAATTACACATATACATCATGCATATATCCCCCCTCACACATATATTCATGTACATACTTACAGACATATAAATAAATATAAATAAGAATACATACATAAACATACATATATAAAGCATATAATTATTACAGAGATAGGTAGTGATCCTTGACGAGTTTCTTGCAACTGTTTATTGATTGTGCCTGCCACAGAAGAGGACTATTAATTCTTTAGTTCTGTGGTGCCTGCCTTACGGCTTCCAGTGAGGAGTTCCGGCGTGCAGCTTGTACTGTAAAAGATTTGTCAGTGAAACTTGTGGAGTGTGTTGGAATCTCTAAGGTTCGATTTTCCGATGACCTTAAGCATCGTGTATGTGTGTCATGAACAAAGACAAATCGATTCTTTAAGTAGGATGGTGTAGTAGGATTAAATAGCACATTATATAGTAGGGAGAGGATTTCTGTATTCCGGCGAAATCGAATTGGGAGCCACTTGAGTTTTTTACGAAATTCAGTGTAGTTGAATCAAAAAGGTAAAAATGAAGGAAAACTTAACAGAAGCTTCATGCCAACCTGTCTGGTTAGTGGTATAGTAGGCCGTAGGCCTTTTTAAGGAAAAGCATGACAAGTAATGGATTGTTATAGACTGTTGATTGTGATGATGATGAACATGAGTCCAATATAAAAAGAATTAAAAAAGGCTGCACTAATACTAACCTAATAGCATTAACGAATAATATATGTAATAGAATCAAATTAATTAATTTTCTGGAACCATCAGTAAATTATTTGTATTTTTGTTTTGTTTGATAGTGAAATAATAATTGTGTATAGTTTCAGCTGCCAGTATGACGTCTCCAACGATTCTTGTAAATACTTATATTCAAGCCAGTAGCAAGCCTAAAATTGATATTGTATCAAAAATTTTCATCATTTTAGAGATTCCTGTTGGTGTAGTCCGGCTGCCTTTACTGGGCAATTTTATTTTATTGACTACAATATTTCAACTATATGCTTTGGGGCTAATCGGCATATTTTTCAATTTTGTGAACAAAGATTTGTCTATTATGAACAGCATTGCTTTGGGATCTACATTAACTCAATATGTCTTTCTTTTGACATTCAATTTAATCTATATTAAAAAGCTACAGCGATTTTTCGACGAACTAAACATTTTTGATAAAGCAGTATGTTGCACGCCAAAGACTGGGAAAGGAACGATTCAAAATGTTCTAATTACTGTTATTATACTTATATATGTTCATGCTATACATGTTGCGGCGTATCTGATAGGATCATTTTCAAACTTGAAATTTGAATATCTTCCCTGTTTGCTGTGTCATATTCTGGAGGTGCATTTTATTGGGCACTTGTTAAGTCTTATCATACCTCGGTTACGTTTGATCAATTACTACATGGAGCTATCTTTGTCTAATACTAAGTTTGTGAAAACTACGAGTGCGGAAGAATTTTACTTCCCAAATGGCAGAAGCAATGAAGCTCTTTGTGCAATGGAGAAGTTGATGAATCTTTACCATACGGTGATAAAAGCGTACACGCATCTGATGGAAGCTATTAAGTGGCAGGTAACGGTTAAAAACCAAATACCATTTTTTTAAAATATAGGATTTAAAAAAAAACAGTTATGATGGTTAAATAAATTTCAAGTATCGAAAATTAATATTATGTCAATAATATTAAATTTTTAAAAATACTGGTAATCAAATGTTTTTTTTTAAACCGAAGAAGCGAAACGAGTCAATATTAGGCCATGTTTAGATGAGAAGCGCTCAACGCGCGTTTTGCTAACGCGCGTTTACAACTACATGTAATTTCATTCTAGATGCGCGCGTTAGCATGTGTACTCCTACAATGAAATTACATACAGTTGTAAACGCGCGTTAGCCAAAAAGCGCGTTGAGCGCTCATCATCTAAACATGGCCTTAAGCTACATATATTTAATGACGCTAGTTATATAATTCCAAGTACGTACGGTAATAATGAGTTTAGAGTACCTATTGATTTTTTTGTGAGGAAGAATATCTTTCAAGCATAGCGATGGTATGTCAAATTTTACCCTTTGTTAGTAGCATACATATGAATATTACATATCGTCTGCACTATTAAAAGACTATTTTAAAACAATTTTTATCATAAACTTTATTTCAATATTGAGTCTTGCAATTTATTTAACCAAGTGTGTGAACTATTTTTTCTTTTCAGTTTCTGGTCATTTTAACAAGTTCCTTTCACAAGTATTTTGCATATTTCGTATGACGTGGCTTATTCTTTCATAAAAGATAATGTAAGTTATTAGATATAAGGAATAGTTTTATAGTACTTTCATAAATTGCTTATTTTAACCAGCACTGGGCGACATTTACTACCATCCTACTATTTAACAAACAACGTATAACAAATACGTATCAGCTTCAGTTATGATTGTTTTTAAGAATGGTAAACGAACAGCTCTCTAGCCAAGTTCACACCTATAAAATGCAAACGATAATATTTTTTGGAAATCCAACTTATTTAAATTATTTACGCATCAAAAGCATTGACTTGATATTAAATAGAATATAACTAGGATATGATACGGGGACCAACATATCACTATGTAATAAAAGTCTATAATTTAATAAAGATAAAAAGAAACGAATGGGAATGACGTCATCTCAATAACATAAGAGAATAGCGTCGTTAGCAGTCGTAAAAGAGATTCGACGAGAAAAGCTTGTATCTTGGCTAAGAGGGCTGTAATATTACCTGATGGCAAGTGACTACCGACGAGAATAGGCTGCTGTAATTCAAGAGTCACGAGAGAGTTTGAGCTTCACGCAGAATCCACGGAGAAAAGTTGCTTGAACTGGGATAACCTCACTCGGTGTAAAAAGAACGGTTTTTTTAATCACCGGTTATCTGAAACTGTTAATTAGTTCTTTCTTTCATAAGTTTTATAAATGTAGTATTTTACATTGCTAGTTAACTATATCATATTGTAAGGTAAATTAATGCGCTAATAATTTATTAATTTTAGAGTCAGCTAATTGAGATGATTTCTAAAATAGGAGTGTTAGTTAGTATATTGCTACCGCTATTCGGCCCTTGCACACTCAGCGACCAAATTCGTAAGGAGGTGCGACGATTGCGTGAACTACTTGCTTCAAGACTATATGAGAACAAACTGGGTACGGTTTGTAGTTACATAATTTATTTTTATATAAACAGCCACAAACTTAAAACTCCTCTTACAGACTGGCTAGAAATGGCCTACGACGAATCCGAAAAACTACTGACATGTATCGCATAAACATCACACAAGGCAAAGATGAAATACTCACTAACTTTCACACAAACACTCCATATACACACACTTACCAATTCACACTCACTCAAAAATATATGGTCCACTTATGTAAATTTATTGTTATAATCGTTTACCCATTATATACAATGTCTACTTGCGTACATAAAAATATAATTGAAAAACAGTCACATACATAGCTGAAGACTAAGTATCTACAAAACACAAGTATCTACTTAGTTTCGGAGACAGTATCAATACCTAAAGTGCAATATATCAACTTGCATCTAATTGTAAGACACCCTGTAACTGTAAACTTTGCGAAATTGAGATTATTGTTATTAATTTACAAGCAACAAAAATCAGATTCATATCACACAAATGTGTGCTGATAAACTGTTTGAGTAAAACCTCAAACCTCCGCCTTTTATGTAACACGATGAACCTATGGTCTATGTGGTAAAATTGGTGTCATCAAGAATCATCTAATTTTTACCCGACTACGGCAATGCCAAAGGAGGGTTATGATTTTGACAGGCTATGTATGTATGTATGTATGTATGTATGTATGTATGTATGTATGTATGTATGTATGTATGTATGTTCATTTGTTCCCTCCTAGCTGCTTAACTACTCATTAGATTTGGACAAATGAGGTGTCTCTAGAAGCGTCGTGATCGTCTTCTGGTTATAGGCTATATGACGTGTCACTAAATCTAATGTGGCGCCCTCTAGCCGACATAAAGTACCGTATTAAAAAATAAATTTGAGATAAATATAACGTGTTTGGTATCATTGGAAAGGGCGTTACTTGTACATTGCAAAAATACATATATTATCAGCATTTGTTCGTGACTTTGTCCGTATTTATTCGATAAATGTGATATTTCTATGGTATGCTTATTTGTTCCCTCATTCTTTCTAAACTAGTCAGAATAAGACAAATGAGGTATCGTTAGAAGCGTCTTGATTGCCCGCTGATAATAAGCTATATGACGTGTCACTGAATCTTATGTGGCGCCCTCTAGCCGACGTAAAGTAGTGTATTAAAAAATAAATATGAGAGAAATATGCCGTGTTTGGTATCATACGAAAGGGCGTTACTTGTAAATTTCAAAAATATATATATTATTAGCATTTTCTCGTGACTATAATAAATACGGACAACCGTATTTATTCGATAATTGTGATATTACTGTGGTATATATTTAAAATATACTTTGCAAAGAAATTAGTATTATAGAGGCACCAAAACATTTTAAATAAAAAAAAGTAAAAACTAAAACCCAACTACGACAAAAAACGACGCTGAAAAAGTATGAAACAAGTTTCAAAAGCCGTAGTCACGCGTTGTTAAAGTGATATGTACTATGGTACATTAATAAGTTTCAAAAGCCGTAGTCCATGTAGTGTAATGTACCATTTGGTACATATCACTTTAACTACGCGTGACTACGGCTTTTGAAACTTATTTCATACTTTTTCAGCGTCGTTTTTTGTCGTAGTTGGGTTTTAGTTTTTACTTTTTTTTTTAAAAGTGTCAAATGTACCGTTATCTATACTCTATACAAATAAATAAAATTGGAGTGTCTGTTTGTAATACTAAAATAACCATTTTTTACTAAATGCATATGTATGTATACACGATACATATACCAAAAATGTAGTTAAAAATTTTTTGTCTGTCTGTTTGTCTCTCTGTCTGTCTGTTTGTTCCGGGTAATCTCTGGAACGGCTGGACCGATTTTGACGGGACTTTCACTGGCAGGTAGCTGATGATCCGGGGAGTAACTTAGGCTACTTTTTTTAGACTAACTTTGTCCCGCGGCGTTACTCGCGGTACAACAATAACCGCGGGTAACACTGCGGGGTTCAGCTAGTATATATATATATATATATTTTATTAACTTTAGTTAGACTTATTTCAATTGTTAAAATCTACTTACCCGCTCGTCCAACATTTTTGTGTATCTTTCGTAATCATTTAATATTTCAGATAAACCAAGCCGGAGCATTGCAAAGGCTCTCCTGGATTGGACAGAAACTAAAAATCTCTCTTTTTCACTCCTACGCATGCTGAAAATAGACATATCCCTGCCCTTCAAATTTGTTGGGCTTCTAGTGACGTACTTAATTATACTACTGCAGTTTGAAAAAGTTATTAATGGCTGAATTATCGAATTGCTATTTATATATTTTAAAAATATTTATGATGACAAAATGCCTGTCAAAGGAGGCCTTGATATCACTCGTGCCATACCGCTCGACTGGAATGATACCACAGCCTCGTCGGCTTCAGATAAAACCTATGTTGATCATTTTTTTATTGTTTTCTACCGGGGGCGTGAATTTACCGAAAACACTATTTCCTTCTCTTTCTTATTATGGAGTAGGAGAAAGGGGGAGTTTATGCACACATAAAAGTTGGCGGCACTCACGAAATATATTGTGTCATTGGTTGGCGGTAATAGACTAGTAACTTGAGTTGCCGGTCAATGGAAGGCGGTAGTCATGTAGTCAAACTAAATGAAAATGTCGGTAATTTTCGCGCTTGTGTTGATGATATTTGTGACATATTTAGGTTTTGTATTTGCGTATGATTATATATGAGTAATTCCAAAATCAGGAATAGTAAAATCTTAAACGATTATTAAGGCAATCAAATGTGTGGCATTTTGTGTGTGTTAGCACTATTATCTCTGTAATCAAAGCATTAACATGTTAAGTAAGCAGTTTACAATTGTTGTTATTTTCTTTAGTGTGTAATCCATTCAAATGTATGTGTAACGAATCAAATTAAATAAAACATTTGAATTGTCATGGCTAAGTGTATTAATTTTTATTTCCCACTAGTACAAGTCCTGCATGCAATATTATGACTTAAACAAAGACATTGATTAATGGATAAAAAGGTATTACAGGCGTAGAAAGTGATATCAGCGCTGATCATAGTCTAATCTACACATAGACAGATGCGTCCGCAGACGCCCGCAGATGTCCACAGGTCTGTAGGTCGATCAGTCTGTGTTGGTTCTCGACAGACGCAACACGTACGCATTCAAAATGAATATAAAGACGGTAGCTGACGTAGCTATTTATTTATTTAGTACTTTTAAGTATTATTGAGTGTGCATCGCCGTAGAGTCATGAAAAGAACTGTTTTTTATATAAATGTATTGTCACGTAGTGGCTTTAGGAGCCATGAGGTGATGGTGGTTAGGCCACGAGGTTCAGTTGAAGAAAATTAGACACTTTAGAACGATGATTTTCAAACTATTTATTACAGAATAGATAGATTTACAATTGGTTAATGTTCGTGAACACAATATTACAGATTAACAAATAGACAGGGCGTATGTTCTAAGAGTTCGATCGGCATACCTCCATGTATATATATATATATATATAATTTATTGATTGATATTGCAAAGTAGTTAAACAAAATTAATAAATTGTGCACTTACAACATTTTCATTTTAGTGGTACTTTTTTTTTAGATTCCACAAGCATTTTTTGATTGATACAGATCCAGGAATTTAAAGGTTTCATCAGTACTCATGTTACTCATTTTAATGTATTTAACGTAGGCAACAAAACGAAAAAGAAACTTTAAAAACCACGCGCGCACTCTAATTCGCTTTCCGATAAATATTGATGCGTCATCAGGTGTGGACAGTCACCGAGCGCTCGCGCTGAATCTCTTTGATCCGTGCCGTAAAAACCGTCAACGAACGCATTAGTGGCGGACGCGTCTGCGGACGTTAAGTACCTACCACAGACAAACAAATCTGATCAAATATCTGGTATCACTCAGTCAACAAGCTCACCGAGATCTCCGAAACCAGAATGTGAGACAGACATATTGAGTGAAATTCGTACCATATCTATCAAATTGGCTCCATTGGAGGGATTAAGGGAAGAAATCTTGATTCCTAAAAGCAAGTTTGCTGACTTAAGTCCTCCCTCACAAAAGAGTTCTATGATACTGTCAAAGAATTCAGAGCAAAACTGAACGAAATGAAATAGCGCATTGGGAAAATGGAAAAGGTTCAAGACCAGGTGGATCAGCTGCAGTCACGGATGGACAAATTAGAAGAGGAGTCAAATAAAAAAGACCAACGGCCACGAATGAACAATATGGAAATTAAGGGCATACCGCAAAAAACGAAAACCTATTTGATATTGTGTCCAAAATAGGTGCAAAGATTAACTACAAAATTACGAAGCAACAAATAATTTTTGTACCTAGAGTTCCAATAAAAGGGACTTTTGGAGAAGAACAACAAGATGGTTTCTTGAGGAATCGTTCGTCACGTCAACGTTGATATTGTCACACGAATTTATCTCACAAGGTATGAAACATGAAGGACAAGTAGACGTCATAATATACTGATTACAGTAAATTTTTTGGCCGTATAGACCCTCAACTGCTCTTAAACAAGCAAAAAAGGCAGAGATTTACGGGGACCTGTATTGGTTCTCATCTATACATATATACTATATATACTTATACTGGTTCTCATCTTACATAAAAAGTAGATCACAAGCATTTGTGTTGCAGGGATATACTTCAAGTTGGAGTTACATACCTTCGGGAGTTCCCCAGTGATCAATTTTGGGACCTCTTTTGTTCAAACTTTTTGTTGCCAATTTTAAAAACTACTTTAAGCATTCATACATTCGTTTTTATACGCTGATTATATGAAGGTACATAAAGCTGTGTAAAGCTTATCTAACACACACGATTTTAGACATATTTTACTCATAATAGGCTTGACGAACAGCTGAACGTGTCTAAATGTTTCCATGTCATGTTCACCCCCCAGAAATCCATAAGAGGCACGGGATATAAAAGCAGTAATCAGTTAATAAGCAAAGTCCATAGTATAAAAGATTTAGAAAATACCAAAGACAGCAAACTACTTTATGACCAACATGTTGACGATATTATTAAAAAAGCCTCAAAAGTACTTGGATTCATAATTAAAACAACGACCTCCTTCAAATCCCTTAAAGCAATTAAAGTTCTATACTGTTTATTCATACGAAGCCATTTAGAATACGCGTCTCAAGTCTGGAAGCCTCAGTATGACATTTATAAGTCACGAATTGAGAGTGTAAAATTTCTACGGTTTCTTAGTTTTAAAGTGCAGTAATGGTCCGGCGACTACTTACAAGATTACTTACAGAGTGCAAAAGGTTCCATTTTTTACCACTTGAGCAAAGACGTGTAAAAATGACATCTGTTATTTGATAAGCGTTGCTCAAGACTCTATTGACTGTCCGGAACTAGTAGCTAAGTTGGAGATGAGTAAAATAAATAAATAAATGAGTGTGAATAGGGTTGGTTTTCGACAGCGACCCTTATTAAATATCCCTTTTGCAAAAACGAACTATAGACGTAACGCCTTTTCTCTGAGAAGTGCAAATAGTTTTAATCAACTTACACGGAATCTCGATATAGACTTGTTTTGTAACAGAGTGAACACGGCTAGGAGAATATTGGCTCATTTATTTTTTGAAACATAAAGCGGCACTCAAACTGTACTAGTCTATTTGTTATTTGTTGTTATTTTTGGCAAGTCTCCATATATATTGTTGTATGTAAGTAATACATAATTATGTGTTACTTGTGTGTACTACTACTGTGTGCATGTGTTAAATTTGTAATATTGTTTAATAGAAGTCGACAGTTCTCCTCAGAGTACCTTTTTGCAGAGACTTGTAATTAGCAATTTGATTGTTTAATTGTAAAATTATATCATTGTTATATGTCTGTAAGTCTCTCAAAGAACAAATAAATAAAAATAAAATATATTTGAAACCACTTCAAACGGAGAGTTTCTCGAACTTATATTCTATAACAAGTTACTTATACTATAACAAATATACATATAATAAACAATCAAGATAAAATACTCATCAGTACGGTCTAAATATTGGCTATAATTAGTTCACATTACGGTTTCCTGCCTGTGAAAAGGAATGGAATGTAGAAATAAATGTAGAATTACTTATTATCATAATAAGTAATATCGTAAATAGCACTAACCTAATGAGATTTACTGATAAAGTTGTTATTAATTGTTTACTGCTTCCGGTATTCATGGGTATTTTGTTTGATACTTAAATTATTCTTGGGTAGAGTTTCAGCTGTAGACATGACGCCTCCGAGGGTTCTTGTAAATACTTACATTCAAGTCAGTAGTAAGCCTAAAATTGATTTTGTATCAAAAATATTCATCATCTGCGAGGTAGCATTTGGTGTAGTCCGGATTCCATTACTGGGCAACTTTAATTTATTGTCTGTAATATTAGAACTATATGCATTGGGACTTGTCGGTTTATTTTACAATGTTCTAAATAAAAGAAATTTGTCTGTTATGGGCATTATTGCTTTCGGGTCTTTTTTAAGTCAATATTTTTTTCTTGCGACCTTTAGTTTCATCTATACTAAGAAACTGCAGCGATATTACTATGAACTAAACGTCTTTGATAAGGAAGCGTCTTCCAAACCAAAGATTGGGAAGGGAACGGCTCGAAATATTGTGTATACTGCTATTACACTTTTATATACTTATGTTATATTTATCATATCCTTTGTCGTTGATTCATATTCTAATTTAGAATTAGACTACATTCCCTGTTTTACATGTAATATTCTGGAGCTGCATTTTATTGGGCACCTGCTAAGTCTTATTATACCACGATTACGTTTGATCAATTACTATATGGAGCTTTCATTGTCTAATACTAAGTTAGTGGAAACTACGAGTGCAGCAGAATTTGACTTCGAAAATGGATGGGGTAGCAAAGCTCATTGTGAAATGGAGAAGTTGATGAATCTTTACCACACGGTGATAAAAGCAAAAATGCATCTGATGGAAGCAATTAAGTGGCAGGTAATGTACTTAGAACAAATAGTATTTTTATATATATTTTGGCACTTGAAACCAATGTTTAATATATGTTTTTTTTTCCTTTCAGTTTCTGGTTATAATTACAAATACTTTCATAACTATTTTATGTGTTTCGTATGACGTGGCTTACGTGTTAATAAAACATAAGGTGAGTTATTAAACATTGATATATTGATCGAAAACAGAACTAATGACTTGAAAAAAATATTTGATCAACACAAGAAACAATAGATAAGTTAGAAAGGTAAGTCAGAAAGAAAAAAATAATATATCTAAAAATCTATTGCGCCCAGGGAAAAAATGCTGTCTTATGCTAAGATAAAATTATCATATTAAATGAATACCCAAACAATTCAAAAACTACTATTCGTAAACAAAAACGGTATTTAATGGAGTCTTTTGAATCACAAAACACCGCGTTTGTAGACGGTGATAAAAGCATTAAGCAAGTGCACAAGAAGAACAAAACTAAAAATGTTATCTACTATATGAACACAGCATCGCCAGGTAGCACTTCGGAATTAAAATCAGGTGTGATAAATCCAACAAAAAACAACTAAGGAAAGTCCCTCTTCCTCTCCCAAGCCGGCTGGTCACCGTGGAGGAGTATGACCGTCACCTTTCTTTTTTTTTTTTTTTTTAATATGTGGGAACCCTCTCGGGCCGTCACTCCGCCGGGGTTTGCAGTGGGGCGGTGTGTCGGAATCGAACCGACTAAAACCACGGTGTGCCACTCTGCGCCTGAGACGGGAGGGATCCGGGAACTGCTGTTATTAACACATCCGGACCCCTCCCAGCGCTTGCCCGCACAGAAGCGGGCACCGTCTGCTAATAAACTCTCAAATTAGGCGACGTACGGCACACGCGTACGTCGCCCCCTCTCGGTTGGCCACTAAAGCGGATGGAGGGGAAAACCCGTCCCGACCATCCGCGGCCACACTCAGGGCGGCATGAGGCGCTGGTAGGCGCGCCTCCGCCGCCCGGTTCGCCGGCGGCGGATCGTTACTGATCGGAGTCGTTACTGCAACAAGATGTTCACAAATAGTATTAAACCACATACTCTAAATGTAGAGCAACGGTAACATTGGAGAAAGAAGGCCCAGAGTTTTGCCTTCAGGAAAGAGTCAGACAAGGAGACCCTTTTCAAGGTTTGACTCGATTTCTCTTGAATGCCATCATCAGATCTAAGTGTCCTTACCGTGGTACCACCGTTGGGATATCTCCTTTCCATTAAAAAAAGAATCATCAAAATCGGTTCATAAACGACGAAGTTAGCCGCGAACACACATAAAAAATATATACACGAATGAATTGAGAAACCTCCTACTTTTTTTGAAGTAGGTTAAAAATAGGAGGAGAGTTCTTAAACCACTTAAGGTGCACCTTACAATGTAACCGACTGGAGATTTATGATATATAGCTTATCCAATCAGAGCAAAAAGGTTGGTTTGTCTTTGAATGCCTCGAAGACCAAGATTTCGTCAAATGGCCCAATTATTGATATCATAATAGATAATTATAAGATCAAGTGTGTGAGGGAATATGTCTACTTAGTACATTTAATATCGTTTGACAATTGCACCGCAAATGAAGTAAACAGAAGGATTTCAATAGCATGGCAAAAGTATTGGGGATCAAAGGAAATTATGAAAAACAAGGACGTAAAGATAGAAATTAAGAAAAAGATTTATGAAATAGTAAGTATAACCTACGTAATAATAATAGTAATAACCTACCTACTAACGCAAACTTGGTTATTAAAAAGGAAGGAAGTAAGTAAGAAAATTGATAGACAAAATTAGTAATAAAAGGAATAACAGATGGACCAAGAAATTGATGAAGTGGATGCCCATAGAGGGAGCAAGGAGGAGAGGACGACAAAGAACAAGATGGAGAGACATATTCAGACAGAGAGTTGGGGCAGACTGGATGAGAACAGCCAGCGACAGGAAGCAGTCGAAAATATTGGGGGAGGCCTACGCTGAAGAGGCAACTATTATCAAGGGTTAAAAATAATTATAATAAAAAAAAACAATTATTTGATATCGAGAGTTTGCGTCTTAATATATCCTGCGCACCTGACTGCTATCATATAATGGACTCTGATTTCGCTAAGCCCTAGTGGCACTGGATCAAGGTAGGCAGGTCCAGTCTGATGTAGCTAGGCTTTGAAAAGATGCAACATTGACCCCTCTCGGTGGGAAGATTTGGCGGCACAGCGGTCGGAATGATTCGGGCACATAGAGAGGAAAGTACGTGAGTTTGAGGAGAAGCGTTTAGCTGATCTCGACGCCAAACAAGATCAGATTAAAGCCCGTACTCCCACAGCCATTACCTAAAATATTATTAATGATAAGTTAACTTGCATATTGTGCGCGTGAATTTGCTGCGAAGATTGGCTATGTGAGTCATCTTCGCTCGCATCAACGGAGATTTGAGTAGGAGTCGAAGAGGTCGTCATGCCCAAAATCAGTCGGAGGGGCTATATATTTTCGAATCTCATCCAACTGTAGCGAGGAGTGCGGCAAGAAGAAGTGATATATTCGAAGTTGTTTACTGCGGCACTGAAAGACGTCTTTGGGCTTCTGGACTGAAATGGACTTGACATCAACATTATTGGCGAATATATCACCCACCTTCAATTTCGTGATGATATAGTGGTTATGGCTGAACTCATAACACACCTTAGCACAATGCTCGACGACCTTAGTATATTTTTCATTTTTTTAATATGAACAAGACGAAAATTATGCCGAACATCCATGTGGCACTCACTCAAGTGAGAATTGGAGACTCTACTTACGCTCGAAGTTCGACAGACAATTCAGTTAGTTAGGGTTATAGTTTTGAGGAAAAGGTAAATCGTTGAATTAAACTCAACTAGGCGGCGTTCAGAAAGCTGCGTGACATTTTCTCGTCATAAACACCACTGAGTCTCAAAACAAAAGTTTCCAAACCAAGGTAACTGACATTGCCTGGAGAATTGCCAGATTTAAATGGCAGTGGGTGGGACACATTGCTCGTAGGCAAGACGGCCGATAGGGCAAAAAAGTCCTAAAATGACGACCATGTATTGGGAGACGGAGCGTCACTGGTAGTTGTAGGAAGGCCTATAGGCCTTTGGGGAGGCCTATGTCTAGTAGTGGATGTCCTTCAGCTGAGATGACGATGATGATGAACTTTAGTCATGGACAAAAGCATTGAATTAATGAAAGTTGCAGGTATACAGAGCATTAGGCTTTACTTTTAAATACTTTATTTGAATGTAACAATAGTGACCTACCTGACTTAGAACTTATGCATTTATCCTTTGATTATATTTTTTATTTTTTTTTGTTTTATTTACATTTTGTAATTATTTAGTATAGTTTGTATATTACAAGTTTTTATTTAGCTTCACCTGACCCGATGTTTGTCTGTAATCAAATCTTACATGTTAAATTTGACCCACTTCCCGAATTTCGATTGAGCTGAAATTTGAAATATACCTTTAGTTCTGATAACAACGCAATTATAAATATTTTTTATATCAACAAGTAATAAAAGCTTGTTTTAAAAAAACTGTTTAAATGAGTTACTTGTTAAGGGTTCATCTTTATATTTGAATGTATACTATTGAGCCTGGATTACATCTATACTGAGGGATTATTATCTGAGTATGGTGACATAGTGCTTATATAATTGTTTCTCAATATTTTGTTTTTTAATTTATAATTAAAATTTTATAAATTCTTTTGTTTTAATTTTACCTTATGTGTTTTTAACTTCATTCAACTTTATGTGTTATAATTTGTAAAAATGTATCCTGTACGCGTATAATTCCACTGTTGCATATGTTTGTATTTTCTGGCAGCCCAAGACACAAGCGTGGCTTAGTTTGGGTGCCTATAGCAATTACTGTGACCTTTTTGTACAATTTTTTGAATAAAATTTGAATTTAAATTTGAATAAAGAACTATCGTTTCTTTAAATATTCTAACATAAATTTATTAACCCCCTTTTTTTTACTTTAGGGTCCATTAATTACGAAAATTACTACTGTTGGGGTGTTGACTGGTCAATTGTTACCACTACTCAGCCCTTGCTTACTCGCTGACCAAATGCATAAAGAGGTGCGACGATTGCGTGAATTACTTGCCTCCAGACTTTATGAGAACCAACTGGGTATGTTTTGTCAATGCATGGCCTTATCGATTACTAGCTGTTGTATTACTGTTAATATTAGTCTATGTATTATAAAAAGTAGCCTACATGTTAATCCAGGGTGTCAGCTGCCTGCATACGAAATTTTATTAATATTGGTCCAGTAGTTTGCGCGTGAAGAAGTAATAAACATACAGACCAGAGATTTTCATTAATAAAATCGGATAGTTGATTTCTGTGACTTATTCAATTCAATGTTTCAGACAAAACAAGCCGTTCTATCGCAAAAGCTCTTCTGGCTTGGACAGAAACGAGAGATTTCTACTTTACACTCCTACGCATGCTGAAAATAAATATATCTCTGCCCTTCAAATATGTTGGGCTTCTAGTGACGTACGTTATTATATTGTTGCAGTTTCAAAAAGTTATTAATCTCTAAATTTTACTCTAAATTGCTTAAACTACAATATAGAATCGAGAATTAACTGCACAGCTCAACCTTCTAGAAGTAGAGAGTAGAGTAGTAAATACTTGGATTTAATACGATAGGTATTAAATCCAAGTATTTACTAAGTATAGAATAGAAAAAAATAGAATAGATTATACTTTATTGTACACCAATTACAAATTGTTACACTTAAATTCAAGAAGATGTGCACAATAAGTATATTGGCAAATAAGTGGATATAGGTTTCATATTCATTTTGAATTACTTCGTATCAAATTTAGTCGAATTATATTACTAATTATAATTTGACATACTTACATTACATATCTTTTGACCAGATGAGAGTAATAAAACAGTCATGGTTACAAAAGTTGCTTGTGCGCGTTCTTGCTAAGACTTTGGACTTCAAACAATTGAAAACTGAGTCCGAAGTAAAAAATAAAATAAAATCTGAAACAATTTCTAAGGTAATTTAGTTCGTGTGATTTTGTGTGAGTTAGCACAATGTCTGTAATCACAACATTTAATATGCATAACGACAGCACAATTCACAACTCTTATTTTATTTGTATGTTATCTATTATGAAAGAGTAATTTATTATTAACTAAATACAGCGATAAAATTACAAAGTGCATATTTTTTTATCTCCCACAATACATGTCCTGTACCCAACACGATGTGAAATAAATCATCTTCCTATCGTTTATTATTTTCAAGATTATTAGAGTCGGCTACTATCTCACCCAGTTTTACCTGAATATCAGTTTACCTACGGAGCGACTGGCGTCAGACATTCGCAACTTCATGGTGAACTGAATTCAAAGATTTAACTAGTTGTTAGTATATTTGAGGGCACTGACTTCCCAATAACGATTGCCATAGATGTTTATGACAACCGGGATCAACGGTTTAATGTGCTCTCCGAGGCAAGGGCGTGAAACACAGTCAAACTTCCATACTCCGGTTGCTATTAAAATTTTCTTGCAAGAAAAACCCAACAACACTTGGCCCAACCCAGGAATTGACCCTGAGACTTCTTAATTTGTCGCATATGCTAACCGCTAGACCAACGAGGCAAGATGTCAAATAAATAATCTCTTAAAAACCTAGAAAATATAGAAGTAATTTTCTCTATTTTGAAGAAAGTAATTGATTGAATACAATAAAAAAAAAGTATCCATTTATAAGAAAAAACTATATTGTTTTATTAAATTCGATTATAATAATAAAAAAAAACTCTATTAACAGTTTACAAATATTGCAGTATTGATACCCACATACTGCAATATTTGTTAACTGTTAATAAAGTCGTTGCTATATTGTGAAATAACTAACAATTATTATGGGTGTAGTTCTGATCTCCTAACTAGTTTATGCTATAATCTGTGTTAAGAAGAAAAATAAATTATCGCAAAAAGTATAGCGCTAGATGTCTATTTTTCTTGACTTTTTATCTGTACTATTAAGTAAATTGAAGAGTGTTGCTTTCTTGAACGTGCTAATCAAACTAATGTTATCATATTAAAGTTAGTGCGTCCAAGCAAACAAACTCTTTATATGTTTGTATAGACTTATATATACTAGACTAGTATAGACTAGTATAGACTAGATAAAAACTCTACATGTCCGATTTGAAAAATTCTTTTGTTATAGTCCAATTATTGATAAAAGCTATAGGCTATTTATTATAACGCTAAGACCAATAGGAAAATTATTACGCTGCGGGCAATTACAATAAAAACGATTTATTATTATAGTTATCTCACGTTCTTTTGAACATAGATTGAGTGAAAAGCAAAATTGGAACGACAGGACGATTTACAGAATATAAGACATTTGGAAGCGAGGAACCAGGGAGAAACGTACATTTGTGAAGCTAAAAGAACTATCACATATCATGCAAATAAAATGACAGAAAGTGAGAGGGAATTCGTGAAAATAGAATGTCAATGGGCCCCCCAATTGCTTAACATGAATATGGATTACACAGAATAAGAAGTTCATATAAAACGACCGATTATATGAGGTGATGGGAGCAGGTAATAGTAAAAAATTACGAACTGCCGTGGGAAGACTTTTAAGAAGAAAAAAGAGTAATTATAAGAAAAAAAATCCCAGAAGTTAGGGAGAAGAAGATTATGAATAAAATAACTAGAGAAAAACGAAAGATTAAAGAGATCTTATTTCTAATGGCTGAAAATTCTGTAACAAATTTGTAAATAATGAATCTCATTTAAAACAGAATATTTAAAAGTTCCTTTTATGTTTTAGAAGTGTTTATTTATTATTTTCTGAAAATTAAATAGATCTATAAAGTTTATATTCTTAAAGCTGTTTATAAGTGACATTAATTAACTTTCATAAAAACTACCTTACAAAAGTATTATGTTTCATACTAAATGTTAGACATTTTCATTAGTATTTATTAGCAAAACCTTTTCTTTAACAAGTTTTAATTAGAGTTTTATGTATCAATAAGTATTTTAAAGCTGTAGATAATTTTGTTAATACATTCTAAACTTTGAATTTGTGAGTCATTATACAACACGCTTCGAATCTTAGGGGTAGGGCATAACCATACTATATCATAACCCTCCTTTGGCTTTGCCGTAGTCGGGTAAAAAGTAGATAAAACTGAGATCATAGACTGTAAAAGACGTAAAAGTTAGTTAATTGCGTGTTTGTTATATTTGAAAGTATTTCATTAAGAAAATGGTTTATCTCTATACAACTATCTTATACTCTATACAAATAAATAAAATTGGAGTGTCTGTTTGAATTGAATATTAAAATAACCGCTTTTTACTAATTGCATATGTATGTATACACGGTACATATACCAAAATGTGACTAAAAATTTTTTTGTCTGTCTGTCTGTTTGTTCCGGGTACTCTCTGGAACGGCTGGACGGATTTTGACGGGACTTTCACTGGCAGGTAGCTGATGATCCGGGGAGTAACTTAGGCTACTTTTTTTAGACTAACTTTGTCCCGCGGCGTTACTCGCGGTACAACATTAACCGCGGGTAACACCGCGGGGTTCAGCTAGTCTATACAAATAAATAAAATTGGAGTGTCTGTTTGTAATATTAAAATAACCGCTTTTTACTTAATGCATATGTATGTATACACGATACATATACCAAAAATGTAGTTAAAAAAATTTTTGTCTGTCTGTCTGTCTGTCTGTCTGTCTGTCTGTCTGTCTGTCTGTCTGTCTGTTTGTTCCGGGTAATCTCTGGAACGGCTGGACGGATTTTGACGGGACTTTCACTGGCAGGTAGCTGATGACCCGGGGAGTAACTTAGGCTACTTTTTTTAGACTAACTTTGTTCCGCGGCGTTACTCGCGCGGTACAACAATAACCGCGGGTAACACCGCGGGGTTCAGCTAGTTTGAAATAAAATCTTTATCTTTATATGTAGATATATATTTTAAATGCAATATTTGGCAATATTCGGATAACTGTAAATTTTATGGTAGGTAGTAAGTTTGTAATTATAAATCTAACTCAGGTAATATTTGTGTGAGGACATAAGGAACTAACGTTAACTAATATAACTTGTACTATCACTCTGATCTAATCTATACAAACAAATAAAATTGGAGTGTCTGTTTGTAATATTAAAATAACAGCTTTTTAATCATCTATACAAATAAATAAAACTGGAGTGTCTGTTTGTTATTTTAAAATAACAGCTTTTTAATTAGTGCATATGTATGTATACATGATACATACACCAAAAATGTAGATACTTTTTTTTGTCTGTCTGTCTGTCTGTCTGTTTGTTCCGCATAATCTCTGGAACGGCTGGACGGATTTTGACGGGACTTTCACTGGCAGGTAGCTGATGATCCGGGGAGTAACTTAAGCTACTCTATCTTAGACTAAGTTTGTCCCGCAGCGTTACTCGTGGTACAAGAATAACCGCGAGAAACACCGCGGGGTACAGCTAGTACCTAATATTTATGGATTATTTTGTCACTAATGTAAATTCATTATTGTCTGGTGCTGTAAATTAATCGTTTGATGGTAATTTGTCAATAACAAAAAATATATTTGTGTATAGTTTCTGCTGTAGACATGACGCCTCCGACGATTCTTGTTAATACTTACATTCAAGTCAGTAGTAAGCCTAAAATTGATTTTGTATCAAAAATGTTCATCATTTGTGAGGTTGCTTTTGGTATAGTCCGGCTTCCATTACTGGGCAACTTTATTTTATTGTCTATATTATTTAAACTATTTGCTTGGGGATTTATGGGTTTCTTTTTAAATGCTTTAATTGAAAGACAATGTTCTGTTATGTGCACAATTACTTTTGGATCTGCAGCTTTTCAGTATGTTTTTCTTGTGACATTTAATTTAGTCCACATTAAGAAGCTCCAGCGATATTTCAACGAACTAAACGTCTTTGACAAGGAAGTATGTTGCACACCGAAGACTGGGAAGGGAACGGTTCGAAATATTGTATATACTGCTATGATACTTCTATATTATTGTGCTTTATATGTTACATCCTTTATCGTCGACTCATTTACTGCATTAGAACTAGTCTACATCCCTTGTTTCGCATGTCATATTCTGGAGATGCAATTTATTGGACACCTGCTAAGTCTTATTATACCACGGTTACGTTTGATCAATTACTATATGGAGGTATCATTGTCTAATACTAAGTTGGTAAGAACTACAAGCGCGGCAGAATTTAGCTTCCAAAATGGCAGAAGCAATGAAGCTCTTTGTAAAATAAAGAAGTTGATAAATCTTTACCACACGTTGATAAAATCGTACACGTATCTGATGGAAGCTATTAAGTGGCAGGTAATGTCCATAGAACAGACAAAGTTTTAATAATATATTTAGTACTAAAATAATATGATGTTTGTATTGTTTATTATAAAATTACTTTTAAAGGTGGGAATTTTGTCAAGTAACAAAAGTACAAAGCACAAAGGTTAATGTTGTAATTTTTTCTTTCCAGTTTTTGGTTATATTAATAAATACTTTTATAAGTATTTTGTGTACTTCGTATGATATGGCCAACTCTTTGATAAAAGATAAGGTAAGTTATTTAACATTTCAGCAATAGTTTGGAAATGTATACATTATTTCTATATCTATTTATTTATTTATTTATACAACTTTATTGCACACCACTACAGTAAAAATTTGTACAGATAAACATACGGAGATCACATCGGGTATTACAATAGGCGGTCTTATCGCTCATGGCGATCTCTTCCAGACAACCTTCTATATATCTCTATTCATAGCTTCGCTGGTTGTTTTAAAATATCATTAGTCCAAGGGGGACTCCATGATATAGGATCTCGATCCCAAATGGTTCAAAAATGTTATTGCCTAAAATAATTATATTTCTTGCAAATTCTAGTTTATTTATATTTTGTGGTTATTCAGGTTGTGATTATTTTAACAGATTCGCCTTTTGATTCATTAAATGAAGAATAAAGTTACATTAGATCTCTTATATATAACGCACTAATTTGACATGTATGTTTTAGGTTTCGTTAATGACCATGGTTACTGTTATGGGGGCGGTGGTTGGTATATTTTTAACGCTTTTCAGTCCTTGCACACTCAGTGATCAAATTCGTAACGAAGTGCGACGATTGCGTGAATTACTCACCTCAAGGCTTCATGAGAACCAACTGGGTATGCTTTATTAATACATAACTTAAAAGTCTTTAAGTTTCCGCAGTTCGACTTGAAACCATTACAGTTTCGTAATTTCCGTCTATCCGTCCGCCCACTGTTTGGGATATAATCTGATAAATATGAAAAACAAGACCTATTGGCTGCAATGTCTCTATCTCATATTGCGTGTATCAGCTGCTAAAATTTCAATCTTGTTGCATCAGCAGTTTAAGCTCTGTGTTGATGTAAAAGTCAGTCAGTCAAGGCAATAATTTTTTTGTAATGTAGATTATACGAGTCAACACTGGTTCTCCAGAATTTTTTTATGTGTACTTAGTTATTAAAAAACTTTTTATCGACAGGCACTTTAAGTGAAATTTATTTTTTGTCACACATGAAATTTGTGTTGTCGTTAAAATAAAGCACTAATATGAGATTTATATCTGTTACTTAATCAAGTCAATATTTCAGATAAACAGAGCCGTGGCGTTTCAAGAGCTTTTCTGGCTGTGACAGAAACGAAAGATCTTTCCTTTTCACTGTTACGCATGCTGAAGATAGACATATCCATGCCCTTCAAATTTGTTGGGCTTCTAGTGACGTACCTAATTATACTGTTGCAGTTCCAAAAAGTTATTTATGGTTGATAATGATCATATGTAAATGTAGAATTTTTCACTTTACCTAATTTCCGTCACAAAAAAAACACTCGTAGCTTTTAACCAAGTGAGTGAAATAACTACAGGTGCAACTTCTTTCTACTATTTTCTGGGTGGAGGGGGAGAATAGTCTGTAATCATGTCTACTGTAAATGATCTAGTTAGTATCGTATGTGTATTAACATTATTATAGTCTAAGAGCTAGCAACGTTTTTGAGAGAGAATTTCAGGTAGGCCAATTTTTAGATATTCTATCTCTCTCACTTTCTCGCACGTCATATGGACTATCTGACTGGTGGTAGTGGTTGCGTTCATGAGTGCGCATCCTACCTGCACAGGTAAAATATCGATTTTTTAAATCATTTTAAGAAGACTTTTAAATTATTTTTATTGAACTTTTCACAACGTAAATCTAATATTGCCAGACATTTTTATTCCTGTTTAAACTGTTCCACATGCTAATTTCGAATTAAAGAAAAAAAATTTTTCAATATAATTCAGTATGGCTGAATTTTTTTATAATATTATTTAAGTATGTAAAAACTAAAAATTAATTTGCCAAACAATTATTATTGGCTAATTATTTCATCTCGACGTGAACGCTCAAAATCTTTGATTTTGTTGTGTCTATTCCTGATTATTCGAGAATGGTTTAGATTCACAATTCATTAAAAAAATTAAAGGGGCGAAGTTATACCGCGGGTAGCACCGCGGGGCTCATCTAGCTTTCTATAAGTTTAAGTAGACAATTTTTATATAATATTTTTAAATTTAAAAAAAAATTGATAGACAAATACCTTAAAACGAGCAATCCTTGTATATATATATATATTGAGTCTCGGAAACGGCTTCAAGAATTTTCATTAAATTTAGTATGTTGTATGAGGCTTAGGGGCGTCAATCAATCTACCTAGGCATCATTTTTAGAAAATTAACAATAAAAATCGAGCAAAGCTCTGTCATCCAGGTACTTTGTATAAATAGTTGTGCTATAAGGAACTACATAGCTTTTTTTTAATGTATTTTTTTATTTCCTAGTTATAGAACTACGAATACAAAAGATTCTCCCAAGAGAAGCAAAAGTGAATATTAAAATAGTTTCTTTTCTCACTATATTTCAGTCCAACTATCATTTTTAATAGGTACTTTTTGGTTATTCACTCACAGCTCGTACAGCCTGCTAATCTATCTGACAGAATCTTCCTAGTTCTGATAACAATCTCACACAAAGGTGCATTTCTAAAAATTATATTTTGTACTATAGATTATAAGTTACCTGTGTGAAAGAAAGTCAATAAATAAATATTATTTTTGAAACAAACATGCTTTTAACTAATAGCTTTTAGTCCAGTACAGTTAACAATGCAGTCTTGTCAGTGCGTAAGAAAATACTCCTAAGATCTAACAGCAAGGAGTTATCGACTTATCTATGTTCAATACTAATTACACAGCTGTATCGTTTACTTTTCAAGCCGCTGATCAAGTTGGATCTAATGATTATACTTGCACTCAAGATTTGCAACATCAGCAACCATTTTCATTTTTAGGGTTCCAAATCCATAGGGTAAAACGGGATCCTATTACTAGGACTTCACTGTTCATCTGTCTGTTTGTCTGACCATTCGTTTGTCACCAGCCTGTATCTCATGAACCGTGATACCTAGACAGTTAAAATTTTCAGAGATGATGTATTTCTGTTGCCAGTATAACAACAAAGTATACACTAAAAACGTGATTTTTTTGCTCGATATTGATAACGTCAACAGGTACCCTTCCTGAGCGGTGAACGCGCATATTTGTATCTCATTATACTAAATTAAGTCTAAATTAGCAATGCAGCATGGTGACCCACACCATGGCGGCTTTGTGATGCTTTGGCGTCGTTGGGCTTCTGCTCTCACACTCTTCAGCGAAACACGACAGCACGAAGATTGTCATTTTACGTTGATCTTCTGTGCGAGGGTAGTACCACTCCGGTCGAGCCGGCCCGTTCGTGCTGAAATCAGCATGGCTCTACTACCTTGAATCAACTCTCTATGGCGTTTTCTCGAGAAATATTAGCGCGGCCGGTGTAGAGAGCATCGCCCGTGCTGTCATCCGCATAACAATGAATGTCGCTAATTTGCAGTATGTCATTGATATGGAGGAGGAACAAAGTAGGCGATAACACACAGCGGAAGCCCAAAGGAAGGAAGCTTCGAAAGAAGCGCCTTGTGCCAGACCGGATCGAAGGCCTTCGCAATATCCAAACTAACTGCCAGGGCTTCCCCTTTAGTCTCAGTCGCCTGTGCCAAGCGATGTGTCAGGTATACTAGAAGATCACCAGCTGATCGACCTTTACAAAAGCAGTACTACTGATCACTATAGCAGATGATGATCTTCTAGATATCGCAGGAGTTGACAGTTGATAATGGACCCCATTATTTTAGAGAACAGGGAAGTTATAACTATCGGCCTGTAGTTGGACGGATTTGAGCGATCGCCTTTTTAGAGATCAGACTGTTATTTTAGTATATGTATAGACGTTTTAAACTCTGCTATGAAAAGTGAGTTACCAATTCTGATTAGCCTAAGATACTTCGGCTATCTGGTCGGTGGTAGTTTATATGTCTAAAACTCAGGTTTATTTCTAACTAATCTAATAACACTGTCCTAATAACATTTACGGATAATATTGTCATGAATGATTAATTATTGTCTGGTACTATAATTAAAATACTTGGTGGTATGTTGTTAAAGATAAAATTATACTTGGATAAAGCCTGCTGTCGACATGACGCCTCCGACGGTTCTTGTAAATCCTTACATTCAAGTCAGTAGTAAGCCTAAAATTGATTTTGTATCAAAAATGTTTATCATTTGTGAGATTCCAGGTGGTGTAGTCCGACTTCCACTACTGGGCAACTATATTTTATTGACTATAATATTTGAAATATATGCTTTGATACTTATCGGTTTATTAATCAATGTTCTAAATAATAGCAACTTGCCTATTATGTGCACTATTGGTGTCGGATCTTTGTTAACTAAATATTTTTTTCTCGTAACATTTAATTTAATCCATATTAAAAAGCTACAGCGATATTACAAAGAACTAAATGTCTTTGACGAAGAAGTGAGTTGCACACCAAAGATTGGCAAAGGAACGATGCGAAATATTGTATATTTAACTATGATTCTTCTATATTTTTGCGCTTTATATTGTACATCTTATTTCGTTGACTCATTTGCTACGTTGGAATTAGACTACATCCCCTGTATATTAAGTCAGGTTCTGGAGGTACATTTTATTGGCCACCTGCTAAGTCTTATTATAACTCGGTTACGTTTGATCAATTACTACATGGAGCTGTCATTGTCTAACACGAATTTAGTGAAAACTACGAATGCGAAAGAATTTCACTTCCAAAATGGCATTGGCTATAAAGCACATTGTGAAATGAAAAAGTTGATGAATCTTTATCACACAGTGATAAAAGCGTACACGTATCTGATGGAAGCTATTAAGTGGCAGGTAATCTACTTAGAATAGATCAATAATTGTTGGTAAGTCAAATTAAAAAAGAAAGATTAGATTAAATATGTCATACAAAATATATTAAGCAAATTTCACAACCGGTGTGAAATAGCGTTTGCGATGTGTTTCACCGAGTGAGTGAGGATACCGGAGGCCTATACCCCAAACCCTCCCTACATCTCTTTCCCCATCCCCCAAAGGCCGGCAACGCATTTGTGACGCCTCTGGTGTTGCGGGTGTCCATTGGCGGCGGTGATCGCTTACCATCAGGTTAAAAAAAAAATCACAATCGTTAACATTCTTTAACAGTCCACTTGTGAAAAATATAATGGCTGATGTAAAATGACTCTTCAAAATAGAAATGCAATCTTCAGTCCTAAGCACATAAGTACATTTTACCAATTTTCTTTTCAGTTTCTGGTCATAATTACAAATACTTTCATAACTGTTTTAACTGTTTCGTATGATGTGGCTTATGATATAATAAAAGATAAGGTAAGTTATTAAATAAAGTCAGAAATAATTTCAACACAGGCATCATTTATTATCATCAGTGATCGGTGATTTTATCTGCCTCATCTACGAAAAAGCCGGCTTGTTTCGTAAGTGGCTTAAAAAATCAATTACATATTTTCCAATGAACTTCTAGCGTAGCGTACGACTTCTGGACGTACATTTCGACAGCGTTCAGTTGTCCTTCATTTTTAAACACTTTTAATATGCGGCAGCAAATTGGTTTGCTGGCGCGGAACGTGTTTTCGTTTGCGTACCGACGTCGTCATTAATGACAGATTAATTAAATGGAATGGATGGATTAATGAGAGATTAAGACCAGTATTAGCCAACACGGTTCAGTTATTTAAGAATTTTAGTTAAATTAATAATTTTTTACTTGGCACTAAGACTACATTAGCGTCTGTGTTATATAGAGCGTCGCCGGTCAGTAGGTCGCTAATAATACATATTAATACAAATTCTTTAATAAATTTTAGGGTTCATTAATGGCTCATATTACTGTCATGGGGGCCTTGGTTGGTACACTGTTACCGCTATTAAGCCCTTGCACACTCGGCGATCAAGTTCATAACGAGGTGCGACGATTGCGTGAGTTACTTGCCTCACGGCTTTATGAGAACAAACTCGGTATGCTCTTTTGTTGCATGATGATTAATTACTGTAGTTTTTTAAAATAAAGTTATTTAATTTTTTTCCATCAATCAGTATTATATTTGCACATTATTTATTAAAATAATTATAATTATATATTTATATAATAAATTTCACATTTTGTTTTAAGCTCATTGAACTCACAAAACACATTACTACTAATTTAAATACTCAAGGGCACGATTAGTATTTATCACATACAGTACGCTGACTAGACACATAATCGATTATTTATTATCAAAATTGAACTTTTTTGATGTTATGTATTTGTAACTTAAAATAGGATAAAAGAAAACTTTCTTGATGATAAAATAATGAATAACTTAACCAGATGTTAATAAAAAACAATCTATTTATAGAAGTAATAACATAGTTGGAAAAATTACAGATCCTGTTTTGAGCGATTGATAAGAGATAAGTTGAGAAACATGAGTATACGTGATACGTCCTAATTGAAATTGCCTTATTTTTAAAGGAGATTTTCTTATATATATGTATACTATCTCGGGTCGTCATTAATGACAAGGTTTCGATTGAGACCGTACTAAAACAACACGGTATGCTATACTGCGACAGCTCTTGTTAAGTTTAACCGCTAACGGCAAGTAAAATTCGAATTTCGAAAGCTATTTGGAAACTAAAATGGGCGTTTGATGAATAAGTATATTCACATAGTCGTTTCATCTTGATGTTGAGTACAATACAGATTTCACAGAACGATTCCCTAAACAAACTCTTCTCATCATCAGCATCATGAATTTTTAACTGCTACAATTTTTTATGATTTTATTATTTAGCAGCACTTTATGAAGATCACACTTGGTCGTCATACAGACAGTCGGTAGTGAAAATACGAGAAAATGTTCAATTATGGGCATCATTAAAATAATTTTGAAGTTTTTTTTTTATAAACGTGATTGTAAAACTTTTTTCTTTGCAACCAGCGCTTTAAGTAAATTTTATGCCATCGTTAAAACCTACTCGCCTGCTGCAGTCTAATTAGCGATTTTGTCTGTTAATTAAATCAATTTTTCAGATAAAGCAAGCCGTGGCATAGCAAGAGCTCTTCTGGCTTGGACAGAAACGAGAGATCTCACCTTTGTACTTCTACGCATGCTTAAAATAGATATATCCATGCCCTTCAAATTTGTTGGCCTTGTTGTGACGTACCTAATTATACTGTTGCAGTTCCAAAAAGTTATTAATGGTTGATATGTTGATTTTATTTATTTTATTTTATTGGTTTAGCAACAATAGTTTATACAACACTAAAAGTTGAATAGTTAGTTAATATTAGTTCTGTTGAATCTTCTCTGAATGTTGTGTCCATCACCTTACTCCCGATATTTGTGATTGCAAAATTAATTCAAGTTTCAGTTTGTAATTTCTCTGCACGAGTTTCACTAACTTAGCTTGTAAATTAACTAATTTATCTTACGATATTACTTTTAACTACATTTAATAGAGTTTAGATTCTACCACATTGTGTTTGTGTGAGCACTGTGACCTCTGTTTTCAAAAAATATATAATAATACTAGCTGAACCTCGCGGTGTTACCCGTGGTTATCGTAGTACCGTGGGTAACGCCGCGGGGCAAAGCTACTGTAAAAAAGTAGCCCAAGTTACTCCTTATATCATCAGCTACCTATCAGTGAAACTCCTGTTAAAATCCGTTCAGACGGTTTAGAGATTAGCTGGAACAAACAGACAGACAGACAAAAATTAAAAAAAAATATTATTTTTGTATATGTGTAATGTAATGTTCGCCTAGCCGATAACGGCCACGGCGGCTAGTCTCAACGAAGACCACCCAACTACGCAGGAGTTATTATAGTGCACAAGTGTGTGCGCAAATACAGTTGCACTCTCTGTTCCCTCTCTCTCATAATCCGATGGGACGGTTAACGGACACGACCGGGGAGATCAGGCGCAGGACCGACAGCTTTACGTAATCTCCGAGGCACGGGGGCTCAGACCCCAACTTTCAAACTCCGAGCTGTTATTAAGTATTTCTATAATAATCAGCCGCAAGATCAACGAGGCAGTTATTTTGTTGTTGTTGGTATATGTACCGTGTATACATAAATATGCATTTGTTAAAAAGCGGTTATTTTAATATTACAAATAGGCACTCCAATTTTGTTTATTTGTAAGATGTAAGAAGACGTAAATTGAGAATTGTTCAGTTGAGCTGTCGACGATGTTTTATAGGAATCAAATAAATGAAATAATGAAGTCGTGACAAATTGTATTATTTCCTTGTGTGTTCTTAGTCTAAAAATATCACATTGTCGAACCTATTCCTATACATCTGTATAAACAAAAGAGGTCAGGGATTTAAATAAACCGATATATTTCCCATAGTATTAGTGTGTAGGTATTTTACATAGTTTTGTCGAAACATAACACCAAAAAAATAGTAAAATTGCAGTTTATTGAAAGGATTTTACAAACATTTATGCTCACACATAACACACTTGCTCAGATCTACAATATATGAATCACATAAAGTATTGTTCAAGCGAAGTGACAGCTTAAACCTCTACACCAGTCGTGCGGTCAAATTGAATCAACAGTAACTCCACGGTGGATTTATAGGTTATTTTGTTCCTTACCAATATGCGTAATGAATTTTTCAGTATACTAGTCAGTATATCCTACTAATATTATCAATGCGAACGTTTTTAAGTATGAATGGATGGATGGATGTTTCTTACTCTTTCACGCAAAAAGTACTGAACGGATTTGGATGAAACTTTACAGTAAAATAGCTTTTACATCAGAATAACACATAGGATACTATTTATCGCGTTAACCGACATACACGCCGGTGGGGCCGCGGGCAACAACTAGTATTACATACATGTGTTATTGTATGTATGATGTAGGTTTTGTATTCAAAAATAGCATCTTTGCTGGAATTACTTCTAAAATAAAATCTGAAACCATTTCTACTGTAATTTAATTAGTATTGTGTGAGTATATATTACTATTACTTATGTAATCTGAACGTAATATGATATTTATTTATTTATACCGAGTAAGGATCTTCAACAAAGTATAGCCTTTGTACAACTATAAACAACACACTATAACTTAAGATAAAAAATTACATTAATCTCTTGGTGTACTCCCTCAATTACAGAAGACCACAACATGCAAATATTACTAACAAGTTACATATATTAAATACTGAATAAAAAAATTATATGTATCATTCAAAATCACAAACACAGTTCGACATAATTATGGATAGCTAGTTAACCGACATTATTAAGACATCAGCAAAATAGTTTTCAAAGAACACTTATATTTTAAAAGTGAAGCACTGAGGTCTAAGTTTTTAGTTCTAGACAACATATTGTATTTTTTTTAATGTATGGGCTTGCAAAAATGACTCTACTCCGTCTAGTGGAAAGTAAAAGCAGAATCCAATATCACCATACTCATTGCGAATGCAGACAATGCAACAATGCAGCATGGTGCATGGCGGTCCAGTATTGCTTTTGCATCATTGGGTTGAGATTGTATAAGATTATATCTGACTTGGCTAAGCTATCCATCTTAACCGGAACAATTCGATGGGAAGGCTAATAAAAGGTTTCGTCTGGGTTGGGTGGCATATGGGAAGCAATGTCACATCTTCGTCGCCAATACTGCAATTATAGAAGACCAAGGTATTCAACCAGTGCGTCCTACCCTTAATGACATACAAAATCGAAACGTGGACACTCTCTAATGGACTGGCCCACAGGTTCAAAGTGGCTCAGCGTATGGTGGAACCTGCGATATTAGGTTTTTCTAACCTTTCCCAAAAAACTTCATAAAGAAGTTATTCGACAAGAAACTAACTGATAGATGCGGACTTGCCAAGAGTAGGATTGTTGACGCTCTATAGGAGAGACCTTTAGTTAACAGTAGACGGCCATGATTTATTAAAATAAAAACAAATAATTAAATTCTGAAACTTGCAATTAATGAAATGAATTTTAATAACTCAGTCTATGACTGCTTATTGAGAGTACTTATTCTGCTTATGCTTTCCATCAGGAAGAGTAGAGTCACTTTTACAGGCCCATATATAAAAAAATAAGATTTCGGTACGATTACTGCTATTCTATGCATTTCAGCTATGTATAGATATTATAAACTCTGCAATGAAAAGTGTATTACCAATACTAATTAGTCTAAAATCCTTCGATTGTCTGGTCGATGGTAGTTTAATTTGTGTAACTCAGGTTTCAGTCCTAACTAATTTAATAGCGTCAAAAGCACTATGACCTAATGATATTCACGGATTACATTGTCAAGAATGTAAATTAATTATTGACTGGTTCTATGATTAAATTGTTTGAAACAATTCAATTCAAACAATTCGTTAAAGTTAAAAATGATACTAGGGTAAAGCCCCAGCTGTCGTCATGACGCCTCCGACGGTTCTTGTAAATTCTTACATTCAAGTTAGTAGTAAGCCAAAAATTGATTTTGTATCAAAAATGTTTATCATTTGTGAGATACCAGTTGGTGTAATCCGGCTTCCACTACTGGGCAACTATATTTTATTGACTATAATATTTGAACTATATGCTTTGGGACTTGTATGTTTATTAATCAATTCTCTAAATAAAAACGATCACACTGTTATGTACACTATAGCTTGTGGATCTACATTTTCTCAATATTTATTTCTCACGACATTTAATTTAATCTACATTAAAAAGCTGCAGCGGTTTTTCAAAGAACTAAACGTCTTTGACAAAGAAGTGTGTTGCACACCAAAGATTGGCAAGCAGACGATACGAAATATTGTATATACTGCTATGATCCTTGTGTATTTTTGTGCTTTATATGGTATATCCTATGTCAAACACTCATTTTTTGCTTTGGAAATAGAATACATTCCAACTTCAGCATGTCATGCTCTGGAGGTACATTTTATTGGCCACCTGCTAAGTCTTATAATACCTCGGTTACGTTTGATCAATTACTATATGGAGCAGTCATTGTTTGATACTAAGTTAGTAAAAACTACGAGTGCAGCAGAATTCGACTTCAAAAACGGCTGTGGCTACAAAGCTCATTGTGAAATGCAGAAATTGATGAATCTTTACCATACGGTGATAAAAGCGTACACGTATCTGATGGAAGCTATTAAGTGGCAGGTAATGTACTTAGAAGAGACAAAATATATTATATCATCATTAACAGTCACAGTTCAATACATTTTCAACTAGTAATAAATATGGTGGTTTATTTAAAAATATTTGTTAAAATACAAATAGTAAAAAATACTAAGCACATAGGTACATTTTACTATTTTTCTTTTCAGTTTCTAGTCATGATAACAAATACTTTCATAACTGTTTTAAGTATTTTGTATGACGTAGCCTACTTTATAATAAAAGATAAGGTAAGTTATTAAACACAATCAACAATAGTTTTAAAGTAGATATTTTCACCAATGATTGGTGATTTCATCTGTCATCCTACTTCTAATCTAAATTTATACATGTAAAGACCCACACAAAAGGGTAATATTCGGGACTTATTCGTCAATAGCTTAAAAAAACATAATTAAATATTTTTCAATGAAATTGTTGACACAGCGTACGGCTTCTGGACGTAGATTTCGACGTCGATCAGTTTTCCTTCATTTTAAAATACTTTAAACAATGGCCAAACGCCTCTCCCAGTTCGAGATGAAAAATCATTTTTATTGAAGAATAGAATTTGCATTTCACTATTTTGTTTGCACTTCTTCAACTATTCTTGGACTTTCACCAAAACTATAAGATCAATATTAGCTTAAAAGGTTCAGTTATTCAAGTGTTTTAATAAGATTAAAGCCCCTGCAGACTTCAAACTTTTTAATCACCCGATGATTTCATCGAGTTGGCTTTTGTTTTATTTGTCGGCCGATATCAAATCGGTGTAGTGTGCGCACTGTGCATGTTCATATTGATTAACAGTCTGATTAAACTATTGGCTGATTATAAATCTGTATTCTGTGGGGGCTCGTATAGTTATTTACTTGACACTGACATTACATTAGCGTCTATGTTGTTAACGTGCGTACCCAATCAGTAAGTTGCTAATAATACATAGTAATACAAATTCATACACTTTCTTTTTGTATATTTTAGCGTCCACTAATCTCTGGTATTATTGTTATGGGAGCGTTGGTTGGTCAACTGTTACCGCTATTCAGCCCTTGCACACTCAGCGATCAAATTCGTAACGAGGTGCGACGATTGCGTGAATTACTCGCCTCACGGCTTTGTGAGAACAAACTGGGTAAATACATAATGATTTATTAGGAATAAAAGTATTTCTTTTGTGCTTCTTAAATTCATTCACAAAACACAATACTACTAGCTTAAATACTCGAGAGTACGGTCAACATTATTAACATACACTAAGTATTCGATTTATTTGTTCTGAAAATTTGAAGTTCTTTGATGTTGTTGGTAACTTTTTATGTATTTAGAACTTAAAATAGGTCAAAAGAAAACTTAGATGATGATGATGATGAATAACGTAACTAGATGTTGAAAAAACAATCTGTTAATGAAAGGAATTACATAGTTGAAAAATTTACAGATCATGTTTTGAGCATTTGCTAAGAGATAATTTGGGAAATAAGAGTAGGTAAATGTGAAACGTCGTAATTAAAATCGCGTTAATTTCAAAAGAGATTACTTTAGTTATATGTAAACTATCTTGAGTCTTTATTACTAACAAGGTTTCCATTGAGACTGGACTAAAACAACACGATGTGTTATACTGCGCCTAAAATAACAGACAGTTTGAGAACAGCTCTTGGTAAGTTTATACCGCTAACGGTAAATCACCAAGGCGCTTAGGCGTAACACTCGAATTTCGAAAGCTATTTGGAAACGAAAATGGGCGTCTGATAAATAAAGGTCAACGATTGTTCACGTGCAAGACAATGCATAGTCGTTTCATCTTGATTTTTAGGCATAAAGTCTTATTAGGTACAGATTTTACTGGACCATTCACTATACTCGTCTCATCATCAGTACATTAAAATCTTTACCTAATACCATTTAATTAACAACTTTTTGATGATTTAATTATTTTGATACATTACATTTATATTACATATATTACATTACATATACATAAAGTGCTACTCTGCTACCCAAGGGGAGCAGAGTAGCACTTTATAGAATAACGAGAAAATATTCAATTACGGGCATCATTACAATAATCTTAAACATTTATGTACTAAACGTACAGTTATTTTAAATTTATTTCTTTGCATTTATTTTTGCTCTCCTGCTGCAGTCTAATAAGCGATTATATCTGTTACTTTATTAAATTTTTCAGACAAATCAAGCCGTGGTGTAGCAAAAGCACTCCTGGCTTGGACAGAAACAAGAGATCTCTCCTTCTCACTCCTACGCATGCTCAAAATAAACATATCTTTGCCCTTTAAATTTGTTGGGCTTCTTGTGACGTACCTAATTATATTATTGCAATTCCAGAAGGTTATTAATGGTTGAATCTTCTGTGAATGTTATTCATGAAATTTGCGATTACAAAATCAATTCAAGTTTCAGTTTCTTAAATGGTACATTAATTCACAACTTCATTAGATTTTGTAAAAATGGAACTATTTTATCGTTTTAGGGTTCTGTAGTTTCGAAACTTTTATAGTTTCATCATGTCTGTCCGGATATCCGTCCTCGGCTTACCTTCCAAACGGTTAGTAGTAGTAGTAGTAGCGGTAGACGAAACTTTGCTTGGATATGTGTATTTACCACGTCGACAAAGTGGTAAAAACTCCTCTTCTGTAAATGATTACGTGGGAATGATTTTTATGACTAAAGTATTTAATAAGTACGAACCGTATGTATGTGTATCGAAATCAATAACAGTCTACATTAGCATGAGCCATGAGGCAATAAAACGAAACAACGACTCTAGTTTTTTTTTTCATGTGTTAGTTTAAATTCACGTTGGTTTGTAAAAATCATGTGATTTAATATAATAATTTCACTACACGGGTTAAATAACTTAGTTTGTAATTCAATTAATATATGATACGATATGACTTTTAACTCCCTTAAATAGAGTTTAGATTCTACCACATTGTGTTTGTGTGAGTACTGTTTGTTACCTTTGTATTAATATGTAAATTGAGAATTGTTGAGTTTATTTCTGTCAATATTCTTAATAGGAAACAAATAAATGAAATAATAATGTAGTGAAATTTTTTAATCATTTTTATATTTCATAAACTTAAGTCCTGTAAACATTATGCTCGTAAAACGCATTGTGTCCTAAGATAAACACACTGTGGAGCCTATTCCTACCTACCTGTACATTTACAAAGAGGGTAGAGATTTTAATAAACTGTCATATTTCTGATATTTTGCATTATATTTCGGCTGAATTTATAACACACTATACAATACAAATAAAATAAATTAATTAAATTGCAGTTTATGGAAAATTCCGCCTTGTCTATCCTGAAAAATTAGGATATGATGTCTGTTATAACACTGATCATAATCTAGATCTAAAGAACTCAATATATCAGAGTGAGAAATTACCAAGTATTTGAGGTTTTAAACATAGAATGTGTTAAAACACGTAAATGCACTGAGAATTAAATTACTTCTAAACTTAACAGTTTTGAATTTTTATACATAAAATCGATCAAAAATATGAAGCAAACGACCGAGATAATTGTCTTTGTGTGTATGTGTTTTAAAGCATTTAAATGAAGGAAGGTTATAGCGAACTTATAATACAAGAATAATAGCGGTGATGAATAACTTTTGGAGCAGTGTTTATTAGGCCGGAGCCACGACTCCATAATACTCTAATTGTTACATGGTGGCGTCTGTGTTCTTACTCACTAACAGTTCTTTATATATATGCTAAAATTATTCGTTACAATGCATTTGATCACGTCTTATTCTCGATGAGATAAGCCGTGTCTTTTACTACGTGATAGATAATCTACCAGCTGCTTGTTCTTATCTATATATAAATTCTATTGTTTTAATAATATATGACGTAGGAATAAAGGTCAATGCAAACAAATCGATTGTTGTGGTGAACATTGGGGGAGGCTTATATCCAGGTAGAGACGATGATGATTATTCTATAGCGTGGAGGACTTTACGAACATTCATGTAGTAGATAAATAGAGCACATAGGCTCAGACCTACAATATGGGAAACACACCAAGTATTGTGACCGCTTAAATTGCTACACAAGTCGTGCGGTCAAATTAAATTAACAGGAACTGAACGGCTGATTTATAGGTTATGTTGTCCTTTATCAAACCTTGTTTTAAATGCGGTATTCACTTTTTGTAAACGAATACTTTATATTTTTTTAAAGAATATGCATCTTTACATAGGAATAATGAAATCGCTTTTGCTTCCTAAACTAATTCTCGCATGTTAGTGCAGTTTTTAGCAATAGATGCATAGAACTCACTTCCACATCACGTGTTCCCCTCTTATGATCCCGGGTCCTTTAAGCGGGGCGTGAAAGAGCATAGGCCACCGTAAACGAATAGGTTATATTTTTTTAAAGAATAGTTATATTTACATAGTAAGAATTAAATAGCCTCCGCTTCTTAAATTATTTTACGTATTTGCAGTATGGTTTTAGCAATTGAAGCATGTATAGCATGGAACTCACTTCCACCGCACGTGTTCCCCTCATATAATCCAGGGTCGTTTAAGAGGGGCATGAAAAAGCATAGGCCGCAATAGTGTGGTTCACTATGCTACTCTGTCTACGTTCACATCGAGGATGATGACCACCACTCTTGGATTCTACTCATGCTTTTTATCAGGCAGAGTAGAGTAATTTTGGTAGTTTGATCATAAACAAAAGATAGAGTGGTTCTAGGCAAAGATTAAGCAATTAAGTATGCAAATCTAAGAATTTCACAGAAGTCAGGTACGGCTGCTAGTATCTTATTACATATTAGAATATTTATTGGCCGTTTTCGATCAATGATTTATATAACATACTAATTATAAAGCTTATAAATACATAGAAACTCATCACCTTATGTTATCAAGTACATATGCATATGGGTATTGTGTATAAAATTCTTTCTCATTAAATTCCAAAAAGGTATGTTGTAATTATGTAATATCGTAAATTGCCCTCTAACCTAAGGACATTACCGGATATTACTGTCATGAATGTAATTTGTCATAAATGTAATGTTTGTATTATTGACATCAAAATGAAACTTGAGTATTTCCTCCTCAGATAAAGAATACCCTTAGATTTCCTCAGCTATCAACATGACGCCTCCGACGGTTCTAATAAATACTTACATGCAAGTTATTATTAAGCCTAAAATTGATTTTGTATCAAAATTGTTTATCATCTACGAGGTTCCATTTTCTTTTAAAGTTACAGATATATAGACATATAACTGTCTTTGATATTGAATATTGCTTTAGTATCTATGTTCACACAATATATTTTCTTTTCTTGTGACATTTAACTTGATCTATATTAAGTAATTGTAGCGATATTTCGGCGAACTCAACGTCTTTGACAAAGAAGTATTGTGCACACCGAAGATTGGGAAGGGAACGGTTCGAAATATCGTGTATACTGCTATTATGCTTCTATATCTTGTAGTAACGTACGGTACGCCTTTTCTTCTTGAAATATACGATTATTTGGATTTAAATTATATCCCCTCTTTAGTATGTCACGTAATGGAGGCACATTTTATTAGTTACCTGCTAGGTCTGATTATACCTTGGTTATATTTGCAAGCTGCTGCTTCCCGTGTGGTCCCATTTCAAGGCTCGTTTTTGAAGGCGGTTTTATTTTGTTAAAATTTGTGATCATATTACGAACTAAATAAAGTATTGGAATAAGGTGACAGAGAAAACGCTTATGATTTTTATTTATGCGCATATAGATCCATACCTATAAAAATTGCCTGGCCGATATACAGCGAGGGACTGCTGATGGATGGCTAATGATGATGAAGATCCAAGACCTAGTCACTAAATGATCCGACAAAGAAGAACCCAACAGTCTCTGGCGTTTCATTAACATCCGTCTATCGCAGTCCCCTGCTAGCCATAGTCCTTTTCTATTTCACGCAACTTTCATCGTTTATGGGCTTTTTAGATCCAGATCCTGCCAGCCCTCTTGCGTAAATTTTCACTCTTGTGTTTATATTTTCGATTATGGAATTTTAAAAGTAATAGTTGAAGGTTTACAAGAATGAAAACATACTTAATGTGAAAAATGAATGATATAATAGAAGTTAAATGCGTCTGCGTCTTGGAAAAATCTTGTCGCCAAATGAATTACCATGATTCGGATGATAACGGTACAGCAGTGGTGACGAAATGAAGGGATGAGAAATAAGTGAATCCTGAATTTCATCTATTTTAAAACGTATTATTACGTACTAAATATGGGGATATTTATGTTCTATCAATGTAAACAAACTAAAAAATTTAAACTGTTGATAGTTTGTACTAAATTTAACTCAGTAACTAGAGTGAATGAGCAACAACTTTATTCAATCGATTGGAATGTTATTGATTGATTATAATCATCTAAATTATTCATAGATCGCATTTACGAGTTTTTGGATTTTAATTAGTGAAATTGAATAATATAGTAGTTTTCCAACTACTGTACAAATCAATACTGTATTTCGATTGCGGTAAAAACTCATTACTGAGTAAGTAATTATCTTAGTTACGAATTTATACAGAACCTAATCGAAATCCTTATTTTTTTACGATTTTACTTTTGCATTATCTTATCATCTTATCTATTCTTTCATTTTAAGCATGATCCGAATGTAACATGAAAATAATAATATTCACACATCAGTCGACATAAGCCTCTCCTTAGAAAGAAATGCCCAGTACATAAAATATGAGTATTGTACTATCGCTTCATATACGAGTAATACATAATAATAGTAAACAAGGTTACTGTTCGTCTCGTGAACCAGGATTGAGGAAAGCTCAAAGTTATTTTCATTGTTGTTCACTGGCATACCCTATCACATAGGGGCACGTACCTGAGAAACTTGTTTAATATATGTAGATAATCCCCGCGCTGAACGAAATTGTGCCACAGAGATTAGAATAAACCACTCCTTTACTTACTGAGGGTGCATGGCTAATTTGCGTACCAAGCTTGGCGATTGTGTGTAATGCAACATATATTTAACCGATTAACTCGGGCAGACTCTAATTACTCCTCTGAAGGTTCACGCTATACTATGTTCAATGATTATAATGTGTCTCGAAATGTACTACAGTAATACTACTGTGAAATTGCTATAGAAAGGAAGTAGAGAGTCTTGTTCCTTATCCAAAATTGCAATGGTTCAGTGATCAAAGAAGAAAATCATAAGTAGAAAATAAATAAGTGACTTTAAATTATATCAGCAACGAGGTGTTACGTAGCTGTTAATAGAAAGAAGTATCTCTTCTGAACTTTGGGGGCACTGCGTGCCCCCGCGTGGCCCCACGAAAATAGCCCTGCGTATTTACTTCAATTCCCCACCACGATTATTCCTGGATACTTAATTTACTAATATTTCAAGTACCGTATTTAACATCAACTTGCAATGTTTATGAAAAAACTAAAATTATGAATATCAAACAACTTTATATGTACAGCATCTGCATCTCCGCTCACATGTGTTTGTTATTGCGATAAATAGTAGCCCATGTGTTATTATAGTATTTAAACTATATTATTGTTAAGTTTCATCTACAACCGTTCAATGGTTTTTTGTAAAATAGTAACAAACGGATGTTTGGTAAAATTTTAAAATTATCGTAACATGGATATGGATGGATACATATCCACATACATACATAATTTAGCATGTATAATATCAGTAGGACTATTCTATTATCCCATCATAGTTTAACTACAGTATAGGTATATAGACACAGAACTACAATCACATTGCCTAATATTTGCTTTTTCGCTTTGCTGGCTTTGCGTTACTCGGCTCGATTGTTTTGTACCATGTGAAGCACTAGAACATGAGATTTCAGTGTTTTTTTCTTTAAATTTCAATTTGTCCAACTGTTAGCTTAAAACTACGAGCCAGAATATAAATCCTTTTTGTTTTTATCTAAGCTTTGAAATGACATAAAAAAGTAAAAAAAAATACTCGCTTTCCTTCCTATTTCAGGGTTTCTACATTAGAAACCGTTTAAACACTACTTTGTTCTCCGTCTATATGCTTCTCAAGAGGCTTTTTTTATAAATATTTGACGATATTAAATTAATGTAGTTAGAAGCTATAAATTTTTCCAAGATTTTCAAAGTACGCGATCAAAAGATATGTCAAAAATTGAATTGCCGTACTACATTTCAGCAATTGCCAATACAATCGCAAACGCAGCGTAGGAAGGCGTCCCGAAAGGTGGACGGACGATCTAGTTAAGATCGCAGGGACTCGTTGGATGCAGGCCAAAAAAAAGTAGCTTAACTTACTCCTTAGATCATCAGCTTTGACAGTAAAAGTCCCGTCAAAATCAGTCCAGCCGTTTCAGAGAGTACCGTGAACAAACAGACAGGCCGACTAACAGATAGACAGACAAAAATTGAAAAAAAAAATTATTTTGGTATATGTACCGTGTATGTACTTATGCATTAAGTAAAAGTGGTTATTTTAATATTACAAATAGACACTCCAATTTTATTTAACTGTATAGATGTATAGATAATTAAGAAAAATTTAAAGAATTGTTGCTACAGTTACTTAAAAAAGAAATGGCGCGGGCAAAGCAAATTGAAAAAAAAGTACACCAAGAAGGTGGTCTGAGTTTTTCACAAATTAAAAACGGTTGTATGATAAATTCGGCGCCATGGAGGTAGAAGTAAATAGGTTAAATTATGTTTTGAATTCACAAACCTAGTGCACACGATGTTCTAAATTCAATTTAATTTATCCTCTAGCGGTTAAACAGCTTTTGCACTCAGATATCGAAGGGCAAAAATACTCTTTCCGAGACGGGGAGATGAAAAGGAATATTATTAGTATAAGTGAAACAAGTAACAAATAATGTACTTCATGCAAAATAATTGTTGCCAAGTGTCACTTAAGCCTTATTTAATGGAATTCAGATTTGTGGTTGTTAAAATTAATGTGGACAATTTTGGTAGCCACGTCCAATGTCAATTAAGCTTGATCGAATTATCCCATTTAGCTTTCAGTATGACACTGAATGAAATTGTTATGCAATGCCAGGAACAGTTAACAAAGTGACAGATAATTAGTTGTACCAACAATTCCGTAATTTCTAAGATTTAAATAAATAACCAAGACACAAGTTTCCTAGAATCGAAATAAGACATATTTAGATTCCATTAGTTTCCTTCACAGTACGTAGTTGTGAGATATTGTAAATAGGTTGCGATGATTACATTATTTGAGGCTATGAGTAACAATAGTTGCAAGAAGGGTTGACAAAGGAAATTTAATGCCCAGTCCATTGTTATTTCAGTAACAAACCTTTTCATTAGTATCCTACAAGTTGTCGTGCAGTAAGTTTACCTACAAAATACCGTCTTGTGCAATTAAATGGTGTAAAAACTACACAAAAGTGAACAAAAAGTCAGAAAAATAATATTTCACACGTAAATACACACAAAAGACGTATTGGGAGAGGCATCCAGGCAACAGCCAGGAATTCGTATTCCTAATAGCCAAGAAATATGGGTAAGCAATTTGTAGGTAAATTCATAGTCAAATAATGATATACAGAGTGAGAAATAAGTATTACTTAACTTTTTTAAGCACGTACTTTTAGTGTTAAAAGCGTACAATAATAATAATCGTTTATTAACAAAAAACCATACAAAATTTTTCCATCTCAGTCATTCATATAGAACTACACTAAGTACATATGTTTTTACAATTTAATTGTAATTTAAAAGAAACAAACAGATTGGAAAGTATCGCATATTACCTATTTTAGTTCAATTGCCAAGGACATTTATTTGAAAAATGGCAACACTTCAGTCACTTACACATATTTAAAAAAATGGATTTACTTTCTTATTCGTGCGTTATCTACCTTTTTTATTTGATCTGAACCTACTATAAATTATGAAACAATATTATAATACGAAAAATACATTTTAACATCATAAAATCAACTGTCGGCTTTTAGGCTAATGTTAAATGAAAATCAAATAAATTTGCCACACGTATTGATAAAATTAAAACGTATTCATTGCAAATGTAATACTTTCAAAAAAAGTTTATTTCTGTATGGTCCTGCCAAAATGACCCTACTCTGTCTGTTGGAAAGTATAAGTAGAATTGGACCTCCAGTCTCGGACCAACGAAACACGATAGCACGAACACTGTCATTTAAAGTTAATATAATTTAATTTTTTTTATCTTTATTCTTATTTTCATTAAATGCTTGATACTAGGGTTAAGTAAATGTCCAGCAGTGGACAACTAAACGCTGATGATGATAGAGCTTGGTTTCAAGTCTAGATAAACTCAAAAATACTCGAAAATACTTGGACTGAGTTTGCGTATACTAAACTAATTTCAAACTATCGTAAGTCTATGTAATCAAATTTTAACGGTTTATTCTAACACCATGTAATAAGAAAGTACGGTAAAAAGAACGCAGAGAATATTATTCAAAATCCCACCTTTTTCAAGGCCCTATTTTATCGAGGTAGTCGGTTTTAAGATTTCATTTCACGACAATGGAAAATGGAAATGAGAGATATGGTGGATTTTCTCCAATCTTGCCACGAATCTTTTAAATTAGATATATTTTTTAAATCCTTTGTCATTTCGTAGTAAGCTTAGGTTTTAAAGCGGATGACAAAGCGTTAGAGTTACATAGTAATTTATTGTTGTTGGAAAGTTAGAATATATACTTTTTGTGTATTTATATTGTTCTATATACGTACCTCATAAATTATTCATTTTCGCTTCGTTGTTTGTGACGTTCATCAACATTTTATATACAAACACGTTTTTTTAAAGTGGAACTTACAGGTGGATAGTTAGATGTGTTAAACATTGTTACTTTTGATGTGTATTACAATGAAATGATAGCAAAAAGGTTAAAAATTATTCATTAAGATGAACATTATATTTTATTTATTATTATAGTTTGTGTATAACGCCAAAGGAAATATTTATGAAAAACTGATAAAAGGACTCTTTGCAAATTTTAATTTTAGTGTGTACAACGAGAAAGGATGTTTCCTTAGAGATGTAGTCTTTAGTATATTGCGAAGTGGTTTACTATATTAGCACCCCTTGCCGTAATAAATTGTATGAAAAAACTAGCTGACCCGCTCAAGTTCGTTTGCGTAGATAAGAAATAAAATTTTCCGATTATCTCAACACTTTCGGTCGATACCCGGCTCCTATTGGTCATAGAGTGATGTTACACATAGCCTTAAAACCTGACTCGCTAAATGGGCCATCCAACAAAAAAAGAATTAGCAAAATCGTAGCAAAATATATGTAAAGATAGATAAGTAAAAACTATTAGTGTAAGAATATTAGATAGAAGAGTACTTATTTTTACGGTATACCATGCCTATTTTGTTTATTTATAAAGCTAAAACATAAATTCAGCTAATTTATCGTATGTTTTCTAAAACACGAATAGAGTTTGTTTCTGAACAAAAAATTACGTAACAAAATCAGTGTGTAGTCAAAAGTTACGCTAATTTCTGTAGTAGGTTGTCAAATTATGACAAAATCATGACAAATTTTTCGCTTAATGTTTTACTAAATTGCGTTCTTAAAATATTCCTTGGCACAGGTATATAACAACAGTTATCCGTTGATGAATGACGGCGGCGGCGAAGACTCGAGGCCACCTTTAACGAAGACAGATCGTGTCTCACGGTGACGGATGTGCAGGTAAAGGAAATATAACAGACTTACCACTCACAGTTAATGAGATTCAGTTTTCCTTATTTGTTACAGTTTTTTGATTTTGTTTTTTTTCCCGTTTTTTCACGTTGATGAAAACCAGAAGTACGTAAAATTTTTTGATAAAAATTTTGTAGACTACATCACCAGGATCATTATTACGCTAGAACATACTAACATACATAGACCGCCAAAACTATTGATTTCGCCATAGCAGGGTAAAAAAAAGGTGATGTCAAGTAAAAACAATGCTAAAATCCTATTTGCATTATCACACTTCACACTAATATATAAAGGCGAAAGTTTGTGAGTGTGTATGTTTGTTACTTCTTCACGCAAAAACTACTGACCGGATTTAGATGAAACTTTACAGTAATATAGCTTATACATCAGGATAACACATAGGCAATAATCGATAACACGCGGACGGAGCCGCGGGCAACAACTAGTAATATTATAAACACGAAAGTTTGTAAATATGGATGGATGTTTGTTACTCTTTCACGCAAAAACTACTAAACGGATTTGGATGAAACTTTAGAGTAATATAGCTTATACATAGCTTAGCTTATACGTAACACATAGGCTACTAGGTGCCGCGATAACTGACATATACGCGGGCAACAGATGGTAATGTCATAAATATCACGTAAGGAATTGAAAAATTAAAACGTTTCAACATATTTAAAATAATGGTCAAAAGCATTTAGTCATAATTTTTATTTCACAATAAAAGTCCAAAGAGGTAATATAACATAATAACATTGCTAAGTCATTAATTATAATTCAAGTATAAAAGTATAAGTATAAGTAATAAAAATCAAACTAGAGATAACCGCAAGGCTGTATTACTCAAATCGGAACGTCATAGTTACTGGTAGCACTAGTTGATAAGGAATCACTACAAAACAGTTTAAGCTTTAAGTTTTAGCACCTTAAGCCCATGTTCAGATGACGAGCGCTCAACGCGCATTTTGCTAACGCGCGTTTACAACTACATATAATTTCGTTCTAGGAGTACACATGCTAACGCGCGTTTTTACATGTAGTTGTTAACGCGCGTTAGCATCATTATCTGAACATGGCCTTATAACTAGATGTTTAGTTAAATGTGAACATGGCCTTATAGCTAGATGCCTCCTACCCCCCAAGTTCCTGAAAAATTCACAGCAGCAATCTTTAGAAAATAGTTTCGATACTTGCAACGCCTTTAAATTACTTTAAAACCGATACTGCATTACTAATACTACGATTTGCCCTTATTCTGAAAAGTGATTCTTATTAATAAGCTCGGAGTCCACTACCTATATAATATATTTCAGATGTTGTTCGAGACTCGCATCTGAATTGAAGAAGCCATAGCAGTTTTTAATTTTCATTTGTTTGTGTAACTTAAAATCCTAGTGAGAAAAAATATACAAAACATTTTTTCCCAAAAAAGTAAAAGAAAACATTTTTAGACTATCCAAATATGACATCGTGGTTGTGACATATTAGTGGTGTGTTATATGACGTGACGTATACTTCGTAGCATCGTAGAGGTCTACGCCGTAGATACTGTGTCGCATACGAAATGAAGAGAAAAGTTGTAAACTGAAATATCTAAGGTGATTGAAATGTTGTCATTTCTGCCTGTTTTATTGTATTAAGTTGATCAGATTTTTCTCTGTACAAAGTTGTACTAAATTTCTCACATTGATGATATTGAAATACTACACATTCATGTTTGTAGTATTTTTGGTATTTTCGGGGAAATAGATAACTTTTGAGAATGTCTCATCTTAGAATAAATACTCTTTGACTCAATAAATATTTATTTTAGTTGAAAAACAAACAGTGTCTTATTACTAATTAACTTCAAATTAAATTGTATAACTATTTACACGTTTTCTTATTTAGGTATAGATAAATTTATAAATTTGTCAAATAATAATCTTTCATGGTATTGACCTCTTACGTAATAACTCTGTCCTGCTATATAGGCCGTACTAGTATAAACATTTACTTTCTCCTCGGAAGAAAGTAAATGTTTGTAAATGTAAAACTGAAAGTTTAAGAAAAAATGATTTTTAATTACTCATTTTTTTGCTGACATGTCATGCGTTTGAATTTAGTAATATTTTTATTCTTAAGTATACTTTTTATTAGACATTGAGTGAAATATAGAAAAGAAAAACTAATATCTCCACTATACAGCCTCGTAAAATGGTGCAAGTATAGATGACATTCATAATCGTTTTTTTGCACAGATATTTCTAATAAATCCGACAGGCATTGGACACATAACTGTTTTACTCAGTTCTTAAAGCAACAGAATATAATTTATGTACATATGAGTATGTGTACAATGAAGGTATGTAATTCGTAATCTAATTTTTTTACTGTTTAATGATGGTTTTTTTTTATTAATGTTATGTTTTTTACTCGATACTTAGGGTAATATACTGTGGCGACCGAGGCCTTCATGGTAAGGAGGCGTACAACCTCCTGTTACAAATATACAACTGGCAGATGAAATCTCCTCTTTGAAACAATTATTCTTAAATTTGATTTATATAATTCTAAAACTTGATTTTGAAATGCTGAAGAAGAGATTCGCTGCAGGAGTCGCGGAGATAAGACCTCCTAGCAGTGAATTATAATTATCTGTATTATTATATTGTAAAGTTCTGATATTATAGTAAAAGCGTATAGATACGTTTAGTCGTGTTATTTCTTAAAATTCCGGTACACCATTCCCCTGCTGACTACGCAAACCCCTAGGCGTCGTACTTGCAAACGTACGGTTGCCGCAATACTTCTAGAATAGGGATCTACTGGGAGAAACAGGAGGCTTTAAGGCCTTGGCATGTCAATAGTCACTCACCATTAGGTAAGTCGTTATTGTGTCATTGGTCGCTTGATCGTGCTCCCCATTTAGCATAAAAGTCATCGTACCCGATCTTTTCAACGTACGCTTTGGGTCAGTCCAAACATTCAGAATCTTAAGTTGCAAGTAATATGTACGTATTTTCTAAACATATCACTCACCTACAGGCATAACAACCTGTACCTGAAACATCAAATTGTGCCAAGATTCGAACGTGAGATCGTCGAATACTTCGTATCCTGTGTACGACATTCAATTATCTTCATAGCAGGCTATAGGCGTAGGCTTGCAGGCTTTGATGCATTGTTCAACCACCCGTTTATATTAAGTCATGTTATCATGCTCTGACATATCATGCCAGTTAACCTATCTGTGCTAGGATTCTTGGAATTTCATCTACATAAACAAATAAGAATGAAGTGTTATTGAAAATTAGCTAATATGTCATTTCATATGGTATGAAGGAGCCGATAAGTCTTTATTAAGTACCTTGTTTCGTAAAAATCAAAGTTAAAAGGTTGAGTTACCTTCTTAAACTTGAACTTATTTCTTGATTGAAAAAATATGAAGTAATTGGTTCCTATAGCATTGTTTAAATTCCTTTTACATTAGAAAATCTAACAATATGGTCGCCAAGAGACTGTCTTCAAGCGTTGCGGCCGCCACTTGTACCTCCTTGTTTTAAGATATGCAAGATCCAAATATGTATTTATAGGAACAAAAGAACATTATGAACGAGTATTAAACTCTATTTCTTTGCTTTATTGGATTTGGCCGTGTCTAGATAAAGCGATATATTTTTATATTTTTTAAGAAAGAAGTTCGTTCAATTTTTTTTATTATTTTATATAATATTAAAATGTTGATTTATTCATTATTATCTACTCGTGCAAGATGTTAAAAAATTACATGTATTAATAATCTTAAGCTATTTCAAGAAAACTAACTAGATTTCAGCACGAACGAGGCGGCTCGACCGGGGCGGTACTACCCTCGCACAGAAAATCAACGTAAAATGACAGTGATCATGCTGTCGTGTTTCGTTGGTGAGTGCGAGACCGGAGGCCCAATGATGCAGAAGCATCACTAGGCCGCCATGGTGTGGGTCACCATGCTGCATTGTTGCATTGTCTGCATTCGCAGTATGGTGACCACCACTCTTGGATTCTGCTTTGCTTTTCATCAGGCTCTCAAAATGACTCTATCATTTTAGCAGGGCCAAACATAAAAATGAATAAAAAAGTAGCATTGAGTAATTTAATCATAAAAAATATTTAAAAAACTTCGCTTTTGAAAACATTATTACGATAAAATAACATGACCGAAAAATAGCTCGGTAATTGACGTATCTACTGTTTTACTTTTTAACTACCTGCTACTTTGGAACAATACGGTTCGCATCAAAAAGTTTTAAAAGACGTTTCTACATCAGTAAGCTCTTACTTTATAAAGCACATAATCTGCGGAGATAAGTTTCCCCGCCAGGCATCGTACTTTAATTCACAGATTACTTGATTAAGCAAAAAATGGAGAAGGTAAATTCATTTTAAAATAAGTTTTACTTGTAAAGAAAATTACATTCTTATACACAATCTTCATCTTTATATCTACAAAATAAAAATGAAACACAACTTATTTAAGAGCTTGTAGTTGTTACTGAACACATACAAATTTATATATATACATACTACTTATTTCCTAGAAGGTCACAGATCATCGTCTTCAGTTTTTCTCAATAGGCGTATTTTAATTTACAAATATTATGTGTATCAAGTTAACTACACCACTTCCAAATGAATTGTGTCAAAAGTCTATTTCATTTTACACCGCCCTGCGTAAGATACCCATGTGAAGTTATAACTATTAAAGAAATGGTTAAACACAACGACTGGACAAACTCAAGATAAGTTTCAAAGTTATTACAAATGTTGAGATAACTATGGCCACTAATGAGTATTGAAAAACCTTAGAAAAAGTACTTGATCTATAATCTATAGCATCTATAATTATAATTTACATGTTTTTTCTTGATGAAGAAGAGTATTTTGACTTTTACACGAGAGTTCTTGGTCAATAACAGGCAAGTACCCCGTCTTTTTTATTGGGTGTCATTTGATAAAACCTATCAGTGAAATCGATTTCGGTCCCTATTGGCTAATATTTTACAACAATGGAATCTGGTAACTTCGAATATTCCCGATTCTTGCATATTATTGTCGAAATTCTAAGGGGTTCTTAATACTTGCTCGAAAGGATAGAATCGAATCAAACTTAATCGACATCATAAAATAGACTTTATGATTTCAATAAAGTAATATTATTTTTAAGTTTGGTTATTTCTCATCTTATTTGAGAGCATTTGCTGATTCATGAGATTGACTTGTTTCTGGAATTATCGTATATCGTATATATATAATATAAATGTATATAATATAATAGATGAAGCAAATACGATAAATTCATTATCGTATTTGCTTCATCTATTATATACATTAAGTTATCCACACGCAGAGAAAGTGAGAGGGAGAGAGAACGAGCCTTTCATATTTTCGTCATTTTCCACGAGTAAACCTACAGATGTTTTTTTTTTTAAAAAAGAGCTTTTTTGCGGATTGGTTTTCTTGGAAATAGGAATTATGCTTGTAAAGCACCTAGCATTATAATTACAAATATAATAAATTATTATCTACCAATTCATTATAAGCTGTTACCTTAATATGTATCTTATTTCTTATCCATTCATCATTTATACTTCTAAGTTTGTAGTTAAATGCCTCCTCTATAAAAGTTATCATTCATTGTTTTGATGTTGTGTTGTACAAAATAAACTACTCTAGGTTAATAGAAAATAAGAAACTTCATCTCAAATAGCCAGGTTGCGTGACTACTATACGCAATCAAGGGCTTAATATCCTGAGAAAAATGTTCTGCCTCCCACTGACGTAAATGTTTTCATAAAATAATTACAATAGAACAACTACTTAAGTTGTTTCCGATAGTTACCATAATAGTTAGATATTTTTAGTTGAAGTTTATTACAAACAGCTGTGGTTCAAGCTGAACTTAGTTATTTAATGGGTATCGTTTGTAAATGACCTCAAAGGAATATTAATGGTTTTAATTATCTTTACTTGAATAAGGTAGTTGACACGTTAGTCAAATCAGTTACCTTTTATCATCTGTCTAAACTATAACTTTGTATGAAAAATGTACTAAATACAAACTTGTGACGTCACCCTTTTAGACTACTCAATTGAGCAATATATTTCAATGTTTATTACGTTTAAAATTGTAATAGAATTGAAAAGCTGTAGGTAATAATTATATTTTCTGAGATGTTTTGTAATATTCGTTTTAATGAAGGAGACATCGGTATTGATCATTGATTACAGTATAAATAATATTATAATAGCTTTTAAAACAGTGACTTAGCAAAAGAGTTTTGTAAGAAACATTGAATTTAAAACAGTTTAGATTTGTCGACTGTTTCATTTAAAATATAGCTACTGCATATAATTTCATGGTTCAGAGACTTTATTGGCTCACTGAAAATTAAGGAATGTAGAAAACTTAATCGTCCCATTATGCGAGTACTAAGGAAACCACAAAATGAGACAAGATCTTTTATCTGAACTCTAAACATTTTTAATTTACTATCTGTCATAAAGATTCTAAAAGCCAATTCTGTAAGTAGCTGTAGAATTCCTAAATTGTAAAATAACTAAATATTCACAACAAAATGTCTATGTTTACCTTTTAGTTATTTATTATTTCTATAGAAATTGTTTAGATAATGATAAGACAAATTCTGGTGGTTGAAATTATTTAAATTATTTAGACATTTTTATTCTAGAGAGAGAGAAAAAGGGCCACAACATGGGTGAAAGTTTTATTGTATATAGTAAGTATTTATGAATTTTATTAACTATAGTACAGAGTACACCTTATCCCGCGGCTTAGCGGTCAGCTAGTATTAGTACTAGTATTATTATTATATATAACAATAACTTTATTTAAAAATATTTTTAAAAACAAGCTTTTATTGGAATGCCTTCATAAAGTACTCGTCGAGACGAATCGAACGAGTCCAATCTTGATGGTGTTGCGACGTTTCTTTACAGAGTTCCTAAGGCCACCTTCCAGCTTCACCAACTCCATGTTATCATAATAATGCATTGTCACGCTGTATACATGTGCTTGCAAAATTTCAGCAAAATCGGATGAAGGTATCAGCTTCAAAATTTAGTTGCAAGATTCCACCCTAACATACATACATTCATTGCAAGTTAATAAAAGATTGTTAAAAGCACCGTAAATCATCATCATCATCAACAATGCTTAGAAAGGAGGTTTTAGCATACTGGCCCACGCTAACCATGGGGGAGCCACGCTTAGGCATGAATGGGTCGGCTTGACCGGAGTGATACCACGGCCTCACTGAAAATCGGTGTGAATTAGTGCTTGCGATATGTTTCACCGAATGACTGAGGACACCGGAGGCCCATAGACTGAGGAGACCCCTCCCCCTATCTCCCCCCTACCCCTATCTCCCCCCTCTCCTATCCCCCAAGGGCCGGCAACGCACTCGTGACGCCTTTGATGTTGCGAGTGTCCATGAACGGCGGAAATCGCTTACCATCAGGCGATACATCTGCTCGTTTGCCCCGCCTATTCCATAAAAAAAAAGGATACCACGCTGGCTAGACGTGTTGGTAGACGGTTTGTTTCAAGTTTTCCTTCTGTTTGCTGTGATGTTGTCCTGCGTATAGTTTTTCTCCCTCAGTCGCCTCTTATGACACTCTTGGGATGAGATGAGTGGTGGTGTCCATATTCTTAAGCCATCGGGAATAAATATTTAACAATAAATATTCCGGAAGTATAACACACAACGCCATCTAGTCTCAAGCTAAGCAGAGCTTGTGTTATAGGTACTAGATAAATGATACAAATACATATATATACTTTTTTGTAAATACATACATATTATACATAGAAAACACCCAAACTCTGGAACAAATATTTGTAGATCATACAAACATTTGGTCCGACCCGGGAATCGAACCCGAGACCTCATGGTCAGCAGTCGCACACGCCAACCACGAAACCAACAAGGCAGTCAAATGCATCGTAAATGTATAATACATATTAAAGTTCATCCTCTAATGAAAGGCTTAAATCACACAAAACAATAGTTTAATAAGACACATTGACTCGATACAAACATGAATTGTCCATGTTTTTCGTTTTATCGTAAAAACTGGGAAGATCTCATTTTGTTACAGGTTCTAAATCTTAGATGAAAATTACTACACGACACGTTTAGTTTGACTATAAGCAGTAGGGGTCGAGGTTATTTACAACTAGGTTAAAGAACGGGATGTTTTTAGCAGAAGACAACTAACAAAGAAAATGGGTAACTGAAATAATTGAATATCCAATTAAAATATACCCTTTCGGACGATCAATTACTCTAACAAATTCCAGCGCTATAAATCTTTAGATGTAGCAATTATCGCAGGCGGACTAGATAGCGTTTTCCGATAGACACGTACCGATATTTTTAGTTTAAATCAATTACACACCGACGTCGTTCAAGCTGAATTGTCAATTTAGTTAATAGGCACATTCAGAGAAGATCGGGGTCTTCGGGAAAATAAATGGTATGGCGCCATCTGAACCGTTAATATAATAAGATATTTGAAGACTGAACTGTAATAATCAATATACAACCTTTGTACAATTTGTCAAGTTTTTGTATTTAAGTTAGTTATTTTTTATTTTCTCACTTAAATAAAAATGGGTTTCTATAAATAACAATATAAAACTTAAAATATATATCTATATGAATATTAAAAACAAAGTCGTGTTAGTTACACTACTTATAACTTAAGAATAGCTGGAATGATTTTTGTAATTTTTGTGTTTTTGGATTTGTCTTCGACCGGAATAGGATAATAAGTATTAAAATATAAAATTCATCAATATAAAATACCTTTAAACAAACATGATCTGCTTATTCATTGAGTGTGAGGCGGAAAGAAGTTTACGGGGTCAGCTAGTTATAAATATTCACGTAAATTACACAATGGTTTCATAACGTCAATTGAAAAATATTTATTTATTATGGTATATGTATTTATTTATTGTGGTATGGTATATTATGGTTGTAAATATATGTGGACTTATTATTTCGGATTAGTGTTTTACAGCGTGTTTAATGTTAATGTCGAAGTAAACTTAAACATAAAATAAATTGGCAAGACTTTAAACAAATCATAAATGCGAGCTTAATTTTCTATTTTAGCAAATAATTGGTGTGTAAAAGCAGTTAACGTTCTTGTTAATTGTACGTTGAGTAAAGTCTAGTTTCATTTAAATGTGTAATGTTTCGCATTGCTGCGTATTTATAATTAGAAAATGTCTCAGTAGTTTTCTTTCTATTTCAATGGATATTTCATTTAACGAATATTTATTAAAGCTACATGTCTTTGTCTAAATTTCTTAATGATATGAGATTTATGAGAAGCTAGCGGACTCATGCCGCCTTGTCTGCGTCTCTTATCGGTTATGCTTGGGTCTTATTGGTCTAAGGGTGATGTTAACTTTACACTTTTCACTAGTTTCCTATTCTGTTTACCAAATGAGATGGCTAGTTTCAGTTATATGGCTTATAGCCGAGAAGATATTGCTAAACTTGAAGTTCTACACCTGATGCCCATTCCTTCTAAGATCCTGTTTCGTTTATACCAAACCAAATTTTAATAATCTTAAGTGACGCTGTAAATGAAACAATGATAATAGAATTATTATGTTCCAACGACCTTAGAGTTTTAAATAAATTTTTTTGATTTAACTATTAATAATTGAAAAACCGATGAAATTTAGTAAAAAGAGTGTTATTTGGTAGTAAATGAATTAAAACTCGGTTTTGTAGAACAACTCAGAGATTAGGGATTGTCCTCTTTGAGACGATCCTTTAAATTTGCACAAAAGGTTGTCAATCAAAAAGTAAATAATTTAGTTGACGAGATCAAAGGCAATATCTTATCTCGGCTCTGTTTAGGGCACTTTGAGGTTGCGGCAAAAGTTTAGGGGTATACCGCAGGGAGGGTTGATTGTAGGAACGGCCATGGCTTCATTAGCCTACATACCAACGTGATTTAAAAATCGAGAATGAAAAATGAACTTTATTTCAATATGACAAAACAATTCCAAAAGTTGGTTTAAGAAAGTAAATTATATGAAAATGGTATCTGATGAATTAAGATTGAGGAAAACATTATTTTTTATACTTAATCCACATAGTTCTAGTAGTAGGAATTTCGGTAACTGTATTTTAATCAATCTTAGATTATTTGGCTACTAAGAATAACTGCTTTGTAGAAATAATATCGTTTCTTTTCAGTTGTAAGGTGGCTCAGATTATATCAATATCGGAAGGCTAAAATTCGGAAGATTTCTGAAACTTCAATGTAATAACTAACTCGTCTTGAGTCAGTGACTTAGACTATTTCGTTCTAAGAATATGAGACCGATGAATGATAATTTTATATGTTACAGTTGTAGTTAATTAGTCTGAATGTTCTAATTGTATTGTGTCAAATAATGCTTAAAGTGACAAACTTGTTGGTTTATCTGGCCAGTGATGTCCTGCAGTGGACCACTCAAGGTTATTAATGATGATGAATTTAATCAAGATGATACTGAGTCACTTAATCTGTTGCATAAATTAAGGCATTAAGATGACTCCTCAAAATAAATTTACCCAAGTTGATACTTATTAAAATTTTAATTACGTAATTATGCAAATTTTTATGGAGTAAAAGAGCGGCAGAGGAGAAGTTCTTTTACGAAGTCAAATATTGACTGATGGAACTTATTTGGGTCAGTATAATGTCGTTATCTAAGGTTCATAAATTTCAGAAGAAATTCTCAACTGTTTTCATCAGCAAATTATAGTTATTTCAACATACTGCCTCGTTGGTCTCGCGGTTGGCGTGTGCGACTGTTGATCATGAGGTTTCGGGTTTGATTCCCGTTTCGGACCAAATGTTTGTATGATCTACAAATATTTGTTTCGGAGTTTGGGTGTTTTCTATGTATAATATGTATGTATTTACAAAAAAAAGGTATAATATGTATTTATATCAGTTGTCTAGTACCCAGAATACAAGCTCTGCTTAGCTTGGGACTAGATGGCGTTGTGTGTCAGATGGCCGAAATATTTATTCATTTATTATATTTATACTACTCAGAGGTAGAATACAATATCGAAATTATATGTAGGTTGCAAGCTATTTGCTGTCAAATAGCGTAGGAGTAATAATAAGGACTAATAATAAGTAAGACGTCAGTTCATTATATTTTTTTTTTTTTTTTTTTTTATTTATTCTTTATGCACAATAACAGTGACAAAGGTGGACTTAATGCCGTAGGCATTCTCTACCAGTCGACCTTAGGGCGATGCAGAGCTAAATCAAGGTAGATGCACATAACAAAAACTTTTTAAATTAATATTCATTACATACATACCACTACATATATTAATACACACATACATATAATATATATACAATATAATTTCGAAATGGAGAGCATAATGATATCATGGTGGATCGAATAAGGTGTGTAGGAAATGTTTTCGCAACTAGTGTTTAAAGTTTTGCCTAGTTTTAGCCATCCTGACCTCGTGAGGGAGCTCGTTCCATAGTAGGACAGCTTGTACGAAGAAGGTTGAGTGTAGAAAATGAGAGCGGTGAGTGGGACATTGTAGAAGTAGGTTGTTGGAAGACCTAAGGTTCCTAGTGTGGTTTGAACCTAGATACTGAAAATGAGTAGTCAGGTAGGAAGGAGAGCTTGAAGAGAAGAGTAAAGAATATAGGGTAGTTAATGCCCGTGTCTGTCTACGTTGGCGAATTGGAAGCCACTTCAGACAACACCGGTACTCGGACACGTGATCATATTTCCGTAAGTTGAAAACAAATCGAATGCAATTGTTGAGAAGACGGTCAAGCTTATTGAGCAGATCTGCATTCAGGTCAAAGTAGCACACGTCACCATAGTCGATTATTGGGAATATTAGTGTCTGAGCAAGCATTACCTTAGTTTTTGTAGGCAGAAAGTTTTTAAGCCTATAGAGAGTCCGTAACGAGCCCGTGACTTTCTGGCACACAGACGCAATTTGTTTTCGCCAGTTGAGAGTTGTGTCGATGTACAATCCGAGGTCCTTCACACTTTCACAGTATGGGATAACCATACCATCGTAGATAAGTGGTGGAAGTGCAGCTAGGTCTAACTGGCTCATACGACGTTTACTTCCGATGATGATACCCTGACATTTGTTTGGATTTACCGAAACGCCAAACATATCGGACCAGTGTTTAATGGCCGCCAGGTCACTATTTACGATCGAGACCGCGGACGATACATCGCACAAATCAGTTTGATAGTATAATTGCAAGTCATCAGCATAGAGATGATAGGAGCACCGAAAGTTTAACGTGATGAGATTAATAAAGATTGAAAAGAGAAGAGGTGAAAGAATACCGCCTTGGGGGACGCCAGCATGGAGACAGGACCAGCTAGAGAAACAATCTTCCATCTTGACTGATTGCTGACGATCCCGAAGGTAAGAGGAGAACCAGTCCAGCGCTTCTTGAGAGACTGAGAAATGGGATAGGACAGCAAGGAGGAGTTCATGACTGACAGTATTGAAGGCATTGGAAAAATCAACCAGTACCACGATAGTAACCTTAGCATTCTCCATTCCCGCCTTAATATCGCCAGTCACTTTAAGAAGGGCTGAAGTTGTGCTATGGCCTGGTCGAAACCCAGACTGAAAAGGACTGAGTAGGTTGTTATAATAAATAAAGCGGGAAAACTGTTTGTGGACGCAGGCTTCTAGCACTTTGGAGAGAAAAGGTAGAATAGAAATAGGACGAAAATGACTGGGAAGAGACGGATTAGGAATTTTAGGCAATGGGCGTACATACGCTTTACGCCACACAGAAGGAAATGTGCCAGACAGGAGGGAGAAGTTAATAATATGGGAAATAGCAGGGAGGAGGTGAACTATTGATGTGGTGATCATTCTCCGGCTAATGCCATCACAACCAACCGCTTGGGATTTGATAGAGAGGATTATTTTCTTAATTTCTCCTTCTGCGACTGGAGCGAAGTGAAAAGGGCTTGAGTTAGAGCGCGGTAGACTATTGATATAATTGAGGGTGTTATGTTCAGACAGATTGTCCAGCATAAAAGATGTAGTAAAATGTTGATTGAGGGAATCGAGACTTACTGATTGTGGAAAGTCTACATGCCGCGATCTGCCGATACCGAGAGTTCCAAGGAACTTCCAGATGTCGGCAGGAGAAGAAGAAGAAATATTCTCGAGAATATGGCGGCGTTTAGCGTTCCGTATCATCCGGTTACACCGATTTCTTGCAGTCTTATATAGTTGCCAGTTGGCATCTACACGGTCCCTCTTAAAAGTTCGAAAAGCTCGATTTCGGTGTTTCATGGCCACTCGTATATCCCTGGTCATCCAGGGTGCCGGTGGTCGTTTAACCCTAACCTTATTAATCGGAGCATGAGCATCATACAACTTAGTCACTAGTTCGTTGAATGTGTGTACCTTGTCATCAATAGAAGTGCAATCGATCAAGGATGTCCAGTCAATACGCGACGCATCATTACTCAATTTATCGACGTCCATTCGCCTAAAGCAACGCCTGTATAGGATTTTAGGTTTGGGCTTTGAGGGTTTAAGGATATAGGAGAGGAAAATCAGGTCATGATGTGAGAAACCGGGAGCGTCTAGTTGACCATGAGAGGAAACAAGGGAGGGATTGGAGGCGATAATTAAGTCGAGCCAAGTGTCCTCGCCGTTATTGTTGTGGTGAGTGGCATGTAATGGCAGAACATTAAGGCTGACCGACTCAAGAAGGAGTTGGAGTTTACAGGAACGACGGGAGTCTTGATCTAGAAGATTCGTATTAAAATCACCCATGATGACGTGGTGAGCATACTCTGTACCCAAGGATTCAAGAACTGATTCGAATTCAGTGAAGTAGTCAAGAGAAGGGGGACAGTAGACGACACCAAGTACTGTTTTAACGCCCCCAACACAAACCTCTAAGAATAAGTACTCAGCAGCGGCAGCAGAAGAGGAAGATGAAATAATTTTGTAAGAATAGTCACTGCGTAGGTAAATAGCCACGCCGCCTCCCCTTCTTTCCGTCCGGTCATTTCGGATAAGAATAAAGCCGGGGAGAGAGTAAGAGGTAGAGAGAAGATGTGGTTTGAGCCAAGTCTCGGAAACCAGGACGGCATGAACATTCACATCACAGAACGCCTCACACAAATCTGAATAGTGGCTAGGAACACTTTGTGCGTTTATATGACATACGTTAAATAGATGCTTATTGGAAAAATTAAATTTGTTGCGTAGAACACCACCAAGAGTATCTGACAATGAGGAGAAGCTTTCATTACTTAAGTCAATTTCCGATTCACAGGCGGAAACATAACATTCACTATCTGATGACATATATATAAATAAAATATAAATATATAAAAGTCACAAGAATAAAATTTATTAATAAAACAGAATATATTAAAACATATTTTTACCCATCAATGTGCAAATGTTTTGGTACACCGATTGTATCTCTGCACCACCCGCCAGTTTACATCACTAGAAAAAAATTACAAAAATTTAAACAGGAAACTAAAACACAAGTTACATGTTATAATAGTCACCAGTACGAATGCAAAACAATGTTCATCGTGCAATGTATCCGAACATCAGTGAGTAAAATGAATGAACGATAGCATCTTTAGTCTATGATAACATTCGTACTGCACTGCACACAATTGCTAAGAGGGTATTTTAATATTTTGTCGTTTCAATAACAAAACAAGAGTGCAGAAGTGAAAACAATTTGTGTTAAATAACGCATTACATATATTAGCTGATGTTTTTTTCTCTTTCACACGGATTATTCATTTTAGGATTAAATTTACTAAAATAAAATGGTAAAAATGAACTAAAATAGCTAAAAAGAAAACTTAGGTGTCAGTGATTAATTACCCCAGTTGTTTACGCGGCCTGATATCTCCCGCGGAACGGTCACTGGGACCCGAGGAAGTCGATTGTGCCTTCGGGTACCTCTTCAGTAGCGGGTTCAACTCGTCGATGGTTGTAACTTTGTGCCTGATACCACCTGGGACCCTGACAACTATGATGCCATTCTGAGTCCAGCTAGCAGAGACCCCGAAATGAATCCTAGCCTTGGCGAAGATGGATTGCCTGGTTTTTGTGAGGAACTCCTTAACACTGATAGAAGATCCCTTAAGTCCTGATTTCGCATTCCATACCGATGATCTGTCGTCTACACTAGAAAATTTAATTAATATAGGCCGCCGACGCTCCCCACTCGCCGCTCCAAGTCGGTGGCAGACCACGATGGACGAGGCGGTTATGCTCTTGAGGCCCAAGCGATTATTGATGATTTGCAGCGTGATAGCCTTGCAGTCCTCCTTTTCAGCTTCTTCGACACCCAAAAAAATAAGTGACTTACGTCGCTGTCTAGTTTCAATGGCGTCGATCTGTCTGGAGCACTCACCTATCTGCTTCCGGAGCAAGCCCAGCATCGAGAAGATCAGCTCACGGAAGCTTCGAAATTCCTCCGCTACCTTGGCTACGGTGTCTTTGGCAGGACCAGCACCCTGAATCTGAGACTCAAGGTCTGACATCTTCTTGATAAAGGTCTCCTCAAGTGTCCTCTGCGCCGATATTATATCACTGATTTGTGACATTCTTCAATATAGCAAGATAGATGTTGTTTAGCACTGTAAAGCGATGCGCTGGCAGGTGGTGTAGATTAATTGTCTAATTATTACATTAAATACGTTGCGCACTTGAGTACCAGTAATTTAATTGTGTTTACTTGTTTTAAGATATGGAATTGAGCAAAATGTATAATAAATAGTAATTAATATTAAATTCCTAAATTTACGACACGTCTATTTTTTTCTACACCTACCGCCGAAAGGTGTTGTTTAACAAACTAGATTTCCTGGCAATCAAATTTCAACTCTTCAGTTTAGTTGAACCAGTATCATTTGTTTATATATCTATTACTTTGTATTTGTAGACATATAAATACAAAAAACTATTATAAATACAATAATTATGGTATTGTGCTTTGTGATTAAATTTAAAAGGCTAGAAAGTGGACATGTGGAAAGTCAAACACGTTGCATCAAACTTTTTGTGCAATAAGTAGTAAAATTTAAAGAGGACAGGCATGAGGTTGAATAAAACTATTAAATTGACGTTTTATTAATAATAATGCACAAGGACAGGAGAAACTGGGAAAACAACTATAGTTAAAGTTTACTTCTGCTGCAGGAGCAAGGATAAGAAATTTTCTTTCCCAATTTAAATCCAATTTAAACTTATTGGATCTAAAAGTATTTCTCCTTGAAAAAGTTATAGCCAAACTACTGTTCATCAAACTTTATGAAATACTAGCTGAACCCCGCGGTTATTCTTGTACCACGAGTAACGCCGCGGGACAAAGTTAGTCTAAAAACAGCCTAAATTATTTCCTGGATCATCAGCTACCTGCCAGTGAAAGTCCCGTCAAAATCGGTAAAGCCGTTCCAGTGATTACCCGGAACAAACAGACAGACAGACGGACAAATTTTTTTTAACTACATTTTTGGTATATATAACGTGTATACATACATATGCATTTAGTAAAAAGCGATTATTTTAATATTACAAACAGACAATCCAATTTTCTTCATTTGTATAGATGATGTATAATCCTCTGTTAGGACAACATTTACACTTAATTATGTGATTAACCTTTTTGCTAAGAAGATGCCTATGTCCAGCAATGAACTGTTAAAAGCTCTTAATACGGCAGTCTTTTTTAATTAGATTTATTTTACAATCAATAATAACAAACTGTACGTTAAGTTACATTAGAAACGTACACCACATCTTGTACACACAGTAATTGAAACTGCCCATATTTACGAATGGAATTCAATATTTCGTATTTGTAGATATAGAACAAATTTCGAATTCCTCTGTGCACCAACTTTGTCTAAAAGAGCCACAAACAATTCGCCTTACCAATCATTCACCTTTATACAACATAAAACAAACAATCTATTAGTATTTACTTAGGTTAAATTTAAAATATAGACAAATAGATAAAGTAAAGACCGAGTGGGTTTTTCAGTACTTGTCGATAGCAACCTTTTTATAAAGTACTTAAGACTACATGAAAGGTCATAAACACGCCTTTCTATTTTAAATCCAGTCTATTACTTACTGTTGTCGTTTTAGCTGCTTTGTATTAAGTATATTTTTATTGTAATTGAGCAATAATTCGTAGCTGCAAGTTACAGTTATTAATATAATGGTATCTGTGAAGTTATTACTTAATAGCTTCGAAGGTTGAAAGGTTTCTATAATAATATAGCGCCATATCACCTTGCTGTATTGTTGCATTGTCTACATTCGCAATAAGTATGACCACCAATCTTTAATTCTGTTTAAACTTTTGCTATGCTTTCGTTAGACAAAGTAAAATCTCTTTGGCAGGCTCATATATAACAAACCGGCTAAGTGCGAATCGAACTCGCGCACCGAGGATTCCGTACAAACCTGTCGGTATATTATACGAAGTAAAAAAAATAAAAAAATATTGTTGTTACTCCGTACCAAATTTCTAAAGTCTGAGTTCACGGGAAGTATCCTGTAGGTTTTAATTCCCATACGAGTGTCAAAATTTGCAACATGAAAGTTGCATCTCCTGATTGCGTTGGCTTAAAAGTTAGATTTTTTCAAAGCTTCATGGGACAGTAGACTTGTGTATTTGATATGAATTTCAGCTTAATGACTCTTTTGAATGCAAGACTCTTTTTAAAAAGAATCTTGACAGACAGACAGACGGACCACAAAGTAATCCTATAAGGGTTCCGTTTTAAGGGTTCCGTACCAAAGGCAAAAAATGGAACCCTTATAGATTCGTCATGTCTGTCTGTCCGTCCGTATGTCACAGCCACTTTTGCCGAAACCATAAGAACTATAATGTTGAAACTTGGTAAGAAGATGTATTCTGTGAACCGCATTAAGTTTTTCACGCAAAAATAGAAAAAAAAAAACAATAAATTTTGGGGGTCCCCATACTTAGAACTGAAACTCTAAATTTTTTTTTAATCAAATAAATGCCTGTTAGTATCTATGGATAGGTCTTCATGAATGATATTGAGGTTTCTAATATCATTTTTTTCTAAACTGAAAAGTTTGCTGTCCGAGACACACTTCTAAAGTGGTCAAATGTGTGTCACCCTTCCTGTAACTTCTAATATAAGAGAATGATAAAACTAAAAATAAATATGTGATGTATATTTCCATACAAACTTCCACCGAAAATCGGTTTGAACAAAATCTAGTAATTAGTTTTTTTAATACGTCATAAGTCGTAAACTGCAATTTACCTTTCATTCAATCAACACAAATTTATAAATAAAATAAAATTATATTATGTTAATTGCTGTTGTTGAAGGGTTCCTTCATGGGGCCGAATCGCACTTGGCCGCTTTTTTACCTTTGGAGGTAAGGAACCCTAAAAAATAATATATGATTCTTAAAAGCTAACGGTGAATATCTTTTTGTTAAAAGTGTGTTTATTATGCGTGATAAACAATATCAAACCATTTATTACCAAAAGAAGTAATGCTTTCCAAACTTCAGTATTGAAATGGAACCTTTAAGCATAACATCATACCTACTGCTAATTTGCTACATAATATAAATGGTTTTTTTCTAATTATGTAGAATACACTCTGCTCCTGTTTGTGTACAAACTTTAAGATAATAAATAATCCTAAATTTAAACTTGAATTATAAACTGCAAATAAAATACAATATGTAACACTTATAAGTATAATTTAGTAGCGCCGAGGTAGTTCAACTTTTTGTATATTTATTGAGATAACTCGTACGTTAGGGGATAATACCTCTGTCTGAGGGACTTTAGAAATAAAAAATTAACAGAAACACAGTACACTCAAGCTCAGAACATTAATGTTACATCATTTATCAGATGAACTTTCTTTCCGGAGATTTTAGCACTTAAACGAGAAAACATGTGGCTTTGCGTAAGTCACTGGAGATAAAAATATTTGTGCTAGGTAACGCTGATGTAAAATGAACGTCAGGAGATTGTCAACTGTTAACTGCCTCGGTGGCGCAGTGGTAGCGTACGCGACTGCTGTTCTTGAGGTCTCGGGTTCGATTCCCGGGTCGGAACAAATGTTTGTATGATCTGCAAATATTTGTTTCGGAGTTTGGGTGTTTTCTATCTATAATATGTATGTATTTACAAAAAACAAGTATATAAGTATTCATATCAGTTGTCTAGTACCCATAATACAAGCTCTGCTTAGTTTGGGACTAGATGGCATTGTGTGTTAGATGTCCGAAATATTTATTTATTTATTATTTAATTCTAAACTATTAATGCTAAACTGATTTCTTTGCTATGATTTTAATTACTGAGTATGAGTTGTAATTACTGAACAAATTGTGTCAAAAAATACGATGTGTAGGTAACTTTCATTTCGAAAAGAGTATTATACATGGTTGCCTGTAAGATATTGCCTTGGAGCGATAAGGCCGCCACTTGTACATACTTTTTTGTACCTAGTTTTAAGTTTATCTTATATTTTCTATAAGCTGGTGTACAATAAAGAGATTTATTATTATTATTATTATTTTTGAATTATTATTAGTTTTGTTAAATATGTGAAGAATTTCTTAGAATAAAATTATAATTTTAATAAGGTGGTATCTGCCGACTCAAATAACTGTTAAATATTTCTTCTATCGGGATTGGCTTCTTGCTATATCATGACACACACACATCGACGATCGACACTTCGATCGATCGCCTTAATTCGTAAACTCCGCCCTTCGTAAAATAAATAATCAATTATTTAATATTACACATGGGTAATATGTTTAATTTATTAACTTCACTATTTTTGGGTATCACTTTTTATTGGTTATGTAATCGATAGCGACTTCACAAATGAGCGAGGAATTTCTTTTGCTCAATCGTAATCTATGCATGTTATTACATCAACAGTTCTTAAATCTATTATAAAGCTTAAGTGTTTGTTTGTTTGGTTGAACGTGCTAATCTCAGAAATTACTGGTTCGATTAGAATAGTTCTTTTAATGTTACATTTTACGCCTATTTAACGAAGAAGTACATTGTTTAATATACATCATTACGCTAAAACAATTAAAAGTACCTACACAATCTATAAAAAAGATGCAAAAACGGGGGTAAATTATTTTTTTCAGTACTTTCGTTGCCGTATAAATCATGTATGATATCACCTAAAATATATCATTTTTTTAAGATTGGCTCACAATAACTTTTTTTATGACCATCATATCATGGCTTAACTGCTAAACCAATTTTGGTGGCGATAAAAAATTGTCATGAAGATAGTTTTGGATAGATTTGATTCTTGAGAAAGAATAGACTACTTTTTATCTATTACCGATGTACCTATACACTTTTTATATACTATATAGTGTATTTTATACTGTGCACTTAATATTGTTTTTAAATTAAATAGTACTAGGTAAGCTGGTAATAACAAATGGAAATAGAAGATTGCAAAGGCAAAGAGTCTTTCTTGTTACGCTCCAGTAATTTTACAGATCTTCTTGCTTATATATTTTAAATTCACAAACAACCAACGTTTTGTGTTGGCGACTGACAGTATTGAGCTAAATATCAATTTCATTCGAATAAACTTGGTACATTTGAGAGATTCTGAGACTTAAAAGATTTGATGTACTTCGATTTATGTAGGTATACAGGTATCAGTCTTTACATTACGGCGACGGCTTTAAACAACTGAATGTCACCATCCCCTATCCATCTGCAATGTGATGATGTGATGTGTAAGCTTCAACATCTGCAACCAGCTTTGGTCAATCGATCGTCCCCACTGCTCCTTCACGACAACGCGCGATCCCATACTGCGCAACAGACAGTCTCCAAGCTACAAGAGCTGGGGTTTGAAGCTCTCCCGCATCCGCCATACTCACCAGACCTTGCACCTAACGGCAATTACTTTTTTCAAAATTTAGACAACTTTTTAGTGGGTAAAAAAATGAATTCCCGAGAGGCAGTACAAAACGCCTTTGAAGAGTTTGTTGCCTCCCGTCCAGCTAATTTTTACAAAAAGGGCATCAATAAACTGCCAATGCCTTGGCAAAGATGCGTCGATCGCATGGGTGATTACTTCAAATAACAGAAATAAAAAGTTTGAAAAATAAGTACTTTCACTTATTGCATACAAAACGGCAATTTCATAGGTAAAGACCTATTACAATGGGTTTTGTAAGAGGCAACCGAGTGAGCGAACTACAACAACAATTTCACTGTAAATAGATGGAAAACTTAAAATAAATTTTATACCAATCCACCTAGCCAGTGTAGTACAGTGTGCCGAAGCCTTCATTCTACGGAGAGGTAATGTTGTAGTGCGACATTGTATGAAATGACTCTACTCTGCCTGATGGAAAGCATAAGCAGAATCCAAGATGGTGACCACCACGGTCACCATTCTCACTGCAAACAATGCAACAATGCAGCATGGTGACCAATACTAAGGCGGCCTAGTAATGCTTCTGCATCATTGGGCCTCCGGTCTCGCACTCACCAACGAAACACTACAGCACGAACGCTGTCAGTTTACGTTGATCTTCTATGCGAGGGTAGTACCGCCCCGGTTGAGCCGGCCCAACCGTGCTGAAATCAGCGTGGCTCTACGACCTTGATTTTACATTTTACAAGCCTTTAAAATTAGAATTATTTAGTACTATTTTAATGGAGTCTGCTATCTAGAGCTGATTACATTATTTATTATATACGGTACTAGCCGACCCATGCAACATCGTTTGCGTGTCCTATTGCCCGTAGCGTGATAAGTTTCCCCCGTTTTTGTAACATTCTTCATTGTTGCTTCGCTCCTGTAGGTCTTAGCGTGATGATATATAGCCTATAACCTTCCTCGATAAATGGGCTATCTAACACTGAAAGAATTTTTCAAATTGGACCAGCGGTTCCTGAGATTAACGTGTTCAAATAAACAAACAAACTCTTTAGCTTTATATGTTAGTATAAATTTGATTTCCATCAAAGCCCCATAATTACACCTCTACTGCCATTGATGTAGATAAAAATCGTAGGAATGGTAAGTGCCGCTATTAGGCAAACTAGCCGTGAAATGGATTCTGTCGTAAATAAAGCCAGGATATTAATGAACTGAATGTAAGATTTCGTTCAAGAAACGATCGACTTACAAGCAAGGAATGAAAGTTAATAATGATAGCGAGCACTCCTTCTCAACTTACACTTTTGTAGATAATTGTGTTATAAACATTTAAAAGGATAATTGAATTCTAACTTTTCAATTAATTCAGACTAAATGACCGATAAACTTTGCTTCAGTATTTATTAAATTTAGAAATAGTCTAGAAAATAATTAAACAGTTTAATTGGGCAATTCATAATTTAGAACTTAGTGAAAACAGTTCACCCTGAGTTTTCAAACAAAAAGTTGTCAATCAAATATCTTATTGTTAATTTATAAAATCAAAGTGAACATTTATCTTCCAATTGTTCAAAATATAAATGTAATACAGTGTTTATTTTGAGACTCGTTTTACAGTACATAGTATCTCATCAAAATAGTTATATGAAAAGTAACGAGGAAGTTAATCTAATGATTATTCTGACTGTAGTTGTATTTTACAAGAGTTGACTGGCAAGTCAACTCTTGTAAAATACAAGACAAAACAAAGACGTGATTCTTTGCTATAGTTAAAAACAACTTAAGAAATACCGTTTTAATATGAAAGGGTTACAGATGACATTGTGGTGAGACCTGGGGATTAATGACAAATTATTTTCTAAACCGAATCCATCTTTATTCAGTTTAACGATTTTGCCGTTTTCATCAGTAATAAAAGCTTTAAATCTTTGTCTTAGCTTCCTAGTCCTTTGGTATTTGTGGATAAGACGTAGAAACCAATAAAAAACATGTTTCAATATTAGTTAATTACCTTCTCTTTAATTTTTTTATCTATTGTGTGAGCTTCAATTAGATGAGGTTATGAATTACAATAAATTGGAAAAACCCAAACTTCTGTTTGGTTCTAAATAAGACCACTGAAATAAATTGCATTGTATTTCAAAGTGTCAGTAATAACATAGCACACATAATAACAATTTTCCAGGATAACATTGATTACAAAATTCGACATCCTTAGATGTTGCAGCACTGAACGGAACAGGAAATTCGTCTTATTTATTTTTCCAATCACAATATTAAACATTAAATGAATGTAAGCAACGCTATGCTACAAGTCGTACAAATCGATATCCGCCCACTGGTCGGTTGTTATAAAGAAATATGACCAACTCAATTTATCGAAATATGAGAAGGATAATATATCCTTAATACTATTTCTGCCAAATTGATTTGTTTTCTTTTATAGTACCTAGTGTAAGTAGTAGTATTAGTAAACAAACTACGCAGAATGAATTCACTGTAAAAGGAAGGAAAACTTGAACCAAACCCCATAACATCCCATCTCGTCGGCCTGGTATAATACCCTAAAACCTCATTGCTAAGGCGAGGACTATGTACAGCAGTGAACTTTTAAAGGCAATTGATGACTCGCAACCAACGGCTCACCTAATACTTAAAAAATTTAAAAGTTACACATAAAATCAAGGAAAGAAGCATTCTTAATAAGTTTAATAATTAAGTAGTGTTCGTCAGACACGAAACTTTTAACTTTATTGAACCATTCATTAATTATTGTCCTGTCAATATTTAACGGCATTCTAATATTAAAATGAGAAATTCAAAAATATTGTATTATGTTTTTGAAGTCAGTTAAAGAGCTTACTTTTATATGCTGTCGAAATTTCAACACTTCTGTATTATGAACACAATTATAAGTCTATGCTTTATGTATTTTTTTATCTCTTAATCTTAAGTTGTACTATTCCTAACAGATTATGGAAGTTAGATGTGAGGAAATGACGGATATAAGGCGGCCGATCAAAGAAAAGATGAATCAACTGCATTAAAGAGGATGTAGCTAGAAGGTGAACAGACGAGTGATATAATAGAATGGAAAAGCAAACCCATTGTACCTACCCTAAAAGAGGGTAAGAAGATAATGATCTAAGTTAAACCCACATTGCTTGAAACTTTCATTATTTAAATACGTTTAAACACTTCCATCATATTTGTAGGGCACAACTATTTATATTATTCGTAGAGGAACGTCGTAAACCTGAAACGAAAGCGACGCCTCAATTAAAGGAATCTCTGACGTAGTAACTGACAACTTATTCCTAAATAGTTATTCCAGAGTGATGCTCCTCTTTAATTTGGTATAACCTTTTTATTTATTTTTGAAATATAAATTAAAAAGTTCATCATCGATGGAGCCCTAATTTTGACACGATATACAACGCGCTTCTAAGATAGTTTTTATACATATTTACTCGATTACGGCAAAGCCAATAAGGAGAGTAATAGAACTGGTAGGATATTCATACTTCTGTATGTGGAACACACGAATTTAAATAGACTGCATAGCACCTAAAGTACTGAATCCATTTTAGCAAATGAGGTGTCCATAGATTCATAATAATAGCACAGAATAACTAATAGTACCAACGTACAAAAGTTTCACTCTCGAACAAAAGTGAAATTTGGGCATAAAACGTTTTTAACTCTGTCACCTTGCACGCGAAATTGAACCTTGTCGTATGACCGTATGATGATTTATAGCAAGAGCATAGGGTTCTCACTTGCTGTACATTTAGGTAAAGTAAATAAAAACATTTTGACAAACATGATAATCATGTATACGTAACGTAATACTCGTACTTGGTACCTACGTAATTTTTTATTAACTTATTACACAAAGAAAAACTAACTGCATTATAATCTTTGACCTCTAAAACCTAGTCGATGGTTTGACTAGGGTATCGAGTATCCGTATAATTATGACCTTATAAAATAGTATTACTAAAGAAAACGTACAATTTTGAAAACAAAACTTACAACTAATTAAGAAATTATTGTTAATCTTTTCAGGGTAGGTACAACAAAAACTTTTTTTTTTATGGAATAGGCGGGCAAACGAGCAGACGTATCACCTGATACCTGCAACACCAGAGGCGTCACAAGTGCGTTGCCGGCTTGTAGGGGATGGGGAGGGTAGATAGGGGGAGGGGGTTTGGGTTATGGGCCTCCGGTATCCTCACACACTCGGTGAAACACAGTGCAAGCACTATTTCACACCGGTTTTCTGTGAGGCCGTGGTATCATTCCGCTCGAGCCGGCCCATTCATGCCGAAGCGTGGCTCTCCCACGGGAGAACTTAAAATACTATTTTAGTCTGCATCTATACATATTTTTTATCTGGTTCTTCCCTGATCTCGGTCGACAGACGACGTTAGATTGTAATGTACTCGTTTTTTTAGAGTTCTCGTTTTATCTACACTTATCAAATAATTTTACTGTCAAGTAACTACAAACATAATAATTAGTTCCCTTCGAAGTCATTTCAGTAAGTAAACTTGATATTAAACTTGCTTACGCGCGACGCGGCTAGCGTGCGAGCCGAGCGCCGAGTGGCAACCATTGCCTAGTAGTCCTTCCCGGGAGGAGCGCTCGGCGAAATATACCTACCTAAACTGAGAAGTGAAACCCCTGATAATAGCCCGGGTCACTCGGGTGATATCGGCTATAACGAACCTATTTACGTAGTCGTATTATAGTTTTTGAACTTTTTCTTGTTTCTATTAATTTTTGTTTAGTTCTCATCAATCCAACCACAACAACCCACAGCAAATCATGATAGACTACAGATAGTATGAAATAATATAATGAAGTGGAGTTCTATCAAAATTGTAGTTACTAACTACTAACTGGTATCTAAAAAAATAAGTGCTTACATGTTTATAATGTTAGTAAACAAGTTTAAACTCATGCCTAAAATTTTGCACAAACGACAAATCTATTAATACCTAATAATTAAAATACTGTAATCGAGAGCATCTAAAGGGTGATAGCTAATATAAGAAGAATATCTATAACTTTCATTCACGGCATCGAACGTTTCACGAATACTAATTTGTTGTATTATCTTGGCATCAGAAGGAAACTGAAAGAATAACAAAGGCTAAACTAACGTCTACTTGTTCAGCTGGTTCCTACAAAACATTTTTCACTGCTAATTAAAACTCACGGAATCTGGAACAAGGGAATTGTTTCTTTGCTTTCGGGTAAGGTTTCGCACAAACTGCTAACGGTTATATAACATTTAGTTTTATTTACTTGCTCTAATGGAATATTATTTTCGTAATTCTGAATATATGGCCGTGTTCACACAATCTGGGTATCCAATTATGAAGATAAATACAATAGTTATTCCAACTCAATGTTAGATAGGATTGTGAGATAGTAGTGTTCTCATGTGATTTGGCATTCTTCTCAAAAAGGTTCAAACATTGATCTTATTAAGTTTTCCTATTATAGGAAAATCAATTTAAGTTAGTTTGTCAAGTGATATTGAAATTGACTATGACCTAAAATTGTTTATGTGCATTGAGGATTAATAAATTCAATGTTTAAGTGCCTATCATGGGCCTATCTACGATTTATGGTACAATAGAACGTAAGGATGACAATTTCATCTAAAAAGTAATAGGTAGATAAATACTTCATCGATTTATGTACTTTGTTTATGTATAATCAAGACAAGGTCACGGTCAACCAAGCTTTCCATTTAATTTACCAAGACACAAGGGTCAATAAATTCGTTAATTTGTTAAGTTATAATAATGATTGTACAAATGAATGGGCTATTAATAATATTCTTTGGGTAAGTATACCTACTACAGTGTATATAATAATACTAGGAACCTCAAAAGATAGGGGACAATTGTATACAAGAAATGGTTAGAGAGTATTTAGTTTATAATTTTAAATGAGGTCGTATATTGTGCCTAAAAGTTTTGGTAAAACTCCGGCATCGATAAAGTAATATTAAAATATGTTTATATCTTTATTGTGGTACGAGGTATGTAAATAAACACCACATAACAATAAAATAATATAAGGAAAAAAAGAAAAACTTGAAACAAATACTGTCCTATATATGATACCCACCTCTTGTTGTCAGACAAAAAAAATGTTTTCTAAGGAGATGCCTATCCTTAACTGTACACTACTAATGGATGACGATAATGATGTGGATTTCATTATTATATTAGTTCAAGATATCTTTTCCACTTTTCAAATAAGTGCAAAGTAAATTAATATTATTAAAAACATTAAGAAAACTAATATCTAATATCTTCAGACATCTAACACACAACGCCATCTAGTCCCAAGCTAAGCAGGGCTTATATTATGGGAACTACATAATTGATTTAAATATCCTTTTTTTTCTGTAAAAACACGCATATCATTTGACTGCGCGGTTGGCCTAGTGGTTAAAGCGATCGACATGCCGCTTTCTTTTGCTCTTAGTGTTGTGGGTTCAAATCCCACATGGGACATCACTTTGTGTGAGCCACAAATTGTTGTTCTGAGTCTGGTGTTCTTTGTGTTTGTTTCATGTATGTTTGTAAAGTCCCCTGCGACAAATTTATTTCTATAACATTAAACAAACATATATTTTAAAGTCTATGGAACTATGTCTGTAGTCTATGATTAATTTAAAAAATAAACTCCTTTTGTTGCTGGCTATTAAAACGATTCAAGTGTCTTTCATTTAAAAATTCCAAAATAAAACTTCTGCACACATTCCAAAATAAAATATTAGGAATATACATCCCATATGTATATACCTAATGCGCAAGTTCTCTTTTGCGATTTTTAACTCCGAAACAAATATTTGCAGAAAATACATACATTTGGGTCAATCTGGGAATTGAACTCGAGCCCTCAAGCACAGCAGTCTAATTTGCTACCACTGCTCTACTGAGGCAAAAATCAATTCAAAATATTGAATTATTTACATGTGTAACATAAATTTACATATGAGTTTGCGAGATATAAATCACGTCTCGGAGGATGTTCATTGTTGAAGGCTATAATTGAATGACGAAAACAGGTATTGGTTGTTTGCCCGTCCACAAAATTTACATTCATTAGCGACCCACACATCTACCAAAGGGAAATATTGATTGTTATATAATTACAATTAAACCCAATGGGTTCTTTGATTAATTTGTGAATTAACGCATAAATATAACAGCAGGTGGGCTGACATTAACAGACATGTCGATTAACAGCCATTTTCAATTCCACATCTCTAGTTTGATGTGAGATTGGTGATGGCGGTCTGAATCTAATCAGTTAAATAAAATTTAAGTTTCTGTTTGTAATTTCAAATTAACAGTTTTTCACTTAAAGAAAATGAAAGTATATACGATACTTACATAAAAAAAAACAATTTTTAAATTATCCGTCTGTCTGTCTCTCTTTCTTTCTGTCTGTCTGTTTGTTCCGGCTAATCTCGGGAACGGCGGGGCCGATTTTGACGGGACTTTTACTGCTAGCTGGTAATACAAGAAGTAACTCTTTGCCCGCGGTTGATGTCATACCGTGGGTTACACTGCGGGGCTAAGCTGGTTTACCATAAAAGTAGTAGTTGTTCTTTTTAGACAAATAAAACTCAACAAAAAAAGGAAAATAATTAATTCTGCATATCAATGATACATAAGCATCACTAGGCCGCCATAGTGTTGGTCACCATGCTGCATTGTTGCATTGTCTGCAATGAGTATGGTGACCACTACTCTTGGATTTTTCTTGTGCTTTACATCAGGCAGAGTAGAGTCATTTAGGTAGGCACATACATAAAAAAATCAATGAAAGCATTGAATCACATTTAAAAAAAAATGTATAGACTAGCCCCAGTTTTAACTAGAGATAGATTATTGAAAATGACCGTTAGTAAATTGACGGCTAGGCAGGTGCTCGTGAGTTCGGTTCCCGCCCAACACAAATTGTGTGATGAGCACAATAATTTGGTATGAGTGTAATTTATCTATAGTAGTATTAGAATTGTTAATCAGCAATCTTTACCATACCATACTTCGCTAATAAAAATAAAAAAAAATGTAGGTTGGTATCAATTATCGTATCAATCCTTGTTGTGTTGCCAAAATATTTATAGCATTTATTCTATCAAAATTTTAAGAGTCTACATATTGATGTTATTAAAGCTGCAATTTTGGTACATACTGTCCATTTTACTTCTATTAATTTTCCATGAACTCCGTAACTATCCAACCGATTTTTAATGTGTGTTTAGCTGATGCGCCTAAGATGTCTTAGTTAACATCATGCTTAGACCAATAGGAGCCAAGCATGATTAAATAGTGTCGCAAACGAAGTTGCGTGAGTCATCTAGTATGTTCGTATTTTTAATACTTATTCCCTTGGGAAGTTTACAATTGAAGTAACCATTGACCGTTATACGTTACTGCAAACTTATGTTCTCAGCTTCTCTAAACAAAATCTCACAAATGGAGACTCCATTTGTAAAATTGATAGGTGCCTATTAAAATTAGAACCTGCTCTTGCAGTCTTACTAAATATTAATATGATGTCTCTCTAGGCTATTAAACTCTAAAATATAATCGTTAAACATTTATAAACAAAGGAAAATACTAAAGGTAATTCAATACAAAATGATTGAATTTCACAATTGTCGACAAATTATCGCCATTTTGAATTTTTTGAAATTTACAAAAGTTATTCAGATATAAATAGATAAAGTTAATAATAAATTGTTTATATTCAAAGTTAAAGGTCAGTTTAACTCTTTAGTATTCTATTAACGACCTTTTTTCCACTTCACAAAAATAACACATTTCAGAAAGTTACTTAAAGGTCAAAAGTTAATTTATTGGCGCTATTAGAAAGTTATCACTTGGTTAAAATTATATTTATGGCACTTTTGCTATTGTAAATTTAGACAAACTAAAAGAAAATATTAATTTTGAGCGTGTATGAAACTTAAAGCTTGTAAATAATGTAGATAGTACAAATATTCTACCTATATCTATATCATTTATATGTATATAAATATAAATATACCTATATCTATAGGTCAATATATGCGAGTTTATGATAGTCATTTGATATTAATTACTCAAAATGTAATTTTATTATGTAATGTCACTCTTTCTGCACGACTCAAAGGCGCTCATCCATGTTTAGTAAAATAATAAAAAAAATCGTTTAGTTACATTCAACTTCTAAAAACTTTACAAAAAAATACTATAGTAACCTTTACTCAGACTGAATACTTCAAGAAGTCCGTTTACTTTCATGGAAAACTCTGTGTTGTGGATAAACGTCAATACCTTTTATCAATCATAAATAATTACGCCGTCAAAAATTTTTAGAACAAGTTTTAATTTGGATTGCTTTCGTAATTTGTTAAAAAAGATAAAATTGTAATCAACACTTGTTACCAACTATAATCTTTATTTCTATGTAGATATGACATATTTTATCGTGTTATTTAACTCCCAAAGTAATATTTACGTAGGATGAATGGCAATATCAAAACTCTTCGAGATGGTACCTATGGGTAATGGAAATATTATGGTGGATAAAATAAAGCGATGTTATCCAGACTTATATATAATTATGCCGAACTAACTCTGCCTGTCTGTCCTTCTTTCACGACAAAACCGCTGCACCGATTGTAATGAAATTTGGCATGGAGATACTTTGATTCTTGAGAAGGGACATAGGCTATTTTTTGCTGCTATAACCGACAAAAACGCGGTCGGAGCCTAAAAAATCTAAAGTTACAGGTTGTAATTTCGAATTGCAACAGTTTGGATGAATTCTTATTTTACCATAAATTAAATGTTTATCATATTCAGTATCAATAATAACATAAAACAAAAATGTCGTTCCGGTTTTTGCATGTTACGGTTTAGTAGTTAAATATATTTAGTCTTAAGAAAATATTCTGTAACATAGAACTCAAGTGAACTCGAAACCAGCGAGCTTGTATAAAAAATTAATCACAGGAAGTATAAAATAAACCATGTGTCTGCCTACTGAAGGTAGAAATGCGCATCTATGTCTGTGTGGGTGTATACCTTGTAACAAATTCTAGTGAGTACATTAAACCCGAGGTCTGAATAATGTAACCATAAGGGGTGGGTACATGGGCTACCAAACAATAGTCGTAACCACTTTCCAAATTTGTGTAGCAATAAATTTGTTGTGAAATGGCCTCGTCCGTCATTGTAAAAATCGTGACTGAAACGAAAAAAGGGAAATTGTTGAAATCTTTTCTGCAGAATATAAAGGACCTAAGCCTTCGGGTTTTCTGCGATAACAATAGATATTCCTCTTGGCTCGCATGAAAGTATCTTTTGTGGTTAAAATTTTAGGATGAAATAGCCCCATGTAGCTGCGTTGGGCCGTTTTCGCGAATATCAAACAGGTCATTACCAACTGAGTCAAGTTTTTCTTTAAAGTCAGTACATTACTTGAAGACATTGCCATAACAGCAAATTATGAAAATAAAGGGGTTAAATTTTTTGGACTCATTCTTGATCATTGAAGACTATTTGTGATGTATGGTTGTAAAATCACTTTTTACTAAGTTAACCAAGCGAAGTCGTAATAGTGTCATTATTTATAGTTATGTATTTTATATACATTGAAAGCCACTATTACCACCATAACTATATCTCTATATTAATACGTGAAGCAAAAACTGTGTACCCCTTTGTACAAAAAAAATAAAGGTTAAAGTTTATATGAAAGAGGAGCGCATAAGCTAAAAAAGAGGTAAATAAAACATGGTCGAATTTCGACCACTGGGCAACCTCTAGTATGCTTTCATTGAACCAAACCAAAAAGTTATCTGTGAGCCGATTAATTTCAACACGCACAGTCACTTAACACTAATGGAATTAAAGTTCTAATCGAAATAACAAATAAATAATACCAATAAATTACACAGATGAAGATAAATTCATTCATGGCTACTTAGTACTACTTAGTGCAACTCTATAACACATCATCATCAACAGACTTTGACAGTCCACTGATCGCTTTCAAAAGAAAGAAGAGCACGTGAAAACCGTAAATATACTGATAGAATATGTCATGATATCTTGGTTAGCAACTTACCTGTTTTAGAAACTAAGACGAGGGGTCATGCAGGTCACCTTGTCACACTCCCTACAGTCAAAGATTACAAGCAAATTCAGCTACTCGGTTCTATTCAGGTATAAGCTTCCGACTCCTAAGGCGGGAAGGAATTTCAGAGTTGTCAGCCGAAAAAAAGACAAGTAAAAATACAAAGTAACGTTTCATCATCATCATCAATATTTACTACAACAGACTTTAACAGTCAACTGCTGGACATATGTCTCTCCTTTGAAAGGAGGTTTTGGCCTACTAAGCCACGCTGGCCAGGCGATTTGTTCAAGTTTTCCTTCTATTTGCAGTAATGTAGTCCTACGTAGTTTCCTCCCTTAGTCACCTCCTATAACACCCATGGGATGAGTAGGGGACTTGACACCTCGTATTCTTACCTTGAATAATTATGTCGGTACTAAATATGTACATGAACGCTTAACACACAAAAGTGTGTTACCAGTGTAAACACTAAGTAAAAGTAACTGCATAACAAAAAGGTGGGTAGGTCGTATTTAAAACGCCATGGTACAGTTTACAATGGTATGATTGATATATGATTAGGAGATTGATCACTACACGAGGAGTTGCGAATGCGGTACAGTATGACTGAGACTAATTTATAATTAAAAAAAAGACGAAAATAAATGATATAAATAAAAGCACAGTGAACACGTACACGCATGATTAGATTTATACATATTATACACTGCATGGCGGACATCAAGGTCCTTACCGTTAATAATTTTAGAAAATTATACTATTTTTCCTAAATTAGCAAGTGTTTGTATCTTCTCGTCTGTTGAACAGTGGCAATATCTTCCACAAACGTATAGCTTGCACAGTAAAGGACTTGTCTATAAACGTAATGGAATGCTTCGGGTTTTTCAATGACGGTGGCAAAGTCTGTGACGATCTTAGCAACCCCGAATGCGTAGCACGTAATATTTCAGAGCATTAATTAAAATTAAAGAGGAGTGTTGGAATTAAAGAGGATATTGTATACGTAATAATGACAGGAACATATCCCATAATTCAGAGATATGGTTTTTAAAACAGCTCAAGAAAATATATATACTATTGCTAATTTTGCGCTACATCTTATTGAATACTGCTGCAGCATTCATAGATTTTATTGGATCTGTTGCTACCTATGAAATATATTCCCCTAGAAGCCTTTCTAGAAGCATACGTTGAATGTAAAGTATTTTATTACATTGCAAAGTGCAGCGTGTTATACACATAATAATATTATGGAGTAGATCCTGTCCTGTGTCAAGTTATAAAATTTCTGGCAAGCTTGTATCTGATACGAAAAATATTTTATGAGTTGTGAAAATCATATTCCTAAGTTACATATTAGATAGTGTTGTGTTCTTCAAAGTAATCTGTTTCTTATGTGTCTGTTTATCAAAATTACTGTCATATTTTGGTCTGTGTTCCTTTTATTTTTGTGAAAAAATATCAATCCTATGCTTCAATGTTATGACCGTAATTAAGACCTTGTTATTTAACTCATTTTAATCAGTAAGAAACAAGATCTCACACCAGAAATCCAAAAAAAGATACTAAAATATGCATTAGATTTTTTTTGTATTTCTGATAGGAGTATTATTTAAAATACAGACATAAACCGTAAAGCTTAGATTTAATTACTGAGCCGATTCCTGAAGAACTCTCCACTCAACAACCTCAATAACCCGTAAGTACTAATTATTTAGCCGCCAAATAGTAGGCGTTAGATAGTTACATCATATATTTAAAAGATTAGTTACTATATTTGATTGACTGCCTCGGTGGCGTAGTGGTAGCGTACGCGACTGCTGTTCTTGAGGTCTCGGGTTCGATTCCCGGGTGTTTGTATGATATGCAAATAGTTGTTTCGGAGTTTGGTATTTTCTATGTATAATATGTATGTATATACAAAAAAAAGTACATAAGTATTCATATCAGTTGTCAAATACCCATAATACAAGCTCTGCTTAGTTTAGGACTAGATGGCGTTGTGTGTTAGATGTCCGAAATATTTATTTATTTATTTATAACAAGTAGCGCTTAAAATGCTTTTATCTCTTGAATACTATTTTGTTTTCACCGCAAAAGTATTAAGAACTTCTTAATACTGTTGAAAACTGTGTTTCGTAAACGTCTTAACTCAACTGCTGGACATACATGGTCTGAAAATACATTAATATAAAAAGGAACGGTTACAGTCACGAAAAACTCCGTAACGACCCTTGTTTACATTGAAAGGACAATGCGGAAATTTATTAGTCGCTTAATATTACTTAATCCATTACTCGTACGTGTTTCTGACTTATGTTTAATTTTTCGTTGTTTATTGACCGAGAATGCCGAGAAACGTTTTTTCGTTTAAAGTTTTCCTCATTTCTTCTTTTAGTTTATTTATTTTATTTCATTTTATTTTATTTAATAGGTACAGATACAGATAACAGATCGAAAAAATACAAAGAGCAGTATTAACAGTACATTATAGTAAACCTGCAATCCAGTTACAACCGTACACAACTTTGACAGTAGACAGTGCTTCGTTTTGGCATAGAAATAAAACTTATAAAATGAAAACAAAAACTAACCGTAATTAGGTATACCGTTACAAACTAAGTATATATAGAAAACTGAGATCAACTACTAACTAACTGAGAGAGAAAATTAAGGCTTGCTATAGCAAATGAGAGAAGATCTGAAGGCATTGAGACTTTCGTGAAAGATATCGAACTGTGAGCACACGGTATTATAGTTATACGTAGGTACGTAGGTAGTTATACGTAGAATCTAGAATAAATAGTCAACAGGTATAAGCTCATATTTAAAAAGAAATTTGTAATTACTTGATTAATACTTGGAAGAAGACTTAGCATATTATAACCATAAGCAACAGTCCATAGCAGCTATAGCTGTTCACTGCTGAACCTACATCCATATAAGCAAAAGGAACCTATAGGCCTATTCTTATAGGTTCCGTTTCAAAATGGAAAAGGTATTTTTTTTGTTCACTGTTGGATAATTTAAGGAACTATATCCATACTAATATTATAAATTCCAAAGTCTGTCCGCTGTCACAGAAACATAGGGCCTTGGAGAAGGTCATATGCTACTTTTTGTTGCGAAACCGGTATACACGCGGACGAAGTTGCAGGCAAGAGCATACTAAGAAATAAATTTTCGTTTAACAGTATAAGTTTCAAGTGTTACTTTTATGCCAACAACTTACGTGATCGTAACTGTATCTTATGTGCGAGTGGGAAAGATTCAGTCGAAGTACTCAACTAAGATGTCTTTGACCGTTCAAAATTTAACTGTATATTTAATTAAAAGACTAGGTACATTGTCCTGTTTGAGATTGTTATAATAGACTAGCTGAACCCCGCGGTGCTACCCGCGATTATTTTCGTACAACGGGAAACGCCGCGGGGCAAAGCTAGTCTAAAAAGTTAGCATTAGTTACTACTTGGATTATTAGCTATCTGCCAGTGAAAGTCCCGTCAAAATCGGTTCAGCCGTTCCAGAGATTACCCAGAACAGACAGACAGACAAAATTGTAATAAATGTTATTTTGGTACATGTACCGTGTAAACATACATATGCATTTATTAAAAAGCGGTTATTTTAATATTACAAACAGACACTCCAATTTTAATTATTTGTATAGATCTATACAAGATTTTTATAAGATAAGATTTTACTATTTTTATAAAAGAGAACTATTTTCATGAGCCTCTCAAAAATCTTAAATAACTTTTGTTCAACGTTTATTTTAAATTACAGAGTTACTTTTTATATACATAATTTCCGAATAATCTATCGGTTTATAGTAATTATATAAGGTTTAAGTTGGAACTACCAAGTTGGTCGTAGCGAGTAACTTAATACTGACAACTTTAAGCTCAACACTATCTCGATGGGTAATACAAGTATAGACTTATTTGTGTGATATACGGTTGGGATTTTAGTCAAGTAATAAGTTTAACTATTATCTTCGACATCATTACCTTCCTAGCATTGATTATTCAAAAGACTATTTGGACTCGGCCATTGTCTTACTAGTTTAACCCGAATACCATTTTTTCCACGGAACGACTGGCATCGGACGACGTCCACAACTTTGAGGGCTAACTGAATTCAAAAGTTAAACTAGTTGTCAGTATATTTGAAGGCACTGAATTCCACGTAACGATATTGTTATAAATGTTCAAGACAACTGCAGTCAACGGCTTAACGTGCTCTCCGAGGCATGGGCGTGATACAACGCCAACTTCCATACTCCGGGCTTGTGTTAAGAATTTTTTGTAAGTAAAACAGAAAAACACTTTTTGGGCTACGAGGCAGTATAAATGTGAGTTCCCATCCATGTGAAACCTTTCGGTGTAAGTAAGTAGCGGTTTTACAATATCAGCCCTTAATTCAACTTTGTTTATATAAACAAAATAGTTTATAAAACTATTATGCTATACTATTCATTAATCGGTTTAGTAATTTAGGCGCTACGGTGGATCATACAAACAAACATGCTAAAACTTTATAGTTTAAAAACTATAAAGTTTTAGCATGTACTTGACTACGGCAAAGCCAAAAGGTAGGGAGATAAAGATAAATATCAGATAACCCTTTATCTCAACATTTTGGTTTTGCCGTAGTCAAGTAAAAAATATCATTTTATTAAACAAAGCAATAGGTAGATTCTGTTCCTTCGTTTAGTAGTAAACGGCGATTGGTTGAGTTTCTGTAGACGAAATGAATTACACATTTTTATAAAATACCATCATAGGAATGTATCACATATACGAACCACATGTATACATGTATCTCTACAAGCGAATAAAATTGAAATGTCTCTTTGTAATTTCAAATTAACAGCTCTTTACTAAATGCAAATGAAAGTATTTGTGGTACTTACTTACATCAAAAGAGCAATTTTCAAAAAAATATGTTTGTTTGTTCCGGCTTATCTCTGAAACGGTTGCATCGATTTTGACGGGATTTTCACAGACAGATTACTAATAATATAAGGTGTAGCTTAACTATGTTTTTTTAAAAACTGACTTTGTCCCGCGACCTTACTCGCGATTGTTCTTGTGCCGAGGATAACACCGCATTCTTCTGCTTGTTTGGTATATACTTTATTTGCCACAGTTAATTGTTATTAGAAACTAATATACAATACACACGTATAAAGATAAACACACATACTGTAGACTCATATTCCATATGACTCTTCTGAAGCATGAGTCAATACATATAGGTATATTTCGGTCGATCAACTTGTTACTATAAAAAAATCATTAATCATGTCATTGACATCTATTCGGTACGTAAAATCAATCAAACGTAACTTATGAAGGCTTTAAGTCAAGACAACAATATTTTTGATTATTATTATGTATAGAAAATGTTCAAGAATGATATGAACAGTAAAATGATGTTGAATTAAAATAAGTATTTTTTTATGAATGAGCCTGCCAATAATAAATAATAATATCAAATATTTCGGACATCTAACACACAACGCCATCTAGTCCCAAGCTAAGCAGAGCTTGTGTTATGGGTACTAGACAACGGATACAAATACATATATTCTTTTTTTTTTGTAAATACATATATTATACATAGAAAACACCCAAACTACGAAACAAATGTTTGTAGATCATACAAACATTTGGTCCGACCCGGGAATCGAACCCGAGACCTCATGATCAGCAGTCGCACACGCCAACCGCGAGACCAACAAGGCTGTGTGACTCTGCTCTGCCTGATGGAAAGCATGAGCAGAATCTAATAGTGGTGGTTATCATACTTATTGCGAATGAAACAATGCAGCATGGTGATCCACACTTTCTCGGCCTATTGAAATGCTTGTGCATCATTAGGCTTCCAAACTCGCACTTATCAACGAAACACGACGGCACGAATACTGTCATTTTAGGACTAAAATCAGCGTGGTTTTACTACCTTACCCATTTTAGGAAATATCCTCATGTGAATATGAACATTTTCAAGCAGTTATTATTTAATATATATACTTATTCTAAAATGATGTATAGTTCCATAGGGAAATCAATAGCGAATATCTTAACAGGAACTAATCACTATAATATCAATAATACGTGTTTGTTCTCTGACTGGAGGTTAACTTTTTTACTTACTGTTATTAGATATTCCCTTGAGGCATAGTCTGCAGCTCCCGTAGTAAAAGCGGGAAACATGAGACTGATTTCATTATTACTAGCGTTTTTTTTATATTTTGCCTAACTAATAAACGCTTCAACGATCTTCTTTTTCATGTATCCCTTAAATTTATAACTGGAGTTATTCCACATAGACAAAAAATCTCTAAAATGAGAAATACTGTTACCTTAGAAACTTTTGTTCCATATTTTTCACCAAGCTAGCTATAAATCTATATTTTTCACAAAGTACGAAATATATACAATTCGACTTCGTTTAAGACGATAGCGACATCTATAGCTAAAATAACTGCAAAATATTTGTTTAAAGTAAAATATTTTTTTTAAAGAAACAAAAGCTTGTTGCATGTATTCTCCTTATTATTCATCACGGGCGTCCCGTGCTGCTCTACAGCATTAAATTTAAGTTAAATATTCATACTTAGCTTCACTCCTAATTATTCAAACAACTTAGCAAATGCTCAAATGAAAGAGCTTATTAGAGTGATTGTTGTTAAACCAAAACGAAGCATATACCTATGCTAGAACCATATAGATAGAGATAGAGATAGAGAAAGAAATCTAAGACAACATGTGAAAAGAATAACAGAAAATAAGATAAAGTTTAGATTACATTACATGATGAAGAATTGAACATACATGAATAAATAAGTAAATACCCATAATCAGCACTTAATTAAATTTTTGATACATTTGGTGTCGTACTCAGAGTGTTCGTGTTATGTTTAAACAACTAGCTAAGTAACTGATCGATGCTTCCCGTGATCAGAAGGTGGATCTTCTACTAGCACAGAACAATAGCCGGTCACGCTTTCAGTAGCAGTATAAATTAAGTTTCATATACACTATTGTTATTTTTTTGCAGTATATTATGGAAACATAAATAGAAAGCGGTTAGTTTTTTATAAGTAATAACTTGGAATAACTTATTCCATCTGCTATTCAACAATCAATTTAGATACTTACTCTTTCCTAGTGCCCAACATTTAGGAAACCTCCTTTAATTAAACATCGAAATGCAAATGACTGAATATTTCCTTAAGAAAACAATACATCTACTTTCAGAATCTAAATAGTCAGTTACCAGTTTAAAGTTATTTTGTCGGTAATATTGACGTGGGAGAGCCACGTTGACGTGGGAGAGCCACGCTTCGGCATGAATGGGCCGGCTCGACCGGAGTGATACCACGGCCTCACAGAAAACCGGTGTGAAATAGCGCTTTCGCTGTGTTTCACCGAGTGAGTGAGGTTACCGGAGGCCCACCCCCCAATCCCCCCTATGATGGCGCAGTTGAAACACATGCTACCCCAGGAAGGTACCAACTGCGCCAGCGTTGGAGAATCCCTCTCTGGGCGTCCGCACTCAGAACACAACACGCCTGAGCGGGGATGCCCAGGCTGCCCCTCGTATTCTGGGGGGGGCAAAACTACGCTCAATTATGCTCGGGGTAAGAGCAGTAAGATCATGGCACCCCCTACCACGCTGGTCGTGGACTTTTGCAACATCAGGGGATTGCATAGTAATCTGGATGCTGTCCATCACCACCTCGAGACAGCAAAGCCAGCCTTGCTCTTTTTGACAGAGACGCAGATATCGTCTCCAGCGGACACATCCTACCTCAGATACCCTGGGTACGGACTTGAACACTCCTTCATAACTAAGGCCGGAGTGTGTGTGTACGTCAGAGACGATATCAGCTCTCGTCGCCTCAGCAACCTTGAAGGTAGGGACCTCTCCATCTTATGGCTTCGTGTAGACAGCGACGACCACCCTCGCGTCTATGCGTGCCTCTATAGGTCCCATAGCGGTGATGCCGAAACTGACCGACTCATTGAGCACATCCAGATGGCTACAGACTTCGTGCAGCAGCAGATCCCCTCCGCAGAGATCGTCGTACTTGGCGATTTTAATGCCCACCACGCCGACTGGCTCAGTTCCAGTAAAACTGATCATGCGGGGAGATCTGTTCATGACTTCGCCCTGGCATATGGCCTGACACAACTGGTTACCACGCCCACGCGAGTCCCAGATGTGGAGGGTCAGAATCCTTCACTGTTGGACCTTCTGCTGACTTCTCATCCGGACGGTAACCGCGTATTCGTTAACGCCCCACTTGGCTCCTCAGACCATTGCCTTGTTCGGAGTACAGTGCCTATCACACGCTCACCGCGAGCGCGAGTTGCACGCAATCGTCGTGTGTGGCACTACAGGTTAGCAGATTGGGATGGAATGCGGTTCTTCTTTGCGTCCTACCCTTGGAGACAGTTGTGCTTCTCGCCGGATAATCCCAACACCGCCGCTGATTCTGTTGCTGATGTTGTGCTGCAGGGTATGGACCTTTACATTCCATCCTCTGTGGTCCCCATTGGTGGCAAGTGTCGGCCCTGGTTTGGTCCATCTTCCAGAAAAGCTTCTCGCATGAAGCAGGAGGCTTACCAAGCCTGGGCTGGCGCGGTGGCGGTACGGGATCAAAATACCAGCGCTCTGAAAAAGAAGTACAACTTTGCCTCCTGGTCCTTCAAAAGAGACATTGCAAGGGCGAAGTCTGAGCACATCTCTAGGATTGGCGAGAGGCTTGAGCGTCTTCCTTCGGGAACACGGGCATTCTGGTCTCTTGCCAAGGCTATTGAAGGGAACTTCTGTAAGCCATCCTTTCCACCTCTGCACATAGGAGATAACCCGTTGACCTATGACGCAAAGGAGAAAGCCGATCTTCTGGCAAAACACTTTGCGTCGAACTCGACCTTGGATGATGGGGAACAGGAGCCACCTACCATACCGCGGTGCGAGAGCCGTATGCTGGATATCCAGTTCCACCAACGCTCAGTACGCTTAGCACTTTTATCCCTTGATATCCATAAGTCGAGTGGCCCGGATGGAATCCCTCCTATTGTGTTGAAGATGTGCGCTCCAGAGTTGGCACCGGTCTTAACGCGTCTTTTTCGGCTCTCCTACTCTTCTGGTGTAGTCCCGACATCATGGAAGGCAGCAATGGTCCACCCGATCCCTAAAAAAGGCGACCGCTCAAATCCATCCAACTACAGGCCGATAGCCATAACTTCCCTCTTCTCGAAAATAATGGAGTCCATTATTAACCATCAACTCCTGCGGTACCTAGAGGATCACCATCTGCTCAGTGACCAGCAGTACGGTTTCCGTAAGGGTCGATCAGCTGGTGATCTTCTAGTATACCTGACACATCGCTGGGTACAGGCGATTGAGACTAAGGGGGAAGCCTTGGCAGCTAGTTTGGATATCGCGAAGGCCTTCGATCGAGTTTGGCACAAAGCGCTTCTTTCGAAGCTCCCTTCCTATGGGCTTCCCGAGAAATTATGCGAATGGGTCACTAGCTTTCTAGCAGATAGATGCATAAAGGTCGTAGTCGACGGTGAATGCTCTGACTCCATATCTGTGAATGCTGGTGTCCCGCAAGGCTGTGTGCTATCGCCTACTTTGTTCCTCCTCCATATCAATGACATGCTGCAAATTAGTGGCATTCATTGTTATGCGGATGACAGCACGGGCGATGCTCTCTACACCGGCCGCGCTAATATTTCTCGGGAAAACGTCATTGAGAGTCGAAACAAACTTGTGTCTGAAGTTGAGACCTCCTTGGAAAAGATCTCAAATTGGGGTAGACTCAATTTAGTCCACTTTAACCCCACAAAGACACAAATTTGCGCGTTCACCGCTAAAAAACTGCCGTGGGTCGTATGTCCTCGCTTTGAAGACACTCCCCTATCTGCCTCAGCTAACATTGAGATTCTTGGAGTCGACATTTCGAGTGGAGTCCAGTTCTGTGACCATTTGGAGGATAAGGCCAAATTGGCCTCAAAGAAGCTTGGCGTGCTCAACAGATCGAGACAGTATTTCACACCGGCTCACCGCCTCATGCTTTATAAAGCGCAGGTTCGGCCTCATATGGAATACTGTCCTCATCTTTGGGCGGGTGCACCCCAGTACCAGCTCCTCCCTCTGGATCGCATTCAACGGAGGGCGGCTCGAATCGTCGACTGCCAAGAACTTTCAATTCAGCTAGACTCTTTGGCGCTGCGTAGAGATGTTGCCTCGCTGTGCATCTTCTACCGCATCTACTATGGGGAGTGCTCCGAGGAATTGTTCGGATTGATCCCTGCCGCCTCTTTCCGCCATCGTCCTACGCGACAAAACTTTCATCCCCATCATGTAGATGGTTGGCAGTCCACAACGGTGCGCTTTTCAAGAAACTTTCTGCCTCGCACAGCAAAACTGTGGAATGAACTGTCGCCTGCGGTATTCCCGGACCAATACGACCTTCAAACCTTCAAGAAACGAGCGTACTCCTTCTTAAAAGGCCGGCAACGCACCTGTGACGCCTCTGGTGTTGCGGGTGTCCATGGGCGGCGGTAATCACTTACCATCAGGTGATACGTCTGCTCGTTTGCCCCCTATTTTTATAAAAAAAAAAAAAAAAAAAAAAAAAAAAAAGGAGTTTAAGTAAAAAAACTCAGAAGTGTAAAATGCCTAAAGCTCTACTTGATATTCATAGAACAATGAAACATCGCAGGACACTTGCAAGAATACACAAATATGTAAAATTGATATAAAACATTCAATTGCCTGGGTTACTCTCTGATGAGAAATTATATCGTGAATAGCTACAAGTAAACAGTTTTTTTTTTATCGTATATGTGGCAATCTAGCAGAAGTATCACCTATTGGTAAGCGACTACCGCCGCCCATAGACACTCGCAACACCGAGGCGTCACAAGTGCGTTGCCGACCTTTGGGGGATGTGGACAGGAATGTGGGAGGGGTTGGGGTATGGGCTTCCGGTATCCTCACTCGGTGAAACACAGCGCAAGCGCTATTTCACACCGGTTTTCTGTGAGGCCGTGGTATCACTCCGGTCGAGTCGGTCCCATTCATGCCGAAGCGTGGCTCTCCTACTAGTTTCATAAATATTATTTAATAGGTAAAGCTATAAGAGTACAACAATTATCATTTTCCTTTAATGTACTTGTAATGTAATTGACATCACCACAGCAGCATACAAACATCAAAGTACCTACTTTTCAACTAGAGAAAATCTTTCTGAGATAATTTGATTAATATGTAGAGTAGTATGTAGCGTTTGTTATTATTCAACTAACTAAGTAATAGTAAATTGATAATATGGACAACATAAAAAACCGTTATATAGTTGTAAACATAAATTGTAAATACTTGAGAAGAAAATATAAAAAAATATAAATTTGACAAAATTTGTATAAACAAAATGTAAAAAAAAAAGTAAAAACTAAAACCCAACTACGACAAAAAACGACGTTGAAAAAGCATGAAACAAGTTTCAAAAGCCGTAGTCACGCGTTGTTAAAGTGTCATGGACTATGGTTCATTACTAAGTTTAAAAAACCGTCGTCCATGTAGTATAATGTACCATAATTCATAACACTTTAACAACGCGTGACTACGGCTTTTGAAACTTGTTTCATGCTTTTTCAACGTCGTTTTTTGTCGTAGTTGGGTTTTAGTTTTTACTTTTTTTTTATTTAAAATGTTTTGGTGCGTTTATGATATTAATTTCTTTGCATAGTATATTTTAAATAGGTACTATAAAATATTTACAATTATCGAATAAATACAGACAAAGTCACGAGAAAATGCCAATAATATATTTTTTTTTATTTGACTGCCTGGTTGGTCTAGCGGTTGGCGTGTGCGACTGCTGATCATGAGGTCTCGGGTTCGATTCCCGGGTCGGACCAAATGTTTGTATGATCTACAAATATTTGTTTCGGAGTTTGGGTGTTTTCTATGTATAATATGTATGTATTTATATAAAAAAAAAGTATATATGTATTTATATCAGTTGTCTAGTACCCATAACACAAGCTCTGCTTACCTTGGGACTAGATGGCGTTGTGTGTTAGATGTCAGAAATATTTATTTATTTATATTATATATATATTTTTGAAAGGTACAAGTAACGCCCTTTCGTATACTAAACACGGCATATTTCTCTCAAATAAATTTTTTGAAATAGTACTTTACGTCGGCTAGAGGGCGCCACATTAGATTAAATGACACGTTGTATAACCTATAACCAGCGGACAATCAAGACGCTTCTAACGATATCTCATTTGTCTTATTCTGACTAGTAGTTAAGAAAGGAGGGAACAAACGATTATACCATAGAAATTCCACACTTATCGAATAAATACGGACAAAGTCACGAGCAAATGCTAATAATATATATATTTTTGAAGTGTGCAAGTAACGCTCTTTCCAATGATACCAAACACGACATATTTATCTAAAATTTATTTTTTAATGCAGTACTTTATGTTGGCTAGAGGGCGCCACATTAGATTCAGTGACATTTCATATAGCCTATAACCAGAAAACGATCATGACGCTTCTAACGACACCTCAATTGTCCAGTTCTAATGAGTAGTTAAGGAGCTATGAGGGAACAAATGAACATACATACATACATACATACATACATACATAGCCTGTCAAAATCATAACCCTCCTTTGGCTTTGCCGTAGTCGGGTAAAAAGTATAAAACCGTCCAAACATTTTGCCACTTTCATTATTCTCGCCACAACAACTAATGAATAAATAATATGTTTTAATATTTCATAACGCAGTTGGCTTTACAATTCTGAACAATATGAATGAGAGATCAAAGCAAGTATTTTAACAGCGGTTGCTCGAGGCGTGGACAAGTGTTTGACACACCGGAATGTGACGTAGAACAATGCCGACTTAAATCTTCCAGCTATGTACCAGTATTGCCAGAGATTCGTAGCAAACTCCCGAATTAAATGGGAATCTGTACGAATTTAAAAATAAACGATCCATTGTAAAGTTGAACAAATATTTTGTTAAGTAGTTCAAAGATTTAAGGAGTAACTTGGTATAACGTTAAATAAAATGAAAAGTTATTGCAAAATTTTAGGACTTTGTTTTAATATTTTAATACTCAAAAACTTGGCTATCTAGATACAAAAGAGAAAACAAACTTTAAATCAATTTACATATATACAATATATTTACAATATATTACAATATATAATATTCATTTACAATATATATGAAAGTGTTTAGTAAACCACAAAAAGCCTATTACGATTCTTAAAGTTTTTTTTAAAATAAATACGTATTTCTTCGTAAATTAATGGTAAAAATTTTACAAGTAAACTGGTAACACTGCTGGGCACCTTTAATAAGAATATTTTCGGAAGAACTTAATTAAATTTGCTTTGGTCGTTGACAAGGTGTCTTCCCACCATATAACTCTTGTTTCAATGCCTACTTTTAATTTTGTTAAAACACCAGATGAAAGATTACACGGCGAAATATTTGATTTTCGGGAAGGAATATTTATTTGATTACTGTTGAGCTTCATTGTTTTTGTCATGACAGATTTATCTACTTTATCAAAGGTCTTGTTGGTCCCGGTACCGGTAGATAATGAATGAATGAAAAATAAATTGTAAGGGTTAGCAAAGTTAAATTAAGTCGCATGTTTTAGGTTTAGGTACCTAAGTCGTTTCATTACGGATGGTAGACATATTTCTATTAAGCAACATTCATATATCACTCACCTAATTTGTTAAGTTCTAACGTTTGTTACGGCCGTATTTCTTAATTATGGGTTGTTGTGGGTATGGAAAAGAACAATGCGTCTTTTGTTTAGTTTTTGTGCACGTTAGAGGAAGAAAAATGAATATCTAGAATGTAAGCAATTAGTCACTTTTAGAAACCTACTAGATTTATATTGTATAGCAAAATTGTTACAGTCAGGTAAAAATACGAAAATAAGGTTTAAGCCGTGTAGGTATTGCTGCTAAAAGTAAGACATTACCATTTCGGAAGTAGTACAAAATTCCTACATTTAAGAAAATTCATAATTTAGAGGATATGAATGTATTGATGTTCTGATAAGAAAAATGTTGGAGATAGCATCTTCAATTTCCACCAAAAGTTTGTTCGTAATGAGAGCTATTAACAAGTTGTACATTTTATTAGTTCTCAGCTTGACCTTTATATAAATATTGTTAGGTTAGTAACTTTGTTCGCAGATAAGAAATATGAAGCTTATGGAGATTTGATCGTATCGTTAACTATCTGTAGCCCGCGGCTTTGCTCGCGTGGAAGTAAATTACCTATATGTATTTTACTAAAAACTGTGTAAGTATATGTGAATAATACATTCATGTTTTTAAATGTATTTATTTTCAATCCAATAAGGACTTTCATATAAATTATTGACCCTTATTTTAACCTCTTTAGGAGTAGAATTTCTATAAATACTGATATAAGTATTCAAATAGTTCATTTATTTGTAAATAAAAGCCTGAAGATAAAGTTTCAGGCTACTAACTAAAAAATGACGAATTTTCTGACTAACCTATATACGAAATATCAAACCATATTTCACCTCTTAGGGATACAATATCCAGAAACGCTTAAATACATTAATACTCATTTTTAATCAGTAGCTCAAAACTAAAGTTTCATGTTTCTAACTTAAAAAATGACGGACTTTCGTCTAAACTTTCTACCCCTATTTTACCCTCTTTGGGGTAGAATATTCAGAAACGCTTCAACAAATATCTACTCATTTTTAATCAGTAGCCCAAAACTAAAGTTTCATGTTTCTAACTTAAAAAATGACGGACTTTCGCACAAACTTTCAACCCACTTAGGGGTAGAAATTCCGAAATTCCATCCTTAGTGGGTGTCTACTCAATAAAACGATCCTAATCATTTCATAGCGTTAACTTTAATAGTTTACCCTCGGCGATGATGAATCATTCAGGCAATCAGTCAGCCAGTCAAGACATGTTATTTTATAAGTATATTATATTATAAGACACATTATAAGATTAAGATATTTAGTAACGCCCACGGCCACCATTTTCAAATGAACATTTTAGCGACAAAGTCATAATGTCACAATCAATGTCAATGCACACACCGACAGCTACATATGGCTATCTATGTTCGTACCAACTTTAACGAATTGTTTAATCGATAGTAATTAAGACCTTATGCGCTATTGAAATTAAGGCAATGGCCTATAGTACCATTTTTTATGCACACAAGTCTCCATCCTTAGTAGAAAGTCATTTTTTATTTGAAGTTCTATGTAAATTGATGAACTATGTCTTATAGACACCCTCACTCGTAAAAAAAGATCATGACAAACTTAGTGACAGTAAATAAAGGTTCGCAGATCTTGCACTTTTCGAGAGATTGTGAGTTGTTTATAGGCAGGGTCTTCTCTGATTTTTATTACTGAAACGTGTTATAGCAAACACTGTTCATGTGTTATAACTTCATTAGGTTCAGTAAAATGTAAGTTATTTAAGTACATCTTTGAGACCGGAAAAATACAGGATGGGACTACAAAATGAGGTAGATGTCTAGATTTGAATTTATAATTTATATATTTACCTGTTGCATCGTTACACTTTAAAATGCCTTACTGTATTTACTTTGGGATTTAAAATAGAAATATGTAAGAAAAAAAAACGTTTACCGTAACATACACAAATAAATCATCTGATAAAAATTACAGCGTCTTTTAAATCTTAATTTGAATGTAAAACCAAAGCCAGTTCACAATTATTTTAAAGAAGTATGGTTATAGTATTATTTTTTTCTATCAGCAATAGTTTTTTGTTTCTACTACAATTCATATGACAAAATATAACCCTTTCAGTGTTAGTTGGGAACATAATTCGACAGTGAAGGTTGTAATACTAATTGAATTGAACTTTCTCTCCAGACTTGACAGAAAGAAAGAAGAAAGAAATTGCTAGATATTTTCGTGGAATCCATACAATACAAAAGTTCCATGTGAATTTATATACCAATGATCCTAAAGCAGGTATATAACCTTCACAAAAAAGCCACTCGACCTCATCGAAAACGAGGACGAGTAGCTGAAAAAATATCATGTGGGTGGAATTGTAGTACCGAGACACAAAACGTTTCTACTACACACGATGGTCTAGATGTAATAAATAAATCAAATATAATGCTCTTTCATATGTCATCCTTTCTTTCTCTGACATTTCAAATTTATATCCATTATCCTGAGTGTTTAAGTATGTTAAATGTCTATATCGTAATAGACATACTCAGGCCAAATGTAAATGTTGAGTAGAATATGTGGTATAATGTAGGGTTATTAAGTAGTGTCTACTTAAGAACTTAATAGAAATAAAGATGGTACCCATAACATGCATATTTCTGTCATGATATATTCTGTTATATTCATGATAGTACGTATACGGACGGATACATTTGGGTTTTTTATTAAGTTCATAAACAGTTTAATATGGTATTATTATATCTATATCTTCGAGAACCAAATAAGTACATAGGTAAGTGTTATGAAAGCGTATACTCTATGGTTTATATCACCAACTCCGCGATTGATTAACTCTACATATAAAAAGTTTTATAAGTTTATTTTCTCTCATGATATAAATTATTTAAATCAAGGAGCTTTAATTATTTTAACCCATTTCAATTACGTTTCAACCACGATGGGTTTTATAAAGTACTAGCTGACCCACGGAACCTCGTTTGCGCCTTATATTGCCCGTAGCGTGAAAATTTCCCCCGTTTTTGAAACATTCTTCATTGTTGCTCCGCTCCTATTAGTAGTAGGGTGATGATATATACCCTATAGCCTTCCTCGATAAATGGACTATCCAACACTGAAAGAATTTTTCAAATCGGACCAGCAGTTCCTGAGATTAGCGTGTTCAAACAAACAAACAAACAAACAAACTCTTCAGCTTTATATATTAGTACTAGCCGACCCACGCAACCTCGTTTGCGTCTTCTATTGCCCGTAGCGTGATAATTTTCCCCCGTTTTCGAAACATTTTTCATTGGTGCTCCGCTCCTATTGGTCCTAGCGTGATGATATATAGCCTATAGCCTTCCTCGATAAATGGGCTATCTAACACTGAAAGAATTTTTCAAATCGGACCAGCGGTTCCTGAGATTAGCGTGTTCAAACAAACAAACAAACAAACAAACTCTTCAGCTTTATATATTAGTATAGATAGATGTATGTTTTGCTTTTCACTTACGTACAGTGTCGTAGAAACGACATAGATTGTGACTTGTTCTGATTTTATTGGCAAAAGTAACTACTAAAAGTTGAAATTTTCATAAAACCTATTTAATGAATTTAATTTGCGGAGGATTTTTTTGAATCTCTCTAACTGCTATTGATCGGACCTGAACCGTGTCCAATGACCTTTAAATATAAATATCTAGGGCGTGTAAATAGAACGGTTAAAAAAAAAGGATATTTGAACTTCCGAAGTTAGACTCATAATTATTGTCATAATACCATTTATTTAAAAAAAATGGAACACTAAATATTCATAAAACAAACCCCTCCGCCGCTTCTGTCTGACTGTCTGTTCGCGATAAACTCGAAAAACTAAAACCCAACTACGACAAAAAACGACGCTGAAAAAGCATGCTTTTTTAGCGTCGTTTTTTGCTGTAGTAATATGTAGTGTTTCATTTTTTTTTAAATCAATGATATTATGACAAAAATTATAACGCATACACATAAAATTATGTCTTTTGTCAGATACTAATAGTTATCTGATAACTGTCTAACAAACAATGTTATTACTATTGGCTTTCATATTTTTAACATACTAAATAGTTATTCTACTGTCCTGACTACAAATTGGCAGCATCTGTTGTTTTTGAACAAATCAATAGACCTTAAACTTACAATGCAAAAAGGAGAATATTAATCAGATGGCAAAACTATCAAAGCGTCTTTACTTGACGTCTACTTTAGAACAACTTTGACTCAGTGATAACTCTATTGGTATTAAAGTGAAGCATGTGTATTTAACAATGGTTTTAGTTTTTTACAAAATAAATTCAAAGTTTATTCCATGTAGTATATTACATACCACATAACGTTTTTAAAACTAATTTATATCTATGAAGATAAAATGCAAATTCTTAATGTCGGAAATCTATTTTTATGTAGGAAACCCTAGCTAGAGCTAGAGTGACGGTACTTGACAATGTCGGCCGGCCGAGAGTCGACGAGCAGAGTCAGCGTTATCCAAGTTAACTACAAAGCACTTCACTCTCATGTATTCTCATACTCATCATTCTCTGATGTATATACTTGTTCTAATACTATAGAATTGACAACTCTTTAACAAAATCAAAAATAAATCCACTTTCGTAACATTAAAAGTAAAAGAAAAATCATAAAGTCGTAGCAATGGAAAAAAATTAACGTTAAATTATAATCTGTATTGCTAACTAAGTGTACATTTTGAGGTGGTTTAATATAGTTTGTCTTAACTAACGTGGTAGACCCACGCTTCGGCATGGGGGTTTAATGTATTTTTTTATTTCTTTTTTATTGTTTATATTCGTGAGGTGCTAAGTTGGGCTACAGCTGAAAATCAGCGCTGTGGTCACTTTCAGGACTGCAGCATAAGCTGAGCTGTGGCCTTTTGGTCATTTTGTTTGTTTTGTATATTGTTTGTTTGTTATTTACTCTAAGTTAAAGTCTTATATTTCTCTTTTACATGTATGTTATGTGTGACTAATAAATGTATTCTAGTCTATTCTATTCTGTGTTTCACCGACTTTTCCAGGCATTGCAAATTTGAGAGAAAGTATTAAATGTCCAAAAACGAAGAGTTACACAATTGTTACATGTTAAATTAAAAAATGTTACAATTTATATCAAGAAAATCAATTAACAACTATAACTAAGTATAAGAAAAAAAGTAATGAACAATTTAAAAATCCGCGAAAAATGAAAAGGTCATTGATTACATTCCACATCGAACAACTACATTATTTTTTATTATTATTACGTACCTAAACATATATTGACACACCGTTTTGAAAGTTTTTTTGGAGCAAAAACGTCTATAACGGCGTTGTTCACATTTAAAAAATGTAAATTGGGATGGGTAAAATGTGTTAAACTCACGTCAGGAAATCTGACACGTCAGGCGTCAGGACACGTGACGCATCAGGACACTTGAATAGACCTAGGACGGCGGCGCAGGGCGCTTGCACGAATACGATGGCGCAGGACACCTTGACGACGAGTCAATAACGCCGTCACTTTCAAATAAAAACATTATTGTGTCTTAGCGTAGACGTAAATCAGATAATAATAAATCCGTTTTGTAGAATTAAAATATTTGTAAAATAAATAAGCGTTTACAGCTAATGAATTGAACAAAGTGGATTTATTAATGAAAAAAGTGACAAAGAAATAGTGAAAGAAAATGAGTAAGTATTTTATAAAAATACTAGATGAAAACCCGGCTTCACTCCGGTAGTATGTTTATACTGTATAGCATTAGTCTATATTTTTATAACATCACAATAAACATTTCTGTAGTTATCGGTTCTCAAGGAATATTTACTTCTTTTTATCGCGTATTTTATTTAAAGAGCAAAGAGGTTCATTTCAGTTGAGCCAAAACAACTGTTTGTTAATAGTTTTGAATTTTCACTCCTTTAGGCAGTCCTCATGACTGCTTTGTGTCTTATTTTTCAGTTCATATGTATGATGGATTTATGAATTAGAACCAATACCGGGATAACGTATTTCACAGTTAAGTTTTTCTACAATCTATCATGTATGGCACGCTCTCGGTATTATCACAAGTTTCAAGAGTCGAGTTTATTTACCTGAAAATTGATATACCTTTTGAATAAGAATCAGTCTTGAAAGTTGCACAAATGTTTTAAGTTGTTTCTATATTTTGTACTAGAATTTAAAGTACGAACTTTCTTGGTAGCATATAATAAAAACGTACACTGTAGTAGTATACTGCAAATAGTAAAACTTAAGAAGTAATTGCAATTTCTATTTCTCGAAATAAAACGTTATTCGTTATCTCAGTGTTATAAACGGCATCGCATCAAAAAGCTTTTCGCTTTCAGTTGCCGAGATCTGCATATTATCTACCTATAAGTAGACACGATCTACTCACATAAGACCAGCGAATGATCGCTGTGCCAAAGAGAAATAATTCAAATTACATATATTATAAGTAATCTCTTCAATCTTTTAGCTTAGATGAAAAAATGCTGATTTATGTAAATCCTTGTATTTCTAGCTGGTTAGGTTTTCGAAAGAAGAAGTTGAGTTGTTACGGAAAGATTGTAGACTAGCTTATGACCGCGGCTCCACACTTTTATTGTTCGGTTATCGTGGAAAAGAGTAGTCGGTGCTTTTTCTATTAAGAATCAAAGGTTTAGCCGTAAAAGCGTAATAGACAGACAAAGAACAGACACTTGATAGATGTAATTCTGGATTAACATTGGTCTTAGAGAGCAATATTAAGAATCACAGAGACGATAAGCGACATAACCTAATGCTAAGCTATTATGAATTAAAATTAATTAGAAAACGTATTGAAATTAATATAGCCTAATACACCGTGTAAATAAATGATTGTTATAAAAGATATTTTATATGTTCATTCTTATAATTGTGCCATAGAATAGCAAAAAAAATTGTTCAAGTAGCTTTATTGGAATACCTACTAGAATTTCGAGTTTTGGCAATATATTTATTTTATTTATATTTAATATATATGTAATAATAATAATTGCCTGGGTGACATGGGTATATAAATTTTATCAAAGTTAATATGTACTCGGGTTTTAGTTTTTATACTTTTTCTTGTTTACCTAATTTTTATTTTAATCTTTATTCTTGTAATTAACAAAGTAAAGTTAATCACGTGAGTATTGTGATAAACTAAAACTCACTTAAATCGACACTCTCACTGGAAACTTATTGAGCAAAAAATATTTTGGAATGAAAATTTATGCAAATTCATTCCGAATATAATTTTTTTTGAAGTACTTGGACGTGTCAGTTGTCTTGACGAGGGGTAACAGCCATATTTACTCGTCACATGCATACGCAAATATTGTAACTCATAGGTATAATATAATGTAGTATATAGTATAAATGGGTATACTGAGACACACATGTTTAACATATAAAGTTTTCTGTATTAATGTTTTACATTAATTACGGAGATCAAAATTTTAATATCTTAAATTAATAAGTGTGATAAACTTTGAATCTTATCAAACTTGACTTTGACTATTTCGTCAGTGCTTTGACTAAAAACTGTTGGATAAATTTTTACTAACAATGTATTTTACTTAAATTTTTTATTCAAACATGAATAAATAAATAAAAATAGGTTTAGTTTTGCAACATTGTTTGTTACATACTCTGTTGGCGTTAATTTGTAAAATCAGAAAGCGGTTCGTAATATTCAAATATTGGAATTTAGTTGTTGAGAGACCACTAAAAGTAATATGATTTTATATAGTTACATTTTAAAATTTGAATTTCATTCTAACATGTGTATTTTGTTTTAAATCTTACACAATAACATTTTATTTGTTAAAAATATACTAATGTTTTTAGTTATAAGGTCATCATCATCACCATCATCGTCATCATCAAAAGTCTTTAATAGTACATTAATGGGCACATAACTCTTTTAAGAAAGGAGATTCAAAGTTGTGCTGAAAGAAAATTCAAGTATAAGTTAAGATCTCACACATTTAGGTTGAATATGTACAAAGGCTTCCTGTATACATATTTTTATGTGTATTATTGATCTGGTGTACTTCCAAACAAATGATTGACTTCTAAACTGAGTAAAGTAAAATAAACTCACGTAATATCTTGACTCGTAGTTTTTCCTTTCGCGGTGTTGAAATATTCGCATCACGTAGGTCGAACAGAGGTACCCACAGACTACGTGTTTTGCGTCATGCAATGCATATTCTTGTTTAGGTTATAAATATGACAGACAATTTTTAATAAGGTTTAATATTCCATCGGTTATATAGCATTCCATCGAGTTCTTTAGTACCAAGTTAGATTTGCAAAGAAAAAATTGTCTTAACATACGGGTGTAAGAAACTTTATTTTCATCTTACACTACTTTCGGGCTCTCTAGATGAAAATAAGTTATTGACTGTTTTTTTTATTTTTTATTACTTCGTGTTTTAGAAACATCTTTTACAGCAAAAATAGGCTTAAATGCTTAATAATAGGCTAACAAAGTAATTTGAATCACCAGTTTGTGTTGCATCGACATTGTGATGTTTAGTGTTTCATTCAGGTCTCATGACATGGTTAATTACTTTTAATAGTAATCTGTCAAAAAATAATTAAGTATCAACGTATTGTACTCATAATTAATCAAAAATCTGATTCTATAATCTATACTAACATTATATGCGCGAAAGTTTTTGAGTATGGATGGATGCTTGCTACTCTTTCACGCAAAAACTATTAAATGGATTTGGATGAAACTTTACAGTAATATAGCTTAATCAGAATAAATTGCCACGATAATCGATATATACGCGAGCGGAGCCGGGAGCAACAACTAGTAGATAATATAACTACCTACCACAAAGTTTTGAATACAGTTACGTTTTTTCCATCTGATTCAAGAAAAAATTCGAACATCCTAATGATTTTGTTAGTAGCTTCCAGATTTAAATTAATTTTAACTTTAGAACGTGACTACAGTCGGTAAATTTAGTCTTCTTTTAAATTTATTTTGAGTCGAGTAAAATAAAGATTTATAATTTGGGATTAGATTAGAAAGTTACGCCATTATTAATTGGATAATTCGATGACGTCTAGTTTAATTCACAAAATAGTTTCTGTAAAATTAAAATAATAATCACAAATTTTAACAAAAAAACCAGCTTCAAGAACTGGAGTAAATTGAAATGGGAAAAGATGGGAAGCATAAATTTTCACATAAAAAGAATTATCAAAATCGGTTCACCCAGTCAAAAGTTATGAGATAAAAAACATAAAAAAATACTGTTGATTTGATAACCTCCTTTTTTGAAGCCGGATAATAAGCTTGCAATTGAAGTTTTATTTTCATTTTAAACGCACTTTTTTGGAAATTTATAACTAAAAGAAATATCGCAAAGTATATAATTTTAATAGTCAAAATAAATTTTATGATTTAATTCAGTACTCCGCGATTGCGAAACCGGTCAGGTCAATTACAATTATCGTGAAATAAAAAAAAAAAAAACAAAATCGGTCCATAATTGACGGAGTAATAAGAAAAATACCAATCAACTTGAGAACCTCCTCCTTTTGGAAGTCGGTTAGTTACAAGTGAGTTTTATTTAAAAAAACTAAAAAATGTTTCTTGTCCTTGAAGCGATCTTTTTAGACATTAAATCAATGCTATTTTGTTCCTGTGTAATGACTTTCCTATTCGTTTACCCGATTTACATATGAAATGATGCTGTATTATTAGTTAGTACCTGGATGACCGAGTTTTGCATAGGTTTTTATTCTTTTAAAGGCCCCCTGACGTATACAAAATTTGACGAAAATCGTTGCAGCCGTTTCCGAGATTTCTCAAAACAAATTCAACAATCACTTTCCATCCTTGATGGTCTATTTTTGTCAATTTTCATTTGTCATTTGTCTATTTATTATGACACAATTGTATCAACAGTCATGTATATAGAAAGTGGTTTTAAATACAGAAACCGTTTTACGAATTGATATTAAGGACAGCACAATTAATTCTAAGGAAAGCAAGTACAGTTTTGCAAACTTTTCAAATATCAACTCATTAAAATGCCGGCGGTACGGTCCAGTATCCGACACTTTTTGAATATGAATGTGCGACTTAAAGAATATGTACGAGAATATGTTACCGTGTTTAACGATTCTTCCTCATATTTTAATGGCATAAGTCTTTAGATTTTATAGCTTCCGAGTGAAAAGAAATGAATGACCTGTGAGCTGGTTTTCTGTGAAGCTGTGATATTGTTTCTGTAAAGAAACGGATGTCGTTTCCTTTCACTATAATGGATGAATTTCTATACCGCGATACAAGATAAGTTACTCCGTAGTTCAGGTTGTCTTAAGTAGATGGCGCAGTAGTATGTCTTTGTTTGCAGTCTATGTGGTACTTAATCGCCTCATTTCGGTTCAGTCGATTCATATGTACTCTTCCTACGATACTTTTTTCCCTTTGTCACCATTATTTACTCTATTATTATAATTTGAAAACATAAAATAATTGCATGGAGATATGTTTTTTTCGTCTAAATCATTCTTAGACTCATCTGAGGAAATGAATAGAAAATTTCAGGGAAAAAATAACAGACGAAGGAACAAGCGTTCCTTCTACTAAAACGCTCATTATGTTTAGTCATTCATTCCATTACACGCGTTACTGAAAACAAAATGGAAATGCGCAATCTTATGCGATGAATATTTGACCAACGAATATTAAAAGCATTTGAATATTCCATTGTGTTCCCATTTAAGGCCGTCTGACATCAAAAGATTGTAATTTACAGTAAAGACAACATCGTCTAGGATGGATATTATCTAATATATAAAATTCTCGTGTCACAGTTTTCGTTGCCATACTCCTCCGAAACGGCTTGACCGATTCTCATGAAACTTTGTGAGCATATCGAGTAGGTCTAAGAATCGGCCAACATCTATTTTTCATCCCCCTAAATGGTAAGGGTCACCCATCCTTAAAAAAAATTATGGCAAAACGACGTTTGCAGGGGCAGCTAGTTATTATTATAATTCTCTTTATTAAAATCAGTTCAAAAACTCATTTCAATAAGATTGTAGTGAGTTCCAGAGTTTAGAATATCCAGCAATAATATTCGAGCGATCAGTGTGATGACACAAACTTGCTACAACAAAATAGTGCTTTTTTACAGTTTATGCATAAATTATATATCCTAACGTAAAAAGGCTTTTGAGAGTCCTAAAAATAAAGAGGCTTATGTACAAATTGTAGTAGGCAAGTCAAAGTAATGAGATTTGAGAAACGCTACCAAAACTTGATTGTAAATGACATCTTTAAAAGATAATATTCATATGATATTTTTAAAATCTAACCATCATTATAAATAAATCGCAGTCCACATAGGCCCTTCCTATTGTACGCCATTGTGATCAATCTTGGGCTTTTTTTTTTTGGGACTAATCGCACCCACACGCCCACCGCTGTAACTCCTGTACACCAGCATCAACAGCAGTGATCCACGAACACACCGAGTTATGACACTCCGGAAGCCTCAGAAAAAAAAATAATAACTGTCTTGGAACCCGCAACGAAATTTATCAGAAGAAAAACAGGAGTAGTTGGAAATATGATAAGTCCACTTCCCTCCTTAGCAAAACGGGAGACAATCTTGAGCTTGTTGCATTCAGCTCCTGTCAGTCATTTTGTGGAAAATATATGATACATAGATTCTACATTGAGTGTAACCATATATTTATGGTTCACTAGACATGATCAACATGGTTGGCGCTATTTGGTGGAGGCCTTCGTTCAGCAGTGGATGGCAATAGGCTGAAGAGTAAGAGTAAGGCATGATCATGTATAGAAAGAATATCATACACGAAATACATGTTATCCCACCAAGCATAATATGTGCAGAAGAGCAGAAGAACAGAAGATAAATTAAAGCCAAAAAATGTAATAAATGTTCTCTTGTACAATTTATTTTGTACACCATTTCAGTGCTCTCAAATTATATACTCTTATTTCTCAAATACATTCATCCTCTAATGTAAATCTTTGCATACAGTCTTCCACGCGGCTCAGACGACGTGCCATTTCTATAACGTTCGCATTAAATTTGACGCGAAAAAGAAAAAAAAAATACTATGATTCTGTTCTAAGTTCATGTATAAGTGAAAAGTTTCATTGCTATAAAAATAGAGCAGAAATAACTAGAAATGATCTGCGGAAATATATTTACTATTACAAGCATTTAAATTTATACATTATTTAGAAGTTAGTTAATTTGTTATGGGAGTTTCTTTCCATACAAGATGCTCAACTACCAAACTCGCTGACATTAAATCATTGTTATACGAGTTGTAAACATACTTAATACCTATGTATTCATGTGTGTGTGTGTATGCAGGTACTTTGTTAGTCCGATAACAGAGAAGGCCTTAAACTTTAAGGGCTTCTACACATAACTACAATGCGATGCGGCCCTCCTTATGTGTGGGAGCCCTAAGTGCAGTTTAAGTATATTGCGTTTAAGAAAAAAATATAACTGCTTTATTATTTGAATAGTATATCCTTAATTTTAAACATAAACTATGTAGATAGGACGAAAATTCTAAATAATGCTACCGCGCCGCGCCGAGTTAATGCATTCACCGCTTGGCCTCATTTCCAGGGCGTACACCTCTTTCTGGTTAAATTGATGAGCTTAGATTGACGGTTCTTTAGACTCTACTTCATTTGAATTTCTATTTGCATAATTGTGGAGTTTACTGACGACATGTGTTTGGTAACTTTTAAGAAAGGGCAACAAGTTTACTGTAAAATTATTTAATGATAAAATAAAATGTCAAAATTTATATAGATACTAGCTGAACCCCGCGGTGTTACCCGTGGTTATTGTTGGACCGCGAGTAACGCTGCGCGAAAAAAGATAGTCTAAAAAAAAGTAGCCTAAGTTACTCCCTGGATCATCAGCTACCTGCTAGTGAAAGTCCCGTCAAAATCGCCAGCCGCCGCCGTCCAGTTGCAGAGATTACCCGGAACAAACAGACAGACAGACAGACAAACATTTTTTTAACTACATTTTTGGTATCTATACCGTGTATGTATACAAACATATGCATTTAGTAAAAAGCGGTTATTTTTAATATTACAAACAGACACTCCAATTTTATTTATTTGTTTAGATTTAGGAATTGAATAGAGAAGAAGGAATCTTTATTAGTGACAATGAGATTTTTAAAGTAAATCAATATACTTTTACCGACCAACGTTTGTTGTTGGGTACCAAAATCCATACCTATATTATAAATGCGACTCTGTCTGTCTGTCCTGCTTTCACGGCTACACCGCTGCACCGATTTTAATTAAATTTGGCATGAAGATACTTTGATTCTTGAAGACGAACATAGGCTACTCTTTGCTTTGCAAAAGCTAGTTACATATAAAATAAACTAAATTACAGTTTATATTGACATAGCTTAAAATGAAGTAGTGTGAGCTATTCCTCAAAAAGTTTAATTGGTCATCTATATGCATATGTATGTATTTAAGACATTACACATATAATATAGAAACCTATGTACATAACCTTAATTGAAAAGAACAGTAACAATATTTACATACAAGCGTCAAAAAAACTCCACATTTTCGCCTACTGGTAGCGTTCCCAAAAGACTGACTCTATTGTTCAACTTGAATTATGATAAGATTTCCAACAGAAATCATTGTCTAATCTTAACATTTTAATCTAATTACCTTATTTTATAAGCATCCAACTAAAGTTCTAGAAGGGTTCTACATTTCAGATCTGTCAATTAAGGAAAGACGCGTCGGCAATTGTCTTTTCCCTGTCATATCCTATTCAAAGCCTTAAGTTATATAAACTCGACATAACGTGACCCAAATACATAATATTTGTATTATTGTTGTATTTGTATAACCGTACATTTACAGGATCAGAATAAACAAGCATTTGTTTAGTTTGCTTCATATTTCCCTTGTCAGGTATTAGTAATGTAGAATGGAACATACTTTATTGTACACTAATTACAAATGATTAAAGTTGAATATATCAAGAAGATATGTACAATGGGCGGCTTCATTAATAAAAGCAATCTCTTCCAGGCAGTAGTATTTGGAAACTAGCGAAAACGTATGTTTATTCTGAGAGGAGCTCCCGCTTTCATTATTATTAAAACTGACGAAATATATACTAAATAAATATATACTTAGTGTTTTTGTCACTGTTATTAGTGACAGTTGCAAATAGAAAAAGTTGGCAAAAAATAATTTAGTCCCCTTATTTGCTTTACCTATTTTCTTTAATTGCTTTTCGCGATATAATAGCAAGGTCACCGGAGCTCAAAACTCCTTCAAACTGTTCTATTATAGCTACTACCCTGTGGGGGGAACCCCGCTGAATCTAGAGGAAATTGGGTTTATATTGTTGGGAGTTTAAGTCTATACAAATCTATACTCTATACAAATAAATAAAATTTGGAGTGTCTATTTCTAATGTTAAAATAATTTTACTTTACTAAACGTATATGTTTCTATACACAGTAGATATAAACAAAGTAAATTTTCCTACAATTTTTGTCTGGCTGTCCGTCTATTTGTCTGTTTCTTTTGGCTAATTTCTCGAACAGCTAGACCCATTTTGACGGGATTTTTACTGGAAGATAGCTGATAATATAGGGAGTAACTTAGGCTACTATTTTATACTAGTTTTACCCCGCGGCGTCGATCGCGGTTGTTATTGTACCTCGGGAAATACCGCGGGATCAGCTAGTCAACACTGATAACGAAACATTGTTAGGCTTGATATGTATTTTAAAATTTCATAATCGTTGTAAAAGGGAATTGTTAAAAACACTTTTTACAAGAAAACACACTTTGCTGAGATCATAAAATAATATCTGCCGTATGTAAGATTCGCTTCTTACCAGTTTCTCCCTAATATTACCTAAATTGCTAGCTAGCTAGCTAGATTGTTGAGGTGTTTATGATCCAAAATGATTTCTCACATTTCGTTAACTGTAATGGAGATGTTGCAATTTATTTGAATTTTTGCTTTGAAAATAATTTTATCAAGTCCCGTTCAAATCAAGTTTCAATAAAAATACAAGATCTTTGTTTCTTTTTACAAATAATTGGTGCTAGACAATTCTTTTGTTGAAATGGTTCAGGTGACCGGAATCCATACTCCAATTATAGGGGAAGGGGAGAATCAAAGAGCAGAAAATGTGCCTCTTGAGTTGAAGGTACATTATTATTTTCGTTGTAGCATTCTTTCTACATAAACTAATAAAACCGGTGAAGTGCGAGTCGTACTCGTGCACGAAGGGTTCCGTACCATAATCAAATTACCACCATCACGTACCATTGTATACGGGCAAAAATCTGTGAAAATTTAGCCTAGTTATCTTTTGGGTACGGAACCCTAAAAACGAACTGTTCTCCTTTCCGTGAGTAAGGGTCGACATCAGTCAACACTTTTTATAAAAAAAGAAACAAGTATGTATGTGAATGGAGGCAACCTCATCTCACGTTACGATTTACATACTAATAGACTTTTAAAATATTCTCAATTGCGGTTCTTTACTCGTACGAAACTAGAACACTAACACCAAATTTTACCAAAACACGGTACATAATATTGGCGTCATGCGGTGAAGTTATGCTGAAAGACTTCGATTAAAGCGATTCCCGTGGGATTGGAGCTCGCTCACCTACTACGATAGACTCGTAAGTACACAACGATCTATTTTATTTTTCATCCCCTAACACCTCTCCGCTCTTTGATGTTCTGAATCGTTTATGTTATTGGGGCAATTCGATTTCGTGATACGTCACTATAAATATTTATATATTTGTAAGCGATTGCTGTGCGAAGTAGGGGATTGATTGATGACTACTTGAGATGAATTGTCCCGATTCCGTGTTATGTTTACTTGTTAATCGATTATTTAATGACAGTCATCAATAGGGTTGAATATTGATTGTTAGCTCTCTGTCATAATGTGTTAGGTACAAATGATAATGGAAAGTTTAATGGGCCTTTAAAAAGTTGTCAGACTTTTAGCGTTTTTTACCAGTTAAGCAACAAAATTAGATTTGAATCATAACATTATCTACATTTGCTGATAATTTAAAAATATCTGCACAAAAACCCACAAAAGCAAACTGTTGGGATAATTTTATGACTTAAATTGAATATATACTTTAAATAATAAACAAGAAGCTACCCGTATTGAGACAAACAGGCAGTGTTCTTAAAAGAATAAGTTAATAAGTAAAGTTATAAAACTGTATAGGTCAACCTTCGCTCCGGGAACGATAAGATCAGTACCTTCATATTGTTTGAAACAAACTGCCAAGTAATTACATTTTGCTGTTAAATTCTGGGGACAGACCACCATTATTGTGCAAAGGGAATAATAAAGTTTTATGAGACGACATCATGAACACATTTCACATAAATTGAAATGAACTTTATTTTATTCTTAATATTTTCACTCAACAGAATGGTGCATTTTTACGATTCAGTGTTATTACAGTCGGTGTAATAGCATTTATCATAAAATTTATACTAATGCAGGCGAGAAAATAATAAAATATTTAAGACTTTATCAGCGGACAAAAGTCCGAGTTTACGAGCAGTGAGGACGAGGTGACCCGGGCACGTCCGTCCGCCGGAAGACAACCAACAGGAAAGTTACGAGTTAAAGTATTATCGTCAAAGATACAGCTCTTTTTCTGACAGTAACACTGACAAAAATTGTATTTGTCACACCAATATCACTGATATATTTACCAGTTTGAATTATACGACACAGCAGGGTTGATTGTGTTATGTCATAAAATATTATAGGAAATATTAGAGCCATATCAGACTGTGGTTAGAGGGAATATGAGTACTGTATGTGATTTACTTCTTAAGTGTATTTTTTCTATCTTTAATTCTTTTCGTGTCATATATCCGGTACCGACCAAACTATTCTATCATCTGAAGTTGGTACGCATGGTGCTGTTAGATTTATTACTGCATTGCGTTAAATAAGTATATTGAACCACATAACATTATTCATGTAATTAAAATTAATAATTCATTACTCAACAATAAATAATTGCTGTTGAAATCGACCTATTGATGTCTTTTTTTAACGTAATGTAACTGTGAGAAACTTGTTCATAGAACCACATCTAAGTTCTACTAATACTTACAAAAAGTACCAACTTTATTTGCTATATTGCAGTTTCAGACTTGGTCAACTACGTCACTTGTTAAGGTCCTTAGGTACCTTGGGCTTAAGTAATAAACTGGCCTTAACTTAAAACCCGGTGCTATTCTCTCTTAATCGCCACTCCAAGTTTGCTCGGAGCGATAAAACACGCCCTAAATCGGTACATCAATGAACTTGATCGTTGATAGTTTCTGATCTTCGCTCGGGTGAATGTGGTTGTTCTAGAATCTCTTGGCTGATAAAGTTAGGGATGAGTTTGACGTGGGTTGTGTATCGTACTATAAATATTAGTTACTGTAGCGTTGAGTGGACATTAGTGAATACCCATCTCTTTATATTTCATTGATTGATTTTTTTTCATGAATTTCGTCATGAAATAAGCATTTTGAGTCATCGTAAAACTGCTTGGCAAAACTGCAGTTCTCTAACCTGCATAATACATTCGATGTCATTAACAATCACATCACAGATGATTAATTAGTGCAGTTAAAATATGCCCTAATTCTTTATTATGCATATGAAAATTAAAAAGACATAACAACATCTTGGCCGTTTGTGTAACAATTGACGTCAATGATTCCAAATAATAAATACAGAAATAGGTTAGTGTCTTTCTTTTATTAATAAATTTTGACTGTCGCCAATTATTTATGATCTGTTAGCGAGATGACTACACTTAATCCAATTCTAGAACCATTAATGTCAGGTCAATAAAATCAATAAATTATTACCATCTATTTGGGCTGTATTGACGTCATTGTAGTCTAGAATGTTCTAAGAAAAGGGATTACTATAAATTAACTAATTGGAGTTTATTGAATGGTGAATATTTGGGACGAATTTTTAAGAAAAGCAAACGAATTAACGTCCGGAAATTGTCTATAACCGGCAAAATTAACCGGCGATTTGCAGATATTATTGAAATAATTTAATAAATACCTGATGTAAATTTCAGGTTTCCTAAACAATATTATTGGGAATTTAGGAAAAAAAATTGATATCGTCTGGCAATACTTAATAATCGACAAAAAGTCTTGGATTTTCTTTTTGAATTCTAGAAATAGTAAATAAAAAGATAAAAAAGTCAAGTTGCCTAAAATATATTGTTTTGAATTTTTTCATTCTAGCATTAGTCTGGTGTCGTAAAAAATGATTTTATATTTAGCTTGTCTTTAACGAAGTAAAAAACGATTGTATTTAGTTACTTCACTCAGATAGCCATTTCTATTAACTTTAAATATGAATTTATAGAATTGTTGGTAAATATTCGGTTCTAGCGAATGGATTTGCCTTAGTTTTTAATTTCACGTTTCAAATATTAAAATATGAATCATTTTCACAAACGCTTACTGTGTATCTGTACAAGTCTATGATTTGAGAGCTTTATACTAGATCTAACATTAGCATTTGCATGTTGGAACATTTTTGTTTGCGTAAAATAATGGGTACTTATCAAAATGTTACATTTTATACTCGTGAGATGTCTTTTTATAACCCCTACAAAAAAAGTAGGGTACATTATAGTATGAATATTTATATATTGAATAACAGGGCAATGAAAATATATGTACATTAACAAAATATGCCGGTGAGAACGAAAAAGATTATAATTTAACACTAGACTACTCTGAATAATTATCTAAGTTTATATATAAATGCTGTAGTGACTGGTAGGAGCTCTTTGATAAACGGTCATTAGAAAAAGGGATATGGTATAAGACCATACAATGTGAGCCACTTCGTGTGCCCTGGAGCATGAATAATAGGTTAAATAGGCAACTAATTGTCGTTGTTCATAAACTCAGATCTGGATCTATCCCATTTCTTTGTTATATGATGAAGAAAACCGCTTCGATTGTGAGGAATGTGAAGTTGTGGAAGTTTTACACCATTTATTGATAGAGTACGTCAGATATGATTCTAGTAGAAAAAGTTTAGAGGCCGACTTGAATTTAAATGGAGCCGACGTAGGAAAGTTTCACAAAATTCTATCGCAACCAAACAGCAATGATGCAAAAACGTTGTTCAAGTTCATGTTGATTATGTGAAGATGATAAGTGTGTAGTAACATGTTCAGGATATCATAGAACTGATACAAGGCGTGCGTAAAAAAAATATAAAAAAAACACAATGCAGTCATAAGGACTGCCGTCAGGAGTAGAGACTCAAAATTATAAACAAACTGTGGTTTAAGCTTACCTGAAATTGAATGAGCCTTAAAATAAAATGCGCGATAAAAAGAAGTAAAATATTCCTTGAAGACTGATAACCACAGAGATGCTTATTGTGATGTTATAAAAATATAAGTTTCTGCTATACAGTATAAACACTATAAACATATTACCCGAGCGAAGCCGGGTTTTCATCTAGTGTTTTTATAAAGTACTTCACTCATTTTCCTTTACTATTTCTTCGTCACTTTTTTTAAACGCTTATTTATTTTATAAATTTATTGAACATACAATACGGATTTATTATTATCTAATTTACGTCTTCGCTAAGAAACAACAATGTTTTTAATGAAAATGACGGCCTTGTCGACTCGTCGTCAAGGCGCTCTGTGCCGTCGTAGGTTACATCACGTGTCCTGTCGCGAGTTTAACATGCTTAAACCATCCCATTACATTTTTTAAAAGTGCACAACGTCGCTGAAGAAGTTTTCACTTCAAAAATATCATATTTAGAATTTTCTCGATATTACCCACCGGATTAGCAAGTGTTAGGGGAAGGGACTGACCATATTAGCCGCAAAACTAACAACCATTGGGATGAAAGAGTTCTAAATTGGAAACCGCGTTTAGGCAAACGTAGTCTACGTAGTCAGGTGGTGTGGCGATTTGCGCAAGATGGCTGGCAGGAGCTGGGTGCGAGAAGTCTAAAACCGATCAGACTAGCATCCAACAGGACAGTACTATGGACAGCAATATGCTGTTGATAATGATATATAATTTTCTCACATTTAAACTCAAAAAGAGATACATGGCTTCTGTCTTCTATTGAACATACTATTTAACAAAATAACATCTAAATATACCAGTACCACTGAAATTCATTAGCAACGAAACAAAATTAATGCTCGTAAAACATGCACTTTGCTCCAGTGACCGTTAATTTCGAGGAAAACGAATGATATTGAAACAGTTTGTTGTCACTTGTTTGTATTTATTGTATGCAAATAGCTGTAAACAAAACAATACTATGAAAATTCTTTATGTTCTATATTATACGATTAATGAATTTGCAAGCGGGTTAATTATTACCATATATATTACACGCGGAAGCTTATGATGAAAGATGTATTAAAATGTTGCACTTAAACATACTATAACGGCATAATAGATCTAAAAGAAATTGGGCACCAAGATAGATTAGAATCTGAAATAGCACATGGTATAATTGAAATTAAAGGAGAATAAAGCAACGAGTAAAAGCTAGTAGACCGTAAACGAGTTAGAAAAATGCTGTCCATTTTCAGTTCCTTTGCTATGTCGTTATTATTTTTAAACTCATTTACAGTATAATTTCTCGCTCCAGAGCTTAAAGAGAATTGCGCCATCAAGTGATAACATTACTGTGATAGAGCATTTAAAATCTAACCCCATAGTTATAAGCACTTTATTTTAAACTAATGTTTCTTTTGCACTTCGCTTTTAATATTATTGGAAAGAATTATCGGCCTCTCTCTTACGTTGCTGTGTATGGACTTATAAATTATCAGCACCTAATTAAATATATATATAAGAAAATATGGTGGAAGTCAATAAGATTTTGAGTATTAAGTATTGAACAGTAATAATCTTTACTAATTTAATAAATTCTAAAGTAACTATGTGTGTGTACCGCTTTCACAGCTTAACCACTGTACCGATTTCAATGAAATTTGGCACAGAGATACTTTGATTCTTGAGAAAAGACATAAGCTGACTTTACCGCGATAATCAAAATATACGCGTAGGAATATCAAATAGCTATGCAAGGCGCATAAAATTCAATGCAAAGCCGCAAAGGCTATTGTACCACATCGATTAGCCACTATGATTCTCCTAAGTAATTATCAGTCAAAGTTTCTTAAATCTAAATAGTACGAGTACTATTTAGATGTAAGAAACGTTGAAAGAAACTTTGGATGATGATGGTTGAGATAAAAAGATAATCAGCAAACAAATCGACTTCTGCAAAACAATAAAAACAATTCTTATTGTTTTAAAATATATTTTTATATAATTTAAATTATTTTACTTAATTGCACTTCTCAAAAAATATCATTTACTTCAGGAAAAATAAACAAGCTTTTAAAAAATACATTATTCTATACATTCCTAAGCTGCTTTTATTTATACATGAACTATAAATTCACAGTATACTTAAACCTACTATTGATTCTAGATAAAATGATGGACAACATTAATTTCTTACTCCCTTCCGCTAGCATTTACTTCTGTAACCTTATTTTCATTGATTAGTTAAATGAAGCTTTTATGCAATTTTGTTAATATATTTATATGAAAGGGTCTAAAGGGATACCACAGGCGAAATTTCAAAGTTTCGTCACGCACATTTGTCACAAAAGGGCGCTCTTTCAATTTGTCACTGATTATGGTGAAGTTTTACGGTAGATAAACGAACAAAAACATGCTGCTGGGAAAAGACATCCTGTTCTTTGTGTACTCAAAGAAACAGGAAATTGCATATCCATGAGAAAACTTGATGAAAAATATTTTTGTAGTTTGAGTATTTCATTCTGCAGTGTAAATGGAATACAATGTTCATATTTGGTGTAATACTGATAGAGCGACAAATATTGGTCGTTAAACATGCTAGTCGTGCTAGTTATAAAACAAAAAAGTGTATTCCTAAAGCCCTTACACATTTTTGTATTTTCCATGCTCGCGTTAGATTATACATGCAGATTGTATATAATATGTACATGCCTGTATACACGAGCGTGGTAAAATGTGTTTTACTTGTACTAAAGCGATTGCATAGAATATTGAATGAATGCAAAGGAAATACATTAAAATTTGCTTGAGCTTTGCTTTGTACTAGCGTTGGGAGTGATTATTACTTTTGTGTATCTTAACTAATTTCAAATTCAAATTCACCAAGAACTGTCTCTTTAATACTGTGTGAACGAGGTTTACGTCTTGGCTGGAAAGCGCTGGGTTAAATGAAAGTCGGAATGCAACTGTCTCAAATTAGTTATAATTTATTGACTACAACACTGTTTCATTTGCTCCCAAAATGCTCATCAATACAAAATTTATATTCGTATATAAATATGACTTGTAAAGCAATCATAGTGACATTTAATTTGGTACAACGCCATCTATCGAGCGCGCGGAAAATCTGCGTAACAAATTGTTTTGAAACCTAAACATACCGCCCACCAAGGACATTATGACAAATTGTCCTTAAAATAAATAAACGATATAATACCGCCCACCATGCAACCAGGTAGCAGGTACTGCTCAGACTGAGGTAATAACATTGGTGGTGACAACAAAACAGTAAGAAACCTAATGCTAATATTTAAGATTACCCTATTCAAAATACATTATATTTTTTATCTTACATATATATTCTTACTTTAGCAAATAAACAAATTCAAACTCGGACACAAGGTTAGATACAACGTTACACATAAATAGTATTAATATTCCTACTTCCAACTTAACTGTATCGAATCCTAAGAAAACAAATAACTATGCTCAAGAAGCCACCGGAAGGATACACACTTTAGAAACAGGTCTCTTTATCAAAGAAGATTTGGTACGGAGCGTTACTACGCGCGTCACACCATCAGGACCAGGGTGCTTAGCTTCGATTCGACCTAGCAACCAGCGTCCGGGCGGGAGATCATCCTCTTTTATTAGAGCTACGTCACCAATAACAGGTTCGGGGGTGTGTAAAACCCATTTATGACGTTGCAAAAATTGGTTCAAATAATCCTGAGACCAACGTCGCCAAAAATCTTGAGTCATTCTTTGGGTAAGCTGCCAGCGTCTAAGAATGGACACATTGGCTGCTTCGAAATTGTCGTCAGGCACTAGCACCAACGATTCTCCAACCAAAAAATGACCAGGAGTTAACACCTCCAATTCCCTTTGATCCTCCATGAACGCGAGCGGCCTCGAGTTGAGACATGCTTCGATTTGCGCTAATACTGTTGTCAGCTCTTCAAACGTTAGCGTGGAATTGCCGACAACCCGTTTCAGGTGATGCTTAGCTGACTTTATACCCGACTCCCATAACCCTCCCTGATTAGGTGCATGGGGTGTTATGAAAGTCCATTGAGTGTTGTTATTTGCGAGACTTTCACCAAGTTCAGCCATGAATTTAGAGTTTTCTCTACTAAACATCTTGGTTAGCTCTCGTGCGGCTCCCACGAAGTTAGTGCCATTGTCACTATAGAGTTGAGCGCAGTGACCCCGTCTGGCAACAAACCTCTTAAATGCAGCCAAAAACCCCTTGGTCGTCATATCGCTGACGGCCTCCAAATGGATGGCCCGTGTTGACATGCATATAAAAAGGGCGATGTAGCCCTTGTAGGACTTGTTGCCTCGTCCCGGAGAGACCCTAATGTTGATAGGACCAGCGTAATCAACACCGCTGTTCAGGAAGACTTTATTAGGTGTCACGCGTGGAGAGGGGAGTTGACCCATCAGTTGATTTCTAGTCTTGGCAGAGTATCTTATACAAGTAACACATTTTCTATAACATGCCTTGACTAGAAGTTTAACTCCCACAATCCAATATGTCGACCTTAAGAAGGTGATCATGGCTTGTGGTCCCCCATGCATTGTCTTTCTATGTGCGTCCAATATTAATAAACTCGTGAGAAAGGAATCCTTGGGCAAAAAAATTGGATGTTTGCGATTGAAATTTAAATTAGACATTTCTAATCGCCCGCCTACTCTTATTATTTCATCTGCATCCAAAAATAAATTCAAGGATTTGTATTTTCCTTTTGCGTTCGAATTGGGACCCAATCTCTTCAACTCCGTGATTTCCTCTTGTAAATATTCTATCTGACATCTCTTGATACAGACTTTCATCGCTGCGTCCAGTTCTGATTTTGTTAAATAACTTTTCCTCGGTTGGAGTGCATTGTTAACTGCAGGTCTTCTATAATTTAGGAATCTTCTGCAGTACGCCACTACACGCAACAATTTCTGTAGAGAGGAAAATCTGTCCCAAAAAGAGTCTTCAATGATGCCAGTATTTACCTTAACCTCCTCCAGTTGTGTACCTAAATGTTTCGGTTTCTTGTAATTTATAACCGTTTCGCGTAAGAATTCAGGTCCATCGAACCAAATGGACGTATTACAGAGTTCACTTGGAGCTATGCCTCGTGTGGCACAATCTGCGGGATTCTGCTTAGACGAGACGTGTGACCAATATTGTGTATCTAACGTATTTAAGATTTCAGACACGCGATTGGCCACAAACGTCTTCCATCGACTCGGATGACTATTGAGCCAGGCTAAAACTACCTCCGAGTCCGTCCACGCGTGTAAATTTTCAGTCTCCACCTTCAGAACCGAAGCTACTTCTCTCATGAGCCTAGCCAATAAAACTGCCCCACATAGTTCCAGTCGTGGTATTGACACCTGCTTAACAGGCGACACCTTTGTCTTCGATGTTATCAAGACCACCTGTATATTGCCAATTTCATCTACAACTCTTAAATATATCACGGCGGCATAAGCCAGTTTAGATGCATCAGAAAACCCGTGCAGCTGTATTTCGCGACTGCTGGAACTGGTATGGCACCACCGAGAGATTTCCACAGCAGCCAACGAAGGTAAGTTCTCACGGTATGTAACCCATTCATTAACCAGACTGTTGGGGACTTCTTCATCCCAACCGATACCTGCTAACCAGAGCTTTTGTATTAAAACCTTTGCTGTAATTATGCTAGGTGCCAGCCAGCCTAATGGATCAAAAAGCTTGGATATGTCTGATATGATTTTTCGTTTAGTAATAGGTGCAGTCATATTAGGTAGTTCTATGGAGTACTTGAAAACATCCGCATTGGAGTCCCAGGTGAGTCCCAGTATTTTAGTTACATTATCAATTTTTAGTTTTAGTTCCTTATCCTTATTTATAACTAAACCATTATTTATTCTTTCAACTAATTCCTTACTATTACTATTAAATTTTTGCAATTTAAATCCCCCCTTCAATAGGACTGTATATATTATTTTATAAAGCTCGTATGCCTGATCCACATTTTCAGCTCCTGACATGTAATCATCCATGTAAAAGTCAGTTAAAATGCTTTCAGATGCCTTGGGATTATCCTGACATTCGTCATAGGCTATCTGATGTAGAACGCGAACGGCTAAAAAAGGTGCAGAAGCTGTACCGAATGTTACGGTGGTCAACTCGTATTCACTGATGCAATCATTTGGGTCATCCCTCCAAAGAATACGCTGAAATATTGTATCTTTTCTATCAACTAGTATCTGCCTGTACATCTTTTCGATGTCCGCAACTAGGCATATGCGATTTAATCTCCAACGCATGATTATATTACGCAGATCCCCTTGAAGCGTTGGTCCAACTAACAAATTATCGTTCAACGCTAACCCGTTCGATCCTTTACAGGATGCATCAAAGACTACTCGCACCTTGGTCGTCACCTTATCCTCCCTAACGACAGCATGATGAGGTAAGTAGATAGCCGAATGGTTATTTGGTTCATTCTTTATAATCTTTTCCATGTGATTTAAATTCAAATATTCATTAATTACTTTACTATACTCTTCCTTTAGTGAACTGTTTCTACTCAATTTTGACTCTAAACCTTTTAACCGTTTTTCAGCTATCGCCCTAGAATCACCAAACTGTCTCATCAAGGTGGCATCACGAAGCGGTAACCGAACCACGTACCGACCATCTTCGATTCGCGTGGTAGTAGATGAAAACAACTGTTCGCATTTTAACTCATCATCTGTGAGCATTTTATTTGTTTCAGCCGGTTCTTTTTCCAGTTCCCAAAACCTCTTTAAGAGGTCGTCCGTTGAAACGCGAGAATGCATGACAGTGATATGTGAGTAGGTGTCAGACGTGTTAGCCACTTCAGATACTCCAGACAATATCCACCCTAAAGCCGTTTTTTGTGCTAACATGGTACCACTAATATTCCGCTTAATGCCTGCGTGGATTACCTGACTATAGACCTCAGCACCTAACAAAATATCAATTTTGTTAGGCCTGTAGTACTCAGGGTCAGCCAGCTCCTCTTCCGTCAAGTCTACCCATTCTACCCTGGTTGCTTGAGTAACCGGGAGAAGGGTCGTGACTGACTTCAGCACATAGGCATTAACCGTTATTTGATGGTTAGGATTAGTTCTAGACCTCACTTTTACTATGACTGTGTAATTAGACGTGACACTCTTGTCACCCCCTACACCCAACACCATATTTTTTGTCGCAATCCTTTTCAGACCCAAATATTGGACCATAGCTTCCGTTATAAAGGAACCTTGCGACCCCTGATCTAGTAATGCTCTAACCACCCTATACGTACCATCCCTTGACTCAGCTTTAACTAAAGCTGTTGTCAATAACACAGTCTTCCGACAGTTCCCAGTAGACAAATAAGAAACGACTGACTTACCAGACTCGCCACTTGATGCTGCTGATTCTCTATCTTTCAGCTTCATCATCCTTGATGATGAGGCATCCCCACGTGAAGTGTTAGCGTCCGTACTACTGATTCCAGTAACATTCATATCCTGGTGCAACAATGAATTATGGCGGCGCTTGCACTGTTGGCACCTTATTGCACTTTTACACAACCTGGCTGAGTGATTGCTGTTGAGACAAATAAAACATAAGTTGTTTTCCTGAACAAATTGGCGACGTTTAGTTACAGGTTCATTAATAAAACTTTTACAAGCCCCGATTTTGTGACTAGCTGAACAATATACACATGATACAGTTATCAGCGCTTTATCCTTGATGGAAAGAAAGGAATTTAATTTTCTTTGAGACTTCTTGGGTTCTTCGGCCTTACTATCGCAGCCTTCAAGCCCTCGGAAGCGACCCGTGAGAAACCTTGAGAACTCCGAAAACGTAGGTAACTCCTCATTACGTTCATCGGAGACCTTTAGTTCCCAAGCCTTCTTCGTGTCTCTGTCCAGTCTTTCACTTATCAAGTAAATTATAATTAAGTCCCACGATGATATATCAACTCCCAAATTTTTTATTGACTCTAAACAATCAATAGTTGTATTTAAAAGGGATTTAATTCCCGACGCCGATTCATGTAATAACGGTTTTTGGTTCATTAATTTTTTCATAATGCCCTTTGCCAAAAACTTTTTATTATTATACGTGCTATCTAATTTTGCCCAAGCTGCTTCGTAACTATCTCCTGTGACCCTCGTGTTGCGAAGCAATTGCTCTGCTTCACCCGTTAAGTGACCTTTTAAATAATAAAATTTTTGAGACTTGTCCAAATTACTATCGTTGTGTACCAACCCCAAGAACAAGTCTCTAAAGGTGTGCCATTCCGAGTAGTTACCCGAAAAAGTAGGGATTTTTATTTCCGGTAACTTAACCCTATTTTTAAAAATGTTACTCTTACCTTCAGATTCGACCTGTGAAGCAATAGTAGCAGTTCCAAGTTTTAACAATGTTTCCTTCAGTTCCGATTTATGTTCAATATATAATTCTTCCACAACATCATACACACAATTTTTAATATAATCTGAACTATAATATTCGGCCCTTTTTAGTTGTTTAACCATATTATTGTGATTATTACAGAACATTTCCCACTGCTTCTCGAAGTTCTCTAGTCGAGTTTCAATATATGAACATGTTCGTCGATCCTTAGGGGACTTTTTGAAGTTACTGACTGCCTTAAGCATTTTTTCTTTAATGTCCTCCTGCAGAACTCCGAACGCGTCCATATTTGCAAAGATATTTCTAGAATTCACAACTTAACACACTACTATCCCGATTTAAGTTTAGATTTATACGATAATTCACAATGTAATTCACTATTAAACACAATTTTATTTTTATAAAATCCCAATATGTGGGTAAAATGACAAACGTTATAGAAACTTCGAGCAATTTCAATCACAAATTATAGCACAAGAGTATTTTGAATACGAATATTGTTATTTACCGCTTTCAACCACTTTAATATCTTACAACTTTATAACTTCAATATTTTACAAGTTCTAATGTTCACTTAGGTACATATAAAACGATACACTAACTAAATATAACTTGTAAACAAAACTTTTTCAAACGAATTTTTCTAAGTGTTTTGGACTTAGTATTTCTATGTAAAAACGGGCATAGGTTCCCCGTCTCAACAGAGAATTGCCTTAAACTATTACAAGTCCAACACCGAAGTTAATTATACAAGTTTGTAAAGCCTAAACATTAAGGTTGAATTTACTAGTGTTATTGCACAGAAATTAGAAATATAAATATAGTTTACTTTTTTTAAAAGTTATCGCACTTGAAGTAAAAAGATCGCAAATGTACTCACAGTTTTTGGTCACCTTTCCACATATACACAATAAACAATCACTTGCCGCAACGCCCTCTGGTGAGCGTTTGGTGAACCTGCTTGATCGATGTCACCCCGTGTTTGTAGTAGATTTTTTCTCAGTGCTTCCGTACTCCACTCAATTGTAGCTCCTTATTCACCGCTAGATGGCACCTCCCAATTTCCAATTAATTAGGCCTTAGTACCGTCGTTTGCACCAACGTTCCTTCAGCGCCCAACGTCTTCCTGACGTCCGCGTAGGAACTTTTGTTCTAGTTAGCAATCCACTAACTAGTACCTAACAAGGTGGGTGATTCCGGTATCACCACCGAAGAAGCTACCAAAAACAGCGCTTTTTGTCAACCGGCTTCGAACGGACCATGAACGAGGTTTACGTCTTGGCTGGAAAGCGCTGGGTTAAATGAAAGTCGGAATGCAACTGTCTCAAATTAGTTATAATTTATTGACTACAACACTGTTTCATTTGCTCCCAAAATGCTCATCAATACAAAATTTATATTCGTATATAAATATGACTTGTAAAGCAATCATAGTGACATTTAATTTGGTACAACGCCATCTATCGAGCGCGCGGAAAATCTGCGTAACAAATTGTTTTGAAACCTAAACACTGTGGTAGAGTGTTTAATCACTCTCCTCTCCTCAACTTACGTAGATTATGTAGATCAGATTCATGACATTCACTTCAAAAGAATTTTCATTTTATTTAACTAGACCGCTGGATTTATACCCAGTCGATTGTCGTAGTAAATAATATTTACTTATAGTTTAGAATATACTAGCAGACCCACGCAACCTCGTTTGTGTCTCCTATTGCCCGTAGCGTGATAATTTTCCCCCGTTTTTGAAACATTTTTCATTGGTGCTCCGCTCCTATTGGTCTTAGCGTGATGGTTTATAGCCTATAGCCTTTCTCGATAAATGGGCTATCTAAAACTGAAAGAATTTTTCAAATCGGACCAGCAGTTTCTGAGATTAGCGTGTTCAAACAAACAAACAAACTCTTCAGCTTTATATATCTATACTAATATATAAAGCTGAAGAGTTTGTTTGTTTGTTTGTTTGTTTGTTTGTTTGTTTGTTTGTTTGAACACGCTAATCTCAGGAACCGCTGGTCCGATTTGAAAAATTCTTTCGGTGTTGGATAGTCCATTTATCGGGGCAACAATGAAAAATGTTTCAAAAACGGGGGAAATTTTCACGCTACGGACAATATAAGGCGCAAACGAGGTTGCGTGGGTCGGCTAGTTAGTATGGATTAGTCACCATATGTTTTACGAGGAAAGACATTATTAATTACATGAGGATGGTCTTCGAAATATTTTATTGCAATGCCTAGTCTTGTGATTGGCGTAATACTTAAAATTACATCAAGTTATAAAGCAATTTATCATTTAAAGTTACAAATGAGTTTGTTGAACTCTTGGAATGTGTACGTAAAAAAAAAATATTTTTACCAGTTTTAATCGAGATTAAAGCTGATCTTGGGTTGATAATTCACAGCAAAATCTTGTTGTGTATTATCCTATACTTAACGGGCAAGGGTGTTAAGCTTGAGAAGGAAAACGTGGGACAAACCCAATACCAAACATGTCTGTACTATTGTATACTAAAACCTTCTTTTTCTTTTTTAAGGGGAGGCTTGTGTCCAGCAATTGATGACATGCTTTAATACTACAACAGGTTGCATAGTACGAGAACGATTGCAAGTTTTAATAGGAAACTTTTATGTTTGTCGATTGGTGGTAAGTCCCTTCTAATTACCTATAGCTGCCTGCCCATAACTGCTTCGGTGGCCTCCTGGTATCGTATGCGATAGCTCTGCTGTGCGCATTGCGGTCTCTCGGTCTCGGTCCAGGTCGGACCAAATTCTTGTATGATTTGCAAATATTGGTTTCGAAGTTTGGATGTTTTCTATGTATAATATGTATGTATTTACAAAAAAAGTATATATGTATTTATATCAGTTGTCTAGTGCCCATAACTCAAGCTTTGCTTTGCAACATGGGACTAGATGGCGTTGTGTGTTAGTTGTCCGGAATATTTATTTATTATTATTTACTAACTAATGGTACTATAGGAATAAAACTAAGATCAGTTCTCGAAAGTTTTAAGGCCGTACGAGTAGAGTCTATTACAATTTATAGTGGACTGAAGGTCTGGAGTATGACTTTTACTAACTGGTGTTAGACTAAGCAAGATTGCTCCATAGACAAGGGCCATTCAATCGCTGTAGGATTAGAGTAATTATTAAAAGCTATGATAATTACTTAATTCTTGCTTCTGTTTGGAAATTGAAATTATCGAAACCAACACCCATTTAGTACTCAGAGTTTGTAAATCGCTAGCCCGATCAACAATATAATCAAATAGTAAATATACGAATATGACAATCCAACATTAAGTTTTTTTTGTAACAGTTTGAAAAAGGATCTAACGCAATGTATTACAAAACCAATCCAATTCATTTAAATTAATCATTTACGTTTTATTTAATATTACTAATGTTACAACCCATGACTACGTACTTATTTTTAGCGCTTGTGACCTTTCGACATTTTTTTCTACACAATTTTTACACGCAACAGTGATGAACAAAGATTCATGTTGATGTTTTTTTGGAACTCACTACTTTATTTTCCGACTAAAATCTGAATAACAATGAAGAGGCATTTCTCTACGTACACAATACGTATCTACGTAAAAACATGCCTTTCAAACACGGTTTTAGGGTTCAGTGGGTTAACATATTTAGGATCTGTGTACTTTGAATCGAATTCTGTTTATATCTGTGTTTTTTCTAAATATAACTTGAGTAAAGTAAATAACCGACTTCAAAAAAGGAGGAGGTTTCTCAATTGGACCGATTCGCGGATAACTTAGTCGTTTATGAACCGATTTTGATGATTCTTTTATTAATGGAAAGGAGATATCCCAACGGTGCTACCATGATAAGGACATTAAGATCTCATGATGGCATCCAAGAGAAATTGAGTCAAATCTTGAAGTCAATTTTATTTTTGTTAAAATTTTATTTGTGTTTTCTCTAAATGTAAATTATTTGAAAAAGAATTTTAACTAGAACTTCATTCCCAAATCACTTTGCAAATCTGAAAGTTCAGTATTATAGTAGTATAATATAATAATACATACAACTCACAGATGGCGCTATACAAAATGTTTCGTTCACGCTCTTTAAAAACCACAAAATTATCTTAACACCCTCATTTTATTAAAAATGATTTATGAAAATAAATAATAATGGCAAAATACAATAATTATTATTATAAATAACTAAAGTGGTCACTGGTGCTCCCACCTAGTAATCTCTACTGAAACAAGTTCTGTCTAGAGTTACTCCGTACTTGCTACATACAACTTACAGATGGCGCTATACAACATTTTTCATTCACGAAAACAAATATTTCGGACATCTAACACACAATGCCATTCAGTCTTTTTTCCAGGGTTTTTTTGCATCCCTCCGCAAGGCCCTATAAGGAACTTCGTTCCAAAAACTGAAATAGTTGCCAAACATAAAATAATATCTTCAATATATAAAAAGCTGACAATTTATTTTGAGTTGTACAATAACATAGATACAAGGAAATATGTGCTAATGAAATGCTAACAGTGCAATAAATATGGGTCTTAGAAACAAATACATGAGACGGTTATATGTAGCCAGCTTATGGAAGAAGAAACAGTCGGAATGGACCGAGGCATTTGCCCTCGTGGGTATTAGCATAATCCTAGGTAAATATATGCATTGCACGCGGATCCGTCCGTTGTTTCTCTTAATTATGAGCGCGAGCAGATCAACCCGCCCTCCCGTGAATACTAAACCAAATGATACATGTATAGAAAACTTACCTTTGATTGCTATATTTGTGTTTGGAGGGTTTACTCATCAGCCATTAAATTGAATGGTCGAGGAATGTATTAGAATATTTTATCTGCATTTCATTTATGATAATTTAATTTCCCCATATATGTATGTATATAGCAGTCTAACCTACGTTATACTCACAACTGTGCTCGTCATCCGATCATAAAAGACAGTATAATATGAGAATGATTGATGTTTCTATTTATCCCATGAATTTTAAAATATTTCATTTAAAGTGTATATTTTTTTGCTAAACGGGGTACTGATAATTTCAGAAAAATCAGTCCCATCATTCTTGAGTAATAAATTATGTAACTAACCCGCCTTTATTTTAAATATGAAAACACATTTAAACTACTTTCCCTCGATACTCATTTGAATCATCAAATAATATTTATTATTTATTAATAGGTTTTTAAACTTACCAGTTTCAACCATACCAATATAAAATCACATTTCAATGTGATGTTCGAAATGAGATTACGCTCCCCGCAGTTGTTGTGTTTTTTTTTATTCTTCAATGTTTAAACCTTCCCAGGACAACACTATTTCAAACCCAAACCACCTGAATCGGCCGGAACCTTTCTCGAGTTTTAGTGAGACAAATGAATAGCAATTGATTTTTAAATCTTCTATCCTATCCGAATGTACAAAGCTGAAAGTTTGTTTGTTTGTTTGAACGCGGAAATCTCAGGAACCGTTGATCCGATTTAAAAAATTCTTTCAGTGTTGGATAGTACATTTATCGAGAAAGTCTATAGACTATATATCATCACGCTTAGACTAATAGAAGCGGAGCACCAAAGGAGAATGTTTCAAAAAGGGGTAAAATTATCACGCTACGGGCAATAGGAGATGCAAACGAGGTTGCGTGGGTCAACTAGTATAAGTATATGCAGAGCGAGAGATGAAATCGGATTTCTTTGACGTTATTTTTTGAGTTTGACGTAGGCGTTAAGGTCAGGAAATCAATACAATCCCGAAGTCAATTTTGTAGATATCACTAACCTACAGAATAAATTCTACATGGTAACAGACAGGAGGTCAGAACTGTAAGGTGAAGACTGTTGTCCTAATAACAAATATTTTTATTTGGTCTATATTCTCATGGATTATTTATGATAGATCTGTTTATTAAACACTAGCTTTCGCTCGCGGCTTCGCTCGCATTTATTAAAAGTATCCTTTTTTACTTCTAAAACCTCCAAGAATATGTGAACAAAGTTTCATGATGATCGGTAAATAGTTACAAACAAACTTATTTTCACCTTTATAATATTACTAGCTGTTGCCCGCTGCTCCGACCGCGTGTTTGTCAATCATCGCGAAAAATAGTAGCCTATGTGTTATTCTGATGTATAAGTTATATTACTGTAAAGTTTCATCCAAATCCGTCCAGTACTTTTTGCGTGAAGAAGTAACAAACATACACACTCAAAAGCTTTCGCCTTTATATAAAGTGTGAAGTGTGATGTGATTTTCTTAAATCATGGAAACTAAGAAATATGATCCCAGTAGTTATTTTGTGTTTACATAATTTGAGTTGAGAATAAACGCCATGACAGTTTTTTAATAAACTGCATTATTCTAATCACAGTGGGCTAACGAAATGAAAAACCTCGATTTTTTTTCCTAAAAGTAGTCTTACACATTATAAATATATCCTACATGAAACCTTTTTTTACACGACTGCGAAAGAAAGAGGGTTATGTTTTTCGAGTGTATGTATATATATTTATTGGCAAGCCCTAGAGCCTAAACGGCTTGTCGTAGTTTTATGTGAGTGGTATCATAAGATCATCATTAAAAAAACAGTACGAACGGTCTTTTGTATTTATACATGGTTTACGACGTTCACGGGTTAATTGATAATATTTAATATGAATTCAGGTTATGACAGGGCATTTCACTTTCAATATTATTCGATGTTTATCAAAAAACTGAATTTAAATTAATTTAAATTAAAGATGGCAGATATTGACGCTGTCTTCCATTGAGGATAACAATAATGTGTTAAGAAAGTTTTAAGTTAAATATACAACATATATTATAGGATATTTCAACATGTTTTATTTAAACGAGTTAGTAAAAAAATCATAAGGACTTACAAAGAAAAGTTCTTTGTATAAAGTATGTAATTTTTTTTTTTAAATAGGGGGCAAACGAGCAGACTTATCACCTGATGGTAAGTGATTACCGCCGCCCATGGATACCCGCAACACCAGAGGCGTCACAGGTGCGTTGCCGGCCTTTTAAGAAGGAGTACGCTCGTTTCTTGAAGGTTTGAAGGTCGTATTGGTCGTAATTTAAAAAAATGGTCTTTCTTTTTACTAGCTTTATTCTGCTGAAAGACGATAGGATCATCATCATCAAAAAACAATACGAACGGTCTTTTGTATTTATACCTGGTTTACGACGTTCACGGGTTTATTGATAAATACCTAATATAAATTCAGGTTATGACAGGGCATTTCACTTTCAATATTATTCGATGTCTATCAAAAAGTAATCAGTCTGCTGATTCTGACGTAATTTTAAATTCACTTTGAGCTGACGGGATATTGCATTGTGTTATAGATAACGATTCCAACCTCGTATAATCGCCTCGTTCGTTTAAATCTTAATAATTACTAGGCATACAATAAAATATATTATAACCTTATAATTCAATTGGTGGTTTTATAAACAGCTTAATAGTTGAGTCATATTAATATCTTGGCGCTTTCCGTTTGTCAGCTTCAGCGCGATTTATATTTCATTAAACTACTCCTACTTCCGAAGTAATTAATCTTTGATATTACAGAATCCTGAATTATCAAATAATAATTGTATGCTAATAATCATTACAATATTTTTGATAAGCAATGTTTGATATTATCTACTAAATATATGAATTTAGTATTAAATTGGGTCAAACTTTTCAAATACTATAAAATATCTTCGTTCGAGTAATTCACACGCATTCATATTCTAGACGTTCTACTTGGTGTGCATTGGAGAGTATTGTGAGCTGGTGCTATAACATGTTTGCTTTGCCGCCGTCTTGGCTAATTCACACACTATTGAAATAAATATGTAAATTGTCTGGCAACATTGATAATACAATTAAAGGGTAGTTAAAAAGAAACGCGAAGTAAATAACCTAAATACTTATTTTTTATTTATCACCAAATCTGCAAATCACACTTTGTAACAAAAACAATAAATCGTTTAACATCAAAATATACTATTATACAAACAATACATAAACAATTTAAATAAATATCTTTAAACAGTATGTGATTGCTAAAATTGACTTTGTTTTTTACCAAATAGCCTATTGATTACATTAATACAAATCCATTTTAGTAATTGATTCACGCTGTGCATTTAAAACAAATTAACACCAAGTATTCGAAAAACAAAACAATAAAAAATATTAAATTAAAAAAAAAACCGAATGCGGTAAAATTTTATGCCAGTATTTTTTTTAATCTTAACAATGCTTTATTTTCAAATAGTGGCGCTTAATGTTTTGTTACATAATCATCTTTGTACCGTCAGATTACCATTCATTAATTTTATAACAATAGGAAAGTCAATTATTCATTATTAAATACATTTTTCAGACAAGATAGGTAGACGTGACACAAAGATTTAAGGATTTTTGATTTAAAAGTGATGGTTCTACGATATAAAATGTTTTTTAACTACGAAAAAGGTCCCATGAGTACTTTAAGAAGTAGGAAAAAAATAGCTATTTATTTTATTTTACATTAAGATCACTACACTTGGATTTGTAGATAATATTAAAATCTGAGATTTAAATAAAATGTTTATAATTTTTTTAATAGTTTAAGAGATTCCTTATTATGGGTCAGAGATTTCCGAGTTATAGTTATCAAATTTAGTTTATCATGATTCTTAGTTTATAACATTGTCTTTATCAAAGTGAAATAAAATTTAAGACATACGTGTTACCGAATTCGGAAGTACTGAATCCTTACAATCAGAATATGCATTTGGGTTTGAGGAAAATATTGGGTTGTCTGAAAGTTTTAACGTAAAGTCCAAAAGGTAGTTTTTCTTTCATGATAATGCCTTTGGTAAAAATATTGTTTTCCATTTTATTGCTCCATGAATTATTTTTCTTATCAACTATATTATAATAATTTTGCTACTAAAACAATTACTATTCACACAATTCCTTTCCAATCTCTAGATAAAACAATAATTTATACACTTTACCACAAAGTATATCACGTATTATGTTTATGTAACAGATATCATACGGATGTGGTTATCTGTTCAATGAGATGGTGTTCTCTCCGACGACAACCCGTCCGACAAGAGCCGCCCCGAGTCCAGGTATTGCCGCGCGTTGCTAGACCTTCAGGTACACTACGTGATGGGCGAAGTGGAGGTGCCCTGCGGTAGCAATCTGGACAATGTGACGCAGAGCAACATACTCGATCAAGCGGTGCAGCATAAGAGAGGGACTTTGGAAGACGAGATCCACATGTAGGACCAGGCCAAGCGCAGTATGCAGTCGCTCCTCCAGCGCTGCAGGCACACCATGCAGGTTCACATCTCGGTGGTGGTGTCACACATGGACACGATTCTGCTACAGTTGGAGCAGGTGCAGGAGGAGGAGGCTCTGGCTCTCTCTTAGAATATCCAACAAAGAACAGGAGCAATGCTCCAGCTAATGTTGCTGCTGTTGAGAAGTAGAAGCCTGCTCGGGGTACCTGTTGGTTGATATATCCTGTCATGGGTACACCTACAATTACAGGAATTGCTTCCGCGCCTTGCACAAACCCTATAGAAAAGAAATATTCATAGTCTTAATACCAAGTTAGTACCAATAACATTTAAAACGCCATGTGTAAATTTTATATTCTTACCCCAAACTTTTGTAAAGTGCCGGCCGCGAACACGTTCCATTGTGAGCATCTTCATGGAATACAAAAATCCACCTAAACAAAGTCCATACATCCATGCGAATAGCACGTAGCCGTGATAACCTTCTACGCTGCTTAAAGCGAGCATGGAAATACCTGAAAATGTTTACATTCTACATATCTTTGTATTGATCAAATAGCGACTAAGGAAAAATCTTTAAGTAGTTTTACCTATGCCTAGTAACGCAGTTTGGCACAAATATTGTTTTGAGACGAGGCACTGCGCTGACGGGCGTACTAGCACTAGCCCGAACCCAGCACAACCGAGCACCGCTGCGAAGCCCAAAAAAGTTTGAAGTAGGACTAAAGCACTTTCTTCCAATCCTTCTTGAAATCCTTGTAAAGCCTGAGAGAACAGCAAATATTAATTAATCACGAAGGGATTTATTTACATAACTTTGCCAATCTAACTTACCAAAAAAAAAACTGGAGTGTAAAGTCCAAACGCAGCCACCCCGGCCGCCAATAACAAAACTTTTGCAGGCCTCGATTGAAGAGGGCTTAAATCGATAAGCGGTGTTCTTTTTAGGCCTTTTTTTTCTTTTACCTAAAAAGAAAACAGTAGAATTAAGAGACTTAATAAACTAACTTGACAAACTTAACTTAACTAACTAATAAACTAAACTTATATATAAATGATTCATTTGATATTTGACTGTAGTTGTAGTTGACTTTGCCCACTTATTTGGAGGTTTAGTCGTGTTTGTATGTATTAGGTGATTGTATGACATCAAATTAGGAGTACTACTTTCAAATTTATAGTGCAGAATCAAAAAAAATAATATAACTAGCCAAAAGTAGTTAAACTTAATTGGTCTTACTTTTCGTCTTTGGTTTTTAAGGTGTAAAATAGCACGTCGTTGCGGATGATAAAGGGAAGCGCTGCGGTACACGGCGCTCAAAAAGAAAGCCAGAACGAGGACTCCTGTTACTGCCTGCAGACCTAAGCGCCAACCTAATTTCCTGTTAAGAATAGAAAATTTATACTACTAAAATTATATTTTGAGTAAAAAAATATTCATGATCACGTAGAATAATTTTTAAGTTCGTTGGATGTTCATTGGCGGGTTTTCAAATTTATGAAAGTAATTATTGCCGGACCGTAGTCGAGAATGCTTCACACGGAAAGATATTTGTGTATGTGTTTTAGAACGAAAAATATTTAACATGAAAGACGTTATCTGGTTTATGTACTGGGTATTGATATTATTCATGCATGATTGGATACTTGTACAATTTGGTACGCAAACTTACTGTGGCAGTTTATTATTTACCAAAAAGGTTTGCGTAAAAACCTTTATTGGTGATATGAAAGAATTGTGGGCTAATTCCTATACAATTATTTTGGTGTAAATGTATCACACTTAGTTTTAAGTACTACGTTTATTTCTTAAAACAGAAACTAATATCAACGCACGTGGTCAGCGTGATATATTTAGCATGCAAACCTCCTTTCTAAGAAGAAGCCTATGTCTAGCAAGGGACTGATAAAGAATATTGGTATGATGATATAATTAACACTAAAAATGCGTTGTTAAACTTCAGTTATTATAAGGAGGTAAAATAAACAATGAACATACCCAACAGCTTCTTTATAAGCGACACTGAAGAGAGCTATGCCAACTCCCCCACCAGCGTGGGCTACCAACTCCACAAATTGGCGTCTTCTTCTGAAGTAGGCACCTAGTACAAGACCAGCTGCCTCCCTAACTAAGCCGCAACCAACGCCCAGGACCACACCTGTACGAAACATAAGTTTAATTTGAATATGGGAGTGGACCTCTAAATTAACTTTAAACGCAGGTCTATCTGACTAGTTGTTTATTCGTGTTGTAATTAGTAGATATATTAACATTCCAATGACTTGGAATTAGAACAAATATACGTTGTGTATTTAAAATGTATTCCTAGCCCATATTTATGCATTAACAACCTAAAAAAATAATCCTTAAGTGTTTCATTATATTACGTATTCCACAAAGACCAAGTAGAACATGTATCCCACATGTTTTATTGATTCCGATTCCGTGATAGGTTAAACTCATTTTAGTTTTTTTTTTATTAACACTGTATATAATTTTTATGTATTTTTGTTTCGACTGTAGGTGCGGTGCAGTCGCCATAACCAAAACTGGTCGAGACGACCATCACTATGCGCGCATGATATTAGGTTTTGCTTTTCTTAACGAAAGTTAGGTTTTTTTATTGAACTGTGATCAAATAGAAACATTTATTTATAAAAGTTTACGTGTAAAATACTTTTTCTACTGAGTTAAACATTTGACCACATCTTTTTCCGAATGTTTTAAGATAACGGTAGGTAAGGATCGTTAAAATGAGAATGGTAAGCAAAACTAACAAGCCAACTCGCTTGATTCAATAACCACGGCAGCTGCGGTGTGATCGACATATACCGGGATATAAAATATATTACGATCCCTGCTTGTACAAATATTTGTCCTCGTAAGTAGGTGTATTTGAATAGATTTGAGCTTTCCTGTAAACGACAAATGTAATAAGTAAATAAATGTTGTGGTTTAACTTCTGACTAATTCTTACTTATTTCTGTAACATGAATAGTGGAATATCGCCTCTCTCCGTAATATTCTCATTTTTTGTGCTCTCCTCTCGTTATGAGTTACGTTTATCTGAACATTTAGTTTTAGAGATTTTACACTAGTCTAGATTTTATAACGGTAGGCGTTAATTGTCACAGTATAATGAGAAATATAAAAAAAAAACTTTACTCATTTTAAAGCACATAGATCCAGCATAGTGTAATATCTACAAAAGACATAGTTATTTATTATACAAAAACATAAGCTTACCGTAACTAAGTAAGGTTTGATGAAACTGTGTCGCGAACGAGGTGAAAAGACAGGCCAGGGGCAGTAACAGCCCTCCAAGCAGAGCTATAAGTCTCGGTGACCTTCGTTGACCCGCTACAAGGGCGCCTGCAGCACGGGACACTCCCACGCAGATAGCTCCCGCCCAAACTATTTCAATAACATATCACACACTAATTTATAACAGCTGTAGACATGTCAAATTCCGCCTGAATCTAAACTAGGGAGAGTCTGTGTTATGGTAATTAAACGTACTTAAATATTTCTAAATATGTCCATACTAGCTATGCCCACGACTTTGTCCTCTTAGAATAGTGATTTTGGCTAGTATTTATACAACCTTTCATCCCCCAGTTTCAACCCCTACAACCCGTTTTTCGAATTAGCGTGTAAGTAGAGAAAAGTAGCCATGTCCTTTTTCAGGCTCTATACTATCTGTGTACCTAATTTCATTTAAATCGGTTCAGTTTTAGCGTGAAAGCGCGACCGCGGGCAAACCGAAAGCCGGTAGCTTGGTGAGAAGCGAACGGTGCCAAACCCTATCAAAGGCCTTGACCATGTCGAGGCTGATGGCCAAGGATTCCCCATGCCTGTCAATAGCCTCACCCCAAAGGTGTGTGACGTACGCTAGAAGATCACCTGTGGATCGGTTCGGTCTAAACCATACTGACGATCATTTAATAGGGAGTGATCTTCCAGGTAATGGACCAGTTGGTTGTTTATGCGGAAGTAATGCGGAAGTTTTCTTTTAAAAACAAGAAACCATAAAATTCCGTTAGCCTTCAGAGTATCGAAAGTCTGATGCCTGTAAAAACTAATCATCTTAGGAATAATAAAAGCTAAGACGATCATTTTAGATACATATTATAGATTACTTACACCTAGATGTGGGAACAAATGGTCATGCTCAACACACAATAATTTATCATGGTTGGGAATAGAACCCACAACCTAGGAGTCAAGGTCTTTAACCACAAAACCAATAGGCCTGTCACTATAAATGTATAGTCATAGATATAATAACATACATTTATGTTTATATCTCATGAAAATAGGTAAAGGTTATTTTAAATATACACGAGTCAAAATAACATTGTAACCACGGTCATGGGTATAAATAGAAACGCCATATGATTTCCCGCGGGTATCGTAAGATTCTTCTAATAAAATCTGTGAAAATAGAACGATATCCGCTATGTTGATCGGTGAAACATTTTACAAGCGTCATAAGTTGATAACACGTATTCAGCAAGTTCGTTAAAAAACTATAAAAATGTGGTCTTGTTGACTGTTTATGTCTATAAATAACAATAAATAAATATTGAACAGATATTTAGTACATTCTCTTATATAGGTATATCTTGGTATTCATACTATATATCTAGCTATCTTTATATATATAATTCTTCTGTGAGTGTGTATGTCACTGAACTACTCTCAAACGACTGGACCGATTTTGATGAAATTTTTTGTGTGTGTTCAAGGGGATCTGGGAATGGTTTAGATTCACAATTTTGTCCGCTGGACAATGTTTTTTTAATTAATTTTTAATTTATTAGTAGTTATGGCAAAACGACGTTTGCCGGGACAGCTAGTATACATATAAAAACGAATCGCCGAAATGTATGTACGCGCATAACTTCCGATCACCTGCACCGAATTAGATAATTCTTTTTTCTATTTGTTCGTTATTGTTACGACAAGGTTTGTATAGAAGAAAATCAAAGGTTCAGAAATTTAGAAAATTTTAACGAAAGAAAAATATGGCGGTACGAAGTTCATCGAGTCAGCTAGTATTATATAAAATAAAGTCGTGTTACTTACATTATTTGTAATTCAAGAACGGCTAGAACAATTTTTAGTAATATATATTTTAGGATTCGTCTTCGCCTGGAATAGAGTAATTATTATATACCTATAATAATAAATTCAAATAATAAATTCAGTAATAAAAAAAGTTATTTTAAAAAACGTCAGTCAAAACATCGAATACATAAAAGTTTGTCACCAACGATATTTTTAATATAAAATCGCCCATATTTAAACGTTCAAATTTTTTAATACGAAAACTATTTTATAGTTGACTGCACATAACTACCTCCATCCTCCAATGTCGAGTCAGAAAACGACAAAAAAGGGACAATCAAATTATACCAATTCGTCCTGTCGGGCGACCTTGTTTCTGTCGAGATGACAAGTTACCCACATAAGCAGTCATATTAATATCTGTTATAATAAGAAAGAATATAGAATTAAATAAGAATACTAAAAGGAAAACTGTTACTCGTAAAATGTTTTAACTTCAAACAGACAAGAGAAACTGGTCATTTGATACAAAATAATCAAGTAATGTAACGAACCAGTTGAAATTGCAGTAAATATTACACGTTAAAATGTTGTTTATTGCAATTTCGAATATGTATTGAAAGTTTATAGGCCCCATAACCAAAAATGTAACAAAATAAAAATGTAAAAAAGCCGTTAAGGTTTTTAAAAAAAAATCTTTCTGTATTAATATAACAGTAATCTCTCTGCGGATATAAAAGGAAGCCTATAAAGACCCCGTCCTACCCAATCACAAAGAATCAATATCATTGCTTTTTGATGTTTCGAGTTTCGAGTGGTAAGAACGATGATAAGAAGTGTTTCTCTGAACTCAAATTTAAGATTTTTCTGAAGCAATTTTACTTCAAATACTATAAAAGCCTTTATATATGTTTGAATTATAAAAATAAACCTTATTTTGAATTGCAAAGTATTCTGCTCTCAAAATCTGGTACTGTGATATAAAGCAGACAGGAAACGATTCCGAACACGTATGGAAACGCAATTGTCAACAAGCTTGTATTTGTATTGTGTCCAATTTTCAGACTGCGTTTGTATCATACATCCACGTAGCCACGCTCTCGACTTAATGGACTTAGCACTTTCTAAATGTTCTTAACCTTAAACCGGAATGCCATATACAGTTTTTTTACATTCAGTTGTACAAAATAAAACAATTTTTTCAAGATCTTACTGAATGATTTATCGTTATTTTCGATTTTTAAAACTAGTCAAAATAGTAATGTATATTAAAACATATGATCTTTACATACATACGACATACAAATAAATAAACTAAGAGTGTCTGTTTCTAATATTAAAATAACCGCTTTTACTAATTGCATATGTATGTTTATGTTACGGGCACTATATCAATAATGGCCGGTCTGTTTTCATAATGCCTGATTCAATTAGGCAATGTGATTAAAACGGCGTCATCAATCACTTTTCCCGGCCACTACGAATAATGCCCACCCTATCCTAGGCAAAGTAATGAAAAAGGTGACCTGTAATGTTCTTGTTTATTAAATGAAATTAAACTTACATTAAAAAAGTAGTACACAAGTAGGTACAGGTACAAGTACAGTATTCATACTGCCCGGTTCAAGTGATAAATTCAAGCTAACTCAAACACTGATTTCTCACATGGACCACGAGCCGTCGGGCATTATTAATGTTATGATATTGCAATGATATAAAATTAAATCGCACAAACGTTATCAATCAATCGTAATTAATCATCTCATTTTCGTACTGAATGACTACACTTTACCTTATACCCATTACTACGTCATGACACAATGCTCCATAATGTGTGAATTACGATGTGTTTGCAGATAAAAAGTAAAATAAATTCTTTACCGTCGTTAATTAGAGGCGGACAGTATAGTGAAGTGGATATAAAGTCCATTAGATGGAGACAGTGGTTATTCGGGAGACAATCCCAAGGTTTTACTTAACTCAATTATAGTACGACGGACGACGACCGTTACACAGATTGTCGTACATACTGTCGTTATCTTTATCACTTTTTGCAGTTGAGTACTAAAACCTTTTTATATTGATACTTAAAATATAAAATGTCTTAGGCAGTTTGGTAAATTATCAAGCTTGGAGGTTCCTTTTAGTTACGTACTTCGATTTATTGACAATTAATCTATATTATTTATAATTATAATATAATTTGTCGTGATAGTATAATTTCGAAGTTACTTTCATTTACAATTATATTCTAAATATCTCTTTTCTTTTTATATAGAAGTAAACGAAATTCATAAAATTCTGTTTACTTACTTTTTATGTCCGTCTGTATTATATTATTAATCAGCTTTCTCATGTTTTGCTAATAGTTTTTTTATACATTGAGATTTTCAGTTCATAATTTCTTTAAAGATGTTTCACTATTTAAACGTTTGTGGAAACAAGATCGTTTTTCAACCTAAAATAAATCTACAGTTAGAATTGCGTGGTTGGTTGGTCTGTTAACTTTGTGTATTATTTTGATATCCTCAGAGCTCAATCTGCTGTCATGTCATGGATAGATTATTATAGATTGGCAGACCGATTGAAACTCAACATAGCATAGCTCAGACCCAGCATATGGTAAAGTAAAAAATTTGCATATGTGATAACCTTACTAACATAAATTTTCTATGAAGTGTCCGTCTCTACTCATTAACGTGTCTAAATTTCAATTTGGGAGCGGCACAAAAGGGTGGACTTGATAGAGTTATGTGCTTCTGGCCCGCCCACGCCACTAACAACAAAGACCATCCTCATAACCAAAATTACTTCTACCTCTTAATATTCAGACCCAGTCGTGAATCTTGTAAAATTAATTCAATAAATCAGTTCGTTCCACAAATACCGGCGACCGGGAAACTTCATTTAGTTAATAGCCAATCTTGCATTTAAGCTGACAAAACGCGGCCTCTTTGTTATGAAACGTCTTTATAGCAAAACAGTTTCACAAAACATCTGATGCTGGTAATGGATGCCAACCTAAGACCTACTGGATAAACGAATCATAGATAGAACGTTGTAAATATTTATGATAAAAAAATCCCTGTTTTAAAAACATGTGGTAAATAAAATGTTTGGTGTACCTTAGTTAAAATCAGATTCTAAAGACTATCTCAAACCTTACTATTTTACTATTAAAATGTTTAGGGAATGTGACAATCTATAATGATTTTTTGTTATATAATATACCTAATATAAAGGTAAACAACAGTAACATAAATATTTAGAGAAACTTAGAATGCTAAAGATAGATCTAGTACAAATCTTAATAAGATACCTATCTGCTTACATTTGGTAGTATTTTAAACCGACTTCAAATAAAGGAAGAGGTTCTCAATTCGACTTTCTTTTTATGTTTGTCACCTCATAGCTGGGGTATAGGCTGGGTGAACCGATTTTCATAATTCTTTTTTTTTATTTAAATCTGGTGTTTCTCGTATGGTCCCATTACAATTTACTCCAGTTCCGACAGTGTCATAGATAAAAAATCATATAAGTTAATAACCAATTTGCATTAAGTATGTGCGCGACAAACTGACGAATAACTCAATATCACGCCAACCGATTTCGATGATTCTTTTTTTTATTTGATATAAATAAATTCTTCCCGTGTGGGCCCATTTCAATTTGGTCCATTTTTTTTGTTAAATTTTGAATTATTATTCAATAAACAACTTCTACTTCACCCTCTCACTCTATGTACAAAATATCTGATTTTAATAACCAAATAATGACAAACGAAATATTAACAACAATTATTATTAACGTCACCTGACACAAAGAGCTTTGATATTAATATCACAACATGAAACAATAAGCGGACCATTCAGAGTATATTATGGGCTTCTTTATTCTTTTAGCAATAATAACGTCTGTGTATTAATCAGACGAGACGTGCAGAGTTAGTTTCATAATAAACATAGTTACCTGAAGGTTTAGTGCACAAAATGGTGAATGCCTAAGAAATATAAATATACAATGATATGATTAGGCACATTTTTATAAAATACACAATTCGTAGCCTTTAGCTACTTCTATGAGACACAAAATCCTTTTTTAAAGGGCGTAAGCCGTCCCAGTCTCGGTCAGTCCGTAGCCATCCGCTTATGAGGCATGCATGAGACATGAGGATACATTTTACACCAAATTTTAAATATTTTTAACCAGTTATTATTGTCAAATATTAGTATAATCGATTTTAATGTAAAGCAGGTAACTGTATTTTATTTAAAACAACAGTTTATATGTAATTCATAAACAGCAGAGCTTTGTCTAGTAGAATTCATATGAATACAAAATCTTTATCTATTTACTAAACTGAAAATTAAACAAAATAAATACATTCGGCATAAATATTTATGAAATCCGATTTACCTTCATAGAAATCAAGATCAGTTCTATAAAAAAGTTTGTTATACATTCTTTTAACACTTACCTAGTTCATATCAATAAATAAACAAGTCGTTTTGAGGTCGTGCTACGGTATATAATAAAATCTCTTACAATATTGAAATGTCTACTGTTAATAATTTTAGGAAACCGACAGCTGTATTTACCACTTGGGTTCGCAGGTTATTTCAAATAATTAGTAAAAGTGAAATGTGAGCTAATTTATTACTTATTTTACCTTTCTTTTGTTTTTCTATCTTTTCTCTTGTAATAAACTTTAGCCTCTTTTTGTGTAGCCTAGTTTTTTATACTCCTGGCTCAGTAATTTCATTTACTACTAGCTTATTTGCTCGCATTTAATAAAAAGTGTAATAAAAGCATTTAATAAAGCCTATATTATTTCTAATATCTCCAAGAATATGTTTACGAGGTTTTATGATGATCGGTTAATTAGTTTTCACGAAAAAGCGTAACAAACATACTTATATTCACATTTAAAATATAGGAGGATTAGGATCTATACAAATAAATTAAATTAAAGTGTCTGTTTATTGTCACAAACTAAAATTATCCAGGTGCTAACAGATTTCTTTTCAGACTCACACTAAAGTGTTTATTTAATAGGATTGATCCTCAAAATTCTGAAACGATACAGAATCGGAATCGAAAACAACAAAATGATAATTAAAGGTTTGTCAAGGGTAACTCCTTTACTTCTTGAATAATAATTTTATTTCGATTGGTAAATATATTTTCGTCATTGTCTGTTTATTCAAGTATTATTTCCGGAGGGTTGCCGTTGATAGATTGCTTTTCTACTCTCAGTCCCTCGTCGACTCCGGCTACGTATTCAAAATTATTTTTCCCCAATCTTACATCCAGTCGTAACATGACATATAAAAGCTGTTGTCGTTTATTAAGACGTTTTATTTATTACTAGCTTTTGCCCGAAGCTTTACTCGTGAAACAATAATTATTTGTCAAGAAAAATACTTCAGTACTCTAGATTAAGAGCAGCCGATATGTTCCTCTGTGTATTCTGTCTTGTCATTGCTATGTAATTTGTTGCATTTTAAGTGGTGTACATTGATTGTTTTTATTACTCTCTTTAGCTCTTTAAATGAGTGTTATTGTATCGCAAATTATCAAGATTAACCGAGAATTCAAAGTTGGCCACTCTAGTCTACTAAAAGGTACATATTTTTTGTGAGTCAAACGGCGTGGTCATTTCTTTTAGAGCCTGACCATCCCGATCATTTATTATGCCTTTGTAAGGTTGTATTAACTAACTGATAGAATAAATCTACTAGCTTTCACTGCTTTATATAAATATATTTATCATCAATCATCAGCAACCCATAACGTCCCACTGCTGGCCTCGGGTCTCCTCTCAGGAGAGGGTTAAGGCCATACGGACATATATTTATATATTCGAGTATATAGACATGTATAAGTACATACCGACATGGTCAGCGTGAGGACCGAGATGTCTCAAAGCGTAAACATGCAGAGCGCCATAGGCTAGCTGGAGTCCTGTAGACAGTAGATGAGCAAGGAAAGCGGCACCGCATACAATCCACCTAAAAAGAAATACCATATCAGACCACATCCACACAGCACACGGACTATATAAAAAAAATCTTAATTGGTTTATGTAAACTTATTTTTAAAATTTAACTTCTATGAAGCCGATTACAAAATAGTTTTCAGAAAAAAGCTTGTGTTTAAATGTTCATCTGATGTTTTAAGGTTTTCTATACAAATTTTAATTAATATTTTATTAACAATTTATAAATTTGGGCCGATTTGACAGAAAGGGAAAAGGGAACTTGGTCGTCATGAGAAAAAAGTGAAAAGGTCTGAATTAAAATATACCTTTATCTTCATAAGATTAGTGAACTTTAAAACCGTTTGACTGCTTGACTGAAAACTTTTCCATAAAAGTGATTTTACATTGGAGAGTTTTTGAAACCTTACCCTCTCTTACTATACATAATTTTTACTTCGTAAAAGTGATAGCACTTCATAGATTATATTACGTACTTACAGATTTCCAATTCACGTTAGGGCTGTATAAATATATTGCCAGGAAAATGTTGAAATAGGTTGCAGACCTATTTAAACATTTGTGTTATTACATTCAGACCTTTTCATTCATTATTTTATTAGGTACTTTTTACCATAGAATAGAAGATAGAACTCTGGTAAGCTTGTAACCCCTGAACCTGTCAGGGAGTCACCTCACCGACTAGCCAACCGTAGACCATGAGATCCTCAGGGCGCCGTAAAGAAATAAGTTAAATAAATAAATAAATTTAGACAAAGATAAATAAAAGTTAAAAAAGATAATATGTGTGGGTGTGTGTTTGGGATACCAGGGTGCTCTTCATAAGAAACGAATACTCCTCTGTAATGCATTCATATATTCACAATAAATAAAATTACAGGTAACAAGATTATAAAGATTATACATGTGGGTTATCACTAGCTTAAAATTATTGTAATACAGTAAATAAACCACTCTTCGGTGTCGCTGCACTTCAGACCGACACCCAGATGACTCCCAACCCCTTTCAGACCTCAGGTGAGGATCTATTCGGGCTTCTAAGGATGATCTTAAAATCTGATAAAATTATAACACCTTATGTAGGTGAAAAAATATAAAGTAGGTGCTTTGTATTATATGTGTCCCAGTAAGGAATCCTTGGGACACGTAAGTGAGCTAGGTGGTGAGCTGCGGGCTGCCTCAGACGATATCCCTGCCAGGATATAACCTCACAACCAGGATGTGTGCTCCGTAATCTACTGGTTCTGTCCGGAACCATGAACCCTACACAGAAAATACATCTCCTAGACACACATTCAAAGAAAATAAAGACATGGTTAAGATTAATTTATAGGTTATATTTGATTTTTTACCTCAGACGGGGAATTGAAGATTACAGCAGCGTTTCACTATACACAGCGAACAACAATCACGAGGCTTATGCAGGATAGTCACAATAGGCAGAGAACTGAAGACAGTGAGTCAGTCATCCACAAAATCCTCGTTTATATAGACTTGGAAACGAATGTTCGAGAATCTCCCACCAACTTTCTCAGCTAAACATGAGCACCACTCACTCCGATATATTCTAATGCAAGGGCACTATTTCGCGAAGTGAACAATTGCATATCAATTAATACTGAAACAAGGTTATTCTTAAATTTTGCAAGATGCAACTGTCAACAGTGACTGTATGACGCAGTGCAGAATAACGCCATCTGGTGCCTCTTGGATGAACTGTTCGGCCAATCGAACCAATAGCAAGAGCGTAACACGCCGTGAGGGCGCTGTGCTCACCTTTTTTGTTGATATAACTAAATTTTAATAGCATTTAGAAAAACAAATGCTACAAGCTATAGATATATTATATAACTGTTTATCTAATTCTGTGATGTAGTTTCTAAATCGATGTTATTATATGACAATAGTAATATCAAATACCACATACCCTTTTAGATTCGTGACATGATTAGACGGAGTTAATTTCATTGCAAAATATTCTACTGATGGGAGACTACAATTCACGAGGAAATTATGGTTTAATTATCTATTTCAAGACTAACGCTTGTAATGTGAATAATGAATAGATTTACTTACATTAAATATTTACCACTGTTTCATATACGCACGCACGCTCGCACGCCCTCACACACACACACACACACACCCCACACACACAGACATGAATACACCCACCAGTGTTGTATGTTAATTTTACATATATAAATTGTAAACCTTAATTTTATTGACTATATTTAAAATAAAAAGGTTCCTCTAATTTTGTCACTAAATTGCACATCTTATAATTGTTGTTACAATTTTTGAGTGTCTAGCATAAAATAACAGTAAGAGGAAAGAAGAAATAAATATTATCTGCATTTAAAGTTAGCAAGAGAGCAAGAAAAAGTCTAAGAAACGATAACCCGACTACTTAAACACTTTTGAAAAAATTATATTACCTATGTCAGACGGAACATTATTGCAAATTTAATGACACTAGAGGTGGTTCAGTAATTTAGGCGGTACGAATCAACATACAAACATACGCCAAAAATATACCTTTTCAGTTAGTCTTCGTAGCCAGTAGTCGTTTAAAAAAGGAACACCTTACCAAAGACAAGTTAATAATTCCATCATCGCAAAACACAATAAAATGAATGGTCGATTAGCGTTTTCATGTTCCACTAACAAAATAAAATAAACTTATCTGTAACAACATATTAATATGTCAAATATATCAGATCCTCTAATCCCCAGTGTATTGAACAAGAAACCTTCACTATTATTCTGAGTTGAGCACGATATTCATCTAAAATGTACTCAACTTTTTATGAGATCTTATAATAGGCCTTTTAATACTTACGTCAATAAATAACTAATTAACGAAAATTGCCACTTAGCAGAATTATAAAGGATTTAATTAATTACAGCAATAAATCATGCATCAGAAATTTGTATTATTGCATTAAAACACAATATACACATGTCATTAACATTGGCTTAACATATTTTTGGAATAAAATATTACTCTAAAATTGCAAATTATTCGTAACTCACACGTACTAGATTAAATACCGCTTACATAATATTTACCTTTTTCTCTCTTACCTTTAATCTTTGCAATTTTCAAATTCTGTAGTATACAAAATGTTTTTAGAAATATTTGGTCAGCTAATTTTATGAAATTCTTGTTCATTCTATGTGAGACATGTTGAAAGAGCTATTCAATGACACCACGATGAATGGGAAGGTGGGACTAAAAGATTCTTTGGTGTGCGGTCGCCTCCAAAAATGTTAGCTTTCAATTTCCTCGTATGGGGCGATATTGCAATTCCTATCATGCCTCTCGGCGTTTGAATATAAACCTTTGTGACAGCCTTTGAAAAATGTTGCATTTTACCCATTTCACGCAAAGCTTTGGATTCAATACGGTAGTTAATTATTAAATATTAAAATTGGTTGTTAATGTAGGATACAATAAGGCTAAACAATAAAGAAGTAAACAATAAAGAATAAAAAGAAAATTGGAGTTGTTGTTGAAAATTTATTTCGCAAGCAATGTTCAATTTAAAAAAACGAGTAATTTAAATCAATAAAAATGAATAGCCAAATGTGTTGCTAAGCGAGAAACTCGAGAATCACTTAACCAATTATTGGAATGAAGTTCCTTATGTGTGTATGGCGAATCAACTGAAGCATCGACTACTGAGGTACAAACTATAACTATAACTTCGTTTCTGGATGTCCCTTGTCACCTCAAAAGTTTTTTTTTTTAATATTTTTGCTAAGGCACAGGGTAGGTTCTTATGGAGACAAAAGCGTACAAAGTGCGAGGAATATAGTATAAAGAAAACAATACTTATTCATTTTTTCTATTGAACTGCGGCAGGTCAATAAGATATGATATAACGAAGTCTGTCGAGGCAGCTATTTATATATGGAGTCATTCATTTAAAGTATCATAAAAACATGATTTTATGACACTGACAAACGATTTTGACTACCTTAAAGACTCGTTTATTTAAACCTAATTTCTTTGTGCCAACCTAGAGACCCCGTCAGAGAGCAACTGTCCGTATAGTTATATGGAGACCACATCGTTACGTTAAAGTACGTTGTACCTTTTGCTAACTACATTTTAAATTAGAAAGAGCAATAAAGTCTTTGTAGCGACGACAGAACTGGACACGTGTGATATTCAAGCTGTGCGTTATAAAATGAATTTGAAGATTATTATTAGTAAATAGAATCAACATTCGCCATTCATATAACATAAAACACGGTAACACCGCGCGTTGGACGCAAGAAAACTCACGCCTCGTTTAACCGAGCCCTAACGGTACGTTTATGTTTGAGATCCCCCGAATTATGCCCGTATAAACTTCAGGAAAACAAGTTGAAGAGGTCAAGGTCGGGCAATTTCGCATGGGCACGTTTATGTAATCGTGCGATTTAGTAATCTATATAAGGTAAGGGATATAGACTTTCATTTATCTATGGAGATTATATTTGCAATTTACAACAAGTTAGCTTTTCCGATGTTTCAATTTCAAATTTATAGTCAAATTAGCCGTAGTACTTTGTTAAAATAAGTTAGGACTAGAAAAAGCGGCCAAATGCGAGTGGGACTCGCCCATGAATGGTTCCGTAGCAGCAAGTAACATAATATATTTTTTATTTTATTTTTATACTTCTGTTGATTGAATGAAAGGTAAAATTGCAGTTTCAGATTTATGACGTAATAAAAAAACTACTTTAGTAAGTAGTTTTTTTATTACGTCATGTTTTGTTTAAACCAATTTTCCGTGAAAGTTTACATGGTAATATACATCATATATTTTTTTTAGTTTTATTATTCTCTTATTTTTGAAGTTACAGGGACACACACATATTTTACAATTTTGAATATGTCTCGCGCAAACTATTCAGTTTAGATAAAATGATATTAGAAACCTCAATATCATATTTGAAGACCTATGTATGTGTTTGATGAAAAAAAAAATGTATTTTTTTCTATTGTTGTGTGAAAATCTTAATGCGGTTCACGGAATACATTTATAAAGCTTAGTTTCGGAAACGGGTTGTGACATCCAGACAGACAGGCATGACGAATCCAAAAGGATTCCTTTTATATTCTTTGGCACGGAACCCTAAAAACGTGGCCAAGTGCAAGTCGGACATAACCTTTTTTTTTATTGTGCGGAAATCCCCTTGGATGCCACCAGACGGTGGCTATGTCGGACTCGAACCGATTAAAACCGCACACCGTCTCGGGTACTGAAAGCCGGGGAACCAGGTGCACCCTCGAAAGGAAATCCCTGGAACCCCGACGTACCTTGGGCCACCTACTACGTATGTGACCCCCTCTTGTGTAGGAACCCTATTGCTTTTTTTTCTATTTAGAAAATTGGCACAAGCACTTTATAGGGCTTGCGCCGCCACCCCGGCCTGCTTCTGCTGGGGTGACTGGTGGCCTCACATGTCACCCCCAGGCTTGCGCTAATGGAGAACGGAGATTGTTTAGCGATCTCCGACGCCCGAGTAGTCTGCGGTACCTGGCCAGATACTGGGCCTGGTACCGCAACGGGAGGTTTTTTTTAGACATTGCGGCGACTTCCACATACAGCGCATCAAGAAAAACATATGACAGCGCCATCTACCGATGTTACACTGAACTACGGAGTAACATACAATACGAAGAAATTACCAATCATGCATCGCGCAATAGAAGTTCTAGCGCCGATTAACATATATACAACATCCCAACATTAACCGTTGGGCAGTGGCCCGCCAGGCATGATCACCTCGCCTGGTTGGAGGATCCTCCCTTTGTGTTGGTGGGACATGGCACCCGTTCCCCCACAGACATCAATAATAATTCACCACTGTTAAAATATTTTAAGTAATGTCATCTGCATCATTTGTTGTAGAACGGATTATAGTTTATAACTTTAATTACTTTATTAGTTTTGGACATGTAATTTATTAGACATCTAGGTTAATAGACATATGGTATAAAACAAATTTGAACATAAATAGAAATAGGACATGACATTTTCATTTCAAGGAATTTTTTAATGATTATCTAATTATAGAATCTACTTATTGAAATAATATTTTGGAATCGTAAATTAATATCATTACTTTTACTTATTTAATTTTATAAGTTTTCATTTAGCAGATAGCAGTGGTAGACACAGAGTACAATTTCCCTACTTTCGGGTAGAAGTTCTTACTTACACTGACACACTGATATTTCTAAGTACCTACAGTTGTTAGGTTTTAGATGTAAATATTTTGGGTAAATGTAATCATAACCTTTGAAAATGCCATAAGGCGAAACCGGTCAGGTGTAAAATAAAATAAAATAGTGGAATAAGTACAAGTGAGTTTTAATCAAGAATGTATTACAACAAGTTCCATCAAGTGCCGACAATCGAGAGTATAAATGATCCTATAACGGTTCTATTTTTTCCTCTTGATATTCGGAACTCTAAAAAATGCTAATTTTTCAAGAGGTTTCACCTTTATTCATTTCGAATGGAACAATCAATTTTGGTATCGCTTGAAAACTGTATCCTGAAGATAAAAGACTATCGTGACTCATAGATACTTAGAATAAGGGTTTTTACTGTTTATGAGAAAAAAACAAAATGTATATTATTGAGATACTTAGGCAAAAAGCAGTCCGAAAATGTTAGTTCATAAAATAATAAAATATTTGTTATACTTTATTTAAAAGTTTTCAGATCTTTTTTAATCTCTTGTTTAGGACCATGAAATATATTAGTAGCCGCCATGTTATTACGTCAAACGGCTTTGTATACTAAAGTGTCAACTGTCTGTGTAAATTGTTTGTACTTGTATCATTAGTAAACCTACCTATTAATAAATCTTACATGTTTTATGTGAAAGAAGATTTATGCAATAATCAATAAATTGTTTATAACAGTAGAAAGTACTTTTATCTAAATATTAGTTCTTTTTTCGAACAGCTTTTTTCTCCTTCTTAAAAGGCCGGCAACGTACTTGTGACGCCTCTGGTGTTGCGGATGTCCACGGGCTGCGATAATCGTTTACCATCAGGCGATACGTCTGTTTGTTTGCCCCCTATTCCATAAAAAAAGAACTAAAACTTTATGTTTCAACACATTAAATCTCTGTTTTGCTAACTGTATCAGTTTAAGTCGTGTTTTCCTTGTAGTCCAAATATAGTTCACCGCAATTGATGATGACGTTACGTCTTCATCTAAAAGCTTATCACGTCTATCGCAGTCAAAATTTGAGATTCGTGTTCTCATGACACATGACATTTAACAACATTCAGTGATAAACTACCAACGTGTCGTAGCGTATCTAGTGGTCGATCAGAACTCACGATTCGGATTGTAGTAAGATCATAGTGAGGGTTAAAATGTAGTATTTAGTTTAAGGAAAATGACATAAAAAAGATTCTTGTGACTGACTGCGTCAGGAGGGTAATGTTGTTCAAGCGTATGAATGTATGTTGGTATGTATGTCCATTATTACTTTACATATATTTTAATTTTTTTCCTACAGGCAAATAAAGACCTACCAAAACTAGGTTGGTCATCGCTTGTAGCACCATAAAGTTCTGCTGCTGCACCGTAAAGTAAGCTTATAAAACAATGCATTAATCAGTCGAATTTTTCATATATATTTTATAATACTTGTTTTTCGGTTTAGTTCATTACTTTTAAGCAGTCGAGTTTTAGTATTATATTTCTTTTTCCTCTAATTGCTATGGTTATCAGATGTTCGAGGAAAAAATATAATACTTATTTTTAAAGTTAATTCTTCATATTGACTACATGGTTATATTCGTCATTTTATTAGAGGGTTAGGCAAAGTCATCCACCAAAAAGAAAGGACATAGATAAGGAATAAACCCTAACAAATCCACATAACTTTATAAATCATCTCGCGGACGAGAAAAGAAATATTGATCTTCGACAATACTTTATAGCAGAGCTGAAAAAAGCAATAAAAAAGTTTGCAGGCATTGCGGTGCTTTATAAGTTTTGTTTGACGAAACCTGTTAGTCTTTCACATTCATGATAAGATTGTTTTTATTCTCTCCGTTTTTCCAGTTCTTTTACTTTAGAGTTTTATTTTCACATATATTTTAAGGTATAACACGATTTGCTGTACATAAAGTATGAGACATTCAGTCAATCTTTTGTTTGGAAATGGTTTTTATGTTACTGCCTTCCCATAACGTGTGATTAAAAACAGTACAGTCTAAAATCATGGAGTGCTTAAAAATATTCGCAACCTCAATCATATACCTGTCTAAGAGTCAATAGGACTTCTAGAATTACATATCTCCAACACTGACACAACATAGAAACATACACTAAGATAAAATAGTGCAAAAATTAAAATATGTGTCTGGAAATACATAAATTTTATCTATGCTACTCGCATACAATTCGTCCAACACGATTCTCTTCGGGAACTTGACATTTACGTGACTAAAAATACGTTTCTACATTTACACAAAGTTCTACGTTTACTGTATATATATCAGTCTGTGTTGAATTGATAACAATGCTGATGAAATAGTATCTTCAATTTAATTAGATTTTCATGTCATGGAAAATTAATATTTTTATTTTTGTTTATTTTAGGATACATTGTGCGGTTTCTGTGAATGTATTTTAAGTTACATTTTGAAAGAACTTGCTGTTATTTATCGTGAGGATCTTAAACATTTATTGTATTTAAATTTCATTTACTTCTGTACTATTTTTGTTATAAATTGTCATCGCTTTTGATTGATATACATTTACAGTATAATCTGTTTTAGAATAGCAATTTTAGCAATATTAGAATTACACTTACATTACCAAATGTTTCCCACTGAAATAATTTATGTAAATAACATAATACAAACAAGAAAGATTAAATACATTTCAATAAAATACGGCAACTATATATATGTTATTGTTAATAGCTAATAATAAAACGTTGACTATAAATTCACCCACATAAGCAATAGAAGACTTGCCTAAAGTAAAAACAACCGCGAGAAGCTTCACTGCAGCTTAACGAATTGAATGAAATCGATACGAATGATTCGAAACCCTTGGAAAAGATACCAAGTTTCTCTGGTAAAGCAAATTCTGTTTCCTGCTCAGTGTGACTCTACTTCATCTACCTTATAAATAAACAGGCGAGAGTTTCTTTTTATCTTGTCTTTACAGATAATGTGATATTGTAGCCAATATTGGGTATCGTAATTACGAACTAATAAAAGTCATGTTGAACATTGATTTATATTTCGACCGCTATTAAATTAATGAGGGCCAAGACCACCGAATGTCGCACCAAAACCATTCTAAGAGAATTCAATCTAGCGACATTTGTCAGAAAGTACTTGCTTTGCTTGTCACTGTCAAACGTAAATGTCAGTTCATTCTGACTGGCATTTTAACACAATAATCAAATTGTATCTTTATGTTTCGTATATAAAAATTGAATGAAAATAAATTTGTTTTGAATCAGCTGGCTTTACAGACAGCATACGAGTCCCAGTCATGTATTGTGTACAACCGTTTATCTTCGAAAGGTATAGAAGTAAGTAGAGAAATACATGTTAGTGATTATAATAATCTTGGCGATGTAAAATTAAAAACTTTATTAATACGTACCCCCATCCGCCTTCGGGATAGAAATGATGCTTGATAGCCCTCGTGTCAAGTTCACGGCGTCGTAAAGCAGGTACGGTGCGATGAAGCGAACGTAGCTCGCGTTCACGCAGCGCACCGCCCGTTGATTCTTCCTCGCCATCTGGCCACCCATCTGCATAGATTATAATGCCGTCAACGAAAAAACTACTCACTGTACAAAAGCTTTGATTAAGTTAAGAAAAAGTTTTTTTAGTATTAGTTCAGGCATTATTAGTTTTAATTATTGCCCATGTGTTGTAGGTTACATGATCCTTTGTTCAGATGTCCACACCCAATTAAACCAAATTTGTTATTTCAAAATACAAAGTTAGTCTACATTCTGCTTTATCAAAGGTAATTGAGTTAAATAAAATTTCCAGGAATAGTTTAATATAGTTCTAGTTTAATTTCAACATTGTGAAGTTTATATAGTTGTTTGATTATATTTTGAATAATTCATGTTTCTACGTGTTGTGCAAATGTAGCCACATCAAATATTCAAACCACTTTAGGTTAAACTTGAGTAGCCACCATACATCCAAGTTGGTGAAGCAAGAATGGTTTCATATTTTTATAGTTATTTAAACTTTTTTTTCTTTTTTTTTTGAGAATTTTTGTCTCTTATAACTGGATGGACACGATAAAAAAAAAGAATAGATTTAATTCCCTTCTCTTTCAAAGGTCTGCAAAGTTCTTATGCCGCAGGTATTTATAATAATAAATAATAAATAAATAAATATTTCGGACATCTAACACACAACGCCAACTAGTCCCAAGCTATGCAGAGCTTGTGTTATGGGTACTAGACAACTGATATAAATACATGTATATTTTTCTTTTGTAAATACATACATATTATACATAGAAAACACCCAAACTCCGAAACCTATATTTGTAGATCATACAAACATTTGGTTCGACCCGGGAATCGAACCCGAGACCTCATGATCAGCAGTTGCACACGCCAACCGCTAGACCAACGAGGCAGTCGAGCATTTATGGATGGCGGTAGTCATTTACCATCAAACAACGTCTGCTCGCTTGCATTTAGTCCATAAAAAGAGGTTCATAGCACCATGCCTCCTTGAGGCATTTACTTTATAATTCATAGAAAAAAGTAGAACCAATAAATATAGTTAACATTATGTAGTGGCTGACGTAAGATCAATATAAGCTTTTAGGAACAACTTCATGCGAGTGCAAATTGATCGATGTTGAGCCTATTTAAGTTAGGGAGGTTGAACGCATGTATATTATATTTTCAAGGTGGTGGATGCTTTAGCTTTGTATTATTGTTAATTAAAGAAAAATATATTAATTGGTTAGATTTGGTATATTAATTAGAGAAATAATACCCATGTAACGGTGGTCGTATTTTTCCTGTTAGGCTGTAATTTAAGGGCCAAAAGCGTTATAATTATTATGTCTTTCGGTTATCATTGCAGGAACAGGGTTAGTAAGAAAACATTTACGAAAGTGAGATCCCAAGACACGACATGCAATTAGGGTACGTCATTAAGGAACGGTTCAGAAAGGAAATATAGCAAAAAACTCACGAGCCATATAAGTTACTTTAGAAAATACCTGCGTCGCGATTACGAGGGTTGCCGCAATGACGACGCGGTACAAATTCTTGTGAAGTCTCCAACGTCGGTAGAAATGCATGAACTCGAGGCGGCCATTGAAACGGCATAGCTCCCCCTAGTTCCCAGTCCCGTAAAAAAGTCTCTGATCTGTTAGCTGTTAAGAATTTTATAAGTAGACTAGCCGACCCACGCAACCTCGTTTGCGCCTTATATTGCCCGTAGCGTTAAAATTTCCCCCGTTTTTGAAACATTCTTCATTGTTGCTCCGCTCCTTTTAGTAGTAGCGTGATGATATATACCCTATAGCCTTCCTCGATAAATGGGCTTTCTAACAGTGAAAGAATTTTTCAAATCGGACCAGCGGTTCCTGAGATTAGCGTGTTCAAACAAACAAACAAACAAACAAACAAACAAACAAACAAACAAACTCTTCAGCTTTATATATTAGTATAGATAATTTATATGTTCATAGTGAACTTAATAGCACTTGACTGAGTAAGGTGAGGTTATTCATTATTGTAACCATCAACCGCGGGAATAGCTTCAGTAGATATTGGCCATCGCGGCCGGAATAATACCACGTTACCTTCCCGCCTAATTTTAGAGAAAATTACTATTATTATACTCGCTTGAGTTGTAGGTATTCATGGGCGGCAGTTTTCATTTACCATCACGAGACCTGTCTGTTCATTTGTCCAAATCTATACTAATATATAAAGCTGAAGAGTTTGTTTGTTTGAACAAGCTAATCTCAGGAACCGCTGATCCGATTTGAACAATTCTTTCAGTGTTAGATAGCCCATTTATCGAGAAAGGCTAGGATACCCTAGCCTTTCTCACGCTATCATACTACTAATAGGAGCGGAGCAACAATGAAGAATGTTGCAAAAACGGGGGAAATTATCACGCTACGGGCAATATAAGGCGCAAACGAGGTTGCGTGGGTCTGCTAGTCATTTATAAAAATATGTAGATTACTAGCTGACCCACGCAACCTCGTTTGCGCCTTATATTGCCCGTAGCGTGATAATTTTCCCCCGTTTTTGTAACATTCTTCATTGTTGCTCCGCTCCTTTTAGTAGTAGCGTGATGATATATACCCTATAGCCTTCCTCGATAAATGGGCTTTCTAACAGTGAAAGAATTTTTCAAATCGGACCAGCGGTTCCTGAGATTAGCGTGTTCAAACAAACAAACAAACAAACAAACAAACAAACAAACAAACAAACTCTTCAGCTTTATATATTAGTATAGATAATTTATATGTTCATAGTGAACTTAATAGCACTTGACTGAGTAAGGTGAGGTTATTCATTATTGTAACCATCAACCGCGGGAATAGCTTCAGTAGATATTGGCCATCGCGGCCGGAATAATACCACGTTACCTTCCCGCCTAATTTTAGAGAAAATTACTATTATTATACTCGCTTGAGTTGTAGGTATTCATGGGCGGCAGTTTTCATTTACCATCACGAGACCTGTCTGTTCATTTGTCCAAATCTATACTAATATATAAAGCTGAAGAGTTTGTTTGTTTGAACAAGCTAATCTCAGGAACCGCTGATCCGATTTGAACAATTCTTTCAGTGTTAGATAGCCCATTTATCGAGAAAGGCTAGGATACCCTAGCCTTTCTCACGCTATCATACTACTAATAGGAGCGGAGCAACAATGAAGAATGTTGCAAAAACGGGGGAAATTATCACGCTACGGGCAATATAAGGCGCAAACGAGGTTGCGTGGGTCTGCTAGTCATTTATAAAAATATGTAGATTACTAGCTGACCCACGCAACCTCGTTTGCGCCTTATATTGCCCGTAGCGTGATAATTTTCCCCCGTTTTTGTAACATTCTTCATTGTTGCTCCGCTCCTATTAGTAGTAGCGTGATGATATATACCCTATAGCCTTCCTCGATAAATGGAATATCCAACACCGAAAGAATTTTTCAAATCGGACCAGCGGTTTCTGAGATTAGCGTGTTCAAACAAACAAACAGACAAACAAACTCGTCAGCTTTATATATTAGTATAGATATCCAGTAGTTGACTGCGGTTATAGGCTGATGATGATTTATAAAAAAAGTTATAAGCCTAGTATCTATGTATAGCAACTTGTAGTTTAATCCACATTGTTTTATTTTTTCATTTCATAATTCTGTCTCATGAAAGACATTAAATTATATAATAACTAGCTTTTACACGCGGCTTCGCTCACGCAGACTTTCATCCCCTGATTTGCCCTCTTAGGGGTGGAATTTCCAAAATTCATTTCTTAGTGCTTATTTACGTTATACAAAGAACGTACATACAAAATTGTATAATTCTAGGTTCAGCGGTTTAGGCTGTGCGTTGATCTCTGGGTATGTCAGTCAGTCACCTTCTTCTTTTATATATATATATATATATATAGATTATTTATTCATACTGAAGATTCACAATTTCTCTACATCTCAGACATAATTTTTAGGACATGATATAAAGAATAAGAGGTTGTCGTTGACTGCTTTACTAGTATTAACTACTGTATTACAGCAGCCAGCAACACTATAATAATACATTGCTTTGCTACTATTATATTGGATAATTCAGCCTATTAATATTCCCTATACACTAACTTAGAACCGGCAGTGAGTCATTGTTGCTCCGTATGCACCGATGAGGTTATGGTATAAACTTAATCTAGCTCATTCCTAGTTAAACTTCGACTGGCTCCAATATTTGTAATCCTAGCGAGCTGGTTAACTGCGAGTTTAGTTTGAGTTTAACTATAATAATGTTAAAGTTGCAGCATTTAACTGTTTGTAGAACTAACAAAAATACACTTTTGGACTAAGTAACTTGGTTTTACATTTTTTAATGTTAAAACAAACAAAATTAAGAGGCAAACAACGATTTTTGTTTTTTTCTGAAAATTTGATCTTCAAATCAGTCTGTACATGTTATCTAAAGTCTCTTATTATATTTTTACCTTTAGAGTATTGTTTGTTTGTAAGTTTAAAATACATTCCATGTAACAATATTTCAAAGAAATACAATAATGGTAACGACCGGTTATAGTTAAAACTAGCTGAACCCCGTGGTGTTACCCGGTTAATGTTAATTCTTGCGGTGCAATCGTGCGAGCTTGCAGATATTTGCGATGCATTGCGAATTCGCAGTTATGGGTGGAAGCCCTTAAGGCGATAAACACATATAACAATGGTTTTCTTCCATCTTCAACGTGATTTTATCCGCCATAATGGTGTATCTATATTGTAATTTGAAATCAATCCTGGATTAAAATATACTGTCGAAGTCTGTATGAGATTAATTCCTCAGCTATATTTATATAAGCCTAAAATGTTCGAACAATACAACGCATAAATTCTGTAAACAATACACCGATAAATTATAGGCAGTCGATTTAGCTTTGAGTAATCATGCTTTGATAGCGTTTCGCTAAGTAATCAAAGCAAAACAGATCGAGAAATTTCATCTGATTCTCAGGCAAACTATCATCAATACAGAGTGGTGATATGTTTGAATTTGTAACATGTGTAATATAGCTCACTAGATATTTTCAATGATTCTTTTTGTAATTTCCGAAAGTGTATTTACTCATTGACAACTAACTTTAACATCTAATTGAGCAACGTGATGGTCAATTTTTTGTATATGTTTTATGTACTTTTCTTATTTTGTTTTTGTTAGTATGCCTTCTAGCTATGCGAGTGGGAGTTAGCACTGTCGGGTAATCGGTAGTTTTGATTCCCATTCCTAACCTCTTAATATTTAAATTAAAAAAAATACACAGTTTCCTTTCTATATTTTTTGTGCACGTTGTGTTTGTTTGATGGTGGTTGTACATTAGCCTAAATTGTAGTAGATGTAACCTAATGTAAGTAATAATGTTATGACTGTAAGCAAACCATAAATAAATACATAACTGACGTTGTAAACATATACGAGTATATGGAGTTGTTTACATTTTATCTTTATGGCCTATCGCTTACAATCTTTTAATTAGTAAATCCAAATATGCAGCAAACTTCAATATTTGTTTAGAAAGGTACGAGGTACTTTAACCACCTATTAATCTATACAAATAAATAAAATTGGAATGTCGGTTTGTAATATTAAAATAACCGCTTTTTACTAAATGCATATGTATGTATATGCGGAACATATACCAAAAATTTAGTAAAATTTTTTTTTGTCTGTCTGTCTGTCTGTTTGTTCCGGGTAATCTCTGGAACGGCTGGATCGATTTTGACGGGACTTTCACTGGCAGGTAGCTGATGATCCAGGGAGTAACTTAGGCTACTTTTTTGACTAACTTTGTCCCGCGGCGTTACTAGCGGTACGACGATAACCGCGGGTAACACCGCGGGGTTCAGCTAGTATAAAATATAGTATTTGTTCCTCACCTTGCCGTCATTATTATTCATGTTTCAGTTCACAAACAGGTTTTCTTTTAAATTCCCTTTATTGACTAAATTGCAGCATTGTTTGTAGTAACAATTTAAGGAAACATATTTTAACAGGACTCAGCTAGTCTTCGCACTACACTGTGTCTTTACGTACATTCAATTCCAATTTGTATTTGCTATGAACTTTTGTTTATATTATATACAAGTATAGACTAATATTATAAATTCGAAAGTAATTCTGTTTGTCTGTTGTTACACTTTCACGTCTAATCTTGTTAGCGTTTCGATGGCAAACGTTTCGTGTCAGTGTAGTTAGATCGTAGCAGACCAGAACGCGGCCACTCTGACTGCATTGTCGGTGTCAGCCATCGTATCCTCTCTCGTGCAGGTGTCCGGGCAGACAGAGCATGATGCAAGGTGGGACATCGTTTGGGTTTCACCACACAGACAGCCCAGGTTGTCGCCGTCTGCAAATCCCCACCTGGACATGTTTTCCTTGCTCCGGCCAACCTGAGTCCGAAGTCTGTTCACGTCTAATGCGCTCCGGCTATTTTGTTTATTCATTTTATTTATATCTTTATTGTATACATAAAAACATAACAATAGATGAGTTACAAAGTTATAGGAGTAATAATTGGCGGTCTATTTTGTTTATTTAGGAAAGTGAGGTGTCTATATAGGAACTCTTTACCGCAATACCCGACATACATACGATTGGAGCCGTGGCAAAAAGCTAGTTCTTAATTACTAAAGTGCCAAACCATGAATGACTTGTCACAATCATTATATGTCATCGTACAGAACTTAACAACATTGGATTGATTGAATCAAATTCAAAATACCCGATGCTATATATTACAACTTTCTGATACTATCATATGCAAGTACCTATTATAAATACTCGGGTACTGTTGTCCCTAATTATTGTTGATGAAATGTTTAACGGTCATGAATTTATATTTTTTTATTTGAATGTTTATTATTCACATTTTATGGTATACTTAATTCATTTTTATGACCAAGAGCGAGCTACTTGACACCTGAATAAAAAATACAGTATTTCATTAAAAATAAATTAAGTTAAGAGGGCCGCATCAACTCAAGTATGGCAAAAACTTTTTTTTATAAAAAAAATAAATATAAAATATAAATTTTATCATCATCATAAATATATAAAGTTGAAGAGTTTGTTTGTTTGTTTGAACGCGCTAATCTCAGGAACCGCTGGTCCGATTACGCTAAGAGCCAATAGGAGCGAAGCACCAATGGAGAATGTTTCAAAAACGGGGTAAAAATATCACGCTACGGGTTATAGGAGATGCAAACGAGTTTGCGTGGGTCAGCTAGTTTTATCATAAAACTGAAGTCCCATACAAGAACATCAACTACCAGCCTTGTCTAAGCTGAATTATGTTTCCACCTTCTTGCTTGCTTTGCTTCTAAATTCGACTAGAAATAACTATAACTACCAAATTCATACTAATATTAGAAAATCTCTGTCTATCTGTCTGCTGGGCTTTTATGGCCATACTACTGCACCGATTTCAATCAAATTTTGCATCCATGCAAAATTTCGTTGAAATCTGCTCAAGAATCAAAGTATCTCCGCTCCAGATACTTTGGTTGTTGAGCATTCGTCAAGAATCAAAGTACGTCCATACAGCATTTGATCCTTATTTACCGAGATAACCGATATATACGCGGGCCAAGCCACGGTCAAAAGCTAGTAGTATATCTATTCCTTATAAAAATTAAAAAAAAAATATTGAAAAAAATATATAAAAAAATTAGTGAATTAGAAAGATTTGAAAAGCAAAATGTATTTCAAATTCAAAAATCTTCTTACCTCTTTAACTTAAACCTCACTTTACCAATTTAATTTTATGTGTTGAGTCTCTGAGTTTTATTTTAGAGGCTTAATGAAGTGGGTGGACTTTTACTATGATGTTATTACTATCATTCGAATTTAGTGTCTGCTGTGGCTCTTAATTTTCCTATGTTTTGAAAAATTATTCATTTTAAAATTAAAACATTCTAAACATAATTATATTATGTCTCTTTAAATATCGTTACTTCAACATCTTAATCCAAATCTGAGTAATAATTTGTATATGTTTACTCTGATATAAAGCATGAGTGATAGTTGTGGGGGAACGGGTGTCATGTCTCACCAACTCAAAGGGAGGATCCTCCGACCAGGCGAGGCGATCATGCCTGGCGGGCCACTGCCCGACGGTTGTTGTCGGGATGTTGTATATATGCTAATCGGCGCGAGAACTTCTATTGCGCGATTCAGGATAGGTAGTTCAGCATGATGACCCAGGCTATGGTGGCCTAGTGAGATGCTTTTCACGCCCCGCTAAAGGACCCGGGATCATAATGGGAGAGAAACCTGTGCAGTGGTAATGAGTTCTCTTTATCTTTAAAATACAATTTAATTTTATTTTACTATTACCATAATCTAAGTTCCACTCATCCTTATTCTTTTTAGTTTTTAATATAGGTCAAGTAATACATTATATATAGTAGTAGTGTTAAAATATGCGTATCATATCTTAGATAAATTAGTTCGGGAAGCGGCTAATAAATTATAAATAACCATTAAGAGTTCATAAGACGTATTTAATATATATGGGTTGGGCATCATAAGTGAACCAATTCTTAAATAATACAGATAACTAATAAATCTTGTGTCTGTAAATATATAAATCATACTTATTTTTAATGGTTTGAAATTCTGGGCTACGTCTAGATACGTCCGACGAATAACATACTGTTTGCTGATCTAACCGCCATGAAAAGTCATGCGATGATTATGCAGTTAGTATTAAGGATAGGTTGTGATTTTTGTATAAGTAAAGTAGTTAAGGAAACAATTTCAGGACTATATCAGTATATGGTGACCGATATGGGACATTTATAGACGCTTGCAACTGTCCCCAGCGCGTGTCCATTGATACCAAAGATTTTATTCTAAAGGTTTACAAACTGCCTTACAAATATATTTATCACTATCTTTTATTCGTGTCCTCACCCACGTATATGTAGGTTATCGCAGTAAAGAGCAGCTTATGAACTTTCCCAAGAATTAAAGTTTCTTCATGCCATATTTCATAGAAGTCGGTGTATCACTTTAACCGTGAAAGCGTAACAGAGAGACAGAGTTATTCCCGAATTTATATAGTAGTATTTGTTCTTCACAAGCCTTAAATCAAGACTTGAAAAATCTAGAAAATAGGAAGATTTAGCAATAGTTTATAAAATACTTGCTGCATACTAGATTTAAAATATAGCTAGTTTGATCTATGAAATTCAAGAAAACTAAATTCTTCTATAAAATATATAAGAAAGTCGTAAAACTTCTACCACGAAAAAGAGGAAATTGAATACCACTGAACGATTCTGAGATCACACGTTTCGACAAATTTGAGACACCATTAATCTTTACCCAAGACAAAACAAGTGGAAAAAAGGCCTTTTAAGTGTAAGGACTGTAAAGAAAGAAAAGCCGAGCGACTAAGTGCCTCACATCCGGACGATGAACATACATTCGTTAAGAAGAAATTGCGTTGACCGCTGTGGTTAGGGAAATACGAGTAAATGGTAAAAGTGAAAAAGTTTTTACGTTTTGAAGTGAAGTTCTTTTTGGGTGTGGTCCAAATCTCAGAGGTCCTTGATCTTTTATTTGATGTGAATTTTGGTTTGAGAAATAGGTTTTCTTGGCAACTCCCGTAGTAGAAACTGTGTGAGAATGTGTGTGTGTGCAAATATACATGAAACGGACATCGTGGATCTTACGAAATGTTGTCCCATGTAGTTTTTGAACCCACAACACTTAACGCAGTAGAAAGCGGCGGTGTGCAGGTAACCGCTTAAGTCACTACGCCAGTTGTACAACGTTTACGTCATCTCATAAGGACTGTTCTAGTAAACATTAATACTCATATATTTTAACTTTTAAGCACGACATTTAACTTTGATTAATATTAAAATATTTCCTTGAAGTTTACCAAGTAATAATACAAACAACCGCTAAGTTATTTTCACAGCGAGCAAAGTTATCGAAGTTGATATGAATAAGTTCCTCAGTATGAGTACTTCCATGAGTAGTTCCTAATGAGGAATTTACGTCACCAGAAATGTTTTAACATGTGTTTTGTATAAATAGGAAGTTTTGAACATTTGCGAATAAAATTACATTTATATTTGAATGTGGAAGAATTAATGCCACAAAACTTACTTGAATATTTGTTATGCATAATTTTTATACGCTAACGTTAGGCTAAGCGCGCACTACGATTTTTATACGTTGCGTTTTTTAATGTGCGAAATAATATCGCAAACGACAATAGTTCCTACGCTTTTATTTATATACAAAATTTACATACGATTTCGCATATGCAATTTTAAATCGCAAACGATTTATTTTCGTAGTGCGCGGATTGTAGTGTTTTTCTATTGTTCAGAGATTTGCGATATTTTTTCGCACCGATTTTTAATTGTAGTGCGCGCTTAGCTTTAGTAACTGTGATATTAATTACAACTTACATCACCACCTCACGATATTTAAATATTAGTAAACTATGCTTGTTATTAAGTAAACGAAGCAAATAATAACTATATTGAGTATTGGTATAATTGTGCCTTGTAGTTATTAAAAAGGTTAAGCATTGATTTTTACATTGTAAAATAAAAAAGAAACTGATAGTTATTAACAAATTTAAATAAACACAGGATTACAATGAACGTTTACCAACTTAAATAGATCTTTTAAAGGGGCAAGATTGCTGCAATGCGAACTTTGATAATGATTATTTGGTTAGTATATGTTATTATGTTATAAATAAAATACCTTTCTCTCAGGCTATTTGTGAAAGACATCATAACGTAAAAATGATATTTATTTTTGCATGTAAATCTATTACAAATATAAGGCGCCTTGTGTTATATTGTTAACCCCTTCATAATGAATGTATAAGTACCTACACCACATTTAAAATTTACTCTATCAAGATGCACAACTTGCATGGTTAATTATGTAAATTTAATGTTACGGGTGATGAAGATACACCATGTACCCTTAGATAACAAGCAATGAAACGTGCTTATTAATAACAAATATACTCGCCCACGGTAGATGATTTGACTTTTCTGACCGTCAGGAACTTAGCGCTGTATACAGCAGGTTGTTTGGTGTTGGCACTTTTCTTGTCGAGTGGCTCCGACACCTTATTTGAAAATCACTGTTTGTACTTCACATTTTTGTGCATATTGATTGTATAATTTATAGTACGTTATATAAATATAATAATATAATCTAAGTTATTAGTACACAAGACTGCGACTTTTATTGTTAGTTAATACTATAATGTGATGTGAATGTGAACGCCTTTGTACGTCTTATTTCCTTAAATATAAACTGTTTATCCATTTGTGTACAATAAAGAATAAATTAATTCTTTCCTAATCTGCTTGAGACATTAAAACTTGGTTTTCATGTGAATGTTTAATATTTTTTGTTAGTGGAATCTAATTTAAATCAGAACTTATCACTAAATCACCAATACACGAAATCCAATCGAAATAGAGATAGGTACACTTTTTATTATATTACGAGGCATATACCAATTTATATCAGGTCCAGCCAAGACAAAATTGTTTTGCGAATCTCTTTGTACAATCGCTAATTCTATTATTTTGTTTTGACCACGTGACTTAAGTTTGATATTATGTCATTCCTATCAATTTCATTATTTTTGTAGTATTTCTAGTCGACTAAGCGTTGCACGCTTTTTCATTCATTCTTGAGAATTTACAAAGTTATTTAGATTGCTTTATGTTTACATAATCTTACCCGACGTAGCCGACGTCAAATCTTGGGAATCATAAAGGCTAGGAAGAAAAGATAATCTTACTGTAAAAAGTAGATATGTCAAAAGAAAGCGTTAGCGTAAACTATGATTTATGTTCAAGAGAGAAGGACAGATTTATCGGGCAACCGATCAGCAACAAGTTACATTTTATGATGTACAACATGTTATGCTTCCCTGGCTACGTGTAGACCTCATAAATACAGGACGCTTTTGTCTGTTTTTTGTATTAAAATGACTAAAGTCTGAAAAATACTTAAAGTAAAAAGCGAGGCACACGAATGTTTTTGAACGCAAACAGATTGTAACGCTTTATTTGAAGTTCTAAGTTTTCTACGATGGAATATCTGTAAATATTTTATCTGTAGGTGTTAAGAATGCATGTAGTTATTAAAAATTCTACTTGGTACATGTTTGGAGTTCTAGATAGTAAATTTCATTGATGTTCAAAATAAAAAAAAACGCTTTTTATAGAAACATTCATCCAGTCTATCTTTCCTATAAGTGTGTTATACTTCTGGTGATCAGTAATTTGTTTTATTAAGTTACTTGAGCTTTTGATCTTAATAATAATAAGTTACTATTATTAAAGTTTAACTATTATATACTATTACTATTATTAAAGTTACTTATGTGTTTTATCTTAATAAGACAAAACACATAAGGATGTATCATGTGCCAATAAATACTTGACTTAATTTACTGATACATTACCGCAGAAATTGACATATGAAGGTAATACTTTTTATGTGTAAGTACCCACAGATGAACGATCTATCGGAAATAAAATCAAGTTAGTAGGATATACGTGAATTGTTGTATTGCAGTTCCCAATTTTCAAAGATAAAAAGACGTAATAAGAAATAATTAGGTAATGAGTAAAACAGTACAAACTAACCATAGTGAGGCAAGCAAGTGTAGCTGGTGGAGAACGGTTGTCGGCATCGACAGCGGGGTGGCGGGGCGCGGGGCGGCGGCGGCGGCGAGGCCGACGGCGACGGCGACCACCAGCCCGGGTCCATCAGCCGGCCATGGCTGCAACCGCACCCGCACCCGCGCCCGCGCTACCTGTGGACAATAAACTTACTGTTAATCCATTCAATAGTAGACACGATATTACACACGACCTATGAGGTGAGTTTTATTTATTTTTATTCCGAAAAAATTAAGTGTTTCTGTGTGTGAAAAGAGCATAAGAACACTAATTTTTTTCGGAATTTAAAGCATTCTATGTAAGAGCTCAGGTTGTCAGTGACTCCGATACCAATTTCTATCAGAATCGATCCAGCCGTTTGAACATGAAGTAGCGCGTACGTCTTCAGAGCGCACGAGCGTGTCCTTAGAAAATATAAGTGCTATACAGGTTATGGAGCGATAGATATGCTACGGTTATAAAGACAAGCGACCTAAATAAAATTAGATTAAGCTGAGAAAAAACAGGGTTCTGTGCAAAACATTTTATGCTCCGGTAAACCTATCATTCATCGCTTGACAGAAAATTTCATCTACAAAGTTCATCTACAAAAGTTAAAAGTTTGCTATCTTTTTATCCTCATGTTATTATTAATCTAACTTGGCCGTATAACATATTACACGCCTTTCTGATGTTTTGAATTACGTTCCCATACTTTCCGCATTAGAAATCAGTTTAGAAGACCCTTATTTTAACTTTAAAATATCGCTTGAATTTGTTAATTTTAAGTATACTTTAATAACATACTTGTTTTGTTTGATAAATCTTTATCAATGTCTTTAAGTCCTGATATTTTTTTATAATGAGAAGTTTCATATATATTTACAAAAATAAAAATTAAAATTATTTGAAATACAACTGGTGCCATTTTCTATTTACTAGGTTAGTAACCAATTACGATTCGGACACAAAGAGTTTAGTTATTTTACAGAATTATTAAGCTACAACTAAAGTCCATGATGTATGTGTTTGTCTAAAATCAATGTCTATTTTTATTTCATTTTTCGTTTTCATGCTAAACAAACAAGTTTCAAATCCCCAATGACAAGTAGACAGCGAGCTTGATTGACAGAAAATTGTGTTCACGATCCAATTGGGCGTGGATGAAGAAATATGAATCGTTTGGAGCTATTATTTCATTTTGTTGCAACGTTTTTTTTCATTAGTGCCCGATTAAATTGTCTATTGTTAATAATATTATTCGTACTAGCTGAACCCCGCGGTGTTATCCGCGGTTATTGTTGAACCGCGAGTAACGCCGCGGGACAAAGTTAGTCAAAAAAGTAGCCTATATTACTCCCTGGATCATCAGCTACCAACCAGTGAAAGTCCCGTCAAAATCCGCCCAGCCGTGCTAAAGATTACCCGGAACAAAAGACAGACAGACAGACAGACCGACCGACAGACAATAAATCTGAAGTACTTTTTTGGTATATGTACCGTGTATACATACATATGCATTTAGTAAAAAGCGGTTATTTTAATATTATAAACAGACACTCCAATTTTATTTATTTGTATAGATAATTTTATGTTAAGAAGAAAGGCAAACTAAACTAGACAATAATAATACGACATAAATTGTAAAACAATTGACCATGCATTTCGGTCAGAGCCTGTTCGAATTTAGTCGAATTACATCTCGTGGGTGGAATCACGGACATTCAAGCCGCGACCAAATTTATAGGCAAAACGGATTTCGCACTAATTCCGACCATGATCTTGGGATTGCGCTTATAAAACGGATTACCTTTTGAACCTTTTGAAGTGTTAGTAATTTGTTGAAGAGATTTGTGGTTGTAGGTTGTGGATGGCAGAATATTTTCATCCAACCCTAAGTAGAGTAATTCAATTTATAGTTATATAGTTGTTGCCCACGGCTACTCCCGCGTATATGTCGGTTATTGCGGCAAATAGTAGCCTATGTGTTACTCTTATGTATAAGCTATATTATTGTTAAGTTTCATCAAAATCCGTTAAGTAGTTTTTGCGTGAAAGAATAACAAACATTCATCCATCCATCCATACTTCAAAACTTTCACGTTTATAGTATAGATCTAGTTTTGCATTTACAATAAGTTGCCTGAAATAAATATAGAGCAGACCTGAAATATCATTACTTATGTATTGTGTTGGAACCAAGGTCAATCATATCACAAGGCTTTTGGTTTCCTCTTTTATTTCACTATTTGTTGGAAAATTACTCTGTACAATATTTTATAGCTATGGTGTGGGTATTTCAGTAGATCGGTAAAAGTATTTAGTTTCGGTTGGTGTATAAATAAAATCGTTGCTAATATGAAATCTGATTCTGATCATTTAATTTTCATTCTTTTAGTATTCAAAGTTTTCTCTCGACAGTTTCAATTAAACAATTTTGGTTATAAAATTGAAAAATTTACAAGTAAAACCACCAAATTGGATGGACTCAATACAAAATGAGTATATTCAATTATTTTCGATTGTCATTTTTTAACAAATTTTTAATAAATAAAACCTGCCACTATGTTGTGTGGTTTACTTATAAATGGTAACTAATGGAATTATTTTATTTTCAGTAATAACTAACTGACCCAACGCACTTCGTTCCGCCTAACAGTCTATAAATGAACAGATTTGGGATAATTAAATTAATTCAAAATTATGAAGTTAAGGTTTTTTATTAATACCTGTGCCCGCTACTTCGTACACGTGACCTGGACTTTCAGTTTTTTTTCATTTTTCACCGTTTAACCCTTCCCTGGACTACGACAAATGCCGTGGACAGCATTTGTTTATTTCTTACTTTGCATCTAAATGCAATTTTCGGTTTTATCAGTTCATTTTGTTACACTTACAATTGAATGGAAAATAATTCACAAATTGTACTTATACAATAGTAGATATTTATCTGTTATCAAGCTAAACGTGTAATCGAAATATCTAAATGTCAAATCTGATCTGATGTCTGAATGTCAATAAAGCAGAGTGAAACTAAGCTAAAAGTTGAAACTTAGTTAGAATCTATGGATGGAATTTTACATACATTTTCTCATGGCTATTTACAGTTTCTAGAGATCTTTTGGATATCCCATATTTGGTCCATCATGTTTTAAAATGTTTTTGTAATATAGGGGTAAGTTCTTTGCAGTAATTTTGGACCTTAGAGATTAAACAGAAGTGTTTTAAGTTTATTAAAAGAAAATGAGGTAAGAAGAAAAGGTGAAGTTAAGAAAGACTATAACAAAGAGTTGGGCTAACTTAGAGGTTTGACTCTTTTCCGAAATGAACGGGAACAGTTTTTTGCGATTTCTGACATTTCTAGTACCTTTGATTCTTAAAAGAATCGAATCATCAAAATCGAAGGCATCAAAATAAGTTTTTTGTTTTAAATGACAAATAGGGTAGTTGACACCTTAGTCAAATCAGTTACTTTTATCACCTGTCAAAACGATAACTTTGTTATGAAAATGCACTAAAAACTAACTCGTGACGTCACTGTTTTAGACTACTTAATTGAGCAATATATTTCAATGTTTATTAGATTAAAATTTGTAATAGAAATGAAAAGCTGTAATGATTATATTTGCCATGATATTTTGTAGTATTCGTTTTAATGAAGGAGATATGAGTATTTATTTACGATACCGTCAACTACCTCATTTTCTTGCTGACTGTAATTTTTTTCCAAAATCTGTAAATGCAGTTCTTAATATCTTAAAAATGTATGGATAGTCTCCTAAAAGCGTTTTCCTGTAACTATAACGGTATACCTGTCCTTACAGTCCCGTCTCAAAAATACAGCCTGTATATTAAATTTTCTTTTTTTTAAAGCAATCAAAACAAAGGCGTTTAAAACTATTATTTAGTGATGTTGCTTTCGTCTATTAAACTCGTACAGCAGTGAGGCAACCCCGTAATATTTAATTTCAATGTAAGTTCCGTTTTCTGCATGCTTATTGTATGTAAGTGTAATAATTTATATGAAACCTTACCTTATATTTGAAATTAAGGATTCTTTGTTGATCTGATTAGCGCTTTTGTAAAAATCTAGATCACGGAAAGTATAAGTAAGTATATCTGTGGCATACGCATTAAACCGTATTCCAAGTCATATGTCGTACATTATATCACAGTTAAAGCCACTATGATATACTGTATGACTGCAAATAAATCTAAATTACCTTTAATTTATGTATTGTCGTACATTAATTAGAAGACACGACTCTAGCAGTGTAATTACGATTTATATAATTAACTGAAACTCAGGATATGAATCTTACTTGTTAGTGCTTCTGAGAGCTCGAGTTCTCTTTCGTGTTAAATTTATATAATAGAATATAACTTGCATTGATCTTTATTAAAACTAATATACTTCCATAGCAAAAAACCAATGGTATAAGTATATGTGATGTTGACTTAGATACACTTAAAATATATTTATTTATAATTTCATGCACGTTCATCAGTGGAATTAGTGCCCTAGCTATTTTCTACCAGCCAAGCTCAGGGTGTGGAATTTTGGTAAAAAAAATTGAAAAGTAGGTAAAAACACCGAGGTTGAAGTCAGAGAATATAACTTTCACCAATAAATAAATAAAATTGACATAAAATTACATACAAATCACACATAATACATACATAAATAAATATGGATATACGTACACACTAATAAATATACACTCCACATTTACGTAATCCGTCATCTAGTCAAGAGGTAATAATTTTACGTTCCTTTTTAATGCGTAATGACTGCTTGACATCCTTATTTCAAATAGGAGCCCATTCCAGATTAGAATAATGTATATTCTTCTTCTTCTCAGTCGCTCACTCTTGTCAGAGTGGTCGTGGTCATGTGCCGGTCAGAATATTGCGCCACCGCTTCCTTCGTGATGCGACGCCATGTTGCTCTGTGTTTTGCAGAGTGGGAGTTGTCGTTGTCGTTCATATTAATACATACATAATGAATAATGTAATCTATATTTTAAAATATGCTACTATTCTAACCAGCTGCTTAGATAATTTATTTACAAAAGTTATGTACACCTTTTGAAACCTAGTTAAGAATGTAGTATGAAACCACTATTAAAAATATTGAAAAAAAAATTTTAACACAGCGAAGCAAGCGAAAAAATGAGTTTCTTGATGGTAAGTGACTACCGCTGCCCGTGGATACCTGGTATTAAAAAGTCACAAGTGCGCTGACGCCCTTAAAGTCCCACCTAACATTTGGCTAAGGAGCCGGGGTTTGGCTATGGTAACCTCTACTAACTCGGTGAAACAGCAATATATTAAGGCCTCTCTACACAATGGGTCATCATGGCCCATCAAATGATCGCCACTCACTCTCCACAGAATCGTTGAACTATCATTTACCGATTGTCTACTGTTATGTTATGACGTTTGACGTCTATCGAAGATGGATATCATCGTAGGCAGGGTTTACCTTATGCGAGGTTAAGTAACTACCGTATTATTATTATAGATGTATGCATAGAATTTCATATTAACTTAAAGAAAATGTTTTTCGTCACATTATTTTATCCATATTCGAGGAAATCCAAAACTTTCAACACATTCTATTTACTTGTACAGTAGAAAGATAATAAAGCATAAAGGAAGGAAAGTATGATATCTCAATTTTCTCGATTATGAATGAAATAATGCACCACACATGATTTATTTTTATTTTAAACTCATTCGAAAAAGCATTCAATCTATTCAAAAATATTCGATGAATCGAATAGTCGAAAAAGCGTTTATCGAAAAAATAATTCTGTCGCGATAAACTAAATTCGAGGTAACGTTCAGTTGACTTTCTATTCATCGAACATATGACTCTCGCAGTAAAAAGAAAACCTTTTACACCTTACCTTTGATACTATGTAGGTAATAAGAATTTTTGTCCAAAGAGTATATAAATTCCATACATCTACACCGTATCATTAACAACTACGTACTGTGTAAGTGGCGATTGTGTGAACGCGCACGCAATCATGGGCCATCATTCCATATGGGCGATCATACGCCATGATGACCGATCACAGACATTCATGCCCTCCTCACAATCTTGAATGTCTATGATCACCCATCATGGCCCATTGTGAAGAGGAGCCTTTTAAGCTTGATATTGATATCAAGTGTTATACTCACCTAGTACAGGCGCACCGCTCCAGACCCTCACTCACGCTGTATACGCTGGCTCGCCGCATCCGCCGCTAGTGGCTGCGCGCTGTCACACGTCGCGCTTCCGCATCCCCTACAGTCGCCGTACACCACTACACGTTCAACTTTTGCATACTTTGTCTACACAATGCACTTCTTTTATTCACTCTACACTCATCCGCAACATGACAATCCAGTTTTGTAACCCTACCATACTTTCATATTCACTTAAACGTACTATGTCCACTGAACGGCTTGCCGCATCCTCGTTCCTTTCACATAGGCTTTTCGTTAATCGCTTACAGCCATCCCCGCCATTACGGTACCTGCAGAAGAAAGGACTCCTGAATTACAGTGCTCTGATAATATGTAAATATTTTATTGTGCTCAAAATAATAACGCTTTATACGGCTATAAAGATAAGCGGCAGAATTGAGCACTGGTTGGCAAGATAAACATAAATGAATTTAGAATAGGCGGAACCTTTATCGTACGATTTTCCAAGATCTTTGATCGTAGTTGAATTTTGTTAAATCCCATTTTATCCTTTGCAGCCCAAAAGAGCGAGAGTACAAAATTCCACACGGTTCGCGAGATACGGAGATGAATGAGTTAGAAGGTACCTTTTAGATTAAAATGAAAATCGGTAGAATCTGTTTTCCGTCCAACACTTTATAAAGCAGGAAAAGGAGTTTTTTTATTCAGCTTTAAGGTATGAGTTATTTACTTTTGGGTAAGTACACCGATGTTTTGGTGCAATCGTATATTAGGCGTGTATTTTATTTATAATATGTTACTAGAATTTGAATTTAATTTGTATGGTAGCGCGCTGCAGAGTACGTGCTCGACTGAAGTGTCATGTCGGTTCGGTAGTTACGTAGACTATAATTTGCATTCAATGTGCCGCAGGGAGAATGAAGTGTGATCGTAACTGCGGATGAGCGACATGAATTCGAAAACTTAATTGTAAGGAAGTTTTGTTGCTAAAATGTCGTTATTTGAATGAATTAATATTCTTCATATTATTTATTTAATAAACACATAAAATTACAAATATCTAGTATCAAGGTGCTTGTGGTAGCAAACGTCATTACGAAACAGATTAAGTGATTTTAACTTTTTTTATATTTGTAGGTACACACCACCACACATATGAGTGACATTCATAGCGTTTTATTAAATTCTTAGAAGAAACATATTTTTAAAGTATAATATAAGAGCTATCAATTGCCGTGCCGCAATATTATTTGAGTTTCCTTTTTCCTCCTTGTTAAGTAACAGAAAAGTTAATAGCAAATTAAATGTTGTAGTACAAATAGAGGTCCTATTTAAACTAAGATATTTAATTGTCCATGTTGAAAGCTTAAACGGAACCGTTTATGACCGCAAACTTGTAATTTAACAGCCTAATGTAGTTGTTCAATGTTCATGAGGGTATGTGGGTATGTGAAAAGGACAAAACAGGGCGTACGAGTAAATTAGGTCTATAAAATAAGTTTAATTTGTTTTCTCTTCACTGGAAATATATTGTGTAATCGTTTAGTTTGTTTGCTTTTACTAAATAAATGTTTTCAGGACGGGATGCGGGATGTACGCCACAAATTGCCTTTGGACAAACTTTAGTAAGCATTTTAGGTAGTAGTAGGTAGTAGTAGTAGATGTTTAAAAGTGCACACATAAAAGTTTTTGCTCTAATTGTATTTAATGTAAAATAACTATATTCTTTATTTATTTTCTACAAATATATATATATTATAACAAAAAGATAGACTACTATTGTTTGTGTGAGTTTATGTGTGAAATCTAATTAATTTAAAGTCACTGCCTACCAGTACACCACTACACAACATTATGACACAGTTAGTGAGTGTTGAAGCTGCTCAGAAATCTCTGGAGGAGTGTTTCACCAAGCGGATGGCAGAGCTGGAGTCACAACTTCAATGCACAAGTACCTCAAAGGACACGGTTGCGAGAGTAGCTGAGGAGTTCCGAACGTTTCGCGAACTGATGTTCAGCATGCTTGGACTGTTGCGGAAACAGATTACTGAATGTGCTCAAGCTATTGATGCGATAGACACAAGACATCGTCGTAAAGCACTTCTTCTCATGGGGGTTGTTGAGTCGGAGGGTGAGGACTGTGCCAAAGTGGCACTTGATATAATAAACAACAGGCTGCAACTGAAGACATACTCTACAGAGTCACTTACCGTCTGTCACAGGCTTGGTACACCTAATACGGACCACCACCGGCCCATCCTTGTGAGGTTTTATAACTTGGAGCTCCGGTCTGCAGTTTGGAGGGCTAAGACTGCACTAAAGGGTTCGGCTGTTTCCATTCGTGAATTTCTAACCAAAACACGACAAGCAGTATTCGCCAAGGCCCGGAATCATTTCGGCACCCGTGCATGTTGGACCCAGGACAGCACAATTGTAATAAAGGTCGATGCCGGTAATCGGTGTAAAATAACTACTCTTGCGGAGCTGTCGGACCTGATGTCAAAACATCCAAAAGCTCTTCATGCTGTGGAATCCCATGCAAAGAGAGGCACAAAAGGGAATACCTCGTCCGGCCCGAACAAGAAAAGCCCAACCAAGACGTAAACCATCAGCCGTTCACATGACGTGTTTCTGAGCGTAGCTCGCTTGCTAAATTTCAGGTTATGCACATTTCTATTATTTATTTTTTGTCACGCATAGGCAGGATCTATTGTTTTGTTTACACATAACCACTCGTCAGTGGCGCCATATTGGTCCGAATCGACACAACTGTGGGGCGATTTTGACAGCACTCCCGGTACATTTTCGCCTCTGATTAAAACGTCGATTTCCAATAAAAAATGTATTGGGGCTATATAAGATATTGGTATGTTTAGAATGGTCATCAAATATACTATCAGATGATGTATAATTGATGATGATTTTTTTTTTTGAATTCACATCCGAAATAATATATAAATTCAATTTCAAAGTTCACTCGACCAGCAACCGTACGTCACAAAAATTCCCGCCGAATGAGAACGATTTACATTGTCAACTGACGTAATGAAATGGCGCCTCTGGGCATCTCTGTTTTATTCTCTTTAATATAATTAAGTGCGACAAAGCTGCAAACAATATAAAGCAGCTAAATTCATGGTTAAAATAGACCGGAAAAAAAACACCACGACGTGGCATTCAACAGACTGGAAGAAATTGACAGCGACCATTACGTGGCGTTCAACATCGGAGAGGATAACTCATAAAACATCAAATCTGACATTAAGTCATAATGACGTTTGCATGGCGGGTTGCGTTCGGAAATGCGATTATGGATAACTTCAGCGTAATAATGTTACCATCCATACCATCACACTAACGCTGTTTCTACTATGTTGTTGTTTTTTTCTTTTTCTTTCTTTTATTATTGTTCTTTATCAAATTATATGTGGTGTTAGCTGGTGGGTGGTGCAGAGGAGTCTTTACAGAGTAAGTTATTACATACTTTAACATATTTTAATTATAGTATTTTATTTTGAATTTATATATATATTTTATTCGTTCGCATTTTATAGTTTATATTATATTGTTTATACTTAATTTATAAATTATGTTATCTGATAATAATTCTGATTCTGATAATACTGCTTACGATTCTGCTTTATCCTTCTCAGATGAAAGTTATGCCTCTTTAAGTGACACATTAGGTGAACGCCTACAATCTACATTTAATAGTCAATCACAACACCTGCTTAACGTATGTCACATTAACGCTCAGAGCATTCCCAGTCACTTTAGTGACTTGACTGAGGCGTTTATTAATACTAACGTTCACGCCATCCTGATATCGGAGAGTTGGCTCAAACCTAATCTTCTTTCTACCTTCTATCCTCTTACAGACTATATTCTTGTTAGAAATGATCGCATTGGCAGGAGGGGAGGCGGAGTAGCCATTTACATACACTGCTCTCTTTCTTTTAAAATTCTGGCTTCTTCTCCCCCTTCTTCTGCCGCCGCAGAGTTCCTATTTCTCGAAGTCCTTGTGAGAGGAACCAAACTGGTTCTGGGGGCTGTGTATTGTCCTCCTTCGATTGATTACTTCTCCAGTCTGGAAACAGTACTGGAATCTTTAGGGTCTACGTACACTCATCACATCATCATGGGAGATTTTAATACAGATCTAACTCGCCCAACTTCACGTACCAGTAAACTCCTTCAGATTGTTGAGTCTGCCGGTATGCAGATTTTACCTCTACAACCGACTCATCATAATGGCTTGGGGGTGGATACTTGGTTGGATTTAATACTGGTATCGACTTCCACGCTTGTCCGTAACCACGGTCAACTTGAAGCACCGGCATTCTCCAATCATGACCTTATCTTTCTCTCCTATGTCCTTAAACCACCTAAACCCCAACCAAGAGTTTTGCACATGAGATGTTTTGGCCAAATGGAGGTCGACAAGTTACTTAGGGATGCTTCTAATCTGAATTGGGATGCAGTAACATCGGTCACAAACGTAGATGAGAAGCTTCAAAACTTTAATCACACAATTCTCTCTCTGTATGATGTCCACGCACCTATCAAGAAAATAAAACTAAAGCGACAACCTGCTCCCTGGATGACAAAGGAGGTGCTTTCGGCCATGCGACGTAGAGATAGAGCGTTCTGTAAATTCAGAAGGGATCGTACCGAGGAAAAGCGAACCTTGTACAAAACTGCTAGAAATCGGTGCAATCAGATGATACGCAACGCCAAACGCCGATACATTTTTGATAACATCACTCGTTCATCTCCCGCCAATATTTGGAAGTTTCTAGGAACTCTAGGTATTGGTAAGACGCGACCAGGTGGTTCCCGGGCGGTGGTTGGTTTGGATGATTTAAATCGTCATTTCTCTTCCTCTACTCGTTTGGATCCCCAGACCAAGCATCGCACTGTTGGCTACCTCTCGAGTCTAAGTAACCTGAATATAAATTCCTTTCGATTTTCTCCGGTTGCGTCGGGTGACATCAAAAAGATTATACTTTCTATTAAATCCAATGCTGTTGGCTGTGATCAAATCAGCCGACGTATGATCATAGCAATCCTTGACCATATTTTGCCTGTAATCACCCACATTATAAATTACTCTTTATATTCCGGAACTTTTCCAACACTGTGGCGCAAAGCTTGTGTCATTCCCTTACCTAAAATCTTAAATCCCATACTCCCCAACCATTTTAGACCAATATCCATTCTCCCTTTCCTTTCCAAGGTGCTAGAATCTTGTGTGCATAAGCATTTTTCTAAATTCATCTATCAAAACAATCTACTCAGCCCTTTGCAATCGGGATTCAGGCCTGGCCATAGTACTACTTCCGCCCTTCTTAAAGTGACTGGCGACATCAGGGCAGGCATGGAAAACAGAGAGATTACTGTTTTGGTCTTGATCGACTTCTCCAATGCTTTCAACACCGTCAGTCACGATATCCTCCTATCTATCCTCTCCTATCTTGCGGTCTCACCTGAAGCACTGGAATGGTTCTCGTCTTATCTTCGGGGACGCCAGCAGTCTGTTCATGTCGATGGATCCTTTTCAAGTTGGTGTAATCTTGACTCTGGTGTACCTCAAGGCGGTATTCTTTCTCCTCTATTATTTTCTATTTATATTAATCTCCTAACCCCGGAACTTCTTTGTGCGTATCATCTGTATGCCGATGATCTACAACTCTATTCGCAGAGTAAAGTAGAGGATATTTCGACAGCTATACAAATGGTCAATAACGACTTGGAAACAATAAATGCATGGACTCACAGGTTTGGGTTATCAGTAAACCCCACAAAATGTCAAGCCATTGTGGTGGGAAGTCACCGGTCGATAAGCAGAGTAGACGTTGAGACTCTTCCAGCTATTACTTTTAATGGGACTAATATACCTGTTTGTAGATCGGTGAAAGATCTAGGCTTACACATTGACTGTACACTAAACTGGGGTGAACAAGTAACTAAACAGTGCCAGAGGGTTACTGGGACACTTCGGTCTCTGAACCGCCTGCGAAATTTCCTACCCGTTAAAACCAAGACTATGCTTGTGCAAACCCTTATTTTCCCCTTAATCGACTATGGTGATGTGTGTTGTTACGACCTGAATGCAGACCTTCTCGATAAATTAGACCGTCTTCTTAATAACTGCATTCGATTTGTTTATAATCTTCGTAAATACGATCACGTATCCTCTTTTCGTTCGCAGCTCAATTGGCTACCCATTCGCCTGCGCCGTAAACTACGCGCGCTCACTGTCCTATACTCTATCCTGAACAATCCATCTTCGCCAACTTATTTAAAATCATACTTTCAACTTTTATGTAGCAATCATAACAGAAACCTTCGGTCCTCTAATAACCTTCTTCTTCGTTGTCCGTCCCACACGTCTGAGTTCGTTGGCTCATCCTTTATTGTGCAGTCCGTTCTTCTTTGGAATGAGCTTCCGCTCGAGGTCAGAATGGCTACTAACGTTTTTACATTTAAAACAAAAGTAAAGCAGTATTTATTGAAACAGCTCGCAGAATCAACCAATGCTTAAATGATATCTCATACTGATTATGGTATTTTTTTGTGTATGTATGTATTTATGTAATTATATATATTTTAGAATGTGTATACATACGCATCTATGTATTATGTGTAAGTTTATATATGTATGTGTATTTCATATTTTACAAATAATAATCTAAATGCATCTACTTCCTATTTTCTCTGCATCACCTAAAGGTTGACTGGTAGAGAATGCCTTAGGCATTAAGTCCGCCTATGTACCTAAAGTGCATGATGTGTAATAAATAAATAAATAAAAATAAATAAATAATGTCAGATATTACGTGGCACCTACAATATTATAGTCTTTAGACATTTTTCTCGTTGCAATTTTAGGTGCAACTTTGAGTCACTATGCTTGTTAGTTACCGAGTAACGAGAGTTAGATCTCGAACTCATCAGCCGTTGCAAACCGTTAATTGTAGAAAAGAGATTGCCTTTCTTAACTGCACATGCTCTTTCGATAATTTCTCCTTTTTTTGTATTCTTCTATTACTTTTTTTTTTTTTAAAAAGAGAACACCCGCATTTGGAATGTAGATCCTTTATCGCAGGGGACTTAACAAGAATACGTGAAACGGACACAAACATAACCCAGACTAAGAATAACATTTGTGGATCATACAAAGTGTTGTCTCATGCGGAATTTGAACCCACAACAGTAAACCGTAGTAGAAGTAGTACTGACCGTTTTACCACTAGGCCAGGCCAACCGTCCTATCTTTCTTTCATTCCTAACTTCTTAATTAATTTCATCCACTACCAAGGAGTTTTAAGAGAAGGACCAATATAGATTAAAAAATAAAGTCCCTGAGTCAATTGGTTTCCATTATTGGATATCAAACGTTAACTCACTAGTAATCTAAGACAGCAAAAGTTATAAGTAAATACAAAAGTAATTATCCATCTGAAGAATCATCCAAAAATAATTGATAAGATTATTATTTAATACGTTTCAAATCTTCCACCAACTCTCCCACTCACCGACGAAACACAACAGCACTCGTGCTGTCACCATGTCGTATTTCTTTGGTGAGTGCGAGATCTGAGGCTCAATAACGTAGAAGCATCTCAATAGGCCGCGATAGTATGGGTCACCATGGTGTTGTGTTGTATTGTCAAATATAATAATAATTATTATTATGAAAATATCTAAACAAGGATTCATGTTTTCATTCTAGATATTGAGTGATACAATACAAATATAGCATTCACAGGAATAGAAGCCATTTGTAAACAATGTTCTAACAATTAATCTGTGCAGAATGCCTTCAGGTCCCGTTACTAGACATTTGGACGCGCGTTTAATTTATTGAGACCATTATTCAATGCGAGGACGATGTAGCGCGGCGCCTAGTGTGACGTCACACTAGGCCAAGTATGCTAAGCTTTTTCCGAAGGCTCATAAATAATTGGCCACGATATTTCATTCATAAACTTAATGGTGTCTATAATTTGTGGTCAGTACCTATTGTCCAAGTAAGGTTCATAAAAGGAATGAGCATTTATTACCACAATGAATATGTGTGATCCCATTTATCCTGTGTAATTAGTGTAGTCCATAGTTAAGTCTAACAATATTTTTATACTATAGTATTTTTATATATACTATCTCTAATGCAACTTTTAACAAATCGAATTACGGATTTGGAGCGAGTAAAATCCGTTCCCGAATTCCTCCTATTTGAGGCCTAGTATGTTACACCGATTGGCTTTACTCAGTTCAATTCTCCCATCGTAATCCATAAAAGGGTAACGGTCTGTGAGGGTTTCCACACATGTCTATCAAGAAACGAGAAAAAATTTGAAGACTATAACCCGACTAAATAACAACTATGATAAAATTTATGTAGCCTATGTCACCTGTCACGCTACTCTTACGAATACATTGACACCTCATTCATTTAAATCTTATATAGTACGAACATACAACATAGACTATCACAACTTTTACACTTCCTTTTGGCTTCGCCATAGTCAGATAATAAAGATGCGACTCCACATCGATAAAAATCGGTATACCATACTATAGCGGAACAAATGTTTCCTGATAAATTACCTTTTACTCCGCATTAAAAAACCTCATTTAACTTTAATTAAACATTCCAAGTGATAATTAATATATTTATTACTAGCTTTTACCCACGGTGCCACCCGCATGTACGTTGGTTATTACGGTAAAGAGTTAAACAAAAAATCTATTTAGAAATTTATTAAGTATGAACCCCGCGGTGTTACCCGCGGTTATCGTCGTACCGCGAGTAACGCCGCGGGATGAAGTTAGTCCATGAAAGTAGCTTAAGTTACTCCCTGGATCATCAGCTACCTGCCAGTGAAAGTCCCGTCAAAATCTGTCCAGCCGTCCCAGAGATTACTCGAACAAACAGACAGAGAGACAGACAAAAAAATTTTAAACTACATTTTTGGTATATGTACTGTATATACATACATACGCATTTAGTAAAAAGTGGTTATTTTAATATTACAAACAGATACTCCAATTTTATTTATTTGTATAGATGTCTATCTATATTTTCTTATTCCGGAATTAGAGTCGGGCAGTGCTATTATATCTATCTATACTAATATATAAAGCTGAAGAGTTTGTTTGTTTGTTTGTTTGTTTGTTTGTTTGAACACGCTAATCTCAGGAACCGCTGGTCCGATTTGAAAAATTCTTTCACTGTTAGATAGCCCATTTATCGAGGAAGGCTATAGGCTAAATATCATCACGCTAAGACTAATAGGAGCGGAGCACCAATGATAAACGTTTCAGAAATGGGGGAAAATTATCACGCCACGGGCCATAAGAGACGTAAACGAAGTTGCGTGGGTCAGCTAGTACTAATATATAAAGCTGAAGAGTTTGTTTGTTTGTTTGTTTGTTTGAACACGCTAATCTCAGGAACCGCTTGTCTGATTTGAAAAATTCTATCGGTGTTGGATAGTCCATTTATCGAGGAAGGCTATAGGGTGTTTATCATCACGCTACTACTAATAGGAGCGGAGCAACAATGAAGAATGTTTCAAAAACGGGGGAAATTTTCACGCTACGGGCAATATAAGGCGCAAACGAGGTTGCGTGGGTCGGCTAGTTATATTATAAACGACAAATGTATATTAAGAATGAGAACAAAAGCGTTTCTGATGTTGAGACACTTGATGAAGTATTACTTTTTATGATGAAACTGGGACATTTGAGCCGCTCTACGTCGACACTTTTTGCGTGAGGATTCCTCCCTGAACACTCATCTTGAATAAAGTTTTTTGTTACATAAAAGAAGTACGTAAATAAAAAGTTAGATACGCCACTTGAATAGCCAGTTTTGTTCTTTACAAACTTTCATTTAGGTACAAAGCATTTATTTAATCTTTTAAAATAAAATGAAAACTATTTATATGTTTTACATACAACTATTGATGCAGGAATTTTTGTGTTAAACACAAACCCCTTAATTCGTAATAATTATTTAACTTTAAGTAACGATTCTATTATTATTATTTTCAATTTTAAGGCTTCAAGTTTAAAGTTGAAAATAATACAAAACCGTTGCTTCAAATTAAATAATGTTTTTGAGTTAGGGGGTAAATCAGTATATTTCGTAGCTAATTAAATATTAAGGAACTTATTTTGTACAAAAGCTTCTTGTGGCGATCAATCTAATTACAAACGCTCTTAGCACATAAAACACATTAATAATACCGCGACTAAGTGCGTACGCGCAATATAAAGGTCGTATAAAATAATCAGATATTTAATATTGCCTGTTATGATCCAGCTTTATGATTATGAATCTTAGTCAGAGTAAGTGGGTATGACCAGTTTACTGGTTCATTTATTATTAAGGTAGCTTATGATACACATTAAGCTTCGAGAAAAAGATCTAATCATATGGGATTAAAGGTATAACCGGAAGAGAACAGGTGGAACTTTTTATCAGACATAACTGTATTGTTCGATTCTGATTTGTTTGGTTTGTTTTAAAACTATTCGCCAGTCGAACGCTTTGTGGCATAGTTTTGGACATAAGAGATAATATAATGAACAACAACAACAACTCGACAATGTTCTGGGCCGCATTTATCAATGGGGCTGTGAGAATCTGGTCGAGTTCAACGCCAAGAAAACACAGGTGTTCCTTCCCCTTCCTACTTTTCAGAGCACTCAACTGCCATTACAAGATAGGTTCAATCTCTTGGGCATAAATGTCTGCCAAAACCTCAACCCGCGCGAATACTTTAAGAGTGTCACCAAGGCGGTCTTGCGGAAGCTAGGTGTTTCAAGCCAGTTGAGACGGTTCTTCTCGCTCGGGAATCTGTGTCTTCTTTACAAGACTCAGGTTCTTATATTTGTGATGGAGCCGCACAGTATCTGTTTGATGCTCTCGACCGGTTGCAGTGGCGAACAATCCGCACTGTCGACAATCCCGAAGCCACTGAGTCTATTGAGCCCCTGCAGTTGCGTAGAGATGTCGCCTCTATGGCAGTACTCTATCGCTTGTATCACGGAGAGTGTTCTGAAGAGCTCTTCCAACTAGTCCACCTTTCTTCTAGAGGACAACACGCGCCGGCCTTGGAAGTCACCGCTTCAGAGTGGTAGACATACGGTCAAAACCTGGAACTACCTTCCAGCGCACGTGTTTCCCTCCCACTATGATCCCGGGTCCTTTACGCGGGGCGTAAAAAAGCATATCACTAGGCCGCTATAGTGTGGGTCACCATGCTGCACTGTCTTTATTCGCATTAAGGATGTTGACCATCACTCTTGGAATCTGCTTATGCTTTCCATCAGGCAGAGCAAAATCATTTTGGCGCAGCTAAAACATAAAAAAAGTCGTGTGGTGTCGTGGGACACCAGATGGGAACGAAGTTTCTTGTCAGAAAAAAAAAATTCAAGTTCTATTCAAAGTATAAAGAAAATAATTATTCAAGCAATGATATTTTATAAAAAAGCAGATATGTTATCAGCGCCCGAAAAGTGAAGACTCGTTTACTTTCCAATTGACATATCTCTCAATTATAATACGCAATGACACTTATGACGCTATTATTAATATTTTTATGTTTGGCCCTGCCAATATGACTCTACTCTGCCTGATGGAAAGCATAAGCAGAATCCAAGAATGGTGGTCGCCATACTGTGAATACAGACAATGCTACAATGCAGCATGGTGACCCAAACCATGGCGGGCTAGTGATGCTCCTGCATCATTGGACCTCCGGTCTCGCACTCACCAACGAAACACGACAGCATGATCACTGTCATTTTACGTTGAGCCGGTCGAGCCGACCCGTTCGTGCTGAAATCAGCGTGGCTCTACTACCTTGAGTTACACATCTCAGAATTTATTTATTATAGTTATTTTTCTTTTGCTTATAAAATAATTGCCAATATTGCCTATGTTCATCTGTCTTCTCCGTAAAATAAACCTATATTGTTTTCCATTTCACCAGAGTACATCTTACAAATTGAGCATGTAATCTAAAGACATTATCATAAATGATACAGCATTACGATGTCTTCTGCGCACTGTTTATTTTTATTACCAAAGTGTGGTAGAGGTGAGTTCATAACATATAATAATGGATATGAAAAGGGTATACCTACTCATTCGCGATTCCCCTTTGTCTAAATCACGTGGGTTTTTTTTTTGTGGATCGTGAATTTGAATAAAAATACGAGAAATTATTTAGTGGAGATACTTTTTTTATCTATTGAAATCTTGTTTGACTCTACAAATAAATAAAATTCAAGTGTCTGTTAGTAATTTCAAATCGACAGCTTTTCACTAGTGCATTTGTGGAAGTCTATACGGCACTTATAACAAAGAATCAAATTTTAAAACCTATTTTTACGAGAATTTGACTGGCAGAGAGCTGATTTTATAAGGATTATCTTCGGCTACTTTGAATTGAAAAAAGATTGATGTACAATATTTTCATACCCATTGGGATACAGTCGTGAGTAGGTGTATGTAAAACAATTCAGTACATTATTTTTGACACGAACAAAGAAAGCTTATTTTGTAAATCTATAACTAACTGTCAGCAACATCTGAAAACGAAATTAAGGTCATAAAATGTGTTTATGTGTCACTATCCCACGTATTATGACTTAGTTACGATGTACATACAGTGGAGCGGATATACATGGGGTTAACATAGAATAAATCGCAAATCAAGCTGAGAATCATTTCTATTTGTAGCACATACCACGAAGGTCTGATATATATAACTGTGATAAGAACATACAGAGATAATGCATTTACATAACATATAAACACACATAAAAAACGCCATTTACATTATTGGTCTTTTGTTTCAAAGGTTGAAAAAAAAGATAGCTACGTAGTGCCATTTATAATTGATAGCAGATTAACTTACAACCTTATTTATAAACTTTATTTTACTATAAGCAACGCTTTCATGTTACTTTCAATTTCTTAATGTTAATTTTCGGTGGTTAGTAGTAGTTTTTTTGTATATTTAAAGAAGTTGAAAATAACACAGAACCGTTGCTTAAACTTAAATAACGTTTATAAACAAGGCTGCTAGGAGATTTATCAGCGCTATAACTTAGCAATAATAATAATAGTATTTCGACGTTCGAGTCCAGGAGTAATACGTCCCAAGTCGAAGAAAGATAGAGAAATACTTAGCCACATCTATTTATTCGATAAAATGAAATTGTACACATTTCTATTCAATCATTGTATTTCTTTACACAAGTCAAGAAACGTTCAACTTATTCCACAGCAGTACCTATAGAAACTGTTTCTGCAATACGTAACAACATTATTGCCACTAAGTTGTAGTTAAGTTCTGTGTCGCAACTTTAGAAAACGAAATTTAAGTTTACTTGAACATTTTTACGACTGAGTTGGTTTGTTGGAACGCTTCGTTGTGTTACGTTATCCACAGCTGTGAACCATGGTACACATTTATACTTAACTAGCTGACCCACGCAACTAGATAGAGGCTTATAACTTTTTTTATAAATCATCATCAGCCTATAACCGCAGTCAACTACTGGATATAAGCTACATATTTTTATAAATGACTAGCTGACCCACGCAACCTCGCTTGCGTCTCCTATTACCCGTAGCGTGATAATTTTCCCCCGTTTTTGAAACATTCTTCATTGTTGCTCCGCTCCTATTAGTAATAGCGTGATGATATATACCCTATAGCCTTCCTCGATAAATGGACTATCCAACACCGAAAGAATTTTTCAAATCGGACCAGCGGTTCCTGAGATTAGCGTGTTCAAACAAACAAACAAACAAACAAATAAACAAACAAACAAACTCTTCAGCTTTATATATTAGTATAGATAGAATAATTTCAAATGTAACTCTGCCTTCCGTTTTTTTCCGCGGTTAGACCACTGAACCGATTTAGATAAATTTCGGTATATAAATAGATTAGATGATGGAAAAGGACATATGCTACTTTTTGGCGCCATAACCGACGTACACGTAGGTGGAGCTGAGGACAAAAGTTAATACTATATATTCGTTCTGTAATCTTAACTAAACATATTTATATGAGATTAATAGGAATAATAATGACATTCTCGAATATTCGTTGCTGATATTATGCCTTGATTTATTCATACTTACAGTTTCAATGAATATAGAATACGTCATCAGTTGGTTGAATTAATTGGGGTTGTACCGTAATGTTATAAGTTTATAGTTGATGACATATTTGTTTTCATACCTTTGGTTAAGCTTTCTGTTCGTTAGGCTTAGTGGTTGTTCAAACAATATTAATCATACTTGGCACTTTAGATACTGCCTAATATTATACTATGTACATTGTTTTATGTAAGTTTTTAAAACTTAGGTTTAATCAAAGTGATAATAATATATCGCGTTATTGTACACCAGATGCATTACCAGGTAAGCTTAAAATTAGAGAAGTACAATTGGCGGCCTTATCGCCCGGAGGAGTTGGATGGAGAGAAAAACATGATTATGAGACAGTGTAGGGTAGTAGGTAAGACGAAAAAATAAATTACGTAATAAGGATTTTTATATACCATTATAGTAATACATAGTGTGGGTTATGAATGGAATAATAAAAAAAATACATGTTCAGCGATTTCGGTGGTCTCTCCGGTCTTGCTGCCGTGTCACTGAATGGGACAGCGATTCCGATCTGCACCGATTTCAAGTAACTCGGTTTGCTATTACAAAATAATGGCGAAATGAGTAGGTGAGTGCAGCATCGAATTAATTCAGGATGGATGAAGTGGCAGGTAACAGAAACTATTTGCGATCCCAAGTTCCCTTTAACGTTAAAGGGACAAATATATAAAACGGTCATCAGACCAGGTATCCTGCATGGAGCTGAGTGTTGGCCAATAAAGAAAACGGATGAGAAACGCCTGCATGTAGCTGAAATGCGAGTTAAGATGTATGTGTAGTGTGACTAAAATGGATAAGGTGAAGAATGAATACATTAGAGGGAACTTGAAAGTAGCACCAGTGAATGAAAAGTTAGCACCAGAGAAACAATGAATGAAAAGTTGAGAAGCAACAGGTTAGCCTGGTATGGACATGTGATGCGTAGAGATGAGCAAAATGTAGTTAAGAAAGTGTTAAGTATGGAAGTTGACGGATATGAGAGTAGAAGACGACCAAAGAAAAAATGGATGGACTGCGTAAAAGAGGATATGGTCAGGAAAGGAGTGAGCAGTGACCTAACGAGTGATAAAGGAGAATGGAGGAGGAAAACGCATTGCACCGACCCCAAATAAACTTGGGAAAAGGGTAGGGAAAAGGTAGGAAAATCGTATAAATTTTAAAAGTTTTCACTATCAAGCAAATTTTTCGTGAGTGGCTTCATTTTGATGCAGGGCCCACCCTTCACCTTACAAAATTTTTCGATTGTGGTAGTTAACAGGCCAAGCAGGGAAAAAACTTTCAAGCATAGGACTTGGAAAGTTATACGAAATTTGGGGGATAATATGTCATGCCTAGCCGTGGGACATTATGGGTTGTTGCTGATGGTGATGTCTATTTATATCAATATTAAATAAGCAACTGTTAAAAAATCAGAGAGTTAGTATCAATTTTGATGACCTCGTTATCTATATTATGTTGAATAGAAACCATACATTTTGAAGGAAAAATATTAATTACCATTATATTTATAAAATTTAACAGCCACATTGTCCAGCCACTATTATTAGACAAAAAAATCGTAATTTAGTACCATAAAATTATCAAATTTTTAAACCACTTTTTATGTCAGTTTTAGAAAAGAAGAACGAGATAGAACAAAATATTTCTACTTTTTTATCATTTTTTAATTAACAGATGAAAAATCGCATCTAGTCTACGAAATGCTTTTATTACTTTACTTTGAATTTAAACAGATTTATTATCAGCCCATTCAGATTCATTGCTTCCTTGTCGAGTGCCATTCTAAATGTTATTTATAAAACTGAACAGGACACTTTAATAAAAGTTTAGAGATTAATCACAGACAACAACAAAGCAACGGCACTTGCTTTGATATTATAAACGGTTATTTAGGTACGTAGGATGGTTTGAGTAGAACATGTTGAAGTGTGCTTGTATAAAACTTCACAATAGGTGTTATTTAAATGACAGGCGGAGTTAACCACGCCTCTTGGAGAACAATGCAAAGTAGCGACTCCTACGCGCTTTACTTGGTGTGTGGTTTAATGACTTATGCTTACAAATAAAAAAGTATGCAATGATCTAGTTTTTGTATTATATCTGTTATAGATAACTCAGTTCAGTTTAGCTTCTGAGACAGCATTGTGTTACATCTAATTGACATTACTTCAGCGTGTTACATTTAAAAAGTATCTACAATAAATACCAAACATGATTACCTACGTATTTCAATTGTATGTTTACAATACGATCGTTTTTTTTTTTAAATCAGTACTAGATCATCAACAACCCATAACGTCCCACTGCTGGGCTCGGGTTTCCTCTCAGAAGAGGTTCAAAGCTATACGTCCCCCTAGACAACGCTGTGGCTACATAATCTTGCCGTTGGATGTTTTCAAGCCGTCCAAAGGCCTAAGCCTAAGCTTCACGACTGTTATCTTATGATAACAACCGGGACCGACTGCTGAACGTGACCTCTCCGAATCACGGAGACGCTCACGGTATCAATCGACCAGTACTACACCAGTACTAGATCATTTTGTTCAAAAGCTTAATTTATCATTAATATACTCGTATAACCAGATGTTTTTACAAACCAATCAATTAAAACTGTTTAATTTATTTGGACGGCAACCGTTTTGTTTTAAACGGACATAAACGATACGAATATACTCCTAAAATTATTGCCAGCTGTAAAGACGTAACTGCTGAATAAGTTAAAGAGGTAGCTTAAGTAAGATGACAATAAGAAGTAATAGGGGATTTGGGGGTAACGGGGAAAATGTGTGGAACCCAGAGATTATATCATAGCATGTCAACCCGAGATAATAACAGACCTCATAGTCATATTTCTGTATAAATAGCGGACCCGGCTTCTTTACGTGAGGATGAAGCTTTGTTAGAGCCTGTTCATATATTTTATTATTTTTCTTCTATCCTAGATAAAATATATACAAGAGAACTGTATTGTACGCATTCACACTTTACCTGACCTAAATAAATTCAAGTATATCATTTTCGTCGACTTTTTTGGGAAACTTAATATGAAAAGACACTGTAATACATATTATTGGTGTTTGCATACCATAACAGTACTCTTGTATCATTGTTTCATTGTACAATTTTATGCGTGTCCTTAAATTTAATTTGCATTCTACAAACAAAACACAACTCATCGTATCTTGAAGAAAAAATATAAAACGAACAATAAAACATTGAAAGGCAATTAGACGTTGCTTATCACAATTTGCTGAATCCGACCGACTGTTGAAACACAATTTACAACAAAAATTAACGGTTGAACCCATTTCTTTGTTTGAGTAAAGTACCATTTACCTATGTTTATGAAAACATTCGACAGAAATTAAACTTAGTTTAAATGAAAATTCAAACTGTGTAGAGCTAAGTTAATAATCTAAAGTTTAAACGGGGTGAAACGAGCTATCGCTGGCCTGTGAGGTGTTATTAAACTTTATCAACAACGCACTGCACAATTTCATTACCTCTTGATTTTATATTATTTATTAAGTAGTATTTGAAATATAAAAAAACTATGACTTTGATTGGTATCTAATTTTGTTCACCACTAAATTACGTCATAACCATTTTTTAAATTTTTTTCCTCAAACCCGTTCATTTTTCAGCAGTAATAACTTCGTAACATCTTGATAGAATTTGAATATCGAAGAAGTTATGCAAACACGATAATCAAACTGACAAAAACAATTTTCTACCAATAGAAATCAAATCATTTTAAATATGTATTCCGTAAAAACAACTGTTTAACTGAAAAGCTAATTATTTTTCCTTATTAAAAATTGCCAATTTTCTCGTTATAAGTCAATTTCATTGAATAACCCTTTAAATTTAATTTTGGAAGGAAGATTATTTTAAAGGTGATATTTCTGAGAATATTTGAAGGCAAACTTTGTGGGCCAAGGAAAGAAGGATTGAATTTAATTGAAGGGAGAAAACTGAATGAAAACGATTCTCATTAATAAAGTCTTAAATAACTACAGACAATATTTGAGATTGGTATTTAATATAAATGTAATTTCTAATCGCAGCTGTTTGTACACGTTACTTAACAGCTTTATTTCAATTTTCTTTGGTAAGCAGTTGAAATGTTTCAATTATAAACGGTTTATTTGAGGAATGTTCTATACTTTTAATGGGAATTTGGAATACTAGGAGTTTTGTTTTCCGTTCTGTTTCTGAGTTCTCTTAAATATTATTTTCAATCAATAAGGAATTTGTAACCAAATATAAACAGTGATCTTAATATAATTTACTTAGTTTGTAATCAAAGGGACATAAGCTATAGTTACATTCTAAAACAGCAAGTTCTACTCTAGAACTTCAAACACAATTTCTGAGAAAATTATAACAATTTTTTTTTTCAATTTTTACAACCATATATTTATAACACTCACCTTTACTTTCACATTTTACTTCTTCCAAACCACTTTATACACTAGTTGCGGGGACTTTTATGATTTCTCCGTTTGTCCTTGGTATTATTACCATACATACATATTCTTCTATCTATCTAACAAGTAATATACTTCTATCTATCGTTTTATAGAAATACGTCACGATCGTAATAGTGGCTTTTATAATTTTACCTTCAATTAAGACCCTTAACTCCGATGTACAACTGTAAATCCTACTTAAAATTATATATGCGAAAGTTTGTAAGGATGTGTGTGTGTTTGTTACTCTTTCACGCAGAAACTACTGAACAGATTTGGATGAAACGTTACGGTAATATAGCTTACACATCAGAATAAAACTTAGGCTAATATTTGCTGCGATAACCGACATATACGAGGGCGGCATACCTATAAATATGTAAAATGTACAAAAGAATAACCTCAATGAATTGTAAAATTTTATCTGCACCTACCTTCTAAAAGAAATGTCTATTTAGCAGGTTAACTAGACAATTGTAGTTAAGAATCTGCTGGCTTTAGTGAAACCTCTGAATCGTGGTAATGAACGAAAGCCCCCGAGATAGTTTGTGGTTAATAGTTTTGTTGGAGCTTTGTTTCCAATTTTCTTTTGAAAATCGCTTTTGTTGATTCTATTTTTACCTTTAAATAATTGGAATAGTTTTGCTAATTAGTTCAACTAATCGTGAGAGTAAATCTGTAAATTCTGGTAATGAAACGCACATTTTACAAAATAGCTACGATACCGTAAAAGATCATTAAGTAGATTTTCAAGGTCGTTTTTATTGCTGTATTTTTACGGGAAAAAAGTACTCTAATTTTCTACTTATTTGGTATGTGAATATGGTTTCTTTGATTTTAAATAATAAGTTAAGTGATAACTGTAAAAGTGTAGTGTAGTAGTGTGTAGTGTTAACTTTTTGACAGTTCTATGCAAAAAAAAAATTAACACAAATAAAACCCACTTCAAGGTTCGACTCGATTTCTCTTAGATACCATCATCAGATCTAAGTGTCCTTATCATGGCACCATTATTGGGATATCCCATTCCATTAAAAAAAAATATCAAAACGGTTCATAAATGACGAAGTTATCCGCTGACACACAAAAAAATGTAAATGTAAATATATGGTTGAATTGACATCCTCCTCCCTTTTTTGAAGTCGGTTAAAATATAAAATAAGTAGGTACGAATCTTGCCACTAAGCAAATAAATAAATATTTCGGACATCTAAACACACAACGCCATCTAGTCCCAAGATAAGCAGAGCGTGTGGTACTAGACAACTGATACAAATACATATATACTTTTTTTTTGTAAAAACATACATATTATTGATAGAACACACCCAAACTCCGAAACAAATATTTGTAGATCATACAAACATTTGGTCCGACAAACAAACATTCCATACTAAAAGAAAAACGAGAAAAATCAATCGGACCAGCTTCTTAGCCTGATTGTAACTGTTTCGCGTCGATTTTCTTTCTACAATCGCTAAATAAACTTCTATTCACTTATATCATTGGCTATTATACAGTTTTGACCGTGATACGTAAGTTAAAGTAGAAAGGCATCATTCACATACATATTTGGCTTCCTATTAAGCTTTTCGTTTGAAGAATGCAACTTAGCTAGAGATACTAGATACCAACCCCCCCAACTTATCTCTGATCCTAGTAAACGGCTACAAAATAACGTAAATTGAAAGGATTTCCTACCATAATAAATAATTTACTTTGTATCCTTCTTCTTAAATTATCACATCAGTAATTACAGACACGTCCCGGCTTGATGGACAATAATTATTTCGATGTCATAAGATAATTATGGAGCTGTCAAAAAATGTATAAAAGGTATGATACTACGAGTATAAGGTATTGTATCGAACATCTTGTTTTTCATATCCAATTGTCTGACATTTGGGATTCGTCGAATCGATTAATATCGTCTTTAGGAGTGTAAGAATCGAGATGTGGGTATTTCTTACGTTTTGTAGTGACATTTAGTTAAGGATTATGCATGGTATAACAATATACCACGCCAGGTATGGCATTCCGACGAACGACATGACGTCATCATCGCTATCGCTGGTTCTGGTGGGTTTCTTTCGTGTTATGTTGCTATTCGCTGGTTCTGATTGGTTAATTTCGTGTCATGTTACTATCACGTGGAAACTGGATAGTGACGTCACCTCTGGGAGCTCTCGGAATGCTTCTTTTCTTAGATTATGGGATTATGTATCTGTATAGCTTCCTTATCTCGTTATTTATACCTTTGTTTACGTAGTATCGTATAAATATATTGGGATAATCGTAATGCTTTTAGTACTACAACACATATACATCCATTCACTTACATCTATACAAATAAATAAACTTGAAGTATCTGCTTGTAATTTCAAATAAACAGATTTGCTCTAAATTCATATTGATTGTATGTACGTTATAATATCCTTATTATAATTTTCAAAAATAAAATCTATTTTTGCCTATTTGTCTGTCTGTTCCAGCTAATCTCTGAATAGCTGGACAGAATTTGACATGCTTTTCACTGGCAGGTAGCTGATGATAAAAGAAGCTACTAAGTGTATAATTTATATTTTAACCGACTTCAAAAAGGAGGATGTTCTTAACTTGATTTGTACTTTTTTAAATATAATATTACAGAAATAGACGTATGACAACATAACAATTACCAGGTTGTGTCAGGTCAGGTAAGTACACACGTGATTGATATATCTAGCAAGTACGAAGCAGTGAGTTTACTAACTAAGTTAGAACTAACTAACTAACTAACTATTACCTATCAAATGTTGATCAAAAATATATTTAAAACCTCTCGTTCTATTTCGCTTCTCCACCAAAACACTGGGAAGCCTATTAACTGTTAAAATCATCATCATAATAACAATTACACTTAATAAAGTAGAAAATAAATATATACTCCATCTTGAATGACATCACTACGTCATCGTCATGTGAGATGATACGTTAAACTGTGTTCATTCCCTTTTCATAAGAGACAAAGCTCATGATATCTTATGAGACTAGTTACCTTACGTACGTAAATACACATACATCAACGCTGGAAAGAATAAATGCTATAACCCCTGAAATATCGAAAATACGTTTTTTACACCGTTAGAATCAGAAAAAATCTGGGTCAAATGAACCGACTCTCGTCGCTCTAGGACGAAAAAAAATAGTGTACAGCGTACATTTTTGGTGATCTTTTTAAAATCTCAGACTAACTTCCTGTTATAAATCCAAAAATAGTGTTTTTCTGAGTGAAGATACTTACACGCTTTGATCGATCGTAATCTTAAGCATGACCATGGTTACTACGTTTATGCGGTATAACATTTTAGACACACTCACACTTAGCATAATTTTGTAGTCAAAAAGATAGTTTGCAATAAAAATATTAGTTTTTAACTTTTTAAAAGACTTTTATTTTCAACCTCTACCGTAGTTGCAACATTTTATTGACATTTGAGTATAGTCTGTTCCGTTGGTTACAGATTTTTTTTTTGTTAAAATTAAAAGTGCATCTGCTTACAATATTTTAAATAAAAAAGGGAATGCTAATTACGACTTTCATGCTTTCCCAAAAAACATGATTAAATGAATTTTCTATACTTTGTTTATTATGGTTACAGCACTTTCCAGATATCCAAAAAAAGTTCTATTTGCTGTAACCCATATTAAATATTGTCCAGGGAACTTAAGATGAAATAGGTAGTGACCATATTATAGATTATTAAAACTGCACAACATTGCTAAAAACTTCATGCTTGTAGGTGTAACCGTTCATGAGTTATGATTTTTTTCCAAAATTTTAAAAGTTTTTTGGCTCTAGTGTAAAGTTCATACTTTCTGGGTTATAATAAAATTAAAAATATTATATTTATTGACCATAAGTGTTAACAATTTGATAAGTTTTAAAAATGTATGATTACAATATACCAATTATAAATAAATAAATAAATAAATAAATAAATAAATGTCTTATTAGCCTTCGCTGCTAAACTAGGTTGGAAACCTGAGCTTCAGCATACGGCGCCTCTTCCTATAGGCCATGTACATTAACTACAGCTTATAATATAGTTCCAGTATTTAACCCTATTTATTCCTGTTAAATTTAAGTTTGCTTTAATTTTGAAAATGAAAACGAAACAAGACAAGACAATTACTTATAGCTAAGATAATGTAGTGGTCCCCTGGGTGTGTTCAGTGCAGGGATGAATGTGTGTGTATCAGAGGTTAGGTGAGTAAAGGTTAGTTGTAGGTGTAGTGAGAAAGTGAAATTGTGCAAAAACCTGTTAGAACCTAACTATTGTAGAATAGTTAGTAGTGACTCTGTTTCGTCATAAGACAGGCTTCCTAACGGCTGTGATACGGCTGTATATACTGTTATTTAGGCGGTAGATGCAAGACCCGAAAAAGGGAAAAACCTGCACATAAATGATGTCTTTGGCCGAACTATTCCCTCATAAACTGCATAACTTCTGCATTTTTTGGTTACAGGGCTTATGCTTTCCAGGGTCGATATATACTTTATTAATTATAATTACCCATTAATTCAAGAGCATCTAAGTCTCTTGTCGAACTCTGCATAAGTGGAAGTACCTACATTACTGTTTTATGTATACTCGATCCAATTGTATATTTGTTAATATGTGTTGGCAGTTGTTAAGTTCGTACATATTATTGTCATAAGACACATAAAAGATAAGGACCACTTAGTCTGAACTAGGCTTAAAAATATGACACTATTACAATCCTTTACACCTGTGGCAAGTCAGCTATACGGCATTACAGGCACGATTAAACATTTTACTAAAGATTCATTGAAACCAAGAAAAGTTAAGGGTAGGTACTTTGTTGTTTAAGTGAGTATATAATACATAGTATTATAACTATTGACTCCCTTGGTGGCGCAGTGGTAGCGTTTGCGACTGCTGTGCTTGAGGTCTCGGGTTCGATTCCCGGGTCAGACCAAATGTTTGTATGATCTGCAAATATTTATTTCGGAGTTTAGGTGTTTATGTATAATATGTATGTATTTTCACAAAAAAAGTAATTTGTACTTATATCATTTCTCCACCAAGCTAAATAAGCTGATTATTTCAGAGTAATCACTGAAGAAATATGACTTTAAAGCATTTATTTAAACATTGACTTGGCAAAAAAATACAAAGGTTCAAAGTAAAGTAAAAGCTTATAAAAATGCTTTTTCGTAAATTAAAAAACACCAAGCACACTATAAACCCTACATTAGAATGCAAGTTATCCACAATTTCTATCTTCAGTGTATATTCAAAGAAATTTCACTATTAAAGCAAACAAAATCCCAAGCGAGTCTTATTTATTTTCTGTTTCTAAATTTACGACACATAAATAAGGCCCTTAGGGAGAATACTCCGTTTGTTGCTAGCCATTTTTACACCTAGGAACAAATTCACAATACTACTGTTTCTGAATACATTAACGTAATTTTTGCTATGTTAGTATTATAAATATAAAAGTGAGTTTCTTTGTTTATTTACTAAACTTTTAAGCCTTAACTAACTATCCCAAGGGATACTTACTGGTTTGTTTAAAAAACTCTACAGGGTCAGTAACTCACGGGTGAAAACTTTCTAATATTATAATTGCGAAAGTGAGTTTTTATTGATTATATTAATTATAGGCACTTTTAGACCCCAACTACTTCAGCGACCTAAAAACGTTCTGCAAAATTTCGTATTGTACGGTTGAGTCAGTCCAGATAATAGAGCTTAAGGTACTATAGCCACTCTTCAGCACGAACGGGCCGGCTTGACCGGGACAGTACTACCCTCGTACAGAAAATCAACATAAAATAAAATGAATATAATAAAATAAATGAATAAATAAATAAAATGACAGCATTCGTACTGTCGTGTTTCGTTGATGAGTGCGAGACTGGGACATGGACCAATGTTGCAGAACCATCCAGTAGGGCGCCATGGTGTTGGTCACCATGCTGCATTGTTGCATTGTCTGCATTCGCAATAAGTATGGTGACCACCATTCTTGGATTCTGTTTATGCTTTCCATCAGGCAGAGTAGTCATTTTGGTAGGGCCATACATCAAAAAAAAGTTGGGGGCATATCAGGACAAAGGCATAAGATGCCTATTCATTCAGAGAAGTGTTGGTTAATATTTATTTTCTATTTACAAAATGTACATTAATGACTGAAATTACATCATTATAATACTTCTATATTCTCCCTGGAAAGCTTTTAATAAAGGCATGTTAACAAATCATAGAGAAAACAGTTGCTGGACTGGAAAGTTTATGCAAAAAATAAAAATCAATCTCTCGATCGAGCGAAAAACAGAGTTAACAAAGTCGATATTCGTTTACGTGTATACGTTTCTTTATGTTATGGTTTTTTTGTAACTATAGCTAATACAACTATGTCAAAATAGCAGGCAAATCAAAAGTTCATAATACCTATTATTTGACCATCTAAATTTCTAAAGGTTACATTTATCCGCAACGTTTTTTTTATAATTTGCTAAATCGTGAGTTGTGGAGTTAATGAGGACGGTTGGTGTGAGCGGTATTAGTTCATAACTCATAGCAAAGTAATATTCTGAACAAAAACTGACCTAATTATGAGTTATGCTTCTTGTTGATTTGGCCCAAGATCCGTATAATTTAATTTCTTATATAATGTTTCAATAAGTATGTGTAAGAAGTTCATTTTGTACTTATGTATAAATTTATTTTAAATGTATAAACCGATATAAATGCGGCATCAGTTAGCAGATGCCCGCGGTTCCGCCCACGTTTATATCGCGGACAAAAAAAATACTTTTCCAGTTATCCATATGTTGGCCGATTCTCAGACCTCTCCGACATGCACACAAAATTTCACAAAAATAGTTCCAGCCGTTTCGGACGAGTTTGGTAACAAACACTGCGGCACGATAATTTTAAATATTAGATTAATTATATGTGATTATTCATCCTTTGATTGATCATACATCAATTAAGTTTTTGTATTGCATAAAATCACAATATATTCGCGGGAAATATCTGTTAAATTCAAACTTCATATCAAAACTGTGTAGATATATATATCTCAGATCAAATAAAAAATGTTGATAACGCCTTATTCTTGTTGAAGAAGAAAAAGTAGCGTAGTTCCAAGTAAACACACGCGTTACGCACTTTATAAACTACGCTACTTTTCGTCAGTGTGGTACAAGTTGTCGTTACTAGAATAAGAACAAGGCGGTGCGTTATCTACCTTTTTTTATTTGATCTGAGATATTTACAAACACATACCAGTAATGTACTGTACCGGCTACAGACCATCAGTTTTAACTTCTTTGTCTTCTTTTTCCAAAATGTATAATAGGGCAATAATTGCCACAGAGTAATCTGATGATGCCATGGTGACGTGTTACTTCGAACAAAAAAAGATTACAACTATAATAACTATTTTATTTAATAAATAAATAAACTGAACGTTTGTAGACACTAGGGACGCCAGTTTTGAGTGAACAGTTCGACTGTTCAGTTAAAACTGAAGGTCTGTAGCCGGCATAAGAGCAAAGAACAAATACAATAAAACTAGTTTCATTTGTCTGATTTAAACACGTGTCACGTCGGATGGGGCACGGTGCCGAGGTGTCAAGGTGACGGATCGACGAAACACAATCCGGTGGGACAGAGGCTTGTGGATTGTATAGGAAATTAAGGACGAAACTTCATAGAATTAGATTTTGTTCATTGTAATTGGGAAAGCACAATAAATATGTAAAATCACATATAAACGAGATTATTTAAAGTATTAAAAACCAAAAAACAAAACACAAATTAAACAAAATCTATGTACATAAAAACGAATGTTTTAAACATTTTAATTAAAAAAAAATGTTTTTATTTAAAATGTTTTGGTGCCTCCATAACATCGATTTCTTTGCCAAGTATATTTTAAATAGGTACCATAGAAATATCACAGTTATCGAATAAATACGGACGGTCATGAGAAAATGCTAATAATATATATATATTTTTGAAAAGTACAGGTATCGCTCTTTCCAATGATAACAAACACGACATATTTATTTATTTTTTGTGTGTTAAATATCCAAAATATTTATTTTATTTATTTGTTTATATTTATCCAAAAGTTATTTTTTAATACAGTTCTTTATGTCGGCTAGAGGGCGCCACATTACATTCAGTGACACGTCATATAGCCTATAACCAGAGTTCGATCAAGACGCTTTTAACGACATCTAATTTGTCCAGTTCTAATGAGTAGTTAAGGAGCTATGAGGGAACAAATGAACATACATACATACATAGCCTGTCAAAATCATAACCCTCCTTTTTTCTTTGCCGTAGTCGGTTAAAAATACTACTAACTACAATGTATTTTTCCAGTATAGACTGCTTCTAGCTTTGAAACATCTGAGGTTTATGTCTTTAAAAAAATTATTGTCTTTAATAACATTAAAAATTGTTACTTGATTGTCAAATATTTATCGGTGCGTTCAGAAATTTGTCTTCACATTTTACACATATACCAGTATAATATGTATATGTAGGTGATACGAATTTCACCGGGTTATCTAGTCTCCGTTAAAATTTTTACAACACTTTGTTTATATCTATCTCTCAATTGTCTCCACTGGGAAATTGAAGACAAAGTATTTGTACTACCACAAAACCGAAAATTATGTTGTGGCAGTTGCAATGTACGTGCATTGTTCAGAAGTCTGACAAAATTTGCTTTGGAGCAACTTCTTTACTCCTGTAAGTGCTCTACAAGATTAGAGTGATTGTGAACACTTGAATACGCTATTTTAAGTACCAGATATTCTTCTTCTATTATGGTTTAAATTTACTTAAGATTGGTCCAATCCATCGGATAGATGTTTATGAATATCGATAAAATTTATAATTTATTTAGAAAAAATAGAATTTGAAGAAATTTTTAGACACAAATACACACTAACAACATTCATATTTTCACTAAGTAACTACTACAATAGATTATATTATCATATATTCAGTTACAGTATGTACTAAGCGAACACTTCTTATCAATGTATTTATCTCACAACGGGGGAAAATTCAACCGTTTACTTTATTCGTATTGTACGGAATTACTGATGCTTCAAAATAAAGCCCTTCTATAACGCGATAAATATTATGTATCGTATCTTTGTAAGACAGTTTCACAACCATTCTTCTTACTTATCGTATGTATGTACTAGCCGAACCCCGCGGTGTTACCCGCGGCTATTGTTGTACCGCGAGTAACGCCGCTGGACAAACTTAGTCTAAAAAAAAGTAGCCTAAGTTACTCCCCGGATCGTCAGCTACCTGCCAGTGAAAGTCCCGTCAAAATCCGTCCAGCCGTTCCAGAGATTACCCGGAACAAACAGACAGACAGACAGACAGACAGACAGACAGACAGACAGACAAAAAAATTTTTAACTACATTTTTGGCATATGTATCGTGTATATATACATATGCATTGATTAAAAAGCTGTTATTTTAATATTACAAACAGACACTCCAATTTTATTTATTTGTATAGATTGCCAAGTCATGCGTTTGGTTGTGTATTTTACGGAACTCAGAATGGTTTTGTATAAGACCACGATGTATAAAACAAAAATTTGTAGAAGGCTCGGCCGGCGTGTATGTTGGTTGTCGCGGTAAAGAATTTTATCTCGATGCCAAATTTCATTGAAATCTTGGCAGAAGTTTGGCCATGACAGCGTAACAGGCATACAAACAGAGTTACTTTCGAATTTATAATACTATCATCACTTTAATAGACTTATGTCTATTTATCTGCTAGATAACTACAGATTTCGTTTTTACAAGTATCGAATAAAGATATGTCAGACTAGCTGAACCCCGCGGTGTTACCCGCGGTTATTTTGTACCGCGAGTAACGCCGCAGGACAAAGTTAGTCTAAAAAAAGTAGCCTAAGTTACTCCCTGGATCATCAGCTACCTTTCAGTGAAAGTCCCGTTAAAATCCGTCCAGCCGTTCCAGAGATTACCCGGAACAAACAGACAGACAGACAGACAGACCGACAGACAGACAGACAGACAAAAATTTTTTTAACTACATTTTTGGTATATGTACCGTGTATACATACATATGCATTTAGTAAAAAGCGGTTATTTTAATATTACAAACAGACACTCCAATTTTATTTATTTGTATAGATAACCATAAAATCAGCAAGTTTCATCGGTTGAATAGTTTAATATGTTAGACTACTGAAAATTTATCAGAAACTGGTGAACTGGCCCTTAGTATGAATTCATCGTCATCATCATCACCATCAGCCTATCGCAGTCCACTGCTGGACATAGGCCTCTTAGTTCAATTGCACGCCATTTAATTCGATTCTCGGCTTCCTACATCCAGCTCCTGCCAGCAGTCTGGCCCAAATCATCACTCCACCTGGCCTGCGGACGTCATACACTACTGTTGATTCATAACATTATTCAATTAGAAAGTAGTAAAATTTAAAGTAATGGATTTAAAACAGAATAAACTCAAAGAAAATAGTAGTTAGAGATGGAGTAGTAGAGAAAACAATTACTTAAATAATAGATTCTTAATAATAAATAATAATAAATAATAAATATTTCGGACATCTTACACACAACGCCATCTAGTCCCAAGCTAAGCAGAGCTTGTGTTATGGGTACTAGACAACGGATACAAATACATATATACTTTTTTTTTGTAAATACATACATATTATACATAGAAAACACCCAAACTCCGAAACAAATGTTTGTAGATCATACAAACATTTGGTCCGACCCAGGAATCGAACCCGAGACCTCATGATCAGCAGTCGCACACGCCAACCGCGAGACCAACGGCAGGCAGTTAATATAGGTACCGTAGGGATATTATATACCATACCATTGTTAAAATGAGAAAATTACATGCACATTATTGCTAAACTTCAAGAACGCAAGTCATCTTGTTCAAATATGTCCTATGTTCAAATGACTCTTCTTAGCAATAAATGTTTAGTCAAATTAATTAAATAGGAGACTAGGAGTAGATATAAAAAAATCTTTGAACTATTTATCCTTTACAAAGTAATACTATTTGTTCTACTGTTACTGGAGTGTATTGAATTGTATTCAATTACGAGTTTTATTGAATTCTACTACGGAATTAGATTTTGTCAAATAAATTTTGGGAAATCTTTTGAGATGGAAGAATCCTTCTTAATCAATGGATAAGGAATACGGTTCCCGATTATTTGAATTTAGGTATTTCTTTTTTCTTAAATACAAGAATTATTTATCTCGTCTCATATGTAAATTACTGTGTAAGAAGTTAGATTTACTGTTATCTTCTTCAAGATGTTTTTATTAAGCCCCTTTCATCCTATTTTAAATAGTAACCTACAAGAACACGGAAGTGAGGGTGGGAATGTTTGTAAGGGGAAATCTCTGAATCTACTAAACCGATTTTGAAATATTTCCCCAAAAATGATTAACGTGATATCCGATATACACGCGGGCGGAGCCACGGGTAAAAACCAGTGTTAGTATAATTTAGTGTAGTTCATGAAGAAATATATTAGTTGAAGTTTGATGTCAAGTTATATATAACAAGAAAGCACTTTAAACCCTATCACCGTTAACTATCGTCTTTTAGAGCAGTTTATTTTGTGCCGTATATTGATGCCTTACAAATTTTACTTATCAAGAAAATAAAAAAGTAAGTAATTCGTCTTGTATTATACGAAATACATTACATAGCGCTACTTAAATCCTAACTTTATATAGTCCATACTCTGGATTACAGAATAAACACAGATAATCTTTTTTGTATTAATAACGAATACAAACCCATGAGAATTTATTCAATACTCACTTAATCCTCCGAAACTTTATTTGAATTACTAAAAGTTAATATATATTTTATCCTATAAACGTTCTATTTAATTTATATTTTGTACCTGTAGTGTATTGAGATGGTAAAGGCAATGTGCTCTGTCAACGGCCTCTAGGTTCTACTAACAATAACATAAATCAGAGTTGATTCTTCTCCTCCATGTGGGTGTGCGGGTAAGTACAGCAGAGATTATAGCTATTGGAGGTCAGTGCGGTGAATACCCGGCTCTCAATAAATCCACGTCACGTTGACACCTAACACCATCGGTGTTTGGCAGCCGATATCATTCGACCACAGTATTGCTCACAGCTTGATATCATTTATCTTAGCAATTTGTCATATTATACAGGACTTGACACGGGTATCAATCTTACTTTGTGTGTAGATTAATTTTACATCGGACGAATTAATTAAAGGACCAACATAATTAACGTGACCGAATTACGTGGTTTCTGATTGAGACACAGATAAACGAATACCCTCTGTTTACAATCTGGTAAAACATACAAGTTACGAATGCTATCGAATTATCTGCATGGGTTTATGGCTATCTGCATGGAATTGCAATGCAATATTCTCTTTTATTTAATATACAGTACTACATTAATAAATTTAATTACGTCAAGAGCCTTACCAGTCTTTCATATAAAAGCAATTTTTAACACAAGGAATAGAACAAGTTACTTTATACAAACATAATAGGCAGAGTGGTAGTCATTTTCTGAAATAATGAAAGTCACTGCCGCTCGAACTTGATCATACAGAGACTTGAACAGAGTAAGTGTGTCATAGTTCCACCTATGCAGTAATAGTTGGAACATTATATCAACGAATTTAAGGGAACAAACAATGCAGGACCACAGCAAAATAAACGGAAAATTTCAAATAGACTCTGTACCAATCCGAAATTTATAATACAACAACATTAGCGACCCATTTTTAATGCAATTGTCAATTGACAAGTTTCACTAAGCCCATATTGTTGTACATCTCTGCCGCGGCAAGCGCTGCGATCATTTCATATACCCCCACCATACACTTCTCACGATCCCAATAGCAGGCCAAAACCTCCTTACTAAGGAGAGGCTTACGAATATCTGTAGCAGAAGACTGCTAAAAGACGTTGATGATGATGATGAGCTTAAGATCCCATACGTTCTTACTTTTCATACGTTTTTTTATAAATAACTTATACTGATGGATAAACAATAGCTGACCCATGCCCACTTCGTTGAGCGGTAAACTCGGTTTCTCCGACTTACTTTGCAAATCCGACCACCACGAAAAAGTCTTTCCAGTTTTGAGGTTATTACATTTTATAGCCTATGTCACTCACAAATAACATGCCTTCTATTGGTAATTTTTTTTTTTCTAAATTGTTTCAGTAGAGTCAGAGATTACCGCCTACAATATTACAACGTCACAAACTCACAAACGCGCAAACTTTAACTCTTTATATAATAAGTATAGAAGTATAGATATAAGCTATCAAATCGAAGCCGTGGCTAAGCAGTTTTGGTGATACTAGTCTACCAGTGTTGTTAGGAAATACCATTTCCAGTGTGGTTAGAAAGTAATTGAAGCCAGTCTGTTGTTTTTCCTCTTAATTTTATCCCGGCACGTACACCTACGAAATTCTGAAGCTGCTAATTAACCTGAATATATGTGTATTATTTTAGGATGTGACAAACAAAATCTAATTAACAAGGTGTTAAATATAAAACAGAGATACATGAAGCTTAAAACAAAGAAATATGGCCACGATGAAATTTAATTATCTAAGTTATAATACATTTTTTACAAATAAATATTTGTATGGTACGTACATTTTTAAAGCTTATTTATGGAAGTAAATAAATATGAAAAATTTATTTCACGAATGAGAAATCCGTGTTTTGTTACACATTATTCTGTTTATGAAGTCAATTTTCGTCGAATGAACACGTAATCTGGTGTTACGGTGACATGTTTCGAAAGAACAGAATTTCAGGGTTAAATTTCATGGATTGAATACAAATTGGCAACAAAATGTTTTGTCAAACAACTGCTGTGAATACAAACGTTTGGTTCGATATTATTTGAGAGTAGGTACTCATTTGAAAGTATGTCGTTAAAACAATATATAAATTTCGATAAAATTTTGTGGTGTTTTAACGTGCGTGCGTTTGTTAATTGTACCTACCGTTCGAAAACAACGGAACATTCAATTGATATTAATGGATGTGATTTGTATACGTATATTCTGTACGTACAATTGAATAATAGAGTTATTATATTTAATTACTCACCCTTCTTGTTATTAGCACTGGTAGCGTATGGACCACTGTGCTTGAGGTTTTGGGTTCGAATCTCGGGTCGGATCTCATTAACAACCCATAATGTCCCACTGCTGGGCTTGGGACTCCTCTCAGGAGAGGGTTAAAGCCATACGTCCCCACGCTGGCCAAGTAAGGGTTGGGGACTGGCAAGACTAAGTTGTGGCTATGTAATCTTGCCGTTGCATGTTTTTGGCCTCCAATTAAGCTTCACGGCTGTTATCCTAGAATAACAACCGGTACTGACTGCTTAACGTGACCTCCGAATCACGGAGAAGCTCATGATATAATGCCACCAGCGGTCACCCATCCAGATACTGACCTAATGTTCTTATAATCTGCAAATGTTTATTTCGGAGTTGGGGTCTATTTAATGAATGTATGTTTTTAAAAAAAAAACTGTATATTCAAATATTAGTAGTCAGTTTAGTTCCGAGTATATCCCCTGCATCGATTGATCCGAGAACCTCCATTTCGAGAACTATCCTCGATTTGTACACAACTCCATGGGTGTGCGTATGTGAGTTCCTTTATTTCGCGGGATATCATTATAAACCTCACCCCGATAACGACAGCATTGACACATGAAACATGTTTTCACAAAACGAATTACGGGTCATAAAATCATGTGAATTGTTTTCTGGCACGAGAATTTAATTCTGACATTGGTAGTAATTCTGTTGTTGTTATCACTAAACTAAAATTCACAAAAAACTGTTGTGGGATAATATACTTTAATCTTATCTGCTTACAGTCCATTTTTAGATATCTTACATCTCAGCTGTCACTGTGTTTAGTTCAGTATCAAATAAGCGTTAATCAGAGACACACGCTTGTTAATACTTGAAAAAGTAAAATTTACCGTGGTATAACTAAAATTAGTTAAATTACTCAACTTAGGTCATAATTTATATTTTGTAATTCTTGTGTTGAGCGTTTAAAACGAGGGACGTAAAACTTCATAAATTTTACATTTATAGTTCAGTTTAGTTTTTTTTTACTAATAAACAAGCGTTTTCCTCTGTTCAACTCTTAGTTGATACTGAACTAAATATAGCAAAAATTGAGATGTGAGATATCAGTACGCAGAGGAGGTTAAAGTATATAATCTACAAACAAATTTTAGAGAATTTTAGTTTAGTGAAGACAACAACAGAATCACCACCATTGTAAGTTGTAATCAAACCACATTAACTATTACAGAGATTAAATTTAATTTTAAAAATCCAATGTTCCAGATATTTCTTTTGGCTGATACTTATAATTAGATACCCGAACAAAAAGTAAAAAAAATCGTTGTAATTATATTTTATTTTCATACATTTTTAGGATAAAAGAAGAAAATTAAATACAGTTATTGTAATTTGAAAGGAAGACCTTTTAAATTAGGCTGACTTTTTTCATTAAAGTAATTTAATACAGAAACGAAAAAATATGGTAAATTTTTGTTGTTTAATTTTCTAAGGTTGGACGTCCCAATTATGTACATTGACTCGTGTAAGTACATTAACCCGAGTTTTCGTATCTTGACTTTGTTTGCACACTTTTTGGCACAAACCTCTGCTCACAGAGAAAGTTCGCTAATAATGGTGACCACAACCTACCGGCCTAGTAGTTTAACTACAGAGTTACCTGTTTACAACAATCTACAAAAAAATTTGAATTTCGAGTGCTTGTATATAATTAAATTGGAGTGATTAATATAATTAAAATGAACAGAGCTTTATTACTGCTATTTCTAAATTGATAAGTACTTTATTGTACTTTCGAAAACCAGTACAAATAATTTGAACAGGGAATAGCAGAATAATAGCTGGATTTTGTCGTTTATTGCTACCAAGTGTAATGAGTGTGCAATCAGAAAACCTCCGATTAAGTTTCATTGTAATCAAGTTATGGAAATAAGTTTAAAAAAAAAAATTTGTATTTCGTTTAAATTTGATTATAAACTTAGAAATTAAAGACGTATTTCAGGCTTCAAAGACGTCAAAAACGCCCAGAACTTTATATCACTTGGCTTTAACTTTAACTTTATTGCTTGGAAGAGATTGCCGTTGAGCAGTAAGGCCGCCAGTTGTACTACCGACCTACCTAGCTTTAAGTTATGTACTTAGTTATCTGGTGTACAATAAAGCGATTTATTATTATTATTTATAAACAAAATAAAAACTATAACACTCTATGTTCATAGTGGTGGAAAAAAAAATTATAATAAAGAACTTTCTATGTCAATAAAATTATGTAGGTACACATTTCGATTGGAATTCAACTGTCAATTGCTATGGTTTTAGAATTTGTTATCTCTCTCATGATCGTCATTTGTGTGTCACTTTTTTTGTGTGAAAAGTTTTGAAAAGCAAAGTTTGCCCTCTACAGATATCGTTGTTTGCCATACTATTCCTGTTTACGGTATTTTATATTTGATATGAGTCTAACAAATGCATGTCAAGGTATTGAAATTATTATACATATTGTTATTAAGATATCTACAGTAAAAAAAGCAAGGAAAAGCGGAGTTAACGTATTATTTCAGTTTGATAACCAAAATATAACCAAATACAATATGTCATAAGTTGGATCAACTTACCGAAAAACAACTTTTGAAGGAAAGTTTGAAACTTAAAGTAAGTGAAACCGGCGACATTTGAGACAAGTTTAGATGTAAATAAGTAGGAAAGGGAGCTGTTAGTTATTTTGCAGAATATAATAAAGTTGCTCCAACTGTATGGAATTTCCTTTGGGAACAATTGTAATCAGTAACTGACAACTTTTGAGTATCTCTTCACTAAAGTAAATTCATACATTACTTACTTCTCAGTTTACGTGTTTGAGCGATAAATTTCAATTATGAACTTCCTTAGATATTGAAGTAGACACATGTTTTCCCTGTATTTCTTTGATAAAATCTACGTGATGAATAGCTGGAATTTTTTAGTAGACAGAGCCTGAATATAAAATTACATAGAACTGGCAACAGTGGTGATTTACGAGACACCAGTTACGATTCGATAAGTGGTTTTTAATGATTTACAATCTTAATCTGGGTCAATGGGTGATTCCAATTTTATAGGCCACGATTACTATTTATACATTCAAACTACTATCTGTTCCAGATAGAGACAAGAAGAGGTTGAGGGTCATAACGTCAAATTCAGTGGGCCATGAACTGTCTGATTTAGATTAGGTACAAAATAAAAAGTTCTTTATTTTAATTTAACTTCAGATGTCGCCGAAAAGCTTCAGTTTTATAATATAACCAATGTGGGGTCGCGTATTATAATCGCGAAAGTTTGTAAGTATGATAGGATGGATGTTTGTTACTTTCACGTCAAAAACTACTGAACGGATTTGGATGAAACTTTACAGTAATATATCTTATTTATTAGAATAACACATAGGCTACTATTGACCGCGATAACCGACACATACGCGGGCGGTGCCGCGGGAAACTACTAGCTCTTCTATAATTGTCCTAACGATAAGGACTTACTAGTCCTGACATGCGTTAACTATCCAAGGTGCGGACTGACTGAAGACTCCACAGGAGCCCTGTCAAGCCCGAGGTGCGATAAGTTACATTAGCTGACTATGCATTTGCTATTGCAAAGTATTGCATCATCGCGACTCCTCAATCAACATACTAATATCAACTGTATATGTCACAGAACAAGATCTAAAATAGAATATTCATGAAGACAATAAATCATTACAAATTTTACCTTGCCATTGTGTGATGTAAATAATGGGTCACAGAAATTTATGGTCACGAGGTATTGACTGACTAATCGCTCCAGAACATGTGCTTTGACAGTGACAAGTGCTTATTGTTATTTTACAAATAGCTTGTGGGTAGGCACACAAGGAGGGTAGATATTTTCTTTACTGGTTTTGGGAGCGGGAGAAGAAATCATTTTTGTTTTTATGTCTGCAAATATGCAATAGTATTGCAAGATACGGTAGTGGTGATTTAAATACACTTTTATGTTGCAAACAAAGTTATACGAGTAGTCATTGATGTTCCCATTATTTGATGTCACTGTAGTATGTCGCAATATATGTCTGTTGCTTCGACATATTTCTACGGGACGTAACCGTGTTTGAAAATTACTGCTGCCGTACAATTTATTTGTTACACATATGTTTTGGGTCATGAGACTATTTTCAGATCTCTTTTTCGTCTAAAAGCTTCCATGTCCTTCACTTCATATTCAATTATCTTTCATTTTTCAATTCTTTCGTAGTTCATAAGTTTTTAAGTCTTCGATTAAAGAGCTCATCATCATTTCAGCAGAAAGAGGTACACTCTTGGATTTACGCCTCGCCCAAGACTCTTCATAATAACCGGGCCGGTGCTGCTTCACCAGATCGTCGTCACCTTAACCTTGTTAGGACCTACCCACGCTCTGTCTTCCAGTATATGGTCGTAATCCAGAACTTTAAAAGAACTCATTTTCATTATAAATCATGCAAGTATTTAGATAGGTACTACCTACTGAATATGTACATATTCTATTATCTTCACGTCTTGGAGAACGGTTCAATTGATGCAGTCTGAACTAAAATGCTTTCGCTTATATAATAAATTTTATTCCAGGTACCAAATTTAAAGTACACTATTTCTGAGTAGTAAACGCATTGATACTTTTATAAATATTCCTGCGCTATAAATAAATTTATTTATTTATTCGTACTTCGATCATTCGATTACTAGGTCACTATCTAAATTATTTTAGGTCGACATATACAAAACAATTTATTCGTATATCGGGCACTGTTCCAACGCTTTGGAGATCTTGGACTAAACATATACTAGTAATCACTATTTTATTGGGTTGAAACACTATTGGGCTAGGCGAACTAGACTATAAAACGCAAGTAATAATGCGCCTCTGTCCATTTACTTAACTAGTTCCCTTCCATTTCAGTGATCACATGGGCATTACTTATCATTATTGTTATAATTTACAATAGCCATAAAGTGGTGTTACTTGAAGGCCTCATCTAAACTTGAGTATGATGTATATTTGAAGCCTTAGCTACCTAGTACCCGAACATTTACAAGGATAAGAATTACTTTTCTGATTCAGAGGGAATATTAATGCTGCGTGATTTTTCCATTAAAAAGATATTGATTAAGTAGGTATATACATTTGTGATACCGTTTATGCATTTTTTATTGCTTGGTTGGTCTCGCGTTTGGCGTGTGCCACTGCTGATCACGAGGTCTCGGGTTCGATTCCCGGGTCGGACTAAATGTTTGTATGATCTAGAAATATTTGTTTCGGAGTTTGAGTGTTTTCTATGTATAATATATCTGTATTTACAAAAAAAAGCATATATATGTATTTGTAACACTTGTCTAGTACCCATAACACAAGCTCTGCTTACCTTGGGCGTTTGATGGCGTTGTGTGTTAGATGTCCGAAATAGTTACTATTATTATTTAGAAGGATGCATTAACATGTACTGGAAAATGTAATCACAACAAATCTCTGAGGATTTTTCATTCACTCTCTCTGTTTAACAAAATAATCAAATTTATCTAAAGTAATATTTCGTCAACATTCATTTTAAATACAATCTTAAAGACGATTCATGTTCGTAAGTAGGCTACTGGTCCAAGGCAATTGCAAACGAGTCCTTCTATCCTTTCTATAATAAATAATGTTATATGAAATTGGAACGTAAATCAACAATTTAGACAACAGTATTATATTCCAAGAAGATAAGTATTAACATAGAATTTTACCGTTTACCAAACATTTCGAGTAGCCTAGACCAAACTAATATTTATCTTTCGCCAATTTTTTTCTTCGAATCATTCACCGTGATCTTTCGCCACATAAACTGTTCGATAGATCTCTAATTCTGATGCCTGATGCCACACCATCGATTTTGCTTTCCACTTAATGAAACACCAATGATTCGAAAGAAATCTACGTTGTATGTGAAAATAAATTTTCGCGGTAGAAATAAAACTGTGAATTTTAAATTTATACTACGATTGTCGGCTGTTGGTACATACAAATATATTCTTGAAATTAAAAACTTGTACTTTAATTCCACTATTTACCACAAACCATTGGATAGTGGGATAAAAGTTAAAGTGAGTTTAATTTCAAGAATAAAAATATTTCTTTTTTTTTAAATTCTACAAGAATGTCTTAATGTTAAAGTTGTTTAACCTTTGATTGGATTGTTATTTTCATTTTGATCATGAACTTGATTTATGTTGGCACAGATCTGATTTTAATTGTATTGAATCATTTATATGTTTAAATTGAAATACCTACCGACCTATACACTTTACATAATGCTTCGAATACTTTTGTGCTGCTATTTATATAATTTTTAATTCTTGGAAACTCTAATGTTGGATTATATTTGAATTCTGATTTGATTTTATTTCTAATTTAATATTTTAATTTTTACTTTAATTTGAATTTTGTTTTTGATTGTAATTTTTAATTGTGATTTTAATTTTGATTAAGAACATGATTTTAAGGTTGATTCTGATTTTAAGGCTACTTGATTTTGATTGTGTTGAATTGATTTATGTTAAGTTAGATTACCTCTAGTCCTACTGGCTTTTCTGGATCACACTAATTCTTGTTAGCATGTCTTGTTTAATTATTCAAATTTATATTTCTAATTTGTTTTTGAAATGTTACTATCTGCTTGTACACCTTTCCTTACATGATCATCTTAATCAATATTTACGCAGACAATGTGCTTATTTTGTGAGAGCCCTGGTGCCCATAACACAAGTTAAATCTTATCATGGGTGCCAGAGTTCAATACACTTGTGCCCTGAATATTTGTCTTTTTTTGTGTATAAGTTAAGTTTTTGTTATCTGGTTTCAAAATAAATAAAAAATAAAAAATAAAATTAATAATTAGTTACTTGTAAGTAATCAATTGATGGTATAACGATAAACGATGTTTATTTTAGTTAGTTTTTCTTATAAGGACATTTTTATACGTCAGACATTACGCTAGGTACCAGCATTTCTACGATTCACTCACACGCATGCCGAGAAGAAATGTCGAAACAAACCACAGAGTTACCGGTAAAAATATTTTAAACAAATCAATTCTTGGTTCTAAAATGAAATGAATACACTCTCACTCAAACTTGATTTAGTATGCATTAGATATAAAATATTACTGTACTAAAGAAAGTAACTGTTCCGAGACTGTGATATTAAAAAGTGGATAAACACATTTAAACTTAGCATAAACCTAATGATAGGAACTGTTAATAGTTTATACCATTTACCAGGAATCTTCAATCTAATAAAATTAACATACCGAGCCCAAAAATGGTATATAGAGTGAGTACTAATAAAACTATAGTTATTGTAACATAGAATAAGCTAATCCAGATTTTGAAATCTAAATTCAAATGTGTATGCAAGTAGGTATGCGCTGGTTGTTTACATGTATAAAACTAAATTAAAAAATTAAAATAAAAGCACATCACCGGGAAAACATATTTTAATTAATTTATTAATCATAATCCGGCTTTTAATAAACTAGAGGTAGAAAAATTTGAAAATTTGCCCAGGAAATGAAAAACTTTATCTTCGGGAAACTTAAGGGATTTTATTGAAATTTCAATAAAACCTGCTGTCGAGCTATCTAAAGAAATGATTTAAGAATGAATATCCCGGTAATAGAGTAAAACACACAGTTCGCAGTTTATGTTAGTATGTATTACCTATATATATTACCACTCGAGTTGATAGTCGAGTGGTAATAATGCAATATGCAGTTAATAAGGGGTCAGGAAAAAATTCATGACTTTACACAACTCATTGTTAGAAAATGTATCTTGTAGTAAAATACAAATAATATACCTACACCTCCAATACATTATGCATGAACATTAACTACTTAGGTATTTTATATTTGAAATGACTACACATTTTAAATTTTTAGTTTGATTGAAGTTTTATGTAATGAATATGAATAGGTATATATAACATTAACACTTAAAAATCCGCTATTTTTAACTCCCGACGCAAAAAGAGGAGTGTTATAAGTTTGACGTCAATGTCTGTATGTCTGTGTGAGTGTGTGTTTGTCTATGGCATCGTAGCTCTAAAACGGATGGACCGATTTCAATGCAGTTTTCTTCCATTTGAAAGCCAGTTTCCTTGCGGTACAGGGGTAACAGGGGTAGCCGGGACAAAAAACTTTTGAGCGTAGGACCGGGAAAACGTACTTATATGAATATTAACTAAGCAACTGTTAAAAAATCAACTAGTAAATATTATTTTTGATGACCTGGTTATCAATATAATGTTGATAATAATAAATATATGTTGGAGAAACCATACATTTTGTACGATAATATAAATATTTTTTCCCAATGAGTCATAATGTTAGTTAATATTCGTAATATATAATTTAACAGCCACATTGTCCTACAAATTGCCAATCGCTAATTATCCCGGTCCTACGCTTGAAAGTGTTTTGTCCTCGCTACCCCTGTTAGTTACCACAGTCGAAAGTTTTTGTAAAGTGAAAAGTAGGCCCCTTATCAAAATGAAGCCACCCATGAAACATTAGCTTGATAGTAATTAGTTGTAAAATTTGTACTGGAGATCCCGGACTAGTATCTTTACTACCGGCCTTTATTATCGCAAACTAATTTGCATACAAATAAACTAAGGTTATGTTACTGGTTACATATTCACAAAACATTGTTCCACATTGTTTGAATTCAGCAAAATTTCACACCTTGTTGCATACCTCGCGGCATTTGGCACATACCTACTCCGTTATTACATTTAAATTTTATTATTGAGGGATGAAATATTTAATATTTTGAGTACATTTCTAAAAGACTCTCATGGTTGAATGATATCCGCGTAGGTTAAGACATTGCAAGGCTAAGTGCTTTTAGCCAGGTCAGTCCTAGCGTTGACCATTTTTAACAAACTGAAACCCCTCCGTGCCTCGGAGAGCACGTTAAGCCATTGTCCTGTCCTGGATACCATATAAAGATTATAGGCATCGGACAGGATGGTTAGAGCCCTAAAAAGTACGATAGTTATACCAAATTTCAATATATTATATATACATAGTATATTGAAATATATATATATATACTAGCTGTCGCGGCAAACGTCGATTTGCCATAACTACTAATAATTTAAAAATTAATTAAAAAAACAGTGTCCAGCGGACAAAATTGTGAATCTAAACCATTCCCAGATCCCCTTGAACACACACAAAAAAATTCATCAAAATCGGTCCAGTCGTTTGAGAGTAGTTCAGTGACATACACACTCACAGAAGAATTATATATATATAAAGATAATATATTTCAATATAATTTAGCATTGTGTAGGTTTCATGTCAGTCGTTTCATGTAAAAAATTAAAATTCAGCCGTTTCGTACTAGATAGACTTACTGTCGACCCCACCTAGTTTCCACCCCACCCTTTTTCCAAAAAGGTTCAGCGGATAATATGGCTACTACGTTGACAATATTACAACACATTCAAACAATTACTCACAGATTTAATAGAATGATTGGTGCTTATGATAAAAATATGTCAAGTACATATTTCGCTAACGAGATTGAGGACTTAGCAAACAATATTTTTACGACAGCCATCTCAATGAATGAATTACTAAAACACTTCAAAACCTCTCAAGTTTTTAGTTACGAAATAATTAGCAGTAAGAAGTTTCCTCATTCAGAACCACCAAAGACGTTCGTACGAAGATTAAGTAGTTTGAAGCTTGCATAGAGTTCAATTATGTTAAAGGGAATGAGATAGGTAATAAGTACATACCTTTGACGTGCTGGACGTTTCGACCAGTTTGTACAAGACGTGATAACAGGCTGACTCTTTTATAACAGAAATAAAAGTATAGTCATGTCTTACTAGGGGTAGAATCCACCAGAGGAATCAGGGTATTTGTTATGAAAACATAACATACACACTTCTTACACACACAAACTAGATTCCTGTTATTTGTATAGCTATGATTTAAAATTAACTACTTTAGAGTCTTATACTTGTACATCATGTTTACTCTTGTTTTTTGTATTAATATTTAATTAATAATATACGTCATCGTACGTCGTACCTGGAATATTGTTCGAGTTTTAATATTGTAAACTTAATATTGTCAGCTGTGAATGTCCTATAATAATATAATATAAGCCTTTATTCAGACAATATCTTTACATTTTTTCTATTTAAAAATTAATCAGGTGAAACAACGACATCGACAACATTGTCCGTTTGCCCCACTTTGGCAAAGGCCTCCTCCAGCTCCTTCCATTTTGACGTATTTAGCGCTGTCCTAGTCCATGCTTTCCCCGTTGTTGCTTTTATTTCGTCTTGCCATCTTCGGTACTGTCTTCCTCGTTTCCTTTTGGCGTTTCTTGGATACCAGAATATGAAGCTTTTACTCCATTTCTCATTGCCTCTTATTGTATTTCCTGCCCATCTCCACTTGAGTTTTCTTATTCTTGTGGTTACATCTTCTATTTTTGTACGTTTCCTAATTAGTTTGTTTCTAATTCTGTCTGATTTCTTTATGTTTAGTATGCTCCTCTCCATGGCTGTTTGGCAAGTTCTTAATTTTGCATTTTGTGCTTTGTTAAATGCCCAAGTTTGACACCCATACGTGAGAACCGGTAGCACGCACGTATTGTATAGTTTTGTTTTTATGGACATTTTGATCTCCTATGTGAATGTCCTAAGTATTCATTAAATAAAGCAACAAAGAAAACTTAAAGTGAATTTATGAATAAATTCAAGAATGATACGAACACATCATCTTATTTAGAACTTGTTACATAAGTTTTTGTTTACGTTTACGTTTCATTATTAGTGTTTAATGTTCATAAAGGAAGTGTAAACATTACTTGACTTCTTCCAAATGCAGTGTTAGTAATGCATCATTTGCTGTAGTGAGCGTACTGCGCATCGTAGCCATTTTCTGTCGACCTCTGTTCAGGAAGCCATTACTATCTCTCTTTTTAACGTCTTGTTTCTTTTTCAGATGTTGGTGCATTATCAAAGATTTATTACAGGCACGATACCTCGCAATTTCTATGGCACGAGCTTGGAACACTTATCAGATTTAATTCTCGGTTACTCAGTTTGCTAACGTTCACACCCTTTTAATGTAACGTCGCGTCGCTCGGCTATTATGTATTTTAGTTGTATTTTAGTTGAAAGCAGTATGTGTATCGACACACACTGGGTATGATTGTTTTATCTGATTAAATTATAGGAATACCCATACAAGATATCAAAATCTAAAAATGTGATATGTCAGAAATTACACATTTTATTTATCCGCAAAGCTACACAATAAACTGGTGAAATCTAATAATATAGATTTAAGAGAATATATTTCTGTTTCAATTATTAAACAGCCATTACTTCGCCCATCAACAGATCATCGAGTCGAAGAAGCATGATCCAAATCCCAAAATATACAAGGGGATTTGTTTATCTTTATTAGACTTCTGGTAGATCTATGAAAAGATTTATTATTATTAAAATTTGTTCATGCCACTTTAAGATTACAATTTGTTACAAGATCTGCACAAAAACCGGTACTGTGAATATTACGATTAAAATTAACAACATGCAATATATGTATTACTAGTTTTTTTTTAAAAAGTTAATAAGAATTTTAATAAAAAATTTCACCGTATTTTAAATTTAATCCAGTCTCTGTAACCTCGTGCTCAAAGTTTTCATTAATCTGTCAAACCCAGTTTGAGCCACATAATTAAAAATGAGGTTTTATTTTGAATTATTTTATACTAGCAGACCCACGCAACCTCGTTTGCGTTTCCTATTGCCCCTAGCGTGATAATTTTCCTCCGTTTTTGTAACATTCTTAATTGGTGCTCCGCTCCTATTGGTTTTAACGTGATGATATACAAGCCTATAGCCTTTCTCGAGAAATGGGCTATCTAAAACTGAAAGAATTTTTCAAATCGGACCAGTAGTTCCTGAGCTAATCTCAGGAACTCGTTCAAACAAACCAACAAACAAACAAACTCTTCAGCTTTATATATTAGTATAGATAGTAAGATGACAATCTATCCCTTTTTTACACTTTAGTCATGCACGAATAAATTTCTGTATCTAAATAAAAAACATGTATATGATGATACTTGACCCCACTAATTCATCGAGTTAGTAAGGAAAAGTAATGTTAAATTCACTTGTCTATTTACCTAGATTGTCATCAGTCAAGATAACACAATCATAAGAATTGAAATGCTTTTTTAAACATGCTCTACAAGAAACGAGGTTAGCAGACTATTAGGGACGTAATATCAGCCGTTGTGTAGTTCGTTGCCAAGTTCTTATAAGCAGCGCGGTTTCATTTCAAGGCTTCAAATCACACAAAAGCTTCTTGAGGCAACCGTTTAAGTGCTTATTCTTAAAAGGAGGTCGTTAGAGCTCGTCGTTCATTAGCTCTTAAAGAGAAATTTGCCACCATCTATTTTGATATGCTGTAGAATGTTTAATTTTTCTATCGTTAAGAGGGTTCACAGTTTAGTAGGTACCTAAATTTTAAATACGTATGAAGTTTCTATCCTCCCTAAGATTAGGTATCTAAGATTTAGGATAGTTTTAGTAGAAACATTTAATACTCTTGGCTTTTGCGCCCTCAAGGAGCAAATAATAGTGTATAAAGAAAACCTACAATAGAAAATTTAAAATCACATCTACAGTTCACTGGTAAGACATGTTGGCACAAAAACATATGGAAATAAAACATACATAGTTTTATTTACGTAGTTGCGTTGCGGGTATTCGAAAGATTATATACTGCATTGAATCCTAGCTCAGTGAATTTTATATTTTTGCTCACTGTTCACTTGAAATATTAACTTTACACTTTGTGTGAATAATGTGCTAAACAATCTATTCCGGGAATACAAATTGAACATTCATACTAAGCTTGCTGGTACAGATGGCAGTTTCACAACCAGAGATCTATTTTTGATACATTGTCATAGGCACATACGCAGTCGCGAGATTAATTACCAGTGCAATTCTACGAATAGTCTTTTGAACATAAGATGTATATTCCTCATGCGAAGTTGTATTTTTTTTTATTTTATTAAACTTGACCAGTTTCACCACACGGCATTTACCTTACCTTACCTTTGTTCGTTGAGTACAAGTACAAATAATTTAAGTATGTGTAACAAGTTTACCACCGAATGCCATCAATCAACAATGTAATAAGTCTGACGTTGTTGGTTTCAAGTCAAATACACTTTTAACAAAAAATTATGGCACCGAGAGTATGAAACTTAAACATACGTAAACTAAAACTTCTATTACGTAAAAAAACTTTACTTATATTGTCACACACAACATAAGTCAAGTTTTTTTTTAATGTAATAGGAGTTTTAGTTTAAGTTTTAGTATACGTCAACAAATCAGAAAATAACAAAAGATACCTAAAGTTTAGACGAGCACCGCTCAAAGATTTTCTACACGAATATGTGGATATGCATCTGGAAATCATTGCTTAAGCAACTAAGTGCAAAACAACATTGACGAATTTATAGTTGATCTGCGCACTGTGTATCAAGCCAAATAAGTCAAATGTATTTATGAATCGTGAAATACAAACATGCATTAAACAATGTTTGCTCATTTCGTACAAACAATTGGTATTAATTAATATCTCACTATTTTAATATTACTATGTCAATAACCATGAAGGTACATTTTCTTTTTTCATTTGTTCTTTTTACTATGTATAAGTTAGAAGTCTATAACATATTCTTGAGTTTGGCTCATGACAAACCCTGAAATAAGACTGAAATATTTATTTTAAGCCTATATCTAACGCATGTTAGTTAACAACAGCAGTAAATGTTAGGTCCCATAAAGCGCCTTTGCTCGTCAAAACGTTGATGGTAGTTGTTATGTAAAGATCATCATCGTAAAGATGGTAGAGTAATTGCATTGTTCATTAACACTGCTTCGTTACAGTTAACAGGTTACATTCGAGACCGAAGTCTTGGAATAAAAAAATGGATTGGATAAAACTGTATTCTTAAATAAATAAATACAAATATTTCGGACATCTTACACACAACGCCATCTAGTCCCAAGCAAAGCAGAGTTTGTTCTGTGGGTACTAGACAACTTACATAAATACATATATCCTTTTTTTTTTAATACACACATATTTTATCTAGAAAAAACCCAAATTAAAAAACAAATATTAGCAGATCAAACAATTTGGTCCGATCCGGGAATTGAACCCAAGACCTCAACTGCAGTCGCATACGCTACCACGGCGCCACAGAGGCATTAAAAATTCTTGGTTGTCTTCTTTATGTGTATTGGGCATTATTTCAACATATTATAATCAAAAGTGCTTGTTCACTTTAAGCCCTGCGATAAATGAGATTAAAGCAGAATATCGTGCAATTTTTCGGGTCAAATCAAATTTGATATATCATTTCATTATTGGCCCTGGTAAGTCTGAAACAGAAACTGCCAACAAAATAAAAAAATAAAAAGACATGACTTCAGCAAGAGAAAGATCACAATAGATTTAGGTTAAGTAATTAAAGTAAATAACTCAAAAACACAAAGCATATTCCAGACTAGACGACCTTTATAAACAGTGAAGAATAATGATTTCTTCCCAACCTTGAATATAAAACAATATGTAAATGTTTGCTAATATTATAGAAGCGGTTGCTATTCCAGGGATAATAGTTTACGTTTATATAACGAAGTCTAACAATGACCTGTTTCTCATACAGTAAACCTACAGAAACAAACGTGAACTTTGAAGAGGATTATAACGGTTACAATGTCAGCCAACTAAATGTGTGAATATGTTACGAATATCCAAAAACAATGACACTCTTAGTGTGATAATATGGTCAGCCGATATTGTTCCAAATTATGATAATGACACAGCTAAAGTGTGGAATAATATTGTAATAAAGAGACACTACTGATTATTCATGAGGGTCCAAAGTTTGAACACAATGCGTGCAAACGCCCCGGGTATGATTGATCATTTTAATACAAAACCTTCTACATGATTACAGTAGGGTGCGAATGTACCAAAAGCGAATATTTCTAAGGTGAATTGACTGGATATCGTTTTTTCGGGCATTGATTCATATCTTTTGAACTGCTACGGTACATTAGGTCCATTCAAAATTGTCATTTATAGTGAATTCAGATCCAATTCAATAGAAGATGGCAATCAGCTCATTTAAATATACGGTGATTTTATAGGTGTTTCGAAACGAAACAAGAGAAAAGTAACTGACTGACATACCCAGAGATGCAGCACAGCCCAAACCGTTGAACTTAGAATCCTGAAATTTTGCATGTAGGTTCTTTATATAACGAAAGTGAGCACTAAGAAAGAATTTTTTGAAATTCCACACCTAAGGGCGTAAATCAGGGGATGAAAGTCTGCGTGAGCAAAGCTTCATAATATTTTCTAATAGACTTTTACTAAGACAACTCAAAAATACTTTTTAATTGCTTTGTACACCTTGATGAAAGAGAACAAAATACAAACCATAATATCGATGATTAGAGAAATTTTTGAAGAAGAATCAACTCAAACCAAAATAATATCCTGATTTTTGAGTAGTTTTATTGTAAGAATTCTGACACTGTTAAATTAGAGTATGAAATAAAATCATACTCCTAGCTTGGAAGTAAAATAAACACGTTTTCATTGTAGAAAACGTCTATTTTTGGCAAATCGATGACGTAGGAGATGAAACAAAAACCTATATAATACGGAACGGCATGGAGATTTCATTCTCAGGAAATAGAGCCTTCTACCAAAAGGAAAACGTAAACTGTATAGATGATGAAATGAAATTTGTTATTATATCTGAGTTGTGATAGAATATTCAATGATAAAAAAAAAATTTCACTGATAATATTGCAACTGACGCGTCCAATTTTTGCATTTTATCGTAAGAATTAAAATTAAAAAAAAAAAAAATTAAAATTTCTTACGTCTCAATTTTATTCACTTTACTAAATATTAGTATATGTAATTGATCATGGTTGATCTTAATTAGCAGACGGACGAAGCAATGTTTGTAAGTATTTGCGGATACTGTTTCCTGGACGGAAATTATTCTGTGGCTCAAACATAATCCCTCTCAGTATTTATGGACTACAATAAAATAGATTATAGTATTGTATCTTTGTTATATGAAGCTGAAAATTCTTGTCATTCTACTAACTTTTTACGACACAAAAATTGAATGGCCGAAAGCAGTTCATAAAAGTATACGGTTTTTATTCAAATTGAGGTTCTGAACCTCAGAAATGTTTTTTTTTACTTTTTTGTTCGAGTAAGCAGTGTACATGTCTATCTCCGATGAGATGTGATGAGATCTCAGTGTATACCACGACTCAAAGCTACTGTTTGATGTGCATATCGAACAAATTATTGCAATAGCTTCGAAGACATTGGGATTTGTAATGAGAATTTTAAAATGTTTTGTAAAGGCTAAAACACTAAAAATTCTTTACTGTTCTTTGTTAGAAGCCACCTAGAATAGGCCTTGCAAATTTGGAGCCCTTGTTATTACAAATACATCGATCGTATCAAGAATATAAATCGATGTCAACTAGCAGATTGTTATTTCCTTTTAAAAATTATTTCTAATCAAATTGATTGTAAACACCTGTTGCAGAAATTAAATTTAATGTTCCCCGTAGGTCAGTTAGATTTAATCCACACTTTGTGTCCCTTTTTCCTCTTCCAAAAAAAATCGTTTATCGTTAGAGTGAGCGGCGACTTAATAAGTTGTGCAAGGAGTAATCGATTGACCCTTAAACACCACATTAACGTTGTACGCAGTATGCTGATTCTTAAGTTTTTTCAATGATGATATTTTTTTCTTTTATTTTTATTGTAATGATGTAATGTCGTGTTGGTTAGTGAGTTACTTAGAACTTTTGTAAATTTAGTAGGTATGTTGCAATTCGTGAAAACCTGTAACTACCTTGATGTTGCACATCAAACTAACCATATTTTTTTTTGTAGCTGTCGGTTTTCCAAACCGAAATAAATGTGTAAATGAATGTTTATAATGTATATAAAAAATAAATGTATGTTCCTTTTAATATAATACACATATTTATGTTTTTCTTTTTTGTACGAATGGGAGTCAATTTCAAGACAAAAATATAAGTCTACTTTTTACCCAAAATTTAGACATAAACTTCACTGCAATTCATTACTTTCTCAACTTTGAAACTGGTTCTATGAAATTATAAGACTGCTACTAAGTATTTCAACCTTTGATAACTGTATTTCACAAATGAAAGCTGCTTAAATAAAACAACATATCACGTAATAAATCCATCTCTCTGAAGTAATACATCAATGTCTACAGTCAGACAATAGCGGTGCCTACATTTTGTTTTGTCGCTTGCTTTAGCTCGCAGTCATATCGTGAGTGTATTCCCGCATCCACCGTGAACATTGTTCTGTAAATGGCTTCTATGCATCACCGTGAATAGCACATAATGCAGCAAGTTACTTTGTGTGTACTCACGTCAATATGGTTACTTCTTTGTTATAGAGACAGCAAAGCTCAATGACGTTTCCATTGGTTAAGATTTGATCCATATATTATTTTGTGTCGTTAAATGTTATCTTGTGTTACCATGGTACTATATTTTAGGTATTTCCTGTAAAGTATAGGTGTGTGTCAAACAAAAAAATTAGGTTCCACATTTAATATTATTGGTATTGATCTTGTTAAAGAATCATTCACTCATTTGAAATCACCACAAAAATAAATATAAAACAAACTAAGTTTAAACTTGTTTCTTTTTACTTTAGATTTACTTCAAACAAGCAACAATTTTGTCTCTTACACATTTACGAACATTAATTTCATTAATCATTAATCATCAAATTTATTTATCATTAATTCTCGTATTTAACTTTCCCATATGGGCCTAAAAGAAAATAATCCAAAGAATTTAACAAAATTCTAACGTTTATTCTGTATATTTTTTCACTTTTAATGAAACTAGATTAGGTTTGTATCAGATATTCTCATGCATACAGATAAGAACATTTCCGGAGTTTTCACGACTCGCAAGTGAAAGTCCTTGAAAATGTCTTCATTGTGTTTGTGTTGTTCCTTTTCCATCTTCGTTCGGAACTGTTTTTGTACAAAATTATACTAGACGCCAAGCTCGGTACAAGACACTGAAGGATTAAAACGTAATTCATGTCGCAAAATAATATTACTAATATAAAGGCGATACTGGAGATCGCAAGGAGACCTTCAAAAAAAGAAAAACCTTTACACAGATACTCAACAGTCAGAGATTCAAGGAAAAAGTCAAGAGATATCCAAATTTTAAAAGAAAATACAGCTAATTAAGTTTTGTACTAGGAGCATTGACCTCTTCCTTTTAAGAATCATTTACTTGCTATGACCTCTGATAGTTTGAATCACTAGGTTCTTACAATGACACAATAACACTGAGCATCGACCCCGAATGTCGTTCATTAATTATTACTTTACCTTCATGATGAAATTGTCAGTTCACTGGCCCGTGACACTTTTCTTTTGAATTATTTAATTTAACGTTCACACCGAAGTACTGGTTATATTCAAGTATTTATATAATCATTATTGTAATGTATTTGATTGCACGGATGGCGTAGTGGTTGGTGGTGACTATCTACTGCGCTGAATGTCGTGGGTTCAAACCCCGCATGGGATAATACTTTTCATGATCCAAAAATTGCTATTTTGAGTCTAGATATTCCTTGTGTCCCTTTCTCATATGTTTGTAAAGTCATAATGTATATTCGTTATGCGAACGGGGTCTTTAAAAAATGGAAAAGCTATACAAATTTTAGAATGTTACTTTTTCAATGTTAATTATAAACTTTTTATTGATGACAGTAAAATAACTTGCGCAGTTTGTGTTATACGATGTCCCCAGCTTGAACAAGATAATATTGGCTCTTAAATTTTCTACAGGATAAACATTGTAGCAAGGGCTACAAGAACATTGTCTACAGGCGTACGTAGGTTTGACAGCTACGACTAAACTGGGTCTACACTTCACGCTTCTCAGTCCTCATGTCATTTCATTTGAAGTGCCCAAGTGAAAATAAAATGAAGTATAAAAGTAGAACGTGTAACTGAAGACGTTTTATAGATTTACTTTATACCAGTCCCCGGCTATTGAAATGGCTTCGTGGCGTTGGAGATTATTATCAATTCTTCTATTGTATTTTTCGGCGAACATTTTTATGTTAGAAAGAATTATGTTTAAAAGCGTTATTGTAATACTTGCGTAAGCACAAAGTTCAGATTTGAGTGTGTGAATCTTAGGAACGACCAAAATGAACATGAAATTCTTTACTTATTTTAGAAAACTAATAAAAGCCTTATATGGTATAAATACCTACTTGATTATTTTGTGACACTGATTATAATTTTTTTACTTATCACCACACCTCTCCAATTTGTTATCTCTGTTTATGTATTAATCCAAAATGTGTATACGAAAAATATTTTTGGTAAACTTGAAATATTCAGATATTACGGCTGAGCCGAGCCTAAGAAAACGTGGGTCGTGTCAAATTATAAATAAGTAAATTAATACATATAAGCTTCAATTTGATTTGTAAAGTTCACCTCTACAGGTGGCCTAATATTTTTTAATACCATGAACAGGTGAGATAAAAGTTCTGTCGTCTCATAAATATTTAAATTAAATTAGGGAAGTTTTTTTTTTACTTAGCTTGTGGTGGCGGTTCACTCAATTCTTAAACATGAAATTGTAATTCATTCATATTATTCAAATTACGGGGAAAATTAAATTACAATCATTCAAATCTATTTAGGGGAAAAATCATCATGCACGCAAGTTGAAGTTCGAATTTCATTAAAGTACACGTTAAAATTTACTCCATTGTTTCTCTTCATAATTTGCATATCCTTAAGGTTCAGTTTCCTATTTTAATGAGCATTGGTAAAAGTTACCATCTCCCCAAGAATCTGTTATAGAGTTTCATTAACACAAAATCGATTAGAAATATCTCTGACTAGGACTCAAAATCAAAGTGAATTCTGATACTGATGATATTGTCATGATATTATTTATATATTATGTATGTCTTCTTCTTCTTCTACTATGCCTTTCCCCTTTTCATTTGGGGTCGGCTCTTCTCGTTTTAAGGCCCCAAGACAGTCGGTCTGCGGTTGTCTGTTCCTTTACCTGAGTTCGTTCCATGTCCTTGGTATCAGTTGTTGTCCACCACGTGGCCTGCTATCGTCCTGTCTTATCTAATATGGCTATGGCTTTCCTTACAACATATTTCTCATCACGTCTCATTACATGTCCATACCAACGCATACGGCTTTCAGCCATTTTTCTAGAATTGAAGTGACTTTAAATGATTCTCTGATATACTTATTGCGTACCTTATCTAGTCTTGTTACCTCAGAAGCCCATCACAGTTTTTTAAATTCTTTAGTGTGCATTTTATGTTCATCTTGTTTCCTTGTGGCCCAACAATAGGATCTATACATCGTAGGTATGGATACATCATGTATGTATATATGTAGATCCTACATCGTTTTGTGGCCATTAAGAGGTGTAGCGCTTTTCATACATACTACAACCTGAAGAAAACACATTGAAATACAGAATGATAATAAACATAACTTCTCGCGTCGATAAGTATATAAAGTAAGTAATTGTATGGCATCCTTCAATGAGGTCAAGTACCAACAAGATTTAACTTTAAATTTAAATAATTGCTTGATGCCGTTTTTTTATGTAAGACCAGTGTGTGGTATCACTTCAGACAAGCTAGTCTATTTCAGCTGAAGCATGTTATGAATGGTAAGTGTAACCTCAAAAAGAGTATTTATTTCATGGTAACGAAAGTTAATGTTTTAAATATATTTTTCTTTCTTTGTTTTTAAATAGATAAATTCCGCATTCAGAATTAAATTCTGTGTTGTGAAAAACTTTATGAATTTGCATGAAATGGCCACAAAGAACACCCAGACTCATAACAACAATATAATATTTATCAACATAACTTTCAAAAAATGCAAAAGTGTCATACGAGATTGGCTTTTGACCCTTGACTACACTCACACAGAAAAAATTGTTCATAACAAAGACTCAATGTAAAATCTAATGTTTACATTCACACGCACACACACTTATACTTTCACACACACACTAACATTCATACATATTTGTATTTCTAGTAAAATAATTCTCAAGCATTCGTACTCCTGGCAAACACATACGTCCCATTAATTTATTTTTTATTGCTTCTACCTACATATTATTATTTTGTTATCATTTACCTATGTTTAGATTTTAGTTTACTTTTAAAAATGTACTTTTTCTAAAGGTGTGAAGATGGTATCACTTAGTTATGTTAAATGTATTGTGGAATATAAGGAAGACCCAATTGTGAGTTCCCAGAGTGGAAGACGCTGGCAGCTATAGCACAGTTTAATACTATTATGGTTGCCGACGTTAACTTACAAATGTAAGGATTTGTAACAATCGCTAGTGTTTTTGCAATAGCATTAAGAAAGAGTGAATAAATAAACTTGTTATTACAATATACTATAAGTAACAAAATACAGCCCTTAAAAAATATTTTTACATAGACAGTTGAAATAGAAATTTATAAATTACAATTTCAACAGACTATGTAAACTGTGCTCATTAAAGATCATTTCAAACACAAACCGCACCTATATACCAGCTTAATCATATAGATAAAAAGCCCAACATATCTGTTAAACAAATTCGTGTAGATATTACCTTATCTCGCATTTCCACTTGGTTACCTAAACCGAATTCGTTCACAGAATGAATTTGTTAAACGCCTAAGCTCATTTATTTTATTGAACAAAATTTAGATGTTCTTTTTTAAATTCCATCAAAGAGTCTTTTCACAGTTTCTTTTGGCGAGAGCATTAATTATAATGTCATCCTTATATTTGAGTAATGACATCATAAGACATTCCTAGCACTTTGTAATTTATAAATTTTATAATTCTTAGTTGATCCGATGAATAGGTATTAATGCATCCATTATCGCGTCTTACGTCATTATAATACTTACGTCTTTGTCCCCGAAGATGTAGACAGAGCCGGGATGGTTATGGTTTTTAGACTGTTTAGTCCCACTTGCATAATAAGGGCATTCATATATGCTTATTGCCTGGCTGGACACATATTTTTTCTAATTAAAAATATTTACATATCTCTAAATATACACATAATAAATTAATGAAAGTGTTATTGGGGTTTTCTTTACGAAAAAAAAGAAAAGAAATTCTTAATAGCAGCCCGAAGTATGGAAGATTGGCGGTATTTAAACAGTCGGTCCCGGCGATAAACATCTATGGGAATTCTCACAACTAGTTCAACCTTCGAATTCAATTTAGACTAAGGTCCGATGCCAGTCGCAACGTGGAAAATTAATATGCAGGTAAAATCAATTGAACTAGTCGATCCTAAATAATCTTGGGAATAATAAAGAGTATGAAGATGTATGGCTGAATGTAATAAATACATATAATATTTCAGAAATCTATCACACACATCGCCGTCTAACTGTAAACTCAGCAGAGCGTGTATTATGGGTAGGTAGTTACTCAACTGATATAAATACAAAAGTACTTTTTTGTAAATACATACTTATTTTATATAGAAAATACCCAAACTCAAATATTTGAAGACCTTACAAACATTTAGTCGTGATATAAACCCAGGACCTAAAGCACAGCAGTCGCGTCCGCTACCACTGCGCCACCGATGAATTGCATTCAGACACAGAATATGTGAACATTGTTACCACAAAATTATTTTTTTTCTTTCGGAACCAAATCTACACTACACTACATCCGTAACAGCAATAGTTATCACTAACCACAAAACCAAGAGGCTCTTCAAACATAACGGAACTAAAAATCATGCGCTGCATATAAATAAACTGTATCTATTATACTATACATATTACATGCGACTGCTGTGTTCGCTGTGTTCTAGTGTATGATCTGCAAATCTTTGTATCGGAGTTTGGGTGCTTTCTATGTATAATATGTATATATTTATAAAAAAGTGTAATTGTACTTATATCAACTACTTAGTACCCATAGTAGAAGCTCTGCTAAGTTTGGGGCTAGATGACCTTGGTGTCAGATGTTCGCAATATATTGTTATTATTATACAGAAAGAAAGTGTTCCATAATCGCTTATTAACTGCCTACTAATATGCCAACGTCAAATTTAAAAAAAAATGAGAGTACATGAATTGAGGCAACCGAGTGTCTCAAACATGAACGGTCGTGTACCATAAAGTTATACTACTAAGGGATCTCCCTCGAGCCGTTATCCATCAAGGACAAGGGCTGCAAGTTACGGTCTACAAGGGTTGATGAAAATGTTTCTGTATATTAATTAGCTAATCTTGTAAACAAAACAGTTGCTCTATTAAGGAAAAACAGTTTACAATTTATTAAGTAAGGAAATAATTAAAAAAAAAAATAATATGGATAATTTGACGTCAGCAACAGAGTTTTGCACTCCTAAGGGCTATTTGGTTAATTAAAATGTGGACCTTACCGAGGTATAGTCGAGGGTCCGTTTCTTTCGGTGAAGATGTGATTTGTGCATTACTCAGTTTCAATTATTTTGGTTATTGCTTTCAAGATCCATGAAAGCTAGGAAACCTGAAAAAAGTCTGAGTTATGGAAAATCATGAAAAAAAATGAAAATTCTTATGTAAAATTGTTACGAAAGCTTATGATGAATGGTTTAATTAAGCTTTAAATGGAGTTAAGTATGGATAAGTTTTGATCTCAACGAGAAGTTAATACTCTGTGTAACTTCTCGTTGTTTATATATATCATCATATAATCTGTGTCTGCGTGGAGACTGAATAATCACTTGCGTGAATAAATGTATAAAATAAATCTGAAGTAACGAACTATACAATGCTAACATTAAACAATACTATTTATACTGATAAGACAGCAATTTAAACCCAAAGTTTAGTTTTATGACTGACACTCCATGGCTAAAAATACTTAAATTTAACCTAAACGGCTTATCAGAATTCTGCAAAATTCGTATTTGATTCCACATAACCAGGCTCAGAAATGTACAAATATTTTAATGAGTACACCTTCATTTTACAAACACATCACCTCCTACGTTTTAGCATTTTTATAGGCTCTTGAGTGAACCGTTACCGGTATTTTAGCAAAACGGTTTACTCACAGTAACGGTAAATTCGATGGAACAACGTTTTTTCATCGGAATTGCTAAAACTATATCGAAAAGGTACGATTTTTGTTCCAGATAAAGCTGATTCTTTCTTGAAGTACCTACATCGATTAGAGGGAGAGGAATGGAATAATTTGAGCACCTATTCACAAAATAGAACGCATTAATATACCGCCATTTGTACATGGTTGTAAAATTAATATACTCCTAAATGTAAACTGTTTATTTGGTGTACAATAAAGTTTATTCTATTCTATTCTATTCTATTCTAAGTAGATGACTTGAAAGTTTTCCAGATTTCGAGTTATTATCGATTCTGATATTATTTACCACTGACATCAATTACCTTAGATTTTTCTTTTAGATGTATAAGTGTATTATATATAATACATATGTATATAAGGAATTATAATTATACAATATTTTACATCTTATTTTTTTACCATTATTTTACATCCGAGAGGATTGGTGCTGATAGCCGAAATACAGGCAACTTCACTATTTTTGTTAAAAAATTGCTAGCCTACTAATAATTTGAAACTCTGTATATTTTTGTGAAATAAACTAAACTATAAATGAATACATAGTCCGGTCAATTTAGACATCCAAGATTACAAAAATTCACACTTGGTGGAAGTTTGGCAGGATTGTTCAAAACACTATTATAAATGAAATGTGAAGAGTGCTCATCGATACGACACCTGGAAAAAAATTACTCGGGGTCAAAAGTTACAAAAACAGATTTTTCGCAATTTTCAGCAAAACTGTAGATCAGATAATTATCTATAAAATTGTCAAAACTCTTTTTTCCTAAGTGCCGTCGTTGTTGCGATATAACGATTCAAAAAGTTGAAAGAGTTGTAATCGTCATAATATTTTATATTTATATAAAATGTAAAATATAAACTATTTATATATATACAGAAGAAAGACATTCCTAGCACACACATATATATATATATATATATAAGTATATAATCTGAATCTCGGAAACGGCTCCAACGATTTTCATGAAATTTAGCATGCCGGGGGTTTGGGGAGCAATAAATCGATCTACCTAGAAATCATTTTTAGAAAATTTACCAAAAAAAAATACCAAGCAAAGACTCACCATAGTTAATTTTTTTTTTAACTAACTTACCCGGCAAACCTTGTTTTGTCATCAAAATAAAATATTTAGGTGTGGGTCACCCCTATCATTTGGGGGAGTAAAAAATAGATGCTGGCCGATTCTTAGATCTCCCCGATATACATACAACATTTCATAAACATCGGCCCAGTCGTTTTGGAGGAGTTTGGTAAAAAACACCGCAATATGTGAATTTTATATATATATTTATTTATTTATTTATTTATTTATTCTAAATGTTTTCGGAAAATTGCAAACTTGCAAGAGACAAGATCTTATAATATTTAATTTTAGAGCAGAATGCAAAGCGAGCATAGGAGTACTGTCATTTCACGATACGAATGATTTGAAATGTGCTGAAATTGAAAATAAATTTAAATTAAACTCAGATAAGCGGATTATAGATCCCAAAGGAAATCTGTACTATGAAAGATTACTAGCTTTCTCATGGTAGCCGTGAATATCATATAATTAAACAATTTACATGGCCTGGTTGGCTTTTACAAGGTATCGCTCACGCACTCACTCAGCCGTTCCCGAGGGGTCGCTACGTAACAAAGAAGCACATGTTGGAACACAAATGTTTCCTTGTTTATTAATCACATTGTAAATTAAATTGGACTTCAAAGTATTTTTTTAATCTTATTTTAAGCTCTCGAAAAACTTGTAGCAGTAATAGTCAGTTTACTGAAGATTTCGTGTGTTCAAATCTTATGGCAACAATTTTTACCCCCAAAAACGCTTCTCCCACACACACATTTGTAGTTTTATTACTTTTACAATTACTCTTTTACCAGGATCGGTCTGATGCAGTTTTTTGTTACTTTTAATAATACATCATATAGAAAATGTGGTATTTAACCGTATGCACTTCTACACGTAACACAACTTAGCATGATGTATTAATTAATTATTATGATACTGTAAGAGGTGTTCCAATACTCTCGAGGTTAGAGGTTTGAATTCTGTTAATGGAACACGAGGCAAGTGACCTTGTAGGGTGGTTAAGTGTGATATATATGTATATATAATAAATGTATTGAAATTGTGCATTGAGCACGTTAAGCTGTAGATCCCGGTTGTCATGAACATCTATGGCAATCGTTATTGGGAAGTCAGTGCCCTCAAATATACTGACAACTAGTTCAACCTTCGAACTCAGTTCACCCTCAGGGTTGCGGAGGTCAGATGCCAGTTGCTCCGTTGAAAAACAGAAATTCAGGTAAAACCGGTTGAACTAGTAGCCTACCCCAAATCTTAGGAATAATAAAGGCTAGGAGAATAATGAATAAAACTGTGCAGTATTACTGATCTGCTTGCCCAGCTATATCTTGACGCACAATACAGTTGACTGATTCAAAAGCGCGAGATTAAGCGGAAGATTATAATACAAAGAGACAAAACAGCCTATTGAAAAATTTACTTATCCATGCGATTGGCTTTACACGTGTATTAGGTTTCGGCGAATTAAATATAACGCAGAACATTAAAATTTGATTTTCCGGTTCAGCGGTGTAAGAACCATGGGTTTCAAAGGCCGCTTGATCATATTTTCATTCCGAAATAAGGGAAAGATATACTTTTTAAAGATTTTATGGGAAACCAAACGTGGATGATTCGTATTAGTTATTTTTAAACATTTATTTTATTTTTAATAGCTCTTTATTCTAGTAAAACTTCTATATTTAAATCCTGTAGAAATTCGACACTAAGGGCCACTTGCACTACATAGCTTAAATACATTTATGACATACTAAATGCTTTAAAAAACATAATTGGCATCATGCACAACGATAATATTTTTGCTAAACAAGTTTAAACACTGCTGGAGTTAAACATCAAACCTGGCCATTTAATCATGTTTAACAAGTGCGTATGCGCGAGTGCAACAATGGGATACCGCTGTCTCGGCCACGTTAGCAGGGCGCACCGGCCCGCAACCCTTTAACATATTTAACAAAATTTACCTGCTGTCATCATTCAGCAAGAGCCAGCAAGAGGGCACTAAATTTCTTTAAGCTAAACGTGTCTATACGTTTAACTAATTTTGTTTAGTAGTTATTTAAGTCGAACGTTGTGCAAGTCGCCCTAAAGATCTTACTTAGCTTAAAGGTTTTAACATGTAGTTGTAGGCCGGAATTTCATTTACTTTCTACTGAATATTTTAATACGCAACAATATAATGTTTTGTTGTTTGCTTTGATTTCAAGCAAATATTTGCGTAGTACCTTAGAATGTAGGTTTTTTAACTTCAACAGTAGGTACGAGTTTTGTGTATAAATAAGGTTGTCACAAAGGTAAAACTTTTCACAAACACGGCAGTGTGAAAAACAGGTGCGGCTTTTTTGTTCTAAATATTCAGAAAAATGGTTTGTTGAATATACCGTTTTTCAAATGACTCTAGAATGTTCGACTTCATTTACTTAGTATTCAGTCTTCTAGTCAATTCTTAAACTTAAGTTTCTTAAAAACACGTGAATTTTCAAGAGGAATACTTTCTGATTTGCATATCAATCACTATGAAATTCTCAGAAACTATTTTTCTTCATAGCAACTCAGACATCGCCATTTGAATAGCTTTTTTTATTTCATAAAGAAGAAATTAGAAATGGTTTATCATAACATTACAGTATTAAGTACGTACACCTCAAACTATCCAACATCAGATTTTACAATATATGTACAAAGGTGTGTATGATATTTGCCGTAGAACCGATAACCGTAGGATTAACGGGTTCTTGAGTGGAGACCACGTCTCGGCAAACGTAGTGTAGGATGTCCGCAGGCCAAGGGGAGTGATGATTTGCGCAAGACGGCTGACAAGGAGTTGGATGCGAGAAGCCAAGAATCGAACTAAGTGGCGGGAAATTGGAGAGGCCTATGTCCAGCAGTGGACTGCGGTAGGCTGATGATGATATACAAACGTTGTCTGGAAGATATCGCCGTGAGGGATAATATATTGTACTACGAAATGTGGATCTCCATCTATGTCTGTACACTACTGTAATGGTATGCAGTTAAGTTGTATATATAAAATTAGTAAATGAATATTATTTTGTGTAAAAAGGTTGTAATTAAGTAATAACTTAATTATATTAAAACTCGTTACATACTCGATGGACTAACATGCAAACAATTAGTACTACATTTGTTTTTATTGGACATACAGTTAGAGGTTTCAGTAATTACTTAAAAATTATAACTGTCTATTGAAAAAATCTATTCAGTTATATTCTCCTTCGCTAATCTATATCGCATACAGCTTAGTCCAGTCACCCTATTTTTCTTGAAAATATTAACTTTGGCATTGTAATGGAAAATTCAAAAATAGCTTACGTTACAATCTTGGTTGATGTAGCTTCACGTAACAAGGCAATCTGCGCCTAAAGGCGAATTCTTAACAGTAATTTATCTCACATTGAGATATCCTAACCGCTTTTGAGAATGAATATTATAAATTTTGATATAATAAAATTTCGTACCTCGATTTTTAGTTCAATAAACATTCTATTTAGTTACTAATTCGATTAAAGTACCTTCAATGGTTATGTAATAGATAATTACGTCATAAGTGACAATTCACAATGACAATTTACTAAATGACGGTATGGCTATAACTTTTAATTGTATATAGTACCTACACATAGACACAATAGATAAGAAGAGATAGACATTCATGGTTAAGGAAATACATTCCGACATCGATATGTACTTTTGCCATTTGTATCGTGAAAGGGAAACATCATAAGGAAATAATTTGGTCACATTTGTGAAGTCTGATACTGTGACACGTCTCGAGTTCCCTGAAGGCTTATCGGTAGACCTTCGTCCCAAGGCTTGCTATTAATAAAATCAATTTAGTTTTATGTCTGTTTGAGGGAATATTTCAAGCAGTAAAGAAGATATCTTTTTCATAATGTCGATACAATTTTCATTGCTATAAAAATACATTGAGACATTTATCATTTTATTATTATAACGAGAATGCTAATGTAGTAGTTGGTTATCCTTACTAGTCAAATATAGTTTATTGGTGTTTTTAACTGCCACGGTGGCGCAGTTGCAGCGTATGCGGCTACTGTGCTTGAAGTCTCGGGTTCGATTCTCGGGTGCGACCAAATGTTTGTAAGATCTGAAAATATTTGTTTCGGAGTTTAGGTCTTTTCTATGTATAATAGGTGCGTATTTACAAAAAAAGTATATATATTTATATCAGTTGTCTAGTAACCAGAACACAAGTCATGCTTAGCTTGGGACTACATGGCGTTGTGTGTTAGATTTCAGAAATATTTATTTATTTATTTATCTATGTCATGTTATTAATTAATTTTCAAAAGGTGTTTACAACAATTATTATTAACTTAGACAAAAGTTAGACAATCGGAGTTTACTTGACAAATTCAGTGATCTGGCATCTTCAGTTTTGATATAAGTTTTAGATACAAACGAAACAGGTATTAATTGTAGGATAGGCAAAACAGACAATGAAAGAAAAAGGAACTCTAATAATTATACGCAGTTGGTACCAGCAAATCAAATATGAAGTCTTAACTAAGTCACGCTGAAGACTTCCAATGGAAAACAGAGTGTAGTATTACCTTAATTGATGTAATGTGTAATGAAATTCATCATGTAGAAACCTCTACGGGTTGTACCTCACTGAGCTAGCGGCGGAGTGGCAATGCGGTATGTCGGAATCGAACCGAGTAAAATCACACCGTGTTTCATTTCAAAAAGAATTATGACAGCCATTTGTTTTCACTGAAATTATTTTTATTAGTAATCATGCTTCTGTCTTCATTTTTACCCTGTACAACTTTAAGTTATGTTAATTTTTATTTGAATTTTTTATGTGTCAATCCTTAATAATACCAAATTCAAATAAATGTAAACTTAAGTCAGTCAGCCTATTTGGAATAGGTACTGTGCACTGCGTACTAATACAAGTACAATTTTAACGAAAATAAAACCAACTTCAAGGTTAGACTCGATTTCTCTTGAATGCCATCATCAGATATTGATGTCCTTATCATGGTACCACCGTTGGAACAACTACTTTCCATTAAAAAAATATTCATCAAAATTGGTTCATAAACGACGAAGATATTCACGAACACACAAATTTAAAAAACATATATATACGTTCGAATTGAGAAACCTCCTCCTTTTTTTGAAGTTGGTTAAAAAATACTTTAAGATCTCGTAATCTATAATAAACGATAAATATTTTACGCAACATCGGGCATAACATTTATGTGGATTTCATTAGTGCCGCCACGATCTTGATAAGATAAGATTCTTTATTTGCTAGAAATATGGTACAATTTAGAGTTCTTAGGGCTAGTTTTTTCAGTTCTTCATATTTCGCCTACTGAATTCGGCATGCAAAAATACAATAATAATTTTACTATCATGATTAATAACAATGTCAATAAAATAATAAAAATAGAACAAAAATGTCAATAACTTGAATTTAAAATCACATACTAAGTCATGTCATATAGGTATTTAATGCAATAGTCATTTCAATGGGGCATTGGCATTGACATTGACATTGGCAAAAATTGAATGCATTTCGTAGTAGCGAAAGAAAGAAAGAATAACATTTAATTTGGAGTAATGCTAAGCATACGTAATTAAATCAACATATCTTCTCTCTGCAGTAATCAAAAACTCATTAGATAATATATTACATGGGATATACATTCATAAGAGAAACCATAATTACTTTGTCCGAACTCATATTCGGCAAAATAATTATGACTCAGACGAGAACATTGCTCACATGTCACAGTTCAAAGAAACTGAACGCTTTATTTACAATTATTATATATCATATATACATATATACGTACATATGCACATATTTTTAGCTGCTAAACTTACTCTTTCATTCTTGTATGTAACATTACTAGCTGACCCACGCAACTTCGTTTGCGCCTTACATTGCCCGTAGCGTGAAAATTTCCCCCGTTTTTGAAACATTCTTCATTGTTGCTCCGCTCCTATAGTAGTAGTGTGATGATATATACCCTATAGCCTTCCTCGATAAATGGACTATCCAACACCGAAAGAATTTTTCAAATCGGACCAGTGGTTCCTGAGATTAGCGTGTTCAAACAAACAAACAAACAAACTCTTCAGCTTCAGCTTTATATATTAGTATAGATTAGCCACTTAAATAATTATAAATACCACAACATTTTTCACCACAATCCAATTCAAAGTTAAGTAAGAAAAAAAGTCAGCTTCCTAATCTAAGGCAACAGCCTCCTCCTCGGTTATTTTAACATTTTTATTTCGTCAGCATAGACTTAATACAACTCTGCATAACACAGGATCTACCTAACTACTTACCTCAAAAGCTATTTTTGAGAAAAAGGAAGCATTTGTTGTATAGAAAAAAACAGGCTACTTACTAGACTAACTTAATGATGATGACTTAATTTAAGTCAATTATTCTTACAACTATGACGTAAGGTGTTCAATTTAAGCTTTTGTTTTTACTCGACTGCGGCGAAACCAAAAGGTTTGAATTTAATCAAAATTTTTACTTTATATAGTTTATTGGGATGTAATTTTAATTTTTTTTCTTCTACTGTTTTCTTTATTAATGTTCTGATTTCGTTTTAATTGGAGATTCTCTTGCGAAATTAGTATCAACTGGGTTAAAGCTTTGTTCTTTGTTTTGGGGAAATAATTATCACAATAAGTAAGTATACTACACGCTTATTTGTAAAGTCCACCTAGACTTTACAAATAACCGCCGAATCTCATACAAATTTCATGCAAACAATAGTTACAAAAGTTTTCAAGTACTAACAATTTTTGCGCGTGAACCGCCACGCACTTTTTATTCCTATCAAAGTCTGAAACTCGTTACAACAATTGCCTTACTTCTATCAAATTGATTTTGTTGTAAGATACTTCAGTACCTACAATATACTGTAACTTTTATCAGAAATGTTAAGGGGCTGTTTTAGCCTAGAGCATAATGTTCGCTATATTTCGTGGAACATCGCAATTTTGTCAGACAAATAAGACGGTTTATTTTTCACTGAACACAAGCAATACAACTTAAATTGTGTAAAGTTTATTAAATGAATACCAATCATATAAAATCTCAGTATCTTTGCAATTGAAATTAACTATATACTCGTACTACTCACTAATTATATTTATTACTCGTACATACCATTATTTTTAATACTTTAACTTTTAAATTATGTTTTATAGTTGTTATATTAATTATCAACTAACATAGCTATTTTGTTTCAGCTAAAACAACCATTTAACAAGGTCTTCTGATTTTAAAATTATACAGAGACTGAATAATAAAAACTGAACAAGACTATCTAACAAAATTAGGATCGAGAACGCCTCTATCTACGCTTCTAGGACTCTAATACGTATTTAATCAAAAGTAATTGTTTACGAAACCAATATGGGGCAGCAACCACATTATATCATTCACACTTTTCTGATCTTTGTGCGTGTCGGTAACACAGCAATAATTCATATTTATGGCCGCCATTTTGCCATTCGAAACCCATCCCAGATCGAGTCACCTGAGATTTGGTGAGATATTATTTTCTCTCCTCGATCTAGACTTAAATGAAAAACGACATAAATATATCATAGAAACCTTCCTCTTTTGTCATCTTAACCAAGTTGCGAGTATTTACATATTCGTATATTACATTTGTGAGTCCCTTGAGTGTAACTTGGTGCAGAAAATATCTGATTTAGTATTTCTTTTTGTTTTATCCAAGTCACAAACCTTTTTGATGATATAATAAGACTGTAATGTTAACGCGTGTATGCTTGCAACACCGTATTGTATTTTTAGTCTTAATAGCACATTAAATAAAACTCAACTCTACTTATACTAAAAATATAAATCTACACACAAAGGAAATTATAGCTGTTCTCAGTACAACCATCACTTTATTCTGTGGTAAGGGCCTTGTCAATAACACGAATTGGTATCTTATCCGCGTCTATAAGGGTCTTGCTAATTCTACCGAACAGGACCGGGAACCTTGGGAGATGATGTCAGGCTTTATTACGTCATGACAGAAGCCGCGTCAGCGATAAGCTCTATCTGATTTAGGATTATATGTAGGAAATTTGGTCGTCATGGTTTAAATTATTTGCTGAAAGGCCTCAGGGATGGTATTTCTTAAGATTCACACTAATACGAATCTATGACTTTGAGCTCTTTCCACATACAAATAAATATTGTATACTTATTTAGCTTTAATAATAGGTGTACATATACAAGATATAACTCAGAGATAAATAAAGGAAAACAGCCTTCAACGTATAATATATTTTTCTCCAGTTTTTTTTTTGTAATCAGATACGATGATGACGAAAAGAATGAAGTAATATCATTACTTCATTCTTTTTCGTCACTTAATTGTCTTTGAACATAGTCTATTACTTATATTTGTCATAATAAAAGGTTTTTAATACAAATTGATAGTTGCTTATTTATCCCTCACCCTGTTTATATAATATGTGATCAATTTATTTCGTAGAGTTTTAAAATTCTGTAAAATAGCACATTCATAAGTACCTACTGCGATTTTCATTAATAATTCTGATTATGTTACTTGTTCAGTAATATTATTTTCATGATAATATTCAATAATATTCGAATTTATAATAATACTAGCTGTCCCGGCAAACGTCGTTTTGCCATAACTACTAATAAATTAAAAATTGTCCAGCGGACAAAATTGTGAATCTAAACCATTCCCAGATCCCCTTGAACACACACAAAAAATTTCATCAAAATCGGTCCAGTCGTTTGAGAGTAGTTCAGTGACATACACACTCACAGCAGAATTATATATATAAAGACTAGCTTACCCAAGAAACGTTGTTTTACTTTAGTAATTTTATCTGAAATAGGGGTTTGTTGTAGAACGGTGAACATTTAGGGTTGTAAGTATATTTTTATGATTATAAATTTATCACTTAAGGTTATAAAAAGTAAGCTACGACCTATTACAAATATACGCAATAAAAAAACATAAAAATCACTAAAGCTGTTTCGGAGGAATTTGATAAGAAACACTGCGACACAAGATTTTTAAATATTAGACAAGTTTTACTCCGCGGTATTACCAACGGTTTTTGTTGCTTTTTAATCGGATATTCACTATTAATATTTGTTTTTAATTCTGTTTCAACCCATTTTTAGATTTTTTTTTATTTATTCTGGGTCTGGTTTTCCCCATGGTGTGGGATATCAAGAGATAGGTCTTTTAAAAACATTAAGAGTTTGCTAAGCTGATTTTTTATTTACGTATCAGTTTCCGTGATATTCAATTTTAAAGTGCATTTTTTTGTAATAAAAAATAAGGCTCTCCCTCTAAAAGCTAATAGACTATCGCAAAAAAATCTGCGGAATATCCTGATGGTACTCCTTGGGATGAACTTTGAAGGAAAACTATAACGGCTTAGATAACTTTGTTATTTCAGAAATTATAGAACTAACTTGTAAAATGCGCCTACTTAGAAAATTTCGTAGAAAAACAACGAAATAATAAGTAAACATGTAAAATATAAAAAATAACATCCTAAGAAATTGGTAACTACTCTACGCGTTGCCTGACACGCACTTGGCCGGGATTTTTTCTGTCTATCTACCCATCTGCCTGTGAAAGTCCCGTCAAAATCGGTCCAGCCGTTTCAATGATTAGCTGGAATAAACAGACATTCAGTCAGCCAACATTTTTAGAAATTGATTTTCGTACGTAGTTACCATATATACGGGGTTACTGGGTAAGTCGAACTATTCCCGTTGAGGGCGTGTAGTTTACATCGTTTCTCACTGATTTCACTATGAAACAACCTGTCCTGAATCTAACCGTTTTTGAGATATTTGAATTTAATTGTTTTTTTACATAAAACTCCCGATTTTGGCTGGCAGCTTAGATTTATATAATCCTTTACATTAAGTGAAAAGCTGTTATTTTGAAATCACAAAAAGACACTTGTATTTTATTTATTTGTAAAAATTATCAACTAAACAGTTCAGTCCGTTCTAAATACAGTTTTAGAAGAGTTTGTGTACCTAGATATAAGACAAAAATAGAAAACAATTTATAAGGACATGTATTCGCTCTTCGCCTGTTCAACTATTATATTTCTAGGTTTCCAAAAAATTGGCAATGTGCATGTGTCAAAACCACACAGGCATTTTGCCAGCTTAATAGAAAATACAAAAGTATCTCTGTACCCGGCATATTTACTCGCACATAGTGAAATTTCTCAATATTACGTTAGTACGGTTGTGTTATATTGTGTTGTTTGACTTACTAATAAATTGTTAATATAAATAACTAAGTATAACAATTTGCTTATAAACTGATTGACGCTTCTCGTGATCAGAAGGCCAGCCTTTTTCTAGCACAGAGAATTAGCATTGCCATTCAACGTGGCAATGCTACCAGTCTTTTGGGAACGCAACGTAGGCGATGATGTTTAGTATTTTTTGACACTTGTAAGTAAATATTATACATTTTTTTGTTGTAATTTGATTTCCTATTATTTTAAAATTTCATTTTAAGATATATACATTATGACATGTAAAATAATTTGACTCTAATAATTAAAGGAAAACTAAGTGTTCGTCTAGAAATAATTGAACATATCATTTTAGCTAATTGAATGCAAAATAATATGAATATGATATTTCCATGATTCAAAATATTGATAAACGAGACTACAAACGAGAACCGTGATATTAAATTTTTTGACAGAAATATATAAGGAAAAGGGGAATAAAAGGTTATTGCAATTGAGTTGAACTGCAAAGATACAGCGAGTAACTATTTGTGACCACAATATTATATTTCATTTAATAAAGTTACATTTTATATGTCGTATTAAATGTACTGTATAAGCCAATGTACCAAGGATGTTAATAGATAGAAAGACGACGCGATCATAACCCATTGTTACATTCCGTTATGAAAACGTAGGGTTATTGGAATTGTTGCTGCAGTTGGATACAACTGTATACATTATATTACTTACAGTTATACGAGTGTGTCTCAGGACAATACACTCACTATAACTATTCTATATTCCTTTACAACTAAAGATTAAGAAGTAACCGAGATGTACAAACAGCAAATGCAAACGAACGATATTGCTGAATCATTACTTTAAATATAACACAATTATGAATAATACAATTAATATTAATACAAGTAAATTAAATAAAAATACTAACTGACCATGTTTGAGTTTCTTTTAAATCACGCTCGTATCTTCGACACGCCAGCCATACACATTTGAAAAAAAAGGTATAAATCAGTGGGTTGTTTCGGAGTTCATCGTGAGCAGCAACAAGACACGAGATTATAAGTTATTACATACACTTCATGTATCACGTTGTTGATAACATTAGTTAGGTATTTAGATGAAATGTGAAGTACCCTTTTTAAAAATCTTGTTATACTTTTGAATATGTATAAAAAATATTTAAAGACAATTTGTGCCTTGTCTTGACAATTGATGAACACGTTGTGTTCACCAATCCTGGTGTATTGTTAAACGTATGAAGTTTTAAACTCGAAATCATGTTTTGTTGTAGTATCTATATATGTTTATTGTATCTATCTTAAAAATCTAGTTATGAGTTGCAGTTGGTTTGATTTTCCCGGACTGTCTCAGACTTGGCCTCTTGTTGGGACATTGTACATGGGTTTCGTGAAGCTTATCCCAAATCATCCCAGAAGCTTAGCAGCCTTTTCAGGTGGATTCATGTTTCCGGGAGTGATGTTGATTGGAGGATCTCTACCCGTTGATCTGCCACACTTCTACATTCTGTGAGAACGTGCTGCGGTGTTTCTTCTGACTTCTAACTGTCCGTTACTTGTCCTGTTCTTCTTGTTGTTTTCTCTGTTCTTCTTCGTCTCTTTTGATCAGATTGCAGGCTAGTCTTTCTGATGCCATCGGGACTGCACTTTTTGTTTCCAGTGGTACAATAGATAAAAATTCAACGTAAAACAAAACTGAAATATTTTGTACCCTTGATTCATTCAAAAAAACCTCGGTATTTGTTTTTAGCTTTAAGTTTCACCAGGATAATCTTAAGTTATTAAGAAGTTAGACACACACATACTACACACACACTCACACATATATAAACAAAACAAAGCTTGACTGTCTAAAATTGCCTTCATGCCCTCTATATCTATAATGTATACCGAAGAATGGATAATACGAAATAGTTCTAAGTACGGTTCTTAATGCCGGAAGCTGAGATCCTCTTAGAACTGCAAGTAATTAAACTAAGACCATCAGACAACGCTGGCCTTTCATTTATTATTAAACAACATTCAGTAAGGAAATGTCGAATATAATAATGCTTATAATAATAAATCAAAACTAACAAAGCAAGCCTTTTACCACGTCAGAGGTAACGTCAAATTTAAAATTTACCGCAAAGGTTTTTTTCATATAACCAAAGATTCGTAAAGGAAAGCTATAAAATGAAGATAAATTTATACATAAAAATATATCACAACCTTACTTCACCTTTATATTATTAAAATATATTGTGTGTAATATTTATTAACAGTATCGGTTTTTTATTCCTGCACAGAGTATCATGCATTAAACGCCCGTAGGCTGTAAATTGAGTTATAAGATTCGGTATTCGATTTTGTATGAATATGTATTTCTGTAGCCATAAATTAAGTTAATATCCGTGTAAAACAATAGTACATTAAACTACCGTAATATTAAAACAAACATTACATTCTAATTAGGATACAAAATTGAAAGCACAGAAGCATTATAATTTATGATGTGAAATTCGTTCAACCGAAAATCTGAATTATGGATACGGTTTTCTAAAAGGCAGTAAATAATTCTAATAGTATATTTAAATCACTGGACGACTCACCGTGTAAATGCTTCTGAACGTGCCAACGACTTTTTCCTCCCATTTGGGTGGATTAATTCATTATCCTTTTGTCCCAGAAACTTTCAGCGAATTTCATTCTTTTTGGGATTTCAATTAAAGAAACGTAGATTTGAAGGGAAAGCTTCGATGTTTTTTACATCAATATTTAACTGTGCTTAGATAAATATTGAGTGCCTCGGTGGCGCAATGGTAGTGTATGCGACTGCTGTGCTTGAGGTCTCGGGTTCGTCTCCCTGGTCGGACCGAGTGTTTATATGATCTGCAGGTATTTTTTTCGGATTTTGGATATTTTCAATGTCTAATATGTATGTATTTACAAAAAGCAAGTATGTAAGTATTTATATCAGATGTCTAGTATCCATAATACTAGCTCTGCTTATATTGGGACTAGATGGAGTTGTGTGTTAGATGTCCAAAAATGTGTTATTTATTCATCTGCTGTAATTCCATCAACAGTAAAATGTCTCGTTGTTTCAAAAATACGTGCGCATTTCATTAATTTATTTATTATAACACCCAGTTTTTATGGGTTTAATGGTTGTATTCTGCAACGGTATTTACTTATAGGATGTCGTTAAGACAATATCCGTAACCATAAATTTTTGAGTATTGTTTTTTATCGCTTACTATTAAGCATCTTCAACAACTTAATTTCATAATAAAAAATATTTTAAAGGAAAGAATATTGTACAATCATTTTTTTTCTTGGCTCTACATGATAAGTTATTCCATAAAGGTATAAGCATAAAACCAATTCTGAAAACAGCATTATGTCACACAGCTATGAATGTAAAAAAATTAAATTATTATTCACGGACATTTATTATCCGGCAAAAACTGTCAGATTTTACGCACGGGCCGTCCGTTATACCGAATGTTGGCTTTTCACAGTGGCGTTTAATGGAAAGATTCATAATTTTATTTACGATAAAGTATTATTTATTTTTTAATAACTGAACTTCAACTTTTTACAATTTTCAAACTCTACTAATGTCACTGTCAGTCACGTGTTCACAGATATGCCGTTGAACCAATTTTAATGAAATTTTGTCATAGTTTTTACTAAATTAAGAAGAACGGACGTAGACTACATTAATTGCATTATATGACACAGCGGGGTAGTCACTTGTAAAAGCTAGTTTATACAAATAATTAATATTGAAGAGTCTGAGTATTTTAAGTTTCGATGTTAGTTATTAACAATTTATTTTTAAAATAATAGGAAATAACGAAAACAAAGTAAAAACAAATGAAATCGTTAATAATAACTGTAATGAAAACCGCGAAAAACACCGAGGGTGGTAGCTACCACATATTATGTATAGATAGTTAGCTTATATGAAACTGTGCAGAGATTAATCGTTAACCCGCGCACATATGATCATTTGACATTCAATTTCATTAACTAATCGCTTTAACACAGATGGCATTTTGCGCGACTATATCGAACCTCACTCACATAATCCTCTAAATGAAATTACGCGCCGAATTATTAGCTAAATCTTCTACCGGTTTTGTTTTAATAGAAGTATAGAATAGGGAATGTAAATTACACAGTAATTCTGTTATTAATGCTCTTTGTTGTCAAAACTCACTTCACCATAAATAAGTCTTCAATCAGCAAAGCTGTCACTTTGAACATATTATTAAAGTAATGAATTTTCAGTTGAATGTTCAGTTATTATTAAAGTAAAAATATTACGTAGAATTTTAGCGAGCCTTCTTTATCAATATTAAACTTAGTTTAAATAATAAATAATGTATTAACCTGTTTGAATTATCTAAGGTAGTTCTTTGAAAGTGTTAACTTAATTAAAAAATACAATCCAATTTAGAGTCACTTTCAGCAAAAATAAGCCGGAAAAAAGTTTATTAGTTCTTTCAGCTTTTCGAACAATCAACGCTGAATATTAAATTCAATATTTTCAAGTAAAGGAGACAAAAACGATAAAGAAATGGGTCATTTTTAATTGTTCAATGACCTCATTTTTTAAAACCAGTATTCGTTAGATGACCGATCAGTTGGAAATAACCTTTTAAAACGTTCATCCTTTGGAATAGCACCACAATGAAACTCCTACAAAAAGGAATTAATTATATGGGTTTGGAAAGTGCAGGGCCCTACAATTATAATAAGATCTAAAATAATTTTGTGAATATAAGTTTGATATGTACAGAACCAAACTCAAACACACCAAAGCTCAGTCCTAATTAGCATAGTAATACAAAAAAAACCCTCAATCTATTTTTCATGACCAAATTATTTTTTTCAAAGTATCATCTCTATTTTTCCAAAGTAGGTTAGAAAATTCTGAATAAGTACGAATAGGAGACCTACGTCCATTCTTTATTTCATAAGTTGATACCTTTAGAGGGGCCTAATTGATCACGCACACGCATACAAAACTTAAAATAACTCACTTCAAGCAAGTTTTAATTTCATCTGTCGTCTCATATTTAGTTCTTTCTCATGCGTCTAATATCTCCAGCCTGCCTCGTTGGTCTAGCGGTTGATGTATGCGACTGCTGATCAAGAGGTCTCGGGTTCGAATCCCGGGTCGGGCCAAAAGTGTTATTGAGTTTTTCTGATTCTATAAATACTTAATAACAGCTCGGAGTTTGGAAGTTGGGGTCTGAACCCCCGTGCCTCGGAGAGCACGTTAAGCTGTCGGTCCTGCGCCTGTACTCTCCCCGATCGTGTCGGTTAACCGTCCCATCGGGTTATGAGAGTGAAGGAACAGAGAGTGCACCTGTGTTTGCGCACACACTTGTGCACTATAATATCTCCTGCGTAGTTGGTTGGTCTCTGTGGAGACTGGCCGCCGTGGCCGTAATCGGCTAGGAGAACTTCAATATCTCCAGGCACGGTTTACCATAATACCTTCGTCCCGGAATATTAAACTACGTTCCCACAGAACCCTTGCTTTATCTAGCGATAAAGAATGGGCTCTACGCGAATATAGTTTCTTTGAAATATCACATGGGATATTGGGTACTCCAAATTGATGGGAATTTTAAATAGCAGTTAACTTCAGCTAGTAAGCCATAAGAATATACACAGTTTTAAACGAATAGTATATTACATAAAATATTTAGATTACTTAACAAGATACCCATAGTGCGCAACCTGCTGAACAAGATGTATAAAAATTGAAAAGTGTAGCAAAAATAACAATAGGACTATAGTGTCCCGTTTTATAACATATATTCCTAGTGCGAAAGTTGCCTTTAAAAAATACTACATCATTTCTATGCTCTACACTCAACATAACTGAGACATAAAGATCATCGTTGATTAATCAACGAGCTAACCATGTTATGATCTGCTGCCTAGCCAAGTTGCGTTCTACAAAATTCTACTTAGTCACGTGATTAAAACAAAATATTAGCTAATGATTCAAGAGAATGTTGGCATTAGCGATTGTAGAAAGAGAATTCAAACTCTAACAATTTAGTTGAAGGCTGGACTTGAATCTGGTCATAATACGATTATCTCAATCAAGCTTATTCTTGGTTGAAAAGGACTTAAAATACGGACGGTGGATACAATTTAAGGCAGTAAGGAAGTAAGTTCATACTCGGGAAAGGTTTATGGAATAAAATTCCTTATGGGGCATTGCGGAGGGGTACCCTAGCCGGCAAAAAGCGTCCGTAACGTAAAATTACTGCCTCGGTAGCGCAATGGTAGCCTATGCGAATGCTGTATTTGAGGTCTCGAGTTTGAAACCCGGGTCGGATCAATGATCTGCAAATATTTGTTTTTCTGGAGTTTGGATGTTGAGCACTTTTTTAAGATTATTTGTTCAATTTTGAGATAGCTTAGGCAGGCAATTTTATTTTTCTTAAAGTTTAGATTAAAGATATTGAAAGGTTTTAGAGGTCTAGATGAATTTTTATTTAAAACAAAGAAAAAGTCATTTAGAGAATCAATGTTATTTTTTAGGAATAGAATGTAAATGGGATCTTCCAACCCAACAGTAAATTGTTAAATTTTGTAGAGTTTCGCCGAGTTTTTGTTCTCAAACGTCTTGTGATTTGGCTGGCGAAATTTTCTAGATTTCCTAAAGTACCTATGTATTTTATGCTTGAAAATAATTATACTTAGGTAATTGGAATTTTTTATTTTACATCTAACTTTTGCATTGCAAAATAAATTAATACTGAGGTAAATTTTTATTACATGGTAAAATCTTTTGAAGCTGTGAAGATGGTTAAAGAGGATGATTCCTTCAGGGGAAAATATTTTTTTTTTTTACCACGTTAACTAACTGTAAAATACTGCGACATGTTCTGAATAACAGAATAATCGAATGTGATGATGATATTTATGTAGTAAGTTCTGGATTCTTTTGTCCACTTAAGCTGCATAGAACCAGACTGCCAGATAATCCGTAAATAGCATTTACATAACCTAAATAGCTAGGCAAAACACTAGATGTAAACAATGTACCATAAATTGTTTTCCCACACAATTTCAGACTTTTATTCCCAAACCGTTTGTTAATAAACAACAATGTTTATAAGAGACTATAAAAATGAGATTGGTTAGCAATTTTATTCTAAGGATAATGTTTTAGCATTACATTAGCTTAAGACGTAATACCGATGTATGTAACATACTATATTTGTTCTCTATTATATTATTTTAGAATAATATAGTGACGTCCATTATATTCTATTTATATAAATTAACTACTTTCGAAAGGGTTTGAGAATGGTTTTCAAACAGACACAAAATTTATTCTAAAACCTTTCTTTCCTAACAATAGGGTCGGTTTGACTAATATTAATTTGGTCTGTTAAGAGTTCATCTGATATTTTCAGAAAATATCATATTACTTTACGTATTTGTTTTATATAAAACAAAAATTACTGTTATAGTTATATATGTTATATAATGAGTTAAATAAAATACATTTTCCTACTAAAACAGCGTGGAGAAACTATTATTACCTTTTTTTTTAAATATCTCCTGTACTAGGATTATACCTATTCCGTATTTCGTTTGTACCACCGGGATCCGGTAGCTCGCCAACAACCCACATGGTCAAATAATGACACACCAGTTAGAAGAAAAATCAATAAAATAGCTTCAAAATCAAAAAAGATGAAAAGTAAATTAATACAAACAAAATATTACTCCTACCCACTTTAATAATATAATAAAATTACTTACCGATAGCCGTAATAAAGGAGACTAACACAGTATTTGTATTTAAAAGGGTAAAAACTTACAGATTATTTGTTAAAAAACACTATATACAACCTTAAACCGCCCACAAACCGGGAAACAGTCGCGAGAATACACAAAAAACAATATTTAAATTATCACAACGCAACGTCACACGTTAACCGCTCGGTGCCGCGAAGGGAAGTGTTTGCGTTTGTGTATTCCGTATTGTGGGAAATTGTGTAGGCATATAATAATAGTAGGCAAAACTCAGAAGGTGTTGTCCTATGTATAGATCAAACTAACCACCAATATGCCATTTGTACAATCAATTCAAGGACGAAAGTGTCCGATTTTCAATGATCGTAGTAGAGCCAAGCTGATTTCAGCACGAACGGACCGGCTCAACCGGGGCGGTACTACCCTTGCACAGAAGATCAACGTAAAATGGCAGCGTTCGTGCTGTCGTGTTTTGTTGGTGAGTGCGAGACTGGAGCGGAGGCCCAATGATGCAGAAGCATTACTAGGCCGCCATAATATGGGTCACCACGCTGCATTGTTGCATTGTCTACATTCGAAATGAGTATGATGACCACCACTCTTGGATTCTGCTTATGCTTTCCATCAGGCAGTGTAGAGTCATTTTGGCAGGACCATACATTAAAAAAACATAAGTGATATATGATTACTGACCGTCTGTCTCTTGTATAAATCAATGCGTAGTTTATCAGAATCATTTATTAAGGCCGGAGTTGTTTAATCGCAGAACGTTTCAGAAAAAAAAACAGGTTAACTAATATACGACATGATTTAGAATGATCAACAGAAATATCTAAAATAGTTACTACTCAATGTGTCAGCACAACACACACTGTAAAATATGGTTGAATTAACTGAACTTTGCTGAGTGGCCAAAACACTATGTGTTGAAATATTAACATTTTAATTTCTGTAATTTATTTTCTCTGCTAATGTTGGTTTTAGGTATAGTAGTCACGTTTATACGTGTAAGTGAACTAATTCTTGATAATGGGCTGATTTGCCTAGAGGTTTGAGATTCTTATAACTAAAATTGAACCAACGACGTTCAATTTCCACCTAAGACGATTAATTAAATGACGGAAACGACCATTTATTTGTCCTACGTCTCGGTGTAAACTATCTATGAAATATTTATTTATTTAAAAACTTTATGCACTACATTTGTGCATCAACGGACTTAATGCCCAGGGCATTCTCCACCAGACAACCTTCAATACATTAGTATGTTTATAATATTCTGATAATTATAGGTACAGCTAGTAGCTTTTTGGGTTCAGATGACTGTGTGTATGATGTTATTTTTATCATTATTTATAATCGGCCTAAGACGTCGTAATTCAATAAATTGCAAGATTCAAAAGGAAGGGTTTTAATGTCTGATAATGACAGAAATCTAGAGAGCCGTATAAGTACTATATCTGCCTATTCTTCACGTAAAAATGCCTCTGTTTATTTATGTATTGTATATGTATGTCAATACTTACTCATAAACCCGAATATAACGAAGATATAAAGCCCGTATTTAAGACGATAAAATTATACACATATTTTCTTCTAATTGTATGTTACGCGATAAGAATTTATGTTAAAATACGATAAAAATTTTAGGGCGAGGGTGGAATATTGCTTTAAAGACGGGGACGACGACGTTTGGATTACGTAGAGGCCCTACCACTGATACAGAGGACAAACTTTAAGTAAGAATATGAATGATACCTTATGTTTTGAGTCAGCATAAGTCAGACTCATACTTGGCAAATTTCGCTCCAACTTCACATAGTATTTTAAACTTAGAGCTTTAAAATGTTTCATTTTATATTACTCCATCACTAGTGACATGGTGTGGCCGAGTCCAACCGGCTAAAACACACGGTGTGCCAAACTGAGCCCAATATAGAAAAAGTTCGGGAACCAGTTTTATTACGTCTGCTCGTTTGCCTACTACTTAATAAAAAAACAAAAAATTAAAACATCCGGACTTCTCCTAGCACTTGCCTCAAAAGTGCGGTCAGGATCTTGGGATGTAAGGCACTGAAACACGCACCACGCCCGCTTGGTGCGTCAAGGGCGATAGTTTGGGACTAAATCTCTTAGACCCCTTCAAAGAGATGTTCATTTAGAACCCTCTACCTGTGTCACTCGGAAGTAAAAGATTCCGTGCTGCCGCCTTACCTACTTGTTGGTTACCTACCGAAGCTCCTCCACTGTGATAGCCTAACGATGCACACAATTCAACCGCAAGATACACAAACGATCATCGTTCATAAAATATACATATAAGTTTTTTGAAACCATAAGTCTCAGCAGAGTATAGGAAAGAGGACTGCACTACAACAAATCACAAGTAATCTAAGCACCATTAGGGTCTCAAATAACAATATTACTAATGATGTTGTTAAAAGGTAGGGGCGACGTGTCTTCAATTTCATTCGGTCGCTAAGTAATGCCTGTGCGTTGAAAGCACTCACGCTCGCTGAGTGTTGACAGAGTGGTTCATTTTCTTTTGTAATTTTTTTCTCACTTCTTTACTTTCTCTTAAATAAATACTGTAGAGGGGTTTCTCGTTACTTTCTTTTTGATTAATAATGTATGAGATAGGACTAAATTCCATTTCGGAACCCATACACATTTTTAGATAGATATTCTTGATTTAAAAAAATATAGTTACGAGTTTCGAAAAGCACAAATTTAATAATAAAAGGAGAAATACGGTAGGGTATAACTATTACTTAAAATAACAATATCTTATAATGTTGTCATAGAAAATAGATGTTATAGGATAATCACAGGTTATCACTCCTTACGCATAAACGTTACCATATAAAAGCAACCTTTTTCTATTCTATTGATCAAACTACTAATTTCACCAAATGTATAGCAAAATTGTCTATATAGGTCAAATTGCCATTCTTTTGCATTGTATTTGCAATTTCAATACGAAAAAGAGTTGTTAAAATTTATAAAAAAAAAACGTCCAATTATTATGATTACTAATCTTAAAAAATATAATACTTACGAAATATTTAGTCAGCCATAAAATTCAGGAACAGTAATAAAGGACACTACTTCACATCCATTCACAAGCAACAGTGTCACACTAACAAACGCAATGCATCCAACACAAACAGCGAGTATAGAGCCACCGGTGCGTGCGTGGAAAAGTACGGAAAAGTTGTGACTGTTGACTCTGAGTACGGAAGCTGTGTTCGACTCGGCGCCCGAAGCAATACTAGCCCGGGCTGGGCTAGCCGCCCCCGGCTCGCCCGCACCCGTGGCCGCTCTCTGCGTTTTCAGAGAGCCTACGTGCAAAGACAACCTCGCATAGAGCCTCTTATCCTTCGGGTGGAGCGTGAAGTCGTTAAATATTAAGTGACAGGCATCTAATAATGAGTAATTACATTTATGATGGTTGTGTTTTGTAATTGTTGACTCAATTAAATATTCAGTATGCTTTAAAACGGCCATTACTAAACAATGAGGTCCTTCTTAGCCATTCAGTCCTTTTTAGTAAACGGATATGAACTAATATTTTAACAGTATCTAAAAAAGTTGACTTTTTTTTAATTAAAATATTGCGGTTTTATTGAAAACGTTGCCTTTAAAAATGAACGAATATAATAAGGTTAAATACCTAGGTTTTATTTAGGTATTACTTATTGTTTTTTTTATAATTATTTATGTGATTTATTTTGTATTATTACCTACCTACCTACGATGTGATAATAATACCATAACTATCAAAAACGATATATTTTTGTTTCCTAATAAAGGTTTTAGTCTAAATCTGCAGGGATGTGTCTTCACATTTTGTTTTAAATAAAATTCATAGAATGTACTATGAATTTTATTTGGAAATGTTCTGAATAGAGGAAGGTGACTGACATACTCAGAGATCAACGCACAACCCAAACCGCTGATCCTAGAATCCTGAAATTTTGCACGTAGGTTTTTATATAACGTAAGTGAGCACTAAGAAAGGTTTTTTTTTTAATTCCACCCCTAAGGGAGTAAATTAAGGGATGAAAGTCTGCCTGAGCGAAGCCGCATGCAAAAGCTAGTATAGAATAAACTACAATATAATAACCTTCACGGATTTATATTTTATTTGTGGAACCAAGGAGATTACTCGAAATCTAACCTCGTTAATTTATAGTTTATCTATACAAATAAATAAAATTGAAGTGCCTGTTTGTAATATTAAAATAACAGATTTTTACTAAATGCATATGTTTGTATACACGGTACATATATCAAAAATGTATTTTAAAAAAAATTGTCTGTCTGTCTGTCTGTTTGTTCCGGGTAATCTCTGGAATGGCTGGATGGATTTTGACGGGACTATCACTGGCAGGTAGCTGATGATTCAGGGTATAGCGAACTTATGCTAATTGTTACATGGTGGCGTCTGGTTTTCTACGCGTCAGTAGAGAAAGACAGACGGGGTATCGCGATCCTCTCTCTCTTTCTAATTATTAGACGTTTCTGCTTACTGTCAGCCGTAGTTCTTCCCCACTCTATCTTTAATAGCTCTATGCTTGGATAACTCTAGTGGCGCGGCGTTGTAGTGTGTTTTTTCTTTTTTTCTCTTCTTCTCTTGCAATTTCTCTTAGCGGTTTAAATATTATTCCTTCATTATTACATGTTTCTTTGATAAGGAAATACATACTCATTTTTCATTTCTTTGCACGTACGGTTCTAAAGTTTCTGAAACTATATTTCTTTTAATTATAATTATTACTAGTTGTTGCCCACGGCTCCGCCCGCGTATATGTCGGCTATCACGGCAAATAGTAGCCTATGTGTTATTCTGATGTATAAGCTATATTACTGTAAAGTTTCATCCAAATCCGTTCAGTAGTTTTTGTGTGAAAGAGTAACAAACATCCAAACATCCATCCATCCTTACAAACTTTCGCATTTATAATATTAGTAGGATTCAGCTGTAAATATTTATTTCAGTCTGGTGTATTACTATTCAACGGATTATTCGTTCTCCACTAGCTGCATCATGGGTTACGATAATATCCTGAACATGACGGTTTTTGAAATAATTTAAGCCCTATATTTTTAATTAACTCATCAGGGCATTACTAGTAATACGATAATTCTATAAATGAATACCTATTAAAAATGTAATGTATTGAAAAGAAAATCTCATATTTCGTGTATTTAATTACATTTCGACACAGATTTTTCGCAAGAATATCGCATAAATATTTTGGAATCCACACATAATAGTTTGGCTCATAATGTTTTTAAACAATTTCTTATCGCGTTAAAAATAATAAGTATCTGAAACGTTCATAGTGTATGCGAATAATATGTCGACTGCTATGACAAGAACGCCCTCGAATCTTCGTTAACAGGCAGATGGCGTTGCCGTAGTTTCGGCGTGATATCCAAGAGGCATATACTCATAAAATTTTATCGTTTGATTTCTTATAACATGATTGAACTTATAAATATATTTATAAATTTAAACGCGTTTAAGATACTAAATAAAAAATCGATAAAATCTTCTTCTGTAAACACAAACGATTTAGATATACTCGATTCAAACAACACTTTTATTTAGACAGTATCATAATTCCAATCTTCGCGAGCCAATGTGATCCATATCTATAGAATAAATCTGTATATCGTTTATACGTACCCTTTCCTATCTCGCATTGGGTTTCCATCTGTCAATGAGCTTAAGCCAATAGGATTTCAAATATACCCACTGAGGAACTTCTCGTGTTCTCGCTGGAATATACGTGAGGATATTTAGGTGATATAACATATACTCTGACCGTTCCTTTATGTTTTCGACAGTTCGATAAATAGTCAATTAGTACCAGCTCTGTATGTCAATGATTCGATTAAAAAAAACAAAAAATACTTTTAAATTGATCAAAAAATACTGGTAAAACTTTGGTTAAACATGATAAGTTATTTCTTAAACGTAAAATAATCATAAGTAAATGTTCCATACATTTTTTCTTACTTATTTAATACGTTGAGATCGAACTGAAATTTAAATATTTGAATGCAATTAATTGGAAAAAAAAAACATTTTACTGTTCCAAAAATAAGCTGAATATTAAGAAGAAGTAGATTTATTGCACTGGAACACTTTATAAACAAGACAAAATATTAATTAAATCCAATCATAATTCATTTGTAAATATTGTTTCTTGAATATTGAATATCAAGATATGTTGCTACAGTTTAGTATAAGACAGTGGGTTCAGCAAAAACGAGGACCCCAAATTGACTCGACCCGGAATACTAACGAAGCAATAATAATTTTATTATAGGGAAGAGTTTAAGGAATACTAAATAACTCTTCCGTACGGGGGAGTTTAATAGTATTGATATTTAATTAATATAAATTTCTACGATGGCTTTGAATGAACACTTACTTGTGGTACTTACCTAATACTCTTTTGTTTCAAGGGTTTTGAAGGACTTTATAAAATTCTTTGAGCTAGATTTTATTTTGACTTAGATACCTACTCTAAGCTCTATTCTCTTGACTGTCTCGGTGGCACAGTGGTAGCGTAAGCGACTGCTGTACTTGAGGTCTCGGGTTCCATTCCCGGGTCGGATCAAATGTTTGTATGATCTACAATAATTTGTTTCGGAGTTTGGGTGTTTTCTATCTATAATATGTATGTATTTACAAAAAAGTATATGAAAGTATTAATATCAGTTGTGTAGTACCCATATTACAAGCTCTGCTTAGTTTGGGATAGCGTAGTGTGTTAGATGTCCGAAAAAAAAATAGATTTATTCGATTTTAGGTTAATTAGTTTTTATTTTGTAGCTTATTGACAGATAATCGGGTAGAAAATACTGATGCGATCATATAACTGATACATTAAAAAAAAGCAAACTGAATAAATATATCTATGTATACTATATAACATTAAAAGTAGTAAAGTTTGTTAGGTTGTAAGTGGTAATCTTTGAATCTACTGAACCGATTTCAATAATTTTAACTAATAAAAGGCCACATTATATGTGATAAGTTATATATGAACCTAAAAAAGTGAAAAATATCCCTAACTCAGCTGGACATAAACCAGCTGGTTCTAAATAAACCTTGTATTGTTCCAATAAACATATTTAACATTATTTCATTTACACACCTGCAATTAAGATGATAAATTCTCTAGATATAATGAGGATAGTAAGTTGTGTTTTGATAAAATGCATTGACTGCTCGATTAGCCTAGTAATTTAAGGGGTCGCCACGCCACTTTCTACTACCCTAAGTGTTGTGGGTTCAATCACACATGAACAACACTTTGTGTGATACGCAAACTATTGTTTTGAATCTGGTTTTTCTCTGTTTTCGTTTCATGTATGTTTGTTAAATCCACCATGACCACAGGATGTTTTCCTAAGTAGAAGGAATCCTTTAAAAAAAATATACCTCTCAACAAAAGATTATGAAAATGAATTTAACTGCGTCACAGGACAATGGTTATCAGTCACGGCATAATTAATGGTTTTACCCCATTACTGCATTTAGAGAGCTCATTTGTAACACATCTGTATATGAGGTTATATATTAGTACGGTAGAATATTTTATCACCACAAATTGCACAATAAACATGAAGAGCATTACTAAAGAATTTGGTTAAAGTGTAAGTTTTTTAATGTAATTTTTTATAAATCGTTTTATCTCTCAAGGCAGTTAATACACATTTTAATGAGCTATGGACTAATATTTTCTAGATAAAGACATGATATTAGATGTTAAGATATTATACGATACATTGTTTGTGTTCCTAAAATAAATAAACAGACAATAAAATACCTTGTACCGAATGCTCTTCGTACCGAACCCAATACCTCTACTTCTAAAATTATACAAAATATGGTTATTTTAGCCTTTTATTATTATTATTGATGATTATTATTGATGATTTAGAATGATTAAGAAACACCCACCAAGTATTTTAGGTTGTATTACGTGAATTTAAACCAATATTATGATACAGGTTTCTATAAAAGTCTGTTGATCGTTTAATACAATTTAGTAGGGACTGAATCCCTAACCCAGAATACAAAAGAATTTAATTAAACGCTGTCCTACCCGAAACCCGATACTCATACTAAGTACGTCACAAGTGTTACTGTTCCATTTACTTCGCCAAAGTCCCTAAATAAAGTCGATAAGGTAAAAACCATTTGAAAAGGGAATTCGAGTTTAAAGAATATAGGTCAGTGTGTGTACTGGGACAGTCGGGATTAGTTTACTATAACACAAGACATAAAAGATTACTGCATATTACATCTTTTATTGAATGGGAATTTTACCGTGGGAGAGCCACGCTTCGGCATGAATGGGCCGGACCGGAGTGATACCACGGCCTCACAGAAAACCGTGAAATAACGCTTGCGCTGTGTTTCACCGAGGGAGTGAGGATACCGGAGGCCCATTCTCAACCCCTCTACACATCCCTTTTCCCATTACCTAAAGGCCGGCAACGCACTTGTGACGCCTGTTGTGTTGCGGGTTTCCATGCGCGGCGGTAATCTCTTACCATCAGGCGACAGGTCTGCCCCCTATTCGATAAATAAATGGTGTTTTAATAAGAAGAATATTTAAATAAATACTGTTATTAATATCTCAGAGAAGTATAGACCACATCAAGTTAAAGTTTTAATTCCTCGTTTTAGTAAATTCATAGTTGTATATACATTACCCAATTTGCAAATCCATCCATAAATGACAAAGTTATGTCTGAACATTCACTAAAAATATAAATATTCAAATTGAGAACCTCCACCTTTTTAAAGCTAGTTGTTAAGAATACCACAGATAAGTCATAGAATTGTTTTGTTATTTTAACACTTATTTTTAACTAGCTGACCCACGCAACCTCGTTTGCGTCTCCTATTGCTCGTAGCATGATAATTTTTCCCGTTTTTTAAACATTCTCCATTGGTGCTCCGCTCCTATTGATTTTAGCGTGATAATATATAACCTATAGACTTCCTCGACAAATGTGCTATCCAACACTGAAATAATTTTTCAAATTGAACTAGCGGTTCCTGAGATTAGCGCTTTCAAACAAACAAACTCTTTAGCTTTATAATATTATATTTACTTTCCTATAATATTGCCTGACTCATCGTGTGGTAGAGGATTAAGAATACAGTGTCACCACCCCTATTCATCCAATAGGTATCGTAAGAGACAACTAAGGGAGCAAAGTACGCAAGACAACAGCAATGTAAGAGTAGGGCAACTTAAAACAAACCCTATACAAGCACGTCTGACCAATGTGGTAGTAGGTCAAAGCCTCCTTGGCAAGGAGAGGCTTTGTCTGGCAGTGGACTGTTAAGGTGTTGATGATGATAGAACAGACCTTCTTATTCATGTTTCATTTAATGTTTAAAACTTTTCAATTAGTTCTTTTAAAGGGGGCAAAAAAGCTAACGGATCATCATGATGGTAAGCTTCTTAACACCGGCTTGTTAGTCACTACATTTCTAAAAATAGTATTTATCTTGTACTTTTATAACATTCACCGCTTGATAGGTATGTGTAAAAAAGCAAAAAAAAAGTCGTGTGGTGTCGTGGGGACACCAGACAGGAACGAACTTCCTGATCATAAAATATAATTACTAATACATGCAACTTTCAGATATTAAGATTTTTTCGTTCACGCTCTTTAAAAACCACAAAATTGTTTTAATACCTTTATTTTACTTAATTTCGTTTATAAAAATACATAATAAAAATAAATAAATAAACATTTTTGACATCTAATACACAACGACATCCAGTCCCAAGCTAAGCAGAGTTTGTGTTATGGGTAGACAACTGATATGAATACATATATACTTTCTTTTTTTTAAATACTTACATATTATACATAGAAAAGATCCAAACTCCGAAATAACAATTATTAGCAGATTATATAAACATTTTATCCGACCCGGGATTCAAACCCGAGACCTCAAGCATAGTATTAGCATACGCTACCATTGCGCCACCGAGGCAGTAATGTTACGTTATGGATGCTTTTTGCTGACTAGGGTACCCTTCCGCAACGCCTCATAAGGAACTTCGTTTCAAAAAACACAAAGCAGTCATAAAAGCTGCAGAGAGAAGTGAAAACTATAAAAATACGTGCGATACCGATGACGCGAGTTTCACATTTTTTGTTCACTCAACACTGTATAGCTCATTAAAGGCGTTTAGTGACGAAGACGCGAGCTCCATAATATTTGTTTACCCAAAAAGTACCCGACTTGCCTAAAGAAGTTTTCACTCCGAAAATCCCAAATCCAATAATATAATTATTATTCTCACAGCCATTAAAATATTTTAGGCACGTTTTGTTGAGCAAAAGTTAAACTTCATGTAATTAAACGTCACAATTTTGTGCAAACAATTGCGAACTTGGCAAAGATGAAATACAAGTCCTCTATCCAAAAATAAATAAATATCCTTCATAATACATACAGTCAGTACTCACTTAATTATATTTCTCATAAAACTAACAATCTTTCACATATGAAAAAATTGGAACTGATTAAAACTACACACGAAAAATCGAGTCCGGGTAAGGCTATTGTTAATAAATACGATACAAAAGCCTTCCAGGAAAAACCTTCAGAGTCCATCAATATTTGAACCAACAGGGATTTGAAGTAAATAGAGTTATTTCTGTATATTCTCTATTTGAATCATATAAAGAGTAAGTAGAGAAAAATCGTATAATTGCTAAGACATGTGTTAAAAATACAGATTCTTGTAGTGATCTTGAGAGTTAGCATCGTATTTTGTTATAAATACGAGTGTTCTATGTTTTTTTTTTTTTTTTTTTTTTTTTTTATGTTTTAGCTGCGCCAAAATGACTCTGCTCTGCCTGATGGAAAGCATGAGCAGATTCCAAGAGTGGTGGTCACCATCCTCAATGCGAATAAAGACATTGCAGCATGGTGACCCACACTATGGCCGCCTAGTGAGATGCTTTTTTACGCCCCGCTTAAAGGACCCGGGATCATAGTGGGAGGGAAACACGTGCGCTGGAAGTGAGTTCCAGGTTTTGACCGCTCGGCACAGAAAGGAGGAACCGAAGCGATGAGTACGAGATCGAATGTCTACCACTCTGAAGCGGTGACTTCCAAGGCCGGCACGTGTTGTTCTGTAGAGGAAGGGGGCGGGGGGGACTAGTTGGAAGAGCTCTTCAGAACACTCTCCGTGATACAGGCGATAGAGTACTGCCATAGAGGCGACATCTCTACGCAACTGCAGGGGCTCAAGGGACTCGGTGGCTTCGGGACTGTTTACAATGCGGATTGCTCGTCGCTGCAACCGGTCGAGAGCGTCAAACAGGTACTGTGCGGCACCATCGCAAAGATGAGAACAGTACTCCACGCACGAACGAACCTGGGTCTTGTAAAGAAGACACAGATGCCCGGGCGAGAAGAACCGTCTCACCTTGTTTAATACACCTAGCTTCCGCGAGGCCGCTTTAGTGACGCTCTCAACGTATTCTCGTGGGTTGAGGTCTCGACAGATATCCATGCCCAGTATATCGAGCCTACCTTGTAATGGCATTTGAGTGTTCTGAAAAGTGGGAAGGGGAAGGAATGGAGACTTTTTGGCAGAGAACGCGCACACCTGTGTTTTCTTGGCGTTGAACTCGACCAGATTCTCACAGCCCCATTGAAAACTGCGGCCAAGAACATGGTCGAGTTGAACGACAAGCTCCTGTCGTTTTTCCTCGATATCTGCAAGTTTGGCCGCAGGGTGTCCGAAATATCGCCCATGAACTGTACTATCGTCTGCATAGCAATGAATGTTGCCAAGGGCTAGCATATCATTGATATGCAGAAGAAACAGTGTGGGCGACAGGACAGAGCCCTGCGGCACTCCGGCGTTAATCGGCTGGAAATCGGAGGCCGCACCGTCGCAAAGGACTCTGATGCGGCGCTGGTGCAGAAATGCGGCAGTCCAGTTGCAGAGTTTGGGGGGCAAACCAAAAGCCGGTAGCTTGGAGAGAAGCGAACGGTGCCAAACCCTATCGAAGGCCTTGGCCATGTCGACACTGATGGCCAAAGATTCCCCATGCCTGTCAATAGCCTCACCCCAAAGGTGTGTGACGTACGCTAGAAGATCACCCGTAGATCGGTTCGGCCTAAAACCATACTGTCGATCATTTAGTAGGGAGTGATCCTCTAGGTAGTGGACTAGTTGTTTGTTAATTATCCGCTCAAACACTTTGCAGATAATGGAGGTGATGGCTATCGGACGGTAGTTGGTCGGGTCAGAGCGGTCGCCCTTTTTGGGGATAGGTTGAACATTCGCCTCTCTCCAAGCCTCCGGAACAACTCCCGAGGAATATGACAGGCGATACAGACGCGTCAATACCGGAGACAACTCTGGTGCACAGTTCTTAAGAACCACCGCTGGGATACCGTTGGGTCCACTGGCTTTCCGGACGTCGAGTGACCGAAGCTCCGCACGGACATCATTCAGCCGGATGCGAATATCCCGCATTGTAGAGTCGCAGGTCGGAATTGTAGGTGGGTGCTTGCCGCGGTCATCGATTCGGGAGTTAGCCGCAAAGAGATCAACAAGCAGTTTCGCTTTCTCCTGCGGCTGATGAGCAAGTGATCCGTCAGGATATTTCAGCGGTGGTAGCGAAGGCTGGCAGAAGTTGGACTGCACGGCTTTAGCCAATCGCCAGAACTTTCGGCTACCCGTAGGGTATGCGACGAGTTCTTGGCCTAGCCGCGCGATGCGCTGGGCATCCGCTCTGTTGTAAGCCTTCTTGCATTCCCTAGTGGCTTTGTTGAACGCTGCTTTAAGTCGATCCACGTCAAGCGAGCCATAAGCGCGAGCCCTGGTCCATGCACGGTGGGCCGATTGCTTTTGTGAAACAGCATGGGCGCACTCGCGATTGAACCAGGGACGGGTAGTCTGGCTGGTGACCTCACTGTAGGGAATATAGTATTCCATTCCGACAGTGATTTCGTCAGCCACGGCGGCCGCACTTTGAGACAGATCTTTGTCTTTGAAGCAACGTTGAGCCCACGGGATGGATGCAAAATAATCCCGCATTCCATCCCAGTCTGCTGACGAGTAGTGCCATAAACGTCTTTTTGCTGCCACTGGTCGTGGTGGGGCAGCAAGAGGCACCGTAGTGGAAATTAGGCAGTGATCGGAGGATCCCAGGGGAGCGAGCACCGATACACTGTATTGCGCCGGATGACTCGTCAGCAGTAGGTCCAGCAAGGAAGGCGCTTGACTCGATATGTCTGGTATCCTGGTGGGCTGGAGTACCAGCTGCGTGAGGTCATGCGTGAGAGCGAATGCATGGGCAGTCCGACCCGCGTGGTCAGTTCTGGAAGATCCCAACCAGGACTCATTGTGGGCGTTAAAGTCTCCCAGAAACACCAGTTCAGCGGTCGGAAACTGCTCCTGCGCTTTGTCCGCTGCCTGGCTGAGATACTCAAAAAGTCGAGTTGTCTCAGAGTCTCCAGAGTGGGACCTGTATAGGCATACGTAGATTCGGCTCGTACAGCCAATATCCACGTGGAGCCAGAGGGTGGAGAAGGATGGGTCCTCAAGGCAGCGCAATCGACGACAACAAACATCCGCCCTGACAAAAAGACACACCCCAGCCTTCGCGAGGAAGCACTCCTCAAGCACGTAACCGGGGTAATGAAGATATGTCGTGTCGGCAGGGCGGCGTATTTGAGTCTCCGACAAAAAAAGCATGGCCGGCCGTGCCGTCTCAAGATGCTGGTGGACGGCATTGAGGTTTGCATGGAGTCCACGGATGTTTGTGAACTCCACCTCAAAGAGCGGGTTGGTGGGAGAATGGAGTGCCGCTGTGCATCGTGTGTACTTTTTTTGTGCTGCCATGAAAAGAAAGAGTAGGAGGGGACTGGGAGCGTAAAAGGCATGACAGTCATCGCGGCAGTGTAATACTGAGACTCGGAATGCTGTATCGTCATACAAGGGTGAGGCATGACGGTGACCGAACCGCCGGACGGAAGGGCCCCCGTACCCTCCCGGAAGTGGTCGCCTGGTCCCACCGTCCGGTCACCAACCGGCACGACGAGCCACTCCGTGGATTATGCGCGACTTGACGGGGCAGCCTCCCAGGGTGGTTAGCCGCGGTTGGGCCCCTCTCTATGCCGCGGGCGGCCAGCGGCACCACCGTTTCTACGGGTCTCCCTGGCCGACGGTTCGATCCACGTCACCCTCAACATGACTCTACGAGCATTCCACTGCTCACACACTTACCGCGATAACTGTCACCCCTGCATCTTTGGGCCTCCGGTCTCGCACTCACCAACGAAATACGACAGCACCAAAACTGCCATTTTAGGTTGGTCTTCTGTGCGAGGGTAGTACCTCCCCGGTTGAGCCGGCCCATTCGCGCTGAGATCAGCGTGGCTCTACTACCTACAAATGTTCAAAATCATTGGGCTGATCAAAGACTATAGTCTGTTTATTTTAACAAACGAGTACTGAGTATGTCTCTCGTACATTTCCGATATTGACAGAGTGACATTGGTCATTAATGGGGGTGGAGCCAACGCCTTTGTTCTTGTTTTGAAATTATTAAGGCCCGTTCATATTGAATACTTCTTAAATTTAGTGTAGAGAAATTTAAATTATTATTTTATGATTTAAATTTGCATGCTTAGTATATTCGTAACAAAAATAAATAAGAATAAAACAATATTGTAAAAGTACCTATATATGTGTATATTGTGCAATAGAATATATAAATCGAATAATTATTATCGAATTCATGTAATCTTAAAAAAAATCTTAATAAGCGATTTTTTCTTTTTCGATGATTTTGGTAGTTCACCAGATTTGATCTACCCAATAACCTAAAAAAATTGGTTATAAAGTCGGTTTAAAGACGATAGTTTAACGTGACAATGTCATAACAAAATATTGATGAAATGATGAGCGATAGATGCAGCTCAAGCGCCGCATTTGTCTCACTATCCCAAACGGACGTAACGGGACAACGAACGAACGAACTAACTGCCTCAGTGGCGCAGTGGTACCTTACGCGACTGCTGTTCTTGAGGTCTCGGTACCGATTCCCGGGTCGGAACAAATGTTCGTATGATCTGCAAATATTTGTTTCGGAGTTTGGGTGGTTTCTATGTATAATATGTATGTATTTACTAAAAAAAAAGGATATAAGTATTAATATCAGTTGTCTAGTACCCATAATACAAGCTCTGCTCAGTTTGGGACTAGATGGCGTTGTGTGTTAGACGTCCGAAATATATAAAATGAAAAAATTAAAAAAAAACGTAACAGAACAATGAGTGTAACAGGACAAAGAGTCATTCTTTTTGGGACATGCAGACATCATCAATTTATTAAACGTTGTTGCGACAAAAAAATGTTCACCTTGTACACCGTAGAGACATGAATTCCTGTTGAACTTGCTATTGTCTTGGCAATTTCATTTAGTGAACTATTATAATCAGACTCTTGAAATTATTTAAACAAATTGTATATAATTTCATTCTCTGTAAATTGCAAAGGGTGCTTAGTACGCTTAACTACAGGAGACATGTTCGCCATGACTTACGCACAGACGATATCGTCTGGTTCACTACTAAAACAGGGGCGACGCGCAGGTAGTCGATGATGCAACTGAATGTACATGTCACTACAGCGTTTGTGTGGAACGGACTTTATGTTGATTACGTGCCACAATAGAAACGCTGTCAAAATTTTCGGTATTCGTTTTTTAGAAAAAACAGACTATAGACTTTAGTTTTTGTAGCTATGTAAATGCGGTACTAAATTTCTTCCGAATTGAATTGGTGAGTGGACAATTAAAGAAAAAATAATTTTGAAACTGTTAATATTATTAATTAAAGTGTTTTTGCTTTATTCTACCCAAGTTTTTATTAATTTGATGTGATTTAATTCTTTACAATTTATGAATTAATTTATTAAATGCAGAGGATAACGTATTTTTGAAGTGAAAACTTCTTTAGCGGCGTTGTACACTCTAGCAAAAATGTTAAACTCGCGACATGACACGTGACCTAAGACGCCATAAGACGGCGCAGGGAGCTTGCCTAAGTGTGAATGGTGACAGCAGATGGCTCGGAATACGCCTGCGCGGTACCTATGCTGGAATTTTTAACGACGAATCAACAAGGCCGTCTCTTTCATTAAAAACATTATTATTTCTTAGCGAAGACGTAAATTAGATAACAATAAATCCGTTTTGTATGTTTAATATATTTGTAAAATAAATAAGCCTAATTTATATACAGTGTTTCTTAAACTACTTATTTCGCTACAAATTTTGTTTATAGTTTTGAGTTTCATCATGACTGCTATAGCACTCAATGTAGCACATTTCCTGTTCATCTCTCACAAAATGTGGACAATTTTAAGACTATGGAATATGCCGTACTACTTATATTCTACCTTAATACACGGAGATAAACCCCACTTTCCCAATGTGTTACATTTTATGACAATTTTGGCAGCTTCGTTACATATGATGTTATCGTCCTTATTCATATTATTGGTAAAAATGTCAACAAGAATGTTCCAATATATATTTTCGAGTGTATTGGATGGTAAAAGGTTTTCCTAATAATTTGAACACTCTGTATAATTATATTAATGATCATATACCTTAATATCTGGACATCTACACTGATGCTTTGTTCTTTTTGGTGACCGTACCATTACGTGTTTGTTACAAAATACGTTATAGATACGTTACCGGCAATTTGTATACTTCAGGTATTCTATACAATATCTAGACAACTTGTATACACTGAAATACGATATGTTACGTATTTCTATGTATACGATATACGAATATACATTACGTATGCGTGTAAGAAACCGATGCTAAAAATCATGTTATTATATCTATTGTATCTCAATAAATAAATAAATATTTGGGACATCTAACACACAACGCCATCTAGTCCCAAACTAAGCAGAGCTTGTATTATGGGTACTAGACAACTGATATGAATACTTATATACTTTTTTTGTAAATACATACATATTATACATAGAAACACCCAAACTCCGAAACAAATATTTGCAGATCATACAAACATTTGGTCTGACCCGGGAATCGAACCCGAGACCTCAAGAACAGATACAAACTATGTGATTTATCAAGCATGTCCGTTTGCTCTAAAGACTAACAAAAATCCATTTCATATAATACAAGATTATGACTATATACTATACTTGAAGTTCTGGCGACTAACACAATTTGTATTACTTACCGAAATGTAACTAGCTCACGAGAAATATTTAGTTAGAAACCTCTGGATCCCAAGAGAGTCAAAGTACTGTGCAATTCAAATAAACATCATAGCACTATCCTCAGAGATTAGTATACTTTCCGACTTATATCCTCAATCAACGTAACGGACATATGTCATGGCGGCTACCCTACTTACTATTATATAGAGATGTTTGTTCCATACATTCTAAAGACTTCACATGTATATCAACATACACAGGAACCTTTATTTACACTTTACACACACACTTGAATATTTCATAATATTGTATACCCGACCTATGACTTACTAAAAAAAATTTGGTTATAATTTTATCATAAATTAATTGTATCTACTTTGGCAGGTTGAAAAAGCTTTTAATTGTCCACCTCTTAAAATAGCCTCTCCTTAAAAAAGATCTAAGAAAGTTTAATTGATTTAAATTAAGGTCCCAAATGAAACCATACTAGAATTTTATATATTATTTATCTGTGTGTTTTACGCTTTATGACTTAACTACCACATCGATTTCAATGAAATTTGGTATGGAGATATTTTAATTCTTGCGGAGGGACATAGGCTTAACTTTTCCGCGAATACCGACATACCTGTGAGCGGCACCGTGGGAAAAGCTAGTGTTTTAATAACACACATAAAGTACTTTCATTCCTGACTGTTTTTTTTTTGAAGTTTTAACACAGCTAGTTAAAAACCTTCAAATTACTTTGGAAAGGAAACTTTTCTACTAACTTATTTCGGGCATTTTAATTCATCATCTTGGCTAATGCGTTATCGATTGCGGAACGCCCATAAAAAGCGTCTACCTGCCAATTCAAGTAGGATGTTGGTCGTCTCACATTTGGTTTTCGAGTTCGTGATTGCCACTTGAGAACCCATCATCCCCAGAGGTTGTGGATTCTCCAACTAAAAGGTCTGAAATGAATCGGAAAATGTATGCCATCCATTGTGCATGAAGCACCTAGAAGCATTTTTGTCCTTTGTTTTGAATTTTTTTTGGGCAAATGATTCTCATGATGTGTACATTACGAAATAAAGTATTATAAGTTGTCAGAGTAATTTATAGAATTTACTTTTAATTTTTTTAAGTATAGAAATAAAAAAAAGAGTACTACTTAAATGAATTAAGATATATTTCATTTCTTTCAACCTCCTTTTCATAATTTCTGTAAACCTATTACCAGTCATGTCATAGACAGTCGAGCTATCAGCTGTCACACTCGCGTAAGCGACCTGCGCCGTCGTCTTACGAATAGGTCTCGTGTCCTCACGCGACGTGTCCTAACGCGAGTTTAACATTTTTATCCATCCCAAAACAAATTTTGCTAAAGCGCACAATGCTGCTAAAGATGGTTTAATTTCAAAAAACCCTCCTTTTCTATCGATATTTCTCACCTTTTTAGACTTCCAGTAGTCTAGTAGTTGTAGTCTTCTTAGTCCTATTTTGAATTCAATTTATTAATTTTAACAATTAATGTATTCCATTAAAAACTTTTTGAAATACCATGTCTATTAAGAACCGCCACGACATAAGTTTATTATTTTATGAATTTTGTTATTATATTATGTGCATAAACGTTGCAATAATGCACATGTACAGAAGTACAATTAAATACAGTATTTTGTCGTCGTATAGCATACAGCTGTTATGTTTATCATCATTATTTGTGATAAAACTATCATCAAATGTATCAGAACATTACAATATTTCACAGATAATATTCGTACGGCCTCAATATTTTCTTTCAATGTCTAATTCTCCATTTCATAATGTTTTTATAGGCTATTGTTTTACCACACACAAACAAAGGCCTATACAAATTTGATGATGGTAAAGGGAAAAACAGCAATCACGGTTAACCTGAAAACATAATAAAATGTAAATTGCCAATCATATTGTCAACGAGCGACATTTAGATACGACTTACGGATGCCACAAAAACATTGACTCAATGATATTGTTCATCTCGTAATGTTAGCATTGAAGAATTATGTAGACAATATATTGACTAAATATATTTTGGTATTTATATTTGAGATTGAAATTAGCTTTTTCCTGTGACTCTGGCCGCATATATATCGGTTATTGCAGTGATTTTTGAAGCTGATATATCTTATTTGTGAACCAACTGGAAAAAAAAAACAAATACTGATGTACTACGAGTATTAAGCCACTTCGGAGATTCGCGCACACATACAGAGATAAACAAACGAAAATTCTTAAAAATGTGGTTTTGTGTTCTGATACTTCAATAAAGTCCTCCTTCATAAGTTATTCTTTAATATCTTCCTAACCTGATCCATCCATCCATCAATAAGGTTTCGCTTTGTACGTTACTTATATGTTATTATGATATTTTTTATGACTGTTGTAAGAACAAAGAGTATACTATTTATATACACAAATACGTTTTTGAAACACAATATCATCAAACACATAAAAAATCATTATAATATAAAACAATGGGCATGAAAAGTTAACTTGATCTAGAAATACTTCTATTTGCTTTCTTATACTCTGCTTTTTTAAACCGACTTCAAAAAAAGGAAGAGGTTTCTCAATTCGACCGTATATTCATATATATCTATATTTATGTGTGTTCGGGGATAACTTCGTCGTTTATGAACCGATTTTGATGATTCTTTTTTTAATAGAAAGGAGATGTCCCAACGGTGGTAGCATGATAACGACATCAATATCTGATGATGGCATCAAAGAAGAGAAATCGAGTCGAACCTTGAAGTCAGTTTTATTTTTGTTAAAATTGTACTTGTATAATAACCAAATAGTTGCTTCTTCTCTGATAAACCTACCACTTGTAAAGTTATGTAATAAGTTTAAAAGTTAAGCAGTGGACCGAAGAGAATAGTTCTTTGATAAATATTGAACTGAAGAAAATAAAGGAAACTTGACGAAAAGGAATTAAAAAGACACCTTAAAATAGGTTGTTTTTTTACACTTAGTGTTAAAACTACCCTTTTATAAATTACAGCTTCTGGTATCCAGAACAGTGTACTATTTTTATAGTGTCTACTATATTACATTTCTTTTATGTATTTATTATGTATGCGACCTTAAAATCTGTATCTATACTAATATATAAATCTGAAGAGTTTGTTTGTTTGTTTGAACACGCTAATCTCAGGAACCGCTGGTCCGATTTGAAAAATTATTTCAGTGTTAGAAAGCCCATTTATCGAGGAAGACTATAGGCTATATATCATCACGCTAGGACCAATAGGAGCGGAGCACCAATAAAAAATGTTTCGAAAACGGGAGAAAATTATCACGCTACGGGTAATAGAAGACGCAAACGAGGTTGCGTGGGTCGGCTAGTAGATATATATAAATGAATAGCTGAAATGTATGTATGTGCATAACTTACGATTGGCAGCACCAAATTTTTTTTTTATGTGTTCGTAATTGTTAGAACAAGGTTTGTGCACAAAAAGTATATAAAATAAGGGGTAAAGTCATTTTTTTTGTGTCCGCGCCTGTACACTGCATGTGGGAAGCTAAGACAGATATGTAAATAGGGCGGTACGACGTTCACCGGGTCAGTTAGTAATATATAATAAGGATAATTTATACCCTTAATATTACAACTAAACGCAGCGATTATTTGTGTGACATGGCACTGTATAATACATGAGAACATTTACGTTGAGTCATTAACCTGAGCCTGGAGAGCTCTATCTCTAGAATTGTTAACTTAATATTGTGTATTCACAAGATTAATTATGGACATGAATTTCATACAGTCTAAATGTACGCTAACATACCCCGCTTTTAGTTAAACCTGAGTTCTAACCTTATTCAAATGTTAGTATATACAGTGTGGTGGTCTTCGTCGTGAGCAAATATCTTCATTATATTTTAGACTAGCCGACCCACGCAACCTCATTTGCGTCTTCTATTGCCCGTAGCGTAATAATTTTTCCCCGTTTTCAAAACATTTTTCATTGGTGCTCCACTACTATTGGCTCTAGCGTGATGATATATAGCTTATAGCCTTTCTCGATAAATGGGCTATCGGACCAGCGGTTCCTGAGATTGTTCAAGCGTTGAGCGTGTTCAAACAAACAAACTCTTCAGCTTTATATATTAGCATAGATTTGGCTTCTGAAGATACTTATTTTTTTATATAATTTAATACGTAAATCATAATTAATAAAAAAACAATTATAATATTTACAAACAAGCGTCGAAAAATTCCTCCACATCTTCACCTACTGGTAGCGTTCCCAAAAGACTGGCAGTATTATCACGTTGAATGGCAATGCTGATGCGAGAAGCATCAAACAGTTGCCTAGCTAGTTGTTTATACATAGCGCGAGCACTCGGACCCCATGAACCTATCGTGTCGACCCCAAACGGTTCAAAAATTTTATATTTTGTTTATTATTACCTATTATATTTTGGTACTTACTAAAGGTACTATATTTATATCATGTTTAAAATTGCGCGACTGCTCTTTTTTTTTCATGAAATCTGACGGAACCCCAACTATTTTTGCTAAAACTTGTGCCAGTGAGCTATCTGCACCGCTTACCAACCTCTTTAATTTAGCATTAAGTACTGGTACTTTTCCTGATGACTGGAAAAAAGCCAAGATAGTCCCTGTACATAAAAATGGTGTCAAGTCTAATATTGGTAACTATAGACCGATTTCCATATAGTCCTGTTTCGCAAAGATTTTTGAATCTTTGATTTGTACTGTTTTAAGTAGTCACATAGAACAGAATATTACAGAAAAGCATCACGGATTTATGGGGGGTAGGTCTGTGGTAGGTCAGTTACTACCAATTTGGTCTCTTTTTTGGTTTATGTTTGTGACCGAGTAAATAAAGGATCTCAAGTAGATGTAATATATACCGACTTCACAAGCACATTTGATAAAGTAAATCATTATTGATCGACTGCCTCGTTGGTCTAGCGGTTGGCGTGAGCGACTGCTAATCATGAGGTCTCGGGTTCGATTCCCGGGTCGGACCAAATGTTTGTATGATCTACAAATGTTTGTTTCGGAGTTTGGGTGTGTTCTATCTATAATATGTATGTATTTACAACAAAAAAAGTATATATGTATTTGTATCAGTTGTCTAGTACCCCATAACACAAGCTCTGCTTATCTTGGGACTAGATGGCGTTGTGTGTTTAGATGTCCGAAATATTGATTATTTATTTATTATATTCTGCTTCAGAAATTACTTGTGTATGGTATAGAGAGTAGATTTCATAGGTAGTTTGAGTCTTACATTACGGGTAGATCACAAAATGTAGTTGTTAATGAATTTATGTCTGATACCTATTATTCTCTCTCGGATGTACCCCAAGGATCACTGTTGGGTCCCTAGCTTTTTCTTATATTTATTAAAGACATTGTTAATGTTATCCGTTACACTCATTACTCCCTCTATGTTGATGATCTGAAACCGTTTGGGAAGATTAATGATTCCATTGATAAAAACAGCTTACAGAATGATCTCAACGCTACATCAGTATGATGTCGAAATAACAATATGTATCTAAATCCATCTAAATGTTTTGATATGAAGTTTACTCACAGAAAGCAATTCTTTAACTCAGGTTACCCAATTAATGACAGGAAAGTAGAGGAGGTATCAACGATTCGTGATTTGGGCATAGTCCTTGATAGGAACTTAAATTTTATTTATCATATCGATAACATAACTACCAAGGCCGCTAAAATGGTTGGATTCATCAAAAGAAATACAAAACAGTTTAAAAAGGCAACTACCAGTCTCATTTTGTATAAAAGTTTTGTAAGAAGTGTGTTACAATTTTCTAGTGTTACTTGGAATCCTCTTTACTCGAATCATTCGCAACGAAGTTCGCATAGAATACATTCAGCGATCTTTTACTCGTCATCTATCTTGAAAGCATGGGTTTGGGCGTAGGGCTTCTTACATAGATCGACTAAAACAATATAAGTTGGATTCGCTTGGCAAGCGACGAAAAATAGCTGATTTAAACTTTCTGAATGGAATAATGAATGGGAAAGTAACTGACTCCGATTTGTTGGGGAAAGTAAAATTGAAGGTACCATTTCGACTTCCACCACTCCGACAACCTGTAATCAATTTGTTCGTACAAATCTATGAAGAAATTCGCCAATGGTATTAATTAACGGTAGAATTTTAGTAGCATAGATTTATTTTGTAAAAAGAAAGCAAGTCTTAAGACTATGATTAGTAAATTTTTGTTATGTTTTTTTCTGAATTGTTATATCTCTCAAGGTATTTAACTGGTAATGGCAGAAGCTGTGGACACATATTATTATTATTTGTTCTTGAGGTCTCGGGTTCGATTCCCGGGTCGGACCAAATGTTTGTATGATCTGCAAATATTTGTTTCGGAGTTTGGGTGTTTTCTATGTATAATATGTATGTATTTACAAAAAAAAAAAAAAGTATATAAGTATTTATATCAGTTGTCTAGTACCCATAATACAAGCTCTGCTTAGTTTGGGACTAGATGACGTTGTGTGTTAAGTGTCCGAAATATTTATTTATTTATTTATTTATTTATATATGTACTAGATCAAAACATTATATATTTTAGATGTTAAGATATTATTGTACAATACATTGTTTTCCTCCCATAAAAAAAAAATGTGATGCCTTGTTATCTTAATCTATCCATTAAAGATTCATCAATTTATGTTAGTAAATTTTTTTTCTAGCCCTCTTGATACTACTGCGACTACCATCAGACCCTCACAATTCAAATACAAGGCGATTTCTACCTTAGTTCTGTAAAAAGACTGTGGTCGAACTTTTTAGGATTCTAACCATAACGATTGCCAAAGTTGTTTATATGAGAAGCGGAACCAACGACTTAACATGCACTTCGAGACCCGGAGGAATCACAATATGTTAAGAAATAGTAACCCATTATTGACTGACCTCGCTAAGTTTGCTGCACTGGTTCTATTTAGGTATGTATATTTTTTGATGAATGTGATCAAATATTCCATTTTTGAAATGAAGGAATTAACGCATTTTTGTCGAATAAAGGAATTAACGCATCCAGTAATTGATATGGCACATCATAGGCGTATTAAATCAAAATTATGTGATAAAATTTGTATAACGACATTCAGATATGGTTCACGTATTATGGCGTTTGACAAAATCGCTAAATTTAATATGAGTACAATGTCTTAGAGGGCTTTAAAAAGCTTATTTCATGTCGTTAACATGCAATGGTGCTTTTAGCCGTTTATTTTATAACTTTGACGTGGCAAAATTGAGTGTAATTGCAAAGTTAAATACATTTTAACATTAACTGTATTTTGTACCTGTTTTATTCATAATGTTTTACTTTTATTTCCAATGTTACAAAAGCTATGAATGGAAGATGAAAAGGTTTTACTAGCTTTTATTTAACTTGTAATTTATATAATACAAAATCTTTTCGCTAGATTTACCCGTGTAGATAAAGAAGTAAATTGTGTAGTAAGGGTAAGTATAAATTTCTTGAAATGAAAATTTCTTTAGCGGAGTTGTACACTTTAGCAAAATTTATTTTCGGATGGGTCAAAAATGTTAAACTCGCGACAGATTACGTGGCGACAGGACACGTGACCTAAGACGGCGCAAGGCGCTTTCCAGTACGGCGGTGCAGGGCGCTTGAGCGTGTTTGCATGGTGACAGCTGATGGGTCGACTGTCTAATATGACATGACTGGTAATATGTTTATACTGTATAGCTATAGCCTATATTTTTTAACATCACAATGTTGTTAAATTTTACTTATTTTATCTAGCAAGACTACTTATTTTAAAGAGCAAAGGGGTTCATTTCACGTGAGCTGAAACAACTGTTTGTTTATAGTTTTGAGTTTTCACTTCTATCGGTAGTCCTCATGACTGCTTTGTTTTTTTTTAATTGATTAATTATATGACTCTGAGATGCTATAATGTGTAGTAATCATAACAGTGGGACTCTACTAAACACATCTTTAAGGGGCATTTATGTTCAAAGTACTTCAGGAAGATTAAAAAACTATTATTTACTGTTTTTTTTTATGTTGGACTAAGATAAGTAAAGTAATTCCTCACTTACTACTAGTTTATATCATCGTATAAACATGAAAAGGTATCCCTTAGCTATTTTTAATTAAATGAATAAGCGTGCGACAGCATGCCGTCTGTCGAACAATCCATTAATCCAAATGTAGTGCTCGATGATGTAACACGACAAATGGATTTTTATTCTTTTTCTCATCGTGTTGCAAGCGACAAAGTGCCTGTTTTTTCATTAGTACTTGTTCGTTGCAATGAAACTTTACAGCTGAACATTTAACGCTCTTTCCCATATGACTAGATATTAATCAACAATGCTTAATGTGCAACTATAGTGTACTTATCATGTAATAAGAGCCACGCTGATTACGACACAATGGGCCGGATTAACCGGGGCGGTACCATCTTCGCACAGAAGATCAACGTATAAAATGACAGCATTCATGATGTCATGTTTCGTTGATGAGTGCGAGGCCAGAGGCCAAATGATGCAGAAGCATGCTATGGCAAAAAATAGCAAAAATAAAACATATAAGTTTTAATATACATTCGTAAATACATTTTATATACACCGTTAAAATTCTTGTTTTGATACCACACTCGATTTATTTTGAAAACATTATTTTTTATAAATTACTTTTGGCGCCAAAAATCTATTTAATTTTTTTTAATCTATTGACACCACTTACTTAAAAATACGACAAACCGTTTAGGCTCTAGGGCGTGCCAAAGAAATATACATAAATACATATACTCAAAAACAAAACCCTCCTTCTTTCGCAGTCGGGTAAAAAGTCAGGTAATTTTCTAAAAAGTAATAATCAAGTTAACGCTGTTGACGTAGGCCCGTATCTTAGCCCGCAGCAGGCGACGTCACCGTGGAGACGGTGGCGGGGACCAGCTTCACGAGGAGTACCGCGAGGCGCGGAAAACTCTGAAGCCGGCCATTTGCCGCGCCAAGGAGGTGAAGAGAGAGGAGATGCTGGAGAGTCTCGATCGTGACCCCTGGGGTCGCCCTTATCGTGCGGTGCGTCAAAAGCTCCGCACGCCGGGCCCCCCCCTTACGGAGACTCTCCAGCCCAGCTTCCTGCAGAAAGTGGTCGAGGGCCTATTCCCGCAGCGGGCGGAGCACACGCCCCCGTCGATGGCCTACCCGGCCAGGGACGACGGGGGCGAGGTTCCGCCCGTAAGGGAATCGGAGGTAGGGGCGGCGGTTCTGAGAATCCGTTCGAAGAACACCGCCCCCGGGCCGGACGGGGTTCCTGCCCGAGTTCTGGCCCGAGCCCTCGACCATATGTCGGACCGCCTCAGAGAAGTGCTGGATGCCAGCCTGGCGTCCGGTCGATTTCCTGAGTGCTGGAAAGGCGGGAAGCTGGTCCTGTTGAGGAAGCCGGGACGGCCTGCCGATTCGGTCACGGCCTATAGGCCCATCGTGTTGCTGGACGAGGCGGGCAAACTTTTTGAGAGGATACTCTCTGCCCGCATCGTCCGGCATCTCAGCGAGGTGGGGCCCGACCTGTCGGACGCCCAATTCGGGTTCCGAGAGGGGCGTTCGACGGTCGATGCCGTGATGCGCCTTAGGGTCGTGACCGAAGAGGCTGTGAGCTGTGGCGGCGTGCTGTTGGCGGTGTCTTTGGACATCGCCAACGCATTCAATAGTCTGCCATTCATCTGCATCGGGGAAGCACTCCAGTATCACGGGGTGCCAGAGTACCTGAGGCGGCTGGTGGCAGACTATTTGAGGGAGCGTACCGTCATGTACGAGGACCGAGAGGGCGTCTTGAGACGGCGACCCATGTCGTGCGGCGTTCCACAGGGGTCTGTCCTAGGACCACTCCTGTGGAACGTGGGGTACGACTGGGTCCTTCGGGAACGTCTCCCCCCCGGGCTGGCCGTAATTTGTTACGCCGATGACACGTTGGTCACAGCTCGGGGGGCAAACTTCCAGGAGGCGGCGCGCCTGGCCACCGGGGGTGTTTCTCTGGTGGTCGGGCGCATCGAGGCGCTGGGCTTGCGGGTGGCCCTGGACAAGACGGAGGCCCTGCTCTTCCATGGGCCCCGTCGTGGTCCACCCCCCGGCGCCTCCATTGAGGTCAACTCGGTCCTCGTACCGGTTCGGGCCCAGATGAAGTATCTGGGTCTGATCCTCGACGGTAGGTGGCTCTTCGACGAGCACTTCCGACAGCTTGGTCCGAAGCTGGTCGACGCTGCCTCTGCCCTTGGGCGACTATTGCCCAACTTGGGCGGAGCCAGCGTCGCAACGCGACTCCTGTACACGGGGGTGGTCCGGTCGATGGCGCTGTACGGCGCACCGGTGTGGGTGGCGGCTCTGACCGCCCTCAACAAGGCTCGCCTCTGGCGGCCTCAGAGGGTATTGGCGGTCAGAGCCATACGCGGATACCGCACGGTGTCGACCGAGGCGGCGTGCGCGTTGGCCGGAACACCCCCGTGGGATTTGGAGGCGGAAGTGCTCGCCGAAGTTTATCGACGGGTGGCTTCGTTCCGGGCGGAGTGTGGCATTCGCCCCCCGCCCGAGGAGGTACGCGAGTGGCGTGAAGCCGCCCGTCGAGCCACGATGGCTCGCTGGTCGTTCCGGCTGGAGACTCCACGCGCTGGCTTTGCCGCCGTGGAGGCTCTCCAGCCGGTCATCCACGAGTGGGCAGGGCGGCAGCACGGGACTCTTTCCTTCCGACTGACGCAGGTGCTTTCCGGGCACGGATGCTTCGGGAAGTACCTGCACTCGGTCGCCCGGAGGGAACTGAGTCCCGCCTGCCACCACTGCGACTGCAGTGAGGACTCGGCCCAGCACACGCTGGCGGTTTGCCCCGCATGGGCGTCGCAGCGCCGGGCCCTCACTGCAGTCATCGGAGAAGATCTCTCGCTACCGGCCATCGTACGCTCCATGGCCGGTAGCGACAGCAGTTTTACCGCGGTCGCAGCCTTCTGCGAAGACGTAATTTCGCAGAAGGAGGTGGCGGAGAAGGCCCGGGAGGACGACCTCCACTCGGACCCAATCCGCCGCCGGCGAACCGGGCGGCGGAGGCGCGCCTATCTGCGCCTCTTGCCGCCCTGAGTGTGGCCGCGGATGGTCGGGACGGGTTTTCCCTTCCATCCGCATTAGTGGCCGCCCGCGAGGAGGCGACGTTACGTGTGTGCCGTACGTCGCCTAAATAGAGAGTTTGAGGAGGAGGGTGCCCGCATCTGTGCGGGCTGGCGCCGGGAGGGGTCCGGAGGTCTTATTACAGCAGTTCCCGGATCTCTCCCTCTCTCAGGCGCAGAGTGGCACACCGTGTGGTTTTAGTCGGTTCGATTCCGACACACCGCCCCGCCGCAAACCCCGGCGGGGTGACGGCCCGAGGGGGTTTTTCCACACGAAATAAAAAAAAAAAAAAAAAAAAGGCCCGTATCTTAGAGAAAATTGGCAATGATAGAATTAACCGTAAGAGGCCGGATGCGGCCCATTTATTGGAAATAGGCGCTCAAGATTATGACGGTAAGGACTTGAGCCACCATTTCGTTTATTATAAAAAAAAGTATAAACTAAAACCCAACTACGACAAAACACGACGCTGAAAAAGCATGAAACAAGTTTCAAAAGCGCATTTTAATATATGCATATGTATGTATACATGGTACATGTACCTTGTTGTTGTAATTTTTGCTTGTCTGTCAGTTTATTCCGGGTATTCTCTGGAACGGCTGCAACGATTGTGTAACTTAGACTAACTTTGTCCCGCGGCGTTACCCACGGTACGATAATAATCGCGGGTAACACCGCAGGACTCAGCTAGTCTAAATAAAAAATCACTTAAAAATAATTTCGTCCTGTCAAACGACGTTCTTAATGTTAAAGATTGGCTAAAATTATATATCAAACACTATAAATAGACGTTATCTAAATACATACATATAAAAGCATATATCATTTTTGGAAACCGCTTCATTAAATAAGAAAAAAGAATATAAATTAATTTAGAGAAATTTTAGTTTGGTAACGCAACGATAGAATTAGCACGACTGTAAATATAAATAAATAGCTTAGCTATACATAACTCAGCTTAGAGATGAAAATATTCGACTTCAAAATCAGTACAGTGTGTATTTTTTTTTAAAACACAGTTTGTGGAAAATTGTACGTCAAAGCCGACTCGATTTCAAAGAGCCCTAACGAGCATCTGTTATATCCCAACAAAACTAGACGAATAAATTCAACATAGTTGAATAATAAATTCAAAATAGATAGTACGCTTGTCTTTGTTACAAACAGATATCGCACAGAGACAATCGCAGATGTTACGATTGTATCATAAATTAACCAATATTTGGAACGCAGGCAGTTATGTGCAAACGGTAAATTATACATTCGATTAATAATAGCTCCAATTGGATTCAATAATAATGAACATTGGGTCTAAATGAAACTAGTTTGGCATCCCAAGTACACGTATATATCATACAGGCAATATATTTAGACTAATATTACGAGTATAAGGCTGAAGAGTGTGTTTGGGTGGTTGGTTGAATAAACATTTCTCAAGAGTTACTGGTTCAATGTACAATTTTTTTTAGTGGGAAGACAATATTGTAACACCACGCCACGACTAATAAATACCTAGTAACAATGAAAATTCTTGCGACAACTGGAAATGACGTGAATACATTTTTAAATAAATAATAAATATTTCGGACATCTAAACACACAACGCCATCTAGTCCCAAGATAAGCACAGCTTGTGTTATGGGGTACTAGACAACTGATACAAATACATATATATTATAGATAGAACACAGCCAAACTCCGAAACAAATATTTGTAGATCATACAAACATTTGGTCCGACCCGGGAATCGAACCCAAGACCTCATGATCAGCAGTCACTCACGCCAACCGCGAGACCAACGATGCAGTCCAAATAAATAGTCAAAGGAATTTAATGATAGGCATCTTTTGAGAGTAGATTTAGATTCATGAGCTATTTTTGGACTCTATGAAAATGCTTTGTGTATGGTGACAATCTTCCGTAAAATATAGGCCTGTATAAAAAGGCATTTCAATTATTCTATGTCTCCGTCAGACTTTTCTAAGTAGGTACGTTTTAGCGGTCGCCACTCCGGTTTCTACTGCCCCAAGTGCTTTGGGTTCCAATCCCTCATGGGACAACACTTTATGCGATCCATAAATTTCGTTGTTCAGAATCTGGATCTACACGACACAAGATATAATTATTCTAAATGGGGCAGTAGTATTTTTGAAAAAAAACTTTAAAAAAAATCCTGTAACGTCGCCATAAAAGCGTTGAAGGCAACTATAAATATGAAATAAAGAACTCCAAAAGACAAACGAGTTATCTTAGTCCCTCGTAGAACAATCGTTTATTTTATATGAAAAAATTGGGCTATTCAGCCGCTATAACAAATTATTGCAACCAGATGTTATATAACTTTATCGCTATAATAAATCTTGGGGAGGCACTAGTTTCCGTCATTAGTAAGCTAATCGTGTTTATACAGACCACTTTTCCGAAAAATGTGTGTGTATACATTTTATTAAATATTCGTACATTATAATGTTTGTTTTATTGAATAATCGACACTAGCAATTGTGTTTATTCGTAGTCTTTTTTTAAGTTAGGAGTTATAACAATTTTGGCTATTAAAATGAATACATTTAAATGGAAACACTAGAATTTCTAGAAAGTAAGTGTAAGAACGAAGAAACGTAATAATTACGAGACACCGGTTGCAAGCAACGTCCTTATTGGATCTAATTATTATTATATTATTCGAATATATATAATCTAAATATTATTTGAATAGATCTAAAACAAATACACATTAACTATATAAATTCAATAAAAAAAAAGTCAAGTCAGTAACATACGCATAAATATTTAGATGAAGCATAAAAAAGTGTTAAAATCGTTTGTATATATAAACTGTCTCGGTGGCGCTGTTTGTATGATTTGCATATATTTGTTTCGGAGTTTGGGTGTTTTCTATGTATAACATGTATGTATTTCCAAAAAAAAGTATATAGACATAAAAGTTCTATTAGCCTTTAACTTTTAAAATAATATGGAACTTATATTATATGCGATACCTTACCTGTTATAAAAGATAGTTAAGTTAAACTTACCAAAATTGTCCTTGTCGAAAAATGACACAAGTGTAAGTTAATTTGTCAATCTTTACACTACAAATATCTCTTTCTATAAACGCAATAGCAAAACTCGAAAGAAAATATGAAACTGAATATTTTTTCCAGAATCCACTTCATATTATTTCGGATAAAATAGTAATAGTGTAAGTGCTTTCAACTTTTAACAAAAACTATTCACGTTAATAGCGCACATCCTTTTAGTGTCTGCATTACAATGCAAACGTGAAATACGTAAGAGGTGTAACAAAAGTTGAACAAAGTAAGTTAAACAAGAGAGAATTTTGTTTGTTTGCGGTGAATAACACGGGGATATTATGACTGCAGGACGCGAGTGCATAAATATTTTGTGATTATTTTAAAGTAGCTAAAACAAGGTTTGCGTACATAAATCTGTTAATGTGGTAGTGTTCACTGTGTAGAGTAGACTAGCATTCATCTGTATATTCTAATATAATCTTCTATTACTATAAATGTGAAAATAAGTTTGTTTGTTACGCAACAACTACTTGATCATGAAACTGTGTACAGATATTCTTGGAGATATAAGAAGTAACATAGGATACTTTTATTAAATCGAACGAAGCCGCCGGTAAAAGCTAGTAATTTATAAATGTCTGACAGTTTTGTATGGTCAGTCGAAAAGTACTTTTAACATTTTAAAAGGGACAAACGAGCAGACAAAGCACTTAAAGAAAAGTGATTACCACTTACTACGGACACTCAAGACACAAGTGCATGGTTACCCTTTTTATTAACCTCCCACTCTCACTAAAGTTATGGGGAGTTGGTTAAAAGTATTGCTTTTCAGTAAGATGTTATTGGACAAGCCGAACCATACGTGACGCTTCTTGGTTCTTATACTAACTTTTGCTTACGACTTTACCAACGTTTTGTCGTTTATCATGATCAAGCCTATGTTCTTCCTCAAGATTCAAAGTATATCCATGCCAAATTTCATTGAAATCGGTGCAATAGTCTAGCTGTGTAACCGGAACAGACAAATAGACAGAGTTACTTTCAAATTTATAAAATTACGTAGGGATATTTTTTTATTTTGAATTGTTACACTAATTATATTTTCATATGAAAAATAAAGCTATATTTATTTCCATTATTTAATTACACTAACCTTCATTTCTTTATTCAATCCAAAATTAAAGGGATTTGAGCGTAAATATTCTACGGGTTGATAAATACAGAGAATATGAAAATGTAATTCGGGTTCTAAATATAATCTGGATAATAAATTCATCTTGAACGAGTTCATTCTTGGGCCGCGAGCGCTTGTAACTTGTGTATACGAGTACAACACATGAGATTTAAATTCTAATGTAGATTGTTATACTCCTTGGTTTATTGAATAATACAGCAGAAATCAAGAACAAAGGTGAAATAAAACTTTAGTTGTTTTCAAACGCTTTATTTACTTGAATAACAGTAAGTAAGTTGAATAACAGAAGTTGAAGTTGAATGACACATGTCACACACGCCCTTCTGATCCGAAACTAGGCAAAGCCTGTATCTAATATAGGAAGCAGGCAAATAATATGGGAAGAAAAAAATTGTAAGCGTTTATACGACTATTTTGCGAACGAGGATGAAATATAGCACAGTTTAATATGAAGGAGGAGCGATGGGGGCTAAAAGAAAAGCCAAAAGTAATTATTTTATGGTCGAATTCCGTACACTGGGCGACTACAAGCATTACTAAATATACATCGCAGATTAAGGCAACATTAATTGTTAGAGACACCGAAAAAATAAATCTGCTCATCAAATATAAATATGTTCTAATATCTAACAGAAAACTTAAATATTAATACTTTTTGGACTAACTTTCGGTTTACAAAATGTTCAAGACTTTGTAGCAGTAACACTGAATTTCAAGAAGTTTTAGTTTAGGTAATGTTTAAAGTGTTAATATCTGGATTAGGAAGATTATTTTACTAAAATGGCTTTCTTTAATCCGCTGATTAAGAGAAAAGTAACGCATATAACTCTCTTTTATGAATTAAGCCTATTCACAATTGCAATTTAAGACATGTGACAATGTAATCTATTACAATAGGCATTTCCTATTGAATGGATGGATTATCAAATTTACAATTCATATACATACATTTACTGTTAAAATTGTTTTTATAAATAACGAACTGGTATGATATAACTAGGACATATATTAGTTTATGTGATACTTGTACTTACCGAAGTACCGTATCTAGTGAGTACCTACCTGCGTAAACCCCGATGTGTAAGTCCAAAAAACGCAGATCTGAATACTAACTCACGAAAACAATATTGAACATAATAAATACGCGAGTAGAAGCTCTCATAAAATATTAAAGGGCATAGAAAACGCAGATAATGTAGCAAGTAATAAAATACAACGTACACAGATGCGTGGGTTGTTAGGAATCCGGAAAATATGTTCAGATACTGCTCCAAAATCGCAGTTCGGCACATGTGGCCACATTGGAAAGGACTGTGCAAGCAATTATTTCTTCACTCACATACTTGTGGGTAACGTTACACGGACTAAAGGAATTTATTAAAACCCTTTATATCTAACAAAGGTAACTACGGCTTTCACATGAAAGTCGATCATTTCAGAATTTCCTTCAAAGGGTTGAAATTGAAAGGTATTGCTCGTATTTGCGGCGATCAATGATTTATTTCACTCACATATTTGTAACCTAAACATTTTACAGAGAATCTTCAAGAATAAAGACTTGTGCTATTATATTTTTTGGATATAAATACGTTTTTTTATTTCTGGAATGGATGTCGGATTATGTTCTGTAGTTGGAAAATATTAAGATTTAACATGACAATGTTTGAGTCCCTGGCAGTCTTAGTTATAGAATGTTGTCAACTGCTCAAGGACTTTTGTTTTCGAATTAGTGCCACAGATATGTATGTACAACCAGTACTTAATGAAACTATATTGAATCTATTTCTAAAATTAAAGTAGACTAGCTGATTCCGCTGTGGTACAACAATAACGGCGGTAAAAGTAGCTTAAGTAACTCCTTATGTTATTAGCTATCTACCAGTGAAGTTTGGTTAAAATCAGAACAGCCGTTCCAGAGTTTAGTCGCAATAAACAGACAGACAAATTTACAAATGGCTTTGTTGGTGTAAGTAACGTATTTATTTTCATATGCATTTGGTGAAAAGCTGTTTAATTTTATTTATTGGTATAGTTGTAAGAACATATGCAACCTAATTATATATCACGTTATTGTAAATAGTAGTTCGCTCAAGTAACACTAACTTATTTGAACATAATATTTATAACTAGCTGAATCCCGCGGGTAACGCCGCGAGGCAATGCTAGTCCAATAACTCCTTACAACATCAGCTACCTATCCGTGAAAGTCCCGTAAAAATCGTTCTAGCCGTGCGAAAAATTAGCCGTAACAAACAGACAGACAGACGAACATACAAACAGACAGGCCAAAAATTGTAAAAAAAAATATTTTGGTACATGTACTATGTATATACATATGTATTTAGTACAAAGTGCTTATTTTAATATTACAAACAGACACTCCAATTTTATTTATTTGTAGTACACTTTAGTAAGCCTCACTTGAGTCTAGTATAGTGCAATTTTATTTGAAAACCGCCTTTGTGTCTCAAGAGAAGGCGCCTGAGATATATTAAACAATCTTGTTGAATTTCATTTATTGATTTTTTTTTTCATTTTAGCTGCGCCAATATGACTCTGGTCTGCTTGCCGCCTAGTTTTTGCTTGCTTTGCTTTTTTACGTATTTATACTGTAACTAGCTGAACCCCGCGGTGTTACCCGCGGTTATTGTTGTACCGCGAGTGACGCCGCGGGATAAAGTAGCCTAAGTTACTCCCTGGATCATCAGCTACCTGCCAGTGAAAGTCCCGTCAAAATCCGTCCAGCCATTCCAGAGATTACCCGGAACAAACAGACAGACAGACAAAAAAATTTTAAATACATTTTAGGTATATGTACCGTGTATACATACATATGCATTTATTAAAAAGCGGTTATTTTAATATTACAAACAGACACTCTAATTTTAAAGATTTGTATAGATACTGTTCAGTGAAGAAAAGAAAGTGAGATGTGATATTCAGAAACTAGTTCAAAAAAAGCGATATATGAAAATTTACTCACAATTCACACAATTATGGGAGACCGGGGTAAGATGGGATACTTAAAAGAAAGCATATGAAAATTGAACTGTTTATTAAAGATCTCTTACAACAAAAGCAACACTTACAATCTAAAGTAATTACAATCTTTTATGGCGCTAAATCACTTATTTTTTAACAATTAGGAATTAAATGGCACATGTAAAACATGCCCTCTTGTCCCACTGCTGGGCAAAAGGGGAAATACTATGGGACATAATGAGTACACATTTAAGTACCCACTATACATGTAAGGATAATTATTTTCATCGTTCACAGACGAACTAGTATCCATGTCGCTTTCATTTTTGCATCTTTTGTTTTTTTTTCCGGATTTTCCTTTTTCATTTTTTTTTTCAGTCTTTTTATTGACAGGTTTCTTTTCGTCAGTAGTTTTATTTATTATTTGATTTTTATGTATATCTTTGATGAGATCATTCTTGTAAGGAGAATCTGTAATAATTGCAGTTTTAACGCGTTTACTTGTTTTTCGCTGTTAGGTTATTATTTCCTTGGGAGTAGCACATATGGGGCAAACCGGGATACTATTCCATTGTACCCCGACCTTTTACCCCAACACACATATTTTGCTAAAGTAACAACAGTTCTAACCTTCAAAATTAGTATGCAAAAATCCAATCTAAATAAGTTACTTCTAGATTACTACAACAAATATATGGTATAATATTACAAATAGGACTGATATCTACCTTGGTGCACATTGATTTAAATCGGAAAACTTCGTAAAAAATCTCCAGATAACAATTTTTTTCTTAATGCGCAGCCAAAACATGTAGTGACACGCAGACGCTGCTTGGAGTTGGTTGACGCGACTGAACATCGCGCGCATAGCATTGTTTTAGGCTCTGTTATCTTCACCAGTCACGCACAGAAGCACATTTCCCGTCCTGTCCCGAGCTTTGTCATGCCCTGGTCTCCATCATCCACTGGTTACATCTGAACCCGGAAAAAAATCAGTTACAGAATAAATAGTAATAAATTTGCTACAAACATAGTTCCATCTTTATGTGAAGAACTGCTTAATTGTTTTCTTTTGAAACTCTAGTTCTAGTGTAAAGTAGAGATTATTGAGTTACGGGCAAATTAAACTCCTCTAGCAATATAGATTTCATCAGTAAAACTCTAGTAGTGCCTAACTTTTACATTTTGTAGACTGCGTCAAGTATAATCTACAAAAACCTACTTTCAATATATTTAGTGATGAGGAACATTAATTTTGAACTTTATTACTAAGATCCGTTAAACTCTATCTTGAAATATTAAGGTAGGATATTGAAATATTCAAGGAGTAGTAATTAAAAGATGAAACTTAGAACCACTTCGTCAACTGCCAGTTTCACTTAACACAGTTTGTCACCTTAAACAAGATTGGTGCAGATGAGCTTTTTGATTAATTGTAAGGCCATTTATCTTCATGCTGGCCCCTTATATAGAAGAATAGAAATTTAGTTCCAAGTTAATTATAGGATGATTATAAATTAGCAAGACATTTTAACTTTAGGCATCTGAAAATCTGATCCTGTCAACCAGTGACAAAAAATTAGTTGAGCCATTCTTAGTTATATTCTATTCCAAAATTATTCGTCATCCAATTCCTTTTTTATGAATGAGCCTGCCAAAGTGACTCGCCTCTGCCTGATGGAAAGCATGAGCTGAATTCAAGGGTAGTTCTCACTATCACTATGCTTATTTCGAATGCAATAATGCAGCATGGTGGCCCATTGCGATGCTTCTGCATCATAGGGCTTCCGGTCTCGCACTCAACAACGAAACACGACGGCACGAATGCTTTCATTTTATGTTGGTCTTCTCTGAGTATTCTGGCATGTAATATATGTACATACATACAACTGTTCAAACTTAAGCATTTGTAACATTGGTATAGATGGTGTTGGATATCAAATCATCAATTTGGTATATGTATTCTATACAAATAAATAAAATTGGAGTGTCTGTTTGTAATATTAAAATAACAGCTTTTTAACCAATGCATATGTATGTATACCCGATACATATACCAAAAATATAGTTGAAAAAATTTTTGTCTGTCTGTCTGTTTGTTCCGGGTAATCTCTGGAACGGCTGGACGGATTTTGACGGGACTTTCACTGGCAGGTAGCTGATGACCCGGGGAGTAACTTAGGCTACTTTTTTTAGACTAACTTAGTCCCGCGGCGTTACTCGCGGTACAACAATAACCGCGGGTAACAACGCGGGGTTCAGCTAGTTATTAAATATAAGATATTAATGGCAACACTAGTTTACTGTCTTTGGCTAATGTAAGTTTTCAGAATGACTCGGTCTCAGGTTATGTTAATTGTTAAGGTTTGGGGCGGCAGGCTCTTATAATGTAAAGATACTATAAAGATAATATATTTTAAGACAGACGTATTATTACCGGCACAGAAAGGAACCAGAGAGACGCGAGTTGATCGTGACGAAGCGTCCCATCTCCGCGAAGAAGCTAAAGAAGAACCCACCACAAGGAAGGTCAGTTATAATTGTAATAAACAGGTTGTATATAATTGTATTTGACCTCCGTTTACCAGGGATCGGTCTGCGAGTGTTTAGCTTATACCAATGGGCCGTATAAGCCTATTCACAAGGGTTCCATCCTTCAGGCGGGTAGCAGCCCTGGTGATTGGACTAAACAGATGGGATTGTATTTAAAAATATGTCTTCATTCTTTCACAAATATTTTATTGTACTTTTCAATAAAATCTAAAGTAACGCAAGAAACATGATAAATAAATTAACTTACACCGTGTCTAAATGTAAATATTTTATTAATATCTTGTACCACGATTTTTTTTTCTTCTCAAAGAAATCATTAGACAATCTGTGAGTTTTAAAGCTAAATAAACCAGGTGGTTTATCCCTGGTCATTTAAATATTTAAGTACATAATGGGTTGAGGGTTAATTTATGTGCTCCAGTTTTGAAGGCAGGTGTCGGATAATAATGATTTATTACCTTTTGTTTATTATAAAGTCATGACAGATTCTGAAAAATTTAATCCAAATCTTATACTCACAGTATATCTTTTGCACATAAATCCTTTTAACTAATAATTCTAGGCACTAAAAAAGTGTATAAATTCATAAAATTAGAAATACTTTATTGACATAGTTGTGAATCAAATTTCACTCAAATTAAAACAGTACAGAGATAAAGATTGGGAGGTTGTATCTGTTGAACCCAATTTCAAGATACTTACTAATACAAATGGAGAAAGAACCCGAAAAAATACTGGGCTGAGTTTTTAAAAGCAGGTAAAAGCTAGTTTACACTAAAAATATAAAACGTGTAAGATCTGACAGTGTTAAATCTTCATTGCATTTTTGTTGACCCTTTTAGAGTTAAGATCTCTTGCTTTCAGGGTCAGGCTTTAATACCTAAATACAAAAGTCTTCACATAAAATGGTCTTACCACTCCTGCAAAAATGATAATGTGTTTTTTTATGATATAGGGGTGCAAACAAGCAAACCTCATGGTAAGCGATTACCGCCACCCATAGACACCTACAACACCAGAAGCGTCACAAGTGCATTGCCGACCATTGGGGGATGAGGAAAGGGATGTGGGGAGAGATTAGAGTATGGGCCTCAGGTATCCTCACTCAGTCGATGAAACACAGCGCAAGCGCTATTTCACACTGGTTTTCTGTGAGTCCGTGGTATCACTCCGGTCGAGCCGGCCCATTCATGCCGAAGTGTAGCTCTCCCACGGTTATTAGTTATTTTTATTTTAAAGTTCAGATAATAGGTATAGGTAGATTAAATGAAGATTACTTTTAATACGTTAGCAAATATTTTTTAATACTAACTAGTATTTGCTGCAATTGGAATTCATTTATAAAGTCTACTAGCTGCACCCCGCGGTGTTACCCGCGGTTATCCTCGTACCGCGAGTAACGCCGCGGGATAAAGTTAGTCTATAAAAAGTAGCCTAAGTTACTCCCTGGATCATCAGCTACCTGTCAGTGAAAGTCCCGTCAAAATCCGTCCAGCCGTTCCAGAGATTACCCGGAACAAACAGACAGACAGACAGACAGACAGACCGACAGACAGACAGACAAAAAATATTTTAACTACATTTTTGGTATATGTAGCGTGTATACATACATATGCATTTAGTAAAAAGCAGTTGTTTTAATATTAGAAACAGACACTCCAATTTTATTTATTTGTATAGATTAGGAATTTGAAATTACTATAGTAATACCAAAGAACATTTCTTTCCTAATTTATTGTGAGGGAAAGCTAGTGAGAATAAAAAGGAAATATAAATGATGCATAGCGCTCGTCTTTCTTCGCGCGTAGTAAAAATAATGATGTAGGGCGACATACAAGTTATTCTAGAGGAAATAAGGAAGTGTAAAATCGTAACTTTATTTGAGATTTCAACTATTCAGGTTAACGTTGTGTTTGAAATGATTTAGTAAAGTAGCTTGCCGCACCGGCAGTTGCGAGTTTATCGTAACTGCCGGTGTTTCATGAAACATGCTGAACTCACAGAGGCCTCTAGTTGTAATTTCCAACTTAGAGAATGTGGCGGCGACGGGCCCAGAAAATAACTGCTTATAATATCTACTAATGATCGTGGTTGTTGTAACCACAGCGGTTGGTTCGTGTCTGACCGAATAACATATAATATGGTCGAGTGTGATAAGGTATACTGTTACCATGATAAGTTTTTAAATTATCTGTTTTTTTTTTATATTATTAAGGAAGTAATTCCCGATGTCTGTTCGCTTATATCTATTAAATTACTCAACGAATTTTTATTCAGTTTTCAGTAACAGATAGAGTGATTTAAGAGAAAGTAGTAGTAAAGGAAATCCGATAATTTCAAAGACTTCCGAGCTAAGTCAGGCCGAGTCACTGGTTAATATTATCTATAATCATACTCCTTTCTATTATATCCTAAATTGAAAGTACAACATATCAAACTAATAAATTTTATTACTTTGATTTGTTGTACGTTCAGTTTTGATTATTTATACTTTGTAACATTGTTATCAAAACAGGTCAAGATTGACCTATTTGCGCAGAAAAATCATTTTTAATGGAATTTCAGGTATATTACATTACATTGCATTGCATTGCATTGCACATTGTAACAGTATACATAAAAATATATTTTAAATAACCAAGGATATTCCATTATGTCAAAATGATATGTCATCATCCTGTTCATCATCCTAATAATGATTGTCTTCATCATTTTAGAAAAGAGGTTTTAGCTTGTTTACTATCTGTACCACGCTTGCCAAATGAGTTTGTTTAGGGTTTCAAAGTGGTCAAATTTCCCTTTTCTTAGCGATGATGTATCCTTTAGTTGCCTCTTACGAAACCCATGGGTTGAATAGGCGTCATAACAATTCGTATCCTTAATCCGCCAACACACGGTAAAATGCTATGTAACAACTTTTTAGTCCAAAACTTTACTCGCCATTCCATCAATATTATCGCCACCATGTCTGTAATGGCAATCTATTCACTAATTGCATTCTCCCTGCAATTACCACGTCATGTGACATGCCGTCTGCTCATTCGACAAGAACTATTATCAGTCAAAGGAGCACTTGGTACAATCGTGTATCCGTTACAAACAAGAGCTTAATAATGTCAAATATAGGTAAATAACAATATAATTATTGTTAATTAGAATAATTAGTATAGGTAGTCTTTTTGTAATATTTTGTTTCTATATGTGGAGACTTGTAAATGGCGTATTGCTGCTATTTTTATAACCTATTTTATTTTTTTATTGCTGTAAGTTTCCCTAATATTAATAAATAAATAAATAAAATCAGTTGAATCCCATGGTATTACCCGAGCTTATTGTCGTTCCGCGAGTAACGCCGCGTAACAAAGTTAGTCTAAAAAAGTAGCCTAAGTTACTCAATGGATCATCAGCTACCTGCCAGTGAAAGTTCCGTCAAAATGCGTTCAGCCGTTCCAGAGATTACCCGGAACAAACAGACAGACAGACAGACAGACCAACATTTTTTTAACTACATTTTTGGTATATGTACCGTGTATACATGCATATGCATTTAGTAAAAAGCGGCTATTTTAATATTACAAACAGATACTCCAATGTTATTTATTTGTATAGACTTTGTGATTTACTCTCTTCTGAGAGGAGACCCGAGCCCGGCAGTGGGGCATTATGGGTTGTTGATGATTTTTTACGGTACTAGCTGACCCACGCAACGTCGTTTGCGCCTTATATTGCCCGTAGCGTGAAAATTTCCCCCGTTTTTGAAACATTCTTCATTGTTGCTCCGCTCCTATTAGTAGTAGCGTGATGATATATACCCTATAGCCTTCCTCGATAAATGGACTATCCAACATCGAAAGAATTTTTCAAATCGGACCAGCGGTTCCTGAGATTAGCGTGTTCAAACAAACAAACAAACAAACAAACAAACAAACTCTTCAGCTTTATATATTAGTATAGACTAGCTGAACCCCGCGGTGTTACCCGCGGTTATTGTTGTACCGCGAGTAACGCCGTGGGACAAAGTTAGTCTAAAAAAAGTAGCCTAAGTTACTCCCTGGATCATTAGCTACCTACCAGTGAAAGTCCCGTCAAAATCCGTCCAGCCGTTTCAGAAATTACCTGGAACAAACAGACAGACAGACTAACAGACAAAAACTTTAAACTACATTTTTGGTATATGTACCGTGTATACATACATATGCATTTACTAAAAAGCGGTTCTTTTAATAATACAAACAGACACTCCAATTTTATTTATTTGTATAGATGTATAAATAACAAACTAACACGAACGAACATACAAACTTAGGCAAGATGCAAGGCTCTATTCTCTTATTGGGCCAACTTTGTTTTGACCACGTGCATTGGCGTTGAGAGTCATTGTCATTCATTTAGAAGTTTTCTAAGCATGTTAACGCTTGTGGAATGTGAACTTGGCTGTGTTATATTATAGGGCCGATCACAGGGACCGATCGTGAGTAACCACCGCCGCCTATGTACCAAGAGTGACAAGCGCTTTGCCAATCTTTCAGTACCTTCCTCGAATCAGGAGGAAAGCTGCTTTACATACTGCCTTGTTGGCGCAGTGGTAGTGTACGTGTTGCTGTCATGAGGTCTCGGATTCGATTCCCAGGTCGGACCAAATTTTTGTATGGTCTGCAAATATTTGTTTCGGTGTGTGGGTATTTTCGACGTAAAAGTATATAAGTATTCTATCTATCAATCTAGTTTTCATAGTACAAGCGGTTAAAGCGCTCAAACTACTTCTATAGATAGATTAGTCTTACTGATATAAGATGGCATTTAGTCAGCTTTTTTTAGCGGAGCTGGGCTTATAATCTTCCCAGAGGACTTTATTCTGTGCAAAGTTTGTCTAGGATTTCAATTAACGAAGTCTTATTCTTAGCCACTAAGTAAGTATAACCTAGATCCCGAATTCCGCATTTTGCATACTCCTCCTGTTCATAGATTACACCTGGGACAGTTCTAAATGATAATTAAGATGGTCCGTGCTCAATTTACGACTCCGTAGAGAGATGGACTTAGATATTCGATACCAACGTTCATAGAATTATGTTTTGATTACGATTATTTTCTCATATTTACTGTGATTGTCCAATGATAATTATACTAAAGTCTGCAGAGAAGTTTAAGCAGTTTTTCAGCAACAAACTTCTATCATTTGTAATTTTTTCTAACATTTAATGTTTTCAATAACTTTCAGTTTCGTTTTTGTGTACTTATAATAGATATATACTGAACTAGAAAATCTACGGCCTCGATGGTGCTGTAGTAGCATATTGGACTACTGTGCTGAACACAGAAGAGGAGAATTAATTCTTTTGTTCTGTGGTGCTGAAGCTCTTGAGTTTGATTTTCGGCTTAGACCAAAAGTTTGTAGGATCTACAATTTTTCTTGTTTCGGAGTTAAGGTGTTTTCTATGTATAAAAATATATGTCGTAAACGAGTGTTATTTGGGGCAGAAAACCATGTAGGTACAAACAAATAATGTTCATTAGCCAGACGGTAACTTAAGTGAGAACAACGAGCCGTAAGGTAGTTCTTAGACTTGTTGTCCGCGCGGTGGCCGATCGGTAAGTGTGCTGTGCTCTGCCCGGCCCGCACGAACATTTTTATCTAGACTGTGCCGAAGCAATGACGTTTCACCGCTTGCAACTCGAAGTCAAATCAGCTCCCGTACTATTGACCGTTCCAATCTAGTTCCAACATATACATATTCACAAAAAGTAAATAAGTAGTGTATCAGTAGTAATATACTTTGCGAACCCGAAATCATTTTAACAAAAAATACTACGCCCACATACATAATGTAATAAAATGTTCGAAGCATTTTCACTAATGTTTATATTAGATAAATAATTCATATAAAATTTAGAAATGTCAAAAATCATAGTATTTATAGGCAATGGTATAAATAAATGGTCTAGCTAATATTTGGTCCTAAAATAACAAAAATATTTCTTGATGTGTAAAACCACCTTTTCAACTACCAACTCTGTACTAACATGAAATTTTTTTTTTTTTAATTTGAGAAGTGTCAAGGGACACCCGGATGGAACAAAATTGTAGTTATAGTTTGTACCTCAGTAGTCGATGCTTTTCTTGATTCGCTATTGAAATAAAAAAAAGTGTCGTTACAACTTTTATGTCGTTACACTTTTTCCATCTAGCCCCCTTTCGCAACGCACCATAAGGAACTTCGTTCCAAAAATAGGACTTGGATCATTCAATCATTAGATGTGATCATGCCACCAAATCCTATGGAGTTAGCCCTCCTAAGAGTAAGCCAGCTAAGACTCAAAAGAGGGACCTTACGAGTGCGATTAAGTTCTAAAAGCGCAGACAGTCAGTTTAGTCATTACAACATTAGTAGGGCGTTATTCGGGGTTGGCAATTTACGTAATGTTTTTCGTAACTTTATGTATTACACAAACTTTAGCCTCTATAAAATAAAAAAGACATGAGAATAAAAGATTGCGAGAGTAAACGCTAAAAATCTTGGGTTATTTAATAAGTCCATTATTAAGTTTAGAGAGCAACGAATGGCGCAAGGCCGCCTTGCCATTTTGTCCCTTGTAGGCGTACAATTTTTAAGAAGAACCTTTTACCTAATTCTTTTACTCATCAAGAGGCATTCAGATTAATGTTAATAGTATTTTATAAAAAGTCAAAGTACCTTAGTCCATATTCTTTTATGTTAGGTACCTTCTACCGTTCATATTTAATTTTATGATATTTTGATTATACATTGAGAACATCAGATGTATTTATGAATAAGTTTACTCGAAGAAATAGTCTGTGCTTCAGATTTATGACGCATATAATTAGAAATACTTGACTGATATTTTTTTAAACAAATATGTTTTTATTTGATTAGCGCTTAACGTAATGTTTCATTTAAAGTTAGTAAAGTTAAACTTATGTTGAGTTATGTTGAAAATGACGCCTCTTTTATTGAAACAACAACAATACAACATACGCGTTATAGAAAACACCTCTTTAAAAACGTTATTTGTGAATGAAACCTAAACATTCAACAGACCAGTCCATTTGTCTAACCAGAGACCGTAGATTCGATTCCTACCCCGGAAAAACGTCATTTGATATGCACGATCAAGTGTTTCGGTGTCAGTTATATTTATCAGCTGTATATTTAACGCAGTACGTAGTTTCCTAGATTCGGATTAGGTACTAGATTTTATATTAGTAGCCAAAACTCTTACAAAAGAAATAATTGCAAACAGCAAACACGAAGATTACACTGAGCTTTAAAAATTCAAGTAACAGCAATACTACCGTGAAATATTACAAAACAAATTCACATTGAATTACTCAGAACCTTTCTCAAATTATATCATTAAGGCTGCGTAAAACTTGAGCTCCAACGAGGCTAAAGCGTCAGAGCTGCGAAGGTTTTTTAATAAAAACTTTTCAGTGGATGACGCACGACAACCTTCAGAGAGCTTTTCAATGTAGATAGTCCGTCCTCTCAAATGATATACTTTGGCAAGGGCGCATCATCTTCGGATTAGTCTCCACGTTCACTATCATTTGCTTTCTAGAAAACTTGCTGCCATTATTTTACTTTATCTGTGGTTCAAGTCTAGATTGGCGTTTTGTACCATTTGTTGATCGTTAAAATGTTTTGTATTCTGAGGCTGTCTTTGTATTCTCTTTAGAGTTTTTATCGAGTGTAATAAAATCTGTAGATTCGTCTTGTTTGTCGTTCATCAAATTATCTTAGAAAAGGTCCATAAAAACTAGAAGTTTAAATAAAAAGAACAAATCACCGTGGGAGAGCCACGCTTCGACGAGTGATAGCCTCACAGAAAACCGGTGTGAAATAACGCTTGCACTGTGTTTCACCCAGTGAGTGAGGACACCGGAGACCCATACCCCAACCATATCCCTTGTGTGTGTGCCCACATCCCTTTAACCATCCCCCAAAGGTTGGCAACGCGCTTGTGACGCCTCTGGTGTTGCGGATATTCATGGGTAGCGGGTATAGCTTACCATCAGGTAATACATGTGCGCGTTTGCCCCTTATACCATAAAAAAAAATCTAAAAAAAAAGGATAGATGCAATAAATTTAGGCACGGAATAGATATAATTAATTATTATAACAATAAAGGCATTTTCCAAAGTACTTAAATATACCAGTGACGAATACACACGACCGCTTTTAAGAAGATCAAGGTCTAGTTACTTAAAATAATTAACACCTTTTATAATTACTTTCATATCATATAATTCGCAGTGTGTGATAAAACAAGTTAGTTTCAGAGTCATAGATAACTGTCGACCTACTACGTACACTTGAAATAGAATGAACTAATTTAATTAAAATGCTTAGATAAATCATACTGTAATTCTGTAAATTTTGTGCATATTTTTAATTGGAGTAGCACATGTAGTTATTTGTTTTTGTAGTTGTTTGAAGTAGATGTTTGGATTTACTCAGTAAGCATGCCTTGAATAAATAAATAAATAAATGCTGCGCTGAGTTTTTATTATCATTACTGTCATCCAAAAAATGACACGTAATAATTTAAATAACTTTGTTTCATAGCTATGCAATTATATCTACTTAAAAATATTTACCTGTAAAATTAATCAGTAGGATATGTATGATACATCGGTAGGTATTGAGATTGAGCTCATAAGATTTATCAAAATCATGCATATAATTTTAAAAATAATTACTTTAAACGCATTGTGGCACATCATGTAGTTTTATTAGTTCAATGCCGTAATATATACCCATGATTCTTTAGGAGCAGATAAATGCATGAAAATACCAAAGCATAAACAACTACTACATGTCAAATTCTTCCTCAAAGGGACCCTTTAAACAGTTTAATAACCTCAGCAGTTTTCAATCTTGTATCACTAACACCACTACAAATATGTACTTCAGAGGATTGCAGTTTGTACACGTTATCAAAGAGAGTGCTGAGTGCATCTAGGAGTACTTACTTACCTAGGCACTCCAACAGAGAAAGGACCGAGTCATACCTACCACAGCAAATACGATGCTGCAGATGACCGAAGTAGTTATTCACTTGTAATTGAATTAGTTCCGAACTGAAATAGACTTTATCTAGTACTAACTGAAACCCGCGGTGTTACCCGCGGGTAACGCCGTGGGACGAAGTTAGTCTAAAAAAGTAGCCTAAGTTACTCCTTAGATCATCAACTATCTGCTTGTGAAAGTCCCTTCAAAATCGGTCCAGCCGTTCCAGAGATTACCCGGAACAAACAGACAGACAGATAGAGGGACACGGACAAAAATTGAAATAAAAAAATTGGTAAATGTATACATATGCAATTATTAAATAGTGGTTATTTTAATATTACAAACAGACACTCCAATTTTATTTATTTGTATAGATATAATAAGGTCGCTTCCGCTGTCTTTGCGCTTACATCTTTTAAACTTCTCAACAGGTTGTAATGCAATTTTCAGCAATAGATAGAGTTATTTAAGAGGAAGGTTTATATGTGTAATACATGCATATTATAGTGGATGAAATCCGAGAATTTCAAATACTTCCGTTCGAAGCCTCGCCGGGTCGTGAGTTGAATTTAAAATAGAGTGTAATTAATAACTGCATGGATAATTTAAAGAATTCGGCCAAAGAGATGGGAACTGCTGAAACTGCTCTCTGGTCTGAGCTCAGAATAATCTGTAATAATAATTAATAATAATAATAGTAATATTAACTGCCTCGGTGGCGCAGTGGTAGCGTACGCGACTGCTGTTCTTGAGGTCTCGGGTTCGATTCCCGGGTCGGACCAAATGTTTGTATGATCTGCAAATATTTGTTTTGGAGTTTGGGTGTTTTCTATGTATAATATGTATGTATTTCCAAAAAAAAAAGTATATAAGTATTTATATCAGTTGTCTAGTACCCATAATACAAGCTCTGCTTAGTTTGGGACTAGATGACGTTGTGTGTTAGATGTCCGAAATATTTATTTTATTTATTATAATTAATTTTAAACACTGATAGAAATTCAACCACCCAGTCATTACTAATATTAAAACACAGAACTTCAAACAAAAAGATTTATGACATTAAATATAAAATGCCCACATAATGACAGAAGTTATTAGATTCAAAGACAGTTCGAAGATTCGAAAGATCCTCTCTTTGTCTTGTAGGGACATAACAAACGTTCCTTCACACTTCCCATAACAATGATATTTTTTGTGAAGTAATATTTGGGATAGAATTATTCGAACAAACCCTTTTTAAACTAGCTGAGCACCGCGGTGTTACCCGCGGTACAACAACAACCACTGGTAACGCTTCGGGGCAAGGCTAGTTTAAACAAAAGTAGCCAAAGTTATTTCTTACATCATCAGCTATCTACTTGAAAGTGCCGTCCAAATCAGTCCAGCCGTTATAAAGTTTAGCCGGAACAAACAGACAGATATACAGACGGACTGATGGGCGGATAGACGTTAGTATTTCATTTAAATAATATTAAAATAGTTTTTGTAATTTAAAAAGCATAGTTACTTACGTGTTTCCCTAAAGTTTATTCGTTTCACGGTAATTTTAAAACGTACAACGTTAAGTACACTTTCAGCAATTCAGTTTATTGCCTGATTGATGCACTGAATCAATTTGTCCAGACTATTTGTTCGGTGGCTTATTAATTAAGGCTATAAACGGACAAATGTTAGTTTACCCATGTGATATTAGCATGAACGCATAGTATTAGTAGGCATCTACTATTACACTATTATACAAGGTGTTACAAAAAAGTGTGGTAATATTTGAGAGTCGTGAAATGTTAGGCGCTAGTTGAACTCTTAGAATGAATCCTGAAATATTTGTTAGATATACAATAAAACTTGTTTCTTGATTTGATTGATTTGAGATTGATGATGTACTGGTTTAAACGGTTACCTTACCACTCTAAAGAGTTGCTTTTCTCCGTACAGTAAACTGTACTGAGAAAAGCAACAAAAATAATACTTATACTCAAAACCTACAATGTTCTGTGTCTAAGTATTCTTTGTGCCCGTTTTATGTATGTTTGTAAAGATTAAATAGCAATAAAAACGAAGTGGTCTTTAAAAAACGATTAAACTAAACATCAGCTGCATACTACGCTCCTAAAGTTTGATACCGTCTTTCTGAAGCAACCTGTATAATTGTTGTTTCATCAAATGTTTGTGTACTAAACCACATGAATGTTGGTTTAAACATTTGTGGATTAGTGGATCCGTCTAAAGCTCTCGTAGGAGCTAGTTAGTATTGTTTTGGTGTAATTAATATGTTAAAACAACGTCTACATCTTAAACTAAATAATAGAAATACAGGGATTAGTCTCATCTGAGAGATAGATGCGGTGCAAGCGACGTATCTATCTCTCATACAACGATGTACAATGAGCGTAACGGAACAATGAGCGTAACAGGACAATGAGTCATCCTTTTTCGTGAATGCAGCCGGCATTCATCAATTTATTAGACGTTGTCACATCAAAATGCACAACGTTAATGTTCAAGTTTTCACTACTGCTGACACTCCCGGAGTGCAACCCGTTGTTTTTTTTTTCTTAATAACAACGAAATTTCATTCATCATGCTAATTATTGATGGGTCGATGTTTAGAGAAACTATTCCTTTCTTGATCGCCTTGTATATTTGATTTTAAAGCAAACTGGTGATAGCTTGAACGAATATTGGCCTAATTTTTTTTTATTTCGTCCAGTATAGTATAATTTAAAGTTTGATTGTAAAGAATGCTTACCTGGGCAAGTCAACATACGAACAGGACGCATGTAGCTTGATGTGAAAGTTTTTTTTTTAATTCAGTTTCGTCTACTCTATCTATAGTTATTTTAAGCGGGTATTTTCAGTTTTATGTTCCTGTTACAAAAAAAAAAAAATTTTCATCCCCCCATCTCGGAAAGAGTATTTTTGCCCTTCGATATCTGAGTGCAAAAGCCGCTCTTATCCGCTAGACTCCGCTAGATGATAAAGTAAATTGAATTAGGAACATTGTGTGCACTAAGTTTGTGAATTCAAAACATCATTAAACCTATTTACTTCTACCTCTATGGTTCTGAATTTTATCATACAACCTTACTAATTTGTTAAAAACTCAGGTTCGAAACCTTCTTGGTGTACTTTTTTTAATTTGCTCTGTCCGCGCATCTTTCTTTTTGCATTTAGTCATTTCCTCGCTGAGATGGGATGAAAAGTTACGTGTTGTACTTGAGTGCAATTTTTTTCCCCTCGTTAACACTCAGGAATTATTTTTAGAATCCTTCGCTTGCTCAGTCATCAAAATTGAGCACGAGATTAAAAAACAACTTTGCTCTCTTGTATAACAAATAACTATTAAAATGTGTACTAAGAAAAAAATCAAAGATATAAAAACTGACTCTCTGTTGAAGAAACTTTTAGATTCTAAGTATGAAGAATAAAGAAAAAAATAATAAGTAAAAAATAGTGGCAGCTGAAATGTATATAATAATAATATATATGTTACTGTAAGATTTTTAAAACCGTTAGATTGTAATCTATCTCGTGATATTTGATGATGATTGAACAGCATATGTCTCTGGCCGCCATATTTATTTGTTAAGTCGTCTTTGTTGCCAAATGTAAAGTATTTATTTCAGATTTCATGTTGAAAATACCTCACAGTTTCAGAATTAATTATATAAAATTGGCAGTAAAATTATTTTGTAATTAATTAAAGAAGTTCTAACCCAACCTAACTCTATGGCCCTTGAACAGCCTACTGTAAAACCGACCAATCAGGGACAGTTGACAATATGACGCCTGTAAGCAGTATATCACAGTTGGCAATCTATCGATAGTTTGCAATCACGCTAGGTAGATCATAATCTAATGGTTTTTACAATCTTACCGTGACATATATAAATCTCAAATACCTCTTTTGTAACAAACTGTATACATAATATCTCAAAATAATGTTATTTGCTGTTGTGTCTTTTAAGGCTGCCTATACATCTGTTTATATTACTTAGCTTATTGCTACTCCAATGCATCACAAATATAAATAGAAAGCACAACAAGATAACGAAGTAAATCCACGAATAAACAAAGAACTTTTCCATTTCTTCTGGCATGACAAACATTTGTTTCGGAGGTAGTCGGAAACGCCCGAAGTAGGCCATTATCAGCGGGGAAGGAAGGACGAGCGAAGATCATGCATTCCAGAAAGATTTGTAATCTGTTATTTTACTCTCGAGCCTCCGAATGAACTTAATCACGTAATAGGCTTACAACCAGTGAGCCTGTTTAGTTTCTAAAGCCTTAATGTTGTTCGTAGAAAATAAAACGGGATTTAACGACATTGTAACTTAATAAAATTAGTGTACTGGAGTGTAAATAAAAAGTATACAACAGTGCCTTTTTTGTTTACCGGTTAAACAAGAAATAGAAAGACTTCGAAAAGCATTTCGTACTAAAACACAAATTTACTATGACCAACCTAAAATGACAACATTTGTGTTGTATTTCGAGTGAGTTCGAAACCAGAGGCCTAATGATACAGAAGTATCATAATAGGCCGCTAAATTGTAGGGCATCATGCAGCATTGTTGTATTGTCTGCATTTGCAATGAGTATGGTGACCACTATTCTTGGAACCTGCTCATGCTTCCACTGCAACAGGCAGAGTAGAGTCATTTCGGCAGAGCCAAAAATTAAAAAAATATTGGAAAGCATAAGCAGAATCCAAGAGTGGTGGTCACCATACTGCGGATGCAGACAATGCAACAATGGAGCATGGTTACCCACACCATGGCGGGCTAGTGATGCTTCTGCATCATTGGGCCTCCGTTCTCGCACTCACCAACGAAACACGACAGCATGATCGCTGTCAGTTTACGTTGATTTTCTGTGCGAGGGTCGTACCGCCCCGGTCGAGCCGGCCCGTTAGTCCTGAAATCAGCGTGGCTCTACTACCTTGAGAATAGTTTGAGGTTTAGTAATAGTATGCCGATTTAGATATCAAAATGTGCTACCGAATGATGTGCAATGCATAAATGTAGCTGCATAGTCGAAAGGCTTGGTATATTTATCTGTCCTTCTGTTGCAGCGTTGTTGTCACTATTGTATCAATATCATACTATCTATCTTAATGGGATGATGTTCCACCATTTATTTAATGAATACCTGACCTATTTTAACTTAAAGCGAGAATGCTTATCTGTGCGAGTATAATAAATGGAAAAGTGTGGACGTTGATTAATAGCGATAAATAAGGTAGCGGTCATTTTAAAATGGATAAAATTACTACTAGCATATGCCAACTGTAAAGCATGTGTATGTATTCCCCATTAGGATAAAATTCGCCAAAAATATATTAAGCCGTCACTATAGTGTGGAACGCGATACTGCAATGTCTGCTTGCAGTGAGTATGGTGGCCCCCACTGTTGGGCTCTGCTTGAGATTTCCATCAGGCTGAGCAGAGTCACTTTAATAGGCCAATCGAAAAAAAAAAACGTTATTTGAGAGAAAAAAAGAGCTACCTATTATAAACATCCACCCAATGACGTTATTTGTTCAGGCATTTTGTACATTTCGCGAAATTCTTACAATTGTTATAGAGATATGCTTGAGTTATGTATGGATAAAAGTTTCTTGTTACTCTTAGGGCCATCTATGAAATATATCAGTTGTCAAAAAGTATATAATCGTAAACCATGTAATAGTTGCATTAGTATAATTTATAATCAAAATAATATTCAATTAGGTGATTGTATCTTGCACAAATCCCTATTTATGTAAAGGAAATTGAAAACGTTTGGCCTAAAACGAAAGTAATAAGTTGAGACGATATCTAAAATTAATTCATACTTTTATGTCGTGCAATATTAAATATTCGCTCAGAGATAAATCTGACAATCGAAGATAATCTGAAGAAATTCAAAAGACACAATTTTTTGAAAGAATAATTACATACATACTATCACTACTTAATCACCAAAGGTTTAGGTAAAGGCGTTTTGACGATTACTTTTATATTCTTTAGAAATAAATATATTAGGCACACAACAAAACAACTTACATACAATTTTTTTTTTCGTGAAGAAACAGATAATTCCCGCATTAGGAATATACATCCCGTGTGGTAGGGAACTTTATTAGCATTCATGAACCGGACACAAAATGCACTAAGACAAACAACAATTTTTGTATCACACAGTATCACACAAAGTGTTGTCTCATGTAAAGTTTGAACCCACACTACTCAGCGCAGTAAACTGTTAAACCAACCGTGCATAGAAAATACTAGCCGACCCACGCAGCCTCGTTTGCGTCTTCTATTGCCCGTAGCGTGATAATTTTCCCCCGTTTTCGAAACATTTTTCATTGGTGCTTCGCTCCTATTGGTCCGAGCGTGATGATATATAGCCTATAGCCTTCCTCGATAAATGGGCTATCGAACACTGAAAGAATTTTTCAAATCGGACCAGTGGTTCTTGAGATTAGCGTGTTCAAACAAACTCTTTAGCTTTATATATTAGTATAGATATGAGACAACCTTGTTTTCGTCAACTATGCACTCTCTAGGAATCAAATAGAGAGATAAAATATTCTTATGGCATAAAGGGCAAATGAGCTGGAGAGTTAGCTTATGGTAAATGTTCACGATAGCCCATGGACAACTGTAACTCAATAATCACAAGTCCGTTTAAACTACAAGTACTGACCTGTAACTCGAACTGACTTTTACCGGGTATTTCGGTCTTCTATCTAATAATACATTTAACGAACAATTCTTGTGCATATACACGTACTAGCCGACCCACGCAACCTCGTTTGCGTCTTCTATTGCCCGTAGCGTGATAATTTTCCCCCGTTTTTGAAACATTTTTCATTGGTGCTCCTCTCCTATTGGTCTTAGCGTGATGATATATAGCCTATAGCCTTCCTCGATAAATGGGCTATCTAACACTGAAATAATTTTTTAAATCGGACCAGTAGTTCCTGAGATTAGCGTGTTCAAACAAACAAACAAACAAACATACAAACAAACAAACAAACAAACAAACTCTTCAGCTTTATATATTAGTATAGATATTATCTGAATCTCGGAAACCTCCAACGATTTTTACGAAACTTAGTATGCAGCTCTTTCGGAGGCGATAAATTGAACTAGCTAGTATTAATTTTTGGAAAATTTACAAAATAAAATACAGTGCCAAAACTCGGCTATCCAGGACAACATTATATATCAGAAGAAGATACTCTTAAATCAAAAACTAAGATCTTAAATTAATCCATTTTGGAGCTATAATATTATTCGTGTATATTTTAACACGTACTCGTTGATGCCTACACTTCATAACTTGGAACAAAAATGAAACACGTTTCAAGAAAAATATGCGTGACACGTGTTTAGCTTAATTAAAACTCAGAAATGAGTTCAGTACGTAAGCCGCTCTTTTATATACCTACTTCTTGTGCTAAACGTACTCTGCATTGCAAGTATTCATATAAGCAATGATATTATAATCATTGGATATAAGTGAGAATAAAACTGAAAGGACAAAATACAAGTGTGTAATGGTTTGCGTGTATTCTACATTTGTGTTTGTGTACCTATATATAGCTGAGTGTGCTCATTTCGAAGGCTATTAGATAGGGGAAAATCGTCATTGCAAACATTTCCCTCGCTTAAGATCACACAATGGAAACATTTGAAGGTTAAGCAGACGTAACCGTTCCTCAAGGATACTTGTATATTGTATACGGCTTAACTGTGAACCCCATACATCAATTTCTGTTGGATGTAAAAAAAAATTTTTGAATGTTTCTAGTCCATGTACATTTTTTCTACACATATAACATTTTTGGAAATTTGGACATCAAAAGCACAGCGCTATCTAGTTGCAACTAACAAGTGCTTGTATTATGAATACTAGACAACTGATATTAATACATATATACTTTTTAGTTTGTTAATATATATACATAGAAAACACTTAAACTCCGAAACAAATAGTTTGAGATCATACAAACATTTGGTTCGACCCGGAAATCGCATCCGAGACCTCAAGCAAAGCACAGCAGTCGCACACGCTGCCACTGCGCCAATGAGGCAGTCAAAAACCTGACTGATTCATTTACAGCAAATTATGCCTTTATGTTGCAAACACTCAGTAAAAAAAAGGTTACTAGTTTATCTCCTAAGGGAGTAAAATTAAGGATAAGAGTGTAGCTTGGAAGTTCATCACTTTTAAAAATAGATAAACGAAATAAAAAACCATCAATCTAAGCCGCAGCCAATAGCTAGTTATGTGTTAAATTATTTGCTTTATAAAAATAGGATTACTAAGTAAGGTCAACATAAAAGGTCCTTTATTGTCTTGTTGGTGCCAAATACTTCGTTTGTTTATTCTATTGCGTACATTTTTTGGATTCCATTACTAACTACTGACCTATATTTTTAACATACAGCCATTCCATCTTATAATTGGCTTTCCACTTCTCTTGACACCGTCCAACAACAGCCTTTCAAAAATGAACCACATATAAAATGCATTAAAACTAGATTAACATCAAAATGCAAATGGAAAACGAAATTAAAGCGAATAAACATTCATGAAATCGCACTACGCTGGACTGGTCAGATGGGAAAACACGATAAGGTATGCAATAGAGGAAGCTTTCGTATGGTTAAATGTCCATACATTATGTATACAAGCAGAAAACTACGGCAGTGTCGGAAATGATAATCAGGTATCAAAGGTACGAGTATGTTGTACGTTACATCCTGTATAATGTCGGAACCGAATCTCTTTTTGGCTTCTTATTTAGAACTTGGTTGGTCCCGATGTAAGTTATAAGGAAATATTCTACGCCTAAGATTGAATAATTAACGAAATACAATATATTTATCAGCAATTTATGATTATTTAGGTACATCTTTTAGAGTACCTTCAAGTTTGTATTTAGTTGTATTTACCTAATGCTTCCAAAACACAAAACTATAAACTAGTCTGAATCGGTTCACCGGTACGAAAATTAATTATACAAACAGAATTAATTCTAGTGACGTAATTTGTAAGGCCGGTAACCAAATCTTACAAAGCTCCCTATCTAAGATTAAGGCGGTGTGAACGGTAAATAAATATCTTGTATTTCATCCCTAGCGACCGAGAGATTAACAAAGCGAGTTGCCTATCTCTGAATATCCCATTATGTTAATCCAACGTAAATGTTTATAGGTCTAGCTGTCACGTTCCTCACCCAACTTGTAGAGTTAGCACAGACATATTTTGAAGAGATGAATTAGCATAATATGTGTGTGTGCTTAGATTGGCATCAACTTACGAATATACGTAACTAGCTGACCCAACGAACTTCGTACCGCCATATTTTTCTTTCGTAAATATCTTCTAAATTACTAAAAACCTTGTTTGCAGTCGTGTACGAAAAAAAATTCCCTTTAACTTTTGATATTTTTTTTAGGATGGAAAGCATAAGTAAAATCCCAGAGTGGTGGTTAGTAGTGATTTTCTTTCTATATAAACCTTGTCCTAACAATAACGAACATATAGAAAAAAGAATTATCCAATTTGGTGCAGACGATCGGAAGTTACGCGCGTACATACATTTCGGCGATTCGTTTGTATATAGATTTATTCTGAAATGAGCAAAACCTCAAAGAGAAAGAATAAAATTTTGCAATTGTAATTTTGTTGATTGATATTTGAGATAACACAGTATTGACGTGAAGATTTCTTAAACAGATCCTTTTTTACTCTATTTAAACAGAGATGAGATAACCCTGATGCCCTAAATGAAAGTCCATGAGTAATATAAATACATTCAGCAGTTCAGTATGGAGATATCAGACGCTTACAACTAAAATGTGATGAAGACTACATAAAACCCGGTTAGGTCAATGAAACCTCCATCGGGTACAGCAACACAATCTCAGCAGTCAAAGCAGGCAATAAATAATCTTTTGTAATACGCCTGAGTGCAAAAAAAAATTAATTGGTAAACTCGATAAACTGTTTGGAGTTATTATAGTATTAATATAACACATAGGTATACCTACCTAGAACAACTTTACGATATTCTACCCTACTCTCGTACAACATTTTGATTAATTCTACTTTTTGTAAAAGACATGTACATTTTCAATACAAGTTAAATCAGGCACAAGTTAATTGTAATCAGTTCCATATTGAAAGATACCCTTTAATATGAATAACAACCATGACGAGATCTCTCTCCCTATTATCCCGTGCCCGTTCTAGCAAGGATGTGGAGGTTCAAGCAATGAGGTATAATAAATCACTGTTAAAAGGTTTCATTGTTAGAGGAATGATAAAGGTTTTGTGCCTTATGGCAGTGGTACGTACGTGCGGAATTAAAAGGCGGCCAACCGCACTTCCTGACCCAACTGCGACGGTACTTGCACTTAATATTAAGCTTAATGTACTTTAAATGATTCTCTCTTCTTCTTCTAAACTACAGTAAGATATTGATGGAAACTTTTTGCTGTGCAGTAAACAACTCAAACATGTAACCGCCCTATACTAAAAATATTAACTCTAAAATTACATTATTAACTCCTTAATAAATAAAAGCACTTAAACAGCAAAAAAACTTATGGAGATGTCGAATTTCATTTCGATGACATTTTTAGTGATCGTAGCAATGTAATACATCTCTATTTTTCATATAATGAATTGACTACTTGACTACTAGACACAAATATTTAGATTGTTATGAGTATGAGACAAGATTTCCAATAAAGGTTAATAAATAATTTATTACTATATCTTATTAATCCAGACTTTAACAGCTTTTCTTCAAACTTAAAACTTTAAATGAAAAGTTTATGAACCACTTACACTTCAGCTCTTATGTGTCACAGCGTTTTACTATTAAACTTAAGTTATTAAATTTGAGACCTAAAGCCATTGCATGACGGTTGTATTTGGCGTATTCAAAATGTTTCCTAGCATCAAACTTCTGAAATAGTTACTGCTAAGACATCTGCGACTAAGTTAAAACTGTCAGAAACTTTTATATATTATTTGTTGCATAACTTGCATAGAAATGTTGGTTCCAGGTGTTTATTTGAATTTTCGCTTTATCGGGAATATATGACATTGAAAAGTTTAATTGGTATACCTCTTTTTAACAGACTTCGAAAAAAGGAGGAGGTTTCTTATTTCGACCGTATATATTTTTCTTTTTTTTTTTATGTGTGTTCGCGGGTAACTTCGTCGTTTATGAACCGATTTTGATGATTCTTTTTTGAATGGAAAGGAGATATCCCAACGGTGGTACCATGATAAGGACATTAATATTTGATGATGGCATCCAAGAGAAATCGAGTCGAACCTTGAAGTCTGTTTTATTTTGGTTAAAATTGTACTTGTTTGTACTTTGATTTATTTTTCAAATGAAGTTTCAGTTTCAATTTAGGTATATGTTCAGCTAAATCGATATTTTAATATGCTTACTTCAGTGAAGCTCTAAAGATCTTTAGATATGGGTACTATGTCTACTACTGATCCTGCATTTATTCTTTGGTAACTTTGCAATATTATGGTGTGCAAATAAAGAGTTTTCTATCTTTCTATCTATGAAGGTTTATAAAACGAGATATAATACAACTTTTTTTATGTAATGCTATAAGCTGCCAAAATGACTGCTCTGCCTGACGGAAAGCATGAGCAGAATCCAAGAGTGGCGGTCACCATTCTCAATGCGAATAAGGACAATGCAGCATGGTGACCCATACTATGTCGGCCTGGTGAGGTGCCTTTTTATGCCCCGCTTAAAGGACCCAGGTGGTGAGTTCCAGGATTTGACCGCTCGGCACAGGAAGGAAGAATCGAAGCGATGAGTACGAGAACGAGAAAATCTGACTTTGAAAAGAGTGGCCATGAGTTTCTTTGCCAGTATTCTTCTCATAAGGCTCTACGCATTTTGGAAACTGGAAGTTATGGATCGACAAAGACAGGCAGTAGATTTTGGTGTTTTCACCTAATTTACCTCGACAATACAGCACATGCTGTGGCGTCTGTTTGTGTCGATCTATGATTCTTAACTACAGCTTCAATTTAACGTTCATAAATGTCACTTAGTGTCTTAATTGAATAAATGATTTTGAATTTGAATTTGAACGTATGTCTACCGCTATGAAGCGGTAACTTCCAAGGCCGGCACGTGTTTTTCTGTAGAGGGAGGGAGGGAGGGGGACCAGTTGGAAGAGCTGTTTAGAACACTCTCCTCTGCCGCGACTTTCATAAATTGAAATATATTTAGTAGTCTTTGTTCGTAAAATACTTTTAATTGTTTGAGAACGATTCTCGGATTATATTGAGATCTTTTATAAAACTTTAAATTAATTCGTTTAGGATTACATTCATTATAAACAGTGACTGACATAAATCAAACTTAGTTTGTTCGTTGTTGTTATTAAATAAAACGTATACAATTACAGTAAACATATAATATTGTTCTATACATAATATTAGAACGAACGAGGCTCACATTTTGATTACAGACAAAGATTGGACAATTTGTTTTAAAAAGTTTACTTTTTAGACAAAATAAAATGTTTTTGTTTGTTGGTAGGTATATCACAGATTACATCAGTAAAAGGCCTTAAATTGCTAAGAATCTATGAGATCGTATTTAAGTCGTATCGTAGTAAAAACATTAAATATTTATTTTAAATTACATTTTTCAGTTTTCATTAGTAGTCCCAAAGCCACCGAGTCCCTTAAGCCTCTGCAGTTGCGTAGAGATATCGCCTCTATGGCAATCTTCTATCGCCTTTATCATAAAGAGTGTTTTGAAGAGCTCTTCCCATTGGTCCTTTCTTCTCCCTTCCTCTACAGGACAACACGTGCTGGCCTTGAAAGTCACCGCTTCAGAGTGGTAGACTTACGCTAGCATAATCATCGCCGGTTCTTCCTTCCTGTGCCAAGCGACCGAAATCTGGAACTCCTACAAATATTTATTCAATGTTGCCTACCTCAAACTTAGTGTAGTCCTTAGTCCTTTAATATAAATGTCGTAAAAACTGTGCATATATTCAGTAGACATGTATGCAACCTGTCGTCGTAATCAAATTGAGTTTAAGTTTCAACACGAGACAAAAAACAGCAAATCTTTTTAGTCTTATCCTCAGATGTCTTATCTATAACGATTTTGATTTTGTTCTTATCTATGCCTATCAGTGTATATTGTATTCAATCACTGTCTACTTGTCAGTATACATCTTTGTACTTGCTTCGTGGTATACATAAATATTTCTTTAATAGAATGTCAGCCTCAGAAGCCATTTTGGCATCTGTAAATCCTCAGTCTTATTTATCTTCTTCTTCTTACCAGGTTTTAAAATGATCATCCTGTTATACTATTCTTATTTTTGAACATAATGTTAGCCAACATTCTTCTCCTACTATTTTACTTACTTCAATTCTAGAGTTTTATACTGTTTTAAAAAAGCGTCACGAAAGTTTAGTACCTTACCTTACATTAGTGTACTAGCAAGCTTACAAAACAATTATAGCTCGTCTGCATATTTTGTCTAACAAGGTTCGTGGTACGTCCATCTCTGTTTTTATTGAATATGGGGCAAACGAGCAGACTTATCGCCTTATGTTAAACGATTACCGCTGCTCACACCCACCTACAACACCAGAGGCGTCACAAGTAACTTGCCGGCCTTTTATGAAGGAATACGTTCTTTCCTTGAAGTTTTGAAGGTCGTATTGGTCTTACATACAATCCTTATAACCATCTCCTCTTTCTATGTCTTTCACATCTTCCCCAAAAAATAAGTTTCTTTGTACAGCACAGACTCTCTTTATTAGGCAATAACGATCAATGCAGCAAAATATTAACCAAACAAAATAAAACCATTTACAAACCTTCAACGTTTATCACAACGTAAACAACAAAGATAAAAATGATAAATTAGAATGTACTTAATTGTCAAGTGCTGAACTTAATAACTCCATCAGAAAATGCGATTATCAAATAACGAGTCCATTTCAATGTTAATCCCCAATTAAAGCCAACAACTTTGAAATCCACTTCAAAATTGGTAATAAACCAAGTTGTTCAAAGTGCGAAACTCTTTATCGACTTGTAATGATCGTTCCTTACTGAAACAACGTACTTTCATGAATACAGAGCAAATAAAGGTTCCATTGAGGGCCTTCTACCCCCAGATGACTTATTAATAATTCATTTTCGACCTCGGGACAACGGATAAATTGGTTCCTGATTGTGTTTCTCTGGGTGACTCTGGAAAATATGGATTCATACAGGTAATGACATAAAAATATGTGCAAATTGTATAGGATTAGCAATTTTGTAGGTCAAATTGATTTAAAATTGTATATGTATTGTTAATATTGTGATAAATGTTTATGAAATTAAATGTCAGTCCTTTAATCTCAATAATACACACCAAAAATACTTTTTCAATATAATTTTTTTAAGTTCCCATAGATGTAGTTTTTTCTAAAATTGAGCATTTTCAATTCATCAATTTGAATAATATTTCTAAATACGACTTTAGTAAAGCTAAAACCTTTAGTTTTAACTTTTAAACATTTAATAAAGAAAACAAAATTATTAGTTTGAAACATGTATAGTATTACATAGTTATTTATTTCTGTAGGATTACATGACATTACTGAGTTGCTTAAATTGCATTAACAGTAACAACTATTAATTGTCTGCCTCGGTGTCTTAGTGGTAGCGTATGCGACTGCTCTGCTTGAGGTATCGGGTTCGATTCCCAGGTAGGATCAAATGTTGAATAACCTGCAAATATTTGTTTCAGAGTTTGGGTGTTCTATGTATAATATTTATGTATTTACAAAAAAAAAGTTTTAATGTATTTATATCATATAAACTTTTGTATTAGATTTTTGTATTAGATTTATATTTGGCTTACGCAAATATGATCATGTGTCTGAATTTCGCAAATTGCTCAAGTGGCTCCCAATTCGACTTCGACGGAATTCTCATATTCTTTCTATACTTTATAGTATTTTATTCAATCCCTTTACTCCACCTTACTTAAAGGAACGTTTTGTATTCCTCGGATTCATCTGAGATCCTTAAGGTCGTCGGTAACTTTGGAGCTAATGGTACCTAATCATTCTACCACGTTCTATGATAAATCTTTTACGGTACATGCCGTCAGATTATGGAACTCCTTACCGATATCCATTAGACGGGCCCAAACACTGATGGCATTTAAAAATATGGTTAAAGATCATTCTTGGAGACATAATTCTAATCTCAGTGGCTGTACATGACTAAATGCTGACTATTTATGGATATGTATTGTGTTTATTTGTATTGTGTATGCGTTTGTGCATATGTGTATGTATGTATGTTTATGTATGTATTTTATAGTTGAACACCATCATAGCTTGAAAACATCTACAGTACCTTTTATTCCGTTTATTTCTTTCTACAGTCAATATATCCATCCAAAGGTTGCCTGGAAGAGATTGCTTTTGGCAATAAGGCCGCCAATTGTACACATCTTCTTGAATTTTGTAAGTGTAACAATTTGTAATTTGTGTACAATAAAGTATATTCTATTCTATTCTATTCTATTCTATTCTATTCTATTCTATTCTATTCATGTAAACTTCTTTCTTTCTGCTTAGCTTGGGACTAGACGGCATTGTGTGTTAGATGTCCGAAATAATTTTATTTTATTTTATTTATTTATCAAAATCATTTGACCATTCAATCTAAATAATTTAAACACGTAGAAAATTCATGACATACACAAACTTGAACATTGAATAACAATATTTAAGTCTAAACTATTAAAATGTAATACGTGTTTTGTGTACTTGGAAATGAAACATTGGCCCTCAGGCACTATAAAGGATTTCATAAATATTTAACTCAAGATATTGCTCCCCTTATAGGCCGTTATTCTCGCTTCTTGGTATGCCAATATCAAATTGAGATTTGAAAACTTGTGGATTTATTGGTGGCTATTTGTAAGTGTTGCTTCAAATGTCTCAACCCAACATTAAAAGCAATTTTAAGTTCATAAAGTAGTTTCGCAACTTGAGAACGAAGGTAATCATGTAAAATGGCATCGTAAATAAGATTCCCGGTTCTGGAAGTTTTGATATTGAAGCGTTCATAAATTTATTTTTAGATCTCGTAATAAAAGTATAAAAACTTGAAATAGTTAAGTTACGTAATAAGTAAGTCGCCCCGTTGCATTTGATGAAGTCAAAACTTAATCATCAGAATGAAACACGCCAACTATCCAACAGTTTTATTAATAAGACTTCTCAATCATCCTTCTCTATTACACCAAAGTAGACACGAAAATATTGTAATTAAAAAATATGCAACAATTTCGACCGACAAGTTATCGCTTGACAACATCTTTGACTCCCGTCATCATATTCATCTCCGCAGCACTGTTAGGTGCATCCCTACTCTACCGATAAATTATGCAGTAGCAGAACCTATAAAAAGACGGTACTTGGCTATGTTTGTTCTCTTGTTGTTCAAGCAGCGGTCGGTAAGACGTGTTTTTGTTGGTTCGTACGGCATACGTCAACCATATCTCGTCCTTTAGTTTTATATCGTCGTAAACCTATTTCTTAATCGTTTTAATGTCGGTCTGTTATGTATTTCGTGAATTGCTTATAGTCATATTTCGAATTATAAGATTAGTTTGTTGTGAACTGTTTATTTAGTGTTTTAATTATAAATAAGAACTGAGGTTAGACTACCTCCAATTTGTTTCTTTTATTTAATTCTCACTCCTAGTTTATAACAATAGTATAATGAAATAGATACCGATAGCACAAGCAAAAAAAATTGTGAGTTAACTGAACCCAAAACCTTACAATTCTCTGATTTAACTCTTACGTACACCAGCGGAGGTCTTGGATGCAATATGATTGAAATTTCGGGTAGCCAATAGGTATCGTACCTTATAAATCGAGATTTTCGCACCTAACACAAATAAAATTGTTCCATTTATCATTGTAACCAATGCAGAGATGCTTAGTTTGGAGGTCACAGTTGTCGTAAAGAAAAATAGAACGAGAATGATTATGACGAATGGATTGTGTAAGAATACATTGGAAGATTATCTAGCAGCTTTTGCAATCTTTGTGTACGAATTTATAACGACGATGGGTTGTTTACGTTTCGTGTAAGTACTGAAATTGAAAGAATGAATACGTCAAGAAAAATATTAGTTGTTGCACTGATGAAATAGTTGCAGTAACAAAAAATAATAATAACATGTTGTACAAACATAATTTCGTAAGTTGAAGAGTAATTTCAATATGCGGATATTAGGTACTTACGTATGGTTACCACAGTTAAATGAGTATTTAAAAATAATATAGAATAGCGATACTGCTTTAATATTTCTTTTCACATTTTTTTTTATTATAATATAGGTAATTAAAAGAAACTCGGGCTAAAATAATATTGCTATTTTTTTAGAGTTTAAAGACAGTAAATATTACTGTATTTCTTTAAATATTTATTTAGTACTGAATGCACTTGTGCGTAGGTTGACTGTCACACAGTCGAGAGTCAACCTTCAGGAGATGTAGAAATGTGATCCGGTAGGTGCAAAGATATTGAGTTTTGTTCACAAGAGATAAACCTGCAATAAATACTACTAATAAATTTACTACAACATATATCTATTAATAGATGCACAATATATATTTATATATATACATAATATGACATCCACAAATTTTATATTATACGTATCACACAGTCGGGTGCTACATTTGTGACTGTACTTATGATTCAATCCGAAGAAGTTCGCGTACTTTAGTCTTGAATGTAAGACGGTTTGTAGACATCTAATCTAATAAATATATTATTTAAATTATTATGCACTAGTTGTTGCCCGCGGCTCCGCCCGCGTATATGTCGGTTATCGCGGCAAATGGTAGCCTATGTGTTATTCTGATGTATAAGCTATATTACTGTAAAGTTTCATCCAAATCCGTTCAGTAGTTTTTGCGTGAAAGAGTAACAAACATCCAAACATCCATCCATCCTTACAAACTATCCTGGAGATCTATAGCACAGGCCTCGGCTTAGTTTGGACTCCAGATCTCCCACAAATTACGAATTGCTTGTAAAAAATTCTGTCAACTCTACTGTAAACATGATGTAATTTGTGGAGATGAAATAAACATTTATAAAAAAAAAAAAAAAAAATCCTTACAAACTTTCGCATTTATAATATTAGTAGGATTAGTAGGATTATAATATTAGTAGGATTAGTAGGATTATTTAAATAAGGTAAGAAGAAAATCTGTAACTTTTATCTGTCCGAACAAACGTGTATCCATTCGTATGGCAGACGTAGACTTGGTAGCAGATTCGTAAGATAAATTAAACATACAAGTACAATTTTAACAAAAATAAAACCGACGTCAAGGTTAGACTTGATTTTTCTTGAATGCCATCATCAGATATTAATGTCCTTAACATGGTAACACCGTTTTGACATCTCCTTTCCATTAAAAAAAGAATCATCAAAATCGGTCCATAAACGACGAAGTTATCCCCGAACACACATAAATATATATATATATATATATACGGTCGAATTTAGAAAAATCCTCCTTTTTTTGAAGTCGGTTAACAAATACTGCCAAAAAGCGTAACATCCTTTTTGCTTTGCCGTAATCTGTTAAAAAGAATACTACTAAGAGTGTATTTGTAGAAAAACGACCTGTTTATGTATTGTACAGTGATATTAAATTCTTTTTTCAATAAAAATCAAATAGTATCTAATATCGGCCATTAACCGCCCTACATTTCCGTTATGTTACCCAAGGTCCAAGGACGGCTCACCGGTTTTCTATTGTATACTGTCATTCAGTCTCGACGCAACCCATATCACATCAAACCACAGAACTTTTATTAATCATATTCAATACATTTTCTTTATAGTCTCAGGTGTAACACTCTCGTATGTCACATAACTGTGTTCATTAGGATAAAAGAATTCTAATAAATGTAAAAAAAAAAGTTAATTAAAAGAAAATAACAGAAGTGGGTAGTTTATACCCCAACCTCCATTGATCCCACTTGTGAGTTTAACAATAGAAAACATAATGACTTACGATCAATAACCGCAGTGGGTCAACTTCATCAAACTTTCGGGTAGGTATTGCCTTGTTAGATGTCAATCAAATACATGAACTGAACTCAGTAAATATAAGTAGTCTCTTTGAAGTCCGTCAGATTTATCATCTTCGGTATCTGATATTGACAAAAACTTGTAAGTAAATCGAAGCGCAAACTTCAACTAATACCATTAAGAATGTGTGTTTCTTATGCTGATCAAACAACTTTTAGAAAATCAAGTTTAAAACTATTCATTTGAATAAATATACAAACCTTTGATAAATTAGCTTCATTTTCACGTTTAATAGTTTTGAAATAATGTTTGTAACAAACCGTATAGCGTAAAATCGTTATAAAGGCTGTTACAGAAATGTTATCAATTAAATTGCATCAAATCATCATCTTTCTAGCCTTTATTATTCCCAAGATTTGGGGTCGGCTACCCGGTACTAGTTCAACCGGTTTTACCTGAATATCAGTTTTTACACGGAGCGACTGGCATCAGTCCAGTTACCGTGGAAGAGCCACGCTATGAATGGGCCGGAAGTGTTACCCCGGGCTCACAGAAAACCGGTGTGAAATATGCTTCTGGTGTCGCGACTGTCCATGGGCGGCGATAATAGCTTATCATCAGGCGATAGGTCTGCTCGTTTGTCCTGCAGTCGCTTACGCTAACCACTAGACCAATGAGGTAGTCATTACGTCAAATTGCATCAAATTACTTGAATTAATATTTTTCAAATTTCATACGCAAATACAACCATTTTCATAATCACTACAGAATATAAAATATTGGCCTTAGCGTATTTAACATTTACGTGTATTCAATAAAAGTTTTGGTAACTACATCTTCCCTTACCTTTCATTAACATCAAAACAAAACAAAAGAAATACCAACATCGTAAGTTCGAACTTCTTTTTTTTCTTTCAAGTTTCTCATCGTTTCGAATAACTGCAAACACAATTCTACACCTGCGGGATTACTTTTCTCGAGTCGGCTTTAAACTTAAAGCGCCTTGGGGCTTAATTTGCTCAAACTGAATGTGATTACCGGGGAAGTCACAACGACAAATACAACTTGGGTGGTAAAACAAATGGCCTTCATCACAAGTTAACTGTAGTACTATACTGTACCCAATGACCACCAAAGTTACTGATATTAATTCTACAAGGGATAACTCGTCGCAAGCGTAAATTTATTTCGTAATTTCATCCCCAAATTTGACTCTATTAGGATCGCTGCCCTTCCTTAGTTAATTTCTAAGGTAGTGAGTAAAGCCAGAAATGAAGATTACTTATATTGTACTGTCTTTAACATAATTTTACGATTATCTTAATTTAACTAATTTGTTGTGGTAGCTGTTGTTAACTGTAGGTGGTGATTCTACTTTTAGGTCATTACATATACAATGCAAATAATTGGCACATGTATTTATATATATAGTCCGACGTAGGCACAAGCATTTTGACGATATGAAATATTATTTATTGAACAGAATCTAGTGTCGCGAAGGTCGGTACAAACAAACATTGATAAACAGATACAAATAATTCCCAGATTCAGAACAACAATTTGTGGATTACATAAAGTACATTTCCAAACGTTTGGAACCCACAACACTCAGCATGGTTGAAGAGCTGCATCAACCGCTACGCTATCCATTCAGTTAAAATACTTTTTATAATTACAATAATGAGTTCTTTGAATCTTTCATCCCAAACATACGTTCCACAGATGATTTTCATTGAGTCCTGCCAGTTTCTTCAGCAATACGGTACCGTGCAAACGAAATTTGTCGTTCGTAACCGGTGAATACATAACTTAGTAAAGACCAAGTTCTGACGTTTGATAAACGAATAATCTGAACTTGTTCGGTTGTGACAGCTACTACTATCAACAGGAGCTACCTATATAAAAATGGGCATACAAAACTAATCTGTTTAGAAAACGTTGTTAGCAATTTTTCTTAGCATGTAGCAAAAATATATTTTTTTAGGTAGTAGAGCCACGCTGATTTCAGCATGAACGGGTTGGCTCGACCGAGCGGTATTACCCACGCTCAAAAAATCAACCAAAAATGACAGCATTGGTGCTGTCGTGTTTCGTTGCTGAGTACGAGACCCAAGGTCCAGCAATGCAGAAGCATCACTAGGCCGCTATACCGTGGGTTACTATATTGCACTGTAGTATTGTCTGCATTCGCAATGAGTAAGTGACCATCCATCCAACCATCTCCTGGTTCCTGCTAAAGCTTTTCATCAGGTAGAGTAGAGCTACTTTGGCAGACTCATACACATAAAAAATAATCTAAATGAACTTAAATTAAACTTTAGATTTAGTTGAACAACGTTAGGTATTCAACATCTTTTAGCTAGATGCACAGAAGAGGACTATTAATTCTTTTGTTCTGTGGCTAGATGATACTAAAAATTTGAAACTCGCTAATCCTTATTCTCGTTCTCATTTGCCCCCTATGATTTCTGCTCCCAAATCCATGAGATCCTATAACCGATTCGCTGCAATTTCGTACTCCCACTTTGGCGTTAAAGTCACCCATAACAACGCTGTAGTGGGTCTTAGTAGTGAAGTGGAGGGCCCTCGATATGTCATCGAACATATGCTCCACCTCATAGTCCGAGTGGGCCGAGGTCGGTGTGTACACTTGCACTACCTTGAGGCTATACCTCTCGGTGAGTTTGACAATGAGGTACGCTACCCTGTTCGACACACTCTATATTTCCACAACGTTGCTAAAAAGGGACTTATTAACCAGAAACCCAACGCCACCTTGAGATTGTTGGTCTCCCTCACGGAAGTACATTAGATGGCCTGAGTCGAGGGTTATGGTGTCCTCCCCCTCTCTTCGGACTTCACATAACCCTAAGATATGCCATCTAATCTTCTCAAGTTCTACCTCGAGTTGTGCCAGATGCGAGTTTAGTCGTAACATGCGGCCATTAAAAGTCGCCAGGGTCAGTCGCTTGTGGTGGGCTCCCGTAACCTGGTGATAGCGGGACTGCCCGGAACTGGGGGCCGTGGCTTCTGTTGCTTATGCATAGAGGATTTTAGCCCGTAATCACCACACTGGGCAGGTGAGTTCTTGATAGCAGGGCGTAGTTCTTTGTACCGGCAACGCTGCTGCCCGTCACCTACCTGTTGCATTTAGCTGCGCCTGTTGGGATGGGTATACAGCCATCGGTCCGTTAACGATATAATCCTTAACAATACAAGTAATGAATTATCTACAGGTTATTTTAGTTTCTGTAAAAATTATAGTTTTCATTCCTCCATAAGATTAGATTTTCAAATTAAATTGGGTTTTAATCTTACGTATACTCAAATGCACACAACATTTAATTTAACGATAAAAATGAATTCACTATCTATTATAAATTAAACACAAGGTTTACAAAATACAAGGCGTAATACTCAACCCTACAAAGATGATCAAAGTCACAATATACCACATATATTATTATTCACAGTATCTAGAATAGACCGCAGATTCTTTATAAATACAAGCCTTATAGTATTTTTGCAACCTGGCAAACCTGCAGACGATATCCCCAAAATATTATACAACTTGACAATTTTGAAACATCACTTAGATATTTATATATATATATATATAGCAAATACAAAACATCGTCAAGCGGATAATGCAGAGGAACATGACGGTATGTCCCGATATTTGGGCAGAATATCGGGACGTCGTCGTCGTGTCCCATACTAAAATTTTACTTATTTAATAGTAGGTAGTAACTACAACTTTGCCATTTACTAACACATTATTCTTGAATTTCAAATATCAACTGCCATAGTATCAATACATTCAATCATCTTAGGGCATTGTGTAATTTTATCAGGAGTTTCATTACGTTATAAAAGATGGCCTCAGGGAGATAACGGGCGTGACGACACAAGTGGAGGTATTCGACTGAACACTAGGACAGATAACGACTAAATTTAGACACAGTATATAATGTCAATGTTCCATTACGATTATAATATATTTAATTTAATATTATTCTAAAACGCGTTTAGGGAGGAACGAGACTGCATGTCCTTACTAAAGAAAGGGAGGATTCTCCAATTTCCAGGTGATCGTTTCTGGCGGGCCACAGCTCAATGGTTGTGACAGTATGAGATTTTGTACATGTATATGCTTATCGGCGAGAAATTCTTTATCGCGATATAGGATCTAGTTGTGTCTTGGGTAGATGACGCTGCAGTCTTTGCTTTTACTGTATGTGGAAGTCACTACATTATAAAACGCTTATTAATATTTGTTCTCTTTCTGTATTTAATAAAATAACTTCAGTAACTATTGGTGTGAGTTTTTAAGAACAATATTCATAAAAAAGTCATTGGCGTGAAAGTTGCTGTCTCTTTGTCTGTTCAGAGTCCTCTAAGGCCTCATAGTTGCATAATACAATACTTGATATGGTAGTTCAGAAGCCTTATCAAAGATACTATTAGCTAAAATAATTTTTATTTCATTTTATTTCAGTTTCGGTAAATCAAAGGTAACCTTAAAACTACCAACCGCATTGATAACAGTAATTAAATTTTCCAAGATTAAAAAACTTCCATAAACTGCCTCCTTGGTCTAGTGGTTAGCGTAACCGAATGCAGGTCAAGGGAGGGTTAGATTCCCGGGTCGAACTGCTATTGGGTTTTTCTTACAAGAAATCTTAATAGCAGCCCGGAGTATGGAAGATGGCGGTGTTTCCCTCCCGTGGCTTAGAGAGCACGTTAAGCCGTCGGTCCCGGTTGTCATGAACATCTATGGCAATAGTTATTGGAAAGTCAGTACCCTCAAATATACTGACAACTAGCTCAACCTTCGAGTTCAGTTCACTCTCAGGGAGAGAGAGAGAGAGAGAGGTCCGATGCCAGTCGCTTCGTGTTAAAACTGATATTCAGGTAAAATGGGTTAAACTAATAGCCGACCCCAAATCTTGGGAATAATAAAGGCTAGGAAGATAATGAAAAACTTCCATAAACCCTACTTTATAGAGACTCAGTTTCTATAATATTACATTTAGACATTATATTTTAAAACTATGAAATTCTCTACTGACTTGATTATTATTAAGTACCTAATCAGTTATGTAGTGAATATTAATACACGTCTGAAATTCCACATCCAAATTAATCCATACTATTAAAAACTCAGTATAACATTGTGATTGGAGCAGAAAATATGGAAAGGAAAAACACATGCTCTAAATTTATTCTTCTATACTTTTTTGGCGTCATGCCAATAGAACACGGCATCTGATAAACAAAACCGAATTTGACTTCAAAAACTAGCAAAGCGCCTAACAAACTAGTACGCTATCTGTATCTTACTGAACACATACAATACACAAATGTAATAAAGCCTTTGAGAGAATCTTTAATAAATTTGTTTTTTCAAACAAAATGATGTGACCTTATCTTTTAATACATATAGATACGGGTTAACAAAACTCAACAACGGCCATCACTCACACATTTATCACTATAAATCGAGTGCAAATCACATATTATGTGTGTGTAAAGTGCATTATCGTCAAACTGTGTGTATTTCTGGCTGAAGATTGACCAATGATAAGGCTTATCATAAGACGGCAGATTCCATTATCTATATTTTTTCAAACTTTGTTTTAATAATGGCCAAATATTTATAAAATAAATTTATTTTAGTTTAGCATTGTAGGAAAAGTTACAACTATAATACTAAAAATATACAAACTTTTTTGCTACATTCATTTGATGACATACTAACCCATTCAAAAGCAAATGCTAACAAACGAACACTAGAATATTCTTTCGAAAAATCCACTACAGAGTAACACCTGTATGATGAAGACATAATTAACACTGCTATAAAAGTAAGCGAATATCGCGTCTCACTAAACTATCAATAGTAGTAAGTCGTAGCTAAATCGAGGAAACATATTTGTCACTTTTATTACAATAGATTCAGATAAAAGAGAAATTGATTTTCTTTTTCAAATATATGCTACCAGCTCTACCTCGGCTACTTGATACTTGAGGGTGTCCAACTTTCAGATAACCATTCATCCCTTATTGGTGGTGTTAATGGTGAGTTTTTCAAATACCCTTTCTTGGTTTATGCTTACAACATATAAAAAATAAGTATTTTTTTTTTAATTTAAGCGGTTTTATTAAAAATAATGTACTAATAGCTAAAAATATATTTCTTAAAAGATTCGGTATAAAATCGTTGGGCGTAGCGTAAACTGAGATGACTGGATGGAAACACAGCCCCAACGATTTTATACCGAATATTTTTTACCAAACTATTTTTTAGATTAAGTACTAAAAATCGATTACATTGTCGATTAAGTACTAAAAAGTACATTATTATCAAGTTTTTAGTTTAATTTCATCTGTATTCTACTATACAAGTCCTTTCATTTGATACTCATATAGTGGTAGTATTTGACAAAATGTGTAAACCACCATTATGGACTGGATTTTAATTTTTCATTGTGAACTGTGTTCTACTAGTCAAGCCCTGTTATTTGATAGCTATATTGAGGTAGTCGTGACAAAATTTGTAAACCGCCATTTTGTAGCGGAGGCCATCTTGAATTTACAATGACAACAGAATGCATTTAATCGTATTGTATCATTTTATTCACCAGAATTGAGGGTGTGTACCAAATTTCAGATCAAACTGTCAACAGGAAGGGGGTTAAATTTCAATTTTAAGATTTGACCCATAGAACAACCAGGACAAGCTAAATAAAACCGTTTAAAAACGCCTCAGCTATTACTTCTTTACGACTTCAGCGGTTTAGGGCCTGTGTTGATAAATCAGTCAACAATGGTTAATAATTCTATATTTAAAGGTAGAGAAGCACTTTCTGGACGATATGGTACTAGCTAGATAACATATTTCAAGAGAATAAAATATAAGAACATTACGAAAATACTGCGGTACTGTGGAAACAAATTGCATACAGAATTGTTGACTCTTGCAATCCTTTTTATTCTCTACTTATGCTACATAATGTAACGTTAATTAAGAAGACACATTTGCGGGCATATTTTTAAAAGACTGTTTACGTCTCATTAGTTAAAAGCTTCGTCGAGAACCCTCCCCTTTCACTCACGTTCTATGTCACTTCAACAATAAAAGTCGCTTTATTATTCTACGTTTCCCTTATTAAGCAGCCATTAAGCCTTTTGAATTCCGTATTAAGGAACATTTTTTAAAAAAAGTGATTTGGTAATCTTTTTATCCGACATTTTCATGAGGTTTGACGTTCGTTCGGACTTTTGATTTTATTCTCACTTTGTTTAGAAATGCAACTAAACAAACAAGAAAGTCTATATAAACAACATATAGCAACAACCGTTCATCCCTTATTGGTGGTGTTAATGGAGAGTTTTTCAAATACCCTTTCTTGGTTTATGCTTATAACATATAAAAGAATATGTATTTTTTTTTTATTTAAGCGGTTTTATTGAAAACAGTGTACTAATAGCTGAAAAATAATTAAGTAAAAAATATTCGGGATTAAGTCGTTCGGCGTAGCGTTAACTGAGATGACTGGATGGAAACACGGGCCCAACGATTTTATACCGAATATTTTCTACCAAACTATTTTTAGATTAAGTACTAAAAATCGATTACATTATCGATTAAGTACTAAAAAGTACATTATTTTCAATAAAATTTCAATTATTTTCAAGTTTTTAGTTTAATTTCACTAATAAATTTCATTAAAAAGTGATTTGGTAATCTTTTTATCCGAAATTTTCATGAGGTTTGACGTTCGTTCGAACTTTTGATTATATTCTCACTTTGTTTAGAAATGCAACTAAACAAACAGGAAAGTCTGTATAGACATATTTTAATTACGTAAACCGGAAGATCGACGCTAACGCGGCACTCTCTTCTCATCTCTACAGCCTACTGCCGTTCACTGCTGAACTGCCCTTAAAAAGCGCTAATCATGCCGGTCTTAGGCAGCCTGCATCTATCCGCTGCCAGCCATTTTCTTCAAGTCGTTCGGTCCATCATGCCTCTAAGTCTAGTAGGATAAAATGTTGTGTCAGCACAAAACCTAATCTTTTTCTATCTTCTTCTTATTGATTTTATAAAGTAAGTAATTGTTTTCAGAAAAAAATAACTTTGTTCCTTTATTTTTGACGCGATTCCACTAGTTTGAGCGCAAATCTAGTTAGGCCTCGAGTCGAGTTTTCATTGATGGTCTCATTCGTGAAATGATCGCAGAACTAACTTACATGCTATATTAGGATGTAACTTGATTGAAAATGAAATCTTTTCTTTAGACAACTCTTAATAGAAAATTATTCGTATAACCAAACTAATATCATAAATTTAAAAGTAAATCAGTCTGTCTATCACATTCTATCGGTTAAACTACTAAACAGATTTGGATAAAATTTACAATGGAGATTCTTTGCTTCTTTAGGAGGGTAATAGGCTACTATTTACCGCGATAACCAACTTAAACGCGGGCGAAGTCACAGTCAAAAGCTGGTTAACAATAAATTAAACACCAATTGAGTTAGATACTGATTTGATTAATCGAACTTTCGTTTTGTTTTAATTTAGCTGTATTGAGATTTCAAGACCATACGATCTACAATCTTAAAATTACACTATGAATACAGTTAAGAGCAGAGTAAAGCAATTTTTATTCAATAGTTTAATCTTTAAAATCATAACCATACGAATGACATTTACTACACTGACACTCATATCAGTGTACAAACCTCAGATAAAGATTATCTGAGGTACAAACAATGACCACGATGAGCATGATAGTCCAGTACGGAACAATTGCATGCGGGCAAAAATGTTGCTTTGTGTTTTATTCAATTACAGAAAAATATTATCTGTTAAAATATGGACGATAAAACTGATAGCATAACCGAAACATAATGAAGATAACAAAGAAAATTGGCAATTCTTTCTAAATTTTAATACGCGATTTTGTTGTTTTACCGAAATTTCTTCATTGGTCACCCCCCTTCGCAATATTATTTAGTGACCGTGTCAAATCTAGTTTCAATATCGATTAAGCTTAAAGTGGTTCAAATTAGAGCCCCCCAAAAACTTCAAACTCTCAAGACACTTACAAAGTTAAAACTTAAACGGGGAATACACTAAAAGTTATATAATCTGTGAATTTTGTTTCTCAAAGTAACTTCTCGTTAATCACTGCTTTCTCTGCTTAGTTCAGCGATAACAAAGCGATGTAACCGATAACAAAACAACAATAAAAACTAATTAAACTGAGTAAACAGTAATTTGTAAGTACTTATGTACAAAAGTCAAATATTTTGAGTTTAGTGATTGTTTTTATTGTTCACATTATAAATTTAACATTTGTGCGCCTTACTACTGCTACCCTAAATAATGTCACTTACCATAATATCCGTAAACAAGATATTATGATACCATATAAACAAAAAATCATTGTGTAGAACACAAAATCTCATAGAAGAAACTTACCGTATCAGTGTTGTAATAAGACCAAAAATAATATAATATCAGTTCCAGATATAAAGCATAATAATTTAGTTTACTTAAAAAATTCAGTTTACAGGTTCAGACGTGTGATTAATAAATTATTGATGTACTACCTAGATATATTAAACTTTTTGTGTTTAAATCTAAAACATTGTGGTATCTATATACATATATATACGTAAAGCGAGAACTTTGTACTTCTTTATACGAAAATTGTTCCAACAGAGGAGTATTTGGTGTATAAATTTATATGCAGGAGAATTGCAGTAAGAACAAAAAAAAAATGGTGTTTCGACCACTAGTCTAAGTGTGATAAAATCAACCAAAAATCCCTTCAGGCATACATCTAAGTTTAATATATGGTTAGATTTTATGCAAACGATAATCTTTTAGTTTAGAAGAAATAAAGATTCGTTGAAAATGTAGGTGGCGTTTCTTAGTATCCTTCATTAGAGTTTCTTTAAAACCTGCACTTGATAATTCTTGTCCCTTAGTTTTAAGTGGATATATAATTCCGTTCATAATACCTTCTATTTATAATGGAAATGAAAGACCAAGCGAACACAAAGAACAAGACGCGAAGGCAATTTCGGAGAATAGATAGACCATCGCGAACATTAGGTGCCTCCACTTTCCAAGTTTCGTGTTCCAATAACGGTTAACAGCACATTAACATTATAGCAGGCTTTAGATGGTTATCGCTTCTTTCGATTTCGGAGTACAAGTAAGCGATAATTTTTAGTTGAAAGTATTACTTAGTAATGCGAAAACTTAGATAAATGCTAAAAAAAACTCTGTGACTTGACTTCGTAGCTTTATAAAATGTTATTTTGGTTTTCCTTGTTTATACATAACTTAATGATAGTGCTAAATAGTCGTCCATACTATAAAAGATTTACCAAATGAATGGTGATAAAAGTTCGATATTTTGTTTTTTATGTTTAAGGTTACAAACGAACAGACGCATCGCCTGATGGTATTACTGCCGCCCATGGACACCCGCAACACCAGAGGCGTCAAAAATGCGTTAGCCTTTAAATGAAATTATTGCATGATTCGGACTTTTACCAGTTATTAAATGTTAGGTTTGACTTGAAAATTTTAGAATTTACAACAGTTCTGCTTTTACAGTAACATCTATATAAATATTATGTTTTTCTAAGAACCATTGTTTATTCGAACTACGAGTAGACATAATGTTTGAATAGTTAAACTTGCACAGCATACAATATGATTGTTTGAATATGGTTAATGAACAACATTTATAGTTAAGGCTGATAACATGGCTTTGAAACAACTGGAACCATTTCCTACTGAAACCTTATATAATCATTTATTGCATCTTATAGACAAAGAAATACTTGCCCACATGATCCGGGAATGGCCATTAACATCGTTGTGGGTTTAAATCTCTAATGGGACAACACTGTGTGATGCACAAATTGTAGTCCTGTGTCTAGGTGTACTTTGTGTTAGTTACATGTGTGTTTGTAAATTTCCTTACCGCACAGGATGTATAAAAATAATGCGGGAGTTGTCTGTATAAAAATAAAATAAAATAAATAAAAATATGACTATCTATGGTATTGAGGGTGTCGGGTTCGGTATCTGGGTCGTATCGAATGTTTGTAGAATCTGCAAATACGAGTATGTAATTGCAGATCCTACAAACATTTTATGTACGAGTATGCATTTTCACAAAAGAATATGACTATTCTGTCATCACATCTAACTTTCACAAAGAAACTATACAACAACAACTATACAATCTAACAAAGAACAAGTGAAATCTCTATTTCGTTTAAAAAACTCTTATTAACAGGTTTTACAAATTACAAGGCTCTCTATAACCCTCAAATTAAAAGTAAAAAAGAACCCATGTATCTACGCAGTAGCCTACCATAGCGCGTAAATGTGGAGAAGTTTCATTACTGTCATCTGTCTATCCTATACATTTATGCGAGTGGACAAGATGATTCTCATTAGTACTCAATATGTCTACAGTAAAAGAAATCAAGACAGTGTTTACACCAGACCAAAGTCTTCAGACTTCACTTTTACTCAAAATAGTTCAACCATGGAATAACTTCAGTTCCTAAGCTGTGCAGTCACAATGAAGGATGACACTTGACCCACTAAAAAGGTCGAAAAAAGAGAGAAATCTCGAAAGCCCTTAATCTGCTCGGATCGGGCCTTTATTTGGTATATTGCTAAACACAAACCCAGCGCCTCTATTGACAGGTGTATCTCAAAGACTTAATAATATTTACACAGCCAATTCTGCTGTTGACTTTTTGTGTATCACATGCAACGTGTATGTGTTTGAAGTAATTTTATATTAATTTGTTAAGGCAAAGAAAGGTTTCCCTCGAAAAGAAGTCCAGTCAGTACTGTGTTAGTAGCGATGAAGGTACGTGTTGACTGATGATACAGTAAAAAACATTAGAGTATGAATTAATAAGTAAAAGTTTCAAATATTACCTGCAAAGATTACAAGCAACTGACAATCTTCGAACAAATTAACAAATTTTCTTGAAACAATGAAAGTAATAATCCTAACAAAACTTACTATACCAGAAATCCGCTTATCTGTTTAGTAAATGCGATGTAATAGATAATATATATTCTTCTTCGTCTAGAATTAAAATAAAATTTAAAATATTTTACTAGACACAGAGATACTAAACATATATGTACGTAAATCAGAATGGAAACGGCTTCTTAAATTTAGGTATTTATATTATATATATTATTATAAGGTATTTTTGTGACCACTTTAATCGCATTTATTCTAATATAATGTAATCTAAGTTTAGCTCATGCGATCAAACATCGGAATTATTTAAAAAACAAATTTCAACACTATTTCTGAACACAATATGTTGGATTCGTATGGAAGCAGTCCATAACAAATTAAATCGCTTTAGCATAACGTCCATTGTTGTAATTGAATAACTTTCCAAAGAGCGCATATTCACAATAGACTGATATTGATTTACAGCTTTAGATGATAAAATGTATGAGCCTATTAATTTATGTTTGTGCATTTTCTAAGTCAATTTCATTTTAGTAGTTGACTTCCCCGGAGCGTTTTATTTAGGAGCACACAAAAAGTCTTCTAATGGGACGTTTTTCGTTTGCGATTTTCTTTATAGTTCTCTCCATAGGTTAGTATCGATATATAAACTCTATATCACTATTAATAAAAACTTTAAAAATGTGTCAATCTCTAAAAGTAATGCAGATATCTAAAAGTTAATCTTAGAAACTTACTTTATGCAGTCACATATTTTCTCAAAATAAGGTCTCTTTAATACAATAGGTAGACAAAACCGAAAAATTGTGTGTTAAAAAAACTGACGTACAATATACTGAACAATAATAAACAAAAGTGTTTTTAAAGAAAAAAACTACATTAAAATTAATCGATTTGTCGTAAGTGAACAACTACTGTTCAGGTAAAACCGGTTTAACTAGTAGCCGATCCCAAAATAATATTTTTAAATAGAAACAAACAATAAGATCTTTATAAATAATATTTATTTGTTGACAGTTAATAGTCAAGACTATGGTTGGCAACGAGCAAGCATTAACGGAATTATATCAGATGTGGAAGGCAACATTTTTCCTGTACAAGGCTACTTAAATGGTCAAGGAAACTATGCCGGAACCGAACAAAGAAGTGTGCCTTCTATAGCCTGTTTCAAACATAGTGCCCCTGAGGAACAACAACTTGAACAACCAGTTCCATCGCCAAGTAGACGCTCATCTTCACCCAATAGTGAAATAAAATTTGACTTTAGTCCACAACCATCTTTAAAACATGAAATTAATAAATTTAAGAAAACAGATAGTCAAGAGCCTTTGCCTCCACAATTAATAAATTCTGAAGACAGTTTGCCTGAAAATCAAGTATTTTTACAGGGAACCACTCCTACGTCTAACGAAAATCTTGTTGACGATATTATTATTGAATCAATCCCTGCAACAGCAACTCCAGCAATAGAAATGCAATCGAGCCAGGAAATAGTATTACCTAAACAACTAGAATTAAAGGAACAGAAGAAATTTGATATCGACATAGATCCTAAAAAGCAATTTATAAGTCAACCTCCTGTTTCAGTTGAATCTCCAAATTTGAATCTCCGAACTGAATGTGTAAATAAAAACGATGTTATGATTAAATCACCAAGGCGCTTATTAGAAAAGTTAACTTATGATGTGCCAAGTCAAAACAAGAAAAATAATGATATTCTCAATGAAAAAGTTGATGGTTCGATAAATGATAAATTACCAGTATTTAAATTTAACATAAACAAAATTCAAGACAGTGCAAGGTCTGCACAACAACCTACTGAAAATATGACAGGACAAACTGGCAATAGGCATTATACGTATAATAATGTCTTCCCTAAAGTGAAGGATCCCACCAAAGGCAAAGACATTACGTACGTAAATAAAAACACAAGACTCAGTTTAATGGATATTGATAGAGTGTGCTATGCTTGCAGCACTGAAAATAACCCTACATGTTGGGCACCAGATAGAAGAACAACTGTGAAATATTGTCGTAAAAGCGATAATGCATGTGTGACGAAAACCTTTGGATCTGAAAGTAAGTTTTACAATATCACTTTTAAATTTAAATACTAATGTCAATTCCAGTTTGTCATGTTCAAACTGTTTTTATTTCCGAAATATCTGTGGTAGTTTTATTTTCCGTATTTTTTGCTTACTGGATTTTAGTAGTACAAACTATGCATGTTTTATGAATAAAGCATGTTGCCAGGGTATAGGAACGTTAACTTTACCTAGTTGTTTTTGCCCGATCAAGGCAAAGCGAAAGGAATGGTAGTAGTTTCGGTAGTCTATAATGTTTGTAAGTTCCACCATAACACCTAAACTATTGCATCGATTAAGTTGAATGAGGTTTCAATAGATTGGCCCTTTTGATTTGAACAGCCCTTGTTACATAGGCTATATGTATAAATTTACCAAAAGTTTTTAGGTAGTCGGGTTATGGTTTTTTTAATATCTTGCAACAAAAAGTATCTTTAACCTTTATTAAAAAATCACACTAATATATAAAGGCGAAAGTTTGTGAGTGTGTATGTTCGTTACTTCTTCACTCAATAACTATGTGTTATTCAGATGTATAAGCATACATCTGAATACCACATAGGCTACTATTTGCCGCGATAACCGACATACACGCAGACGGAGCCGCGTGCAAAAGCTAGTATAAAATAAAGCTATCGATAGTACATGTATTCTCTCTCTGACAAACGTTGACGCAAGTTTGCTTAGGGCATGCAATAAACATATCCAATTGACCTTATTAATATATTTATTTATTTATTATAGGCAATTTTATCCTAATCCGCGATTGTGCGAAAGCCTGCAATGACGATGAAATACCAGGACTGACTCCTAAGCACAAAACGTGCTCAGTGTGCTATAAAGACCTTTGCAATAGCTCTCACTCCATAAACGTTTACACTTCAATGATTGTATTACCAACTATACTGTCAATTACTATAGTAAAATCTCTATTAGTTTATAATTAAAACTGAAATATTAAATTATTCAAAACGCAGAGGTTTAAATTTATATAAAATTGTAACATATCATTGTTTATTCGACTTTTCATTTTCTACTGGGCAAAGAAGGAAACGAATACCGTCTGAATTTTTTTTTCACTTTGTATTATTATTTTAATATTTATTATTAAATTATTTTTGGAAATGGTTTGTTTAATTATATCATTTAAAAGAATTTTTACTATTCTTGTACTATACTTGTAGTCATAGTTGAGAATGATATAAAATCTTTTTTTCATACACCTTACTGGCTAAATAACATTATATGTTAAAATTGGAACCCTATTTTTTAAACTCAAACTGTAAACTGTAGCTACAGCTTACATGAATGATGTCGACCCACCACGCAGAATAGGTGCACCTTCTCACTGTCTCTACACTATAGCATGTGCTGGCCTTTGAAGTCACCGCTTTAGAGTAGTTGACATATGCTCTTGAACTAAACGTTCTTCCTATGCTGCACAGTTAAAAACTGAACTCTCTACCAGCACACGTGTTTCTTTTCCCTATCATCCCGGTTCCTGTAAGCCAGACCTTTCATCTCCCTAGACAGCCTTAGTATGTGTAGGTAAGCATTTTGCGTTGTCTACTTTCGAAATGAAGATGGCGGCCATCAGTCTTGGATATTACTCATGCTTTCCATCATGCAGAATTGAAAACAAAATGGTTTTTACTCAGCATTATGAAAACTTTCTACATTCTAATTTTACAGTTATTCAATGAAACACGATTACGAACGGGGCTCAACATTTAACCAACAAACACCTACTCATGGTACATTTCCCACCATTAAATCTTTAAAACGGCTAGTTATGGATGCTGTAATTACCTGAATATATACACATGACAAGAAAGTACTACATGAGTAATGCCGGGATGTGATGGAGTTATTGTTATACGTATGTTATTGAACTCGTTACAATAACATGAAACACGTCTAAAGTATCAACAGTACATCAGAAGTATTTTATTATTTAACGTGAATTCGCACTCTCAAGACAACCGAGAAGTCATGAGAGCATCAAGTTACTTCCATCGGTGAGTTCATTTCCCGTCTCTTACCTGAAAATTATACAATTTTAGAATTTGTGAAATTTGGTGTTTAAATAAACGTATCACATGCATTTGTTTGAAATTTCAACGTGCCTTCAAATAGAACCAATTTGTCATGTACACAAAAATTTTGTGAGAGCACGAAAACATGCACTACTAGGTAGCAACGTCATATTTTCTTCAGTGCTGAAGTAGTTATTGTAGACAGTTCGTGTGTTAAACGACTCGAATTCTTGTGTCGTGGTTCGGCGACTTTTATTAACATGTACAAGGGGCCTTAAAATGAAGCAATATTAGTGACTGACTTATCTATATTAAGGTTCTTACCTATCAAAATGTTGAGATTATATTACAGAAGCCATTTAATGTTCCATAATGAACGTGCTATCTAAATTTATCCATAGATATTATGTTACTAGTTAAATATTACATTTAGCAGTAACAGTATTGTATATAGTGTTTCAAGTGATAATAAGCTTAGAGGGTATTATTGAGGAAAGACGATTTGGGTATGTTACTTTTAACTTTTATTTAAAAAAAAATATTTTTATCATCAAATGTGTCTCAATGCATAAAATAAGAATCATTTTGCATTCTAATCAATCTGAATTTACAAAATGAAAGTAAATGTTGTAAATGTATATAAAATTAAACTAAGTACAAAATAACGCGTAAAGTTGAGAATTTATAATCCTTTAAGTTATTTATTAAAAATATCATCAGCCCGTTGCAGTCCACTGCTGGACATAGGCCTCTCCCAAAGTACACCACAGACCCGGGTCTGTTGCTTTTTGCATCCAGTCGCTGCCATAAAGAACACCTTCCAATAAAATATATGTCGTCTAATATTACGAGAAATATGGCGCATACTGTAACATGCCAACCAATAAACAGTCAACGTTGTCCAACATAAAACGGAACACCACAACGTGAGGAGCATATTATGCTCACACGATAAATTCAATCTGCTGAAGTTGCAACTCATATATATAAAATATCACATTGAATACTATTTAATAAATTTTGATAAATATTACAAAAGGAATATATTGCTTTTTACTGTACTGAGTTGGTTTTTTGGCTCTTAACAACCCACATGTGTTCTTATGGTCTTATATGCAGGCACACTTACATTATGAAGACTGGTAAACCATTCAATTTTTAACACAGTAGAATATTAATTTATAAATTGGTATTAAAATGTTTTACACTCGTTTTTTAGTCTAAAAGGATATGTACAAATTGTTTCGAACGAATTGCTCTCTTCTAGCAAATTGAAACATTTAAGAACATATTTTTGCCTGATGTTCAGAATTATGCCTTAGGGCGACTCATTAGTGTTGTTTGCAAGTTGATTTATTAATTAAAAGATATCTGAACAACAAGGAACATGGTAAGAAATTAAAACTTTATCCAAAACTTCACTTATTATTTTGCTAATAATGATGATGAACGCTAAGTGCTGCAAACATCTCAAAACAATGTTTTCAGATTGTTATTTTCGTAATAGTTTGTTCAATATTCGGTGAAAACTGACTAACCTATTGGTTAAAATACTATGTAATTACATAACAGTCAACGTTGGATGTTCAAATGAAGTTACGCGATTTTTTTTTATGATGTAGGAGGGCAAACGGGCAAACGTATCACCTGATGGTAAGTGATTACCGCCGCCCATAGACACATGCAACACCAAAGGCGTCCCAAGTGCGTTGCCGACCTTTGGGGGATGGGGAAAGGGACGTGGGGTGGGGTATGGGCCTCCGGTATCCTCATTCACTCGGTAAACTCACTCCGGTCGAGCCGACCCTTTCATGCCGAAACGTGGCTCTCCCACGGTGGAAATTGAAAGTAAGTAGGAACATATTTATTAAATTAGGACTGCACTGATGGCCTAGTGATCATCACAACCCACAAGGGTTCAAACCCTACATGGGACTACAGCAGTACTGAGTGTGGGTGTTTTTTGTGTTCCTTTCATGTATGTTCGTAAAGTCCCCTGCGATACAGAATTCACTCTTAGTGCGGGAATTGTCTTTTTTTAAAGAAAGAGAGAATCGATTGCTACTTTTGATTACTGGGTGTTAGTGATTGAGGTTACAAGAGGTCATGCCCTTTCTCAACCTGATTCCAGGAGAGGACTCAAAAAGCGTCTATGCATCAACGTATTGCGTAACCGAAAACTGAATATTGAACAAACTTTTATTACAAGAATTGATCTTCTAATAACATTTTTATGGTATAGATAGGGAGCAAAGTAACAGAATATATATAGGGGTGATAAGTAGCTGTCGCCTCCCGTGGACACCTGAGACTTAAAAGTCACAGTTTAATGAGTGAAAATCGCGTTAATTCCCGTAAAAATAATTGTTAAAAGTCACTAGTTTATTTCTGCACGTTTTTATGTATACGCCTGCCAAAATGACTCTACCTGAATGTTAAAAAGCATAATCAGAATCCAAGAATGGTGGTCACACTACTCATTGCGAATGCAGACTGTGCAAAAACGCATCATGAATACCCTTACTGTGCCGGCCTACTAAGATGCTTCTGTATAGTTGGGCTTTCTATTTTCTTTCTGTCTTTTCCACTAAAGTCAAGAACAGAATAAGAGTTTGGGAATCGTTAACTCTACTACTCATTGAAAAGCGATGAAAAAACTGTATATCATGATAATTCGTTCCAATAATTTCGTGCGAATAACTTTCTTCATCATTTCGGTCAATCCTCAGTAATGTTAATAGTTTTGCTTTCAAATAACTTAAGATTAGTTAATGTCACATCGACGGCCTGGGTTTATCGAGAACTTATTTATACAAGAATTACAAGGGCCAACTCACAATATAACTGAATTACTATCAAGTGATATGTGAATGTTGCAGAGATGATAAAATCCTCTGTCTTTTCCAAATGAAAGCTTTACTTTTCTACTTAAAAAGAGCAAATTTATTAAATACTTTGTACTGTTGCATACAATTTAGCTATGGTGGTGACGAATTAAAAATACTTAATGTCACTACCTCTATACATCCCATGGTTGTTGTAAGAGGTTTTTTTATGAAATGGGGAGCAAACGAGTCCAAGGACACCCGCAACACCAAAGGCATCACAAGTGCGCTTTGGGGTATGGAAATCCTGTATCCTCACTTATTAGGTGAAGCACAGCGCAAGCGCTCGGGTTCCTGTAAGGCTATGGTATCACTCCGGTTGTGCCGGCCTCTTCAAGCAAAAGCTTGGTTTTCCCACGGAAACTAGGGTGACTAAGAGATTAAAGTATGCAGGACAACATCACTGCATAGAGAAGAAAGAAAATCTTTCATGTGGTACCGTAGACCAAAACCCCCTTTCTCAGGAGAGGCCTATGACCAGCAGTGGCCTGTTAAAGACTGTTGATTATGAACAGATATACATACAATATAAGAAAAGCAGAAAATAATGAGCATGTTATAAGAAATCAAGACAATCAAATCTATATCACACTATCACACTAATATATAAAGGCGAAAGTTTGTGAGTGTGTATGTTTGTTACTTCTTCATGCAAAAACCTAGACGGATTTGGATGAAACTTTACAGTAATATAGCCTATACATCAGAATAACACGTAGGCCGCGATAACCGACATGTATGCGGGCGGAACCGTGGGTAACAGCTAGTAAGTTTATAAAAATGAATCGCCCATAACTTCCGATTGGCTGCACCAAATTAAATAATACTTTTTTTTGTGTTCGTTATTGTTAGGACAAAGTTTGTGTACAAGAAAAATTAAAAGATAACGGGGAAAGATATTTTTTGTCCGTGACGGGAAGCTAAGACAGGTCAGTAAATATGGCGGTATGAAGTTCGCCGGGTCAGCTTGTTTAAACAAAACACTTTTGCTTTAGTGATAACTGATAGTTCTACAAGTTTATGGGACTCGAAAAAAATTATTCGTCTTACAGTTACCTCTTTCTTAATGCATTTTTAATCACACCAGTTCTACTTCGGCCTTGAGGATTGCTGAAAAATGAGTAACGAAATCCCCTCTAACATATAAATGTACTTCCAAAATAAAGTAACATATATAAGCATATAAGCAGAGAACGTTATATTATCTTTTATTTATATGACACAGAGTTATACCCTTAGGGTTCCCGTATCGAAGTACCGTGGTGATGTGTTTATAGGAATTCAATATACAAATGAAATAAAATAAGTTTCGTGTGAAGCAACCCTTGCGAGGAATATTCCTTATTCATGTCTACGTAAAACATTGCCGCGCCTCCACTCGCGCACTCCAATCGGTGGATGGTTGCGAAATGTTATCTCTAGGGCCAATACATCATTAGAAAGGTATTGTAAATTTATCTCACAGTCCATAGATCAGAACAGGAGCTCCGAGAACCATATGTGTAGAGTAAATAACGTGAAATTGTACACATTTGGAGAGTTTCGTCCATGGGGAGATGAGAAGAGATGAAAAAGAAATATCAGCACCATCATGACATGTAAATAGGTTTCCACGTCAGGACACACATTATTACAAAAAAATATTTTTGTTTAAAAAGCTTATTTTTTTAGGTTATACATTTGTTATATTTGTAATTCACTAGATTTATAACAGTCAAAGAATAAAAAATGAGGTAAGTAGCAACATCCAACATTTGTACATTTCATAACATTACTTTTAATAACGTTTTTTATCTTATTTGTGCTTAAACTCTCTTCCCACCAAATCACACCAACCAATCTGGAGACTGTGTGAGAACTCTACCTAATACATAGAGGGGCAGCTGAACCCGCGGAAAGCGTGACCGGAGTAAAGAGAGAGAGAGACTGAGTTTAGTTAGAGTCTATCTCTTTCGCACAAGCTTTGAGCTTTTGATCGCGAGAAAACTGTCCCTTATAATAAGCGTTTCAGGGCTATATCTTTTTATATACACCCACTGCTTCAAATCCTCACAAAAGTTTCTGAAACAGCTAGCTTAGCTGTTTCAGAAACTTTTGCCAACATTAAAAAACCCTATGTCATAGTAACTAATCTTAATATTATCATCCATCGTGATATAATCATAAAGTTATTGTTATAATGCAACTTCTTTTTCAAAAAAAGTCAAACATTGTCAGACACGCGCCTTTAATGCCACGGCGCCGTATTTAAAAAAAGAACTGTTATTCGAATCCACGTCGTATCCCGCCGTTTTTGTTCGATATTAATATTGCAAAATAGTTATTAATCCAAATATATAAGTGCATTTCAATAATTGTACGATCCAAAATTTAAATAATTGTTACAATAAATAAGTATTATTACCTATACATATTCATTGTTTGTTGGTATTACATATTATTAGATATTCAGCAATTAAACTTTCCATGACATTACATCTCCATGTTCTTACAACACTGTACACCACTCTATGGTTTATAGAGGATACATATCATGTGTGTTGATAAAGTCTTGTATGCAACTGTAGGTATTAAAACATTCGTGTGATACTATAGCCCTTACTATAGAATAGTGACAGTAACCTCAATCAATGACACACAGATTTAATAAACATGTTCCTACCTACCATTATTTCTATATACCTATCATTTATTTACCTTGCAATTCAAACTTAAAAAAATACCAGCACTAAAAAAATTAAATCAATTAAAAGAGAATTAAAAGACTACCATAGATTTAAGACATGGGGAACGCAAATTTAGTATCCGCCATTATCAAAAGATCCGGATCGTAAACCCAGAGTTAAAACCTCCTAATAGCCGCGTCGGCAACAATTTATTCAAATTCTTGCGCTGCTGATAAAGTACTTATTCGTGCGGAAAAATATTTGATGTACTCCTGAATCTAATTAACTTTGCCTAAGTTAAATAAAACTAGGAAGATTTAAGTCAACTTCATGCCTTTAACTAAAACATTTAAAGTTAAACCAATATTTATAATGCTTCTACACGCTTCTATAAGTAATGTACATTCAGGCCTTGTCATCTTTCTTTTACTTTTTTGATTTTAATAAAACAGTTGATTTTACCTTAGTCAAAAATATTAGATTACACTAGTACTAGGTTTTTTGAAAAGTTACCGACCGCAACAAAATAGCAGTACTCGTTAATAAAAGTAGTGAAAAAATATTTCAGACATCTAACACACTACGCCATCTAGTCCCAAGCTAAGCAGAGCTTGTTTTATGGATACTAGACAAGTGATATAAATACATATCAACTTTTTTTTGTAAAACAAAAAACACCCAAACTCCGAAACAAATATTTGCAGATCATACAACATTTGGTCTGACCCGAGAATCGAACCCGAAACCTCATGATCAGCACACGCCAACCGCGAGACCAATAAGATAATGATTGTAGTAGTGCATCTTTGCATTACCATTGTGCATCGCTGAGAAAAGTGTGTAGAGTTCTAGGAAACTATGTAGAACCCAAATAGGAAAAATTGTCTTTTATCATCGTTGGATCGAAAACTTTTCAAGCCAACCTTAATTCTCTACTCTTAGAAAATTTTTGTTTTTTAAATTAAAAGTTAAGTTGACAGATGTTGGCATGGTGACAAGCTGAAAAGATTGGAATTGGAAGATATCAACAATTAGTGTGATGAACTCCTAAATGATCTAGTTTATCTAGTAAGAGACGAACCTATAAGATTGATATTAAGTTTAGCTATTCAGATTATGTAACACGGAAAATAAAAATGTCTCTTGAAACTCATATTTTGCAAAGAAATTACTAAAAAGGAATTAATAAACAATTCTCTATATATCTCTCTGAATAGACTTATTTATGGCGCATTTATGTTATTAAAGCTTACGGGGCCTACAATAAATTGTACTTAAACCTGCCTTTGCTATGTATTTTTAATTTAATGGCCTTTGATGTAAAAAGCAAGAGTTATTGTGATTGTACATAAGTATTACTTTATGAGTTTATAGCTATTTACCTAGATGAGATGTCTTTTATTAGGCCACATGCTGTGTTAATGGATACTTTGTGGTAAATAATTATTTCATAAATCAGTATTTAAACAATGAAAACGACGACTACATACAAGTCTATTTTGTACTTAAAAAAGTCAATAATTTATTTGATTTAAAAAAAGCAATGGGTTAATCAATTATAAATATTATTATTACTACGGAGTTTAGAAAACGAAATTCAAAAACCTACTCTACTTAAATCCAAATCCACAATGTAATAAAGTAAAACCCTCAAAATTACCCATCTACTTTGGTATCATTCTGAAAACAAAATGTACAGTTAAAAAAAACATGCAAAACATAATCGAATCAATGCAATACTATGCATATCATTGATTCGGTTAGCGAGTGCTGCTACCTATTAACGGTAGCTCGCTTGTCAGTCTCCCAATTTCCTCGAATTTTCATACGAATTCACGAGACTGAACACAACCGCATAACATATAACGTACCAGTGCTCCATGTTCCTAACGCAATTGTCTCCTCTCGAATAGTAAATTCGTCTGCAATTGCTGACAATTTAAGCATTCTGACACATGTTAATCGGTCAGAAAGTCAGAACAGAAAATGCCAACATATTTCTACTAGTCACGCTGGGAAAATCCTACCAATAATCCACCTGGCTTCGTAACGAAACTCACACGTATACTAAAAAACTTTTTATAAGCCGACTTAAATCGAAAATCTAAACAAAGCTGTCCCTTTTATTTGAATGTTAAGGTTTCAGAGACTTATGTAGGGTCTACTTAACATTTGCTGGCGGCAATTTATTGTATAAGCTGATTGTTCATTATTTACCCAAAACTTTATAATATTAATAGCTTTCGCCCACGACTTCGCTCGCATTTAATAACAAGTACAATTTTAATAAAAATAAAACCGACTTCAAGATTCGACTCAATTTCTCTTGGATGCCATCATCAGATATTAATGTCCTTATCATGGTACATTGGACATTTCCTTTCCATTAAAACAAAAATTATCAAAATCGGTTCATAAACGACGAAGTTATCCCCGAACACACATAAATATATATATATATGTCGGAGAACGCGTAGTTTCTTTAAGTTTAAATGTGATTATTACGTCTTAATTTATTTACAGCTTGATTTAATAATGTTGGTTTAGTTTTAGTCGATTCTGTAAGCAAAATTTAATGTTACTAAAATGTGTGCGGGTAACACCGAATATAGTAGTAGGTGTCACCACTAGTTAAAGCGAGCAGCTGGTATAAAAGAGAGCGGCCGCACGAGTTGCGGGACTACTAACCTATTGGCTCTTAATCTAACTACCCACCGTTTCGTATTGAAGAAAAATAGAATCAACAGATCGGTTTAGTACGGGCACTGTACGAGGAAGGACAAGCTGTAAATAAGCTAAGTACACAGGCATCTTAATTATTGTAATTGACTATTAAACGTTGTAACTAATAAGTTAAGATGTAACTTTTAAAAGAGTGGCCATGAGTTTCTTTGCCAGTTTCTTCTCATAAGGCTCTACGCATTTGGAAACTGGAGGTTATGGGTCGTCACGGACGTTCAGTGGAATTTGGTGTTCTCACCTAATTCACTTTGACAGTGTTGTGCCGATCTATGATTTAACTGTAGCTTCATTGATTCAATAAACTATTGGAATTCAATATTGTCTTTGGCTGTGCAAATAAACCCTACCTACCAACGTGTGTTATAATGAAGATTGATTACTAGACTAGACTAGACTTGATTAAGAACAATTTCTATTGCTTTAAATCACGAGTGCCACTTGACAAAATATGCAAGTGACGGCGGCGAAGCTGACGTCACCATTTCATAAAAACCGCTTCGACCGATCGCCCCCGCTGTGACTACGACATCAGAAGTGGGATTACCTGTGATACCCCTAGAGATTACCTGTGAATTACCCTATGGATTACCTGTGAATTACCCTATGGATTACCTGTGAATTACCCCTGTGGACTACCTCTAGAGATTACCCCCATGAACTACCCCTATGGATTATCGCTATAGATAACCCATAACGGATCAAGAACAAAATACAGGGCAGATTGTTATTATTTTATTTTCGTTTACCCTACGTTAAAAAAAAAAATCTTTTCGATACGGTATTATTTGTGCTATACGAGAACCGCCAACTAGTGAGAGAACTACTCCGACTGTAAAAGTGAAGTGATGTGTGAAAAATACAAGTGCTGTCACAGCTATGGCAAAATCATGTTTACGTAATCTAGTAAAGATTAGGACAATTTTAGTCGTGACCATATTGCTAACACATAATCTGAGATTTCAGATACTACCTCGCCTGACAGTCGAAGGAAATCAAAGTGCAGAGGACTATTATTTGAACCTTATTCAAGTGTGGTGTCATAGATGCAGTTCCAATATGAATGCCAAGGCAAACGATTTACAAACCGAGTAACCAGTGAATGTCAGCTCCATCCAACCAGCTCTAGTTCAGCTCTAAGAAAGATTTGGTGAGAAGTTTTCATTTTGTTTCAAATGCTCTTTAATAAGACAAATTCTGTCAGATAGATTTCTGGGCCAACGACAATATAGTGCAGTAAGATTATTGAGGGTAGGTAGCGCCCGCCCTTATTGTAACATAGTATTGTGTGGTCCAAGAATTGTTGCTCTGAGTCTGGGTGATCTCTGTGTACGTTTGTGAGGTCCCCCGTGACACAGGATGTTTATTCCTAATGGGAGAGTTGTCTTTTTAATAAAACAAGAAAAACACGAAATTCTGTCAAGATATCCGGGTCGAAGAAATGCACTGAATAGTATTTCCTGTAGTAGGTACACGATTACTGTATTTCAAACGACATAATTATACAAAGAAAAGAATGAAAATCTGCTTGCTTTACGCTTTTCAGTTGTAATTTTCGAAAAGTTCTTAAAATAATAAGGTCGTTTCTATTGGTGCCTACATTCTCTTATAAAATGAGGATCGCAATCAAATGAAATTAGACCCACAGTATTAAGGTCCTTACGTGGTCGCCGATATACTAGAGGGAGACCGCGAATTTGCTGTACACACATATTTTCTACCAACCATTGATCATCTACACCCGCGGTAATCAAAGTGAATACAGACCGTCAGATACCCACTAGTGAAGTCCCTATTGATATGTCCGATGAACATGATCTAGAAAACAATGATCCTTGAATAGTTTATTAAATTAATCGAAGGTTTTATTTCTCTGTTTTGATTATTTTGTTCGTGAACAATTATTTGGAATGTATTTTGTGACGTTTAACCAGACCATTGTTAATTGTTGATAGAGATAGGATTACACTCTTTAAGTTTGCTTTAATTAATAAACAAAGTTATTTGATTAAAAGACATGTAGTGTTGGTAGCCTGGTTTCACTACCTACTTAGGTCTCGCTGGTCATTTGTAGCCGTAGCTCGTGCAGTACTTATCTGTAGAGAGTGCGCGGTGCGCATGTGGCTATGCGAATGTCAGTCGCTGGTTAAGTGACAATAAAAAGATCTCGATCTCTGGCTAAGAGTTGAGCAAAATGCCGCTGGTTAAGTGGTTATACGCAGTTGCTGGTTAAGCGACTAAGTCAAAACGTCTTAACGCTGTTACTGGCGATTTAGACAGAGGTGCTGAACCTGGGTTAACAATCATTATTGTTTGCACTAAGACTTACGTGATTATACTTGGTAGAGACGTAATGAGCATGGTCAGAACCTTATCGTGATATCTAACGTGAATAGAAAAATCTAATTTAAAATTAAAATCATGAAGGCAAAATAATTTGTTATCTTTGAAATTGGTCTCTATGAATCTTTAACTTGGTCAGGAATAGCCGAGAGGACGGATTCACTGTCCAGATGTTTCCTCAGTTAACAAAAACGTAGACGTGTAAGTCCATCAGAATGCCTGTATCGACGAGGCAATACCGGCCGAATAAATTGAGCTACTGTGGTTGCTTTTTCTTTGTTTACAGATGACTCACACGAGGACGTGTGATGCATCAGGACGGCCGTGTCGGAGAACGCGTAGTTTCTTTAAGTTTAAATGTGATTATTACGTCTTAATTTATTTACAGCTTGATTTAATAATGTTGGTTTAGTTTTAGTCGATTCTGTAAGCAAAATTTAATGTTACTAAAATGTGTGCGGGTAACACCGAATATAGTAGTAGGTGTCACCACTAGTTAAAGCGAGCAGCTGGTATAAAAGAGAGCGGCCGCACGAGTTGCGGGACTACTAACCTATTGGCTCTTAATCTAACTACCCACCGTTTCGTATTGAAGAAAAATAGAATCAACAGATCGGTTTAGTACGGGCACTGTACGAGGAAGGACAAGCTGTAAATAAGCTAAGTACACAGGCATCTTAATTATTGTAATTGACTATTAAACGTTGTAACTAATAAGTTAAGATGTAACTTTTAAAAGAGTGGCCATGAGTTTCTTTGCCAGTTTCTTCTCATAAGGCTCTACGCATTTGGAAACTGGAGGTTATGGGTCGTCACGGACGTTCAGTGGAATTTGGTGTTCTCACCTAATTCACTTTGACAGTGTTGTGCCGATCTATGATTTAACTGTAGCTTCATTGATTCAATAAACTATTGGAATTCAATATTGTCTTTGGCTGTGCAAATAAACCCTACCTACCAACGTGTGTTATAATGAAGATTGATTACTAGACTAGACTAGACTTGATTAAGAACAATTTCTATTGCTTTAAATCACGAGTGCCACTTGACAAAATATGCAAGTGACGGCGGCGAAGCTGACGTCACCATTTCATAAAAACCGCTTCGACCGATCTCCACACTGTGACTCCGACATATATATATTATATACGAACTTAGAAACCTTCTCCTTTTTTTGAAGTCGGTTAAAAAGTATCCTATGTTACTTCTAATACCTACAAAAATATGAGTACAAAATTAAGTTATTAAGTACTTTTCGCGTGAAAGCATAACAAAAAAACTTACATTCACATGTAAGGAGGATAAGGAGGACGGAGTAGTAGACGAATAATGTATTATTAGGATAGATTGAAAAAGGTAGGATAAGGTATTTACGAAAAAAATATTGCACAAGTAAAATTTTAATAAAAAAGAATCGATAATATCGACATCCAGCCCGACCAAATTGTCATGGGACCACATGGAAAGCACCAAATAAAAAAAATAACGAATGCACTAGTCGGTCCTACGAATTTCGAAGGTTCCCCTCGATTTCTCTTGGATGTCATCATTAGATCTTAGTGTCCTTATCATGGTGCCACCGTCAGGATATCGACTTTCTTTCATATTCATAAACGACTCAGTTATCCGCGAACACACATAAATATATACATTATATAAACATACGTTCGAATTGAGAACCTCCTTCCTTTTTGAAGTCGATTAGTAAAAGAATCAGTGATCCTAACAAATTACATAAAACTAAAATATATTTTTGTAAAAATAATTTTGTTGGTCTCGAGGGAAATTAGGTACAAACTTTTTGTATTCTGGTGCAGTTCTACAGACAGACAGACAAAAAAAATTTTACATTTTCATATTGTTACATGTATCTGTCCTGTTTGTTCCGGGTAATCCGGAACGGCTGAACCGATTTTGACGGGACTTTCACTGGCAGGTAGCTGATGATTCAGGGAGTAACTTGGCTACTTTTTTTAGACTTACCGCGGTACAACAATAACCGCGGGTAATACCGCGGGGTTCAGCTATAGCCAGCCTCGCTGTTCTACCTGTGACTTTTTTTCTTTTTTACGATGGTGTTCAGTACATGCAATTCTTCACTCCTTCAGTGAATTCATCTACTGCGTTCTGGAAACCGCGTCGAAAAATTTCAATGTACCTTACAGAATAGACAACAATAAAAAAATCAATATATGGATATAATTTAACACACCTTATAAGCTAGATATTGCTTAAGTGAGGGTCTTAAGTGTCTACTGTAGTATATTATCTATGGTCTTAAGATAGCCGAGGACGGTAATCATCAATTCACACGTGTATCAACGACGTTTTTCAACACACTTGTGAAGAAAATAATACTAAAAATAAATTTTCCTCGGAGTTTCCAGGTAGTAAACTTTCCATAATGTTAAGGGCTTCACATCTTATATCGGGCGGTGTACAACATAAATAATTTTCTTCATAATTAGTATTTCTCGACATTTTAATTAATAAATAACTGTAATTTCACCAGTGAAAACGAGTTTCTTCGCTATGGCGGGAAAAATTAATCAGTTTTCATATGCGCGCGCATCTTACAATAGCGATCGGCCATGGGCTAAAAGATTTCATTTTTTTTTGGCTTTTCGCTTTCCTTCCATCAGGCAGAGTAGAGTAATTTTGGCAGGGTCATACATAAAAAAAATAGCCTTAAATAGTTCACTCCTGGACACAGTGGGTACAGTGTTTGTATTGAGTTTTCCTTCTTTTTGCTATGCTATTGTCATTATTATACTACAGTAATAAAATAAATAACTAAATAATGTTGATTTTAAATGCAAATCGTCCTCTAGAGAACATTCAAAACACGCAACTACAAAAAACTAAAAAGGAAAATCAAAGCTGTCAAAGAAAATCCAAAAGCAAAAAACTTTCTGTTTACAAAATAGCTCTAAGAGATAATGAAAATTTTGAGTTGAAATAAATATATATTTTGATGTAAAAGCCTTATATAATAAAAATTACAGTGAATATTTCTCGCAATCTTCAAAACGAACATCTCAATTATTTTACAATAGGAAGGACCCACTTGAACATTTAATTTTCTCGTATATTTAAAAATATTTTCGTTCTGTGAACGTGCGAATCACTCGACCGACCCACACAGCTACTTGACCGATTTTTCAACTTGTGTAAATTGGTTCCACTGTACGATGCCAAAAGAGTATGTATATTAGTTAGGTATTTAAATATACTGACATTTCTGATGAAAACTTTACTAGTAGGTACATACAATGTTGAAACTTATTTTTTATATATATAGTATAGGAGGGCAAACGGAGCAGACGTATCGCCTGATGGTTAGCGATTACCGCTGCCCATGGCCCGCTCCCGCAACACCAGAGGCGTCACAAGTGCGTTGCCTTTTAAGAAGGCAACGCACTCAATTAACAACGATCTATTGAAATTAAATAACTTGTTCTTAATAGCCAAGAATCTCGAATTTCAACCGAAATACTGCCGCTCAAAATTCGTTTCCCTGTTATAAATTATACTTTTGTTGTCAAGTAAGCGAATGGGTTTTATTTAGAAGAAAAATACTTGTCAATAACATTTTAAGGATCTAGGTACCAAAATCTTTGTTCGTTTAATCCCAATACGCCACTGTAGGTATCTATACTAATAGATAGAGCGGAAGAGTTTGTTTATTTGTTTGAACGCGCTAATCTCAGGAAGTACTAGTCCGATTTGAAAAATTCATTCAGTGTTAGATAGCCCATTTATCAAGGAAGGCTACAGGCTATATATCATCACGATAAGACCTACACGAGCGAAGCACCAATGGAGAATGTTCAATGTAAAATTATCACGCTACGGGCAATAGGAGAGGCAAACGAGGTTGCATGGGTCGGCTAGTACATAATAATTCCATTTACAACCTATACATCAGTTTTTGGAGTTAGCAATATGGGTCCTTATCGGCTCACATTTAAATACAAATTAATCATAATAGATGTGGACACAAAATATAAAGTCATGCTTTGTTACAAATGTCGCAGCTCGAGAGCAGTGACAATATGAGAAAGCCGAGGGTATCTGAATTCACCGAGAGAATGAAATTACAGGAGCCCAAACAAATCTTCGGGCTTCTGACTCTTGGTGTGCTGGTTACTTACGCTTACCACAAACAAAACACCCGGAATCTCTTGGGGAGCCTCTATCCTCTATCTCTATTAGCATCGATTGGCACCTTCACGCCTTGCAGTTGTTATGAGTTTTTACTGAAACTAGATTGTTTAGAAAACACTAGTCCACATTGAGTACTTTACTTCATTATTATAAAATCGTGTGGTAAAACGTTCGTGACTCTTAAGTAAACAAAACAAAAGGTGCCATCTATCCTCAAAAAATTAAATATTGTTAAAACATTTCGTAACTACTGAAGAAGGAGCTGGAGTTGTTTTTCTTGATGTTTCAACGCACATTAAAGTTCTTCAAAATACCACGAGATGTCACTACTTGTAGTAGTGGTTCAAATAATGCTCTTCAACAAAAAAATGACTTGTACATTTTATGCATTCTGTGTGAAAACGGTGACAACTTCCATTGATGCCAATTGACACACAAAATGTAGGTCATCATTGCCACAAGTAAAGTAGAAAGTCATATGGTCAATACTAAGCTAAAAGGACTTGAAGGAATCTGCCAAAGTGACTCTAATTTGAGTGATGGAGAGCATGAACAAATCCAAAAGTGATGATGGTGACCATAACTTTCACATTCACATCACTTACTAGGAATGCAGACAATGCAACAATGTTGCATGGTGAGCCACACTATGGCGGTCTATTGAGATGCTTCTGCATCATTAGGCCTCCGCTCGCGCACTAACCAAAAAACCTTGGTATCACGAATGCTGTCGTTTTAGGTTGGTCTTCTGTGAGGGGGTGGTACCGCCCCGGTCACGACGGTCCGTTCGTGCGGAAAGCAGCGTGGCTCTACTACCTTACAAATATATATCACACTTATATATGAAGACGAAAGTTTGTGAATGTATATGTTTCTTACTTCTTCACGCAAAAACCACTGAACGGATTTGGATGAAACTTTACAGTAATATAGCTTATACATCAGAATAACACAAAGGCAACTATTTGCCGCGATAACCGACATACACGCAGGCGGTGCCGCGGGCAACAACTAGTATTTAATAAAAATCCTGTATATAAAAATCAATAGCTGTTTGTTTGTCTCGCTAAAACTCGGGAACGGCTGGGTCGATTTAGTCGATTTTCAGCAGCAGCAGTCCAGGGAAGGTTGGAATGGTGAGAAATTAAAAATAACTTGAAAATCTAAATGACACGTGTACGAAGTAGCGGGCTCAGCTAGTATTTATATATGTGTATAGTGTATGCAACTTTAAAGGGTATAGACAAGTTTATATGGGCAATATATCCTTGCAGCTTTCTGAGGTCTTGGGGCTTTTGGTATGGAATAAAAGTAGTTGGATAAATTTTCATCTCTTTATTTATAACGCTTTTCAAGTTAAATTGTTTAAAATCAATACAAGGTGGTTTTTTCTTTACTATTAGGAGAAAAAGATCTGAAAAAATATTTTAATCATGATTATTCAACGAAAATTCGAAGTTGAAAGGCTTTTTTCCTGTAACTTGTATTTTTCATTGTTACAGAAACGATTATTTTAACGGGAATTAACGCGATTACTTATTAAAAGGTATTACATACCTCTGATTGGTGGTCACAGGCTGAATCAGCCTGTGACCTGTGACCTCGGCCAGTGCAACCTGGTCGAAACGTCAGGCAAATCACAGGTATGTAATACCTTTTAATAAGTGATCGCGTTAATTCCCGTTAAAATAAAATGGAACGCGAACGTTTAAAAGTTAGTATAGTTACAGAAACGCTTTTACACGCATTCAAAAGTAGGATTGAATTGTTTTAACGAACTTATTTAAGGTCCTTCTGATTAAAATAATGTTAAGCTTCAAAACAAAGTAGTAATGTAATGTAATTTTATGCCAATAAAAGTTTAAATTGTTATTTCGCTTATCAATTCACGTGCCTAAAATTATAAATAGATTCTTTACTCATTACCTTGTACAACGTTTACTACCGGTCCTCACAAAAATATATAAATCTTGTCATCTATGTGTAATGTCACCCACCACCTGTTACAATACCTAAATATTTAGGAGTTTTTATATTTTCTAACATTTTTATTAATCATCGCTCAGGGCGTCATGAGTCCCTAAAATACAAGGCTCCACAGCTAAGTTCACCGGCGGCGAATTGGGTCCAAGTGCAGTTCGTCCTCCCAGGCCTTCTCTGTCGCCTACTTCTACAAAATGCGATATTCGCAAATGGAGCTATAACATTAGCCGCTAGTTTCCATGGCGCTTAACATGGTTAGCAGCGATAGATCCTCTGATACGCGGATACGTTCTACCTGGACAATCCTCATTGGGATCGCAGTGGCTCACCCACCACCAATGAAAGACTGGAACGAATCTAAGGCGGCATTGCTAATAATAAAAATAAGACTAGTAATTTAATAGCTAATAATAAACATTTATTTATTTTTCTTCCAAAAATAACATATGATCAAAAATACGAATAAAAGAAGTCTTGAAAAACAATACTTTGGGACCAAAGAGTGTGCCTGTAGTTTACTTTCAACTTTAAAAAGAAAACGGGTTGCACTCCGGGAGTACCAGCAAAAGTGAAAATTTAAAAGTACCTACTAAACACTTGGTGTCACATAATATGTTCATGAATACGGATTTTTAAGTATTGCAATAGCTGTAGATTAAACATAGTATTTTTTTAATTTTTACTATCATTTAATCACCACTCAGGGGGCGGCATGAGACCCTGGAATCTGTGACTCCGCTATCCGATTCGCCAACGGCGTCTAAGTGGGAAACTTCCTTTCGAGCCCTCTTTGCCGCCTTCTTTCGCGAGATGACATCTTAACAGAAGGTTCTGATGACTGCAAGGAGGACCCTACGCTGTTATGTCTAAACTGGACAAATTACAAAATTCCTCACTATACAGTTACCTTGTCCAGTCGACAATGGCCGACTGGACAACTTCCATGACGGGAAAGCCACTACGTGGAGCCTTCAGCCTGGACGACCAGCACGTCATCATAGCTCGACGAACGTACGTACTCACTCGTGGTCACTGGACGCAACATTGCACCGATCGTTAAGCGCGCCGCTCAAAATCAGAATTAGGCATTTTCACAAATCAGGCCCACCTCGCAGAAATTACAGTCGATGCGGGTTGAGAGATCCTCTGAAATAAGATATGCGAGTGAGAGTAAGATATGGCGAATCGCAAATTTCCCAAGCTGGGTGATGGCTTAGCGTCCGATAAGTCATGGAACGGCTAAATCAGGGTACTCTAGTGTTATGGCGATAAGACATGTTTGGGAGGATGTACCCGAGAGGAAACACGGCATCCTCTCGTACCAGCTGACGCAGATGATGCCCGGAAAACTTTGGAGATCACGTCCGGCTGTAACAGAACAGAGTGAAGGAGAGAGCGGAGTGGGATCGGGTGAGGTTTTGAACCATCTTAATTCACCAGGCCCGGGAATGGTCCAGGTTCTGCACTCAGTTCAGGTGCTGGAGATGGCTGAACAACCTCGAAGGATAAAAGCGCAGGCCTGGTGGTAGCAGTAGAAATAGGCTAAGGTGACATTAGATGCAGGACCATGGTACCCTGGTCACCACACACGTACCGTTGTAGGAAAAGGCTGTCGACCACGACCTACTAGAAACTGGACATGAGAGGCTCAGAAAGAGGGAGAGGTGTGATGCGCCGAGGCGGGAGCTAATCATTTAGGTACATACAATCAATATCATCTCACTGTCACGCTGTATTGTGATCTCGTCTAAATGGTAGTGGTGGAGGTGCACGTGTTCGGCTGAAAGATAACACAGTGCATTTGCTTGCATTAAAATAAATCTTGTTTTCTCCGTGTCGGAGTCACAGTGTGGATCGATCGATCTAAGCGGTTTTTAAGAAATGGTGACGTCAGCTTCGCCGACGTCACTTGCATATTTTGTCAAGTGGCACTCATGATTTAAAGCAATAGAAATCGCTCTTAATCAAGTCTAGTCTAGTCTAGTAATCAGTCTTCATTATTACACACGTTGGTAGGTAGGGTTTATTTGCACAGCCAAAGACAATATAAAATTCCAATAGTTTATTGAATCAATGAAGCTACAGTTAAAATCATAGGTCGGTACAACATTATCAAAGTGAATTAGGTGAGAACACCAAAATCCACTGAACGTCCGTGTCAACCTATAACCTCCAGTTTCCAAATGCGTAGGGCCTTATGAGAAGAATCTGGCAAAGAAACTCATGGCCACTCTTTTAAAAGTTACATCTTAACTTATTAGTTACAAACGTTTAATAGTCAATTACAATAATTAAGAAGCCTATGTACTTAGCTTATTTACAGCTTGTCCTTCCTCGTACAATGCCCGTACTAAACTGATCTGTTGATTCTATTTTACTTCAATACGAAACGGTGGGTAGTTAGATTAAGAGCCAAAAGGTTAGTAGTCCCGCAACTCGTGCGGCCGCTCTCTTTTATACCGGCTGCTCGTTTTAACTAGTGGTGACACCTACCACTATATTCGGTGTTACCCGCACACATTTTAGTAACATTTAATATTGCTTACAGAATCGACTAAAACTAAACCAACATTATTAAATCAAGCTGTAAGTAAACTAAGACGTAATAGTCACATCGTTAATAACAAATAATCAGTGCGCCTTCTTTTGCATACACCGTCCACAGATTCCACCCAAACTGCCATGTTTCTCGATGCACAGTTTGACGTTTCGAATAATCGATTGAAATAAACACGAATTCAAATTAAAACTTAAGAAAACTACTCGTTCTCCGACACGGCCGTCCTGATGCATCACACGTCCTCGTGTGAGTCATCTGTAAACAAAGAAAAAAGCAACCACAGTAGCTTAATTTATTCGGCCGGTATTGCCTGGCCGACACAGGCATTCTAAAGGACTTACACGTCTACGTGTTTGTTAACTGAGGAAACATCTGGACAGTGAATCCGTCCTCTCGGCTATTCCTGACCAAATTAAAGATTGATAGAGACCAATTTCAAAGATAAATTATTTTGCCTTCATGATTTCAAATTTGATGTTTCTATTCACGTCAGCATCACGATAAGGTTTTGACCATGCTCATTTATGTCTCTACCAGCATAATCACATAAATCTTAGTACAAACAATAATGATTGTTAACCCAGGTTCAGCACCCCTGTCTAAATCGCCAGTAACAGCGTTAAGACGTTTTGACTTAGTCGCTTAACCAGCAACTGCGTATCACCACTTCACCAGCGGCTTTTTGCTCAACTCTTAACCAGAGATCGAGATCTTTTTATTGTCACTTAACCAGCGACTAACATTCGCATAGCCAGATGCGCACCGCGCACTCTCTACAGATAAGTACTGCACGAGCTACGGCTACAAATGACCAGCGAGACCTAAGGAGGTAGTGAAACCAGGTTACCAACACTAAATCTCTTGTAATTAAATAACTTTGTTTATTAATTAAAATAAACTTAAAGAGTGTCATCCTATCTCTATCAACAATGGTCTGGTTAAACGTCACAAAATACATTCCAAATAATTGTTCACGAACAAAATAAAGACTTCGATTAATTTAATAAACTATTTAAGGATCATTGTTTTCTACATCATGTTCATCGGACAAATCAATAGGGACTTCACTAGTGGGTATCTATCTGACGGTCTGTATTCACTTTGAGTACTGCGAGTGTAGATGATCAATGGTTGGTAGAAAATATGTGTGGGTAGAAAATATGTGTGGACAGCAAATTAGCGGTCTCCCTCTAGTATTTCGGCGACCATGTAAGGACCTTTATACTGTGGGTCTAACGTCATTTGATTGCGATCCTCATTTTCTAAGAGAACGTAGGCACTAATAGAAACGACCTTATTATTTTAAGAACTTTTCGAAAATTACAACTGAAAAGCCTAATGCAAGCAGATTTTCATTCTTTTCTTTAAATAATTATATCGTGTGAAATACAGTAATCGCGTACCTCCTACAGGAAATACACTGAATAAACCCGGATTTCTCGACAGAATTTCTTGTTTTTCTTGTTTTATTAAAAAGACGAGTCTCTCCCATTAGGAATAAACATCCTATGTCACGGGGGACCTTACTAACGTACACAAAGATCACCCAGACTCAGAGCAACAATTCGTGGACCACACTACTATGTTACAATAAGGGCGGGCGTTACCTACCCTCAATAATAGTACTGCACTATATTGTCGTTGGCCCAGAAATCTATCTGACAGAATTTGTCTTATTAAAGAGCATTTGAAACAAAATGAAAACTTCTCACCAAATCTTTCTTGGAGCTGAACTAGAGCTGGTTGGATGGAGCTGACATTCACTGGTTACTCGGTTTGTAAATCGTTTGTCTTGGCATTCATATTGGAACGGCATCTATGACACCACACGAATAAGGTTCAAGTAATCGTCTTCTGCGCTTTGGTTTCCTTTGACTGTCAGGCGAGGTAGTATCTGAAATCTCAGATTATGTGTTAGCAATATTGTCATGAATAAAATTGTCCTAATCTTTACTGGATAACGTAACCCTTTGATTTTGCCACAACTGAGCGCTTGTATTTTTCACACATCACTTCACTTTTACATTTGGAGTAGTTCTCTCACTAGTTGGCGGTTCTCGTATAGCACAAATTAATTTCGTATCGAAAATATTTTTTTTAACGTAGGGTAAACGTAAAATAAAATAATTGCGATCTGCCCTGTATTTTGTGCCTGATCTGTTATGGGTAACCCATATGGGTAATCCATAGGGGTAGTACATAGGAGTAATCCTCAGGTAATCTCTAGGGGTAGTCCACAGGGGTAATTCACAGGTAATCCATAAGGTAATTCACAGGTAATCTCTAGGGGTATCACAGGTAATCTCTAGGGGTATCACAGGTAATCCCACTTCTGATGTCGGAGTCACAGTGTGGATCGATCGATCTAAGCGGTTTTTAAGAAATGGTGACGTCAGCTTCGCCGACGTCACTTGCATATTTTGTCAAGTGGCACTCATGATTTAAAGCAATAGAAATCGCTCTTAATCAAGTCTAGTCTAGTCTAGTAATCAGTCTTCATTATTACACACGTTGGTAGGTAGGGTTTATTTGCACAGCCAAAGACAATATAAAATTCCAATAGTTTATTGAATCAATGAAGCTACAGTTAAAATCATAGGTCGGTACAACATTATCAAAGTGAATTAGGTGAGAACACCAAAATCCACTGAACGTCCGTGTCAACCTATAACCTCCAGTTTCCAAATGCGTAGGGCCTTATGAGAAGAATCTGGCAAAGAAACTCATGGCCACTCTTTTAAAAGTTACATCTTAACTTATTAGTTACAAACGTTTAATAGTCAATTACAATAATTAAGAAGCCTATGGACTTAGCTTATTTACAGCTTGTCCTTCCTCGTACAATGCCCGTACTAAACTGATCTGTTGATTCTATTTTACTTCAATACGAAACGGTGGGTAGTTAGATTAAGAGCCAAAAGGTTAGTAGTCCCGCAACTCGTGCGGCCGCTCTCTTTTATACCGGCTGCTCGTTTTAACTAGTGGTGACACCTACCACTATATTCGGTGTTACCCGCACACATTTTAGTAACATTTAATATTGCTTACAGAATCGACTAAAACTAAACCAACATTATTAAATCAAGCTGTAAGTAAACTAAGACGTAATAGTCACATCGTTAATAACAAATAATCAGTGCGCCTTCTTTTGCATACACCGTCCACAGATTCCACCCAAACTGCCATGTTTCTCGATGCACAGTTTGACGTTTCGAATAATCGATTGAAATAAACACGAATTCAAATTAAAACTTAAGAAAACTACTCGTTCTCCGACACTTCAAGTTAAATTGTTTAAAATCAATACAAGGTGGTTTTTTCTTTACTATTAGGAGAAAAAGATCTGAAAAAATATTTTAATCATGATTATTCAACGAAAATTCGAAGTTGAAAGGCTTTTTTCCTGTAACTTGTATTTTTCATTGTTACAGAAACGATTATTTTAACGGGAATTAACGCGATTACTTATTAAAAGGTATTACATACCTCTGATTGGTGGTCACAGGCTGAATCAGCCTGTGACCTGTGACCTCGGCCAGTGCAACCTGGTCGAAACGTCAGGCAAATCACAGGTATGTAATACCTTTTAATAAGTGATCGCGTTAATTCCCGTTAAAATAAAATGGAACGCGAACGTTTAAAAGTTAGTATAGTTACAGAAACGCTTTTACACGCATTCAAAAGTAGGATTGAATTGTTTTAACGAACTTATTTAAGGTCCTTCTGATTAAAATAATGTTAAGCTTCAAAACAAAGTAGTAATGTAATGTAATTTTATGCCAATAAAAGTTTAAATTGTTATTTCGCTTATCAATTCACGTGCCTAAAATTATAAATAGATTCTTTACTCATTACCTTGTACAACGTTTACTACCGGTCCTCACAAAAATATATAAATCTTGTCATCTATGTGTAATGTCACCCACCACCTGTTACAATACCTAAATATTTAGGAGTTTTTATATTTTCTAACATTTTTATTAATCATCGCTCAGGGCGTCATGAGTCCCTAAAATACAAGGCTCCACAGCTAAGTTCACCGGCGGCGAATTGGGTCCAAGTGCAGTTCGTCCTCCCAGGCCTTCTCTGTCGCCTACTTCTACAAAATGCGATATTCGCAAATGGAGCTATAACATTAGCCGCTAGTTTCCATGGCGCTTAACATGGTTAGCAGCGATAGATCCTCTGATACGCGGATACGTTCTACCTGGACAATCCTCATTGGGATCGCAGTGGCTCACCCACCACCAATGAAAGACTGGAACGAATCTAAAGCGGCATTGCTAATAATAAAAATAAGACTAGTAATTTAATAGCTAATAATAAACATTTATTTATTTTTCTTCCAAAAATAACATATGATCAAAAATACGAATAAAAGAAGTCTTGAAAAACAATACTTTGGGACCAAAGAGTGTGCCTGTAGTTTACTTTCAACTTTAAAAAGAAAACGGGTTGCACTCCGGGAGTACCAGCAAAAGTGAAAATTTAAAAGTACCTACTAAACACTTGGTGTCACATAATATGTTCATGAATACGGATTTTTAAGTATTGCAATAGCTGTAGATTAAACGTAGTATTTTTTTAATTTTTACTATCATTTAATCACCACTCAGGGGGCGGCATGAGACCCTGGAATCTGTGACTCCGCTATCCGATTCGCCAACGGCGTCTAAGTGGGAAACTTCCTTTCGAGCCCTCTTTGCCGCCTTCTTTCGCGAGATGACATCTTAACAGAAGGTTCTGATGACTGCAAGGAGGACCCTACGCTGTTATGTCTAAACTGGACAAATTACAAAATTCCTCACTATACAGTTACCTTGTCCAGTCGACAATGGCCGACTGGACAACTTCCATGACGGGAAAGCCACTACGTGGAGCCTTCAGCCTGGACGACCAGCACGTCATCATAGCTCGACGAACGTACGTACTCACTCGTGGTCACTGGACGCAACATTGCACCGATCGTTAAGCGCGCCGCTCAAAATCAGAATTAGGCATTTTCACAAATCAGGCCCACCTCGCAGAAATTACAGTCGATGCGGGTTGAGAGATCCTCTGAAATAAGATATGCGAGTGAGAGTAAGATATGGCGAATCGCAAATTTCCCAAGCTGGGTGATGGCTTAGCGTCCGATAAGTCATGGAACGGCTAAATCAGGGTACTCTAGTGTTATGGCGATAAGACATGTTTGGGAGGATGGACCCGAGAGGAAACACGGCATCCTCTCGTACCAGCTGACGCAGATGATGCCCGGAAAACTTTGGAGATCACGTCCGGCTGTAACAGAACAGAGTGAAGGAGAGAGCGGAGTGGGATCGGGTGAGGTTTTGAACCATCTTAATTCACCAGGCCCGGGAATGGTCCAGGTTCTGCACTCAGTTCAGGTGCTGGAGATGGCTGAACAACCTCGAAGGATAAAAGCGCAGGCCTGGTGGTAGCAGTAGAAATAGGCTAAGGTGACATTAGATGCAGGACCATGGTACCCTGGTCACCACACACGTACCGTTGTAGGAAAAGGCTGTCGACCACGACCTACTAGAAACTGGACATGAGAGGCTCAGAAAGAGGGAGAGGTGTGATGCGCCGAGGCGGGAGCTAATCATTTAGGTACATACAATCAATATCATCTCACTGTCACGCTGTATTGTGATCTCGTCTAAATGGTAGTGGTGGAGGTGCACGTGTTCGGCTGAAAGATAACACAGTGCATTTGCTTGCATTAAAATAAATCTTGTTTTCTCCGTTATCCTATATTCCGTTTCGCGACTGTATCCATCTTGTTCTGAAGTTCCACGCAGTCAGCACCCTGCTTCACCTCCTTTTTTTTTTTTTTTTTTTTTTTTTTTTAACGTGTGGAAACCCCCTCGGGCCGTCACCCCGCCGGGGTTTGCGGCGGGGCGGTGTGTCGGAATCGAACCGACTAAAACCACACGGTGTGCCACTCTGCGCCTGAGAGAGGGAGAGATCCGGGAACTGCTGCAGTAAGACCTCCGGACCCCTCCCGGCGCCAGCCCGCACAGAAGCGGGCACCCTCCTCCAACACCTCTCCATTTAGGCGACGTACGGCACACGCGTAACGTCACCCCCTCGCGGGTGACCACTAAAGCGGATGGAGGGGAAAACCCGTCCCCACCATCCGCGGCCACACTCAGGGCGGCATGAGGCGCTGGTATGCGCGCCTCCGCCGCCCGGTTCGCCGGCGGCGGATCGGGTCCGAGTGGATATCATCCTCCCGGGCCTTCTCCGCCGCCTCCTTCCGCGAAATTACGTCTTCGCAGAAGGCTGCGACCGCGGTAAAACTGCTGTCGCTACCGGCCATGGAGCGGATGACGGCCGGTAGCGAGAGATCTCCTCCGATGACTGCAGTGAGGGCCCGGCGCTGCGACGCCCAAGCGGGGCAAATCGCCAGCGTATGCTGGGCCGAGTCCTCACTGCAGTCGCAGTGGTGGCAGGCGGGACTCAGTTCCCTCCTGGCGACCGAGTGCAGGTACTTCCCGAAGCATCCATGCCCGGAAAGCACCTGCGTCAGTCGGAAGGAAAGAGTCCCGTGCTGCCGCCCTGCCCACTCGTGGATGACCGGCTGGAGAGCCTCCACGGCGGCGAAGCCAGCGCGTGGAGTCTCCAGCCGGAACGACCAGCGAGCCATCGTGGCTCGACGGGCGGCTTCACGCCACTCGCGTACCTCCTCGGGCGGGGGGCGAATGCCACACTCCGCCCGGAAAGAAGCCACCCGTCGATAAACTTCGGCGAGCACTTCCGCCTCCAAATCCCACGGGGGTGTTCCGGCCAACGCGCACGCCGCCTCGGTCGACACCGTGCGGTATCCGCGTATGGCTCTGACCGCCAATATCCTCTGAGGCCGCCAGAGGCGAGCCTTGTTGAGGGCGGTCAGAGCCGCCACCCACACCGGTGCGCCGTACAGCGCCATTGACCGGACCACCCCCGTGTAGAGGAGTCGCGTTGCGACGCTGGCTCCGCCCAAGTTGGGCAATAATCGCCCAAGGGCGGAGGCAGCGTCGACCAGCTTCGGACCAAGCTGTCGGAAGTGCTCGTCGAAGAGCCACCTACCGTCCAGGATCAGACCCAGATATTTCATCTGGGCCCGAACCGGTACGAGGACCGAGTTGACCTCTATCGAGGCGCCGGGGGGTGGACCACGACGGGGCCCATGAAAGAGCAGGGCCTCCGTCTTGTCCAGGGCCACCCGCAAGCCTAGCGCCTCGATGCGCCCGACCACCAGAGAAACACCCCTGGTGGCCAGGCGCGCCGCCTCCTGGAAGTTTGCCCCCCGAGCTGTGACCAAAGTGTCATCGGCGTAACAAATTACGCCCAGCCCGGGGGGGAGACGTTCCCGCAGGACCCAGTCGTACCCCACGTTCCACAGGAGCGGTCCAAGGACAGACCCCTGTGGAACGCCGCACGACATGGGCCGCCGTCTCAAGACGCCCTCTCGGTCCTCGTACATGACGGTACGCTCCCTCAAATAGTCTGCCACCAGCCGCCTCAGGTACTCTGGCACCCCATGATACTGGAGTGCTTCCCCGATGCAGCTGAATGGCAGACTATTGAATGCGTTGGCGATGTCTAACGACACCGCCAACAGCACGCCGCCACAGCTCACCGCCTCTTCGGTCACGGCCCTAAGGCGCATCACGGCATCGACCGTCGAACGCCCCTCTCGGAACCCGAATTGAGCGTCCGACAGGTCGGGCCCCACCTCGCTGAGATGCTGGACGATGCGGGCAGAGAGTATCCTCTCAAAAAGTTTGCCCGCCTCGTCCAGCAACACGATGGGCCTATAGGCCGTGACCGAATCGGCAGGCCGTCCCGGCTTCCTCAATAGGACCAGCTTCCCGCCTTTCCAGCACTCAGGAAAGTGACCGGACGCCAGGCTGGCGTCCAGCACTTCCCTGAGGCGGTCCGACATATGGTCGAGGGCACGGGCCAGAACTCGGGCAGGAACCCCGTCCGGCCCGGGGGCGGTGTTCTTCGAACGAATTCGCAGAACCGCCGCCCCTACCTCCGATTCCCTCACGGGCGGAACCTCGCCCCCGTCGTCCCTGGCCGGGTAGGCCATCGACGGGGGCGTGTGCTCCGCCCGCTGCGGGAAAAGTCCCTCGACCACTTCCTGCAGGAAGCTGGGCTGGAGAGTCTCGGTAAGGGGGGGGCCCGGCGTGCGGAGCTTTTGACGCACCGCACGATAAGGGCGACCCCAGGGGTCACGATCGAGACTCTCCAGCATCTCCTCTCTCTTCACCTCCTTGGCGCGGCAAATGGCCAGCTTCAGAGTTTTCCGCGCCTCGCGGTACTCCTCGTGAAGCTGGTCCCCGCCACCGTCTCCACGGTGACGTCGCCTGCTGCGGGTGTAGGACCTCCGGGCACGAGTACACGCCGCACGGAGGTCCGCCAACTCCCGGGCTGCTTCACCTCCTGCATCAACTTCAGATCGTCGGCAAACAGTAAACAGGTTAATTTATTTACAAATTCCGGTAAGTCATTTATCATCAAGATAAAGAGAAGAGGTCCCAGATTACTCCCCTGGCTCACCCCCGATCTGGTAAAATACGGTTCAGAAAGATAACCGCCGCCGCGCCGTTTGTTTGTTTGTGTGTCGACATACTGACGTCTATCTCGTAAGTAGTTTGGGAAAAATTTTAGCATGTACGATGTAGATCCGAGACCAGCTAATTTCGATACGAGAACGTCATTTTCGACCGTATCAGCATTCGCCTTGCTGAGATCTAAGTAGACGACATGTACTTGTAAGCCATCATCTATAGAAGACACTAATTCCGACATCCGATGCATCAAATTCCCAGTCATTCCCCGACCCGGGCGAAAGCCATGCTGTGCATCACATAGCTGGGCACTTACTTGCGCAAAAAGGGAGTCGTGAATGGCGGCTTCGAATACCTTATTGCCACTGGCCTGTAGTCGCTAGGTGTTGATCCTCCCTTAACTTTCGGCACCGGATTCACCCGTGTTAGCTTCCAGCGTTCAGGAAACGTAACCGTGTCAATACATGAATTAAATAAATGCATTTAATAGCCTACTGGCGGCATATCTTTAAATCCGCCACTGGCCTACTTAATAGCCTACTGATGACAAAAATCTGCCACTTATATGAGTATGTAGGTACTGTATTTAATTCTATATGCGTTTACTGAAGAGCTGTTAATTTTAAATTACAAACAGACTCTTCAATTTTATATACTTGTATTGATATTCCTCTGTCCTCTATCCGGACTATCCGTGTGGTAGCGGATTAAGAATACGGAGTGTTACCGTTCATCCAAACTACGCAGATCACAGGGGCGTCTTTACCTATAGTGCTAGGTGTGTGGTGCTCACGGGCGCAGCAGTGTCAAGGGTCGGGGCGCTATAGACGCCTCTGCCTCTGGCAGAACAACATCACTGCAAAGAGAAGGAAAACTTGAAACAGAATCGATTCCAGCGCGTCTGGTCTGGACATGAAGAGTAAGCCAAAATCTCCTTTCTAAGGAAAGGTCCATATCCAGCAGTGAACTATTAATGTGATGTGATAGATATTCCTTAAAATAAGTAACTCTTTCAGGGAAGGTCAAGCCTAAGTGCTCGAATCTTTTACAATTCTTCGCCGTGATTATTTTATATTAACTTAGTAATAACCCAAACACCAAAAATAACAACAATTATAACCAACTATAAACTATTTTCTTTTTCATAAATTTAAATAGGAACCTCATTTTGCCATGACACTAGTTGTAAATGACGTAAGAAAATTTGTCTTTGTTAACAATGGAGACGGGGATGTGAGAATCATTATAATCGCCTCGGTATGTATCTTAAATAAATATCATCTTTAATAGTTTATAATAACACCTTATAATGTAAAATTTTAAAGTGGAAAACTCATCTGATGTTATGTCTTGTTCTACATGGTGTGTTTCATTTTGACATCAATTATTAGAAAAGATGATAAAACAACAATGATACAATCATTTTTCTTATCTAACTCGTGTGTAAATATAATACGTATCCATTAGCCACGATATCTAACTTACACACTTTAACGTCATAGATTTAGAATTTTCTACGTTATCGATTTGAGTTGGTACTGTGAAACGAGGCAACATTTGTAACTACTCTGTTCACTCATTCGCTCGCTGTCTCGCAATTCGTGGATAGGATAGATCCCGCGCAGTGTGTCACGACTTTTAAAAAATCTAGATCTGCAATTGAGCTGCTCGTCTGCTATAGTTAACTTTTGATTACCCAACAAATAATCGTAAGTAAAATTATTTGTGTTATAATATAAATATCTTTATAAATATAATAAAATCGATTGTTTAGTATGTCAGTGATATTAACCTATAAAACAGTATTTTTTTAAATTTTATTTAATGAAAATGATATTATGCATTAATTAGAACACTTCTTGTGTGGTCATCATAATTGATATTGTTACATCATTATTTCGACAACACAAAGAAATTCGCACACTTACGTAATGGTGTTACGACACCTTGTGTCTTGGAATGACATTGATCCTGACCTAATTCCAAAGAACAAATTCAGAAACCAATTTAAATCTTGACAGGGACTAAATATAGTTTGAAATCGTACTTTACTTAATAATGTGGCACTCACTAAGTTCTTTTGCGGTACTCATGGTCAGGGGCGTTGCTTTGACCTCAGGCTGAGGCAATACTTTTTTTATTAGAATTCATACTATCCATATCAATATTATAAATTTAAAAGCAACTCTGTTAGTCTATATAATACGGAGATATTCCGATTTTTGAGGAAGGGCATGGGCTGCTCTTAACCGCGAAAACTGACATACACGCGGACGGAGCCGCGGGCAAAAGCTAGTGGCTAATAGAAAAAACTAAGTAATTCTGACATAATTGTCAACATGTGTAGCAAATGAGTACTGAAAACCTTGTACTATGACCTTGTGTTAAAATCATGATAATCTCTGAGATAAATTTAAAATTGATTTTCCTGTTAATCAACTTCTGAGTATAAATTCCACTTTGTCTTGCAGATTAATAATTCAAAATTTTTTTCATTTTTTTTAGTACAAACATGGGTGTACCTGCTGGTAATGCTGAAAACGGAAAGAAAATCTTCGTCCAGAGATGTGCACAGTGCCACACTGTAAGTAATCTATACTAATATATAAAGCTGAAGAGTTTGTTTGTTTGAACACGCTAATTTTAGGAACTACTGGTTCAATTTGAAAAATTCTTTCAGTGTTAGATAACCCATTTATCGAGGAAGGCTATAGGCTATATATCATCACGCAAAGACCAAGGAGAGACGCTAACGAGGTTGCATGGGTCTGCTAGTTGCATACATAAGTAGAATATTTATGACTGAACGGTTGGCCTGGTTGGTTTAATCAGTTGCCACACCATTCTATACTAAGCCAGGTAAGTGGGTTCAAATCCCACATGAGACAATGCTTTGTGTGATACACAAAACCCTACAACCCGCAACATGGTATGTATATTCCTAATGTATATGTAAAAAAAAACTTTTATATATAGTTTTTAACCTGTTCAAGTTGAATGATTGAATGTACTTTTTATAACCTATTATGTGAGTCATGATTTCCATAAATGATTACAACACTTATAGTGGCATTGCTAACAATGTCTGACATTATATTCTAACAATTACATACCTTAATGGAGCTTATAGAAACTGCATTTGAATTTTATTTTATGATATTTTGTTTCACCCAGTATACAAATAAATGCATACATAACAAATGATTGCTCTTGACTCCTTAAATATACAAATATTGTCTATAATATACAACGAGAGATAATTGAACATGTGTATGATATCTATTACATTACAAGAATTTTTGAATCAGAATAAATGCAGAAGTGTGTTTTAAATTGCAATTAGTAAGACAGATTTATCTAAGAAGTCTTTATTCGAAATTACATTTTTATTTTACATAGAAAAATATGTGTGTAAAAGATATGAATATGGTGCATATGTCCCTCTTCAATACTGACAATAAATAAAAACTTGCTCCAAAAAATGTAGATTCAAATTAATTGAATTTCTGTAATTTCAGGTTGAATCAGGTGGTAAGCACAAAGTAGGCCCCAACCTCCATGGCTTCTTTGGCAGAAAGACTGGTCAGGCAGCTGGATTCGCATACTCAGATGCTAACAAATCCAAAGGTAAATCTAAATAAGTCACATTTAATAACAAAGTAACAGTGAAAATGACTGCACTGACGTGCAAGTATGATTGCATGGTTGGCCTAGAGGTTTAAGAGGTCGCCATGTGCTTTCTACCGTGCTAAGTGTTGGGGATTCTAATCCCACATAGGTCAACACTTTGTGTGATCCACAAATTGTTTGTTCTGGGTCTAACTGTTATTTATATCTGCTTCATGTTGTAAAGTCCACCACAACACAGGAAGTATATTCCTAATGCAAGAGTTGACTTTTTAAAGTTTGTGGTTGCATTGATAAGTCTGACAACTTCCACATAGAGAACACTTTAGTTTTTGAAGCATACTCGATCCTACTTATAACATAATTTGTCATCAGCTACAGATCATATTAGTTGCAACCTTAGAGCATATATACATAGGGGGGGCTGCGGATATGGGCCGAAAGCATGATCGGAGCAGAGAGAGAGACTGAGTTTGGTTAGAGTCTGTCTCTCATGCAAGCTTCTGATTGATTGATGTATTTTCCGTCAAGTCAGTCATGCAAATTGGTATGTGTGTCCACCATATATATACATATGTTCTAAAGTTGCAACTAAAATGCACGAAATTTTACCGTCTGTAAACATAAACTGAATTATTGACAACACACACACACTTACAATAGGGGTACACTTCTATAATGAAAATATAAAAACTGGCCCAAGAAATACAGAAGTCATACTGTGACATATTAATATTTATTATTAGTAGTATGTAATATAAAAAAAATAAAAAAAAATTATTTAATTGTGTGTGAACAAATAAATGAATGAAAACTAAATGTGTTTTTGCTTGCTACCATCGGAAGTCAATACCAACGAACAAACCAACTGACCCTCGCCAGAATAGAACAAATAAACAAATTAAAAACAAATATCTCGGGCGCCAGGCTTGGGTCTTAACCAATAATTTTCCCCCGATGGTAACTTACAAACAAATCCTAAAAATAACAAACCAATGCCGTGGATAACTCGGCCAACATTGAACCCTTAATCTAGGGCGGGGAGTACTGACTGATGAACAAATAGTTTAAAAGCAGATTTATTAACCCGTAGTATCTGAAGGGTAAGGTCTTATAAACGGATAACCTATGCTTATAGTAGCGCTACACTGGTTACTGTTTCTGTTGTCATTGCAATCCTCTTAAGTTAAAATTCTACGTTACATGAGCCAGACAGGAGATGTCTGGCTGTCCTTCTCTTTGGCTTCTTCACCCGTTGAAGTTAAGGCAGCCTCTTGCTTCTATGGCTATTATACCAATGCCATAGGTAGATTCATGGTTAATTTAATGTAAATGGGGAGCAACTTTACACAACAAACCTTTGTAAAAATAGGTTATAAAAAAATGTAATGTTCTAATGAGGATAATACTAATATCCCAGAAAAATTCCAGTATAAAAATATAAGAAAAAAAAGAAAGGAAAGTAAAAAAGAAAAACGGAAAGAAATAAAGAAAAAGAAAAGAACCAAAAAAAAGAAACCCCGCGCTTCTTGCTAAAACAAAGATAATTCACTGGTTAATTACTTTATCACTCTGGTTATCAATCCTATTCTCAATAGTAATGATTCAGTACTTACCAGAGTTTCTTTTATCAACAATATTTCAAAAATCCTTCAAAGCTCCAAACAATAGCAAGTAACAAAATAACGTGTCAAATCCTTAGAAAATCCAACGAATCCCTTGGCGAATCCTTCGATGTTAGTTTCTGTAAGTGAAATCAACTATTTACAGCAAAATTCGCTTCAAACAACAAACGTGCTTGTCGAACGTGGCTTCACCATTTTCACTTACCCGAAAAAGTCGAAATAACCATTAATTCACGATAACCAACAGCGGGGCATCTTCCGCCGCATTTATCTGGCCATGGACCGTGGTGATTAGCCAAATTAAGAACGATTCAACAAGAACCAACAAATTGTTAAAATATGTCAACCACTCTCTCCCAATATCCGACCGTAAAAAGAATGACAAACTAGTAGAGTGTTCCCAGCCACAAAATTACCTCAGAGCGCCATCGGAAGGGACAACTCTTAAATAAATCGATCAGTCTACCAAATTTCCATAGATTATGTCAAACTGATGTGACATCTGTCAAAACTAAACTCACAACAAGGAAATGGTATCAAAACGAATAGGTTATAATTTCTAGTGTATAAGTCGATACTACGACGTTACATTACATACCAACCCAAAAAAAAAAGATTAAAAGAAAGGACTCTTTCTTTTAAGCTGCAAAGTAACAACCAAACTGAACTAAAAAAGCATTCGGGAACATCTAAAATTTCGACTCTGACTCTACAAAAAGAACTCTAAACAAATCTCTACAAAAACTCTATAAATGACTCTAATAGAACAATATCAAACTTTACTAAAGCAAATATCTGTTAGGAATGTAATTCCAACAAAGACAGCAATAACCAAGTAGTGCGGCTGAACACCTTCGTCACCGACTCTAATAGAATAATAACAACTTTAGAAAATAAATCTTAAACAAACATCCATTAGGAATTGAATATCTAATAAAGATAACAATATCCAAGAAGTGCGGTTGGACACCTTCGTCACCGACTCTAATAGAATAATAACAACTTTAGAAAATAAATCTTAAACAAATATCCATTAGGAATTGAATATCTAACAAAGATAACAATATCCAAGAATTGCGGTATGACACCTTCGTCACCGACTCTAATAGAATAACAATAACTTTACAAAATAAACCTTAAACAAATATCCATTAGGAATTGAATATCTAACAAAGATGACAATATCCAAGAAGTGCGGTTGGACACCTTCGTCACCGACTCTAATAGAATAATGTATAAAAAGATTTGTGTATTGTGATCGGCTCAACACCACCGAACTACCGGGCACAATACAACAAAAGGCAAACAAAATGTTCCACACTTTGAAAGAGTGTGAACACAAAAAAAAATTGTGTATTGTGATCGGCTCAACACCACCGAACTACCGGGCACAATACAACAAAAGGCAAACAAAATGTTCCACACTTTGAAAGAGTGTGAACACAAAAAAAATTGTGTATTGTGATCGGCTCAACACCACCGAACTACCGGCACAATACAACAAAAGGCAAACAAAATGTTCCACACCTTGAAAGAGTGTGAACATAATAACAAACAAACAAAATATTCTACACTTGGAAAGAGTGTGAATATAATAATAAATATAATAATAAACAAAATATTCCACACTTGGAAAGAGTGTGAATATAATAATAATAAACAAAATATTCCACACTTGGAAAGAGTGTGAATATAATAACAAACAAACAAAATATTCTACACTTGGAAAGAGTGTGAATATAATAACAAACAAACAAAATATTCTACACTTGGAAAGAGTGTGAATATAATAATAATAAACAAAATATTCTACACTTGGAAAGAGTGTGAATATAATAACAAACAAACAAAATATTCTACACTTGGAAAGAGTGTGAATATAATAACAAATAAACAAAATATTCTACCCACAAAAAGGGCTCAAATACAACCTATCTAGACACTGAAACAAAAACAAATTTGCGGAACCGCGTAAAGGTCCGTCTTGATGCAAATATATAAAGTGTTCTATATAATCTAAGGGTAGTCACCATGTCGACCTGTTTCTGCAATAATTAACGAACATCCCTTAGGACCCACAACATCCGACATGACGACGCCTGACAGTAGCTATCTTGCGATAGCTTCCACCACAAATAAACATAATACTAATGTAGCTATAAGCCAATAAAAAAGGTCCTAAATAGACTACCTAACAATAAAAGGATAGGAGACACTAAACAAGGACTCCTAACAAATTTACAAAATAATACTAAATATCCCTTTAGTCGCCTTCTACGACACCCATGGAAAAAAATGGGGATGAGCTATTCTTCACCGACCCAACACGGCTAGGTTCCAGCTGATGATGTTGCTGTTCATCCTTCCTCATATCCTTTAGTCGCCTTTTACGACACCCACGGAAAGAAATGGGGATGAGCTATTCTTAACCGGACTCAACACGGCTTGTTCCTTTAGTCGCCTTTTACGACACCCACAGGAAGAAATGGGGATGAGCTATTCTCAACCGGACTCAACACGGCTCATTCCTTTAGTCGCCTTTTACGACACCCATAGGAAGAAATGGGGATGAGCTATTCTCAACCGGACTCAACACGGCTCTACTAAATAGTAAAACTTCCAAAAATTAAAAATGACAAAATACCTAATGGCGTAACAAACAATGATGCTCTTGAGAGGCCCTGTAAAAGGCAAACGCCATCTGAACTCCTCTCAAGAACACAAAATCTAACAAATTCAACAAACAAAAGGCTCTTGCTACTAAACAAAAGAAAAGTAAATACTAAAACCGTAGCAAGACTCACACTGCCATTCAAAACGAATTGGCTGTGAGGAACAAATTCAGACCAAGTACGATGATCCTCTTTAACAAAACGTGTATTACCAGTCTCCACCGTCTTATTATATTTCCCTACTGTGTTAATTTTTGGAGTATACAACGCGTTATGAGATAATTTTGTAATGTTGTAACTCTTCTTGAAATCTACAGAATATTTAGAAATGAATTGAGTACCGTTATCACAAACTACAATCTTAGGGCAATCAATTTTAAGATTATTTTCTTTTTCCCGGGCTCTAAAATCAAACAATGTTGTTTCTTTTACTAATGGGAAAATCCGGTAAAACTTTGTGGAAATATCTACAACCGAAAGAATAATTTTATGTTCAGAGTAAATTTCAGGCAAAATTCCAATTAAATCAACCAAAAGCACTACCCTAGGGCGGTCCAACTTTTCAGGATTAACCACAACACTTGAAGACAGAGACATGCTGTGTGTAAAGGCCTTACGAATGTTACCAGATTTAATATTTTTGTGGACTTCGCTAAACATGCCGTTCCAAAAATAATGTTGTTTTAATTTCTCAATAGTTTTATGAATTTGAAGGTCAGAATTAATTTCATCATGTTTTAATTTAATAGTATCAAAAATGGGTTCTTTAGGACTCATTACTTTAGAATTAAATTTACTAATCTGTAAACCCGAAAATTTATTTTTAACAATGGGAAATTCTTTACTACAAGTGACCTCGTCAGGGCGTTCAGTGTGTCTAACAATTTTTTTAAACATCGAGTCATCTCTAGTTTTCTCCGGAACCGGAGCTCGACGGGGCCTAAACAGTTCTTTGGACTCTTGCGAGTTTTTCTGGGTCGAATTGCACACATCACAAAACTTTGTGACAACTCCCAACTTCTGGCACTTGAAACAAATCATACCCTGAATTGAAAGACAATTTTTATAAGTGTGTCCGATTGACTTACACTTCAAACAAGTAATTTTAGTATCATCTGACCTAACAGCGTTAGACTCTAGTTTTAAAATATCAAAAGGTTGGGAAAAATCTTTAAGAGACTCCCGGTTAACGAAAACTTCCAACTCCTTACCCAAACCCACAAAATCATCAAGCATAGAAATCTGTCTACCAAAAACATAAGGACCATAAATTGGCAACATGTTGTGCTTAATTATAGCTATGATCACCGACTCTGGAATAGGGGTGCCAAGGTGACTAGTAATATCAATAAGTTCTGAAATGAAATCCGGAAGTGACTCACCAGGCTTCTGTTTGCGGGTACGAAGGTCATGCCCCATAAGGTAATCATAATCAGGCCTATCAAAACGTTTGAGTAAAGCAACCCTAAGCTCATACCACGAAGAGATGTTTCTACGAGTAACCCGGAACCATTTGACTGCGATACCTGCAAGAAGATCAGGGAACGAAGCGACCAACACAAATTCATTGAAGTTCCTAGACAAGAAGTACTCCTCAACCCGAGCAATAAATTCTCTAACACAGGTAGTACCGTCAAAAACAATCTTGCTTTTAGTCAAATCAGGCGGCCTCGAAGTGGAAATAGGCAAGTTCCTCCTAATGTGCTCGTTCATGGTGCTGGTGCGAGAGCAGTAGAACTATGAACATCCACCAAATCCGGTATGCAATTAATCTCCGCTGGCAAACGGTGGACATTGAACTCCCTTGTCCATAATGAAAACCGACGATAACCACAAAACTCTAAAATAGAAGTCAAAGTGTTCAGTATTCAAAGCAAACTCAAATCCAAATTTAACCAAAAGTGAAATGTTATGAAACGATAACTTTAAATTTATTTCAAAGCAAAATGATAAAAAAAGGTTAATTTTTCAAAGCAAAGTCAATCCCGAGTTCATTCAGAAGTGAATGTTCTAAAAGGATAAGTTTTAATTTATTTATAAGCAACATGATAAGAGAAGTTAATTTTTCTTTAAGCAATGTCAATCCCGAGTTCATTCAGAAGTGAATGTTCTAAAAGGATAAGTTTTAATATATTTATAAGCAAAATGATAAGAGAAGTTAATTTTTTTAAGGCAATGTCAATCCCGAGCTCGTTCAAAAGTGAATGTTGTGAAAAGATAGGTTTTAATTTATTTATAAGCAAAATGATAAGAAAAGTTAATTTTATTTAAAGCAATGTAAATCCCGACTTCGTTCAAAAGTGAATGTTGTGAAACGATGAGTTTAAATTTATTTATAAGCAAAATGTTAAGAAAAGTTAATTTTATTTAAAGCAATGTAAATCCCGACTTCGTTCAAAAGTGAATGTTGTGAAACGATGAGTTTAAATTTATTTATAAGCAAAATGTTAAGAAAAGCCAAGTTATTTAAAGCATAGCCAAATTCAAGTTCATTCAAAAGTGAAGCCTTGTGAAGAGATATGTTTAAATTTATTTAAAAGTGAAATTATAGCAAATGTTAAGTTTTAATATAAATGTCTAATTTTTTTAAATTAAAGAACATCTGTAGATTGCAATAACCACTCACAATTATTGTAAAAGCTAGGTAATACAAAGTTAAGCTAGGCTGTTTTAAGTTCAATTTACAAAAAGTTAAAATATAATATTTCCAATACTAATGTTTATCAAAGTGAAGCATTATTTTAAAGATGAACAATATCAAGCTATGATTGACAATAGTCAAAGCAAAAGCTTTGCCGAGTAGACTTTATATAAACACATCCAAAATTATTAAATTGCAAAACACAATGTTGAAGTAATCTATACCCTTAATAGAGAATACAATAAGCAGTAGAATAACCTTAATTATTGTTGTTTTGTTAAAGTAAAAATAAACATTGTGTGTAAAGGTCACAATGGTGTAAAACAATTGTTGCAAAATTGCAAATAAAACCGTACTTAATGTTAACAATTAATAAAAATAACACAAATAAAACACAAAAACATAGAATAGTGTTAAAAAAAAGTAGGATGCAATAACAACAGTATCCAATTTAACCTTCAGAAACTACTTCAGTCCCTGTTCGGGCGCCAAATTGTAATATAAAAAAAAAAAAAAAAAATTATTTAATTGTGTGTGAACAAATAAATGAATGAAAACTAAATGTGTTTTTGCTTGCTACCATCGGAAGTCAATACCAACGAACAAACCAACTGACCCTCGCCAGAATAGAACAAATAAACAAATTAAAAACAAATATCTCGGGCGCCAGGCTTGGGTCTTAACCAATAATTTTCCCCCGATGGTAACTTACAAACAAATCCTAAAAATAACAAACCAATGCCGTGGATAACTCGGCCAACATTGAACCCTTAATCTAGGGCGGGGAGTACTGACTGATGAACAAATAGTTTAAAAGCAGATTTATTAACCCGTAGTATCTGAAGGGTAAGGTCTTATAAACGGATAACCTATGCTTATAGTAGCGCTACACTGGTTACTGTTTCTGTTGTCATTGCAATCCTCTTAAGTTAAAATTCTACGTTACATGAGCCAGACAGGAGATGTCTGGCTGTCCTTCTCTTTGGCTTCTTCACCCGTTGAAGTTAAGGCAGCCTCTTGCTTCTATGGCTATTATACCAATGCCATAGGTAGATTCATGGTTAATTTAATGTAAATGGGGAGCAACTTTACACAACAAACCTTTGTAAAAATAGGTTATAAAAAAATGTAATGTTCTAATGAGGATAATACTAATATCCCAGAAAAATTCCAGTATAAAAATATAAGAAAAAAAAGAAAGGAAAGTAAAAAAGAAAAACGGAAAGAAATAAAGAAAAAGAAAAGAACCAAAAAAAAGAAACCCCGCGCTTCTTGCTAAAACAAAGATAATTCACTGGTTAATTACTTTATCACTCTGGTTATCAATCCTATTCTCAATAGTAATGATTCAGTACTTACCAGAGTTGCTTTTATCAACAATATTTCAAAAATCCTTCAAAGCTCCAAACAATAGCAAGTAACAAAATAACGTGTCAAATCCTTAGAAAATCCAACGAATCCCTTGGCGAATCCTTCGATGTTAGTTTCTGTAAGTGAAATCAACTATTTACAGCAAAATTCGCTTCAAACAACAAACGTGCTTGTCGAACGTGGCTTCACCATTTTCACTTACCCGAAAAAGTCGAAATAACCATTAATTCACGATAACCAACAGCGGGGCATCTTCCGCCGCATTTATCTGGCCATGGACCGTGGTGATTAGCCAAATTAAGAACGATTCAACAAGAACCAACAAATTGTTAAAATATGTCAACCACTCTCTCCCAATATCCGACCGTAAAAAGAATGACAAACTAGTAGAGTGTTCCCAGCCACAAAATTACCTCAGAGCGCCATCGGAAGGGACAACTCTTAAATAAATCGATCAGTCTACCAAATTTCCATAGATTATGTCAAACTGATGTGACATCTGTCAAAACTAAACTCACAACAAGGAAATGGTATCAAAACGAATAGGTTATAATTTCTAGTGTATAAGTCGATACTACGACGTTACAAGTACTATGCATTGACATATCATATCATAAATTCAAAGTTATAAACAGTGTAGCTCTAAAGACAAAACTATGAAGATTTGCCATACATTTATATTGTATTATTTTACAGATTTTGCTATGCATGTAATAATATTTCACAATAGGGACATAGGGATCGCTAATGAAATGAAAGATCAACGTAATAACTAACTAATACACTTCATTACATAAAGGAGTGTCACTTTGTTACATAAGAAACAACTTTTTATGTGATTTAAGCAACCTTTTGCAATCAGTATTACATATTTGATAAAAAAAAATGATTACAAAATCAATCATCACTTATCAGTCACATGCTAACAGCACTCTGGTACTTCTTACTCTAGAGTATTTTATTAATTAAAAATTTATCTTTCAAGGCATCTCATGGAATGATGATACCCTCTTTGAATACCTCGAGAACCCCAAGAAGTACATCCCTGGAACCAAGATGGTGTTCGCCGGTTTGAAGAAGGCCAATGAACGAGCAGACCTGATTGCCTACCTTAAATCAGCAACCAAGTGATTTGGAAAATCATAGACAAAATAATTTAACAAAATAAGAAGCATTTTTCATTATATTTCTGAAAGATACTTCTTATTTTATAGCCCAATCAGTATCATTACTTGTATTCAGCAATGTTGGCATTGTATGAAACATTTAGCCTAATCCATACTTCATGTTATTAGCTGTTTCGTTTTGTAAGTTACAGTTTGGAGTACATATATGACTATGATGTACTCATTTGAAATAGTTGTGAGTGGAATTACTGTTATTAAATTATTAATAGATATCCTCTTAACTTTTCATTTGTGAGTGTTCCTGTTTCATTATTTATTTTTTCTGTACAAGCAAAATTAATATTCGTGATGAATTAATTCTGGAAATAGTTACCAATTAATTATTAGTGCTTAACAAAAATATTTAATAAATTATTTTAATTTCATTTTTTTGCATTTCTTTTACTTCCGCTTGATAAGTTGAACTATGATTTTCAAGGAGACACTTTGCCTGAGGTAGCGAGTGCGCTTAACTTCCTAACAGGCGAGAGCTTCGAATAAATTTTGTGCAAACAAGAGAACACCTACCGTCCTAGTCAAGTTGACATTTTACAAGAGTAAACGTAACGAAAACTAACATTTATTGGAATGACGTCATCTTAAGGCGAAGTCACGTGGTCAAAACTAAATACTTGCCAATAATACAAGAAACTAGAGGCGTTAGCGAATCTAATGAGAATTTTAATGCGAAACACTTGCTTTTCTGAGCCACTTCGACAAGTGTGGTGCGTGTGTGTGTCATCTTTATTATTCTGGGAGAGATTCAAAGGGCGGTAACGCACTATTGAGCCAAGTGTCCATGGGTTTTGGTCGTCACCATTCATCTACCGAAGAGTACTGCCTTCTATACAGCGCTGGCTAGACGAGTTTATGTAGGGTGTTTCAAGTTTTCCTTTGTCTTTGCTGTGATGTCCTGCCTGGTACCCTCTTTACTACCCAATGGGATGAATAGAGGTGCGTCTGGATCGAGGGCCTGTTTGCCCGGTTTTTTTAGTTTTGCGAAATGATATAAGGTTTAGTAGCAGTGTAGTACGCCCACGGGCCAGGTGATGTGAAAAATGCAAGGCAACGATTTGATCAGAATGGTAAACAGTAGCTAGTTCCGCAAAGTCCAAACTCGAGCTGAGTGTTTTGCACTGGAAGTGGCCTATGTCCAGTTGTGGGCAGTAATAGGCTGATGATGATAAAATAAGATTTTAATGGAAAAAGTTACCTAAAGCGAACATGAAATAAAGCTGATACGTATAAATCCAGACGCATGTATTCGTATAAACTGGCATAGTGTAAATCACCTTACGGTTGGTGATACTTTAATCCTAATACATCAAGCAATGTGCAGTGTGCACGGATGACCTAGTTGTCACTGCCTACTGCTCTGAATGTTGTGGGTTGATCCCGCAGGTGACAACACTTTGGGTGATCTAGAAAGTATTGTCCTTTGGTATAACTTTGAAGTCCAGGCTAATTAAGGCCAGCAATGTACTTGTGACGCCTCTTTTAACCGTTGTTGCTTCAATTAAACGTTCATAAATGTCACCTAATGTCTTAATTGAATAAACGAATTTGAGTCTGGTGTTACAGGTGTCCATGGGCAACGGTAATCGCTTTCCATCAGGTGATAAGCCTGCTCGTTTGCCCGCGATTCCAAAAAAAAAGTACGGACAAAGTTTTGCTATGTCATTATCGATCCAAATTAGTTACTTAACCGGAACAATATTATGAGGACTACAATAAAATGTAATTTACCAATTTTTTTTACTTCATAAATATTTGTTGCTGTACTGCTGTACTTCTTCTTCTTTGATAAAATGGCAATCAGCTGTAACAAAACGTGTGAACGTGATATCTTAAGTCATGATGACATTTTAATTTGTGTCAAATCCAAATCTTTCAAACCAAATGGGGAAATGGGGAATTGCGCTTTCGCCCAGGGTGTTTTTCAATGAAATAATTTGTGGTGATAAATAATTGTATCAAACTGTATCAATGGAAACATAACTCTTTCGAAATACTAGTGATTAATTGTGTATGTAAATAATTATTGTGGTTTTATTTAATGCATTCGCTCTCGGTTAATCAGCGGTAAGTCTTTTTATTTTTGATTGAATTTTGTATTAGAATTATACGGTGACCGTCAACCTTGATTAGTTTTCATTCATAAAAAACTTAAACAGGGTTAAGTATTCTATTTCAAATACGAAAAAGTATAATAGTAAGTAGTTTCTCAAAATATAATTTAAAGTAAAACATTAGGTTGCAATATATTTATAAGGTTGACTGACATTGTACTATAACTATTAATAGGTGTATGATGTTGATTTTCTATTTTATTTTCGTTATTCAATTTTATTTTCGTTACACTTTCTTTACCAGATCATATCAACATAAGTACCAAAGAAACGAATGCAATTGAAGATCAGCTAAGTAACAAATACTGAAAATGTCCAAAAAGTTTAATGTTGTGTTAAGCTACCATGATATTATACTCCGTCAATCAGATGTTGAACTTTTAACTGGAGCACATTGGTTGAATGATACCATAATCTCATTTTATTTTGAATACTTAGAACAAGTAACCTTTAATAAAGCAAAAGAGCTACTCTTTGTATCACCTGAGGTAACACAGTGCATAAAGATGGTTAAAACCGATGAGATTCATACGTTTTTAGACCCACTTGGTATAAGTTTCAAACAGTTTGTGTTTTTCCCGCTCAATGATAATGATACACCGGATGTGGCTGGAGGCTCACACTGGAGTCTCCTTGTGTACTCGAAACCAGAAAATAGTTTCTTCCATTTTGATTCTTCGTATGTTTCTAATCATAATGCTGCTTGGGAATTTGCAAGTCACTTAATTCCGTACTTAACTAAAGTTGGTAAGTATTCCGTTCACGTAATTGTTGTTCACAAGATTAAATAATAATCCAAATATTTATAATGTCTCTATGTTGAATAAAAAATAAAAAACATTATGCAAATTTTCAGGAAGCATAAATTTTGCTGATAAGGACTGTGCTCAGCAAAACAATGGTTATGACTGTGGTGTACATGTCATATGCAACACTGAGAGACTTGCGGAATATGCCCATAAAAATGGATTAATTGGCAACTCAGACATGACTGTCAAAATAAACCCTAGTGCCAAGAGGAAAGAAATACTAAGTATAATTAATAATCTTCGTCAATCTGCTTAACTTAACTGTTATCTATGTACTCCTGTTGCAATTAGAAATTTTATTTTGTTGATAATATTTGTATTAAAATTTGATTCAGCGCTTTAAGAGTTTGTTTCATTTAGAAAATAAAGTCACTAAATGAAGATTTCCAATTGAAGTATTTGTGCAATCTGCTTGCTTTACGGCATTTAACTGTAGACATTATAATCACAAATTTAAACAAAAAAACTGACTTCAAGAACTAAACCAAATTGAAATGGGACCACATGGGAAGCACTAGCTTCTAAATAAAAAAAAATTATCACAATCACAAAACAGTCAAAAGTTATGAGGTAACAAATATATAAAAAAAACAGTCAAATTATATAACCTCCTCCTGTTTTTAAGTTGGTTAAAAAATCATTTATTATGGTTAAGCAACACTGCAGTATTGAATCATCATCATCATTATCATCACCAGCCTCTTGCTGTCCACAGATGAATAAAGGCCTCCATTTAAAATCGTGGTTTCTTACACAATATTGGCAAAAGAGACTAATATTGGTGCCAATTCTGTTGTTCATAACTCTCTAAACTAAAATGACTAATATTTAGTATAGTTCTCTCGAATTATTTTATGTATTTCTAAAAAACCTAGAAGTAAATATATTTACTTTGACACAACCTGTTGAACCTACAAAATGTTTAGAGATTGACTAAATTTAAACATGGAACAGTAAAATTAGACGTCGTCTAAATAGATGCCTACTAATTAAGCGACTAAACTCTATTTAATATTAGTCTTTATGACAATTTTATTGGGGCATAACAACTACGTGATTTCTTTACCTATTCATAAGTTTCAATTAGCCAGTAGGTCTGTACCTGCTGTATGCTACCATAAGCTCTGAAACCCTAAACCCTTTTCTAATATTTCTATCAGTACATGATAAGGCCATTGACAAAATTTTGATAAGGCGTGTGAAAACGCTGTCAATAAGCACGTTAATCTTATGAGTTTAAGTGCTCGCCATGTAAAACATTGAAGCGCTTTTAACGCAGTCCCGTGAAAACCAGCATTATCATAACCATCATTAGCCTATCGCAGTCTACTGCTGGACATAGGCCTCTCCAATTTCACGCCACTTGGTTCGATCCTTGGCTTCTAGCATCCAGCTCCTGCCAGTCGTCTTTCGCAGATCATCACTCCACCTGGCCTATGGACGTCCCACACTACGCTTGCTGAGACGCGGTCTCCACTCAAGAACCCGTTTACAACAGCGGTAATTGATTCTGCGGCTAATATAGTAAAAGCCAACTCATTACACACATTGTCACACTCAAACTCTCCAAAAGAATAAGAGTTCGCTAGTTTCGATACTCTTATTTTTAACGTTGAAGTCACACAATTCATACTCATCACAATGCATACGAAGTACCAAAATAACTCGATCATTAATGTCTCGATATCAGGAAAAGCAATGTTTTGTAAAATATTACGTACATTTTTTTTATTAAAAAGTCAATTCCCATCCTGTGTCGCGTGGCACTATACAAACATTCATGAAACGGACACATTTGCGGATCACACAAAGTCCTTGTCCTTTTGTCCCATGTGGAATTTGAACCCACAACACTTGGTGCAGTAGAAAGAGGCATAGCAACCGCTTAAACCACTAGACCAATCGTGCATTGACTTAAGACCCCGTGTGAATAACCTTTCTGACAAATTTCAGGCCTAAAATTATTTCTCATTACCGTAATTAACGCTGAATAGATATAAACATTAAAACAATTCGATAGGTAACTTATATGCTTTGTATGTTAATAGTTTGTTTGTTAGGTTTGTTAATAGTTTTATAACACGAACTGCTAAAAGTTGGAAAAGTTTTAGATTTTAACGAAAAATATTCAATTACACCTACAATAGCCCATAGCGAGTTTCGTGCCATTTCTTCTCCATAAGGAATTACCTTTTGGGACCGAGCAACTAGAGTCACTATTGTAACATTTCGAAATTGCCCAGAAAAGCCTACTTGAAATATAAGCCATTTGTTTTTTTTATGGAATTGGGGGCAAATGAGCAGTCGTATCGCCTGATGGTAAACGATTACCGCCGCCCAGGGACACCTGCAACACCAGAGGCGTCACAAGTGTTTTTTTGATAGAAACTGTATTTGACAAAAATAAATGAAAACCATAGTATGTGAAAGCTGTTTTAATAAAAATTCTTCCTTGTCAACAAGAATATCTATGAAACGCATATTAAGTAGTATTTATAAATTCATTCGTGAATAATATTAAAAAAATTGGTTGCCTGTAAAGTCGGTATACTGGCGAAAGTTTTACGTGACAACGACTTTGAGTGGTAAAATAATTTTAATGTGAATATTCATTCGTATAGTAGGAAGAAGGATGAAATAATAGTAACAATTTAAAACATTTATTTCACTCAACTCAACTCATTTCACTTTTTATGTCTGTCTCTCTCGCTCTTAGGCGGGCTAACCATGCCCGAGTGGAAGGGACGCGTGCCTCTCACTCGCTCTCATTGTGAGCGCATAACGTGAGCGGAGCGTAACGCAGTTTCTTGAAGTGTCACCCGGCAAACCAATTTATAAGACGTTGTCACGTCAAAACCTTAAACATTCAGATGCAGGCTCGAAATATAACACATTCTAGAATAAAACTCACTTGTACTTATTCCACTATTTTATTTTATTTTACACCTGACCGGTTTCGCCTTATGGCATTCTCAAAGGTTATAATATATTATAATAACCTTTTTATTAATTATAATAACCATTGAGAATGCCATAAGGTGAAACCGGTCAGGTGTAAAATAAAATAAAATAGTGACTTATGTAATAGTGACTTGTGTATAAAACTTATGTATTGGTGACACGTACATCACTCGGGGCGATATAGCCGCAAAAGCGAGAAAGCCCTTTCATTAAAAAAATATCTCAAATGACTTATTTATGCAAAAAGGTTGAAGAGTAGTGTCAGTAGAAAATTAAAAGAAACAATGAACAAAACAAGAAGTAAATATCATGTCCTATTAAGTGCGACCATATATTTATAACAAAAGTGCCTACCAATTATACGAGAAGTACATGGTACCAATATTTTTCTATTATTAATATATTAATGGCTGATTCTCTATAAGCATGTTAACGTATGTCAAAAAAAATCATAATTTAAAATAAGATGTAATTCCTTGTAAAGTTGTTTTTTATAACATAAACATTTAACTGTCTTATAAGTAAGTCTTATAACAATATTACTTCTTTCTTTCTGTTTATATTATTACTTTCTTTTGATATGAATAACACCTTAGATTATTTGATTTTTTATTTGTTATCAGTCATCAATAGTCATAACCTTCCTAGCCTTTATATATTATAATAACCTTTTTATTAATTATAATAACCATTGAGAATGCCATAAGGTGAAACCGGTCAGGTGTAAAATAAAATAAAATAGTGGAATAAGTACAAGTGAGTTTTATTCTAGAATGTATTACAACAAGTTCCATCAAGTGCCGACAATCGAGAGTATAAATTATATCAAAATATAACATTAATGCGTTGTCAATTATATCTTTTGTCTCAAGAGATCTCTAATATAAGGTTGTAATACTAAACGGTTATTAAGTGAAACTATCAATAAATTATAAGGTACAAATGTTACTGGCTATCACTTATCATTTGCCTTCCGGGGGTCCACATTTTCAACAGTAGCTATCATTAACACTAAAGTAGACGGTCCGAAATCTGTGTCTTATGTTCTAGCTACCAATAGAATACACATAAACACATGTGCTGGGGACGTATTTCTCGTGAACCGACTACATAGGATCGAAATTACTAAATCTAAAAATGTAATTCTTTAAGATACCCAGAAATAGAATATAGTCATTACATGCAATCGTTGTTGGGAAATCAGTGCCTCCAAATATAATGCCAACAAGTTCAATCTTTGAATTCTCTTCGCTTCAGGGTTTCGGAATTCCGAAGCTAATCACTCGAAAACTGACATTCAGGTAAAACCAGTTACTGTACCAAACTAGTAAACGACCCCAAATACTCTTGGTAGTAATAAAGGCTAGGAAGGTTATGACTATTGATGACTGATAACAAATAAAAAATCAAATAATCTAAGGTGTTATTCATATCAAAAGAAAGTAATAATATAAACAGAAAGAAAGAAGTAGTATTGTTATAAGACTTACTTATAAGACAGTTAAATGTTTATGTTATAAAAAACAACTTTACAAGGAATTACATCTTATTTTAAATTATGATTTTTTTTTGACATACGTTAACATGCTTATAGAGAATCAGCCATTAATATATTAATAATAGAAAAATATTGGTACCATGTACTTCTCGTATAATTGGTAGGCACTTTTGTTATAAATATATGGTCGCACTTAATAGGACATGACATTTACTTCTTGTTTTGTTCATTGTTTCTTTTAAATTTCTACTGATACATACTCTTCAACCTTTTTGCATAAATAAGTCATTTGCGATATTTTTTTAATGAAAGGGCTTTCTCGCTTCTGCGGTTATATCGCCTCGAGTGATGTACGTGTCACCAATACATAAGATGGAAATAATTCCCACCTATGCCTTTTGAGGTTCAACCCAACCGCCAAATGCTCGATCTAATTCTTCAGCCACAGCAAAACATATTCTGTCCTGGTTATAATTTGCTACCACTTGTATTCCAATTGGCAGGCCATCTTTGCTCAGTCCCAAAGGCACAGTGGTAACTGGTAGGCCTAAACAGTTAAAAACAGCTGTGTAACAGAAGTTGAACGGTCTGAATAACGGTTCGTTATGATATGGTGCTGTTGTTGGATGTGTAGGATAAATAAACACTCCATTGTCACCAAGCATATCAGTAAAGATAGCCTCCAACTCATTTCGTAGCTTAAGAAAGTGTTCATACTCCTTACTTCCCCTTTCATGACCAGTGTGGTCTAACAAAGACGTAATCAGGCCAATGAACGTGTTTGGAGAAAGTCCAAATAAATTTTTCACCATCTCTTTACTTACAGCCCCGAAGCTGTCCTTTTCCAAAATGTATTCTCCAAATTTTAACGGACTTTTCATGTTTGACATCCAAATGGGTACAGACTTTCGAAGTAATTTGATTTTCTGTTCCTCTGCTTCTAAACCGTGTTGTTCTTTAAGAAATTCAGTAACCTTTTTCAAAGCTGCTTTAATTTCTGGGTCCACGGGGTCCACCAAGGGTGCAGATGCACTGTATTGGTAATAAAACTTCAATTTTTTTATATCCACAGGTTGGTCCAAGTTGAGTTTCTTAGCATTGTCCCTTGATATAATTTTCATTATAGGCTTCATATCTACTGCAAACCTAGTCATGGGCCCAGTGCCTGTAAAGAAACAAAATATGTTGTATATTTTTCGGACATTGTAACACACAACGCCATCTAGTCCCAAGCTAAGCAGAGCTTGTTATGGGTAGCTAGACAACTGATATATTTATATATAAAAAAGTATATTTGTATTTACACATATACTTTTTTTTGTAAATATGTACATACATACATATTATATATATAGAAATCACCCAAACTCCGAAACCAATATTTGCAGATCATACAAACATTTGGTTCGACCCGGGAATCGAACCCGAGACCTCCTGCATAGCAGTCGCGTACGCTACCACTGAGCATACGAGGCAATACAGTATTCATCATCATCACAATGATGCTATATCGAGATATTGAAGTAAAAACTGCTACTAAAACTAGGATGTACGTAACTAAAGCTATTGGTATCAATATTTTTATACTTATATTTTTACCTAGCTACAAAGGTAATAATTGTATAGATATCAATTTTTTTTAATAAAAATACGATTTATTAAATCTACACCAAAATTGAACTTGTAATTTCCGATGATTTATTATCAGACAACCACTGAAGGGACAGAAAAATGAGGTACCATTGAAAGGACTGAGAAATGAGCAGTCATTTTATCCTTAATTTCTGTGAATTAAATAATGAGAATATTTTATCAGGCATATACCTACTGTAACTCTCGTAAAAATAGTAACCGTGTAAAGGTTGCCTGTAAGAGATCGCCATGAGCGATAAGACCGCCAATTGTCACATTTGTATATTGTAATTCTCTTTTTTATGTCTTTTAAGTGTATACAATAAAGATAAATATGGAAAAAAAAAACATTAAAATTATTGTATTGGTTTATATTTGGAACTTCTGTCATAATAAAACATATTGGCATTTATAACAAATGAACAAATTACGAGGTATTACGTAAAATATTTGTCCTTTCTCAACAATCATCTCCATGCCAAATTTCATTGTAATTGGTGCAGCGGTTTAACCGAACAGTGTTTAGTGAAAGCAGACATACAGACGAGAGTTACTTTCAAATGTATACAAGTAAATAAAATTGGAGTGTCTGTTTGTAATATTAAAATAACAGCTTTTTGATCAATGTATATGTATGTATACACGATACATATAACAAAAATGTAGTTAAAAAAAAATTAGTCTGTCTGTCTGTTGGTTCCGGGTAATCTCTGGAACGGCTGGACGGATTTTGACGGGACTTTCACTGGCAGGTAGCTGATAATCCGGGGAGTAACTTAGCTACTTTTTTAGATTAAATTTGTCCCGCGGCGTTACTCGCGGTACAACAATAGCCGCTGGTAAAACCGCGGGGTTCAGCTAGTTTATAATATAGGTATGGAAATATGGATACTTGATGGAATGACAGCACAGTTTTCCTCATACGAACAGCTTATAATGTCCAAAGTATTTAGATTAAATACCTACCTCAAATTGATTACGATGTTTTAGATTAGAAGGACTATAGATAATATTATTTATTCATTTTCATTATTATTTTTGGAACAAAATATCTATACCTATATTAATACGTGAAACAAACACTTTGTTGCCCTTTTTACATAAATTATGCGAACGTACGAATATGAACTTGGGAACAGTTAATGTGTACATGGAAGCGGAAGCTACAAAAAAAAAGAATTATGGTCGAATTACGGCAATTCGGCGTCCACTAATTCATTTAAATATCACATGTAAGTAATAATTTCACGAAGTATTGACTACTGCGCTTCGTTATGCGGTATGCTATTTTAAGCCAAAGTTAATTTACAATAAATCGTGATATGTTAAAATGCCCACCTTAAGTTTATGGGGTAGTCTTAAATAAAACCTTAAAAATATAACTTACCTAAAAATGAATTTATGAAGTCCGTCTCTGGATGAGGATATTGTCCTTTGTTAGAAACGGTATTACGAGATGGTTTGTGACCAAAGATTCCATTGAAGTAAGAGGGCATTCTGATTGAACCACCGATGTCTGACCCTGTAATTAAGAAAGTTATTACTTACAAAATGCAGTAAAATAGAGGTTTCTTTTTATATTAAGACAGTTTAATTAAGATAATTTTTCTTGGGACTTCCCGAGACTCGGTGTGTTCGTGGATCACTGCTACTGGTACACTGGTGTATAGGAGTTACTGTGGTGGCCCTGTGGGCGAGATTAGTCCCATATAAAGGACTGTGATTCGGTATTGTTCGATCAAATCAATTTAAAGACAAAGGTAGGACTTCTATCTCATTTTAGCAATCCGTAAAAAGTTCGTTGATGTATGTTTATAAATGTTTAATTAAAACTAATAAATTGAATATTTACTTGAGCATATTTAAATTAGTTTGTTTCATCGTTTATCATAGTTAACTTTAACTAATTCATTTTACCTAACCTACCGCAATAAACAAAAATAAACGTAATGACGTATGTATAAACACAAACACAAACTAAAAATTGTCTGTTTGTTTATAGTTCCAATGTTCAAGAACCTCACAGGTCTCACGGTTAGGACAGGATATAAATTAATTATTTTTACCGTAATAACCAACATACCTACATGCGGAAGGAGTTGCGGCCAAAGTTAAAAAAATAAAAAAATAAAAGTAAAAATGAAGTGAATATATTATTACCAATGCCAAACACGCTCCCACCAACCGCTTGACAGCACCCTTCACCTCCTGATGATCCGCCGACTATCCTTGTCGTGTTGTATGGATTGTTGGTTCTTCCGTGTATGTGATTGTGAGTCTCCCACCTTGAAATAAACACAATCAAAAGAGAATGTACGTAAATAACCTTTACAAAAAATGTTTATTTAAAATGACGACTTTAATGTCATATTGTATAATTCGGTGTGGTGTGATGATCAAAATTTGTATTTTTATATTTAACCAAAACTTATTCCTGTCAAATCTTTTTTCAAACAATACTTCTTCAGTCTAATAAAAAATCCAAGATGGTAACCGCTCACAAGACGTGTTCATAAAATTTGAATTAATGTAACAATAAACGTAATGCAGAATGAATATTCTGCATTACGACCCGACCCCTTACCCCATACCCGACCGATGTATAATAATCACATATTTAAAAAAAAAATCGACTTCAAGAACTGGACCAAATTAAAAAGGGACCATACGGGAAGCACCAGCTTTCAAATAAAAAAAACATCGAAATCGGATCACCCAGTCGAAAGTTATAAGGTAACAAACATAAAAAAATACAGTCGAATTTATAACCTCCTCCTTTTTTGAAATCGGTTAAAAATAAAGAGATAATTTCGACTACTGTCAAGAGTGGTTCAACACGTGGGTTGCTCCTGACATGGCGAAAAAATCATACTAGCAACAGTTCGTCCAAAGAAGGAAAACAGAAGTTTCAACTATAGAGTGGGACCCTTTTGGATCCCTCACTTTTATGAAACAGAGTAAATGAAAATATTTATGATATTATAACAAAGAAGGGACTTTCATGTGACATGTGTTGCGAAAATGCAAATAACACGTAATTAATAGCATTGACTATTGTCATGAAACTAAGTGTATGATGTCATCAACTGACGCACAATTTGTATACCTATCACATTTGTGGCACGAACATGTCTAAATTATTAGATCTTTAGGTAGGTACTAGACTAATAAACTATTTTAAAATATCGACGGAGTAACTTACTTAATAAAGATGACATCAGACATCACAAATAATAAAGGAGATCTAAACCCGTCTATGACTTGGAAATACAAAAGAGGGAGGGCAGCTTACTAGTGCTTACTAGTGCTTACAAGAAATTTAGCCTACCACCTTTTTTTCAAAAGTTTTTCAGAGAAAATGCGTATCTTTTCCTATAATAAAAATCATATGTTAATGTGCAGACCACTGTTATAGCCTTCCTTGATAAATGAGCTATCCACAGATCATAGAAACCGAGAGATTAGCGCGTTCAAGCAAACAAACTCTTCAGCTTTATATATTAGTATAGTATAGAAGTATAGATTCTAGAAACTTACCACATGCAAAGTTCAGGTACGTTTGTTAGACCGATTATAATGGCGCCTTTTTCACGTACCAACTTAATGACTTCACTATCTTCGTTACAGATGTAGTCCTTTCGGAGCACTACACCAGCAGTCTGCTGTAAACCTGGAAAAGTAATGTAGATGTTGAAGAAGCTTTACCCCTAATAAATAATCTAAGAGGTTATATGACCTAGAATAAAAGAATAACAATAGTTTTGTGAGACTTAGCTTACTCTGAAGTATCTACATTAGGCGGCTTGCGGTTTAATTTTCTTAACATTTTAAACTTTCTTTTTATAATGCACATCATCTTCATCATTAACCCATAATGTTCCATTGCTGGGCTAGGGTCTCCATTCAGGAGAGGGTTAAGGTCCCCCTTAGGCCACGTGAGGGTTGTGGCTTTGTAATCTTACTGTTGGATGTTTTTAAGCCGCCCAAAGGCCTCCAGCTAATCTTCACAACTGTTATCATATGATAACTGAACTGCCTCGGTGGCACAGTGGTAGCGTATGCGACTGCTGTGCTTGAGGTCTCAGGTTCGATTCCCGGGTCGGACTAAATGTTTGTATGATCTGCAAATATTTGTTTCGGAGTTTGGGTGTTTTCTATGTATGATATGTATGTTTACAAAAAAAAGTATATATGTATTTGTATCAGTTGTCTAGTACCCATAACACGAGCTCTGCTTAGCTTGGGACTAGATGGCGTTGTGTGTTTGATGTCCGAAATATTTATTTATTTATTTATATAACAACTGGGACCGACTGACTTATAACACCCCTCTTTTTGCGTCGGGGATTAAAAGAAACGATACCATGTTTAAATTAAAATACAAAACAATTTAGTTAAGTAAAAACTATAGCTAAATATCGTTTTATCTTTACAGAAAGTAACGTTATGATGTTAGGTAATAAAATCTATAAATAACAATGAGCTAAACATTTCTATACGTATTATGTAGTTTTATAGCGTGTTAGACTTAAACCGGATTATAATAAGTTTTTATCTCTCAAAACGAGATTTGATAGATGTCATGGAAATACCATACCGATTAGATTCTTTAACTATATTTTGGGATTGAAAACGTCTATTTGATTTTAAATAATATCCTAATGATATGAATTTGTTTCCAAATTAAATTGAAAATGCAGCCTGTTACGTCTTGTATATAGTCAATATTGTTAAGTCTCATAATAAAATTATGTAAACGACATTCACCTCATCGATAAACAGTCGAAGTGGTATAAAACAAGCACATCCTAATATTATCATCATCGGTCATTCCAATATTGTACATAGTTAATAGTACACAGCTTTTCCATAGACTTACTGTACAACTGTAGAAGAACTTTTGTTCCTATTCGCTAACTTGTATATTCCAAAATTTATAAGACATGAAATATGTTCTTAAATGTTAAAGTAAATGAAACTTAAAACTCAGCTTAATACAGCTACACATCATAATAGTGAGTGCTAAAGAAAATTCAGTAAATCATCAACAAACTCAAGCATATTTTCTTACCTTCAACGCCTATGCAGTCTTTGGTAGTAAATGGGACGCCTAAGAACGGTTTCTCTTCTTCTAACTGAGCTGTGGTCTTGGAACCGCTTCGTACGAGTTCGTCAGCGGCCTGTGCTTCTTTTAATGCGAGTTCAAAACGATCTTGGACGAAAAAGTTTAGAGCAGAATTTGTATCTTTTATCCTTCTGATACATGCCTCCAGAACTTCCACGCTTGTGATCTGTAATAATCAAATGAGACATGAGTCCTTGCTTTTATTCTGATAAATATTTTGTTTGTTAAACGTGTGATGACAGATTAATAATGAGACGGAGAGCCATCAACTCCATGCATCTCATGGGTAGATGGCAACTAGAGGAGCAAAACATGCAAGACAACATCACAGAGAGAAGGAAAATTTAAATGAAACCCAGTAGCAATCGTTTTTAATTCAGTCATCTACTCTATTATAATATGAAGCGGAGCAGCCGCTTCATAATATGAAGTCTCTACATTTGAGTTAAACTACAGTTTGATGATTTGTACGTGTGAGTTTACCTGGTTTAAGTTTAAGGTTGCCTGGAAGAGATTGCTTTTGGCAATAAGGCCGCCCTTTGTACACTACATCTCACATTTCATGTACTTTTATAACTATGTACTATAATGGTGTACAAATAAAGAGTTTTCTATCTATCTATCTACCGTGTTCTTGTTATATCATGAGTTTGTTCGTTCGTGGTTATTAGTTCTTTTGGCCGGGCTCTTCTAGCTGTAAAGCCCGACGTGTAAAAATATCTGAAAAGATTGACTCACAAATAAATATCATTTCATTTAAGCTTTATTTGTTTCATTATGTAAAATGCAATTAGATACAGTCGCGAGGATCAGGAACCTTATTCATTACTAGGTTTTTTACCTGCGGCTCCGCCATATATGCGGCTCCGCCGTACATATCTGTGATTCTCTATACTAATATATCTGTTTTATTTATGAACCGATTGAAATGAAACAATCACTAAATGTTAAATGGAGAAAACTTCAACGCAATAGTGAAAACCGCGCTATAATAGTTATGTGTAACATGTATGTATTATGTGTAATACGTTTTGTATTAACTTGTAATTGTTAGTCTGCTTATGTGATTTCGTCGGTGGTAGATGTGATGTTATTTTGTTATCTTTTTCCTACTTGGCTGTATTTTTGGTCTGTTTCTTTTGGTTTATGATTGCTGTGTTTGTAAAATGGAATCTGATTTGTGCTTGTGATACGGAACTGTTGAAGATGACAACCTACACGAATGAGGAATATGCTCATGAATGCATGAATAGTTTGACATAGAACTGCCTATTTTTTGAATTTTAATAAAATTTTAATTATCACAATGAAAATATTTTTTTTGTGGAGTGAAGCTTTAAATTCAACAGAATTTAATTTATTAATAACAATAAGATGTATTCCAAATTATATTCTCCAACTCACACAAAAGTAATTAATATCTCGTATAAGATGTACGTTCGGGTATGTTATTTAGATAATTATTTAGCTGATATAAACAGTCTTCCTTCACAACCAACCTGGGACCAACTTGAAACTTGTTATGGTTTTTGTGACGTGTGTCATTTTTTTTATGATGTTGTTAATTTCCAATAGCCATTACTAGTACATTGAACATGAGAACTTTGTAGTCACTTTTTAAGTGTTTTTCTTAATATTAACTAACAGCTGCAATAGTTTCGCTTAGAAGTCTCGTCAATAGTGGCTTATAAATTCCTTAAAAATTATTTAGATAAACGATGCAGTGGCTGGCTATCGCGTGGTCGAGCCCTTGTGCGGGGTCTTTGACCGAGCCTGGTTAGCTTCGGACTGCGATTACTTTATTCAAATACAAAATTTATCTCGATTGTTTGTTAGGAATGCTTCATTGTTCTCGTATTTTATTAGATTCTAAGAAACAATAGAACAAGTCACTTTTAGAAACAATTAATTAACATGTTTAGAGATTTTTTTTAGAGAGAGGCCACAAATTTTCTGCGCAGCATTTAATTAAGATGGCAGATATTTACGCAGTCGGGTTTTTTTAATAATTCATTACTTGTTTATACTAATCCACTAGGTAGGTACCTACCTACTCCTTTTTATTCAACTCTTCTTTTTTGCTGGCTCAGTTCCTTTAATTAACTACTCCTGATCGCTTTTACGAGTCGGCACTATAGTGCTATAGCTATGTATACACGGTACACATACCAAAATAACATTTTTACAATTTTCGTCTGTCTGTGTCTACCTGTTTTTCTGTTTGTTCCGGGTAATCTCTGTACGGCTGGACCGATTTTGACGGGACTTTCACTCGCAGATAGCTAATGATCTAAGGAGTAACTTAGGCTGCTTTTTTTAGACTAGCTTCGCCCCGCGGCGTTACCCGCGGTACTAAAATGACCACGGGTATCACCCTGGTCACAAAAGTTTTATTATTTTCATCTAGGACATAATAAAACTTTTTATGTTCAATCATTATTATTGGAATACAGTAATCCCTTGCCATTATTTGTCTCAATACAAGAAATAAATAATCCTTAGTTCTCTCAATATCGAATGTTGCGTCTATACCTATCGGGTTACTTGGTATACTGTCAATTTCGTGGGTTCAGCCAATTTGAGCCGATTTGTCAGTCCATTTAAACTAAGTAGGACTTGTTACGAGGTCGGTCCAGTAGCAAACTGGGTGTTATATTTCTTGTGGATTTGTCATATTCTATTTTTATAAAAACTTTGAGAAGTAAATTCGAAAATAATTTAAACAAATGCTTTTGTTCAAAACAGCTTAATATGTATTGATCTCATATGACAGACGAAGAAAGAGTCGCTTTGTCTGTGGAATGCATGCTTCTGTGTTCTTGGAAAGGCCAGACTCTATTCTAGAAAGGCACAGCTCTGCTTTTAGTTTCTTATAAAGCCACATGAGGTGGGCCATGGGTCGGGACAACGGGACAGCCAATTTCTGTCAACCAGAGTCTAAATATGAACGTATCGTATCAAACATACCGAGGCCAAGATATTGGGAAATATTACACATTAGCTTGTGGATCCGTGAATTTTCATTGCGTGCATGATAAAGAATTGATAGTCTGCATTATATACTGTTTAAGTATATTTTATGTTATTCTTATATTGATAAATATTTCAAATCATGAGTATCGTCACTACAGTCAGTCAGTGGGCGTCAGCAACACAGTCGTTGGTTCCAGTTATCAGTAAAATTATTAAAGTCTTATCAATACATGCTTTCTACTGATAAAAAAGAATTATGGCCAAAGCGGAAGCAGACTACTTTAGCTGGATATAGCAGTAACCTTCGAACAAACTTGATAAAATACCGATGTATTGAAGTTCAAAGGGAAAGATAAAAAGCTGGGTAAGTGAACTCGTAAGAAGTAGGTAACACTGAAAAAATTAGGTCTGCCCTTATCTAGAATCCCTTATGTATTTACTTCTTTTTACTTTTAATGAAATGGCAACCAGCCGAATAATATCAGCTATATCTACCAATGTCAAGTATTTTAAGCCTTCAATTGTCTTCTAGTCTACAAGTCGTCACTCGTTGTGATGAAATTACTTAATGATAAAAAAATAAAAAATGTGTATAACATGAAATGGGGACCGTCTCTCTCGAAAAAAAAACCACACCTTAACTATTTAGTTATTTAATATTAAAAAAGGTAGTTGTTTCTGTCATTCATCACACTGATGACGTAAGACTCAAAAGTATTCCAGTTGGCCTCTGTTTACCAGTGTTAAATACTTAAATGCATGGAAAAATACATTATTCCTAAAAATAGTTTTATTTATAAAATGAGTAAGATATGATAACCATCTACACAATTATCTCTGAACTATAACACATGTGGTACCTTACGTAATACATGGTTTAACGTTGACGAAAGTACAATTTTTTTATTATTGAAAAACCTCCTTGTGGTTATGTATGCTCGACTGGTGGTTATGTGTGACTCGAACCGACTAAAAACAACACACCGTCTCGGGTACTAAAAGCCAGGGAACCAGGTGCACCCTCGAAAGGAAATCCCTGGAACCCCGACGTACTTCGGGCCACCCACTATATGTAGGTAGCCTGTGTAGGAACCCTTACACTTTCATTCAGTTCAGGCGCGAGCTCTATAAGCTCGCGCTGCTGCCCCGGGACTGCCATACCTACCTATATGTTTCTTACTGTTATTAATATACAAGGAATGAATACATCTGGCATACGACAACAATAAAAGATTGTCAGGCAAAGATAGATCTGATAACATTTGAATTTACGCCTTTCATGGTCTATAATAGGTATGTTTGTAGGTATAATATTTACATACTAACATAATTGCGTTAATTGATCCTTTCTGTTCTGTGTTGATCTGTATACACTATTTTTTGATGTGAAAAGAACTGGTTTGTGAGATTTTTATTTGATATTTACAACAAGTTTTTTTTTAATTATAAGACCACTTCACGAAGTAATTAGAAGACAAACGGTCAGCAAATGTTTGGTCATGCGACGTGTATCGTCTATATTATTTTTATGAGTAGTAAATGTAACGTATGAGTTCACTATACATTAATGTTGCCCCTTTTTACACGAAATATCCTATTGGTATAAAACCTACTGAAATTGCAAACAATAGCTTACAAAAATGAAGTCTTATCTGCCTGTGTAAATATAAATATATAGGTAGACTAGCTGAACTCCGCGGTGTTACCCGCGGTTATTGTTGTACCGTGAGTAACGCCGCGGGGCAAAGTTAGTCTAAAAAAAGTAGCCTACGTTACTCCCTGGATCATCAGCTACCTGCCAGTGATAATCCGTCCAGCCGTTCCAGAGATTACCCGGAGCAAACAGACAGACCGACCGGCGATTTTAACTAAGTTTTTGGTATATGTACCGTGTATACATACATATGCATTTAGTAAAAAGCAGTTATTTTAATATTACAAAGAGACACTCCAATTTTATTTATTTGTATAGATGTATAAATATTGTGATTCATGTATTTTGTATAAGTACCTATAGTCATGACGTCGCGTCTGAGTCCTGCGAAGCTGATTATCTTAGTGTAAAAGATTGTAAACAACTCATGTGGGTAGGGTTTAAGGTGAAAATAAATAAATATTATATACGCTCTTATAATTATACCCATTAGTTTTATGTTTTGAGATTCAAAAATTTACGAAAGCGATAAGCGACTATAAACAAAGGGAAATTTTTATTTGTTTATAGACTCTAGTTGGAGATTAGTTTAAGTATTTACCTACACTTTAAAAATCTAATGTTATCAACATGCGAATGCGTCATAGCAACGTAACGTATCAATTGTAAACCAGATTAAACATTTAATAAACTTAAAACTAGTAGTACTAGAAGAAGTTAAATTGAATACAAACTGAACTAAATACTACTTTTATATTTAGTAATATGACTCACTATGAATAATATTTTCGTAAACACTATAAACACTTACTTCTTTATTCCGAATTTTTCTTGCCACAACAACGGCCGGCTGTTTAAGGATGTCATCATGTATCGGCGGTATTTTTTCGCCTTCAACTCCATAATATAAACTAAAGACAAATCTCACTATAGTCGCAGCAATTGCTCTGATCACATGTAATACTTTTAGTTTTAAGCTCAACGGTCTACTTTTAGTCTCCACCTTACACATGTTTATTATACTTTAAAAACACTTTTCTATTTATTAACTAAACACAATCAATGAGAGTGCAGCCCGTAGAATTTATTATCAAACAATGTTCAAAGTTATGACAGCAAGAAACAACGCCTGTGTCACTGTACGTAAACTACACGAGAACACGACGAAGTACGAACTAAACTAACTGCTCAACACAATGAATGAACGATGAACGAACGATGGAAGCCGAGGATGTAAATATCAAGTCATATCTGCCGTATCTGCGTCGCTATAGTTGTCTCTGTCTGTTGTATGGGCTCGACTAGCGACTAACCGGCTTAACCGCTCGAAGCTCGGAGTGCATACTTAGGCCTCCAACACACGGTAAGTTTTAATGTCAGTTTTCCTACATTCAAGATTGCGACTGTTGAATAACCTGTTATATTATACGTGGAGTTACGGCAGCATGCTGTACATCATAAACAAACCTTAGTGGCTCAAAATTTTGGTGTTTTATATTGTACAATTTTAGTCAAGTTTTTTGACTTACAGTTTGATTACAGTCAGCGATTTTGAGTAGCTATGTTATATAGGGTAGTATGATAATACTGGATGTCAATGAGAGAAGAATGAAAGAGAAAGAAGAGCCACTTGCACACTGTCGAAGCTTAAAATTTAACAATGTTACTTACAAATGTTTTACAACCGCACAAAACATATTATCATGTTCGAAACTCACACTCATATAAGGGATTTAGGAATCTATCTATCATCTAAGAATAAATACTAAAGAAACACACATGCTTAGTTTTTAAAATTTTATTCCTTGTTGCCCGCGGCTCCGCCCGCGTTTATGTCGGATTTCGCGGCAAATAGAAGCCTATGTGTTATTCTTATGTATAAGTTACATTACTGTAATGTTTAATTTAAATCCGTTCTGTAGTTTTTGCGTGAAGAAGTAACATAGTAGGACTAGTTGTTGCCCGCGACTCCGCCCGCGTGTATATCGGTTTTCGCAGCAAATAGTAGCCTATGTGTTAATCCAGAGATTAAAATTGGTCCAGTCGTTTGCGCGTGAAGAAGTAACGAACAGACTCACAAATTTTCACCTTCATATATTAGTGTGATATTAAGATTGTTATTGAAGGTCCCTATTACAACGTTACGTGTTTTTTTTACTGAATTCACTAAAATTATTTCATCATTGTTTTATTACGAACAATTTTGTTTTAAATGTTGATATAATATTTAGTGATCACTATGACTAATGATCACTGTGAATGTGTGTGATTGACTGATGGTTATTCGAGTGGCTTATTCAGTGTCGATTAAATTTTGTCAAACACCAACAGTCATTTGCCAGTCATTGCTCTTTTTAGATCGGACCGTCGTCGCGTCGGTAGACTATTGGACTGCCGACTGAGTATTGGTGTCGACATACATTTGCATGAACGTGTACTGGACGCCTAACTATGGGTTGGCACGGTGGGTTTCTGCCGACTCGCAAGTCGCAGTAAATTCATTTGATTCTCCTGGTTATCGCACTGTAATATATAAATAAACACTGATAAACAAAAGTATGTCTGTAACTTTTATTAATTCTTTATAAAACAAATTACCTACCTAAAATCATAGGAATGTTAAACTTAATTTCATTTATTACTAGTATTTACCCCGCGTCGTTACCCGAGTTTGTTGTTGTAACGTAGCACCGCTGGTCTCAGCAGCATGATAATCCATATACTTAAGTACCATTTAAAACCCTTCAGTGATAATTACTTTAACTTCAATAACATTAGAATTTCATACAAACTACCATCCCCCGCTTTAACCCCCAAAAACTGACAATTACAGATAATTAAAAAGGTTGGAATTATACCTACATTGAATGATTAGACGGTTCAAATTGTATTAAGTTCGATCGCCTAATTGAAATTATAATATTTTATTCGATACTTAAGGTTTCGTTTAAAAATATGCTTAAGTCACAGAATACGTAATGATTCGTAAAGTTGAGTCCTGCTTTTTGTTATTTTAGTCACAAAAAGAATTGGCAATATTATATCAAATAACATTGAAGTGTGCCTTTGAAATAATAGCTGGAAAGTCGTCTTTAACCTTGACCTTCTTCTTATACTTATGTCCAAGAGTCAGACCACAATTTATGGAATCGATATGAACAATATTTTTTATGGAAAAAAGGCAAAATATCAGACGGGTCGCTTGATGGGAAATGACTACTGATGACTATGGGCACCTACAAAGTTACAAGAGCGTTGTCTTTCTTTCTTTTTGTATGTGTTTCGTCATATCCATCCGTCTGTCCGTCTGTCCTTCGTTTACCTTCCAAACTACTAGTGCTAGATAAATGAAACTTTGCCTGTAAATGTGTATTTACCACCTCAAATAGCTAGCTATGTTTGGTTAATATCAGTTCAGCAGAGTGTCAGCTCTTTTCCAAAATGATGTAAGGCATTTTTGGGGTATGATTAAGTGCTTCACGCGTGCCATTACAATAGTAAAATGACAGTTAATTGATAACTTCGACCTGATGCTGCGTAGGTTTTTTTTTTATTTATGGTTATTCTATCATTTATTTATGTATTTTAATAATATGTCTTTCAGAAACGGGTAACTTATTAAATTGTTCGCGTTAAAACTCCAATCATGCAATATTCGATAATCTGAAACAATCTGAGGGGAGTGCTGAGCGAGCGGAAAGCGTGATCGGAGTAGAAAATATTTGATAAGAAATACACCAACTAATCAGAAGCTTGCGTGAGTAAGAGAAACTAACTAAACTCAGTCTCTCTCTCTCTCTCTCTCCCTACTCCGATCACGCTTTCCGCTCGTTCAGCACTCCCTCCATGTATGCTCTAAGTCTAATCGTTAGGTACACTTGTTTTGATCGAGTAATTCCTTGAATTATAGATTTATTGCAATAACATACAATACGTTGTAAACGTTATTTTACTTAGAAAATAGTAATAGTTATTATTAGAAATACGTATATATGCCACATGATTACGCAAGCGCTTAAAAATGTTGTATTAATCACATTAAATCATACTCGATTTTGTTCTATATTCAACAGTATTTGTTTGACATGAAGGCTCTATACCCAAAATTGCCCAACGATGCAGAAGCATCACTAGGCCGCCATAGTTTGGGTCACCATGCTGCATTGTTGCATTGAATGTACGAGCAATGAGTATAGTGATCACCACTCTTGGACTCTGCTTATGCTTTCCATCAGGCAGAGTAGTCATTTTGGAAGGACTTACATTAAAAAAAATTGTTGGCAATTTCAGTGTTTCCAACTGTTTGCAATTCTTCAGAAAATCGCCAACAATTTGAAAAACATTCGAACTAAGCGTCTCTACAGTGTCAATAAATATTTGCAACGAACGTTTTCTCTTGATGTTTACCGCCAAAAACAGAAATACGGCTCCCAACATTTGTTGACCATTTTTGTTGCCGTACGTTGTACGCATCAGTTTTTCTTATTCCAGTTGTCACAATTTTTTCCTGTACTTAATAAGGATTTAATTTTATAAAATGGTAATTTTAATGTCATGTTTTATAATTTAACTAGCTGTCCCGGCAAACGTCGTTTTGTCATACCTACTAATAAATAAAAAAAATATTAAAAAAACATTGTCCAGCGGACAAAATTGTGAATCTAAACCATTCCCAGATCCCCTTGAACACACACAAAAAATTTCATCAAAATCGGTCCAGTCGTTTGAGAGTAGTTCAGTGACATACACACTCACAGAAGAATTATATATATATATAAAGACTAGCAACCAACGTCGGCTTCGCAAGGGCTCAATTACTACAAATATCGTTGTATTTTAACCAATAAACTCAACTTTTTTACAAATTATATACGAAAACCTCATCAAGAATCGATGTATCTATTGGTAAAGACCGCATCCAAATCCGTGCAATAGCTTTTAAGTTTATCACGCACTGACAGACGCAGCACAGGATTTTTTTTAATAATGTAGTGATTGTAACAAATTTCGATAGAATCTAATATTATAATTTTAAAAGGAATTGTTTAATTTTTGCACCAGAATGTTCTGAGATCATGTTGTAGTTTTTGGATTAAAGAAAATAAATGATGAATTTGAGTAACTTCATAAAGTCAAAAATGTTGGAAGATTTTAAACGATGCTTGCATCTTGAATTTTACTTGCCGTTGAATCAATATTGATTAATGTGGGTTTCACATTAACATCCTTACCCACGGATATGTGAATGTGTTAGAACATTATTATTGTATTAACTCTACTAGTAATAATTACAGTTTGGACTATTACTTTATATGAAAAGCCAGAACTATGTTATGTTTGAATAAGGATCGATTTTCAAAACCATCATTTGCCATCAGATCACCGATTATTAAACAAGTACAATTTTAACAAAAATGAAACCGACTTCAAGGTTCGACTCGATATCTCTTGGATGCCATCATCAGATATTAATGTACTTATCATGGTACCACCGTTGGGACATCTCCTTTCCATTAAAAAAAGAATCATCAAAATCGGTTCATAAACGACGAAGTTATCCCCGAACACACATAAAAAATAGATATATATATATATATACGGTCGAATTGAGAAACCTCCTCCTTTTTTTGAAGTCGGTTAATTATGCATAATAATATTGTAAAACAAAACTAAGTACAGCAACCAATGATGAACATATTTCTTGTGTGGAGATCTAAAACGTTGGAGAATGGATGACATAAGTTACTTTCATAGACTTTTCACACGATTCGAGTCGTGGAATAAGCCAGTATTTTGACATGAGCACACATTAAAAATCTTTACAGTACATCTGACCTTACAACTTTAAAATCTATTGGGGAAAAAACGATGTAGTCGGAGTGATATGATTTTTTTTTCAAACCTTCATAACTTTTTTCAGAATCTGCTATTCTTCATGAACCTTTTAAATTCTTTTTTATAAGATCTCAGCTATCAAATACCACTTATTTAATCTCGGAACATTCTAAGGCACCAAGCCCAAAAATTTTTTGGACATTTCCTTTCTGTTAACATCAGATCATACATTTTTTACTTTAGACTCGTCTCATAGTTATTTTCTTTTCGTAGCTATTAGACATTTATATATTTTTTACTGTATTTTACTGTAAATCTAGGGTTTCTTACTATTACCATAGAGTATTATTATCTAAGTATATTAGATTTTCTGATGATTGAAAACAACTCATCTATCTATATACATATATAAAAATGATGATGTATGTACGCGCATAACTTCCGATCACCTGCACCAAATTAAATAATTCTATTTTTTATGTGTTCATTATTGTTAGGACAGGGTTTGTATACGAGAAAAATAAAAACAAAGGTCTTTTTTTATTCGCGACTGTACACTGCCTGTGGGTAGCTGAGGCAGTTAAGTAAATAAGGCGGTACGAATTTCGCCAGGTCAAGCTAGTCTGTTTATAGAAACCAGTGTGATTTGGGACGTCAGGTTAGCAAAGATGGGATTCAATTACTTCTATGTCTTGATTCGAACTTGACTCACCTCTATATACTAATATTATATGTAGGTAGATTCTAACCACGAAAATAAGTAGCTTATACAGAGAGGAACGTTCAGAAATGAGTTTTAAAACTTCCGCAGTAGGATTATATGAACGTCGCAGGGGCTTTACAAACATACATGATGCGGAGAAAAACTACATACTTAGACTTGAACAATAATTTGTGGAAGATATAAAGTACTTTTTCGTGAGGGGATAGAACCCTCTACACATAGCGCAGTATGAAGCGTTGCCGGTAGTCACCTAAGCCACTATACTATCTGTTATTTTTATGTATCACCCTGCCAAAATGACTCTACTCTGCCTGATGGAAAGTATAAGCAGAATCCAAGAGTCACCACTCGCAATGAGTATGGTGACCACCGTCACCATACTCATTGCGAATGCAGACAATGCAACAATGCAGCATGGTGACTCACACCATGGCGACTTGGTGATGCTTCTGCATCATTGCTGTAATTTTACGTTGACTTTCTGTGCGAGGGTAATACCGCCCCGTTCGAGCCGGCCCGTTCGTGCTGAAATCAGCGTGACTCTATACTATATCCGTGCAGTGAATTTTGAAGTAACTTTCTTTATTGTTATGCTATGTTTTTACCTTTTCCTTTCTGTTTTCAGATCATAATGGCGGACTCTCCAGAATTAGAAGGCACGTCGAATAGCAATTCCCTTAAAATTTCACTACCCACTGTTCTCTGTACTTCAGATTCCGACGAAAAATCAGACAAATCCATTAAAACTTCATTTGTTTCTTCTGAATCTAAGTTATCTCTTCCGTCCAATTTGAGCACACCCACTTCTCCACTAAATGTTTCATCTCCTTTATCACTACCGTCATCACCACGCGTGAAAACGTCATCACAATCGTCAGCAAACTCCTTACCTGATCCAAACCCAAAACCAATGCCTTTAAACAAGCAGAATGAAAATAAAACGTTGATCAACTCCGGCTCCGCTACAGGTAAGCTACACTATTCCACCTTTTTAAAAAAAGTATTAATACATTTTATTTATAGCAAGCGATGAAGTCTTATTGGATTATAGAAAAACAAAGATTATAAATGCACTACATAACAACGCTAAAAATTACCTGGAAGTTAAAGTTCGATTTTTAACCGACTTCAGAAAAGGAGGAGGTTCTCATTTTGACCGTACTTATACATAATTTTTTTATGTGTGTTGGCGGATGACTTCGTCGTTTATGATCCCAACGGTGGTACAATGATTTGTATCGATTGAAAATTAGGGTCCTTTTTGGATATTAATTCAAAATAAGGTTAAAAAATAAGTATTTCAAATCAAACAAATTAAATCGTATTTGGGACATACAAAGGTAAGTTTTCACCAAATTTCGTGAAAACAAAATACTTTTTGTAAAATATAAAAATAAAGCATTTTTCACATAAATTTTGAGGTTATTAAAAAAGTGTAAATACAAAAGTTTTATATCTTTTTATTACCTACAACTTTGCCATTTGACTTTTTTCCATAGGACATTAAGTTTTGCCGGAAACCGAGACAAACCGTATTTTACCCTTAAAAACTCATCCCCTTCCCCTTCCCGACCTCAGATCGTGTAAATTATTTTTCCCTTCATTTGTGTAATATTCTCCTCCTTTTCCAATGGGTTTCATCCTACTATTATTTTTTTCACTTTTTATTATTTTAAAAGGCTTCTAAGACTAAGACTAAGAACTTTTAAGATTAAGAATTTATTTGAAATCTGGTGTTTTCCATGAGGTCCCATTTCAATTTGATTGTTCTTGAAGACAGTTTTTTTTGTTAAAATTTTACTTATGTTCTTTACGTATGAAAAATGTAATTCGAATTCTTTAATGAAATGGATCTGATTTCGTGCTACAAATCTTAAGTTTATCTTTTATAGAATATATCTAAAATAATTAAGGCGAGCAACGCAATTGTGATGCCTCTGCTGTTGCTTACCATTAGGCGATGCGTCTGCTCGTTTGCCCTCTATAGCATAAAAAAAACTTTCTTTTGTAATCTGAGATTTAAAAGCTTAAAAAATATCACAGTCGCCTGTTACGTATAACTTAGTTAAGTGAGTTCTTATAGGAAACATATTTCCTACTAGCTGAACCCCGCGGTGTTACCCGCGGTTATTGTTGTGCCGCGAGTAACGCCGCGGGACAAACTTAGTCTAAAAAAGTAGCCTAAGTTACTCCCCGGATCATCAGCTATCTGCCAGTGAAAGTCCCATCAAAATCCGTCCAGCCGTTCCAGAGATTACCCGGAACAAACAGACAGACAGACAGACAGACAGACAGACCGACAGACAGACAGACAAAAAAATTTTTAACTACATTTTTGGTATATGTACCGTGTATACATACATATGCATTTAGTAAAAAGCGGTTATTTTAATATTACAAACAGACACTTCAATTTTATTTATTTGTATAGATGTTACAAGATACGAGAAAAACGCTATTTGATTTGATTAGTAGTTACTAATCAAATCAAATAGCGTGTTCCTCGTATCCTGTAACATATTTCCGTACCTTTTCGCGAAATCACGGAAGAGCAGGTATAGATTGTACACATCAAAGCACTTTTGGAAAAAACTCTTTTTTAGAAAATGCTAAGTCCAGCAGATAATTCTGACGACGTTGATGAAGAACCTTTGCATAAATTTGTGTTAAATAAAAATATCGTATACATTGACATAACCTTAAAATTTCATTTTCTGTTTGGTTAAATTTGATAACTATCTTCTAGTCTATAGGTAGGATATCTAACAATTATTTGGAGCTCGTCCAAAGTTTTAGCGTTCACTCCTGAAAACATTTAAAAGACTACGTAAAAATCTCTCGTTCTGGCGCAGAGGAGTCATTTCGTTTGAATTGTTATAGCAGTCTTAGTTTCGTTTTATTCTCACTATAAAAGTACTGCAGGAAAGAGTGCAACGATCATGTATTTGTAGGTACAAAATTATCAGATTTTTCTGAAATTAGCTATGGAGACAAATGTACACTTATACATTACACAGTGATTCATTATTACACTTGATTGATGCAATTTATATACAAGTTTGAGTTCGTCGATGTTCTAACTACTTAAATTGCTTTACTTTTCCCATAGTAATACCTTGAGTAGTTAATTATATGAGAGCGTTATCAGTAAATACCAGTATAAGCTAAATTCTGATTATTTATCAAGGATAAATAGGTAATAAATATCCTCTCCCTGTCTCAGCTTCCCACAGGCAGTATACAGTCGCGAACAAAAAAAAAAACTTTTCCGTTGTCTGTTCATTTTTCTTGCGCACAAACCTTGTCCTAACAATAACGAATACATAAAAAAAAGAATTATTTAATTTGATGCAGCCGATCGGAAGTTAACCGCGTAAAGACATTTCGGCGATTAATTTTTATATAATACTTCGACATTTGGATTTTCAAGTATTTTTTAATTTCTTTGCCGTTTAAACCTTCCCTGGACTACAGCAAACATTTCAAAACCAAAATCAGTTAAATCGGCCCAGTCCATCTCGAGTTTTAGCGAGACAAACGAACAGCAATTGATTTTTATTTATAAAATTATGTTAATATTGTTTAATTTTTCCTAATTTTATTTAACTAAGGGCAGCAAATCATCATAATACAGTTTAATAAAAACGTGGACCGAACCCCGTTTTTATTAAATTAGGTTTACAAAATTACTTACCACGACGTCGTATTTGGGGTTTAAGATCGCAAAATCTCATTATATTTTAAGTTATGAAGTCTATTCCGAGTTTGGCTGTTTTATTAAACCTATTTACTTCATTTTTAAATTAATATTATTAATCAAGAGATTGAAAAAACATCAAGCATAAGAAATAACCTTACTTCATTATTTTCCAGTTAGGTATACTCAAACGCAATTTCCTGTAGTACATTTCTTACGTTTATTTTTGTTTCTAATTGAGGTTCGCGGTTCGTTTCATTCTCCGTTCGTTGCCTGGTAGCCACTTTCTAGCACAAGATCATTCATCTGAGCTTTTGCTCATTTAAATATGTAAAATGAGCTAGGTAAAGCAACATTAACTAAATTACAAATTACAATTTATTATTATTTTGTGTTCATGGCGTAGAATAGTGTAACATCGATAGTACGTCCCAGTAAAATGCCTTTATTTATACAGCAATAATTATATTTAACTACCTCTTTCGCGGGATAATTTGTATCTTAAAAGTAAAAAAGGCCTCGAAAAATAGTCATTTGATCCTCAGACATATTATAGATAACATTTCGTGCCTATTTTTGCTATTAGCTATAAGCTCTTTTAGCCTTTTTTAGCTACTATTTATACGTCATACGTACTTATTTATTTATTTCGTTATTATAATCTTATACCCGCTAGTACGGGTATAAGATTATGATAACTAAGGGTATAAGCGTCTGATCACAGAACTGTGGCCACAGCTGCATTTATGCATAATTTAGTTTGAAATCATAATATTTTTTTATTTAAAAAAAATGTAAGTACATCTTATCATTTACAACAAGTAATAGCGATAGCTTATTGAAAACAGTCGGAATTTACCTTAAAAAGAGTATATGTTCTTTTTTCAATATTTAAAAGTTATAAAAAAATCAATAGATAGTATTGAATCAGTATTATCAATTTATATAAATATTTAAAGATTGTCTCCAGTTTTCATCAGAGAAAGAATATTGAAAATGGCCGTAAAGTTATTTATTCAATAATTTCACTAGTTGTTTAAACCAAGTTGTGGTTCTTCTTGAAATGTAAACCAAAACGAATAAAATGCTCTATTTATAGAAGGAAGGTCATATTTCTACAAGGATACGATGAAGCCATTGGAATTGAAAGCCTCATAATAATGTTTTGAAATTCAACATGGGTTTTTTTTTTTCATATCAGTTTTGTTTTTTTGTTTTTATTTATTTTTATAGAATAGGAAGCAAATAAGCAGTCGTATCGCCTGATGATAAGCGATTACCGCCACCCATGGACGCACTCAACACCAGAGGCGTCACAAGTGCGTTGCTGGCCTTTGGGGGATGGGGAAGAGGATGGGGAGAGGGGTTGGGGTATGGGGCTCCGGTATCCTCACTCACTCGGTAAAACTCAGCGCAAGCGCTATTTTACACCGGTTTTCTGTGAATGTAAACACGGTTGAATATAAAACCTTTGATGAAACTTAAGCAGTTTGTTGCTCATACTATGAATACTTACGTGTAGGAGCGATGTTGATTTCATTTCATTCCCAGTATGTTATCATTACTTATCATTTACGCGCCAATTGCTATGGATTAAATAAAACTCTGTTTCAATTACTATACAGTTTTTAATGTAAGCGAGACATAATTATGTGTTTCTAATAATAATAGTAATAAATAATAAATATTTCAGACATCTAACCCACAACGCGATCTAGTCCCAAGCTAAGCAGAGCTTGTGTTATGGGTACTAGACAACTGATATGAATACATATATACTTTTTTTTGTAAATATATACTACATAGTATACATAGAAAACACCCAAACTCCGAAACAAATATTTGTAGATCTCATACAAACATTTGGTTCGACCCGGGAATCGAACCCGAGACCTCATAATAAGCAGTCGCACACGCCAACCGCTAGACCAACGAGGCACTCAGCAGTAATACACGAAACATAACTATTTCCATTGATTTCATCATTACTTTTATAATTGGCACTCTATCACCATGTGTTTTCAAGACACTGTTTGCTTCGCGCAACTGTGTGGAACAAATTATCCTCTGCGGTATTGCCGGACCGATACGATCTTCAAACGGTCCGGATGTGTTAATAGCAGCAGTTCCTGGATCCCTCCCGTCTCAGGCGCAGAGTGGCACACCGTGTGGTTTTAGTCGATTCGATTCCGACACACCGCCCCGCCGCAAACCCTGGCGGGGTGACGGCCCGAGGGGGGCATTACTATCTTATCCGTGATACATGTGATAATTTTAACCTTTGATATATGCATTATCTGATCAAAGGTTAAAGTTAAAATCTATTTTTAAAACACAATAGTAGTTGTTCTTAGTTTTTGAATTAAAATATAATCTTTGTTGTAACATGTTACTTGATTCACTGCTGACCCAAGGTTTTTCTTTATCGTATCACCATTATCTACTGATTACATAATTTTTAAATTTAAATTCTTTATTAAAAAGATAGTGTAATGAATCACGCTATTTGTGCACGTGTTGTTGATAATATGTTTTTTGAATATTATAGACTGTTAATCTGCTATAGGTATATTTTTAAAAGAGAAAGGTGACTGACATACCCAGTGATCAACGCACAGCACAAACCACAGCCCAAACCGCTGAACCTAGAATCCTGAAATTTTGCGTGTAGATTCTTTATATAACAATTAACTACCTAAGAAAGGAGTTTTTATAATTCTACCCCTAAGGGGTTAAATCGGAGGATGAAAGTCTGCGTGAGCGAAGCCGCGTGCAAAAGCTAGTATATAATATGAGGATATTAATATTATATGAACAGTACTGCAACAATTTGCAAATATATAAAGAATACTCGATTACGGCGAAACCAAAAGGAAGGGTGACAGTTTTGGCATAAGTAAACTAATATCGGTCTTTAATTTTTTTTACAAATCTTATTTTAAACTAGCTGAACCCCGCGGTGCTACCCGCGCTTATTGTTGTACCGCGAGTAACGCCGCGGGACAAAGTTAGTCTAAAAAAAGTAGCCTAAGTTACTCCCCGAATCATCAGCTACCTGCCAGTGAAAGTCCCGTCGAAATCCGTCCAGCCGTTCCAGAGTTTACCCGGAACAAACAGACAGACAGACAGACAGACAGACAGACAGACAAAAATTTTTTTAACTACATTTTTGGTATATGTATCGTGTATACATACACATGCATTGATTAAAAAGTTGTTATTTTAATATTACAAACAGACACTCCAATTTTATTTATTTGTATAGATGTATAGATAAAGAATGGAAAGGGAAAGATGAAAACAAAAGCATTTTTTTTTGCTAAAATTTCTGTCCTGTAATGGACTGGCAAATATTTTTAGTACTGGTTGTGGTGTCACGTAAGAAGTGATACTTTTAGCTTTATCTATTTAGTTATCACTAATCCGTCACTAACTTAATAAATTCTAATATTGTAATAGGCAACGAGAGACTGAGTATTGTATTTTTTTAGAATTGTGTTTTGTTAACTAGTTTCACTTTGGCAGGTAGTAGGTCTATACACTACTAAACGTTTTTAAAAAGTATAGAATAAACTTTATTATACACCAGTTAGTCCAGTTTGCATGTAATAACATATCAATTTACAGCCCTATTCATAACTATTATTAAACTTTAAGCATCGTCTCTGTGTTGTTTATTACTTTAAGGCTGTACGTTTTAAGATCATGTACAAATAGTATCCCTAACGCTAAAAATCAATTTGTTCCATGCAACTTTTAGATGGACAAATCGAGTGTAGACGAACTCTTGGGTAGTTTCGATTTGAAATATAAAGGAAAAGAATTAATTTGATTCATTTAAAAGTAAATAGATACCTAACAAAAGAGTTATGATTTTAACACACACATACACACAAATTACTATTTTTACTTAAAAGTTTTTCCACCTTTTGGTGATTTAAATGACCATGGGTACATTTCATAGTCAGTACAACGTACAACTCAACCTTCTCATATTTCATCCCCTTTGTCTCCACACAAAAAAAAAAGAAAGTAAGAAGTCCTGTGCTTGACGTATACGCGAGGGCTTAGTCTTTAGACGCGATTTATTAATGTGTGTGTATGACACGATTTTGTTACGTACCTTAAACGACAGTTGAATACGGTTGGTTCCTGTCTTTCACGGAAATAATTTAAATGTTAGGCACATTGCTCACACGGTTAATTAGTGAAAAGCACGATCACTTGTTTTGTCTGGGACTGGGAGTAATTTACATTTAACTAACTGACCAGCGCATCTCCTATTGCCCGTGATGTTATATCAGCGTGAAAAATATTCTTTACTCTAAAAATGTTATCTTTCAAAGATAGACACATGTCATTGGGGATATTTTTTTAGAACTTTTAATGAGGATGATGATGACAATTCTTTCATACGTTGTTTTTGTGAAACTTTAACGCATGCACGTAATGGAGACTCCGAAGTAATAATTTTCGCCAGTTTTTGCAAAAAAAAAAATTGATAATCCCGCTCCTCAATAATCCGCTTTTAGTACAGTTTTTTGTTATGTGTTTTCCTATTTTTGTTTGTTTGTAAATAAATATTTTTATAGTGTATGCCAAAATAAATATTCCTCATTTCATTTAATTTCATTTCATTTTCTTCTTTTGATCGCAACCTTATAAACTTTTTCGGTAACTGGGCTATTGTGCCAAAATGACTCTACTCTGCCTGATGGAAAGCATAAGCAGAATCCAAGAGTGGTGGTCATCATACTCATTCCGAATGCAACAATACAGCATGGTGATGCTTCTGCATCATTGGGCTTCCGTGCATTTAGTAAAAAGCGATTATTTTAATATTAGAAACAGACACTCCAATTTTATTTATTTGTATATAAAATAGTTTATTTCTTGCCAGAATACATTACATATAAAAATATACATACATATAATAAGATATAGTATAGATATTTAATCATGTACTTACGTATTGGAAAACATGTATATTTATTAGTCATCTGGTTACCAAAACACGTTTGAAATTAGGGCTCCCACACATAACTGCGATGCGATGCGGCGTGAAGTTCTTTGAGGTGCATTCGTGCGAACGCGCTGATATTTGCGATGCGTTGCGAATTTGCAGTTATGTGTGGGAGCCCGTAAACGGCTGTAGGTGCTATCATCATCATCAGCCTATCGCAGGCCACTGCTGGACGAATGACCATTCAATTGCACGCCACTTGGTTCGATCCTCGGCATCTCGCATGTGTTGATAAAAAAAATATGCCTCATAGTCACGTGATCTGTAGACTTCGCAACATATTAAACAAAATATTGAGTACTAGCTTTTACCAGCGGCTTCGCTCGCTTTTGCTAAAAAATATCCTATGTTACTTCTAATTCCTCCAAGAATAAGTGTACAAAGTTTCACGATGATCGGTTAAGTACTTTTCGCTTCATTCACATTTATAGTAATAGAAGATTGTTGACTAAAAAATACTATAGGGTTAAAGAGATATTTGCCCTTATTTCGCCACAAACGTAAGGCTAAAAAACCCGTAGCCTCCAAGCCCTAAAACTGCCACAAGACATTATTGCCTACCTCACATAAATGACACTCGTCGAGGGTCAAGTAAGTGTCTGAAATATAAAAATAAGATGGATCTACTCTAACTCTTGTTTCTTTAGAGTCTTACATGAACCAAGCCAATATTTTCAAAGCAAACATTTTCTTTCACCCGACCCTTGAAATCTTTCCTCGTAGATATCGTTGTTAGAATTATTAAGAGCGTAACTGTTCTTTGCCATTTCTAGTGATGTTTGTATAAGACAAACAGATCTTTAAGAATAACAAGATGTAAACAACCCAATTAAGCAAGTTTTGCCCTGTTTACTCAAAAACAAGTTAATTTAGAACAAGAAATAATTGGCAAAATAATGGTTGCAGATATAGATTTTCGTTATGTTGTTTAGACAGTTCTATTTCTAATAGGCTTTAAGTGGAAAGGAGTAGTAAGATTTTTAATGCTGCTTTGTATAAATTTACATACACGACTATACACAAACATAATCTGTACCAATTAGTGTCTGTTTGTACTCGTAATTTCAATTTAACAGGTTTTCACTAAATGCATATGAAAGTAAATACGGTACACTAACACCAAAAAACTATTTTTCAAATGTTTGTATATCTGTCTGTTTGTTTGTTCCGGGGAATCCCTGTAACGGCAGGATGAATTTTGACTTGACTTTAATGTTTAAATAACTGACGATATAATGAGTAATTGAGGCTACTTTTTTAGCCTAGTTTCTAGTGCGTAACATCGCGGGGCTCAGCTTTTAATAAATAAACTTTATCAATTTTTCGTACATCTTCGTACAACGCCATTCAAATTGGAACTTGGACTGTGACAGCTAGATTGACTGATTTAACACTTTTTTCTTGTAAATATATAGTTACATATTATACATTGTATAGAAAACAACCAAAACCCCGGAAAAAAAATGCAGATCATCCAAACATTTGAACTGACACGGGAGTCGAACCTGAGAATTCAGTAGTAACTGTCATATAAATGATGTATGTCTATTGATCGATGATTTTAATTAAAAGGGAAGGCGCTTATCCCCATGTAATTCAAACAACAATCAATCATATAAAAACCCTCTTCTTTCCACTTAAACAGAAATGTTTACTTCTAAGTGTGTGTTGTTACGAATGTTATAATTGCTAAAAAAAACTAGTTGTCTATTACGCGGTCACAGATAAAACAACTAATCGATTTTGAAAAAGCACAATAGCTAAGAAGATAGGATAGTTAACGCCGAGCTCGATTGAAAGGACGCGCATACAAAGTTGTGTGGGTATATGATAGAACCTTTTTAAAAATGTGGAATCTGTTTCAAATTGTCAAATTTTCGATGTTCTCAACATTATAATGCAACAGACAATTTTTTTTTTGTATGAAATAAGTTTACAAGTATTTATTAGAGTTTTGTTTGGTATAAAAATTATCGGTGCAAATTTTTTCATGATACCTCTTTTAGCGCCACCACTTCATTCAGTAATAAATTCCTAGAAAAATTACAGCGCTACTTCCCGTACGATTAGCATTTTCACGTCGTCGAACTATGAACTATGGAATAACAGTAACAAAATTATCCATAAAAAGAAAAATGTATATAGAATCTATTTAGATAAAAATGAATCCCTAAGTGTCTTGCTAAGCGCAAAAGTCGAGATCCGCTCGACCAATTCGGTTATTTTTTCATATTTTCGTTAATGCTCAAGGAAGGTTCTGATGGAGAGAAAAAACCCTAAAAATTGCGAGAAAAATAGTAAAACAACACTTTTCACATACTAACCATAGAGTAAATTAACAGCTATCGATACCTAGTGACAACAGAATGAAAGAGGAGATCTGTCGGGGCAGCTCGTATAAATTAACTAATTCTGAATAGTTTGTAATGTTTTCATAGTTTTAAAGTCCTGATTTGGTATCTACAACTGAGAAAGTAAGTAAACTGTTTTGTACAAACATTGCTCTGTAGAAAATAAACAATATCGACACAACTTGGAAAATATTTGAGACTGTTTCCATTTAAATTGAGTGAAGTTTCGCAATTAACTTGATATGAAGCTATGCTAGAGAGAACGATCTTCTTAAGTAGTGGTGTTAAAGGTACATTTAGCGATATTGTATAATCATTTACACAGTATACAGTTATCGATTAACATATATCTGTACATATGTTAATCGATAACTGTCTATCACTAAAGATATTTGATGCTTTTGTACTAATTAGATACTTGAGCCATTATACATGATTACTAGATTTACTAGCTGTCCCGGCAAACGTCGTTTTGCCATAACTACTAACAAATTAAAAATTAATTAAAAAAACATTGTCCAGCGGACAAAATTGTGAATCTAAACCATTCCCAGATCCCCTTGAACACACACAAAAAATTTCATCAAAATCGGTCCAGTCGTTTGAGAGTAGTTCAGTGACATACACACTCACAGAAGAATTATATATATAAAGATATTAACTGCAAAAATGTAAGTAGGTATCAGCATCATCAACATATCGCACTTCATTTTTTTAAGTGAAAACTTGTTTAGCGGCGTTGTGCACTTTTTTTGGGATGGATAAAAAATGTTAAACTCGTGTCATGACACGTGATCTGATCGTAAGATGGCGACGCAGGGCGCTTGCGCGAGTGTGCATGGAAACAGCTGATGGCTCACATGTCATATTAATAGTCATGACTGGTAATATGTTTATACTGTATAGCATTTACCTATATTTTTATACCATCACATTAAGCATTTTTTTTACTTCTTTTTATCGCGCATTTTATTTAAAGAGCAAAAAGGTTAATTTCAGGTGAGCTTACACAACTGTTTGTTTATAGATTTGAGTTGTTACTTCTGTCGGCAGACTGCTTTTTGTTTTTTATATATGGCCCTGCCAAAGTGACTCTAATCTGCCTGATGGAAAGCATAAGTAGAATCCAACAATGATGTTCACCATACTCATTGCAAATGTAGACAATGCAATAATACAGCATGGTGACCCACGCTAGTGATGCTTCTGTATTAATCTGCATCATTGAGCCTCCGGTCTCGCACTCATCAACAAAACACGACAGCACGAATGCTGTCATTTTAGGTTGATCTTGCTGCTGTGCTGTGCGAGGGTAGCACCGTCTCGGTCGAGCCGTTCGTGCTGAAATCAGCGTGGCTCTACTACCTTTTAAATTGCATTGCTGGAATAGGCCTCTCCAATCAGGTATGATCTGTAAGTAAAATCACGGATAGTAGATAGAACCGAGAATGTACTCAGGAGGCGTATTTTTTTGGTTCACTCAAATTTTAAGATAAACTGTTCACCTAGAAGGTAGTGCTTTACAGTGAGAATCACCCGGTAGAAGTTTAATATCATAATCTGTTAACGTCTATATTTCTATGGAGTTTAAAAAGATCTGTGCGGATAATATATTTTCATATTCCATACATAGAAATTAAGTTAATATAAAACTTCTAAATATACGACTTCGAGAATAAGTTAGTCTATACAAAAAACTCATTAAGTACTTTCAACGATGGTTGTCGTGCTCAAGGTTAGGCTTATGTCACGGCAGGTTATCGGCTTGAATCAGGCTATCATAATTTCCCAGAGATACAAAAACATAAAAAGCCTACTCTACTCTTTGCGACTGCCAGCCAGTTCCTTCATATAAACTCATTTCCAATCTACACCAGGAATGCAATCACTGATAAATTCTTGAGAATATTTGAAATAAAAATTTTGATAGAAAACTTGGTTGCTTGAAGTCTTGTAAGAAAGCTTTATCACACAATCCATTATATCATTACTTCACAATAAAAATATAATTTAAACTATTTACGTACAAATTTTAAAAGTAATAGTTCTGATTACTACATCTCTAAGTATGTTTGCGAACTTGTATATCTATGTACAGATATTCTGTAGACAATGTTGATGTTTTACCGGTAGTGACTTAGTAGTGATATTTTCTGGTTCTAAATGATGTTGTCGAGGGGATTGTAGAAGAAAGTCTTGAATAGAATAAAATGAATAAACTGGCATTCATTTACCTTTCGTTGTCATTTGTAAAAACAAGACTATAAAAGTAACTACGGTTCTACGATTATGTAGCTGTTCACGGGATAAAACGAGAATTTATGGCATACACTATTTCGTTAGATCTTTATTTAGTGTTATTGAACTTAACCCTGGTAGCTAATAGGCCGTATATAGTGGTGGCGTATACAAGTACCCTCATTTAGTTTTGACCCTCACGAAACCCCAATAAACATGAGGATTTAGCAATTTTCTCAGGACGCCGAAAATGAGATACTCTCATCGACTTCATTCATATTCCGCAGTTGAGCGCAGAGCGCGTCGGAGACCGGGCGTGTTCCCGTACTTCTATCAATGACAATGCCGATACTAATTCGCTTTTGTTTTCATACACGCGTGAAGTGATGCGGTAATTAGTATGCCGTATGTTTGTAAATCAATGTGTACGTTTACCATTTATAGTTTCACAATAATCATCAATAATAATTTAAGGAATTGACAAAGTTTACGCGTTACTGAACTAATCATTTCATGAAGTTTATGTGAGAAAAGTTTTTCTTATTTGAATTGTATATAAAACAAATATGAATACATAAAATTTTGTGACTTGTACATACTTTGAACTAAGTATAATAATGCCCAAAAGCTGAATTAGACTGAACCGAGGTGGGTCTTATGTTATTATGTACAGTCTGTGCTGAATATCAAGTGTGGTGTGTAACATGCCTTGTTGTGGATGTTGGTGGAATGGCAGACAGAGACACCGACCGCCCGACCCCGACACTTCAGGTTATTTTCCACCTAGTTTCTTTGGAAAATTGCTTTTCCAATCAAAATCATGCCGTACCGCGCTATGTTGAGAATAAGCGTTTCTTTGCCTAACAGGATTTTACTGGCCATGTTATCGCTTCAATTACCAAATTAACTACTTAAAGATTTGGGTTGGAAAGCTTTTAAATTGATCAGTTTTATCGGTTGCTATTTCTTTGCAAATAACTGTGAAATTTTAATGGTTCCTTTATTTAATAAGTTTTTTTTAATATCAATTTTGTAATTCTACTTCTATTAAACGTTTTGATCATAATTATATGCCATAATTAAAATATCTTAATCATCATTCATAAAATATTTTAAACTTTTTCGAATTTCTTTGTTTGATGTACACCTAAGTTTGTCTCGTTTTCTATACTTTGTATGAATTCATAAATTTAATTTATAGAGATAGATTAGTACTAATAAGTAAAATATAATAAACTAGAGAGTAGTAAACAAAGACAACAAACAAGTCAACTCTTTAGCTTCATCATACCAAACTAGTAATTGCACAGCGGCAGAAATTCAACCATAATTCATAGTTTTTATCTATCTGCACGCCTTCTTATTTCATATTTCGTATAATTTTCATAAAAAGGGGTACTACGTTTTGCTTTGCGTATTAATATATGTATATACCTACGTATATATCAGTTGAGATATATTCGAAATAATTGTTATAGCTGCTAAGGAGTAATTACTCCTTAAATCATCAGCTATCTGCCAGTGAAAGTCCCGTCAAAATCGATCCAGCTGTTCCAGAGAATACCCGGAATAAACAGACAGACAGACAAAAATTGTAACATATGTTATTTTGGTACATATACCGTGTATACATGCATATGCATTTATTAAAAAGCAGTTATTTTAATATTACAAACACACACTCCAATTTTATTTATATGTATAGATTACCTTTGCTCTGTTAACTTATAATCGTTTGTAATAAAAGTTTGTAAGTATGGATGGATGGATGTTTGTTACTCTTTCACGCAAAAGCTACGGAACGGATTTGGATGAAAATTTACAATAATATAGCTTATACATCAGAATAACACATAGGCTACCATTTGCTCCAATAACCAACATACACGCGGGCGGAGCCACGGGCAACAACTAGTATTTAATATACTAACTTCAAAGTTCAAACCCAAATATTCCTCTTGATAGGAATATTAATATAATCAGTTAACACGAGCACAGGGTAATAGGATAAAATATCACTTCGATGTTATGATCAACCCTTTCTCGTCATACCCTTTAGGTACTGTTTTGTATTTTTATTTTTGTTGTTTTTTGTATTTAGATCAGTAATATGTTTTGGTCTTTTCTCCGACCTTTTTACGGCTGGACTTCGATTTATTAAGTGGAACGACTGCCTTCAGACATTCATAACGTAAGTAGAAACTAGGTGAAATTGAATTTCAGTGGCAGGACTCGTCATCTTCCTAGCCTTTATTATTCTTATGATCATTTGGGGTCGGCTACTAGTTCAACCGGTTTTATCTGAATAATAAATAATAATGAATCTCTTTATAGTACACCAGTTTATGAAATAACAAGGTTAACTTAAAACTATTATAAAGTATGTAGAAGTGGCGGCCCTTATCGCTCCCAAGCAATATCTTACAGGCAACCATGACAACCTGCAGGCGCTCATAGCCCAGTTGCTCTCGGTGATTAGAAACAATTACCGAGGGTAAGCAACGACGGCACGGTCAGTACCTGGATGGGTGACCGCTAGTGGCATGTTACTATGAGCGTCTCTATGATTCGGAAGTCACGTTAAGCAGTCGGTCTCGACTGTTATCGTAGGATAACAGTCGTGAAGCTTAGTTGGAGGCCTTAGAGCGGCTTCAAAACATCCAACAGCAAGATTACGTAGCCACAACGTTGTCTTGCCAGTCCCCAACCCGCACTTGACCAACGTGTGGATGTAGGGCCTTAACCCTCTCTTGAGGAGACCCGAGCCCAGCAATGCGACGTTATGGGTTGCTGATGAACCACAACAACCTGAATATCAGTTTTATCAGTGGAAAGACTGTTGACGGACTTTTTAGGGCTCCACCTATTCATAACGATTGCCAAGGATGTTTTTAGAGCTATCAGGACCAACAGTTTACTTTCCGAGGCACGGAGTAGACTCAATATGTTAATAATGGTCACCGATCATAGACCAACCAGGCTAGGATTGCGTAACTTTGCAACGTATTAACCTACGCGGTTACCTCTTATAGTAGTATCGTAATTGAATACTAATACTAAAGAAAGTTTATCTGTCTGTTACGATCTCACGATGAAGAACTACTGCACCAATTTCAATCTTTACTGCACGTATGGCGTAGTGGTTTCAACGGTCGCCACGCCGCTTCCTACTTCGGAAGTGTTGTGGGTTCAAATCCTACATGGGACAACATTTTCTGTGATCCACAAATTGTTGTTCTGAATCTGGGTGTTCTTTGTGCCCGTTTCATGTATGTTTGTAAAGTCCCCCGCGACACTGGATTTATTCCTATTGAAAGGGTGGTCTTTAAAATAAATAGGCATAGGGATACTTTGATTCTTGAGAAAGGACATGACTACTCTTCACCGCGGGCAAAAGTTAGTAATTAAAATGACATCACCTGATTAAAATGCGATACTTTTGCGTGAACTGACATCTCAACTTCGAATAGACCCTCAAACAATAATGAGTTTTAATTATTGAACATGCTAGAGTGGTTTCCGTACGTTTCAGAAATAAAATCATTTTTTCGCCGAAAGGATCCTAAACAAACAAGAATGATTTATTTACGGATTATAAAATGAAGGGACATTTAGGGATGAGATGCCGAGAAAGGTAGCGACTGGAGTATTATTGATGTTTTAATTTAAAACGTCTCTTAAATCATGTTTTTTTATTCCAAAATAAGCTAAGAAATAAGTGATGTGCCAAACTCCAAGAGAATATGACTCGAATAATAAGAATATTATTATTTTTTGTTGAAAAGAAAAAAAAACTGTAAGCTTTACATAAGCTAGGTAATTAGGTACTTATCATGGAATAACATGGAATGTAATTTTATTTAGGTCTTGTTAATTTTGACACAAAAGATGGTTGAATGGTTTGAGAAGATTGTACATTTTCTCCTAACAAGTGGAATATTTGACTACCGAACTTTAAATAAAGGCAAAATATGATCCCTAGATTTTATTTCAATCAGTATTAAGTTTATTTTTAACCGACTTCAAAAAAAAGAGGAGGTTATTAGATTGACTGTATTTTTTTTATGTTTGTTATCTCATAATTTTCGACTGGGTGAACCGATTTTGATGATTCTTTTTTTATTTGAAAGCTGGTGCTTTCTGGTATGGTCTCATATAAATTTGGTCCAGTTCTTGAAGTCGGTTCATTTTTTGTTAAAATTTGTAATTATTTTACCATAGATACCCAAATTGATTTTCGTCTAATAAAAACGGTGTTTCAGAGGAGTAAGTACCTCCTACCAGTCCTGTCATATCTTATTTCCTACTAGTACTCTCCGATCCTACTTCCTATTAGTTTTATAAATGCAAAGGTTTGCGAGGATGGATGTTAATATATTTGTTGTTCTTTCACGCAAAAATTACTGAACAAATTTACAAATAAGCTTATACATGACACTTAAGCTGGTATTTATCGCGATAACTACTACTGAACTACTTACACGCAGAGCAAAGCTAGTTATATTACAATTTCAATAGTTCGTGAGGATGTATGGATATTTGTTACTCTTTCACGCAAAAATCACTTTACGGGTTTAGATGAGACTTTACACTAATATAGATTATGCATCAGAATAACACATAGTCTACTATTTACTGCAAAAACCGACATATATATATATATAGCGCAGCCCCGAGCAAAAGCTAGTAATGAATAAGTTATTGCTGTGGTCGATTTTTGGTTAAAAATATTCACCATAAAAACACAAGATTGTATTTAAGAAAAATTCTACTGAAAGGAACTTCAGGGAATTGAAATGAGAATGAAAGGAGGTAATTTCATAATTTAAGCCGCCGTGAAAGAAATTTTCTTTTGAATTGCTTACTGCTCTTAGTTGTGAGACAGAACTCTTAGCACGCAGAAATAGGTTGACTTTAATCCTCATTAAGTTTTAAACAAACATAAATATGAGACTAGACATTTCTTATTATTACCCGACTGCGAAAGAAGGAGGGTTATATTTTTCGAGTGTATGTATGTATATTCCTTTGCCACGGCCTAGAGCCTAAACCGCTTTTCGTATTTTTATGTGAGTTGTGTCAATAGATTCGTCTTAGTTGTGTGAGTGACACTGGGTACATCAAAAAAAAAAAAATTAGGATTTACTAAAGATGGCAAATACTGACGCAGTCAGACCAAAATGTAGTTCCCACGCATGCACTTAGTTGGACAGCTTACAAGAGACGGCATAATGCTGAATGTTTTTAATTCATGCACATGTATCCTACTAAAAAGGTCTCCTGATGGTTCCAATGACCCATCATGTTTCATCATCATAACTTTCTGGAGGATGGGATAAAACAAGAAAAAGATTATAAATTTATAACCCGACTACGTTAAAACTTTTGATAAAATTTATATAAACCATGTCACCCGGGCCATTATTAAGAATCTATTGACACCTCATTCATTAAAATCGGTTCAGTAGTTTGGGCGCTACGTTGGAATATACATACAATGACAAAACTTTTAGCTTCGTTGTAGTCCAATAACAATAATGGATGGAAATAATTTGGCTCGGGTTAGCAAGATGATCAGAAATTGTCTGAAATCTAAACAAATAGACAGACTATGGCTATGTTTGCAGTTGTACAAGCAACAACTAAGAACAAATTATAGACCTAGTGCAACATATGTTCGTGATTCATTTACGCTTCTAAAGATATTACGGTTTTATTCAGGGTTGTTTACTTTTCCTATAGATATTAAAGCGCGCTATCGATTATAATTTACGAAGAAGAATAAATATAGTACACAAATAATGTTATGCTATATAGTAAGTGTATGCCTCTATGGCTAGGCCTATATTCAGCAGTGGAATGTTAATAGAGGGGAGGGTGGCCGGTTGACGAAAAGACGGTACACCTGATGATAAAACCACAATGACTGCTGTCGCACATGGATATCTGCATCACCAGTCAAATACAGTGTGTGACGCCTTGTGACTTCCTAAATTCTAAGAAAACGCGTTTGAACTCCAGTAACCACACTCATTACAACTAATTAACAAACTAAACTAATTAACACCGGTTTCTGTGAGGCTGACGTATCACCCCCGTCGAGCCTGCACATGTGTGGTGAAGCTCTATCATAGCAAATAAATATAGTTATAAAATTGAAAAAATCGTACTGTCAAGTTTCGTTGGTGAGTGCGAGACCGGAGGCCCAATGATGCAGAAGCATCACAAGGCCGCCATGGTGTGGGTCACCATGCTGCATTGTTGTATTGTCTGCGTTCACAATAAATATGGTGACCACCACTCTTGGATTCTGCTTATGTTTTCCATGGACATTTTGGCCGGGCCATACATAAGAAAAATTGTAACAAAAGTGTTGTACTACTTGACATCAATGGCGCAGTCTTCACGGGCGATGAACTCGCGCCGGATTCGCGCTTCTATCGTCAAGCAATCTCGTCGGTCGCCAAGTGTATAGAAATAAGTGGCACGATTATAATTAATATTACCGTGATTCTGTCGCCGTTTCAGACAGCCCCTACGTATATTGTTGTTCAGTTAATAACGTATAAAATATGGGTACTCAGCTTTTTAACGTGAGTTAAGGTGACTATTTTAGAGAAATAAAATCTACTCTAGTTCTCCATTTGTTTGTCTGATTCTCAAAGGATCTAGTGGAGAAATGTTCACATCACTTTACGGACCCGAAATACAATGGATCGACGGTATATTTTATGTAGCGAGTGCGAAGGCTTTAGTCTGCACTATGAAATTTCATACCATTCCTTTCTCTCGTGTGTGACGTTGTACTCAATTACACAAAACTGAAATAGAATTTGTTTATTTTCATGATCGTATCTGATAATTGGTTCTATAACCTATATCTATATGTTGTTCTATAAGCTATGTACAGAGTAACGGCTCTTATTTGCAATACGGTCACATTTCTAGATATCGAGAACATTATTGTGAATTTCATTTGAATGTTATTAAATTCCTCTAAGCATAATATAGTTTATACAGCAGTCATATAGGGGTAGCGATGTTCACATACTCACAACAAAAATATACCGAAACATCATCCAGGAAAATAAACTGGACTACATGGAAACTGGTGAAGGTCTTGAGATTTTCTTAATTAAATTTCGTGCAATTTTCAGTTCCGATCGGCGTTCGATCTCACAAGTCTAATTAAGGTAAAAGTAAACAACAGTACGAGGCACTCATAACCCAGTTGCACTCGGTGATTACAAACAATCACCGAGGGTAAGCCTCAATACCTGGATGGGTGATAGCTGGTGGCATGAATCATGAAGACGCTCATGGTAATGAGCGTCTTCATAATTCAGGTGTAGGTGTAGGATAACAGTCGTGGAGCTCAGTTGGCGGCTTAAAAACATCGTTGTTTTGCCAGTCCCCAATCTGCACTAGACCAGCGCGGGGACGAATGGCCTTAACCCAGAAGAGACCCGAGCCCAGCCGTGGGACATTATGGGTTGTTGATAAAACTACAGTACTACAAAAATACCTTTTATGACATTTTTTATTACAAGAGTCGATTGATCCTGTATAGAACAATGAAACAAGCAAGCACCGATTCAATCATGCAACGCAGTTTTTACTAACGCAGAAGTCATAATATCGGATGCATGGTATACATTAAGGTATGATAGTGGCTGTTACGAGTCCATCGATCTAGCTGGTGAATTGAAGTCAGTTGTTTTACCTAGTCATGATTTTTTAAATCATCATTTGCCAATCCACTGCTGGACAAAGGCCTCTCCTTCCGCACGCCACTTGGTTCGATCCTCGGCTTCTTCCATCCAGCTTCTGCCAGCCGTCTTGCCCAAATCTATACTCACATGACATGTGGACGTCCAACACTATGCTTCCCGTTTTTTTAGTCATCGGTTATTGAATATTACTTATCATACATCAAAACTGTTACTTCTAGTTTATTCTATCCAACACATTGCAGATAACATAAAAAAGTCAGAGAAAATACTGTAATGAGGCGCAGCGTTATACTGAGTCATTTCAGTTTCTCGTACACCAAAGTCGAGCGTAATGTATGATGTTTAATGTATATAGATAATTCCGTTCTGTACTGACTGTGAACTTTACCAGAATCTGTATTCACTGTGTGTGTTTAATGTTGTGCGTGATACGAATACATACTTTTCTCCCTTTCTAGCATATTGACGACTATGACAGTAATTTACTTACTATTGTTGCAGAACTTCGAAAACTGAACATTACTGATTTATTCACTTTAGTTGAGAAAAACAACATCTACAGAAATGATCATTAATAGTCAGTTAAATATACAACCTCAAGCCCATTACAAGTTTCACGTAATTTAATAGAGGTTCTGGAACACTTCCCAATACGACACAGCACATTTACAATAAATAATAATGAATCCAAATGTTACGATTGAGAACATTTCAGGTTAAGAATACTGCATACAACAAAAGTTAATTAAATACTACTAATTTATGATTTAAATGTGCACTCCTTAATACTTACAACTTAGGACTTAAATTAATTGCTTCGTAGGTACATTTATAGCCTTAAATTGTATTTTGTCCCACATTCGCACTCCCACTAAGATTAAAGCTCAATAAGACAATTCAGATGTGAAAGTAAACTAAAGTTTTGTACCCGAAACTTAACTTTATCAGACCTGACGTCCTACGCTGCCTTAGCTACTGAGACATCTACACCAATGAATTTATACTATCTACTCAAGTACTTTGTAAATTTGATTGTGGTTGAACACGAGCTTTGTTTCTATGTACTTGGACACACTTGACTGTTTTACTCATAAACTTTATGACTTTCATTTAGACCCTGAAGTATTGTGTTTCTTTCTCTTTTGGTATAAACCGTATAAGATACACGTGGGTTAATATAAGTAAACTGATGTGTGGCAATTAAATGATCGTAAAACAAATGTTTATATCTTAGTAGCGATAGTCATGATTGTATTCAGTACAAAATCTTCCTTTTCTTCTATAAAGTCATTCCATTTTTGTCTATGTACACATGCTGCGTGCTGTCGTGTTTGAAATGAAATGAAATAATTTATTATACAATTAGGTGACATAAACACTTTTGCAAGTTAAACTTTTTTTGAGCAGATGAGTTCGGCCTTTGTTAACTGGACTAGCCCTGAGAAAAAAGGACGAAACAAACTCAGGGGTTTCGTTGGTGAGTGTGAGACCGGAGGCCCAATGATGCAGAAGCATCACTAACCCGCCATGGAGTGGGTCAACATGCAGCATTGTTGCATTGTCCGCATTCGCAGTATGAAGACCACCACTCTTGGATTCTGCTTATGTTTTCTATCGAGCAGTGTAGAGTCATTGTGGCAGGGCCAAAAATAAAAAAAGTCATATATTCGCTATACATTCCAATATCATGCAATCACATCATAATCACAGTATCACTTTGACTACAGTCCTACGTACGATTGGCTTTTCAGAAATCCTACAATATTTAAATCTATTAAAGGATTCGTCAATGACCTTCGATTTCTTTGATAGAGCTACTTAAAAAAAAAATTAATTCCGCGAATTGTTAATACAAACATGAGTCACTGATAAGCGTGAGCTAAACGGTTACTATGAACGTTTCTCTTTGTTATTTTTCTTTTACAAGGTTAGACAAGGTACAATGTTTATTGTTAAGTACCTACAGTTTGTCTTCCGAAAATTTGAATATGTGATAACCACAGCATTTATGATATCTAGAAGGATAAAGTCATTATATTTATTAATAGGTTTTAAGGATGTCCACGAATTCCCTTTCTAGGTTACATCCGGCTACTGGTACCGGCGGCGAGTTTAATCGGTTTGAGTACGACTTAACCACACCACCAGTCGGAGGGAATTGCCGCATACCTAAAATAAAAAAGAATTTATCTGATAAGCAACTGAATGTTGTTTCTTTCCTTTTAGATTTTTGTCACATAAAATACCGCGTTTGAAAAAAAATGTTTGATAGATATTTGATGTTTAGAAACAAGGGAATCAAGCCTAAATTTTATTCGATGTGTTCATCCTTGTTATGGTTGTAAGCCAACCATTTTTATTGGAATAAAAACATGCAGATGTCGAATTTTCCAAATTCTAAAAACTTGACGTGTATGTGTTACAGTGAGATTGCCAAAACCTTAATATTGTAATCTATCTCGCGAGATTGTAAACTGTCGCAAGATTCAGAAATGTAACATACTGCTTACAATTTAACGTGTTATTTTTAGTTAGATTACAACCTATCGAAGTGAAACCGTCAAATTGTGAAGGTATGCAATGGGACGCATCTCGCGCGCTGATTGGTTGAACAGCACATGACCCGCACGGCTATATTTGTTTGTTGATTCATTTATTGACGAACGTAAAGTATTTTTGTGATTGTAAATTTATTTCATGTTGAAAATACCTCGCAGGTTTAGAATTAATTACATAAAATTGTTGTGGCAGTAAAATGAATTTGTGATTATTCAAAGAAGTTCTAACGTAACCTAAGTATTATTATTATATTATCGCTTAAGCGTTATTCCCGGTTGCTTCCATTCTGGAGCCCGGGGTCCGCTTTCCTACTATGTCTTCTCCACTTTGCCCGGTCATCGGCATCCTTAATAGTGAGACCATTAACACGCATGTCACCCCTCACGACGTCAAGCCAGCACTTCTTGGGTCTATCCCTCCTACCGGGACCCAGCGGAGGCGGCATGGCCAAACAGTTTTCTTTCGATACATTAAAATCTAACGAAAAATAGCATTTTAAATTGTAAGCAGTATGTCACAGTTCATAATCTTTCGATAGCTTACAATCTCGCTAAGTAGATTATAATCTAACGGTGTTTACACTCTTACGGTGACATATGTATACGGAAATAAAGTAGATTGCTGTAAAATAAAGAAACCTCGTCCTTTCAAATACACATTTTTTTTATTCTAGGGATATATAAGTATGAACAGCTTTATGACAAGGCTTATAAAGATATAGTATATTTTGCCGTACTCAAATCACGTGACAAGACCAACCACATAATATTGCGGCTTTCCATAATGATTGATGTTAATTTGCGAGTGTTATTTCGAACGGCCTCGAAAGCTACAAAGTTGGCTAAATGAACTTTTAAACAAACGTTATTCTGTATACGTGTAGCTTGTGTACACAGCGCCCTGCATGAATGTTAAAGTCTGAAATATATAGTTTTTATTGCAATTCGTTTCATTCGTCTTTTATGTGTACTTTGTACAACACTTGTAAATACGTATGAGCTTCATGCATATAGTAGCGAGTGGAGTTGCTAGTTTGTGCAAAAACATGTATAATACAAAAAACTGCAGACGAAATCTTAACTAACGGTCACCGTACATGCGATGCACAAAATGTATATACTGTAGTGACTCGGCAGGTAGATTTCAACTGCTTACACTACGTATCAGCCCCGCCCTGCCACCACTCTGCCCAACCTTAAAATGGTTGAATAATAGACGAATAAACATAGAGGAAAGTTACGATCGGTTTAGGTTTTGTCCATTTTTCGTTATAAGTTACAGACAAACGAATATTTCGTGAACAAAATATAGAACTTTATAATTGGTAATTTGAATAAAAGTGCTTTCAATCAAAATGTTGTCAACGGCCTATCATTATAAATGGCGCTTAGCTTGATTGAACGTCATCATGCTACTGTAGATAAATACCTTTTTGTAACGCATTTTTGGTTTAGTGTTTTTAAGTTATTTATGAGAATTAATACAAAACCTGTCAAAATTTCCTACCAAATGCTATGACGAGATTAATGATAAAAATCATTTTGGTTGATATTTCATGATTTTTAAATAAGGGTCTCATTAGTTTTCACTTCAAAAACATCTTATTAAAGTTTCTTCAGGTTTCATAAAATTTATTTAATATCCTGCGTTGCCTTTCCCTATTTACAAATTAGACTCAGTCGTTGTTGTATGGAGTCAGGAATAACCTTGACTTCCTTCATTACACTTACACACGCAACCTGATATTTTGTTTTCTTTTGGTTTCTTGTAGATAGGAACTACGTGATGATTTCACCCTCGCTGAATTAATGGCTATCACTCCTAGTTTTTGCAATACATAATACTGAAATAAATAACTATTCGTGGCCAAATATGCACTGTTCATTTTTTTTCTTTATTGGCTCACTAATAATTGTTTACACTGAGTATATATCAAAATAAAGTTTAAACTTATCCAGTCTAGGAATGTAATAATCACTAACAGATAAGCACCGCATGCACCTTGATCCATACCTCCATACCTATATTATGAATGTGAAAGTAACTCTGTCTGTCTGTCTGTCCTGCTTTCACGCCCAAACTACTGAACCGATTTCAATGAAATTTGGCATGGAGATACTTTGATTCTTGAGGAAGGACATAGGCTATTCTTTTCTCCAATAACTGACAAACACGCGGGCAGAGCCGCGCGCAAAAGCTAGTCTTATCATATTTAATAGATATATATAAACATAAATAATTTAATGGTGTCGTATCGCGCACTCTACTCCATTATGTAATACATAAGTCTTACCTAGTTATTTTTATTTTTAGATGTGTCCATGAGCGGCGGTAATTGATTACCATAAGGCGATACGTCTGCTCGTTTGCCCCATATTCCAGAAAAAAAATCCAAATCTCATGTACACTACGATCGGTAATCCTACAACCAGCCCCAATCTCTTTCACTGCAAAGAATCACTATGTAGTACTTTAGAATACTATTTTTTGTCCAAATTACAAACAGACAAAATACGTTTGCAACATGTCGCATTGTAAAGTGTCATCTATTATGCCGATGACGTCTGCTATCGCCTTATTTGTGTAACGGTGTCCTGCATTCTAATGACTGATTGATTGTTTGTTAATTTACCTACACCAATCAGTATGTCTCAGACTGTCAGTCTGGAAACTAAAATGTTTTGTTGTGTTTCACTCAAAAAAGCCTCGTGTTCTGAAGATTCGGATTTAGAAGAGGAATGGAGTAAGTCAAAGTGTCTTTATATCTAAAAATAACATTAAAGAGACGTCATGGAATCTTACTGAATTTTGCTCGTTAGCCTTTTGAAATGTTTGAAGGAAAATATGAAATGAGGGCACGAAACAGGTGCGAGTTACACGTGAAAATATTAAAACATATTTTGTTTTAAATTAAATAGATGAAACGCCACATCTGTTTCGGGTAATAATTTCTCTGCTATAAAAGTTTTTTAATATAATTTGGCAAGTTTTATTGTTAAGAAATTGTTAGATGACAAATTTTCTTTTTTACTTTGGATCTCATTTATTTTTAGATGGACATTTATTGTAGTTCACTTCTTTGATTATTGTTGGTTTACTGTTTTCCTTTGGTATTCTTGACTTCGGTATTCAACTGAGATAGTTTGAGATGCGTCTTGAACTCTTGATCTAGGTAGGCGCGGCTTCCGATTCCGGGGGGACCTGAAATAACATGGTCGGAGTCCTCCTCGTAGCAGAGCACCTGAGACTGGCCGTTAGGATGGTTTTTAATGGAAACACCACATAATTCGCTCAGTCGCCGAGGAGCCGGAAGTCCAAAGGGATTTTTCACCCCCTCAACATACTGACAAGAAACCAGATGTGTTTTAAACATAATTATTTACTAAAATTGTTCGAATCTTTAAATTGGTACTTACCTACCTACCTAGGTAAAATTCGTACTACCTACCTACTAGTGAAAGTCAAAATAATCAGAATCAGATAATTTTATTTTCGTCTTTATATCAAGATAATTAAAGGGTGTAGACAGACTCTAAATAAAGTTTAAAAAAAGAATTGAAATTTTGCCGTTTTTATATTATTAAATGGTGGAGCGTTGTTTCAGAATTCGGGATTATGTTTCACACAATCACGTCTTTTCTTAGCATTTTCGCACTGCATTTTTTTAACTTTAATTACAAACTTTATGTAACTATACACTAGAATGATTAATTAATCGCAAGGTTCATTCTAAAGCCTTTGAGCTATACAACCTTCTGTCAGTAATTGTTAAACGAGCAACTTATCTTAAACCCCAAAAGGCTTTTAAAAGATTACAGAGTAACAGGCGTTAATTGATGTTTTCTATTGTGCGAGCTTTGACCTAATTTCCACTACATAAATAGGTTTTTTATAGGCACTTAGTAATATACTGATCACAAAACATTGCTTAATCTATATCTATACTAATATATAAAGCTGAAGAGTTTGTTTGTTTGTTTGAACACGCTAACCTCAGGAACCGCGGATCCGATTTGAAAAATTCTTTCAGTGTTGGATAGTGCATTTATCGAGGAAGGCTATAGGCTATATATCATCACGCTCGGACCAATAGGAGCGGAGCAGCAATGAAAAATGTTTCGAAAACGGGGGAAAATTAGCTACTAGCGCTACGGGCAATAGAAGACGCAAACGAGGTTGCGTGGGTCGGCTAGTGTAATTATATACGGTAAACTCACTCACGATTGATATAAGCACACGCCTTATATCAGTCAACTACTAGTGCAACTTACTCGAACTTTAATTCTAGACTTTTGAAGTTGTCAATAGATTGTCGATCATACAATCGTATAGTTTTGCACTTATCGTAACCTACTATGTAAGATATATATTAATTGTCTCCCGATCACCTGTCATTGAATTGTCACTGATAGAAAATAATGTCGTCGATAGCCACTGCCATTCCATTGCTATTTTAAAGGCACTATGAATTTAAGTTAATAGAATATAATACCGAAACTGCCGATATTTATCCGAAACATCTCGATAGAGTGTTTATGTAGTGACTTGGCGTTACGTCAATATAAAATAGCAGAATTAATGCCCTTGTCGAAACGTCAGACATTTCAAAGGATAGATTATTGAAAGCAATAGTTTTAATTAAAGTAAGCAAGAATATGCTTTGGTTAGGATATGAATGTCTAAAAAGCTCTAGAAACTGCATCAGTTCGAGTTATATTGAGTACGCTTTATATTGTATGTGTGTGTTTCTGGCATTCAAACAGTGAATTAGTTACGTTATTTATTAATGCTTTGCATTTCTGCAGGGAGTATACATTGCTGCCACTAAATAAACTATAAAACGGAAAACTGAAACGTGCATTTTCCTATGAGCCCGGATTTCATCTTCATTTACGTAATAAAGTTAGGCGGTATTTTGTTTTACTGTAAAAAGTCTCTCAAAATATATTAATAAAATATTCGTTTGAAATTTCTTCTGAAGCATGACTTCATGTAACGTGCAAAAGGAAGTGGTTTACATTTTCTAATTGATAACCACTGCCGCCTAATATCAGAATTCTACCGTTTTTTAAAGGATCTTTAGACGTGTAGGTTTTGTAATAACACGAATGACATCTAATATTGTTCCTATTCTCATAGGTATAGCATATTTTTTAGGATTCAACATTTCTATTTGACTACATATCTAAAATGAAGATTCTATTCATTTATGTTCTCACCTTACTGTTACTGTTACAAAATACTTTTTACATAAAACAGGTTCACTACCATATCTTTACAGATTTAAATAAAAATAAATAAATATTTCGGGCACATACACACACAGTGCCATTTAGTCCTAAACAGACCTTGTTTTATGTACTAGACAACTGATATAAATACATACGTAAATACTTTTTTTGTAAATACATACATAATGTACATTAAACACGCCCCAGACTCCGACACAAATATTACAAGATTATATTGAAAATTTTACATTAGCGACAACTTACCTAATAAAGCGGCATTATATTCCCGTGTGTCGATTAAGAATTCATGTTATGAAATTAATACACCTCTTTGTGTTCATAAAATTATAACCGCATAATGCTGAAGCGTTAATAAACAATTTAATAAATTTACTTTATATATTGAAATAAATTTACTAACAGAAAATTTAGCATATCATTTCGTAGATTGTACTTTAGATTCTAAAATAATGCAATATTTCCATTAACATCGATTGCTTGATAGCTAAGGTCATTAACCTGCACTTACATTCATTTGTAAAGTGAAGCTCCTTTTTCGTGCATTGTAAAGGTTTTTACAGCTTAATACATACTATCAATTGTCTGAAATTTTTGGATGAAAACAGAGCCTTTTAATTGGTTCAACCATTCTTGCTATTATTTTATAAGACTATTATGTGTTAGATACCTACCGCTCGTTTCGCGTTTACCTGGTGAAAAGTGTAGAATTAATATAGTCTATCAAGAAACCTTTTTAAAGTTAAATTGTTACGTACATATTTATGAAATATTTGGTTTGGTATTTTAGCAAACAGTTCTTAATTTTTTTAATAAACTTTGGAACAGTGAAGTATCTACCCTTTTCCTTTACAATAAGGTTTCATGTTAAATAGTATAAGATAGACTAGACTCTTCTTATCTTAACGTTTTCAAGAGAGTTGCGATCAATGAGAGCTCAAGTGATGACTATTTGTTATCACTGCGGCTAAGTTGATGCTTCAAAAGAAAATTTATCGTATAATCAAAAACGTATCATTTTATAGAATCGAATATAAAAGTTTTCTTTTGTCGTTGGTATCCAAACAAATCGCATTAAAGTATTCTGGTTCAAACTGGTAGTGGATGTTTAGGAGTTTGTAGAAAAAAAAACTAAACTTTTTGAAGTTTTAAGATATTGAAAAATACACACACACTCCTGAGGATAATAGCTCAAAAGTACAGAAAGATGTGTTTTAAACCCTCAAATTTTGCCGACAATCATTTTAGTTCCATTTAAGTAAAACAGAGCATGTATATTGCCATTTAATAGAAACATATTTTTCTGAATAAAGAAACTGATATCTTTCTAAAGGTATTTTATAGAATTGTTCCCATAAAGTATACTCTCTGTTTGGTTGTTTATACATTAAAGTCATGACCAGCAATCATTTAAAATTATTCCACGCAGGTTATCCTCCTTGTCTCGCTATCTTCAATTTTGAAGGTCGTGGCCCCTTTCATTTAAACAGTGTGCTCTTGAATGCATGTTATGATATACAATAACATGAATATATTCTATAAGTGCGAATGGAGCGTTTCTCCACAGACCAATGGCCATTTGCTACGAGTATGCCCTGTGAGCCCAAAATTGTGCAAACTTGACGACCTATATCAAGCAAAGCCAATCGCGATTCGTGTCGCAGAACACTGGGCCAATACCTTATAAGTGTTGCTGTCGATACGATAAGATGAAGAATATCTATTACAGTTCTTATTTCTTTGTGACATTAAAGACAGGTTTAATAATCTAGATCAAATCCTCGTATAATACTTTCTCCAACCTGAAGACTTCGGAAGCTTACGAATCCTTTTAAAATTAATATCGCGTCAGTTTCGCAGTCTCAAAGCAAATCTTTGTACTGAATCGAAAACCCTAATTTGTATTCAGCTGTGGGAATCCGGGCTATCTCAATATCCTACAGTAGATCATAACTTAAATTAACTTTAAACTTTCGAGATTATTGCTATTTCTGGCGTTGGCAAGCATAGACTCCTTACTAGTTTCTACCACTGTATACTCTAAGGTTTCTATGTTCTACCGTAGCTCATAAACTGCTCAACAGATTTAAATAATTGAGATGTCAATACTAAATCTATCCAAATAAACAAAATTAGAGTGTCTGATTGTAATATTACATTATAGTACATATACCAAAAATGTATATTTTTTAATTTTTGTCTGTCCGTCTGTCTATTTGTTCCAGCTAATTTCTGGAACGGGCTGACCGATTTTGACTTTCACTGATAGGTAGCTAATGGATATGAGGAGTAACTTAGGCTACTTTTTTAGACTATATCTTTATATATATAATTCTTCTGTGAGTGTGTATGTCACTGAACTACTCTCAAACGACTGGACCGATTTTGATGAATTTTTTTGTGTGTGTTCAAGGGGATCTGGGAATGGTTTAGATTCACAATTTTGTCCGCTGGACAATGTTTTTTTAATTAATTTTTAATTTATTATTAGTTATGGCAAAACGACGTTTGCCGGGACAGCTAGTATATATATATGTATATATAGGTTCAACTAATAATAAATAAAAACAAGTTGTGAAAGAATTGTTTAGTTACACATACACAAATGTGGGCATGCTATGTACGTGTACGGCTAGTGTGACACTTCTGGTAATCCTATTTTGGTAACAATTAAATTGCCTCGGTAACTGCTAAATTTGAATGTTTTTATAGCAGTAAGAATTGGGTCAGAGTAGTGTTAGAGCTATCAGTTAAACCATTTTTCGTAGATTATTCAAATTTGCTTTCGAGCCGTTTCATTTCCAATATTGCATTTAACTCTAACTGTAGCCGGGAAATATCGTTGCGGGGTAAATATACCATCGAGCGATGCTTCGATATCATCAATGGACTGGAACGGCCCTGGCCGTCTCCAGATTATAGTTTCAAGTAGTGTTTTAGTAGTTTACAACGTAGCGTAAACTACTTTACTGTAAATTCTATAGGTTTAAGAAGGTCAGCAGAGTGTATTGGTGTACTCTTTATATATACAGGGTAAAAATAAAAACCCTGCATTAGTTTTTATACTGATAAAAAGTAAAGCAGGAATATCTGCTAAAGGACAATGACAGGTTTGTATGGGACTTTTGTACCGCTTACGACTTCTCATGGTTGAGATTTTTATTATATTTATTAGGTTAGTTATATCATCAACAACTTCAGTTTAAATTAACAGATTTTTAGCTGTTGACATTCAAAAGATATTTCAGTTTTAAATTCACTTAAATCATTCATTATAATCTGTATTGAGTTCGCAATCTCTGACAGCTAGGTGTCACAAATGAGTTGTCAAAAAAGATAACCCACTACTTATTTTACCATTGTTAACAATGATATCGGGAGATCGTTTTTTGTTTTTTCGGAAGACGGTCCCCATTTCATCTCATCCACATTTTTTATATTTTATATCATTAATTTCATCACGACGAAGACTTATTGACTTGAAGACTTATAACTTGAAGACTCTAAACACTTGACATTGGCAGAAATAGCTGATCTGAGAGATCCGGCTGATTGCCATTTCATCAAAGAAGAAGAAGATAATATACAACAATAAAGACATTCACATAAAGTTCCGGAACTGGCAGCAGCAAAACTATCTAATCTAGAAGAATTTAGAAGTTCGATTACAGTCCGATATATATATAAGATTGGGATTTTTTTTACTATTTCTTTGAACCGAATGTTCGGTATTTGAACCGAATATCGGCCGAATGCCGATATTCTACTCGAGCCGCGAAATTCGGTTGAACCGAATATAAAACTAATTTCGGCCCATGCCTAGACTAACGTATATGTTTGTCGGTACATTCATGTGGTTCAGCTCGAGCGGCCAAATTGCTTGTTAGTTCCGTTTCCTCCTCGACTTTGAGAGCTTCACTTCGCAACGCTCGTTTTTGTTTCGCTATATTTTTACGACCGTCTAATACAGTAAACGTTGAAAGCTTCTTATTTAGATATAACATATTTATAAATAATATGTTTCGTATATACTGATGTGTCTTATTCAACCTTATTGATGCTTTCGTTTTGCTTCATGTGTTTATATGTTTAGGCTCGAAATGAAAAGGTACATTATTCGGGTAAAAGATCAATCTGTTTTATATTCAAAAGCATATTTTGAATAATGATTTCTTAGCTACATTTTTGTTAGTTTGTATTTTATACAGCGCTGTATTTGTGATGTTAACTTAGCGATGTTCTAAAGAAGGAAAACGTCAAAAGTTCCTGAAACTTAGGCCATTTGATAGTCATCTTCTTCATGACAATGAAGAAAGCTCAATAGTACGTTTGAAGGTGTCTATAGGCATACCGTAAAAGGAAAGTAGAGTCGGCTTATGTTTGTGTAACCTTCTAAACCTGGCGATGTAGACTAATTTGACATCCAGTATCTCGTCCCCTCCATTAGTTAGGTATTTTTTCTTAGAGAGTTTTTTTAGACACAAGTGAAAGTAGAAAACATAAGTTAATATTAGTCATCATAAGTTCCTAAATAAAGTCACCATCATCGACTCATCGTGCTGTCTTCATGTCTCATCTTCTCAGGGTCCTAAATGAGTTACCTGGGTGGCCCATACCTGGGTATTGCATTCGTGAGAGTAAGTCAGTGTTCCCATGAACCTTTTCACTACAGCGTAATTTTTTGAAGTTCTATTCCTGGAGATGTTCTATCCTAGCGACTTGAGCTTCTCAGTTTTTGATTTGCAGCAACATCTATGCTGCGTGATGATGCGTCTGCTGATAAGATATTTTCTGAAGTGCTGTAGCACGAACTAATAAAATTAATTTATAACTTATATTAGTATTATTAGATCTATATTAAAAAATACATGAACATATCTTGTGATGTCATTTCTCAATTCGTTTGTATAGACAATAGCCCGCTCCTTTTTTTCTCTTCTTAACTTCGTTTTCTTTTCAATATAATCCTAACGTTCCTATCTTAAAATCTCAGTGTTTGGCAGCAATAGTATTGTCCTCTGTAATATAAGTGAAACCCAATTTAAGTGCACATAATGTAGACATTAATACACCTCTGAATACCCTATTAGGAATATAGGTATGCGTGTAGATATGTTGAACGTTTAAGTAAATCAATGGGCAATCAGGAAAAATATAAAAAAACTAGTTGTTGCCCGCGGCTCTGCCCAAATCGCAGCAAATAGTAGCCTACTTGTTATTCTGATGTATAAGCTATATTACTGTAAAGTTGAATCCAAATCCGTTCAGTAGTTTTTGCATGAAAGAGTAACAAACATCCCTCCATACTTACAAACTTTTGCGTTTATAATATTAGAAGGATTCTGACAGGTTATAAGACCTGTGAAAATATGAATCTAAGTACCTCTTAAATGGTTAAATCAACTTACAGAATAACCTATTGATAAAAGGAATTTACCGATTTCGTTTACCTAATTCAAGGGTCAATTGTAGGATTATCCATCCTCCTATTTGACCCTCCAGAGTGACTTGTTGAGAAGATTACTCGAGAATGATGAATGGTGTGTTATAAATAAGTGTAGGCATGAGATATAATCTTCCTGTGCGTCTCAATAGAACACTCTAGGCTTTAAAATCAATTTTCTGAACTATATTTCAGTTTGTCATTTATTCTTAACTAGCGACCCAGCCCGGCTTTGCACGATAGTTTTGAAATTCTCGGTTTACCTCTACTTAAATGTAGATGTATCTATGATGTATCACACATTTAAACCTCCCTCTTAAGTCCTATATACCTATTGTTGGAAAGTGTATTTACATCCGTTGAGCAGTTTAAAAGACCTAAGCAAACAGACAGCTAAAGTGAGTTCATTTTTAACCGACTTCAAAAAAGGAGGAGGTTCTCAATTCTACTATATTTTTTTATGTTACTTCAGAACTTTCAAATGGGTGAACCGATTTTAATGATTCTTTTTTTATTTGAAAGCTGGTGCTTCCCGTGTGGTCCCATTTCAATTTGGTCCATTTCTAGAAGTTGTGTTTTTTTGTTAAAATTTTGTATTGATTTTAAATTGTATTGATTAAAGATTATAAAATTGACGAATTATTTCATTTTACTTTTTCATTTCATTTATTTCATTTCAAAAGATTCATTATTTGGGTATGACACAAAACATGCATATCTTTTCAATACAACATATTTTAGATTGAAATACTTCATTTCAAAATAATTATTGTTTTACATACCTAACTTTTAGAACGGCTGTATAAAAATAAGTAGATGCTTCAAGACGCCCCTATTTATTTTGTGGTACCATCTGTGCGTAATGAGATTAATTGTATCTTTGATTCAATTATAAAGCTATCATCATTAAGGCTTGCGGAGGGGGGGACCCGATAGGGAGGAGGGGTACTAGAGGTGCTGAAGATTGAAGTTCTGAGAAACAGACGTTTACAATTTGGGCAGATTGCTATTTTAAGCTCAGCTTCTCTAAGTGAACTGTCTGAAACAAATGTTTTCGAGATACCATTCAGAATACATTCAATATCATTTCGTTTCACTGAAATTATGATTAGTCCCATCTCATTTATCAAATATTCATATCGTGCAAAACAAAATTCGATGTTGACTAAATGACTAATGTTTGTTAATGCTGACATGCGACTTAAGTGATCTTAGTATAACGTATTTATAAATATACGTCTACGTCTGTAATTTTTGAGAGTTGCGGTGTATAAAAACTGTTTTCCAATAACCACATTAGTCTGATGAAATAAGAATAAGAGTTACAAAATATATTCAAGAGAGAACTTGCTAAGTTAATGTTCGTTTTGGTTAACAATAATATGATGAAAGTTTTATACATATCATTAAATTCAACAAATAAAAAATATCGTAGATGGATTTGTGCCAAAAAGGTTAGCAAGGTCTGTATTATACAAACTACTCGTAGGTTCATCGATTACTAAAACGTATAATAACACCATAAAACTGGAATGGCGGAGTAGATAAAACCAACCATAATATCTGAAATTATACTATTTACCTTACTTCAGGCAAATGAGGCGTTTTTTATGTGTATAAAAAAGTGGGTGACTCATATCGAGTAAACAAATTATTATGATAAAGCACCGAAGGCGCCTTGTTTCTTGGGGATATAATAAGGAAATTGTTATTTTATGCCAACCAACTTTCAACAGCCTCGCGTTATACTAAAAAAAAAATAAACACTCAACCAAAAAGTGACTGGTAATAATTAATCTGGCGTTAAGGTTACTTAATATACATCAACTTTCAATATTTGGATAAAATAAAAGTATAACTCGATTACGTAGAAACTTTTGATTGTACATGTCACCCGGGCTATTATTACAAATCTATTGACACCTCATTCATTAAAATTGGTTCAAGTAGTTTAGGCGCTATGGTAGAAAACGTAAACTTAAACATACATAGGCCGCCAAAACTATTTAAGTAGTCGGGTAAAACATAGACACTACCAAAGCAGGGGCAGGACATCATAATGGTGTACCTACAATGATGTACGTATAAAAAAGAAAAAAACCTTTCTTTTTAACCGACTTCAAAAAAAGGAGGAGGTTTCTCTATTCGACCGTATATTTTTTTATTTTTTTTATGTGTTTTCGCGGATAACTTCCTCCTTTTTGAAACGATTTTGATGATTCTTTATTTAATGGAAATGAGATATCCCAATGGTGGTACCATGGTAAGGACACTAAGATTTGATGATGGCATCCAAGAAAAATCGAGTCAAACCTTGAAGTCGGTTTTATTTTTGTTAAAATTTTACGTGTATATTTTATTTTTGTTCGCTTGGATTATACAAACATACATGAAACGAACATGACTTCAAATTTTAACAGAAAAAGAACCGACTTCAAGAACTGGACTAAATTTAAATTGGACCTCACGGGAAGCACCAGCTTTCAAATAAAAAAATAATCATCAAAATCACTCGAAAGTTATGAGGAAACAAACTCAAAAAAAAAGTTACAGTCGATTTGATAACCTCCTTTTTTGAAGTCGGTTAAAACTAAACACCCCGACTCTGAACAGCAATTTGTGGATCACACAAAGTGCTATCCGATGTGGGATTTGAACACATAACACTTGGTACAGTAGAAAGCGATGTAGTGTCAGCTTAAGCCAATAGGGCAACCGTGCAGTCGTTTATCTGTATATTATATCTGTATATTCGAGAAAATCATAAATTCCAGGTTGATAAAATATCTTGAAGTCAACAATCTGATTTCTGATAACCAGTTTGGGTTTAGGTCAAACAGATCCACTGATAACGCAGTACATCGAGTAACTAACTATATCGTTGATAATCTGGACAAGAATTTGCACTCTATAGGTATTTTCCTTGACCTGGCCAAGGCATATGATACCATTTCCCGTACATTGCTACTAGACAAGCTGGAAAAACTTGGAATAAGGGGAACGCAGTTGGCCCTTTTCGAAGACTATCTCAGAGACCGACAACAATGTGTAAAAATTGGACCATACACTAGTTCTTACCAAAAAAATAAAGATTATGCTATTCCTCAAGGTAGTGTTCTGGGATGTACCTTATTCCTGGTTTATATTAATGATTTATGCAGCTTAAAACTGGAAAATGGTATCATTGTAACGTATGCGGACGACACGGCTATAGTATTTTCAGCCAAATCACGCGCTGAATTGTATAATCACGCACAGGAAGGGTTAAATATAGTTACTAACTGGCTTCATAAAAATTTACTAACATTGAACTCTGACAAAACAAAATACATTTTATTTACGATGAGTAACATTAACGCCCCCACACCTGACCTTGACATTTACGCTCATACTTGTAGTTCTAGTGCTAACAACGCATGCAACTGCCCTGCTTTGACAAAAACTGATGATGTGAAATATCTAGGCGTCACGATTGACACACATTTGAATTTCCGTAGGCACATCGAATTATTATGTACTAGAATTCGTAAATTAATGTTTATATTTAAAAACGTTAGAAATATCGCTGACTACGAGTTAATAAAACTAGTTTATTTGTCTATGTGTCAATCTGTCCTTACATATTGCATATCATCGTGGGGTGATGCAGCTAAAACAATTTTACTGCCCTTAGAACGTGCTCAGAGAGCTATTTTAAAAGTATCCACATTTCGCCCTTTTAGTTTTCCTACACACCAGCTTTATTCCGACTGCAAAGTACTAACAGTTCGACAACTGTTCATCTTAAATACGACTCTAAAACAGCACAGAGAGCTTCAGTACAACCCAACAGCAACAGACAAAAGACGAAAAGACCTAGGCCCGTATTTTAAAACGCGTCTCAGTCATGAATCTAGTTTTAAAACTAGTTTTAAGAAGAGATTTTATTATTGAACGTCTCTTGAGTCAAGATTCACTGATCGTTTATCAAGTGAGTAACGATCAATGAACAGCTTATTTTAGAACAATACTTATGTCAAAATCTCCTCTCAGGAATAGGTTTTGACAGGTGTGATCTCTGTTGAGTTGAGACAAGCTCAATCTAGTCTCAAGTGGTAATTTCTTAGGCCTTTAAGGGGAAATTAACGTATTTTATGATGATTTTTCTGAATAACAACGAAAAATTCACTTTACCTTGCTTTATTTACGAAAGAATTACATATCATACACATTTCAATTCACTTTAATTAACTTTAAATTGATATTCCACTCACTTTAAATACACATTTAACCACTTGTTTCAATTAATATCACTCATATTATTATTATTACAATAATATAACAATATTATAACCTCTAAAGTGTCCAACGCCATCTCTCGGCTGCGGTGATACTCTAGCAGTATTGATAACAATTTGGACGTTCCGTTATAGGTAACATCTAGCCATTTGATTTTAATATTTATAATTTTTAATTTAGGGCGCTTTGCTTCTAATTCTTATGTTTACATTGATACACTAGTCAATAGTTTATTATGTACACACTAATAACTAGTAATATTGAAATTATATTTGTTAATTATATTTTGTTTAGTATAATTTGCTGCGTGACACAGAACAATAATTTCGATGATGCAGAAACGTAATTGAGAACAGACTGTTGAGTTGAGATTGGTTACTGAGACTCGTTTCAACTGAGTAGAACTCAAAACGCATTCTATAATAAGAGGGACGCTTGAGATTTGATTGGAACTTAAAACTCATTTCAGCTGATCGGAGTTCAACGGATACTTGAGACGCCTTTTAAAATACGGGCCCTAGTCTGTGAAACCCCGCAAACGAGGCATGCTTATGTAGACAGATTTTACTTATTTTTAGGACCGTTTATATATAATAAACTAAACAAATTATTAAACATATATAGTGTTAATAATACAATATGTAAAAAAAGGGTATCAGAATATTTAGGTACATTAAACTATTCAGACACTGAAAACATCCTAACAATTTTAAAGTAGAATAAATAAATAAATAAATAAATATTTTCGAATATAGTATTGTTACATGTACACTTAGTCATAACCTATGTTTTAAGAAAAATATATTTTTTTATTATTGGAAAAAGTAATTGTAAGACCAGAAATTGCCTGAAACACAGGTCTTACCTAGATCAGGCAGATCACTAATTGAAATGTTGAAATTACTTAATTATGAATTTAAGTAGTGTAATTTGATAGTAAGAAATAGTAGAAAAAGTAAGAAATAATAAAAACTTGGCTCTAATCGCACAAGTTCTTCAGAAATTAAGTTAAGTCTACTCTTAAGAAAAACACCCAAAATCTTGTACATTGAATAAGGAATAAAAATTTTATTTATTATTTATTTATTATATGCATCATATATATATCAGGGTAGTAGAGCCACGCTGATTTCAGCACGAACGGCCGGCTCGACCGGGGCGGTACGACCCTCGCACAGAAGATCAGCGTAAAATGACAGCGATCATGCTGTCGTGTTTTGTTGGTGAGTGCGGCCAGGGCGGTAGTACACTCGCACAGAAAATCAACGTAAAATGACAGCGATCATGCTGTCGTGTTTTGACCTTGAATTGACCGGAGGCCCTATATGCAGAAGCATCAATAGCCCGCCAAAAAAAATTTAAGACATAAAAATACCGCAAGATAATCAAATGTAAGCATCATTGCCGTTATCGAATTTATGTTTGTAATCCTTTTAAATTTTTATGGACTCGGACATCGTAGTAAAAAGTTACGGCAACCATTTTCCCATACTAAAAGTTACGACTGTTGAACAATTGAATCGCTTTATCTTCCAGTGATTTTGAGACTTGTTCTAATCTAGCCTCTGATATAAGTATTAATGCTTAAAATTCTACAGGTATTTCATTGAAATTCTTTGACTCTTAATATATCAAATAAATAGTACTCATCTATGAGTATCCAGCCATTATCCTTAAAATACCATAAAAAACTAAACTTCAATACTATAATATCAAAGTATTTTAATAAAAAATCGTTTTCCTTTCAAGTAGGTCATTAATATACACTGATATACACTCGTATTTTTTGTCTTCTTTATTGTATCTCTAGCAATACTACTAAACTAGTACGAGTATACTCGTTTTTAATTTTTTTTTATCAGAAACAATTTTCTCTAAACAATATTACGGGTATTTTACAAATTATTGCGTTCTTTTAACAGTCAAGAGCGCTAAAGTCTTCGTACATATAAAATTACAATTGAATAAGATACGCATCCTTAAACTCGATCGAATTGTTTACATTCCTGCCGCGGTTTGCTTAAATCTAATATAATGGGTAGTATTGAAACAAAGGGATTCTAAACCAGTAGGCTTAACACAATGTTGAATATCAGCTGTTCTTTAAGCTTTATTTTCACGAGGTACTTAATCCTATGTGTTTTACGCAAAACAGACAAGTATTCCGATACACTGTTTTTTAATACATAAATATAGGCCTGCCTGCCTGACTTTACTCTGCCTGATGAAAAGCACGATCAGAATTCAAGAGTAGTGGTCACCATTCTCATCGTGAATGCAGACAATGCAACATTGCAGCGTTAAAGAGTAGATGTAAACGGTCGTCCACAACTTTTACTGCTCTCAATATAGTTGAACCCAATGATATTAAATAAAATACTAGCTTTTGCCCGTGGCTTCTCCCGTGTATGTCGATTACCGTACCTCAAGAATAAAAACCATGCAAAATTTCATTAAAATCGGTGCAACGATTTAGCTGTGACAGCGTGACAGGCAGACAGATAGACAGAAAAAGTTACTTTCGAATTTCTTATATTAGTATAAATCATTGGACGAAGCATTTGGCATTTCTAGCGCTAACCTTAGTTTTTTGCATTTTAATTAAAATTGTTTTGTAAGTTATGTATTTTATTTACATTTCCACCGTAAATTTTCATTCATCCCTCTCATGTAAAACATATTTTTTATTGGACATTGTAAAATTAAACTATACTGTAAACTTTTATGTACTACGTACGTCATTAATTTATTTCATATTCTTATATATAACATCAACCAATGTTCCTATTATAAAGATCCTAAAACGCATTAAGGATAGTATACAATCTATAATGTCCTTAATGTGTTGTAATCAACATCTACAGTATAGATGTTGGGTACAATTTAAGCGAATTGTGTCAGTGAAGCATTGTGCGGTTGAAGGTACCTTTTGGACATCAATCTCTCAAAGCACATACAATTTCGAAGGTTAACCTCTGTCCAAGCTTCCGTACCACTTGTGAATTTAGATTCGAATTCAATCTGCTAGGCTCTAGTTTACAAGTAGGTCACAGAAGTACTTTATGATGGTTTAATTGCAGCATTTAAGCAACCAGCCTTTGCTTCCCAGTGAAATGACTGTTGTTGAGCCTGTTAAATAGAAACTGAACGTAGTTTTTAGATGAGTACCTAAATCAAGACCAATTCTACTAAGACAGTAATCATATGGAGCTAACGTAAATACATGCATGCATTTTAGCAGTTGATTCCTAACTTTACCATTCTGCTCTTCTTCTTGACATAATCATTAAGTACTCCTAATTTTAGGTCTATATGTTCTCGAATGAATACGAAAAAGATATTCATGTATCAACAACAATAGATACTAGTACTATTACCAGTATAGCTAATAGATTCCCTATAAAAACGAAACTAATATTCCGTAATCTAGGAAAAAGAGTACTTGAAATCACACAACTTTTCAGTTTTATAATAGTGAAATCAGCTTCAAAGACACGATCATTGTATTCGCAGAGATGTTTGTAATTAACTCCATCTCAAATGTTGTCTTGTCAAAAGGACTCAGTGCTTTGATAGATTATGCAACATAGACGGAAAGCTCCTTTGTCTCCGTTGCCAATGGACAGTCTGTTGTTTAGACAACTTTTTAATTTACTCGCTTTCGTCTATCAACAAGCGAAGCTTTTCTTGAATAAGATTCTTAAATATTACAAATGGTATAATGTCAGCTTTGAAATTATTAAAACACTATTTAAGAATAATTCCAGACGCTGTGATTTTACTCTCAGATCATTTGAAGTTTGTTTGGATAAGATATTTGCACAAACTGATGCATTAGCATAGCCAATGGAGGAATGATCAGCTCTACGTTGGATAGTTATTGACCTTAGATAAGACCTTCTGTATAGGCGTGGCGTGTTACAGATGCTAGCTTCAACAGCTATGTATCATTTAGACGAGTAATGTTTAAGAATATATTTAAAATTGTATATTATACAAGTACATATCTAGAAGGGGTTTAACACCTCAACCATGCTATTACAGTTCTGTGTCCCATTGATTTTGTACTACGTAAAAAGTACTCCTTCAACATATTACTTTTAATATTTTAATTATTATCATATGATCGAGCAACGATTTTGGTGTGAAACATCTATAGGCACGGGTAAACCTGATTTTTGGCGTGGTGAGATTTGCAGTGGCGACACTTCGCCGCTTCGCCTTGCCAAAGTCACCGATGAAAAAATAATTGAGAGGACGCGATTTATATTTTAATATAAAATATATAAATTTAAAAATTTTGAATTTTTGTATTTAATAAAAATAAATATTAATGTAATAAAAAGTAATTTTATTTTTTAAATAAATAACTAATACAAAACAATTTCAACGTTTCACATCTGCCGGGCGTCCCGTGACGGCTCACTTTTTTATTTGTAAATATTTTGTAAAAGCAACTAATATAAATTGAAATCGTTCTTTGAATTTTTGATCAGTAATTGAATGATATTAAACATCATATCGCGTGAATAACAATTATCTGGTAAATAAATAATGATCTCTCTAATTATAAGACACATTTTTTTTTTCAAAACATAGACATAATTGAAATAAAGTTGGACACGTAGGTATGTAGTATATGTAAAACTATTTTCTTAGTTCGATTATTTCAAGTTATTCATTTAAGACATTGTGTGATTGTCTTCTGGATGAAATGTTTTTTTAAAAACCATGTGCATCTTCCTAGCCTGTATTATTACCAAGACTATTTGAGGTCGGCTACTAGTTAAACCAATTTTACCTAAATATCAGTCTGCAACCCTGAGGGCGAACTGAATTCGAAGGTTGTGCCTCGTAGAACATGTCAAATCATTAATCTCGATTGTCATGAAGATATCTGCTATCGTTATTGGAAAGTCAGTACCCTGAAATATACTGACAACTAGTTCAATTTTCGAATTTAGTTCGCCCCGGAGTTCCGATCCCAGTCATTCCGCGGAAAATCTTATATTCTGGGAAAATCGATTGAACCAATAACCGACCCCAAATGATGTAGGGATTAATAAAGACCAGGAAGAAGATATATTTTCAAGGAAGAAACAAGAAGAAGTTACTATTATAAAGTTTCTACTGAAATCAACATATAAAACTTTAAAGAAGCACTTTGCTTAAATAGCTCCCATCGAATGAACAGTAATAATATGTAAGTACTGAAACTTGAACTAGTTTGTATATATGATCGCTTCACTGGTACGTTGGTTAACTAAGTTGGTACCTACATACTAGTTTGAAACTAAGTCAATCAATATGCAGTCTAGATACTCTCTAGGTGCGTTGTAACGCCAGCAAACATTTGCAGATGTCAAGCGTTATACAACGTAGCAACCAATCAAGTGATTTCCTAATATACTATAATTGTTGTTACTTTCCCTTTGCTGGATGACAAGGACATGAAAGAAGTAGAAAGTTTGAGCGTCAATTTATTATACTATTATTATTAACCGACTTCAAAACAAAGGTTCTCAATTCGGCTATCTTTTTACTCGACTACGGTGAAGTCAAAAGGAGGGGTATAATATTTTAAGCGCCAGTCTTACCACTTATTACTGATAGTCCATGACAAACTACTATACCGCCATCCATGGACGTCCGCAACACCAGAGGCATCAAGGGGATGGAAGAGGGGATGGGGTTGGGTTGTGAACCTCCGGTATCCTCACTCACTCGGTACGTAAACTGCCAAAAATATTTTTGGCAGTTTACTTATGTTTAAATGGTCTACTGTGTCTAATAAATGACATGTCAATAGATCTTGATAATGATCCGGGTGACGTAGGCTGTCTATATACATTTTATAAAAAGTTTTTACGTAGTCGAGTTACGATTGGTTAAACCTTTTCATGTTAAACAAGTAAAGTAAAGCCACGCTGATTTCAGCACGGATGGGCCTGCTTGACCGGGGCGGTACTACCCTTTCACAGAAGATCAACGTAAAATGACAGCGTTCGTGCTGTCGTGTTTCGTTGGTAAGTGCAAGACCGGAGGGCCTAGTGATGCTTCTGCATCATTGCCATAATGTAGGTCACCATGCTGCATTTTTGCATTGTCTGCATTACCAATGAATATGGAGACCATCACTCTTGAATTTTGCTTATGCTTTCCATTAGAGTACAGTTACTTGGACTGGGCCAAACATTTAAAAAATAGATATACTATTTTAAGTTGTTAAAAATCTTACCCTTGCTCATAGTTGATAAATTTACTGAAAGCTATCAATCATTACATTGTAAATGTTGCATGGTGGGTGATAAGTCAAAAGTTAAATTAAAAAATATTTTATTCAAATAGGCACTTATTTTAAAGGCATTTATGAATACCCTTGTAGGTGTTGATTTTATCCTTATAGATCAATCATAATTAATAACGTCAGTACTAATTCTTGATGTTTTTAGGTAACGCGTGATTTATGCTTCAAATCTGGCCTAGTGCGTGTCAGGCCGCGCATAGAATAGGGTTCTTATTCTATGTGAAACAGAGTAGTCATCCATATGGTCGCCCATTACTTATCATTTCGTGATTTATATAGGAAGTTTTCAAAGTTGGCCTCTAAAACTCCTGAACTAAGAAAGTTACCTAAGCCGTTATAGTTTTCCTTCAAAGTTCATCACATGTACTACCATCATTAAAGATTTTTCGAACCAGCGGTGAGCTTTTAGTGTGGGGAAGATCTAATTTAACAAATACATGCCTTTAAAGTTGAATATCTCGCAATTTGATACCTAAATCAAGAATTGTCTTAGCAAATTAGTTATTTATTATAAACTGTTTTAGGATTCCGAGACGAGAACTACGGAACACTACAAAAGTTAAAAAAACTTTACTAAAATTCTATTTTTTTTTTAAATTTTGAACTAACTGCCAATTCTTTAAAATTGTTCCATTGTGTAAAACAGTTGAACGGTAGGCTAAGTTGTATATGGGTAAGTATTCATATCAGACATACTCTCTTCGGCTTGAATGTGCCGGCTCGACCGGAGTTACCACTGCCCTACAGAAAACCGATGTGAAACAGCGCTTGCGCTGTGTCACCAAGTGAGTGAGGATACCGGAAGCCTATACCCCAACCCCTCTCCCCATCCCCCAAAGGCCGGCAACGGACTTCTGACGCCTCTGGTGTTGCGGGTGTCCATGGGCGGCGGTAATCGCTTACCATCAGGCGATGCGTCCATTACGTACGTAAAAAAATCGAATCTTTTTTCCCTTTATAGAGCTGTAATATCATAAAAAATAGAAATAACTAAACCAATAAAATCTATTTTTTTACTTATAACGTTATTTAATAACTAGCTACTTAAAATTTATAGCCCCAATCAAGATATAGACACTTGAATATGTTCGCAATATATTCAATTATTCTTTATGTGCCAATCATATCTGAACAGAGGAACATATTATTCTGTCTCGTGTATTAGCAATATGGTTACCTAGACAGGTGAATAAGTAATTGCATTTCCATGTTTACTCGGCTACAACTAGATATACCGAGCAATTCTCTTGATACCCCAGCTTTTGTATAAATCTATACAAATAAATAAAATTGAAGTGTCTGTTTGTAATATTGAAATAACCGCTTTTTACTAAATGCATATGTATGTCTACACGATACATATACCAAAAATGTCGTTAAAAAAATTTTTGTCTGTCTGTCTGTCTGTTTGTTCCGGGTAATCTCTGGAACGGCTGGACGGATTTAGACGGGACTTTCACTGGCAGGTAGCTGATGATCCGGGGAGTAACTTAGGCTACTTTTTTAGACTAACTTTGGCCCGCGGCGTTACTCGCGGTACAACAATAACCGCGGGTAACACCGCGGGGTTCAGCTAGTGTTTAATAAGTAGATAATATGTGTATCCATAGTTCTGAAAGGCGTTAATAAAGTTTATTATGGGCGGCAAACCATTTACAGGTAACTATTTTTTTTATAATCAAAGCAAAGATTAAAAAACGTATTTGTTATTCCTTTATAGTTCATAAGGAATTGCTTCATAAAAAAGTTGTTTAAAAAATCTTAATGTTGGCAAAATCTTAACTTTTTTTTTTTCTCTAATTGTGAATATGTTTCTGACTGACTGCCTCGTTGGTCTAGCGGTTGACGTGTGCGACTGCTGATCGTGAGGTCTCGGGTTCGATTCCCGGGTCGGACCAAATATTTGTATGATCTACAAATATTTGTTTCGGAGTTTGGGTGTTTTCTATGTATAATATGTATGTATTTACAAAAAAAAAAGTATCTATGTATTTGTATCAGTTGTCTAGTACCCATAACACAAGCTCTGCTTAGCTTGGGACTAGATGGCGTTGTGTGATAGATGTCCGAAATATTTATTTATTATTTATTTATTTATTTGTTACTAAATTGATAGGCTGCATCTATAGTCAGAGTAGCATTTTTGTTATCGATTATTTCCTAGATTTACAAAATAGACGTATGAACGTATGAAATTTGAACCCCATTTATTTGTAAGATGAATTACCTTATTCACATAAGAAAAAGTTGTGAGTTGAGTAAAAAGCCAGATGTTATATGAATGATATTAAAAAAAAAGGCTTTGCTTAAGTAGTTCTTGCTCTGCTTCTTCACTAAATCTGCTTACTCAGATGCTGCTTAGGTCGTATACGAAACGTCTTGTTCTACTGTGACGTGGTTTTTGAACTCACAAACTTAGTTGTAAATCTGATGCATTAGTATATAATTTAAGATGAATCACATAAGCTATTAAATAGGAATCTGCGGGATTGCTACCATGTACCTTTTTGTTTGTGAGTATCCGATATTTCGGCGCTGTTGCAAGCGCCATGATCACGGAGTAACTACTCAGTTACTCCGTGATCATGGTGCTTGCAGATTCCTATTTTAATGTTACTGACCATGAAAGTTTAAAACAATATATCACATAAGCTAATCTTTATTTAATTCTAGTGAAACAAGAAAAGAAAAAACGGATCCTTTTCTTTTTAATTCAAAAGGCAAACCAATTATTCGTCGGGCGAACCAGGCCAGGCCGTCGCGATAACGGCGTATGCGTCTTGAAAGTACTCTGAATCTTAACAAAATATTGAAATAATATTTTTTTGTAAGGTTTAATGACATACGAATGTATATCATAAGCATAAAATAACATATATCACGGTTTGCGATCAAAAACTAAATAATGTACTCTCGTCGGTCACAAGGGTCGCTTTTACTTCCAAAATTTGCATGTTATAAGTTGGCAGCGCTGTAAGGCTGCCAGAAAAAATATGTCATTATTTTTACACTCTCCAAATGGGGTGGAATAATGAAAATAAATTTATTTTCATTTTATTTTGAGAGCGTGAGAACTGTGTATAACTAAGTATGTATTAGGATTGCTTTTGCTTGATTTATTATAAATTCAGATTGGAACTCAGAATTCGAGTTCGAATTTGGACACGATATGCAAACGCTTAAACGGATATTTTTAAATAAATCTCTCTTCTTCAATGTTATTTCTCATTTCGAAACAATGCAATGTCAATGTGTCAAAACAGCTAAACATTTACAGGCTAAATTTATCTAAAGAAAAATGAATCACCGAAATCTATGTACGCAGATAACTCGCGATTAACTGCACGAAATTGGTTATTTTTTTTGTGTTTGTCATTGTTAGGACAAGACTTGTATAGAAAAAAAAAACCGAAAGTGTAATGTTTTCATCTACGACTGTACACTACCCACGTGGCAAGCTGAAGTGGGCATAGATACTAAAACAAGTATGTATTTCGGAAATTAAAAAATACTTAGATAATGTAGGTATATTTATAATCTAAGAAAAAATGGCGGTATGAAGTTCGCCGAATCAGCTAGTGATTAACAAATGTAATAGCAATAAGGTAAAACAAGAATGCCTAAATTTCCTAATCTATACAAATAAATAAAATTCTAGTGTCTGTTTATAATATTAAAATAACTGCTTTGAATAAATACATTACCATTTTTTTTTTAATTTTTGTCTTTCTGGACGGCTAGACCGATTTTGACGGGACTTTCACTGTCAGGTAGCTGATGATCCAGGGAGTAACTTAGGCTACTTTTTTAGACTAGCTTTGTCTCGCGGCGTTACCCGCGGTACAACAATACGGAACAATGCTGAACCCCGCGGAACACCGCGGGGTTCAGCTAGTAATAATATATAAAAAAGTTAATAGTTTTATGGTAACTGTACGTAATCTACTGCTAAAATATATATTCTCGTCAACTTTATGAGCAGGAAATTAAAGACGAAGTAAAACGCTATCTTCATGCCAAACTAATTCCTAAGTTATTTCAAGTGAAGCTTTTCAACTTGCACGTTATCTCGCGTTTGGCAAACTTGTACTACACAAATACGAGTATATCCAACTCATTTGTAAGTTTTCAAGTTAATCTACAACTAATACCCTAGTACGGAAACTCGTTACTAAACATATATCAAATAGAAAACATACAAAAACATAGACAAGTTGGATCAGTTTTATCCTTAAGTTCACGAACCATCTTTTCTACTTGATCATAAAAACATTTTCTAGTATGGTTCATCTATGCTTCCTTACAGCTCTCTGATCAACGCAAAGTTTAATCTTAAACTTATTATATGTTATGAGTAGATTTTTCATGTCTTGGATTAAGTATTTTAAACATATTCGTCCGAGTTCTACTGAAGATTCTAATTTTAGAAAATATTATTTTAAATCAGCCCTTACCCCAAATAATATAGAGAATAATAAAGGCTTGGAAGATGTTACTATTTTTTAAATCAGCTTCTAATAAGAAAGAGGTTCTGTATTCACCTGTATATGTTTTACCTTTAGCATACATTGTGGCCCAAGTTTGAACTTGACGATGGTGTCTGATGGAAATTCAAGGAATAAACAGAATGACTAGGCTGCAATGGCTTATGTCGTTGATTGATTTATCAATTTTAGAATTCTTCTTTAGTTGTACATGAAGGCGACTTTAAAAAAAAACATACTTGATAAATATTTATAGGTCTACCTTTTATTCAAGTAGAAAATCTTCTTTATATTACATGGATCTGAATAATACATTGGGATTAAATAGCATTAAAATGATTGACATGTTGTAGATGTACACACTTATTCATGTTATGTCAAACGACGTTCGTAATCCGCAAAAGCGCTTATTCGACCCCAGTTTGTATTATACTCCTAGTTATAAAATAAACATGACCGAGTTAGTTTTATGGGCTCTTATTCTTTTTGTGTTGTGCAGAATAAAAATACACCCCGATGGATTGAGTTACCCGTCAATGCATAGAAATAAAAAATATGTCATTTTGTTACATTATTTGTTTTTTTTTTACATATTGAGAGAATGCGTAACGTATAGTAAATAAATTAACCAATACTTCCACTAATAGTTTTCATGTACCTGAATATGTAACAATGATGAGTTGTCATTTTGTGCAAACCAATCTATCGCTTCTAGATTCATTAAATCTTTGTTCGGAATGCATGTATGTTTTTTGTATGTACCCTCACTATGTTTTTGAAATGTGATTGTTATGATTTTTGTTTTGTATAAATAACGGTTCTTGTTTTCTGTATCGCAGTTATTTAAGTGTTATATTTTTTGTATTTTCTCATGTAAGTGAATATGTATTTTTATTCTTTATGAGAAATAAAAGATCTTAAACCTGATAGTAATATACTAAATTAAATAAACTTGCATATTCGTTCTATTGACACTTAAACGACTAGACTAATTTAATACTAAAATTATAACTAGAAGATTGTAGAACTACTTGGAAAAGTAAGTATTAATACTTTCCTAAAACATTTGAAGGGTTCCATTAAAATCTCTATGAGTTTTGTGGTATATATCTATGTTTGGTCTGAATCCGCTCATACCATAACTAGCAGACCCACGCAACCTCGTTTGTGTCTCTTATTGCCCGTCGCCTGATAATTTTCTCCCGTTTTTGAAACATTTTTCATTGTTGCTCCTCTCCTATTGGTCTTAGCGTGATAACACTGAAAGAATTTTTCAAATCGGACCAGTAGTTCCTGAGATTAGCGTGTTCAAACAAACTCTTCAGCTTTATATATTAGTATAGATTGGAAAAGTACGATAACATTATCGTAAAATTTATGTGAAGAAGTTTATTTAATATGAGACAAAAGTAATTTTTACGCATACGAGGATGCTTGTGACACTTCTATTTGAAACTATCTGACCCTGCGAACTTCGTAACGCCAAATTTACATGACTGTCTCAGTTTCCCACAGGCAGTGTACAGTCGCGGAAAAAAAAAAAAACTTTTTCGTTACCTTTTAATTTTTCTTGTACACAAACCTTGTCCTTACAATAACGAACACATAAAAAAGAATTATTTAATTTGGTGCAGCCGATCGGAAGTTAAGCGCGTACATACATTTCGGCGATTTTTTTTTTATATGTATAGAAAGAATACATTTTCAAGGCAATAAGTACACTTATGTCACTTTAAAATAAAATGGAACCGTACACTTATAACTAAATTAAGTTTCGTTATTGTTTTAATTTTGATTTATGCATACAAAGTCGAGTATACACCAGTTATACTCTTATCACACTAATATTATAAAGGCGAAAGTTTGTTAGTATGGATGGATGGATGTTAGTTACTCTTTCACGCAAAAACTACTGAACAGATTTGGATAAAACTTTACAGTAATATAGCTTATACATCAGAATAACAAATAGTCTACTATTTGCCGCGATAACCGACATATACGCGGGCGGAGCCGCGGGCAACAACTAGTTATAAATAAACATTCATCGCAAAGTGTGTTGACATAGCTATAAAATGTAATGGCACAGCGGAACCCTGGTATGAATCATCTAGGTTATCGATCGGACACATTGTATAATGTATATCACGGAACGAGGCGCCATTTAGGCTTTAATTTATTTACTAACTAAACTATATCGGGAACTCTTGGATCTTAGGTTACCGTCTAGCTAATACCAGCGCTTTGTACACATGTGTTACTCATCTGGTACTTAGCTAGGCAGAATTACGATATTGGAAAGCGTTTTAAGGCAATATAAACGTAAAGGCGTGTTATACAATCTTGCCACGCTTTATGTCACATTGAGATTGTCTTGATGAGATATGAGGAACAAAACTAACGCGAAATCAGAATATATAATTCAATGTTATTCGAATCTATAGACTTTTATAACATTATCATCATTATCAGCCCGTTGTAGTCCAATGCTGGACATATACCTCTAGATAGATTTGTATAATAAGTGTTATAATTGAATTTCAGGCTTTAATTATACAGAGAGTAATATTGATGAAAGAATTGTTTAGTTCGATGATATTGACGTAAGTACGTAACATGATTTGCGTTTAAGGAATTCATATGACAGAATAACAATGAATTATGAAAGACGGAGATACGTTACATACTTCAATCGTTTTCACCGATACATGAATTCGTTTGTCAGGTTGCAGATATTTTTAATGTATTGTATACTAGCGACCCGGAAGGCTTTGAAATTTTCGAATTTCCTCTGCTATAATATACATGTATTACACATGACATGACAACCTTCCTCTTGAATCACTCTATCCATTACTAAAAACTGCACTAAAATCAGTTTAATAGTTCAAAATATAGAATACTCATATACTTTTTTGGTGATTAAAACTACTTTACTTTATTATAGTGATTAGTCCCAGATACACATTCTAAATTATGAAATGAGGATTTACACAGTATAATGTATCAACAGCCCCTGGAATGTCCACGATGCGTCCGTATCTTGATTGTAAGATTGAAAAACCACATGCTAACGCTTACTGCAAACTTGAGGCTGTTCCTGTTGTATGAAAAGACTGGGTTAAAACAATCATTATCGATATATCGTCGCTATGTGACGGTAGATTTCAAAGAGAGAATGTCTGGATTGATAAAAAACCCTCTGCCTCTCTGCGTCAACGATCAAGCGGAGGGCATTCTTCTTCTTCAAATGTTGTGTGTGTTCTTCAGTCATGTGAATTAGTGCATCTGTGCTTTCCACCACAACTAGTCTCTAATTTTTCCTCCATGATGTTCGCCTTCTACCTCTACTGCGCTTACTTTCAATTTTCCCTTCAATTAACAGTCTCATGTAGTCGTACTTATCGCTTCTTTATATATGCCCAAAATACACCGCTTTTCTTTTCTTGATTGTTACTACCACCTCAAAAAATTTCTAGAACTTTTTCGTTTGATACTTTGTTAGTCCACTTGATTTTTAGCATTCTGAGGTATATCTACATTTTCAATGGCTATTGCCAACACGGCAATCTGTGACAAACGTCAGTACAACTTTGTAGAAAGTTGGAACCATTCATAAGTGTACGATATGAAAAAAATATGTATGTCTATATTTTACGAATAAAAACGAATTGATATTTTCTCTCATATTGTTTTGAAACTTTTTTAGACACTTACGGTATACCCCCTTAAGAGCTTACCATGGTTTATCACACACTCATATTGCATCGTATTTCTACGTTCCCACAAAACTTTACATATGTTACTTTTTATACTAAATAGGCTTCAGTTACATCTGCTTCAACTCGAAGTAGTAAACTCTCAACTTCTAATATAGGCACTCGTTAAGTTTCAATAACAAATCAAATCATACTTAGGTTCCAAGATAAGACAGAATTTGTTAAAAATTATGCATCTACCATAATAGGAATATATGACATACTGTTTACGACATGTCGTATATTCTTTATATATTCTTTCGATAAACTTTTGATGTTAAAATTCAAAATTAATAATTACTTAGAAAATAAGTTTTCTAGAGCCATATTTAAGACTTATGTTGAACGCCAAAGGCACAGGTGCCTTTTGTCTAATAGGCATTCAGAATGTGCCTAATTAGGCACATTCTGAATGCTAGACAATAAATAATAATAATAATAAATATTTCGGACATCTAACACACAACGCCATCTAGTCCCAAACTAAGCAGAGCTCGTATTATGGGTACTAGACAACTGATATAAATACTTAAATACTTTTTTTTTTGTAAATACATACATATAAACATACATACGTAAATACATACATTATACATAGAAAACACACAAACTCCGAAACAAATATTTGCAGATCATACGAACATTTGGTCCGACCCGGGAATCGAACCCGAGACCTCAAGAACAGCAGTCGCGTACGCTACCACTGCCCCACCGAGGCAGTCGAATGTACGTGTATAGATTTCTAATGTATTATACAGCTATTATTTAATCAAATAAACTGAATTATACATCAACGTAATCATAACGTAGTAATCCAATTAGGGTGTCAGTGTATTGACATCAATTTGCTCTCAAGTTTAATACGATTAAGACCAAGTAAACGATATTCAAACTGTGTAGCCTCTCTTCTCGTAATAAATATACAGATATATAATAATTTGACAGTATTCATGCCGTCGTGTTTCGTTGGGCGAGGCCAGAGGTGCAGAAGTATCTCAATAGGCTGCTATAGTGGGGGTCACCATGCTGCATTCGCAATGAGTATGGAGACCACTACTCTTGAATTCTGCTCATGCTTTCCATTGGGCAGAGTAGTAGTAGAATCACTTTGGCAGGCTCGTATTCATCGAGACGTCATTTGTGACGAAAGATGACTCGCCAACGTAAACGATATAAAAGTCGTGTCTTTAGTAGCCGAATGCTTAAACAATAGTCCATTCTATGACGTTTTCGTGTATTCCTGGTGACCATTACTAAAACACAGATATCACTAAATTACAACAACAAAACCATCTACGTACGAAGTATTGTAAACGAATGGCATTAAATATGTTCAGTAGTCGATTTGGAAATGTTGATTTGATATATGTAGAAACATATAGATTTGATATATAGTTCTAAGTCACGCAAGCACGAAATGGTTAGATATTACTAATCTTGTTTTAAACAGGAATATACTCATTAAATTCCTATAAAATATTCAATACTGTGCTCTGATTTCAATTGGAAAACGCATAAATAATTCAAACCTCTCCAGTTCGTCAGCAGACATCGAAGTTATTTTTGGCTTGCTTTTCGTCTTACATTAATAGAAATATTTTCATATACCATATAGACGTTACGAATAATTTATGGCTCTATCCTTGAGACGAAACAACGTTATTTTACTGACTTAATTGGCGGATACAAACTTGTTAATATTACTGTTTCCTGCGTAATTAGAACGGCTAATTACTTTTACCCGCATGTTGAGTTCTTGTTGGCATCTTCTTCGAAGTAGCCGGCTTTTTGTTTTCAAAACACAAAGTCATTAAACAATAATGTTACAATATAAAGGTCGTAAGAGTGCAAGAAATAAGTGTATCTAAATGACTTTAATTTAAGCGTAATAATTTCATTTAAATCATTATAGTTTTTTTATTAACACTATTGTTGGTTATTGAAATCTAGGAAGCTGATGGAATATAAATAAATAAATATAACGGACATCTAACACACAACTAGTCTAGTCCCAAACTAAGCAGAACTTGTATTATGAATACTAAAGAACTTATATAGATACACTTTTTTGTTGTAAATACATACATAATATGTAAAGAAAACACTCAAATTCCTAAACAAATATTTGCAGATCATACAAACATTTGATCCGACCCGGAATCGAACACGAGACCTTAAGCACAGCTGTCGCATACGCTGCGTATTGTGCAATAATTGACACTTACCATAGGGTATCCCGTCTTCTTATTTGCCCTCCTAGGTACAGTATAAAACAATTGAAAACCTCGATACCCTTATTTCAGTAACTTAGCCGTTCCCCCCCAATTGTATATTCTATTAGATCAAAGTCAGTGCAAAGGAATTCTGAGAACTGGCTCCGAACTTATTTGAATAGCGTTGGGTAGCTTTGCCACATCTTATTACAATGCCGTATGTTTGGATTATTACTGTGAAACTTGCTTACATAGAATTCAATTTATAGGAATAGTTTCTCAAACATAATCATTCTACAGATAATATAATGGTTTGATATCGGGTAAATAGAAAGTGTTCCGTAACACATGCAATGAGACTTGGATAATCTGATTCGCTTTATCCAATGAGTGTTCGGACGAATTCCTTTCAATGTGCGATATCGAATTGATTCGATTGGATTGAGCTTCGGCTCGGGATTTGTCCTAAACTCAAATGAAATTCCGAAACTACAATTTGAAATTGGTGACCTTAATGAAAGACATGGCGCGGGGCTGTGGCTTGGCTGAATAATGAATGAAACTTTGCTAGTAAATTTAATTAGGTTTTACAACAACGTGCTTTCAATTGCAATAAGTTTTGACAACTCTCATAACCATGGCTTAAACAATATAAAATACTGGTATTTTAAGTCAAACGTATGATACTTACGGCCCTATTTTCATCCGATTAGATATTTAGATTTAAAAATTATTTAATTGATACCACATAGCGCCCATACGTGGTGAAAAACTTTGTATACTGTTTTAAACAAAAATGGCATACTTTTCTTGAAATATTTGAAGTCAATGTCTTGATATGCAATAAGCTAAAATAGTGAGCGTAAATTTAAAAAAAATGTAGAAATCAACCTAGTCAGCAAGTCCTTAACTTTATAAAGGTATATATATATTGGTTATACAGATATATGAGTTTATCGTTCACGTGTATCCCAAGAAAGTACACTTTTATCGAAAAACAAATAGTTTAGGCACAGCACTTAAGTTTCGGTCAAAAGGTGACACAATTTCAGGCTGTCAATTTTGCGCAAAAATAATGTTCCTTTCGTCCCCACCTAACTCAGCTTTTATAAATGAGTGTACGTCTTTCGAAGTTATGAAGCTTTTGGACGTCATAAATGATTATAAGAACTTGCTATTAAATTTTGCTTTCAGCTTTTTGACTGACGTTGATCTAGACAAAAGCATAAATTAGTTTTCATTGTGTTTAAGACGATGTTTAGAAAATCTGTCTTCATGTAGTACAAAAATAAATATATGATTAATCACAAAATGTGTACGCGGAGAGATATAATTCTTTCTTCATAAGTAATTTTCTTTTAAGTTAAACTATATTTCGATCATTATAAAATCTTAATTTCTAAAACAGAAAAGTGTTCTAGTTTTCTAACCTTTAGTAACTTGCGATTAGACAATACTACTAACTTAGATATATTTCATTGTGTTACTGAGTAGGACATATACATTTTGTTCTATATTCGGATGATGAAGCTATTTATAACCCAACCAAACTTAATCTTAATATAATATAAAAATACCTTCCATTACACAATATTTATTGAGGCATGAGTACTTGATAGTCTTGATTGATACACTAATGCGATACTTAATAGATAAAAGTCAATAATGCTATCATCACCTAGTTTATAACAGCTATATAGATGGTACATTTTCTGAACAAAAACAAAAACACTTCAAACCATTCAACGTCCAGTATACCAGCTGTTTAACAAGTAACATTAATTTGTGTCCTTGAGGAAACTTCCTCAATTTCCTGCCCTTCAAGTTAAACTATTAATTGGATAATGTTATATCATTAAAAGTTTGGAGAGAATGTTGCAGTTTTCACTCAGTGTCTTCACTATAAAATAGTTCGCAGGCACAACTGCACAGTTGAAGTGAGATAATTACTTCAACTAGGTATTTTTCCGTGCCATCGATACGTATTTAAACATATTTTGCTTTATTGACTGATTAATGATTCTCCGGTGAATAAAATCTATGCACTGGGGAATTATCTCCATGCTGTCATTATTTGAATAATGTGCACTCAAGAACGTGTCACAGAAGCTTATTTTAAGGTTATATTTCAATGACATTTCAGATGAAGTTTGAATTCTAAGATCGTTTAACATAACACTGTGTATATTATTGTTTTAATGTTTAAGCATTTAACAAACTATGAAAATCTATAACTTTCTCAAGAAAATACCTAAGTTGTTCTAGTAATTTATGGAGATGATTTCTCGCAAGGTCAAACATTACTATCCGAAATTAATGGCTGAACCACTGTAAATACAGGTTTTTTTTGGAATCGATGGCTTTTAGTTTGTGTCCCTTGACATAAAAGTTTATTTGTGAGAAAAAGACGATAATATGGTTTACATAATAGCAACAATGATCGGTTTTATATTCTGCTAATATTCTATGATTCCTGTAAATAACCAAATAATCTTCCTTTGTACGTTAATACAAATATATTTTAAATAGTTCGCGGAAATATTGTTGATAAACATTTCATTTTTACTAAACCTAAGCAGTAAACACAAGTAGTTTCTAAATTGAGGGAGTACCATAAATGTTGGAAAACTTTGGTAATATAACAGTTTTAGAAGAGAGGTTTACGTACCCTCAGAAAGGTTTACTTTGTAAAACAAATTAAATTTTTACATCCCTTTTGGTTTGTTTTCTACAAATTTAATGAATTTGTTAAATAACTCACAGAAAACCGGTGTGAAATAGTGCTTGCAGTGTGTTTCACCGTGTGAGTGAGGATACCGGAGGCTCATACCCCAATCGCCGTCCCCCTATCCCTACCCTTCCCCCCCAAGGCCGGCAACGCACTTGTGACGCCTCTGGTGTTGCAGGTGTCCATGGGCGGCGGTAATCGCTTACCATCAGGCGATACGTCTGCTCGTTTGCCAGCTAATTCCATTAAAAAAAAACTGTCTGTTAGAAAAATACATACAAATTGGTCAAGTTCTCAAATAATAGTACTGCAACTTTACTGACACAAGTATGTGTCACGCGAATTGTTACATTCCGGCTTTGATTTAATAGTATTGTATTTTGAGTTTTATGGAGAACACTAAATATTTTTTATATTTGTTCAATCAAAAGAACAAAACAGCTGAAGAAAATCTTCCCGATGAAGCCGAAGCCGACTTTAAAGAAATAGATACTTAAGAAAATAATCTTTCAATTATACAATTTTACAAAAAAAAATCAAATAAAATTACTAACAATGAGAAACTAAAAAATGTAAAAATTAACATCGATATCAAAATGTAGTAAAAGTAAATATTAAAAATATTACAATATTTTTGAAAATCTACCAAAAAATCTCTTTAGATAAATTAAGAGCTTTAAGTATTACGAAAAACATGACAAACATAATGTATTAGTAGACTGACTAATATCATCATTGCTTTCTGATTACCTTTCATATTAGTTTCTCGTTAAGGTTTATGGATGAATAAATAACATCTGTTTATCTGATATTGGCGTCTGTACGATGCAACGATACCCTTACGACAGTTGTATGTAGATCACACCTCCTGCCTAAGTTGACTCACTATTCTTTAGGTAATTTTTCTATCTATATTACAATTTATTAACCATACGAAAGTCTCGTCACAATATCTTCAAGAAGTGTGTGATTTGACTGTCAGAAAAGAAATCAGATCTTTGAAGTACGATCTTCAAATGTGGTCTACTTCAATTGCTAAATTAGATTGATTCTACCAGCAAAATTGTTTTGTTTCCAATCTGTGCACCTTTTATATATTCAATTTGCTTTTCCACCATCAAATTGAAAATCGTCAATCCTCCTTTTTTGCTGCTGACAATGGAAGCAATTTGTTACATCAATCACTCTTTTTTGCAAGTTACGTGGCAAATTGTGTATAATGAAAAGAATAGATACTTTATTCTTATCTAACTGACAGTTTACCAGTGGTTTAAGTCTCTTTCAGTGAGGGGGAAAACCTTTTGATGTTTACAGCAAATGTAGACAAAAGCTTCTATGTATCTATAAAAATAAATCCCTTTTTCTACTAGTCACGACATTACACGTGAACGGCTAGACCAATTTAAATTTTCTTTTAGTGTTAGATATATCATGTATAGAGGAAGATTATAGGGTATATAACATCACGCTAAGACCAATAGGAGCCTAGCATCAATGATGAATGTTACTAAAACTGTGAAAAATTATTACTTTTGAGAGACGCAAACAAGGTTACGCGCAAACGACAATGAATGTTTTGAAATAAACTAACTGACCTGATAATAAAAATGTTTTCTGTAGGTACCTACAAATCAAAAAGTAGGTACCTACAAACCTGCAATTTATATTGTATAAGATCATTAATGACTCACTACACAATTATAGCAGTCGTAATGACTTTAACAGTTTGCAGTCATTAAAGATGTATTTTTTAAATTGCATAAGCGAATAACTTGCCATCACAATTTATTTTATGTACAAAAATATACTTATTTTCAATGATATTTAGTTACTTTAAAAATAAGCGAAGGACTTTCGAAGGTTTGTTAAAGTATTTTATTATTCCCCTCTCCGTTATAGAAGCTGTATTTTCTTAAGAACTTTGCAGCATTATAGATGATGACGTTTTTATATTGATTCCAACGTATTAGTTTTCGATCTTAGTGAGTTGGCGATAACCATAAAACCCTTCATACTGGGTCATTAAAACAACTGTCAGTAATTCCACGACCAATCTTGTTAGACATTGCCACGTTACAACTTCAAAGGTTAAGTCCATCTAGAAATTTATTTAATGAAGAAACTATTTATAAAATTATCGGCTTCTTGCATCCAGCTCCTGCCAGATCATCACTCTACCTGGCTTAGACTTGGACGTTGACACTATATTTGTCGAAACGCGGTCTCCACTCAAGAACTCGTTTACCCCAACGGTAATCAGAAAACTATTATATTTAATCACAATTATTACCCTCTTAGGTCATCGGTCTAACTGATAAAGGAAAGCCATTTCATGTGCCTATAATAAATTTATTTAGTAATTTCATTGTATCGAGTAGTGATATGTGGTTTGCCTATTTATAAGCCGATTACAATGTGTAACAAAGAACGTCAAAATTTGATTTTAACTTTTCTTAGCCCTCTGAATATGTATCGAGTCATGGCCGCATGAATTTTGTATGAAAGGATTATAAAGAGGGTTTTTAAAGGCCCAAAAGAAGACAAACTTCATAAAAATCTGTTAAAATTGCGGCCACTAACGCATCTCTTCTAAAGGCGAAATGTAAACTCGGGTTTATTTTGATTGGTGGTTTTTAGGGTTCCGTACCAAAGGCAAAAAACGGCACCCTTATAGATTCGTCATATCTGTCTGTCTGTCTATATTATGTCATATATGCGAATCTATAAGAACTGTAATGTCGAAACTTGGTAAGTTGTATTCTGTGAACCGCATTTTTTTTTATTTTTTTTTATGTTTGACCCTGCCATAATGACTCTACTCTGCCTGATGGAAAGCATAAGCAGAATCCAAGAGTGATAGTCACCATACTGCGAACGCAGACAATGCAACAATGCAGCATGGCTTTCGCATCATTGGGCCTCCGGTCTCGCACTCACCAACGAAACACGACAGCATGATCGCTGTCATTTTACGTTGATTTTCTGTGCGAGGGTAGTACCGCCCCGGTCGAGCCGGCCCGTTCGAGCTGAAATCAGCGTGGCTCTACTACCTTGAGGCATTAGGGTTTTCACACAAAAATAGAAAAAAAAACAATAGATAATACTTAGTACTGAAACCCAAAATTTGTTATTCATCGAACACGTACGTGGTATCTATGGATAGGTCTTCAAAAATAACATATACCTTTTTTCTTATGGAATAGGCGGACAAACGAGCAGACGTATCGCCTGATGGTAAGCGCTGCCCATGGACACCTGCAAACACCAGAGGCGACACAAGTGCGTTGCCGGCCTTTGAGGAATAGGGAGGGGAGATAGGGGGGTTTGGGTTATGGGCCTCCGGTATCCTCACTTACTCGGTGAAACATAGCGCAAGCACTATTTCACACCGGTTTTCTGTGTCGCCGTGGTATCACTCCGGTCGAGCCGGCCCTCCCACGGTAGAATAATATTAATATTATAATATAATATTGAGTTTTCTAATGCAAATTTCCACCGAAAATTAGTTTGAATGAAATCTAGTAAGTAGTTTTTTTAATACGTCATAAATCGTAAACTGCAATTTACCTTTCATTCAATTAACACAAATATAAAAAATAAAATAAAATTATATTATGTTACTTGCGGCTGCGGAACCCTTCATAGGCGAGTCCGACTTGCACTTGGCCGCTTTTTTTCTTTCGGTTGATAGTAACATAATGTATGTTCATCACTGTTTTCATGTGTTATGACTGTTTTAACAATTCCTACAATAGGCTTTACTTTGGTACTTCATATATAAGAATAAAACTCGATAATACAGAATATGTAAGAAAGTAAAGTAAAGAGAGATAGACAAATAGTTATTGTACGTAGATTTATATGTAATATATGTACGATGTAAGAAACTGGTTTATTTACGTTCAAATTTAAATTTAAGTCCACAGAAGTAAAATACAATTTTGATTAAATTCATTATGAAAAGTTTGAGTAAACACAAATTAGGTCTGCTGATGTACGCTCCGGTAAATTTGAATGTGTCGTCGCATCATTTGTTTACTTTAAAATTCAAAAATTACATATTCAGAACCGAATTATCCTTGGTGTCTATAAAGTAACGTATAATTTAGTTGTAAAATCAAGTGACTGTTTAGGCAGTCTGAAAGTCACTTGGATAGAATATACTTTATTGCACAACAAGAAGATGAGTACAATGGGCGGCCTTATTGCTAAAACCTATATTTTCCAGGCAATCTTTGAATGGATAATATTGATTGATATTGACCGGAGAAAGAAATAAACGAAATTTTAAAGGTAGTAGAGCCATGCTGATTTCAGCACGAACGGGCCGGCTCGACCGGGGTGGTACTACCCTCGCACAGAAAATCAATGTAAAATGACATCGTTCGTGCTGTCGTGTTTCGTTGGTGAGTGCGAGACCGGAGGCCCAAAGATGCAGAAGCATCACTAGGCCACCATTATGTGGGTCACCATGCTGCATTGTTGCATTGTCTGCATTCGCAATGAATATGGTGACCACCACTCTTGGATTCTGTTTATGCTTTCCATCAGGCAGAGTAGAGTCATTTTGGCAGGCAATACATAAAAAAAATAAAAGATAAAGGGTAGTGTAAGTGTTTTAAAGCAATGATGGTGTTTACATAAACATACATATATATACACATACATGCATACTTATATACTCGTGCATAATACAAATATATACAATACATATCCATAAGTAGGCAGCATGCAGTCATGTACAGCCACTGAGACTAAAGATTACTTATGAATCTAAGTAGTGATCTTTTACCATATTCTTAAATGCTGTCAGTGTTGGGGCACGTCTAATGGATGGAGTTCCATAATCTGACAGCGTGTACCGTAAAAGATTTATCATAGAATGTAGTAGTATGGCTAGGTACCATTAGCCCCAAAGTTTGATTGTCAGTTCAGTTCAGAAAGTGACTGACATTAGGATAGTCATATGTAATATATAAAATATTATGTTTAGAGCACTTTTACTATGCAGCATAATGATCTGTTGACGAATTAGGTCATCAAAATTTCACAACAGTATGGATATGGCAAAGTCAAACTAGAAGTGCATGCTAACTTTCCGTATAAAATCAAATATATTGATTACTAGCTTAGCCCGGCGGTGTTACTCATGGTACAACAACAAATGCAGGTAACGCCGCGGGTTAAAGCTAATCTAAAACAAAATAGTCTTAGTTACTACTTATATCATTAGCTATATGCATTTAGTAAAAAGCGGTTATTTTAATATTACAAGCAGACACTCCAATTTTATTTATTTTTATAGATTTTTCAGTTCAAATAAATTTCAACCATTCATTTCATTCAATCCGGTGGCCTACAGCATGACATATAAAATTAATTGGATGCCTCATTCGTGAAGCTCAATAAAGCTTGTGAATAAAGAGCCAATCGATAAATACTCACAGACACTCTTTTTAACCGACTTCAAAAAAAGGAGGAGGTTTCTCAATTCGCACGTATATTTTTTTTTCATGTTCCTTATTTTCATGATGATTATTTTTTTAATAGAAAGGAGATATCCCAACGGTGGTACCATGATAAGGACACTAAGATCTGATGATGGCATCCAAGAGAAATCGAGTCAAACCTTGAAGTCGGTTTTATTTTTGTTAAAATTTTACTTGTTTGCCAAACAAACGTCATCTGAGGATATTTTAGAAGCATTATATATTGCCGACTCGTGTAATTGCTGTCATTGGATTAAGAGGATTGCCGCAAACCAGATTGTACATTGACAACGAGAATAATCATGACTAATCCGTTCCTAATTAAATTCCATTTACCTACAGTAATCTTACTTTGAGTTTTATAATTAGTTTATAACGTAAAAGTTCTTAAAATCCATGTATTTATAGACGTTGGAGGAATACTGCTGACAAAGACAACTATATATATATATATACTATATATATCTATACTAATGTATAAAGCTGAAGAGTTTGTTTGTTTGTTTGTTTGAACACGCTAATCTCAGGAACCGCTGGTCCGATTTTAAAAATTCTTTCAGTGTTAGATAGCCCATTTATCGTTGAAGGCTATAGGCTATATATCATCACGCTAAGACCAATAGAAGCGGAGCACCAATGAAAAATGTTTCAAAAACGGGGAACGTAAACGAAGTTGCGTGGGTCAGCTAGTATGACACATATGACACCATAGTAAGTGCCAACCGTGCTGTTTCTAGGTGAACTGTGCAGTTAGCACAACTATTCAGTTCGCCAAGCTATTACTATTTTTTTAAAGGCTCTTTTGCCTGAACTTAGTTTTAGTAGATTCAAAGTGCAAGCGGGATATTTTTTGTAGCTATTTTATTACTAGAAACGAGTAAATCCACGAATATCTTTCTATGCCAACAATCTTTGAAGATATCGCAACTGTTAAAACTAAATAGGCGTTAAGGCTCTCAGTTCACCCAAAACCTCTTGTTCCGTAACTTCTTAAGGAAAGTACCTCAAGACTGAAGAGGACAACTATATTTTAATGGATCTGTCAGTGGTTACTGACAGCATCCTCATGTAAAATCCTCATAGATGACTATTTGCGGATTTAAAAAAAAAAGTATATTACTTCTTATAACTTTCATGTAGTGTTTTTACTATTGCATGACTTCTGACTTGTCATTTTTATTATGCATCTTACGGATGTCTTACATACAAGTTAAGCTATAAAATAAAATTAAAATAGCCTTTTATTTCTTAACCCTAGGTAATAGTCGCCTCTTCAGCGTAGGCCTCCCCCAATATTTTCTACTGCTTCCTGTCCCTGGCTGTTCTTATCCAGTCTCCCCTAACTCTCAGTCTGAAAATGTCTCTCCATCTTGTTCTTTGTCAATTTACTTTACAACTTAAGCTATACTGTACTTTATAGGCTAAGTTGATTGTAAGACCGACCATTACTCTGTTGTTTTTTTATCACATTTATAGAAGAATTTGTAAATATCAATAAATAAATATTTCGGACATTTAACACACAACGCCATCTAGTCCCAAGCTAAGCAGGGCTTGTGTTATGGGTACTAGACAACTGATACAAATACATATATACTTTTTTTTGTAAATACATACATATTATACATAGAAAACACCCAAACTCCGAAACAAATGTTTGTAGATCATAGATCATACAAACATTTGGTCCGACCCAGGAATCGAACCCGAGACCTCATGATCTGCAGTCGCACACGCCAACCGCGAGACCAACGAGGCAGTTACCTAGTAGTAGTACTTAGTAAATATATAAAATGACTAGCTGCCGCGGTGTTGTCATTGTTTATGTACCTTTATAATAACCGCGAGTAACACCACGGGGCACAGTTGATCTGAAATAAAAGTTAGCCTAAATTATTCCTTACAACATCAGCTATCTGCCTGTTAAAGTCCATTCAAAATCGGTCCAGCCGTTCCAGAGATTAGCCGGAACAAACAGACAAACATTTTTAAAAATACATTTTAGATGTAAGTACCGTAGATACTGCCTTATGCATTTAGTAAAAAGCTATTAATTTACAATTACAAACAGGCACTTCAATTTTATTCATTTACCTATGTAAATAAATAAAATTGAAGTGTCTGTTTGTAATTGTAAATTAAAAGCTAATAATATAAATACAGGTTTAATCACAAAATTGAACCATTCACAAACAATTTTAAGTAGAAATTTACTTTTCTTTTTATGAAACTCAAATCATAAAATGATTATTCACTTTCCCGAGTTCCTATCATGTCTAATCCGGTTTATCTTAATTGTATTGTTCTCGAAAACGTTCAAACGGCCAGTATCTTCTAATTTAATGGTTAGGTTAAGAGTTAGCCAATTCCGTAACTTGAACACGACGTTTTAAGTTTATGCATCGGCGCGGACCCTTCATGGCTCAGCTCCCCTTTTGTAATAGACGACATCTGCTTTAGGATTCTCTTTAGTTTTATTTCATTCTGTAGTAGCCTTGAGAAATGTCAAGGCAGGAATGGTGGCAGACGGCCAAAATTATCCCACCTGGTAATAACTAACCTTGGAACAAATTAACTTCACACTTCAATTTCAGTGAGCAGTTATTTGAAACGGAACATGGAAATGGGAAACTTGCAAAGGCATAATATCTTTAGTTATACATTAGTTTTGTAAGATATAAATATAGGACATTGGTATATGCATTTTTGTGATTACCACGGTTTCAGCAGAATTAATATTCCCTTTGATAAATTAATCCAATTAAAACGATAACAGCGCGTTTCAGTGGCTTGTATGCGGTCACTTCCATTACGTTATAAATGTATACTTTTTTTGTATGAAATATATATATATATTGCTAATATGTTGACTGTGTAGATTTTCGGAACAACATACAATGTTAGTTATATAAAGTGACAGTTTTTTTAATTTAACTTATTTCTTTTTCGTCATACAAGTGAACTAGACTTAGAAATACTCAAAATAGTAACGTAAAAGATAAAACAGATTTGGATTCGTTCCAAATACGATTTACCACAATGCCCAAGAGACCCACATTCCGTAACTCAGAGATAAGCAACAAGTTTTTTCTACACCCTTTTTTTCGATTTACATGAAATTTTATTAGGAGTACTTTACAAGCAGTTTCCAATCGGATGCGTATCGGCAGAGTGGAAATGTGGATCGAGCTATTTTATTTTGTTCGGAATACCAACAGCATAAATATTATAAGATAAAACATTGAAGTTAAGTAGAAATAATATACATTATAGAAAGAAATAAGATCTATTTAGATTATCAACATGTTTTCCAATATTATTAAAGCTTGATTAACCATCAACCAGGTTTTGGGGGACAATTATGTAACTCAGTATTTTTTTGTTGTTAATAAATAAAATGAAATAAAAAAATAAAAAATTAGGTTAAGTGGACTGCGCTATAAAACAATTTAAAATACTGCAGTACAATACAATCATGTATGTGTTACATTTTGGGTAGATACATCTGGAAGCTCAATCGATCCGAATTGAAAATCAATCGTGTAGTTTGCTAAGGAAGTGTTTCTGAGTATTAATGTAATGAATAGTATTACAGTTACTTTTTGCGGCAGAGAGTATTACTTGAAGGTGTCTTACCTTCGTATTGTCAAACATAAACAAACGTTTTCACCAGGCTACTTACAAAGTGTAATCTTTATAATAAAATATTCAGTTTGATAAGTTTTTACATTAATATTTATCAGTTACTTTACCAACTGGGTCTCTAATGTAAATTCATAAATAAGCAAAACAAAGTAAACAATGGATAGAAAAAAAATGTTATTCAAAGATGAAATAGAAAAAATAATATTCAATAAGAGACCTTGCTCTAAAACAAATAAAGTATTATTTTGATGTTTATAGCCTTTTCACTTATTTGAGCGTGATGAAAAAGAAACCCTTTGTTTAACGAAATAGACAGATCCGTTATATCCTTATTTTTGTGCTAGTTTAGTCTCTTTAGAACATTATTCTTTTTCTTATTTCAAATTTTCCGATGTTTGTATTTTTGTGGTTTCCTCTTCCCTTTATTTTTCTTGCGAACATTTTCGTAACATAAGTCAAATTTAAAGTTTTTTAATTATTTTTCCTAGATTAATAAATTAAAACAAGTACGTTCGTTATTTAGTGTATAATTCTGATTTACTTGATACTTTTGAAAAAAAAAATACAAATGCAATAAAAGTAGCTTTCAAGTAAGTCTGTTTTAACACTATACCGATCATAAGTAAATTAATAAAAGTTTGTATTGAACTTTTTTCCGAAAAAAGCAAACCACTTAGAGTGGGTGACTCTACATAAACAATCGAATTTATTACAATAAGTAATTCAAGAAGTAAATGCAACGCTCCTTTTTTTAAGTCTAATTACTGCTATTACGTTTAAATTGTAACTTCTTACTTACTTGTTTATGTTCTCAGCAATAAAAATTTCATGTTCTGCACTCAATTTGCAACACATACTTACAATTTCCACATTACTTACATTACAATGAAATCTGAAGTTTCATTGTCATTCACAATTTCATTTGCCACTCCCGAACGATCATTTTCAAAAGTAATACAGAAATGTGTTAACTAATAGAATTAAAAGCTTTTCGAATGGATTGAACACTACGTTTATTGAAACAACCGAAGTCGTTAAGGCCTTTTCTAACGATTACAATTTCTTTTTTAATTTGGGGCAGACAATGTTAGTGGTGTAAACGGGCGTGTCCTTTTCTTTTTCTTTCTCTGTAATTGTTATAATTTAAAACGTCACTAATTGTGAACACAATTATACAATTAAGTTTATAGTTTGTTTTGCCATAATTTTTCTTTGAAAATCATTATCAGCCTTTACAGTCCACTGCTGGACATAGGCCTTAGAAAAAAGGTTTTGGCCTACTATACTACACTGGCCAGACGGAGTGGAATAGGATGTTTCAAGTTTTCCTTCTCTTATAGATGATACATTTATATATATATATATATATATATATATATATATATATATATATATATATATACAAAAGGATTACGTAAGCCTCTTGAAAGCCTTAAAAGATTTTAAAGGAATAGAATTGCCTCCACATTTGCAAGTTCATCTTTTATTCACTGCGAAGTTCGATCGCTCTGCACGAGGTAAAAATAGGAACATTTATTTGCTGGTGCCCACTGATCTGTTGCTAAGCCCTTGGCTGTACGGCATTGATATATTGAATGAAAATATTTCTCTCTCTAGCGCTGTTATTACAAATCAAATGTGAATAGTGGCGATGCCTCATTTATTAATCATTCTACAAAAATACGTTTTTGCTATCGTAATTAAAACTATTCATCACATTTGCATTACAATATACTAGTAGAAAATGCGTAATATGGCACTCATTTCGCCTCATGCAGAATGTAATGCAGAAAGTGTTAATAAGTAACAAGTGACTTACTTAAAAAAAATAATTTAAAACAAACTTTTATTACTTGTTAATAAAAAATAACTTTAAGCCCTTTCATTTGACACCCATATTGGGTGGGTTGTTCAGAATATTGTTACGGCGGCCATTTTGGATTAATCACCGATCACATATAATTGCACATATAATTGCATTATCATCAGAACTAAATGTATATTTCAAATTTATTGGGAAGTGGATCAAATTTAACTTGCAAGATTTGATTACAGACAAACATCGGGGCAGGTGAAACTAAGTAAAAGCTTGTAAAATATACACACAAACACATTTTTAATAAAAAAAATATCCAAATAGTTAACATGCAAATCTTCCATCCACCATAATTAAGATATTTTTTTTTATTAAAAATTTATGTTTTTCTGTCTGACACTACTGTCAGCACCAACTTGAATTTGATCATTCTATTTAACCGACTTCAAAAAAAGGAGGAGATTTCTCAATTCGACCATATATATTTTATTTTTTATTTTTATGTATGTTTGTGGACAACTTCGTCGTTTATGAACCGATTTTGATGATTCTTTTTTTAATGGCAATGAGATATTCTAAAGGTGGTACCATGATAAAGACACTAAGATCTGATGATGGAATCCTAGAGAAATCGAATCGAACCTTGAAGTCGGTTTTATTTTTGTTAAAATTTTACTTCTTGTTGTAATGTTTCTTTGCAATTTTTTTACATGACAGTTTATTAAACTATTCGTCCAGGAGACCATAATTGGCCGCCTTCATGTCGTTATTAAAGTTACTTAATTTTATCCTAACATTCTTCAAATTATCCTACCATAACCTTGAAGAGAAACTCAGAAATCCTTACTGCAAAATGTAGTTACTTCATAATTTCATTCTAAGTACATTACCTCCTCGTAGAGAAACAGTAGTTATTTTGTTCCATTACCGATATTTCGTTTCATTTATAAATTATTGCATTAGTAAAATATATTTATTTTATTATTATTATTAATTTTATTTGATTATTTAATTTTATTATTTTATATTAGTAAAAAAAATAAAACACTGAATTAATATTTATTTTTCATCTTTTAAAATTGATCCCTTTGGTGGGTTTTTCTACACGTATATATATATATTTACTATTTAATATACACATCAAACTTTTACTCTTCAAGGACACTTTACACTTTCATAGAATTATAAAATTGTATAGAGCTTAGCAGGTACTTGGAGAAATAATTTTCGTGTTATTGAATAGGCAATTATTTATTGTAAGCCAATACAGTCTTCATTTAAGTTCACCCTTCGTTACATTTCCACCGTTTTCCAGCTGCATTAGACGAATGTGGTTTGTACTGTAATAGTCACCATTGAGTTCAGTTCAGTGTCGAAATATTGCATTATTTGTTTTGAACTAAATTCTTTGTTTCTTTCATGGCGATAATGTTAAATGAATTTTATAAACACAACCCCACGAATTGAAGCTCGGTGTTCGATTGGGCTTAACATTCATCCCTTTAAAAGCTCAGCGATAATTTCTAAATCATGCCTATCATCCGTTTATAATAGTTAAGGGTAGGATAGACAGCAGGCCGTAAGGAACGACCACGTGGATTGACACGAACCATTACCGAACTCGGCGGCACCATCCAGTCACGCCGCACGCGCGTTGTCGTTACGTTCCACCTGCTGTCTGTCTTAACCATTGATGCTTCGAGACTTCAATAATGGTTACTCTATCAGTGTACTTTTTTCAAATGTTTTGCCCTGCCAAAACGACTACTCTGCCTGATAGAAAGCATAAGCAGAAATCTAAGAGTGTTGGTCTATGCAGAATGGTGATCTACACTATGGCGGCCTAGTAATGCTTCCCCATCATTGGCCCTCCGGTCTCGCACTCACCAACGAAACAAGAATGCTGTCATTTTACGATGATCTTCTGTGCGAGGGTAGTACCGCCCCGGTCGAGCCGGCCCGTTCGTGCTAAAATCAGCGTGGCACTACTACCTCTAAATTACTTATCTTTGAGAGCAAATTATTATTTCCTTAAGCAACATTCAAGGTCGTCTTCATTTCACATTCAATTATCGTATCCGACAGGATTAATAAATTATTCAAATGCTAATTAAATTGGCTTTGTCTGCAGGATGGACGGATGTTTTCTTTGTCAATAGATGAGGGGCAGTTTTTTACAAAAGTCTACAATTTCTACTAAATATATATATTCCACAATTTCTATTAAATTCGTATCTAACTTATTGACTATTTTTATTCTAAAAGGAAAACGTACCAATTTAAATAATCCCAAGCTATGCAGAGCTTGTGTTATGAGTACTAGATAACTGATATAAATACTTTTTTTGTGAATACACCCATATTATACATAGAAAACACCCAAGCTCCGAAACAAATATTTGCAGATCATATGAGCATTTGGTCCGCCCCTAAATCGATCCCGAGACCTCACAGTACAACAGTCGCATGTATACGTTACCACTGCGCCACCGAGGCAGTCATATTGAAAATATTGCCAAATCATTCAAATATATTTCATCCACTTTACGTCTACGAATTTGAATAAACGATGTTAACAGTGATACACTTAGCTTTTCTTAACTTAAAAATATATTCAATTTAATCGCACTTGCCTCAAAAACACTTGTGTTTGAAATGTAATTGAGTTAGGATCTTAGGTCCAATATCCGCCCCTTTTTCCGTTGTAACTTATACTTAATCAGCAAATTTGAGTAGGAACGTTCTATAAACGTTTATCTTATGTTGTCAGTCGGTATGTCCTCATTACAACCTCTCACCACAAAAAGGCACTCCGGCCTTGAGCGCTTTTATTTTTTACTTGGGTAAACAAAGGTGAGATGACAAAAAATAGCTTGGATAGGTGCGAATAATTTCTTTGTTCTTGGATATTAGGTTTTTGTTAGACACTACAGATACATGAAGCGAGTAAATTGTACCTACCTTTATTATTTACAAGATAAAATAGGTATTGCCAGATGGATCATCTTTCATGTTGTTGATTACAATGTTTAGATGAATATAGTTCTTAATATGTTATCACAAACATTGTTTATGATATTGCTTTTACTAAAAAAATTCGATTGATTTGTGTAAAACAATACCCGTATTTTTAGTGTCAAAAAAGTTTATCCGGAATGTTCTTAGTTCATGAATCAGGGTGTCTATTTTAATTATTAAATTAATTATAGACAACTATTCTTATGCTCAGCTTACTTCGAACTCAACCAGTATAAGTTGAAAAAAGATTACAAGAAGAATCTTGTGCTAGCTAATGTTATGAGACTAAACAAACCGCATACACAAACAGAAGATATAGAGGAATAAATGCATTTCAATATAGCAGAGTAGAGTCACTTTGGCAGACTCATATTTAAAAAAAAACTTCAGAACACTAAAATGTGAAAAAGTTGTTCATCAAAAGTTGTTTCAAACAAAATAAAATTGAAAGAGTTGACAGAAAGACCGGTCGAACTCGAAACAGATTTTTTTAAATATTTATTAATACAAATGCTAGACCTATATTGAAAACTCATTTTCTAAAGTTATATCATTTCATATCAGTTAAGAAAGTAGAACTCGGCCGAGATCGTTACATTTCACTTCCGAAGTTATATAAAGTTGGAAGAGCACATCAAGAGAAATAACATTACGTTAAGATACCTTACGAGTTTCGATCACAAACAAATTTTTGTATTTGTTCTGCCCACGATTGAATAGCCAACATAAAAGATTTGTATTATAGATACGACACTATGTTTCAATAACCTTTATAAGATTTAAACAAAACAAGGTATATCGACCAATCAGGTAAGCTTTTGTTTTTGAATAGGATTTTAGTTACGAAGACCTTTCAAATCTAAGATCAAGATACGAATTGAAATCACGTGTCCTTTTGATATCTTTTACGAAAGAGAAAATGATTTTCTTTCCTTACATTTTCAAAGGTTCCTACATTTCATGAAAATGGAAATGTTCCTTACAATTTTGACACTAAAACCTTTTAGAACTTTTAATGTGAAAAACTATAAAGTTTAAACTCCACGTATAATTATATTGTTTATTTATATAAAACAACTTATTGTTGCAGTGATATTGTGTTGATATAGATAACAACTAATAGCTTATTAAATTAAGAAATAATTTAAAATAGACTTTCTTCAGGGATCAAGGAAGTAAAGACGCTTATAGGTAGTATGTTCTTTGATGTGTGTATTTTTTGTTTTATGTCATCAAAATATGCTTAAAAACATGGTTTATCGTAGAACAGAATAAATTATTGTAACCTCCATCAAAAGGGATTACTTAAAGTATGAAGTCACTGAATATATGAACGATTTCTTTAAACCCGATACTATAAAATCATTTTAGTAGAAAATTCACTTGATTTAATACCCATTCGTTTAGCTTAGCTCAGCATTGACCTAGTACAAGGAAAATTAGATTTTGAGTACTTGTGTTAAAAGTTGTTATCCAACCTCACAAGCTTCTTAGTAATCAGACCTAAATTACACTACAAGAGATTTCTTATCGAGGTCTACTGTCAGCGCAAAGTTCTCGTTAAATAAATAACATTATTTTAGACTAGCTACGCCCCGCTGTTTTTTGCTTTTGTATCGTATATTATTGACTATTTCATTAGTTATATTTTTCTTCTAAAATAGTCATGTTAGACTTTTTCTAAAATAAAAATTTACCTTAATTACTCCTTATGCCACCAGCTATTTGGTAGTGAAACACCAGCTGTCCAGCTGTTACACAGATTAAAAATAAAAATGTAAATATAAAATATTGCGGACGTCTAACACACAACACCATCTGGTCCCATGCTAGGCAGAGCTTGTGATATGGGTACAAGACAACTAATATAAATACATACATACTTTTTTTTGGTTAATACATACATATTATACATAGAAAACACCTAATAGATTAGGCGTAATAAACACACAAACAAAAATTTTGAAAACTTTTTTTATGTACTTACTATACTTCCATGTTATGCATTTTTATTTATTTGTTTATTAAGGCCCGCCAATAGTTGTTTACATTATCACCTTAAAAATATAACAAATTTAATATTATGGATTGTAATGTAACAATTACTTAAAGGTAGGCACGGCATGCTTTATTACAAAAAAAAAGTATTAAAAAATAAATTTAGTAAGAATCTGTTATTTTGAAAATACAAACAGACACTTCAATTTTATTTATTTGCATAGATGTAAGTGCGCAATCGAGTCATTTGTAACAGCACGATAAAAAAATTCGTAATTCATACTTAGTTATTTGGACTTTTCTTTTTCGTGCTACTAGTATTACTATACAAATTTCTTTGATTTGTACTGATACTATTGTCATTTTTTTTTCTTATAAAAAGCAACTCCTGCATTAGGAATATACATCCTGTATCGCGGAGTAATTAACAAATATACATGAAATGGACACAACGACCACCCTTTTATTCACCCTTAGATTCAGAACAACAATTTGTGGATCCCACAAAGTATTGTCCCATGTGAGAGTTGAACCCATAACACTTGGCGCAGTAGAAAGCGGCGTGGCGATTGCTTAAACATCTAGGCCAACCATGCAGGTTTTGCGCCTTTAGAACCAACTTTAAGAAATTAAGCTTGCATAATTATAAGTAATAACTGGTTAAAACTAATAAAAATGCAATATCTATATTATTATTATTATTTGGGGTCGGTTATTAATTCAACCGGTTTTACCTGAATATTAGTTTTTCCATGTAGCGATTGGCATCGGACCGCCTCAATCCTGACGGCGAACCGAATTCGAAGTTGAACTAGTTGTCGGTATATTTGAGCACTAACTTCGCAATAACTGCCATAGATGTTCATGGGAACTAATAAAATTACAGCAGTTACTAAATAATTTCTAAATAATTAAAATCCACAGATTTATTACGTTTTAAGGTCTCACAGCGCTTTCTGCATAGTGTTGCCTCGGGTACTAGCAATCAAATATCTTAACATGGTGATTGATGATGTGATGAATGATCGACGTCTGAATGTTAGTGTAGCGAGGATTTTCATTATAAAGAATTATTATCATAATAAATCAGTTCACCTCACATCGGTGCCTGACGCAATTTGATTCATCATTCAGTCTTGGAAAAGTGAAGTCTTGCGTGCCACGGTATCCAAGTAAATGGCAACCTTGAAAGCGAATAGTTAATTTATCACTATCCTCGTCGGTCGATAAACCGTAACTATAGTAAACTCTTCTTCCGTTATTCTTAACTCTATAGTAATATTGTCATTAGGACCTCTATTGGACAAAGTGATAGCAATTTCAGTGCATATATTAATAGGCGTGAATATGGTTCGTTGATTATATGTCATTATATTATATGCATGTGTCTACGTATAAAATTCATGCAGAACTATACCTTACTAGTACTAGACTCGTATTTCACCAGACAATGTAGTATGTAGATCTCGGACAGACTTCAGTTTTATCTGGACCTGATAAGGAACGGCACGGCGGCGCGTCTCGATTCAGGTTCAGCCTGAAGTCATATGACTTGGAAAAGAAAGCACTCAGACTGACTAAAAAAATTTAGGAATCCTTCATGCATGAGTGGTTTATTGAAGATAACTTAGTTATATCCGAAGAACAAAGTCTCTAAAAATCCCAGTCAACCCGCCCTATTTTAATGAATGCTAGCTATTTTAATTAATAATTAATACTGGCTATGTTTTAGTATTGTCTAAAAAGCGGCATTTGTGTCAATAATTTTATGTTATTGTATCTGTTTATTAATTTTTTATTAATGTTTTTTATATGCCTTCGAGAATTTAGGCGTAAATGTAATTTTAGTCGACCCCTGGAAATTCCGGTATGTTTTCGTTCATATATAAAATTCATCTTTTCCCGTAATCTAATACGCTATCTGCCATACGCCCTACTACACACACTGCTTACGTCATATCTCACGATTGAATCCTCTAAGTCTCTTTAATCGAAAATGTTATTAGGAATCCAAATAGGTCACGAAAAGCGAACGAGGAAATTTAGGCCATTTAAGCGTTTCATTGTATTTTTATTGGCAAACAAGTGGACGGATCGGATCACACATCTCTATTCTGTGGATCAGATCAGAGAATAAGTGACCATCGCTGTCCATGGACATCTGCAATACAAGTTCACAAGGTAGTAGAGCCACGCTGATTTCAGCACGAACGGGCCGGCTCGACCGGGGCGGTACTACCCTCGCACAGAAAATTAGTGTAAAATGACAGCGATCATGCTGCCAATGCCATGGTGTGGGTCACCATGCTGCATTGTTGCATTGTCTGCATTCGCAGTATGGTGACCACCACTCTTGGATTCTGCTTACACTTTCCATCAGGCAGAGTGGAGTCATTTTGGCAGGGCCAAACATAAAATATAATAATAAAAGTCTAACAAATGCATTGACGCCTTTTAAGTCTTCCGCCTCCAGAAATAACGTAAAATGTCAGCGATCATGCTGTCGTGTGTCGTTGGTGAGTGCGAGACCGGAGGCCCAATGATGCGAAAGCATCACTAGCCCGCCATGGTGAGGGACGCCATGCTGCATTGTTGCATTGTCTGCATTCGCAGTATGGTGACCATCACTCTTGGATTCTGCTTATGCTTTCCATCAGGCAGAGTAGAGTCATTATGGCAGGGTCAAAAATAAAAAAAAAAAAAAAAAATAGGACTCCGTGCAAAGCGTAATATGGATTTTATAATATGCAGCAACAAATTGATGATAAAAGATTTAATCATTCTTATATTATAAAAAGGTAAAGTTTGTAAGGGGAATCTTAGAATCTACTGTACCGGTTTTGAAAGTTCTTGTACCAATGGAAAGACACATTATTTGTGAGTCTCAACCCGAAAAATGATTACCGCTATAACCGACATGCACGCGGGCGGAGTCGTGGGCAAAAGTTAGTCACTTATATAGTATAAAAGAAAAAAATGTACATGTTTTTTTCTTTTCCTCTTTGACATTGTTTTACCAGTTTTATACAAAATGTCTACAAAATTTTAATCAATTTGGGTAAATAGGTATATTTTGCAATTTAAACTTCGCAAGTCGTCCTTGGAGACTCAATGGCTTAAACACAACGTTACTGAAATATAAAACTTTTAAAAGGTTCACTTTATAAGAAACCCGACTTTACTTAAAAGTAATTAAAAATAAAACAAGTAAAGTTCTTGTATAACTAAAAGGTTTGTGTTTTATACATAATTAGCTGACCCGGTGAACTTCATACCGCCATATTTACATATCTGTCTCAGCTTCCCTCAGGCAGTGTACAGTCGCGGACAAAATAATTGAGTTTTCCCGTTATCTTTTAATTTCTCTTGTACACAAACCTTGTCCCAACAATAACGAACACATAAAAAAATAATTATTTAATTTGGTGCAGCCGATCGCAAGTTATGCGCCTACATACATTTCGGCGATTCATTTAAATATACATATTATAGATTACATAGTATATTATTTATAGTTATATTATAGATGCATAGACTGAAATTATCGCATTGATGATGCCGTGAAAATCAAACAAAAACATAAATGTGTGAAATGTACATACAACCTAATAAATCAGGTTTCGTAAACTAATGTACTTAATTTATTAAACTAAATAATTATTATCATAACACATAATATATGCGGTTTCAATATATTTAGTTAAATAATATAGAACTAAGTTTAATAACATAACACAATACCTATGCAAAAGCAATATAGGTTAACTGTATACTGTTGCATATGTTTCAGGTTTCAGGACCGTTGTACACATGTGCATTTCCGTCCTGAAATCAAATACAATTAACAATTTAGTCCACGTAGTTATGTACCTGTTTCCCTCACCGCTCTTTGTAAGTGATGTCACTTGCAGTATGCCTGCGCTTTTGTGATGCGTGTATTTGTGGATTGGATATTTTAGTAATTTCCCGTTCAAATTTCCAACAATATTTCGTTCTAATTTTAAATATTGTTTACCAATTTATTCTCTGATGTACCTCGTGTGTGGAGTAGTGTTCTCATCGCTGCGATGGATCCGCGTAGTATTTGCTTGACGCTCTCGATCGTTTACAGCGGCGAGCAGTCCGCATTATCAACAGTCCCGAAGCTACCAAGTCCCTTGAGTGTCTGCAGTTGCGAAGAGACATCGCCTCTATGGCAGTTCTCTATCGCCACCATGGAGAGTAATAGTAGTAGTACAAGATAACACGTCTGACTTTGAAAGTTACCGCCTCAGTGGTAGAAATACGCACTTGAACTAAACGGTTCCGGTCTTTCTTCCTGTGCCAAACAATCAAAAACTGGATCTCACCAACAGCGCATTTTTTTTCCTCCCACCTTGACCCCAGGTTCTTTAAGCGGCGCGTAATAAAGCCTCTCACTATGTTGTAGGTCGCCTACAACTCTGCATTATCTGCGTCCGCAGTGAATATGATAGCCCCAACTCTTAAATTCTACTCAGCTTACCATCATGCTGAATGGCAGGCCTTTCTATAAAAAAAATGTTTTCGTTTCTCTTTATCGATATTGAAAAGAAAGTTAAGTTTATACTTCGACGAGTGAGAAACCCGCGAAAGTCAACTTCCTTTCCAACCGAAAACATACAACGACACTTGTCCAGTAAAGTCGAAATTTTAAATACCTATACATTTTATAGTACAGTGATTTCTATTTACAGTGTGCCCGCTAATTTTCTAATTAAAAAACTGCAATGCGGCATGTTTTCTTTTCATGTTATTTTTACTAAAGTAAGCCTAGTTATCTGACATCTTAAGAAATGGGTTAGTAAATAGTAGAGAGGTCACCCTCGACTGTAGCTGTGTAGACACTTAAGCTTTAGAAACAACATCCGACTACCTCTCGAGCTTTTTATAAAAACAAGCTTTATTTACGTGTACTCCCTTGTGTATTCTTTAATAGAAAGCGAAACGTACTTTTAGTCATAAACCCGGTTCGTTTCACAACGTTCGCCAATCGATACGATTAAATAAATCGAATCAATTATCGATGGTCACATATATTGAAGTAATACGAGCTATGTTTAGAATTCATGTACAGTATGATAAGAAAGGCTATTTCGAGTACCGATAAATCTCAGATTTCTATAATAACACACAGGCGTATTGATCTCTATCATTTATCTGATACGAACGAGCGGAACGTAGACGTTCAGGGCTCCGTTTAATTTGCAAGAGTAAACCTGAATACTTACCAACATATAGTAAGACGGAAAGGGTTGAACGATTAGAAAGATTTGAAGAGCAGTTAAGTTTAAGGGAACGGAACAGCGTAATTAGGGATTCCGTGGATCGAACGAATAAAACGTACTAGAAGCGAGTCCTTTAAGGCAAGGTAGGCAAAACTCTTTGTTGACAGAAATGTAACCAATTTTGTATAAAAGGATTCCGAGCCGTCTAATAATTTCCTGCTCATTACCCTTTCGCGTGCAAAACGGCTATACGCTTGTAGTATAATAGTAAGTAAAGTCTCTCCCGTCCCCGGTGACAGCTTCTCGGAGGACGTCGATAGACTTGAGAGTGGTGTACTCGCTGTTTTTATATAATTGCAAATACACTAACTAATCAAGTTACATACGTAAATTTTATGAAAGTACAAGGAGGAAACATTTTGATGTTATTTTGACGTCGTATCTGTGTGCGATGATTCAATATCAAAATATTGTACACGGTCTTATTAGCAGCAATTTGTGTAGACACAAATAAATGATATTGAAGTGTCTGTTTGTAATTTCAAATTAACAGCTTTTTACTAAAAGTATGAATGTATTTAGTGGTACCTACATAAAAATTTTATTTTTAAACTTACTGTCAGTCTGTTTATTCCAACTAATATCTGAAAAAGTAATTACTTAGTTTTTGTTGTTTTAAAGTACGCACATGAACCTACAGGTTAGTTAAATATAATATGTATCTTCGTATATAAAAAGACAGAATACTTGCTGGTGGTGAATTCGTTTTATCCAACTACAAATCAATCAATACCTGGACTAACAAGACCAGCAATTACGAGTAAAAGAAGTTTTGGTCTACAGAGATCTTAATCACATTAATGATAGCACAGATTATAGATATTTTTATCCTTTGAATCATTTTTCGTTTATCTTTAGAAAAAATCTGTGTTCGAAACTGAAAATGGTAACTGTCGAAGTTTGTTTTTTGGCATCTACAAAAGTATTTTTTTGTTATGTGTCACCTTTTAAAAACTTCTTACGAATTTCATTTCAAAGTAGCTGTTATTTGTAACAAATTAAATTTCAAGATAGACAAAATAAAAAATCTTTTCAAGAAAGAAATAATTATGTTATAAAATAAAAGGTTCAAAAATTGTTTATATTTTATAAAATTAAACAGGCAAATGTCGTCATGTCAGGCAGTGAAAATGAATATAGGAAAAACAATAAATGTGGCAAAAATGTAAACACTTTAGAAAATAATTGAAGTAAAGACTTGTGAAGCGGAAAATTAACAGCCTCTGGGCGGGAGATTAAGCAATCAAAGAGCGAATTTTCTCTCGCGATAAATACGCTTCGTAAGTATGATAATTGCGGAATTAGGGTATTGCTTTTAAAAGAGCTTCAAATTGTTACAACCAGCTCATACTGGTCGTAAGGATTCTCAGTGGCCCATCGGTTTAGCATTTCATTCGTGAAACGGAAACCAAGAAAGAGATATAGCTATTTATGTACAAAATAGAGATTAGATTAGAGATATGTGAAACTCAATAAAAATAGCAATCCATCTTAAAATAATAAAAAAATTGGTTGTCCGGTAAGTCGATTTACGGACAATCGTTTTACGTGACAACGCGGCTGGCGATAGGCGCTTGCTCTCATCAAACGATGTACAATGAGTGTAATGGAACAACGGACGTAACGAGACAATGAGCGTAACAGGACAATGAGTCATCCCTTTTCGTGCATGCAGCCGGCGTTCATCAATTTATTAGACGTTGTCACGTCAATGAAACAAACTATTGAAACTCTTTTAGGTATTTTTACAAATACGGGTAATCTTCCAGTCAATGTACTTAACGATAGGTTTGAAATATAAGTATAAGCAAATAAACTAAATTCACAATGAAGAAGTTCTAAAAACATTTACCTATTCAAACAGTGTGTTCAAAAGTTATACGACGCAGAACTATCATCAAATAAAGCTACAATATAAAATCAATTTTGAATACAATGCCAGGTAACTTCCATTTCTCCAATAATAGGCAACTATAACTACTAGAGTAAAACGACAAAGCCTATTCTGTTACAATATCCATTCAATTTCGGACGGGTCCTATCCCGCTATGTTTCAATGTCATGGAAGCTAAATCCATGTGCCAGATTTTCAGTTCAGAATAATGATACGATTTCGTATAGAAAATATTGTTACTGGACTTTTGCTTAAATAATGTTATTTGATTTTCATTGCTTAATTTAATAATAATAAATGTGTAGCTACAATATTGTAGTAGAGATGAGATCCGATTACGATATTTTAGCTACATAGTTATAAAAAAAGATGGTCTATAAAGTCTGGAAATGTGATTGTTATGATTTTTGTTTTGTATAAATAACGGTTCTTGTTTTCTGTATCGCAGTTATTTAAGTGTTATATTTTTTGTATTTTCTCATGTAAGTGAATATGTATTTTTATTCTTTATGAGAAATAAACGATCTTAAACCTGAATTATAAATAAATACTTTTTACTAAGAGGACATCGATCTTTGTGATGAGTGATCTTATTTGTTGCAATCTTCAACGCCCTCATGAAATTTTAGCCTCCTACTAAACATTTACGATATTAAAACCTTTGAATATAATACCAGATACAGAAACATAATAAACCCTAGAGAATAATGTGGCATACACAAAACAAATCAACTCCCAAAAGTCCAAACTCGATCTAAAATTCGTACTTCCTAACAGAATCCGAAATAAACCCGATTTAGACCCAAACACACGCGTCACAAACACATTCGAATATCACCCGTGGTCGTTAAATGAATCTGTTTGGTTACGTCACCAGTTAGTTCATAAATAGCCTTTGTAAATCAAAACAAAGATTGGTAATTATAATCTCTTTTTAACCGACTACGGTGAAACCAAAAGGAAGGGTTATGGTTTTAGCAGTTTATGTATATTTGTATGTTGCATCTTAGTGCCTAAAATACTGAACAAATTTTAAAGAATGAGGTGTCAGTAAATTACGAATAATGGCCCGGGAGAAATACGCTATAGAAATTTTATCAAAAATTAATTAATAAGTACCTAGGTATATTTAACATGATGTGACTCTGAAGTAAATGACTCAGCTATTTCTCTCAATTTTCTACACCGTATAGTAGATAAGCCAAATTTCGGTAGTTTATATAAGGTCTCGTATAATAAATAAGTCTTAACAACCGCGGTTGAAGCCCAGTTTTCATTAGCCGAGAAGCCTGTTATTTCAGCAGCATACATATAAAATTCGTTAACTATAGTGCTCGGCGTCACAGAAATATATATTACGGTATACTCTAAATTTAATCACATTATTCAAATTACCTATCCAAAACATTTTCTCTCGAATTTAATAAAAGCAGTTCAATATTTGACTTAAGTCACTTGAGAGTTCACTAACTTTATCTGACAACTGAGGGAATTACGCCAACCAAATATTTAACAAAGTCTTTCTCAGTTATCCTGGTCCTTCGTTAACATTCATTTAAAATAAAGTCTGAAGTCGAAAACTAAATATAAAAAGAGTACTTTTCAAGTATATTTATGTATGAGTCTAACGAAGACTCAAAATGTCCTTGATGTGATCCAGATCCGCATTAAGATATTCATACTAATATTATGAATTCGAAAGTAACTCTGTCTGCCTGTCCTCTCTTAAGCTTTCACGGCTAAACTACTGCACCTATTTCAATAAGCTATTTTTGTTATACATGGCTGCCAAGCATGGGCAGAATCCAAGAGCTGTTGTCACCATACTCATTGAAAATGCTGACAATGCAACAATGCAGGATGGTGACCCACACTATGGCGGCCTATTGAGAAGATTCTGTATCATTTGACCTCCAGTCCCGCACTCACAAACTAAACATGACAGCATAAATTCTGTCACTTTAAATTAATCTTCTGTGAGACGGTAGTACTGCACCGGTCGAGCCGGCCCGTTTGTCTGAAATCAGCGTGGTTCTACTACCTGTAAAATACTCTGATTCTTGAGGAAGTACAGAGACTACTCTTTACCGCGATAACCGACATACACGCGACCGGAGCTGCGAGTAAAAGCTAGTCTATAGAAATCGGAGTGTCTGTTTGTAATATTAAAATAACCGCTTTTTACTAAATCCATATGTTCCGTGTATTCATACACGGTACATTTACCAAAAATGTCTTAAAAATAATTTTGTCTGTCTGTCTGTCTGTTTGTTCCGGGTAATCTCTGGAACGGCTGGACGGATTTTGACGGGACTTTCACAGGCAGGTAGCTGATGGTCCAGGGCGTAACTTAGGCTACTTTTTATGACTAATTTTTTCCCGGTTCGTTACTCGCGGTACGACGATAACCGCGGGTAATACCGCGGGGTTCAGCTAGTCTATACAAATAAATAAAATTGGAGTGTCTGTTTGTAATATTAAAATAACCACTTTTTACTAAATGCATATGTATGTATACACGATACATATACCAAAAATGTAGTTAAAAAAAATTTTGTCTGTCTGTCTGTCTGCCTGTCTGTCTGTCTGTCTGTTTGTTCCGGGTAATCTCTGGAACGGCTGGACGAATTTTGACGGGACTTTCACTGGCAGGTAGCTGATGATCCGGGGAGTAACTTAGGCTACTGTTTTTAGACTAACTTTGTCCCGCGGCGTTACTCGCGATACAACAATAGCCGCGGGTTACACCGCGGGGTTCAGCTAGTTAAGATATAAAAGTTAATGAACAAAATTTCCTTTTTCCCAAGTTCTACCCTCACACCTTTGAAAACCATCATTAAAAAGTTCTACTTAACTGCAATAAACCACACTACTACTAGTATTGTACCTATTTATATTTATGAGTACGATCTTCAACTCTTTTCATCGTCTGCATATAGTTTGTATACTCGATAGAGTAAAGGACAACTTAAAAAAAGAATGTATAAACTACAGGCAGAACGAATGCCAAAATAACATGTCCTTATAGAGGTTCTTCGGGGAAGTATACCATTAGATATCTTGTACATGCCATCCCTTAAAACTTGATTCCGTCATTAATTAAACTTCACTCGCCCAGCCTACCAAAATTGCCTCTACTCCCACGACACACTTTAGTTTAGTATAATTGAGTGTATGTTGGAACACATATATCGGTTGTCACGTAGCACGGGAGATGAAGGATGTAGGACGTAGGTACTGGCGCCGTAGATGTATTCATTATAGATAAGACAACAGTAGCTTCCCTCAAGATAAGGTCTGGTATAAATTCGGGGAGGACCTGAAATCACAAGGCCCGAGTTCTCTCACAGTAGGCTGAGGTTTTTATTTAAACCACCACATGCTCCTACTTCCTAAATTCCCAAATATCAAGAGTTCAGAAGGAATTTTCCACCCTGTTAACAAACAAAACGCTGCAAAAACAATCATCTGTGACTTAAATACCATTATTTCTAAAAAAAATTATAAAGTATTGCAAAATGACAGTACGTAAAATATGAAAGAAAAAATTTGTAATTGCCACGTGAGGAGGATAAAAAGGTACCGTAATAAATTGGAATACGTTTTACTTTTGCTTATTTTTCACAAAATCATGGTTAAATTGGAATGATGCTGAAGCTGTGATAAAAAAGTTACGTAACGTATCTCAAAAGTTTATGGCGCATATTGGGCAAGATGGCTCCTTTTATGTTATGCAATTTTTAAGTAATTATAATATCCAAGTGCACAAATGTTTGTATTATAGAGTTTTAAAAAAAACTTTAAAGAAAAAAGTAATATTCAAAGCTTTCATAGTTGTTTTGTGCACACTACACGTCATATCTTTCTCATTTGTCAATTCCATGCAATTCCATGTCTTTTTTTTATCGAACTGGTTGTTCTCAAGTCTCGTTGAAATTTGAATTATTCTTCTAAAGATGGAAAATTAAGGAATCATGATCATCAACAGCCTGTAACACTTTTGGTTCAAGGCTGGACATAGGCCTCTCTATCAGGAATTAAGAATACCTCTTATTAGGATTTGTGTTCTACCCGTATTGAACTCGCTAATACGTCTTTAAAATGTTAAATTTATGTTGAAGGTAAAACTTTCTGGCCGCGTTGAGCACTTTTTGGTAGGGGAATATCTTATGAGTTCGCGTCACCGCGTCACCGACATGCTCACGTCGCAAAACTTCTTTGGCCGCGTTGAGCACTTTTTGGTAGGAACATATCTTATGAGTTCGCGTCACCGCGTCACCGACATGCTCACGTCACAAAACATCTTTGGCCACGTTGAGCACTTTTTGGTAGGAGAAAATCTTATGGGTTCGCGTCAACGACATGCTGATGTTTGATGTAGGTAATTTTAATTTAACAAATAACATTCTAAGTTTATAAGTTTTAACTTTTATCGGCAATTATTTATTTTATTATTTGAAACATAACAAATATATATATTTATAATTCACATAAATTAAGTAAAGATTGTAAAATTGAGTATAAATAGAAATCAATAGTAGTATTTCTATTCTTTTACGCACAATATTCTTTCGTAAATTGAATATCCACGACAATCAACGATTCGTTAACTTATGTAGTACATATCTATATTTATACATCTATACGATTAAATAATATTGAATTGTCTGTTTGTAATATCAAAATAACCGCTTTTTACTAAATGCATATTATTATGTATACAAGATACGTATACCAAAAATGTATTTTTTAAATTTTTGTCTGTCTGTCGGTCTGTCTTTCTGTTTGTACTGGCTACTCTCAGGAACGGCTGGACTGATTTTGAAGGGACTTTCACTGATAGGTAGCTGATCATGTAAAGGAGTAACTTAGGCTATTTTTTTAGACAAACTTTGCCTGGCGGTTTCACCCGCGGTACGACAATAACCGCCAGTAACACTGCGGGTCTCAGCTAGTACACTATATATCTGCGACAAATGCCAATGACATTTCATCCGTAATACAGTGGTTTGAGCGAAAGGTTATTCTGTAAACATGGTAGGTACTGTGACGATTAGTGACGAATTAAGTGAATATTAATTAACTGAGATATTCAAGCGCTTTGAAAATATTTTTATACTTTTTTATCAATAAAGAAAGGTAATAATGAGGTATGTCAGTAGGCTATAAATTGTTAAAAAAGAACGGCACGTAAATAAACGATCTCTATTTTAAGTGAACTTGATTCCCAATTAAAAAATCATACCTTTTCAAGTTGTATAAAAAGGCAGTCTGTTTTTCTCCTAACCTTTTCACAAATTATGTAGGGGTAGCTTAAGTCTACTACGACACGACTTAACTTAGATTTATTTATAGATGGAATGACTGTCATCAGATCTCCACAAGTCAAGAATCAGTCGAAATCGAATTTGTGAAGAAAGACTTTTGTAGGACTTCAAAAAAGGAGGTTATCAATTCGACTGTATTTTTTTATGTTTGTTACCTCATAACTTTCGAGTGGGTGAGCTGATTTTGATGATTCTTTTTTATTCGGAAGCTAGTGCTTCCCGTGTAGTCTCATTTCAATTTGGTTTAGTTTTCGAAGTCGGTTGTTTGTTTAGGACTCCAACTACTCGATTAACGATTACCTAAGATGTCCGTATGGCCACCGGGACCGACGTCTTAACATGCTCTCTGAGGCATGGTGGGTCTCAATATGGTAAGAATAGTCACCCATTATAGATTGATCTGCCTTTGTTTAACTTTGCAATGTATTAATTAACCTACGTGATAAAAACTGAGCCTCAAAAATAAGGTAGTCTGTATTAAACAAATAATAAACCACTTTTACAATCATATTTGATTCGTTAGTCATCCTTAACATTTATTTATTACTAGCTGACCCACGCAACCTCGTTTGCGCCTTATATTGCCCGTAGCGTGAAAATTTCCCCCGTTTTTGAAACATTCTTTATTGTTGCTCCGCTGCTATTAGTAGTAGCGTGATGATATATACCTTATAGCCTTCCTCGATAAATGGACTATTGAACACCGAAAGAATTTTTCAAATCGGACCAGCGGTTCCTGAGATTAGCGTGTTCAAACAAACAAACAAACAAACTCTTCAGCTTTATATATTAGTATAGATTACTATAAAGGAAGACAGAAAGCTAAAGCTAAAATAGTAATGACAATCGAACCGTCAGTATTTTACACTCCAGCAATCTAAATACCGTTAAAGCTTCAGTTTTCATACCCGCACAAAGTTTTACTTACAAACTCAATTTTCGAGCACTAATGGACATCTGGAAAAAATGTTAAATCCTAACTCAATTTAGATGAGTCGTCGTTTTTTAGATATTTATACCAACAGTTCACTAATACAGTAAAACCAGGGATCATTGTGGCTACATACTTTTATCAATTTTTTATCTTTTATGTGAATTGAAACGAACTGTTTACAAACTTATGATTACAAAGTTATGTATGCTTAAGATTAGATTTACCTTGTGATTAAAGAGCACAGTAACACTTCATACATACATTACATACTTTTATTTTTGAGCAAAAAAAAACAAGTGTACAATCCTTGAGCCATAACTAAAACTCAGGTGAAACCTTAAATAACATTATTTGATATTTCGCTTCTAAATCAGATAGACTTTAAAATACCAACATGATTTCTGCATACTCCTTTTGTTTAACATATTTGCTCTAACAAAGATCTTAGAACAATACACTTTTAGAATTTGTGAGTAATATAATAGCATATGCTCCCAGGTAGATATTTTCCATGAAAAAAAATTAATTTAAAGGAGCTGTATTATCCAGGTAATAAAATATATAATTTATGAGTTAATAAAGTGTTGTAATTAAGTGTTGTTTACAGTTTTAAATGGGTTCAAGGTAAGATCACGTTTAGTTATAAAATAATTTAATCAGTGGTTCGTAAAATATACCCTGTAAGATAAGCAAAAAATAACGAAAAAGTCTGGAACTGCGATAAGGAATAACTTCGTCTAGTTTCGATTGGATTTATTGTGGTGTTCAATTATATCGTCAAATCTATACTAATATATAAAGCTGAAGAGTTTGTTTGTTTGTTTGAACACGCTAATCTCAGGAACCGCTGGTCCGATTCGAAAAATCTTTCGGTGTTGGGTAGTCCATTTATCGAGGGAGGCTATAGGGTATATATGATCACGCTACTACTAATAGGAGCGGAGCAACAATGAAGAATGTTTCAAAAACGGGGGAAAATTTCACACTACGGGCAATATAAGGCGCAAACGAGGTTGCGTGGGTCAGCTAGTGTAATACATGTGTAAACTCATAATATTATAACATCAGGTGTTGTACGAATATACAAGTTATACTACGTTCACTGTTGTCTGTAAGTTTGTGAGTCTGCATCTAAAGGTCGCTTGCTTAAAGAAAATTTGATTAGAAAGTGAATCTATATTAATATATAAAGCTGAAGAGTTTGTTTATTTGTTTGTTTAATTGTTTATTTGCTTGTTTGTTTGAACACGCTAATCTCAGGAACTGCTGGTCCGATTTAAAAAAATATTTCTGTGTTAGATAGTCCATTTATCGAGGAAGGCTATAGGCTATATATCATCACGCTTAGACCTACAGAAGCGGAGCAACAATTAATAATGTTACAAAAACGGGGGAAAATTATCACGCTACTGGCAATAGGTGACGCAAACGAGGTGGCGTGGGTCGGCTTGTTTATAATAATCGAAAAGAAGATAAATCAACTTGAAAATCCCCACGATCCGTCACTTTATTCCACGTCCACGGGCCGAACGACAAAGTGTTATATCAGACTCAAATCGACTGAAATCTCAGTGTTCTGAGGTCTACTCTAAAAAGTACATTTTTGTGAATCCCAGCTGAACTTGGATACCTGACTTCGGAAATGAGATCTGAGGTTCATAGTTCAGATCGCAAACATATATGTTAATGCAATTCCCATTGCCTTTGTAAGTATATTACTCGACTTAGAATACTGAGCAGAATGCCCTATTTTTCTATGACAAAAAAAAATGGAAAAAGTTAAAAAGACAGAACATTGTTAATGCCATCATCTCCAAAATATTTATTTATTTACTAGCTGTTGGCCGCAGCTCCGCCTTCGTGTATGTCAGTTATCGCGGCAAATAGCAGCCTATGTGTTATTCTGATGTATAAGCTATATTACTGTAAAGTTTCATCCAAATCTGTTCAGTACACTCACTTACAAACTTTCGCCTTTATATATTAGTGTAATGTAATGTACAATAAATATTTATGTCCATAACATAAAAGTTTTAATAAAATTGATTTATTAGAAACAAAAGTATTGACTTCTATAAAGTATCTTTAACGATACGAGTGGTAGTTACTACTGCACCTTGTTAGACACAATCCATTACCGCATAGCAACGTCCTTGACGTTAATGAGCATGTCTGCTGGTTTCAAACTTTCCTCCTTTATTTATTATTATCTTCTACGTATTTAATGATGTTCGTGTAACAATATTCTTACAAACTTCCACTTAAAACATATAGCTCTTGGTTTTTATGTTCTCCTGTGCGTTAACGCCGACTTTCTGAATTCCGACATTTTTGTTCATAAATACATACATATATTTTTTCGGACATCTAAACACACAACGCCATCTAGTCCCAAGATAAGCAAAGCTTGTGTTATGGAGTACTAGACAACTGATACAAATACATATATACTTTTTTTTTTGTAAATACATACATATTATAGATAGAACACACCCAAACTCCGAAACAAAGGTTTGTAGATCATACAAACATTTGGTCCGACCCGGGAATCGAACCCGAGACCTCATGATCAGCAGTCGCTCACGCCAACCGCGAGACCAACGAGGCAGTCTCTTTCGGACGAATATAGAAAACATCCAAATTTCGAATCAAATATTTGATCATACAAACATTGTGTCCAACACCGGAATCGAATTCGAGACCTCAAGCACAACAATATTATAGCAGCAGCAATATCATAATAGGTATAACAATTGTGTCCTAATCTGAATGCATGATTAGTTATAATAAGCTACGAAAGCCCTGGCGTCTTAAATCAGACTTCACAAACTAAATTGTCAACTGTATTTCATTGTATTGTGTTGTGTTTAATAAAAAATAAACAAAAATAATAATTTTAATAATATTTCAACAAAACAGGGCAAGATAAAACCTTTGGAGTTTTTTTTGTGTATGCTAGGTTCAGATTTTTGTTATGCATGAGCCTGCTACAGTGACTCTACTCTGCCTGATGACAAGCAACAGGCCTCGCACTCACCAACGAAACACGACAGCACGAATGCTGTTGTGGGCAAAAGGGTGTCATGCCCCTCCAACTCAAAGGGAGGATCCTCCGACCAGGCGAGATAATCATGCCTGGCGGATCATTGCTCAACGGTAGATGTAGCAAATCTATACTAATATATAAAGCTGAAGAGTTTGTTTGTTTGTTTGAACACGCTAATCTCAGGAACCGCTGGTCCGATTTGAAAAATTCTTTCAGTGTTAGATAGCCCATTTATCGAGGAAGGCTATAGGCTATATATTATCACGCTAAGACCTACAGGAGCGGAGCAACAATGAAGAATGTTACAAAAATGGGGGGAAAATTATTACGCTACGGGCAACAGGAGACGCAAATGAGATTGCGTGGGTCGGCTAGTTGTATATATGCTAATCGACGCGAGAACTCCTATTGCGCGATTCAAGATTGGTAGTTTCTTGGTTTCCTTCGTTACTCCGTAGTTCGACGTATCTTGGGTAGATGACACTGTAGTGTATTTCCGTTTTGCGTTGTATGTGGAAGTCGCCACGCTTATTAGGTTGGTCCGCCCGCTCCGGTCGAGCCAGTGCATTCGAGCTGAAATCAGCGTGGCTCTACTACCTTCTACTATACTAAATACAAATTTGTATAAAATGTATCTCTAAGGAAATACAAGCTTAATTCTTTATAGTGTAGTAGTAAGATTTACGTAACTGTTAAAGGGTAAACATTAATTAGGTCGGGCGTTGGATTATCGCCACCCCAAGACGGTGATTTACTGTAAGACAAGTGACGAATGAGACACGCAAGTGAAACCTTCGGTATTATGTGTGTTAGCTCAATCTTGAACAGGCTTTCTTACTTTTAAACTGATTATATTTTCAGTTTACAAAATGATACGAAACTCATTTAGTTAGTTTGTGAAAAACCAACTGAATGAGAACTAGCCTTAAATCGTTAAATATCAGTACTTTATAAATCTAAGTAAAAAACTGCTTAGAATTTTAATCCTCCTAATAAAATATCTTTACACATATACTATGTATTTACAAGTAAATAAAATGGGAGTGTCAAGTTTCGGCATGCATGGGCCGGCTCGACCGGAGTGATACCGGTGTACTCCGATTTTCTGTAAGGCCTTACAGAAAATCGGACTGAAACAGCGCAAGTTGGGGGATGGGAACGGGGATGAGGGAGGGCCCTCATCCCCGTTCCCATCCCCCAAAGGCCGGCAACGCACTTGTGACGCCTCTGGTGTTGCGGGTGTCCATGAGCGGTGGTAATCGCTTACCATCATACGCCTGTTCGTTTGCCCCCTATTCTATAAAAAAACTGAAGTGTCTGTTGTTAATTAAAAGCTTATCAATAAATGAATATGGAAGTAAATACGGTATTTACATCAAAAAATCTTTTATTTTTATTTTTGTCTATCTGTTATTTCCATCTAATCTCTGAAATAGCTGGACCGATTTTACTTTCACTTTTTTCGCCACTGTATTATCCGCGGTTTTCGTTGCAAGATTACATCAACAACCGCGGGTACAACCTCACCGGATTCAACTAGTACTCTATTAAAAATAAGGCACACTTTGAAGAATGAGAGAAAACGAGATATGTTATATCATATCTCGTTTTATGACTGTCTGTGCTTTTTAGCTGAACAATAATGCTATGTACTCAAAGTTTGACAACTTATTTTTGTTCGTTCAGCTTTGAACTTTTACTGTGGTGTACCTAGCTATAACTTAATATAAACTTAAATTAAGTAACTCATCTCTTAAGTTAAAAGATAATCTCTTTAGTTAACTTAAGAGAACTCAGCCAAAACGAAAGCACTCTTAAAATAAGTTTTAAGTAAGTATTCAAGTTTCTACTCCCGCAGATGGCACTGCCATCTACTTTAAATTATACGCGGTATTCGTATACAGTCCAAGTTCTGACAGGTTATTTTACTAAATAAAGAACTAGTTAGAATTTCTACAGATACAGTTATTTGGTAGAAGAGGTTCTAGCACAGTAGCGGGAACGTTCATCAAATCTGATTTCTATAAATCTACAGTAAATAACATACGGAAGTCATTGTTATATTGTTCGAATGGAACCCTGGCTGTTTGTTTACGCTTTTATCGATGTTAATGTTTGTCATGGAGATAGTTTGATTCATGAGAAAGGGCATAGGCTACTCTTTACCGCCTTAACCGACATACAAGCGGGCGGAGCCGTAATTTCTAATTATCAGCTTGTCACTAAATGTATGTGAAAGTATAAATTGCTGTAGTGAACCCACGCTGTTTTGAGCACGAACGGGCCGGCTCAATCGGGGTGGTTCTACCCTTGCACAGAAAATCAACATAATATGACAGCGTTCGTGCTGTCGTGTTTCGTTGGTGAGTGGGAGACCGGAGGCCCAATGATTCAGATGCATCACTAGGCAGCCATGGTGTGGGTCGCCATGCGCCATGCACTATACTCATTGCGAATACAGACAATACATTCGCACATGAGTATGGTGACCACCACTCTTGGATTCTGCTTATGCTTTCCATCAAGTACAGTAGAGTCATTTTGGCAGGGCCATATGTAAAAAAACTATACTGACATGAAAAAATATATAATTTTTTTATTTTCTATCTGTTTATTCTGGCTAATCTCTGTAACTTCGCCAGTTTCGACGCGACTTTTAATGGCAGATAGCTTATGAATGAAGGAGTAACTTTAGTTTCGATCCGCGAAGGTTGTTGTTGTGAAGGCAACAACAACACATATGCAGGGGTAACACCACGGGGCTCAACTAGTCAAAAATAAATCCTTAACAGCACTAGTCGTTTAGGCACGTAGAGCAAATAGGCCAAAATATAGAACTTTAGGGTGTTCTAATTAATCTACTAACTATAAACTCTACCTCAGTAGTTTTGTAGGAATGTTGATATTCTAAATTAACTTTAGTGAGAAAGGAGAAACTTGGAATGTTATGAACGTTTACTTATACGTTTTGACACGATATCGTATGTGATGGTGATAGGATGTGTAAGTAAATGGGGGCGGTATACTATAGGGATCTTGTGTCAACTGCGGTGAATTTCCGTGCGTTTAGACGATTCTGCTATAAACACCATAGTAATCAGATATAGCTCACTTAGGACCCTAATTTTATTTTTTCCGTAGTACTTTGAAAAAGGTGTCTGTCTATTTTGACTTCTACATGTTATACATATAATAGGTCTTTACCTATGAAATTGCCGTTTTGTATGCAATAAGTGTTAGTACTTATTTTTTCAAACTTTTTTATTTCTGTTATTCGAAGTAATCACCCATGCAATCGACGCATCTTTGCCAACGCATTGGCAGTTTATTGATGCCCTTCTTGTAAAAATCAGCTGAACGGGAGGCAACAAACTCTTCAAAGGCATTTTGTACTGCCTCTCGGGAATTGAATTTTTTACCCACTAAAAAGTTGTCTAAATTTTGGAAAAAGTAGTAGTCGGTAGGTGCAAGGTCTGGTGAGACCTATTATAATAATATATAGTCATTGATAATATACATTTTTCAAATTACATACATAAATAAAAAGTCTTTTATTTCTTTCCACGGTACAAATTGACAATTCACAACATGTAAAATCATTTGTATTTGTTAATTGTTTTACTTAATTGATAAAATTTATTAATTAATTGATCCACATTGCTTTTATACTTCTAATTGAGAGCATTTTTCTAATTGCATTTTTTAAGTTTTAATTAATAATGACATGTAAAGTTATATAAATGTAGTCTATTTTTTTGAGTTTAAATACCTATACAATTAATTTTAAGCTACTCCCAACGGAGGGTAAGGGCCACCTCCAAAGATAATCAATGTTCTTTATCTTTTGCCATTTGCATCTAGTGTTTCCCTGCTATTTTATAACGTCGTCTGCCAACGTGCAATATACCGTATAAACCCTATGGAAATTATTTAAAATGTGCATAGAAACCACCATATCCTTATTATAATAAATACTTCAAACATTTAACCTGAAATGATACTTTTATCTTTTCAAATGTGTATGTACCAAATGCATATTTATGTATGCATAATCAGTGTTATTGCTACATATTATTGACTGATCATACAAATAAGCTCTTAAATTAATATCTGGTTATATCAGCTAACATATATATATAACGAAATTCTGGTTGGCAGATATTAATAAAATACAATATACGCAGAAACATTAAAAATCTCCCTTAATAGAATTTCCATTATAATAATAACTAGCTGAACCCCGCGGTGTTACCCGCGGTTATTGTAGTACCGCGAGTAACGCCGCGGGACAAAGTTAGTCTAAAAAAAAGTAGCCTAAGTTACTCCCCGGATCATCAGCTACCTGCCAGTGAAAGTCCCGTCAAAATCCGTCCAGCCGTTCCAGAGATTACACGGAACAAACAGACAGACAGACAGACAGACAGACAGACAAAAAATTTTTTAACTACATTTTTGTTATATGTATCGTGTATGCATACATGTGCATTTAGTAAAAAGCGGTTATTTTATTATTACAAACAGACTCTCCAATTTTATTTATTTGTATAGATAACCCAAATGGTGATAAATATACGCATACAAACATACAGACAACAAATTATCGTAATCTTCTTATTCACAAGAATCCAATGAAAATGTAACAAAGAGTTCCATGCACTTCAACGGATTGATTTGACATTCACAAAAGTAAATGTATTTTCTATAAACACGTCCTTCTGTTATCTAAGAAAATGTGGCCGTTAAAAGAAATGATAATAATTATTGTAAAAAGTTTTGTGACTAAAGAAAACCAGAATCGCAACAGTCTGAAGGAACCACTCCAACGTTACTTGATATCCATCGACATGAAGTGACATTTCACAATTCAGCTTTGATCCTCGTCCTATTCACATCGTATCTTTTATTTATTTTACCTTTTTCACCTGCCTCATTAAAGCCCGAGAAGGGTTTCATCTGCCTCGGAAGGCGTCTAAAAATACATATAGATATATTAATAGAAAGTTCGTAAAGTAGAAATAACTATCTTTATGTTTAAAATGTTGAATTGTCTACGCTTCAAAAACTTGAAAATTTCTAAACCAATTAAGCTCAAATTTTAACACAATATTTAACACACTTTAAAGATGGTTTTTAATCAATTTTTCTACTCTGTTTAGTTTCTTATTTTTCATCACCGTGTCTTATTTTTTGCTTGCCTCGTTGGGGCGTACGTGGCAGCATACGATATTACTGTGCATGAGATCTCGGGTCCGATTTCCTTTGTAAGAAATGTTGTATCTTTACTCATGTTGTGTATGTAAAATTACTGTCTAGACTTTTATGTTCCTGTCTCATAATGTCTCATATGTACTGGCAGTGATCTGTAAGCGTACCTTTCACAAATAAATAAATAAAAATAAATAAATAAGTAAACATACTGAACTGATCATTTAACTTCAAAATTATTTGTTAATTTTACAACAAGGCGTCTCTATTTGTATTTAAATTATGTAGAATTAAGCAACACACTGTTCATACTAACTTTTAAACTTTCGCGTTCCATGATATATTAACAATTATTTTTACGGGAATTAACGCGATCACTTATTAAAAGGTATCACATACCTCTGATTTGCCTGACGTTTCGACCAGGTTGCACTGGCCGTGGTCACAGGCTGACTCACCTGTCACCTGCAGTCGTAAATAATTGTTAATAACAAACTGTTCACTACAATTGTAAAATTAAATTTCTTGTTAGCAACTAAAATAGACCGTCTGTTAATTCAATTAATCGCTACAAAATTGAAGCCCACAGGAAGTCAAACTTATTTGATTACAATGACAAAGAAAAAAGCAAACTTTGAAGGTCTGCGAAGCTTCACGGGGCTTTGATTTATTGATCTTCCCTCGTCGTACTGTTTAGGTTGCTCATCCTAAACGTTTATTGCAAAAAGTAAGTTTTGACCGTCTTAAAATAAGAGAAGGTTTTCAATGTTTTATCCATAATTTATTATCTCAGAACTTCGTCATTTATTGGCAGATTTTTTAATTTGATCAAAGTTTGATGTTGTATCAATTTACGTTTAGCTATTTAAGTAGGATATATATGATGAAAATGGTTGATTCTAAACGAATAAAGCAACTATATATTACTTTCTAAAGACGCATAAAGGACAGTTCTTGACTCTAAATGAGTCCCTGAAACTGGATCAATTGCTCTCTTAAATTCTTATAGCCTTACATTCGTATATTTTTGAACTGCACATTAATAATCAGTTTAAATGCTTATATACGCATTTAATAAATAGTAAATGCCTGTATTCACTTTGATTAGCGCGAGCGCAGGTGTGAAGTGCAGGTAATTGATGATTGGTAGAAAATACGTGTGGACAGCGAATTCGCGGTCCACACGTATTTTCTAATCGCAAACATTTGAATCCTAGGCCTTAACGTCTTATGTTTAACTGTTAAAAGCTGGGTTTTCAATAATCTTGTCAGACCTCCACATGATTTGACCAATTAATTATTAAATTAATTTTCTTTGTAATAATGCTACCTAGTGATAAAGTCACTAATTGAAATCGTTTATTGCACTTAATGTATTTTAAGGTTTTATAAACTTGTTAGAGGAAACAAGGACCTTATTGGGCACGGCAAAATCTAGAAGAAAAGACATACCATCTACTATACCTATCAATGAAGCATATTATATTAATTACTAGTTGTTGTCCGCGGCCCCGCCCTCGTATATATCGGTGATCGCGGCAAATAGTAGCCTATGTGTTATTCTGATGTATAAGCTATATTACTGTAAAGTTTCATCCAAATCCGTTCTGTAGCTTTTGCGTGAAAGAGTAACAAACATCCATCCATCCATGCTTACAAACTTTCGCTTTTATAATATTAGTATAGATTATTATCGTTATTTTAGTATATCCAGATCTACATAATTGTTTATTTTATTATGCATGTATATAATGTAATTATGTTATATTTATATAAAAAAGTATGTTATTATTGTAAAGTATTATTTCTGGTGTTAGAGCCATCCACACTTTGTATAATATAAGTGTTGCCGTCGTATGATTTTCACATTATAAAATTACGTTCCCAAGTGAAGTGACAACCATTGTTGTACTTTGTACGGTGTCCGGAAACTCTATCTTCTGTAGGGTAAATTTTGTTCCCCTGAGGCCGGCTCAATTTCAAGCAGACATTTCAAATAAAATAACATTAACGTACAAGAAAGGTGACAGCTACTGTACATTTCTGGAGGAATGTTTATACACATAAATAATATATAATACGCACACTAGCTAATAAATTCTTGATGCATCACCAGCACACAGAAATAAATCTTAATTATACGCAAGACCAATTGGCACACTTTATTATATAATAATAAGCCTCTTATCCTGAACTGTTTCTTTGACTTTGTGGTTGACTATTATCTTTAAGTTATAAAATATCTCTGAGTTCAGTGTGCCTCCTGGCAAAGGCCTCCTCTAACAATTTCCATTGTAGTCTGTCTCTTGCAACCCTTCTCCATTTTGAGCCTGCTGTTAGTTTCAGTTCATCTTCCCATCTCTTGCTTTGTCTTCCTCTGTTTCTTTTCCCATCTCTAGGGTACCAGTCAGTTATGATGTTGCTCCACTTTTCTTGTTTATCACGAATCATGTGCCCCGTCCATCTCCACTTCAAACTATCTATTCTAGTGAGTATGTCTGTGACTTTTGTCTTACTTCTTATGACAGTGTTTCGTATCTTATCTTGTTTCTTAACACCTATCATACTTCGTTCCATAGCTCTTTGGCAGTGTTCCAGCATGTTTCTGTGATGTTTTGTGAGAGCCCAAGTTTCACACCCATATGTAATACATGGGAGAATGCATGTATTGAAGACCTTCCTTTTGATACCATTACTCAGATCTGTGGATTTCATGATCTCTTTCAGTGACCAATATCTCTTCCATCCGTTAGCTATTCGTCTTTTTATTTCTTTTGTAGTTGTGTCTGTATGTGAGATGATTTGTCCTAAGTAGATATATTCATCTACATATTCAATGGGTTGGTTGTTAATTTTTATTTCAGATTTGTTTGAATTCGTTAATAGCTTCGTTTTGTTTAAATTCATAGATAAGCCCACTTTTTTGCTCTCTGTATTTAGTTCTTGTATCATTCTTTGTAGGCTCCCTGGTTGTTCTTCAAATAAAACAATATCGTCAGCGAATCTAAGATGGTTTAGTTTTTTACCGTCTATATTTAATCCATGTTGGTCCCATATTAACTTTCGAAATATGTTTTCAAGCACCGCCGAGAACAGCTTTGGAGACATCGGATCGCCCTGTCTGACGCCTCTTTTTACTTGGAATGTTTCACCCAAGGTTTCGATTTGTACTCTTGCCTTACTGTTAGAGTAAATGTTTTTAATGGTGTTTATGTACACTGTCGGGATTCCTTGGTTCTGTAAGCTTTCCCATATGGCTGTGTGGCTAATGCTGTCAAATGCCTTAGAGTAATCAATAAAAGCCATATATAGTGGTTTGTTGTGCTCATTGTATTTTTCCATAATTTGCTTGACTGTGTGGATGTGATCTATTGTGGAGAAGTTTTTTCTAAAGCCAGCTTGTTCCTTCGGTTGGTTTTCATCAAGTGTGTTGCTTACTCGGTTCAAAATTATTTTGGAAAAGATTTTATACACATTAGACATCAGACTTATCGGTCTGTAGTTCCCTATGTCATCTCTTTCTCCTTTCTTATGTATGAGAATGATGTGGGATGTCTCCCATTGTTCTGGAACCTGTCCCGATCTCAGGATGCCGTTGAAGATTTTAGTTAGAATGGGGACCAGTTCTTCTATGGTTCCTCTCAGTAGTTCGTTTGTGATTTTATCAGGACCTGGTGCTTTGTCTAGCTTTTGGCTTAGTATGGCTTTCCTAGTTTCACTGGGTAAAATGTCAGGTTCTGGATTCACTAAGAGCAGATTATAATTTAGGGTTTCTTGATTTACATACGTATTGGGGTCTTGGTTAGAATATAGATTGCGGTAGAATTTTGTAGCTATTCTATTTATGTTCTTTCGGTCTGTTACATGTTTTTGGTTGCTTTTTAATTTCGGGATCCATTGGTTTGATTCTCGGAGTTCCTTTAGAGCTTTCCTAGTTCCTCCTGTCCTTGCTATATGTTTTTCTAGAGTTTGCAACCTTTTAACTTTCCTGTCCTTCTTTATACCTTCTTTGATTTTTTTGCTTAAGTCAGTTATTTTTTGGGTGTTCTGTTTCCTTAATTTATAGTCAAGTAAACTTTTTCTATCCTTTATAAGTTGTAGTGTTGAGTTACTTAAATTATATTTATGTTGCGGTCGTTTTAGTTCTTTTTGACATGTAATGTTGTTTTGTAATTTGTTGTAGCTTGTTTTTACATCTATTGCATCTGTTTCTAATAGTTCTCTGCTGAGTGATGACAAGGAATTCTCCCTTCTTTTGTTGGGCTCTGTGCTGCATGTTAGGAGTGTGTCATGTATAGCAAACTTTCTGGATTGTTTGGGTGGTATAGTCTTGAGTGACGCCCTTACCATGCGGTGGTCGGTATTAAAGTTTAATTTTGATATAACTGCTGTGTCCGTAAATAGATTTGGGTGGCTGCTTATAATATAGTCTATTTCGTTTCTATGATTCCCGCCTGGAGAGATCCAAGTCCACTTGTTGTTTTTGTTTTTCTTAAAAATGCTATTTAGGAGGGTTAGATTGTGTTCTAATAAGAATTCAACCAGCCTTTGTCCATTTTTGCTTCTTTTGCCGTAGCCAAAGTTTCCTATCACATATTCTTCTTTGCATTGTTTTATTCCCACTTGAGCATTAAAATCCCCCATTAGTACAATTATGTTTTTTGAGTAATTACTTATAATAGCTTGAGATAGTTCATTGTAAAAGGATTCATGTTCAAGTTCTTTTGCTTGTTCCGTGGGAGCATAGGCTTGGATAATTGTCCATGTTTTTTTGAAGCTAGGTAATTTGATGTTGAGAATAGCAGTTCGGTCATTAATTCCAATGAATTCTATTATGTATTCTTTTAGGTGCTTTTTAACTATGAATCCGACCCCTCCTTGTCCATCGGTGTCTCCTTTGTTAAATAACACGAAGTCCTGGTGCTCTTCAATACATTCTCCTGTTCTTCTCATTTCACTGATTCCCAAAATGTCCCATTTTAGGTCCTTCAATGCTTCTTCGAGTTCCGATAAAGATTCTGGTGTTCGTAAAGTTCTGGTATTCAGAGTTGCCATGTATAATTTGTTCTCATTTCTCTTGTTTTTTGTTCTTGTTAGAGGGTGATGGTCTAAGTCTTCCGCGGGGACCAGCCGTGGTGGAAGATATTTTTTTGATTGTTTGTGTAAATAATTCATTGTTGGTGTATGATGGTTCCGGTGGTCCTGGGGCATATTCAGTTTTTTGAGCGATTTATTTGTGGATCAGAGCTTGCTCTTTCTACATAGTTTAGTATGTTGGGTCTTAAGATATCTCTGGTATGTGTTTTGGGTAGTGTGGATGATGGATTGTTCAATATTGCTTTCTTGTTAGTTTTCTTTTCTAATGGTGCCTTTGGTGAGTCAGAAGTTTCTCTTTTCCTTTTCTCTCTATTTTCTTTTGGCTTCTTTACAATGAGCTTGTCGTATTTTATATAGGCGATATTTCCTTTCTTTATTTCTTCTTCTACTTGTGGTTGCAGTTGTTTGCGTTTGTCTAGGATTTCTTTGGGGTAATCCTCTTTTATGTTGACGCCTTGTGGAAGGTCAGACTTATTTTTGAGTATAAGATGTTTTTTCCATTGAGTTGTGATGGTGACTATCACTGGACGGTTTTTATTATCAGTTTTCTGCCCAATTCTATATACTTTGCTAATTTCTTGGCTATCCATATGAACTCCCATATTCACAATTATTTCTTTGATATAATCCACTAACTCCATTTCTAATTTAATATTTTCATTGATTCCAAAAAAGACGAGGTTGTTTTTTCTCTTTTCTATCTCTGCTCTTTGGAGTTTAAATTCCAGTTCAGAAATTTTATTCTTGAGTTTAGTATTTTCCTCAGTGATAGTTTTCATTTTCTCGTCTAAAGCCTCCATGACGCTTTTAGTTACGGAGTATGTTATAAGTTCGGTTTGATTTTTAAATTTCTCATCGAGTTTGTTTAGAATTATTTCCATGTTCTTGTCCATGACTAGGGAAATTTCGTTACTTGTGTTCGCACACTTTATTAACTGTTGATAAATTAGTTGGAAGAAAACTTCGTTACCGAGGAAACAAGTTACATACTTCTACAGAAATATTAATAAATAATTGAATATAGTTTTATAAAATACCCTTACGAAAGTCGGTTACGAACAAACATACAAGTGAAGCTAATAAAACCAATAATCGTTAAAAAGGTAATCTGAAAACTAGGCTTTTATGAATTGCTAATAAGTGACAATTCATTGGGCATCATTCTGTGTCGAAGGCGCTTACGATGGGGTGTCCTCAGGGCTCGGTGCTAGGTCCATACTTGTGGAATATAGGCTTCGACGATTTTCTTACAATACCTATACCACCCGGATGTACTCTAAACGCGTATGCGGACGACGGTTTATTATTGGTGGAATCTGATACTAGAGCGGGGCTTGAGAGTCTGGCTAATAGATGTTTGAACTTAGTATCTCTATGGGGTGTACGTAATCGCTTGACTTTTGCACCAAACAAAACCTTCCAGCTACTTCTGAAAGGTAACCTCAAATCACCGCCGTGTATTAAATTTCAAAATGTTACTGTTAAAAATAAAACCTCGGTTTGCTATTTGGGATTAGTTTTAGAAAGAAATTTTTCATTTATCGAACATATTAGAACAGTTAATGAAAAGTCTAAAAAAAGTTTCTTTGCTCTGACGAGAATATCAACTGCCACATGGGGTCTTTCATTTAATACATTAAAAATCATATATGGAGCTACTTATTTGGGTGCTGTTTGCTATGGTGCTCCCGTATGGGCCGATAGAGCGACTGTAGGTGCTGTCCGTCGCAAACTGCTACAAGGCCAACGACTTGCATTAATCTTCTTATGCAAAGCATATAGGACGGTTAGTACTGAGGCTTTACCGGTGTTGGCGGGTGTTCTTCCGGTCGATCTCGAGGTGCAAAGACGTGCAGCCATGTACTTCTACATGGTACATTCTATTCTACAAAACAAAACATGGAATGCGATTTTTTGGGCGTACGAGACCGCGATAAAATCATAAGATTGTTTCAACAGCAATCCAATGTCTATGACGACCTAATGGATGAATGGCAACAACGATGGGACGAATCATCTAAGGGGCGCCACCTCTACCAGTTCTTTCCATCTGTTCGCGAACGGATGTCGAGGACATGGCTCGAGGTAGATCACTGTGTCGCTCAATTTCTTACGGGCCACGGTAACTTTAAGAGCAAACTACACTCATTTAAATTAGTCGATTCACCATTGTGTCAATGCTCAACACCCGATACTAGCTGTGAACAGTCGGCTCATCATGTTCTCTGGGAGTGTAGTCTTTGGTACAATGAACGTAACACAATGCTAAATAGCTTACAAATGACATCTGGGGCGGTATACTATGGGGATCTTGTGTCAACTGCGGTGAATTTCCGTGCGTTTAGGCGATTCTGCCATACATACTATAGTAATCAAATATAGCTCACTTAGGACCCCTAATACTTTATCCGTGGTGCTTCCCGGTTTAAAAAAAAGGTGTCTGCCTATTTTGACTTCATTTTGTCTCCCGCTTTGCTAAGGAGGGAAGTGGACTTATCATATTTCCAACTCCTCCTGTTTTTCTTCTGATTAATTTCGTTGCGGGTTCCAAGACAGTTAATATTTTTTCCTGGGACTTCCCGAGTGTCATAACTCGGTGTGTTCGTGGGTCACTGCTGTTGATCCTGGTGTACAGGAGTTACAGCGGTGGGCGTGTGGGTGGGATTAGTCCCAAAAGTGACAATTCACGGTTTGGCTGCCGTAAATATAATGTTGGCTGCCTACCAATGAATTGTTGCCATTACCACAAAAATATGAGGACTTTAGAATATGGGAAGTATTTTTTCTTTCCATTAAATATAATAATAGGTCTTTACCTATGAAATTGCCGTTTTGTATGCAATAAGTGAAAGTACTTATTTTTTCAAAATTTTTTATTTCTGTTATTCGAAGTAATCACCCATGCAATCGACGCATCTTTACCAACGCATTGGCAGTTTATTGATGCCCTTCTTGTAAAAATCAGCTGGACGGGAGGCAACAAACTCTTCAAAGGCATTTTGTACTGCCTCTCGGGAATTGAATTTTTTACCCGATACCGATACGATGTGTAGGGCGCTGGTGTCGCAAAAGAAAACACGGTACGTGTTTGGGTTGAACGTTTTCTCGGTTGTGGAAGCGGCTCAGGATTCAGGCTTCGCTGTGAGTGATAAAACTGTTTTAATAGAAGCAAACAGGGAACATAAAGAAGCTTGAACTGTTGAACGGTGGGTGGTAGGTTGAGCGAACCAGCAAACACTCAGTCGACTGCTGCGTTACATTGCTCAATCGACACAATAATGAAGGGATTTTAAATCGGGTAATAATCTGGGATGAAAAGATCCTACACGATAATCGGAAGCGCTTGTTGCAATGGCTGAACCCTGTAGAACCAGCCAAATCCTGCCCTAAGCTAAAATTAACATACTTATGAGTATTTGGTGGACTAGTGTCGGTATCGTTCACTACAGCTTTCTAAAAATCTGGTCCAGCGATTGCGGCAGATGTCTATTGTCAGCAACTGCAAACAATGATGGAAGAACTAGCTGCTAAACAACCGTGGCTGATCAATTGCTCTAGGCCTCTGTTGTTGTGACATCCACCGTACTCCCCGGATCTTGCTGCAACAGATTACCATTATTTCCGATATTTGGATAACTTCTTACAAGGAAAAAAAATATCCGATGTGGTCAAACCGTCTTCAGAGAGTTTTCGTCCCCATGTTTTTTTCTTGTAAAGAGATCAATAAACTACCTATGAGATGTCAAAAGTGCGTATATATGACAATTGTAAATACTTGGATTTTTTAAATATATTTTAGGAAAAAAACTGTATATTCCTCCCATACAAAACGCCAGTTTCGTATTTGAGCACCTTATATTATGCCACTGTAACCTATCCTGGTTTTATTTTATTACGGAATGTATTATTATTGTAAGACTTATAAGAGATCTGTCCACTCATAATTACACTAATATTATAGTGTAATCTATACTAATATATAAAGCTGAAGAGTTTGTTTGTTTGTTTGTTTGTTTGTTTGTTTGTTTGTTTGTTTGTTTGAACACGCTAATCTCAGGAACCGCTGGTCCGATTTGAAAAATTCTTTCGGTGTTGGATAGTCCATTTATCGAGGAAGGCTATAGGGTATATATCATCATGCTACTACTAATAGGAGCGGAGCAACAATGAAGAATGTTTCAAAAACGGGGGAAATTTTCACGCTACGGGCAATATAAGGCGCAAACGAGGTTGCGTGGGTCGGCTAGTCTTTATATAAATTCCTATTAGTCTCATGAAATATTTCCTTTGACTTTGCTTAGTTACAAATTAGATTTCGACAAAGCATTCTCAGCGACTTTGATACGTGTTCGTCGTCGCGTTTGTAAACGTCCGCAAATCTTATTATGTTTCTTGCTCGCTCAGGATGTTTTCGTTTCGCCGACCGTGAGCACTTCGCTTTGAATCTCATGTTCGTCGATATAATTTAACTACAAAAGCTGATATTGTGCCAATATAGCGTATGAATATACACTATATCAATTAGGTGTTATATTATGAAAATATCCTTAAATATCGACGATAATTTTCCAAACATATCATCAGCCACATCTTCTATACTAATATATAAAGCTGAAGAGTTTGTTTGTTTGTTTGAACACGCTAATCTCAGGAACCGCTGGTCCGATTTGAAAAATTCTTTCGGTGTTAGATAGTCCATTTATCGAGGAAGGCTATAGGGTATATATCATCACGCTACTACTAATAGGAGCGGAGCAACAATGAAGAATGTTTCAAAAACGGGGGAAATTTTCACGCTACGGGCAATATAAGGCGCAAACGACGTTGCGTGGGTCAGCTAGTCATTCATAACATACAAATGTTTAGAAAATCTAAGAAACATCGACTCGTATATTCTTAGGTTTAAATGAATACCTACCTATTTGTTCCTAAGCAGGAGGAGAGCCATGCTTCGTCATGAATCGGGATGATACCACAGCCCCACAGAAAACTGCTGTGAAATAGTGCTTGCGCTATGTTTCATGCGGCGGTAATTGCTTAGCATTAGGTGATACGTCTGCTCGTTTGCCTCCTATTCCATAAAACAAAAATCAAAAACAAAGGCAATATTTCATCAGAATAATGGTGATTTAGATAAATGTTATAGTATTTTGAAAATGTGACTTTGATCACTTGAGATTAACTGATTAATTTTTTAGTCTCCTAATTGTGAATGACATTAGTATAAAAGCGAATGTTTGGAAAATGGTCATCGAAATCTATACTTCTATACTAATACATAAAGCTGAAGAGTTTGTTGGTTTGTTTGAACGCGCTAACCTCAGGAACTACGGGTCCGATTTGAAAAATTATTTCAGTGTTGGATAGTACATTTATCGAGAAAGGCTATAGGTTATATATCATCACGCTAGGACCAATAGGAGCGGAGCACCAATGAAAAATGTTTCGAAAACGGGGGAAAGTTATCACGCTACGGGCAATAGAAGACGCAAGCGAGGCAGCTTTATATATTAGTACTAGCCGACCCACGCAACCTCGTTTGCGTCTTTCTTTCTAACGCTGAAAGAATTTTTCAAATCGGACCAGTGGTTCTTGAGATTAGCGTGTTCAAACAAACAAACAAACTCTTCGGCTTTATATATTAGTATAGATAGATAAAATGAACATAATCTATGCCCTAATATTTACATCAAAGATATTGTAGACATCTCGTAGACATAATGGAATCGTAACAGGGTTAGATGGACAGATACGATTACCTGAAGCGAGTCTACACTGGCGTGTAATACCTACACCTACATTACTCGCCCATCTATCCAGGCGTATAATTTAGAATAATTTCGGGTAAATATAGGTGCGAAACTATGCTATACCACGATGTTTGACACACCCGACCCTCTAATTGAGTGCGAGTGCTTTTTAGAGAAGTACTACAAGTAATTGTTAGCAAATTGCTTATTAAACAATTATCAGCCGTGGCAGTGGTATAACACAAATGACAAAAAAAGAACGGTTTGCACTCAAGGAGTGCCAGCAGGACTGAAAAATTTAACATTAACGTTGTGGATTTTTGATATAGCGATGGTCTACGAATCTATGTCTTGCTTCGCCTTTAATATTCCTTGAGAACCGATAACTACAGAAATGCTTATTGTGATGTTATAGTATTGGTTTCGTACTTAAGAAGGGTCGTGTAAAAGGCACCAAGAAACGACGAGCATACATGCAGTGATTGGTGAATGTAGACGAAGCAGAAGAGGTGTGTCAGGATCGTAGTTAAAACAATTGCTTCTGCCTACCCCTCTGGGGAATAAGTGTGACATTATGTTAAAATGTATGGATAAGAATAGGACAAGCAAGTACAGACTTAAAACCAAAACCGACCTCCTTCAAACATCACACATCTATTTACTTTTTAGTGCAGTTTTTTAAAGAACTCCCACATTACTAATATACATCCTGTGTCGCGGGGGACTTTACAAATATACATAAAACGGACACAAAGAACACCCAGACTCAGAACAAAAACAAAGTTTTGTCCCATGTGTCCCAAAAAAGTATATAAGTATTCATATCAGTTGTCTAGTACCCATAATACAAGCTCTGCTTAGTTTGGGACTTGATGGCGTTGTGTGTTAGATGTCCGAAATATTTATTTATTTATTTATTTATTCATGTAAGATTTGAACCTATAACACTTGACACAGTAGAAAGAGACGTGGCGACCGCTTAAACCACTTCTTTTTTTTTTTAACGTGTGGAAACCCCCTCGGGTCGTCACCCCGACGGGGTTTGCGGCGGGGCGGTGTGTCGGAATCGAACCGACTAAAACCACACGGTGTGCCACTCTACAGTACACTCTGAGACAGGAGGGATCCGGGAACTGCTGCTCACACATCCGGACCACCGCTTAAACCACTAGGCCAACCGTGCAGTCCTTTATTAATTTACTAGCTGTTGCCCGCGGCTCCGCCCGCGTGTTTGTCGATTATCGCGGCAAATAGTAGCCTATGTGTCATTCTGATGTATAAGCTATATTACTGTCAAGTTTCATCCAAATCCGTTCAGTAGTTTTTGCGTGAAGAAGTAACAAACATACACACTCACAAACTTTCGCCTTTATATGTTAGTGTGATTGTTTAGAAAATGTGATTCAATTATTTACCACAATTATTTTACTTACCCGTAAATATGTTGTGCATCTTTCGCCAACAAAATGGATACAATAATGTTAGTACAATTGTGTCAATATTAGGCACGTGTGTAATCGCTCTAATCGCGGAATATGTAGTTAAGCCTTATTTACTCACCTCTTCATCGAAAGCTTTAGGCGATTAAAGGGAGATTGCTAATACGATTTAGGATTAAGTTTGACTAACAAGCTATAGAAGCTTGTTTGATTATCGTTACAATTTCAAAGTGACTAATACAGAAAATAAATGATAAATCAGGCGGAGTAGAGTCATTTTGGCAGGCCATACATAAAAAAACTTTACATAACATACTTACTGTGTTAAACATGTGTTGAAATTTTTTCTCGAAGTATTTACGAACATTTTTGAACACATTTTTAAAGAAAAAATCACATATGCAGTATCCTGCAATTTAGAATAACTTAAGATTAGGTTTAGAAAAAAAATTGAAAACTCACATTTTTAAATAAATAATAAAAAATATTTGAAAATTGGTACGTCAAGCTATACCACCAGACAGTCACTAGACAATGGAAATAAATATTGCACAGCAGTCGCATAAGCTACCACTGTGCCACGTCAGACGATTGTAAATGTATGTTACGTTTTTTTATGTAAAACATTAAAAAAAAATGTATTTGTTTTGTTACTTGTATTTTTATTTGTATTTGAATTTTGTATTTAATAAAAACGAATGTTAATGTAATAAACAGTCATTTTATTTTATACAAAACAATTTCGATGTTTCACATCTGCCAGGCGTCCCGTGACGGCTCACGTTATATTATTAACTAGCTGAACCCCGCGGTGTTACCCGCGGTGAATGTTGCACCGCGAGTAACGCCGCGGGACAAAGTTAGTCGAAAAAAAGTAGCCTAAGTTACTCCCTGGATCATCAGCTACCTGCCAGTGAAAGTCCCGTCAAAATCCGTCCAGCCGTTCCAGAGATTATCCGGAACAAACAGACAGACAGACAAACAGACAGACAGACAGACAGACAGACAGACGGACAGACAGACAAAAATTTTTTTAGCTATATTTTTGGTATATGTACCGTGTATACATACATATGCACTTAGTAAAAAGTGGTTATTTTAATATTACAAACAGACACTCCAATTTTATTTATTTGTATAGATAACAAAAAGTTTACCCGCACTTCAGAGACTTAGAGGGGAGTAAAAAGAGATGAAAAAAAAACTAGTGAAAGGGAAGATATATACTTACAGCTTTAAGTACTAAGGGAGTAAGCTACGCAGGAGAATATAGCTGCAAAAGGACAACCTAAAACAAAGTCTTTACCAAGCCGTCTGGCCGGGTATAGTAGACAAAAATCTCTTTGCTAAGAAAGATGCCTATATCTAGCAGTGGGCTGTAAAAGACTGTTTATGAAAGCAATAACTCGAAGCATGAATCAGAGCTCTCAACCCAATATACAATAATATTGAACATTATCCTCTTGTGATAGTAACGGACCTGTTTTATTACAAGTTTTATAACTAGTTCATTGCCGACCTAAGCGTTTTTATTATTGCCATGAAACATGTCAAAATGAGAGTTTATTTTTGTTCTAGGCAATCCACGCAACAAATGTGCTCTACAACCCGGCCATAGTTTGATGGACTGGATCCGTCTCGGCAACTCGGGCAAGGATCTAACAGGAGTTGGAGGGAGAATGCGACCTGTTTCGCCTGCAGAATTGGCTACGCATAATACACTTAGTGAGTTGCCTCTTAGTCTTTTTTAATTCATACTTCCGTACTGTTTATATCTTCGTATGGAGAACCGCATCTGACGTTGTAGAAATGATAACAGACCTGGGAATATACAACAATTAAATTACTGCTACTAATTCTGGCCAGTTTCACCAATTTCTAATAAAGGGTCAGATAGTTTATTTATTTATTTAATGTGTTTATTTAATACAAACATTATACAAATTACAATTAAATTTCAATTAGAATCAAAATTAAATGACTACCAATCTATTTTTTTTAATACTTTTTATATTATAAATGCGAACGTAACTCTGTCTGTCTGTCCCGCTATTACGGCCAAACCGCTGAACCAATTTCAATGAAATTTGGCATGGCAACAGTTTGATTACTGAGGCAGGACATAGGCTACTCTTCACTGCAATAACCGACAAAAACGCGGGCGCAGCCGCGGGCAAAAGCTAGTTCTAAATACAAACAAAAAGATATAAGGTGAGAATAATCTATACTAATATATAAGCTGAAGAGTTTGTTTGTTTGTTTGTTTGTTTGTTTGTTTGTTTGAACACGCTAATCTCAGGAACCGCTGGTCCGATTTGAAAAATTCTTTCGGTGTTGGATAGTCCATTTATCGAGGAAGGCTATAGGGTATATATCATCACGCTACTACTAATAGGAGCGGAGCAATAACGAAGAATGTTTCAAAAACGGGGGAAATTTTCACGCTACGGGCAATATAAGGCGCAAACGAGGTTGCGTGGGTCAGCTAGTATAGGTATAACCCTTTTTTATTAATTAGATTCCTAATGCTTTAGACACTTTTTCTTCTTTGAAAGACAATTCCCGCATTTAAAATATACATCCTATGTCAGAGGGGACTTTACAAACGTACATGAAACGGACACAAATAACACCCAAACTCATAACAACGATTTGTGAATCACACAAAATGTTATCCTATGATTCGAACCCACAAACAACACGTGGCGCAGTGGAAAGCGACGTGGCGACCACTTAAACCACTAGGTCCAAAATGCAGTCCGTACAGTCAATCCATTCGTTTAGATAGTGTCGGCGCACCCGTACGCAATTGTGGTTATTGTTGTGAAATACGAATATATTAATTCGTACAACGGCTTACACTAACAAATCATACATGTTTCCTGCGGTGCGATCAAGATGACTGTATCTAAGCGAATGGACTATAACTCACATTATAGATAGGACGTTAGAATACGTACTCCTTTTTAAATTTGAATTTGAGACAGTATTCGAAACAAAGCATAAAATAGAGAAAAATGTTTGTTGTGATTTTATTTAGTGTTACCTAGTTGTTCTGTTCAAATCTTCGTGTTATTTAGTCGGATATCTATGCAGTATATTGAATTTAATCGACATAAAATTTCTTTAATATTTAAGCTGCCTTTATCATCATCAATCACATACTTCTTCACAATCTCATCTACATAATGTCACAGAATCGTTACTGCGAATGGCTTAACCCATTTTGTTCGTTTTTATTTTTAGAAATAAATGAGGTCTGTAGTAAATCCTAAGATTTACATAGTAGGAATATCCGTATATTCGCGTTATTCAACTATTTTAGATTTCTGCTTGTGGTTATAAATAATTATTTTTAGTGACAATGTTCAAAATACGATATGCACAAATCCACTGACAGCCATCAACTATAACAATATCTGATTTACGTCGTGGATTCGACATTGATAGCTAAGATTTCCCTGAGTTCTTTGTGCCAACACGTTAATGTCACTGATAGAATATTAAATATAATGTAATAAAAGTTACGTAGTCCTCAGAGAACACAAAGAGATTACGAAATGCGATACATCACAAATATTAAAGTACTTGCCGAGTTTTCTGTGTATAAAATATTTTACAAGATATTCTACTTTAAGTTAATGTTTCAGACGACGCCTGGCTAGCGATTCGCGGACGAGTATACAACATAACACATTACATACCCTACCATCCTGGAGGTGAGATTATACTGGTTAAAATAATACGCAAAGTTTAACAATATTCTCCACCTTAACGTTTTGTTCATATCTCAGGCCCCGAAGAGCTTATGCGAGGCGCCGGCATAGACGCGACCCAAATATTTGACAAAGTACATCCTTGGGTCAATTATGATTCTCTTCTCGCGAAATGTCTTGTAGGACCTCTCCGCTACGAACTACCAGATTCAGAAGATCTTTTCGACAGCTCAACCCCCTCGCTGAAATCAGACCGACTCAGAGAACCGTCGAAAGCACAAGAGTTAGTTAGAAAATCTATGGAAAATTTAGCAAATTGTATCACTCCAGTTAGGAAGAAAAGTTCTAAAAATGATGACACTGCAAAAGGGAGTCCACCTAGTAAAATTATGCAAAGCCTGATTCAGTCCGCTGATTTGCCTGTGTCTATAAGTCGGAGAGCAGCGTCAAGTCCTGTAAAAAAAGTTGACAAGAAACCAGACTCGCCTGTTCCTCTTCGGTATGACTGGATACAAACATCGACTAAACTCACAATATCTGTATACACGGGATACTTGGCCAATCCGGGAGGGAGCGCGCGTATTACAGAAGGATTTCTTTTAATTGAAGTAGCCACTAACGGATGGCTACGAACGCTTAAATTGAAAACTGAATCGAAATTAAAAGAACCTTTACAGCTACGTGTATTTGCAGAGAGCGGGAAAATAGAAGTGAGTAAAATTATTCTTTGGAATGTATTTTTAAATTCTTAGATTCGTAGTCGTCTTGGTAGACTAGCTTAGAAGTAATATTTATAATCCAAATACTTTAATTTACTATTCTCTTGTTCAAATTAAATGCCTAAAAGTCTCCCACCCCTGGTTTTAGGTGACAGCACTGAAGGCAGTAGCCGAAGTCTGGAAGGGATGTGGCGAGGTTACATTAGGTTCTAGCAGCCGGGTTTCATCTCCTCGATCGGTAGAATGTCGAGTGATGAGAGTAGACAAGGTATCCCACAATACCTCGCTACTATCAGTGTGTCCGAGAGCAGGTCCCGTGGTCGTGCCTCTCGGACATCATGTACGGGTACACAAAAGAATTGATGGTAAGATTTTTAACTTAATTGTTTTTTTAGAAAAGGGTCCTTGATATGTGTATTTCCTTTGACGTTTGTTACTTTAAACGCCATTATTAATTAATCGATTGGAAGAATTATTTTTTTAAGTGTTAGCTCCTGTTCAGATGAGCGCTCAACGCGCGTTTTGGTAACGTGCGTTTACAACTACATGTAATTTCATTCTAGAAACGCGCGCTAGAATGTGTACTCCTATTTGAAATTCTTTTCACACAGCATTTTTAGCATAACTGGTTGCGTTAAAATTTAGAAATATAATAGCAGTTACACCAAGGAAACTTCTTAGTAATTGCAATTACGGGCCATCAATGAAACATATTTTATCCGTGCGTTTATTCGATTCATTGTAACTAGATACTAATCCTTTATTAAAAAAATTACGCCCACAATACACAGCAGGCAACCTGTAACATATGTAACAAACTGTACGTATTTTATATACGACCCTTATAATTGCTCCCTGGAGAAAACTCCCTCGACGTAACTAGTGGGTATGATTTAATATCGTTGAGAGCCCCTCTGTTACCAGACCGTAATTCTTCGTTAAATGTTAAGGACAAAATTAAGTGCTTAATAGAGTATTACTTAATTACAAACCCATTTTCTGTTTTACGCGTATCTCCATTAAAATAGATTCCGTTGTTCAGGTTGTAGGATAACTTTCTTCCGAATAAAAAAAAACTTCGTTTACAAAACCGACTTCAAAACCTAAAAAGTATAAAATAACTTTATATAGATTTCATTCAAAATACTTCATATGCAAGCAAACCTTTAATATTAATGAAACACTATTATTTGTATGTGCTACCTATTCATAGGTTTGAAGTCGGTGCCAAGCCAAATACCTCACTCGCTATATTTCCAGACAACACGAATACTACTAACGGTAATATAAATACACATGACATTTTAAAATTTATTTTCAATGTCCTAACTGTTAAGGAGTTGTATCTTCCATCATCAGCTCATCATCATGAAATGATGGCTATCAGGTGTAAATACTGCAATAGCTTTAGAAAATATATGAAAAACATGTACGTGCCTAACAAATTTGAGGATTTCCTTCGATTTCCTTGGGATCCCATCATCAGATCCTGATATGGTGGCACTGGAACCACATGGGGAGCATACCCTTTCAAATACAAAAAGAATTTTCAAAATCGGTCCACAATTGACAGAGTAATCAGTGTACACACATAAAAAAATTACCTATCAAATTGCAAACCTTCTCCTTTTGAAAGTTGGTTAAAAAATAATGTTGTTTTAATCTCAGAAAATTTTAAAAAAGATATGCAAACTTAATAGGTATTTACCTCCTTTCTAAGGAGAGACCAGTTCATATCCAGTTGTGGACTATTGAAGGCTGTTGATAGATACCTATTAATTGAGATGGATTTTTTCCTATTAAAAACAAAACCGTTCCACATCTGATCTGGACTATCTATACTAATATATAAAACTGAAGAGTTCGTTTGTTTGAACACGCTAATCTCAGGAACCGCTGGTCCGATTTGAAAAATTCTTTCGGTGTCGGATAGTCCATTTATCGAGGAAGGCTATAGGGTATATATCATCACGCTACTACTAATAGGAGCGGAGCAACAATGAAGAATGTTTCAAAAACGGGGGAAAGTTTCACGCTACGGGCAATACAAGGCGCAAACGAAGTTGCGTGGGTCAGCTAGTGATACTATAACTCAAGCTTAACTTACTTACATTTTGGATATTTAAATATACATATCTATACATCTATACAAATAAATAAAATTGGAGTGTCTGTTTGTAATATTAAAATAACCGGTTTTTACCAGATGCATATGTGTGTATACACGGTACATATACCAAAATAATATTTTTTACAATATTTGTCTGTCTGTCTGTCGGTCTGTCTGTTCTGGTTAATCTCTGGAACGGCTGGACCGATTTTGACGGGAATTAAACTGCCATATAGCTGATGTAATAAGAAGGAACTTAAGCTACTTTTTTAGACAAACAGCGCCGCGGTGATACCCGCGGTTGTAAAGGTACAACAATAACCTCGGGTAGTACCGCGGGACTCGGCTAGTATGTTATATATACCTTATGTACATAATATCTTTCTAACATATGGTGTAGACGCAGAGTGCGTACGCTCCTACACACCAGTTGGCGAAGGCTGGAGCTCTACCGATGCAAGTGATGTCTACTCAGCCCTAAGACTGGCGGTGAAGGAATACGAGAGTGGAGCACTCTCTCCACACCTCGCGACACTCAAGATGGGGGACCTAATCACCTTATCTGGTCCTTACGGCAACTTCGAACTGCAAGTGGTAAGTATACACCAATACAAAACTTAATGTAATCAGCATACGAATCCGCATCAAAAATATCTATAAAGTCAAAAGAGAAAACAATTTGCAAACCATATAATGATAAACTCAAATCAATCTCAGATTCTAATAGGCCTCAATTATTCGTTCGCAGAGTACTTGGTAGTAGTATCTTAATTTTTGTTTTTATCTGACTTTGCAATTACACAAAAATATTACTAAATAAATATTTACTTCTATGTCACTCGAATTCAAAATATACAAGTATGTACATTCTGATTACAATTTAAATAATTCACCGAATTGATGTTTCGAATACCTGTCGTGCCTGTACCCAAATTCTAAGTGCATTTTTCGTTGCAGTTCAAGTCTGTGAAGACCCTGTATTTAATCGCAGCAGGCACTGGCGTCACCCCAATGCTCGGCTTGATGAAGTTTATGCTGTCAAGATCTAATCCTAGATGGTAAATGTATAGTATATTTATATTTTTAATGATTCTTGCCAAAAGTAAATAAAAATGCATTTCTACTTGGCCTTCTTCCTTCGTTCCGTTTTGAAACGCATGATCATTACGCACGCTATTTTTGGTTAAGTATTCAATTTAATTTCATACTTTGCAGTGAATCGACACACTTAATATTCTTCAATAAGACAGAAGAGGACATCTTGTTCCGTGATAACTTCGAAGAAATAATTAAGGAGGACGATCGGTACGTATCAAATATAAAATAACATAAGAAATTAATAAATTTATTTCGCAGTTTATCTATTGCAAAACTAATTTTTCCATCCCTCGTAAAGTTCTTTTAGCTGAAATCTACTGTACCTACGTCTGTTATAAATGGAGATCCAGAAATTTCACTACATGTTACCAGCGACCAGTTTGTACCTACCTACCTTTGTAAAAATGTCAGATGATCAGAAAAAATGATTTTATGTGCTTATTGTATTTGGTTTATATCTATTGCAATTTGTTCTAATCTTAACATTTATTAGACTATAAATTCTATGGCGACCTAATTTAATGTATATTTTCACAGCAAGTGTCAAACATTAACTACGTTGAGTCGTTGATATGATAAAGTTGGCATATTGTTCACAGGCTTAAAGTTTCACACGTCTTATCCGAGGCCAGTTCATCGTGGACAGGTTACAAAGGTCGCATAAGTTCTGAGCTTATCTCTGAAATACTCGGAGACATTAAGTGCGGAGAAGAATGCACACACTACGCCTGTGTTTGTGGCCCCACAGAGTTTACATACTCCAGTCTCGATCTACTGAAGAAGCAGGGAGTGAAAGAGGACTGTATACACGCTTTTATGGGATAAGTTTAAATTATATGTATTGTCCTAAAATAGATACCAATTGTAAAATATTACGTTAAAGGATAATAGGTAATTGTAACGTTTTAAAAATAAGAACAAGTGCTATCTTATTAAATGATTTTAAGAGCATTTGGAGCACTGATCTTTGGTTTTTGGGATAAATTGTAAACCAAGCAAGGATTTCGACTGTAGGTACACATCTGACGTACAGACAGTGGTAGGAATCAAAAAGCACGACTACTCTGCTCTTAGTTGCTCTTCAATCATGAGCGCCATTAGGATTCTCTAGTTGGCAGCCCTGTATATTAAAAAATCAATTTCTTTGATCAGTATGTCAATATAGTGTCGTATCTGCAAATCGCGGTTTGCAAAGTTGCCAGATTTTTAAACTGCAGTGTACGTATTTTTTCATCTGTATAAATTTTTATTCTTACGCAGTAAATACGGGTAGGTATTACTTTACAATTAGTAGATACATTAGAAGCCTATGGAGTAAGAAATTATATTTCTTGTGAACAAAATTTAAAAAAGAAAAGTACGTATAAGACGATTTTGATTACGTAATATTTCAAGAGTGAGAAATTAATTAATATTGAAATAGTATCTAGCTGTGACAACCCTTAAAATGTAAAATATAAAGGCCAATTTGTAGCTGCACTAAATAACAGTTTAATCACTGTCGAGTAATTAATCGATATTAGTCTTAAAACAAAGTGTGATAAATTAGCTTTTTTAGATACGTCGAACATTAATATAGTAATTTAGATTCGGATTTAGATATTTGTGATTGAGTAGATTAGCTCAATGTACTTAAAGACAAAAATAGTAATTATAACTATATACAAGAAATTCCTTGGGGTATGTGAAATAAATACCTATTCCATCCATTATTCAAATGATTTTTTTATGAGTAAGATTGAATGAACACTGTTTCCTTTTTTAATAAAAATAAGTTTATTTTTTTAAAAGATTCAAAGGAGGACATACTGTACCGCTAGCAATATGTAATGAGTGGTTATGAGATTTGTACGCTTTTTATGTGAATGATTCAGTTATAAACGGTACAAATATCACTGTGAATCATCCTAAGTATATTCATGTAATTATGATATTTTTTGAACTTTGATAACAGAATTTTAATTCTTCTCAAAAAGTTGTTACAACTGCGTTAACTAAATATTCGCGTTGTAAACAAAAGCGTTTCTACGTTTTCTAAACATGCATTATATCTGCTTAATTGAGAAGTAGATGGCATTGTGTGTCAGATGTCCGAAAATATTATTATTACCTTTAAAAAATATTACATAAAAACGATATAGTACTTATATCGATATTTATGAATGAGCTTACTCAATGTCAACATTTTATTGAAGCATCAAGAAAATCGTAAGCATTATGATTTTGAGTTATAAATTTGCGTACATTTTGAGTTATAATCTTGTTGAGAACACTGCCAACTCGTTTGTGTCATACTAACTTTTAAACTTTCGCGTTCCATGATATTAACAAATATTTTTACGGGAATTAACGTTTGTGTCAGTCGGCTATCGTGGCTGACGAATACAGTCTATGTATTATATTGTAAACTACAAACTTTTTAACGCAAAGTTATAAAATTATCTGAATTTAAATTATTAGTATCAATTATTTTGTCACCCAAATAAATACAAAAATAATCTTTACCACGCGATATACAAGGCGCTTACATGATTGCCCAACCAAATTCTAATAATCAATTTGTAAAATTATAATTTTCTGAAAATATGTTATCTAGGTATTGAAAATGTGTCTATCTTACTTCTTGTTGTATTCTTCTTACTTTCCTAATTCTGCTCCTTCAGTGACATGATGAAGTATAGCTATATTTATACATGTGTCGATACGTGTTTTCTTTCGCCTTCAGAAAAGTTAGCTAAATTAATTTAGCTTGATTTTATCATGAACATGTCTATTTAAATATTTAGTGACAGTGATAAATCTCAAAGTATTTAATCCTTTGCTTTGAGAATAGCTAAGGATTTTTTTATGTTTAGCCCTGCTAAAATGACTCTACTCTGTCTAAAGGAAAGCATAAGCAGAATCCAAGAGTGGTGGTCACCATACTGCGAATGCAGACAATGTAACAATGCAGCATGGTGACCCGCACCATGGCGGCCTAGTGATGCTTCTGCATCATTGGTCCTCCGGTCACGCACTCACCAACGAAACACGACAGCACGATCGCTGTCACTTTACGTTGATTTTCTGTGCGAGGGTAGTACCGCCCCGGTCGAACCGGCCCGTTCGTGCTAAAATCAGCGTGACTCTACTACCTTAATTTTGAATTAATCTTAAAAATCGCAAAGATGTCCCCATTCATTTAGAATACACACAAACAGATAAACATTATAAGGCGATCATTCTCCCGCGTCCAAAACGCTTCAGTCTCTAGGTAGTCGGATGTCCCTCAAACCGTTGCCTATTTACTCGGTGGTCATCCAGGAGTGGGGTGCCGTGAATGGTTTTTTTTTTTTTTTTTTTTTTATTTAAATAGGGGGCAAACGAGCAGACGTATCACCTGATGGTAAGTGATTACCGCCGCCCATGGACACCCGCAACACCAGAGGCGTCACAGGTGCGTTGCCGGCCTTTTAAGAAGGAGTACGCTCGTTTCTTCGGTTTTACATAACATTACTATACATTAACATATTTTTGACCTCAGATAACCTAAGGTTACGCCACGATAACCCCTATGGCTATTCCAGTCTTCACGCTGTCTGTTTTAGTTATTTTGTGGCAGTCGCTTTCTTCCGCTAGAAGAGTCATTTGAATCAGACGGGCGGTGAGTACTTCCTTTTAGCGAATTAATATTTAAATTGTTGAACTTCTTCATAAAATAGCGCAATTATTTACTCTAACAAACAAAAATTCCAGCTTTATTAGTATTTATATACAATAGGTACATAGATGTCGGACATCATGGTATTGTATCCGGCATATAGTTTCAAAGAAAAACAATTACTGCATATCAAATACATACCTAGGTACTTAAAAGTGAAGATTACACCATTTTTTGTATTCACGTATTTACTTTTCATTTTAAACGGGGACTGTTATTATTGAAATTTACATTTTAATAGCGTAAAGTGTGAAAATAATGTATAGTGTTAGGTAGTGTGTTAAATATTTTAACAAGTTATCTAATTTTGTATTTTAATCTTCTATATATATATGTTTGCTTTAACTTCAGTATAGGTGAAATATGTGAATGATTAAAGTGCCTACATTCCAGATGGTGTTTTGTTTTAAGTGTATTGTTGATTTCTTGGTTTCTATTAAATAAATAATGTAAAGAAAATTAGTTTTTTATTATAATTCAATTACGACTTTTATTTTTGTGATGCTGGTGAAATAAAACACAAAGAATGTAGAAAGGAACTTGACTATAATACAACAAAACAATATAATACATACACAATTATTTTTGAAATAAATGCATGTAACATTTGACCGCACCGTAAAATTACAATTAGAAAAAACCATTCTGCACATCAAAAGATATTTTTGTCATTTAAAACTCCAGTTTTAAAATTAATCTATAGTTATTCCTGAATTGTAAACTCTTAACATAAAACTTTTTTGGAAAACAAACGAAATTTGTCCAAAATTACTGAAAAAATAACTTTTTGTCTCTGATCTGACAAGACCTTTACAGTGTAACTTACATTAAATTTACATAGCTATTCAAAACCGTCCTTTTTCTTTTATATACACACATTACACAAGTTTTATACAGTTTAACAATATCCGAAACTATTACAGCCATCTAAAAGAAACAAATTTTGAACAGCTGCTATCAAAGTAAGTTCGTTGAAATCAAGTGGCTACGCGCTTAAGTCTTAGTATTTTTTGCTGACTTTGACCTTGAGAAGTATCTTGAATTCACATTAATTCAATAAATATTTGTAAGTGCACAAGTTCTCGTATTAGTTAGGGCTGTACTTACTCGACCGAATTGGAGCTTTTCATTTAGAAATATATTGTAAAGTGAAGTTGTTAAAGTACCGTTCATCATCTATTTTTTTGGCGAACCCGACAGCATATTATATGTGAGAACCGCCTGGATACAAGCATCTGCCAATCCCCCATAGATTTAATTGTTTATCATTCAAATTTGTCAATCGCCGGCAGAATATTCGTGTCTTGTGATCACATGCATTTACCATGTTGTCTTGTAAAATTGAGGTGCGGAACTAGGGGAACAACTAGGGTTGAGTTTGCCAAAAGCTTTTACCCTAACTTGTGGAAAACTCTTGGTAAAATAAATAATCAGTAAAAAAGTAGTATATACATACACATACATGCCTATATAGGTTAAATATTTCTACAATTTAAACATATTGCGTAAGGCGAACAGAATATTCTTATCAATATCCAGCTGCGGTTAGGTCAAAAAAGAAGTATCATCATTGATAAAATGGGAAGAACACTACTGTGGTAGTAAAATTTTGAAAAAATATGCAGCAAGTGATCATCAGCAATCATCATAATTCACGGAAAACTTGAAATTTTCTTGCATAAATATTGCTTATTATATGCTTAACCTAATTAATTGTAATGCTTATTCTGTATTTTAATAAAAATAAACACCAATACGAGAGACCTTATTATTATGAATCAGTTACGATTACAGTTAATTTACAACTTTATAAAGGGAGCCACTGAAGTAGTAAAAATTTTATCTTAGGTAAAAATACTATTTTAAAAACCCTTCATAGTGACATGGGAGACGAAACAATTGACATTTACGAAAGAGGATATAGCGGTTCAACTAAAAATAAAAGTGCGAGTATTCATAAGTAATAAACTAATAAAGTATCTTAATGTAACGAAATTTGTGATATGCCATCAATTGGGTCTTTATTAAAACATAACTTAAAACACACTCGAAGGAACATTAAACCTGAAATTTTGAAGATCAAATTGTTAGTGTCTTTAGAATTGAATTGGGTTTTCTGGTCAGCTGCTGTATGGAAAGCGCTCATTTTTATAGGAGACTAGCTGAACCCCGCGGTGTTACCCGCGGTTATTGTTGTACCGCGGGTCACGTCGCGGGACAAAGCTAGTCTAAAAAAGTAAGTTACTCTCTGGATCATCAGCTATCTGCCAGTGAAAGTCCCGTTAAAATCGGTCCAGCCGTTCCAGAGATTACCCGGAACAAACAGACAGACTAAATTCTTTTAAACTACATTTTTAGTTTATGTACCATGTATACATACATATGCATTTAGTAAAAGCGGTTATTTTAATATTGCAAGCAGACACACCAATTTTATTTATTTGTATAGAAAAATGAATGGGCCATAGCCAATAAGGGTTTTTTTTATTACATTGGTAACACTTATAATTCTTTTAGTAGGGTAACCCTGATAAATAAAGTGTAACACCCGCTCTTCAAACATACCACTTGCTTCTCTTGTAACACGGGTTCGGGTGTTAAAAAAGCTGGAATTAACACCTTGATCCCGTTATAAGATACTAACATGGTAGGTAACACGGTAGGGAGTAGCCCACCTCTCCTCCTCAGAGGCGTTCATTACACACACACACACATGTTATGACACAAAATGTATTAATTTATGTGTGCGTGTAATTCTGAATGCTTGTTTTAACTGTTATACGTGAGTTCCTAGTAACTGGCGATTCTGTTTGTGTGCGAGTCTAAAATGTGTATGTATGTTGATTTCCCCCTGCATAAATTGACAGGCTTCTTTGTATCGGAAAAAACTTGATGGTAAGTAAACGTGAATTGGAAGTCAAGGCCCGTCGGCTGATAATAGGTACTATTATTATTCTATATTATAATAGGTTTATGTAGTTCTTTGAAATTTTACAACACAATGTAATCAAAAACTATATTTAACACTCAGATAACCTTAGGTATGCCGTCACATTAATACTTATCATGTACATGTATTCAAGTATCTAACCAAGCTAAGTGTTTTCGAAAAAAATATGTTAGACAAATGCTTCAAAACGTTATGAAAATGGCTGACAGTAAATTAACGGTTCGTGAGACAACAGCAAATATTTGCATTGTAGTATTTTTTACTTTATTTAAAACATATTTTACCAAGAATACTTTAAATGAGCAAACTGTTACTTACATTTAAATAAACACATATAGAATTTGACATTTTGATACACATATATATATATATATATACATATCCAATACATGTTCATGATAAATGAATTAAATTCAGTCATTCATGGGTCCGAACATTTATTACACGATGTATCAGACCCGTCACAATACATTTTTCGATGCCCTAGAGTCAATAACCACATATCTTTAATTTGCCTTAATCATTTTTGTATCGCCCAAGGATCAATTTAAGATATAAAAATTGTTTCTAACGCATTTTTACAGTCAATGTACTTATAAATTGCAATTGGTTTTCTCAATAACTTTGAACGAGCTTGTACATTTTGCTGTTGTGTATCGTTAAACGACCATAATGTAGATTAACTTCAAGGGGCCTAGTATGAGTTTACTTTATCACATCAACTCGATGGTCAGGTGAAGCCATAAGCTCACACTAGTTCTTAAAAATTATATCATAAGAAATATTCCTATCTAATAATAGAATACTTCTCCTACATATGATGAATAAATAAACGCGTTTGAAACAATTTAATTTCTATCAATAAATTATAATACATACATTCTAATTGATAGCATATCATTGTACACAGTAATAAAACCAACATTATTTGAAACTTATTGACAACGTAAACGACTTTTATAACGTCTTTTGGTTCAAGAATCAATGTTATTTTTGTCTCAGTCAGTTATGTTAATAAAATCACTATATATAATAAAACAAAGACCTCCGACTGTGAGTTACTGCACAGATTTTGATATAGTTTCAACAAATAGATAGAGGAAGGTTTTCGTATATAATTTGTTAAATTTTTAAATATATCGGCTAAAATACAACGATATTTGTTGAAGACGTCGGAAAAAATTAAGCCTCCTAGTCTATATTTTCCGTAAAGAGGCCGAGCGAAGCCGGGGCGGGTTACTAGTAACTTAATATGTCTCAGAGGCAAACGTGTCGAACTTGCGACCGTTATCGACCTGACCACATAACTCAAATATTTTAGCTTAATTGAAAGGTTAATAGGAGTACTTACTAGTATTCCGTTTATAAATATAAAAACAGAAGTTTTACGATTAAACGCATAACACTAAAATTTTTGAATAAGTTTTTAAATACTTTTAGGCAGAGTGTCTCTGACAATATTCAAAATCCTAAAAAAAAAACTATATAAAACGAAATTTACATAACATATACACATTACACATACATACATACATAAGCCAATATACAGTTAAATCTGTCAATTGAAATTAGTTGTTTACATTGTCAACTAGTGTCCACATTTTGGTATATACTTGCTCATTGTATAATATGTACAGTTTCCGCTACGGACCCGCCGAATACCGTTTAAAATGAAAGTTCGACGACATTTCACATAACTAACTAACGAGACCATAAAACTATAATTAAGCACAGGTGCATTTTATGCATTCATGTCATTGACAAATAATACGTCACGATCCTTGAGGCCGACGTCCGCTATGTTGGAAAGTCCACGTGCGATTGTACGCTTTGGAAAATTGGTTGTGATCTCGAATTCTTCTGGAGACTGCGGGTGGCTGAATACAAAGTCGTACAAGTCCTGAAAATTTTCAGAGTAAATTTAGATGGATTATGATATTGTATTGTAATAAATGTAGTAGGTCAAAACTTTGGTGTTTATGGTCAATAAAAGAAGAGGCCTATAACCAGAACTGGACTTTTTGAAGGATACTTTGATGATGATGAAATATAGATGAACATTTGTAAAACCAACTTATCCATTTCACTCTCTTTCATTTCATTTATTTAATCAATCAATCTTTATTTGTGATCACAGGTGTACAAGATGTTACATAATAAAAATGTGGTTACTCTATGATCTGCCAGTTATTGGCGTACAAATGTGTTTTCATTATTAAAATTAAATTTAATGACAATAATACAATTTAAATAAAATGCAATCAAGGAAATAAAATACTTTACATTACAAAATATTATTCAATATGTCACAAAATAGTAACAGAATCATGTCATCTAAAAAGTGGGGTATAATAATATAATCTAAGTCAAATGCAATCAAAGAAACAAAAACACTACACATTACAATATATTATACTATTCAATATGTCACCAAACAATTACAGTCGTGTCATTTAAAAAATCGGTTATTGAGTAATATGATTTCTCAATTAAAAATGAAAACACTTCCTTTCTAAAAATATTTATATTGTCAACAAGTCTTATGCGTTTTGGCAGTTTATTGTATATTTTTGGCGCCATAGCGAAAATACTCTTACGGTGCAAAGCAGTTCTACTTGGTACTAAGTGTAGTGTGTCAGATCTACGTAGACTATCAACTTTAGAGAATTTATTAATATTACGTCTTACAAATATAACATTAATCAAAATTAACTCTCAAATGTGGGAAAGTTAATATTTATATATTAACTATTATATTTAGTTTATATATATAATTGTGAATAAACATTATTTTTTATTAAATAAGTTCATGTTTCATGTTATGTTTTATAGAAGTTATGATTTAGAGTTTTAAAACAAGAACAGTAATTTAATAAAAGATGATTTAGATGTGGTTAATTTTAACATAAATAAGTTCTATTGGTCAGTCAAATACACTTGGCCAATCTATTTAGAGAAAGACGTTATCTATGCACTTGCGTTTCTTTCATATCTCAGTTTGCAGAAAGGAAAGATGAAATGTGTATTGTTAAATAGTGTACCTGTGTAGTGTTGAGCTGTGAGAACCGCCTGGTGAGCCTCTCACCGCCAGGCAGACGGATAAGCAGCACCACGGTCTGGCTGCCAGGAGCAGGCTCCGCCGCCAGCCTACTGGCCATAGCCGCCCGAGCCGCCACCAACTGTTGATAACGCATTTTTTAGTTTTTTTTAAATATCCTCCAACTTAGCAATCTCTTCGAAATAAACAACAATAATCCAATATTTTGTCAGGTTTTCTTCATAAAATATGTTGCAACTGAGTTAGGCATCCATTGATGCTAGTCTCATCAATTATCCTACCGCGAGATCAGGTATACTATTTCGCTTGAGGCGAGAAAGTTTTAAACTGCCCCCCTCTCCCCTCAGCTTAGCATCTAAGTTACTACAACTATATTTATTTACATATTTAAAAAAAAAATGTTTATAAATGTCAAACTGTTGTGTGATAGTAGGTTTGACTCAATTTCATTAGTTTCAACCTAAAATAACAGTTTAAGAAAGTAAGTATACCTCTTGTTTGTGTCTCTCCTCTTGCTGCTTTCGCTGTAGATCCTCGTGTTCCCTAGCTTCCTTCGCAGCACGGTCTGCGGCTCGACGGCGTTCCTTCTCCTGGTCAGCCGCTAGCGACTCCGCATATGCCTCGTCTTGTGCTGCACGCAAGCGAGCATTCACCTCGCGCTCCATCCTTGTTAACGCAGACATTTTAAATAAGATTTTTTTTCTCCACACATCCAAATCCTACAAATTTTTTAATATAAACTTACCTATCTGCTCTAGCTGCCGCTAGATGTGGATCATTATCGGTTACAACGCGACGTAAGCGTTGTAACAGTTGTGCCGGTGAGCATGAACCTTCACTCCTCGCCACAACAGTCATACGGTGATCACGTACACAGACTACGCAAAGTAGAGGATACCGTCGGCCACCAACCGATTGGGCTACGCGCCAACCCTCCGCAGTGTCCACAGAACAACCCCAAAAGAGTGCATGTGTGTTGATGTATTGGATAACATCAGGATCTGCAAGGGTTGTCCTGGAAAGAGTTACTTAGAGCTTAACAATAATCATCACATTAGAATTATTACAATTGAATTTTGTTTAAATTATTGTCTATTCTTCAAGGGAATGTTTAAACAGTTTAAAAGATAGCATATTATACAGAACTTTAGCTCTAGTGATTATCAGAGGTAACGAGTTCGAATACCACCCAAGTAAAATATTGTATGAAGAGCACAGTAACTTGGAGTAATTATTTTGGTTTCCATGGTACAGGTACTAATAGGGTATTATTACATACAGGTAATAATAAGCTAAACAGTGAACAATGGTTGATAGCGAAAGGAAAGCTTGGCAAGTATCCTATTGACTGTTAGTCATATCTGAGTCATCTATTAACTGTATCACTGATTTAACTGACGAAGAAGCACAAATAAAGAACTTTAAATTAATCTATCTGGACAGCATGGTATAGTAGACCAAAACCTCTTTTATAAAGAGGGGCCTAGTCTGCCATTGATAATGATTTATAAGAAGATTAAGAAGACAAGCTCAAATTTTTACATGCTAAACAACACAATTTAAAGGTGGCTTACTACAGTAATTTACAACAGCAAAGCTTGGCAGGCAGATAATATTATTAAAAAATGTATAATGTAGTGTGTGTGTTTGTTGCAGATATTATGTGGCTGACACAACAGTACTGTTAAAATTGACATTTTTATGTCCTGCCAGAAATCAGTCTTTCAATAGAAAAGAAGCAGTTGGTACGGGGTTTATTTCAAGCTTGTCTTTGCAGTGAAATTATTCTACATAGTTTGCTACATTAGTCACCTCTTGCCAAACCCATAAAATTAATAGAAGTGGTGACAGTCGGTATTCTTAAACCATCATCACACTTAAACATTCTGCACTTAACAACCTCCAATTGTGTTATAATAAATAACATGGTTCAAAGATGGTTTACATTTCATTTTTGCGACAGCAAAGCATCGCAGGCAACTAGTATTATTGTCAAAAAAATAATTCTATGAAATCTAAAACACAGAAAAAATGCAAATATAAGGAAGTATGATTAATAATAGTCAGGCTAGATTTACTTGCCAAAATTTTAGTAAACAAAAAATTACCTGCAGAAATTCTGTGTCTCAGTGGCTGATTCTGAATGTAAATACACAACGAGGAAACGCAGCTCATTTTTGGCATCATTAAGAGCTTGTGCGTATGTGCCCTGGTAGAATACCGGGTGTGGGTTGAAACGCGACTGGTAGTTATTTATGAAGCTCATCACGTCACCCAGAGGATCTGTCACCACTGCAAAAGAATTTTAATAATAATATAATAATAATAAAAACGTTTATTTCTCACCCAAACCAAAATACATTAATTTACAAATTGAATTACATAAAATCCAGGTAGTACTTTGGTTGAGGACCGCTGGTGCCCGTGATAGGCATAAAATTGCCTCTTTTACAGGTCACCAGGGTCCTCGCTCCGAACCAGATTATACAAAATCTAATGCTATGAATAAAACAAGGAACAAAAGAGACAACATACTCAATTTAAACTGAAAAATTAAACATATTTAAAAATAGTATAAGTTTTATCTTTATATATATATTTATTTTATTTTTTTCATGGAATTATGTGTGTGCGTGTGTGTGTGTGTATGTGTGTCTGTATTCGTTGTATTATTGTAAGTTTATGAGTGTGATGTTTAGCATATATTATTGCAAAAGTAGTAATTTTCTTTAAGTCGTTTAGTTAAATTATTTTATTTATGATATACTGTACAGAGAAAAGTTAAAAATAGGATAACTTTACTAAGCAATTGTGTAAGGTAGTAACTAATTTATAATATCTTTGAAATAACCTAATTGGTGTTACCTTGTAAGTCCTTTGTGCTATATAGAGTATAAATTAGTCTGCTCAGTTCAAACCAGTTAATTTGAGTCAATAACAAGAGTTTTCTCGAAACGGTAATGGTTAATGGTGCGGTTATCTTTTGTTAACGACGTAATGAGGTCGTTACTAAATCACATACTTATTTTAGAATGAAATATTCTTGTATTGTATGCAGCTTCAGTAGAATGGAAATAGAATAATAGAGAGAGAAATTTGTTTGTACTTTTAGAAAGACCATATCATCGGCTTAAGATGTTATTTTTAAAACGTCAGGACTTAGGTTAAAACAATTTTGGTATACATTGTTGACATGCAACTACTGGGCACTGTCATTTGAGTTTTTGAATGTAAAATTAAGACTAAAATGTATTAATGGTTATTAAAATCTTACTTACATCGTCTGTCGTCATTTCGTACAAAACTTAACAGTAAATTTAAAACAGATGATATTGTATTGTAGCACATGGACACAACAAGGTTTACTACATATTGAAAAAGACCTCGCACCCCAGCGGGCCCTTCTGAGGGTTCGTCTGTAAACACTTGCTGTGCTATGTGGTCGTGAACGACAGGAGGGGCACGTGCTTCTGTCGCGAACACTGAAGGTCTTCCCTCTCTAATATTGAGTTGTTCTTGAATCGCCACCTATAAAAATAAAACGTAAATGTACATTGAAATCAAGGATAAACAATTCGGAATTAAATTAAATTGTTGAAAAGGTGTTCATGTTGGTATTACCTCTAGATCCCACTGATGCCTTTGTAGAACGTCTCTGCATATTGACATATCTTCTATTCCAGTTAAATCTTGAAATTGGAGTATTTTATCGGTTTGGTCCTGGGTTAGACCCATTGCATTATCCTCGAGATCCATTGCCCTAGTTAAGATACCTTATTTATATTCTATAAAAATCAGCAAAGACAACTAAGATGACGTGTAAAAGGTCATAAAATATACTTAGTAATACATGTTTTAACACAAATTACATCAAAGAAAAAGTGTGAAAACCAAATTGTTTTGCCTCAAATCACTACTCAATGCCTACACGAACGACATGTCTGATGTCATGTCACCCTCGAACCATAGACAAGACAGAATTGTACAGATAAACTATTTGAAATAGGAAAGGTTCATTTAGAACTTAGAGCATTTATACATGGAGGTAAACATAGACAAACAGACAAATCAGTCATGCAAATTGGTAAATTTGCATGACTGATTTGGCGGGAAATACTGAGAGACACAGACTCGAACAAAACTCAGTCTCTTTCTCTCTCTACTCCGATCACCCTTTCCGCCCATTCAGCAGCCTCTCTTATATATATTCTCTAAGATTTGGAACCAAAAGGTTATGTCGATGTTAACTTAGAGCATTTATAAATAAGGAGTTGCTGAACGAGCGGAAAGCGTGATCGGAGTAGAGAGATTTATATGATCTGCAAAATATCTGTTTGGGAGATTCCATTCTTTTATTAATAATATGTATGTACTTACAAAAAAAAAAAAGTATGTAATTACCACAGAATGGAAAGATATACCTTTACATAACTGCCTCGTTGGTTTGGATGTTTGTATTTTGCTCTAAACTAGCCTACAATCAGTCACACGTTTAATAATATTTCTTCTCGCATAATGTCAAGAGTTATTTTGCCATAGGGGAGGAAGAACTCACAACGTTTCGTAACCTTTAAAGTCAGAATACTTCATTGCAAGCTATTCACAAACAGATGGCGGTATTATAAATGCACGCAATCATAACATTCTTTTCTATAGGAATAAATTCGATATTTGTGTCATACTTTGAAATGTACCACTACTCGATTAGCGTTGTAGCACATTTAGAATATTATCAATAATATCGATATCTAATTCTGTTTGGACGGAGCAGAATAAAAAACATGAATTGCAGAATATCTGAGAAGATAACATTATAAAGGTAAGGAAGCTAAAAATAAGATTGCATAATAACGTTTATTAATTTTAAGAATCTGTATTAGAATCATAATTCTACTAATATTATGAACGGCAAAGTTTGTAAATATGGATGGATGGTTGGATGCTTGTTACTCTTTCACGCAAAAACTACTGAACGGATTTGGGTGAAACTTTACAGTAATATAGCTTATACATCAGAATAACACATAGGCTACTATTTGCCGCGATAACCAACATAAACGCGAACGGACCCGCGGGCAACAACTAGTAATTATACACAAATAAAGACTGTTTAGGCACTTAAAAACATTCAAAACAGTGGTTCCTACATAATTAATATTTGGCATAGTATGCACCTTTATTAGTAGATTTTAAAATGATTAAAAATTACTATATTTATATTCATTTTTTAGGAAATACGTATTATCAATAATCATAAATTGATTACAATGAACAAAAATGCAATATGTCTAATTGTGGAACCATTGGTAAAGTGTTTAGCGATCCTGACTGCTGAATCAGAGTTTAGGGTTTAATTTCCACCCAGGACAAAATCTAGTATTACATTAGTTTAGTTATATTAGGAATTTAGTATTACATTAGTAAGTTTATGAGAAATTTAATATTTATAATAATTATTATAGTAATTAATATAACCCATTTAAAAATATGCATATCGATTAAGCAAACATCCTACCTGACTCATCACTAATCGAGTAGCGTTGAAAATTGATAAAACCGAATCATACCAAATTGAGCTTTATGTGAATGAGATAAGAAGAAGTTAAGCCTAAATCTCGAGTCGATTATTAGTTTAATAAAATTTTATTCATAAAATATTTAAAGTTGTACCGCCGATGGTAAGAAACAAAGGTGGCGTAAAAAAGAACTTTCACTGGACGACCTATTCGACGCAGCGTTGTAATACGACTATGATACAAAATATCTACAACTCATAAAGGTATGCGTTGTAACGCTTACTAGTGGCACGCGCGTCACGCCTACTAGTCATTTCTACTTATATCTTTCTGTTCTGTGGTAATTACAATTAATTATCATCTTGTCTAGTACCCATAATACAAGCTCTGCTTAGTTTGGGACTAGACTGCTTAGTGTAAGATGTTAAAATAAAAATATTGGTAGGTATATGGAATGATACGAATTTTCAAAAATAAAGTTATTTAAGGTGAAACATACACAACATTGTAAAAATAACATAGGTACATACAATTATACTAATTTCTACTGTTTTATTTCTTTTTATCTTCCACGTTTGAAGGAGATTTGTTGGGAACGGGAGTATTTTCAATATCGGGTTCTGGATCTGGTGGTACAGAAGGATCCTCATTCGGATCTTCGTACAAGTAGTCTGCCTGCGTCAATATATATTTTTATTTTAATATAGTTATCTTCTACTTTTGTTGATGAATATCACACAAACCTTTGCTATGAGTTTGGTCCACGTAGACTGACCCACACAAGTGCCTATTTCATACGATCGGTGAAGGTTTCTTTTATACAGTCATAAAATTGGGAGACTACATAAAGATCGAATTATTTGAATTCGATGACTTAATTCAGACATTAGAGTGTACTGAGTGTGTATCTACGTAATAAAGTGTGCACTTATTTCTTTGGGGGAATTTTCTATGACCTACTATGACCTGATTTCTAGATATTGATTTACCTTTATTTCGTATAATTCAGGAGCTGATATAAAAATACTATCGACAAAATCCTCATAAGATACATTCCCACTACCGGAAACATTAGCGTCTCTTATCAGTTCCAGAGTTTCCGTTTCATTAAATACATCTGCATTGTCTTTTACTATGGACTTGATTTCATCAATCTCCAAAAAGTTTCTTCTTTCGGTATCAAAAACCTATTAATATATAGTTGAATCTTTAATCTAGAATGATATTTTTAATTCAACGTCCGTCTTAGATTGACTAGCTGTTATCTTTTAAAATTTGCTATCGATCATTGCCCACATACATATGTATGAATATCAACATATACAATTAGTTATGTAGGTACATCAAGCAAAGCAACACAGGCCGGCAGACCGGAAAGGAGTAGCCACAGCATCTTTTTCCAGTACAAAACACTGTGACATTTTGCGGGGATCTTCACCCACACACATGAACTCACAAATAACAATTAAAACAAAACATTCATACACATTTAATACATTCTGTGTTATAACCAGGGCTTTTTTGTGGGGGCACGCGGGGGCACGCAGTGCCCCCAAAGAAAGAAGAGAAGTTTATACACTAGATGGCGTGGTGTATCAGATGTCCAAAAATATTTTTAAATTAGTATAAAATTCCATAAATAACAATAAAATACTTAAATTAATACTTATGATGTAGATACTAGTGTAATTACCCAGATAATAACATATTATTGACATATAAAGAAAATGGGCAACGAAGCAACGAATGATTTTGATTACAAAAATTTGGAAATACGCGGTCTTGTAAACAACAATGACATCTCATTGGAGATCCATGAATTACGTACATCCTATTTTAAAATACTTTAACGTATTTAAAAAAAAACTTAGTTTAGCTTACACTGGACCTACTGCTAACCAATCCTACCACAGTACCTACCTACCGTATGACGGTCCTAGCCCTTCCTAGCGTTGCCGGCCTTTGGGGGATAGGTAGGGTAGATAGGATAGATCAAATTATATTGACAACGAAAGTAAAACTTTCATATTGTTACTTAAGAAAATGTAAGTTCACGCTTCAATCGAAAGATAATAACATGTTTTATTAATTTATTTAGATTTATTCCTCAAAACTCAGTGGTAAGGGGCACTAAGGGGGGGGGGGGGGGGGGTTTATGCTGACTTGATAATTAGCGTGCCCCCAAAGAAGAAGTGACAAAAAAAACCCTGGTTATAACGCTGTAATCATCATCATCATCATCATCAGCCTATCGCAGTCCACTGCTGGACATAGGCTGTAATGCGTAAGTGTATTTGGGCTTATATATATGTACTTTATTACTCCATACTATGTTGCTATATGCGCAGGTATTATTCGAAATTTACAAATATTTTTTGTTATGATTACCTGAAAGGCGAGTTTTAATTCATGTTTTATGTCGGGATGTAAAAACCACAAATTTAAAATGTAAATAAATTGTCCTCGAGTTAACATCCTCGTTACATCACCTTTTAACTTTTCAACTTCAGTCATGATCTCGTGATAAGTGGGGTAGTGAAAACTTCTCCTATGAAATCTGTAACAAAGAGTACTGTGAGCTTAAGAGTTTTGTACAGAGCGTGTACGCTCTCAACAATATTTTGTAAATACTTCTTAAGATCCAAAAATTGTAGAAGCTGTTCGATAGTTACGACGTTTGTTGGTTCTCCTTCATTTGTAATTAAGAGCGGATGCGCGTTATCGTCGAACCATTTCAGCGTTTCTTCGAGTTGTTCTTCAGTAAATTTAGGAGTAGTGTTACTTAAAGGATTAAAAACATCAAAGACAGACATTTTATAGATTTTGAATTAATAAAATGTAGAAAAATATTTAAAGATTTTAAAAATAATCGTTGAGATTGGATTTGAATTTGACAAACAACTAACACATATATGACATGTTTATTACTTAATGTCATCTATAATGATTTGTATGTATGCCTGTATTTAGTGTGCTGTATGAGCTACGAAAAAATTTTAAACCTTGCCTCAGATTTTCATAGTAGTCCTTAGAAAACAAGTGGTCGTAATTCCATTTCTCTGAATATTTTAGTGTCATATTTACGCAAACAATATATATTTGACGATCTATCGTGGTATAATAACAACAAATTGCTGATGCGCTTGGGGGCCATTTTGGTCAAGTAATTACGTCAACACACTCGGCACCTTTACTGACCGGCTGCGGCCGTATTTTTTTCTAACGATATCTGGGGGCACGGTTGTGCCCCCGGCAAGACAAGCCAAGTGAAGTGCAAGGGCACTACCTACCTTTCCTCGAAGTGTTTCGTCGTTTTTGTGAACCCTCATAACTTTGGTTCCCGGTGTACCAAAATAGTTCAAATCCTCAAGATATGGTATCAGTAATAGATTTATTAAATATACAAAGTTGCAATTTCATAGCTCTAATTATTAAGATTTTATTGATATCTAAAATACACCGATTTCGTCACTGACACACTGATGATCATCAAAACTGTTAGGGTACTTCCTGAAGTGCTAGAAAGCTGAAATTTGCTATGTAAACTAAGTTTAGTATACAAACATAAAAAAAATGATAAACCTATGACTTTTGCCCCCCAACCTCCAAAATTACGAATCTGTGAATTAGAAGACAACGACGGAGGGCGTGCGCCGCTAAGCCAGTCAGCCAGTGACCACGGTCATATCAGCCTGGTCGAAACGTCAGGCAAATCAGAGGTATGCAATACCTTTAAATAAGTGAACGCGTTCACAGATAACTATAAATAACGCGTTAATTCCCGTAAAAATAATAATTACGGTATCACAAAGTTTCATCTACCTTCCAACCTTACCTGTCAGATCACCTAAACAACTTGAAAGATTGAAACTAAGCCCCTATTTATGTATTTGGTACAACTAAAGATCTATAGATACGTATGAAATTGAAAGAATTATCCTCCAACTCCTAGCTGTTGAGGAGTTGAACCTTCCATTATCAATTCACCTAAATAACTTAAAAGAATACGAGTAACGGTAACATAACATACACATGACATTTAAAGATTTATCTTATATATCCTAACCGTTAAGGAGTTGTATCTTCCATCATCAGCTCATCATCAACAAAATGATGACTACGAGGTGTAAATACTGTAAAAGCTTTAGAAAATATATTAAAAACATATTAAGTACGTAGTATCTTAACACACACATTTTGTATAAATACTCTATAAGTTAGAACTGCTGTCCTTGTCATAGTGATGATATGGTGCTAATTTCTGATTAATTCTAACTACAAACAAGTCTTTTGAACATCACAAATTTTTTACTTTCATTTCTGGTTTTGTTTGGAGAGATTTTGGAACATCAGAATTAGCACCAATCAATATTGAATGATCTGCTCTTGGTTGCCGCGACACAAGCCTTGAGCTTAGTGCGGAAACCGCCGATAAGTTTGAACCTGTAAATTGTTTCTGTACAAATAAATAAATAAATAAATAAATCTCCCATTCCGATCATTGCTACTCGATTGTTGGTAGTTGGTAGGGTTGATAGAGTATTTGAACTGTCACCGCCGTCAGTGTCATGTTTGACAATTGTGACAAAAGAAATGATGCGCGCCGCGCGCGAGAACAACAAATCTCCGTGATTCTAGTTTATTGTAAACTGTACTGTGTTTAGGAAATATTTAAAATAAACTCACAATGTTTGAATCCGATGACTTTGACCAGGTAACAATAAGCTCAGTCCTCTAATTATTTAAAACAGTGCGGTCCGAGTGTTAGTTTTGCAAGGTTTTAAGAAATGTAATTAATTCCAGGTCTTATCACAATTTGAATTTCCCGAAGATACAAATGATTCAAAATCAAAATCTTCCAAAGATGCACCTGGGCCTGCCAAACCTGAACTTTTTAAAGACATCGTCACCGGGAATACTCAAAGTAGACGAGATGAAAGTACTCTTAAACAAAGTTATAAACTAAACAGTAATGAAGAAATCCAAAGTAATTCATTACTTGTTGTAAAGAAAGATAAGACTTCTAAAGAAATGGTGTCACCTAGACACATGAAACGAAAGATTATAAATTCTTACTTTGATCACAAAAGCAAGAGAAAATTTCCAGGTCCAGCTGGCCTTCTGACCGGTGATTTTCAAGGCAACAGAGATGAACCTATTTGCCAAATGGAATTATTATCACAAGTAAGAAATAAAACCCTTTTTAACCGACTTCAAAAAAAAGCGGAGCTTATCAATTCGACAGTACTATTTTTTATGTTTGTTACCTAATAACTTTCAACTGGGTGAGCCCATTTTGACGATTTTTTTATTTTGAAAGGTCAATACGTCGATTCTTGAAGTCGTATTTTTTTTGTTAAAATTTGTGATAATAATATATTAATATACAATAAAGTTTAACCTTTCCCAAATAAAATAAACTGTTGCCATTTCAGTAGCAGTTTAAAGATTGAATATGCAAATTATAGAAAGAAATCAAGCTCTTGTAATATCAATGAATAAACTTTAACTTTTATTCTATTAAACAAATGCAGCAAACCATTGTCATTCCACATTTATACCTTTTGGTTGCAGAATCACCAATTAACACTCTACAAATATTAAAACATTAAGTGGAAAGTGTAAGGTTACTGAAAACAAGGTTGTGGAATTATTTGTTTGTACTCATGTCATGTAGGCCTCCTCTTAGATAGAAAGTTTTTGTTTTGTACCATACTGGCCATACAGGCCCCCAAGAGTTCTTCATTCTGCAATCGTTAACACCTAAATTCTCGTGTGTCATTGGTTTCTACTTTGTCAAAGATTAGACAAAGATATGTCAGGTATAGAGCTTATTTCAAGTTTTCTCTCTTTCTAGTCCTATTGTCCTGCATAGTTTGTTTCCGAAATTGCTGTTAGGATGAAATCGTGACACTCTACATCTATACTTATATATAAAGCTGAAGAGTTTGTTGGTTTGTTTGAACATGATAATCTCAGGAACCGCTGGTCCAATTTGAAAAATTCTTTCAGTGCTAGATAGCCCAATTATCGAGGAAGACTACAGGCTATATATCATCACGCTAAGACCTATATTAGCAGAGCAACCATGTTACAAAAACGGGGGAAAATTATCACGCTACGGGCAATAGGAGACGCAAACGAGTTTGCTTGGGTCGGCTAGTTCTTAATAATTATGTCACCACACTGACTGACATTTTTTTGTATACTTATCACTTATGGAAGGAGTTTTTGTAGTGTTGCAATATTATTAGTGTAAAATTTTTGTTTCAGGATGTCAATTTTAGTCAAACAAATTTAAGAGGGGACTTATTTGAATCACCATTGTGGAGTAGGTTACTGGATGACTTAAAGCATTGGGATTTAAGAAATATTGATTCTATTAAAACAATTAAAGAACAAGCAATCACTGGTAGCTTGAGGAGAAGGAAAGCTCACACAATCACAGCATTTGTGGAGGCAATAGATAGATCTGTCTCAGACCCTTTTATTATGATGAGAGATACTACTGGTGAGTAATGTGTGATTGTATCAACTAGTGTTGCACTGCTATAAATAAATGAAATAAGCCATTTGTCTTGAATATGGTATTAAAGAGAAATTACGTAATTTAAATAGTTCTATTTGACTTTTAATTATTCCAGCAGTAACCATTTAACTGCTTCGGCTTCACAGCGGTAGCATGTGGTGACTGCTATTTTAAGGGCTCTTATTCAATTCCGAGGTTGTAGCGAATGTTTCTATGATCTTAAATATTTGTTTCAGAGTTTGGGTGATGTCTATGTATATTATGTTCATTGTATCTATTCTATACAAATAAATAAAATTGAAGTGTCTGTTTGTAATATTAAAATAACAACTTTTGTCCGTCTGTTTGTGCCGGCTAATCTTTGAAACAGCTGGACTGATTTTGACAGGACTTTCACTGGCATATGATGATATAAGGAGTAACTTAGGCTACTTTTGCTAGACTAGCTTCAACTGTAACCCGTAACACCGTATGGTTCAGTTAGTTTACAAAAATAAACCTTTAAGTTAATCTAGTTTTCATAGTATAAGCTCTGCTTTAGGTTAGATATAAGATAGATCAAAGGTGTCCAAAATACCTATAAAAATAAATAACTACCATGTGTTTAGTAGTTAGTATAAACTTAACATTCAGTGATGAATTTGTAATATGAATTTCAGCTAAAGTTCCTAGAGAACAGAATTCTTACCCGGAAAGTACCTATGTAACTTGTTTTAAGAAAAACATGGCTACATGTCGCCGCACTACAATATTTATTGCACAACATGCAACATTCAGTCTGCATTAGATATTTCAAATAAAAAATCATGCAGTTAAAATTATTCTGGTCAAAACAGAAATCAATAGGGAAGACCTATGTTCAGCAGTGGACTTCGGCTGACATGATGATCCTGCAAAGTCAATATCGCTAACCTTGACCATATGTATATTCTTCTATGTATATTTGTATGTCACATATATTATACACTAGCTGAACCCCGCGGTTATTGTCGTACCGCGGGTAACATCGCGGGGCGAAGTTAGTCTAAAAAAAGTAACCAAAGTTACTCTTTAGATCATCAGCTATCTGCCAGTGAAAGTCCCGTCAAATTCGGTGCAGCCGTTCCAGAGATTACCTGGAACAAACATACAGACAGACAGACAAAAATTGTAAAAAAAAATATTTTGGTATATGTACCGTGTATACAATACATATGCACTTTTTAAAAAGACGTTATTTTAATATTACAGACACTCCAATTGTATTTATTTGCATAGATTATTATTATTCAGGATATAATTAATTCAAGTGGCTTTTCTTTTTAGGTAATATAAAAGGAACACTCCATAGAGATGCCTGGTCAGCTTTCTCACAATACATTGCTTCCGAGTATTGTGCATTTATATTATGGAAACCTACAATACTAACTACCGGGGCTGCATTCAAGAAACACTACCTCAACATAACATTAAGTAACATACTAGCTGTATACAGTTCCACTGTTCTGAACAATGAGGCGGAGAACAAGCCTCTACCTGATGGTTATTCTATAGTTTATGAAGATGATTATACTGTGATAAAAACTCAAAATAGTGTACAAAATATAGGTAAGTTTGCAATGTACTAGAGTAAAACATTCATTAATTAATATACAATATAAGTTAAGGCCTTTGGGGAAAACATATGGATGCTAGGTAAGACTTGCTAGATTAAAATTATATAGATAACACACATACATATTCAAAGGCCGATTAGATCAAGAGCGCACTAGGGCAAGAATCTCATCGGCGCGCGCATCTGTCTAGCAATTAATGATATATAGGATACAAATGAATAGATATTGGTACTAAATGATCACTCCAAATAGTTAGCATTTCTTTAGTACAAGGTTTTGAAAAACGGGTCTTCGTTGCTGAGGTACGGTCTCATCTACAAGATTAGACGATTCCATCTCTAAATTCCCCTAAAAAGTTTTGCCATTACCCACTGGGAACACTAGAGACGCATCTAATTCTGGACGATCAGAATCTCAGAGTGTATTATATTATAGCACAATTAATAATGTTTTATCCAAAATATAATTCATAATTTTGTTACAGGTACCAATAGCACGTTAAATAGTGTACTTGATAATGAATCAAATGATTTATTGGATGATTTAGAGAATATATTTACGGATGATATATTTTGAACAATTTTCATGAAAGATATTTGAATTTTCCTAAATATTCAATCCATGAAAAATGAATATTTTATTATTAAAGCTATGATATTATACATACATTTTTTTATTGTAGTTTTTATTAACCAGGCTTGACTAACTTCTTCTACATAATATTATATTTCGACCAATGATTACTATACTAACTTTTAAACTTTCGCGTTCCGTGATATATTAACAATTATTTTTACGGGAATTAACGCGATCACTTATTAAAAGGTATTACATACCTCTGGATTTGCCTGACGTTTCGACCAGGTTGCACTGGCCAATAATTGTTAATATTTTATGGGTAAAAATAATTGTTAATATACAATGATTACTAATTAGTAATTAGTGACCTTAACAAAAGCTTTAAATTAAGAAAAAAATACTAGTGGAAACTAAAATAGGATCACAGAAACGAAGGCTCTCTTCGTAATGCACACACGAAAGAAATTTCTCCATTGTGTAGATAAAAAAAACCAAATCCAAATTGGTCCATCTGTTCAGGAGCTATGATATCACAAATAGATAGCAGTCAAACTTAAAAAGTCTCTATTTTTGCGTCAAGGGTTATAAATGACAGAAGTTTATGCTCTTGTTATAAATTCTACATTATGAATAATAGTTTAGGGTCGTTATTTATCAGTAATATAACAATATATTAACATCTATATATAATTTATTTTGCTTTAACTTTTATATGCCGTGTTACAATATGTTTAGATAGTGAAGCTGGATGGAAATACGTGCTGGGACACATTTTGCATTTAAAAACTTCTCTGTGTTTCTTAAGTTTATCTTTCTCGCCTTGTTCACCTTTCTCACTTTGTTGACACTTCTCGCCTTGTTCGTTAGCGACTTCCTTATTTTTATTTGCTTCTGCTTTAAACGGGTGAAGTCCTAAATGAGTTTTGACATGCCGTACGCATGCGTAGAGTTTTGAGAAATGTACCTGTAAAACACAGTTTTGGGAAATTATTGGTGTACAAGCTTTGTCCTTTGCTTCGCACATATATCGGTTACAGCGGGCTCAAAAATATTCAATACTATTTGGAAATTAACCTTGAGATAACCTTCAAGGTTGTGATCAAGGTCAGAAACGGATAGTCAGGGAAAAGTCCTATAACTATTGTATGTAATGTATTTCTGAAAATGCATCCTTAGCAAATTATCTGACACCTGGTATATACAAATTATATGTGACAAAAGAATGTTTTTGTTTCTAGCAAAGTCGCTTTAAAACCAACCAAGGCACCTATGTATGGGTGTATCTTACACTGAGTTGACCCGGATAAGAAATACACATTGCATAAAAGAATATATAAAACCACTTACATCACACTGTTTACACTTGTAATATTTATTCTTTTCAGTCTTAATGATGGAGTACGCGTCGACCATGTCTATCTTGCCTGTATCTATGGTTAACGTTTGATCTGGTTCCATACAGTCGCTCTGAAACGAATATATATATGCATTTATAGACTTATCCTTAGTATTTTCCCCTTTATTGCATGTGCTTAATGCAATAAGGGGGAAAATACGCTTCTATATCAGCTTGCCGAAAAGTAAATTCTGATTTTACCAGAATATTTTACCGTATTAATTTTCAAGCTTTTTTTAATTATAAGCGATATTACCGCCGCCCATGAACACCCGTAACACCAGAAACGTCACAAGTGAGTTGCCGACCTTTGGGGGATGGGGAAAGGGATGTGGGAAGGGGTTAGGTTATGGACCTCCGGTATCTTCACTCACTCGATGAAACACAGCGCAAAGCGCTATTTTACACCGGTTTTCTGTGAGGCCGAGCTATCACTCCGGTCGAACCGGCCCATTCATGCCGAAGAGTGGCACGATGAGCCACGTGGCTGACATCTATGGCAATCGTTATTGGTAGTCAGTGCAGTTTTCCAATAACTAGTTCGCCCTTCGATTTCAGTTCGCCCTTCGATTTCAGTTCGCCTTCAGGGTTGCGGAGGTCCGTTGCCAGCAATCCGTGGAGAAACTAATATTTAACCGGTTAAACTGGTAGGCAACCCCAAATAATATTGGGTATAATAAAGGCTAGTAAGATGGTGAGAGAACAGCATTCGCGTGTTGTATTCATATTTGTAATAGGTACTTTTAGTCACTAGGTAAATAAGAAACTCACAACATATAGTGAGATAAACAAATAGTGATACGTCGATCAAGCCCCTCGACTGACCAATCAGCATCCAAAAAATTGCCGTATCCTACGATAGCTAGAAATCCGATTGCTTTGCTTGAACTCTGTGGGCGGGGCTTAATCAATGTGTCAAAGTGACATTCTTTAATGTAAAAGTCTGAAATACCCGAAAAATACAGGTGAAGACCAAGGACTATAAATCTATACTATGACTATAGGAACACGTTTTTAAATTGCAAAGTCTAGTGTTGTCGAAAAATGTAGTCTAAATGGAAAGAGTAAATCAAATATATTTCAACATACTTCTCGATGCTCTTTCAGGGCTTCTTCAGATTTGAATAAAGCTGCACATGCGCTACACGCGAACACGGTGTTCGGATGCCGCCTTTTAACGTCAAATATGTGATTTAGAGACAGTTCTGTAAACAAAATTGTACTTGTAACAATTTTGGAAAATATTTACTCATTAATGCAATCAATATATAAAAAAAAACATTTACAATTTAATTGTTTTTAAAGACGCCGTTTTGACGGTTTCGACAACTTATTCTTACGAATTGTAAAATGTATACTAGTATTATAAATTTGAAGGGTTAGAAAGTTATTTTCTTTAAAAAGAACATGTTATAATTAACTAGCTTTTTCGCCGGTTCCGCACGAGTTTATGTCGGTTTTCGGCGTAAAGAGTAGCCTATGTCTCTCCTTATGAATCAAATTATCTCCATAGCAAATTTCATTGAAATTGGTGCAGCGGTTTTAGGCGTGAGAGTGTAACAGATAGACATAGTTACTTTCGAATTTATAATATTACTAGCTTTTATAATTTAATAAAAAGTATCCTGTGTAACTTCTAATGTCTCCAAGAATATGTGTACAAAGTTTCATGATGATCGGCTAAGTAGTTTTCCCGTGAAAGCGTAACAAACAAACTTACTTTCACCTTTATAATATTAGTGTAATTACTAATTAAATTACATTAAATATAAGGATGTTTGGATTTACCAGTATCCACTCCGTTTCTCGGACTTCAGAAAGATCTTAGTGTTGGTAGTTGGATAAGAGATAAGATTTCATACTTACGCCTCTTGTTCAAAGTAACAGACACTCGAGTGACTCCGTCGGGACCTTTTGTTTCTGTAATGTGTATGTGGAATATTGTACACGTCTCATTCTCGTGGTCAATGCAATCCAAGTGATGATTTTCATTAGTCATGGCTTCTACTGTAAATTCAAATTTATTTTTATGAAATACTAGAAACTTAACTTAAAAAACGTTTTTAGAAATTTGTGTTTTATTTAAATAAAACATGTAGTATAGTGATGGTAAAGGAACGTTAACATGTAGAATATTTTGGTAACAGTCCCATCGGATTATTAGAGTGAGGGAACAGAGAGTGCACCTGTGTTTATGCACACACTTGTGCACTATGGACTTGTGGACTGGCCGCCATGGCCGAAATCGGCTAGGATAACGTCCTAGTGATGGTTCAAATTTTTTTCTAAAAATGTATTTATCATTCGTTAGTTTTATAAATCTATATATACTCGTATAGGTAAAAATGAATCGCCGAAATGTATGTTACGCGCATAACTTCCGATCGGGTGCACCAAATTAAATTATTCTTTTTTATGTGTTTGGTACATGGTTTGTGTATAAGAAAATCCAAAGGTAACGGGAAAAGTTTTTTTTTGTCCGCGACTGTACAAGACAGATATGTAAATATGGCGGTACGAAGTTCGCCGAGTCAGCTAGTATGATATATTTTTAAAATACCTGATTTTGCTCTAATACTCTGCAACAGATAAGGTAAGTGCTGGAATTTCGGAGGACAATCTTCTTCTTCCGTTACATGACCTGTCAAAAGGACCATGTCTCCTCTGTTGGAATTTGCGGTTGGTTCTTCTTTATTGTTTTTTACCTACAGTGATATACAAATTGAATTGTTATATCCATATATGCAAAAACAGGAATAGAAATAACATCGAGCTTTCTCGAAACGTTTACAAAGACCTTGTTCTTTACTTGTTATTGAAATAATACATCGTAATGTGCAAACACACATAGCTAAGCTGTTTATGCTTCGGAAATAGGCTATATAAGCCATCTCCGGGTGCATCGGGTCGAAGTGGTCGCCACGGCGGAAATCAGTCGGATTACATTGTGGCGACCTCCACATACAGCGCAACAGCAACATGCTACAGCGTCATCGATCGGAATGCACCGAACTACGGTGTGACGTCACGACACGGAGTACACAAAAGTACCAATCCTGAATCGCGCAATGATATTTCTCGCGCCAATTAACATATGTACAACTGCCCAACATCAACCGTTGGGTAGTGGCCCGCCAGGCATGATCACCTCGCCTGGTCGGAGGATCCTCCCTTTGTGTTGGAGGGACATGACACTCGTTCCTCCACAACATCATTCTCGGTCGCGGAATGTTATTCGGTTTGCAGAGGATTTTAACAATATTTATGAAATGGACAGAAAAGAACTCATACTCAGAACCTGACCAGTATACGGACCGAGCTCTCACTCAAACAGTAGAAAGCCGCAAAGTGACAGCTTCAAACATTACGCCACCGTTTTTTAAGACTACTTCCGCTGTCCTGTGTCCCGCGATACTATAATATAATAAGAAAATACAAAAAACATATATGAAATGGATACAAGGAACACCCAAACTCAGAATAAAAATTTGTAGATGACACAAAGTGTGGTTCCAAGTGGGATTAAACCCACAACACAGTTGGAAGCGGCGTGGCGACCACTTAAACCAGCTAATTATTGTTTCTATTCTGACTTAACAGAATGCGTTGAAAATAAATATAAATGAATACGATTTAAGCGATAGGTAAACATACCCTAGTAATGATTACATTATGTCCAACTAACAAGGTTTCTATATTGGGTATTTTGAGTAGCTGTACAATCACACTGTGAGCCGACGTTATGTCCTCGGGGCTCAATTTAGCTTGCGATGTACTGCGCACTGAGTATTGTATGAGACTTACGAGCTCTGTTTCACTTAAACCGTTATTATTACCTGAAATATATTCAAATTCAATGATTAAATTAAGACACTAAGTGGCACTTATGAACGTTAAATTGAAGCTACAGTTAAAAAATCATAGATGGACACAAACAGACGCTACAGATGTACTGTATTGTCAAGGTGAATGAGATGAAAACACAAACCCACTGCCTGCCCGTGTCGATTCATAACTTCCAGTTTTCAAAATGCGTAGAGCCTTATGAGAAGAATACTGGCAAAGGAACTAATGGCCACCATTAATTGATCTTGAAGTAAAACACTATCTACACATAACAGTTGGTGCAAATCTCGTCAGACCTTGTTCATTTCAGTAAATGGTAACATTATTCATTTTTTTTTACAGATCCGGTTTAAGCACAGTTTAAGCAAACTACGGTAAATTTTACGCAATTAAGTGATCTTTCGTACTTTTATTTCGCGTAATTTTTGCCTACGTTCGATAAAAATCGTTAAATAACCAAAATAATCACACAAGTGCTTAAACTGTGTTCATTTGGATATTTTTCAATTAGGTCCGAATTTTCATGTAAAATAGAGGACAATTAAAAAAAACAAATAGTAATATTTTATACATGACACAAATAGAATGCATACTCAGTATACTCACTGTATTGATTATCATTTGCAACCGTTTCTGTTACAGCATTTTCGGTTTTGCACTCATTAGACACTGGAAGTTTTATCATATTCTGTCCTTTTGTGACTGTTTTCACCACTTTAGCTGCTAATCTTTTTCCGTTCACAGTTTTTCCAAGCACTATTTTTTGTGGAATATCTAAAATTTTAAATCAAACGTTTTTTTGAACGAATGACTGTGTGAATGAATGAATGAATGAATGAATGAATAATGTAGTTATAGGGTAATTTGTCTTACCTTTGAAGTTAAATTTTGTTTTTATTTTTATTGAACTAGTATTATGTCGTGACTCTTGCCTTATTATTGCAATTTCATTTATATTATTCTTGAACTCAGTTTCTTGATTATTGTCTGATACGTCCATTTGTTCTGCATTGACCAAAGACGCTGCTATATTTTCTGAAAGCAATTGCTTATTGAAACTCATAAGATACCTAGTTCTTGGCATTTCACAGATGAATTGCGATTCAGTTTAGGGGAGTACGTTCGCTGTATTAATTCTAGTCTCAATACATATATATACCCTGCCTAACTCTTCGTGATCTACTTAGCCTGAAGGAAAGCATGAGCAGAATCCAAGAGTGGTGTGACCACTACCATTACTATGGTGACCCATACTCATGCAAACAATGCAGCATGATGACCCAGACTATGGCGGCCTATTGGGCTTCTGCATCATTGCAAATTTTAACAATCAATAAATTAACAATAAAAAAGTAAAAAATACCAACCTTTGTTATCATTGACGACAAACTTTAATTCTTTAACATCTTCATCATCATCTTGTTCAACATTGCTTCCTATAACAAACTCCATGGTGTCCTGTTGGTCGGTAAGCGACTGTGCGACTAAATTCGGAAACTGACTCGAAACACTCTCTATTTTAATAGTTCTGTTAACAAACAGACTTATTAGATTGACATTCTCACATTATTAGGTTTGTTACTGGTAATAATATATTTACCCCGGTTTTTCTTCACTCTTTGTATCATTCTCGATTTCATTTCTTAGTTTCTGTATCAATTCTGAAAAAAAAGCTCATGATTTCAAATTAAAATATTCTTCTTATAATAGACAACTCTCGAACAAGGAATACATCCTGTATTACACGGGACTTATACAAAGAACACTTAAGCTCAGAACAACATTTGTGGATATCAAGTGTTGATATATAGGTATCTATATAAGGATAGAACCCACAGCACTCAAGGTAGTAGTTAGCAGCTTAGGGTAGTCGCATATTTTTAAACTAGCTGTACCTAGCATTCTATCCAAGGCCATTTTAAAAACGATCACACAACAATCACGCGCGTCTCCAAGACACCGTAACAAACGTTTCATTACTATTTGATCACGGATTTGGCACATAGACGACAAACATACAAATATTGATTTTATTTATATATGAGACAAAATAGTAAATATAGGTGTCTTGTCTTAGTTTGTACAGCTTTCACGACAAATGTGGCCAGGTGGAGTGATGATTTGCGCAAGACGGATGGACTGGATGCGAGCAGCCGAGGATCGAACCACAAGTGCCGTGCAATTGGCTTATGTCCAGCAGTGGACTGCGATAGGCTGATGATGATGGCGTACTTGTTATTAACGATAATAGTAAGGGATACAGAATAGCTTTTATCTATAGCGATTAAAATGATTAAAAAAAAACCCGACTGCGTCAATGTTTGTCATCTATATTATATTCACTTATTTAAATAAAACATACATGTTAATATATTTTCGTAATCACCGTTCCTTATTTTGATATCACACTCGATGTATTTTGAAAACATTATATTTTTTTTTAGGTAATTTATGGCGCCAAAAATTCTTAATTTTTATTTTGATGATTGGGCGTGCCAAAGAACATACATACACTCGAAAAACATAACCCTCCTTGTTTCGCAGTCGGGTTAAATTAACTTCTTTATGTGCAAAGCCAAAGGTCAAAAGCGCAAACATAAATAATTTATAAACATACTGTTATTAGATGTAATATCATGCAACCCAAGTGTATTGAGTACATATATTTTGTCGTTTGATTCTAACAGGATCCAGCCTTTTTGTTCTAGTGTTTGATACTGCTCGTCACTAATAGTTATCTGTAATACAAAACAAATTAGTGCAGATTTTATTTTTTATTGCTATGTTTGAAATTACTGTTCAGTAACATAAATAATTCACAAACGTTACTTTCTTTCTTTAAAAGGGCAAGTCTGAGAGAGACTTTACAAACAGTTTATGTATGAAATAAAAACACACTTTAATTTGTAAGAATTTTAAAATAATTTGACCCTATGGAGATGTCCATAACTGTCAATTTATGACTGGTATTGAATAAACTTACATATTCTTAGTATTTACAATGTAGGGCTCATAATTTGACTATGAGGTTGTTTTGAATGACACTAATAGATGGCTTAGTGTGAGTTTATTTCACATTACTCCTTATATCATTAGCTACCTATCAGTGAAAGTCCCGATAAAATCTGTCCAGCCGTTCCAGAGATTACCCGGAACAAACAGACAGAAAGACAGACAAAACATTTTTTAATTACATTTTTTGTGTATGTACTGTGTATACATACATTTGCATTTAGTAAAAATCGCTTATTTTAATATTACAAACAGACAATCCAATTTTATATATTTGTGTAGATGAAGAAGCCTTTGACTACGAGCATGTTCGGAGTTGCAATTGGTGGCGATTTGGATGCGGAGTGATGCCGAAAGTGGTTACTGTGAACATCGAGTGGTGTGATATAAACTCACACTAGAGCCTCTGAAAGCCAAATAAACACTATACCTCAGTAAAATTGTTTCCCTGTTTACTGTCATGTGTTGCAATATCTATTATGTCCACATCATCTGAATCTGTTTCCTTTGTCTGATCAACTACAACATCAGATTCCACCTAGAAAGTAAATCATGAATGGAATTCTTTAAATTCATTTTTTAAAGCAATTATGCATGATTGATCTCACTTAGTCCAATAGAAGTCAGCATTTTAAGTAATAGGATCATAACACATTACGAATGGGACCAAAGCACATTACAAATGGGACCAGACCACATTACAGATGGGACTAAATATTCAAATGTTACACATTTATTAGCATTATCACACACATTGTACTTATTCAAATACTGGTTATAATATAAAAACTATTCATTTACAAGTCCATCCCTAATAGGTTAAATTATATTTAAAGAATGAAAGGTATATTGAGTGCTGGTTGGCTATAAAAATGTATGTCCTCTATTGGTACCAGAACATCAATCATATTCTGAATTGTTTTGGAAAATAAATCTTAGATTTAACAAGCAATGATTGAACAAACTCTTGTTTGTTTTTAAATTTTAAATCCAAGAGCATAGAAGAGAAATTTAAAAAAAAAAACATACCTCTTCAGTAGTTGTGCTTGAGCTTGGTTGTAATAAATAACTATTGGTGTACAGACCATTTTCTCCTTCAGGTAATATAAATTGATCTGAAACAGTTAATTACTACACTGAAATAATGATTAAAGAATAAAATGTGATGCCTCTGGTGTTTGAATGTGTCCATGGACGGCGGTAATCGCTTACCATCAGAATTTTTAAGAAAAATAAAAAAAAATGGATTAACAAGATAAACCAAAACCATTTGAGCGTAATAAACTATACATATACATAAAATTTATTGAAGAAAGACTAATGATGTTAATTTATTAAAGTAACAGAACAGTTTTAAAAGTTTTGGCTGATGTTTGTGCACGCAAAGTTCAGAAGCAGCTTTAGTTGCGATTAGGTGATATTAATGTAAACTTCATTTGAAATTTGTATGTTTAATTTCAATCCGTTAACATATAAAACAGTAATATCAGTTTAAAGAATCACGACAATAACTGACATAAGCATGGGCAGAGTTGCATGCATAAGTTAGTTGTAATAAGTTACTTTAGGCGTCCTCAGAGATGTAGCAATTTCTTTTATACATATTTATAATGCAGCAATCATACAGATGGGATAGGCTTGTATGGATCAAGTATCAAGCTGATATGTCGATGGCTCCTACGTAAACTGCCCTAAGTGAAAAAACCGAACTTTACAGGAGAGCAGTTTGAAGGTGCGGGAACTGCTTTTTATGTCATATCCTGTACACTATTGTAACAATCTTAATGAAAATTTGCAATAAGCATTATAATACCATGTTAATTACATTGAAGTTATTTTTTTTTTGTATATTTATATTAAATTTCGAGATTTTGCACATTCGACTTTTTACTTGGTTGTTTTTTTATGATTAATAAATTAAATAGATGTAAAAGGGCTTTAGTGACCTTCCTTCCTTATACTAGCATCAATATTTACATACTATAATAGCTTTGTGTCATATATTTATAACATTATCTGTTATCATTACTAGAAACCATTATTAGATCCAACCAGAAAATGGTATCTAATGTGTCGTAATTTCATTTTGAAGCATATACGCCCTTATACTGTGTGTAAATTATAGTTATGTCCTTGTGTCACATACAAAAAGGTATTCAAAAATAAATCAATTTTGTATTAAAGTCAAAAATTTTATTACAATCGAGTTTCTGTATCACCACCTTATATCACAACCATCATTGTACAGAGTACATCGTTCGATTGGGCTTTATACGTGGCCAATTTGTGCTCATACGCCTATTTGCCTAAAATTTAATTTCTGATCTAGACAAAAAAACCTTTTTTTTGGTTTTTTTTTATATCTTAGAATAGGGCAAAATAAACCGATTGAGCTAATAATTGGAAAATGGCTTAAGCGGCAGTTCCGACCCTATATGTAGGAGCCATCTATGTAGACATGCTACTCAGAGACTCATATGGACTTTACCAATCTTTGAGTGGTCCTGCTAGAATTAAGAGGACTAAACATCAATTTTCAGCAGGGTCATGTTACCAAACCAGTCTAAATGTGTATGATGTGCCCATTTTCAACCAACTTCAAAAAAGGAGGAGGTTTTATGTTCCACTGTAAGTTTTTTTTTTTGTTTACTCATGTCATCATCCTCTCCCTACTCTTTTCTCGACTTTATTTAGGGCTACCTTTTATCCTACCTTATTTGGGCCAGCCATTTGTGCAACTAAATTGGGAGTCACCCTTTTCCCAACTTGTTTGGGGTTACCCTTTTCTTAACTTTATTACTTATTTTTATTCTTCCTTTTTCCTCTATCCCTGATTAGTTCACTGCTTACTTTCTCCCTACCTGACCCCATCTTTTTTAACACAGGACTTTTATTATTACATCTTTACAACATTATAAAAAAATGTGCAACTTACCAGAGACAGATATAAGTTCTGTTGAATTTTCAACATCCACAAAAAATTGTTGGGAAGGAACCCCATACACTGTGCAGGGCTCCACATCCTCCAACACTTCTTTTACATCTTCGACTTGTGCTACATACTGGATTTGCCTGTTTACTGCAAAATTCGTAACAATTATTCCTTATTAGGAAATAAAACAATGTTACCAGATTATCAATACATACAAATAAATAAAATTGGAGTGTCTGTTTGTAATATTAAAATAAATGCATAATTAGGTATGAGTACATCATGCATGTGACAAAATAACATTTTTGTTAATTTTTGTCTGTCAGTCTGTCTGTTCTATGTTTCTTCTGGGTAATCTCTGGAACGGACGGACCGATTATGATGGGACTTTAATTGGCAGATAGCTGACGATTGAAGGAGTAACTTAGGCTACTTTTTTTAGACTAACTTTGTCCTGTGGCATTATCAGCGGTACGACAATATCTGCGAGTAACAATGAGGGGTTCAGCTAGTTTTAAAATAACTTTACTCTATATTCAAGCTATTTATCTCTGTAGTATCTCCATATAAAATATGTAGAGAGATATTTATTACTTTCTGGGTGTTTACCTCTTGAAATTTATTACTTACAATAAAAATAAAATGAATAATATGTAAGAATGATTGCATAGTTGGCCTAGTGGTTTTAGCAGTTGTTGTGCTGTTTCCTACTAAGATGAGTGTGGGTTCAAATCCCACGTAGGACAAAGCTTGGTGTGATATTTGTAAACTCTCCAGAGACACAAGATGTATATATATATAATGCAGAAGATGTTTTTTAAAATTGAAAAAAACAAAAGGTAAGTGAAAATTTTCAAATGTCTCCAATTAAGCACATTTCGGCTCCACCGACCACCGGTTCGGACCAACTATATAATGTACTTACATAGAAAAGATCCATCATCTTGGACAACAAAGAATTGTTCAGGTTCACTTTCGCTACCATTCGCTGGCAAGAACTCATAAGTTTCGTAAGTATTTTTATCCATTTTGCCAAAATTATCAGTGGCACGGCACTCGCTCACTATATTAATCTATATTTTTTTATACAATTACTCCTTTTAAAATCTGTGCAACGTTTTCATTTTTTTAATATTATGCATCTTTCACATTAGTGTTAATTTGAAAATTAACAACTTAAAAAGCACACATAAATAAAAGCATCCTTTACCACTTAAACTATTAGGTACATATTTATTAGATTTTTTTCAGCATTTAGAATCCGTGTATGCGATGTCTACGTAGTTTTGGCTTTGACAAATTTGACAATGACAATGTTTTGAAGATTGACTTTTGACACTTTGACCTTTTCTTTTGTTTGACAACATTTATGTGTGTGTGTGTGTGTTTGAGACATAAAAGATTTCTCTCACAGAATAGATGCGTACAGGTCCAGGCAAACGCAGCTATCGCTTAGCATATCGGTATCAGATGGTTTAGTCTTTTGCGACTATCTGGAGGGCCATTTTAACGGGCGGAAAAAGTGATCGAAGTAGAGAGAGAGACTGAGTTTGGGTAGTGTCTGTCTCTCTCACGCAAGCTTCTGATTAGTGGACACACATACCAATTTGCATGACTGATTTGGCGGGAACACACCAACCAATCATGCTGATTTTGGTGATAAACTCAGTCTCTCTCTCTCTACTCCGGTCACGCTTTCCGCCCGTTTGGCTGCCCTATAAGTAATTATATACTCGAAGTTTGCGACTGAATATACGACTACTGAAACGATAACTATGGTAATTATTTCACAATAAATTAAAGAATTTTAAGATTAATTTTAAATAAATATTTCGGACATCTGACACACAACGTCGTCTAGTCCCAAGATAAGCAGAGCTTGTCTTATGGGTACTAACTTGATGTGGAGAGGGCCCGGGAGGACGAAATCCACTAGGACCCGATGCGCCACCGGCGAACCGGGCGGCGGCGGCGCGCTTACCAGCGCCTCATGTCGCCCTGAGTGTGACCGCGGATGGTCGGGACAGGTTTTCCCCTCCATCCACTCTAAAGCCCGCCCCCTCGCGGGTAAAGCGCGCCTCCAAAGTCCGGTTCGCCGACGGCGGATCGGGTCCGAGTGGATGTCATCCTCCCGGGCCTTCTCCGCCGCCTCCTTCTGCGAGATTACATCTTCGCTTCAGTTGCGACCGCGGTAAAACTGCTACCGGTCATGGAGCGTATGACGACCGGTAGCGAGAGATATCCTCCGATGACTGCATTGAGGGCCCGACGCTGCGACGCCCATGCGGGGCAAACCGCCAGCGTGTGCTGGGCCGGGCCGAGTCCTCACTGCAGTCGCAGTGGTTGGCAGGCGGGATTGAATTCCCTCCTGGCGACCGAGTGCAGATACTTCCCGAAGCAACCGTGCCCGGAAAGCACCTGCGTCAGTCGGAAGGAAAGTTCAACCTTCGAATTCAGTTCACCCTCAGGGCTGCGGAGGTCCGATGCCAGACGCTCCGTGTAAAAACTGATATTCAGGTAAAACCGGTTCAACTAGTAGCCGACCCCAAACCATGGGAATAATAAAGGCTAGGAAGATGATACATATTACCTATACGTAGAAAACACCCAAATCCTAAACAAATACATATTTGCAGATCATACAAATATTTGGTCCGACCCGGGAATCGAACCCGAGACCTTAAGCACAGCAGTCGCATACGCTACCACTGCGCCACCGAGATTGCCTTAAATAGTTTCGAGGAAGGCTAAATATATCATCAAGCTTAGAAATTAATACGCTACGAGCAAAAAGAGAAGCGGACGAGGTTGCGTGGGTCTTTAAAATAAAAAACTGGTTATTAGTACTAATTTATTTAATTTGCTTTGGCTACGAATAATAATGCATAACGTGAACAATTAGTACTCAATAGCTTTTATGGCAAATTTTAAGTAAGAATTTAATTATGGCTTTTATTTTTGAGGTCTTGGTTGTTGAAGCTTTTATTTCATCAGTTTACAAGATCATGACATTTAGGTTTTTTTTTTATTAAATTACAGGATCTATGTTTTCTCCTTTACAGAATTTTTACATTACCTAAAATATTTTTGGAACACATTGGAAAGAAACTAAAAACGGAGTATAAACGAATTACAATAAGGCACATAATATGATACAAATAGGTACACATAACAATCAGACTCTTTTTTTTTTACTCATACATTCAAAAGTTTTTTGCAAACAGCTTTCTAAATGTTATAAAAATAAAAAGAACTTGTAACAAAAAGATTCTGATCCTAAAACAAAGTTTAAAAAGCTCTAAATCGTAATACTCTTGCGAAAAAATGATTTGTACAACACAAATAAAAAATGTGCTAATTGATTTTGGGATAGAAGATAAAAATACTTTCTGAAATAAAAAGTACCTACTCTCCTCTAATGGTTGCTTGTATTAATGGTTATTAATTAATCGAGACTTTCCATGGACTTCTTGGAGCATGTATTAGTGTGGAACAACGTCCAATTAAAACGGTATCAAGGTCTAATATTACCTAATAGTAACGAGTGTAACGACGATACTCAATTAAAGGACTTCCAAATTAAAGGCATTAATAGAACGCTAGAAAATTAGGAAGACGATTGCACTTACTTAAATATTTTTTAACACACTTAGATATGTTAAGCACTTAACATGAACGTATTTGATTTCTCTAAAGTTTTAGTTAGTATTTCTTGTTTATTTACTAGGGGCAGGTAAAGTCAAATATGTAACTCTTTGTAGCAAAAGCCTCGCAATGTACAGTGTTTCTAAATGCATGTATGTAATCTTTTAGTTGTATGGGTATATACACTGGAGCTTGAAGTTTACCAATAACTATTAACTCAACAAGTTTATTCAGCATTTTAGTTTTTTCTATTTTAGAACCTGTTTGACACCATTTTCCATAATGAAATTTATAAAATGACGCATCTGGACGAAGACTTTGCTTAGCCATCGGTAAATCATAAGAGCATCCATAATAGACGAGAGTACCGTTGCATTCAAGTATTTTGAGCATAACATCTTCATATCGGCCTCCCAAACAATTGAAAGCTAATACAGGTCGAGATAGAGCTGTACTGAAGCTTGACATTTCTTCAGCCTCTTCTAGTGTACACACGAGGTTACCTCCTATTTCTGTAAGGTATTCCTTTACAGCGTTATACCCACAGTGATTAGCGACGATGTTCATGGTTTTTATTCCTAAAGCTTTACACAGCATTATGACACACTGCCCAACTGGACTGTTAGCTGCATTTTGCATTATAGTTTGACCCGGTTCTATATGTCTAAAGTCACTTATCATTCTGAATGCAGTGCAGGGAGCTACAGATAGCATGGAAGCTTCTGCAAGGGGTAATTTTTGAGGAATTCTATGTAGAGCTCCTTCAGGATAAATACCGTAGTATCGCCATGTACCAAGCAAATTTTGAGTTAAGACCACTCTATTCCCAATTTCTATGGAACATACTTTACTTCCAATTTCGACTACTTCTCCGACACCTTCGTCTCCTGGCACCGTTGGTAAGTTGGGACGAAATATTTGCCTTCCTGTAATCAAAACCGTCTATCGTTAAATAATATTCAAGCGTAACCCATTTTTAACCTACCTGTGCATGTATCAAATGACAGCATTAGTCCTGTCGTGTTTCGTTGATGAGTGCGAGATCGGAGGCCCAATGATGCATAAACATCTGAATAGGCGGCCATAACGTTGGTAAGCATGCTGGATGAGTTTTGTAGTATGGTGACCACTGCTCTTGGATTCTGCTCAATATATATAATAATACTAGCTTCGCTCACGCCGACTTTCATCCCTTGATTAACCCTGTTAGGAGTGGAATTTCAAACATTCCTTTCTTAGTTCTAACTTACGTTACATAAAAAACATACATGCAAAATTTCAGGATTCTAGGCTCAACATAGGATGTGCGTTGATCTCTGGGTATCTCTGGGTATGTCAGTTACCTTTCTCTTTTATATTACTAGTTGTTGTCCGCGGCTCCGCCCGCCTATACGTCAGTTATCGCGGTAATTAGTAGCATAAGTGTTTAATTAGTAGTTTTTCGTGAAAGAGTAAGAAACATCCATCCATCCATCCATCCATACTTAAAAACTTTCGCATTTATAATATTAGTAAGATATAGACTAGTTGTTGCCCACAGCTCCGCCCGCTTTTATGTCGGCTATCGCGGCAAATAGTAGCATATGTGTTATTCTGAGGTATAAGCTATACCTATTACTGTAAATTTCATACAAATCCGTTCAGTAGTTTTTACATGAAAGAGTAACAAACATCCATCCATCCATCCATACTTAAAAACTTTGGCGTTTATAATATTAGTAGGATTGTTAAGTAATTATGTTGCTGATTAATTCAGAATATTGTACTGTTACGAATAAAATATGAAATTAAAGAATTTACATCAGTTAACCATTTTATTATCATTAAAGCTCCCCAGTTAATCTAAAACACACCTGCGTATACTATGTCAAAATCTACTGATTAAAATCTAATAAATATTTACATCCTGTAAATCCCTTGGTTGTCAAGGCGTTGCCTAAGGCTTCCTCATATTGATCAAACTTTACCATTTTGTGAATAGGTGCTTTCACTTTTTGATCACACATTAACGAAATAAGGTCTGTCATCATTTTATCTTTCTCATCAGCATTAGCTTTATCACTCCATGCAGTCATCCAAAAGCCATAGGTAGAGATATTCTTAAAAATAAATGCAGATGTTGGTATTGTAACAGGTTCTCTAGACATGCCTCCATAAGTGACCATACTTCCAGAATGCTGCAGGTGTCGTAACATTTCTAGGGAGCTCTTCCCTCCAACACAATTCAGTGCCAGCGATGGTTTCTCTATTAACTTATCCTTAAATATATTTGTAGATCGAAGCTCTTCTTCCGTCAATACAAAAGTAGCTCCTAAATTTTTCAAATATGTCTTTAAATCATCAATTTCGGGTCTGTTTCTGACTATGTTAATGTTTTTTATACCCCATGCTTTACATAGCTGGATTACATTTTGACCACATGCACTATTGGCTCCATTCTGTATAACCACTAAGCCCTTTTCTCTCACTGGTTTAAAATCACTAAGCATTCTATAAGCAGTACATGGGTTGACCGTCAGTGTTGCAGCTTCTACTAAACCAATAGTATCAGGAACTACTTTGATTACATTCGCATTAAATATGGCTATGTCTCGCCAAGTGCCTTGCTTTGATGATGTCACTATGATCTTGTTTCCTGGCCGAACCCCTTTCACATCTTGGCCTATTTCTTCTACTGTACCTACACCTTCATTTCCTGCCACAATAGGCAATTCTATTTTAACTGGGTACTTTCCTGTAATTATAAAATAAAACACTATTACTTCCTTTATAGTTTACATCGAAAAATTCAACTAAAAGAAAAAAATATACCTTCTTAGTACTTCTTCATTTTAGACTTAAGTGTCTTTAAGTGTAAACTGAAAACTAATTACACAAGATTGTAAGTACCTTGTATGGTATTTATATCAGCAGGGTTGATCGGTGCTGCTAACATGCGGACAAGTACTTCTTGCTTGCCAAGGGGAGGCACCTCACATTCTCTTATCTTCACAACTTCCAAAGGATCTCCAAATTGAGTATACATCAGTTGTTTTGAAATTAAATTACGTTTCACTTCTTTGAACATGCAGGATATTGTATTACTTTTAGTCTTAAATAGATTTATATGTGAAAAAATCATTGTGATAGAATGAATCGAAGTGGAAAAAGCAAAATACTATTAATTTATTGTGCAAGAAATATCTCGAAGTTTTTTTCACTTTGATCAGAGATTTTGTTTTGATTGTCAGTCTGTTTCTGTCATTAGTGACATCAGTCAATGTCAGCTGACATATTTCTTCTTACGAGTTGTCACAATTAGCCAAAGAGCTAAATCCTTTTTGGTCGGTGTACTTCCCGCTAAATCAGTCATGCAAATTGGTATGTGCGTCCACCAATCAAAAGCTTGCGTGAGAGAGACAGACTCTAACCAAACTCAGTCTCTCTACTCCAATCACGCTTTCCGTCCGTTCAGCTGTCCTTCCCTATTTATATAGGCTCTAAGGTTTATACGGAAAGCCACGATGTAGATTTAAACTTTCAAGTTAGTAAAAAGCTTTAAAATATAACGGTATTTTTAATAATCTAAGAGTGTATTATTATGTCGGTCGTTATTACCCATGGAATACAGTATGCACTATACACACACTGTTTAGCGCAACTTTCTGTTTTGGATAATTATCTATGGCCATGACCACATACTTACTATTAAGAGTCAATTTCTTATTGAAACCTCACATTTTTGCACTCGTAATATTTTTATCCATGTTGTTAATCTAAGATATCTACGTAAAATAGGCGCAACAAGTCGTCGAGTTGCGGAAACCAAGCCCGCGAGTTCAAGTTCAAGTACTCTAAGATATTTCTAGACGTTCTAAGAACATTGAATAAGAAGTTAACTTTGTAATCTAAAAATTAAGAGGGTTTGAGATTTCAAAATACTATTCTGAATAAAATAAAATTAATCCATATAAAATCAATTAAACTTGAACTACAATATAATATTATACAACAATACTACTATTACTACTACGATGTCATATTATACTACTGCAGGGCTTTTTTTGATCACTTCGTTTTTGGGGCTAGTGTGCCACAAAAAATAAGTGTGTGTTCGACAGTTTCCATGTTTTTTTTATGAATGTGAGGCCTTGTTTTCTTATACCATGGTTCTGCTTTTCCGCGCAAATTGCGCAAACCAGAGTAGACGGAGAGTAGAGCCAGACAGATAGGTACCGCGACGTCTTTCTCTTTCTAACCGAGGTACAGATGGAGGTCTGACTTATTATTATTATTTTTTTCACGCCTGGAATGCATTGTGTACCATACCCTCCTTTGGGGGGAGGACACGAAGGGCGTGTGTGGGACTTCCGGAGGACCGGTCTACCCACTAAGCCCCCATCACTCGCCAGCATTGCCGCGGTCAATTCAGGGGGTGACAGGTTGCGTCCGATCTGTCCGACCAGGACTCGACGCTTGGAATCTCACGCAGGGCAGACCTCCAGTGGGCGGAGTCCCGGTCAGACTCGCAGTGGTGGCATTGTGCTGTGGCCTCCCGTCAAATTCGATTCAGATACTCACCGAAGCAACCGTGCCCGGTGAGTATCTGAGTCAATCGGTAGGTGACACAGTCAGTCCTTTCCATCCAAACTTCGAAGCTCGGCAGAACGGCTCCGTCAGCGCGTTAGCTAGCAGAGCCCTGGATTTCGAGGAGCGCCTGCCAAGCCCGTCAAGCTTGCCTATGCGCGTTCCGCCGTAGCATTCCGGGCTCATGGTCCGGCGTTGTCTCTTCGTCATTCCGACCGACAAAACGAATTTGGTCTAGGACCATCGTGTCGATGTTGGCTAGAATGTTGAAGGGCGGGGATCGCGCCAGGCCGTCGCTGCCTCGTACGATATCGTGCGGTAGCCCCATACGATCCGTATGGCCATCAGTCGCTGCAGGCTCCTTAGTTGAGCTTTACAGCGGGAGAATCCCGCCAAGGCCTGGGTTACCTGCTCTAATTATAATAACTATGCTCTCAACCCGAGCGCATCTTAACACTGTATTTTAAGGAAAAAATCGAAGGAATTTTTTTTTGGTTAAAACATTAATTTTACTACAAACATTAACTATCTAATACTACTAAAAACACTAACTTTAAAAAAAAAAATGCCCACATTTTAATAATATAAAATATTGGTAATATAAAATATTAATCTATACTAATATATAAAGCTGAAGAGTTTGTTTGTTTGTAGTATAGGTTACCCATATTTTATACTAGCCGACCCATGCAACCTCGTTTGCGTCTCCTGTTGCCCATAGCGAGATAATTTTCCCCCGTTTTTAAAACATTCTTCATTGGTGTTCCGCTCCTATTGGTCTTAGCGTGATGATTTATAGCCTATAACCTTCCTCGATAAATGTACTATCCAACACTGAAATATTTTTTTAAATCGGACCAGCGGTTCCGGGATTAGCGAATTCAAACAAACAAACTCTTCAGCTTTATATATTAGTATAGATAGTATCTATAGATTGATAACTTTCGGTTGATAACGGGCCGGCTCGACCGCAGCTGTACTACCCTCTCACAGAAGATCAACCTAAAATTACCCAACAGAAGAGGAGTATTCTTTTGTTCTGTGAATTAACCTATTCGTGCTATCGAGTTTCACTAGTGAGCGCGGAGAACGGAGGCTGCCATTGCGCCATTGTGTGCGATACCATAGCATTGTTCTCACTTGTACTTGATTAAGCACCATGTTCAGATTCAGATTCATATTTATGAATTTGAACATGATTTCGTCTGAATTGCAGTTGATTTCTCTTTTTAGCGATAAGGGCGCCATTTGTACATGGTCACTAAATTGATAATATCAATCATTAGACATCCGCATATTATGCGGATGTCTAAGTACAAATCAGGCATATTCACGTATTATGTAAACTGTATTTACTGGTGTATACTAAGGTTTATTACACTGTATTTTAAGATTTTAAAAATAATCTTTAAAACTAGCTTACACTTACTTTGTTTATTAATTATCGCTAGTAGTTTGATAGTTCGTTGACCCTTAATTTTTTTTGGAAGCTGCCCTAAAGAGTTACTTCGACTTTTAGTGCATTGTAACAACAGTTTCTGATTAAGGAATTCAGTCTTTAAGTTTATATTAATTGAAATTTGAAACAGAAATTTAAGAAAATGATTTTTATTAATTCGTGTTGCTATGTTGTTTGAGAGACAAATAAAATAGTGTAATGTCAAAATTAGCTTCCGAAATCCAAAATGTATTTACATCCTGTAAACCCTTGGGGTGTAAGAGAATGGCTTAAGGCTTCCTTGTAGCAGTCAAATTTTATCAATTTGTGCACAGGCGCCTGTAATTTCTTTTCACACATTAAATTTACAATTTCTGACCACATCTTGTCCTTCTCCATTATAGTAGCTTTTTCTAGCCACGCAGTCATCCAAAATCCGAAAAACGACAAATTTTTGAAAATAAAAGCAGGTGTTGGAATCGTGACAGGCTTTTTTGACAATCCTCCAAAAGTGATCATACTTGCAGAATGATTCAAATGTTTTAAAATTTGTCTGGCGTTTGTTCCACCGACACAGTTTAAAGCAAGAACAGGTTTATTAATTATTTTATTTTTAAAAATATCTGTCGATTTAAGTTCTTTTTCAGTTAACACATGAGTGGCTCCTAGTTTTATCAAATAGTCTTTTAATGCATTAATTTCAGGTCTGTTTCGAACTATGTTGACATTTGGGATATTCCATGCTTTACATAATTGAATAACATATTGTCCACAGGCGCTGTTGGCTCCATTTTGTATGACTACTTGACACTTTTCACGCACGGGCTTGAAATCACTAAGCATTCTGTATGCAGTACAAGGGTTGACTGTCATAGTTGCAGCTTCAGCTAACCCTAATTGATCTGGTATTGATTTTAATACATTATTTTTAAAAACAGCAAGGTTTCTCCAAGTGCCTTCGCCTGGTTTTATAATGATGACTTTCTGCCCAGGACAAAGGTTTTGCACATTGTTACCGACTTTTTCTACAAGTCCTGCGCCCTCGTTGCCTGGTATACTTGGGAGGTTTATTTTAACTGGATATTTTCCTAAAACGTAATCCTAAAATAAATACACATTTATTTAAATTTTACACAAATCTGCTGATTTTTTTTATGTTTTGCCCTGCCATAATGCCTGATGGTAAGCATAAGCAGAATCCAAGAGTGGTGGTCACCATACTACGAATGCATACAATGCAACAATGCAGCATGGTGACCCACACCATGGCGGGCTAGTGATGCTTCTGCATAATTGGGCCTCCGGTCTCGCACTCACCAACGAAACACGACAGCATGATCGCTTTTATTTTACGTTGATTTTCTGTGCGAGGGTTGTACCGCCCCGGTCGAGCCGGCCCGTTCGTGCTGAAATCAGCGTGGCTCTACTACCTTCAGAATGCTGTTGTAGATACAAGGGATTGTAAACTCAAAATTTCTTACTACTAATTTTGAAAAGGCTCAGATTTCAACATGTTCTGAAACGAGTTCGTACCAACTAACAGAGGACAATCAATCTAATTTGGAAAACCGTAAAGATTTAGCTTTTAAACAGTAAACTGCCCGAAAACCAAAAAAGAATTGGGTTCATAAATGTCTCTCAGTATATCCCTTTAAAGGAGAAGGAAGACTATTTAAAAATATGAAGACGTCTAAAGTTATGTACCTTGTATTGTGTTTATATCAGAAGGATTTATTGGTGCTACCAGCATCCTGACCATTACATCATCTTTGCCTAGTTCAGGCACTTTGCGTTCTTTCATTTTAATAACTTCCGTTGGATTTCCGAATTTCTCATAAGTCAGTTCTATAGCAGTTAGGTTCGCCATTGTTCTTGTAAGATTTACATTGCTTGTTGCTGATAATAATAGTTTCATTTGTAAAACAGAAGCCATGACCTGTAAGTACTTAATAATGTTTATTTTATTGTAGAAATAAAATCTTGAAAAATATTATTTGACATTGACAACGGTCTACTGATCGATGGTTATCATAAACTGTAAGCTTCAGATAAAAGCAAAAAAAAAAATGTTAAGATATTTACCTATAATTTAAAAATAATGAAGTACCTACCTAGTATATTTTACAAACCAAATACATATTAGAATTTACAAACATTCCTACTTAAATGTGACAATAATACCGAGTCTTGTATTTTAAAGAAGGTGTTAATACAAAAGTTATTTAACATTTTCGGATTGTACCTAATTAAAAATTATAGCAGTCGAAATTCGACCAAAATCGTTTCAACTGTTGCAAATTTTATACTCCTCCGTTCACATAATTTTCGTAAACAGGTAACTACAAACGATCGACAAAGATCATACTTTACGTAAGTATATTACTGAAAATTGCATTAAAATCCGTGGAGTAGTTTTAAAGATCTAACAGAATAGACAGCGGGAGCGACTTCATTTTATTCTATGTAAAGAAAATGAAAATCCTTATGATAAAAAATAAAAACATATTTATATAACATAATAGAATTTAATAATGATATCAAAACAGTGTTTATAAAATTTGTTTCTATTTTGGATAAACATAACCTGCATCAATTAGATATTTATTTAAACCTTCATCCGTCAGAAATCGGTTAACGCGTGTGTCTAAATCTTTGATGGCCATCGGTGCGGTGGAGATAGGAGGTGCAGCTGCTTCAGGAGAAGGCATTTGAAGTTTGGGGGTTCGGAAACGACGAGCTCTTGTCAGTTGCCACGAAGCACCAGAGTTGCGCATACAACCGACATATTTGTTTTCATCCACCGCGGCTAAAATTGGACGCGGAGTGCTGGAATTTGAAATGTTATTTAAAATTTTTAGGTTTTTTTTATATTCAGGACCTGCTTGATGCTTTACAGGTTACCGATTAGTTTCGTATAGGTTATGTAACAGATACTTTGACATATCTTCCATATAAATTATGTGAAACCGTCTGCCAGATAACCTATCCGGAACTTATCTGTAGCCGGTGAAACAGGAACAACCTTACTGTACTATGTTATCTATACATCTATACAAATAATTAAAAATGGAGTGTTTGTTTGCAATATTAAAATAACCGCTTTTTGCTAAATCCATATGTATCTATATATGGTACATATACGCAAATAACATGTTTTACAATTTTTGTAGTCTGTCTGTCTGTTTGTTCCGGCTAATCTCTAGACGTGCTGGATCGGTTTTGACGGGACTTTCACTGACATGATATAAGGAGTAACTTAGGTTACTTTTGTTTGGACTAGATTCGCCTCGTGGCGTTACCCGTGGTAAGACAATAACGGCGGCTGCGATCCCACAGACAGACACACACACACACAGAAAGACATACATACATCGACGTCAAACTTATGACACCCCTCTTTTTGCTTCGGGGGATAAAAAAGAGTCTTTAATTAATATGCTCTGGACTCACTATTCTCTTGTTATAGCTGATCGTAATCTTGCAGGTGCCATCACTGTTGGCAATTCAGCCGAAGAATTTCTTTTTAATCCTGTAAAATAAAATGCCCAAGTTATTTTTTTATTTTACCTAAAAAGACGTAACTAATAAATACAATACATTAAAAAAAATCTTAAATTTTTCTCTTCTGAATTTAATTTAAATCACTACATAAAACTGCTGTGCTTATTGTACCATCCTTTTTTTTTTGCCTCTTTTATTATTGCTTCTTTTCTTTACTTATCTATACAAATAAATAGAATTGGAGTGTCTATTAGTAATATTAAAATAACCGCTTTTTACTAAATGTATACACGGGTACATTTTACAAAAATGATTTTTTTTCAATTTTTGTCTGTTTCTCTGTCGGTCTGTCTGTGCCGGCTAATCTTTGGAACGGCTGGACCGATTTTGACGGGATTTTCACTGATATGTAGCTGATGGTATAAGGAGTAACTTAAGTAACTTTTTTAGACTAGCTTCGCCCTACGAGATGTTACTCGCGGTTATTATCGTACTGCGGGTGACGACCCGCAGTACGATAATAACCGCGAGTAACATCGCGAGACCAGCTAGTTTAAAATGAAATGTCTGAAGACATCATGCTGTCAGACATACTTTATAACTGTATAGGACCAGATATGAATGGTTTTTAGTATAATATGGAAATTTTCTAAAGTACTTTTATGTGTATGTCGTACTTACCAGAATACTTAATATTAGATATAGAACTTTTGTCTTTCCACTTTTGTGAGCAAACGGGGCAAATCGATCGGCGTATAGAAAATTTAGGAACTACTTGATCTAATGCAGAGTTGACTTTTTGAAAAGCAGGTATTCCAAGAGGTGCCTAAAATTATTAAATGGTTTTTACTATATACTTTTTAACACCATCTTTAATACGCAAGTCCTGTGTATCTTCATTAAATCGAGCCAAATGAATCAGTCTGCAAGGATCTGAAAATATTTTTTATTGGCCTCTATTCTCATAGTATGTTGAGATGACATCATTCCCCTACATTTGTTAGTTATCTACTAACATTAACGTTTGTAGAATGTCAACTTGGCTAAAGTAGCTGGGTTGCAATGGTTAATGGGCAGCGGCAATTATTTTCCATCAGAAGACACGTCTTTTGTTTTGTCGTTTGATAGATATCGATGCATACTAACGGGTGCAGGTGCAACTGTCGCTGTAAAAGCTAAGATAGAAGGAATGTCCATGTCCCGTCGCGTTGACACTCGTGAAATTCGTGACATGCTTCGACGAGATATGCTACGGTCCGTCATTCTCATACTTAAACCGTGTACACAGGCTTCGCTCGACTGGCTACGGACAAAATAACCGTTTATCATACGCCTGATTAAGCTTAGATTGCTTAGATCACTGCATGATTTACTTTAAAAGCCAAAGATAAATCAGGCAATTAGTGTTGATTTCTTTAGATTTGAAATTTTAAGATGATAACTTTGTAGGGTTGCGTAAAGTTTTTGATAGAAACCGACTCATTGTGGACTAATATCATAGATAGATTTCCTTCTTAAAAGCGGCGAATCTATATTTAAATAAAATCGTAGTGTCAGTTTTGTTTATAGATGCATTTTTTGAACCAAGTTGAAATTACTTTTTTACTTTGGAAATAATGTTTTCTTTAAAGTTTGAAGAAAATGTTACGCCTGTTAAGTTAGAAAATAGGGGTAACAATATTTCAACATCTGAGTAGGAGGAAGATCTCTGCAAATTGTCTTTAAAAACAAATAAAAAGTAATAATATTGTAAAACAATTTTAACATGTTCTGCTATGTTAGAATGCTTTTATATTTTTTGTAAAAGGGCGTTTTTTTGGTTTATATTGTTTTTTGCTTTATAGGAAACAAAATTTATAATGTTGATGACCCTATTTTGTTAATCTGTAGATATCATATAAAAATAATCATATTTACACAGTTGCAGAATTGACAAAGTCTATGAGAAAGTTAAAGTATAGTTAAAAGACATAATTGTATCGAGAGAGAAAGTTAAACAGGAAACTTCGTTTTGTATTTGCAGCTGTTTCTTTGTCATCCTCATCATCTATTGTAGAAGCTAAGTAATTGACATAGTTTTAAACGACGCATTTGACACTGTAGTTACAATTAGTTTATTCGTTTTTAAAATATTGTATCAATGTGCAGTTCTGCTCTATTTGTAATTTTTTTTTGTTTTGAATTCAGAACATTTTTTCTTTGATTCTGTGAAGCATAGACATTTTTTCATTAGTAATGCATGTAAAAGTTGGACAATGGTATACCTACGCGTAAGATAAAAACTTAATGATGATGTCACTGAGTATTTATATCTTTGAATCATTCTGTGCAGCCGTTGGAATGAGAGATCCATATAATTTTCGCTATTTGGTGCCTCTGATTTAATCTGTTGATTTTATCCTTGGTCTATGACTTTTAAGTTTCTCTTTTTAAATGAATTAATTTAATAGGTAGGCCTCTTCACATACATTTCATAGCAGCGTTTAATATCTAGTGGAGTTGCAAATATAAATATGTACTTAATAGATATGTATTAACAGCAGTATTAGGTATTCAATACTTCGCAAAATTCTCAAGACATTTCGACTTGTTGGTCTATAACAACCGGACTTAAAAATGTCAAGGTGTTAGACGTAAATTAATAAAGCGTAATATTACTAGCTACACTTACAACAATTGTAATATTTTTGACCTTTACGTAAACGCATGTGACATTATGGCTGCAGCGCATAGGTAACACAAACAACTGAACTTAAATTTAATCACCATAATCAAGGCCTGTTTTAAAAATCATTAAATTTTAACATAACAAAAAAACTACTTTAAGAACGACCAAATCGATCGATTTCTGTTGGATGCCATCATCAGATCTTAGTGTCCTTGTCATGGTACCACCATTGGGATATTTCCTTTCCATTAAAAAAGAATCATCAAAATCGGTTCATCAACAACAAAGTTATCCGCGAACACACATAAAACAACAAAAAAATATATGCGGTCGAATTGAGAACCTCTTACTTTTTTGAAGTCGGTTAAAAAGAGAATTATTTGTTTATATAAGTTCATTAAGACTAAGATCAGATTAGTGTATGACTTCGATCTTGGCTTGACTTTGTTTAAAATGGATAACTAGCTGACCCGCTCAACTTCGTTTGCGTCTCTCCATAAGAAATATTTTTATCTCATTTGCCCAACATTTTCGGTCGATACCCCGCTCCTATTGGTCGTAGAGTGACGTTACATTGTCTAAAACCTTCCTCGCTAAATGGGCTATCCAACAAAAAAAGAATTAGCAAAATCGGTTCAGCCGTTCACGCGTGATGTCGTGACCAAGGCAAATAGGGATTCATTTTTAACCGACTTCAAAAATGAAGATTTCTCAATTCAACCGTATGTATTTTTTTTATATGTGTTCGCGGGTAACTTCGTCGTTTATGAACCGATTTTGATGATTTTTTTTTAATGGAAAGGATATATTCCAACAATGGAATATCTCCCGATGGCATCCAAGAGAAATCGAGTCAAACCTTGAAGTCGGTTTTATTTTTTTTTAAATTTTACTTATTACATATATAGATTTTCGTTATGTATAATGTCATTGTGTGTGTGATGACAAATTACGAACAAGGAGTGTCACCAGTCACCACCTCTATTCATCAAGTGGACGTCATAAAAGCCGACTAGGGGTGCAAACTACACGGGCAACCACCAACCCTTCATGCCAGAGTGGTAGGTATACTCCAAAACCTCTTCAAAGCTGATGACATATGATAGACAGAACAGCATAAAATAAATTACTAAACTCTTCGGACACATCGTCTCGTTGCAACGCCAGTGTTTTGTCTTGCGCTTCCTCCATTTCACGACTCTTGGCTCGAACCATTTCTAGCAGGAGGGTGTCGGTATCTCTTTGGCTGTCATTTCTTTCAGAACTGAAATAGAAAATATGTTGCGGAAGAATTTCTGACATTCTAATACCAAATTAGGTTGCAGAGATCAGATTATTCAACTACTGCCAGTTTGTATTCAAAAACACACCTATACGATACTGACCTACTCGGGCTTATACTTACACTCCGATAACCATCCATTTAAAACATTATTTTAAATCTTTCTTTGTTTTTTCTTATTATCTTTTTTTATAGGATAGGGGACAAACGAGCAGACGAAGCGTCTGATGGTAAGCGATTACCGCCGCCTTTGTACACCCGAAACACCAGAAGCGTCATAATCACAACAACAACAAGTGCGTTGCCGGCCTTTTAAGAAGGAATGCGGTCTTTTCTCGAAGGTTTGAAGGTCTAATGGTCCGGGAATATCTCAGGCGACAGTTCATTCCACAGTTATCTGCACTCCTTTTCAATATTATCATTATTTTCCCGAATAGTATTTTTTTTGTTAATGGCAACCTGTTTGACCCCTATTAAGTAAGTGAAACAAACAAAATTGATCCTAATTTTAATTAGATTTTGCCTACCTTTTTTTGTACAAAGGCGTGAGGACATAATGTATGTACGCATGAATATATTTATAATATTTAGTATATTTATCATTAATTAAATCTTAGCCCCCTATAAAGGTAGTCCGACGACCTGGTAAAGGTCGCGATAAGCCGTTGGATATGGGCAGCATTGATTGTCGTGAAGTGGAGAGCCTAGGGAGTTCATATGCAGCAGTGACTTCGACTGAGATCAAGATTTACGACTAAAATCTTTATATATATAATTCTTCTGTGAGTGTGTATGTCACTGAACTACTCTCAAACGACTGGACCGATTTTGATGAAATTTTTTGTGTGTGTTCAAGGGGATCTGGGAATGGTTTAGATTCACAATTTTGTCCGCTGGAAAATGTTTTTTTAATTAATTTTTAGTTTATTAATAGTTATGGCAAAACGACGTTTGCCGGGACAGCTAGTCTTTATATAAATAATTCTTCTGTGAGTGTGTATGTCACTGAACTACTCTCAAACGACTGGACCGATTTTGATGAAATTTTTTGTGTGTGTTCAAGGGGATCTGGGAATGGTTTAAATTCACAATTTTGTCCGCTGGAAAATGTTTTTTTAATTAATTTTTAATTTATTAGTAGTTATGGCAAAACGACGTTTGCCGGGACAGCTAGTACATATATATATATATATATATATATACTAGACTATACTAGACTCCCAACCCGGCTGGGCACGGAAATCTTTGAAATTCTCGGATTTTCTCTACTATAATATGCATGTATTGCATATATAAACCTTCCTCTTGAATCACTCTATCAATCTGAAAACTGCATTAAATTCCGTTGCGTAATTTAAAAGATCTAAGCAAACAGACAGCGGAATCGATTTTCGTGAAGAAGATATTGAAAATGACGAGAGATATTCGAATTTACAATATTTGTACAGTAGTCTAAAAAGGATGCTAATAACATGCTTTATAAAATATAAATGCAGGTATTAGTTTTTTAAGCTACTCAAAAACTCGCTGAACTTGATTCCAGGCCACATTTCTCTGTATATTTAAGTAAACCACACTGACCTCAACATGTTCAATGTGTTCGGGTAACTAATAAAACTTTCGCTCCGTTGCGACAACAGGGTATTAACATCTGCAGTGCTGCTAACTGCGGGTGCAGTCTCGCCATATAATGAGCTGTTCCTTTGTGTGTGTATCCTCATCAGCAACGTTCTATTCGGTGCTGGCTCTTGCCCCATGAATGAAATTCGTCGAGATTGGTCTTCCACCGGTCTATATTTATGAGGAACAATAAGAATCGATTATTTAAAAGAATATATTACAAAAAATAGTATTTTGGTATGAATTTTAACACTATGCAAGGGAAAAACGATCTAAAGGAAATTGTCAATAGCAACTGAACATTGCGCGAATGTCTTATAAAATCGAGGATACATTTTTTTATATTTATTAAACGGAAAGATTCAATACGGCTCGAGAAAAAAATCAAGAGATATGCTTTGGGAAGATATCGATATCAATTCGTGAATATTGCAATGTCTACATATTACGAGGATTGTATAAAATAAAAGGAAATCCGGCCCAAAGCCATTATTCATAATATAAATTAAGCAAATGATAAGAATAAGGTAATATCTTATTAAAACCTGGCTCGGTCTCAAGTCTTTTCAGTAATAAGTATATTAAATCAATATCAGTTGTTTTTATTTATTTGATTGATTATTTACTTACTACTACTTTATCCTACCACTTATGAAGAAACAGTTGAACATAGTATTAATTTTCAAGGTAAAGGGCTTAGGCAGCCTATTGCATTGGTATTATGAGTCATAATATTAGTCACATATTACTACAAAAATGAATATACTAATTTTAATGAAATAGAAAATGCAAATGAAATAAGAAAATGCAACAACAAAAAGCAAACGAGTTCAACAGCGGTATTCTCCACTCCCACCAACTCACTTTCCGTCGTGAATTTCTCGAATATCCATCAGTACTTCATTTTTAGCTATCTAGGGGTTAGATTACTTCTGCTATACAAGATCCAACCATTAATAAAATCCGCGGAGTTGGTACTTATAAATTAAGACTCCATCTACATAAAAAATATATAATCTATTGTAGTGATTAGCGATCCGAAATACTGTCCCAGAGCTTGTGGATTCCATTCACATTCGGGACAACTAATTAAGCGGTGGGTACGGGTACACTTCTAAGTTTGAAAACGAGCGTGTCTATTTATAAAACTAAATCATTATGAGGCCATTCATAATAGGCATTAAATCCGCTGATATACAACAGCGCATAAAGTTTTAAATAAATAAATAAATAGTTTAATATTAATACAGTTCTTGCTTTGGAAGACCGCGGTAAACTAGTGTCATTTGTCCTGATTTTCTGTTGGTAAGTATTGTCGTCTTACATATAAAAGAAAACACTGCTGAAAGTGCTAGTAGTACTGCTACTGGTGACCTTTGAACATTTTTTATTTCATTTGGGAAAAGCGTTTGTTGGTTCACTTAAGTGTATAAATGAACGTGTATTATCTTTTTTCAAGACTGTAGATATTGACTTTTATTTTGCTAATAAAATATTCCTCAACACAGTGAAATGTTTAGAAAGTTTCAGACGGTAAAGTAATGCCTTGTTATTGAAGGATTCAAAAGAAAATAACTGTCACGACACTAACTGTGACAGACGGCGCGATGAGTATAATTTCGAGTAACGCGTTTTCCATTCTCCATAACTCCTCCAAACTATGTCAGTTTTTCTGAAACAAACGTTTTTTTAACACCAATAAAACTTATACATAATATTTTGCAATCGTTTTAGTTTGTCTACTGTCTGGATTAGTTCTGTTATAAATTCTTAACTCAATTATTATTGAAATTGCAGTGCAAAGGAACGGATTAGATAAATGTTATTAATATTCAATTTGTTAGCTGAAGATATTTAAATGTGTGTTCCCAAGGCAAAACTAAAACAGATTTAATAAAACAATATCAGCTAAAATTGACATCTTTGCCGTATTTAGGTACTGAATAGTCTCTTTCCAATCGAAGGTCATCTCTACGTTTTGCTAAGGATCACTAATACAATATGTATGTGGATAGATAAATTAGTAGTAACACAATATCTGCATGTTTATGTACAATGTTTATGGATTCTTTGCACTAAAGTACCACAGTTGTACTATAAAGTTTGAACTTGTTTTGTCGGTTGGTTTTGTCCCGGTAGTAATAGAAATACCGGTGTACCTTAACATTCACAGGTAAAGATTTTTTGCTCTCGTTCTATTTTGGGAAGAAATTCATACGTCACTTACTGCATCTCGGGGTTCTGAGTGTTCATGAATTACATATGTTTATAGTGCATTGCAAATTGTATATTCATTTATATTAGTTTCTATTCTTATGTAAGTTCTGTAAAATTACAGTAGCCCTAGTAAACATAAACAGTGGTAAACTTATTATTTTTTGGTTGCCATATTGACAGTTGATATGACGTAGATAATTTTTATTGATGCTCTAAAATGAGTTTAGCATTATTTTGATTTATTGTTAACAGTTAGCAGAATTTACGGGTGCTGTTGGCTTTAGGAATTCTTTTATTGGCAATAAATAATATTAAAATTACCATTTATAAATACGTCGGGTGATTTATTTATTCGGCACTCAACATCAACAGCTTTTAGCTGTACACTGCTGAACTTACACCTTTCCTTAGAAAACAGGTAAACCTTTTTTCAAAAGAAAACTTGAAACAAACCCCGCAGGACATAGGTCAAGTAAGTTTTCTTTCCCTCTGCAGTGCTGCTTTTTATACGTATATTTGTTAGAAAGAGGTTTGCAAGCGTGACTCAGACTGGCTGGTACATAGATATGGGCTGGTATAAGAGATGACGGATGTTTGAATATGTTTGTTAGGAACATTCTTACTGCTGTGGCTTATATATTCCGTGTTTTACTGTAACTTGATAATCATGAATTCTATTGTGTTTGCCTAATATATTATTTAACAACTACTACATAGTTTTATCTACTAAGCATCAACGTGCGCTTCATCAATATTGATCCCTTAGTCGGCTCATGAGACCCACGTGATGAATAGTGCCTGTGACACTGCGTTATTGTCATACCGTCACACGGGATCCTTGACATCTAGAAAACATATTGTTCTTCACCAAAATCCGTTCAAGGTCTAGCCTCTTTCTCGTATTTGTTAATTACTATACAAATATTGCCGTCTCTCTCCAACGATTATGTGAAGCACGTACAAAGTACATATACAGCGAATATGGCCATCTCTTTACCATGATGTCATAGAGCCATAAGAAATAACAAGAAAAAATATAACATCTACTCAATTATCGAAGATTTAAAGTACCATCTTTACCTTCATTCACCTGGACTTGAACAAGATCATTCATAACATGATGGTCGGTCTCATTCTTAAACTGGTCGACAGGTAAAACCTTTTCTAATTTTTTATTTATGGTGCTGTTTCTTATTAACCCAGTAAAATTGAGACGAGAAATTTTCAACTTCTGTTTTCTATCGGCCTTTGACTTTTTTATAAATTACATTTTACATTCCAAATGATACTTTTATCAAATAATTGATTAAACAGTCAAAACAAAGGTGTCAGCATTACACTGAACATTTACAATTCTATGAATGATTTTTTGAGTTTTATTCGAAAATTTTAAAAATGATATTTTTACCGTGCACGCTTCGGCATGCATGGATCTGCTCGACCGGAGTAATACCACGGCCTCACAGAAGACCGGTGTGAATCAGCACTTGCTCTGTGTTTCACTAAGTGAGTGAGGATGCCGGAGGCCCATACCACAACTCATCATCCAAAGACCGGCAACGTACTTGTGACGCCTCTGGTGTTGCGATCGGGCGATCCGTGTGCCCGATACATATTCCATAAAAAAAACACAAAACAAAACAGTCATGAGGACTGCCGACAGAAGTGAAAACTCAAAACCATAAACAAACTGTTGTTTAAGTTCATCTGAAATGAACCTCTTTGCTCTTTAAATAAAAATAATATGCTTATTGTGATGTTGTAAAAATATAAGTCTAAACCTGTTTAAACTTATCAGTCATGTCATATTAGACATCAGCTGTCACCATGCACATTCGGGCAAGGTCCGTGCGCGGTCTTAGGACAGGACGCGTGTCCTGACGCTAGTTTAACACTTTTTACCCATCCCGAAATAAATTATGCTAAAATATACAACGCCCCTAAATAAGTTTTCAGTTCAAAATGTTTTCAAGATGCTAAAAGAAAATTTGATTACTGGTTTGGGATAAAGCCCTAAAGTCTATAAAATAATGACACAAATCGATGTAAAAGGTAGATTTTAATTGTGTCAATTTGGTAATCTTTCATATATTTCAAATGCGAAAGTTTGTAAAGATGAACGTATAGATGTTTGTTACTCTTTCACGCAAAAACTACTGAACGGATTTAGATGGAATTTCAGTAAAGTAGCTTATGTATCGGAATAACACGTGGCTATTTACAATGATAATCCACATACATGCAGGTGGAATAAATATTCATATCGACTCATAAGAGTTCTTTCTCCTCAAATTATCTTATTAAGTTACTTTAACCGAATTACGTCTTGCCAAATAGGCTGTTTTAAAAAAAGGCTTTTTTTTAAGTCCAAAGTGCTTTCAAACTTAAAACCCCTTAGGTATAAGTGTCATAAATGGGACTATATGATAAGTATTATGTAATGATAATAACAGTTTAGTATTTATTCCTTTTCAGGTTTTGTCATCAGCCAGAATAATTCTAAAGCTATTACTTTAAAACAAACTGGTTTAATTATATATAAAGTTATAATAGTTGTTGTTCAGAACACGATTGCCTTGAGATCTATTGACCTGTAACGAGCGAGCCAACCATCTAGCACCACTTATTGCTTTAGATATTTATCTCACTACCAACTTCAAGTAATATATAACAACAAAGAAACAAAAGAAATCCAATGACAGTTACGAGTATATTTCTAAAGTCCAAGTCCCGTTAAGCAAACTTAAACCTATGGCCTGCACAATTGTCTACGGTTAATGTCCCTATTCATAGTTGACGGATTCGTGAGACCGATCCCGGTATTGTCATAAGAGCAGAGCATTTGTTTTGTGTCAGCCAGCGTTTAAGTGTAATGCATTTCGATAAGTAATTTGATTTAAGTTGTTGTGTCGCTGTCAGGCGGCGGCGGGGGCAGCAGGCCTGTCTCCTGCGGAGTCGCGCTGCTGTGTACGTCTCGCGTTTAGTCGCTCCGATCGCGAACACCCGCGTAGACGTTGCCGCATCCCGCGCACCACTCTCATGTAACACGCTAAACGATAACGTGCTCTATTTAAACGTAACAATCAGTCTAAACGCACAACTGAATCCATTCACACTAAGTACGGACCATTATCGGATAACATCGATACCGTCCCGAATTGGTGGATTCGTCGGGTCAGTTGTATCCAAACCGGCTTTGTAACCATATGATCGACATCACATTGGAACTGTTCAGGCCTGATTTCCGATATCGGCGAACAGTCACGATGTTGATATTCAACTGAAAAGTGTGCCCGCTGGATTTTAATTTTGATTGGATATTTTGGAACATGACTCAGTGACAGAAGACTTTACAAGTGTCTGTGATTATTTGTTTGTGACATGCTTATTTTGGAGATGTGAATGTTGACGTTGCTTTTTGCGTATTTGTGCAGCAGTTAAGTGCAATGGCTGGTGCTAGTGAGGAGAGTGGCAGTGTCGAGGAGGCTACGGCGGTGTCCACGCCGGCCGAAGGACGCAGTAAACGCGGCCTAAGTGGGTCCATGTCACTGCGTACACGCAAGCTAGGCCGGCGCCTCTCGCGCAGCATGTCCATCGTTGCATTAAAACTACCAGAAAAGGCACAGAGTATTACGCGATCATCGTCAAAGTTGATGAGGTCTGGTAGCCGAGATAAAAAGAATAGATCCTTCGAATTGTCCATAATATTGCCGGACAAAACACAGAAACAGGTAAATAGATAGCCTATTATAATTTTAGAGCGCTGATAATAATTTACTGATTAGTTTAATAAGTAATGATGTTGTCGATATAGATAAAGCGTTATCTATACGTTAGTTTACAAATAGTACCAACTAATAATCACGTAGTGAGGAATTATGAAATATTGCTTTTGTCAAACACCACTATGATCTTTTTGTCATCTAAGTTATTATATTACTAGTCATACTCTATTTAGATAAATAATACACGAAACTATAAAATATGAATGATCTCACTCTCAACCCGTTGTTAATAAACCTACTTTGACAGAACAACCTTCAGTAAAGTATTACAAAGCTGTTGGTTACTTAAATAAAATTTTAAAAAGTATTAAGTGTTGCAAATTAAGTTCCTACGTTATTTTTCTTTAAGCAGTTTAATTAAAAAGATCCAGAATAATTTAATTAAGAGAATCCAGTGCTGAATACGAGTACTGTCATTTTCATATTTAAAAGATTGAGACGTGATTCTGAAGATTTTTTTACTTGATTTGTTCGTAATGTTACTTCGTACTCGTACTTACTACTATTAAAATACCGTCCAAAAACATGGACTTTTTTAAATAGAGTTCATTTTGTTTGATTGATTTATTGGTTTGTGTTAAATGAGTATGAAACTTTGAGTAGATTTGGAAAAAAATTAACAAGTTTCTTCACAAAATGGATGTTACTTTGTACTTACATTTTAGGTAGGTAGTTCGCTTGGAAGTTACATGTGGCATGCATTTCAATATGCTGTTTACTGAGTCACTGCAAAACAGAGTGTTTCGACACCGCCTACTATTGCCTACAGCGTTGATTTCTCCATTGATACTCTAATGAGGTGCATTACCTTCGAATCATTTGTTGAACATTGTTTACTTTTGTCAATGAAGCGAAGAATGGTTTGATGCCGGATGGTGGGACTATGGGAGGACGTGCGCGCTTTTGTACGTACACAAAGCCTTCACTAGTGTAGGCTACCGATTGATCTTTATCAAACAGCGACGTGATGTTTGCAAAATTAACCTAAGTAGATAAAATGTACCTATCATATAAAATATACACGTGACTCTCACATATCAGCTTGACCCGATTGTGTGCAGAAGCAGTGTAACGACTTATTGCAGTAATATTTAAGATTGTCGCGGTTTGCGGTAACTTCGATCGTGGTTAAAGATCATGGTGAAGTGATTATGGTTTTTTATAACATTGACTTTTTAGTCAAACTTCCTTTAAATCGAAGGTCGGTATCGGTTCCGGCCCTAGATCTTTTAATTAGCTTTGGGCTAATTAATACTAACATTGAATACTACCGTTCGACATTTTTATTGCTACTGGTTGTTGCCGACTTGATTGTATATGTAAGTGGCGGTAAGTAATACGATAAAAGTATCAAATTAAACGAGAGGTTATTAGTTCGAAGTAACACGTAGGTATTTAGTTATAGTTATTATGTTACCAGTAGTTCTCGCATGTCCCAGTGAGTGTTATCAGCTCTTGCAGTACCTTACTGAGAGATGTACAATAGCAAAATCTGATCGCCCGATGATGTTTTTTAATTCACTTTCATGTAGAAGCTTTTACTTTTTCCACTATCTGGAGATGAGGAAAAGGGATGGGATTTGCCGATTGGGTACACGTTAAATAATTCACCAGTATTGAACGGACTGCATCCACATGATGTTTGATCCACAAATATGCCTAACCTGACGGTAGTGCTTAGGCATAACCCTACAAGTTATATTTCCAAAAACCCCGGCGAACAATAGCCATCTTTTGATTAGAAGGTAAACTTTCGCGGTTCTTGCTCTCTGATAGTTAGAACAGAACAGCACGTCTCAAAGTTGCTTCATGTTTCTGAAGGTCGAATATCGGTCTGCGCTCTCCAAAATGTTCTGCGACATGATAGAGTACTGGTTATCTCCAGATCTTTTCTCTCTTCAGTTGGTTTTTAATAAAATTAAGGGTAGGTATTTAAGTAGATACTTTGCTTTTCATATTATTATCAAACCTATATTTTGAAACGGCGGCTTTAATTTCTTATCACACTTAAGCAAAGACAAGTAAGTTTGTCAATAGGCTGTATTGCATTACGAGTGACTATTGTGATGTGCCTTTCTAATTGTCACTGTAATTTTGGAATTTAGAATTTAAATACTTTTTGGTAATAAATCCTCCTTGCTAAGGAGAAATAGGCTTCTCCTTAGCTAGTCCAGTTGTGGACCATTGAAGGATGATGATATTATAGAAATTGGTTTAAAATAATTCTGTATTAAATTGTAATATAAGGCTTTTGCAATAATTACAATAATCATCACACTAATATTATAAAGGCGAAAGTTTCTGAGTGTGTTTGTGTATGTTTGTTACTTCTTCACGCAAAAACTACGGAACGGATTTGGATGAAACTTTACACTAATATAGCTTATACATTAGAATAGCACATAAGCTACTATTTGCCGCGAGAACCGATATAAACGCGGGCGGAGCCGCTGGCAACAGCTTGTATAAAATACAACTTCGATAGTGTAGTATCATAACAACATAAAAAACTAAAATTCAAGCATTAAATGGTTTATAAATGTTCAAAGGTATTTTTTATTATTATTATGTATAGCGATGCGATTAAGATAATCAACAAATATCCTATACACACATTATAGCAATAAAAATATTTGAGTAAACATGAAACATGCAAATGTACGTATAACATTATTTTATCGGCTAAACAGCTAAAATAGAAACATTCATTGCGTAGGAGGTATAATATATTATTCATTTAATGAATGGCCGAATTTACATGTCGCGTCGGTAAACACATTATAAAACAGATTGTCTTGCATTAAGTAATTATTTGTACTAAACAATTATCCGCAAAAAATCGTTATACATTTCAACCATTCCATAAATTGGAGATAAAATTCGTGAGATTTTCATCACTGTTTGACAACTAATACATAATTAGGACAATGACCCCCGTGAATTAAAAATGGTTTGAGATTAATGACGAAAATTTAATCTTTTATCTAATTATTTGAATTAATACATTTATAATACATGCATAGTTTCTAGCTACTTAATTAATATTTAGCTTAATCTATGGTTAGAACAAACGTTCTAGAACTTCGATGATAATAATAGAGTTGTGTTCTTTTTGCTTCAAGGTCGTCTTTGTCGGTACATTTACCTGCCTCAGAAAATCTTTCATTAAAACAAAAGCTTACTTTTAATTTTTCTTAGAAATAAAAGACAAAGAGACGTAAATCAGTGAATTTAAAAAACCAATAAAAATCATGTAGTTTGTTTTGTTTAATTAACGTTTTTGGATATCTGGGGACACGGTCGTGCCCCCGCCAAGACGAGCCTACCAAAGCGCTAGGGCAGTACCTATCTTTTCTCGAAGTGTTCCGTCGTTTTTTGAACTCTCACAACTTTGGTTTCCGATATACAAGATCGTTCAAATTCTATTGTACCTAAAAAACATCGATTTCGTCAATGACACACTGATGATCATCAAAACTGTTAGGGTACTTCCTGATGAGCTAGAAAGCTGAAATTTGGTATGTAAACTAAATTTAGTATAAAAACCACAAAATAATCATAAACCTATTACTTTTGCCCCCCAACCCCCAAAATTGGGGTGGGGAGGAGGTGAAAGTTTGTGTGACACTCTCACAATTTTTTATGCTAGAGGTTTTTTTTGGTATACGGATTTTTTCGAAAGAAGGTGTACAAGAAATACCATCCCAGAAAAAGAAAAAAGAAATAATTCTGCCTTAAGCAACTTTCAAAGAGAAATTAAATCCTACCAAAACCATTTTCCAGTAAAATGATTAGGGTTGGTAGAGTTATGGCGTGTAGATTCAGAAGCTTGGCTCTACATGGAATCTGTTAACTTTTTCGCAGGCTAAATATGCAGTCGTTGGCAACATTTTACATGAAAATGTTTTTGGTAGGATTGTTTTTTTTTGTTTTTGTTGTCTGTAAATTCAATCAGTCTTTCTTATTTTTAATAATGCTGAATAATTATCTAGACGAGTTTCTCAATGATCAATTTTAGATTTATTTTGAGTGCAGTGTAGGAAGTACCACAGACTATGAAGATAATATAAACAAAGCATAGAAATGTATTTTACTAAACTGCGAGGGAGGGAATATAAAATCCATATTTTTAGATGTTTTAAAACAAAAGCTGTGATGATAGATCTAAAATTTAAGCGTTGTGTGTGTGTGTATCGTTTAAACGAATAAATGCTGAAGCGAAGCATTTAATTGATAAGTAATGTTATTAAACCTCGTTGTAATATTGCAAATATTTTGTTTATCAAACAACGACAATTATGAGTATCTCGAATGCATGTTCAACTATAAACAAAGTAAAGGAAAGGTTGATCGATTTTTATGTTTTAAATCAAAGTGAATCAAAGTAAAATAAAATAAAGGCTAAAAAAATCGGTCTGCGTTAGGCATAAAAACTTTTTCTAAAAACATGACCAAAAAGGATGTGACAATGGAACATGAAACCTTTCTACACATAAACAAAATTGATACTGGCCGTTTTGACGTTTAGTTAGAAGTGTTAACACAAATAGATCGTTTTTTGTTTTTTCGGAAGACGGTCCCCATTTCATCTCATCCACATTTTTTATATTTTATATCATTAATTTCAACACGACGAAGACTAAATGACTTGAAGACTTATGATTTGAAGACTATAAACACTTGACATTGGCAGAAATAGCTGATCCGAGAGATCCGGCTGGTTGCCTTTTCATCAAAGAAGAAGAAGAAGTAGTCTTTATTCTAATAATACCATATTGGCAGGTGATGCAATCGTATGATTATAGGTTATCTAATACAGAATGAACTCGTTCATTGGACCCTTAACACGCTAATGATATAAAGACTCTCCAGTCTCTTCATATTTAACTGGAATAAGGATGACCGCCTACGTGATGCACAGACTGTGGTCTCAGATGCACGTAGCGGAAATTAATCCAGACAGTGAAATATGATGATAGTTTCAATTACTATGATTTTTTTATAGCCAATTGAAGATGCATACAAGATTTTGTATCACGTCTCATTTTGATTGTTTTAACTTTAGATTGATCTTTACCTTTTACTATAAAGAAACTAACAAGTATAGTGGAAAGAAAGTTTATCTTAAACAGTACTTACTGTTTGGGATAAACTACAAAATTTACTTATAGAATCTTCTATTTCCTTAACATAGAATTTAAAATGAAATCTTAAATTTCTTCCACATGAAAACAGCCTACTCCTTTTTCAAAAGCAGTTTAATTCATCAGTTGCAACTTGCAGGCATTCATTGGGGGCATTGGTTAGGTACCTACTTCGTTTTATGAATAAATTGGTAACTTTTTCACAACGTTAATATCTTACAACATTTTGGTAATTGAACTTGATATTTATCAATATTGATTACACGTGTCATATGCATGCAATCTATGTAAATTTTAAAGATATCACGTACTCGCATAATAAATATATTTTAATGAAATGATAGCATGAGAAAGTATGCATGCATCACTTTTACGTTGCGAAGTCGTTAGCAGTAAGTAAGGCTTACTTACTTAAGGAACCATAAAAACAAATAGCTCTAATGTATAATGATAGACGACAAATAGTAAGAGAAAGTGATGTCGCAATACATGCGTTCGTACATGGTGGACGATTAAGTAGTGAACGTTCCTCATGCGGGTAACATTGTACCTAAATGTACTCCACTTAATTGGATACAGTTAATTCGTGGCATGTCTATATAGCTTTATATTAGGAGAGCACGTGTACTCGATCGCATTGGTCACGTTTGCTCACAAATGACTTCGAGATGCTGAGAAACGATCTGGCCTAAAACAATCATATTGACATGGATTGGAGCTCGCTGCCAATAATAATTGACGCGTTTTCGAAACATTTGCGCCAGATTCTAATTGACTGTCGTTAGCAAAGATCTTATAAAGATGAAGATTTATAGACTTTACTAAAACTGCAAAGTGAACGTATATAATATTATATATATATATATTATATAATACTCATCGTTGTCGGTACTTTCATCTTTATTTACGAACAATGCTTCGCTTTTATGACTAAAGAGTTTGTAGCGTGGGGTCCTCAATAAAGCCATTATAAAAATAATTATTCAACTCTATATAATAGTAAGTGTATTAAAAAAATAAACAATATGAGTAAAAAAGTAAGGCCATAACGTAATTTATTTGATAACAAACAGTGGTTACTGTTTTATGCAAACAATAGTTCAATGACTTCGAAGAGTTATGTACCATTTCTTGACTTTTTGTTTTAACGGATTAATTTTGAAAGATTAACAACATTTTTGCAACATACAGAGGTAATAGATTTTTAAATTGGGTTTTTCATTTATATTTGCTGAAAAATATTTAGATTAAAAAAGTATTCGTGGGTTGAACAGCTGATAATATGGGAAGCGTTAGTTTTTTCAACATACTTATGCTTGACAAAAAATGGTACACTTGAGATAGCAAAGAGTAGCGTAGTTCTGATAATTGAGAATTTTAAGGGATAGTAATGAATAAAGTTTGTAAATACTAGGAATTACTTTGAACCAAATCACTGAAAACAACTTCGAATTCCGTCTTTGCTCAAGTTGTATAGGTTCTTGTAACGTACAAGCGGGCGTTAATAAACAGGCTAGGCTGTAGACAAGGTATTGTATAGGCCAGAGGGTATCGCTTACAAGAGACTATTATTTAGAATTGAAGTTTATCTAAAACAGTTAGATCTCTATCGTAAATAGAATGGCAAATACAAAAGTGAGATTGTTCTGTTATTTGTTTCTTGATTACTCTTTAACTATTTAATCTATTGTCGAGGAGTTGTGCTTATAATAAACAAAATAAAATAGAGCACCTTTCATTTAGGAAAATACAGTAGGTACTTTATTAGAGTATATAGTCAGTAATTTGAGACACACCACTTATCGGTTTACCGAGGACGCGGTTAGCTACAGACGAGCCATATGTGCTGAGGCATGGCTCTCCCACGACTGAATTGTTCCCAAGGGATAGAAAAGACAGAAAGACTTACGCGAGACAAGCCACAAGCAAAACCTAATTTTCTGTTGGAGACAAGACGGTGTATTATTCGTTGAACTTTAGAACGCTCCTCGTACTGACTCCGCATTATTTTGTGAGTACGGTTATTATTATAGATAAGTAAAGTTTTATAGTTTTGTATGTGGACAGCTTATAATTCATTCCCGAAATTTTGTACTACGGATAACGGGCCCGTTACGTACCTGCAGGACTGATTGTTCTTTTTTAAAATTAATAATATAATCGCCTCTTTTCCAAATAAATGCTAGAGAATAACAATTAAAAAGTAGAAAGAATTGTGTTTTAAATACTCTGAATAAAAAAAAAAACAGAATAAACGTAATACGAGATTTTTTCCCCTCCCACATACCTAACCTATTATCACCACAGACTGGAACTGATGTGAAATACCTACTTACAAAAATAAGAATTTAAAAAACGCATGTTAAAACAAGACATTAGACATCATATCTGACATTGTCCTGCTTTCTCTCAGCTAAGATATCAGTGCCAAAAAAAAACAATTTTTCAAATGTTGCCCTATTTCTTTAAAACTGTCATTGTAGCAGTGCGGTAACATTAGATAACTAGGTATCTTCAAAAAGTATAATCTAAAAATCTAAATAGTTTTATAGGTTATTTTTTATAATTTACGAGTCATTATTTCTTATTATGTGTCAACTATTGGGTGCCAGTTTTATTTTTTAAACCAATTTACATACTGTAAAACTAAAATATTTTGTAATTTGTGTATAAACACAGAAGTTATCACCACTTGCATTAATTTCTACTAGTCTCTAGAACGTCATTGATTATGAATGAGAATATTAAGACATTATGCAGTCTCACGAATGGATGCGAATCGATTTACTTAGAAATTGCATATTATTAATAACACTTACAGAACTGGATTTAGTTACGGAAATAAACAATCCAGTTTTAATTCCAGAGTATTTTCTTGTTTTATTGAACTGATTGCACTCTTCTAAACTACTAAACTAACTAACCGATTTTCACGTTTTGTTTTTAAACGTGTGTTATGCTGCCATGCCTAAGATATAGTCAGCATCAAAAATATCATACAATTTAGTACGGAACTCTCTTCAAGAAAGTACGACTAGCAATATTCTGGTTTATTTTCATATTTTATTTCATTGTTTGTAAATATCATACAGTCGGTTTGGATAGGTGCCATCTCGTTAATCGGTAGACGACATCATAGTCGATTATTGTTTATAATGTTTAGACGAAATTAGATCATATTTGTGTATTAGTTGTAAACAAATAGTAAGTTATAGTAGAGATGATTGGATAGTACGTAATTCGGTAGTAAATAATTACTAATTTCAAATACAAAATGTAAACTATCGTAATTGAATTATAGTAAACAGGTCTGTCGTTCGAATTTAGTTATAAAAGCTTCTTTTCAATATTGTTTCTTCTTAGTGGCACACAAATGGTAAATTTGTTTCTTTGCTTTTATAGGCTACTTTTGTTCTTTCATCGCGACTTTTGCTATAGAGGAAGAACTTTCAAACTATTCTGATTTACTTTTGATTTATAATCATCGAGGTTGCCATAAATGAAGTTTGTAAAGCGTTACGCTTGATACTTACGACAATAACAAATGCAAATCTGTTATTGTCTCTGGTGTAGAGTCAAATGGGGTTTGTAGATAGAACTCAAAAGTCACGTCTCTTAACCGTTAATATTTTTATGTAAGGCCCTGCCAAAATGATTCTACTCTGCCTGATTGAAAACATAAGCAGAATCCAAGAGTGGTGGTCACCATACTCATTGCGAATGCAGACAATACAAGAATGCAGCATGGTGCATGGCGGCATAGTGATGCTTCTGCATCATTGAGCCACCGGTCTCACACTCACCAACAAAACACGACAGAACGAACGCTGTCATTTTAAGCTGATTTTCTCTGCGAGAGTAACCCGTAGTCGAGCCGGCCCGTTCGTGCTGAAATCAGCGTGGCTCTACTGCTTGCCGTGACTCTACTACTTACACCGTTTTGGAATGCAACGCTTATTTACTTCATTTTCACTTAGATGAGTACATGTCCATCAAAACAAAAAAGTCTCTGGTCCATTGGTTCGTGATCTAGATGGCGTATATGATTAATACCCAGGACGAATTAATTGTGATAAGCACTATTTTGTTATTATTTTGTTCTGTATCTGGGTGAAATTAATTCATAGTATGACGTATGTATATGTATGTTTATCTACGGTCTAGTTACTATAGTACAGATGCCTAGTTCTGGAGCAGACGATCTTGTGTGAGTTGTGTAAAATTATCAAAAACGCTGAAGTGTAAAGTATTTACTCATCATAATCGTCCAACAGAACCAACAGCCATTATGAAACATTTAACTAGCAAAAAAAATGTAAATAATTGAAAAAAGTACAGACAACAAACCAAGAAATGTATTTTAATTAGCGAAATGAAAGTGAAGATTTAAACTCATTAAAATATTGCAATGCCTACATCTGAATGAATTGAGACGTTCTAAATTATGATAAGAAGGGAGATTTTGTAATAAATTTATAATCAGCAAAATTATGGAAAAAAATTATCGGTACGAAATATTAAAAAAGTTCTTTTTTTTTAAAGTAGTTATTCTACATGCGGCAGAAAGTCGCAGCTAAGCGGAGTTTATAGATATAGAGTAGGTACTGTTGATATCTGTTGATGAGAATCGAAAGGACTACGAGCTGTGACGATATTGATGTTGAGAGCATGTATAGTAAAAAATCTAGAAACGTCAATAGACGCAGTATGGCCTATAGTATTTTATAGTAATATAGGCTCTATTAACGTTAAGGTAAATTTGATATAGAAACACTTTCTTTTGTTCACATAAAAGATGAAACTATTCTTGATACTCTTCTGCAACTCAGAACACATAAATGCAATATTTCATGATCGTCGGTTGTGTAGTTAAGGCTTGAAAGCGTAATTAGTAAACTTACTCGTATCACCATTTCCGCAAGAAAACTCATTGCTGGATATAGGCCTCATCAAGGGTTCGCCACAATAAACGATCTTGTACTGTCCGAATGTTAGTTCAAATTTGTAAATTAAGATCAGCCAAATGACTGAAAATTCAGTTACAGTTCTGTTTGCTATTGTGCTCGACGGCTGTTTACTCGTTGTTAAAGAAATCCGTACCGATCGAGCTAAGGTCTCGAACCTACGATGACTATCACTTTTTGTATCTAAAGCAGCGGTTTAACCGGTCCAGTGCGAATGGGAACTGGACATGCGCGCTCTATGCAATACATTAATATAGGAGCGTGTGTATCGTTGTGTTCAATCTTCGAGATACTCTATAGTTCTTTTTTATAATGGCTAGGAATCCTTTGCTTAATTTTAGTATAAACTTCTACCATTCATAGGTTACCTTTTTATCCGACTTCAAAAAAAGAAGGAGGTTCTCAATTCGACCGTATATATATATATTTTTATGTGTGTTCGCGGACAACTTCGTGTTTATGAACCGATTTTGATGATTCTTTTTTTAATAGAAAGGAGATATCCCAACGGTGGTACCGTGATCAGGAAACTTAGATCTAATGATGGCATCTAAGAGAAATCGAGTCATACCTTGAAGTCGGTTTTATTTTTGTTAAAAATCTTTTTAATTAAATAATATAACTGAAACTTGTTTTTTTTTGGCGTAATTATAGTTAAACTGTGACACTGAATTCAAAACGTATGTTGTATATATGTGTTATTGTTACTTCCGAATTTACTGATTATATAATGTACACAAATACGTTTTAAATGGCATTTTAACGTTGGTTTATCCTACTTTAATATTTATTTCATTATTGAACGGTAAACGATGACAGTTAATATGTCACAAACAGTAAGTGTAAACGATAAAAATGTTACTTCTGCATAATTACATTTTAATTTTTTTACATCTTAAATACAGCATACATTTATAACTAAACTAGCTGAGCCCCACGGTGTTACCCGCGGTTATTGTTGTACCGCGAGTAATGCCGCGGGACAGAGTTAGTCTAAAAAAAGTAGCCTAAGTTACTCCCTGGATATTGGCAGTGAAAGTCCCGTCAAAATCAGTCCAGCCGTTCCAGAGATTACCCGAAACAAACAGACAGACAGACATACCAACATTTTTTTCCCACATTTTTGGTATATGTACTTTGCATAAATATATGCATATGCATTTAGTAAAAAGCGGTTATTTTAATATTACTCCAATTTTATTTATTTGTATAGATTAATCGCTGTTTTATGAAGTCAAATCATTCTAGTTAATGGTTATTTGAAATTGCTATATGAAGTAGCGACGTTGCTAACGTTTAATGGGGAGCTGATGGAGTTGAAGAACTGTAAACAAATCTTTTTTTTTTCTTTTCATCTTATTGATTAAAATGAAACTAATTAGAAATAAGTATAAAACGTTTATTCCAAATTTCTTCCACCCCCTTTTCCTTCCTGTTAATAAGAACCATTTAATTCACATTTTCGCGTCTCAATTAAGTTATGATAATAAGTTCTGCAAGGTTTTTTAATATCTATATTAATGTTTTTCAATATCTCTTTCTTCTTCAAGAACCAGCTGATTCTTCCTAGTGACTTTCACTATTTACTCTCTTCAAGGTCAATAAAAAGCCATGCACGCTGATATTCACATACGTTTTCAAGATAGAATCACCGATGCTAATATAAACTCACAAATTTCACCTTCCAATAATTCACACTAACTTTTTGTGCTAGACATATGTAAATGTATAATAAAGCATCTTAGCCAGTCTTCACAGCTAAATGCGAGTTAACAAATTAGTTTCGTTATGTAAATACAGTGAAAGGATGTTAGCAGTCGTGAGTTTTGTATCAGTAGTCTAGTACATTTTGGAGCAAAAACTTAAAACTTTTTATTGATATTGTACGATGATATCTTCCTATGGATATTAAGTTTTAAAATTACTAAGCCAGTTTTAAGCGAAATCGTTCTCAACTTTTATAACCTCAGGGTATTCTCCGAAGGATCAGGACATCTCTCGATGCATAACTTGCGTCTTGGCGTGTCGCGCATCTCATTTTTTGAGTGGACCTAGACTAGGTATATTTCATGCTAGCCGTGCCACACAACCTCGTTTGTGTCTCCTATTGCCCGTAGCGTGATAATTTTCCCTCGTTTTCGAAACATTCTCCATTGGTGCTCCGCTCTTATTGGTCTTAGCGAGATGATATATCTAACACTGAAATAATTTTTCAAATCGGTCTAGTAGTTCTTGATATTATCGCGCTCAAACAAACAAACAAACTCTTCAGCTTTATATATTAATATAGATAGATTACAGATAGTGTAGTGTAAAAAAAGCCAATACCACCCTATAGCGATTGCTAGCTACACGAAACGTCAACCTTACTCACCGTCTTTTGTCTGTCTCATTCTTAACCTCATTAAATACTTTCCATGTAGTGCCGTATACAATTGTCACTCCCACTTAAAAATATACAAGTAAGTAAAGGTACAGTAGGTAGGTAAGATCGTAGTGAATGTAATTTGGAATTTTTGTTCCGTCACAGATTAATTTGGTGATACATGTACAAATTTAAGTATTGCTGATACTATTAATAAATTAACCTTTTCTTGTTCTTTTAGGAGTACATAAATCATCATAGATCTAAAATCATAATAACATGGGCTCAAAGTAACTACGCCGTTGCCAGTGGTGCATCTTATTCTAAATATAGTATTCATAGAGATACAAAATAACGAAATAAAGCCCGCGGCTTGAACACACAGCTTTAACATATCGTGTGATAATTTGGCTGCTTCCCAAATGTCTTAGTGCAAGTTCAGTGGTGAAATGAAGTAAGAGTATGTTTACACAACGTTCATAACAAATAGTCCTGTTTAGAATATTTATAACATTTAATTTTATATAAACAACTTCATTGCACACCACTACAGTAAAATTTGAACAGAAATACAATACCTATGCGCCCTCAACTGAATATACGTGGTACGATTTAGGGGTAATACTAGTATTTATCTCGTAATACAAGTACGTAAGTTTGTATTGTATCTATTACTGATAAGTTTCGTTATATCACTTGATTAACAGAGCATTAGAATTATATCATTGGGTATTGTGCTGTAACGCAATAAGTTTTACTTAATATTTATTTGTAATTAGTTGAATCGGTATTCAACAACCTGTTCCGTAATAGGTAAAGGTGTATTGAGACATGGACATGAAATATTCAACGATAAATTGACTAATTATTTAAATTTGAGTATTAATTATTTGTAGGAAATGTAAAGTTTTATGTTTGTTGAAACAAACACGTTTATCACGGGATTAAAATAATTGTTTTTGAATGTTATTTGAGTTAAAGCTATACCTAAACTTTGTAACAAATTTTTCTTTGTATGGTAGTTGGCAACACCCAAAAAACGTGTTTGCCTCTCTTAAGATGTTCATTGCTAGTGATAGTGATGTATCAGGTAACCTTCTGCTAATCTGTTTGTTCCCGTATCGATTAAACTAAAAAGTCAGATAGATATCACGTAATAAGCGAAAGTTGCTACTTTATTACCCATGAAATAATTACACCGTACATATTACTTTGTTCTCTTAAATTATGTGGATATCATTGAGGATTAACAAGATTTCTTACGAGGTGCAAGTCCATAGAAGAATTAAATTTTATTGTGACGTACTGTAATAATAATGAGAAACGTTGAAAGAGATAAAACTTGTTTACAATACAAATCTGCATACCGACTGACATTTATTAATGTGTCGAGTCGCTCAATTGTATGGAGGGCGTACTTACATTGGTAGATAACGACTCCGATGCGATATATTTAACGGCGACGCCCACAGTGTCGTAACTAACCTGACTCTGATATCCTACGAAAAATATGTCTTATTATATGCCTACTAGCTGGTGTTTCAAGTTATAACTAGACACATATATAATGGCATTTTGAATGTACGCATTAGTTAACGCTCCCTGGTTCATTCAAAATGAGGAAGTACATGAGTACCCTAATTACCCCACCGTATTTGAGGAAATCAACATGAATATAAAACGCTACGCTGAACGACTAGCCATGGATCCAAATCTTCTCTGGCTACAGAATTGTTAGATATTTCCAAGAACATCAACAGGCTAATAGAAGGATATGTTGTGGCATGGCATGGCACGACAAATGCCAATTGCGCACTCAAATAAACTGATTAGTCCAGTTAGGACTGATGGCAATTCAAAAAACAGAAAAAAACCTAGAAATACATCCTCGTCATATGTCCCCTCTTCACAGTAAAGGTTTTTATCAGCAATAAATTAATAAAAAAAACCGGTGAATCAGGATGTTAATCTCAAGAAGCCCAAAAGAACTATACGTGCTTTTAATTCGGAAGGTTTCCATTGTTATCGTTCGATTCCATCAAGTCTCAAACCGTCAGTGGTCTTACTTATACGAAATAACTAACCGATCCACGCAACCTCGTTTGCATCTCCTATTGTCCATAGCGTGATAATTTTTCCCCGTTTTTCAAACATTCTGCATTGGTGCTTCGCTCCTATTGGTCTTAGAGTGATGATATTTAGCTTATAGCCTTTTTTGATAAATGTACTATCCAAAACTGAAAGAATATTTCAAATCGGACTAGTGGTTTCTGAGGTTAGCGCGTTTAAACAAACAAAGAAACTCTTCAGCTTCATAATATTAGCATAGATTTGAAACATTGATTGTTGTACGTCTATTACAGAGCAATGTAATGTGATACGTGTTAATAGACTTTTTAGTAGATCCTTTACCAAAAATAATAATGCAATGTGTATACATATATGTAGTTAATCAAAGTATATCGTATCGGTATCGTCTTCGACTCCAATGAAAGCCTTTGTACTTATGTCACTGTAATGTTTTGGCAGGGCAAACGCTAGTTTAAAATTTGGCAACAAATTCTTATTCCTGACAGGTCTTAAACGGCCATAAACATTTGGCACTGTTTCAAGTAGCCATTATTTAGAAGTAACTAATAGGGTACTTTAGAAACTAAGACTAATACCTGCTTTATATTAGATAATCCTATCCTACTTAATATTATAAATGCGAAAGTTTGTAAGGATGGATGGATGTTTGGATGTTTGTTACTCTTTCACGCAAAAACTACTGAACGGATTTGGATGAAACTTTACAGTAATATAGCTTATACATCAGAATAACACATAGGCTACTATTTGCCGCGATAACCGACGTATACGCGGGCGGAGCCGCGGGCAACAACTAGTAATACATACTTGTAAAGTATTATTTTCGTTACGTTAGCAAAACCTACACGAATTTGCGGTCCACACGTATTTTCTACCAATGATTGATCACCTGCACTACGCACTTGCACTCGCACTAATAAAAGTGAATACGGGTCTTATCATGTACTAGTTGTGCCCGCTACTTCGTACACGTGACATTTGGATTAACAAGTTATTTTTAATTTTTCATAGTTTAAACCTTCCCTGGACTACGACAAACATTTCAAAACTAAAATCAGCTAAATCGGCCCAATTGATTTTTATATATAAGATTACTTACATATACGCCTAATGGGCCATAGATCTAGATGCAAAAGTTTTACAAATAAAGATGTAAATGAGAAGACAAATTTGATAAAAAATCAACGGCGCCTATGACAGCCTTCAGGTTAGAAGTAACAAGCTAGCCTTACTTCTACGATCATTCCTAAAAAAATAATTCCTTTTTAACACCAATATATAAATGATTTGAATTCATTTGAATATATAATAAATTGATTGTTTCGGTGGTACAGTAGTGTATGCGACTGTTGTGCTGAGGTCTTGGGTTCGTTTCCGGGATAGAACTAATTGTTTGTATGATCTGCTAATATTTGTTTCGGAATTTCGCTGATTTCTAGTAAGTAGATATGTATTTACAAAAAAGTGTGTACAAATAAGTATTCTATCAGTCAATCTAACTTTCATAGTATAAGCTCTGCTTAGTTTAAGGTAAGATGGAGTCCTGAGCAAAAAAAGAGTACAAAATTATTTTAATTCAATAGGTTTGTGCTACATCTGTATTTATGTATTGCAATCAGACGTCACAAAGTTATTTATGTTCGCTCAAAATACGAAGAACAAACTGAAGCTTAATGATTGTAGTGATTGTTTTATAGTAAACGATTTTCCGTTAACATGACCTCAATTAACTTCAGATGAGGACCTTCATGAAAAGTAACTGCCTTTGTCATTTAGAAACCAGTGTGGGTAGTGACAACTGTTATGCACGAAAGGAAAAATTGTAATTACAACCGTATGTGATCTTTTTGGAAAGTTACTTTGTTTTTGCAATGTTAGTAGCATTTCCTTGACATATTGAAGAACAATAATTTCTTTAACATATCATAGAAGACTTAAGAATATAAAAACAGGATGAAAATTACCACAGTTCGAAAGTAAATTGATAAAAATGTGGAACAGAAACTCAATTGAAAATAATGGCATTCATTGTAAACACTCTACAGTGTATTAGGCTTCGTAAACGTAATTAAATAAATATTTCGGATATTTTTAATAGTTATATAAAACGTTACACTTAAATAATATTTTGTTTATTTCTTGGTTCGTATAAAAACACGAATATCTTACGTCTATCAGAGTAATTTTTAAAAAAATCTATTAATTTGCGAATGAGTGTTTATTGAGGTAGGCTACCTTTCAGAGCCTAGCAGTGGCGATAAATGTAGGGGCAACACCGAGGAATAGCCAATTGCTTCTTCATTTAATTTTATTAGGATGATCAAATGGTGGATCCATATATGCCAAAATAGCTTTGGCAATAAAACATTTCAATTGTACAGATGTGGGAGATACTGACCGAACAGTGATTGCAGGCCATTTGATGTGGTTCAACGAACCGGTATTTGCTTTGTTACAATTTTGGTATGCCTAAAACGTTTATTACAGTGTACCTACTTGTACAAATGTAGTTTATGCAAGTTACCTTTAAGCCTTTGAATGAGAAATATATAGCTTGTTTGCGGTATGTAGTACATAACTTTTAAATTAATCTTAGGTTAAGTTAGTAATGCTAATGTTCCTGAAACATTCACTGGTGGAGGTAAATTTTAACATTCTACAAGTAACAAGAAAAGATCTTGTACTGTCACTTAACCTTATTTAGTTTTTATAAAACTTGACTTTTGAAGTTAATGAAAGATTTTTTTTTTTTAAATATTCTTTTTAAAATAAGGACGCTTTGATTAAGTTAACTCAAACCCTATGAATGTTAAGTCCTTCCTTTCTTCTTTGTTTAAGTCGAGTGTCTATTTTGCTATATTATTCATTAAAAAAATAGTAAAGAGAATTGCAGTAAATTTGATCGATCCCATTACTATGGTGGCCCAATGATGCAAAAGCATCACTGGGCTGCCATAGTGTGTATCACCATGCTGCATTGTTGCATTGTTTGCATTCGCAATGAGTATGGTGACCATCACTCTTAGATTTTACTAATGCTTTTCATCAGGCAGAGTACCTAGAGTCACTTTGGCAGGCCCATACCTAAAAAAATCTCTTAAATAATTAACTCTTTTGTGGATACCTTCACTCTACTTTCAGCCTTCTATTTGTCACATGATTGAGTATCGACTACAACATGCTATTTAATACCATACCAACAGTTTTATTCTGAAGTACAGGTAGTTGGCTTATTTTTGCTATCAGAACCACTGAATCCGTGTAACCGACCGTGTAATCTACGTATGCTTAATAAATGTGTGACTCAATACTCAAGTAAAATAGACTTCAAAATAGAATAGGTAAATAATCGATTACTGGACTAATCGAGAGGAAACTCTTTGATGTCTAATGAAGCATGAATATGTTGTTGTCGTTCACAAATCGGTTTCCAGGGGCAAGTATTACACGATTTTAAACGGCTATCTTAGTAACAAAATATGTTTATTGGGAAGTGATAGTTTTGACATTGGACTCAATATTTATCCTTAAATCTAGACTACTGTGATACAAGTTAGTGCATGACTTAGTGCGGTATTTGAACCAATTAAATACTAAGTCTGTTGCAAAATTTACATTTTACATCGATTTCATTTTGCCTAGGACTTGCTGACTCTAAATACTATTAAACTTTGAGTTTGTTCTCCTTTTATGCTCTTAAACATTACATGACTTGATATTGTTATTAGCATCATCCAACCTTTCCTTTTTAATTTTGAGCAGTAAAAAACTTTCGAAGGAGTCAACAAACCAGCCACCCAAAGCAAGGCGACAATATTTGCACTGTATTATACTCATTGTTTACACATTCTGAAGTCACCAAAGTTTAAAAACAATATACCTACATATAAATATTAATAGGATGTGTTTAACATTTTGTATATCTTAAAAATATTTTTATTTTCGCAAACGTTACATTGTATGTGTACAAAGAACGAGAACTATTAAATGGAGTTTATGTGTTTATCATAGCTGTCTAAACTCATAAAAAGTATGTGGAAAGTGGGTGTGGGTGCTACTTTATAATTTAGTTAAATAAATTTAAACTTCTTTGACAAGTTTGGTACCGTTATATTAGAGGTACATAATATTATAGTACAACAGTTACGGTACAGTAAATAATCTCTTAATAAATAATAGGCAACCTTCTTACTAAAGCTACTCATGTCCAGCAATCAGATGTTGGGACTAATCCCACCCACACGCCCACCACTAACTCCTATACACCAGGATCAACAGCAGTGACCCACGAACACACCGAGTTATGACACTCGGGAAGTCCCAAGAAATATAAAACTATCTTGGAACCCGCAACGAAATTAATCAGAAGAAAACTGGAGGAGCTGGCAATATAATAAGTCCACAAATGGGCTGTTTACCCATGATTCGCCTAACATTAGCACATTTTTTTTATGTTTCGCCCTGCCAAAATGACTCTGCTCTGCTTGATGGAAAGTGATGATGTGAACTGCCATTGCAGACACTGCAACAATGCAGCATAGTGACCCACACCATGGTGGGCTAGTGATGCTTCTCTATCATTGGGCCTCCGATCTTGCACTCACCAACGAAACACGACAGCACGATCGCTGTCATTTTACTTTGATGCGAGGGTAGTACCACCCTGCTGAAATCAGCGTACTGACTCTACTGAAGTAAAACATCTTCTATTTCCTTTGGTGCATGTGTGTTCTGATTCCGCCAAGCCTCAGTTATGTGTACAGAACAGTAGCTATGACTAGACTAAAATTTACTAGTACCTATTTTTACAGACAATGGTTTTTTCCATTTTCCCAGATGTGCGCAACCAGTTAACGGGACGATTAAAAATTATGCCGCACGGTACTGAAATAGAACGCTGTCGGAGAAAGTTGACACGGGCGTCTGTTACTCTCGTTCTGACATGATGAAAACTCAGTGAGGCAGTTTTGGGTCACTCTTGTAATAGTCCCGAATACCAAATAATAAATTACGATTTCACACCGCAAATATTTATGCGAAATGTTTCCTTGGGAATGTCATAAATTCATTGCGAATCAACTTTGTAAAATGCAAGTTGAAAGATGTGTTAATTTTGGATGGAATTTGTATTATCTACGACACATATTGTAGTGACCTATAATAGAGAATTAACCTCGTTTTCACCATGCGAACGTAGACACTCATTATGACACCATACTGTACTTAAAACATGTGTCTTTAATTAAAAACAAAACATTATTTTTAGTACATCATATTGCTAAATAAAATTCAACATTTCCTTGTTTTGTGTATTGACGAGTAAAAGTTTGAAGAAACGAAGAAAAGAGACGTAGAAAGTTTACAAAAAATGACCTAAAATAACTGAAACGTCAGAACATCTTCATAGTTTTAGTATTGATTTGAACTATGACATTAGTAGCAGTTTGTGTGTGCTAGTTTTCGAACGTGAAACATATCCGCCTCTTCTTTTTAAACATTAAATAAAATATTAAAAATGTTAAGATTCATATTGTTTATTCCTAGTAAAGTATCACACAGATGTTCGTGTCAATATGAACACACACAGTAAGGATGGTACAGTTATGCAATTAGCTTAGTAGAGAATGGCGTAAACAGTAACGTCCTTCTCGGTCAACGGGCTGTGTTACTTATACTGTTATTAACATAAACGCGAGTGTTAGCAAGGCTACCACTAAGTATTTCGGCCAGGGGTACGTTCATTTCAAATGCAATCTGACGGTCTGAAGCGATATGTTATTATTAAGGTTAGACTTCCGTAATCGAAGCGACTGAATCGAATACCGGACGTGAATCCATTTCTTTGTAATAGTTTAGATTAGTAAGCGTTAGTGTGCAACAACTTGCAGCCTTCATTGTTTTTTAATCTTTTGTTTCAACATCAAAATATTATACCCTTCAAATGTATGTTAGACATGTTAGTACATTTCACTTTTCAATATAGTAGTAATCCTACTTGGGTCCTCGTTTTACGCCTTCCTGAATCTTCTATCACTGGGAAGGGTCATTCGGTCTGGCCCCGCTTTTTAACCATGTCATCAGCATAGTAGATGTATTATCCCAGTTTTACTCGCATGCTGACATTTCTTTTGCTTAATGACACTTTTCAACGAGTTACTTTTATGGTGCACCTATTGTCCCTAATCCCAAATATCAGGTTAGACTGTTGCCATTCTAATGTTAAAGCTGCGTATAGCCTTAGCAGCGTATATATTTTACCTTTTAGTATACGTTGCCGGTGCGGTGGTGTTGTTAAGAAAGACAACACAGAGAGCTAAGTAGAAAACAGGTATCAATTACAGTTTTTTTCCATGTTTAATGAAAAATCCCTTTTTAAAAGTAGCCTAGTAGTGGTGGAAACTAACGTTAAATTATCACAATTTAACGTTAGTTTCCACCACTACTGTTAAAGTAAGTAAGAAGATAGATTTTAAAATTATACTAACGTTAATTTTCTAAATGCCTTCAAAACCTGGGTGTACGGTAGGTTGTAAAACGATACAAGTAATCATTAGCTGTCGACGCAATGTAATTAGGCTGTACGGCCTAATTGCAAGAAAGTGAAATGCGAGGCCGACGTGAATGTGAGAACATTTTCCCATAACGCTCGCTTGACAAACACTGCTACTAGTAAACGTTACTTCGCAACTTTGACCCCGTATATCTATACAAATAAATAAAATTGGAGTGTCTGTTTGTAATATTAAAATAATAGCTTTTTAATCAATGCATATGTATGTATACACGATACATATACCAAAAATGTGATTAAAAACATTTTTGTCTGTCTGTCTGTCTGTCTGTCTGTCTGTCTGTTTGTTCCGGGTAATCTCTGGAACGGCTGGACGGATTTGAACGGGACTTTCACTGGCAGGTAGCTGATGATCCAGGGAGTAGCTTAGGCTACTTTTTTAAGACTAACTTTGTCCCGCGGCGTTACTCGCGGTACGACGATAACCGCGGGTAACACCGCGGGGTTCAGCTAGTTAAAAATAAGTTTGTGTATGTTGCAAAGAGGTATTTCACTAGATTCTTAGTAAATAAATAATAATGGAATTTATGAGCTAAGAAAGGGATTATCTTCTAATATAATCTTCTAATATATCTCTATTAATATTGTTAATTATCCTGTTATTGAGTAGGTACCTATTTGACGTCAAAATACATAATTTTCTTTCTTTTTATGTACTCCTTTCTGTAAAACCATTGCAACAAGTTCTCACTGTAATGTGTGCCCGCAAAGAATATGAAAATCATATTTCATAATAAAATTTTTATTGCTGTGCAATTATATAAATAATATAGATAAAAAACAAGGTAAGAAATCATTCTTATTCTCTTATTACTTAAGAATCACGAATAAAATAAAATTTATTACACATATTACTTTTATGACTCAATTATTACTATATTTAGTTATTAAACAACTATAGAAAATATAATGCGAAGAGATGCGAGTAAATAAGCTTCTATCTTATCTCTATCTCTAATCTTATCTCATAAGTCATCTATCTTTTACATAGTTAAAATAGAATAGAATAAAATTTCAGGGCTATGAACATTGAAAAAAATGTAGGTAAACGAATTTTAAGAAAACACGAGATTACAAATCGTATCGACTAAACAGTGTTTCTAGTGTAATTTAAATTTGCATCTCAAGCATAATTGCATTTCAATGAGATAGTCTGATGCCGAGATGAGTAACATAACAAAGAAAGGAGATTCCTTCGCTAGAATACCGAAATCTGCAGATTGAATTAAGCTACAACCACGAATGAAGATAAGATCACCGTAATAAGCTTCCGCTTGAGTCTCACTCAAATGAAATTTTATATGCGATTATAAATTTTAATAAGTGCTTTTGTGTGAAAGGGAAATTTTAATGCAACTTTCGCTTGAATTGTTATACAATAAATTTTGAAATTTGATTGTAGTTAAGGTTGAGAGATAGTTTAATGTGTATAGGGCTGTCTAATATTATGTATTTTTAACAAATAAAGATTAGTCGTATTTTAAGTTGCTTGAATATTATGTCGAGAATAATATTAATAACAGTGAGTCTCAAGCCTTAGGTGTTCACTTTTTTTATGATAGAATCAGGAAGTTTCCACAGGCTTAGGTTTTTGTAAGAGGTTACTCGGTTATAGACAATTTTAAAATTGTTTAACAACGGTTTTCTATAAGACATTCGTGGTAGCGATCCAATAGAGTCAGTCAATTTGTATCAAAGCATGACTCTGCCATGGCCTTTTAAAAAAAATTATCAAGTAATTTTATTAGCTAACTAGTCTATAAAAAGTAGTCTCCTTACACCATCAGCTTCATTCATCTTCATGTGAAAGTCCAGTCAAAATCAGAAATTCGCCGGAACAAACAGACTAACAACTAAAAAATATTTTTTTTTGTAAACTCTTCTATATGGATTTATGGATTTTACTTTTTAGTAATCTTTATATATATAATTCTTCTGTGAGTGTATATGTCACTGAACTACTCTCAAACGACTGGACCGATTTTGATGAAATTTTTTGTGTGTGTTCAAGGGGATCTGGGAATGGTTTAGATTCACAATTTTGTCCACTGGACAATGTTTTTTTTAATTAATTTTTAATTTATTAGTAGTTATGGCAAAACGACGTTTGCCGGGACAGCTAGTTATGTAATAATATTACAAGTATTGCGTATGGATTAACCTCTCTAAGTGCCGGTGAGGGACGCAGAAATATAATGTGGTTGCGGTAAATTAATTTAATTTCTTATTAAACTCATAAATATTGTAAACTTGAACTAACATATCATATACGTTTACCAATTGATTTATTGGACCACAACTTTTATATGCCTTAACTGATAGATTTGGATACCCTATATATTCAAATCTATGTTGACACAATCTTCAATGATGTACGGAACGGCTGACTTAGCATCGGAATAAAAAGATTTTCCGAGATTCAGATTATTTACTGTATATATATAAGATATGCTCTTTCAAACGTATTAGATTATGTTTAAATCACATCAATTTTTGTTTTGTCTTTGTGATAATATGATACATGTATATACCTCGGTATTTGACAACATGCATTAAAGCATGAAATATTCCTACTTCGGAGTGGTCTTACAAAAAAAATGAAGACAAATTACTTCTTGAGTGCCTTTGGCAAACGCTTATTGATGCCAGTTTTTTAACTAGTTATTCGACAATCGATTTAGTCATAATGTGTAGGATACGAGTGATTATCCATTCATCTCAATCGTCGCCATTGAATACTTCCTGCAAGTTGAGACCAGTTATTATCAATGTTCATTGTATCAATAGTGTAGGTTTGTTCATTGTCAGCTGCATTTATATTTGGTCTAGTCATTTAAAGTTTAAGTGTGGGGGCTATGAACACAAAAAATATATCTAATGGTGTTTAGTTGTGTGATTTAAAACACCGTGAGAGCCTTCTTTTATCATCGTCAACCCATAAACATGCCACTGCTGGGCTCGGGGCTCCTCTCAAGAGGACACGCTGGCCAAGTGCGGGTTGGGGACTGGCAAGACAACGTTGTGGGTACGTAATCTTGCCTTGCCTTGTCTTTAGTAGTGTCTTATTTCTATGTATTTTCTTAGTAAAATATAAAAAAAGTTCTTCTTTGTTTTTTGTTCCTGTTTCGTTACTTTTCGCTGTTATCTAGTTACAGATCAATTACATTTTGAGAAATACAATTTAAAAATTATGATAACGATTCATGTCAAAAAACAATTGGTGTATACAGGTCGATAACGCGAAACATTATCTTTACATTAAAAAATAAAATATCAAATTGACCTACTATCGTTATTTACTCGGTCAGAGTTGTCAAGGACACATATTCAAACTGAAATTTAAATTATTTACCCGTCTTTTATAAATATTATCTAATCTAATTGAAATTTGTATTACAATATTTCTTATAACATCTGTGTTTCCTCAGTTGTTTGTGCAACCTTAATTTCTTAAATGAATGAGCACGTTTTCATAATAAATCATGTTTTTCTTGGATTCATTCATAAATGAAGTTCTAGAAATAATTTCTTGATTCGCTGCGCATAGAAGTAGGTTACAACAGACATGATTGTAAGTCAAGGTGATTTACTTTTTTTTTTAAATAAAACTTATAATTAATAGGTTCGTATCTATTTGCAAATAAGACTCGTTATCTGTCGGGTGGTTATTACGGGTACTTAGACAGTAGTAACATAATGGGAGTTATTGAATTAAGAAGCTCATGAAACTCTATAGATCTATACCAATCCGCACCATAAGTACTCTTCTTTTGAAAATTTCTTAGCTTTGACTTTAAGGTTTAGATGAATAAATGGTCTGTTAAAACTTTATTCCGTTAAATCACTCAAATTAGAAAAAAACATTCCTGATATTTACCAAGCTTATAAATGTTCCTTGTACTTTCTCATAAAGTCCGTAATAAACGATCTACTTAATGATACCTAAATAAAAACAAAAAATAATGCTTAATTCTATAACATTCATAAGGAAGAAGTTTAATTAATAATAATTATTATTTATATCAGAAAATTGTGCGATTATAAGTGATGTCAAGTCAACTGACTCGACCCTGCCGTCGCGGTCACTTGAGTTTATGAGCGTGTTAGATATTAATTAACTATATTATATGCATTCCGATTTTGTCAAAATATTTTAGCAATAATTTTCTCTTTTGGAAATTGTAACTAGACATGAGATTTAATAATATTGTATCATATCATATGCACAATTCAATAATGAATCAACTTACTTCCATTGCACAAATATTTCTGTTATGCAAGAGGTGTCGTTCACTGCAATGATCTGATTAATCGATAAACGATCTACATAGGACTTCCTTGTATACATAGATAAAAAACGACAATAACCTGAAAAAGATTCAGCTGAGAGGAAAAGTACAAGATAAGCGGTCAAGAGGAAGGATTGCCTAAGGATTATCTTGGACCGATGATATTATTATGCGTACTACTTCGGACTATAATAGATGAGTGCAATTTTATGTGATAGTCCATGGGGTGACCGCTCATGATCATCCTTCATACGTTTCTCAGCAATTAGAGAAACGTGTGGAGGAGGGCGGAGTTTTATTTATCGTCTACGGTGTAACTATCTATGAAACTCACACTGTTTTATATTTTTATTCTATTAAAATTTTTACTTGAGAAAACATTTAAAAATATATAAACCTAGTTGTTGCCCGCGACTCCGCCTGCGTTTGACTTTGAAAAGAGTGGCCATGAGTTTCTTTGCCAGTATTCTTCTCATGAGGCTCTACGCATTTTGGAAACTGGAAGTTATAGATCGACACAGGCAGGCAGTAGATTTTGGTGTTTTCACCTAATTTACCTCGACAATACAGCACATGCTGTGGCGTCTGTTTGTGTCGATCTATGATTCTTAACTACAGCTTCAATTTAACGTTCATAAATGTCACTTAGTGTCTTAATTGAATAAATGATTTTGAATTTGAATTTGAATTTGAGTTTATGTCGGTTATCGTGGCAAATAGTAGCCTATGTGTTAATCTGATATATAAGCTATATTACTGTAAAGTTTCATTCAAATCCGTTCAGTACTTTTTGCGTGAAAGAGTAACAAACATCCATCCATCCATCCATACTTACAAACTTTCGCGTTTATAATATTAGTATAGTATTGATATTTGCATTGATAATAATTTAATTTAATTAGATTTAACCAACCAAATTATGATTTTCTTTAATTGGTGAAGTTATTTTATATAATATAAATTAAGAACGATAGAGGTTTTCTTTCATAATCTGCAATCATTATCTCCTAGCTCATATATTAAAAAAATACTTGTCAAAATAATTTAGTATCATTATTATTGTTGTTGGACGTTTATGTATGTCATTATTAAAAGTATGTATGATTTAAACTTCTTAACAGATTAAAGATTTCTTTGATTTACGTAGAATTGTTCAGAAGTGTCTCATTTCAATTACCAACTAGTTGTCCTTGACTACGTTCCACTTTAGTGCTAATGATACCGATATGCGATATCTTGTAGAATGTAGACCTAAAGGCAGGTAATGCAATACATACAGTACCTAACCATACCCAATTATAGCCAACCTATTGTCCTTTAGAAGGTGCGGGATGACAGCATAACTACCATTGTAATATTGGTAAAGAGTAGGTTGGTACTTCGCCAAAAGTGTTATGCGTGCCAACATAAATATTTTCCTAGTTTCCTCAATGTCTTCAATACATAAAACATAATGAAACGGACATTATGTTTTTTCTTTCAATTTTGATTTGTATGAAATTTCGATTCAATTAAAATCTTCTTTTTTGTTGATTTAAATTTTTATTACAATCTATTTTTTGATATTTCTAGTTCTTTTTCGCACTAATATAATATTGTTTTAGTACTTAAAGCTTGAATCTTCAGACGGACGGAGATCAGAAAAGCCTTGACGGCAGAGGGAGAGTTCTGCAGATGAATGAAGTATATATTTAAATTCATGGGATTTCAAATTCTGCTATTAAAAAGATAATACACACTATAGCGGGGTTTAAGGCTACATCCATGACCAAGATACTATCACAAAATTTAACAAATAATAGTGACTAACTGTTCTAGTACAAAAGAATTCTACTAAATAGATAAACACTAATTAAACTTTGTAACATACTTTTTTTTTAAATTCTACGTCATTTCCTTATTTTGTGGAATGTCGGTGTACCACCGTACAGAACAATAAGTGAATAAGGCGCGTGCGCAAATCGCGTGTTTATCAATCGGCAACGGAAACAGGCTCGTCATATTAGATAATAGGTACATATTTTAGAAGGTACTGTCTATAGTGCTAGCCTGTATTGTTTCTATTTATATTTTGTGAGACCTGGGTGAAATAGTTTTGCTTTTTAACCGACTTCTAAAAAAGGAGGAGGTATCTCAATTCGACCGTATATATATATTTTTATGTGTGTTCGCGGATAGCTTCGTCGTTTATGAACCGATTTTGACGATTCTGTTTTTAATGGAAAGGAGATGTCCCAACGGTGGTACCATAATAAGGACATTAATATCTGATAATGGCATCCAAGAGAAATCGAGTCGAACCTTGAAGTCGGTTTTATTTTTGTTAAAATTGTACTTGTTATGGGTTTGTGTTATACATGCACAATATTGTGAGTTAATTTTAAACATCGTACGTTACATAGTAAATAGATTACAAATTTTAACGAAAAAAATCGACTTTAAGAACTTGAAATGGGACAGTGGGTTCCATTCAAGCGATTTTAATAATTCTTTCTTATTTGAAGTACCAGCTTTCAAAGAAGAAAGAAACATAAAAAAATACAGTCAAATTAAAAAACCTCCTACTTTTTTGAAGTCAGTTAAAAACTGGAGATTGTCGGTATATATTTTTCAAAGTTTTTCAACATTATGATTGTTTCAATACTTTCATTGATATGTAAGATCTTTTAACAAATATGTGTTAATGTCACACAAATCATCTATAGTATGGTATGTTTCTGTTACTTAAGTTTTTAACTATGATATATAAAATAATTACGACTTGAAGAGTTAGAGCTAACATATAAACATTTATGTGTTGGTTCTAACTCTGTTACATAAACACCGAACGACACATATTTTTAAATAAATAAAACCTTCATTCGTCATGCATTTTTAAAGAAGTTAACTCGATGTTCTAGTTGAGAAAACATTAATACAACAAAATTTAATGGTTAACTATTTAACACGTGTTATGTTCTTTACGTGAGGTTTTGTTCTAAGCGATCAGATACAGATACAATACGATGGAAAGCTTAGAATGAAGCAACCATGTTGTGAAATATTCAAGTGCGCCAGCTATCGCCTTTTTAATTAAGACTACCTTTCGTTCAGATATTACGACTTCAGTTTGTGAAGCTTAAAACATTAATTATATTGCGAGTCATATACTAATAATAATAATTAATGTGCCATTTCTAAATATGAATATTTTGTCCATTATTATTTATTGAAGGACCAGGACAAGACCATTGAAAGCTGTTTATGTGATGATCATTCCCATACTTGAGTCAATTGTGTAGGGTAGTTTACTATAAGTCATTCCTGATCTACTAATAGAGTCATTTGTGACGGTGGACTTGTGGTACTAATGGGTTCTAGTCTAATATAACACTTAAAGGCCTGTATTCTTCTTCTTAGATCAAGTAAGTTAAATGGACAGCGAATTCGCAGTCCACGCGTATTTTCTACCAATGATTGATCACCTGCACTATGCACTGGCACTCGCACTAATCAAAGTGAATACAGGCCTTCACACTAAGTTCAGCTGAAATGAATACGCGTGGAAGCTCTCACACAACAACAAAAGAAATGAAAATCTGTTGTATATAGATATTTATCTATAGGGTTTTTTATGAGAATGTACATCTATGTCTATTAATTCCTATTTGACTAATCTTACACAAAAATACAAAATTATCATGACTAAAACTTATAATAATGTTGAGGAATATAAAAATACTGCCAAAATATGAAACTTTAAAGTGTGTATTAAAGAAGTAAATGTAAGGTCAGATAGAAATGTGCAGACAAGTATGTCTATTGTTAAAAAATGCAGTTTTATGAAGTCTTTTGTTTCTATGTTTGTATACAAATGCGATCCACTTAAATTTATATTGTTTTATTTGAAAAATATTTAAAACTAATTACATATAATATGTATTCATATACATGCATACAAATAAATAAAATATGAGTCTGTTTGTAATATTAAAGTAACCGCTTTTTACTAAATGCATCTGTATGTATACACGGTAGGTACATTTACCAAAAATGTAGTTAAAAATTTTTTTTGCCTGCCTGTCTGTCTGTTTGTTCCGGGTAATCTCTGGAACGGCTGCACCGATTTTGCCGGGATTTTCACTGGCAGGCAGCTGATGATCCAGGGAGTAAAGGCCACTTTTATTTGACTAACTTTGTCCCGCGGTACAACAATAACCGCGGTTAACACCGCGGGGTTCGTTCTTTAATAAAAGTAGAACTTCCTCCTTCTAGTCACTTTTACTGTATCTCCTGTTCGGCCTTCAAACTGAGTTAAGACTGACTGTTCGTTAGGCAAAATTTCGATATCGACATCTTAAATTCAACCAAATAAGCCGACTAATAGTCGACCTTAACATGGTAAGTAATTAAAGTTAGGAGAAATAAAAATTAAAATAATAATTAATTTGTCCTTCTCCTAGAGAGGTATTGTCTAGTAACAAAGAAGTATGTAGGTGTAGTTGCAAGGCCGAGCCGTCATAATTAATTGATAAACCTTTACCTGTGATTGTCATGCAATTGAAGATAATACCTACCCACGCTTCTTAACGTATTTAACTAGGTAATTACCTTCCATTTTGGAATTCTATTTTTAAATGATGGCCAAGTCTTCCTTTTCAACATTCCTTTATTTTTCATATTAATTAAAAATAGAATTAGTGTCAAATTACACTGAATTAAATTGTACTCCTGTTGATTTATGTAGTTTATAAATATGACAATTTATAATTATAAGTCAGTTTATATACGCAAAAACTCAAAAAAATCTTCATTGATTCAGCTTAAATGTTGACAGGATGTGTAAACCGCTTCAGTAAGTAATGCGGAATTAAAATCAATCAATCAAGAATTTTTATTTAGTAATAGATTTCGCCCGCGGTTCCACCCGTGTTTATATCGGTTATCGTGTAAAAAGCCTATGTCCTTCCTAAAAAATCATAGTATCTCCTTTCCAAATTTGAATAAAGTCGGTGTAATGGTTAAGCCGTGAAAGTTACTTTTGAATTTATAAAATTAGTATGGATTGGTAAGTTTGGATCCTTATTTCTAATCAATGCAACAACAATGTACGACCGTGACAAACTACAGACATATTCTGTCACGGTCTTATCTTTAATTAAAAATAGCCATTTTAACGAATGAGACAAAACAAGCATAAATAAGAATAAACATTAAAATCTTATCATAGAGAATCCGACACTTTCTTTATTTCAATATAAGTATCCAAGAATGTCAATAACGAAAACTACTACTTCAAAATCCATTGTTTCAGTGTCGTTTAATATCACAGGTATGATACTCTAAGCGGACATTAACTGGTATTCTTAAATGAAATATATTTCAGAGAAATCATTAGAATTACAAACGTTCAATGTTTATCGTTACACGCAATGTTAAAGACACGATTGTTATTCATATCAACTGTTACGATGATTGTCATCGACATGTATCTCTGGTGATTGCTTGAGAGGGAGGTCATTGTCTCATAATAATAGTCAATTGAACTAACACTCAATAGGAGCAAATGCAGTGTTTATGTTATTTCAAACGTATGTATTATATGCGAAATTCTGATAGCTTCGCGTTGCTGCTAGCGAAAATCAAACTTAACTAAATGCTATTTCATGTACTTGCAACTAAATTTTAACAAATAAATATACAATAGGTTTCCACTAAAAAAATAATATTTTAGTGAATTTTTTTTCAACACAGCCCGTGCTAAATTTAAAGTTATAACATTAAAACACCTAGATATTAAAAGCCTTATAAAAATACACCACCAGAACTACTAAAATTATTAAAGGAATTAGATTATTATTTTAATAAGTTGCGCTGTATAAAGCTATATAATGGTTGAGACAAAGGCGGCTAGAATAGTCTGTGATAGAATAGAAAGTTGTGTTTTGTATTCTTCAACACATTACTTTTAATACACGTTCATGTTTTCCTAGATCTTCAATAAATATTTAATATAGAAGCATGGGAATATAAAAATACGTAAACAAATGAGATCTAGGTATTTTGTTTTTAATAGTACGTTTTTATATGTAAGTTGTTTAGCCTTTTTTCATTAATGAAACAGAATAAAAGCGAAGTAGTATGTAACATTATTTTATGACCATTGATTCACCAAACAAGTTGAAAAGGCAGAATTAGCATGCAAACCGCTGTTTATAACCTTTTCTCTGACTGTATTGTAGAAAGATAACAATTTTGTTAGTTGTTCTTGTAGCTGGAATAAACTTTAACTTCTGAGAAATGCTTTCTAGAAATTAGTTGTTTCTGTTAGTTTATAACAATAACATATATATAATTTTTATGTATTCATAAATCTAGTGACAGAAACACTAGAGTTAAGCAAATTTTGTATAAAATCTCTAATAGGAATAGAAAGTCAAAAAATGATTTTTGAAAAGAGAAATGAATTTCTTTTCAACATTATAGCTTATATACCTGCTATTTTTTCACGTAACTGGGTATGGATCTGAGCATAATGTTAACCGACCATATCGTAATATCAAAATAATAACTGGCTATTTGCTTCAGAATCTGAGTACAATGACAGAGTACAAAAACTAGTGAATGTCCGGTTACAATTCGCACGTTGAACATCTTTTTACATTAAAAAAAATCGCATCTGATTATCAAGTAGATAATTAATCGGTGTATGGTTCAGCTTATTATTCTAATTGATTAAGATAACGTTAATAATGTAATCGTCCATAGATTTCTATACTCACGCAGGTATTCACGAAATGGTAGGCGTATTAAATATTCGTACTTTTTGCCTACTTTAATTGTACTCTCGGTTTGTAATAGGGGTCAAGCTTTTAGCTTTAACTTTAGGGTTGTAATGGGAATATATTGGAAGCAAAGTCAACAGTTCATTTACAGTCTAATACCGTCTCGGCTATGCGCTATATAGCCCGGACGGGCCGACGATAAGGACTGAGTATCAATGAAAAATGTTGCAGAAATGGTGGTGAAAAGTTATTAGGGACTGCCTACTTTTAAACATATATTTCAATTACATTTTCTTTACTGGTGTTGAGTATGAGATATATTTATAGACTGAAACGAATTGAACCATTGTGACGTAATTGTTTGTTAACAGTAACTAATTTATGTAAAAAAATATTATTGCTCAGGTACGTAATGAAATCAATGGGCTTCATAGAACTTATACAAGTTCCTTTGTGTTGCAACTTGCGATTAATGTATTACTCAATTAGTTATTCTGTGCTATTCCTCTACATTACCCTCTTCTGATTTTTAGATATGAGTTGAAGAGATGCTTGACAAATTCTTTGTTTGCCTTTCGAAGTTTCGATATCGGTATAATTTATAATTTAATGGAAACATCATTAAAGTTTCCTATTTACGTATTTACAGTGATACACATTTTACCTATTAGTTTTGTATTACGAAACCATCTCCTATGTACTGATAGAATTTCAGTCAATTTAACTCGATACAGTACATTGATTGCACCTGAAGTAAACCAACTAACATTTGGGTGACCATCAATAAATCAAAAAAGGTAATTTAGAGTTATCTATCATGTTGCATATTATATGTTCAATTAGAGAGGCCTATCCAGTAATGGTTTGCGAAATGCTGATGAGTTGTTGGATATTTCGAATACAAATAAACGAGCAAAAAGTTTGATCAATGCAGAGTCATTTTACTTTATAAATGTAAAGAGGAAACTTAGTCGATTTAATTACAAAAATATTTAAGGTATCATAAATTTGGCATAATCTTGTGTATAAAAACGCCGTGTAAAATCGATTAGTTTTGCCGACACGGCCTTGTCTGTCTATTCTATAGGATTCAATTAAAAGCCTTATATTTTGTCAAATCAAATTCAACGAAATATAACTGCATCTAAAGTATGTTGGTAACGCTTGTCGCTGTTAATTTGTAATTCATTCGGTCAGCACTCGTCTGTAACAGAATTTATTTCCTAATACAAACCGTAAAATTAGTTTTCAAAGGTAGGATTATGTCATTCTGTTACTAATATCGATACCTAAATTTGCCGTTTCATCTCTGGGAAGTGCGTGAGTTGTGGTGTGGCACCTAAATTGGTCACAGCATAATATATCAGTGCCACAAGTGCTTCAAACACGAAATCTATTAGGTAATTGCTGCAACATGTTTTAATTGAAGTGAATATTTGATTAATTTATTTACAACTCGATCAAGTGTAGTCAAGGCAACTGTAGTAATCGACTGCTCAAATATGGGACATGTTTCAATTATATAATAGTACCAGGATGACCAGTTGGTTGTTAAATTTTCTAAAAATGAATCTTAGCTAGATTGATTAATCGCCTCCGAAACCCCCTGAAATTCAGATTATATATATACAAGAAGCTCGTTTAAAAGTATTAGGTAATTAAGTGTTTAGAATCCGGGGAAACTTGAATGTCTGACAAAAGAAGAAGTAATAGTGTTTAACATCTAAACTTTTTTGGTATGTAATTAAAATATTTTATTAAATACCACCATGGTTTTCATATCCGTGCCTCCGCCGGAGATTCTAATGAATATCTATGACAATAGTTATTGGGAAGTCTGTACTCTCAAATATACTTTCATCTTTTCAACCTTCGAATTCGGTCCGCCCTCAAGGTTGCGAAGGTCCGATGCGAGTTGCTCCTTGGAAAAAAATATTTTCAAGTTGAACTAGTAGCCGACCCCAAAGCATCTTGGGAATAATAAAAGCTTCAAGACAGTAATATAGTATACTGTACTATACAGTAAAGTGAAAGATTTACAGGGTTACTGTATAGTGTACCTTACATAGACAACATCACTGTAAAAAGAGAAGAAAAAATCGGAATCGAATCAAATTCAATACCAAACCGATCAGAACCAGGTTGGTATAGCGGGCCAAGACCTCCTTTCTTAGGAGAGGCTTATGTCCAACAGTGAACTGACTGCCTTGATGGCGCAGTGTTAGCGTATGCGACTGCTGTGTTTGAGGTCTCGGGTTCGATTCCCGATGGCTCGGACTAGATGGCGTTATATGTTAGATATCCAAAATATTTATTTATTTAAAAGTTAAAAGCTGTTGAATACGATGATGATACTACTACTACTCGTAGATATAGGGTATGGTCTATCATACAAGTATCTAATAATGAGTATATTAGAAGCTATTGTTTCATTCAACACAGCCTATTAGCACGTCACAATAAAGCCCTCTTGTAGCTTACTTCACATTCATTCACTTCCACTTTCGTTTTTTAATTCGACAACTCTTAGTAATTAGTAAGAATAGTAAAATAATAAGAAATTATAATTATTTAGCCCTGAGGTTGCCTCGATGTGCTAATCAAGATAAGTTCTGTGTGTTGAACTTAATTGGTCTGCGCTTCTCTCTATTCTCGAGAGGTTTGGTTTAAACTTTGGTCGCATTAGCTTAGTTTAATTGATGGAAATAGTTAAAGAGGAAAATAAACATTAATTCCCCACCACTCCCGATAAAGTTCATATAATAGAAATAAATATTCGGACGTCTAACACACTACGGCATTTAGTCCCAAGCTCAGCAGAGCTTGTGTTATGGGTACAAGACAACTGATATAAATACTGTTTTCTTTTTGTAAATAGGTACATATTTTACATAGAAAACACCCAAACTCCGAAACAAATATTTGCAAATTATACAAACATTTGGTCCGACCCGGCAATCGAATCCGAGGACGCAAACACAGCAGTCGCATACACTATCACTACGCCACCGAGGCAGTTGAGCCGATAATGATTAACTATAATGTTAATGGTGTGTTTAAAATTATGAGAATCTATTCTGAGTGTGGAATTTCCCGTTGAGAGTCATGTGATAAGTTTCTGTGACTTGTAATACCTAGTACTAGCAATAAGACTCTCTAATAGGTGCATGTCTAGAATCTTTTCAATAGTTGAAAGTGCTAGTTCTTAGTGCCACTTATGAATTCGAAAGTTGTAACATCATTTTGTTTTATTTTGATCAGGATGAGTATTTGACTGTTATTGTCATTTAAGTTTTAGAGATCGTACGGGGCGAATACCCAAATATTTTAAATTTGAACTAAAATAATAACAGATCAAATAGTTGTCTTTGATTTGAAATCAGAATACATTTAAAAAATTAATAACTCGAGATAGGATCTCCGGTTATTGTTTTTATTCATTACTAGCCGACCCACGCAACCTTGTTTGCGTCTCCTATTACCCGTAGCGTGATAATTTTTCCCCGTTTTTGTAACATTCTTCAATGGTGCTCCGCTTCTGTCAGTCTTAGCGTGATAATATATAGCCTATAGCCTTCCTCCATAAACGGGCTTTCTAACACTGAAATAATTTTTCAAATCGGACCAGCGGTTCCTGAGATTAGCGCGTTCAAACAAACAAGCAAACAAACAAACTCTTCTGTTTTATATATTAGTATAGATAGATGTATTTCTAATGCCTCAGACAGTCCTTCAAAGTACAAATTCAAGAAAGTTTATAGCTCCAAATGTGCTCGCCAAACATGTTCGCTCTTATGCATTACTTCATTAGTTTATCTTTACTGACCTTCAAAGTACTATTAATAACTACTTAATTATAAACTGAATCAAAATTTTCTATTCATTGGTACTTACTACATTGGTGTCACTAGTTCTCACAAACGTGTCTAAAGCCATAAACGTCATCCAATATTGGCAAACGCATGCATTGTTTAAGTTTTTCATAGGTGGGTATCAGTCACAATGACACGGTACGTTACATGCTTGCTCGTATGCGAACAATGGCGCCTTGTGCCAACTGCCGCTCGTCGCAATAGAACTTTCCATTTTCCTAACACCTTAAACGATTACCTGTTACGCAAGATTACAGAATTGGATGTGTACTACTTTGTATTTTTTCTACATATTAAAACGGTATACGTATGTGCAGTTTCTAAAAGCTATTTCCAGTAGGTACAGGTAAAAGTTATGTTTGAAAAGCCAATATCTTTAATGTAAGCATAATTTATTTGAAGAATTCACATGCATTTTATAAACAGACTAAATTTCAAAACGGGACAGATATAAGCATTATATTAGATACATTAATTTATTTTCCTATAGGTAATAAATAAATTATTAGTATACCTACTTACTTTTTTAAAGGTAGTTATCGGTTTTTCTAAAGACTTTATACTTTTTCTAAAGGCTAGGTCTTCTTGATGAATCAACTTTCCAACACAAAAATATTTATTACATTCAAATCAAGCGTTTGAGAGTAGAACGTTTAACCAAAGAAATAAATAACAATAACAACAAACAAACTTGTCGACTTAAGATGTAATATTAGCTATATACTTATTTTTAATTGTCTTGAAGTCGTCACTGTGTTGATACTATTGTGTGTGGGTAGTAGGAAAACAAGAGAGTTTACTCGTATACATATCTACGATCGATGGTATACATTATATGCAGTAACGTGAGCAGTGTCTTAATGAGTAATTTCATTTAAACGCGTATAAAGAAATACTTTATACATGTGACTAATACTATTTGTATTAGTAATATAAATAGCGTTGCCAGTAGAAGCAAACTATTCATCAACAATATACTTTCCAATCACTGACACAGTTTACTCAATTGATCAAACAACATCTTCTACGCTGCACACTTATGAGGTCGATATAAAAAACTAAATAATAAAAAAATGCATTAAGAACATCATTAAAAAGGATCTTGTTCGTTATGCAGGCAAAGGAAAAATAAATTCACTTCAATAACTAGAATAGAAACCTCATGTAACACGAAAATAAACATAAAAAATTGCAAAATCGCAATTTTTTTAACTACTGCCACAACATCCTCAATGAGAGGATGTTGTGGCAGTAATATTTACGATAAATTTTACCCATCTATCGATCACCTCTTCTAGCTCAAGGTAAAAAATAAATTAAATTATTATTATTCTTTAATAGACTGCAATAAATAAATGAGGACAAATATAAACGATTCGCCTACAGATAAGCAAAATGATGATCGCTACTGTTATAACTTTTGGTAGTTAACCCTATTATTAAAATTATATTTCTCTAAAACTTTGTTTTTATGACTCTGCTATAATACCATTTCTTTGTTCATAAAATACTATAACTCTAATAATCTATACTAATATATAAAGCTGAAGAGTTTATTTGTTTGTTTGAACACGCCAATCTCAGGAACCGTGGGTCCGATTTGAAAAATTATTTCAGTATTAGATAGCCCATATATCGAGGAAGGCTATAGGCTATACATATATCATCAAGGTAAGACCTACAGGGGCGGAGCAACAACGAAGTATGTTACAAAAACGGGGTAAAATTATCACGCTACGGGCAATAGGAGACGCAAACGAGGTTGCGTGGGTCGGCTAGTGACTAATATACATGATTCCATATAATCCGTCTACCACTTTCCATATTTTCCTTCCCAAAGTTCACTGTTGACATCAGTTAATAGGTTAGCCGCTTATAACTATACGTACCCACTACTTATATAATTTTCTACTTTATTAGTACTTTAATCGTAAGTACTAACTAGAAATCGTTTCATAGTCGAGCTACTATTTACCAATTTTAACATTAATTAATATAATAATGCGTTCTATCTGTCATTGCAAACACTTTTTCTCATAACAGATCAACATGTATACTGGAAAACTGTAATTTTTTCTACTTCTTTTCGAAAAAATAATGCGAAAACAATTTTCAAATATTTAGTGAGATAACGGAGTCTATGATGATGCGATGTACACATAAATGACTATAACTATTGCTTAAAGAAGAGTAGATACCTACATATGAACACTGGAAGTTTGGTGAACTAAAAAATTGTGAAAGTGTCTATTTTACTGCTATTTTGTAGTTACATTTATCGCTTTCACAACTTTTAAGGCACAATCATTGTAAATTGAAATAGTAGTTGAAATAACATTAATGTGTTTCGCGTCATTTTTGGTAATTCATTTTCATGGACCCAAAGTATTGAATCCATTGGACAAAGCGCTCCTAAAAAGTTATTTACTAGACGAAATACTTTGGTTTTTCATATTACTTTTTTATTTTAGAATCACATTTTTGTTCATCAGTCTCTCAAAGGCTTTACTAATGTATTAAATCGAAACCAATATTCCTATGCTAAGGTTATGAAAAACTCAACCATGAAGTACAACGGACTCTAGGTCCAGACACTGGAGTCTCTTTCAAAATTTCCCAAACTTCATACTGACCGACAGGAACTAAAAATTTAAAACTGAATCACCGATACAAGAGCAAAGTTAGTTACAAAGAAAACTTCCGTAGACGGAAAAACTACATGCATACAAGTTTGTGAGAAATTGTCCTTATACGAGTCTGATTCGCACTTTTCAATTTATTAATATAGTTCCTTCGTCGATACGAAAGCTCAGTTATGAATTTACAAAAAGTTTCCAAGGTTTTTTCTAAAGTGAAAACTAAAAAAGGTACCTACTCGCTGTCTTGATATAATAGTTTAAGATTGTATTGAGGTAAACAGAAATGTCTGGTTTGACGGAGGATAGACCATGAAGAAACTACATGCGTTTTATTAATCTTTTTGATAAAATTATGATAAGGATTTACCTAAATCCATACTCCATACCAACAATATTACAAAGTGTCTCGGTCTGTCTGTCTGTTACGTTTGCACGGCTACTTTTTGTCGCGATAATCGACAAACAAGCGGGCGAGCAAAAGCTACTGAAATAATAGTATTTGGCTGCAAATGTGGTATTCATAGTCTGTAAATTATCATAACAGTATTAATTGCATACGAAAATGAACAATTCCGTTTTATTAGAGACTAGCTGACCCACGCAACTTCGTTTACGTCTCTTATTGCCCGTAGCGTGATAATTTTCCCCCGTTTTTGAAACATTTTTCATTGGTGCTCCGCTCCTATTGGTCTTAGCTTGATCATATATAGCCTATAGCCTTCCTCGATAAATGGGCTATCTAACAGTGAAAGAATTTTTCAAATCGGACCAGCGGTTCCTGAGATTAGCGTGTTCAAACAAACAAACAAACATACAAACTCTTCAGCTTTATATATTAGTATAGATTACGATACCATTTTTAAGTGTATATGTCAAACTTATTATATTTCACATTTCTGAAGATCGGGGTCAACACGGTCAATTGTTAGATAACTGTAACAGTTCTAGATAAAAATTCTAGTTCTTTATTTAATTAAGTTGTTTACACATAACGATAAAGTGTTAGCCTGTTAATGCCATATTTACGTTTCTTATTAATTAACGTGCTCTCCGAGGCACGGGGGTTCAGACCTCAACTTCCAAACTCCTAGCTGTTATTAAGTAGATATTTCTATAATCAGAAAAACACTTTTAAGCTGTGGGCCCTACGACTGATCTCTCCCCGGTCTTGTCGGTGAAAAGTCCTATCGGATTATGAGAGAGATGGAACAGAGTGTACACCTGTATTTGCGCACACACTTGTGCACTATAATATAATCTGCGCAGTTGGCTGGTCTCCGTTGAGACTGACCGCCATGGCCGTAATTGTGTAGGAGAAGGAGTTAGAACCTTGTTGTATTTAAAAGAATGCCAATTATATGCAATCACTAGCTGACCCACGCAACCTCGTTGGCGCCTTATATTGCCCGTAGCGTGAAAATTTTCCCCGTTTTTGAAACATTCTTCATTGTTGCTCCGCTTCTATTAGTAGTAGCGTGATGATATATACCCTATAGCCTTCCTCGATAAATCAACTATCCAACACCGAAAGAATTTTTCAAATCGGACCAGCGGTTCTTGAGATTAGCGCGTTCAAACAAACAAACTCTTCAGCTTCATTATATTAGTATAGATTTAGGGTACCTATGAATATACACAATTTTTTCTACAGTTTCAAGTATTACATTGTAGTAAACCAAACAACACGTTTACCTGAAAATAAAACTTGTAAACTCATAAGATCCTGTTTATTTCAAACTTGCCTGCTCATTTCAATACCAAGTAAATACTTAAAGATAACTATTGATATAAACGTTTCTATAGCAGAAGGATTTCGGAGACATTTCCGATAACAGAAATTATTGCTTTAAAACATGATGATCGACTACTAAATACAAATTTAATACTTACAACGAATTAATATTAATTATATTCTTGTGTATTTTAAAGTTTTATTAAATACACCAAAAATGGGTAGAGATTGTAAGTGTTTTTAAACCCCGACGCAAAAAGAGGGGTGTTCTAAGTTAGACGTTGTTGTCTGTCTGTATGTGGCACCGTAGCTCTGAAACCGATGGACCGTTTCTTTCATTTGAAAGCCAGTTTCCTTGCGGTGGTTCTTAGCTATGTTTGGTTAATATCGCTCCAGCAGTGTAAGAGTATCAGCTCTTTTCCAAAATGGTGTAAGGCATTTTTGGCGCATGATTACTCGATTAAATGCTTCACGCGTGCCAGTATAATTATTAAATGACAAATAATTGATAATCTTCGACCTTATGCTGCGTAGGGGGTTTTTCAAATTATAAATTTGTGATGATTACCTAACTATGATTTATTTGCTTATCATAATACAAACATAGAGAAAAATGCACGAACTTATAGATTTGCACTCCATAGGTATATGTGTGTATATAGTGTTGAATAGTACTTAGTATGGCAAGGTCGTGATCAGTCAAACGTAGGATAAAATGTATAATAATGGTAGTTCGTGTACAAATGACTGTCCGTAATGATGATAACGCGCCAAACTATTGTCCAGCAATAATTGTGGAGACCATGCGAATAAAAATCCGTTTTGGATAGGTATTTACTGTTTAGAAAGATCTTACAATTCAACTTTGGAATTATTTTGTGTATGAGGTCAAAGCATTATTTTAGTAATTTCTTTATGAGTTTTCATTGCTCTATTGTTAATCATTTCTTTGATAATTATATTTTTGGAATACTCGTCCACTTAAAATACATTGTGTGTGTGAATATACACACACAACGTTACGTTACACACACACAAAACACACTTACAGACATTTTTATTTCTAAAAGTAGAATAAGATTCCCTAGTATTCTATTTCTACTTGAAAGAAGATGCGGTTAGTGGGAGTAAGCACTAATCTGAGGCGGGATAGAGAAGAATGCAAAAAGAAAAGTCATTTTGCTGACTCAAAATGAATTTTGTAACAGGGTAAGAAGATCCTCATTCAAATTATATTCAGACTTTAAACTCTATCCGGTAAAAAAAATGTATACCCATATAAGTAAATCTCAGGTTCAAAAGAAACATTCCAGAAATCACTGTCTGCCACGGATATCGAGGGGAAACCAACGTCCAAAATTTATCAATACTTTTAGTAAAAAATTACGTACAGTAACAGTAGTTTATGTAACGATAGTATTTTATATTAACAAAAAGTATATGTACTGTACTTATCTAAAAATGTATGTCTTACTTGTAGATTAAACAATTGCTAAAGGAAAACAGCTTGTAAAAATGGAGGCATACAAGGCCCTTCTACATATTGGCGCCAAAACAAAATAAAGTCAAGATACCTTGCTAGACGTGGAAAAAATGCATGTTGTTTAAGAGACACAAAGAGATGTTATCTCATTGTGCGTATGTACATGACGGGCGGAGATACTCATAAAAACCAACAACACTATGTCATAACAGTGTTATATCATATTTTTGGTATAATATTTTAACCAAATTGATGTCATATGAATAAATATTTGTTACTTACTTTATATTCATATTAGGAAATAATAGCTTGATTTCCTCTTAAATCTCACATATACTCGATAACACACCAATCTGTACTATTTTATTATACAGCTGAAAAGTTTGCTTGGTTTAATGCGCTAATCTCAGGATGCACTTGTTTAAATAGAAAATTTTGTGTGTTGTATATTGTATATAGCCGATAAATATATCGAGGCAGGCTGAATACTACACAACATCACGGGAGCTGAGCATTAGTTTTTTAGATTATCTTCGCCCCACGGTCTTACCCGCGGTTGCGATACAACACAATTCTCGGTAACGGGGTTCTGTTAGTTAATAATAAAATCAATGTTTTTTTATAAAACTCTTGAAATCCAGACTGTTTTCCTGTTATCTATTTATCTATATATATACTAGCTGTCCCGGCAAACGTCGTTTTGCCATAACTACTAATAAATTACAAATTAATTAAAAAAACATTGTCCAGCGGACAAAATTGTGAATCTAAACCATTCCCAGATCCCCTTGAACACACACAAAAAAATTCATCAAAATCGGTCCAGTCGTTTGAGAGTAGTTCAGTGACATACACACTCACAGAAGAATTATATATAAAGATATAGTAAGGCCTGTTAAGATGACTTTTTTTTTCGCGTTTATGTTCACTTTTTTAATGTATAAACTCACTTCGACGAAATAAACTAGTGACAAATATCTTTCCTAAACAATAATAGACTTAATACATAATTTTTTGTCAAAAAAACTGCGTCGTTACACACTCATTTTTAGTACGCATTTCAATAAATAATGTATCATGTATTTGTGTACACTTTCTATTAGTGTCACACTATTGACCTTATAATACCTATTAATACCTATTACTAGTATCATTGTGTAGTCGACCTACTTTGAAAACAGACATTCGCAAATTCCTTTATAACTATTTATCAAACATTACTCATGCTAGACTGCATGTGTTTTGTAGTGTGTCGGTGACCCCTCTAAGGTACACATAATGTTATGGTTATTTACTTTCGTTATGTAACTTTTAACATATATAAACATACTTATACGGCTATACGTGCTCGACTCCAGATAAGTGCTTTAATTTAGTTATTTTGTTTGTAATCAGTCCGCTTCAGACAGTTAATTAAATACAAATTGAGATTAAGATGTTTGTTTGCGCAAATTGTCTCATTGTTTTGTTATCATTCATTTATTACTGTTTATTTGCTCAAATTCAGCAATTATCTAATATTTATGTTTTTGTTTGAGTTGAATTGTAGTAAAGAACCTATTCAGTAGGAGTTGTGATAGTCTACGAATATTGATACTTAAGCGGTGAGATTTGAGAAAGGTACTCAGAACTAGGCAGCGTTATAAAAACGCATTATTTACTGATTAAAAGTATAATACGTGTAGCCCGAATCAGCCTCTTTCTCACTGTAGAACACTGTATTATTCAGTTGAGTTCAAGGTCAATAATTGTCTATAGGTACACACCTATATGGCATCGTTAGTTTCGAGTGAACAATATCACTATTGCGAAATTAAGCGCTCGTCATCTGAACATGGGCCAAAAACTTGTTTCGAAGGAGGGGCCTATGTCCAGCAGTGAACTATTTAAGGCTGTTGATATGATGATGGTAATGCTCTAATACAAAATTGTAACAAAAGACACACGACTTCAAGAACTGGACCAAAATGAAATGTGACCACACGGGAAGCAGCAGCTTTCAAATAAAAAAGATTGATCAAAATCGGTTGACCCAGTCGAAAGTTCTGAGGTAACGAACATTAAAAAAATACAGTCGAAATGAGAACATCCTCCTTTTTTAAAAGTCTGCTAAATAGATTTTATATTTCTGTCTCTTTCAATTCATTTTGGCAGATACAAACAGAAAGGTTGTGATTTTTTCTTACGATTTAGATCTTTGGAATGTTATATATGATTAAAAATCATTACTTTTGTGATTATATTGCCCCTTTTTACAATAAATAATTTTACATACTTACCTACTAAATATTATACTATTATTTTACATATCGCGACATCATCAAATATCTTCTTCTCTTTCAAATTCTTAAATCTTTTTTTTTGGTTATTTTTGTTATTATGATTCAAGGGCATAATTTCGGCGCATTCGAATTAGGTTTTCCTTCTTTATGCAATTAAATAAATAATGTACTGAACAAAATGGGTTAATGTTTTCAAATGAAATTATATTACGTGTTGGTTTGCGAAATTTAGTTAGAATTAAATGCTTAAATTTTTTTGTTAGCGGACGCTAGAGTCAGATTAATAGGCATTAGCTAGTGAAATAAAACATTAGGTGGAATGGTTACTACCTATATATATTTATTAACACACAAATACAAATATCACACTAATCACAGTTATAAATAAAGGTGAAAGTTTGTGAATGTGTATGTTTGTTACTTCTTCACGCAAAAACTACTGAATGAATTTGGATGAAACTTTACAGTAATATAGCTTATATATCAGATACTATTTACCTCGATAACCGACATACACGCGGGCGGAGCCGCGGGCAACAGCTGTTATACTACTAGCTACTAGTTAATAATAAATGAATACATTTACAATACGATACATATGGGAAACAAATAGTAGTAGTTACTAAATACCTTAAGTTTACCTGATAAGCAGTTCATCAGGTCAAGTGAATGCAGGTCAGAAATATTCTTTCATAACTTCTACACATCATAATCCTTCCTCTATACTCGTAGGATAACCAACATACATATAAATATTCATATAAGTATATATATGCAAAGATGTTATAATACATGAGTGTGTATGCGTGCATGTATGTGTTTGTATTTTTACAAAAATTACATCATCGATATGAAAATTTCATTGCATATTTTTATTCGGTGACACAAATGTTGATATTTGGAATGATTGCAATTCCGACATGTTTAATGCGACGTTTATACGACTTGTGCAACTTAAGTACGGCTTTTCTTATAAAATGTGCAAGAAAAATATACATATTTAAGAAATGTAAACTGAGCTGATCATTTGCGTTATTTTCGTCACGCTCCATATGTTACAATTGAGGTCGATATCGGATTCGGCTGTGTTGATTATGTTAAGGATGTTCCTGCCCACGTATTTAACCATTTGTATACGACTAAATCTCCTAGATTGTCTTTATTACTGTAATATAAGGCAGATTTGGTTATAGTACAGATTTACAACGACTAATCAGGGTATTGACCGCTTTCTTCTTTTACCATTTCTGTTTAATAATGTTTACCTTAATTGTGATTTCGCTTTTTTCCAATTCGCAACCAATTTCGCTTGAAGCGAATTCAATTCGAATTTCGAATTCGAAATTGGTTAATAAATATTTGGATTTAAAATTCAACATAGTGCTACTCATATTATAAATGTGTGTGTGTGTTTGTTGCTCTTTCACGCAAAAACTACAGAACGGATTTGGATGAAACTTTACAGTAATATAGCTTATACATCAGAATAACATTTAGGCTACTATATGCCGCGATAACCGATATAAACGCGGGCGGAGCCGTGGGCAACAGCAAGTAATATATATAAATGTTGATATCTCAGTCTATTAGGCTGCATTGTTTTATATATAATGTAAAAAGTTTTTTTTTAGTTAGTAATGGGTGTTAATGCAGTCCAATTTAAGAATATGTAGAAAATCTTTTTCTTCTCTGATCAGTCAACAACGATTCCAGGTTGTGGGAATAGAGACTGGCTGATCGATATTGTTTACGAGCCCGCTTCAGTCATTTTCGGCGTTAAAGGATTGAGTTCAGTCACCTTATTTTTATTACTTCACTAGCTGAACCCCGCGATGTTACCCACAGTTATTGTTGTACCTCGGGTAATGCCGCAGGACAAAAGCTAGTTAAAAAAAGTAGCCTAAGTTACTCCTTTAATCATCTGCTATCTACCAGTGAAAGTCCCGTCAAAATCGGTCCAGCCATTCCATAGATTACCCTAAACAAACAGACAGACAGACAGACAAAAATAAAAAAAAATGGTATTTTTACATGTACCGTGTAAACATACATATGCATTTATTAAAAAGCAGTTATTTTAATATTACAAACAGACGCTCCAATTTTATTTATTTGTAGAGATGTATAGATTGAAACAATTATAGGTCTTGAACATCCTATCCTCTTAATATTATAAATGCGAAAGTTTGTAAGGATGTATGGATGTTTGTTATTCTTTCAAGCAAAAACTACTGGTCGGATTTAGATGAAACTTTACAGTAACATGCAGAGGTTATACTACAGGATAACATAGGCTTCTGTTTATCGCGATTACCGCCATACATGCAGGCTGATCTGTGGGAAAAAACTAGTCTTAAATATTGTCTTGCTTGAATTAATAAACTTATTATTTTTAGCGCATCTCATTCTAACAGTATTATCATCATCAAGAACCAACGCTCCATGCTTTTACTTAGTAAGGAGGTTTCTAACAGTATATCTAATTCAATTCCTAACAAAGTGACAACTCGATAAAAATCTGACTTACTTTTAGCAACCAGCGTTAGAGATTACTTTGTCCTTACTTAAAATTCATTCGCAAGCATTTTGTTTAACACCTACACGCCTCTGTTCATATTGGTCACTTGAATGCAAATGGACTCAACCTTCTATGTTCAAGCAGTAGTCGGAAAGTGGAACGACATTTAACTGATGTGTAGGAGTTTGTTTTGTTCAATACTTACATGTTTGCAACGGTTGCAGGGAAGCTTCTAGACGATTTGACTGAAACAGATTTGGATTTGCTATCTGTAGAAATTATGGACAACAAAATGGTTGCATTAAAAACAGTTTCATTATCTTTAAAATATCATTAGTATCAATCCCAAATACGACTGTAGATTTTGCATGGCCTGCAAAATGATCCTAGTCTGCCCGATGGAAAGCATAAGCAGAATCCAAGAGTGGTGGTCACCATACTCATTGCGAATGCTGAGATTGCAACAACGCAGCATGGCGACCGACACCATGGCGGTCTAGTGATGCTTCTGCATCATTGGGCCTCCGGTCTCGCACTCACCAACGAAACACGACAGCACGAACGCTGTAATTTTACGTTGATATTCTATGCGAGGGTAGTACCGACCCGGTCGAGCCGGCCCGTTCATCCTGAAATCAGTGTGGCTCTACTTCCTTCGAAAAAGATGATATTAAATTAACATTTTACGTTTCGTTCGGTATTTAAATAATTTCGCGGAGTTAGTATTTCTTTTAACTATTTCAAGTGACCTTAATATTATACCGCAAGGCCATTTTGTTACATTTTACTGTACTTATTATTATTTTTTGTTTACAACTATTACATGTTTGCAAAAACCAACCTAATTGTTTTACTTATTTGTTCCAGGTAATTATTTAGTTGTGTTAATTGGGTATGTATGTGCAAGGAAACTGTATTACTACTAGTTATCTTAATAATTTTGATTGAGATTACGTAGTTAGTAGTTTGATAGTCTCGTTAACATTTTTATCAACATCACAGCTGAAATTTATACTGTAGAAAATAAAACTCATTTTAGATAATAATAGTAAGTAAAGGTCAGTTTGAAGCTAAAGTCGTTAATTAGTAAACAATGTAATCTGACAAAAAATGAAGATACTGTGACGTGTGAAGTGCATTGTTTGACAAATTTATGTCATTCTAAATGTAAGTCAAAAGTGTATGCAACGAACGTTGTATTTCGAATTTTAATATTTTGGACGGTTGAAAGTTGTCATTGGAATGGAACGTTGAGAAAGTAATTGAATAGGGTCAATGGGTTAATTGATGATTATGGTTACTTTTTACATCAATCAACAGCTCTATCTAAGAATATTGAAAGTCAATACTTAGGACAGTACTTACATTTATTTTAACAGTTTATGGTATAGGCCTGGGCTGTTGGCACCAGGAGAAGACAACGCAGCATGGTTTTTCGTAAAGTGCAGCTGTAATTTAAATTTATATAAATTAATTCATTAGAATAATGTAATGATAAGAACACTTTTTTAAGTTGAATACATTTTCTTGCTTTTTTTACATCTACATATCAATCTATCGCCGTCAACTATTGAACGAAGATCTCTTTTGCTTTTTTATCCTACTAATATTATAAATGCGAAAGTTTGTAAGGGTGGATGAATGGATGGATAGGTGGACGTTTGTTACTCTTTCACGCAAAAACTACTGAACGGATTTGGATGAAACTTAACAGTAATATAGCTTATACATCAGAATAACACATAGGCAATATTTGCAGCGATTACCGACATACACGCGGGCGGAGCCGCGGGCAACAACTAGTTTCGTTATATTATTTGGGTGTGAATTCCTTTTTTTTTTTTAACGTGTGGAAACCCCCTCGGGCCGTCACTCCGCCGGGGTTTGGGGCGGGGCGGTGTGTCGGAATCGAACCGACTAAAACCACACGGTGTGCCACTCTGCGCCTGAGACGGGAGGGATCCGGGAACTGCTGTTATTAACACATCCGGACCTGGGTGTGAATTCCTGGGCCAAGGAAATTCAAATGATCTTTTATAAATCAGTGGGTAGCAATAATTAGAAAGTATGACTGGTAGGCAACAATAACATATTACATTCCTTTGTCAATATTGCGTTTATTTGAGAATTTTGACCATAGCAAGAGTTTGGTACGATTATATCTCAACGCCACGTGAGACATTCAGACCGAGTCCGAATTTGTATACCGTAAAGAGGAAGCAAAGTTCGACATTATTATAAATATATTTTAAATCTTATGTACGAAAGTGATTGTGTAAATTTAATTAGAGCGTGGACGTGTCAGATATTTGTTGAGGATGTGGGTGAAGGAATTTTTGGCTCACTTTATATAATATGTGTGTCAATGTGACTTTATGGGTATGAATATGAACGATAAGCATTGAGTATTTTGTAACTAAATATGAGGTTACAAAGGGTAACAATAACTAAGTAATGTGTATGATCAAAGCACCGCATATTTTATGGCGTCATATGTAACGTTTAAAAGTTTACTTGCTTTAATTGAATATGAATTCATTCATTTAGGGTTTTATAGTTTTGAAACATTTTAAATACATTAGAAGCATGTCTTGAAAAAATTCTAGCAGTAGAAGCAGTTCCATAAATAAATGTCCTATTTTCTTGATAACTACAAGCTCATGTCTTGAATCTAATATTACTAAAGTAAATGAATAATGATGCGTGTCTTGATTCCTTGGCCGACTTACTCTCTTCTTGTTGTATCAAAATTATGATCCCCTTTATGACAAGTGTCAATTGTTATATTATCAATAGAATTAACTCATTATATATCGTCCAAGGATTTCCATTCGCTTCTATCTTGTGCCTTCTTCATCCACTGTTTATCATCCGTTTCTTTTATTTCGTCTTCTCATCTGATGTGAGTTCGTCGTTCTCATTCTCGTCTACGAGTATTTTTTGTTACAATGTATAACTTTTTGTTGTTTAAAAGTTTTGATGTTTTTCTATTTTTCCTTCAAGGGTTTTGGTCATAGTCCTCCACGGTGACCAGCCGGGTTGGTCTACTTACTTATCACATATTAAAATATTGCATTTTTAATCTAGAACGCTATTGATGTTTACTAAACCAGCAACAACGAAGACACGCCTTAACGATTATAACATCCGCAATATGAAAAGGTCTTTATATAATTTAATCTTGTGGTCTTGTAACCTCGTAAATAACTATACCAACTGGCTTTCTTCATAGTGTGGTTATGTATGTAATATCTGTTTATATTTTATATCGTTTTCCCTTCCGTTTGCGGTTTTCTATGCGTGATGTATTAGTATTAGTTCATTAATGTAAATATTTTATTTTGAATGAAGCAATCCAAAAACGCATATGTTATATGTTTTTCTTATAGTTACAGTTTTATAACACGTCTTTTGTTTTGAAATGGAAACCTTTGCTTATTAAAGTATGACAGATTATGATATATGTAAACAAACCTTTAATGTTAGGAGAGAGTCAAATTTCTCCAAGGAGTTATAAAACTTCGTAATATATTCTAAGAACGATGAAACGGACTTCATCTTTTTAAATATACACGAGAAGTTTCCTCCTTTTTTGTTGCAGCCATTCTGTTAAGTAGACTTTAATTACGTGCATCGTTATGTAAAATGATAATGACGTGTCAACACTTAAATAAATTCAAATTGAATGGAAAACGGAACGTGTCCGCAACTAACTTTCTTTTCCACGTGTTGCGATTCTGATGTTTATTTTGTTGCGACAACTTGACGCACTGATAAGCCAATATTTTGTACCCTACATTTCTATAGGCAATGCTTGTTTACATTCAAAGATACCAATTCAATGGACTTACACGGAATTTGCGAACAATATTTGGGTACGGATAACATTATTTGTGGTCTGAAATCGTGGAGTTCTTATCAAGTTATAAATTGTTATTCATTTATCTGGTGTGGATAACTAAATGATACTCGGAACTATGTAATAGTATATAATAGTTTATCGGTCATGTTTGATAACAGATAACTATTTATCACGTCAAAGTCAGTTACTCATTTTTACATTAAAAAAAATCATCATCAACAATTTTCAATAGTCCACTGCTGGACTTTTGGCCTATTAAATCACGCTAGCCATCTGGCTAGTCTAGGAATTGTTTTTTTTATTTTATAAGACAACGCACGCAGTAAGAATATTGCGCCATCCGTTTTGTTTCGAGTTTTTCTATATGCTTCGGACTTCTATAATAGACTCTTATGACATCCATGGATGGTACTCATGGATAAAACTTTTTATTTTTAATCCATTGCCACACACGAATATTAGTGTCTTACCCTTATGTGTTACCTATTTAAGACGATCTTTATTGTAAAATTGGTCCATTAACGTGATACTTCCATTTTGAGATTGAGAAACCTCCTTCTTTTTTTGAAGTCGGTTAAAATAATATTCGGCGTTTATGAACCGATTTTGATGATTCTTTTTTAATGGAAAGGAGATGTCCCAACGGTGGTACCATGATAAGAACATTAATATTTGTTGATGGCATCCAAGAGAAATCAAGTAGAACCTTGTAGTTGGTTTTATTTTTAACCGACTTCAAAAAAAGGAGGAGGTTTCTCAATTCGACCTTTTTTTTTTATGTGTGTTTGCAGATAACTTTGTCGTTTATGAACCGATTTTGATGTTTATTTTTTTAATGGAAAGGAGATATCCGAACGGTGGTACCATGATAAGGACACTATGATCTGATGATGGTATCCAAGAGAAATCGAGTCAAACCTTGAAGTCGGTTTTATTTTTGTTTAAATTTTACTTGTTGTTATAATATTAAGTGTAGATCATATATTTTCAATCCACCTTATTTATGTGACCAGGTGCAATTATTCATAAATGTATCTAGTACAACAAAATACACTATGGTTAAAAAACTGCTTAATACAATGGCATGTTTCTGCTCATTTAAATATTATATTATTATATCATAACAAATGTTCAACTTATGCAAATGAACAGATAAATGAAGTCTCGTCGCCTTATTTAGCGCACAATAAACAATAGCATTTGAAAATATGAAGGTCTGTTTCTTTACCACGGACTACAGTGCCAATATATAATAGCTATAGTACTCTTGAGTTCAAATATTTACTGCTGGTTACGTTACAGTTTCTTAGAAATTATTTTCAATGCAAAGACGCAGGAAAACTTGGTCTCACTCGGCCGTTCATTCATCTAAACAATGAGACATCCTCTGAACAAGAAAACTTGTACCAGTTTCTTATGACACTATTTGCTTGCCTTCAAAGTTCCTCAATGTTTTCGGACTGGTTTTCAACTAGGTCCTAGTAGCACCACATGGCATTCAATGTTATCAAACACTAATTCGATAATAGTGAATTCTTTAAACTGTCTTTCCTATATGATTTTGAAAGAAGCAATTTTACACTCTTTTCCTTACGCCTTAATAGTTCCTGAATGTCCGGACTGGTTTTCCATGTGTTCGTACTACTTGGTCCTAGTAGAACAACAAAGCGTTCAGCGTTATCAAGGACCAACTACACATTGTTGAATGTAGGGCTATATTAGTTTCTCCCTCCTTACTTTAGGCCTTCCCTTTCAAATACCTTGAAAAGGGGAGAGGATCAATTGTGCCCTTTGAGCCCTTGGCAATCAAGTAACATCAGGTAACCCATTTGAACGTTTGTATCTTGTAGGTACCGTAAAAATTCCCACAACCTTACCCTACTGTACTCATCTTCCTAGCCTTTATAGTCCCAAGATTTAGGGTCGGCTACTAGTTTAACCGGTTTTACTGGAATATCAGTTTTTACACGGAGCGACTGGCATCGGACCTCCGCAACCCTGCGGGTGAACTGAATTTGAAGGTTGAACTATACTTACATGACTAGGTTAAAGCAAGTTACTATTAAAACGTATGATAAAAACCGGAGTGGAAAGCATATATATTTTAACTTGGATTTATATAACTTGTTACAAAGACACATACATGGCTTCGGATTTTGTTGGTAAGGTTTCTACGCGTAGGTAGTTATTTTGATAATCACTTATGTGGATAATCCCACAAATGACTATTTGATACATTAATCTAATACATTACCAACAATTTCCTACCTCAAAGAGCGTCAACGCAAGCGGTCTTGTTTCAGGTTTAAACAAGGAAATTATTATCATTAAAGTTTTGACGTTTGTACATCCAAAACGGTTAAAAAAATATTTTAGGTTTGTTTCAAATAATAATTCAGAACTTACAAATTAGTAAACCTATCCTGAGTCAGAACCGTAACAAATATATTAATTCCTATGTCGGTTATATTCTAATGAGTTTCACGAATTTGTATGAGTGTCTGTTTGTCCATCGGCCCATGTACGAATCCGTACTATCTGACGGTACCGTTGTTTTATCTACTAACATCCAGTGTTTGTGTGTATTAATAACTTTACGATGACTGAATGAGACGGTCATTACATGTGTTCCAACTATAAATGTGTGTGATTGATAATATTATATGCTTTTGGAACTTTCCTAATAAATAAATGAATCGCGATTCTCTCTGGAGGATAATTTATTCGTCGAATGACATATATTCGTTTCCTTAGTGTTGATTCGAGGAGGATTTGTAATTACGCATTCCGTGTATCCTTCCGAAAGCTCGGTATGCGTAATACAAAATCTATAACACATTGAACCCATCTAATAAGTTTATTAATAAGTAATGCGATGCAGATAGAGTAAACCAACGTAATATATGTGCCGGTGTTCTGGCCTAAACAAAAACCTCAGTATCTGTACCTACTGGATATAAAAATGTATTGGTACATATAGATATTTGTATATGAACTACAGATACTGATAATAAACTTACTAAACAAATCATTATAGTACTTAAATATAGCATTTAGTGGATTATAAAACTTTTAAAACATTATTATTGTCTATCAATACTTATGATATGCAATAACAACCCATAACGTCCCACTGCTGGGCTCAGGTCTCCTCTCAGAAGAGGGTTAAGGCCATACGTCTCCATCCTGGCCAAGTGCGGTTTGGGGACTGGCAAGACAACGTTGTGGCTACGTAATCTTGCCGTTGGATGTTTTCTACTGTTATCCTACGATAGGTAGGTATAGGTAGTCGTTGCTTACCTTCGGTGATTGTTTGTAATCACTGAGTGCAACAGGGCTATGAGCGCCTACTTATGACAATAATGATATAATCGGTTAAAATGTTAACCTCCTTGCATTAAACCCACCTTTGCGCGTGTAGTTCTTACGTTCATTGCAAAGTAATTTTCAATTATATTATGAACTAGCTGAACCCCGGGGTGTTACCCGCGTTTATTGTTGTACCGCGGGTAACGCCGCGGGACAAAGCTAGTCTAAAAAAAGTTAAGCCTAAGTTACTCCCTGGATCATCAGCTACCTGCCAGTGAAAGTCCCGTTGAAATCGGTCCAGCCGTTCCAGAGATTACCCGGAACAAACAGACAGACAGACAGACAGACAGACAGTCATAAATTTTTTACCTACAATTTTGGTATATGTATCGTGTATACATACATATGCATTTATTGAAAAGCGGTTATTTTAATATTACAAACAGGCACTCCAATTTTATTTATTTGTATAGATTAAATACCTCTAACGGTGTCAGGTTCTCACCGTTGCAAATATAACTGAACGGCTAATATTTAGCTATTAAAATACATTGCAAACAAAAATGCAATAAAAGGAAATCCTTGTCATTTATAACATTGCAACTATTTCACCATTTTGATTCAGATGAAGGACAGAAGCATTCCATATAAGTTGATATGACTTTAAGGAATAGTTTTTATTCACACCGACCACTTAATCTCTGAAACATATCCAACGAATCGAACCACGGTATCATTCAATAGTCGTGAACAGTTGTATTAGTGTTAAGCGATGTTAATGTATGTATTTCTGTCAAATACGATAGCACACCAACTTTTCCACTTCGTTGTAAATAGTGCTACAGTAATAGGTTATTGACATTGTCTCCATAGTGTCTCCGTGAAATTGTACATATATCCTTTGCCGGTTGTGTGAATGCACAGATTTTTGTGAAACTTATAGAAATTGTTATTGCTTCGGTAAATGCTTATACAGAAAATAATACCTCAATGTTTAACAATTCACGAACACCCAGTTATTGAATTGAAACCGCAATTATAAATGATAGCGTTAGAAACAATGGACGAGAAGACTACGAATTTCATTAATCTTAAATCAGAATGTTCTTAATAAACTTGATTATATTATGATCACCGTTTCAAATAAGGTGGTCTTGGTCATGTAATTCAAAGCTAGTACACTACTGTCTTAAAGAAGATAATCAAAAAATAAAATAATTAGATCCTTTAGAGAAATTTAATTCTCCTTCAACTGGACATTTTCCAAATAAAAGCTGGAATCTGCTCATATTAAAATAACATTTCGTCTATAATCATAATTATGAGCAACACTATTATGCAAGAATTATCAATCTTAGAAGTGTACGGTTTATTTATTATAAATTATAACGGAACTAAAAAACGAGGTAGTATATTATATTTCGCTAAAGTAAATGACTACTCGGTCATGACTCATATTCGTTTCGAAGAATTGCTGCCACCAACCGCAATCTTAAATAACACAGTTGCTATTTAGTTACAGAAACAGGTACACAATAAACTCTAAGAAAATAACAATGACTAAATGGTGAAAAGAAACATAACGAAAATGTAAACAAAGGACGGTGGAAGCTGATGTGATAACAAGTGGCTTGTACACTATATGCCAAATCTAGACACTTGTCAGACTTCAATAATTAAACTTTCAGATCTCAACCGGACTGTGCTGCAACAGTTTACAAAATAAAATTCGCAGCAACTGCCCCGAATCAATTCTTTTCGTATTTGAATCTTAGGAATACTCTATAATATTTACCCAATCTCAATTAATTGCCTTTTGGATATCGAAAGTGATTGTGAAACAAGGAAAGAGGCCGATGATGGTAACGATTGTTTACGTGATACGTGGATGCTTCGACTGATTTGGTACACGCGAACGTTAGCTTGCCGTAATTCGTAACTTTTGCATGTCGACGTTTTACGGTACTTATGATCAAAAAACTATATTAGTGGTTCATATACTTCGCAGACACTAACAGCCACGAACGACATTACATTCATTTTAGACCGGTAAGTTCTAAGACCTAATTGATTAGGTAGAGCGATGACCTGTACAAAATGGCACGAAGTTTCCAGTTCTTATTTATTTTCATTTTAATATCAACCTTATTTATCTTTGGAAGGTTTTAGTTGTGATATACATTACTACTTCGATTTTTAAAATTGCATTAGATGAAAAGACAAAGAAAAGAAAGTTAAAGATGACAAATACAAGTAACACGTAGTTTCCATTACATTTAGCTAAAGTAAAGTTATTTAAGCCAACTTATCTCTAATCCTTTATCATTTAATAAGTTTATTTAAAATATAGTTTATTCTAATATTAATTTAAACCAAAATGCAGCTACTACCTGTTTCCTCTACATCATCCTATAATGGATAGGTAGAGAATTCCAGCAAAGTACCAAATGTCCATAAAGTATATAAATAAAAAAACGTTTCTCTTGCCCCAGACTGTGATTAGTGAGAGGAGTATGTTAAAGTGGTGAAAATATTTATGCAATGTCAATACTCTGTGGTAAAAGTATACAAACCTTTTTGTTGTTTCATTATGTAATACTAGCTGTGCCCGCTACTTCGTACACGTGACATTTGGATTTTCAGGTTATTTTTCATTTATCTTTTCACCATTGAAACCTTGGACTACGACAAACATTTCAAAACCAAAATCAGCTAAATCGGCTAATCGAGTTTTAGAGAGACAAACGAACAGCAATTGATTTTAATGTATAAGAAGATGATGTAGCAGTATGATTGTGTAATGATACTAACTTCAATTGTTATGTGAGAGGAATTCCAAACGATAACATTAATGCATTGATAGCAATTGACGCCATAAATATACATAGACTTCATACAAGATTCGTTTATTGACCCAGTCCTTATGCTGTCTCTGTCTTGAGAAATAGATATCAGAATCGTATATGCAAATGAATTTGAAATTCGCAAGATTTAGAAAACATTATTATTACTGCAGGTCACTCTGGTATGTGTATGTATGGAATCGTGTATCAAATTCCAACTTATAACAATATATTTTGCTCTGTTAATTAGGTAGTTGTTCAGAATCACATAATAGGGAAAGTTGTCTTCAGTTATAGTTTCGTCAAAACTGTTAATCGAGCAACAGCTGCGGTCAGACTAAAAGAGAAAAAGGAAACAGTACAATACTGTGTTGTGTATCAATGCATAATCATTAGTCACTATAACTAGAAACCATTTTATTTGAGCAATAGTATGAAATACGTGCTGCGCTGAATTTTATGGGATAGATTCCCACATGTGATGTCTGATAAAAAAAAATGTTGTTTTGAGTCTTGCTTTTCCTTGAGTCCATTTCACGAATGTGTGTAAAGTAAGTGACTTTACAAATATTCGTGAAAAGGATATGCAGATACTGCAGTTTTTTAAAAACAAAAATTAGAAAAACAATCATACATTTGATGCCAGAGGTAACAAGACTAAAAACAATTTTAATAAGTTATTGAATTCACAACGCATTTGTCACATGCTGTTTAACAAGCATCGTGTTACTCAACTCAGCGCCATTCAGTCGAACCCAAGGTGAGATTATGCTTTGCATTTTTTATTAGTACTGCCTTGTCCTGAAATGCTTTGTGACGTCAGCTGTGCGATGACTTTCTATACCGATATTATGGCATACAAATAAATGAATAATTTCATTTTAATTTAATATTTAGATGAAACTTAAACAGAAATGTGACCCAAAGGACCGAAATATGAGTGTTTTACTGCCATTTATCGACTTGATTGGACTGGATTTGGAATAGACATATTTCAGATGTTTGGACTACGCCGCTATTATATACATACAATTCTGCCAGAATATACTGAAGTGAATATACCTACTATTAATAATCTGGCGAGCGTGGAAGGTACAGTCAGCTTAAAACACCTTTTTAAAGACAGGCTTTATTAAAGCTAGTAAACTGTTAAATGCTGTTAATGTGATATTATTTTAATTACATAACAATGACTAAAATTAATAATGTCCCGTTTTATAAAAGATTCGAATTCAATGTGTATGTTTGTATAAAAATCGTTTTCGATTTGCGACCATTTGCTTCTTTTAGTTTAAGCGTGATTTGTATGATTTGTTGTCACATCTGGCCTTGTTTGGTCATTGTTAACTTTTTTGTACTATTGCAGTTCTAACGTAACAGCGACACGTAGTTCCTTTATTTGAATTTATATTAAACAGCCGTTTACTAAATGTTTCTGAAGCTTTGAATAAAATGCAATATTTGCTTTGTTTTGTTGAACAGAACAATTGTACATGATACATGTGTAAATAAATTACAAAACAACCAAAGAAATTATGTGTCTAATACTTCTCAAAGTATGGCAGGTGTTTTCCTACGGTCATAAGGGTATGGGATCCTGGAGACGTCCTGTTCTCAGTTTCTGTCAATACTTAGAGTGTTCACTTAGCTCTCGGTCCATCTATGCGTTTATTTACCACATTCCACCCTCTTAATTCTGAAATGATTATGTTCTCGAGCAGAAATATATCTTTCCCAAATGAAAACAGGGAAAAAAACTTACCGTTTCGTTTCGGCGAAAAGAAGATTAAATATTAGGTAATTACTGCCTAAAGAGAACTGTAATAATTGAAAATTCTCTACATATTTAATATAGAGTATTTTTAGGTAGGTAGTAGAGCCACGCCAAGGTAGTAGAGCCACGCTGATTTCAGCACGATCGGGTTGGCTCGACCGGGGCGGTTCTACCCACGCACATAATATCGAAATAAAATGACAGCATTCGTGCCGTCGTGTTTTGTTGGTGAGTGCTAGACCAGAGGCCTAATGATACAGAAGCATCACTAGGCCACCGTGGTGTGGGTCACCATACTGCATTGTCTGCATTCGCAATAAGTATGGTGATCACCACTCTTGGATTCTGCATCAGGCAGAGTAGAGTCATTTTGGCAGGTCTATACATAACCAAAAAAAACATTTACATGGTTCAGGTACATCTAAATTCTAAGAAAAAACTCACAAATATTCGTTCTACCTGGTATAATTTGACGCAATCATCTTTACGTTTTAAATGTACAATAACATGAGATGTTGCAAGACATAATTTTTAAAGTGTTCAGAACTAATAGCTCATTTACATCACACGGTAAAACATAACATAATTTGTTAATTCTCTTCCGAAGGCACACTTTATCTAGTAGGTAATTTTCCCACTAACATATGAACTGTGCTCATTGTATGTACGCAGTATGAGATAATTCCATTGTTGCACTGTTGTATAATTTTCTGCTGTAATAATAATCTATTTTAATTCATGCTTAGCTGTATTACGGTACGTAGTGGAAAGATATTTTGTTAACAATGGTCTTGCCTTTGACCGTTCTCACCTGATGATAATTGAGAACTCGACTCTCTACACGCCTGCCTAAAATATTTGATCGTGATTGAGGATTAAATAGGAATCAAGTTGCTGCTACCTAAGGGTGATTATGTTAAATGCCTATCAAATTAGTTTTAATGATTTTCTGTAGTAGAGTCTAGGACATTGTGAATAGCTAAGACATTATCACTGATACTGAGAGTGAATCACACGCCTCATTGCTAGATCCATAGAATGTTCTTTTTCAGCTCTTATATTTCCCGAATATACGATGATTTTTAGCCATTCTTCTTCTACGTAACTTAAATTAAACGTAACTTAAACGTAAAAGGCATCTCACTAAGCCGCCATAGTGTGGGACTCCATACTGCATTGTTTGCTTTAGCAGTGAGTATGGTGCCCCCCACTGTTGGATTATGCTTGAGCTTACCATCAGGCTGAGCAGAGTCACTTTGGCAGGTAAATTATAAAAAAAAAAAAAAAAAAAAAAAACTTACGACAGGCTGGTGGCAAGGTTGCCTTTCGACTCGGCGCGATTCACAGAAACCTTAAAACGAAAGGGACAGGTAGAGGAAAAACGCTACTGCTTAAATAATGCGTGTAACGTCTTAATATATATATAACGTGAGGAAATTAGAGCACACCGATGCTAATGTAGCAAACAAATTTATTACTGTCGTGTTTGTGTCGGGAAGTAATTATTCGAAATGCAATCGTACGGATTGTTGCTAATTAAGTGACATTCAATATGCAGCCATTTTTTAATTAATAGTTAGTACTTCCAGGTGCTGATATTTAGATACATTTGTAATATGTATGTATGGTGATGGATACATACATATTTATCTGAAAGCATTACTGTCAAGAGCAGAAAAACTTGTAACTTATGTCCGAATCATCGTTTCTATAAGGAAAACCTTCAAACTGTAAGTTCTTCAGAATGTTACAAATACATTCGCTACTTCTAATTGCTGTTTTACTCTTCAAAAACAAATAAGCACACAACACATCATAGAATAAACACACGTGGAAGATGGAAAAATATTAACTTATATTTTAATAATGTATGTTAAGATAAATATATCCAGAGGTATGTATAGATATTCCAAGTTTACTACGATAAATATATCACCTCTACACCATAAATATTACAACCAATACAACCGCCGTGCAATGCCAAGATTTTATCTCGTACGATTTGCAACTCGAGCAACGGACTTTGTAAAAATGTTTACTTGGATTGTAACTTGACCGCAAAGCATGTATTGTTTTTTGTAATGTAAGTCTAATATCCATTTTGTATTCTTCTTCCCTTCACTTAATTTCTAGCGATCATAAGACAACGTTTGTCTATTGTTTTTATATGCGATTTGAATTACTTACGCTGTTTTTCTTATGATCTTTAATATACAGATTCCTTTATATACTCTAAATACAAATACTAGTATTTAGAGATCTTCTTATACCATTTATTAAATTAAGGTAGTACCGTTTTATTCCAAGCATTGACTTTACTCATTTCTCAATATCTATTTTTTTAGAGATTTATTTTAATTATTTTTTCTTCTTTCCGTATTGTAAGCCTATAGTTAAAACAGATAAAAACATTTAAAAGTATCTCGTATCTTGGCTCTACTATAGGAAATCCTTGACTATTTGTATTCGTAAGCGGAATTCGCAGAAACCTGTGAACAGGTTTTGGAATGGACGCTGTGAGACAACATCTATCAAAACTCAAATTACTAACCGTCCTATGGATTAGCATAGTAATATATGAAAATAATTTTTAGTGGACATTTTTACAAACATAATTTATATAATACCTATTTATTTATTAACACTTTGGCATTCAAAATATTTTAAAAAGTTTTATTGATATTTCTTTAAATGTTATACTCATATTTTCTTATGAAATAGGTATGTTGATCTCTGTAGGAGTTTTAAGTGATTAAAGTTTAGGGCGTAATGTTGTTAGATTATATTATCATGTCAGTTATTAAGTCAGTTACTAACAGCAAAAATTAAAAAAAACAAAAGCAGCTAGCCCTTTGAATATAAGAGTTGTGTGTTTTAAACAGACTTTAAATGTGATCGGCTAAGAGGAATAGTTCTAAATCCCGGATATTTCCTTTTCTTTAAACTAAAGGCTTTAAATACCATTAAGTTCTCCATTAGAATATGGTGTATGCCCAGGCGAGGGCAGGGAGTGGTAAGTCTCCCACAATAGTTACACTCTTTACAGCTATTTTTATCAAAACTGAGTATTAAGTTTATTTTTTTATTCACTTTTTTTTTGGAACTTTTACGCACAGCATATGTCAGTTCCATCGTAACCTGATCTAAACATGTCACTGTATCTAAAGTATAAAGTTATTGAGTATTAAGTTCTCAGACTTAATTAAAACAAGTACGCATACTCTTTCGAGGCTCACATATGTGAGGTAACTTAGGAAGTTAATTAAGTTGCAGACAGTACATATTCCTTTAAGAGATGTTATGGTGAATCGTTAATGTTCTTCTTGACGGGTACTAATTGACTACAGCTTTATACAAGGGCTGCCTAAGGTCTCACTTTAAATAAAATCGTTAAAAGTCGATTTTGAAGAATCTATATAACGTACAACTTTAAGGCAGAATAGGAATATTTGATGACACATATGTATTTTTAAGTATTTATTCGAAAAAACTTATGAAAAGAAAATAAATGTTTACAAAGAAAATTGTGGTCTTTGCTTTTTGACTTTCTTTTAAGTCGACTTATTATATTTCCGTCTCCTCCAGTTTTCTTCTGATTAATTTCGTTGCGGGTTCCAAAACAGTTTAATTTTTCCCGAGTGTCATAACTCGGTTTGTTCGTGGGTCACTGCTGTTGATCCTGGTGTACAGGAGTTACAGTAGTAGGCGTGGGGGCGGGATTGGTCCCTGGTGTTTGCTAATAGGGTAAAGTAATCCTGTCTGTCTCTTATACTTTCAGGGCTGAACTGCTTTCATCAGTTTTAATAAAGTTAGCATAGAGATTCTTTGATTATTGAAGCAGGTTATAGGCTATCTTTATCGCGATAGCCGATATAATCGCGGGCGGAACCGCGGAAGAATGCCAGACGACCATAATGAGATAACTCGTATATTTTGTACATGTTAGCAAGTTACCACAATTAGATTATTCTTTCTAAACTTCACTAAAACTATTTCCACTTTATAACTAAACTTGAACGATCGAGTGTCTAGTTCGTATTTCATTATAAATTAATTATAAAATATATGACTGTAAAAAAACATTTTTATAAGTTATATAAGACTTAGGTATATTTTCTATTAAGTTTATAAGAAACCAAGTCGCTCTTGACTTTTTATTACATAATTAAGTGGTAACAGCTGCCCTGTTTTTAATAAAATGTGCATCAAACCGGTAAACATGTGTTAGGTTACGAAATAAGTAAATTCTTCTTATTCACTTCTATTGGTTGTATGTTTACATAATAACTGTTCTTTGAAATCTTATAAACATTACAGTACTTTATACACTATCCAGCATCTAGCACCCGGTATGGTATAGTACCTACAGCAATACTTAATAAGCAGCTCGGAGTTTGGAAGGTGGGGTCTAGCCTCCGTGCCTCGGAGAGCACGTAAAGCTGTCGGTCCTGCGCCTGATCTCTCACCGGTCATGTCTGATAACCGTTGCATTGGAAGGAACAGAGAGTGCACCTCTATTTACGCACACACTTGTGCACTATAATATCTCTTCGTCGCTGTGGCCGAAATCGGCTAAGAGATTATCATAGTACCGCAGAACCTTTTTTCCTAGGACAGGTATTTGTCCATTTGTAGGATTTTAAAAATTGTTGATAATTGGGTTTGATAATTGAATTTACAAAGATCTAAAAAGGTTGCAGGCTAAATATATTATTATGCCTGTTTATTAAATAAAAAAAATATTGTTCTATTCTTGAATTTAAAAACTTGTTTCATTAGCATAAGATACCTCTTTAGTAATTTAGTAGTGATGAGGTCGATGTACCCTTTACAAAAACACATGCTTATACTAGTTTATATTTGTGAATAGTAAAAAAGTTTAATAACGATATTTCTTTAAATGCAGATTTAAATTAATTTTATTGTTAATAAAAACCAGAAAAAGTAAAAAAAGAACTATGATGCGACTACATAAAAACTATTGATATTGTTACGAAAAAATAATATTTTCTCTCTTTATATAGTTCCTTTTACACGTCAGAAGGTTTGTTTCTGTAATACATCGAGCCTTAGCACGTAACGGTATAGTTTACATTACCTATGTCACCCGGACAATTAGTACAAATCCTATTCGATATCATTAAAATGAGTTCAGTAGTTAAGTCGCAAAACGTCGTCAAAACAAACATTGACTGCCTATAATATTACTCTTCATTTTAGCTTCACCTAGTCCGATAAAATTTTATTTATTTTAAAAGGAAGTAAAACGGACGTCTACTCACTTCCATTCACTATGTCGTAATTTGTGGTTTGTAATTACTCATACACTTTAATTAGGTATGTGTCATAATGTTATACAACTTCTTACTTGGGTTAATAGAAGGTTAGGTACTTAGTACATATGCATGAGTTGAACTCACCTTTACAATTTGCTTCGAATAAAATGTGATTTTATTATAAAGTATCTCGACACAGTAACATGTATCTAACTGAGTGAGTACCATATGCCAACCGACGCGGCGACGACTGACGAGATGACCATCGAGGTGTTGGTCTAGTGGGTGGCACATGCGACTAATATTGTGGTCTCGAGTTCGAAGCCCGGGTTGGGCCAAAGTGTTATTGAGTTTTCTGATTTTAGAAACGATTAATAACAGCTTGGAGTTTAGAAGCTAGGGTTTGAGCCCCCGTGCCTCGGAGAGCACCTACAGCCGTCAATCCTGCGTCCGATCTCTCCAGAGTAATGTCGGATATCCCCTTTCAGATTATGAGAGTGAGGGGACAGAGAATGCACCTGTGCTTGCGCACACACTTGTGCACTGTAATATCTCCTGTAGTTGGCTGGTCGTCGCCTCCGGACCGGCCTCCGGTGTCCTCACTCACAAGATGAAACACAGCGCAAGCGCTATTTCACAATGATTTTCTGTGAGGCCGTGGTATCACTGCGGTCGAGCCGGCCCATTCATGCCGAAGCGTGGCTCTCCCACATTCAGTTTAAAGTTCATCAGGAATATGTGATTCTCTTGTCAAGTTATTTTCACGATGAACTCTGAAACTATCTAAACGTTTGTATTTTTTTAAAATTATATGGATGCAAACTACCAATGCAAGAATGAATGAAATAAAATGAATAATAAAAAAATGTACTAATTACAAAGTTTGCGATTACGAAAATAACTATTTTAATCATTATCTTCTAAATATATTTAGAGATATGTACCGTTACTTAAACAGTAGTATTTGTAGATAGGCAATCCTATAGTGGCAGGTTCAAATTTTTAAAATAAATAAATTCATCTGTCTAAAGCAGCTGTCAAGTTGACAAGCGGCAGCCGTCAAAAGTAGGTTTATCTGCAAGTCTCCCCAAGAATGCTTGAAAAACCTCACTACATAATAATATGTTCATCCTTTAAAGGGTTTGAGTGCATGTGATGTTAGGTGATCGTACGGTAAAACACGCATACCCGCATTCCTATTACACTGCGGCAGTTAATTATATGTAGGTTATGTAAACAACAAGAAAAACGTATTTAACAGGCTAAAATGAGGCTAAGCTAGATGTTCATTGTGAAATAGTTACGTAAAGTGAATAAAAAATAAACTAAATCACATATTTAAATATTAATGAATAAGAATCTTAAATTCGATAAGCACCCGTTTTAACTAAAATTGTAATTAGGAATAAAGTTTTTATTTCACTTAATGGAAAGATTACTCAGGGCTGTAAACCAACAATGCATGTATTAATCTTAGTAATCATATTTAGACACGAAAGGTTATAAGAGTAAAGAAACGAATGAATGAGAGAAGCAACAAAATGTTTTTTTTTTTTTGGCACTGGCAAAATGACTCTACCTCTCCAAGGTAGTAGAGCCACGCTGATTTCAGCACGAACGGGCCGGCTCGACCGGGGCGGTACTACCCTCGCACAGAATATCAACGTAAAATGACAGCGATCATGCTGTCGTGTTTCGTTGGTGAGTGCGAGACCGGAGGCCCAAAGATGCAGAAGCATCACTAGCCCGCCATGGTGTGGGTCACCATGCTGCATTGTTGCATTGTCTGCATTCGCAGTATGGTGACCACCACTCTTGGATTCTACTCATGCTTTCCATCAGGCAGAGTAGAGTCATTTTGGCAGGGTCAAACATAAAAAAAAAAAAAAAAAAAAAAACTGCCTGATGGAAAGCATAAACAGAATCCAAGAGTGATAGTCACCATACTCATTGCGAAAGCAGACAATGCAACAATGCAGCATGGTTACCCACACTATGGCGGGCTAGTGATGCTTCTGCATCATTTAGCCTCCGGTCTCTCACTCACCAACGAAACACGACAGCACGAACACTCATTTTACGTTGATTTTCATGGCACACAAACTTTATGACCAGAAAAAACATTTTTAAAAGGTAAATGAATTTAAATGTTGGTATAGTGAGTCTGACAGATGAGCAAGAGCAAGTGTATTCACACTTGGAACAAATAATTCTGTAAAATATGTAGTTACGTATTTATAAATAATACAACCATCTTCATTAACAGTCCGGTTATCATAGCACAGGCTAGTTTGGATACCGACGGGAATTTGCGACGTATCATCTAAAACATACAGGTTTAGTTCGTGACATAGTAAACGGTTAAAGAGGAAAGGCTGATACTAGCTGGTTCATTTATTCTAGAAACGTTGAAATCAAGAAGTCTAACAACACAGCACTCATTACTTATATAACACAATAATTGTGTGGTTGCCGGCTCTCAGTAGATTACACGTTACGTAGAATTTGTTGTTTTTCTATTTTCACGGTCTTGGACAATCATGCAATCGGATTCCATATTCACTCATTGTCTCAATTAACAGATTAACTTACGTGTTAAATAACGCGATATGTGCACGAGGCTTTAGTCATCAGCGTGTTATATTAATGTACTTTTCTAGGAACATGTAATAACAGTTAACAGTGCTAATGTGTAGATTACTTTCTGGCTAATTACGTGTAAATATTGAGAAGCCAGTTTTAGTGAAAGTTAGTTTTAGTATCTTTCTCCTAGCTCGCATTATTATCAGCAAAAGTTGCGCATACATGCAAAAGTTTTGATATTGTCACTATTGTAATAATGTATTGTATAGATTTATTGCAAATATTGCAAATCTAATACCTTTAAACGAGCAATTCTTGTATTTACATATAATCTGAATCAACGAAATTAGTATGCAGGGTGTTTCGGGACAATAAATCGATCTAGCTCGAATTAATTTTTAGAATATTTACCAAAAAGAAAATACCTAGCCAAAGTACAAGTATATGTACAATCACTGACAAAATATTGTGTCATTGGTACATTGAAGAACAGAAAAAAAACTCTAAACGTACCTTTAGACATTTGTGACAATTCACTGTCATCAAAATCACTTTTATAGCCTGTCTATGCATCAGATTTGCTGCAGGATACTCAATCTGTTCTGGCATAATATATGTTTTATCCTCGAGTCCTTTAATTACTGTTTCCAGGAATAATCGACTAGATCTAACCGACGATTTGATATGCCACATCGGTATGCCGGTGAATTTACTATGAAACCAAGAACATTCATTTAATGAAAACAAGTCTAAGATAGGAAGCCCATGTTTACCAAAGTCGTCTGACAATGCAATATGTAGTTTATTTAATGAATAAATATTGAGGAATCTTTCGTAAATGTATGTGTCGTCTATGTTTTACTGGTCAACAAATTTTAAAACTAACACTATTAGGAACATAAAATTGGAAAAAAACATGATGGTATTAAGTATTCATAGGGCAAGATTGGCAAGAGTTTTATGATTATTATTAGAGTTCATTGTTATTTAACTAATACCCTTTACATAATTTTTGTAAAAAAAATATTAAGATCTATGCTGTGCATATTTTTATGTAGAGAATGGCATGTGTACATGTTAAATAATAAATGTTTGTAAATTTTTGTGTTTACTCCGTAAATACGGCTATGTAAAAAAAAAACTACTGTATTCTAATAGTAATAAGCCACGAAAACTTCCATAACCTAAAGTATCTGTATGTCCACCTACGTACAGTCCTAGACAATTTTTGAAGTGAAAATTTCTTTAGCGGCGTTGTGCACTAGCAAAGTTTATTTTGGGATGGGTAAAAAATGTTAAACTCGCGGCAGGACAGGTCACATCAGGACACGTGACCTAATCGTAAGACTGCGGCGCAAGGCGTTTGCGCGAGTGTGTATGGTGACAGCTGATGGCTCGACTGTCTAATATGACATGACTGGTAATATGATAATACTGTATAGCATTAACCTATATTTTTATAATATTACATTGAGCATTCTTTTTACTTCTTTTCATCGTTCATAATATTATTTCAAGAGCAAAGAGGTTCATTTTAAGTGAGCTTAAACAACTGTTTGTTTATAGTTTTGAGTTTTCAATTCTGTCGGCAGTCCTCATGACTACTTTGTGTTGTTTTAAGTATGGAACATTTAAATGTACCTTAAAAAGGTAAGTAGACACGCACGACTTCATTTCATCACACCTACTCCAGCTATGGCGAAACCGAATCTACTCCTCACGTCGACAAGTCACAAGGGCCTTCGGTCAGGGCCAGAGGTAATGTATAAGGACTTTGTCGAAATACCAATGAATGCTTCTTATAATTACAGTGTACATGGCAAACATCATTGATATACAAATATGAACCCTGATGCATACAAGTATACGGTTTTTTTTTAATCATAATTAAAATTTTCATCACATCACCAACCTTTAATAGTCCATTGATGGACACCCTAGGAATAAGATTTTGTCCTACTATACCTACCTATACCACTTAAAGTATACCACGCTTGCTAGACAAGTTAATATAAGGTATATTTCAAGTTTTCAGCAGTATTGTTGTTCTGCATAATTTGCTCCCTTATTTGGCTCTTATGACACCCACGGAATGAATAGGTTTGAAGACTGTATTATTAATCCTTCACCACACGATTAATCTGTAAGAAATACATAAATATTTCGGACACAATGCCATCTAGTCCCAAGCGAAGCAGGGCTTGTATTATGGGTACAAAAAAGTGATATAAAAATACATTTATACTTTTTTTTTTGTAAATACGTACATATTATAAATAGTAAAACACCCAAACTCCGAAACAAATATTTGCAGATCATACAAACATTTGGTCCGATCCGGGAATCGAAACCAAGAACACAGAAGCACAGCAGTCGCATACTCTAACCACTACACCACCGAAGCAGTTAAAGTTGTTATGTACCTATTCGTGAACTGCAATTTATACGAGTATTACACAGTAAAATTGACCTCTATTTCATGGCGTTCCTAAATAAGCTTCATGTGTTTATTTCCAGTGATGTTTAACTCCACGCCAGTTACACGAGTTCTCATATTCAAGTCTCAAATCTATGTAATATTAGTTGCTAACCATGACTAATACGGCATTAGTAGGTTTCATACGCAACTCTTGAGTGACCGATCACGGAACATAGGACGAAGAGCCGGTTACGAAATAAATATGTATAGGCAAAGATTACTCAATTGTTATGGCGGTATAGCTTGCCTTTAAAGTGTTGCTTCCTGTTCTCGCTGGGAAAAATAGCATTCATTGAATAGCTTCAATGGTTGTAAGAGAAAGAGGTCTTGTTTTATTTATCTAGTTATCTTATTATAGTATGAAGTCACATGAACAAAGAAAATATATAAAACTGTGTGCCTTTGATTCTTCATGCAACTAACCAAGTGGCAAAGAAGCACTTAGTCAGTGTGTAAGTAGTTTTAAATAAATTAAACAACTTTTTAAAAACAAGCTTTTACTGGATTGCCTCGATACGAATCAAAAGAGTCCAAACTCGCTGATGTTGCGACGTTTCCTTACAGAGTTCCTATGGCGATCTTCCAGCTACAGTATCAGATCAGCTCCATGCCATTATAATATTGCATTATGACGCTGTTTCCAAAATTTCCACAAAATCGATTGAAGATATGTGCTTCAAAATTGAGTTGCAAGATTCCACTCGAACATACAAGCATACCTTCATTGCAAGTAAATAAAAAGCTTGTAAAAAGTAGGTTTGACTTTCGAACCCTATAAGTTTGATGTATTGCGTTTCGTGGAGGGACACATCCAAGTTTAGGCAAATAATTTGTAAAATAACTCTTTATGTCATCCTTCCCACAAATTGTTGTGTTCTGTATGAATGTCCTTTATGTCTGTTACAGATTAAATGTTTGTAAAGTCCCCGACATACTGCATATTCTCCTAGGGAGTGGTGTTTTTATTTGTTTTTGAAAAAAAATGGAAGCAAGTTCTAACATATACACAGTAACTTAAGTTAATTTACATTATCAAGTCGTCGCCTCTTATTTTTAACTTTGTTTCGTGGAGGGACACATCCAAGTTTAGGAAAATAATTTGTGAAATAGCTCTTTATGTCTGTTACAGATTAAATGTTTGTAAAGTCCCCGACACACTGCATATTCTCCCAGGGAGTGGTGATTTTATTTGTTTTTGAAAAAAAATGGAAGCAAGTACTAACATATACACAGTAACTTAAGTTAATTTACATTATCAAGTCGTCGCCTCTTATTTTTAACTTTCATTTAAATAGTAATTGTAACATTAAGTGGACACTTAAATATATGTATGACACATTATCTTGAACATTAAAATTGCTCGTAACAATAAATTTATTTAAGCACACACTAAAATTAAATAATATGTTGTGCTCTAAAGAACGCGAGTTCTTGGTTCATACCTCTTGTATTAAAAACCTACAACGCTACTTACAGCTGGCTCATACATATATCTTACTAAAACAGTCGCAATTCCCAACTGGATCATCATCTTGCTAAACTTATTTACGAGATATTTGAGGACGGCTATCAGATTCACCACCGGTTTTATCTGAATACCTGTTCATTCAGGCACGCTTTTGCCCTGTACTGGGAATCAAATCCGAGTCCCAAAATCGGCAATCGAACGAACGAGGCTAAACAAACCAAACTGAATGTAACTATTAAATGCGATATGGGCAATCACGCATGGATCTCGTTCTAAATGAGTCAGAGTCAGCATTCACTGTCCTGTTTCTTACTACGTAAAGTAAATATAATCTTATTGACCACGGACGTGATGCGTCATTATGTTCTGTGCATATTGACATTTGACCAAAACAAATTAATGATTCGTCATACTCATAATAGAGAGGTACGTCTGGTCGATCTTTTTATATGTATACATATACATTCGTATATGATGAAGAACCAAGTTCCTTTTTTGTATATGTGAGCTACCAAAAGGAATCTACTCTGCCTGATGGAAAGCATGAGTACAATCCAAAGGTGATGTGTTACCATCCTCATTGCGAATGTGGACAATGCAGCATAATGACAATCTCTATGACGACCTATAATGAGATGCTTTTCACGCCCCGCTTAAAGAACTCAGGATCGTAGTGGGAGGGAAACACGTTTGACGGTAGTCAATTCTAGTTTTTAATTGATTGGCACCGGAAGGAAGAGCCGAAACGTTTTGTTCGAGAGCATATGTTACATAAAGCAGTTTGTGATTCATATACTGATATAGCAACATTACTTGTATTCGATAGAAATATAACTTATTAGTTTAGAGATTCTGATCATTTTAGAGCACAACTTACAGATAAATTAACCAGACTCAGCAATTTAATATTCGAGCTTAAATATTTTTTTTGCGTAAATTTCGTAAAACTAGAAATCTGGACTGCAATAGTAGTAGAAAATCCGACGTTTCTTAAGTTTAAGTTTTGTACTTAAGAAACTTCGGATTTTACATAGTTATGTTTAATACTATTTTTAAGGCGAATTTGAAGTATAGAAAAGTTTATGATTTGAAATGATTATATTTCACCTGTTTTCATTACTGTTAAATTACAAAAGAAAAGGAAACAAGACAGTAATAATTTGCATTTGTTTTAGACTTGGATATTACAGAAATCGAAAGTGTAGACCTTCGTTCGTATAAGAAAGTCTGCTTGGTTTTATGCCGGCAGGATAGTGAGCCCGTCAAATCTTGTTCACACTGAGAAAGCGTGACGGACTCATCAACAATCGCAGACATCGCACCGAAATGTGGGACAACACGACAGCCGTCAATCCTGTATAGTTAACGAACAAATCATGCTAAGAAGCGGATACAATAATAATGTTATTCTATTTAAATAATGTATTTAATTTAAATATACAGCAGACCTTGCCAAAAAATAAGTGCTTCACGTAATATACCAAGATGAGGAAAAGTTATAGTTTCCCTGCCATATCACAAATTCTGGTATTAATTAATATCCTAATTATCCATTTACTAGTAAGAATAATAACAGTACAGGTGTCAACTAAATTAAGTCGTTTGATATTTTATTTTATTCATCACCATTTTAAAGTTTATACAGATTTGAAACCAGGTGTCTTTTTTCCTGATATCACAAATATTACTTACTCATCATAAGTCTATGACCAAAGAGGTGACTGTCTCAGCGGTTAGTGTTTGCGACTGCTGATCAAAAGATCTTGGTTCGATTCCCAGGTCGGACCAGAAAGTTTCATTGAGTTTTTCTGCCAATAGAAGTGCTTAATAACAGCCCGGCTTTTGAAAAGTTGGTGTGTCAACCCCAAGTCTCGGAAAGCACGTAAAGCTATCGGCCCTGCGCCTGATCTTTCACCGGTCGTATCGGACAGCCGTCCATTATATATGAGAGTGAGGGAACAGAGAGAACACCTATGTTTCCTCACACACGTGTGCATTATAATATCTTCTGCATAGTTAGCTGGTCTCCGTTGAGACTGGCCGCCGTGGCCGAAATCGGTTAGGAAGACATCAGCACTCATCTTAGGGTAACCCCATAGGCCCTACTTAGGTCAATAAGCAATGACAGAAACTATTTTCTTCTATAGCGTATGTTCCGTAGCATACACTTACACCGAAGTTCATATTTCCTCTGACATTAAGACAATGAGAGCGAAACACATCCGTTGCCAAACATTGGGTCGTAGAAAGTGACTTGTCGTATAAATTCGACAAAGGTCGGAAGTGATTTCCAATAGTAACGACCCTTGACGTTCTGCTCACTAAAACTAACTTTTTGCGGTTTCTAATTCATTGTTTCTTTTATTTTCCTATTTTAACCACGTTTTGCATTTGATTGGATAATTTGAGTTGAGGAGTATGACAATTTACGAGTTGCACCAATTATTGGCTTTACTAAAATACTGGTGAGAAATAAATCAATACAAATAAGGTGCCATCTTCACACAGATTATCGGCAGAATATTTTACTCCTTGATTAAAAGCCTTAATCGGTGTCAAAACTATTAAACATTATCTCAAAGACGTAAAGAATGTGTAATCTACGTTGATTTGAATAGTATATTCTTTTAATGTCGCTCACAATATCGTCATTAAGAATTGATTCGTGCTATAAGCTTACTTCGTATGGTTACCCATTCTAAGTAAGCAGACACGGCGGATCTAGTATGTATGCTCTCTACCGGTCCTTATAAATTGGGGAATAGGGGATCTATTTTAAGAATTAGGAACAACTGAATAACACTTTTTCTAAATTTAAATACATATAAAGAAAAATAACCTTTTGTTATGGCATAACACTTTCCAAGTTTCCCTGTTGGTATATAAATTAACGGAAACAGTTGAAACTAAGTATAGTAAATAATAGGTCTTTACCTATGAAATTGCCGTTTTGTATGCAATAAGTGAAAGTTTTTCAAACTTTTTTATTTCTGTTATTCGAAGTAATCACCCATGCAATCGACGCATCTTTGCCAACGCATTGAGAGTTTATTGATGATGATGTTTCTTGTAAAAATCAGCTGGACGGGAGGCAACAAACTCTTCAAAGGCATTTTGTACTGCCTCTCGGAACTGAATTTTTTACCCACTAAAAAGTTGCCTAAATTTTAGAAAAAGTAATAGTCGGTAGGTGCAAGGTCTGGTGAGTATGGCGGATGAGGGAGAGCTTCCAACCCCAACTCTTGCAGCTTGGAGACTGTCTGTTGGACGGGACAGTCTGTCCTGAGTAAGTACTTTCACTTATTGCATACAAAACGGCAATTTCATAGGTAAAGACCTCTTAGTAGGATTAACGTTGACATTATGAGTACTTCACCTGTTATTTATTGTACAATAAAATAACTATTCCAATTAAGCATAACACACAAGAAAGTCGAGAGTTTGTGTCAAAGCAAGTAAAAGTGAAATGTTATGAATATTGAATTATTTAACACAAATTTCTAAATGGGCGGAACAGGCTACCCTATGTTTTGGTAGATATTGATGAAATGTAATTATAGCATCGGGCTTTTAACTGTGAAAAGTGTGCCAGTCGGTGGCCCAGCGACATTTTAGTAGGGTTGTCACGCGAAAAAATGCCGTTAGTATGATCAGATTAATAGCTTCTGATTAAGATTAAGATTTACACTAAAGCAGTTATCATTTCTGGTGTAGGCCAAATAATTCGTAATGGTGTATTGTGAATACACGCAGTGAATATTGTTTTTAAGAAATTGTAGTGCATTTTTATTACTCTTCATAAATATAGACCCATTTTATAGTGCCCCTATTAATAGACACAGATATGTGCCGTTCTTAAAGTAATACATACAACACGTGGGAGATAATTAACGAGTTATACTCTATTAATGACCGAAACTTTTAGAATAAAGATTTTTAACGGTTATCTTAACTTAATAAGGCATTAGTAATTAATGGCACAGAAACAGAGATAGCTGCTATAAAATTCAAAACGGTTATGCGGACTCAGTAAAGTTTAATGTTTATTTTGTATTTTAATGGCCTGTTGATTTATTGCCTAGCGATACTGACTGTAAACCCAACGGTCGTGGATTCCCATCCAGGACTTTTGTATGATGAGCACTGACACTTGAAGGGTTGGGTCACTCTTTAGTAAGTGCATATCTATACTAATATATAAAGCTGAAGAGTTTGTTTGTTTGTTTAAACACGCTAATCTCAGGAACCGCTGGTCCGATTTGAAAAATTCTTTCGGTGTTCGATAGTCCATTTATCGAGGAAGGCTATAGGGTATATATCATCACGCTACTACTAATAGGAGCGGAGCAACAATGAAGAATGTTTGAAAAACGGGGGAAATTTTCACGCTACGGGCAATATAAGGCGCAAACGAGGTTGCGTGGGTCGGCTAGTTGTATTATATACCTACTTGTTTTATTCGTGGTAAGTAAATATATTCTATATCTCTCTCTATTTCACCGTAAACATGTAATATTTCAATAATCGCATGAATGTTGCTACTGTACTATAGAAAGTACTTATAACAAACAAAAATTTATAAATTAACATTATTTGATATTGTGCTCGAATTCAAGAAATAACATGTTGTGGCAATCATCCTTATAACTCTTAAGTTATTCTAACAAATCAATGCATAAAAGAAAAATAGAGCACTTCTAATTTATGTATGAGTTCAAGCAGCTTGACTGGCCTAGTTCTTCGACCATAGTGAAGATTGCGTGCATAATTTCATTAATATTTCATTAAAGTTAGTATCAGTTAAATGGAAGAGCAAAACATTGCGACAACAATAAACAAAATTGCGAGACGATAATGAAACAATTCTACATTAAATTGACGATTTTTTCGTTAAGTTTTAAACAATTGCACCTATGATGAAATAGCTCTTCTAGTTGAAGAATCACAACACTTAACGTGATAAAGAAAAATGGTAAAGTTAATATACCGGTTTAGTATTGTTTTTCATTTTTATGTTGCATGCGGCTCCGCCCGCGTATATCTCATGGTACCATCGTTGGGATATCTCCATTCCATTAAAAAAAAAATCATCAAGATCGGTTTATAAACGTCAAAGTTATCTACGAACACACATAAACAAAAAAAAAACATATATACGGTCGAATTGAGAACCTCCTCCGGTTTTGAAGTCGGTTAAAAATAGAGTACATTCAGACTGAAACCGTTAGTCCTTTATGAATCATAACTTTTAACCAGATTGGAACGTAAATTTAGTAAAATAAAATTGTAATTAATATTTAAGCTCTAAAACAGTAACTACGAGTAAATTTATTTAACATGTTTAAAGAGCTTCTTTCATCAGGAAGTATTATATGACCACATTTTAAAGCAAATCCCGGTTAAGTATTCCAAAATTTCGTAACTCACCCACATCTTAAGTTCTTTTCTTAAAATTTACATTCATTGGCACAGTTGCTGGCATATTTACGATCTCAAAACCTGTCAACACACTGCAATCAACGCTGATTGCTAATAAAATTCAGATAATATTTTTTAAGAAACATTATTTAGCAATTTGGTACATACAAAAAATTTACAAAACACATTTTAAAGTAAATTGGCTTGACTTTTTAATAACCCCAAAAGGTTCAGTAGGGATATATTACTAAATTCTATTATCTACATCTATATATTTTAAACTAAATTCTGTAAAATAGCGCTGTGTTTCACCAAGTGAGTGAGGATACTGGAGGCCCATACCCCAACCCCTCCCCATATCCCTTTCCCCATCTCCCAAAGGTCAGCAACGCACTCGTGACGCCTCTGGTGTTGCGGGTGTCCATGGGCGGCAGTAATCGCATACCATCAGGTGATACGTCTGCTCGTTTGAAAAACATATTACAAGTCTAGGTTCTTGCATATTTTTTAACAGATCGCAGTAAGTTTGACAGGACAAATTTTTAACTAAACTTTTAACTTTACCTTGAAGTTTGATTAAATACCATACCAGACTCGGTGCGTGGTTCGCAATTAACTATCTTAGCTATGTCAACAACTCATTAGTAATACGTTATAATTGCATTTTTATTGGGTGATAAGTAATGCGTATTAAACTGGAGTGTGAACCATAATAGATTGAATGTCAATAGATGCATTGAAAACATGTTATCTATAACGTGTCATTCGTAAGCTCACTGACGCAAATTAACTTTAGATATTTTGTCTAAAGTCATGACTTTATTATTTATATTTGTGTAAACAATTTTCCACAATGGTTTAGATTTAGGTACCTACAAGTTGCAACTAATCCTTAGTTAAGCAGAAACGTGCCAGAATCTCTGGATTAAAATATCAAAGAGTTCTTGTCAGAAACATTAATTGACTTTTGCTAAAAATATACCTTCAAACGTTTATGGCATTCCCTAAGGGCCATGTACCTGCTACAATACCAAAAATACTACGATCAATTGATAGAATTAATAAATGATTTCTAATTCTTGCTATTAGTGCCACACTTAGGCGAGTTTTAAAATATATGCAAAACCAGATATTGCTCTAGAAAAATACTTAAAAAAAAAGAAATAATGACCCACTCTTCTAAAATTTATACCTAGAAAGTGTGCAATCATTTTATAATATTGGAGAATAGCTGGTAAAGGTGAATTCGGTAGTTTGAGAGCACTTCGGGTGGTGTATTTTCTTGATCTGATTAGTTAAAAACTAATTACCAACGAATGTAATATGCGCCCATATTTTGGAAGTTCTTTTATATGAGCCAACTCTGAACTAGTAAGTAGCCGACCCCAGATAATCTTTGGAATAATAAAGCTAGGCTAGTAATAGAGGCTAGGAAGAATCTGAGCCTAGCTAGACTAGCTCGCGCTCAGGAACTCTTTTAACTTACACTTTAAGTGTCATATATTAGTTTTGTTCGGATTAAATGTGGCTTATAAACTTTGAACCATTAAATGACATCTTTACACGACACGACACTTATCAATTTTATTGATAAGTTTTAATTATATTCATGGATGAACCTTATTGTATAAATCTAGCAAGCGTTTTGTATACCATCAAGAAAAGAAAGTTCAATTGCCTATGAGCAAATCGTATACAAACGCGGAATATAATGTTTTGTTCATATGCAAAATATATTATCTGACTGTTTCTACGGAGGAAGTAAAAGTGACCAGGCCAGGTTGTAGAGAGCATAGTGTACAGTTACGTCAACAATGGACCCAGACTGCCTTGAAAGTGTAGAGTGCCTTTTGAACTCTAAATAGGAACTAGAATGTAGTGTCCGTTTTAGAGGTGTAGGCTACAATCTAGGTGCGTTAGTGGTTCACTTGATTCGGTTAATAAATTTTATTGGTATGTAGTATGTATGACTCATTGGTAACCGGTTTTAAAGATAAGGTTAATTTTATTTTGGAGTTGCTACCGTTCATTCGAATATTTTAGTTAGGATCTATCACTTATATTTTAACTCTACGTCGCTAAATGTTTTATGTAAATACAAAAAACAACATTAATAGGTGGGTAAGTCCAAAAATGTTTTATTCCTAAAATTCCTATTCTTAATCGGTATTGCTCAAATAATAATTGTTTTGCATAACCATCTCAAGGATCTTGTGATGAAATTACCCATAATCTATTGACACGTGCTACTAGCCTGTAAGTAGTATACCTAGCTAATTCTAGGTAGGTATATTCTATGTTATGTATCTTCTGTCAGTCGTAAAGTATAGGTTTAGTCCAAGGTAACAACAAGATAACTATTCAGTACAAAATCACGTATCACGTAGTTTTAAAGTACCCGTATGTGGAATTCAATGTAAAATTATATTAGCACTGTGATTATGAATCAATATGACTATGCCTAATAGAACATGAACAGGAAAATCTGTTTGTTGTAGGTTCGTTTAAGATGCTATAAGGTCTTGCTAGTGATTCTAATCGTGAGTAGGGTTCTATTACCTATGTCTGGACGTCTGATTGGTTGGAAAAGGATTTGGAGGTTGGTAGCGAGTCATAACACTGTCGTGGTTCTTCTGCTTATCCCTGCTGAACAATGTAGGCAATATCGACGTTTATATAGATAGGTATTACATACATACATGAAATCACGCCTACTTCTACTTAGTCTACTTTTCGCTAGTGTTTTGGTCAGGGTAAATTTAAGGGTAAAGAGTAAATTTAATGCATGAACATGGTAGCTAAGTTGGTAATGACGATCGATGGGTAATGATATTAAATCTTTACAAAATTATTTAAATTTGAGTATAATTTTACTAACTTGATTGTAATGATATAGAATACCACGCAAATAACTAGTAAATCTCTTCAGAAAAAATGATTTCTACCTCCTTAGTACCTACTGCACCTACATCGTTTTGATTTATTTTTTGACGAACCCACTTTTATGATTGGCTATATGAGAGATAAAACATTAAGTAGATTTTGTTTATTTTATTATTTGTATCTTATTTTTGTATTCAAATAAGCATTTTGGTGCGAATGTACCAATAATTATATACGACCTACAAATTATAAAAATGTGCCGCGAAAAAATTAACGGTTTTACGTATAATACATTTTTGAGGACTTATTTAGAGGCCTACAACTTTCAATAAGGTTTTGTAGTGGTATTTTGTGCCCGCAATTAAAAAAGCTTTGTGCATGGTGATTCAGACACTTTTTGAAATACCAAATTTAATTGCTGCGATATGTTTTAACACAAATGTCGTCTTAATAATTAAAACAGCGCCATCTATCTGTGAGAGCTATAGATAGCTATAGATAGTTGGTTTTCTCCGAGTTTTAGTTCTGCAATGTAACACGAGATGGCGCTATCATATGTCAATCATATAATACTATGGCTTATATTGTACAGATGGCGCTGATGTTAGCGTTTCTTAGTGGATTTTGCAGTTTTCAATTTACCACATACTACATACTATATTTTTTATGCAGTTCTGATTTGCCTTTTTTAATACCTATAGTATAATCTCTGCTTGGTTTGGGACTAAATGTCTTTGTGTGTCAGATCAGATATCTAAAATATTAAATTAGTAGCTTTTGTCCGCGGCTCCGCCCGCGTTTATGTCGGTATTTAAATTTTAAAAACCTTTATAAATTTTAAATTATTATATTATTCCGATGTCTAAGCTATATTACTGTAAAGTCTCATGAAAATCCGTTCAGTAGTTTTTGCGTGAAAGAGCAACAAACGCAGATCCTTACAAACTTTCGCATTCATAATATTAGTAGGATTTATTATTTATAATTTTCATCATCTATTTTTGGTATTTCTTTACAAGAAGAAAAACTGAAAACTTAAATAATGTGACTTAGTACAAAATGGCTTATCTACTTAATTAATTATCTGTAGGTAAATATTTAGATTACTAAAACTAGTAACTTAGGCATGTTAACAAAAACCATGAAATAGTTTTGATTATCCTGCCTAATATTTTATTACTTTCAATGGAGATACCATTGAAAGTAATAATAATATATAAATAAATATATAAATTTCGCGTTTATAATTTTAGTAGGATGTGTCACTAGAACAACTCTTGAATAATTTACTCCTACTAATATTAAAAATGCGAAAGTTGGTAAGGATGGATGTATATTTGTTACTCTTTCACGTAAAATGACTGAATGGATATAAATTAAATTTAGCACTAAGTTAGGTTATAGTCTTGAAAGGACCACGAAATGACCGATATGGGTAGGTACGCGATCCCGGTCTTTTTCCGCTTGCATTTCGTTCTCGTTTATCTTTTGTTCTCGTCCTATGTGGAAACGATTACCTTCTCATCTCTCGAAAGGATTTCTTTATCTTTTCTGAATGCCATTACATTATCGAGAAAGACCAGCGTCAAATAGACGATCAGCTACTTAGGAAATCAGAAAAACCCGTTTGCGATGAAATATTACACCGATACACACAACAAAAATTGGTAAATGTTAAGTAGATAACCATGATGATTGTTTGACAACTTACATACGTTTTATTCTTAGGCTGGTGAACACGATGGCTCAACTCAAATTATGTATAGCCTAGTAGTAACAACTAGGCTATACATAATTTGTGTATGTCGGTTTTCGCGTCAAATAGTAGCCTAACACATAGGCTACTATTTGACGCGAAAACCGTTCTGATGTATAGGCTATATTACTGTTAAGTTTCATCCGAATCCGTTCAGTAGTTTTTGAGTGAAAGAGTAACAAACATCCATTCATTCTTACAAACTTTCGCGTTTATGATTTTAGTAGGATGTGTCACTTAAAATAACTCTTGAATACTCCTACTAATATTAAAAATGCGAAACTTGGTAAGGATGGATGTATGTTTGTGACTCTTTTATGTAACAATGACTGAACGGATCTAAATGAAATTCAGCACAAAGATAAGTTATAGTCTAGAAAGCACATAGACTACTTTATATCCCGAATGTAGTGTTCCTGTAGGATGAGCAATGTACAGGAACAACTTTAAACTAAGGTTTGGTTGGCTTCCTCGTTGGTCTAGTGGTTAGCGTAAGCGACGGCAGATCAAGAGGTCTCGGGTTCGATTCCCGGATCGTACTGCTGTTGGGTTTTTCTATTCTAAGAAATTCTTAAAAGCAGCCCGGAGTAGGGAAGAAGGCGGTTATTACGTTAAGCCGTCAGTCCCAGTTAACATAAACATCTATGGCAATCGTTATTGACAATTCAGTGCCCTCAAATATACTGACAACTAGTTCGAATTCAGTTCATCCTCAAGGTTGCAGAGGTCCGATGCCAGTCGCTCCGTGTAATAACTGATATTCAGGTAACACCGGCAGAACTAGTAGCCGACCCCAAATCTTGGGAATAATACAGGCTAGGAAGATGAAGATGATGATTGTTGCAATAAGAGAACTACGATAACTATCGTCAAATATATTATACATATAAAACTTGTTATATATTTAATTGTATGTAAAAATTGTTTTAGTTGATTGCGTTTGATTGTTGACTAACTGAATCATAACATTACACAGACACCAGAGCATCAGAGCGGTAGAACCCGTTCGAAACGTCGGGATATAGAAAGTATCGTATATTCTAAACCTTCTCTAGAATTTTATGGATAAAAAGTCAAGCTGTTTATCGATAACTATGTGTATGAGTCAGAAATTGTTTCATTTCATGGAAGAATTTTATTAATACATTTTGAAGAAAACAAGGAAAAGTAACACTTTATTAATGGACATACCTACATATAAATAAGCTTTCTAAAAATTCTAAGCGATTTAGGATTTTGTCCATACTTCTGATCGCATTTCGAAGTCACTTTCCAATTCCAAATTATGCATTCTTAAATTTTCGAATTGCTAAGATTATAGATAAATGAAATTGACACCAAAGATATCATTTGTCTCACTACATCAAGTACATACCCATCCAGAAATAAATTACAACCAAGACCCATCCATCTTTCTGGTTTTGTAAGACCAAAAAACGCGTTGGCCGTGTAAAATCGACTGCTTGCCTCTTGTTCGTTGGATCTTGTTTCAATTCTTTTTTCTCGTTGAAGATGTATCAGACGCATTATCCTGGAGGTTTGGTATCGAGGGGAGAGGGGGGAGGGCTTTGACTGAGCGCGTGCGCATAACTCGAGCGTGACGTCACACGAAGGCCCGGTAAAAAATACCATGAACCCTGCCGTCAAGGCCTCTCAGGCTCCTGCATACTATTATTATATATATGTACAATCTACATAGTAATACGATTTGCTCACGTTTGTTAGTTTGTTTTTATTTTTGTGATAATCCCATGCAAAGTTTTTTTCAGTTAATTGTGGTAATTTGAAATGTATTTTATTCAAACTAATAACTTTGATCGGTATTAGGTAAACTATTAAAGTAAGACACTAACATCCATATAATTGTCGCACAAAAAAATAAACTCATCTAAATTACTCAGCGCATGAAATTGATAAAAATAAATAAAATAGTCACAAATCTTAAAAGTGATGAGCGAAACGTCCGATTCAAACTTGTGAAGATCAATTTCCTTGTATCACGACCGTAGACAGTTAGAAGCCCTATATAGATCACTATCAGACAATTTCGATATCGATACGAGAGTAATGTAGAAGTAATCCACGTTTTTATTATCAGCCGTTAGATAAACGGCACTATGATTGAAAATCCCACGTTCTTCTATAATCTCTCTGCTAGTTTTCTTGTTGAGAGATTCGTTTTGTAACCATTTGTATGCACGACTAACTACAGTACAGAAGCCGACTAATTACCTCAAAACAACACGCAATAAAAAAACTATTGATCTTTGAACATTTATGTGTGTACTGTTATGAAAAAAGTTTGATTGACACACAAACCAACGCGGCAACAATACCTACACAATTATTATCAACACGCAAATAAGTTCCAAGAAATCCAATTACTTGAATATTTACAATCTCTTAATATGTGTTATCAATCTTGAATTTTAATATCCCCGTCTCGTGAGTCATGTTCAAAAATTCAAAGGACTTATAAAAAGAATAAAGAATGTGACTTTAAGATGTTTACTTTTGTTTACAGGTGACGGTATGGGGGAATAGTAAAGTAGCTGAGATAGTGTGTGAACCTTTGAATGAAATCGGAGCAACAGTTGCTGGCCTTCCATCTGCACCGATATCTGCTCCTCAGTCGGTACCCTTGGGAGGTGTTCTGCCTTTGCCTGATTCTCTCGCAACCATACCGACTTCTCCACCTGTTGCGCTATTATTCTTGGGCGGATCCAAAGCTCCTGTAGAACCAAGGGCTTCAGCAATGGTCTTAGAAGGAGAAGTGCTAGTAGTGGAATATCAACCGCCACAATGGGATGGAAGAGATTTGGAAACATTCATCGCTTGGGAAAAGATTTATGGTTTGTATAATTTTAGTATTTTCTTAAGGGGTTTTCAACCACACTAATGCGTTATGCGATTACTAAAACACATATATTATACATATTGGCTATTCTCAAAAGGAAGTAATTTGGCACAGTTACCAATTTCTTATCTCACCAAGTTTATAACAACAACAGTATCAATTCAGTTCATTGTCAGTAGTACACTGCCAGTGTATTAAGTTTTAATACTGCCCAATAATTGTGTATTCGACAAAACAGCTATCAATGTTATTTATAAATAGGAGCAGGTCCAGGCTACTTAAAAATCACTATGTTGATGGGGAACAGGTCTAAAAATAGGTATCATCATCATTATCGTCTCAGACGAATAAAAATAGGTATACAGGCAAATGAACTAGGGCCCACTAATCATCTTTTAAGTTTCATACAATTTATTTCGCAACTCCGTACAAAAATCATGTGACAAGGGAGATAAATTGAGGGTTGCTACACCCTCCCCTTCACTTGTCCTCAGTTGGACAGCTTACAAGTGACGGAATAGTGCTAAATGTTATTGTTTTATGCCCCTATATATTTCTAAAAAAGTCTCCTGGTGGTTCAAATGTCTTAATAAAGCTCTGGTAGAATATGAATATTTTGTTTTGTCTAAATAGCATTTAAAGAAAAAAAAAACACCGTTATGAGCGGAAAATTAAGAGACAAAACATTTAGCTCATTGTATTTTGTCAGTAAATTTGTTGATACTTTTAAAGAGGCAAACCTAATTTATCAAGTTATCTATTACATCAAAACGTTTAAATTGGCTTAATTATTTACTCATTCATTTATTCTTCATTTTATTATAATAAAACTTGGAAGTAGGGTTACACTAAATATCAGAGTATTTCAATATTTTTTCATTCTCATTTCATTCCTAGGATTACAAACGACGTTGTTCGTAGAAAAAAAGAAATTTTGCAATTTTTTAATTTAAGATACCTTAAGGTAATCATAAAATTTTTGATTACAATCTCATTATAGCTGGCATTACAGTAATTACAACATATACCGACTAACAGCAGGAGCGCAATTTACCGCGTCAGGGGGAAACCCATACTGACAAATACTCGTAAAGGATGAATCTTGAGCCGAGGAACCTACAAGTAACGGTTTCATGATTATAATGGGCATATTTCAATTCATAACATGTCTAACTATTTTAAATTACCCGTCAAATAAATTTATTTAATATTGGACTTTCTTTAGAGAGGTACCTTGAAGTTACATCAATGCACGAAGTACATTCATTGAGTATTCTATTGGCAGGCTCAGCGATGTTTGTAGAAAGCGGTTTGGCAATAAGACGTATATCTACGCATGCTATTGTCCGGTAATCTTTCCTAGAAGGCACTTTATGCATTACGTATGCAGCCGTCGTGATTGCCACAGTGAGTTCACTGAAGTCGCATTAGCGATTAGAGAAGTGGTACTTACAGTAACTACTTTTATCAGATCTTTATAATTATATATCTCTAGAATATATATTATTTAGTTTGGAAATAAACTGATTTCGGTTTACGTTGATCTTTATGACATAAGTAATATTGTTACTAAAAGTTATAATTTTTAAAGAAAAGGACCATTTTGCTTTGTAGGTGCCATATACAAATACATAAGTATATAAATGAATACTTCGTTGTTTGGGGATCTTTAGTCCTAACAAGGAATCCTTATAGATTGTAAAAAGTTGAAAGTTTGTATAGGTACTAGCTGACCCACGCAACTTCGTTTGCGCCTTATATTGCCCGTACCGTGAAAATTTCCCCCTTTTGTGAAACATTCTTTATTGTTGCTCCGCTCCTATTAGTAGTAGCGTGATGATATATACCCTATAGCCTTCCTCGATAAATGGACTATCCAACACCGAAAGAATTTTTCAAATTGGACCAGTGGTTCCTGAGATTAGCGTGTTCAAACAAACAAACAAACAAACTCTTCAGCTTTATATATTAGTATAGATTTATATTACCGACGCCAAGTTAACAAAATTTTAAAAACATGTAAGGCTACCTCCCCTTCACGTTAATCGGTTACGATTATTTTCTTTTCCATAGTGTGATGTTGTTGGATAGATTCATCAAAAACTAGCAGACTTGGCGTACTTCGTTCCGCTATACCTAAATTACAGAAAAACTTGTTTTAGTATTAATGTACACCTCAGTACCTCAGGTTTCAACAAACAAACCTTGTCCTGACAGTAACAAATATGTATATAAAAATTGATACAAATTTGTACAGACGAATCGTAAGTTATGCGCGTGCATACATTTCGGTTATATATTTTAATATAATTCATCTGCTAGATATTGAGGCTCTAAATGTTTTATACTTAGATGAAAGCGTTACTTGATTAACCTACAGAACTTTACAATGCGCGTAGAACGACACGTACTTAGCTGCTTTTTTATCTACATACGCTTTATTATCTAGTTTTAACACGCTCTGCCAGATGCCACGCTTATGACTAATGCAAAAGTTTTTATCCTCTCAGTATAATGATAAATTAAAATCAAGTTTTAGGTCATTGGGAATATGAACTTTAAATGCAAGGTGAATCATTTTATCAATGTGCAACGTGACCTCACAGTCGCCCACGCACATTTCTGTAGCGTACAGATTATGTAGATGTTTCAAGTAACACGGTCAATAACCGACAATTACACATACCAAACTGGTGCACATAAACGTAACACAATTTGCATTATAAATACTTTCTCTTTTATTACAGCTTCAACACTATTTTCGGCGGTGGAGTTATATGGCAAACCACTTCTACGTGCAGCTGTCATTACTAAAGAAGAATATCACCTTCTCTTTTACTACTTGGAGTCCGTGTCTGAAGCTAGCGAAGCTCTAACAGAACGTTTGAGAAAATACATTGATTCAGGCTTACTATGTAGCGATAGTAAAACCGAAGAAGACGACACAAATTTGTCAGACCATTCGACCAAAGAAGAAGAAAGAAATAGTAGTTTACTAATTGAACTCATTCAAGAAGGAGTTCTCACTCAACAAGATGTCGATGCATCTTCAGTGATAACGAACTCTGAATGTAATGACTCAAATACGGTTGACAACCGGAAAATTGATGATGATAATCGTTCTAGTGTCTCTTCAGTCAGTCTTCGAAAGGTAATTGTAGATATTTCAATTGATTGCAATGAGTCAGTGGCCGATAGCTCTATTATAGAAAGTAATGATAATGTTACAACTGTAACTATTAAAAGCAGTGGTCAGTGCTGTGTCGACCACAGGATATCGGCTGATGTTACTGATAATGTGTGGGCTAATGTGAGATGGGACTTCCTAAACCCAAATGATTTCGGTTATGACCAAGTTCGAAGCGTTAAGCGTAGTCGCTCTGATTCAGCTATTACACCTGTATCTCAAAGAAAAAATGCGGACTTGTATGAAAGACTTCACGAAAACAATGTTGAAGCCGAATCTTGTGGGAGTATAACTCCGTATGAATCTATTGAAGATTTGTATGACTGTATCAAAAATGCTCAGTATAGTAGTGCTGCCGCCGAGGAGTCATCACCGTCGACCGAGAGTCAATCGGAGCCTCAATATCCGGACTACTATGAAAAGTCGAGCACAACCCGTCAGAGTTCCGCAAGTAGCGAAAAAAGCGGGGCCTCATCCGCGTTTCCGTTTTCGAAATGTGGTTCGAGCGATTCTGCGGACGCCTATACATCGTGCGAGTCGACTAGTGGGATCAGTACTTTCGCAACGAAAAGTATCCCGGAGTCTCTGAAATGTCGAGAGTTGCCTCCTCCACCGGCAGATGGAACTTCAAGTGAAAGCGCAATTCTTTTGAAACAGTTATTCATTGGTGAACTATTAGACGCTTATGGGGAGTTTTTGTCTGCATATCCTTACGCGAGAGCTCTGTTGCGACGCAAAATTCGGCGGGACGAGCACTTTGCAGCCCTCGCAGATATACGCCGAGGTGCAGCCAAGTACACTATCAGCGAGTACCTTGAATTACCGGTAAGTAAGCTAACTATAGACTCTTTCGACGGCAATACATGCAATTGAATTAATGACATCACGTTTTGTAGTGTGACATGTATTACAAAAGTCAGTAGGATAAATGTTCTTTCATTGCACTTGACCTTATGGAGAGTTCATTTCGAGTGAGGGTGGAATGTAATGAACGTATCAGATGTGGTCATTACATTTAATCGGCGAAGAAAATGAGAACAATGTGAGGCTGGAGGTGGATTGATTTAGATCGAGAGGTTTAATCGCAAGCAAACGCGACAATGATCCGTACGACACGCGCACGCGCAATCCATATCCATTCAATGCTAATGGGCCGGAAGAGTGCGCACGTGTAGCTCTCTCTTGTGATTATTGTCTCACACATTGTCTCCCTGATCACTCGATGCGGCCGCAATTTCAGTTTCGAATTACATGAGCTATTGAGTTTTACTTTACAAAATGAGTATATGAATATAGATACAAACTCACATAAAATATTTCAGTCAGTTCTAGCATATTATTTTTGTTTAAATTATTTTATTTAGAAGATGAAGACTGTCTGACTGTTTTTTGGACGCCGTTTTGAGTATGTGTAAAATGTAATCGTGATTCAGATTCTATCGACACGACTCGCACATCCAATGATAGTTACAAAACGGTCTAGGCTAGGGTTGGCACGATATTAATAGTAAACACGTATAAACTTTATACGTATTTACTATTCATAAAGTCTAGTTTCGGGAGATTAAATGACATGTAAAAGAGACCCAATCAGATGGGAAAATTTCATTTGTACTTTAGAAGAGTGATATTTATTTATACATGTATTAACTTTTACGCGTGTTTTTTCACTAATATTAGTACACTCACCTTGAAAACGTAACTACGTCGTAAACAGAGGCAACAACATTTTTCATCGTCTCCATCACAGCTCATATTTGTTCCGCTATGTTGTACGAGCCAAATCTACTAAGAATATCTTTGAGTGATAAGGTGTAGTGAGAAAATTTTATTACCCTTATAAAACGTGAATAGTTTAAATGTGTTTACTGAGAAGAGTTAGTAAGAATAAGTCAGTTAAGAAATTTAATTAACTCAAAAACAGATCAATCAATGCAAATGTAAAACTTAGTTACGGTTACAATTCAACATAGTACATTATTGAATCGAGTAATTTAATAACTTTTATTATATAAATAATAATATTAACAAATAAATATTTTTACGGGAATTAACGCGATCACTTATTTAAAAAGGTATCACATACCTCTGACACACAGGTTGAGTCAGCCTGTGACCACGGCCAGTGCAACCTGGTCGAAACGTCAGGCAAATCAGAGGTATGTGATACCTTTTTAAATAAGTGATCGCGTTAATTCCCGTAAAAATATTTATTTGTTAATATCATGGAACGCGAAAGTTTAAAAGTTAGTAAATAATAATAATAATAAATATTTCGGACATCTAACACACAACGCCATCTAGTCCCAAACTAAGCAAGCTTGTATTATGGGTACTAGACAACTGATATGAATACTTATATACTTTTTTTTTGTAAATACATACATATTATACATAGAAAACACCCAAACTCCGAAACAAATATTGGCAGATCATACAAACATTTGTTCCGACCCGGGAATCGAACCCGAGACCTCAAGAACAGCAGTCGCGTACGCTACCACTGCGCCACCGAGGCAGTTAGAAACTAACAGTGTGTTTAATAAAACAGCCTATTGGTAAAAGTCGTAAAACTTTTCGTTTTATGGGTGCACATTAGATAAATTAAATAAATTTTATTTATAAAATAGTAACTTGAGCAAGGTAGTCTTTATCAAAAGAACCAAATGACAGAATAACATACTTACATATTTCTAAATACATCCATATAATAGATGAATTACATCAACACACGGAACCGACGATTTGTCAATTATTTGTCCTAAGTGGGAATCAAGTCCACGATCTCTGACCTGACCTCCTGTTAGAATCAGTAGCTGCATAACAGGTCAGTTGAATTGAGAGTTTCAATCTTTTACCATTTGTGTCATCTTAAATAAAATATTCATTATTCATAAAAACAATATAATTACATCATCTTCATCATCAGTCCCGGTCCAGTCACTGCTGGACATGGCCTCTGTCAAGGCACAACACAGAAATCGGTCTGCTGCTATTCGCATTGATCACCCAGGTGCCCTCTTACGCTAGATCCTGTCATCTCGCCAGAGAGCATTCCCACACTACGCAATAAAAAACGCAAAGCAGTTATGGGGACTGCCGACAGGAATGAAAACTCAAAACTATAAACAAACAGTTGTTTAAGCTCACCTGAAACGAAGCTATTTGGTCTTTAAATAAAATGCGCTATAAAAAGAAGTAAAAAATATACTTTTTGTGAGGTCACTGAAATATAGGTTAATGCTATACAGTATATACATATTATCAGTCATGTCATATTAGACAGTCGAGTCTTCAGCTGTCACCATCCGTGCATGCGCGTAGCAGCCTGTAGTACAAACGCTTGCACAAGCGTCCTGCGCCGCCGTTTTACGATCAGGTCACGTGTCCTGACGCGAGTTAAACATTTTTTACATTTTTTAAAAGTGCACAACGCCGCTAAAGCAGTTTTCACTTCAACAATAATATACGAATGTTCATATAACTTATCTTCTTATATATAAAAATAAAAAAAAAACAATTGCTGTTCGTTTGTCTCGCCAAAACTCGAGAATGGCTGGGCCGATTTAGCTGATTTTGTTTTTGAAAAAAATAGAATAAACTTGAAAGTCCAAATATCACGTGTACGAAGTAGCGGACACAGCTAATTATCACTAAAATGTAGCATTTTGTTTTCGGATAAAAGGATTTTATTTACAGTTTGGTGACATATACGACAATGTAATGTTACGTACGTATATTACGGAAGATTAAATAGACCTAAACTAAACCAGAATTTTCATTGTTAACGACCACATTTCTAACAAAGAACCGTTGCCGCTTCGTTGATCAAGTACATTTGTGTATGTGTACCTCGGAGGCTTACAACAAAAATGTGTGTTATAACTTTTAATGTGAATGGTATATAAGCTTTAAATAAAAAGATTTAGATGAGTTTACACAATCAAAAGCATCGCCTTTGATCTTTAGCGCATAACCACCTGTTTCTAACATTTGAAATTTGCTTACAACACATTTTAAAAACTATTGCCGTAACTTAATTGAGTTGTACTGATGGCCGAAAGTTTCACTAGTAAAATATTTAAAGCTGTTTAGTTGTTTGATGTATAACTAGCTGAGCTCCGCGGTGTTACCCGCGGTACAACAACAACTGAGGATAACGCGATAAAGCTAGTCTAAAAAAACCTACGTTACTCCCTGGATCATCGGCTACCTGCCAGTGAAAGTCCCGTCAAAATCAGTCCAGCTGTTCCAGAGATTACCCGGAACAAACAGACAGACAAAAATTTTGAAAGATGGTTTTTTGGTACATGTATCGTGTAAACATACATATGCATTTATTTAAAAGCGGTTATTTTAGTATTACAAACAGACACTCCAATTTTATTTATTTGTATAGATATATTACTCAGCATTTATCAATAATTTACTACCAAACAAATTATTTTTTATGAGACTAAATTCGAAGAAATGAAATGTTTAGTTTTGCCTGACGGTTTGATGAATATACTACCATCATCCAAGAACCCAGGAATGTCGATATTAGACCGTGTTCAGATGACGAGCGTTGAACGCGCGTTTTGCTAACCCGCGTTTACACTTCCATATAATTTCGTTCTAGGAGTACACATGCTAACGCGCGTTTTTACATGTAGTTGTTAACTCGCGTTAGCAAAACGCGCGTTGAGCGCTCGTCATCTGAACATGGTCTACAGCTTCCTTTATATTCATGTTCGTGTTATTATTTAAATGAAATATCTAATATTAAATCATTCAATAAATTGGGATGCGCAGATCTGATCCATTTTTTGCGAAGATAAATCGAATCGAGCTTAAAAAGCGGATCCCTAAAGATAACCAATAAATAATTAATTATAATTTTTATAGCTATTTTATAATGATTTCTATGAAACGTATATACCGTTTCGAAATTAATTAAAAAGTAAATAACTCTTGTAATTGTTTTTCTAGTTAGCTGGCCAAGATACCTGAAAAGCACTTGGTAGACTACCTTAAGTTTCTATTTTACAAGTAAAATTTTAACAAAATAAAAAACGGACTTCAAGAACGACTAAATCGATCGATTCATCTTGGACACCATCATCAGATCTTAATGTCGTTGTCATGGTACCACCGGTGGGATATTCCCTTTCCATTAAAAAAAGAATTATCAAAATCGGTTTATAAACGAGGTATTTATCCGCGAACACATATAAAAAACATATATACGGCCGAATTGAGAACCTCTTCTTTTTTTGAAGTTAGGGGTTAATGTTACGTGATCTATCTCTGAGCATTTTTCCTGAGCTAGGTTAGTGTCAGCTTTCAGTCTACCACGATAGAGTTGAATTTCGTTTATTTGAGTGCAGTAACTGATATCAAACCTCTATAATCCAAAAAGTACTAGGCAATACCAAAGATCTGTAAAAATACTGTTATCAGATCTCCAGTTACTCGTAACGATTCAAATGTTCGTAGAGCAACCGGGACAAAGTGTGCTTTTCCAGGCACGGAAGGGCCATAATATATTAAGAATGGTCACCCATTATTGACGGACCAGGCTAGGATTGCTTAACTTTGAAACGTAATAACCTACATGGTTACCTCTGAGCCATGAGCCTTTGGCCATTTTAATCATTGTACTATCTTGGTTATTCTATTAACAGTACCTGGATGACCGTAAATTTATTTAGATAAACTTTCTCAAAATAAATTTTAACTAGACGATTTATCACCCTCTTTTTTTTTATTGTGTGGTAATCCCCTAGCATGCTACCAGACGGTAGGTATGTTGGACACAAACCGACTGAAACCGTACACCGTCTCGAGTACTGAAAGCCGGGGAACCAGGTGCACCCTCGAAAGGAAATCCCTGGAACTCCGACGTACTTTGGGCCACCTACGGGTTGTATGTGACCCTATTTTACCCTATTTCTTTAGAAAAGGGGCACAAGCACTTTATAGGGCTTGCGCTGCAACCCCGGCATCACTCCTGAAACCCTGTGCATAATAAATTTCATGAAAATCGTAAGCGTTTAAAGGTATTCATTTTCTCGTCAGTTAAGCTAAGTTAAGTGCAGTTAATAAACTTCATTCTTTACTTTCATTTGAATTTTAAACAAAAGTAATCAGCATAAAAAATCTGTAATGCAAATATTGTACAAACATTCTCATATTATGTAAATCAAAATAACGTACATTGTAGTGTACTAGCATTGTCTCTATACAAACTACGCAAGAAAATATGTTAAGAATGCAATAGATTGCAGAAGGCATGCCTGTTCATTGAATAACTATGTAGTATTAGCTTCACCTGTGTTAGAATTACTGATGTATAATTCGCTATCTATCATCATATACAATGATTTATCAAGTATTTGTATTAGAATAACATAGAATAATCTTACCAATAAATATTATTGATAAACGAAAACATTTAGTACAAAATATAAATGTAGAACCAAATATGTTCTAAAGCGAACTTAACTTTGAAAACCTTTAAATAAATACTTAACAGTTTTAATAAGCTATCCATTGAAAAGTGATGATAATCAACCATTTCTTGATTTGAACTTCGTTGAAAGCCATAGTAGTAGAGCCATAATTGGTAATTTTAACAGCAACGAAGATCACGGAAGAAGCTTTCGCCGCTTTCGACACATTTAAATTCAAACTTCACAACTTTTACTTATTTACAAAACCAAGAGAGCAATCTGGTTCAAAAATTTATTACCGTGATGTTTATTCTTTGAATTGCCTTGTTAAGACTCGTATATAAACAAACAACTTCATCAATTTGAAGTCTCTAACATCGAAGCCGCTCTGGTATTATATTTATTGGTTAAATTACTAAATAAGTTCGATATTCTATCTGTATTTAAAAAATAATTAAAACTTTACAATTAAGCTCAGATACAATACATTTAAATATACGTTTAGTAATATAATCGTAGCTCAGGCATCACGATTGAGTGGGTATCTGAAGTGTGAACAACGAGTGTCGCACTGCGTGCACGGAATGCTAAACGATTCGGTGTGAGCTTTCAAATCTAGATAGACATTTGATACCGCTATAGGGTTGTACCTTATTACAAAGCGGTAGCGTATATTTAACCTGCTTTGCTATGCTTGAACTCCTTTGTATAAGTTGACAGGCTGTACAGGATTTACTAAGTATATCATCGCGACATAGAAATATTATTTATATCACTTTTGATTTATTGCATTTAAATGTATTACGTATTAAACATAAACCTTAGGTTATGTTTAATACGTAATACATTTAAATGCAATACCACCACAAACCATCCAACCAAAAAAACCATCATAAACCTTAGGTTATGTTTAATACGTAATACATTTAAATGCAATTAATTTAATACATAAGATCTGATCTGATCGAATTGTTACTTACACCCCCTTTTCGTCCATTTTCCTACCTTAAAATCTTTGAGATCTCTCTCTGAGGTCTCCAAATATATGCTTTCGGGATAATGCCGTCACAGGATATGCATGTATGTAGATAAATTAGAATATAAATGGTTTATGTTGTATGTTAATAAATGTATATTATGTCAATTGATAAACGACCTAGAGATTTAAGATTACATGAATCTATTTTGTTAAAATATTAATATTCAAACCAAAACAAACACTGAACTTTAAGATTTTTTCATTGGTTACGTTTTTAAAATCGACCTTTTCCCTCTAAAAATTAGAATCTACTATGGGAACTATATATTTATTTGCATAGACATTACCATCGTATTTCTCTTATTCTGAAGAATCTTGTGATACCAAATTATATTTTTACGGATAGGACATTAATTAAGAGTAAGGTACAAAAGAGAGGTAAAAGCGACAAAACGGTACATATATATCTATTATTAATTAATTGAAATAATTGATGACTTGAATGATTCCAATAAACATACAAGTTCTCCGTGTGTGTAAGTGTGGGGTCACAGCCGTTTTTTTTTTGGTGTACAGAAGTTACAGAAGCGTTAGAACCTAGTCTCTTAAAAATGTGATATGTGATTCAATATCAAGCCAATTTCATAAAAGTAAAAATCTATATAATCATTTTTAAGAATTTTTTCACTTGTAACGTGTCTATGATTAATTCACGCCTTTTTTAAGGTAGAGGTGCCTAAAGAGAGGTAGATATAATTAAATTAATGAAGAATAAGATACATTCCTTATTGTAAGGAAGTTATTTATTAAATATGAAACTTTATATTTATGTGCCTTTACTTTAAAAGTGAAAGAAGGAAACTTATATTAATATCAAAAGTAAGTATGTTATCTTTATCACTATTCTATATGTTACCCCTGTTTTATAACATAGATAATAGAACTCGTAATGGTGAAAAGAATTTATGTGGTTTTAATACGTGGTGGTGCCACAATGTTATCACTTAGTAAGAACTTGAATTAATGGTGTACACGAATAGATTAAATTTTAGAAACATTAATGTATACGATTATAATGATCAAATTATAATACGCATATAGAGGATCATAGTCGTTAATAATATAAGATAGTATAAGACGTACTTTGCTTTAGAAACTGAATAATACAATTTATCGAAAACCTTAGATGCCGATAGATTCTTAGCTAGATCATTCGTTTCTTTACAATTTATATTATACTCAAGAAACGTCGTTACTGCTGTCACGCGGCAACATCGTCCTCCCCGTAAGAATGTTTAATGCACCTGTTATTTACTATTAAATAAAAAGTAATAGTAAAACAGTTTGTGACAAAAAAAATTACTCCGAAATCTTTAAGTTATAAAAGTCAATGTTTTTTTAGTACATTCCATAAAGCACAGATCATATTTTTTGTATTCATTTACAAAAACATACCACATTGTTTTTGTCAGTAAAAGTTATAAAAAGATGAGAGGTATAAAAAAAGTTTTTTATAGATGCTTGTAATGTTTCGTTATTAAACCTCTTGAAGTCATTGAACTGTAAAAAATCTTCTAGATGATACCGCATAATAATAGTAATATGGGTAAAAAAATATCGTCAATTTATGGAGATGTTTCAGACCTGCAACTAAGCTTAAGGGCGTAAGTCCATTAGTAGTACCCTTGAAGGGTCGCAGTTTCAGTTGCAAATGAGTGATGCCTAAGGCACTATGCTGCTGCCTCGTCGTTTAATCACACCGAACAGTGTGTTATCGCCTTTACTTAAATTATTCAAATTGTTGCCTCCAGCATTTTCAGTTCCCCGCTGCTATCACTAAGGCCGTAGCCTAACATTCCTGCTCCACACTTAGCCGTGTACCTACCATCTTAGATTACGCTGATCACCGTAGGACTTGCAAACTAGTCGTATTGAGGACACCAGGATACAATCTTAAAATATGTAATCACTTAAAACTTAAATTCAGATAAACGACAGGCTATGCATTACGTAATATTTTCCTACGTTATTTAAGTAAATATTACTGAAAAAAAGCAAGCACAAAATTCTTTAGGAGACTACCCACTAGAGCGCAGTACCGGAATTATGAACAAAACTATCAGATTTTATCGTATTGGCAGAATGTTATAACCCGTGGTTATAACAGATGTAAATATTAATACATACTAGTGATCAATTATTATTATCGAACAACACACATTACGTGCCTATAAAATGTATAAAAAACTTGTAGAGATAATATAATTTTGTTTATACGAATGACTGATTGATAATCGTGGCTTGTTCTATGATTTCTATTTTATTCGTTTGAATTAAACAGAAATCGGTTTAGTTATAATCTTACAGGTATTTAAAGTTATTTTCTGTTAATAGTTCAATATTTTAATATTTTATAATTATATTTTATCACATTTTAATCTTAACTTTGTAAATATCATCGTGCGTAAGAAAAAGCTATTAAAATGTTGAGTATGAGGAAAATTGTTGTGTATAATTTTGTTGTTATATTTGGGGTCGACAGATTAACTTGTCTTTAAAGATATTTCCAAAAAGTGTTAAGATTTCTATCTATAGACATAGCGTAGGTAATAACAGCTGATGAGTAAAGTACTTAGGCTAATCAAAAGACCTTAGAACACCTTTACGTAAAGCGTAAAGCGTTACCTGTAAAGCGTATTCGTCTAACGAAGACACAAAGAAGAGGAAGACGTAGGTAGGTACTATAGACAAGATGATGCATGAGAAGACGGTTTAAAAAAGATAGTAACATGCAATATTTTCTTCATTCTGTCTATAGAAAAATTAACCAAATTCTACTGAGTTTTAGTGGATGTGTAGGATGCGTTGACTTTGTTGTTTGTTTCATAGCTGTTTTTGATTCTTACATCACCGTCGTCAAGGCAAAACTGTCTTAAATATTTTAATTTGTCCAATAAAAGCTCAAGGAAAACTACGGAGTTAAACACTTTACAGATTTAAATTTGAAATTTGTTGACGTTCCACACATACTGAATAAGAGTTCGTTTCAAATAAACTATCGAAAGCTTTATTATGTGTCGTATTGCAAATAATTAAGACTGAGTATCGAATAAGGAAATCCTGTATTTAGTTATAAGCTATGAACAGAGAATCTCAATGATCAGAATGAACAGTATTTTAAGCAACAAAAGAAGCTAGAATTGTGGAGAAACTTTATGTATTTCATTGAAGACATATTTGTTTAGAACCTATGATAGTCAATTCTATTATTGTTTTCCTGTTAGGATTCATAAGATGTTGCCTTAACATAAACTAACAATAAGTATAATAATATAATACTATATTTTTAATTATAAAACATAAATCCAGGTCATGTATACTGACTGTAATCTCACATATTATTGATTGAATTGACTACAAATGATATATCAATTCTGAAATATATATTTTTAAATTCCCTAAAAAATAAATATCATAGTAAATTAACGAGACCTTACTAAGGTTTTAAGATCTGTAATTTTTTAATTTTGTGTTTTATGTTTGGTTTTTTAATATATTACATTTTGACATGTAACATTTCTATGATTTCCCGCTCCTTGCCACGTAATGTCACACTAGTTGACCCCCCTTAGCTGGTGACGTAATTTATGAATGGTCTCTTAATATTATGCAGCATTGTCATCTGCGGATACGCAATGAGTCGTGCCTAGCCCAGAAGATGTTAATCTTGTAAAATTTGATTTATGAATACATTTACACATTTAAACTGGTAGATTTATTTCAATATGTGTGTTATCTCTTTCGTAATAGTACAGTATAATCCAAGAGGACATGCACAAGCTTATTATTCAAATATTAGGCGGAGCATAGATAGTTGTTCACATTGAAGTCTCACTCATCTTGAATTCTAAGGACTTACGTAACAAATATTGGTGGATAATTGCCAAACGGGTTTGAGATTTCAATGATTTTCTTGATCATGCCATAAGTAATTGTAAATGTACCAACGCAATTGCACATTTAGAAAACTATAAAAACAGTTACTAAAGCAATGAGTGGTAAATTAGTTCAATATATGTACGTTACACATTGCTGTCTAGACCCAAATTAAGCATGAGTACTTGTGATAAGAGTTTCAATGGTTTCATGTACATATTTACTGTTACTGGTGGTCGCCGAGTGGTCAAAATCGACCATAATAAAATTTTTTTTTTTGACTCTCTTCACTCATCCTCCATATATAGTAAACTTTAACTGCGCCAATTTTCATACTTTGCCATTCGAATTATGTGCGTAAAAAGGGGTACAAAGATTTTTCGTCGAGTATTATTAGTATGTATATATAGGCACAGATTAGGACTCAAAGCCTGTAGACTATAGCATTAAGTAGATTGTATTTTTTTCTAATCTACAATAATTATCTTTACCTTATTTTTAAACGTGTATGGAGCACGGAAGCATATTATTTATTTAGAATGTAATGCAGGAGTAGGTAAGTGTTAGGTAAGGTAGGTTTCCTATACAACTTTATTAAAATAAAGTAACTTAAGTAAAGTTGAAGATTTGTTGTGTGAAGTTGAAGTTCTCTAGTTTTTATAGCTACTTAGTTAGACATGGATGCATGCATATTAAGTATACATCTATATAATATACATCATATGTATATGTCTATTGTTTTATGCTTATGTTTCACAACTCCCTATTGTTAAATCAAAATAAATACTGATGCGATACATAAAGCGGCCAACTTCTAACTTCTTTTTTAATTTAAATTGATGGTCAAAAGCCATAACTCCAATCACAACATCCATTTTATCGATATTTAATAACCGTTGATACAACTGAACACTTTTCTGGCTAAGAACGGTTCTTGTTATTCTGTTTATAGTTAAACATTCATCAGGATCTTAAAAAGGTTTTTTTTTTAAGTTATTCTGTGCAATAAAATGTCTGGACTAGCAATGGCGCCAATACTATCTATTTTACAATCGATTTATGAAGTTTATCGCAAAGTACCAGCGCTAGGAATATAATGACAGTGAAATATAACTCTTATGTGGTCACGAAGAAGGATTATAATATATGATTGAGCATGTATGTACATTTGAAAACCTTCTCGCGGAATTCGATTTGCATTTTTATTATGACATGTGAAAACTATAAACCAGCTATGGAATCGTTTCCAAGACACCGAATAGGAACATTATGTTTTACAGTGCTTGGAATATTTGAACAACATAACTTACTTTTGATTTATCATTGATCATTTGCAGATTTACTTTATTTAAAAAAATCACATTGAAAGGCCTCTGGACCTCTAACTAATAATAAAGAAAAAAATCAAAACCTTTAGTGCGGAACTTTAAAGAGGTATTAAATCAAATGTTGAAGAAATCTTCAAAATATTTTTATCTCCATGCGTCAGAAAACATTCCAGGCTAAAGTCGCAGAGACATACTAATATCGTATTGCACCTTATATTTTTTCTGGTAAACTTTTTTTGTTTAGACTTGTGAAAAGTGATGGCGCCATCCTAATGCATTTTAAAATTGTAATAGTTGTAGTCAACAGCCTTTAACAGTTCTTTGCTGGACATTAGACCTCACCGTAGAAAGGAGGCTTTTGCCTGCTATACCACGCTAGCCAGAGATATATATATACATATATATATATATATATATATAGGGTGGTATAGGATTTGGTTTAAGCTTTTCTTCTCTTTGCAGTGAAGTGGTCCTGGGTACTTTGCTCCCTAAGTCTACGCTTACCACTCCCGTGGGATGAATCTATACTAATATGTAAAGCTGAAGAGTTTGTTTGTTTGTTTGTTTGAACACGCTAATCTCAGGAACCGCTGGTTCGATTTGAAAAATTCTTTCGGTGCTGGATAGTCCATTTATCGAGGAAGGCTATAGGGTATATATCATCACGCTACTACTAATAGGAGCGGAGCAACAATGAAGAATGTTTAAAAAACGGGGGAAATTTTCACGCTACGGGCAATATAAGGCGCAAACGACGTTGCGTGGGTCAGCTAGTACTCTGTATTTTGAATCCGTCACCAAACTGACAGTGAGAATGAGAAACACGGGAGAATATTCCTATAACTATAAAGTTATTACAAATGCTATAGTTGTGTGTGTAAACTGAATAGCACATTTTAAAGTTTATCGAATTTGGAAGTTTCTAGGTAGGTATATATGTAACGAATGATTGTAAACATTAGCATACACAAAAAGAAGATGACCTATGATCACAATCATGCAAAAAAGATGAAACAGCGTATCATAAACTAAATTTATTTATTACTATTAACTTTTATTCGGAATTTATAAGACGGCGGTAAAGCCCGTAACTACTATAAACATGCATTTAGTAAAGGCGTTAGAAAATGTTGATTAAAATTTCTAAGCATACTTTACATACAAAAATAGTCTCTTCATTTTATTATTAAGTATTACAATAAAAATGAAACCATTCACGGCTTAAAAAGATGTCGGTTTAACAATTATTACGAATAACTTATATAATACTTCAAGCTAGGAAACATAAAATAAACTTTAAAGGCATAGTTTACCATGTAGTGGTAGTAAAGACGTGTTTAGACTGAATAAGAAGTATTTGGCAAAACTAGAATGCAGGCAAGAATACAAATAAGCACGACAAGAATATAAATACCGTCTCACTCGGTTTTTATATCCAAACTCGTGGCTGAGATTTTAAAAGGCTGATATGTGAAACGACCTTAATCGGTAAAAGAGGTAATTATTAACGGTAAAAAAGGTAATTAACGTAAACCGAGGCACCCAATGGTTTATTACATAATTGATGTTGTCAGCGGCTGAATGGTTAATTCGTTAATGGAGCCAGTTCTAACCCTGGTAATGGCGAGAGTTCTAACGGTACAAGAGTACCACACTTTGTGGATTAATTAACTTTTTAGTTGGTGACGCTAATGTTTACGACTGCTGTCTTACACTGCGCCGAAGAGTGATCATATGTCATGTCACGTCTTAAAGCATTTTTAAGCCGAAACTGTCCTACTTTAGACAAGACACATGTCGAAAAATTAATACATACTTTTTCTTGCAACAAGAACTTGCGGTTCATTGTGTTTCCTTTTTCAATAGGTGGTAAACACGAAGTTATCATTTGATAATTTGTTCAAATCCTACTAATATTATAAATGCGAAAGTTTGTAAGGATGGATGGATGTTTGGATGTTTGTTACTCTTTCACGCAAAAACTACTGAACGGATTTGGATGAAACTTTACAGTAATGTAGCTTATACATCAGAATAACACATAGGCTACTATTTGCCGCGATAGCCGACATATACGCGGGCGGAGCCGCGGGCAACAACTAGTACATACATAAAGGACACTGATCCACATAATAATAACAGTAAGGGTTTCTAGGAACTAGAGTTATCTCTTTCAGTAGGATTCTACCTGCTGTTTATTGCCAGGGAACTTATCCTAAATATCTATAGAATTTAAAAAGAAACAATTCATATTTTTGTTTTTTTTTGCATGTATGCCGTTTTCGAAACCTTTAACTTTTTTAACTATTCTACTTGCCTATTATCGCGATTTAATAACTAAATAACAAGGAAGAGAACATTGTATAATATAGAAAGTTATTATAAATTTGGAGTTATTGAATTATAGAATTCTGCTTTTTCCTCATTAACGTATAAATTCATAAGAATTTGACCAAATGGATGAACTAGCAAGAAATTTATAAAAGGAGCAACAATGGAGTTTCTTGCCAGATTCTTGTCCATAAAGGGTAGGCTGCACTTGGAACTGGCGACTGGAATCACCCAATTTTTAAATATTAACTATTTATAAGTGCCTGTAAAATAAGTGCCTATGAATAAAATCTTTTTGACTTTGACTTTGAATGGAAGTCAGATCAGTTTTATACTTCGTTAATGAATCCTTTGTTACCACAAGTCATTAAACCGAGTATCAATTGCGACTGTATTAGCAGTGGTGCGTGTTGATCGGCGGCCGCCCCTCCCAGTTCTGCTTTCTACACGCGCGATTTCACTGACGGCGCCCGCGTTGTCTACAACGATATCAACTGCTTTTTGTACTACTACATGGCATATTTCATCAAAATTAATAGATTAAAGAAAGGTGTGATGTTGCATCTTAATATAATTATTCATAAACATATATGAAACAGACAGAGCTTCCGCCAAAACTGCCAAATGTTTAAGTACTTGAGTAGCCAGAAGCAAATTCCTGAACAGGAATTCCAAAACAATGAACAACATTTTATCCCCATTTACCTCAGGCATGCCCGGTAGTATCAATGTATTAGATAAGGCAATAAATTCTGCAGGTCTCACAATAAGATTCCTCGTACATTTCTTGCGCCTGAGCTTGCGCTCCGGTATCAAGCCGCCGAGGCTTTCTTTAAGACTGCGTGAGTCATGTCTGAGTCAGGATTAAAATCATCTGACTAATACAAAACCATTACTTGTTATTATATTACTTGCTTTGACTTCAGCACTTAATCAATTAAGTAAGATTCTCTGAAGAATGCGTTAAAGAAGTTGTTAACACCTTTATGTACATTATGGAGTGCAATAAATGATAAATAAATAAATAAATGATCGTCTTTGTTTAACAGTAATTTGAACTTTATGTTTGAAACTTTCCTAATGTAATATTTTGGACAGTGATTTTTGCAAGCAAAACTTAATTTTCCAACTTAACCCTAAAGTTTTGTTTACAAAGTAACAGTGGTACTATATAATTTAAAGTTCTAAACAATAGATACTACTTGGGTATCAATCATGTTTCTCTATGCTTGTAATTTTAAAACGAGTTATGACTGAGGCCTATGAGTCACGTGACCTTAAGTCTTATAAGTGGTTCTTTTAATTTACTACAAATTATGATTGATTCATAAAACACATAAAGAAACGTAGTTTAATGCCATTATGTAGGTATTTCTAGCAAATTATTGTAATTTCTGTGCATTACGTATTACGTCGTTGAATCAAACTAAACAACGTAAGCACTATTCCGGCTGTATTATGTCCAACTTCCGTTCTATTATGCATTTTCATTAATTTTATAGAGGCAAAGGTTTGTAGTTAAATACAAATGTTTAAGGTAGTATTGTGAAAGTAAACGTCACTTGTATATATAATTAATTGCAAACCAAATGGTACCAGACAAAAAAAGTAGGAAAATTCGTCATTATCCGCACGTGCTTTCTGAAGTAGGTTTATTAAGTGTTGGAGAATACAATATCTAGGAAAAAAAGTTGAGTTTAAATAACCACATGTTTTTGTGCATACAGCGGGATCTTTAAAGTAAATCAAACAATTTGAATACACACCGAATGAAGGACGACCGACACACGTGTCTGCAAACATTTTTGGGCCTTGTTTGTATAAAACTGAGGTCTTAATGATCATTGTTTTTTGTTGATCTATGGCCTGCTTTTATATATTCACACCGACTTTTCTTAGTGTGTTATTTAACGTCCTTAGTTCGAGGCCATTTTTTGACCAGTACCCGTAGCGTAGGCGGTTGATGCGTCAATGACCCGCAAAACTTGCGAATCCGCATTCAGCAGGTAGCACAACGACTTACATCGATTTAAAAAAAACGATTGGCTTATTGTCTGATAAAATGCCATCAAAATCAGTTATGATTGCATTAGCTGTAAGAAATAGCAGCATTGCTTTCAACCAACTCGAAGCTCGTTTGGTCAACATTTGAATTACTTTGGGCGCTAAGGGACTTTATCTATTACTTTCTTGCAGTACCAGAAATGTTTTCAGTATATTTAGGGGTGTCTGGTTTATAATCGCAGCATCTCTTGTGTTGCTCGTCAGAAGGCTTGTCATTTACAACTAGTTCCGTGACCTCGCTCACGCATTCCCGCGCCTGCACCTAACAGTACTTTCCCGTTGACTTAATACCGACTTTGGACAGAACCTGATCTTAGGCAAGTGAACATTATAGCGTTGAGATGGCGATCGGTTGTTGCAATTTAATTATATTTTGTGTATGCGAAGCGAAGCGGGCGTTGCGTAGATCCCAACGGACCAGCCGAAGCTGTAGCCTCTGGCCCTGCGTGCCGCGCATTCCAACCGAGTGCCGCCGAGGCCAGCCGAAGCGGTCCGAGCGTGGTAGTGTTGCCCGCGGCCGACTTCACACCGGAGTATGCGCGAGCGCGGCGAGAACGTCTCGTTTGTCTGCACACGCTATCTGTCAACAAACTTCTCCGTCGAAAATAGCTGGCAGCTCAGCTTTCGAGTAATCCTTTTCAATATTGACTGGTTTATTGTGTAGTGTGATATTTTAGTGACAAACTTGTATCGTAAGTTTAGCATTGACACTGTGGAAGAACCGTGTTATTTTTTTCTTTTGGATCGCGTGCAACGCTCGCCGTGAGCTGGAAGCCGCGGACGTGTATGAGTGACTGTTCCGTCTACCTACATGGAAAGTAGCCCTTGATGGACCCTGGTGTTTTAAAGCTTTCCACTGGATTATGTGTATTATGATTTACGGTAAATAAATCTCTTATGTGGAGTGTTATTTTGTGTTAACTCAGCGGGTGACGATTCTATGGCCACGATGCTTACCATGGTAGTACGCCGTTAAGATAACATTGTCTTGAATACATCACGACGATAGAAACGTAATAATTACGAGATTTTTATTGATCAAACACGCGATCTCAGTGTTATATCGATCTTAATATTAATATAAGATGTATCTATACATTACATTCACGGCAAGAGAAATCGTTTTATTCCAAATGCTTGCCAAATAATAAAGCATTAATAATAGGTCTAATATTTGCAAAGGTTAAATTTAAACAGTACAAAATAGTAAGATACCTCAATCCAAAACATGAACTATCTATATTTCTTCTGCATGTAGGTAGGTATCTAATGAAATTCGTCATATTGCCTATAATATTCATTCATAGACTCTGCATTGCGTTTTAAATACTTTGTAACTAGCACTCTCATTCCAGAATGGAAACAGGTTCTGTAAAGTCACCACTTATTACTTATTAATGATCAAACCTCTAATTTTACTAGTTATCTCCTTGAGACAGGTTGTAACGTGCCAATCATCTGAATAAACCTTCACCAACGGAAATATCCGACGTTACTCTGGCACATACTCATGCATAAAACCGGTACCATAAAGGTAAAAGGTTGCATAGACAACTACTATGTTCATTGATTTTATGAAATGTAAACGTAAATTTGTCCTTAATTAAAATAGTGTGTTGTTGTATGATTTGTAATTCTACTTAAGGCAAAAAAGCTGAATTTACCATTATGTTTTTGGTATAGACAACGTTCCCAAATAATTTCAAAATCATTACAGTACTCCAGTTTATGACACACATAAGTATTTACAAATACAAACAACTTCAAATATCCTTTGACCTTTTGCCAATTAAACGAGTAGGTGTGTCAAGTAGGTACCTAAGAAGTTAACATTACATTATTTACGTCACAATGTGTAACTTATAACTTCAGTAGTTCCAATGAAAAACCCTATCTAATTTAGTAGTTCGTATTATTTCCAACAATATGCACAGATATCATAGTCCTGTTCATAATTACATTACGTTTCATTCCTCAATTAATAAGTCAATACTTGTTTATGTTTTTTAATTTTATTCTCTAATGACGGTAACTAAGCTATCTATAAATATTGCAAGATGTTTATACTTAACAATCTTGTCTATAATCTTCATTTCCTCTCGCATAGAATTCACATGAACATCGTCGTCAACGACCGCATCGTTAGTGGTAATAATTTCTTGATCCTAACCAGTTGTTACCTTTGATTTCTATCACTAGCGTAAACATCCGCGACTAGCTATTTGGTATGAATGCTTGTTTGGTAACTAGCGCTTTCTATTCCCGGATTATCTATAGATCCGTAAGAATTGTGACTATACCCAATCTGAATACGGTAAACCACTTGACTCTCCTTTCGGTTTTATGCTCTTTTTGAATTTTGTCATAAGTCATTATAATGTAGTTAGCGTACTTTGTAATAAGTATGCATTCATAATCCGTGTCGTGGATTTTCTTGCATGGCTTTCGATATTCATAAAATTGCTGATACAAGCATCGTTGATCACACCATGTATAATGTTTGCAAGCTAAGTTTTAATAACTTTGTTTAAAATCTTTACTCCAAGAATTGCTTATCACTGTAAGCCTAAAATAATAATTGTATTAATTCGCTAAAGTGTAATGAAATTAAAATAACGATGGTTTTTGAGCAGCAAAAGGCGCATGACATCAAAGGAAATAGGTCGTACTACGTGGTCTAGTAAATAGGGTTAGCGAAGTAGGGCTTCACGTGTTCACGTGTGTAGATGCCTTGACTACAGATACTCTCGCTAGGTTTACTCACGCGTAAAGCTTGTTGTTTGAACAGGATTAAACTTCAAGTATTTTTTTATTCAATCTAAACTTTACCAAGTTATGCAGCCCGAGCGGGTAAAAAAACTTAAAAACAACCTTTGTTGACACGGAAGTGACAACACTTATGGAAACAAGTAATATATTTTCATTAAAAATTCAAACTGCTTAATAATTCGGCACAATACAAATAAAGATTCCAATGAATAAGGTCATAATTTAAATACAATCTACCGCTTCAATTCTCATCACCGAGATTGTGTTCGTAAATTAACCGAAAACTTTATCTGTGTTGCTAAAGTGAATAAAATGGAGCGTATTAAATAAGTAATTTAACTCATAAAAATACATTCAGTTCTACTTGTAATTTGACAGACCTATGTAGTTGTTACAACTATGTCAATTGGTGCCTATTGAATCTTTTTGTCCATGTTTGTCATTGACACAGTGATTTCTCTAATTAACTCTGAGGTCAGTCCAATTACACATTCATGGCTGTAATTTTAAATGCCATTTACGAAGTATACTCTTTCTTGATTAGTTAATATTTTGTTAAACTAATGGGTTTGCTCAGAGTCAGAGCCGTTGCTTGTAGCCGGAGATATTTATTTCTCCACTGGTTTTTTAAATGAATGTAAAACATAATTTCTCTCAACATTTAAAGTTTAATCAGCTCTTAATAGGGAATTGGCTTTAGACAAAATTATTCATTAATCATTATTTATCATTATAATATATATATTATATTATATATATATATTATTATTCATCATTCTATTCTATTGACTGCTGTGGCAGATGCTGATGCCCGAGTATGTTTACTAGTTTGTATTATGGTTAGTAATAACAATTGTTTGAAATTTTATATTCTAAAACCTATTTTAAGGCAGCATTAAAAATGTTAAATTGATTACTGGATAATACTAAAAATAATTACTTAATGTTATTTTGTTACGAATTCACGCTTCAAATTGTAAATAATAAGCAAACAACTTTACAAGTCATCGTTTTGAAGCCTTTTGATCGCTTTGACCAAATAAAAGTATTCAGAATTGAAAGCAATCAATTGTTTTTTAAGGATACTACGATTCTGTTGAGAATTTATCTTTTTGTAGACTTGATTCGAAATATCGTCGGATTACGGTAAAATATACCTGTAATATTTAACAACTTTCACTTCCCCAGAAGCGTTTCGCAGAAGAAAGGTTGCAGCTTAGTTAGATTTACCAAAAGTATAAAATGCCACATTGGTCGTTTTAAAACTAACCTGGATATATGTACAAGTGGGTGGAGTTAATGATGCAAGATAAGATATAAATTGGCCCCAGTAATTATCAAATTTCACGCGTCTCGCTATTTATCGAAGAATAAATATTGTTAGCCTGATTTTATCGTTTACGACATACGCTAGTTTCATAATAACTGACGTCTAACGTCAGCACACAGGTAAATACAGTTGGGAAGTTAGTAACTATAGAGTGTGAACAGACTCAATTGTACTTGTGAGTAAACTAATCGGCATTTTAGAAAGGGATTTCGGAGAATACTGTGTAACAGCATAACAACAAAGTATAGGGGAACTGTGGTAGTTGAAATAAACCACATACTTGCTTGATAGTAACACCAACTAGCTGTAATAGTTGATAGTAGCTAGTGTAGCAGCGAAAAACGAAGAAACACGAAGGTTCCAGATAAAATTGACTTAAAAAGAGATAAGTATAAAGAGAGAGAGAAACTTAATGATAAATTTAGAATTGTTATCGATTGTTACAACTGTGAAAAAAGACGCCAAAACGACTAATGAAAATGAGATATATGTAGTAGAAAATTACAGGAAAGGTTACTAAATTGCTATATATGTTACTATCCAAATTATTACAATCTATAGATTAACTCAAAACTTTTAGTACATAGGAAGGCAAATGATTTAATTATGTTATTATACGAAATTATCTATTTGATTGGTCTCTGATAGAATATCACTGTTTAAAATATGACCATACCTTTACGGTGATGCTTAAATCTATTTCATTTACGGAATAAAATATATTAGTAACAGAAAGGCTTTTAAATAGGTACGTCTTGATGACTCAAGCTCGACGTCGCCACAGGTATACGTGAGGTATAATAAAACATGCTTTGTCAAGCATAGTATAGGTATAGTTAGATTAGACGTATCAAGTATCTTTTAAAAATGATATAACAAACAATTCGTCTGCAGTTACTCCTTGTGTTAAATTTTATTTACTGTTAAACATTTATAAGGTTCGTTAAAGTAAAAATAGATTGTTAAACCTTTTTTCTAAAGTGTCTAATCTTCTGTTTATTCTGTTTTCCTTACTCTGGACGGATTAACATCTCTCGACAAAGTCGGACTGCATTATACTATAGTTAAAAGCGGATAGAAAGAATTTTTATTGCTCTCCTAAATGGGACATAAAATTTTATTATTTTTAAGAGAAAGACAAGATAATTAACGGCCAAAAGGCAGACATTTGTTATAAATTTGTTTTAAACATGGTCAATAGAGCCGACGCGACGCTTAGAAACATGGTGGAGAAAGGAATTACTACCTTTAAAGGCATAAACTTACTGTGGCTCCGATATTAAATAGTTGTATTTCACCCTTAAAAAAAGATTTCAAGAACATTCGGTTTATTTATGGAATGTCGTCGATTTAAAATGTCATGTACAGACGTCATAGATTCAAGACACTGTCTAATTTTGTATTTGGAATGTCAAAGAAAAAACCGTTTAAAAAGTCTTCATTTGTATTTTTTAAGACTGATTGGAACGCTTACTAATTCAACCAGTAATCTAGCGAAATGATCTCCAATACCGGGAAACAATCTTCCTAACTTGAGCTACCTCTATAAAATAAACCCTTTAACGGTTTCTATTCTCAATATAGTTTTATCTACCGAGTAGCAAGTACATAACAAAGTTAGTTTAACCTACAGAAAAGGCTGTCCTCCCGTTACAAATAGCTGAGCTAGTGGGCAAGTGACCTACAAAAAGCAAACTGGTGTACGAAGAGCATAATTTTACCATTGAGGTATAATAACTCCTTGACCCCGTCCGCTCTCTGGCAAATAGGGGTCAAACAAAAATTAGATGCTAATTGTTTTATAATTGAACTTAATAACTTTATCATGTAAATAATTTATATTCTAAATTCAAATTACACAAACAGTTTTAAAAGCTAACACTGTCTTAAGAATATACTTAAGATATCTCATAGTCAATCTGAAATAAATTATATATTTCTCATTTCGACTTCGTTTTTTTCGCGTAATTTACAATGTCAATAAAAACAAATCCCGCAGCCTCACGTAACGGCCACTTAAAAAAAAAACCGGTCAAACCAAAGTTTCGATGAGCAGTTTTCCGATGAGCGCGCGTCTTGAAATAACCGGTCATTTAATCAAAACTAAACATTCTTGCCTAGATATTGTAGAAATAATATTTTTAAAATTAGCTGGCAAAATATAAAAAGCTGACGAGAATACGACACGAATAACAAGCGCTACAAAAATTTTGCATAAATTCAAAAAGTGCTAGACAGATTTTTTGCATTACAGCTAGAAATATGGTTGCTTAAATCACAATCAGTAAAATTTTATGACGGCATACACAGATACATAGACAAATAATTACACAAGTTAAAGTTATGAACAATGACGCAACCCCTTAAATAGCAAGTATTCAAAATCATCTCCATAGTCTGATAGTATCAGAAGAGCTCTATATTATCCATAATGTACACATACATATTCCTGTATATATCCTTTAAGTGTTATATGATAGATATATGATTAGAATCAAAACTGCAATAGGAATTCTCGTCAAATGCAGCCTAAAAGCGTTTCTCATCTCAATACGCATAGCTTTTACAATAACATGTAACATAACAAATAAAAACGTAATAACAATCATCGAGAAAACAAAATGGTACATGTTCACATATATATTTATTACGGCCATAGACAATTAGAATCGTCTGTTGATTAGAGTGTTGGAGCGGCAGCGACCGGGTTATAGCGCTCCTATCGACAAGCAACAGTTAGACACATTTAAATAACTCTGTCACGCTGCGGCTAATGTATACGAGTACCAAATAACGGGTCTGGGCCCTTCATAACATTGTGATGGTGGACAACTGAGGGAACTAGGCTCTCATAGTGTCATCAATGTTTGACACACCGTAAACAGCATAGCTGCAGCTTGTTTACATAACTCAAGAGCACGTAAGTACGGGTAGAAAATGTCATCACTCCAAGTGTTTGTGTACAAAACTAACATAAGCAATAAAGAAGTGGAAATTGACTGCCATAGACGCTTGAATATGTACATATTTGGTAGATAAATGTCACAGTGTTCGTTGAACAATAAATAATAACGAATTCACTTGAAACTAGAATTTACTAAACCCCAAAAAAACTACAAATTTTAAGTGCAAATCAAGTCTCATAATCTTGTAAGCAACAACTAAAGCTTTAACTGAAATATTATGCTCATTTTAGAATATTTTAATATAAAAAATAAAGTTCAGGGTTTTGCTTTCACTCACGTCTTGTCATTAGAGTAATCGACTCCGTGGTTACTCGTTTACTTTTAAGTGGCACAAATTTGCCAGAAAATAAACAAAGTCGTTTACCAGTTTGCTTAGAGCCGTGCTCTAAATACCGACTGTCTTTTATCAAATCTTCCTATTTCGTGGTTATATTATTTTTCATATTTTAATAAAATTAAGATAACCTAAATATACTTAAATAGTCGATTGACTGTTCGGTGCGACTACGATGGCTAGCTTGGTGGGTCAACGCGACGGCTAGCGTGGTGGGCTGAGCGTGACGTCTGCCATCCGATAGCCCATCTCACGAATGACCCACTTCCAACCCAAGGTCACCGCCTGACCGCCTAAACATCGTAACATTTATTCAACCTGCACCTGAAATGGGATCATTGTTAAGTAACTTATAATTTAGAATGTGATATTCAGGTTTTGACCTAATCCTCATTACTTATCCGATACCCCATTTCTTAAAACATCAATCAAGTCACAATACTTAACAAGTAGGAAAGAATAACAAAAATCTGAAATAAGAAGAAATATATTATACGGATTGCGTCATCGATCATACATGATCATTATAAGGGGTCTGTATCTTTATATTTTTTTGTTGTATTTCTACTCTGTGCCTCACGTCACGCACGTCAGACCTATAAAAAGTTAAATTTGTGCTTCAGATTAAAGTTACCCGCTATTGTGGTTTCATTTGAGCACACTGTTTCTATAATAAATGGTGAACGTTTAATCTTAACAAAATCAAAGTAAAATTTAAAATTGAATTAATTTCAATGATAATAAATAGTAATTTCAACCATTCGTATTATCATTATGTTTTTTATTGGACCATATCTCCAATTTTGTGCCATTATGCTATAAAATTAATGCTTTCAATAAAATTATTTAAACCCCATAAATCTATAATTCCAATGCATACTTATATGTGTGGTCTGTTAAAAACTAATCTCCTTTCATCGATTTTTGAACAGTTGATATTAATTCTCATATTATTAGTAACTTTATGCTCGTTGTTATAGAATGACGGCTAAGCAAAAATTACAACTGCGGGAAATGTGTGTAAACAAGAGCTGGTAGCATGAGCTACTCTATAAATATGGCATGTTGATGACGCGTTTTAATTTAGATGATTATGGAAATATAGTTGTATGACGGCTACGTGACAGATTATTAGATAGGGCGTCAATCAGAGCGTATGCGCTCCATATCACGGGCTTTCTGATACACAACACAACCCACTTTCTAATCTACGCCTTTGTCACTGCGCTCGATTATTGGCTAACTTGTCTTTATGCTGACTTTCGCCAATTGTTTTCGCGCTGCATTTGATTTCTTCACAGTTTACTTGCTTACAAAAATCTGATATGTTATTTTCAGCATTACTTCATAATGACAAATTTTTATCGTGAAGAGCAGATTTAGCAGCCAATATCGACATGACTTTACGTTTACTCTCAGAGACAATATTTGTTCGTTTAATCTAACTAAGCTGCGGTTAACAATACCAGTGCTCACATAATGTTAACCACTTATGGAAGTTATATTCCAACAACGAATTTGATCCGAGCATCATCAGAGCCGAATGTTCTATGAAATAGGACAGCGGATTGACAACAGGCTTAGCCACAGTGGCTCTTGATAAGGTGACGTGTATGCGTGTATTTTAGAAGTGCGCGGGGATGTGATGATGTGTGCGGGAGGGTGGGTGTGCAGGACCGGTCTGCGTACCGGTTTGCGTCAACGTCGCCGACTTAGGACTAACCGTTTTATTAGCTGAGCCATGCTCCACAAACGATAGCTACTGGCTGAGTTACTAGTAGTACAAAGGGACATTGTTCTACAATCATAATCACTTTCCGACATTGAAATTACATACGTCAGATGTATTGAAATTGAAAATTCGAGTTAGATAATATTTGGTCTCCGTTTTAACTTTCGGTACAATGCCAGGTGGACTACTTTGTTACCTTGTATGGCGACGGCGTGTTCATAATCGTCATAAAACAAGTAAACAATTGTCTTGACACAGGTGTAAAAGTGAAAATACAAGCATGTTTCGTTTACGAGTTGTTTGAGTGAAACCTTGCGTCTTTTCGCATGTTTTTTTTTTATTTCTTAATCTGATCATTTAAGTATGTCTCTATAACATAGAAAAAAATATAAATAGGCTTGAAAAAAGTCAAACTAATTTTCAAAGTGAAATTTAAAACACTGACTAAATTTGAGCTTTTCTTTTTCTTTTTACGCCTCCATTTTGTGCGCGTTTTTGGACAAATCCAATGATGTCATTTCGTTGTCATTGTCATTTCGTGTTTGTTCACTATTGAGTGTTTCATTTACTTTATACTAAGTTACAGTTTTAATTACTATAAAAATCATAGAAAAAGTTATTTTTCACAGCCGTTAATTTCGATAAGGTAACAAACGACACATGTCGTTTCGATCAATGTGACGCGTTTTGTAGGTTGTATTTCCCTCCCTTAATTTTCTAAATTTTCTGGGTTTAAATAATCACTAAATAAAAGAAATACCTTTTAAGTATATTGTAAAGACAATAAAGAATCTAGGAAAAAATATTTGAGACAAATAAACATTGTATGCGTATTCTCTGTTCACAAGTAACTATGTCTTAAGCCCTTTGTGGATTTGTGTCGACTAGTACCTACCTAATATCATTAAAAGATAATAGTTACACTACAATAAACTTTAAAAAACGGTATTCGTTTTTGAGTTATCCTTTTTGAACATTATATTATAACGACCGATTTGTAGAAGATCTAATTGCTTAAAAACTCGTCAAGGAATTTACAATAACTTTCTTGTTTTAAGAATTCTTAAAATCTATTTTATTTATATTCTGCGTGACTATTAAATTTTGGATTTTTTATAATATTTTGGCTATTTCTAAAATTCAAATATAGATAATGTAAGTTGTTATAGGATCAATAAAGTAACATAAACAATGTCGTTAGATGTTATGCTATGTTAGTTAAAGACCGTATAAAAGTAATTGGAAGTAAGCCAGTTGCGTTCTAAATCAAACATGAAACGTGAAAATCGTATTGTGAGAATCAACTTGCAGATATGACAGAGGTATTAAGTTTCTATTTTCGCTTTCAGTCATGGCCTTGAGGTTATATTTCGACGAGTTGATGGCAAGGTGCCACGACAATGTTTTCGGCGCTCGACATGGACAGTGGCACACTTTCATCTGTTTCTAACACACCACATCGTGTGATAAGTCTCAGATTCATTTAATTACAATATTAACTCGGTAACTAGGTTAACGAACTTAAGACTATTCACAAACGTGTGAATATTATTCAAACACTCAGTTGTATGTCTTTCGACATCATTGTTGCCACATTTAGTAGTACTATGATCATTTTGATGCACAAATTTACTTTGGAACAGCAATAGTTAAATGCAAATGTGTACGCGTTTTGCCATTTCCGTCCGTCACGGTGTGCACACTGTGTGAATGAATCACAAACAAAGCTATTTCGAGAGTCACTATCGTCCAGTTAAATGACAATGCCGATGCGGATCGGTCAACGATCTATATTACCTATACATAAACACATGCCACACTGGGATCGCATGTTTGTTAACATACTTATGTTATGAGCGAGGCCATGGAGAGTCGCCCCGCTGTGTCTGAAATACGTCGTCACAGATAGTTAATGTTTGGTTATAGGCATTTCATCGTATGAGATAAATCGAGCTACTGCACATTATGGCTTTATATGAAGGTGGACTAAGCACCACCCGTGACTGGTCGTCGGAGTACCACAGCGGGTAGCGATTGCCGCCATGTTTGAATCGTTGGTGTCGCGGCTGACATCACCTCCCGTGTCGCGGCGTCGGCACACGGTGCATGCAGCTAGGGAAGTATGCAGCGAGCCAGAGGAAGATGCGGTGCCCGTGCAACGTCGTTCGCGTACTGCAAAGCAGCTGCTGGACAAACGGCGAAAAGCGCGCCTCTCTTGCGCAGACCTTACTGCCGCCGCTAATGCAGAACCGGAGCGAACCTCTCGGATGGACGCTCTCAAAGCATTCTTGCCACTACGTCAATCAAAGTCTCTTGGACGGCTCGATGGTCTCAAAGAGGTAAGTTTCATTCCAAAATATTTATACATAAAACTGTTAGCATTTCATAATAATATATGTCAAGTAAAACTTTTTGGGTCTCTGATAAGATATACATACGATCTGTTGAGACGTTGAAACATAAACTAAAATGCATGTTGATGTTTTCTGAAGCTTCTGATCGGTTTTATAAAAAAAATTCTGGGTCAAAAGTGTGACGTTAAACTGGCTAAACTATCCTTGACAAAACTTCTGGCGTTAGAGCAGTGGATGAAGTTACGGTAATGTGTTTACTACTTGCGACATTTGAAAACGCTGTGAGTTGTGGTGGCCTTCGCGTCTTTCCCATGCGCGTGCGCCGGCCTCGTACACCTGTTCAGTGCCCCTCCCCGTCTCAGGCGTCGCTTACACAATCAATAACATCGAAAACATTAGCGACTGACCATTTTATAGGTACCACGACAGCTACAGCACGCTGAGTACGACGCACCCAACTCAACGCGCCTGTTGTACATCCATCAGATTGCAAAACTGACAGATGAGGGCGTTTCTATGACCTATGACGTCACTGTACTGACATGTATAAGACAATACAAACAATAAAAGGGATTCGACATTTGACGGCATGACTCGTCAGATCTGTGACATGAATCATAACGCAAGAACTACTAATATACCTTTACTGACAAATCGTTCTAAAGTATACTTTAAACGAGTTTTAATTCGACTGCCTTGTTTTTAATTACACTTTATATGTAGCTGTTCTACATCGCTTTAAATATTGATGATTTGTGTTTATACGAGTATATGTAGATTGTGCTGGCGCGAATAAAGACGTCATTTGTTTAACAAATTTGGAAATGGATTTGTTTAGCAATGTTAATTTCGGCTAACCTGATCTGCATTTCCTTATAAAGGTTTTGAGGTTGATGGCCCATGACCTACAAAAGCAAGAAAATTGAGGATGCGACTAAATAATAAATCAATAAAGACTAGTAACATGTTTGACACTTTCGTGTTGAGATAATGACTTATAGTATGAAATACACGGTCATAATTTATTTTCTATTCATATGCTTTTCTAACAAAATATTATTTAAAATGTTCAATGACAAGTGAAATATTTTTTGAGTTCTGAATTGTCTCAGATTGTAGAGTCAATAAATATTTACGAAAAATCGTAAAAGTTGTGTCTGTATACTAAGAGCTATGTTCTACATAACTCTTAGTTACTGTAACATAATTAATAGTAAAATGTTAATTTTCAAATAACTAAGGCTGAAATAGGGCCATGAGACTTAATAGATTCAGAAACCATTAAACGTTGAAAGCTTGACAGCCTACATTAAAATATTCATAATTGAATTGTCAATCAGCGGGGACTGGAAAAGATTAGAGCGATATGCCATCGAGGACAATCTGTAAGCTATGTTAAGTTCAAATTTAAGAAGCTACTAACAGGCGGGCACCGTTACGACACACGCGCCGCAAAACCTTTCTGTGCTTTGCAGATAGTTCAAGAATGCGAGATAGGCAGCAGGTAGGGGCAGGTATGCTCTTTCGAACGTAGCCTTGATAGCAGGTACACTCACACACCCACAGCTCGGCTGTATTTCGGAGTGGGGTCGCTGTGTGCGTGCTGTTTGCCCATGTGATTTACAGACAAATGCTACGACTCCACTCGCGCATCTGTTCGTCCGTCTCTTTGTGCAGGAATCTCTATTTCGTTAACGCCTTTTGTCTGCTCACTGGAATACGAAACATCTGCGTTAAAAAAAAAAATAGATTGTTCATGTGTGCAGGATCTAATGATAATTATAGCAAAACACATTAGGTTTATATAGTTGCTTTGTTTTTAAGATGTATATCGACCATGATTTCATGTCTATAATAGATATTACAGTAATAGTACTCGATCAACTTTATTACATTAAGTACTATTTATTATGCCTACATTATAGTTTATTACATCATAAATAACTGTAATATACACTTTGACTCTGACATTGAATAGTTTGAAAAGAGATCAGATAAATAGCCACAGCTATTGTGAATTGTGGTGTATCGAATCAGGAACTAATGTGGTATATACTCTTTAAGGCCAGATTTTATCTCCTCTCGGCAAATACTTCATCACTTTATACACACATTTATTTATACAATGGCCGTATAAACAGATCAGATGGAAACAATAGAGTTATTTCTAATTTGATGTATGTACTTAACTGTAAATTATTTAATGATATTTCGTGCTTCTGATTTAATGTATGTATTTTTGTATTCTAAGAAAAAAGGTTAATAATAAAAACAGCTATCTAATCCAATTTATTTTAGAAAAGTGTGTTAGATTTGTGTTATATTAAGTCAATATATTTTAGTATATTAGTTTACCTACTACCAGTAAGTATTAGTATTGGTTTTTGTAAATGTATCAACATCTCAAAACGTTTCCATTAACGATATTTATTATGTTATTGTCTTTACAGAGTAATAGAGTAGGTAGCTATCTGTAAAGAATTCTTACGGGTGCTGCTACAGAATATATTGTCAATCGACCTAGTCATATCACAATCTATAATAAATCTAAAGTAAGCATTGTGTTTGCACTATAAATCATATTCTATTATGTAGGTTAATTTATTAAACCACACTACAATATTGTTCCAAATTTCCAAACGTAATTTACTTTTGCACTAACACCAACAAATGTGTATTGTTTATATTCCATTTTTAAACAATTACAAAAAGCAGAGGTCATGTCTGTATCACTTCCGAGGTGACGTTACAGTTACGAGCTATTATTTTAATAGCTGTGTTCTTTGAATTTGGAATCACTATTCTCAATTTGAATTGCCAGAGATCTGGAACTTTCGAATTAGCTGTCAGGGTCAATATGTCTTGGATGTAATTAAAATAAACATTCTTTTTAGATGTATGTATATGAAAATACAATTTTTATAAATTACAATACCCTCTTAAAGACACAATTTTAAGGTCATTTGATACTACAATCTTTGTTTAAAATCAGCATTCTGTTTTAGTGACTGTCATTTATTAGTATCAAACAAAACATCGCTTCGAAGAACCACTTTATATCCAACCAGTTTTGTTTTATTTACATGTCGATTATTTTTATTTGTAATGTCATAAGCTCGAAGCTTTGTCTCGCTAATATTATATTAAGGTTATAAAATATCTTGTTGAATAGATTTATTTACACCACTCCTACGTTACTCATCATCACATAAACCGGATCGGGCTTATTACAGCGAACGTCCTCATCTATGACTTTTGGGCCAAAATTCCAAAAACTATTTATTTTTTTTGTATTATAGCTCCATGGATATCTATTCTTCTAGTTGATAAATAATTTTATTGGTTAAGAAATATATAAGACGACATTTTATATTCACGAATTAGTATTATTTTTTTCTAGCCCTACTTACATTTACATAGTTAAAGCATCAAAATATTCAACTTCGCCCCACTCGATACTAACCATGATGAAATAATCGTGTTCCTGACTTATGTTTAGCATTTATTAGTAACTATTACTTTTTATTATTTTTCTATCAATTTATAAATGCTATTATTAATCCCTACGGAACTTAATTATTGTACAATAATACGATAAAATTATACAACAATGAAGGCATACAATTCCTATTATAAAATATCATTAAAAATTTCTCAAATGCGAGAATCTATTCTAAGATATGAAATAGGCGTTAGAATTTAATCTAATATTATTTGACGAATTTATCATCGGTTGAAACTGCTTTGGTCACTTGACTTAGAATCTGTTGCGACAAATACATACATTCAACATTGTATTTTACGTAGGAAGCAAATTACAATGTTGCGTACTGCGTAAAATCTCACTCAAATTTGCTTCTACACAAAGCTTATGTCACGCAAGACATAACTGTCACCATGCTAGTGACATCAGGTACAGTTACTTAGCAATAAAAAGTAGCAAAATTGTCATGTTGTAATCTTTTTACATTCTGTATAATTTGATACTATCTATATCTTTACCGACTACCCACAACTTATTAATTTAATTAATGTACAGACTTAAAACGTACACAAATTAAAGTGTAAACGTTCACCGTTAAAATTGGTTTTGTAATAAGGTTATTAAAGACCAATCAAACCTTTAGAAAACATTTTGTTTGAAACTATCATTTCCAATTCCTTTTTAAATAAATGTTAACACACCTAGCCTTTTATTAATCGAAGGAAGACGCTAAAGGTCTCTTGTCTTGCCTTCTTTGTCGAGAAGTTTTATTTTGTTTCTACTTATCTTTTTATAACTTGTTAGCGGGACGATGTAGAAGTATCATAGATAAACAAAGCTACAAAATATTTATTTTACATCATAATAATATTGAATCATAAAGACACGCGGTTATTTCACATTCTATTTATATTTGTCTTTGTGGGATTTAATTTCAAAGCAATTTAGATTTTATGAATTTGAATTGTACTAACAGTTGTGCTTTTGGACATAAATTGAACCGTTTACGAAAAAGGAGTATTGTTAGTCAATGGCCGTTTTCATATGCCATACAAGTACAAAAACACATTCCTGTTGAAAGGAGTTATTACAATTCTCATTTGGACAAAAGTTTAGCGCGCTGACAGACATCCATAAAATATTTTCTCAGTAAAGTGGTTTTCGTGAACTTGACAGGTTAATGATTTTTTAAATGTAATGCGCGCATCAAGCTGTCATCTTTTTTTATAATTTTTGTAAGCTACCAACATCTTAGGAATTTATCTGATGTAATTTAAAAAAATAATTGTTTATTTTAAAATATTAGAATAGAATAGAATACATTTATTAGTCACACATAACATACATGTAAAAGAGAAAGATAAGACATTGTAAACTAATTTATTATTAACGTTTTTGTATCTTTTATAAGGATTTTGAAAGGAATATTCTCAAATAAATCAATATACAGTTTTCCATTAATTAGCTGAATATGGTTTCCGATTTTCTAAACATAAGGTATCTATATACTTTCTATTCTTAGTGTGCTTCGATGAAAATATCAAAAGGAAGTTGCATAACATATTTACATACTATATTACAACATTGCATAACCTATAGTAAAGTTTTTACAATATGAACAAACTTTTATCCCTACAAAAATGTTAGTGTAAATTTACAATCACCAAATTTGGATTTTTGTGACACCGCCATTTTAAACAAAACGCCGGTCATCGTTAAGCGTTTTGTTAAAATATTTAGCTGTATTCGGATTGCGGCAAATATTTATCATTGATTACCTCGGCTGTTTACTTGAAAGCAAGATTTCTTGTAACAAAACAGGTACCTACATATCGCTACAAGGCTGCGATATGAAGTGAGGTTGTTACACTCTTCACCCGCGATCCATCTCAACACGACAACTGCCGCAAGCACATGTTAAAAGTTACGTACTCCATTGTGTGTTCACTTTTTAAACATTGACATAATCTATACACAAAACTCCTAGAAATCGCGTATTGGTAGTAATTGACGAACTAGTGTATGTGTGACAAGAGTTTATTGTAAACAAACATTGGCCAACTTTCGCTCGGCTGTTATACGCATTGGAAGAAATCGATATGGCTAGCTTCATTAGTCTTGATACTAAAATAGTTCTTCAATTAGTATAAAATTAAACTTATTTTATTATAGTACAATAAAATAGTTTTTATTATATATAATAAAACCTATTTTTAAAGTATAAATTAATACTGCTAAACAATCCCATACTTATATGGGATTGTTTAGCAGTATTAATTTTCGAAAATAACTTCCTGCAAAACTGAATACACTACTAAAAGCAATACGGCTTATCAATTCCGACTCATTTTACTCAGATTGTAGATGTACATGACTATCATCATCATCTTCCTAGCCTTTATTATTCCCAAGATTAGTTGTGGTCGACTACTAGTTTAACTGGTTTTACCTGAATATTAGTTTTTCCACGGAGCGACTGGCATCGAACCTCCGCAACCCTGAGGGTGAACCGAATTTGAAGATTGAACTAGTCGTCAGTATATTTGTAGAAGTACATGACTGCCGTTATTTAATCTATGGTGATGTTATTGAGTTATTTAAGAAAAATCGGCTAAGATATTTTATAAGAATTTGATGAGGCTGTATGTTTTGATTATCATCTTCGTTAAAAAATATTGAAGAACTATTAACATAAATTGCTTAACAACTTTTATTAACATAAAAGTTGTTTTTAGAAAATAATTATAACAAAGCTTTACGCAGGCTTTACAGCTTTAAGGAAATGCTACTTAACAATCACAATTGCAGTTAATGTTCCATAACTCTTGAAAAGGTGCTGTCATACCGTTTTTTTGGAAGGGACGATTATTTGTGGTCAGGTATTAGGCTGTGCAATATGTAACTTCTCAAAGCCTTTCGACAAAATACTCAAACGTAACATAAACATAAAAGGTATATAAGTTGTCGAAACAAGTTACGCAATACCCGTATATTTTGCTGAAGATTTAATAAACAGTAATTCTAAAATATCAAGAAGCGTCGTCATGGTTCCAGTCACATTCAACTTTCTATTGTTTCCTATTCATTTGTGGGTTGTAATTTATTGTGCAAGATCGAATCGTCCACTTGATAGTAATTAAATAATGATAGGTGTTAAAATAATGGACGATCGAGATAACTGGTGAATGGATGACGTAACAAAGTGTCAATCGGTGTCTGCGGTGCAGTGACGGCGCTGCTTCACTGTCGCCCGCTCGTTGTTGTACTGACACACCCATTATTGCGATACTGACAGGTGTTGGCAAACGCACTTTTTATATTTTTTATTTCGCAATTTTAAGTTAATAACTTTGTAATCGTTTGTAACTTTACGCTGCATGATGAACTTTTGATTATCTTGTTGATTTGATGTATACACGGCAACGCGTGAAGATATTGTTGTGTAATACGTTTATTAGTTGTCTGACATTTTGTATTGATTTGTAGGTAGTAATAAGATAGCGTATGGTATTACTTCCTCTCTCTAGAAAGATCGATACTTTGTGAAGGTTTATCTGAGACCGAGTCATATCAACAGCCTTTAAAAGCCCACCGCTGGACATAGACCCCTCCTTACAAATGAGGTTTTTATCAATGTTGCCCAAAAATCCAGATTTTTATGTAAAACATTGATACTGATTAATATATATAGTTTCATTCACTGCTACAGAATAAAATTGAAGTGTCTCTTTGTAATAATAAAATAACCACTTTTTACAAATGCATATGTATGTATACAAGGAACATATACCAAAAATTTAGTTAAAAAAATATATGTCTGTCTGTTTGTCTATCTGTTTGATCCGAGTAATCTCTGGAACGGCGTGACCGATTTCGACGGGACTTTCACTAACCCGCGGTACGACTAAAAGTGCGGGTAACACCGCGGGGTTCACCTAGTTAATATATATAGTTTCATTCGCTGCTTCAGTTAATACAATTTTCAAGTAGACGTCCTCTTGAAAATATAGCAAATAGTTTTATGTAACATAACATTAAATATATTTAAAAACATAGTTACAACCCAAGATCCAGTTCAGTGGTTAAAATGAATAATTGTAACATCTAATGCACAAAAAGAATCAAAGAACTCGATGAGAGGGTATTAATTGACACTACTATATTAACTTATGTCTTATGTAACTCACTAACACTTTAGTGACCGTTTGTGTGCGGCAACTTCTAAACAGGTGGAAGCAGGTGATTTTATGATATAGTTAGGGTAAATTTCCATAAAAATAACACTTTTCAACGACTCCTGATGCGTATTTGAAATAGCTTTTTTACGACTTAACTGATTAAAAAAAGCTCCTAGTTTTTTATAGTTATGTATATTTTCCTTTAGAATTTCTAGTGGTGAATGGCTCGTTCCAACGGGTATATTTTCCGTCGTATATTTATTATAAAGACCGGTTTATTAAAGGATGCTACTGGGAAGCTTTGAATGCATTCATGTATAAAGGACACCTATAAAGAAGGCTCTATTAAAATTGTATTGAGATTTTTGATATAAGCCTCAATAAATTGAAATATTAAAAGCTCTTGTATACTTTTTAAGATTTGAATGGTTTATATGAAAGTACGATTAAATGTTTATTCAATGCTTCCGAACCTTACGGATTTTTGTTTAACAAATAGGAAATGTATTCCCTCTTTAAAAATAACAAGTAACTTTAAATTGCGCTATCTATTTTGTTTCCATTTACTACATTATGAGATAGCAAAAATTATATATAAAAGTAGGTAGCCAATTGTCTACCAACAGATTATATTGGTTTTTACAACTTTGCCTTTGCGTAATCGAGAAACTTCGACGTGAAGGAAAAGCGTCGATTTTCATTCAGTTATGTAATATGTCCAAGACGTGACGGGTGACTGCATCTCGTGTCTATGTGACACTTTGTATGGGAGTAGCTATGGTTGCTGTCGGTTGTTGTTAGGGCTGTCAGAAAAAATATATGTGTATCGAAAACAAACAACAGTAACTGACCCGAATTGATGACAGTTTAAATTAGCTAAAATTCAGAAAATGTGAATGGTTTAAAATCTTTAAAATTTCACGTAAACCATAAAACTTGCAGTCGCAAAAGAATTGTCACCTTAAACATCATTAGTTACTTTTACCCGTATGGAAATTCGCACAAGAATTTTTGAGTTCAGACGAATATTCTGTATATATCAATTGTATTTGATCTGAGACATTAACAGCTTTCTCAAGCTTTGTTTTGAAGTATGAACCTAGTTAATACTATTAAATATTACTCATTAGCACGAGTTGAGAACAGTTGTTATTATTTCTCAATAAATTGTTCAGAATGTTTACTTTTTTACGAAAGGTATAATAAGTAGCAGTAAGTCTCGTGCCATTTGTTGTTATTAATTAAATATCACGTGAGTGGAGCAGCCCTGGCCACAGTGTGGGCGCGACACGTGCGCACTTGCGACACGCTCGGAAGTAGAATGTATCAACAGTTACACCCACCACAGTTGTTGCCAATTACAACCCAGCTACCCTGGATGTTACGTCACAACGACGCGGCGACGTCAATATTGTAGAATTACTGTGCGAAGGCAGCACTTGAAGGTTAAGTGACATTACCACTTTCTTTAATTGTACATAATTCGATATCAACGGATATCCCGCTCCGGTCACTTTCTTTGATTATCAAAGCAATCGATTTCCCAATGCTGTCCAGCAGGTTGTTTAATGACAGTTTTCATTCGTGTTGTAAATAAAACGGTCTATTACAGATTTCTTTTTTGCCACACCTATCAGTGTGTTTATTTACAGTAGTTAGTAATCACAATAGTCGAACAACATAGTTAGCAACTCACGCATCTAGTAAACAATAGGTGCATTGACAAGAAGTTAAATAGCGCTTACGAACGCCGAGCCATTGTGAAAATCATTTTCTCATCGGCCACACTTTTCCCGTACTTTCCGTTATTGTGAGAGTTTTTCAATGGTGACTTACTTTCTTATGACGAACGTGCTGCCAAGCCCTCACCTTTAGATTTCGTTGTTTGCTTCGACACTACTCGTACTTTGTCGCCTTATTAGTATTTACTGACAGCAATTACGCAGTGAAAGTGTTTTAAGTAGTTATCTCATGTCAATCTTGTCTGTATTACGTTTTAACGTTACACTGACGTGCAATTACCGTTTAAGGTGCTCTGTTATGTTCAGATTACTCGTATTACCGTAAACGTCATATGAAACCTGTTCGTATTAGATGGACATAGTTATAACTTATCGCCCTGAAGGCACTGCACGGTAATAGCAGACATTTCACAATATCTGTTGTATGATCGCAACTCATTCAATTTAGTATTAAACACTTATGGAATAGTGCTTCCCTAGTCCTGAGATATAAACGCACCTTAATAGTAACAGTAGGTACTAAAGGGCTAATTAAATTAGTTACCAGATAGCGTGGAATTGCTTCTAATAATCTGTATAATCCTTTAGATAGTTCTCGTAAATATAGGGAAGCGATCAGAATCTATGCTCTCGGTAAACGGTATTCGCATACCGGAGTTCGATGACTGGAATCTTATGCTACAACTGGATAGTCTTTATTCCCTAATGTCGTAAAAGAGACACTGTTGGCTATATCTCTTGGGCGACGGATTTATGGATTGTAATTTGAAATTTTACCGCAATTAAGTACAATTTTATGACGGGATAACAGCACTGAAAGGAGTATTTGGTGTCTAAGGTTTTAATAGGATGATTATGTAGAAGATAAAGATGACAAAAATGGGCATTAATAGGTACAGCATATTTTTGGTTGAAAAGAAATGCATGTAATGCATCGAAAAAGCTGGGATGTCAGAACAATTATGACAGTTTTATGCGAATCATCATCATCATCATCATCATCATCATCATCATCATCATCGTCAGCCTATCGCAGTCCACTGCTGGACATAGGCCTTTATGCGAATATTTTTTACTAAATGTTAATAATAGTAAAGTACATTTATAAAATCGTACATTGGTACTACAAGCAGTTTAGTATCAACACGTGAAAATCTGATAGTAAATGTATCTTCACTGAAGGCAATATTAGGCAGGTATTTGATAACAAAAAAAAAAGATTTTATTCTTTTTCTTCTTTTCTTTTTACTTGCACACCATGAATAAAAACTTATTTAGAAATATTTTATTTATTTATTGTTATTGGTAGTAGATTGCTTTAGCCTTTTATATTGAACAGATGTGTGTGTTTAATTACATCCCAAAAGGCGTGTACGAGTATATTGGTGGTATGTTCATTTATAGCAATTAAACTAATTTTAATCAAGTACTGGTTGTTTTTTAATTGTAGATATAAGTTATGGCAAACGTTAAACGTCTGCAGCTTCGTGAATATAAAACAATAAAAGATGGTCTAGGGCAAGCGTTGAGTTGAAATTAAAGTAATGATTTTTAAGTTGGGCAAATCAAATTTTCATTCAAATAAAGTTTATTTCAATAAAACATTAATCAATATAACTAACGATTTACGACTTTTGTGGTGCAAGATTATGTTTGCATATTAAATTACGTATTCGTTTAACGATAGCACTCAAATGCAATAAATCTCAGTAATTTTCGTCAAAGCATCGATCTTGCAATCCAAATGTTGTGGTCAGTCTTAGAAATTACGTCACTGATAGATTTATACCCTATTTCGAAGGTCCTTTGCATACTGCTCGTTGGTCTCGCGGTTGGCGTGTGCGACTGATGTTCATGAGGTCTCGGGTTCGATTCCCGGGTCGGACCAAATGTTTGTATGATCTACAAATATTTGTTTCGGAGTTTGGGTGTTTTCTATGTATAATATTTATTTATTTATTTATTTATTTATACTTAATGCACGTCTTGTACATAGGCGGACTTAATGCCATATGGCATTCTCTGCCAGTCAACCTTTGGGTGATGTAAAAATATGAGGTGGTCGGTGCAAAATGGGGTATATGTAGAATTTAACTCAAATGTGTGATATAAACATAAGGGTATAACTTATATATATATTATATACATAATACATAAACATACTTACAAATAAATTAATATAATAATTAAATTGATATAATGTATAATAAAAGTACTCAGTCGGTTACTATTGTTGTGAACGTTCTGCCAATTCACTACGAAGCAGATTGCGTACCTTCGTCTTGAAAGTGTGGCGGTTTGTTGACATCCTGATTTCGGTTGGAAGTGCGTTCCAAAGTAGAACTGACTGCACAAAGAAGGAGGAATTTATGAAGTTGGAGTTGTGGGGGGGACAAAGTAGAAGCATATTGTTTCTTGACCGAAGGTTTCGATCATGAGTGGAGCATAAAAGACGAAAGTGGGGTTCGAGGTATTCAGGTAGCGATGGAGAAGTGAGAAAAGAAAAGAGACAAGTGAGTGCACGCAAACTACGGCGCTGACGAATTGGAAGCCATTGCAGCTGGGAACGGAAAGCAGACACATGGTCATACTTGCGAAGATTGAAAACGAATCGAATGCAGTTATTGAGAAGGCGGTCTAGTTTATTGAGGAGGTCTGCATTCAGGTCAAAATAACACACATCACCATAGTCGATTAAGGGAATAATTAGGGACTGCATAAGCATAGCCTTAGTTTCAGTGGGAAGAAAATTTTTAAATCGATATAAAGCGCGGAGGCAAGAGGTAACTTTCTGGCTAACATGCGTGACTTGTGCCCGCCAATCAAGTGTTGAGTCTATATACAACCCCAGATTCTTTACTACTGTACTCAGAGGTATAGTCTGGTTGTTGTAGATAACCGGTGGGATGCCCGACATATCCAGCCTGCTTAGTATTTGTTTGCTTCCCACGATGATCACCTGACATTTGGTTGGGTTTACTGATAAACCAAACCTCGTTGACCAATCCCTTATAGAGTCCAATATGTATGTATTTACTAAAAAAAAAGTATATATGTATTTGTATCAGTTGTCTAGTACCCATAACACAAGCTCTGCTTAGCTTGGGACTAGATGGCGTTGTGTGTAAGATGTCCAAAACATTTATTTATTTATTATTTATTTATCTTTAATTGCCGTCTCTCCGATTTATTGGTAACCTTTAGTAATAAGTATAGCTTCATACATATATCACATATGGCGGTCTAGTCTCAAATTGGGCAGCAAACTTTAATCATGGGAGAGCCACGCTTCAGCATGCATGGGCCGGCTCCACCGTAGTGATACCACGGCCTCACAGAAAACCGGTGTGAAACAGTGCCTGCGCTGTGTTTCACCGAGTTAGTGAGAATACCTGAGGCCCATACCCCTCCCCCTCCCTACTAATACTACGGCGGCGGTAATCACTTACCATCAGGCGTATGCTCGTATGCCGCCTATTCCAAAAAAAAACCGAGCTCGTATTATGTTAACCAGACTGCTGATAAACTTACTACACCCAGAGACAAAACATTTAATGACACACTTCACTCAATACTTATTCTGAATGGGAGACTGGGAGACAAACCCACGACCTTTGAGCCAGAATTACTAACCACTAGTGAGTTAGCGTCACCGCGTCACCGACATGCTCGCGTCACAAAACTTCTTTGGCCGCGTTGAGCACTTTTTGGTAGGGGAATATCTTATGAGTTCGCGTCACCGACATGATGATTTAATTTAAATATTGTGAAATTTCTAATTTTACATGTAACATTCAAAGTTATAAGTTTTCACTTCTATTGGCAGTCCTTATGACTGTCAATATTTTTTTTATAGGATTGATATTTTTGAAAAGGAAAAAGGGGATGTAAGATTCGTTTGAGTACATACTCTCTTTACATTGTTTAATGATAGAAGTGGTTTCAAAATATATTTAAACTTGCCATACAGTAAATGAAACAGTTGATAGAATCTTACACACACACACACACACATTAAGATTCAGATTGAAACGTATTTAGTTACACGCTGTTAAATTGATCTTGTAACTGTACACCAGTAAAACGGTCAGGAAATATCGTACTTCGCGTATGCACGTTACCATAGCCATAACGTCATCAATTCTTGTAATTTGCTTAGTATGCTTACATTACTCCTATCTCGTATTATAATATCAAGTTCATTGAAACATTACAATCACTACCATGTTATGACTACGACTTTCAAATCTATTTTCAAGGGCTCTGAGGGTATTATCGTCAGCTTTCATTTTACAACAATTTATATAGTGATATTTACAGTTTTTTTTACAATTTCGAAACAGGTATCCACTTGATTTTAATGGTCTTAGTCTGTTGTATGAACTTTTTTGTTTTTCAATCATACTTGGGCTTCAATATTATTTTAGGAACTTTGATCCAATTTTAAAGGGGTAAAGTATAAAATCACATTATGATTTAAGTTGTATAGGACATCTATAGATCGTAATGCAGCTTTTGAAACACCATCTCCAAATATTTTACTTTAAAACTAAGTACAATTTTGATTCTTAAAAAATATTTCCCTAATATAGGATCATATAGAAAACATTTTATTTATATTCTACTTCTTATTTCTCACGTGCTTTAAAATATTAAGACATTTCAAAAAGTTGTGTGATAAATAGTCGTAATTCTTGCTGTTTCTCGATCTCTTTTTTGGTCCAGCCCTTTGTTGCAAGAGGCATGCTGCACGGCGGCAGTACGAACGGTTTATCATGCACGAAGTATCTGCAAGTTATGAATTTGCATGTTTACGACTGTTCTCAGTTGGTGGCCCGCCGCGATTTGTCCACTGAAATGGTAACCACATGACAGGTGGTTCATCGACCACCATTAACTAAGGGAGCCCGGTTCACCATTAATATTGATGCCAATTCTTCCCGGCATATTTTATCAGAGATTTATCCCACCCGGTGGGCAATGAGTTATCCTCTCTCAATCGGAATATCTTGTTGCAAACAACGCAACGTCGCAACTCTTATTGCCACCTAACAAATTGTAGATGCTTTCACACTTCAAGCGTTAATAGATTAGATGTGGAATGTGTTTGTGATTTGAGACCTTAACGGTTTTAGCCTTTCGCACGTGTTTACTGTCCTGTGGATTAGGTTTTGTCAAACTAACGGTAATGATGACAAAATTTAACAGTTACTAAAGCCTTTTTCATGTTTCTAAGACAGTATTGAATTTGTTCGAACTGATTAAAAATAAACTATCACAGGTCAAATTTTGAACTGCAACAATGTATAATTAAAAAAAAAGTTAATTGAATAAACGAAGCAATTAAAATTGACGACACGAAACATAGACAAGTTTGTGAGATGAAAATCTTTAAGTAAACACATTTCAATCATGAATTAGTAAGTTATTACGACTATAATAGTTATAAATACGCGAACGTGTGTATATTTAAAATGATTTTTAAGTCCAAGATTCGTGATACCTACGGTATTTCTACTCAATTTCCGACCGAGAAAAGTATTTAAAAATTTATAGAACAAAAAAAATTAAAACTCAATTTGTATTCGCAATGGTCGGTGTTTAAACTTTCAAATTGACGATTAGACTACCTACATTATTCAAAAAATTGCTCTCGGCCAGTAATCGAGTAGTTTACAGTTTTGTTTTGTGTCAACATGATCCAATCAAGATTTGACCTATTCGTAATACTCACTGTGCTTCATTGCTCACATATTTGAACGCTGTATCGCAATGATGCAATATCAGTTTCCCACACAAACACAACACAAAATCATCGCGCACTTAGAATAGGTATTCATAAAAATACGTGTCTCATACAATTGTATACCAGAAGGCCTTTCATTGCTCATTAATAATATGATTTCTAACAAACCTAGAGATGTTTGATTTGATGCAATTATCCGAGTATCAATCTAATCAAGATATAAAAGGTAGCTTATATTGCGCTGAGGTCGCAGGTCGAACGTTGCATCAACGCTGCACTTTCGATATGCGCTAGTGAAAGGCGCATCCTCATCGCAGGTGCATCTGCAATAGCCTCTACTTAGGGCTACCAACAAAACAAATTCCCCAATCTCAAATAATAAGGTTCTCTTGAACTCACTCGATATGTTTGACAGCTTTGGACAATAAGTTGTGTGGTTTTGTGCTCGTCTTTACATTTTTTAAGCTTATTATTGTTAATGTAAATGATGTAGCCGAGGATCAAACCAAGTTGCGTGCAATTGGAGAGGCCTATGTCCAGCAGTGGACTGCAAAGAGCTGAGGATGATCATGAAACAATAATTATTGGAACGAAGTTCCTTATGGGACGTTGCGGAGGGGTATCCCAGCCGGCAAAAACCGTCCGTAACTATGTTTTAAGTTTTCTTTCATAATTCAAGTCTAAATTTATAAAAGACGAAAGTTATTTTATTTTTGGCAGCCCTGGAAAGGGTTATAGCCTTCTGTTATGGGACCATGCCAGTACAATAACGTATATTTATATGCTTTTTGTGTGCCCACACGTAAACATCATACTGCCAGAAGCTTAGAACACGCAACATAGTCATTTCTATTTCCGTGAAACAACTCATAGAAGATTCAATAGATTGTTATTTTTGAGACTTAGTATAATTAAACCGAGGATTTGATACTAAACTAACACCAATACTTGTCTGGCATTTCAGTAAAATGCAGCGCTTTCGAAATGTGGAGGGCTAAATCTTAAAAAGTCATTTATTCATTTACACGTGTATCTAGTGGTAACATTATTCTTTTCTATTATGATTAGCTAGAAATTGAGAAATAATGTTCAAAAATATTCTAATTTGGTTAAACCAAAACCTTAATATATCCTCAGTTATCCATGTGGATAACTGAGGATATATTAAGATTATCCGCAAATGGATTATGCTCATTATTTTCAACGTACAATTTTAAACACTGGAGTATTTTACCTCAGTATTTAGTACCTACAGTAGTTGTAATAGTACCTAATATATTATCTCATTTAATTTACCATGTCTTGAAAGATTTAATCATCTCTACATAAATCTGGGAGACAATTGTTATTTATAGTATTTCTTACTTGACATTGCACTTAAAGCGTCTCATAGTGCAGAGTCTTTGTTTGAGATTATGCTAGAAAAATCACTAAATGTGTCCAATGACTAAAATGCGCAACTGATCTTAGCTAAAAAAAATAATACTAAATATGTAGTTATGTAATTTTTTATTACATTCTCAGTATAATATTATGGTAAAAAGTAATTAATCTGAACACACACTACACTACTAACTAGAAATGTCTGAATAAATTAAAATGAAATTATTTACAGTTGAAAAAATAAGTAATACGTTAGAATTTTGTTAGAGCTAATTGATGAAATACTCTACATAATATGGACATGTTGCTAAAGTACCGTCTATTTATCTATCTGTAAGTTTTGTATAGAAATTAGACCTTGTGGAGAAGTTGGGGAGGGTATGCCAAGCTGGTTATGTCGAGCAAGGACGTTTTTTGACTAAGATGATAATTATTAATATTAGATATTAAACTGTCTAAAACTATCGCGTCACACATTGACACACAGATGGCAATCCATAGGCGTTCAGTAAATTAGTATCAGCAGGTCATAGTAATGTACTATGTGCCATAAACCCATGTAAATGGCTCGCAGAGCTAGAGATATATGGTGTTATATTCTAATGTCTTGACCATTACCCTAATGGCAGTCATTAACCTGTTTTTAGAGTAAACGTAATCATTACGATACGTAGTCACTGGACTGGCTTTTCAGTGTTAACATGTGTATTAACGAAATGGTTTTTCTTGGTTATTTTTATGTAATGATGTCAAAAGTTTTTTTATTATAAAATAGCCAGCACTAGGTATCAATCCTGTACTGCAGGGGATTTAACAAACATTCATTAAATGGACACAAACACCCATAGTCGGAATAACAATTTGTAGATCACACAAAATATGTCAGAATTGCGGAAAAAGCTTCTAAAAAAGGTTGTAAATTCTAGTTTATTCTAAAATGCAAAGCAATAAATGTAAAATCTACATGCGCGGATGGACCATCGGTGGAGCATTCCCAAGCAAAAATATTCGATTGCTAGAAGTCCTGCCGATTTTTAAATCATGTAGCATTTTTTTCTTTTTTTTCATCAACTATTTTAAAGAGATTTTCCTGTAGGTACATTCTTCGTTTCGGTCGCCATGCTGTGTTGTTGCGTTGTCTGCATTCGAAATGAGTATAGTGACCAGAACTCTTGGATTCTACTCATGCTTTCCATCAGTCACTTTCGCGGGCTCATATATATACATATATTATAAAAAAGTGTAATAAAAAAGTATAATAATAAAAAAAGGAAAGGTAATAGTATAAAATAGCATCAATTAGGAAAGTATTACAAGCGTTAAAACTACAGTGACTGCAGCCACTGTAACCACTTTTGATCAGGAACCTATTTAATTTCGCCTTCAGTTGTTTCAAAAAACAGGCACTCGAGTTTCAAGTCACTTATGTTTTTTTGTCCTCACGCTTTTTTTCTTCTTAGAATAGACACAGAGCTATTAGGCATGTGGATCAAAAGAACTATGTCATTAACACGTTTTAATAACAACAATAACGCTTTTACATTTATATTGCCCTTGTTCTTGTTACACTTGTATGAGTATTGTTTATAACGAAGTTTTACTAATTAAAGGTTTTGTTAATTAAAAATAATAATTTATAGTATATTACTATAGGAAGATAATTTCTTGTATACACTTTATGGTATATATTTCCCCGAAAGGGTAAACGCTCGAGTATCGAGCATACTTTGAAGACTATAAGGTTTGAATCAACCACATCATCATGCGCGGTGACCGCATTTGGCATTGCGATTAGTCAAGATTTCAGTTCTGGCAAAGCCCAAGAACGATCATCGTCGAGTGCGAGTTCATGTGAAATCAACCATCCACCATGCCATCACGTTATGTGTACCTGGCAACGGTTACTTTATATAATGGACACCCGTAACACCAGAGGCGTCACACGTGCATTCCTGGCTTTTGGGGGACGGGGAAGGGGATGGGGAGGAGATGAGGGGAGTGGTTGGGGTATGGGCCTCCGGTATTCTCACTCACTCGGCGAAACACAGCGCAAGCGCCATTTCACAACGGTTTTCTGTGAGGCCGTGGTATCACTTCGATCGAGCCGGACCATTCATGCCGAAGCGTGGCTCTCCCACGGTAAAAACGGTGCTTTGCTTGTGTGTTGAAATAAAAACGACGATATAATAATTGAAACCAATAAATTTATAACTTTCCCTAATTAGCTGTACGTATTACGTTAACGTTGTGGTTGAGCCGGCAGTTCGCTCAATTGCTTTTGTAAGTGTTCATAGTTCACCCTCATTACTCAAGAAGCATGTTATTCTGTTGACTGTTGTTTCATTATAGCCATTCTGTCATTACGAGGCGTCTCCAAGGTGCAACATGGAAAATTGTCGCGGATGAATGCGGCGTACGTAACGGGAAATGCACCGCGTAAATTATAACGTCCGCATTGATGTTTCCACTTTCATGAACGGAGTTTCTTTAAAAGGGCACGTATTTATTTGCTGTTTGCACGACTAGACTTGCTTTGATTTCTTTTATTTTTTCTTATTAAATATATTATTGTAGCTGATTTTCGTCTCCGTAGTACCGATTACATCTAATTTATAAAATTCTCGTGTCACAGTGTTAGTTACCATACTCCTCCGAAACGGCTTGACCAATTTTTATACAATTTTATATGGGGAAGATAGTGTTTATATATACGAGTATACTAGCTGACCCAGCAAACATTGTTTCGCCATTAAAAAAATAGGGTTAAAATCGGTTCAGCCGTTTCGGAGGAGTTTAGTAACAAACACCGCGACATGAGTATTACATTTTAAACATATCATCGACGGAGCAATGAAAGCGTGTTAAATATCTGCAATTTACCGGCTATCATTCAGTGCGAGTCACTCACGTAATACTCGTAAGTAGTAATTCTTGAAATACTACACTTTGGTATTATACTTGTCAATTCTGTATGTATGTATATTGAGATGAAAAGTAATGAAAGCAAAAACAATAGAATTCCAAACGTCTGAAAGTGCAATATATTAGTGTAGTATTAAAGTGGCAATAAGTTACTATAAGGATTTGATGAAAAACGAGTCTACCGATGTGGTGGGGAATTATAGTGCACAATTTGTTTGAACCAATTTAGAATATACATGTACAGAATTAGACCTGTTACATTTTTATTATAAGTATCATCGATCGATAAGTATAGATTTAGAGTATTAGTTACTTCTGTAAAGCACATTCTATTTTCTTTAAGAATTGCATGTAAGTAAAATGCTTTAACTATAATCCTATACACATACCTATATACGTACATGTTCAATGTTCATAGCATTATGAATATGTATATAATATGTTTTTATTTGAGCAAACATTAGATATGTTTGGTTAGGTAAAGGAAATATACAAATAATATCTGTTTGCTGGAAATTATAGATGACATGTCATAGGCTATATGGTTCTTTGAAATTGCATCGAAATAATGTTTCTCAAGATTCCTTGTTCCTATATTCAGCAAAACGTGGAACAATTTACTTTACGGATCACCAGTGAGGCAATATTCAATGGTTTTTATTGCAAAACTGAAACAAAACACTGTCATTCTGAAATTCAAATTTGAAAGACCTAGTTCGAATTGCGAATAACAGGCCACTTACAAATTGAATTCATCTTAAATTATGAAAAGTATCTGTTGTAATGTTCTTAACTCTTCACCTTGAAAATAAAGTACAGCGGTGTAATTTCATCGAAGTCAGCAACCATGTAACTGTACAATTTGTACTTTTCTATAAAACATTACATAATAACTTTTACTTCCTACTATTATACACTTTTGAATATAAATACCGACATTGTTAGTTTAGCGATAAAGATCTCACGATTAAATGATGTTGAGATATAAGTAAACGTAACAATTTTTGACTTGGTAAATTTTTTGTACGTATTTTGTTGACCGCAGTAGATATCATTTTTTCAATCCATACTAATATATAAAGCTGAAGAGTTTGTTCGTTTGTTTGTTTGTTTAAACTCGCTAATCTCAGGAACCGCTGGTCCGATTTGACAAATTCTTTCAGTGTTAGATAGCCCATTTAGCAGAAGCAGGCAAGGCTATATACCATCACGCTAAGACCTACAGGAGCGGAGCAACAATGAAGAATGTTACAAAAACGGGGGAAAATTATCCCGCTACGGGCAATAGGAGACGCAAACAAGGTTGCGTGGGTCGGCTAGCAATAAATATAAACAAGAAAGATACGTGAATGAATCAAAATGCTACTGACAATAATGAAACTATGAAAATATTGTTAAAGAAAAATGCAAGCAAAAAAAAGTGCAATTCCGATGGCATTAAAGAGACTAGCCCGCAACCTCATCAAACTGAAAAGGGACGATATCAGGAAGGTCATAAGTATCCTAACTGGACATTGTCCCCTAAACAAGCACCTATTCATTATAGGTGCTACGGACCGCCCTCTGTGCAGGGAATGCGTGGAGGCAGAAGAAACACCGCAATATGTTCTACGCAAACGGTTAAATATTGAAGCGGTATACTTTCAATCTCAGTGGGTCCCTTTGTTCCTTTCCAGCCGTATGTCGCATCTTATCTACTCCCACTAAAGGAATACATAACGAGTTTGACCTTGTGGTAACGGAATAATAATACGGAGACTCACAACCCCTATAATAATAATAATACAATAATAATTTATTTATTTACAAGAAATTACACTCAATACACCTTGTTTACAGATAATATTTCACATTTTTACAAACAAATCAATAATAATAACAATCAGTTCTATGCAAACAAAATATTTTAGTTCTTGGCTCCCAAACTAGGTTTATCACCTGTGACTTGGGAGCCCTATACATCCCATGGGTGTCGTAAGAGGAGACTTAGGGAACAAACTACACAGAAAAACATATAAATGACTGTACAGAGAAGGAAAACTTGAAACAAGGCCTTTTTTTTTTGTATCAACCCTTCTGGCCAGCATAGTATAGTGAGCCTAAACCTCATTTTTGAGGATAAGCCTCCAGTCAAAGACTGTTAATGTTTGTATTACGAATTTAATTAGAAATGTAGAATCCCTTATAGATTCGTCATGTCTGTTTGTCTGTCCGTCTGTCGGTCCGTCCGTATGTCACAGCCACTTTTTTCCGAAATTCTAAGAACTATAATGTTGAAACTTGGTAAGTAGATGTATTCTGTGAACCTGTGTGAACCGCATTAAGATTTTCACACAAAGATAGAAAAAAAAAAAAATTTTTGGGGATCCCCATACTTAGAACTAATATTCAAAAAATTTTTTTTTCATCATACCCATACGTGATGGGTATCTGAGGATAGGCCTCCAAATCAATCAACACAAAACCAAATGATATTGAGGTTTCTAATATCATTTCATCAAGGGTTCCCCTACATGGGCGATTCTGACTCGCACTTGGCCGCTCTTTATGTATGGTGGGGCGAAAGTGACTCTACTCTGCCTGATGGAAAGCATAAACAGAATCCAAGAGTGGTGGTCACCATATTCATTTCGAATGTAGACAATGTAATAATGCAGCATGGTGACGATGAATCTATTTCTTTTTTTATGAGATAGCAACCAGCTATTTCTGTCAATGTCGAGTATTTAAAGTCTTCAAATTATAAGTCTTCGCGTCTTCAAGTCTTCGTCGTGATGAAATTAATGATAAAAAATATTAAAAATGTGGATGAGATGAAATGGCATGGATGGTCTTCCGAAAAAACGAACTATCTAAAGAATCGATGTTGTTGACACAAATGCTCAAAGTAAGCGTAAAAAAAATAACCTATTGATTGAATTATCTCTTTTGTCTATAAATAAATAAAAGAAAGGTCGTGAGAGCTAAGTATTGTCAAGAGCAATTTAATTACGTCATTTCTTTTAAAAATAATTCAGAAAAGGCGTATATTACTTCTTTGTTTTTTGACTGATGATTAAGTGGTTTTTGAATTTTCACAGCTGTTTCACATTCTATTTTCGTATTCGTTTTCATGACTATAGTTTTCCGGATGGCTCTTTTAATAGCAAAATTTATTGGCAATGATATCTAAGTAGGTGAAGAATGAATTGACTATTAACGTTAATAGGTTTGTCAAGGTTACGACAAAATATGTAAACCTAGAACAAAAAATCCATGAAATACAAATAATGTTTTTTGCATGTTTTTATTGAGATGTATGTAAATTAGTGAGCAGTTGACAAAACTTGGTAACGTTGTGATATAATTAAAATTGCAAAACAAAGAATGGATTCTCACAGCAGATTGATGTTATCCTATTCCTTATAGTCTAAAAAATCACATTTGAAAATATACACACATATAACAAAAAAATAATAAACATATATTTGCGGTGTTAACTAGATATTTATTTAGAGACATAATGATGCGTATGTCGTATTCTAAACATATTAATAATTAAAAAAAAACATTTGCAAAATAGTTTCTTCGAGTTTTAGAAGGATAACTAGTTGTAAAACCTAGGCTTTACTAATTAAAATTAAACTTAGATGACTATAATATAATTTATATAAATAAAAATGAATCTCTGATATAAATGTACACGCATATCTTCCGATCGAAATCGAAATCGTAGAATCGTGTAGGAAGCTTGGGCGGGCATAAATAATAAATAATTACTTATTAAAATAATTACGATAAAAAATTGAAATACGTACTATTACTTACAACTAACTATTTTATAACTTAACATGCAGTGGAAGGAACTTTTGTAGAATTGTTTAAATTGGAAAAGATAACTTAAACAAAAATTTGTCTCACTAGTAATACGTAGTAATACGTGAAGCAAAAGCTTTGTACTCCTTTTCATGAAAATTAACGGATGTGTATGAAATTTAGGAAAGTTTATATTTAGGAAGAGTGCAAAAAGCTTAAAAAAAGAATTATGGTTGAATTTACACCACTGGTCCAACACTAGTATCATTTAAACGAGTAAAATAATTATATTTATTTGAACTTGAACAGTTTGATATTTACATAGTTTATATTAAACTTATGTAACACACAATGTTCTTCTAAACTAAAATATAGTATGGAACACATACAAACACAGATATTACATTACAAGTTATGTAAACAATTTTAACTGTAACATTGATGGATAAGATCGTTTAATAAGTGGGCACGTAGTTCCTTGCTGTTGACTGACAATGCTGTTATTATAACAAGTCGGTGTGAACGTACTGTCGAGAGCGAGGACACGGTTGTATTATATGGCGTGAACAATGAACTGTTAACGTCAACCAAAGGAACCGCTACTGAAAGCTCGCAAAACGAATTAGTAACATACTAGAAATAATCGTCGCGCGTCGAGGTAAACCGTGCGGTTCTGTCTAGACTTGTGTAAAAAAACACTGGGAAATGTTTCTTGTATTTTTGTCACTTTAAGCAGTTTTTTTTTTGTAATGTTATTATCGCTTAAGTAATTAATTTGATTGCTGTAATTCGAGACTTATAATAAATATTTTTTTAAATTATGTTTGGCCCTGCCAAAATGACTATTCTGCCTGATGGAAAGCATAAGCAGAATCAAAGAGTGGTGGTCACCATACTGCGAATGCAGAAAATGCAACAATGCAGCATGGTGACTCACACCATGGCAGGCTAGTGATGCTTCTGCATCATTTGGCCTCCGGTCTCGCACTCACCAACGAAACACGACAGCATGATCGCTGTCATTTTGCTTCGCCTTCCCGGTCGAGCCGGTCCGTTCGTGCTGAAATCAGCGCGGCTCTACTACCTTGCAACTAATTTTGCAAAGTCCTTTGTATAAACGCGCTTATTGTCAGAATATATTTTGAATCATTTACTGGCGTGTTGCTTAAGTGATTAGTGAGACTGTCTGCTATATCCGAGGTCATGGATTCGATTTTCATCTAATACAGACGATTATATGATGAGCACGATCCATATTTTGCAGCACTTGTACTATATCTGGGACTTATGACGTGTCTCTATATAAAAGACTTGTAAAGAAAACAGCTCAGGCTCTGTCTCATGTGATCGGACGGCCCGTGTTTAATATACATCAGGGTATTATTAGATTGTATTAATTTGAATGGCAAGTCATCTCATATATATGTTCATATCTATCTAAATATTTCATTAAATGATTATAGATGACATGAAGACATGCCAGCCAAATGTCTGAAATAAATCTCGAAGGAAAAAATAACAAACCTATCGCATTTACGACTTTATTTTTCGCCTATCTATAAACACCGAGTGTTAAGAATTGAGGAAACACATAATTAAACATAAAATTTATATTCTTACAATATTAGAAACTACGGTGTCATAAAATTTTAAACCGAAGGGCCTATTACATCACTAAGCCTGTTGATAAACAAGCTTTCGTCACAAAGAATTTATAAGCGACAGTGTTGCAGTAACCCTAGTGTGAATGGTGACAGTCTCCAATATTTCATCACTCAACACCAAGACACTATCACTATTCAGTAAATAACAAATCACTTATTCAATTTTACTAACAAAGGTTCTGTTTGAAGTTTTCCGAAAAAAATATATCTTTAAACATACATAGGTATATTATACTAGCTGACCCACGCAATCTCGTTTGCGTCTCCTATTACCGTAGCGTGATGATAATTTTCTCCCGTTTTCGAAACATTATACATTAGTGATTCGCTTCTATTGGTCTTAGCGTGATAATATGGCTATCTAAAACTGAAATATTTTTTTAAATCGGTTCATTATTCCTGATATTAGCGCGTTCAAGCAAACAAACAAACTTCAGTTTTATATATTAAATATAGATTATTATGTATGTATATAAAAAATGAATAGGGGGGACCTTTGTTTAGCAGTCCGGACAGCGATAGTTTGATACTCCATAAACATGCATCATCAAGACTAAGACGAGAAACATATTAAATTCATTTGTGTTTACGACGCTTGAATCCTCTATCATAAATCTTCATCAAAATGTATATCAAATGTTTCTAGTCTGACAAGTTTATTTTCTTTATAGCGATTTACTAAAATATTTTATAGAAAAATCGTAACTGGCGTACGTAAATGGCGCAAGGTTAGACCATAATTTTTTCTGTTGATTTGTAATAAAAGTTTATTTAAATATTGCTAGTTTAGTTAGAGTTGATTATTACTATAAATGAACATAAATTTATTTGTCGTTTTCCATCTACAGTTATGGATAGAAAGAGACTCAAAAGAAGTGTTGAAGACATCATCTTGAGGTCTTCTCAACACTTAAAATCCTCAACGTGTTTAGGAAACAATCGCATGCATTAATACGACTTATACATCAAATTCTACAGTGTTAAGCATGTAATTCCAATTATACAGCTTTTCTTCTTTGTAATTACTAACAATAAAACTCATCAGTTCTATTTGTAGTTTAATCGAACAGGCTAGAAAAGCAATACAAAACAAGTTAATAATTAATTTAAAACTTGGATAGAATAGACTAGAATATACATTTACTATTTTACTATTTAAAACTTAATCATGATTGTTATTAAAGGGGTTTTTTTCCAGTTCAAGTCCGTTTAGAAAAAGCCTGCCTTTGTAAAAACCTCGTCATGTTTCGATGATAAAATTAATACAAATATATTGTAGTAATTTAACATCGAAATCATCAATAAATGTTTCTGCGTAAACTATCAATTTCCATCTTCATTTCTTGTGGTTATTTAATTTTTATGCTGTTCACTTATTTTGAATTGCTTAACTTGAAGGCACTATTATAATATTATTTTAAGAGTACCTGACATCATTCTTTACAAAGTTAATACGAAGCTTGTTTTTATTAGAATGTCGTTCTAGTGGTATCATATATCTGCATTTAAGCATTACCGTCGTAGAAAGTGATCATGTTACAATTGAATAGGTATAAAGCGTGAAGGTTGTAACCCCTGAACCTGTCAGGAAGTCACCTCACCGACTAGCCAACCGTAGACCATGAGAATCTCCGGGCGCCGTAAAGAAATAAGTTAAATAAAAATAAATTTAGACAAAGATAAATAAATAAAAGTTAAAGAAAGATAATATGTGTGGGTGTGTGTTTGGGATACCAGGGTGCTCTTCAGAAGAAACGAATACTCCTCAGTGATGCATTCATATATTAACAAAAATAAAAAAATACAGGTAACAAGATTATAACAAATACATATGAGGGTTGTCACTGGCTTAAAAATATATATAGTTCTACAGTAAAAAACCACTCTTCGGTGTTGCTGCACTGCAGACACCCAGACGAACTCCCAACCCCTCTTAGACCTCAGGCGAGGGTCTACTCGGGCTTCTAAGGATGATCTTGAAGATAGATAAAATTATAACACCTTATGTGGGTGTTAAAAAAATAAAGTATATACTTTCTATTATATAGGTCCTAGGGAGGAATCCTTTGGACACGTAAGCGAGCTAGGTGGTGAGCTGCGGGCTGCCTCAGACGATATCCCTGCCAGGATATAACCTCACAACCAGGATGTGTGCTCCGTAATCTACTGGTTCTGTCCGGAACCATGAACCCTCAGACGGGGAATTGAAGATTACAGCAGCGTTTCACTATACACAGCGAACAACAATCACGAGGCTTATGCAGGATAGTCACAATAGGCAGAGAACTGAAGACAGTGAACCTGTCATCCACAAAATCCTCGTTTATATAGACTTGGAAACGAATGTTCGAGAATCTCCCACCAACTTTCTCAGCTAAACATGAGCACCACTCACTCCGATATATTCTAATGCAAGGGCACTATTTCGCGAAGTGAACAATTGCATATCAATTAATACTGAAAAAAGGTTATTCTTAAATTTTGCAAGATGCAACTGTCAACAGTGACTGTATGACGCAGTGCAGAATAACGCCATCTGGTGCCTCTTGGATGAACTGTTCGGCCAGTCGATCCAATAGCAAGAGCGTAACACGCCGTGAGGGCGCTGTGCTCATCTTTTTGTTGATATACTACAATGAAATAGAATTAAGAAAAATAAATGCTACACCACCCCCTTCCTCACAGAATTCCCTGAGTTGAGCACGAAGGGAATACCTAGCAGAGTAAAAATATAGTCCACTCTGGAAGAATACAAAAACTGAACTAAAAAATATAACATGGGTCATTATGTTGATAGTGAAAAGACTACTACAAGATACCCATACATTGACTCCACGCCCTACATCACTGTATGCCTTTCACATAGGTGAATTGCACAGTGTGGAGAGGTGTGTGTCATTAATTATCGTTCAACACAACAAGTATTAGATTACGTTCGTATGAACGACTTAAATATAGAAGAGATACAGTGGGGAGAAGGAACAGAAGATGGTTCCTCTTCACTGTATTCTAAAATGTCTTTAATATGGTATGTCCCCAAATTCTTACCATCCAAATCTGATAGTTCATAGACCAGCGGTGAGCGCTTTGCGGTAACTATGCACTTTAAAAATTTAGGGGCCAACTTGGAAGTGAAGTTCTTGTCCTTGTTGGAAAGATAATGGGTTCTCATATAGACATACTGTCCCACCTTTAACTCCACATGCCTTTTTCTGAGGTTGTAGTACTTCTCGTTACGCTGGTGAGAAACATTCGAATGTTTGCTCACCTGATCGTATACACGACGACGTTCCTTCAACCTCTCGCCACAGGACACGGGACTGTCAATGGAGACAGAGTTAGTATGGGAAGACATTAGGATCGAAGGTTTCGACACACGTTTTGGGTTACCCATTAGGCCAGGACGAGCAGTGTTTACTGGTTTGTCCTGCTTACAAGTTTCACACTTGCCCACATATTCCTTAACGCTCTCATACATCTTGGGCCAGTAGTAGTTGAGGGCCAAGCGTTTGTGGGTTTTCCGAACACCTCCATGGGCACTCGTGACGTGGTCATGGTACTTTGAGAGCAGGGACAGCCTGTCCTCCTGTGGCACCACCAGCTTCCAGCTAAACTGTGATGTTAATGTGTACTTGCCTTTTGACAACCTATACAAAGCATCGTTGCGTATGTCGAAGCTAGGGAAGTTACGGGGGTTATTCTTCACACTTTTTAGAGTGTGAAGGTACCAAGAATCCTTGGAGACACTGGTGTCTATTGCGTCAACCGTATCAATGACATGATGCACCAGGGATGTACGTCTTAAACCTACCTTGTCAGAGTTGATGTTATTGAACTTCTCAATAATGCTATTTATAATCCGCTTCTGATCAGCGGTCAAATTATCGTAATCCTTCAAACCACGGTTGAGAGCCAGTGACTCAACAGGATTACACTCATCAAAATTAGAGAGATTGATATTTCGAGATATCAATCTATCCCCTATATGAAATCGTTGCCAGAAGTCAACACCAAATATCATAGGAGTGGTGATTTCCGGGACAACATAAAACTTAATAACTCTGACAGCAGAGTTATATACTATAGGAAGAGAAATACAGCCTAGACAAGACAGAGATGTGCCGTCTGCTGTAGTTAAACTAAAATTGGGGCTGATGTTTTCAAGTACAAACCCTAATTCAAAAAATTTGTGGTGCGCACCCTTACCTAAGATAGAGCAGGCCGCACCCGTATCAAGTAGACCTAGAACATTTAAGTTCATGATCTTAACTACTAAATACGGTCTAATATCATTATCCCGTTTATTAAACAGGACCCTATCAGAGGAGACATCAGACAGAGTAGAATGCACTGAACTGATGGGTAAGCTCTCAACATGGCCCTGACTTACCCGTTTTTTTGGCTTGACAAAACACTGGGAACATTCCGGTGCTCTGACTCCTTTCTGACCACACCGGAAACACACCACCTCTCTCGACTTTTTGCAGCTGGGAGTAGCATGACCGCCCTCACCACAGCGAAAGCAATTGTGCTCGCTCGAGGATGATGGACGAGTCACTGCAGAGACCTGTTGGTGAGTTTTATATTGAGATTTAGGTTTAAATTTTTGGTGGTGTAGATCCACAGTGATACTGCATTTCTCAAATGCTGGCTCATGGAATGCCTCAGCCCTTGCACGAGCAAGTTCTAGGCGCTTCCCCAATCGCTTCAGGTCGGTGATGGACTTGACGTCATGAAGAGCTAATTCCTTCATGTAGTCAGGCCTTATGTTATGCATCAGAATGTCCAGTTGTTCTTCACTGGGCATCTTGCATGAGAGTCTAGAGAACATGGCCTGCATCGTAGAGATGTAATTGCCCAATGTTTCTGATCGAGCCTGTGTACGCTGCCTGATTTCATTTCGGAGACGATAATCATAGTCGGGAAGGTCGAAGTTCTCCCTCAGCTCTTCCAACACAGCCTCATAAGAGGTAAGGTCCACCCTGTTGGCACGGAACCAAGATAGGGCTGGACCCTCCAAAAGGTCGGAGAAAGCCGTGAGGATTTTGTCCTTAGTGACTTCCCGAGCACACCTGAGCTCCTCAAGTCTTTCGATGAAAACACGTACACAGGTAGATCCATCAAATTTTAAATTAAAAGAATTGAGATTAATGGGTTTATCCCTTATTACCATTGTCGGTATGGAATCGGCAGCTATTGCGTTACGTCGCGTCGAACGGTCCCTCCTTGGCACAGGTGAGGTATAATTGATTTGGTCCGCTACAGGACCTTTATCTCCCTCTGAACCATCTGAGTCAGAGTCAGTTTCTGTTTCAGTTAAAGATAAAATTTTAACTAACCGGTTACGGATCCCTACTAGTTCTGAGCAGTCCAAACCACACCTTGCTAACCTATCGAGAAGATAATTAGCCCTCAAGGCAATCTTATTACGCACGGTCATATTAGAAAAGAAATCACCTGAAGAAATGGCTCCTTCCAATTCAATAACCTTGGGCTCGCAGAGAGACAGTTCTGAAGCCGCAGAAGCAGTAACTAAAGCGCTGGCCTTAATGCTGCCACGCCGGAGAAGCCGTAAAGCAGTTCGCAGCTCACCCCTCAAACTAACCACCGTGTCTTCAGGATTAGCTGAAATGCCCATAGCAGTCAATTCATTAATAAGTTCATCCTTTTTAAGGTAATTAATACATTTAACCAGTTGAGCCATGGTGTAAATGGACAAGTTTAACTTTAAATTTTACAGCAAATGAAAAGAAAAAATATAATATAAGGCACTAAAATATCCTTAGTGCTTAAAGAGAGTTAACAAATACAATCTAAAAAACTGTCTTAGTCTGTAAAAAGAACTAAATATACAGTATTATTCAGTTAACTCAGTTAACTACACTGTTAACTGAGATGAAAGTAAATTTTAAAATTATTTAAAACAATTAAATTATGTTTGTGAGGTATCAAGAAAATTTTTGATCACCTTTAAAAATCTTCAAATTGATAATTCACTAACAAGAATACAATAATTAATCTAGTTATAGACACTATATGAATTGTTAACAATCAATTCCTGCTTCCCAAACAGTAAAGTGTTAAAATTTTATATTTGTAAAAGTATTCCTTACACAAATTTAAAAGTAGGGTAAGACCCACATGAAATTAAATTAACACAACTAAGTTAACAAAAGCTTCTTTATAAAACTAGATAAAAGGAAAAAACAATATATCCTTTTTATTACAACAAGCAAACCCACTATTTGGCTTGATGTAGCTTAAAGAGAAAAAAAAGATATATACTTCTTTTGTTCGAAGGTATAATCATAAAATTAAAAGTACACTTTTCAAATGCACCTATATAAATGAAATGCTATGTATGCATCACTATAATAATGCAGATCCCATAGGGACTGACCACTAGAAAAAAAGAAAAAATAAAAAAGAAAAGAAAAAAAAAGTTTCTAATAGGAATCCAAAACTTACCAAAATGTGTGCAGTTTTAATTTTGTTTCAATTTAGAATTTAGCTCAAAGCTTTTCCACACCGTTGAGATGGAGGTATAGGCTGAAAAAAGCAATGAGAGATTATTACATGCGTACTGCACCCGCACAACCAATTAACGTCCTGGGAAGTCTCGGACGGAGGGTAGACGTTTCCTCCAGAGTGAGCCCAGGAACACCCACACAACACACACACACAAGGTTCTAAAAGTAGCCCCACGTTGGGCGCCAATTTGTAACCCCTGAACCTGTCAGGAAGTCACCTCACCGACTAGCCAACCGTAGACCATGAGAATCTCCGGGCGCCGTAAAGAAATAAGTTAAATAAAAATAAATTTAGACAAAGATAAATAAATAAAAGTTAAAGAAAGATAATATGTGTGGGTGTGTGTTTGGGATACCAGGGTGCTCTTCAGAAGAAACGAATACTCCTCAGTGATGCATTCATATATTAACAAAAATAAAAAAATACAGGTAACAAGATTATAACAAATACATATGAGGGTTGTCACTGGCTTAAAAATATATATAGTTCTACAGTAAAAAACCACTCTTCGGTGTTGCTGCACTGCAGACACCCAGACGAACTCCCAACCCCTCTTAGACCTCAGGCGAGGGTCTACTCGGGCTTCTAAGGATGATCTTGAAGATAGATAAAATTATAACACCTTATGTGGGTGTTAAAAAAATAAAGTATATACTTTCTATTATATAGGTCCTAGGGAGGAATCCTTTGGACACGTAAGCGAGCTAGGTGGTGAGCTGCGGGCTGCCTCAGACGATATCCCTGCCAGGATATAACCTCACAACCAGGATGTGTGCTCCGTAATCTACTGGTTCTGTCCGGAACCATGAACCCTCAGACGGGGAATTGAAGATTACAGCAGCGTTTCACTATACACAGCGAACAACAATCACGAGGCTTATGCAGGATAGTCACAATAGGCAGAGAACTGAAGACAGTGAACCTGTCATCCACAAAATCCTCGTTTATATAGACTTGGAAACGAATGTTCGAGAATCTCCCACCAACTTTCTCAGCTAAACATGAGCACCACTCACTCCGATATATTCTAATGCAAGGGCACTATTTCGCGAAGTGAACAATTGCATATCAATTAATACTGAAAAAAGGTTATTCTTAAATTTTGCAAGATGCAACTGTCAACAGTGACTGTATGACGCAGTGCAGAATAACGCCATCTGGTGCCTCTTGGATGAACTGTTCGGCCAGTCGATCCAATAGCAAGAGCGTAACACGCCGTGAGGGCGCTGTGCTCATCTTTTTGTTGATATACTACAATGAAATAGAATTAAGAAAAATAAATGCTACAAGGTACAACCGGCGAATAGGGTTACCAATAAATGTATGTCCATTTTCCGTCTGCCTTTTATATTCAACTAGCTGACCCAACGAACCTCGTACCGTCATATTTACATATCTGTTCTCAGCTTCCCACAGGCAGTGTACAGTCACGGACAAAACAAATTGACTTTTCCTGTTATCTTTTAATTTCTCTTGAACACAAGAACACAATAAAAAAATGATTATTTAATTTGGTACAGCCGATCGGAAGCTATGCGCGTACATACATTTCGGCGATTCATTTTTATATATAAAGACTATCACTGACTCTGTAATGTGTCAATAAAATATAGTACACTTCTATGTATTTATGTTAATAGAAATTAGATCTTTATGTTATTTGTTTAACATTTTGTAAGTAGTTAAACGACTTAGCGTATGCCTAAATTTTTATTTACGTGACAAACGGAATTATACTATATCTAGTTTACGTTTAATATTTATTTAGGCCTACACGGTGCTTTGCATAATATAAACCTATTTAAATGTTGATCTTTTTTAACAGAGGATTTGTATAGGTACCTATAGATAAGGACAGAAAATACTAATTCAAAACATTATTGAAACTAAATTTGACCAACAGGTGATTTCTAATAGTTCTTAAGCAGTACTTATGTTTGAAAAAGTCAAAGAAAAATCTAGATACTCAGACATCTTAGTCTTGAATGTAACTAAACCTAAGAATCAAAAAGCTACGTTGTCTCCTGGTCCAGTCAGCACTAAATTTAGTACACCAAATTGCATTTCATTCCAGATTCTTTACAGCACTCTTTCTTTACAAGTAGTACTATGGCTCAAATACATTTGAGCCATATACATTTGAGCCATACTTGTAAAGAATCTTATGCAGTTCTAGTTTACTTACGTTTAATAAATTACGAAGTAGAAAAGCCTGACTATGAAATCACGTATTACCTATCTCTCTATCAACAGGTGCTCAGATAACTGCAATTATTATTATTTGAATCAAATTTACACAAGATATAGGCTAACCCTAGAGACACGTGGCGTGTGATCAAACGATCAATCCGCTTTCACGTTTCACAACTACGCTTGACGAATGGCCGAGGAAAGTCTATGATTGTCAGTATCCCGTGTGCACTGTAATTGGATATCAAGTACTCGCCAGACGCAGCCGTGCCCGGGGATTATCGTTTATTTGCTGGACCTGCATTGATATTTCAATCTTTTCAAAGTGCATGAGCGACAGCAAAGTTATAATCTTACTTGTAAAGTTTTAGTAATAAGAACGGTTATTATGTTATCCTGAATCATTAAAAATATTTCAGTTTTATTAAATTACAGGCAATGGTATCATATTTTAATAAATTTATTGAACGATCTAGATTATCTTTATTTTTTCTTTTCGTTAGCCGAGAGCTTAAATACGTTATTAGTATATTGTTTTCAAGGAGATAGGAATGTAGTTCGCTTATTAAATGTAGGATAGAAAACATGTAGTTGGCTTGCAATGTTTCAGAAGATTTTCGCGCTGAGGTTAGTAATTAGTAGTAATCGATCTCTCACTTTACGCCTGTTCGTATATGGTATGGGCGTGCCAGCGACGGCGCAGGCACTGCAATCGAGTGCATTCACTCGCGCACTCCTGCGCAGCTAATTTCTCTATCTTTAGCACGGTGTAACTGACCGCCAATCCTGCTACCGGCTAAAGAGAAACTGCATTAGATGCGTCCGGTTTATGTGCACACATCACCTATTCAGTACTTCCTGTGCACATGTTTTTAACAAGTCACATTAAAGCAAAAATAAACAACTTTGATTAGAAACATAAAATTAGTGACTGACGTTACATTTTATTTAAAAATAAAAATTATAGTTTCGGTATGTATACTAGTTCTCAGAAAAAGTAATATTTTCAGTTTATTTTTAACTACAGTACAGTAGTCTTTTAGTCATAATGACAGCATCGTTATTTTGCCTGACGCTTTGTCTAACATTAACTAGGTACATTTTCTGTAATCTGCTATGATTACTTGGTATTTACCTCCATTTTTACTTTGGCTAGTTTCTCACTCACTTACTCTTCATTAGTTCCTCACCTGAGACTTTATAGAATGGTAACGTAATTAAACGCAAGTACTAAATTAATCTCCACGGCTTAGAATAGTAATCACTAAGAATTCTTTACGCAAATTTAAAACAGGCCTATGATATTTTTACAGGATCGGAGCGCAAATTTTATTCCTGCCATATTTCTTTTTACCTACTTTATTCTAACGTAACCGTGAAAGCTAACTACAGAAATTATTACATATTTTAAATGAAATAGCACATTCCGACTCGTAGATTATTAAACATATGATTGCCATTGGTCATACGCAGCAGCAACGACGCGGCACATACGAGCACAAGAGAAATGTCAAACAGCTCATTTTCACACATAAGTACGACACTTTCGTTTGCTTAGTGAAAATTTCAAATAATCATAGGCAGTGGTAATGTACGTAATACTCGTAATTATCATTCATTTATTATGAATCATTAAGTGTTCGAGTTGATGATTGCAGCTTATTACTTTGGACGCAAATAGAATAAAAACAAATAGATTTTCAATTTAACAATCTGATTGCAATCAATAATGCAAAATATTAAAATGTCAGCCTGTGACCTCGGCCAGTGCAACCTGGTCGAAACGTCAGGCAAATCAGAGGTATGTGATACCTTTTAAATAAGAGATCGCGTTAATTCCCGTAAAAAAAAAAAAAATATTTGTTAATATTAAAATGTGCTTTGCCTCGTGGTTGAAAAATGATAGATAGTCTCTTTAAAGTGACGTATCTAATATTTTGTTTTACCGTTATTATAAATAGATCGATGAAGTAATAATTGTTAAAGTTTAGTAACTTTTATAACAGTTCGAATACTTAAAATATTACGATTTAATCGTAGTTCTTGTAATTAAATCTGCTGTTGAAGTTGATTTATTAAACGATTATTCTCTAATCATATTGTTAGAGAGGCTTTAGTGATTTGGGGAATACCTTCTTTTCATAGTATTTAATACTTCCGTCCACTTTCTCATGTATTGATAGTGAAACCATAACGCTTATGCAGAGAGGAAACTGCATTTGACTTTAGCGCAAACCCGTCACTTTTTTATTACATCATTATATATATGATGTTTTACGCTTTCCCTGTTTTATCTTTGCAGACATTTATTATGGTTCTTGTTGACTACAGTTGGTGATGATCATGTATATTATATACTAGGTCTATTAGTTGTATTACATAAATTTTGATTTCGTAAGCTGGTTGTGTATGCACCTTATAATTTCATAGATGAAAAACGTTCGCTGTTGGGTATATGGCTTCCACAATGACTGCTAGAACCAGGTCGGTACCTGGTTCTAGCAGTCATTGAGGAAGATCAACAGTGGATGCTGGCCTCTTCGAACCGGTGTTCATCATCCACTGTTGATCTATGTATCTTACCGCTTTATGCTTTATTGTTGGAGACTCTACACCCACAACTCGCTCATCTGACGTCGGTAGTAGCGGTTGTGAGCTCTGTTTATACTTCATTAAAAAAAAAAATATACTCTATTTGTTCCTGTAATTCATTTGTATACAAAGTTTAGTGTGTTCTATTAACAATTATACAGTGTTTTCAAGACGTACAATATTCTATAATCATATACAAACTTAATAACAGGAATACATATTAGATCAGAAAAAAAAAACTACCCTTTACTATAAAATAAAAAAATCAAAATTAATTTAATCAAAGTTTATTATCTTGTGAACCTTAATCTTATGTGCCTAGATCTGCAGTGACAGTGTTACATAATAGCCAAGTGAAAACACCTTACAGTAAACCTGAAACACAGCATTTGGGATTTGTTGACAGCAACGCCATCTGTTGTTCAATAGACTGAATCTGAAACATATCTAGATACGAACCGTTCATCTCATCGATCCCGTGAAGAATACAGAGCAGATATCGACGGGCAGATTCATACAATGGCAAACTGTGCGGTCTGTGGCAAATTCGTGTCTCCCAAGGGTGTTGCTATTTGTTGTAAATGCACGAAGAAGCATCACCTATCGTGTGTTAACATGACAAGGACGAACAAGGATTGGCAATGCCAGGATTGCAGGGGAAATCATGACAAGGTCCGCGACCAACCTATTTGTGAGGACGAGACTAAGAGCACTCCCGTTAGCTCATATGACTCTTCCCATTCTGCCACTGGCTCTGCGGACGGAGACCAGCAGCGAGCTGTTGACATTGTCCGCGAGCTTCAGCTAATGAGAACCGAGGTGAGGGAGATGAGGGAGGATCTGAGAACAGAGTTACGGGAGATTCGTCTCGAGATGAATGACCTGCGTCAAGCACTGGCTGCATCCAGAAAGAAGGTCGACCACCTAGAGAGTCGGCTGGAAGACCTAGAGAAGAAGCAAGCTGCCTCATCCGGAGATGCGGTGGACCAGTTGGGGCGCACGGTGAAGCAGCTGCAAACGGAGCTCGGTGAACGAGAGCAGGAACTCCTGCTCTCTGACATTGAGATATCCAACCTCCCCGAGAGTCCTGGCGAGAATGTAATTCACTCGGTGGAACTGGTGGCAAGGAAATTGGGGGTCACCCTGGAGGCGCGAGATATAGTGTTTGCGGAACGCGTAGGTCCCCATGTGGAGCGGTCGCGTGGGGCGGGCGCGTCGGCAGGCTCAGTGCGGTGCCGCTGCGTCGTGGTGCGGCTGGCGCGGCGCGGGCTGCGGGACGAGTTGCTGCGGAGCGCGCGCGTGCGGCGCGGGGCCACTTCGGCTGACCTCGGCATCGATACGCCGCCGCGTCGCTTCTACCTCAACGAGAGGCTCACTAGAACAAAAAAGCATCTGTTCTACCGAGCCCGACAGGCGGCTGCTGGTTTGGGTTGGAAGTTCACGTGGACGAATCGCGGTAGAATACTGACTAGGGAAGCTGAAGGCAAGCGCACGTACGTCGTGCGCTCGGAGACTGATCTCGAACAAATTTTTGGCATGGGCGCAGTCTCGACCAACATAGATTAGCGCAGTCATGTTGGAGAGTCTCTGTATATACGTGCCTGATGATGTATGTCTATAATCCCATATTATTATTTACTTTATTTTATGAAGCAGAAAGTAATTTGTGTAAACACTGCAGAATGTGTGAGTGTCTCCTCAATTGGACTGCCTTTATATTAGTGTTGTTGATATTTCTTAATGCTATAACTGAAACTATTCCAAAAATGAATGCATATTTACATATAATTAATAACCTGAAATTATTTACAACTATTAACAAAAATTATTTAATTAAAATTCATAAGAGGCGTTATTTACATGTAATTATTTACAAATGTTGTTTACAATCTTATATAAGGGTATTTATGGGCAGAAAGAATTATAAATATAACATTGTGAATAACAAAATGTACTTTGCCTTCATACACCTCAAAATACGAACACTGAATAGAATGGTTGCAATACTCTATAACTTCCTAAATTATAAATTTTTCATTAGGGTTGTACCAGTAACAGAGATTTTTTTGACTCTGGTTGCTGTGGATGCCAATTTTTGTATTAATTCTAATGATATGATGGTTTGCGTGATGACTACCTGCATGTGGCAAATAAAGGGATATAATAATAAACAGTCCCTAATTTTATTCAATATATTATATTCCAAATATAAAACTTTAATGTACATATAATGACCCGCAGTAAATTTTTAAAATTTGGTCTTTTTAATGCAGGTTCTCTGGGGAGTAAGCATGATGAATTTTTGGTGGCTATGAGTCTACACTCAGTTGACATCATGGCTATAAATGAGACTTGGTTGAGGCCAGGTGAGGAAGGGAGAGCACCAACTGCGCCAGGTTATAGGCTGAGACATATTCCAAGACCTAATTCTATTAAGGATGGTCGTGGTGGGGGTGTAGGATACTATATTAAAAACGGAATTAAAGCGCAAACTAGAAGTCACCCCGCACATAAAGAGGTAGAACAATACTGGCTTTCGATAACCATAGCTGGGAAAAAGCTTTTAGTAGGTACAGCCTACAGACCCCCCTGGTTACACATTGACAAGTTCTTGGATAGTCTGACCGACAGTATTAGTGCACTGGCCCCTTATGATCACATCATTCTTTTGGGTGATTTTAATGTTAATATGCTGAATGGATGCAGCACAAACACTAGGACACTGCAGCACTTCTTACACTACACCAACATGCATCAAATAGTTACCACTCCAACGCATTTTACAGGAAATAATAGCACATTAATAGATGTCATATGCACTGATGTTAGTGTGAGAAATGTAGTGGTGAGTCATGTTCCCGAGTTAGGACAACACTCCATAGTAACATGTGAGTCAGTGTTTAGGAAAGAGAAGGTCAAACCAAGGTGGGTTACATATAGACCATATAAGAACATTCTACAGGTACCTTTTAATGCGGATCTGGAGCATATTCCATGGCAGGCTTTGGCTTTGGAGGGTGGGGTGGACAGCATGGTGGAAGGATTGTCAAAACATATAGTGCAACTGTTCAATCAGCATGCACCTGAAAAACGCACATTATTTAAAGGCGAGTACACACCATGGATCACGGACAATATTAAATTAATGTTTGACTTAAGGGACAGGGCTAGGAATACATATCAGAAAACAAAATTACCATCAAAAAAGAAATATTATCTAGACCTTAAACATCAGGCAAAAATAGCATTACATAATGAAAAATCTGTGTACTTTTCTATGCACATTAATAATAATATCAACAATCCAAGTTTTTTGTGGAAGAATTTGAAAAGCAAAGTGTTTCCATCACATAAATCTAAATTCTTGCCAGATCATTTTAATGATCCTGATATTATTAACAGGGACTTCCTGAATGTGCCGGGTGGATGTAGGGTGACAATTTCCAGACTAACATATTACGAATTTCACAGACACAACCCAAATTTAAATTTCAAACTGCAACCTGTACACCACAGCACTATACTTACAATTCTGAATAATATTAAAACAAGCTCAATAGGTACAGACAACTTAAACATAGACATGATTACACTGACACTACCGAACTCATTACACATTATAACAGATATAGTTAACACCTCCATTGTCACTCATACATTCCCCAGCATGTGGAAACACTCTGTGGTCCGCCCTATACCCAAAACAAGTGTTCCGGGCACTACGAAGGATCTACGACCTATTAGCATACTACCATGTTTGTCAAAAGTGTTGGAAAGAGTGGTTCATGTACAGGTCATGAAATACCTAGAGGACAATGGCATCCTTCCGGAGAAACAGTCTGGTTTTCGAAAGGGACGTGGAACTGCAACAACCTTGTGTGATGTGGTAGGTGCCATACTGGAAGCCAGGGATCGTGGAGAGGCAACAATACTTGCACTGCTGGACTACTCCCGTGCATTCGATGCTATAGATACATCACTACTCCTGTCCAAGTTGGCGTACTACGGATTTTCCCCTGGCTCAATAAAGTGGTTTCATAGCTACCTCTCTAACAGATCACAGCAGGTAGAAATACACAAGGAGGATGGATCGGTTATGTCTTCCCCTCCCCTGGTTGTTACCAGGGGAGTTCCACAAGGCTCCATACTGGGGCCTCTTTTATTTATACTATACACAGCAGATATAACAGATTGCTTTTCAAATTGTGGGTACCACATGTATGCAGATGATACCCAACTGTTTCTATCCTTTAAACCAGATGAAACCAGATCTGCATTGGACAGGATAAACGAGGACTTGGAGAGGGTGGTAAAATGGTCTGTGGAACATTCATTACTTTTGAATCCAGTAAAGTCCAAATTTATGATACTGGGTAGTAAGAGACAAATCCAATCCGTGCTACAGAATGACCCCAAAATTATGATAAATGGACAAACAATTGCAAGGGTACATGAAGCTAATAATCTTGGACTGCTGATGGATCCTGAGCTGAGATTTGAAGCACACATAAATAAAATTGTTAGAAATTGTTTTTATAGACTTAAAATTTTATACAACATCCGTGATTACCTCAGTGTACCTCTAAGGAAACAATTAGTAGACAGTCTGGTACTATCCAAGTTTAATTATTGTGATGTGGTGTATGGTCCCTGCCTACTAGCCAGAACAAAAAACGTAATACAAAGGGTCCAAAACGCTTCCACTCGTTACTGTTTTAATATTCCCAGACGTCATCACGTAACACCATATTTCAATGACAATGACATGATAAAGATGGAAGCCAGAAGGAAATTGCATTTAGCCAGCTTACTCTCTGGCATACTTAAAAAAGGTAGTCCTACCTATTTGCATGAGAGGATAGACTGGAGGTATAACCACTTCTCTTATTCCATCAGACCATCAGCTAGAGCACTCAGCATACCAGGACATAGAACTGCTGCATTCCGTGGTAGTTTTAAATATGCGGCAACGCGATGCTGGAACTGCATACCACCACCAATAAGGGATCTACAATCAATTTATTCTTTTAAAGTAAAATTCAAAAAATACCTACTTGAACAACAAAAGCAACAAAGTATGACCGCTTGTACTTAACCTTATGTTTATGATCCACGGACAGTGCATTGCTATCGCAGGTAGGGTAGCATTATTTTGGTATCCACATGCACACATGCAAAACTGTCTTCACATCCTGGTATAATGGCAGTTGATTATTCTATTCCTAAGTTTTAGTTTTATTTTATTTATTCTGTTTCCTAATCACTGATTGATTCTCCCTGAAAGGAAATGCGTATGGCGTTAGGAGTTGTTGAAGAATGTGCTAAAATATTTTGTATTTGTTAAAAGAAAGAGATGAAATTCATGAAATCGAAGGATATCTGATACTTACCAATTTATTATTAATATTCTGTAAGTAAGAGGAGACAGATAATTATAACGCTTGATGGTAGCTGCGGCTATCGGCGTCAAATCGAGTGTTACGGTGGGCACTGAAAATCAGTACTGGGATGAGTTACTTACACCCATCGCAGTGAACGCTGAGAGTCCACCATTTTGTTACACACTGTGTACAACCCTCGTTAACATAGTCCATTAATTAGTGTTCTGTCTCAGTGGCTTATTTTGATGTTTAAAATGATATAATGGCTACAAATCTCAAATGAATCGTGTGCACACATGTACACGTCATCAGTGCCACGTCATTTGACTTTGACTTATTTGTACTGTTGCAAGCCTCAAAAATGTTCGTTTTTTTTGTTATCTATATGTGGAAACTTTAGAATAAGTTTTTTAATTTGTATGCTGTGTGTATCAAATAAAGTTTATTATTATTATTATTATTATTATTACCTAGTTCTGCCTTATCGGTGAATATCTATATATGTACTTGCTTGAAAATAACTGTAGCTACTTATTAAGCAATTTTACATAAATAATAAGACCAAGTACTCTCTGTGCTACTCATCAAGACGTGCTTACATTATTACATTCTTTAGTTGATTTTGCTTCAAGGAACATTGCAGTTATAAAAGTAAGGCGCTACTCAGTGACAGACAGACAGGACAGTCCGCGCGCGGAGCGTCTTTCGCTAATAAATTCGTCGTTCAGTGCTGCGCGGACTGTGCATTGGCGCCCGCGCGCGGAGCTGTCCGCAACACGGATAGCTCCGAGAAGCACTGAACGCGCTATATAGACTTCATACATTGTACCATCCGTTGCGGATATCCGCAGGGACCTATGTTTAGCAGAGGACTATTAAAGTCTGATGTGTATGTGTATATTTTAATCATCATTATCTCAGCTAAAAGACGTCCTCTGCTGATCATAAAGCTTCCTTGCGGTCCTGTGCTACCCGCTTCTACCGGCGTCTTATGACCCTCACCAGGTCATCGGACAACTTTACATTTCGTATGACACATTTAGACAATTATACAAAAATGACATTTCCACCTAAAAGTAGTAAAAATACAGAATGCTAAAAACATTATTGGAAATAAAATTTAGATTCAGATTATTCTCACACCTAAGATTTTAAAGCTTTAAGGTTTTGCATGGATAACATTCATAACAGAACTATAAGGAAATTAAGTTAAATTTTTTTATCTTTATTTGACCCAAACTAACATTCAAGTAAAATATAAAACTTTGTAAAATGAAATACTTCCTGATCGCAGTTAGGAAGTTTGTGCAACTTTGACATCAAGCTTTTGCAATAAAAGCCGTAGATAAATCTCGATTGACAAGTTTAAAAGTAGGATTAGGTATGTAATGTCAGTTAAGACGATAATATCCGGGTACAATATAAAAGTAACGAGAAATAAACTGGAAAAGTGTGTAATAACAGTCTCATAACATCTTACACACTCTTTTCATGTTGTAATCTCTAAGTACATTTAATTCGCTATTGTCGACAATTTCGCTCGTGGTTTCTGAATTACTATTTCTAACTTTGAATATAACGAACTCAACACCCGTCGATGCCTTATTTAGCAAACTTAGGAATAGTATTTTGGAAATCGTTTATTTTGTGTGCTTATAGTATCAGCTACTAAAATTTCAAATTTGTAGCTTCAGCGATTTAAACTGTAATTTAGATTAGATTAATCAGTCAGTTAGAGCAAAGGCCTTTGACCCAACCGACTAAAGAATTCAAAAATCTTTATATTTAAAGTTCATTCAGAGCTAATGGTTAAAATTAAAGTTTACTATATAATTGATTACGTATTTTGATTATTGTTGGAATAGGTACTAAACAATATTATCACAAATTTCATACATTGCATGTTTAGCAGAATCAATCAATTTTTAAGTAAGTTCCGTGTGCCATATTTGTTTAGAAAAAATAAACGAGTTTTTTTGTTGAATATTAAGTATAAAACGAACTATCCATAGTTTAACTATAGACAGTGCTGTGTCTCAAAATAAAATTAGTTTAACACTTTGCATAAAAATAATGAACTTGGAACTAATTTACACAACCTGCACCCGAAGTCACAACATGTAATACTTGTACTCATTTTCTACAATATTTACATAATATTAATTTGATTGCACACATCATACACTAGAGCAGAGTATGTCACGCGGCTGCACAGGATGTTGTACAATGTCGCCACCACAGCCTCCACTTGCGAAATGAACGCTTATATTGCAAACCATTGATGGCTCTAAACGAACATGAACTAATTACCTCTGTGTACTAAATTCAATATAAATTATTATTTTATTACTTGTTTTGAACGTTAATTATGTGTGTGATGCTAATCTCCTACTTCTATCTCTTTCAGGTAAGCACCTAGTGTTTAATGGCGGCTATTAATTATGTGATAATGTGGGGTAAGACCATTATTTATTTATAATAAATCTCATGTAGTTACTACAATATTACTGCTTTTTATATTGCAATAGATATTTAATCCGTTTTGATTGCGTCTTGAATAAGTAATGAGTATTTAGAAGTTACAAGATAAAATCTGTTTGCGGAAATGTAAATGAATCTCGTATTTCATGTACAGTTTAGATGATTTGTTATGTAGTAGATTGTAGGGGCCATATAATAATTATGAAACACGACAGACGGACAGATATTTAAATTAATTTGTCATCATCATTATACATTAAGTTTAGTATGTTCCATGAACATTTTAATTAGGAAAACATTCAGCCTCTTAGTGTGGCATAGTTAAAAGACGATGGAGCAAGGACAGATCTTATTTACCTATATTAAAAATGACTGAAGCTCATGAATATTATTAATCAAAGTTAGAATGTTGTAGATAAATAAATAACGATAAAAGATGAAAGATCTAGTAATCCTTATAAAAGTAAATTTGTCTCTTCCTCCCAGGTTTTACGGAAAAAGTTACACTGGTTGTGAGCTTTTTCTAGAAACCCAGAAAAACCTAAGTATATCGATAAAAAAACTAGAATAATCGGATAAATACAGTTCCCCGTTCTTGAACAAATATAGTCTATAGGTATTGTGATATTGTGGAACATGTTAAGACATATTTACCACCATAAGTATAAATGTTGATAAGTTCATTACCCACGTGACATGTAATCAAAGCCAGTAACGGCGGGTGACTGTACCCATCCATCTAAGAGCTCGTATCGCTCTCATTACCGACCTTATTACACCATGTCACTATTTATCCCCAATAGAGAAAGTCTAGGGCGTAATTAATATGGAGAGAGGTTATTATTTCGATACCAAAGCGGCTTGCGTCCACTTCAAAAGATATAATAGTAATTTTCCACTCAACCACCATTTATCAGAGAAAGTTCTTTTAACGGAATGCACGATAAACACTTTTTTAGAGTTCAAGTTGTTATTGTTGTTTTATGTATTTATTTAGATAGAGCAGTAATGATCCACAAAGAAAAATAACATCGATCGAAGTAAATGTTTCAAAAATCACTTAGTTGCGAATCGACAGTCTGTGACGAAACAAGTTACTAAATCTAATACACATTTTGGATTAATATTTATTGTGATAAGACAGCGTTCTGATACAGTAGCCCAAAATTATGAAGACTAGCAATTTCAAATATTAAAATCTCGGCAATTAAGTACAATATTACGAAAGTACTGGAAATGTGCGCGTAGTTTTTGCGTTACGAACAAGCGAGCGTATGGCGGCAACGGCGACAAGCATGTCGGCGTTTTAGTAATGCAAACATGCTGTTAATTACGTGAATTATCAACTAACTGTCCCCCGCAGTGATGAAATGTGTAGAAAAAACACATTGCGTAACGCGTCATTTCAAACTTCTTTACGTTCTGCGTTTTCTTGATTTTGTTCTTTTTAAATTTAATTACGCAAAGGTAGCTTTCATCATTGTGCCTATTGTAGTGCTGTTGTAAATTAAAATGACAATCACTTTTTGTGGTATTTGTCGCTGCGAACACTTTTATTATAATTAGTGACTATTCATTGAAAGACTGTACAACACACATTAGACAGGTAGCTACACTAACAATATTGTTAATTTTAGTATTGTATTGTGTTTGCCATATGCATTTATTTTATGCTTTTAGTACCGTATATAACAAGTATTATTTAATATTATTATTTCATAAATATTGCGAACATCCGAATTTCAAGTGCACGTACCTAATAAAAATATAGTCATTACCAAAAATTACTCATTGAGTGGTTTAGCGTTACCATGTATTATTAGGGGAGGCTTAGATGGGTAGAAGCATGTGTTGATTAATGCATCTTATAGTGTTGGTTCATTACATACTCGTAGATCAAAGGTAAAGCACAGATTGATAGCTTTTCAAATCAAGATATTCTACGTGAACGAACTCGAAACCGAACTCGCCCTATTACGAAAGCTGCATAGTAGTGATAAATAAATAATTGGGCCCTAAAAGTGAAAGTTCTGAGTTACGACCACTAATACGCTTATCTAATTCGCCCCACTCAATCATGGAGTACTCGAGACAAAACGACGCGAGATACTCGGTACCTAATATATTTTAAATATCACTTGTCATTAGTATTATGCATTATATTATCTATTACCGTCATTATGTAACAATCGTGAGCCTCATTATGCCTGTGGCACTTACACTTCAATATACAGACGTCAACGTAATCATTTCAAAGAAAAGAGCCATACGAACTGGTTTGTTCTCTATTACTTTAATTATAGGGGTCGTCCTACAATTATGTATAATACCATTGTTTTAAGTAATCATTAAATTATTCTGTAAACGAGCTAACTCTTAACAAATTTGATAATAATAGATGGTAAAGTAATTACAACTCTGCAAGAGATGAGTGATTTAAAAGGTCATTATTAAGAACACATAAAACCTGATATGTAACTTGTATTTTAAATTCCTTAAAATCTTAGTACTACTTATTTACCCAAACAAAGTACCAATATTAAGTTTGGAAACATAACATCTGATTTCAAAGACCTGCCTGTTACTTATCTAAACACCCTTATTATCTGTTACAGAACCACCATTCCTAACTGCGTGGTTATTCCATTTAGGCATATACTACACTCTACGTGATTATGTAAAAGATACATAAATTATTCGCTAAATAGACGATAGAAAAAAAACCATCATTTTTAAAGTTTTTTTTTCAAATATTCCTCTGTAGTAGGGAACTTTGCAATCATACATGAAACGAATATAAAGAACACCCAGACTCAGAACAGTATCACACAAAGTGTTGTCACATGTAAGATTTGAACTCACAACACTGAGCGCAGTAGAAACCGGCGTGGCGACCACTTAAGCCTTGGGCCATCCGTGACATCATTTCATTAGTTAAGTAAATTTCTTGCCTTAGATTGTAGAAAACTTAGTTGAGCAAGGAAAAACCACAAAGTCGTTAAATTATACAACAGTTCCTATTTACTCAATCTCAAAAAAGTTCGATTAAGGTAATATATCATCATTACAGTAACTTATCGATTAACTTTGCGTTTGGTTTACACATGCGGTCAGATTTCACATTCACCATTTATAATGGATTTCAAAGTGATATAAAATAATACTGGACTAATGACGAAACGTAATTTAAATGGCTACTACTGATGTTGAAAGTTGTCATACGAAAGCTTTTATTTGATTTATCTAGTAAATTCTTATTGATGTTAATGCGTAAGTATGTTTGTTTTTTGTTTATTAAATTGTAACGCTTTAAGTAACTACTAACCAAATATTCTAAAATGTTGCATAAACTTTGTTACGGGTACAGAACAGATTCAGAGGCATTTTAATGATAAAAAAATATACATTTTTCTCCAGGGATGTTTAAATCAGTTGACGAAACCGATATTAATACAAGCGAAGCCGCAGGCAAAACTTCATAAGTCATAAATAAGAATTTGAAAAGCATTTTGAACCATCATTAGATAAAGCTAATATACTGGCACATTAGTTTGAAAACCACAATAATTCTTTCATATCATTGAGATTACGAAGTGTATACTAATTTATAATCAAAAAATTCTAATGCAAGAATTGCGTCACGTCGTAATCTCCAGAAACGAATATCTGTTGGTATGTCTCTGACGTCACTACACTGACCCATCTCTCTGGTCAGAGATAACTCGATGAAGACTAACGAGCCACATTAATCTCGATCCAGTCGAAGGGAAATCACTTTCACTCTGTACTCGAAATATGAAACAAAGGTTTCATAAGATATTTAATTAAGAGAATCTTTTGATCTCGTAAGTAAATATATCGGAATAAAGGTTACTGCTTCGTGTTATATTAAGGTGAAAGATAATTTAAAAAGTTTTAAAATAATCATGGCCGCGTCTCAAAAAGTCTTAATAATGACAACCAATCATCCAAATCTACATGTTATTAATATCATCTGCTTGTAGCTCAGGCCATGGCTTTGTTGAGGTAGCAAATAGTGTTTCTTCATCTCCAATTTTTTTTAATACTTTTCAGTCATAATCAAATTAAAAAAAAAAATACTTTGCATACTTTCAAAGTTTCTTCTTTACTACTAGGTACTCAAATAATTCGTCAACTATTTTTTCATACTACAAGATAATTAAATAAATATTTTAATAATAAAATTTAAATATTACTAACCTCAGAAGTAATTCAGTTATTAGCATGTTGTAGTTAACATTAGTATTTTTGATAGGTATAAGGTTCTACTAACTTTAAACTTTCGCGTTCCATGATATAATAATTATTATTTTTACGAGAATTAACGCGGCCACTTATTTAAAGATATTACATGCCTCTGATTTGCCTGACGTTTCGACCAGGTTGCACTGGCCGTGGTCACAGGTTGACTCTATATATCTATATAATATGTAAATAAGTTATCGTGTTAATTCCCGTAAAATTAATAATTATCAGGTATAAGGTTATGCACGACTCTAAAACAAGAATCATTGTTTCACCGTTTTTTAAACAAAGAAAGATCTGTTTACAACCCCTTCCTAAGTGCAATCATTTCTAGGTGTAAATGGATTTCCTATAATGAGATTCAGCCTAAAGACTTTCCTGTTTGACATCAGACGAGACATATATATTTAACCTAATTGAAATACATTTTAATATATTTAATAAACCTTTTAAACTGGTCAGATGTGTTTCGAAAATGTCATTGAAATTTCAGAATGTACTTTATTATGTAATTTATGTTTGTGATTACAACAAGCAGTGCGATGGCGTATCAGTCAAAATGATCAGATTCGCGGAATCGTTAATGAACAAGATGTCGGATATTATTTAACTGCCTACCTTTATCAGAGAGATGATAATGATGCAATGGATGTAACATTACGATTCGCCGTGGACCGTTGTTCGTACTACCTTACTAAGAAATATAAAATACGTTTTTGACAACGACGATTTTCCTGTTCAATAAGTAACTATAAGACACAACTTCAATAACGTTTAAAAGGCAATATGCAAATATAAATATAATTGTAATCAGACAGTTAATAGAAATTTTGCTAGTCCGTTTCTAATTTAGTTTTTAATGTGTTATGAAATCCAATTACAAATATTTAAGAGAAAGTAAATAATCGTCAAATCTAATGAATTCTGTATAACGCATGTTATAAATTTTATACATTTATATGCCCATAAACCTATATAATCTTACAAATTTAAATACTAATAGGTATTTTACATATACATACGAGTATAAAATATATATATTTAGATAAATTGTACGTGTAAAAAGATAAACAAAATTGGCTAATCTCAGAATGATCACGATGATCACTGAGTTTTTATGTTCACGTGCTCTCTGTATCTTTGCGATGATATCAACACGTACTCCCGCTTTCATTTCTAAACGGTAACCAAATGACCAATGACGATGAGGAATTTGCGTGTATTACGTCTATATAAAATTCTCCTGCAACGTCAAGTAACGGAGACAGGAATATTGTAAACTAGAAGTACGCACATTTAACACATTATTGTCAAATACCTACATCTTTACAACATATAAAATGTTAGACGTAGTTTCGTTACCTGTTCACTTAGATTTTTCAAACTACTCAGCGGATACTACGTATTTCTAAGGCACTTTCCAGCAACAGATAATGTAATTCAAGAGGAAGTTTTATGTGTATAATACATACGTAGTATAGGAACTTTGTGAATTTCAAAGACTTCCGTACGAAGCCGGAACGGGTCGCTGGTTTTACTATAAATCCATTGATTCAGAAGGGATCGTACCGAGGAAAAGCGCACCTTGTACAAAACTGCTAGAAATCGGTGCAATCAGATGATACGCAACGCCAAACGCCGATACATTTTTGACAACATCACTCGTTCATCTCCCGCCAATATTTGGAAGTTTCTAGGAACTCTAGGTATTGGTAAGACGCGACCAGGTGGTTCCCGGGCGGTGGTTGGTTTGGATGATTTAAATCGTCATTTCTCCTCCTCTACTCGTTTGGATCCCCAGACCAAGCATCGTACTGTTGGCTACCTCTCGAGTCTAAGTAACCTGAATATAAATTCCTTTCGATTTTCTCCGGTTGCGTCGGGTGACATCAAAAAGATTATACTTTCTATTAAATCCAATGCTGTTGGCTGTGATCAAATCAGCCGACGTATGATCATAGCAATCCTTGACCATATTTTGCCTGTAATCACCCACATTATAAATTACTCTTTATATTCCGGAACTTTTCCAACACTGTGGCGCAAAGCTTGTGTCATTCCCTTACCTAAAATCTTAAATCCCATACTCCCCAACCATTTTAGACCAATATCCATTCTCCCTTTCCTTTCCAAGGTGCTAGAATCTTGTGTGCATAAGCAGTTTTCTAAATTCATCTATCAAAACAATCTACTCAGCCCTTTGCAATCGGGATTCAGGCCTGGCCATAGTACTACTTCCGCCCTTCTTAAAGTGACTGGCGACATCAGGGCAGGCATGGAAAACAGAGAGATTACTGTTTTGGTCTTGATCGACTTCTCCAATGCTTTCAACACCGTCAGTCACGATATCCTCCTATCTATCCTCTTCTATCTTGCGGTCTCACCTGAAGCACTGGAATGGTTCTCGTCTTATCTTCGGGGACGCCAGCAGTCTGTTCATGTCGATGGATCCTTTTCAAGTTGGTGTGATCTTGACTCTGGTGTACCTCAAGGCGGTATTCTTTCTCCTCTATTATTTTCTATTTATATTAATCTCCTAACCCCGGAACTTCTTTGTGCGTATCATCTGTATGCCGATGATCTACAACTCTATTCGCAGAGTAAAGCAGAGGATATTTCGACAGCTATACAAATGGTCAATAACGACTTGGAAACAATAAATGCATGGACTCACAGGTTTGGGTTATCAGTAAACCCCACAAAATGTCAAGCCATTGTGGTGGGAAGTCACCGGTCGATAAGCAGAGTAGACGTTGAGACTCTTCCAGCTATTACTTTTAATGGGACTAATATACCTGTTTGTAGATCGGTGAAAGATCTAGGCTTACACATTGACTGTACACTAAACTGGGGTGAACAAGTAACTAAACAGTGCCAGAGGGTTACTGGAACACTTCGGTCTCTGAACCGCCTGCGAAATTTCCTACCCGTTAAAACCAAGACTATGCTTGTGCAAACCCTTATTTTCCCCTTAATCGACTATGGTGATGTGTGTTGTTACGACCTGAATGCAGACCTTCTCGATAAATTAGACCGTCTTCTTAATAACTGCATTCGATTTGTTTATAATCTTCGTAAATACGATCACGTATCCTCTTTTCGTTCGCAGCTCAATTGGCTACCCATTCGCCTGCGCCGTAAACTACGCGCGCTCACTGTCCTATACTCTATCCTGAACAATCCATCTTCGCCAACTTATTTAAAATCATACTTTCAACTTTTATGTAGCAATCATAACAGAAACCTTCGGTCCTCTAATAACCTTCTTCTTCGTTGTCCGTCCCACACATCTGAGTTCGTTGGCTCATCCTTTATTGTGCAGTCCGTTCTTCTTTGGAATGAGCTTCCGCTCGAGGTCAGAATGGCTACTAACGTTTTTACATTTAAAACAAAAGTAAAGCAGTATTTATTGAAACAGCTCGCAGAATCAACCAATGCTTAAATGATATCTCATACTGATTATGGTATTTTTTTGTGTATGTATGTATTTATGTATTTATATATATTTTAGAATGTGTATACATACGCATCTATGTATTATGTGTAGTGTATGGTAAGTTTATATATGTATGTGTATTTCATATTTTACAAATAATAATCTAAATGCATCTACTTCCTATTTTCTCTGCATCACCTAAAGGTTGACTGGTAGAGAATGCCTTAGGCATTAAGTCCGCCTATGTACCTAAAGTGCATAATGTGTAATAAATAAATAAATAAATAAATAAATTTAAGTAGAATGTTTATACTCATAAATACTTGAGGTTAGTTACCCAAAAAGTAATCATGCGGGAACCCAGATTCTGAACAACCTCTAAAAATCAAAGGCAAATTAATCTGTCAAGTTAGTATACATGTCACGCACACTACAAAAATAAAGAACACAGTAACAAGAAATCGCGACGCGTGCTCGTTTATCATTACAGCAGTCAGAGTGGCACATTAGTTGAAACATTTGCCAATTAAGCTTCAAGATGGATACGATAACAGCCGTATCTAGAAAGTCATCATTTAATACCTCTAACGGCAGCCGTGACACATCATACCACGTCATAACTTTATGTGATGAAGTAGTTATTAAAGATTATGCCACGACAACTAGCGATCTATGGTTCTAAACCACCTTCCGAAAATGGAATTCGTGCTATAGTTAAATTAGTAAAAGCTCAGTGTAGAAGAAGTGGTTAATAAAAACTTTCTCTCAGATAATTTTTATGGTTCAAGAAATGTCCTTTAGATAAAATATTTGAAACATAGACGAGCCGTTACTCCTTTTAAGGTTTTATTTCTTTTCACTATTCTTGGTAGTTACAATGATAAACACACCAGACTTTTTAGATAAAAGTATTTTATAGGAATGTTATTTATTATACAGCTGTTGTGAGGCTCTTATTAAAATAAATACCTTAGTGCCCAACAACAATCTAAAAGAAAAATTATATTACAGAATAAAAAAAAACGATGATGAAAACAAACGTAAAATTTTAGAGTCACAAATTTTACCTACTTAGCATGCATAATATGATAGGTGAAGATTATTAAGTAGTTATTTAAGTTATTGCAGTTATTGTATTGGTAAATGTCAAAGATGAAATGATTCAGTTGTTTAAAATGTGAATTACAAGTTTCTTCTTATATTTTTGTTTAGGTTTTTAAAATACAAATTCAGATAGAAACTGTGCATAATAACACAAATAGAAATTTTAGAATTAAACAGCTAAGCACTGCGTATTGACGTTAATTGTTATACATTGTGTGTGTAAGATATGTTGATCGGTTGAGTAGTTGAGGCGTGAAAGCGTAGCAAACAAATTTGCAAAATTTGAATAAATAGAGAATGCATGCAAATATAAAAGCTGTTATTCGTAGTTTAAGGACCTAACGTTGTATCTTGATAAAGTTTATGTCAAAATCGATGAATTTAATCTATTATTTTAATATGGAAAATTGTAATAAACGCCGAGCCGAAGGGTAGATAGGGCACCGTAAGCTAAAGCACAAGTTTTCAGCCTACTTCGGCAAGGGAGCTAATTAATATGACTTACTTATAAATTAATAAAATTTGTAAAAAACTGTACACACATAACCTACAATAAATAATATTATTATTGTTTTTCATTTAGTTGCCAGTTACTATACAGATTAGCTTTTTTCACGTATTTCCTCTTTCTTTTTGTCATATAATAGGCCGTAAACTCAAACAAATAGAATAACCCATAATTTAATAGTCTTCAAAATCATTGTGAATTAATAACATTAATAAAAATTAAATACTACTATATTGAACTTTTTTTTAAGAAATCAATCCTCTTTTATAATTAAAAAATGTGATAAAAGGAGGGTAGTTGTTGGGTTCTTTTTTATTTTGAGTTTTTATTCCATCTTAACTTCTTAATACTTAAACAGATTTGCATGAATAAATAAATAAATGAATATTTCGGACATCTAACACACAACGCCATCTAGTCCCAAGCTAAGCAGAGCTTGTGTTGGGGTGTTGTTGTGAATGGGGTATTGTTAGATGTTACATTATCCCGAGGGACACTGGCTCGGTGATTTCGAAAAAAATATATTAAAACGTCGGATACATGACTCTTAATTTTTTTTTTTAGTAAAGCAATTTAATTTTTATGTATTAGCGTGCCAAAGTGACTATTATCTGCCAGATGGAAAACATAACCAGAATCCAAGAGTGGTGACCACCATGCTCATTGCGATATAGATAATACAAAAATGCAATATATCGAGATGCTTCAGCATGCTTCGGCATCATTACAACTGCGGTCCCGAGTCCGGACTCACCAACGAAACACGACAGCACAAATGCTGTCATTTTAGGTTAATCTTCTGTGAGAGGGTATTACCGCCCCGGTCGAGTAGGCCCGTTTGTGCTGAAATCTGTCGACTCTATTTTGTTGAAAATCCGCTACCTCAAAAATAGTCCTATAAATCCGAATTATGTAACATGTGTATTTTGTTTAAAGAAAAAAAAATGTTTTGCACAAAAATAAGTCAGATATTGTTTATATTAAGCTGTCTGGTGTTTGCTGAAAAAGATATAGTACATGTAACACAAAATATTAATTATTGTGATTTCCATTTATGTTACATCATTCAACACAAGAAATCTATCATCTAGCAACTACTGCTTCAGAACAAAGGTTAAAAGAAACGACTTTTGTTTTAAACGATTTATTTAAACACAACCTTTTTAATATATTTTAAATATTCTTTTCGGACATCTAACATACAACGTTATCTAGTCCCAAGCTAAGAAGAGCTTGTGTTACAGGTATTAGACAACTGACATAAAAACATATTTACGTTTTTTGTAATTATATACATATTATACATGGAAAACACCCAAACTCCGAAACAAATATTTACAGATTATACAAACATTTGCTTTGACCCGGGAATCGAACCCGAGACCTCAAATCAAACAAGGTCAAACTTTCGCGTATGGATTATTTCTAGATTGTAAAATACTAACAGGCTGTCAATTAAATGTATTGTATAATAACAGTAATAAAGTTGTAAAAATATAAGTAAAAGTGATACGAAAGACCAAAAACCTTAAAAACAAGTTAGTGATAAATCTAAATACAATAATGTGTAAGTCTGTACAACTTAAGTACATTTTTTTTATACATTACTAAACAATGAACAACTTAAAAAGAGGATACAGTGCTACCTGATTGTATCTAAAAACCTTACGACACATAATAGGGTGATTTAATGACCAACTAAAACTCAATTTAAAAATTCATATTCATAACGATACAATAAACAGCGGTGATATTCTTCAAGCAAAACAATAGAATTAACTATTAATAATATCTTCAGCGGGCTCTTATTCGCTTTGTTTATTCATGAGCTAATTACTCTATTCAAAGTTATTCCAACGTCATAAGCATCGGTCAACGTCGATATCCCCTTCTAAAGTGTCGTGCCAGAGTGCGTACGATCGTGACCAAACTCCTGAAATGGTCATATTGGTATCTGTCCGTGTGGCCCATGGTGGTACCTAAGTAGTCAACTACTTAAGACGCGCACTTACTATTTCCCTATAACAATAGTAGTAGAGCATAATTTCGGATGACAACTGACCTTGACAAGTTGATATGTACATGTATGTGTAAACAATCGATAGTACCGCGGCATGGACGACGCAACCAACCCATCGCGCATGTGTAATGCGTGCGCGCAACCGCATTGCATAGCGATGAGGGTGAGCTGATACCGGCTAAGCTCTTCGACTATCAAATTTTATTTGTCTCGGTGTTTTATTACCTTATTTGTATTCAATACTTCCTTTATTAAAACATATAATAATTTAAAACGCCGAGCGTTTGTATTTGAGCGGATAAAATTCTAAGCGACTTGATAATAATTATTGTACTTTTACATGTTTGGTTCCCAGATATTAAATCATACATGAAGTCGAATGGAATAATTCGTATTTATAGGAGAAAGTAATGTTTATATGGCGAGTTTAATGCGGAGATTCAGTACGTAAATCACAGACTTCAACATGAACATGATATAAACAAAGTACCTACCAAAGGTACTGTTTATTACATTTACTCTGTGGCTGGATTAGGTGCGTAGTTACACAATAAGTAATAAGTTTTCTATAATGGTAGGTAAATATAATTTAATGGCTAGACGTTTTTATATCGGGTATTTTAAACCAGGATTAGAAACAAACACCTTATAAATAGAGATTAGGGCCTGGGTATATTACTGTGACTAAAAGGAGGGAAACAAAAGACAAAAAATATTTAAAATTGAAGGTTCCCGTGAATAGCAGGTAAAGTAAGCCAGTCTTTGTAAAAAAAGTTAGTCTTGTGAAACATTTAAATATTTTTGCTCTCTCTCTAGTATTATCTACTGCAAGAATGGGACTTATTTGAACGTTTTCCTAGAATATCGGAAATTTATTGTTTAAGTAGCCTGTAAAACAACTGAACTGAAAGAAAAAAAAACAAAAAAAATAACTAAAGTCACAAACAAATATTTCTTTATAGTCTAGTATATATGTTAAATTAACTTAAGCATCCCGTAGGATATATTAGACGCATTATTTGAGTATTTGTAACACCATTGCGTGATCGTAGTGACTGTAGATGTCAATACACGCTAACCCTGTATTATAACTCAATACATATCAGTAAGTCCCGTATTGTGAGTTTACAGCCTATTTTAAAAAGTCAAAATCTCAGACTATTTTAAAAGGTAAGTAATGAATCACAAACAAATCTTTCATTTTAATCTATCCATTTATGTACTTGTTCCAGTAACCCCGAGAACATTTCTACGATGGTCCTTTTATAGTGTACAAAGAACAATGTCTGCGTTCTATGATAAATAATAATATCTTTGATGAGATTCACAATTACTACAACAAAAGTCGAAGAGACGCCACGCGCCCCTTTGTTTACTTTCATCTTAAATTCTAGACAAACGATTAGAGGTCATAAGCATGGTTTTGGTACAATTGCATATTGTTTTATTATTGTGACTTGTCACTAGAAAGTTTTAGAACATTTTTGAAGTAAAACTCCCATGCCTAAACGTACCAACCAGACTTTTTCTTCTTTGTCATCGTCAGTTATTGTTTAAATTATTAAAGTATTCGTATATTAGGCCTTACAATATAAGTGTTGGCTAAAACTTTGCGGTTGAACAAGTTAAAGATCGTGATAATGATATTTCTTAAGCTATCGTGACAACCGCAAGATTTCGTAGATTTGTTGCATTGTAAATTGTAATGCACTTACAAATATTTTGGAGTGTCGAAAGATTGTTTTACAAAATATAATTAATTTTCAGAAATGAAATGATTTCTAAAAATAAACAGGTGCATGCTATTTTTTGAAATAAAATGTAGATTTTATTGAAAATAAATTAGTAAATCGACTTTATTTTTCACTTAGTTGTGTTGTAAGTATATATTTATCAAAATTTTAAAAAGTCATTTATCATACAAACAACCGAATTGAATTACAGTAACTGTGGATATTGTTACATAAATATATCAGTAATTAAGGTATTTACGTATTACACGTATTCCGAGTGTATTTTCTTTGTAATTCTTACAAAAACTTGTGACTTTGATCAGATATTATGTGGTTAACTTGATAACTGTTCCTTGTCTAATAATATAAAATGGGCTCCTCATTCATATTTCTTGTTCTCTTAGACAACTCTTGATAAATCTATGTCTTTGATATGTATTGTTAATCAAAGAATAAAAAAAGAGAATCTGACAATCCTGATCGAGTTAATCAAGGCAAACAATCTTAGCTAACTGTGGTCTTCGGTACTATAGAGAAAACTACATTAGCAAAGACCGAAGTCCCGATTCAATGAAAAATCTGTTGAAACAGCTTTTTTATTAAAAACTAGCTAAGGCCCGCAGTGTTACCCGTGGTTATTGTCGTATTACTGGTGACGCCGCGGGGCAAAGCTAGTCTAAAAAAAGTAGCCTAAGTTACTCTTTATATCATCAGCTACCTGCCAGTGAAAGTCCCGTCAAAGTCGGTTCAGCCGTTCCAGAGATTATCCGAAACAAACAGACAGACAGACAAAAATTGTAAAAAATGTTGTTTTAATACATGTACCGTGTATGCATATGTGTTTATTAAAAAGTGGTTATTTTAATGTTACAAGCAGACACTCCATATTTATTTATTTTTATAGATGTATAGATAATACATTTTATTCATAAAGTATACATAATTAAGTGCCACATAGAGAAAAGGCACGTGCTGAATACATTGCTCTATTGTGACCCAAAAACAATAGAAAAATGTCTACTATGAGCATAGTAAGCATTTTATGAATAAGCTATACATGTTTATATACATTATTCACGATTATAAAAAACAATACAGGGTGACAAAACTCAAATCACGCAAATTTACATTAATTGCCAATTGCCGATTCAGCACGTTATGTAGACGAGTAGGCACATCACCTGAGTAGCTTTGGATATGACATATGTTTGAATATGTGTATGTAAGTAAGTATGTACACGATTTGAATTTTAATACAGCGATGCAAAGATATGCGGTCTGCCATATTGAACTCGGACTTACGAACACATCTACAGGCGTATTCAGGGTATAAAATCTCGTGGTGCTTCAAGATTTTCCTATTACAATGTTTCCCGTGGGAATCTCTTGTCTATTAATAATGATGGAGGATTGATCCCGTAAAACTTTTAATTGAAACAAAGAGATAAATTTCTATTAAACATTTTTAGTATTCTCAAGTTTTTCAGTTACAATTAAAAATGATATCAATTACAAATGCTACTGAATCAAGATCGATAAATAACTTTTCTAATTGTGCAGACAATATAAAAATTTATGTTCCAATAATTACTTTCGAATAGCTTCGGATGTTGAAGACAACACTATAAAAGACAAATGATCATCGTATTCCCATCGGAGCGTGGTTAGCGGCAGTTAATCGAATTAACTGACGACAGACGGCCCGTCAATGATATAATTTAAGTAGTTTAATTCAATCGGACACAGCCGGGGTCGACGAATTGGGGCTACTCTGTAAGAAACAGGATCCTTTAAAGTCTTGTGCTTTATTTGGGTCGAGTGTCAATAAGGTTTTCCTACAATACATGTTACTACTGGGCACACTCTTGCTTTGAAAGATTTATATCGAGGTCCTTCTTTACTTCTTAAACATTATTAGCATTCTCAAAATATTTTCTTTTTGTGAGATGCGTTCTTTACCCAAATAATGTATATGAATTATATGATAGTTTCTGAGTTCTTTTTATTATTAATGCATTAAAACATAACAAAGAAGACCAGTATATATAGGTAAATGCTAAAAAAATGTGTGCGTGTACATATCTTAACATGTCCTAAAAATACCATTGTCATAATTTAAAAGTGAATAAAATCGATTACTCAACAGAAGTTGTTCAACTAGCAAATATGACAACTGGATAGCAATCGATACCTATAATCAGTGCAATCGTTGCAACACGACGACGGAAGTTTCGACACTGCGATTATTACTCGCTGAATTATGATAAACATCGTCATAATACCAATCCATCTAGACCGCGGTAACGATTAACTAATTGGTACGTTGAATTTGTTTCCTGTGCTTTAAACCAATCTAAAAGTGACCGATCACTGACCATATTTCATTACTTAGCTGTATACTAACGTACCACGCTTTATAAAACAAACGGTGGGTGTTATACAATCACTGGTCTAACGGAGAACAAGCTTGGATTATGTAGATTTTTTAAAAAACACATTATTACCAAATAGTTTTTGTTCTAAAACAAAGCTTGAATGATTACGGATGAGCTTTAAAAGCTTGAACACATTTTCTTGTGGGCATAGAACATAATGATCAAGCCACTTTTCAAATAAAAAGTAATCAATTTATTTCTGTATATTTAAGAACTATTAAGTATTGATATTTTATTGTAAACTAGCTGTGTCCGCTACTTTGGATGCGTGTCATTTGGATTTTCAATTTGTTTTTAATTTTTCAGCGTTTAAACCTTCCTTAGACTATGATAAACATTTCAAAACCAAAATCAGCTAAACCGGCCCAGCCGTTCTGGAGTTTTAGCAAAATGAACAGCAATTGATTTTTATATGTAAGATTGGAACTGTTAAAATAAAAATAATATACATATAGGTGACAAAAACTTAAGCTTATATTCGTTAAGTTCTTATAAAGGCTTCTATAACACAGAACTTGTAAATTTTTAAACCTAATGAAAACGTTAAGGAAGATTTTATCCTTTCAGTACCAACCTAAGATGAATAGTACCAAGATAAATATCGAAATTGCAAGTGCAATGCCTTATAAAGTTCAACACTTCTACAGAGCCCTTGTTTCTTATTTTATTACAGCATAAACTAGTTTTTTTTGTACACAACGGATGAGTTACGTAAATGCCTAACCCATGTAGGAATTGAAATCAAATCCGACAACACCGGGGCCAGTCGCAATTCGGACTACTTAGCCGTTGCGCCATCCATGCATTGAACGTCAGATTTGGCTTATATATATCTGATATCGTATGTATGTAAGTGAGTACATGCAGTTATGATGGATAAGTCGTGTGACACACTCCACTTCCCATCGCCGCGGGGCATCGCGCGGCGTATCGGAGATTGCGCACGTGCTGCCCGACTCTATCATTATCATCACGAATCTTTTTTATATCGATCCTACATTTATTATTACTCTAACCTTAGAAGAAGCTTTGCTCTCGTTAATTTGAATTTTAACAAACATTAAAAAAAAGCTCTATATTGTTTTCTGAACTCCGGATAATGTGTATGCAAAATTTCATCATGATTGGTAGAGGGAGAAGTTAAAACACAACAAACAAACTTATATATTCTAGGAAAGATGTTAAGATGGATTTATTTCACGGATGATTTATATACTTTGACCTACTATCTGTCAGTCTTAAATAACACTGACCCACTGCCTATTGTCTGCTGTGTATACTTTTTGTTTGTCATTTTATTCAATTCTGCAACGACTGGTTTGTACAACGGATAGACATCTGATATTTTAATCGATATCAATTGTCAACTGTGACATGTATATTCTTGTCATAAATAACTATATGAAGGAATAAAGGTCAGTCGTTCGCTTTAGCTTTTCGTTAAATTTTTATAACCTTTATCAGTTTTTAAATATATTTTTGTCGTAAAAGGACCCAACAAATTGTGCGCTTATCGATTTCAAATGCCATAAAAGAGCGCCCCTGATTTATTTAAGTTTTACTCTATGGGTTTATTTGTAGTAAAAGTTCTTTCTTATACTAATAAGAAAAAAAAAATTGTAATTAAATAACAAAAAATTAAAACGGAATGAAGATAACGTAACTAAAAAGTAGTTTGTTGTGTTGCAAAATCATAATTTTTATTTAAAATTAATGATTCGTAGTTTTTTTTTGGAATACTCTACGAGTATATCTATTAATAATTGAGATTGTCATCTTAAAACAATATGCATGGGGCGGGCGGCTGATGGAAGTGCAACTAGCGTGTGCGCAAGCATGTCGTCACGTTGCTTGCTGGGCGGGCTGCGTACGCGCAGTGGGAGCGGCGCGGCCGCCGACACAGACACGCGTACAGTCCTCGCCGCGCCGCGACATTGAACGCACGACGTATCACGTTGTCCTGAAACACTTCGCTATAGCATAGTACTGTCAGAACATAAACAAGGGTCGAACGTGACCCGCTGATCAGTGATGTTCCCGTGCCAGTGACAAGTTAACGAAGGCGAGCGTACTGCGTACACCCAGGACTTATGATGCACGTGAGTGCCTTCATTAGTTACTGTTTATAGTGGTTTAGTTTTGTGATCATCGTCAATTACTAAGTGCATCATGCACTGCTAAGCGTGGAGTGACCTATATTTTGGTTTGGCATTGTTATGTTGTTACGTTGGTCAAAAAGTAAGAAATAATGTTTAATATTATAGTTACCGTCCCATTTAAATATAACTTGGTTTCAAAGAAAAGTAGGTTTATTAGTATCATTTATTGGCAAGTAGGAGGCATTGTGAAAAGAACAATGGTGGATCGAATAAATTATTCTGTTACTCACAAAGCCGGTTATAATCAATTTCTTTTACCCTATGATGCTATAGTGTCGACAATCGTGAAGTTTCGAAGCATCCTGTTTTTGTTATGCACCTACGGCCTTAATTGGTCCAGGGTCCGACTCCGTAATGCCAGCAATTAAGCCACCTGCCACGATATTTTCCTTGACTATAGTCTATGAAATGTTGTTATTATTTTCCTGTTGTATCTGTTTGAATTACTAATAGAATGTTCTAAATTCAAATCATATCAGTATGATGATATCATGTATGTAAGTCTGCTTTCTCATTATCTACATGACTTGTTGATCTATGGAGTTACTCCATTATTTCATGAAAAGTATTTTTTCTGCATTAGAAACAACACACCTCAAAGAGAAGAATTTTTGATGTGAAAATCAATTTATTATCGTTACCTTATGAATAGTCATCCTTGCCTTAGCATATGCAATTAAAACTACATTCCACAGACACACAGTACGTTGATAACTAATAAAAAATAATTATTCCAAGATTTCATTACGGTCAAAGTCATCAAGTTTTGATAACCTTCAAATTAGGTACCTTAGTCTTTTATCTTACACCTCACCCAAGTTTAAAACAAAACTCATATTTGTAAATACAGGTTGTTTATATATTCTTGGTATAGAGACCTGCATAAGCGCTGGTATTGTGAATGAACGAACCCGAGCTCTGTGTACAATTATATGTATATTATAGTCATTGTATGTATGTATGTAGGTATTGTGATCATGAGACATGCGATCAGTATCACGCTACACAATGCCTCTGGCAATTCAAGAGTAATTCATATAAAATAATAGGCAGAGTGTGATATGAATAGCACATATGGAGCAGCTACGAATGTTTGTTTCTTGTAAATTCTGGATCTTGTATAATGGTATTAAAAGTTAAGAATCTACAAGTATTATAACGATTTTATGGACTATATGATACTAAATATATAGGTATATTTACAAAAAAATATCGTGGCAGAACCAGACTTCGTCAGAAATAGGCGTCGTCTTGACTGGACTGATTCTATTGCCTCCTAAAAAATTGGTGTTAAGCGATGATTTCGTCTCAATTTATTATGTGAGGAAGAATTACTAGAGCTCTACCTCCTACCTGGTTCTAAAGGGAGGTCTCAAAAGTTGCAGGTTTTAAATGGCAGCTATAGGCAGTCATCATCAGCTCTTTTGCTCCAATAATGCTGTAAAAAATTGTATGCGTGTATAAACATATACGTCCATAGTCGTTACTACATTAATGATGGTCTTTTTTTGTTACCATCATTTGAATAGCTTCACTTACATTTAATACTTACTTTATCCTAATTGTTATATAAAATAAATATTGAAGAATGTCATGATAGTGAATATTATACTTTGAACTAGTTCTGGAATTTCGGTTCATATGATTCTTTTTGACGTGTCCTACAGATTAGACATACCTAACTATGGGCCGATAATGCTACAAGATGTTTGAAACCTTTTTTTCTCTTTAATTCGGCACCACACATAAATAAACATAATTGCTGTAGTCTAATATTTGATGAAAAGTTTTTAATTCTAAAACTAGCAGTAAATAAAAATACGTTTATCTACTTTCGTTGTGTGTTAAGTAACAAATGTGTATTAATGACAGAACACCTCTTAATTATGAAGCTGTTAAAAGATTAATTTTAAATATATTATATTATGTAATGTATTAACATAATGTAATAATTAGTATTTTTAGCTACGTGCGTCAACGGAATGTAACACAATACTATAAATTAACTATTTTAAAATTTTAATTTTATCTTATAACTAAAGTAGTAAAGTAGCTAATGTTGGGACCAAAGTAGGCACTAATCATAGATAGGCGTGTTCGTGTCGATGTAAAAACTAAAGTTCTTTTGAAGCAATTTTAACATACAGGTGTTTGAGACATCTGCGTAGCAAGTACAATTACTACATATGTACAATAACTAGTATTACGCGTATTCTTGTTAACGTCTCGAGCTAAGGGTTTGTTCATACATTGATTATTGACAATAAGGTATATATTTATTTCATTTTCCTCATAGAGCACAGAAGGTTACAGAGCATAATAAATAAAATAAAGTTTCTATAATAGGCTCGAAACCTGTATGACAGATGTTCCGGCACATCCTTCGGCCGAAAAAAAATGAATTATAAATATCTTAAAAACAATGTCTAAAGAAAATATAAACTATGGTTATTCCACTAAGATACGAGTAATACACATACATACCATAACCACCATTTTGCAATCCAACATTTAAGCAAATATTAACCCATATTGATAACAGAGACTGCTACCGATAAATATTAAAAATACCATTAACAATATGAATCATACTTTTAAAACAAAAATTCTTAGTTTTGGCATTTGAATATTATCACAATCGCGTACGAGGGCTTCCCAATGTTATCGTCTGAACTTATCGAACCCGACACTGACTGTACAAGTGATGACGCATGACTTATCTCACAGAATTTAAAGCAGGAAGGAACATCCACTTGACATTTATCATCACAAATTTTGACTACTTATCATTATCATCACTAATAAGATAAGTAACATCTTTCAAATTTCTCCCGGTCTTTCTTGAGTTAGGTACATAAAACATATATTATAAACTAGCGTTTACCCACGGCTTCTACGTATGTCGGTTTTCGTAAAAGGTAGCCTATGTTCTACCTTAAGAATCAAAGTACCTCCATCCTAATTTCGATGAAATCAGTGCAGCGGTTTAGCTGTGAAAGCGTAACAGACAGACAGTAACTTTTGAATTTATAATGTTACTATGGATTTATGTATATATTGTTTGCAGATTTGTCCGCGAAAATTATAATCATAACTACTCATCTGGTGAATGGTGTGTTTATCTAGTTGTTAGTAACTCGAAATGCGCAGTCGAATATCATGGGTTCAGCATAAATAGTCGAGTCAGCATATATTTTTTTTAAGTATGTACGTGTTAACACGGCACATGTTCTGCCTAGCTTGGGATCAGATGACCCTGTCATATTTAAGAATTGGAACGTAATGATTATTAATTTAAATTTCTTTTAGAGAATTAGTTTACAGAAGCTTCCAGAAGCATTTTTCCAGAAGCGTCTTACAGAATTTACTTCTACACTGTTTGTAGCGTAGCCTTGTTTATGTTGGTTTACAAATTGTTTTAATCCAAACAAATTTACATGCATTATGATGGGAAGCTGTTTTATAGGCACCTAAAACACTTAAACATTTTGCACCATTTACTTTACCACCTTGAACTAAAAACGAAGTAAAGTTGTCAGAACGGTATTGTTATAACAGATGACCTTTTACGTTTATTCAAATTTAATAAAGAAATAATGCGATTTTTAACTGTTTATACCTTTAATACAGCACCATTTTAGAAATGTAAAACTTGAACTTGAAAATGGTTTTACTTATTTAAATATTGAAAATATGTAAATTTACTAACACAAACACCTATTCAACCGCCCGATATTTTAAGGACAAATGTGTTCTTAAGATATCCAAGTAATAGGTTAATACGAGTATTTATGCAATGATTTCAAAATACGAAAACAAGCATCGTCATCGAAAGTTGTTATGAACATACATTTACATCATAAAGTAATTGTTTAACCGTATCGGGCCAATATTTGGTAAAAGAGGGAAGCAGTCCTCTGGAAACAACGGCCCAAACTGTAAACAAATACCCCGGGTCTTACAAAGCGATTGATGTCTTCCTTGTTTAGTGCACCGCTAATAGCAAGAACACCCATTCAGAGCAATCATCCAATTTTTACCTGGACTTTAAAAGTTTTTTTTTTATTACACGAACTAGTACGAGATCTGTTTCGTAACTGTTTTGGAATCACGTACGCAAAATATTTATTTTTCTCATGAAACGATATTTTTATTGACATATTTACTTGGGATTTGATTTACATATTTCTTAAATACAAAGATAATTAAGCTCTTCCAAACAGAAAATTACTAGTTTGTAGTGGCGGATGACGTAATTCTTAAATTAAAACGTTGGACTGATGATCAATTAATTTCGAGTTCAAGCCAGGTAAATCCTTTTCTTATACTTTAAAGCAGGCAGGTATCTACGCTAATGACATTTGAAGCGCCAACAAACATCCCGCAGTTATAACTGAAAACCCTACATGAGTATGAGTAACTCCTCGCTAAGGACACTAATCGCAATCTATACTTCCATACTAATTTTACAAATTCAAAAGTAACTCTGTCTGGCTGTTATAAGCTTTCACGGTTAAACAGCTGCACCGATTTTGATGAAATTTAGTATAGAGATACTTCATTCTTGAGGAAGGGCATAGGTAGTTTTTTTTACAGACAAACAGGCGGGGGAGCCGCGGCAAAAGCTAGTTAGTATGAGAAAACCAAATTTTGTTACTACGACGGCTAACTCCAATTTTAAAAGTTGTTGTGTATATCTACATTTTTCATGCACTTGTATGTTATATATGTATATTATATGCAACAGATCAAGCTTTACGTCGTAATTAGTAGTATCTAGTCTTATATAATATAATTGGAAAGGTGCGTACGTGCCATCAAAGATACAGTAGGGTAAAAAATATTTCAAAATTATTCCGTAATTATCAAGTTTGAACTAGATTTACGGGTAACCTAAAAATCCATTTAATAATTTGTACTTACACTACGTAATATTGATTGATTAAGACAGTTAATGTAATTAATATGTTCGAAACTCGATTTATTTGCATGCGTTTTACGGCACATAATGGCAAACGAGTTTGTTTAAGCAAATAACAATCCGAACGTTTCCTAACCATTAAAGACCTAATCATCTGAATTTATTTTATCGTTTGGCAAGGTAAGGTAAACCTTATTTATATTCATTGGCAATGGACAATAATACTAACCTTTTCATTACCTTCCAAGAAAAATGAATTTAAATTCAAATTAACTCACAAGACTTGTGGCACATGTGCGTTGCAAGATCTACTATGACATTGTCAGAGTCGTGTTCAACTGAAAATAAACAAGTTTTACATGAATAATTTATTGTTTATCTGCATTTCATTATACAGATCATAATTCTACTTAGAAAGCGCATCTAATTGTACCCTTTAATAATAACTTGTATTAGTAACAAACACTTGAACTATTGTGATTGATATTCAGTTCAGAAAGTTTAAATATGGATATAACAATTGATCGTACTCAGCAGAAGGTCGATGTCGTGTTTTGAATGTCTAGAAATCTTTAGATTGTATGCCTACTTCTACATACCTCCGACTACGTCAGATTAATTCTAAATATATAAATCTACTACTTTCTCCAGAGATACGTTTTTACAGGTAATGAACTCTTTACGGTAATATTAAATATTACCATAGTTAATGCAATTATTACTACCGATGTCTATGTGTCTGTCTGTCACTTTCTGTGTGAACTCATTCACATTAAAATCCATGTGGATGTATGGTTTTACCAATTTAGAACTCCAAAGGTATTCTTAAAAAAATTATTACAAAAAACTTACCACAACACAACATGGCAACGAAACACGACTTATAAAAATATCCGTACAGTTTTAGCAATAGTATAACTTTTTGTTATAGGATCACTGACTGGATACTTTTGCCTTTTGTAATGCAGTTAATAGTTTTTTTATAAATATTTACACAAACAGTAACTAGTTAGCACACCTGTCAATTAACAACGCACCTGATCTACCATAAACATTAAAATACCCTGTTTACGACTGACATAATGGAGAACAAATGTAACAAAATTGAGCTCACAAAAAAATATTTATCTAATTACTTGCTTTAAACGACGGAACAGACGTCACGCCTATAAATATGTCTTTGACATTTTAGCAAATGGAGCAAAAAGTGGTTTGAATGCACGGGTGTAGTTCATTTGTAATGGAAGTACTAATTAAGTTTGAAACAACATGTGTCTTAAGATCCACCAAGCAAGGAAGCTAATGTAGCCCTTTGTTTCTCCAAAGACCTTAATGAACATTCTCATTAACCGACTTAAATTTTCTAAAAACCACAAAAATGACACACTTACAACCAAATGTTATAAGATTTGCAAAATTAACTTTATGAGCGAACTAATGATAATTTTGACGTATCTTCCTCATATACTTCAAGTATTATTACCATAAAATGCATTACGGTCTACATTTACATTTGGAATGCATTATTGAAGAGAATTTAATATAAAATAACCGATTGCATTGTATGAATAATAATATAATCATAGAAATACTTGGGGCCGTGTATACAAGAGTGTGTTGCGTCATGCATGGTAATAAGAAGACATTACAAAATTACTCACTATTGTTCTGGGTTCGCGGAACACCGTTTCTTGGTGCGCCCGATCAGTGGTTAATAGGGCTCGCATCATTGTGCATCTCTGCCAGTTCCCACAAACGAACACAAAATCGACAACAGTGTGGAAGTAATATAATGCGAATTCTATGAAACAGTTTTCTACAGAAAGTGTTAGTCGCTGTCGTCACGTAATTCGGCCATAATTAAGTTAGGTACCACAAAGAAATCAAAGAGTCACGTACGCAACGTTCCCAAAGGACTCATCTAAAAATAAAGTTTCTAATGCAATCTGCGTTGCATCCACCAATCTAAAGATAACATTGCGCCAACACGTGTTAGAGTTGTAAGTTTAGTGACCCCCTGACGAGTGACGTGACGTCAGGATCCGTCGCAACCATTAGACGACGTCCTGCGGTGATCCGACTGCTTTTGTACTCTCGCTCAAAGCATTCAACAAATGTACATTTAATTGTTTTGTAACGAGGACAATTACAACACCAGCAGTTGGTTAAAAAACGTGAATAGTAACCCAAGCACGTTAATCCTTTACCGCATTGCGATGCGGAAGAATTTTTAGCGTATCTTAAAAAGAAAAGGTTTTGGCCACAATAGAAAAGTTTAAAAAAGAATAAAAAACCGCCATATGCTTTCGGTAATATTGTCTGTTAGAAACAATCCTAACTTAATATAATATGAATGAAATTTCGTATAGACGTCAAAAATGTACCAAAAAGGTTATTTTGTTTAAAAGACTGTACTATTTACGTTGAGTAAAAATTATTCTGTTGCTAGTCAACCATTTTAGTTAGAGTTAACATTGTTAAGGTGGGTTCACATCGGATTTATACTGTAAGGTGGTTTGATCCCGTAACTACTTAAGTGCAAAATCCAAAGACACAGCTACTATGTTGCTGTATAAAAAAAAGTTATAGTACAAGCGTTATCTTTGATTGACTAAACGAAGATAACGCGATACTGGTCACATGATCCAAACAAAGTATGGAATGGGGGATTGAAAAGCCAAACTGGGATGGTCGATGGTCAAGGATCTGAATCATGGCGCCGAGAATTCAACCTCCCAAGTCGTTTTCAGGCGTTTACGTGACCGTGAATAATACTTGCACGACAAGTACAAGTGGCCTTTTACAAAAAAATAATTGAATTATACGCTTCCTTCAATATCTCGTTAAAAACTATGACTAAAATTCCTTTGAGTTTAAACGTCACATTAAAATATTACCGTTATTTAAACATTCTGTCATAGAAGCACTCTGTTACTCATATGACAACCATCCTACTTACTTTTTGCTGTTTAAAACATCAAGAGTAAGGTAAATAAAGCTTTTATAGTTCGGAATTCAACGAAAATTTAAAAAGTTATTGTGCAACATGTGTCACTTGGTATAGGAAACTCAACCACTTGTGTGCTTGGGTGGGTTGCGTGTGTTAAGCGTTAAATAATGTTCCGGGAACCATGGCACAGTACCCAGGACTCGCTCCACTGACGTCTTAGGGATAGACCACTAATTACAAAGCGGCTATTTATATAGACACTTGTAAAAATATGGTATTTATAAATTATAAAAAAAATCAAAAATTATATACATAAATTTAACTTAAATCTGCACGTAAAAAGTTTTGGATTTGAAAATAAAAATTATAAAAATATATTAGTTCTATGAAACCACTCAACCAAATTTTTCTCACTTTCTAACTTACCGTATTTAAATGTATTAACACGGAAAGTCTGTCATTGTAAAATCTTTGCAATCATGCATAGGATACATCCAAATTCTAAGTAGTATTCTAGAATAAAACATTTTTAGATAAATATATTAAACTTGTTTGTGTAAATTAACAGTTACATAATACGTCCTACTTTTTTCAAATTACTGTGACTTTTAATTACATATTTTACTTGAATATAATTTAATAAAAAAGCACTATAAAAAGTATCTTAATTTAGATGAATTTAATTAAGAACATCTCAGTCTAGGTTTAAAATGCTAAATGTTGCAAAATACCACGGTGTAAGTGTCCTGTACTATGTTAATAACTTATGCGTTACTTAATTTGATACTAATGGCCATACAGCTCGTTGGATTAGAAAATATTCAAGCTGTGGGATTAATTTTAACTTGAGTATGTTAAATGTATCTTGCACAAATACAACAAACAATCGAAAATGTATTTTTTAAATATATACTATTCCTCAACGACTTCTAATCCGACTAAAAACCATTTTTTTTTATTTTAAAGTTCCTATTCTAAATTAACCATGTCTGTGGCATTTCTTTGTGTGTCACATTTTTTGTTGGATTATTATAAGCTTAATCAATCATAATCTTCTCCACATACATACATTGACTGCTTGCGTGCCTTTACGTACATATTATACTTGGAAAATGAACGACGAATAAGTACAAGTGCCTTTTTTGCTTGCCTATCTTACACGCAGTATTGTACCGAAAATGATTGTTATAGACGCCTGTCTGTCTAAACATATAAAATACATGTTGGTTAAATCGTGATCTTACGTCTTGTAATTGAAAATAATTATTGGTATTTTATTCAAGGTGAAGCTGTGTCCTTATTTAACATCTATGTATATGTTTGCTTCGTGTGTAGGCTCCATGTATAATTTATAATTATGTAATTGTTACGAAGTTGTAACAAACGTATGTTAAAAATACCAAAAGTCGAATTACATAAAGTTTATAGTGTCATTGTTTTTGAAAGCTAGCAGTAAATTAATGAAGAATCAATGCTATCTTGACTCATCATATTTGCTCACTAATCTACATTTATCTTAACTTGATATTTACGTAACGTTGTATCAAAAGTGGCACATCGATTTATTGACACGCCTCGCCATTATTCCGCTTCCTTAACGGGTTCGATACTTTCTCGCATTTTATGTAATTTCATTATCATACAGTTATTAGTTACACGGTAATGTAATCATTGTTCTAACTTCTGAACACAATGAACTCACGCTAACCTACGCAGGTTTCGACATATGAACATACTTCATTAGGTTTGCAAAATAATCTGTAAAGTTCCGGTGAGTACTGGCCTAGTAATTATTTTCTTGTGTGAATAATTCCTGACTTATCGCTCAAATTGTAGAACGTGGTTTCTCAGGTGAATAGTTTGTTTTGTAAATTTAATAAATTTCATGAATTATTATTAATTCAAATGCATGGTTTCAGAGAAGTTTGATGTTTAAAAAACTGAAGTTCTCCGATGTGCGAATGTATATAATTTGTAAGCAATGTGCAAATTATTGTGCATTGTAAAATAACGCTGCATTACGCGAGGCGAAAGCGTCAGATGAATTATTCACAGTTTGTTAGGTTTGTTTCACAATTTACAAACCACATCCAAACTAATGGAATTTCCATTAGAGGTCACCAGTTCCGATATGACACGATGATGTAATAAAAGTCCATAAAGTACCATAAAAAAAACTTTAGAGTACAATCTACTAGTTACTTATTTTCTAACAAGTACTTTATCCTTTTTATTTTAAAACTTACTATGAAATAAAATCAAAAAGATAAAAAATTAAAAAGCAGACGCAGGTAGTGAGTGTCAACTCGGGTGCCCCATTTATCATAAGTTGACACAAATCCGATCAAATATATAACGGGATTCGAATTTTATTATTAACCCAATCGGATTTCTGGTTATAAATTTCTACCTGTCTAATGCGATTATTACGTAAAATAATATTTTTCCACTTTTATGCTCATAAACCTTACGCTAGTTACGTAAAAGACGCAGTAAACGTCACATAAGCATAGATAAATAATTTAAATGTTAATTTTTTATTTCGTCACACTTTAGCCCTTTTGGGATAATCAAATGGTTGTGCTACGCAACTTTTATACCTATAATATGTCAATCACGTATATCAGCTTCTCACATTATATTAGGTACTGCGCAACTTCGGTTAGAGTCGCAGTCCATCCAATGTAACTACTCAGTTTGTGTGAAGTAGGAACATTTAATGTGTTCGTCGAGTGGGGTCAGGCGGAATGACCCGTGGGGGCGCGGTGCTTGCCTCAATTAGCTGGCCTGTACATGGATCACTAGATTCGGGGAACTGAGCCCGCACCGCCCGCGTTACGAACCAGCCTCGAGCTGCACTTTCTCCCGTGGACTTATTTAAAATCGTCTCCAACGCATGATCGACGCCCCATTGTTAACATAGATTATTGCATAACAATATTTGAGGTGCCGTCAAATTTACAAAAGAGATGGTTTTGTTAATGTGTAATGATGCGTATTCTTTACCGTTGCCATTTAATTGTTAGGCAATAGATGCACGTCTGGTTAACCTATGTACAAAATATTACTTAAGACGACCGCTGATGTTCACGCCTTGTCCATAGTTTAGACTTATTGAAGCTGTCAGTCTGCCTTTCATTGCAATTTATAAGCCTAATAATTCTTTTACTTTAAATAAATATTTCAAAAGAAGTTGCAAAATAGTTAATAAGTGATTGTAAATTTTAAGGTGAAATAAATAAATAAGTTAAATTGCTTTACTGGTTGAAGTGTTTACTGCTATTGTCAATTTAATAGTTCTGTGAAAGTACCTGTCGTCACGCTATTCATAAATAAATATTCCGGACATTTAACACACGACGCCATCCAGTCCCAAGCTAAGCAGAGCTTGCGTTATGGGTAGATAACTAATATATTTTTTTGTAAATATATACATATTATACATAGAAGACACACCAAACCCTTAAACAAATATTTGCAGATCATAGAAACATTTAATCCGACCCGGGAATCGTACCCGGGAGACGTATAGTAACGAACAATATTAGCTCCGGTTTGAAATATTGAATTTGAATTTCCAAATTTAAATTTTCATCAACTTAAAATACATTCAACGCCAAGTTAAATTGTTCAGGGCGCCTGTAATGTTTTATGGGTTCCATTAATTGTGAAGTTCTCGAATGCAATACAAGTTGGCATCTCATTTGAAAGATTGTAAAATTTCATGAGCTTTTTTGCCGTCCTTGCTTAAAATGAATGTTGTCTCTGAGGGCTCGGAGGGTGTGTAAGAAGGTCATTGACCCCGTTCTCGAGCGTGCGGTGAATCGGCCCAGAATGGATAATTCAGAATCACCGCAGCAGTCCTACATCATTCCCAATCGGAAATTCCACGCTTGATGTCTTCTTTGGTAACAGCGTTGCTTTCGTTATGATTTATGAGCGGTGCCCTCCGACTTGTAATTACCTGACGTTATTTTGTACGACTACATACAGAACATATTTCGGTCTTCACTTCTTAGTAATCAAGTAAAGACGCAATATTGTAGTTCTAAGACTTAAAATCGAAACACAATGATAGATACTAACTATTCTCACGCTGTTGTTGTATAATTAATTTAACGTATATACTGTATGACATACATAATGTGCGGAAAAAAATATTAATTTTATTCCATCACTCATTGTTTAATTATTTTTTAATTCCAACAGTTTAGAAACTATACGCAAGTCTATTAATATTTTAAAGAACAAACTCGAATTTTGTATATTTGAAGGGTAATTTCCGGAAGGTTTTTCCGGTGATTATTGTAAACATTAAGGTCACTTTTTAATGAAATAGTACACTTCTATTAAAGTACAGTTTATCATTTTAACAATGGTACACATAGGTTTAATCTTAGTAGGCAGATCATAAGTATTAAGATCCAAAAAAAAAGCAACTTCAAAAACTAAAAAGTATAAAATAATTTAATAAAGATTTAATTAAATACATCTTATATACATCTTATAGTGTTTCATCAATATTAAAGGTTTCTTTAATATTGATAAAACACTATTATTTGTATGTGCTACCTATTCATAGGTTTGAAGTCGGTGCCAAGCCAAATGTGTACGTATGAAATGGAAAAAAATATACTCCAACTCCTAACTGTTGAGGAGTTGTATCTTCCATCATCAGCTCATCATCATGAAATGATGACTACTAGGTGTAAATACTGCAATAGCTTTAGAAAAAATATTAAATACAAATTTATGGGTTCGTTTCAATTGCCTTGGGATCCCATCATCAGATTCTGATATAGTACCGATGGGACCACATGGGGAGCATACCCTTTCGAATGCAAATCACACGAATTTTCGAAGACAAAAAGAATTAAAAAATCAAGTGTAATCAGTGTATATAAAAAAACCAATCAAATTGAGAACCTTCTCCTGTTGTATGTCAGTTAAAAATAATATAAATAAACTAATGCACTATTAATTTTTCATTTATTTAACTATTAAACTCAACACTTACTACGTTTTCTAAGATTTTCAACGTGGCACTACTCAATATTTATTTCACATAACATTTATATGAATAGCATTATATTAAAAAAGATAGTATTCGAAATCCTCCTTTCCAGAAATACAAAGTCTTGTTAGACAAGCACTGTATTATTTCCATATAAAAGATTTCAACGCATTCTGATTTCTCTCACCATCATCCAAAAACAGTGTGGTACTTAATATTCCGTAACCCGTGCCCTAGTAATAATTTAGCACTTCTATTAACACAATTAACGTCTCTTTTAAACAAACACTAGGCTCCTGTTCCAGTTATCACTCATTCTATTAACGTGCTTTGTTATTTAAATAAGGTATACGCACACACTTGAATTGTCTATTTAGGTCGGTATTAGATATATCTATGCATATATATACGTACGTATAATAACAGTCTAAGTGAAATAGCGGAAACGTTATGATCGAGAATGCTTTTGATTAATTATTAATAATTAAAAATAATTGAGTTAAATTCGTATACGACATGCTACAAGAAATTTGTGTCATTCTTAATTGTGATTATGAAATTACTAGTTGTTGCCCGCGGCTCCGCTCATGTGTATGTTGGTTATCGCGGCAAATAGTAGCCTATGTGTTAGTCTAATATATAAGCTATATTACTGTAAAGTTTCATCCAAATCCATTCAGTAGTTTTTGCGTGTAACAGTAACAAACATCCATCCGAATGGATAAATGTTTACTACCTAGGCTTTACCTAAAGAATTATAACTTAAATGAATATTTAAGTCATAATTATTTAAGTAAAGCCATGCTGATTTCAACACAAATCGAACCGGTGCGAGACCGGAGGCCCAATGATGCAGAATCTTCATTAGGCGCCATGTTCTGGTCTGCATTACTGCACTGTCTGCATCCGGAATGAGTATGGTGCCAACAACTCTTGGATTCTGTTTACGCTTTCCAGTGAAACCATACAAAAAAATTTAAATATTTATTTTTCTGTGCGATGACGGTCCGATTACATTTAGTTTAATAAGATGTAACAAATTATCTTATAGGTAGTAGTAGTAGTATTTGCGACTTTATTCGTTTAGTCATTTACAAGACTTAGTCCCTGTTTCACTAGTTGCAGAAAAGTTCCAAATGGAACCCACCCACACCCATGTGGTTGGACACAATATATATGGATCAGATAAGCTATTCGAAACTTTTCTGTAACCAGTGAAACAGAATCTTAAAATTCATATCTTTATTCCTACTAAAGAAATAGGTTTTTTTGTTGAGAAAGTTACAACTAGAGTACACGTATGTGTAAAAGTGGCGTATCATCTAATAATTCTTTTTTAAATCCAAATAATACATTTTTCACTATCCTGAACGGACGTAGTTAATGTTATTTATGTTTAAACATCAAGGTTTGTTTTAAGTACAAACAACAATATACTGATTGTATTAATTCAAACGTCAGTATTCACATGCTAAAGACTAACAAGAATACATTACTGAACGAAATGAAATATAACACCGTGACGTACTCAATTTGGTGAATAAATAGAACGCACTTTAGTTTCTACCGCTGACCTTTGCTGTACAAAACACTTTTACTGAACAGTTCAAAAGTGAAATGTATAAATAGTTTTCATCGAGGATGAGTATGCACTGTAATACTTTATTGAGTCTTAGACAATTTAATAGGCTAAACATTGTTTAAAATTAGGATTAAAAACAGAGAACAGATAGTCTACTTGATGGTTAAATGGATCCCTTTTAAGATATTATCTTAGCGTATTATAAGATATTGGCATCCTGTCTACCCAGCCTGTAAGTAGCCCAATACGAAACTATGGCGGGACCTATGTTGGCTATAACTAATTATTATAAAAGATATAGGTAGTACAGCCACGCTGATTTCAGCACGAACAGGCTGGCTTGACTGGGATGGTACTACCCTCGCATAGAAAATCAACGTAAATTGACAGCGTTCGTGCTGTCGTGTTTCGTTGGTGAGTGCGAGACTGGAGGCCCAATGATGCAGAAGCAACACTAGGCCATCATGGTATAGGTCACTACGCTGCACTGTTGCATTGTCTGCATTCGCAAACATAAAAAAAAGATACACACAGAGCTCTTCACTTCTAGTGGGACTACATTTCTAAAACTCACGCTCCGCCAGCTGTCTGTCCCAATATCCCAGCTTACGATCGGCGTCTATTTGGAAATTATTATTTCGATACGCTCCATTTGCTGCGTTCATCTATAACTATTATCATAAAAAAGCTTTAAACATGAATCATAGTTTTTCTCCATGACGAAATTATGTACATTAAGTGACTGTTCATGCATTTGGTCAAATAACTACCAACTAACTGTTTCCAATTTATATTATCTTAGGTAGAGTAGATTTGGCTTTTAATATTGGTCATCAGTAGCTCATGTCATTTGCTATGTCCATCATAAGTAACAACACAAATAAATCTCCATCATGTATAGCAATGCATTATCATAATGTGAACTCCTCTTTACACATTACATTCGAGGGCAAAACGTGACCACCCCACTCGATGTCGTTGCGATAACTAAGTACTCGCAACTCGTACTTACTCCGGACAAACTTTGCAAGTATGTAGTCCAGTATACATCTTGATAACGCCCCGAATGCCATCATGAATATTCACAAATTCCCTTTCGGAATTCTCAAGATGATTGTCTGCAACAGGCATTAATTTTCGCTTTCAAATGTCAAAGTTGAAAATTGATTTACAGTCAATTGTATGCTTGAAGTTTATTGCAGTATATGATAAAAAGATTTAATTACAGGTCGACCACAGCTGAGTTACATGTTTTTTTTTACGACTAAGTGATATACATAGCCCAGTTTTCACCTAATGACAAAAAATTAATAGTATCTGCATATAAACACTCGTTTTTTCGTTGTGAACGGTATCATTTAATTTTTATTTGTACGTTGACATTGTGTGAGTAGGTTTGCCAGCACTTCTTCTGTATATGTTTCACTTCAACTCACCATGTGGTAACACCAAATAAAAGGCATAACGCTACTATTTAACTGGTTATTGGTTTTGTCAAAGTAAAACAGCGGGGTGGTTTTATTTCAAGCTTAAATACCCGATAAATTTCAAAAGTACCCAATCTCTTGTTTGCTAGGAAATAAATAAGCTTGCTTGTAATTCTTGACGAAATAGCGATATATTCGGAAATTACAAAAAAAGCATGAAACTTATAAATTCAAATAGATTCATCTAAATAACCTTTGCAACAATAATATCTGCATCTACAGCTAGAACGAATTGTACTCACGACTGTGTGGTACTGCACATCCTTCTTCCGATCAAAGCTTCAGTGAATCACGCCGTGATTGAGTTCCGCGAATCGTTGCATACCACATTACCGTTAAAACCTTTATGGTACTAAATTCCACCAACCAATGTCAAGTGATAATTCCGATGTAATTATGGCGCCTCTGAAGTTTATACGATGTTAAAATCGCTCTTTTGTTAATAATGTCTGCATTTTTGCCTGAAATGAGACTGTTAACGATCTCAAATTGTGAACTTAAAGTTTAAATTTTATTTGTACTTTAATTCTGTACTTTAAACTTGAAATGTTTTAATTAGAATATAAGATGGTATCCAGGAAACTACTGTGATGTCATGTCAGTAAGTAATTTCTGATTTACTTACCATTAACACTATAAATACCAGAATATATTTAAAGTGTTAATAACTGATTTTATGTGGTATATAACTTGAACAATATGTATAAACTTTTATTAAAATCTTTACACAGTATAAAATTAAGTCGCTTCAGCAGTCTGATCGCTTAGATCTTTTAAACTATTCAAAGGATTTTATTGCAGTTTTCAACAACATATACATATACATACATGCATATTATAGTAAAGGAAATCCGAGAATTTTAAAGCCGAAGCCGGAATTGGTCGCTAGTCGTTATTTAATAGAATTAAGTCTTTTACCGCCTGCACTGACTGCGATGAAGACTGAAATTTAAATTACATACAGCACATCAAACTAACTGACCGCCATTCATTCATAATTATAGTGTATTGTACCAAATGGGCCGGTAACAAAACAGTATCCATTTCAATCTTGCATTTGCAAGCAAAGTAATTATTATCTGTAAGTACATATACCAGTACTTTACGTAACAGACCATATAACAAACAACTAATAGGAATTAGGATGGCTAGCTAATCATTTGTCTTCTACTCAGTCTTGTTTTTGAAATGTAAACATTATCTAATTTTAGTTATAAAGTGCACGGAGCTATTATATAAGTCCAGATCCAACACACGATGACAGCTTTGAACTGCCTTTGCGCAATATCTTTGCAGCGATATGATGTTATATAAAGACGATACGCTTGCTTATTAGTGTTAGTACTTTGTGTTTACTTAGAAAAAATGTACTTAGTTTTAATATTATAAAATAAAAAAAAACAAGATACAGAACATACTTTGAACGTACTTTAACTTGTGGTCTTGCAATGATCAGGTGTACAAAAAGTTGTCTATCTGGATCAACTGCATTGTTAAAATGCTGCGTTATGTTTTTTATTAATTCGTTGATATATTGGTTACAAATAGATAATGAGTTTTTTTTCGATTATCTTAATCAGTTGCATTTTCTGTTTGCACTTTAACATACATCAGCATAACCTGTAAAATACTAAATTGGAATAAAGATCAACATAAAGTGAACTGAGATCGTCGTCGGCGTTGTATTAAAACTTGAATTTAAGAATGGTTAGTTTTAAAATATCTTATTACTAAAATTTGTAGTACGTACGTGACTTAATTACCTATTTCTAAATATTATTTTACTGACACAGTGACTGCGACCTGATAGGCGCACGTCAAAACTGTCCTATGCATAAATTGATAAATATAGAATTGAACACGCCTTTCAAACGTGTCAAGGGCCTTTTCACTTTGTAACATATTAACTCTAGGTCACTTAAAAACATTTAAAAAGTAAAGTACTGTCCACTAAAAAGTTAAAACTATTAGATAAAGATAATTTGTAAAAAGCGCTGGCGGGCACGGGTGTGTCAGCACGCGAAGGTTATCTCCATTCGGGACAGTTCACTCCTTATCTAAAAACTTACGCTTGAACCCACTTACTCTTAAGTAAATATTTGACTTAGAAAGTGCAGTTCCGTGTAACACGTTCATAGATAACACGCGTGTTTGTAATGCTCTGGAATAAACTCGCACTTTGAAAAAATAATTCCAAATGAAATACATGTTCATTGAGAAATAAACACGTTATCTCCACCCTTTACACACAACACAAGATTTATAATCAGCTTTGGATTTCTATTTTATCTCGAAAACAAAACATTTATTTAGTATGATTACAAAAAACTTTAATCTCGCCTTAAGTTGTAAGTTTAAAAAAAAAAACTTTAACGTTAAAAAGCTGCTTCAAAAATCTATGGAACTTATCCTGGTTTGAAATGATTCGAGTTTTGTTATTTAAAAAGTTCTTCAAAGCTTCTTTTAATTCTAAGAAATAGATAAGTTATAACAAGGAAATGAATAACATTTTAAATATGACTGTAATAATAGTTCATAGTGGCATTTAGAAGATCAAAATACAAAAGGTTGTCAGTACTCGGTCAAGATTGCAATACTTGGAATGTTATTTTGTACCATGGTAGTCTCTTATAGAAATACGAATCCTAACAATATAGGAAGGTAGTTTGATACATAAGACATAATTACGTTGGTACTTGTAAGATTAATCTGTGTACAAAGATCTTGTAACGGTACCGGTGTCGAGCTGTCCATTCCAATGAAAATCATCTCAATCGCGTCACGTCACTGTTGTGCGCACATTAATATGTAATTATTTACAGTACATGTACGTCACTCAAGTATATTGTAGAGTATCCTTAATGGTACTGTCAATAATGATCCTCTGCGTTTTTGTGTCTACTACAATCATGCTGTAGGCGACAAAAAATACAACATTGATTAGTGATAAAAACCCGGGCCTAATATTAAATGCTTTGTGTTTTTTTTTAATATTATTTTTCTTATAAATATAAAAAATATACGACAACATTTATAAGATTTATAAAAAATAACACTTCCATCTCTGAGGAAATATGAAGAACGTAATCTCGACCAGTCTAATGTTATTCTTATTAGTGACGCAAACGCATAATTTAACGTCTCACTGAACACGAGTACAAACAAACGGAATGGTTTGATTTGACTTTAAGAGAAGAAATTGAAGTCTTATCTCAAATGAATAGTGTAATATATTTATAACTATATTCATGCATATTTTGTACTTATATTTTACAAGGTAATAGCCATCACTGCCGCGTAAGATAGGCAATTCATTCACAGAGGTCACGCTGTATGTTAAATAATATTAGTTTAAAGATACACTCGTTACACACGTACACTTTTGCCTTAGGCTGTGTGATATAACCTGGACACAATGACTGGTAATATTCTCACGATCCTTTGTCCTGTTATAATAAGGTAGCTATTGTCGTGGATACGCTTGAGAGACTCGTCATGACCACCCTCAGGATTCCGCTGCGACGCGATAAGAATTTAGATTGCTTTCTTCGTTTCAATAGATGATTTAATAACTAATAGTGTATGCTTGAGCGAACATGAGCATAACCCTTAAGGCACTTTATACTTTAAACGACAACGATGTCACATACCGTGGGACCGCATATCAGTGTCGTTATTAATTAGGCTGACGGAATTCACCCTTGAAAGTGATTACTTTAACCTACTTTACAGTGTAACAAGATACACGAACGGTTGTTCCTTGTTTTTTTGGTACAGTCAAATAAAACCGTTTCATAACTTAGATTGAAAAAAGCTTATAAACTATAGAATTGAAATTTTAACTGTAGATTGAAAAATAGATATACATATAGATATAGGATTGTTAATTAGGTGTTTATTGTCAGTGCACGGGTGATAATTTATTCTCTCTTTCTTTGTTCAGATCGAGCGGTTGGCGCAATACGAGCGGCTGGTAGGTGGAGGATGCGCGCGTCGTCGCGCGGCGCGTCTTTCGGACCTGGAACGCGTGCAGGATCTATTTCCGCACGATTACCTAGCGCTGCACGATGCAGACGCGCCCGCGGCATTGGCCTCGCATCATGCACAGGTAATTTCATCATATAAGATACACTTATTAAAAAAATCACTCCGTAAATATTACCAAAAAGTGGACAAAACTGTAACTCCAATATGACCTAAAAATACGAGATAAAACTGAAATTCTATACTGATTACACATTTATACATAGTAAATTTTGTAGTCGCCATCGGCAGTAATTTTAAACTAATTGGGTATCACAGCCAAGCATTTTCAAACACGTTTATTTCCGCTATACGCATATGTCTTGAGCACAGATTAAAAAACATGACATAACTCTGTTCCAGAAACAAAAGAGCCTACGAAAACGACCGAGCTTGGATATCGGAGGCCCAATCAGTGCCAGCAGCACAAATCTTTCACCTCGAACGTTCATCATGGAAGCACCTGTCCAGCTTAGCCCTCTAGGCACTACCTCCCCACCGTTAGACCGCCATTTATTCCTCTTCAGTGATTTAGTACTCGTTGGAAAATCGAGAGGGACAAACTGCTTCAAATTAAAGGAGAGTGTTAGACTTGCCGAAATATGGTTATCGTTGAATGACGGCGATGACACAGGTTTTCTATTTGGATGGCCGACTGTCAACGGTGTTGCAAACTATCTTGCCACTTATCCCACCCAGGCTGCAAGAGACACTTGGTATAGGTACGTACATAAATACTGTTTCGAAACTAATGATAGATCCAAACTGGTGCTCCGCATGTCACCGATATGGAGTTCGTTACAATTTTTGATGATTCTGTTACTTAATATTAAAATGTATGTTTTTGCAGGAAAATTCAAAATGCCTTAACCGCTCAACTGGCCACAGAACCAAAGTCTACAAATATACAAATTTTCTACAAAGATATGACGAGTTCGATTGAATTTGTAAGTATTTACTTGTCTATCAGCGTATAATAGCTCATCATAACACAATAATACTTAGATGATCCATTTACATACATCTTTTGTTAAAAGTCTTTACGTTCTTGCAGTGTAAGACAGTGTCTGTGAATCCAGACATGAGCGCACGTTGCGTCGTTCGTCAGGCGTTGCACGTTCTCCAGAATGGTAGTACAGAAGCAGAAGATCATGAAGCAGAGGGGGATAATGAGAGTGACGGGAGATGGGGAGCTGTTAATGAATTCAGTCTCTGTGTGAGAACGGGAAGAGATGCACCCCCAACACCACTACGTGGCATTGAAAGGCCTCACGCTATACAGGTAAAATACTCTAAAGCTATTACGGCAAACAATTAAATAAAGTTAATACATGTTAAAGTAAAAGTTTTAAACAATATAATTTGTGTGCATAAAATATTAATTAACTTGTTCATGATTATTACGTCAAAATAATTTAATTATATAATTACAAATGAATTTATAATTAAATAACTTAATTATGTAATTTTAAATATTATATTTTTAATTTTGTGGCTGGTCGTATAAAACTTAGTGAGCCACTGAATGTCGTGTGATGAATTTAATTAACTTTTTACTTTTGATTTCGAATATTGTCACTACTTTAGAGCTTTGGTTTAAAAATTAAGATTTCTGTTACAATGAACTGAATTAATGAACTCTTGACGCTATAGGTGCTTCAGTTACATTTTTAAACAAAATCTTTTTTTTTTCATTTCAGATGTCTAGAATAAGGCAAACGCTATCAAATGAAGATGGATTTGACTTGGAGCACGTTAATGCGAAAAATAATCCTTGTGGACTGGTATTCGAACTGCGTAAGAAGAACCAAGGATTAAAAAAGTAAGCATATACCTACAAATAAATTGTTCAAAAGGAATGCAAGTTACATTTTTTAAGCTTTATTTAATAAAGAATGTACAGCTTTGTCAGAGTGTGAATACGATTTATGTCGGTATAATGTCTGACCTGGCAACACTATAGGATACATCTGACTTGATTGTATATTATGACCACACCATCTACCCACGCGAGACAATATTTTTATTTTCACGTTCTTTCTGTGCACGGCTTCAAATATAATAATATATCTTCTTTTCAATTGTGATAATGAGTTGATGAAATAAATCTGTGGTTGAGTTGAGTTATATGAATTAAAATAATAATCGGGTATACAATAGAGTAGCTTATATAATAATACAGCTAGATTGATCTATCCTGAAAGGAAATAGTATGATAGAAGTTACAGAATTTTTTCTTTCGAAATATTGCCATTCAATTTTTAGTTAGAGAATAGTCTACTTCTGTATTACTTCTATGTCTATGAATAATGTAGGGCATTCACATAGTGTTCAAATGAAATGTCCAACCTTAATTAAAAATAACAGTAACAATATTTACATATAAGCGTCAAAAAAACTCCACATCTTCACCTACTGGTAGCGTCCCCAAAAGACTAGCAGCATTACCACATTTTTTAAAATTTTAAACTTGACTCAGACCTGAAAATATTATGACTATTATTGTATTCAGTGTAAGCAGACTTTAACCTCTTGGCTCTTTGTTCACCAGCGGCAATCCAGGCGGACGTGGTCTACGTCTACTCCGCCGAGGAGGTCGATTATTCGGCGTGGCACTAACGCGCTTGTGCGGCGGCGTCGTGCCACCAGCGCTCATGCTAGCTTTGAGGAGACTTCGAGCGCTCGCGCCTAATACACATGGAGTCTTCCGCAGGAGTGCTAATGCTAAAGCTCTGAGACTATTGAGAGATAAGGTAAGATTATTTAAGATAATGTTTATATCACAAATTATGTAAAATTGTATGTCATAAGGCACTTCACAGTGAAAATATCGAATTATATATAATGTATGCATGACATACTGGTTTTGCATAAATTTATTGGTGCAGTGTATCTATGGCCTTAACCATGGGAGAGCCACGCTTCGGCATGAATGGGCCGGCTCGACCGGAGTGATACCACGGCCTCACAGAGAACCGGTGTGAAATAGCGCTTATGCTGTGTTTCTCCCAGTGAGTGAGGATACCGGAGGCCCATACCCCAACCCCTCCCCACATCACTTTCCCCATCCCCCAAAGGTCGGCAACGCACTTGTGACGCCTCTGGTGTTGCGGGTGTCTATAGGCGGCGGTAATCGCTTACCATCAGGTGATATGTCTGCTCGTTTGTCGCCTATATCAAACAAAACAAAACCCTCACCTGAGAGGAGACTTGAGCCCAGCAGTGGGACATTATGGGTTATTGATAATTGGTGTAGAAACTTGATGGTATTTTTATTAAAGTAACTTAGTTTTAAATATATTTTCTTACTAATTATAAATTAAATTATCTGTTTTAATAAACCAGTAGTAAAAGTACTTGATTGTCTAATAAAAAGAAATGCGTCCCCAACTCCGAGGGCCAAAAATGCCATAAAATTTAACTTAGAATTCCATACATACCGCTACTAAACCATTCGTAAGGAAAAGAAGCTTTAATGCCTGCATTTTTAATGAAGTCTAACTGTAGTGGCCTTTGTAAAGAACTTCGTTTATAGCATTTTAAATAACAAAACTTAAAGCGAGAATCTAAAGGAGATACTCAGTACAAGACGGGATAAGGGACAGATGCACATACTTGTCAAACCACGATCACGATGCTTAGACCACAATTATGTTGTTTTGTAAACAGAAGAGATATCAAATTTATTTACAGTAATAGAATAGCAAGACTATGAAAACTATGGGAGAGCTCTGCTTCGGCATGAATGGGCCGGCTCGACCGGAGCAGAAAACCGGTGTGAAACCCCTCCCCCATCTGCCTCCCCATCTCCTAAAGAGCGGCAGTGCACTTGTGACGCCTCTGGTGTTGCTGTGTGTACAAGGGCAAAAATGATCCAAAACTCAGTGTTTTTAATAAGAACTCATAAGGGGCGTAAATTATCTCTACACCATTCTTCAGCTTATCATCATCTTCTATGGTTGTCTTAACAAGATTGTTTTTGATTGATTTTTAACAGTTGGATACATTGGGGCCATGGGCAGAGGGATGTCCAGAGCTGGAACGAGCACCAGTGCTGCTTTTGGCTGCACTCGTCAAGGAATTTTTCCGGGCTTTACCACAGCCACTACTCGCATCTGAATTATACCCTGCATGGCTACAAGTACTCAGTAAGTATTTTTTCCGATCACGATGATATTCATCGTCGAAAATATAAAATTGGTGGCAAATTTTTCAAACTTTTTTTTTGTTACAGCATTATCGCAAAACGAGAAAGTGGCAGCTGTTCGGTCTCTATTGCTGAAGCTACCTAAATCGCACTATACAATGTTGATGTACTTTATCTGCCTTCTTCAAGCTATCGCCAAGAAATCCAGCATAAACCTCATGTGCCCCATGAACTTAGGTGTATGTGTAGGACCAAGTCTTCTTTGGCCCAATACACCCTGTGACAAAGCTCCCAAAGCAGTGCCAATGGTTGTAGAACTCTTAATAATTAAAGCTGAAGCTTTATTTGGACCTCAGATTATAGGTCTTTTGGGTAATGGCAATCCTGAAACCTCAAATGCTTTATTGGATTCGGGAGCTGAAGAAAGCGACAGTTTACATTCTGTTGGTATATCTTTAGACTCCATGGAATTGTCTACGCCACGTAAGGAAAAATTATCACTAAGTCGAGATTCGGGTCTTACACTTTCGGAAGATGATTCGAATAGCAACGGAGGTAATAGTCCTGCACCACGAAATATCCTCCATAGTTTATCGGCGCCAACGTGCAATATGCAGCAGAATTCTAAACTAATGATGCAGTACTCTACCGATAACCATAACGGAAACAGACTTCCTCAGATTGCTCAGAGGCAGAACGTTTATTCCAACAAATCCGATCTTTACAATACTGTCAACGAAGAATTATATACAACGCCGTATTTAGGAGAGCGCTACGTACATAATTCTATTAACATAGGAATCTCTAACGGTATAGATGAAAGAAATTATGTATCCAAAACGGCTCTTCAGCGTTCAACAGCTGATATATACGAACAAAGTCCTGCAAAATATATAACGGGCTTAGAGCCCCAAAAACCACCGAGAAGTAATGTTTCTAAGGCAGCCCGCACATCGAAAGTTTACAGCATGTTTGCTGAAACTCAGGAAGCAAATAAAAATGAAGCTAATAAAAATTTTAACCGAGCCAAGAGTTCAGACAATCTTTTAGAATCGAAACAAGAAAATATCGACAATAAACGGGACCTGGTTTCTAGTCAAGAAAATATAGTTTACAGCAATATCCATGATCTAGCATTGTTCACAGAAAATATTCACAGACAAAATCAGTATCAGACGCATTCAGAAACAGTATCTAACACGAACTATGCACGAGTGTACACAGGCTGGGAGAAAAAGAGCGCTAATTATAACAATAAGCCTAGTAACTGCCCTTCAGAGAGCATTTATGGACTTATGACTAATATCCAAGGTGAGACCTCGCAAAGCAAAGTAGATGGAAATGTTACACCGGCAGCCACCATTTTTACAAGAAATGACTGGACTCGTCAAGCAGCGAGGACAAAAAGTTTAGAAGTAAGCGAAGAGATAAATTCTAATTCTGAAAAAATGCGCAATGGTAACTACGAAGTTAATGTTACAAATTGTTGTCGAAAACGACGATTTGATCCAGCACATATGTGCACAAAAAGCTGCTCTGTACAGCCAAACTCAAACAGGGAACAGGATAAACACATGAACCCGTTACAAAATTCATATTCATACGTTGAAAATATCCATAATAATAACACTGAAGAAAACAAGAAATCAAGACTACGTAATTACAATACCAATAAACTCAATCAATCTAAGTCGTTGGCGAACATTATACTTCAAAGTGACTCCAGCAGTAGTGACACGCTGTATCAGCCACAAAATTCTTATAGCACTAGATCAGCTGAGTCACCAGCAAGTGAGAACTCCTTTGAAAATTGCTACACAACACAATACATTGACCCTCTCTATACGTCAGTGTATAACCGCCGAAGGGACATTTTTCACGACATGAAGTCGACCAACATGTTCCCTTCTGATATTTACAAAGCGACGCCGACAGCCGTTCAACCCGAGTACAATAACTCGGAGAAAGAGCACACCAAGAAACCGCCACATATGCCTCCACCAGTCCCACCACGGAAAATCGTGTACCAAAGGGTACTCAAAAAGTTCCAACCAGTGCACGTAAATAAGGATGACAAGAATTTGCGATCTAAATCTGTGCCCAGACTTTACAGGGAGCCATCGAACGGTGCTGATAAAAAGGGGCAAAACAATGTTATTGCTCTGGACGGCTCTGAATCAGATACCGAGTCTGAATCATACGTGTAAACGCTGAATAAGCACAAATATAACATTCGTTATTTAAAAGAAAATATATTTTAAAATAATAATAGAACATTGTGTCAAATTAATAATACGATCTGTTTTGAACAAAATTTGTTAGAAACTTAGAATAATCTCGACCTTAGATTTTTAATGTTTTGATCCAGTTTGTATACTACTTATTAATGTTAGGACGCTATAACTTTGTAGCGACTCGTTAAGGAATATATTGTGAATCCCGCCTTGAAAATGATAATATGTGACCATAACCAGAGTTGTTTTGGTGATGTAATTCCAAAGACGTAAGAATAGTTTCAAACTTAATGGTATTATGTAGATGGACGTATCGATGGGATGTTTATTATTTTGTCCTTAATCATTTGTTTAAGTTAGGACGTTTATATGCCAATCATTCGCTAATAACATTAGATATTTGACGTAGTGTACCTAACAATAGATGTTTATAACATTTCTACTGATTGTATGTTAAATACTTTTTTATAGATTGATTAAAACTAAACCAACCACAGAACATATAATTTAAATTATTGTCATTGATTATAATACTTTTAAATGAAATATAATTTAATATAAAAACTTATAAAAAACGTTGACTTGGAATGTAACACTTATTTTATATTCCTATTTTATATGCCTAACGATGGATATAAAATAAACGGACTTTCATGTGTCATTTATATCTGAATATATAGATATTATTAATTAAAATATACCTGTGTATATAATGTATGATATATTGTACCTACACTTATATGAAAAGTATATTAAATGGTTTTAATTAAACTGTTTTTTTGTGAAGGCACCTTTCCCGATGCCTTGAAAAAGTCAATAGTAAAACCATTACATAAAAAATCGGATAAGGAGCAAAAAGAAAACTATAGACCTATATCTCTCATCTCAATATTTTCAAAAATATTGGAATCATATATTTATGGGGAACTTAGTACGTACGTGGAAAAACATAGAATACTTTGTAATGAACAGAAAGGTTTTAGAAAAAACAAAACCATTAACATGGCAATTTACGACTTTTTGTACACAGTAATGACAAACGTAGATAAAAATAATCCAGTTTGTGCTATTTTTTGTGACATGTCGCAGGCATTTGATTATGTGCAGCACGATATATTGTTACAAAAGCTTGAGGCTTACGGTATTCGAGGAAATGTCAAAAATCTCTTACAATCTTATTTACATGGTAGAAAACAAGTGACAGAAATCAAAAGAATAAATAGTGACACTAAACGAGAGGAAATATTCTTGTCTGATGAACGCACTGTTGTGAATGGTGTACCTCAAGGAAGTGTAATGGGGCCTTCTCTCTTTATACTTTATATAAATGACTTTCCGAGATCAATTAATTACCCTGTAACGCTATTCGCAGATGACAGCACAATTGCCATACCTTGTACAGACCGAGATATGTATGAAGGAGAAATAAACAACGCGTTAAATAAAACAATACAATGGTTAAATAACAATAACCTTAAAATAAATATTAATAAAACAGTAATTATACATTTTAGGCAACGTGCATTGACATATACTAAATTTGACATTAAATATCAGAATAATAATATTGACACTGTTAATACAACAAAGTTTCTAGGTTTAACGATTGACTATAGCTTAAATTGGAAGATGCACATTGAAACTATTTGTAAAAAAATTACTAGCAGTGCATTTGCTTTATATACCTTGTCGTCGACGCTTAATATAGATGCTTTGCTAACAGCATATTATGGACTAACTGAATCTGTTTTGAGATACGGGATAATATTTTGGGGTAACTCAACCAACAAGGAAATTGCATTTAAAGCCCAAAAGCGATGTCTACGGTCAATGTTTAGATTGGAGATCACAGACTCTTGCAAGCCGTATTTCATATGCTATAAGATTCTTACACTGCCGTCTCTTTATATTTTAGAAACGGCTTTATTTGTCAAAACGAATTCAAGCCTGTTTCCGCGTATGGCAGATGTTGTTCCTCGAAATAGGCGCGATAAAAATAAACTTTGTCTGCATACCTCTAGGACTGCATTTATGCGCAAAAGTGTTATTTGCATGGCTCCAATTGTTTATAACAAACTTCCTAACAGTTGGAAAAATCTTGACAGCCAAGCGTTTAAGCAAAAAGTCAAAGCGTTCCTTGTCGAAAAGGCCTATTATAATGTAAGTGACTTTTTAAATGATACATTAGATTTGACATAAGTAAGTGTCCAGGTAAATGCTTTATTTATTGTATATCATAATTAATTGACATAATTGATCTGGACATTCAATATTATTTGACTTAATTGATTTGACATTGTATACAAATTTTGCAAATTTATATAATATATTTATACTCATATAGGATTAACTGTTAATATCGGGTTAATGTTGGAAATGATCGGTGATTGGAATTGAAATTTATTCATACTTAATTATAATTATATTCGCAAGCCCATGGTATGTGGCAAACATGTCTTGAGCCTTCTCCAAAACTATATCTTACATGCGATTATTTATTGTATGTACACATGTGTTTGAGCGAATAAATGAATCTTATCTTATCTTATCTTATCTTATCTTAATTACATAATTATTTCTTACTAAAGAATAACTAGTTGGCATTAATATGAAATGGACTTAATTACGTAAAAGGACCCTATAATCTTATTTGATTAACTAATTAATTAAATAATACACAGAGTTAGAATCCAACTTAGCTATCATTTTCTAAGCATCAGTAAGTTTAATATTTACTAACTGCTCTTGTCTTTCCATTACAAATCAGACATGTCAAATACTTAGGTGTTATCTTAGATGAGAGACTATCTTGGGAACCCCATATAAATCTTATTATTGATCGCAATAGGAAGATAATTTGGGTTTTCAAAAACTTAGACATGTCGTGGAGTTTTCTTTACTTCGTGATATATACGAGTATTACGCCTTAGTTCAATCGATACTTGGATACTGTGTAGGGGTCTCGGGTGGTGCTTGTAAAACCCATTTGATACAACTGGAAAGGGCTCAGAGGTCTTTACTGAAGGTAATGACTTTTAAGCCCTATAGATATCCGACTAAACAGCTCCATGAAAATTGCGAACTACTAAACAATTGTATATATTAAAAACTAGCTGAACACCGCGGTGTTACCCGAGGTTGTTGTTGTACCACGAGTAACGCCGCGGGACAAATTTAGTCTTAAAAAAGTAGCCTAAGTTACTCCCTGGATCATCAGCTACCTGCCAGTGAAAGTACCGTCAAAATCCGGCCAGCAGTTCCAGAGATTACCTGGAACAAACAGCCTGACATCGAACATGACCCTGAACCATTACACAGCTTTCTTCTTCTTCTCTACTATCAGCATCCAAAAGCAGAACATTTTCTTTCTTCTACTAGAAAACATAACGGATGTTTCCAAATGATATCATTTGGGGCCAAAGAAGTCATTTTATGCCTTTTTTCAAAATTGGTATCATCAAATAGGGAGCATTATGGCTGAGCCACAATGGCAACCTTCATTACTTCAAATATACTTTTTTGGTGATCATGACCAAAAGAGAGAGACTGTTTGGACAGTTGCAAAAGTTACTACATTAACATAATAGGTATATTTTAGACTGAGGTTGCTGTTGAGTCTGTTCCTCCTAAGGGGCAAAAGAGTTGAAATTAAAAGCCTGCTGGAGAACATTACGGTCGTTTTAACGCCCCTACGTCTAGGGAAGTTGAGGTTCTTAAGTCAGGAGTTTAAAAGAGAGACATTGTTCTGCACAGTAGAGACAATAGAGTGATACGAATCAGTGAGACACATCTTCCTTATGGCGCAGTTCAGTACCCTCTGATATTTTGGCATGGAGAAGGTGGCTTTCAAATCAATATCGCTCAATGTGACTTACAGAGTTGGTTATCCTCCAACCCGAAAGAAAAACTAAAAATGATGTTTACAGAGAGGTTTTAAAAAACTTATATTCGTCGTATTCATTGGTTTTAAAAATTCGTCTAGATATTGATTGTTTTTTTACCTTTCATTAGGAATTTAGCTTTTTCGAATATAATTAAAAACAAGTACAATTTTAACAAAAATAAAACGACTTCAAGGTTTGACTCGATTTCTCTTGGACGCCATCATCAAATATGAATGTCCTTATTATTTAATTTAATTACCACCGTTGGGACATCTCCTTTCCATTAAAAAAAGTATCATCAAAATCGGTTTATAAGCGATATAATAATATAATACGAAGTTATCCACGAACACAAATAAAAAATGTATATATGCTGTCGAATTGAGAAACCTCCTCCTTTTTTTGAAGTCGGTTAATTATGTGCAAATACCTAACTCAACGCATACGAAGTCGCGGGCGCCCGCTAATATAATATATAGGGCATTGCATTTTAGTTTGCCTTCTTCTTCTCATCCGGTACGATCAGAACGATCGTGATCACTATATAGTATTGAGATATGTGACGCGTTTCGCAACCATTTCCCACTGCTGCCTGTTCGAGGTCATCTATCTACATATATATAAGAGGAAGGTGACTGACGTAACCAGAGATCAACGCACAGCCCAAACCGCTGAACATAGAATCCTGAAATTTTGCATATAGGTTCTTTATATAACGTAAGTGAGCACTAAGAAAGGAATTTTAGAAATTCCACCCCTAAGAGGGTAAATCAGGGGAAGAAAGTCTGCGTGAGCGAAGCCGCGTGCCAAAACCAGTGATTAATAAAATGCGAATGTGTCAGTTGTTTGTCTGTGACCTGTTTTTTTTTTTTGAATTTATTATTAAACGGAATAGTCCCGGAAAAAGAATAGTATTAATCCTCCATATCATCCATTAAGTAGATAAAAAGGAGGGTGTAATGGTAAATCAATAGATGCTGAACTGGTTTCAATGAAATAAAATAAATGGCATGGAGATAATTCCAGTCGTAGGTAAGTATATAGAACAGTTTTTATCCCCGATATAATCCCATAGTTAGGAAATATTTCATGGCTAAACAGCTGAACCAATTTAAAGGAAATTGGTCATGGAGATACTTTATTCTTAATTCTTCTTTAAGGAATATGCGATACTTTTACGTTCTAGTAAAAGTACATAACTTTTTTTATGTTTTAAGTCAACTAACCTGTAATACATCCTGTGTCGCGGGGGACTTGATAAATATATATGAAACGAACACAAAAAACACCCAGTTGTCGCGTGTAGGATTTGAACCTACGACCTTGGCGAAGTAGAAAGCGGTGCGTAAACTAAAACATACAAGTGGAAAAAAAAACAACAAAATCGATTGAAAATAATTTAATATTTCTTTATAAAATTATCATAATATACTCTCATCATCATTATCATCACAGTCATAACTAAAACGAACCTAAACAGCAAATTACCTTATAAAACTGGTGATTACTGATTAATCATAAGTAGTATTTAAATATTTCATTTATATACAAAAATTCTAACAATCCAAAAATAGCTTAGTCATGTTGAAGACTTCACATTTTTTTATTTTCAATGTAATATGAGAAACAATAAATATTTTTGCATTTTTTTGTACCCTGTACTTAATGTTACATACGTATCAATGCTGCTCGACAATTTTCATTCGATTTAACTACTACAAAATCTCTAGGTGAATAAAATTTTAGTTTAAAGTAAATTCTCAATGCGATACTTAAAATCATAACGTTTCAGATACCCTGCTACTGATTTACCTAAGACCCGACAAGATACGCTACACTGTACTACTATTCAGAATTTCATTGCATTTACCAAATTCAAGAAACGTTTTAAACATTTAATTTAATTGTCCTCTCTTGACTTTCAGAATACTTTTTGTTTGACGTAATGTAACTAATGTCAATAGCAGGAGGAGGTTCGCTTCAATCTTGTATATATTATGTCGCAGAAAACTAGTTCAATTAGCCGTTCAATCAACGGCCTAGCCTACACTAGCTCTTTATTAAACAGCGCCGTTTTACTAACGGTTAGGTTATGTTAGGTTAAGTTTTTATTTCTATTAAAACAAAAAAAAATGCACCACATCTGTAGATAGAAAGCTAAAGAATTATGTGCCGTTTGACACCAACCGTCCAAAATTTAATCGATTCAAAAATTCTTAAAAGTATATTTAATTATTAACTAACTTCATTACTAATTTTAAATATCTTCACATAGATATATTTACAATCGATCGATTATAATCGATAATACTTCGCTTTTTGTGTAGGAGTCCAATTTTTTATTACAATCAATCTGAATACTTGCTTGGGTCACAGGCATGGTAAATCAAACCAAACCAACCTTTGATCTGGTCACGTTTTAGAGATAAGCAATAGGGTAAAATTAAGTCATTGACCAACTATTTATAACGCTTTTTAAGCTCGCTACCGTTATTTTAAAAACTTCAAACTTACTTCATTATGCTAATGTAGGTAACGCTCAGATTACAAAATAAAGCTTTTTTTGTAATCTAAGATGTAACGTATTAAAAAAAAATCATTGTATTTTACTAATAGTCGCAGTCGCATTAATAAAATATTTCATTTGTGTCTATTAAAAGATACATTTTTTTGATGACAGTCTCAGTATTGTCAATTTATCTATAAATGGAATGTTTTAAATTAATATTAATAAAAACCACAAAAGGAACATCAGTACTTGATTAATAGCGTTGATTGAAATCTATACTTGTGAAATGTACAACGGTAATCTGTACACAATATGAACTGTTTAAAACATGTAATATGGCGATTTAATACAAACTTAAAATAACTTATATTTAAGAATACCTTAGTCGACGATATATTTCAGCCGAATTAAGTCGGGATTCACAGCATAAGTTATTATGATAGAACAGCTTATTAAATTAATCCATTCCTGTAATGAATCCTTCCTTGTCTTGTCACGATACCATGCAAGTCCTGCAGCATGGGATGAATTTATTTACGAAGCTATCTTCTATGTCTTAGGTGCAACCGTAACAGTGGTGTCCGTATTATTCTCCTCTCTGGTCTCTGGTGGTCTTTTGTCCTCTTCATCCTCGACAGGAGCCACGTAGTTCCATGATTGTGTCACGCCAGTACCAAACAAGATGAAGTAGCACGCTGATGCGATGTATAACGACGCTCCTGTTATAAATACTGGTCGCCACTCCGCGAAACCGTTCTGTAATCACAGATAGAGGCAATTTTATTAAACAGTTAAAAGTATGTAAGAGCCTTTGTGTCTCGCATGGTATTAGCTCAAAAATGAATTACCTACTAATATGTTTGTAGCTACTACTTCAAATTACCTTCAATAATAACCAAGGAACTCCATTTTCTCACACGTTTAATGTGTACGATGTAGAAATATCCATTTAACTAACTATTGCATTGCTCCTTGCATTCTTAATCTCCAATTTAATAATAAAAGAACAGATTTTACTTATCACAAAACAATTTGTTGGAAAATTAAGAAGACTTACCCCATTTTTAGTGAAGTAAGCAGTCACGAGTGGCGTAACAAATCCGGCAGTGTTACCAATTCCATTGGCAATACCATATAGAGTACCGGCAAAGTTTGGTGCCAAATCCTGACAGTTCACAAGATTGGTAAGTGTAGCAGCTCCATTTGAACCCATGGAGAATGTGATGAGAGCTACAGAAAGGATGGGCGCACAACCAGTGTAACCCAGCGCGATTAGGAGAAGACCAGGCACGACGTGAGAGAAGAGACAGAAGAACTTCCTCATGAACGTCGTCGAGACTACGTTTTGTTTCACGATCCTGTAATACAATAATAATAATTAGGTCAACAAAATAAATGAAAAAATAGTCAAAGCGAATATAAACCCATCAGAATAGCTAAAATCCATTCCTAACAAGTTGAGGTTTCTAATATAGCTTATACTGGCTCTAAAGAAAATAAATGCGGTACATTCTCTTTTTTTAACTGTCCTGTGTAATAAAAGGGGAAATATTGTTTATTTGATAAATGATGATGTAATTATTTTTTCTTAATATGGCGAGGAATTTGTTTCGCTATGCGTTGCATTATGGCATCATTTCTTATTCATTGTAAGTACAGGAACGACTTAACAGATTAAATACTATTAGCAAAAATACTGACAAATAAAATCTTGACTTAAATTATTGTGTTTTATAAACGCGGTTCTACGTAGAATATACCCACTCTCTTGCTTTTAGGAAAAAATAAAATCAAACTTGAAGAAAATTACAAGATTTGTATAGGTACTATTTATATAAAAAAATACAATGTTGGCTCAACGAAACGGAAAATTCCAAGGAACATTTTCTAAACAAACGAAACCGCATAGTAATGTTCTTCTATTGTTGTCCATTAAAGATAAAACCCTAGCAAGAAGTAGGTATATATGTATAATCACAATTGCTTCACAATGACGTCGCATGTGCTTTGAACATCTTTAAAGATACACATAGAATTTTACGGAGTAATGCAGTAAAATACATAAAATTATTATGGAATTAATCTTAACTTGAGTACTTATGTGTAATGACGTAATGTTGTTAACATATTTGCGGCAATGGTTCTAATCAAGCCTCGTATCGCATCGTAGCGAAAAACCGATGTGAATAAGCCTTAAAAACTTAAACAATGGTGTCTAATTTAAATATAATCCGGTTTGGTACCTGTCACCGATGGCTCCGAATATGAGAGAGAATATCATTCTGGCGAGATACGGCAATGAGGACAGTGTTCCGGTAGACGTTAGGTTGAAACCGAGAGCGCTTGACACGAATTTGGGTGCGGCTGTCATCACAAAGTACAAGCCCCAGTTGCTGCCGTAGTGTAATACGACCATGGCGAGGAAGGGGAATGAAGTCAACATTTTTCTGAACGGCGGTACGGTCTGAAAGAATACATTTTATATACATTAAATATAACTATATACTTGGACGAAAAAGCAAACAGGTTAATGGCATTACCCACATACCTAATATATGCACTTGGGATCTTAAAGCTTTTACAGGAACTACTATCCTAACAATTATTGAGTCTACCCAAAAACCCCACTTTACAGAGTGTTGTAAAAACGTTCATTTTCGTTATTAGCATCGTAATATTAAAACTAATTAAAAGTTATATTTTGTACCTAATCTTCATATTATATAACCTATTTATATAAAAGCGAAATACCACTCACAGATTAATCACCAAATCTCAAAGACTATAGCACCTGCAAACTTGAAATTTGGTAGGTAGGTTTCTTATTTTACGAAACTCCACCCCTAAGGCGATAAAACGGGGGTTAGAAGTTTGAATGAAAGTCCTATGTTTTTTAAGTAAGAGACTTAAAATTTAAAATGTATGCTCTATAGATGGTGGTGTATACTAATAATGTATCTATATAAAAAAAAACATGTGCAAAAACTAACTCCACCCGTACGAATTTGCGAGCAGCCGCTAGTCTTTACAAATAAATAAAATTGGAGTGTCTGTTTGTATACTATAATAACCGCTTTTTACTAAATGCTTATGTATGTATACACGGTACATATACCAAAAATGTAGTATTTTTTTATTGTCTGTCTGTCTGTCTGTTTGTTCCGGGTAATCTCTGGAACGGCTGCACCGATTTTGACGGGACTTTCATTGGCAGGTAGCTAATGATCCAGGAAGTAACTTAGGCTATATTTTTTTAGACTAACTTTGTCCGGCGGCGTTACTCGCGGTACAACAATAACCACGGGTAACATCGCGGAGTTCAGCTAGTCTCTAATACATTTCATACAGTCATTTACACACTACAGTCTACGTCACTCTGCTAATGGCGAGCCTGTTATATTCGACTTGGCATGATTCAGAATACGTGTCGCGCCATTAAAAATTTCTTATCAATACAATATTCAGAAAGTTACGTCTCGACAATATAAACATAACAGACATTGCAATTTAGGCTAAGGAAATATTATTATATTTTGTTAAAGTGGTTCTTATTCAAATAATTAAATGCAATAACGTAGATATCTAACCTTAACATTGCAGTAAAATCCTTCACCGAATGCCAATTAAGATGCAAAATCAATATTTAATAGAGAATCTTAAGAGTAATAGTTAAAACTAAAACCGATTGTTGACCTCAAAACTGTTGCCCCTGACGTATGCCGGAACTAAAAAAAACATCTTAAAATGGTATTTAATTTCACATTTTAATATTATTATTTTTTTCCTCCTACGCGAAAAACGAAAAACATCTCACGATTTTAATGAGTTCAAGTTGTTGAAATCAAAAAATATCACGTAGAGAGGTACTTTACTTTGAGATCTGATGTAGTGTAAGTTGGTATTACTTACAATGTGATTTTTTTGGAACAAGTTACAAACTGTGTTAAAAAGTTCAAATAATAGTCATAAGTAAAATACCGTATTTTACATATTTCAGAAGCGGTTGGACGGTGGGCGTCATCTCAAGCTCAACTTATGCGCTTTTATAATCTTTGTCTTTCATCTTTGTAGCCGTTTTGGCATTAAATATCACAAAAAAAGTAACTAAAACAAGAAAGCATCATCGTTAGGTGCTCTCATTCCTGTATTTTCCTTTGTAGATTTATGTTCGAATTCAAGCTGTCAAACTGGTGAAGTACATACACACTATAAGATGAAGTTAAAGGGTGGCCAATAGAGTTATAAAGGCAAAGTTGCATGTGTTCATGGGTACAACAGTCAAGTGCTTGTCAAGGCAAGTCAGGAAGTCATAACTCATCTATACATTCAAATAAAACAAATTAGTGTCTAATGTCTGTTAAAATAACCACTTTTACTAGATGCAAATGTATGTATACCTTCACGGTACATATACCAAAATATTATTTTTTTTACAATTTTTCTGTTCTGTCCGTCTCGTCTGTTTGTTACGGCTAACCTCTGGAAACGCTGGACCAATGTTGACGAGACTTGCTTGACTTAACTGTTAGGTAGCTGATGATATAAGGACTAATTTAGGTTACTTTTTTTAGACTAGCTTCGCCCCGCAGCGTTACCGCGATAATAACCGTGGGAAACAACGTAGGTTCAGTTAGTATAGTATAAGTAACTTTAGCTAGATAGTATAGAAAACCCTAAACTGAGTTATGTTCATATCTGAGTTAGGCTGAATGTCTATCAGCAGTCTTGTCTGAGTGAAGAAGAGTGACGTTACACAAACACACACTAACACGAACTTTTAAAGTTATTCAGAACACACCTCACGGGTGTTCATTTTTATTGGAATCACACGATTGCAATAAAAACATAATTTACCTGCCTTAATACCAGACATTAACAATTCAGCATGACAGAAATACATATCAATTTGAAGTTTTTACTTTACTTAAAATTAATTTAATATAAGTAAAATTAATTTAATATAAATAAAATTAAAATTTTAAAGTTAAAATTAAATTTTGTTTTTTTTTATGTTTGGCCCAGCCAAAATGGCTCTACTCTGCCTGATGGAAAGCATAAGCAAAATCAAAAATTGTCCATTGTTCCATTGTCTGCATGGTGACCCATACCATGGAGGGCTAGTGATGCTTCTGCATTATTGAGCCTCCGTTCTCGCACTCACCAACGAAACACGACAGCACGATCGCTGTCATTTTACGCTAATTTTCTTTGCGAGGGTAGTACCCGGGTCGGGTCGAGAAGGCCCGTTCGTGCTGAAATCAGCGTGGCTCTACTACCTAAGTCTCTCTCTCTCTCTCTCTACTCCGACCACGCTTTCTGTCCGTTCAGCTATCCCTCCAGGTATATATGCTCTAAGAATGTGAGATAGTAGAAACAGCCATAGAGATTCGAAAAAATCAAATTTCAAAACATCGTCCCCGAATTTATTCTTTAAATTAAATTTTATTTAATTAAATTCTTTAAATTTTTTGTGTCTAACCATTATTTTTCATTATTTTTTAACAAATCAATATTAGATACACAATATTTTCTTAATTACATGCGAGACTACGTCATCACAGCAAGGTCAGATTTCAAACCGAATGCTTAATTAACTTTAACAATAATACAACCTCTATATAGCAATTATAGGCTATGAAAATATTGCGTAGATGGAACCACATAAAAAAGTACTAACTATTAAAAATTCAAGCAATTTCATGTTACGAGTAGTATAGTGATGGTCAAAACACCTAAAAGATTTAATAGAATGAAAATAAGTAAATAAATACTTGGGCATCTTACAAACAAGGCCAAACAAGACCATAGTCCCAAGCTAAACAGAGCTTGTGTTATGGGTACTAGACAACTGATTTATGTATATATATACTTTTTTTGTAAATACAAACATATTATACATAGAAAACACCCAAACTCCGAAACAAATATAATTCATACATACAAATATTTAGTCCAACCCGGGAATCGAACCCTAGACCTCAAGGACAGCAGTCGCATACGCTACCGCTGCGCCACAGAGGCAGTCAAATATGTCATTATACTTGTCCGATGTGACTATTAACTAAAGTTAATTAGATCTATTTACAAGCATATCTTAACAATCATTTTACGGGAATTAACGCGATCACTTATTAAAAGGTATTACATACCTCTGATTCATCATGGTCACAGGATGACTGCTGCTGAGTCAGCCTGTGACCACGGCCAGTGCGGTTGCACCTTTTAATTTGCCTGACGTTTCGACCAGGTTTGGTCGAAACGTCAGGCAAATTAAAAGGTATTACATATAATACCTTTTAATAAGTGATAGCGTTAATTCCCGTAAAAAATATTGTTAATATATCATGGAATGCGAAAGTTTAAAAGTTAGTACAAACATATCATTAGCTCACATTTGTCTAACTTAACAAAAATACGTAAAACCTGTAGTCACACAGTTTTATCTGTAATAAACTAGAAAAGTAATGTTTAAGTATCTCTATTCTCTCAAATGGTAGAGAATGTTTTTCATTGTTTCTCTAACATGGACAACTTATTATAGGATACTAACAAAATCTACGGTGGTAAAGCTTCCTTAAAAAAAGAGATAAAATTGCTAGGTTTACGAAATTCATAAACATTTTATTTGTGTGCTTGTAGGAGTTGGAGAGTATCTAAAACAGAGAAAAAGGTGCATAGAATATAGTATGTTACCTTGTTATCCTTATGCTGCTCAACTTTATCGCCAATCGCCTCAAGAATATATTTCTTCTCGCTTTCAGAAATCCGAGGATGTTTTACAGGCGAGTCGTAAACCAAGTACAACCAAAACATACACCACACAAGGGTAATAGTACCTGAAAAAGAAGATTTTTTAAATGTAGTTTTACACTTTATAAACCAAATTTGTCAATAAAAGGGTGGCATAGTGTTTAAATAACATCCAAAGGCCAGCAAGCCATGGATAAAGTAATTTGTTGAATATCAATAAGTGAGAGAAGGCTTTAACTGTGCCAAATATACACTGTTTCTATGATATTCGTAAAAAGCTGTACATAGCTTTTGTTTTACGTATTTTATTATACAATATTATCATCATCCTAACATTGCTCCCGGTTGGTTCCAAAGCTAACACTCTGGAGCCCTGGGCCCGCTTTCCTGCTCTGTCTTCTCTACTTTGCCCGGTCTTCGGCATCCCTGGTAGTGAGACTAGTAGCACGCATGTCACCCTTTACAAACCAGTACTTCTTGGGTCTACCCATTCTACCGGGACCTAGCGGAGGTGGCATGGCCAGCCATGTATATATTATAAGTATATTAAAATGATCCCATCACTTCGGTAGACATTAAAAGATGAACCGGAAAGTTAAATTTTTATTTGACTTCGAAATAGGAGGTGGCTATTAATTCAACTGTTTTTTTTTTTTATATTTGTTACCTCATGTCATAACTTTCGACTGGGTGAACCGATTTTGATGATTCTTTTTTATTTAAAAGCTGGTGCTTCCTATGTGGTCCCATTTCAATTGGACCACACGGTCCAATTGGTCCAGTTCTTGAAGTCGGGTTTTTATTTGTTAAAGTTTCTGATTATGTCAAAGATATTAATTTTTTAAATACTAAATTTTTACTACGAACGGTTTGTTTTGTTTTTTAACCGATCAAAGATCCATAAAATGGTAAACAGTGGTAATCTGCGTTCTTATAAATGTAAATTGAATATCCAAACACGCTATGATACCTTCAAGAAAATGTTTTTAATAAATAAGGCAATAACTATCTCAAAGCCATCTACAAACACGTCACGCTCAAATTAACTATGTAGAAATCAGCACGATCTGCGAGGAATTTAAATAGAGACGGGTAATAAGAAAGCCCATTTTGTAACACTAGTATTATCGTTATCGTGATTTTATTAACAAAATAAATAGTCTTAAATCCCAACTACCAAGAAGAATATGATAAAATCAAGTTATATAAACGTAAGTGGAGATTATATTTTTAGTGTAGTTTGTTCTTTCATGTGTTTATTTATTCTGACTTCTGAAATTGTTATATTTCACGGATAAGACCTCTGGACTTTTTAATTAAAATGTTTTTTTTTAAGATCTGTAACTCTAAAATATCGTACGTAAACACAAATCAAATCCTAAATGTCTTAGTTAATTCGATGTTTAACCATGTCACAGGTACCAGTATGATAAAGGAGAGTAATTTATTACATCTACAGTTTTGTTTTCGTACCTCTGCGAGATATCGCAAGCTTTGTCAATTAACTTGTTAATCATCAATAACCCTCAAACGTAAGAGACGATCTGCTATAATTAAATACATACTTTATTCTCATATTTCCAATCACATGGCGTTAAATAAGAAATTTTAATACATTTGTCTGCATTTGAGATATGGTGAATGACCGTTTTAGAAAATAAATAATATAAATGTGTTAGGCAATCTTCACTGTGAAACTAAAAGTTGTTTATTGAATTTGAAGAATTTCGCAAAGAATTAATGTTGTGTTATAAGCACAATCATTTTCCGTTTCTGTCTGGGTATAATTTATCTAATAAATAGGTTTGTTTTGTTTTGTGATAGACAGACAGACTGATAGACATACCGAGCTACTTTCAAATCTATAATATTAGTAGGGAAGTATGGATATGCAGGTATGTATTTAGAATTATGTAAGTATGTTTATCGTCAATCTGTGTCCAAAATATGTTATTTAAGAAATTAGATTTAGATATTTAACATGAAAATTTGTTGTAATGTTCGGGATCACGACATCAGTAAAATGACCACAAGGTGGGGGTGGTATTAACCACCCCCATCTAGTGGTTAAATTAAATATCATATATTGTAAATTTTCTTAACAAAATTGTGTCCGTTCAAAATTCAGCGTTAACAGTGCTAGAAACAGTGATAGAAAATTACTCTTGAGTTCAATAACCTAGCACATAAGAGCGTCACGAAAAATACATATGTGCATTTTTAAATAAGTGATGCCTCTTAAATTTACTTTTAAACATCACTTACTACGCAAATTGGACTGAGAGCCGACGCTATGGAGACCTGACTGCTTTAAAGTCCTGTAAGGTATTTAACGGTATAAGATGTTTATTTTCTGACCTAAAACTAATCAACTTCAAGAGTGCAATAAATTTAAGTCAAATTAATTAAATAGAAAGAAGTTTCAGTAGCGAAACTTCACCTCTTTATTCATTAAAGTTATTTAACTTTAAGCCATGGTTCTGTGTTATTTTCAGACTTAAGTAATTCATAAATTATTTGATATGGTAGTCAAGACATTATTCAATAAATTGGTCAAGCTAAAATGCAAACGATTAAAAGTGAAACTTTAAAGCTCAAAACTGATGCAAATAATTTTTGCAATTTCGGCATTCATAATAACTCATTTATGAGTGTTTCGGGGAAGCACACATGTGAATTCAACTGTAAATTTTACGTAAAAACTACATATAACAAAAGAATTAAAAACTAACCGATATAAAATACTTTGTTTTGGTACATGTTCTTAAAAACAATAGAATTATGCTATTTTACTGATTTGTCTCTTTTCTTAAGAAGCCGGCGGATGAGTAAGCATGTTTCTATTGAATAACTTTATTTTTTCATATAATATTCATCTACAGCCTTTAATATCGAAGTCAGTATACAAATTTAAGTCTACAAAACACTGCCACTTTAAGATGCTGGATGAAGAACACAGAGCGACCATTAAACAATTTATATAAGGAAGTGCGCACACCAAATTGGTTAACAGATAGTTAACTAACTTAATAACTTCACGACACGTGCAACCATGATTGGATAGTAAAGGTGAGTACTTACCGGGGACATAAAAAGCGTAATCCCATCCAAAGTTTTCAATCAAAGGTCCTGTTAACGACCACGTGACGACTGTTCCTATTGCACCGCCTAACAGCGAGCTTACAAATTTTCCTTTTTCTGCCGGTGGAGCCCAGTGTGCCACTAAAGCGTGCAGTGAAGGAAACAATACACCCTGCAAAAAAAAAGTTTTAAAATTTGCTTGAAGTAACATTTATATAGATTGAGCACATCTAATAAGGTGTCTACATATTGGTGGTAATTCTGTTTTTTTTTAAAACTCCTTTAATTAAACTAAATATCACAAAAAAATGAGTTTTTTCCTGTCAATGAACATTCCAAATGTAAAGAACTTCCCAAAATCGGATATGTAACACTAATACTATATATTATTAAAATACGTGCATTGAAAAATAGTATTTTGAAAATCACTTCACTTCTAATTTTAAATAAGAGAATAAAAGATAACTTTAACTAAATTTTAGTTTGGTGTCGCAAGAAAAGAATTAGCGACATTGTATAACATTTTAAAAGTGGTAAAAGTGGTACTTAATAGTAAATATATAAACATGATATTATTTACATTACATCTCATCAACAGCCCTTAATAGTCTACTGGTAAACATGGACCTTTTCTTTAAAAGAAGGTTTTGGCCTACTATAAAACGCTAGTCAAACGGGTTGATATATTATTATTACCATTGTAATACGGTTACCAGCGAACTACTCTTAACTGTTAGAACTGAAGGCCAAACTAAGTCTTCATCAAACTTAATAACTAAAAAAAACTTTTAACGAAGTAAAACGATTTAAAAGTTTTGGATTTTATTTCCTTTAATTTTAGGAGCACGAGTGTCTGTGAAAGATTTTTAGCTTCTCTTTATTTATCAATCAACCTTTTTTCCGTAAAATCATAACTGCAAAGGTGCGTGAACCAGGATATCTTTGAAAATTATAAGAAAACAGGTGAAAAATATTACACGCCATTAAAACAGTGGCGCATCATTAACACAATACAACGTCAAAGAAAGATAACAGTACCCATTGCAAATGATATACGAGTATTATCTTCTAAGGTAAATTCGTTTTATATCCATTTACATTGGTAATAAACTAACCTCCTTATTTTTTATCTTAGGAGATACAGCCTTAAAGATGAAAATTACACAAAACCGTTGCTTCAAGTTAAATAACGTAAAATTAAATAAGGGATGAAGTTTCAATTGAAACTTTTTAGACCTGTTTTCTTGCGATTTTATTGGTACAATTACAGAAAATGTTTTCTAATATTCGACTACTGCAACCACACATTTAGTTTCTACTTCACTCCTGTGAATCTTAGTATCCCGTATAGTAAATATTTTATTGTTACCATTCTTAGTTTAGCTTATGAAGATGACAGTTACAAGTCAAAAGAATAAATAAATAATAATTTCTTTCAATAATTGACTTCGTACAGAGTAGTATATCAAGAAACCTGATTGAAGGTCAGTGTATTTATTTACAATGTAAATTTCACAAGCTTGTTATAGATGAATGTTCATATAAATCAACTGCTAGGTGCCTACGTGCCTGCTATGGGCAAGAAGTGTTTTTAAGTTTATTCTCAGGAATGAAATTATTTGAATGAGAATATTGATTTGAAAATCATATAAATTGTATGTCATGTTAGAATTCAATCTACGACACTCGATACAACTGTATATATATGCAGTCATTACTTACATCTATACACATAAATAAAATTGGAGTGTCTGTTTGTAATATTAAAATAACCGCTTTTTACTTAATGCATATGTATGTATACACGATACATATACCAAAAATTTAGTTAAAAAATTTTTTGTCGGTCTGTCTGTCTGTCTGTTTGTTCCGGGTAATCTCTGGAACGGCTTTACGGATTTTGACGGGACTTTCACTGACAGGTAGCTGATGAATCGGGGAGTAACTTAGGCTACTTTTTTTAGACTAACTTTGTCCCGCGGCGTTACTCGCGGTATAACAATAACCGCGGGTAACAGAGCGGGGTTCAGCTAGTTTGATAATAAATGCAAAAGAGTTATTATTTAAGAAATATAATAAATCATCCTAGTATATGATGGTTGATGAATTATCGTCTAGTAACAATTTAAATTCTTACAGAATTAACATCGTAATAGTTGATGTAATTGCAGTTTTAATTCTTAGTAATGAAGTGTGTAGAATTCATATTTTATTTTAAATATACTTTTAGTAGAATTTGCGAGAAACTAGTAATTATGATTAGATAAAATTACATCAGAGTTGGGGGAAGTTTTATAAGGAAGTAAATTTTATGTATGATATTTATTACAAAGGAACTTTTCAATATTTCAGCAGATCCAAATGCAACAAACGATTTATCGCGTAAATTTGATGAACTACACAGATAAAAAAGTTTATATTAACTCAAATCTACTGTTAAAATTGTATGGTGACGGAGGCCCAATAATGCAGAATCATCACTAGGCGGCCAAAGTGTTGGTCACCATTGTTTCATTATCGGCAATGAGTATGATGACCATCACTCTTGGATTCTGCTTATGCTTTGAATCAGGCTTTTTATGTATGGGCTCATACATAAGAAAAACACGCATCGCCACCCCTATTTATACTATACATATATATATCTACAACAACACAGCAAAGAGAAGGAAAACTTCAATAACCCTTTTTTTGCTTTTTTTTTACGTGTGGAAGCCCCCTCGGGCCTTCACCCCGCCGGGGTTTGCGGGGCAGTCAAAGCACACCGTGTGGTTTAACTCAGAATCGAACCGACTAAAACCACACGGTGTGCCACTCTGCGTCTGAAACGGGAGGGATTCGGGAACTGCTGTTATTAACACATCCGACCAACCTATTAAGCGTAGTATCATACTACACTTGATAGGTTGGTTTTGGTCCATTTTACCACTGATATTATATGCTAAAACCTCTCTTCTAAGAAGAGGACTTATCCTGCAGTGGATATTGTTGTTTTAGTAACTTGTAATCATAATAACGCAATTAATGAGTTCCTTGTACCGGATTTAACGAGTTACTTAAATTCTTGTTTCATTTTAAGCAGTTGAAATAAAGGTTTTTGAAGGTTTTATACACTGTGAATTAATCACAGTTTATTAAACCATCATTAATAAAAAAAAATTTAGAACTGTTATATATCTTTGGTGGTGTGGTGTAATATGAATTCTTTTAGAATAAAAATAATTATTTATCTCGAAACATATGGAAACATAATAATCTTCCCACATGTGCAATCAACTACTACCAGGATATGTATTATAATAATTGCGATTTTATAATGAACGATACAAGATTCATAAGAATAAACACATTTTTGAATAACCTCCACATTCGAGTTAAAGTACCTAATTCTGTCAAAATTATTTCCAGAATCTGCAATAACAATTCATCTAGAATACCCTGAAACCATGATTCGCAGAAGTACATCATAATGACTGTAAATATAATTGGCACTTCCATAATATATAATGACCGTGGGAACTGTTTGAGGATCTTGAGTTTACGTAGTTTAGAACAATTATAGAAGGAAGTATTTTAGAATTACAATTAAAATCATATGTACAATTACCAAATTTTTATACAAATTTATGTGTTTACTGTAGGTGACACTTAATCTTTTGTACAGAAAAAATCATGTTGTTTGACTACTCAACTAGATATCTAGAGTCTAGACAATAGGACCCTACCTATTGTTATTATATTAACATTAAATGAGTAAAGTGTTATTATGTTACAGCAGCCACTCTATAGTTGGGGGTTGATAGGAATTGAGGCTTAAAAGTACTAAAAGTAGTATTACTTTTACTATTTTTGGTTTATTTGTTGAAGATAAAAAAGCTCATAAAAGTAATAAACATCTAGTAATCTCACGGTCACTAGAAACTGTTATTGGTTTCTTTACTTTAAGGTAGAACAACTATCCCCTACATAGTTACATGCTCTCTGTTTATTAACACAACACAATAGTGCTATGCTATGAACAGAAAACGGTATCATGTAGAAAAATTCCACTCATTTAAGCAAGCTTCTAAATTTTGCTTGTTAACAAAAATAATTCCAAATAATAGAAACAAATAGAAAATACATTTCGAAAAGAAGTTGAAATGTTTATTTTCAATGTGGATTTTAACATTTGTGCTATGTATTGCTTAAAACGAGGCCCCTACACATACCACATACTGTAGATAAGAATGGAATGAAGTACACACTTATTAATCATGGAATACGTAATATTTAAAATATTTCCTCTTTATACAAACCCACGTACTTTGGTCTAGGGCATAACCAATTGTAAATTACTCTGAGAATATAAAATGTGTCTTATCTACCTCGAAATATAAGAAAACACACTGAATCATTCTGTAACTGAAGAATAAAAGTACATAAGTGTGCTATTTCTGTGGATTATTTATAGTTTTGCAATATCTATGACGAATGGTCAATTATAGCTAATCGTGAATAGCACTGTACGGGTATTGTAGTAATGTAGGTATAGTACCTATAATATACAATTAAAAGTTGACTGTCGTAATAAAACTCAATATGCACTCAGGTTTTCTATACATACAAATAAATAAAATTGGAGTGTCTGTTTGTAGTATTAAAATAACCACTTTTTACTAAATGCATATGTATGTATACACGGCACATATACCAAAAATATACTTAAAATTTTGTTTGTCTGTCTGTCTGTTTGTCTGTCTGTTTCCTTGTTCCGGGTAATCTCTGGAACGGCTGGACGGATTTTGACAGGACTTTCACTGACATGTAGCTGATGATCCAGGGAGTAACTTAGGCCACTTGTCTGACTTTGTCCCGCGGCGTTACTCTCGGGATAACAATAACAGAGGTTCAGCTAGTATGCAATAAAAAGTGAATTTATTTTTTAATATCAGCGGAACCCCGCGGTGTTACCCGCGCTTATTGTCGTACCGCGGCTAAAGCCGCGGGGCGAAGCTAGTCAAAAAAAAGTAGCCTAAGTTACTCCCTGTATCATCAGCTAACTAAGCGTGAAAGTCCCGTCGAAATCGGTTCAGCCGTTCCAGAGATTACCCGGAAGAAACAGACTGACAGACAGACAAAAAGTAGGTACAACGGTAGTGAAACATCGTTTTAGAGTAATAATTAAAAGTGAATGCAGTGATTAAAACAAGCAATTTTACTAGTTTTATGTGATTATGTTATAAATTCATGTTGTTATTGTAAAATATTGTGTTCATAATCAATTTATGAAGATTGTAAGTTGATGAAGCCTCCTACATTAAGATGCTTATGACGTCATGCAGAAACCAGTTCTAGTAGAATATTTGTGTTAAGAATGAGGCAGGTCATTATAGTAAGAAATCCATGTTTGAATGACCTTTTAATAACCAAGAATATACCGACATACATAAGACGTAAGTATAAGGCGGTCATATATAAACGATCTACTTTACATTTGATACATTCAGGCCATTTGTATGCCACAAAAGAGGTTTTAAACCAAGCTAAATATTCCGAGAACAAGTTTAATATCTGGCATTTAAATAAACATACTTATTGTAAAACAGGAAAACTTCCTACAAGAAACCGAACAATTTATCACTGCATATCACAATAGGCATATTTTTTTTATATTTTGTGTGAAGGACATTCCCTTGCTTACCTTTTTATATAGTCATTGTAAACAATAGGAATTTATTATGAAAACATATGTAAGTAAATGAAAATAAATCAACGAAATGCATGCACGCCTATATTTTCAGATCGGCTGCGCCATATTGGATTATTTCTTATTTTGTGTTTGTTATTGTCATGACAAGGTTTGTTTAGAAGAAAATTGAAAGAAAACCGGCAGTGTTGTATTTTCTTAGTCCACGATACTATCCTTGGGAAGCTAAACCGGGCGTAAATAATAAAACTTTTATTCTTAATTTAAGAAAATAACGACAAAGAAGTGGCGGTACGAAGTTTGCCGGGTCAGCTATAGTCTACGGGCCCGTTTCCAAAATCGACGGGTCAGGTGAACCACCAGGAGACATTTTTAGAAAGATACAGGGGCATAAGACAATAACGTTCAGCACTATGTCACTACTTGTAAGCTGTCCATCTGATTACTGGTGAAGGGGAGGGGGGGGCAACCCTCAATTTTTCTGCCTTGTTAAATGCTTTTGTACGGCGTTGCGGAATAATGGATTAGAAGAGGTATTGAAACTGGATGAAACCGATGCCGTACAAAATCAAATGACCAAATTAACCGAGAGAATCGCCGGGCAATCAAAAAATTCCAACTCTTCTAATCTATTCTGTAACTCCGTACAAAAATCATGTGATAAGGTAGAGAAATCGAGGGTTACTAGTCCCTCCCCTTCACCTGTACTCAGTCGGATAGCTTACAAGTGACGGCATAGTGTTGAATGCTATTGTTTTATGTCCCTGTATCTTTCTAAAAAGGTCTCCTGGTGGTTCACATGACCCGTCAATTTTAGGCACGTGCCCGTAGTCTACTAGTATTATATCAAGAAATTAAATATATATAGTAAACATCAAAAACAACACGTACGTACATTTTATTCATGTTGGAATATGTAATTAACTATACAGCTAAACAAAAAAATATCAAAGATTCTGTTTTAAGCCGAAAGTCAATTCTGTTTTGTTTTGTTTAGCATAATTGACAATGAAAAAGATTGTAGTTTTTAAATTTTCGCGACTATACATATTATTCGACTATAAATCGGAACTTAATCGCGATAATACAAGTTACAATACCTTTTTTGGTTGGATAAAGATTGTCTTTTTTAAACGTTTCTATAAGTTAAACTAGAAAATTAAAGTTTTGTACAGTTGATATATGTGGTGAAGCAGGTGAAGAAGAAAAAGGAATGGCATCACCTCTATTAATATCATGGGTGTCGTAAGAGGCTTCATAGGGAGCAATTAACGCAGGACAACATTACTGTTAGAAAGAGGGAAACTTAAAACAAATCAGACTGGACAAACAAACTGGCGAGACCAATTCTTATGGCCAGGATGGTATAGTAGGTAAAACACTCGTTCTATGAGCGAGACCTATGTCTATTGTCTAGCAGTAGACTATTAAAGGGTGCTGATGATGACCATGATGACAGTTCATATAATAACAATCACATAATAATAATAACAATCACAAACACAAAATAAAAACCGAAAAGAGAACCTTATTTCTTTCTTATACTTCTTCTACCCTTCTTATAAATGCGTAAAACATTGAAAAAGAATAAGACTTACCGCTAGAAGTCCGCTGATGAATCTCACTGCTACGAGAGCCATGTAGTGGAGTTTAGCCGCTTGAGGACTTAGGATCGTGAGAATACCACTCAGGAACATCGTGACGAAAACCAATTTCCTTGGGCCCCAGAACTCTGCTGCCGTACCACCAATCAAGCAAGTGATTGCATAACCCCAGAAGTAGCCGGAGAGAACGTACGCCTGTTGTTGAGTGGTCCAGTCAAAGGTAACCACCCCATCTGGCTGCGTAAACAAAAAAAAAACAAAAGATTAAAGTAACCATTGAAGTAAAATAACTTAACAGAAAAGTACCATATTAGTGCTGAATGGTTTCACTATTTGTCTATTAAAATAACTAACAAAACAAATCGTTATTAGAGCGTATTCTAATTTTAAATAGTAAATGAGTCAAAATAAAATAAATAAAGGCAACTGATCGCAAGTTCTTGTGACTAGAACGTGAAGCTTTTTCTTGCACTCTTAATCTCTTATAAGAATTCTTTATTGTCAATGTTGTCATGTTTCTGGGAACCCGGTCGTTCGTTTATTGCCCGTGGTCCAGCCGCTTAGTTCACTCTAATGCTTAATATACCAGGCTATGGTAGAACACCCAGGTGGACTAAATAGGTGGACCACCGGCAATAAACGGACGCTTTCAGCAAGCGATGATGAGGAGTCTAATTACACATGCATGTAAGTAATGCCTAGTGCATATGTAATGTAGTCAGTTACTTTATAAGTCACTAGCTGAGCCCCGCGGTATTACGCACGGTACGTTATCTAGTCTCAAAAAGTAGCCTAACTCATTCCTTGTATCATCAGCTACCTACCAGAGAAAGTCCCGTCAAAATAGGTCCGGCTGTTCTAAAGATTACCAGGAACAAACAGACAGATGGACAGACAAAAAAAAGGTTTTTTGTTAGTATCGTATATAATTTTATTCGCATTTAGTGGTTAGGTAGTGCTGTTAATTTAAAATTACAAACAGACACTTCAATTTTCATATTTGTATAGATTACATTACATTAAAATATAGTAACATTAGCTTAATAAATAAAAATATATACAGCGCGTTTACACAGTTTGTATACGCATTCAACAAAAAGTAACCAAATCGATACGATGAGGTACAAGATCAATGGTTTGGTTTCCTTTTCACAACATAACACAGTTCAACCCTGTAATTTAAACATATATTTCTTTTTTATATACGCAGTAACAACAAATTATAGATTTAAAATAATTATATCTTACTTGTATACGACTTAGTTCGTAAATGAGTACGAATTAATGTTTTTTACTGCGAGAGTTTCTAACTACCGGTCGTGCGTGTGGTAACGGATTAAAATAACAGTGTGTCACCAACCTTCTCCAACCCGGGAGTGCCGTAAGAGGCGACTTAGAAAAGAAACTACGCAGGTACACATCATTACAAAGAGAAGTACTACTTGAAACAAACCCTGTATCAAGTAATAGGCCAAAACCTCCCGGACTGTTAAGGGCTATTCACGATGACTACGAGGATTTCATAATAAGAAAACTTATCAATAGTTTAGATGAAATTTAGCACAGAAATTGCTTATGAACTGTCTTTATACTTTTGTTTACTTTTTGATTTCTGTATCTTCAAGCCATATGCGTTGATCGATGGTCTGGAAGATAAAGGCTAACTTAACACAAATAGAAATCAGAGTAGCGTAATTTATAAACTGCACTCAATTATTGTAATTGCATGTCAGTTGCTCAGTACCTACAGTTCAAGATAATTCGATATTTACTGTTTCAGTTCACGCAATGTCATTTACTAGCAAATGACTGTTACACATAACATCATTAAGGTATTTAACAAAGAAACAAATGTGGGTTGTTGTTTATTATCTAACTCATAATCTGGCTTCACTATATTATATTTCCATAGTTATATATAGGGTACAATACGCTAAGTTAATTTACGCTAAATTAGGTCTTACTTAAAAGATAAGTCACCTTTTTGTGCATGACCGTTTTAGTTTTAGTTATAGACTATTTTCAACCTCAACATAACCTAATCGTATCTACATTGTACATACATAATCATATCAGTATGAACCAAATAGTATGTAGCACCACCTACACTTTGTACTACACTTTTGTCGTTAAACGATGAAACTGTAGTTAAGGAAAACTGAAACGCTGGCTAGTGACTTTGAAACTGTTTGAACTATACAGTCGATACATAAATAAAGAAATGTAAATTTTTACAAAATCATTGTAAACATGTAATAATATGTTTGTACGTGGGGGATTTACCACTAGGCTGAGTAGGCTGGAGTCCAGGGCGGCGAATTTTAGGTGGCGGCAAATTTAGATGAATTTCTTTCGTACAGAAAAATAAAAAACTACATTATTATAATTTAGACTAACTATTAAAAAAGTATTGACAATTTAACAAGAAAAAACAATGTATTATGCAGTGTACCAAATACTTTTATTCAACTTTAATACTCTTTGAAAAATTACTAAACACCTGGTAAAATAATGTATTTGTAAACATGGGGTTTTAAAACATCTCAATAGGAGTTTAATATTACAATTTAAATTAGTAATATTGACTAACATTTTTCTTAATCTTCACTGAGGGCGGCATGAGATACTAGAATTCGCCGCGAGCGCCGCCCATTTCACCGAGTGGCGGCGAATTAGTTTTGAGTAAAAATTTTCATCACTTATCCTTTCCACCACCTCTTTCTGCGCGATGTCATCTTCGCAAAAGGAGGTATAATATCTGCCGATACCGATCATTGTGCGAAACACGGTAATAACGAGAGATGCTCTCCAATAATTGCAACGAGTATTCAACCCTGCGATTTGTCACGTTAGCAAAAGCAGGCCAAGCATAGAACTTGAGAGTCTGGAAGGAGAGATTGTGGTATATACAATACAAATACCATATACAAGGGAGCCATCTGTAAACCGTAGATAACTCAAAATCTGTCAGTGTTCCAGAAGTTTCCTCTAGATTACATCTAGTTCCTTGGCTGCTTGTATCCGAGACAGAGTGTGGTTTTATTCGGTCTCAGTATGACATAACTGATAATGATGATGTCATTGGTCGTCCGGTGTCTAAATGTATTTCAATTTAACACGGAAAAAAAACTTAAATTGCTTTGTTGGCATTGCACGGCATTCAAACAACTTTTGGCAGGCCTAGTCGAAACCTAGGAACAACACACAGGCCGTTTGGTCTGTAGGCACTGGTCTAGCCCCTACTCCGTGATGGGTGGAATATCATCCACGTTCTTCTCATCGATTTAGGTCAAGGAAGCCATAAACGGGGACGTGTGCTCCACCTATATGGTACGGAAACGCCTTTAATTCAACGAGCCTGATGGCGTGGTTGTCGAATAGTAAATCCATGCTATTATGGCGATAATGATGACTGAGGCACAATTCCTCCCTCCACTTTCCCACTAAACTCCGTATGGCTTTATTCGGTTCGATTTCAACACACAACACGCAAACCCCTATAGAATAACGGCTTGAAATGGTTTCCACAAGTAAAAGAAAATATTATTAAATTGCAGGAGTTAGAAGGGGCGGCTAAAATTTAATAGCCTACTGGCGGCAAATATGTAAATCCTGCACTGTTCTGCCATCCGCACTGTTTGTAATATGCTGATATAAAACAATAAAACATTCGGTTTTGATGTTATGATATAAATACAAATATGGCTAACATCATGCACTGACCTTCTCCTTTTATGGATATATTTCGGTATTAGGGCAGTCTAAATCTGCTACGTGAGAACCATTAAATAGATAAGGCAATGTTATTTCAATGGCGACACTACTGCATATTAGCAAATGTGTTTTTCATTTATCATTCATGAAAATGAAAAGTTTGAAATGTTAGTTTTAGAGCTAAATTCATCTTTATAGTAATTCGTCGTGGTTATTTCATATACCAAGAGGTACCAAGTACCGAGAAATTACTGATTCATTTAATGAATATCTAATTTTACCGTTCGTGCATGTGCTATAAACAAAGTTATACAGAAACTTGTTAACTAGTAGGACGTTGCTGCGTCAATAAAAGGATATATAACAGCTGAATAAAGAATATGACGACACAATACTTATTTTTTCACAACCGTTACGTTTACAGTTCTAATAACTATAGAACCACGATGAAACAAAGAGTACAAATAATCCATTCGCAACTCAAATATCAATAAACTTTTAAGTCACCTCAATTTTTGCATAAAGAAACAAATGAGTATTATTTGAATTTAGTCCATGCAATAAGTTGCCGTTACTACAAGATCACACATAGCGGTAACACACAATGTCAATTTAAAATTCAATACATTTTTTTTCAATGCTCTGACTTACTTTGTACACTGTACATATGTAAGCCGACATTGTTTGTTTATCTTATGTGCTATTTATCTGCCATTCATTTTTAGCTTTAGTTTATCCAGCTAATAGCTGCTTTTTTTTTAAATAGAAAATCAACTACCATTAAGTAAGTAACTTAAAAACAAAAATATATTTTGAGAATAATAACTTCCATAAGTGGAGTGGTAATCATATTTAATTACTAAAGTTAAGCGGTTGTAATAACATACAATGTATATACTTATAAATACATTATATGTTTTACAACTGTGTATACATGTAATTAAAATAAAAACATATTTAGGGAGTGGTTAATCAGTCTTTATGTTTTCTAACGTTTTAAAAAGATTCATAGTCTTGACACTGCCTACGTATGATATTAATTCCACAAAGAAATTAATTACTGTTAAAAAGTTAATTAACTAATTAAAAAGTACGACTGGAAAAACTATGACCCGAATACTAAAACTTTTGATAAAATTGTATACTACATGTCACCTGGGTCATTATTACGAATTTATTGACACATTATTCTCTAATTAAGTGTGTAGTTAAGGTACGTTACGTACGAACATACAGACATACATTCACAGACTTTACCTTTTCTTTTGGCTTCGCTTCGCCGTAGTCGGTTATATTGGTCATTTTAAATATAATTCGTTTCGTGACAGCAGTTTCAAATAATAAACGATATCGTTTGGTCACGTGTGAAGTGTAATTGATTGAAATTTATTGCCATAAAACGACTGTTATATATAGTATTTCGAAAATGTTAAACTTATCCAAATTTCTCATTAAACTAATTTATTCATTAACCTTAAAAAATAATTTAAGCCATCGTATTTGTACAGTACAATTATCTATACTAATATTATAATTCGAATGCAAGTCTGTCTTTCTGTCACGATTTCACGGCTAAACCGTTACACCGATTATAAAGGAACTTGGTATGGAGATACTTTGACTTTTGAGCAAGGACATAGGCTACTTTTACTCCCGTTTACCGAGATGCAGAAACAAAAGCTAGTTATTAACAGTCGTAAGAAAAAGTTAAAGTATTCTTTAATTGATGGTACAGTGGCGTTGTGTTTCTTCGAAGACTGGAATCTTAATCGTAACTTTTAATCGATCTAAAGGTTGATTAAAAACATCATAAGTTAATATTACTTATTGAAGCTGAAAATTAAGCAGAACAATTGCCAGGAAATATTTCTGAATGTTTTCACATCTGTCAAATAAGATCTAATAAAGTTTTTGTTGTTGTGTTCGCGATAAAATTAATTAATTAAGGTTACGAATAAGTTATTATATAATATCTTTGAAACGTGCGTCGGGAAATAAAAGGTAACATAACCTTTTCAGAAGTTTTATCGCATTTGCGATACAAAGTCCCGCTATACAACGTAGGGAATTTTTAATCAGTACTTAGTCAAGACAAATAAGACTTACAAAGCTCAAATCCCAACTGAAGATGTTTATCAAAACTTTTAAATCATATTATGAGAGTAACTAAACATTGATTTGATTCGAAAGTAAATAAATATTCCCAAAAAGTTTCCGATGGACTCAAAATATTGCTTAATAATAATTATTATTACCTGTCGCAGTTCTCGCTTCGTGGCTACCGTAGTGTTGTACAACGAAGTGTCGTTGGTCGCGATGGCCTCGCATTCGCTTTTCACCCTGTGAATAATGAAATCGGTATTGTGTACATAGATATCAATGTCCGCACTACGCGATTATGTAAGTATCAGTATTAAGGGCATGTTCAGATGATGAGCGCTCAACGCGCGTTTTGCTAACGCACGTTAACAACTACATGTAAAAACGCGCTTTAGCATGTCTACTCCTATATAGAACAAAATTACATGTAGTTGTAAACGCGTGTTAGCAAAACGCGCGTTGAGCGCTCATCATCTGAACATGGGCTAAAGGATTGGACATTCAGACGGTTCGGCTAGTATACTTTGTATTACCTAGGATTATTATTTTTAATTCAACGCAATACAAGCATCATGTATGGTAGCTATTATTTAGTAATAACATGTTGTTTGGGTTATTCAAATCTCTAAAATTGCTGATCGGAATAACTGCAGTCACTTTTGTAATTTTTTTTGTTTTCATTGCGTTTAATTACTTTTCTTAAGTTATTAGTTTTAGCGATTTCTTTTCACTTAACAAATCAATAGTTTAAGTTGTTTAGAATTATTCACATTTCCAAAGTATCTTTTACAATACAGGTTTTATTCAACGATTATCAAGAATTATGATGTTAGAAGATATGTGTTCTGAAAGCAATGGAAACGCTCTAAATCTGATACATTAAGGGAAATGAGAAACAAAATTGTTTCGCCATCTCAAAATAGTAAAAAAACACTAGTGAAATAAATTACCAACAATTAAATGACTGTAATTGACAAGAAATAAAACACATCAATTTCCTGTCCCTATAAATATGGTCTGTAAACTTAACTTTTCTGTCTGTAAAGCTAACTAATAGATACAACTTCGAACGAATGAACCTGGTAATAAAAACTCGTGGCATTTTACCGTCAGAATAAATTGTTCGTAACAGAAAAAAGAGTGTTGTAAGAAATTCCGTTTTGATACATTTTGTAATCACATTTGTTACTGCAATTAAGATAAATAAATTGATAAAGGAAATGAATAAAACGGAACCGTAAACTTTCAATGGCACATTCATTTTTTAATATGTAATACATGTTTTTAAAAGAATTGTAAACGTTTGTTTTAAAAACTTATGTGTTTAGTTGTTTACATATTATATATATCTGTCTAGATTGTATAAGTGACTAGCCGACCCACGCAACCTCGTTTGCGTCTGCCATTGCTCGTCGCGTGATAATTTTCCCCCGTTTTTGTAACGTTTTTCATTTTTGCTCCGCTCTTGTAGATCTTAGAGTGATGATATATACCCTATAGCCTTCCTCGATAAATGGCCTATCTAACACTGAAAGAATTTTGCTAATCGGACCAGCGGTTCTTGAGATTAGCGTGTTCAAACAAACGAACAAACTCTTCAGCTTTATATATTAGTATAGATTAGTTATAATTATAGGTAGTTCGTTCGAATTTGAGCAAAACCTGAAGAAACCTCTTTACCATACCCTCTGGCCAGCATAGTTTGGAAAGCGCTTGTACCAAAAATCCTATCTCTAAACTAAAATACTTTCTACGGAGAAGTCTATGTATAGCAATGGACTAATAAAGGCTGTTAATAATGAAATCAATAAATCGTTTTTAGGTTTGCTAATGTATACTGTACATACTTATATGTGTGTGCATTATTGTCTAGTAAATCAAAACAGTAGAATAAATACAAATACTATTTCCCTGATCGTGAGAACTGCGGGTCACGTGTTGAAGCATGCGTGACGGAGTGATGCGTTTTGAATCGTGGAGATCGCCTTCTCACGTGCAAAACAGCATTTCCAAATCATACTATGTTTATATTATAAAGGCCACAGTCTGAACTACCTTCAGTCGGCCCTGATCAGATAAAAAATACTGCCGTTTCGCCTCATACGTACATTCGTTTTGGTTGAGGGGACAAATGCATTCCAATACATCCTCTTTACGCAATTGAATCAGTGGATATCCGTTGGGAACCTAATAATAAATAAATTAATATCAGATCGCATATATACATTATAGATACGACTATTGAGAATTGTATTTTCAAGCAATATCCTCATAAATATATAGAAATCAAAAGACCTTTACACACTTTTCCAGAGTCTTAACTACATAATATACTTTATAAGTTATATAAGTAGTTACATTTGTAAATTGATGTAACATTTAATGCTTTTGAAAGGGTCAAGAAACTTTACAGGCTTAAATATAGTATTAAACTGCTTTACTCTCTGCTCCCATTTCTAGAAAATCATATTGCACTCATCATCAGCCTATGGCAGTCCACTGCTGGTCATAGGCCTACCTGGCCTACCTAAATTGCACTAATTGGACTATTAACGATCAAAACTTCAAAGAAATAAATATGTATTATTGTCTCATACTCTTTAAGGGTAACAAGATTAGATTAGGTTGAATGAAATGTGTAACTTCGCATTCAATTCAAAAGCAGAATTTGTATCGTTGTAATCTTCATTGCTATGAAAACAGAAACCATTTAACTGTACGTCACCCACACACGTTTTACTTTATCGATTTATTGAATTGAATGAAAACTAGATTTACAGACATCCATGACATTGAAATCATTTCTTTCCGACTGGCATGAGATCATTTGAAAGTAGTTATTTTTTCAACACCAATTTGCCTGGCTAGCGTATTAATAGACCAAAACCTTTTTTCTAAGAAGAGGCTTCTGTCTTCATCATCAGTTTATAATTGCCATTCACTGCTGAACGACGGACCTCCCCCAAAAACGCCATCATGTGAGTCTTGGGCATTCCGCGGTTCATCATGCCTAAGGGCGCCCTACAGTACGTTATGGTGTTAAATTAGTTTCACCAGCTGGTTTATGTCTGGTATTGGACCATTTAAGGCCATTGATGATACTGATATTTTTGATAAGCAATATGTTTGTTTATCAAAAACGTCAGCATCACGTGTCACGTGTAAAGTTGCCCAGTTAGCGGAGATAAACGGTAAACCGCATCATTGGTGGTACTTCAGTTGTAATACCACAATAATATTTCTCATCTCACTGATCAAAGTATTTATATATGACACGCATATCAGATAAAGGATATCATACAGAAGTTGACTGATAAAACAATATTTACTGTGGTAACACAATATACTGTAAGAAAATCTCAGACTAATCTTTTAATTATGTTTCAAACTATATAAGTGTACGTTATCTTACGGATTAGATGTTATAAAGAAAATATCATATTTTTCCAAATGACGAAATTGTCTCGTGACTGCGATAGGAGGAGTACAATTTGATGCTTTATTTTTCACTAGCTGACCCACGCAACGTCGTTTGCGCCTTATATTGCCCGTAGCGTGAAAATTTCCCCCGTTTTTGAAACATTCTTCATTGTTGCTCCGCTCCTATTTGTAGTAGCGTGATGATATATACCCTATAGCCTTCCTCGATAAATGGACTATCCAACACCGAAAGAATTTTTCAAATCGGACCAGCGGTTCCTGAGATTAGCGTGTTCAAACAAACAAACAAACAAACAAACTCTTCAGCTTTATATATTAGTATAGATTAGTAAGAATCGGGTTTTAGTAAAAAACCCAAAGTGATGATTTGAAAGTGAAAAACTTTTAAAACAATATTCAAATCGACCTGATACATCTGTGTATCTTTATATATATAATTCTTCTGTGAGTGTGTATGTCACTGAACTACTCTCAAACGACTGGACCGATTTTGATGAAATTTTTTGTGTGTGTTCAAGGGGATCTGGGAATGGTTTAGATTCACAATTTTGTCCGCTGGACAATGTTTTTTAATTAATTTTTAATTTATTAGTAGTTATGGCAAAACGACGTTTGCCGGGACAGATAGTTACTTATATAACTTAATAGCGATAATCTTTCCCTATACTTTCCTTCTATCTATCTATATGCCTAACTTTCCCATTGAAGGCGAACTTGTGTGGGCAACACTTTGTATGATCCACTAATAAAAATATATTGAATTTTCATATTCTTTGTTTGCCGTCTATTACATATGTGCTTGAGACTAGTTGAGCTAAGTTATAAATAAACGGCAATAAATGTGATATAAATGTGTAACAAAAGTAAATAAGAATACTAATACTGTATGAAAGTTCAAAGAGTAGTTATGTCTAACATTATATGCATAGTCAAGCACATAATCTGTAGAAGCCAGCCGTCAGTTCTTAGACACTTTTATTCGCATTCATTAGGAGAAAGTGGTGTCTAATGTACCTCTGGTCTAAGCATCATGGTAAAGTTTTACGAGGCAAAATGTAAAGCTTTAAAAATATATTAAAATGGTATTTCATTTATTACTATGATTAAGTATCATTATCTGAATGATTGACTAGTATTTAAAAATAAATATAATAATTAATTTGCCTGGTGAAACTGAACTCTAAAAGTACTCTAGCCCGATACCGTATTAAATCGCCTCGGACGAAACTCAGAGAGAATATTCAAGGTAGTAGAGCCACGCTGATTTCAGCACGAACGGACCGGCTCGACCGGGGCGGTATTACCCTCGCACAGACAATCAACGTAAAATAACAGCGATCATGCTGTCGTGTTTCGATGGTGAGTGCGTGACCGGAGGCCCAATGATGCAGAAGCATTACTAGCCCGCCATGGTGTGTGGGTCACCATTCTGCATTGTTGTATTGTCTGCAAGTATGGTGACCACCACTCTTGGATTCTGCTTATGCTTTCTATCAGGCGGAGTAGAGTCACTTTAGCAGGGATATGTACATATATTTAATGTATTTATTAGTTATCTATCTAAACCATATATTAACACAAAAAAAATGAATAACTATGTCATTAGTACTTGTTTGTGTTTCTTGCATCAAAAGTAGCAATTTTCGCTGACCTTCAAATATGTCGGGCAGGATGTTAGAGCAATTGAAAGTATCTGGTTATTTGGGTAACATTTTGATATTAGGATTGAATTACATGTATAACATATTGACCTCAAATAATGAGATAGATTAACAATCAATGTAGCAGTAATTTTAAGCGACTTTACTACTTACTTTAATTAGTAACCAGTTCAGTGTTGGTTAGTTAACTATTTTTTTAAGGTAAAAGGGTTAAATGATAGGTCACCAGATTGTTAAGTGACTGTGCACAATTGACATGACTGCGTGCTGTAGTCGATTGCGGCCACAGCGTTCAGTCTCAACGAAGAATAGCCAACTACGCATTGGATGTAATACTGTACAAATGTGTGCGCAAACACAGGTGCACTCTCTGTTCCCTGACTCTCACAATCTGATGGTAAGGTCATCCGACACAACTGGGAACAGAACAACAGGACCAACCAATTTACGTACTCTCTAAGGCACGGGGGTTAAGACTCCAAATTCCTAAACCAGGATTATTGTCTAGCTTTATCAACAAAACTTAATAATACTTTTTGGGCGACCCGCGAATCAAACCTGAGACTTCTGGATCGTCAGTCCTTATGCTAACTGCTTGACGAATCTGAAATCTCATTCATACCTTCATTCAGTGCTGTGGTAACATAAAAGAACTTCGTATCTATCATCTATTTCCGAACTCTTTTGTTCTTTAGCCTAACTGTTCCTTGAGTAGCTGTATTTAAGCAGAAGATTTTTCTGTCGTGGTATAGTATGCGTGCCAATTTCGGTATACGCCGGCTCGACTGAGGTTGTAACAGCGTCACAGTAAACAGGGGTTAAATATTCCCACTTTGTGAAATAAATCCAGTGAATAAAACCATAATACTTCACTTGCTTGTGAACTTTATTCTGAAGATGCACTAAGAAATAGATTTTCATCCCTATAATTAAATCCCACGTTCTTAATCAACTAGCTGCCATAATGGATGCAAAATGATGCAGTCTAGTGCACTTGATAGTGACTTAAATTAGCATTATAACACGTCCGATCTATTGTGCGGATTGTGCCTTCACGGTCCACTACCGCTTTAGTGATGGCCGAGTACATAATATCATACTCCGCCTATACTGTATTATTTTGCATGTGATCCTATACAACATAACATTACAACATTACATTCTGGTGACGAATTCGACTGCCTCGTTGGTCTCGCGGTTGGCGTGTGCGACTGCTGATCATGAGGTCTTGGGTTCGATTCCCGGGTCGGACCAAATGTTTGTATGATCTACAAATATTTGTTTCGGAGTTTGGGTGTTTCCTATGTATAATATGTATGTATTTACAAAAAAAAAAGTATAATATGTATTTGTATCAGTTGTCTAGTACCCATAACACAAGCTCTGCTTAGCTTGGAACTAGATGGCGTCGTGTCTTAGATGTCCAAAACAAAAAATATAAAAAAATTGAATTTGAACAGATACCAATACCACCTCTTTTTATTCCGGGGGTGAAGTAAAAGTCAACTAAGTAAGTAAACTACGCAGAACAACAAAACTGCACCGATAAGATGAACTTTACACTAATAAACCCACGAGACTGGCCACAGAGGCAAATACCTCCTTTTAAGAAGAAGCCTATATCCAAGACAATGAGAAGCCTATGTCCTAACTATGACATTTAAAGTAAATTATATATAAGTCTTAAATGTTGATTTTCATCTTAATTTACAGTTGTCCTCAAAAGTGTGTTTACATTCATAATCTTCCTAGGCGATATCAGCATTACACGAGGTCTATCACATACTGCGCAAGTCACGCGTAGATAACGTATTGGGTTTAAGGACTGCAATAAACATCACTAACTATAATTTTTCCCCATTCATTGCGTATGTATTATTGAAAAAGTAAGGTCTAGAATCTGCAAACTGAATTACATTTCATGTCTGCCTTGAATTAATTTGAATAGAATAATAGGTACGGTCGTTAATGTTTTAAAATGATTTTGTGCTTTTGCAAGTGGATCAAAAATGTAATTAAGAAATCAGTCTGTCTTAGTATTATTGAGCTGCTCTTGAGCTCTGTTTGATAAAATTATATGATTTTTAAACGGTTTTATTTAACTTAAAAATAATTAAATAAAATTAAATTAGAGTGTCTGTTTGTAATATTAAAATAACCGCTTTTTACTAAATGCATATGTATGTTTATACGGTACATATTCAATTTTATTTATTTGTATAGACAATCCTCAGGTTGAGTCCGTATAATATTTTTATCTTAACAAAAAAGATTTCAATTGAATAAAATTTATTAGTTAAGGTACATTGGAGCGAGGTACATTATAAAATAAGCTCCTAATTTACAAGTGTGCAAGTATTGTCCTCAAAATATATTTTCAATAAAACAGCAGGTATAAACTGCTAGATCAGGTAGGTACATTCTATCTGATCATCGCGAAAAGCAGTTAAATGTGTTTCAGATGTTATTTCCTTACTTGTGGTAAAAGACTTTATGGTAATTTATTGAAGCCAAGAATGATTTCTTTGATCTGAGGTTTATAACAATGTATTGTTTATCAGTATGTTTTGAAAAGATGAGCGGTTTTAATACACGGCTATAATTGAAACCACAAAAGATTTTCAGTCATAAGAGAACATCGATTTATTATTCTTTGGCATTATTTATTATGTGACAATTCAAATGGAAGAGACATCAACAACCGTATCATTCTTAATAACACTAGGCTACACGTGCATCTCGGCGTTTTGTCTTCTAACAGAGTAAATGTTTACCGTATTTAAAACATTTTTAATGTTTTCTAATTTACGGCCAATATGAGTCGACTATAAAGCTTTCATCGATAAATGAGTTATCGAAACCACCTTTTTTTTATTTAGGATCAGTTATTCCTGAGACTAGCACATTTAACCAAACTCTTCAGCTTCATAAAGTTAGTACAAAATATATAAGTATATATATAAATTCAATATTATAAGAACATCAAGAGTTCACATAATAATGTCTTATACTCACGAGGAAGATGTAGAAGTATCAGGTACCATAGCAATAATATTGACACTCATGTTGACTCTCATCATGTAGTTGATCCAACACGCGAAGAACAACATCAGGGCGATGTTGAACCGCGCCGGCACGAAATCTGGAAACAAAAACCCTCCCATCAGCATAATGTTAAAGCGTTATTGCAAAACAGAGTCAAGGTGTTCGAGGAACAGCCATTTAAAAAAAAATATCGAAGGTATTTTCCTTATCGTCTTCATATGTTAATCGATTTGGAAATGTTTAAACAGTAATGTTTGAAGGTTGTACTAAATTCAACAGCCTTACTAGTGTCTTAATAATATTGATATTCTCTATTAACCGATACTAATCGTGACTTTAACAACCATTTTTTGCGCATTTTGCAAATTCACCCCTTTGATTTTTATAACACAAAGTTAATCATGTTCATCGTAGAAATATTTATTTTTAGGCTTGCATAAGTAGCTGCAACATAGTATCAATACCTTGGTGCTGAACTTATTTCTACCGGTAAATATGGTCTATCAATTAAGTTTCAAAACAGTTGAGACATTTTTTTATAAACATCAATCGAGACAATAGGTTATATTGTTTTATTTATCGATGGCAATCGAATTTATTCGGAATAGAGTATTGGCTTAACGAACAAGGAAATAACAGTAAATACTTGACAAACTAGTGCAATGTATTCAACATTTCTTAGTCATTAATCTAAACAAAAAAATTGGTAGAGCGAAAGTGAAGCTTGTTATTGAATAGACGTACTGGGAAATCAATTCACTTTAAATTTCCGTTTTAATTTCGACACGATTCTAAGACAAGTTAATGTGGTATATTATTAAAAAGAATGTCGCAACAGTGACAAGTTATTCACTAACAAGGCATTACTGCGTCACATTATTTGATCTTCAAGGTAGTAGAGCCACGCTGATTTCAGCCAGAACTACCCTCGCACAGAAGATCAACCTAAAATGACAGCATTCGTACTGTCACGTTTTATTAGAAGATAACAAGACAGCGAGAGACGAGACCGGAGGCCCAATGCAGAGGTATAAAAACGCCGCCATGGTGTGGGTCAGCATGCTGCATTGTTCCATCGTCTGCATTTGCCACCACTCTCAGATTCTGATTATGCTTTCCATCAAATAGAGTAGTCATTTTGGCAGGCCCATACATAAAAAGAGGTTTAATACTTTAGGCAAAGCATTTTTCATAAATATACAGTAACATTTTCAGCCAGGGTAAAACACTGTCAGGTTTTAGAGTAAGTGTCAACAAGTATAACATTTTTTTTTTGTTTTACGCCCCTTTTGTCTAGTGGTTAGTGACTCTGACTGCTAAACCAGAGGTAGGGGGTTCGATTACTGGCCAGGACAAAATCTTTGTGAAGTCAGCACGATCATAAGAACCGTGTCTGGGTGTAATTTATCTTTAATAAGTTTGTATGTATTTAGAAATATGTATATAGATATGGTTATCAGCTGTTTGGTTACGGGCTTAACCTAATTTGGGATCAGATGGCGGTGTGTATGAGGCTGAGAGGATATAGTCTCCCCTTCATCGAGCCGGCCCCTCGCCTGACACTCTCAGATTCAACTTCCACACTGGTGCTAATACTGTTGTTGGAAAACTCTCTAAACTAAACTGAAAATCACTAAAATTAATTTGTCCCGACAAACGGCGTTCTAAACGCCGAAGATTGACTAAAATTGGAGATATCACATTAAAGATGGACGTTAGTTAAATACATACAAAAAAGAATAGAATTTTAGATATAGTTTTATTAAATTAAGAGGTTTTAGGTTTTAGAGACGCAACAACAGAATGGGCCATTGTAAATACACCTTATAGTCAAATAACTATAATAAATATGAATTAACTACTAGTGAATGCTCATACAATGTAAATATTGAACATAATCTCTTCAAATGCAAAAAAAAGGTCTGTTGTCCCAGTTTGTCTCGTATCTTAAGTACTTAAAACATACGGCTTTCCTGAAGCCAAGTACATGGGGTATATACAAATAATAAAAGTAACTAGCTTTAACGTGACATAACATCGTGTTTTTTATTAGACCGTGGCCTCAAAGCTCACTGCATCAAGATTCATGTTAATGACAACGAAACGACTCAGAAACGATAAGCTTAGTTATAGATGGGTAAATATTCTTTATAACGTGTTGTACACGACCCTATGACTAATTTGAAACATGATTGCATTGAACGAAATGAAAATTATTTATGGAAAGTTAAGTCTAAAAATGTATTTAATAGCTAACAAAAATGTTACGTAAATCATGCAACAACGTCATTGGGTTATCAATTATGAATATCAATGCAATAATAATACTGTTAAATGTAAAAGAAATCATATTTATTAAATCAAATTTAACAAAATAGCAATTTTCATACAGTTAAGTATACCTATCTCTCGAAACTACAACAAATTTTTCCAATAATATCACTAACTAAACATGTAATGTATTTATAACTCATTTATAAAAAAACATTTAAATAATTTCAACGGACATTTGATCATTTTTTTTTTCCTAAAACTTTAAAATTAAAATGGAATGTTTACCAAAAGCAACTACAAGCGTTTATATTAGAGTATATATAATATTTATATATAAGATACGAAGGTACCAAAGGTATCGGGCTTATTACAGTCTCAGATTTGTACTTTTGTCATGCGTGTTCAAACCATAGAAACTCGTAATTAATTAATATACACCTCGAGAGGGACCCATATCTTAAATAACAGTTTGCAGAACCATGTAACTGAGGGCGGAGTGCGTACAATGTTACAACCATGCTATTGTCATGTTGCGAACTCTTTGTGTCACCATGAATAGCTTATGTCATTTATCAAATTGATGTGATAGAACATGGTTATTATTATCTGTGCCTCATTTTACATCAAGCAGCTCATGATGAAAAGCGAAAATTTGTTTGCATTGAACAGAACGCAAACATGGAATGTTTTATAATAGTACTTCAACGACATTCAGTATAAGATCTGGCGCATATAAATGACTCGGAGCGGAGCGTAACTCAGTTGAGTAGGTTAGTGTATAACAAAGTAAAGCAATCATAGCGAAGTCAGTCTGTAGATGGATGACTATGTGTTCTTTACATATTAAAGCCGTCCTGTGCCTCGGAGAGGAGCTTAAGTAGTCGTATGAACATCTACGGCAATCCTAATGAGTAATCCGATTCTGTCCGTCAACAGTTTACAGAATTTCGACATTCCCTTGTACTTGGATCATGGAACTATGGGGGCAGTAGTTCGAAGTACAAATTGACGTTTAGCGTTCTTGTCATAGAATACTAAACCACGACCCTAGACTAGTTTAGGCTCGGAGGATCATCTAACGTATTAAAGATTTATGTATTCAGTACATTTTGTTTAACAGTTACAAGTATCTAAATTTTGGTATTGGCAGAGATCTCACAGAAAACCGGTGTGAAATAGTGCTTGCGCTGTGTTTCACCATCTGAGTGTGATACCGGAGGCCCATTTTCTAACCCCCCTCCCTTTTATCCCCTCCATACCCCCCAAAGGCCGGCAACGCACTTATGACGCCTCTGGTGTTGCAGGTGTCCATGGGCGGCGGTAATCGCTTACCATCAGGCGATACGTCTGCTCGTTTCCCATAGTTTAAAAAATCAAGAAGTAGAAAAGTTTATATGAATTTAAATATATATATATAGCAAAGAAGTGTAAGATAAATACATATATAATTATAATATATTATTATTGTCTGGGCCAGGAGCATAGTTTCAAGTTTTTACTAGAGAAACCCCCCATGGAAATAAACATATACAAAATTACCTATGTATGTCCATACACTCGTACATTGGTACAGTCAGACACCAATAAGCTTTTGAATTGAACAGTAATGCAAATTAGTAACTGACTGGGCTACTTAGCCTTGCAAACATTTGTTTAAACCACTGATTTAATGAGGTGCTGAACGGCGGCTATCAGTTAGTTTACGTAACGGTCTATGCTTGTATCCTGGAAGAATCCCAATGTCCGTATCTACGTGTAGCGGTGAAAGTGCAAGAATGGAAGGTCTGCAAAAGTGTAGTAGCCGCACTCCACTCGCCGCCTATACATGGCGGCGGCGCGGCGGCGCCATGGCGACAGGGCGCCAGCCTCTCGCGTTAATTACTGCCCATCCCATTTCTGCCCCATAACATTTTATTAGCTTTACACTTTTATGTAGGCATTATAACGTGCACATTTAATTACTTAAGTGTAAGTCCTTAAAGCCTTTTACATTTTTAAAATGTAAACCGATAAGAACTAATGAAAAATTCTTAGCACATAACGCAATTAATATATTTTACTTCTAAAACATTGACATTCAAAAGTTTATGATTTTTTACAATCCTTAACTTTCACCTGTGTTATAACTAGAACAGTTCAAGGTCTTTGAAAGTAAACCAAACAAAATACATTCTCGTATCTTTCGAATCTGGTTATCAAAAACCTAACGGGCATTGAGACGAAAATACTTATCAGTTTCAAAAGTGACAGATGTCGAACGCTAAACTTTCGAGTGATTAAATACTCGACATGTTACAGGTACATACACTAACGGTACAGCCTACTTATTAAAAAGGTTTATGAATCATTTTGCACGTTGCCGTCGCGTCGCCTGCGGTGAGATGCAAAAAGTAATCTTGGAACATTCAGACCCGATTGGGTCGTTGTCACCGTCTCTGGTCATTACACTTACTTGGCAGAGAAACGGAGATATTTAGTTTATCTCTTGGGCACATACATGTTTTAAATATTGCAGATTAGATAGATATATTTCACACCTCCATATTTATAATTAACTGTGTCACTAAACATCTTGCATTGATTAATTATTAGTCCAATTTCACCATTCAAATTCCGTCTTGTAAAACATACCAAATTTATTTTGTCTGTAGGTATAATTGAATTTTATCGTCATCTGTCATTTTTTCAAAAGCACAAAGTAAGTACGTAAGTACTACTAATGCCACTCGGAATTTGATAAGATTATTGTATTCATGTCGTTCTTTCAGCCGATTCAAACCAGTTTATGACATAGAGGGTGACCTTTCATTTGAGCAAGTCTTTAGATAACATGATCTCTTACTTATCTGGAAATGAGTTTACGAAATTTTTTAACCAGATTGCTTTTTATTTCTTTTACAACATCAATCTCACTATAATTATATTTTTTGAATTTTTCCATGAGATAATGCTCATGGAAAGTTAAAAAACCAGATTGTAGCTGTTCCTCAATTTTAGGAGCTTTTTTTCCAAATTTCAAAAATGCAAAGTGAACCTTCCTTAACAAAAATAAACAAATGAAAAGAAAAGAAAATTCGGTAACCGTTTCTTAATTTTAGTTATAAAAAGTTGGTAACTTCTGATGGAATATTTGTCAACACATTCGCGTGGCTAGAGTGGCTACTACTTATGATTACGTATTTAAATATATTCTCGAATTCAGCAAAACCAATCAATTTACGCCACAAATTAAAATTATACTAAAAAAATATTTTATGTTCAAATCTCTTTACATAATATACAAAAAAACTAGCAAGAAATCGCAAAGAAGTGATTTTATTCACACAGACGGATGTAGCTCAATGTATTTACCTAAGACAAGGCAAAATGCACGAACCAATCTTGTTTACGGGCTCAATCTCTCGTAGTTTATATTTAAGTTCGAGGCAGCTTTGCTTGTATTTTTTTTCAGTAGATGTGTAAATTACACATGGTTCTCATCACATCTACTTGTCTATGAAAGTAACTGTGAAAATTGGTTCCAGACAGAATAAATATACAAATATTTTAAAGTAGATTTTATTATTTTTTATTTAGAGTTTAGATTTTCTAGCATATGTGCCAGACGACGATACGTTTATATGAAGATATTCCTAGAAAAGATAATTAAATTTCTACATCGAATTGATTTTTACAGTAAGAACTGAGCATCAAAAAAAATTTTATTAAAAATTAGTAAAAACCATTCCTATTGAGAGACGCTGGAATAGAAGTTGCTTTGTATTTGTAGTATTACTAACTTTTCAAAAATTAAGCAATTTATTCGCAAATGGACCGCTTTGTCATACCGATAGGACGTCCGATTCATATCTTTATTCACATTTTTTCTTATAAATTTATAGATAAATGAAAAGGGGGGGTAAACTTCAAACGCAATTGTTACAATATAATATCGTTCAACAATCTCTGTGTCTGTTTTAGTAGATACTTCCCCTCAGATATTTTTAGGAACTAAGTTGTGTTCTCTCGTTCTTTGCATATATTTTTAATCCTTATATAGATACAAGAGTTTCTCCAACATCTTAGTTTAGCTTAAAAATCTTAATTTTTAAAATTAATGTTATGTATTTTCTGGGGTTTGTAAATATTCCAATGTTAATCGAAACAAGAGTTTTATCTTTATTGAACAACTTTCTGACCTTGCGGCGTAGTTTCTCCAGTTCCGGTGCCCATCTGTAATGTTTATTACCTGGCTAGGTTAAGGCATTAGCTCGAAGTGAGGAAAGTTATATAAATATAAGACATTTAATTTAATTAAGTGCGAGTGTAGATTATTATTGTGAATGTAAATTTCAGCTTGTCTCGTTGATATTGGATAAATTAAAGGTATTTATAGGGTCATGCCATAACCCTCCTTACGAGAAATTCTTTGGTTTGCAGGCAATGATGAACTCGTAAAATGACGAGATGAGAGATATCTTGACATAAGTAAATAGGTACTTATGTTAAGATATTTCCCAGACTCTAGGAGAGGAAGAAAGAGAGGATCTCTAGAGCAGTTTGTACTCCGATAACCTTATTTATTGGGTTACAAAAAACGAAAGAACTATATAACACCGGCTTCGTTTTTCTGTGATTTTATGGTATCTCTCTGGTCGTATCTGGTCTATACGTACCTGTTACGATTTCGACACATTGTTGACTGTTGTTAGCTTATTTTATTCAGAACAAGGAAAAGACTTAAAAACTTTAACCTGACTACGTAAAACTTTTGATATAATTAAATATCCTACGTCAACGGGGCCAACTTACGAGTCTATTGACACCTCATTCATTAAAATCGGTTCAGTAGTTTAGAAGCTACGGTGGAAGATAGACTCCTAATGTTAAACATAAACTCCCCAAACTATTACCATTCCCATTGGCTTCGCCGTAGTAGGGTAAAATAGAAACAAATTTCTTAGTTCTTACTTTCTTATTATTGTAAACTTTGTTAACCATATTATGAATATTCCGATAAGAAACATCAAATGGCCACTCATGACTCTTGAGTTAACAAGCCTATGTATTTCCATACGGTATTAGAAGTATTTTGTATATTTTTTTATTAACACATTTACCTATACACGGTATATTATCATGACAATAGTATATCTGCAATTATTTTTAACTCGTACAAGTAAAAACGACAGTATTCTAGTTTTGACTTCGCAACTAATACACAATCAAAATTTTTTTTCAGGAGTTTAACACGCCTTAGAATAAATCCTACTAATATTATAAATGCGAAAGTTTGTAAGGATGGATGGATGTTTGGATGGATGTTTGTTACTCTTTCACGCAAAAACTACTGAACCGATTTGGATGAAACTTTACAGTAATATAGCTTATACATCAGAATAACACATAGGCTACTCTTTGCCGCGATAACCGACATATACGCGGGCGGAGCCGCGGGCAACAACTAGTGTATATATATACTTTAGTACAACAAAAATACAAAATTAGTTATGTTTCGTCAGACCAGCCATGACAATTGTAAACAACCATATGTCCGCGTTGTGATTGTGACAAATCAACAACAATACTCCTTAACCGTGATAGTCAAACAGAATCAATGATTACATGTGGTGATATAGATATATTGAGTGACAATGATTGCGAAAAGCAGACTTGTAATAATGTAGACAACATTGTACGTATAATGAATAATTAGTTTCCGGAAAATATGACTATTGTTTTGTTTTTGGAATCTATCTTACAACCAAACAATGATGATGATGATGTCCTTCTAGCCCATTTCGGCCGCGGCGGTGAGTCTCAACGGAGTTCACTCAACTATAGAGAAAATTTTGTAGTAAATAAGTATGTATGTTCACTCTCTGTTCCGTCACTTCCATAATCCAATAGGACGACTATCCAACACGACCAGGGAAAGATCAAATGCAGGACCGACAGCTTTACGTGCTCTCCTAGGCACGGAAACCAAACTATATTCACTTTACTGATAATAACATTACCCTATTATCACTGTTAAAACACTTTACATAATATGCAAATGTATTGTAAGTTACTAGTAAATGCAAAAAAATACATGGAACTGAGTCATTTTCATTTTATGAACTCAACTAGAAGGTTTGCATTTCTTAAGACTCACTCTGGGAAGAAATGCCTCATCAAATCACCACCAGTAAAATATCTATACTAATATATAAAGCTGAAGAGTTTGTTTGTTTGTTTGTTTGAACACGCTAATCTCAGGAACCGCTGGTCCGATTTGAAAAATTCTTTCGGTGTTGGATAGTCCATTTATCGAGGAAGGCTATAGGGTATATATCATCACGCTACTACTTATAGGAGCGGAGCAACAATGAAGAATGTTTCCAAAACGGGGGAAATTTTCACGCTACGGGCAATATAAGGCGTAAACGACGTTGCGTGGGTCAGCTAGTAAATACTATAAGGCAAAGATAAAAATATGAAACTTCATTTACTATCTCTCTTAGCTAGAACGAAATTTTCTGACATGATCCCATCCATTTCACAGTAGATTATTGTATAAAAACAAGAGAAGAGTTAATACCAAAAACCAAAAAAGGCGTACACATAAAGAAAATGTTATAATAAGAAGTATATGTTAAGTGAATCTGCAAAATAACAATTAAGATAAATAAGACGTTTCAGCGATCTATAAGGGCCTTTATGCACATATACCTATTTTCATTTTATTTATACATATATTCTTTGACAACAAAATCTTGTATCTTTGTCGAAGAACGCACTTATCTCACTTGCGACGGGGTTAATCTAACTTTTGTATTCATGTTTCAATGGCAGAAGTTTTTTTTTTTGTTTTCTTGTTTAGCCCTGCCAAAATGACTCTAATCTGCCTGATGGAAAGCGTAAACAGAATTCGAGAGTGGTGGTCACCATGCTTATTGCGAATATAGACAATGCAGCATTGTGACCCAAGCCATGACGACCTTGTGATGCTCCTGCATTTGCATTGAATTAGACTAATAATTAATAAGAATGTATTTAAAAGCTTTTATAAATCGGATTTTTGTTTACTTTTATGTAGAATTAATTAGCATTTTGTATTATAGAGACGGCCTACAATTTTCGTGATATACTCTACGATTGAAAAATAGTGTATGAATGTAAGTAGCCAGAACATTGTTTTCTGAACCCGGAACTTCATCAGAAAATAATTACAATTGACATGTGAATCTCCTCGTTTTTTTTTAATTCGGTTAAAAAAGTTAGGTAATACTTAAAACCAATGCAGTATCAAATTTTAGAGGGGTGTGAAACAGGTGTACCTTATATAAAATTTTAGCTCAGTTAAAAGAGCTTGAACTTGTTTTTAGACTACAATGTATATACAAAGTTTAAAATAAAAAAATGTCTTCTAAAGTAGTAATACTTTTAACTTGAAGCATAATGATATTTTATTTGGTTTTAGACTTTAGTCACAGCTTATGACATATATAACTGTTTCTGTGTAAACAGTAGTTACTTATTTATAGAGAAATAGTTGTAACACTCGCATTAAGAGATGAACAACTGCTAATTTCTTCTTTAACTTTAATTTATACATACTCATTTTATTATCATTGTATTGTACAAAATATTGGTACAAAACAAGAAGAGAATACTATTGCTAGTTTTAATTATATGATACTTACGTTGACTTCTTTTTATTAACTAACTACGGAAAAGCCAAAAGGAAAGGTAATAGTTTTCGCAGTCTATGTGTTAGTATGTTCCATCGTAGTGCCTAAACTACAAAACCGAATTTAATGAATGATTAAAATCGGTGTCAATAGATTCGTAAATACTCGAACTTAAATTAACTTACATTTACACAAATACAAATAAAAATATTGGTATAATAATACATTATTATCATTCATGAATAAAGCAATGAATTTAATGGCATATTTGCAAGTGAAAATTGCAAAAATTCGTAACCTTAATACTTAAGCTTTTGAAGTACACCCATATATAGTTAACTGAAGAAATAAGCACACATAAGAAGAAATAAGCACAATTTAATTGAAATTTAAGGACTAAAGTAAATAGCTTATTACGTGTCAAAACACGAAAACGAATATCGATTTGTATCCAAGTCTCATAAGACGATTAAACATGATACTAAATGCAAATTTACATCAAGAACAACTTTAACATAAATTACTAAAGAGGTCATCACTATTCATAAAAACCAGTAATCAATATCAACTGTGTACCTACAAGACAAAGTAAAAACTGCAAGATTGTGACGGCCACTGGCGCTAATAGCATTTAAGTACCTCCTTTCGCTTACTGTACCTACTAAAGGTAAGAAACGTCATAAATAAAAACTCTTTTCAACGCTTCCTTATTATTTACGTTTTAATTAAGGAGGTTTTAAATTCTGATATTTTTTTAATAATACTTGGATAATTAAAGGTTAATGTCAAAGTAACTCTAGACGTAAGTACATCTTTTAATTACGTTTTATTGTTAGCGTTATCTCCGCTGAGCATTGATAAATTGTTTAGTTAAAGAAAAGTTTTCTTATAGAAAAGTCTTACCAAATAGTTTAATATGAAATTTCATTTTGTTGTTATGTACACGAAACACGTAAGGAACACAAAACAGCCGCACGGTATATTAGCACGCACGCGCGCCGCGATACGTTGCGAATTGTGGCGAACTGGCGAGCTGCGCGAACGCTTGTCTTTCCACGACTGCCTTCTTTACTGTGGCTATGTCGCCGGTCGATTGCTTTTAGATCCGCACACTGCATTCGAAGGTCTCACTTCACGTGCCACTTCAAAACATCAAATCGTCAATAGACATTAGCATTTAACACGAAACATAACAAATTCCTACGTCAATTTCATAATATTTTTAAAAATTCATCTTATCTATATCTATCTTATCAGCTTCAAGTGCTATGCGAAGTACGTTTACTGTACGTCAGCAACATCTAAATATATAATGTAAATACCTAATTCGCTCAGGGCAAAATATGTCATAAAATAATATTAAAATTATTTGAAATCTCTCTTACGTAATGACTCTAAAATCGTTAAATGACATTAATTGGCAACTGTCTGTTTTATCAAATATTAATATACATAAAATATATCTTATACTTTAATAAAATATTTTAAATAACGTCACCGCTCTTACATACAAAGGTAATTTTCATGTCATTACTGCACGTTTTTAACAGCTTCATTCATTTAACAAATAAAACTACTATAAGTTGACTAAAGTATAAATAAAGATGAATATTTGTATCATGTCTACAAAATAACACAACATCTAAAATCTACATAAATTTAACTTTTATTAAAAACTATTCCCATTATGTTCTGTTAGGCATTATAAATATCTTCTGCAAAAAAACAATAAGTAATTATTTTTTTCTCGTTACTTGAATTATCCTGTTATAATTTGAGTTGTACCTGGGAGTTCCTTATAGTACGTACAATCATATTATTATATAAATCACACTTTGGGAAAACGTTAAATTCAATCCTAACGCGTTGAAGTCTTCTTCCTCATTTTGTTGGCAAATAAATTTATTTCTCTTAAAATCTTAAAAATACGCAAAAAATTTAGTTATTAATTAAATTACGTTCACAAAAGATATTAATACAATCGTATAAACACTTTATAAGCTGTGCGCGTGGAAATGCAGCGTCTAGAAAATAAGTGTCTTTGAAATGTTTCCCTGCATATGAAACATAATTTATGTATGTGTGTGTGTGTGTGTGGTGTGTGTGTGTGTGTGTGTGTGTGTGTGTGTGTGTGTGTGTGTGTGTGTGTGTGTGTGTGTGTGTGTGTGTGTGTGTGTGTGTGTGTGTGTGTGTTTAAATATAATTTCTTGTTAACCAATACTAGTTTAATTAACATCGTCATCAACATCAGCAGTCACAAAAAAATATGATAGATGAATGGTACACGAAATACATATAAGTATGTGATAATTTTCGCTCACGAAACTGGATCTGCACTAATTCTTTATGCTCTCATTTATTCATTACAAGCCTATTCCTGTCTTATCTACCTGTTCACCTAATACGAACTAAATTTTACCAAACTATGCATATTTTATAAAAAAAAAACAAACTGCCTCGGTGGCGCAAGTTACAGCGTAAGCGACTGCTGTGCTTGAGGTCTCGGGTTCGATTCCCAGGTCGGACCAAAATTATTATTATTTTAGTAAAACTTACTAAATATTATATACTAGTTATTGCCTGCGGCTCCGTCCGTGTATATGTCGGCTATCGCGGCAAATAGTAGTCTATGTGTTATTCTGATGTATAAGCTATATTACTGTACAGTTTCATCCAAATCCATTCTGTAGTTTTTGGGTGAAAGAGTAACAAACACCCATCCATCCATACTTACAAACTTTCGCGTTACTTATTGTAATATCTGCCACAATAGCGAAGAGGTCGTGCCTAAACCCGTAAAGGTTACTCACACTCATTGTTTTTTTTTATTGCGGTAGGAAGTATCTAAGTTCCGCGTACCACGCTATCCACCAAAACCATAACTAACATATCATATAAGATATATCTATTTATTATCTAATAGCATCAGAGTTTATCGTGAGTAACAACATGACACGAGAATTATGTAAATAGATAGGTAAGCAGAACAGACCAGCCGAACCGTGGCTCTACGATGGTCTAACTGAAAAGATGTTAGGTAGCTCTTTTCTTGCTTTTCCCCTACTACGAGAGGTTAGAAAAGCCTTAACTTGGGGTGGGAGGTTACATACCTTTGTGAATTATTATGGTCATATTGAAGATCAAGGAAAATCCCGCTTTGACAAAGTGCAAAATGAGTATGTCAGAGGGTGTTGATGATAGTTTAAAGTAGCACCAATAGCTGAAAAGTTAAAAAAGCCGCATGCGTACCTACTGTTAGCGGGATCTCTTCGATTACTGTTGAGTCAATAAAACTTGTGATTTATTTTAAAAAGAATTCTACAAAACCAGGTCTCAATGCAGTTAATTTAGGGAAATAAATAACATAGTCGAAGTCCGCGTGTGCCGGACGTCGTGAAGCCTAAATAGAGAACACGACGATGATGCCCCTGCTATTGTGGGCATGCACTAAGAGGGATTCTGTTCGGATGTCTTAATAAACAACTGTTCCCATTTCAGTGACAAAGTGATACGCTGTGTGGTTTTAATCACTTTGATTTCGAAATACATCCACGCCAAAAATCTCGGTGGGGTGATGCCCCGAGGGGTATTCCAATGTAAAAAATGGTATTAATTAATTTAATTTGTTTAAATTATTTTTAATGATTCTGTCAATCTCAAATGAGTTACTATTTAATGTATTTAAAAAAAAATATCTATCAGACTGTTTTAAAAATAATTAAAACGAGAAACCTGATCAATATAATGAATGAGACAAAAGCCGAGTCTATATTAAACTTGTTTAATTTTATAATAGCAAATATATACCTGGTCCATGTAGATTGTTTTTTTAATGATTTAAATTATTATCATAAATTCTTTACCAGTTGAAGTAAGACACGCTTCAACAGGCTTCTGATCTCTGCAGCTTTAGTCAAGTCATGAGGCACTCATTTTTAAAGATTCTTATTTTCCTCTTTTTGCAAAGTTGTGGTGAACCATTGTAATTTTTTTTTGATTAATCTTCCTCTTTTTACTAGACTTCTTCGTATTTTTTTTGCTTCTTTTCATTTCATGAGGCAGTATTAGTTACATTATTCATTATAATATTTAGAAACTGTACAAAATATGAACATCATATCGAATAGGAAGTTTATAAGTACATTGTTGCATGAATCTCAATGAAGCTATTTTGTTTAAATTAAAATACTGTTGTTGACCGTTGGGACTGTCAATGCCAAATCGTCGATTTGAATCAGGTAAGACTCGAAAACTTACTAATAGTACCCAAGTATATTTTAATTACTATTGACTAGTATCACGAAAATCTTGTGTTCCATAATCTAACCAATATGCCATGCTATTTGACTTATATATCTATACAAATAAATAAAATTGGAGTGTATGTTTGTAATACTAAAATAACTGCTTTTTACCAAATGCATATGTATGTATACACGGTACATATACCAAAAATGTAGTTAAAAAATTTTTTGACTGTCTGTCTGTCTGTTTGTTCCGGGTAATCTCTGGAACGGCTGGACGGATTTAGACGGGACTTTAACTGGCAGGTAGCTAGTGATCCAGGGAATAACTTAGGCCACTTTTTTTACACTAACTTTGTCCCGCAGCGTTACTCGCGGTACAACAATAACCGCGGGTAACACCGCGGGGTTGTCATTCTCTCTCGTTCTCATCTCATTCAGCTAGTAATATAATATATAATAAACATATAAAAGAACTTCATCTTAATTAACTGTTTACATAAACCTTCTAACTGACACTGAAAATATTAACCTTGAATAAAGTAGACGCTGATAAAAGTAACTATGCAGGTGATGAAGAAAGATAACGACGGGTAATATTTAAATTAAAAATATACATTTATTTACCCGTAAGTATTACATACTAAACATAATCCCGTTTAAGTAGGTACTAACTGCACCCAGCGGTTTTCAAACAACAATAACAGTAGATAACACTGGTTGAATCTAATGTAAAATAAAAACAAACTAAACTACTCCTTATATTAGCAGATTGTTAATGAAAAACCCTATTAAAATCAGTCCAGCCCTTACAAAGATTACCCGAAATAAACAGACACACATTTTTAACCAACTTCAAAAAAGGAGGTTTCTCAATTCGACCGTATTTTATGTGTGTTCGCGGATAACTTCGTCGTTTATGAACCGATTTGATGATTATTTTTTAATAGAAAGGAGATATCCCAACGGTGGTACCATGATAAGGACACTAAGATCTGATGATGGCATCCAAGAGAAATCATGTCAGACCTTGAACTCGGTTTTATTTTAGTTAAATTTTTTATCAATTGATTTTATGCTGTAAGTACCTACGGTTTAAACTTCCATAATGTATGCATTTAGTGAAAGCTGTTGATTTTAAATTACAAACAGATGCTTCCATTTGATTTGAGGTCAAATACAGTAAGATTACGAGAGTATCAGAAAGATCTAACTCGCCACGCTAACGAGCCATTGCTCTTAAGTCGTTTGCAATGTTGCACATTTTTTTTCGTTTTTACGTCTGAACGGTGAGGTGAACACACACATTCATTAGCCCCAAGACCTGTTCTGAATACGGGGCAAGATCCTGGTGTAAATAATATCATGTGTTAAAACCCAAATCATCTGTTCGTCTGTCGCTAAAAATCAAGAACGGATGGGCCGATTTTGTTGATTTTAGTTTTGAAATCATTGTCGTAGTCCAAGGAAGGTTTAAACGGTAAAAAATTAAAAATAACTTGAAAATCCAAATGTCATGTGTACGATGTAGGGGGTACAGCTAGTAACGAATAAATTACATTACACCATCATGTAGGTACATTAATGAAAGGAAATAAAAATATCAGTGTTGTCAAATTTGTTTTAATATCAAATTAATGCGTTAATTATTCTTATTATTTAAAGACAACGCCCTTATATGAATATACATCCTGTGTCGCGGTGGACTTTACAAACATAGTACATGAAACGGATACAAAGAACACCCAGACTTAGAACAACAATTAGTGGATCATACAAAGTGTTGGGGTTTGAACCCTCAGCACATGGCATAGTAGGAAGCGGCGTCACAACAACTTTAACCACTAAGCCAACCGTGCAGTTAATACGTCAGAATTTCTATGCAGATATACTTAATGTAAGATCAATATTTCTAATAATATTTATTTGTAGTGAAGACTTACATAATAATTATTATCAGAAATTTTATTAATATGAGGATCAGTGTTGTTTATAGCGCCCTTTGGGCAAACGAGCAGACGTATCGCCTGATGATAGTACTAAGCAAAACCAAAACCTCCATTCTAAAGAGATGCCTATGTCCAGCAATGCCTATTAAAAGATGATGATTAGTCAAAGTACTGAGTTTTGAGTAAAAGTTTTTCTTAAACTTTATACAAACAACTAGATGTCTCAAAGATTTAACTGATATGATGTTTGACTGTCTCTCAAAGGATTATTTAGATTTTGTCTGTTAAATGGGAGAGCCATGATGCGTGATGCAGCACAAATGCGTCGGCTCGAGGTTTATCAATGCGTCAAAGATAACCGTTGTTTTGTTAATCATCATTACACCAACAACCAACAACCTTCAACAGTCAGGTAGAATAAAACCTTATTAAAGAGAGCCTTCACAAGATTTTGGCCTACTATACCTACTAGCACGAGGGTTGGGATAGGGAATAAGATAGAGTATCAGCGCCTCGTGCCGCCCCGAGTGTGGCCGCGGATGGTCGGGACGGGTTTTCCCCTCCATCCGCTCTAGTGGCTACGCGTGTGCCGTACGTTGCCTAAATTCAGAGTTTAACAACTGATGGTGCCCGCTTCAGTGCGGGCAAGCGCTGGGAGGGGTCCGGATGTGTTAATAATAGCAGTTCCCGGATCCCTCCCGTCTCAGACGCAGAGTGGCACACTGTGTGGCTTTAGTCGGTTCGATTCCGACACATCGCCCCGCTGCAAACCTCGGCGGGGTGACGGCCCGAGGGGGTTTTCACACGTTCCACTCAAAATGTGAATTTAACTTTGTTTGTTACGCTTTGACGCGAAAACTACTTAACCGATCATCATGAAACTTTGTACACATATTCTTGGAGGTATTAGAAGTAACACAGAATATTTTTTATTAAATGCAAACGAAGCCGCGGGTGTTGGCAGAGATTTGAAGTTCACGTAGGCGGAAACGGGTAAGAGCGAAAAATAATGATAATTAAATTAAACTAATCGGCAAAAATTTCTTAGATAGATTAAAGTATAAACCTTAACACAACTCCAGAGGTGTTACATAATACACAGAATCCTTAAAACACTAATTAACTACTTATATACTTTTAAAACCGTTAAGTGGGTATTGTTTTCATAATAAATAAATAAAAGTCAAAAATAAAATTATGTTATTATGTCATAGACTAAATATATATATTTATATGAACTTTAAAATTAAATTTTAAACTTTATTTTATTTATCATTAAAAATGCATCATTTAAGTGTTATTCAGGTTCTATTTATGTTATACATTTTTACGATCTTGGTATCTAATAAATTAATGTAATAATTCTGCAGTAAAATAGACTGCAATAGACTTATGATGATCATGAGAGTAGCAGCTGTGCTTCGACGCAAATGGGGCGACTCGACCGGTGCTGTAGTGATTCAAAAACCGAGCAAGAGTTTGTGTTATGAGTACAAGATAATTGATTTAAATACATATATACTTTTTTTGTAAATACATACATATTATACCTACATAGAAAACACCCAAACTCCGAAAGAATTTTTTGCAGAATATACAAACATTTGGTCCGGCCCGGAAATCGAATCCAAAACCTCATGCAGCAGACAGCAGTCGCATACGCTACCGCTGCGCCACAGAGGCAGTCCATGTGGTTCTAGGTTGTTGCCGTATTACTTATTTATTACTAATTGGGCCAAATTATCCTACTAATATTATAAACGCGAACTTTGTAAGTATGGATGGATGTTTGTTACTCTTTCACGCAAAAACTACTGAACGGATTTGGATTAAACTTAACAGTAATAAAGCTTATACGTCAGAATAACACTTAGGATACTATTTGCCGCGATATCCGACATATACGCGGGTACAGCCGCAGGCAAAAACTAGTATTAAATAAGCTCACGTGTTGACTCAAGCTGGGTTTTTTTTCCTCTCGGCACAATTATCTTTTACACTATTATATGGCCTCCTGTTATTTATATGGCCAATTAAATTTGATAAAACGCTTAATTAAAATAAGTATCTCAAAGGTATAGGTACTTTTACTGCTATTTTTTTCTTTGACTATTCGATGTTTTAATAAAATGTATTTAGTTTTCGTTTCTTACTCAGTTAATTGCAAACTTAGAGCATAATATATATACCTAGAGAGAGAGAGACCGAGTTTGGGTAGTGTCGTGTCTGACTCTCTTACCCAAGCTCCTGATTGCTGGACGCACATACTAGTTTGCATGACTGATTTGGCGGGAAATACACCAATCAATCAGAAGCTTGCGTGAGAGACAGACACTACCAAACTCAGTCTCTTTCTCTACTCCGATCACGCTTTCCGCATGTTCGGCTGCCCCTCCAGGTATATATTATGCTCTAAGACTGCAAAATATTGTAAGTTAAGAAGCATTACTCACGAATAGATGTTTTATTTACACATCTGTACCACAATTAAATCACACACAAAGAGGTGATTCTCTATACAATTCGTACAATTCTCTTTACAACTCGAACAAATGTTATTTAAGCACCTTATGACAATGTAATCTATGCTTTCATACTAACATTATTAATTTGAAAGTAACTATCTGTTACACTTTAATGGCTAGACGAAATGACATGAAATATGCCATGGATATACTTTGATTCTTGAGGAAATACATAGGCTAGCTTTTTACCAGGATAACTGACATACACGCGGGCGGAACCGCGGGCATAGCTAGTACATACAATTAAAATATTTGGGTTTCTGGGATGTTTAAAATGATATTACGTCTGGGTATTTCAGGTATAAATAAAACTACATTATATTAGTACATAGGTTTAACTCATTTGCACATAACTAAACATCATGTCATGACTAGTAATCATTTAAATAAACATAATGTCAATATATCTATATTGCTTATTAGATTGTAGGTACATATACTAGGTAAAATCATATTTTACAATAAGTAAAATAGTACTAAAATAGGAAGTTAACACATATTTGCAGGAAAGAAGACAATTTTAACAGCCAGGTTTAACTGGTTACCCCATAAGTAGTAAGTACCTAATAAAAAATAACGAGATAGAGCAAAGACATTTAATATATTTTTGATGAAAATAGTTTAACCTATAATAATCGAAATGAATGTAGCATGAAAATAGTAAGTAAAGTTGTAAGTAAAACAAAACACGGCACACAATTGTAAACTCTGTTCTAGTGTATTTTTTGTAAACTTTCGTGAATAAATAAAATAATGTAAGGTGTGTATAGCGTATTCAAGGTATTTACAAAACATGGGTATGTAAGTTAATCAAACCGCCATCTTTTTCTATTATCGACACCCGGCGAAGTGTCTCTACTCTACCTGATGGAAGGCATGATTAGAAACCAAGAGTGGTTTTGCCATTTTATCACAATTCTTTATTAAGTTAAAGAATGCTTTGATTTGCATTGAAAGAATAGACCCGGGGTATATTCTTACAATTTGTCAGATGCATGGCAGTCATATTAAGCATTTAATATTGTTATTGTTGGTAGGTGTATTCAGACTACACTATACTGTCCGTATTGTATACCGACGTTGTGACCAATAGTAATGATTTTATAGTTGCGATAGACGCTACCAATTTTCAGCAGAATTGAAGTTTTAAATAAATTTTCATCATATAATGAACAATCGTATTTTCATCCGACTACGGCAAAGCCAAAGGAGGGTTATGATTTCGACAGGCTATATATATGTATGTATGTTCATCTGTTCCCTCATAGCTCCTTATATAGATTACAGAGACACCTCTATATATAAAAATGAATCCCTATTTGCCTTGATCACGACATCACGCTTGAACGGCTTAACCGATTTTGCTAATATTTTATGTTGGATAGCCCATTTAGCGAGGAATAATTTAGGCTATGTAATGTACTCTATGTATGTATGTAATACACTCTACGACGAATAGGAGCCGGGTATCGACCGAAAATGTAGAGACACAAACGAAGTTAAACGGGTCAGCTAGTAAATAAATAAAATAAACGTCTATTAATATTTCCCAAGAGTATGTACTAGCAAAAGCCAGAAAATTATTTGCGAAAAGAGCTACGGTAAAGTTTTAAGGCATTGTAGCAATCTTGCAGATTGACAGATGAAGGCAATGCTTATAATCGTGTTCAAAAATTGTGCCCTCAAATTAGGCTCATAATAGAATCAAGATCCACTTGAAATGTATATAGTACGAATGTTTTTAATTATGGGACTTTTTACTTTTTAGATACATAGTTTATTTTTAACGTGTGAAATGTGGGGTGTCAAGAGGTGCGTCCAGGTGCTAGAGTTACCATTTTAGTGTATTTATTATAGAGATATGGTTACTAAACACATTATTTCATTATTTTTATTCTTATATTATCTGTTTCATAGCATGTGATTAGTATTATACTGAATAGTAACAATAATATATATAATACTTTATTATACATACCATTTTCATTCTATGCTATATAATATGTATGTAAAATACTAATAATAAATAAACAGCTTAACATATATTATTAGAATGATCCGAGTGAAGAACTGGAGTGATGAATGAATGAAACAAGAACAGACAGACAGATAAATAATTAAGTTAAGCCGCTTTAGTACCAAATGGGTTTAAATTATCTAACTAAAATTAAAGTTTTAGACGCTTTAGTCCCGACTAAGCGAGAATATTCTATGACATCGTTGACTTTCTTCCCATTTCTCTTTGCAGCATGTTTTTTATAAGCTTTATACAACATCACCGCTCCATTCACCCACACGGGTATAAAGTTTATATCACTTTCATTAGGACAGTTTTCATCTAAACTGTCGATATCAGGGTCCAGCCTTGAATATGGTGATGCCTCAAGTTTGGGGATACAGTCTACTAACGGGAACCATTTGTAGGTCTCTGGGCACAGTAAATCTGATGGGTTGAAGTTGCCTTTATATCTCATTTTGCGACAAGAGTGAATGTAGTAACCCATGTAGTAGTACTGGATTTGTGGACACAGAGAATGTAAGTGTCTGGTGAATTCAATCTCTCTGAAATAAAAGAATATTTTTTAGTACCCATCTATACAAATAAATAAAATTGGAGTGTCTGTTTGTAATATTAAAATAACCTCTTTTTAATTAATGCATATGTATGTATACACGGTACATATACCAAAAAATATTTTTTTACCATTTTTGTCTGTCTGTTCCGGCTAATTTCTGGAACAGCTGGACCAATTTTGATGGGACTTTCATTGATAGGTAGCTGATGATATACGAAGTAACTTAGGCTACTTTTTTTAGACCAACTTCGACCCGTGGCGTTACCCGCGGTATGGCAATGATCGCGGGTAACACCGCGGAGTTCAGCTAGTTATGAATATTTTTATACTCTTTATGCATTTAGAAATAATAAATTCAGTTGGCCTTTCAAAAAAATACCTTTGAATACTTTTTATTTTAGGTAATTATGTTTTAAAAACAGTATTATGATGTATTGTAATAAACTTATTCATTTACGTTTATAAGATATGGAATTTGTTCATATTTTAATTAGAACTTATCTCAGGTACAATTAATTCAATTAATTTTCTTATTGTAATCATCATACCAAGGACTAAGTTATGTTAGTATAAATATAAAAATAAAACTCAATTAAATAAATAGCCTTCTTGTTGTAAATTTGTTAAAAATGAGTCTATTTCTAAATTTCAAAGAGTACTTAACATTTCTTGTGAAGCGATTCAACTCATTTCTTGCCTACTAATTGTATTTATTTCAAAGGTCTGATGAGAGGGACAGGTATTCATTTAATATCGGCAAAAGTGTTTTTTTTAATGGAATAGGGGGCAAACGAGCAGACATATCGCCTGACGGTAAGCGATTATCGCCGCCCATGGACACCCGCAACACCAGAGGCGTCACAAGTGCGTTGCCGGCCTTTGGGGGATGGGGAGGGGTATGGGGAGAGGGCTTGTGGGCCTCCGGTATCCTCACTCACTCGGTGAATCACAGCACAAGCAACGTTTCACACCGGTTTTCTGCGAGACCGTGGTATCCCTCCGGTCGAGCCGGCCCATTTATACCGAAGCGTGGCTCTCCCACGGTGGTGGTGGTTCTAGATAACTCGATATAACTACTGAATGTAAAAAAAATTTACCTTAAAGCTCCATAAGTACCTAGGGTTAGGTTCATATACTGCGGGTCGTAAAAGAAATACACAGACGAAACACACTTCGGTAATATATCTATAACACCGACTGCAATTATTTTCCCGTCCAGCCAATACTGTTGGTGAAATGAACCGTAGCCACTAGGGGGTCCATTCTCTCTATGCTCCTCCTAAAAAATAGCACAAGTTTAATACTAAAAAAAAAAAAATTTTAATAGAAAAGATTAAATCTACTCCAAAAGAACATCAAACAAAAACTCTCTGCCTAAAAATCGTAAAATAAATTGGCTTTGATTTGGCTTAAATAACTATGTGACAATTCTTGACTATCTATACCAAATTATCTATTAATTTAAATATTTATTTATTTATTTTTATTTTAAATAGTATATTCAAACAAATAGCAGCTAGTATCATTCAGGAGAGAGAAATTCTCGACGAGGAAGTTAACCATCGATTTCTGTGTTCTGTGTAAGAATCTACAATAGTACTTAGCGAGTCAGATGTCAGCGCGACTGGTCGCTTTATATGAATAAAATTCATTGCCGTATTTCGTTAAACTCTCTTCTATTCTACAAACATACATACTTTACGTTTGTAAAGTATGTATGATTGTTTAATCATACTTACTAAAAGAGGGCTTTGTACTAGAAAATCTCTAAACTTTGGCTCAGTACATTTATCAGGTTTATCGTTGTGTATGATTGTTTGATACTTGACGTACACATCATGAGTCTCCTTAGCTGTATCTAACCATTCGGGGCTCGGTGGAGTAGTCCTTACTAATTTTATCTAAAAAAAACATGCATTATAAGGAAAGCACCAAGGAATATTTAATAAAAACAATATCAATTAATGCTATGTTGTTTTATTCAGAGAATCATCACTACTATTATAAAACGCACGTGACAGACTACCTACAAAGCTATCACAAACGTATATAAAACCACACAAACCAACTTGCGAAGAACCTAATGGAAAATAAATCCGGCACAACTTTTAAAAGATTAAAGAGACGTGCGCCTCTAGATCTAATGAAAATTTAGATATAACACTAAATTTGACCAAATCATTGGTTTTGGAACCAAACAGGCCGCATATAAATTCATAAAGTCTAACTAAATGTCAACACAGACAGATTGTAGAAAGATAAGAGAACTCAAAAAAAAGTTGAAATAAACATGAGCATAACAATGTACTGTTCTGAAGTGATTTTAAAATCATGGCAATAACATCAATTACACAAACACACACACATTCAAATTAACCATCGTCGGTAACGCTCGGTCCATAAAAAATAAACAATGTTATAAAAAAGTAATTGATACAATACCACAAGTTTATGTTTGACATCATCGGGCAACTTGTTTATAAAGTCCTCAATTTGTTTTTCCTTGTTTTTGCACGCATTGTTCACAGGAAGTACGTCAATACCCTTCTCACGTAGTTTTTCAAGTTTCCTCTCAAGCCTCAATTGTTTCGCTTTTTTACACGGTGCTTTAGTAGGGTCCGGGCCGGCATCTGCAAATCATGTCGCTCTGTGTTTTTACTGATCCATAAAGCTTATTAAAGAGAACTACCACATTCGGGGACTTTACAAATATTCATGTAACGAACACAAAGAACACTCAGACACAGAACAATAATTTGTAAATTACAAAAATGTTGCCTCATGTGTTGATCAAACCCATAACATTCAGTGCAGTAGAAAAGAAGACCGCTCAAACCGTCTTTCGTGCAGTTTGTCAAGAAATGCACATCTCAACAAAGTCTAGGGATATCATAATCCTATACTATTGACGACTTTATAGTTAAAAATCTTTTTAGCTTCCATAAAAAGTGTATACACGAAATGAAACCTCTTTTATTCTATTTTCAAAATTTAAAAATATAAAAAGAATAACAATGATAAAAACAAAATACGGCGGCAAAATTGTTGGTAATTCATTACAACAAGAAAAATTCAAATTGTTTTTATGCCGTTAATGAATTAAAATTGATTAGATTGTTTTTTTTTTTTAATTAAACTTGATGTGCTAGCTTCAAAAGTCATGTCACGTCGCCATTTGAGTCGAGATGAAAAGTTTCGAGCCGTGGGCATGTTAGAAAATGGTGCTATTCAACGCGTTGTTGCTGAGACCTTACATACCAGCCAAAACGTGATATCAAGATTGTGGTCACGTTATCGCAGTACTACGGATGTGGCTGAACGGCACAGTGGTAGACAACGGGTTACTACGCAAAGTCAGGATCGATTGCTCCAAATGAACGCCAAAAGACAACCCAATATCACGGCGTTGCTACTAGTGCAAAGGCTCCAGGAGGACCACCAGCTGCTGGTAAGCGACCAAACCGTGCGGAGGAGGTTGAATGAAGTCAACCTTCATGCTCGAAGACCGCTACGTGCTCCAGCTCTGCGACGTGGCAATCGCGGTCGGCGGCTTTCGTGGGCTCGGGAGCATTTATCTTGGAGTGATCAACGATGGTTACCGGTGCTGGTCACTGATGAGTCTCGGTTTGGATTTCATCCGGATTCAAGAAGAACTCGTGTTTGGAGAACTTCAGGCAGAGTTAGCCATCTGTGGTACCCTCATCAGGTCCACTCTTACCGAGGCGGGACAATCGTGGTGTGGGCAGGCATTCGTCTTGATGGGCGAACCCAGCTCGTTTGGATTCAAGGCAGCATGACTGCACGAAAATATCTCGAAGAGGTAGTAGAGCCTGTGATTATCCCACACAGGATCGAAATGGGCCTGGAGTTTCTCCGTTTCGCCTCATAAGGCGCGACTGGTATCGACAGCTCTTCAAGATTATGACATTCAAGTTTTGGATTGGCCTACGCATTCGCCCGACTTAAATCCCATCGAGCATGCCTGCGACATTTTACAACGAAAAGCATTGCGAGATTTCCACGGAACAAGAACTATACAGACACTTGCAAAGAACTTGGGACCTCATACCGCAGCAAGACATTGACAATTTAATTTTAAGTACAAACAATCGATGTCGATGTGTAATTAAAGTAAGAGGTGGCAACACTGATTATTAATAATTAGATTTTCTTATATTTTTAATTATTTTATTAATATTAATAATGTTACAAAAATTCTATGACATTTGATTTCCTACTAATTTTCTACAACAATTAAAAAGTTAACTTTTTAATTAAAAACAAAAGAATCACGAATGTCTTTCTTCTTTTATTAAAGTTCCTACAATAAGCTACTTTTCTTCCATGTACTATCTATGAAAATTCTTCTTAGATTTTTAGATATTTGATGAAATATAAAATATCCCTAGAGTTTGTTGAGGTGTGTATATTACAAGCTATTTTACAGAATAAACCCTTTCAATTTCAAGTGCATTATCAAGATATACCAACAACACTACTTTAAACACTTTATATTGTTGTTGTGTGTAAAGTCATAAAAACATTTTGTAAAAACCATATATATCGTCATGCCAACCATACTCTTACGTGATTTCTTTCTTTTTTATTGCCTATAGACTTCTTATGACACAAATACTTAAAATAAATTGACCTAGTTGAAAGCTTTGCCAATTAGACTTAGAAGGTACATTTTGCATTCTGAATAGAATGTATAGATAAACCAGCCAGTTTGTTATGTTTTATGAAGTCGCAACAAACAGTCTGTCTTTAAAGCTCAGAAATAATCTACCATACTGAGGAACTTTATCATTCTGTCAAATTAGTTTTTTATTTATTTATAAGCTTAAATTACCTTACTACATTTAGTGTTTAATTTAAATCTAACTTAAAATTACACTTTATCTATTTATAATAGTATCAATTTATGATAATATCAACTTGTTAGATGTAAGGACCGCCTTTTGCGGTATAAGCCTCCTCCAAACATTGCCAAGTGGCTCTATCTCGTGCCATTCTGGACCAAAGGTGGCCACTAGTTTCCACGATATCGTCACTCCATCTTTTAAACGGTCTACCTTTTCTTCTTTTCTTGTCTAGTGGGTACCAATTTGTGACTGTCTGCGACCATCTTCCATCGCTTGCTCTTTGAACGTGGCCGGCCCATTTCCACTTGAGTGTCAGAACCTGTTTGATCACGTCTCGCGCTTTGGTTCTTTTCCTAATTTCCAAGTTTCTTACTCTATCTTTCAACTTAATACCCATGTAGCTCCGTTCCATTCCTCTTTGACAAGTTTTGATCTTGTGCAGGTTTGAACGCTTGAGAGGCCAGGTTTGACAAGCGTAGGTTAGGACCGGAGTAAGACAGATGTTCATCGCTTTCGTTTTCAAGTTTGTGGGAATGCAACCTTTGAATATCTCCTTTAAAGACCAGTACTTATTCCAAGTATTTTTTACTCTACGGTCTATTTCCTTTTCTGTACAGGATTTAAATGAAATGAGGTGACCCAGGTAAATGTAATCCTCAACATAACATATATATTCAGACTCAATGCAAATTTGTGTTTGTTCACGATTGGTCATAATTTTAGTTTTTTCCCAGTTGATCTGCAGACCGACTGCTGCACTTTCTTGGCTAAGCGACTCTATCATGTACTGAATTTGATCAGGGCTTTCAGACAACAAGACTATATCGTCCGCGAATCTTAGATGTGATAGGTATTTGCCATTGATTTTTATCCCTAGTTCATTCCATTCCAGCTTTTGGAAGATGCATTCTAGGACTGCGATGAAAAGTTTCGGGGATAACGGGTCTCCTTGCTTCACACCTCTCTCTACTTGGAATATCGGTCCACTTGTCTCTAGGCGTACTCTCGCTGTACTATTCAAATAGATCGCTTTTATGAGTTCTATATAATTGTTATCTATACCTTGTTGGTGTAAAGCTTGCCATATTGAGTCGTGAGAAATAGAATCGAAGGCTTTCGAGTAGTCAATGAAAGCTATGTATAATGGTAAGTTATATTCGGTAAATCTTTCGATTATTATTTTTAAAGTATGAATATGGTCAACCGTAGAGTAATGTCTCATGAAACCAGCTTGCTCCACCGGTTGGTTCTCGTCAATTTTCGATGTTATACGTCTTAACAGAGTTGATGCGAAAACCTTATACAAACAGGATGTGAGACTAATGGGCCTATAATTGGATATCATTTTGGGATCCCCTTTTTTGTACAATAGAGTTATTTCGGAGCATGTCCATGTTTCTGGTATATCCTTAGTTGCAAGTACACGATTGAAGAGCTTGGTAAGTGGCTTTATTAATTTATCTTTGGCAGTTTTAATCATTTCGTTTGTGACGCAATCAGGCCCTGGACTTTTGCCGGATTTTAGCATTTTGATTGATAACTCTATTTCACTCTCTAAAAAAGGTGCCACTGGTTCTATATCAAATATAGACTGTACAAACATCGGTTTATGTTTGTTTGTACATGTGTACAGATTTTTGTAGAATTGTGTAGCTAATTCCATTAATTCGGACCTATTTGTAACAGTGGTTCCTGAAGTATTCTGCAGTTGCATCAGAATAGGCTTGGTATTCTCTAATTTTTTGAACGCTTTTTTTATTCCACCTGTTTCTTCTATGAATTTGCTAATAGTATCAAGTCGTTTATTTTTGATGTTCTGTTTTATTTTTTTTTATGTATTGTTCTGTAGAGTTTACTAAGTTTTAGCTTTTCTGTTCTATTTTTATTTTTCTTGTTTTTCAATTTATATTTTTCAGCTTTCAGTGACTGTATCTCTTCAGTTATAATTTCTTGATTTTTATCTTTCATTTTGGAGTAGCCTCTTAGTAAAAATGTCTCTATATTCTTGTTAAACCGTTGCACATTCTCATTTTCATAGTCAAATAGGCATAGTGGCTCTAAATTCATTATTTCTCTATCCACGTTTGTCCTACACTTGTAGTTAGCTCGGGATTTCTTGTTCTTCTCTATATCTATTTTGATTCTAATCATTCTATGGTCGCTGGGGTGTTCCAAATTGCTTAGTACTTGTACGTTTTCTATATGTTTTGTGATATTTGTAGCTATAAAGTCGATTTCGTTTTTCGATTTTCCGTCTGGTGTCATCCAAGTCCATCGAAGTTTATTAGGTTTTTTGAATAACGTATTTGCTATTTTTAATTTATGTTGAAGACAGAAGTTAATGAATGTTTCACCTCTATCGTTTCTGTTCCCATAACCATATTTTCCCAGTATTAGTTGCTCATTTTCCTTGGAGTGACCAATTTTTGCGTTCATATCTCCCATAAAGATGGTATTTTTTGTGCATTTTTGCATAGCTTTATCTAGATCAGAATAAAAGTTGTCTATGTCTCTATCACTGGCTTTTTTGGTGGGTGCATATGCTTGAATTATAGAGAAGCAATTTCCTTGTATTTTTACTTGTAACAGAGCTACTCTCTCAGATATAGCGATAAAATCTTGCACTTTATCATTCTGTCAAATTAGTTATCTGTACATATTTCATATAGGTAAGAAAAACATTTAGCAAATCCCACAGTAAGATCTGTGAGAGTTAAATGTCACATGCCAAGAATAATCTATACATAATACTGCCGATACTTGGTGGCAGATTGGCGTTAACACGTACATTATTATCACACAGATATCGCATTAAACGTTCTCTACGTCTAAATCAAGAGCACTTTAGATCCCACTGCGCATGAGAAAGCACTTTTCTGAGTGCATAGTGTGTGACAATCGAGTCTACGTAAATCTACTCGCGTATATTGGACCCGATTGTCACACACTATGGCCTGACTGTGAGTGCAACATGCGAGTCACAAGTGCTCCCAACCTCCACATTAGAGAAAGAAATAGTCGGCCTGCAGTTAACTCATGAATACAGCACATTTGGTAAAAACTAATGAATACATCTTATCAACAGTTTTCTCTCAGCTCTCATGGCTAAGGCTGCCATATTTCGGTAGTGCAATTAAACAAGCTAAAAATAAATTTATTGAAAATATTAATTTACTTAGTAAGTCTCAGTTCTACTACTGAGACTAAGTAGACAAGTAATTAGGAAATAAAAGCACCTTGAAGATCAAACTATGTGACCATGTTCATTATTCGTCTTATCTCTAAAACTTCTACTGTTCTACTGAATGTAACTGTTATTCGAAATCATGGTAAAAGTGAAATGGAATAAATCTACTATAAATTTATCATTTGTTTTAGTACAAATCAATAACATACCTTTTTTTACATTCCTCTGAACAGCTTGAGATGCCGGTTTCTCAATTTTTACATTGCTAGTAATTGGTTTCTTATCTAAAAAAGTGGAAAGTTATATTAAGTTTTCAACATTTCTTGAATTTTAGGTTGGAATCTAACATGCGTGACATTTTATTACTAAGTATTGTAAGTTTAATTCAACTTAATTAACATTCTGTAAAACAAATATCAAATATTTTTAAATTAAAGTGTTTCGTATTTATTTTTAATGTAATCCCCTTATGATCAGATAGACAGTAGTCTTGGACGCTGGCTTCTTTAATAAGAGGCATATAGTTAGTATAGACTAAATCAATACAAGTGGAGGAGCTCGTTGACACTTGTGTTGGTTCATTGATGAGCCGTTTGACATTGTTTGAAAACATTAAATTGATAAGATCCTCTGTCTGTTTATTTTTGTTTAATACATTTGAAGTCGCCTCCTATCTATACTAATATATAAAGCTGAAGAGTTTGTTTGTTTGTTTGAACGCGCTAATCTCAGGAACTACTGGTCCGATTTGAAAAATTCTTTCAGTGTTCGATAGCCCATTTATCGAGGAAGGCTATAGGGTATATATCATCACGCTAAGACCAATAGGAGCGGAGCACCCATGAAAAATGTTTCAAAAACGGGGGAAAATTATCACGTCACGGGCAATAAGAGACGCAAACGAGGTTGCGTGGGTCTGCTAGTTACCATATACTTATTTTTATGTTTGGTGTTCAACTTGTCTATCTGCTCTATACAAACCAATGAAAATACAATTAAGTTTAGTATTTCTATAGCACTAAATTCTATTATAAATTCCATACTATAGTGGTTTATATCTTGCCTCTCGATACAATCTAAATTATCTTTAAGAACTGCACAAACACACGCCCCACCCCCCTCCCCCACCCTCCTTCACGTGTTTTACGGCCGAAGGTAGAGACTATTCTATATCCTAACAATTAAATCATATCACAGTAGTTCTCATTTTTCCATAGCTCTGACAATAATAATATATCTATATTTAAATCTAATAGGAAATGATGACTAGATGAAGCTTATTGCCTACACTTTGTATATTATGGAATACAACATTGAGTTCAGTATCGAAATGTATAGTTACGAATACGTTTCCTTTTCATTGGAATTGACGATGCTGTATATAATAGCAATACCTACCTTGAGCTTCATCACCAGATACATCTAAAGATTTACTACTTTTAAAATCCTCTAAGTTGATGTCCTGATGTTCCCTTATACTTTCAACATACTGTTCACCTCCCTCCTCATATCCTTCACCGAGAACGTCACTACCACTACTGCAAGTGGACATCTTTCTCGGTGCTTCAGTACAAGAAGAGTTCTGACCAATCAAAAATTTATTGACCCGCTTTAAAACCTTCTTTTGAGACTTAGTAGCTTTGAATTCTTGAGATCGACACCTGAAAAATAATCAAAAAAAAAAAACATTCAATCTTTTCAATTAAAGAATTATGAATTTCATAAACATAATTATTTCAAACTTTTTGCCTCTTATATTACTTGCATAGAAGTTTTTCATTACCATTGTTAACAGTGAGTTTCTTTTGGATGAAAGTATTCTGTCATCTGTTTTATAACCGCAAGAACTTCACGCCGCATTGCATCGCAGGGTGCCTTTATACCCTTTCCAATGAGTAGAAAATTTTATTAGGGTAATGAAGGTGTGACAACAACAAACATACCTACTCACATTTATATTTGTAATATTAGTTACCTACACATACTTGCAGTCCACAATGATGATTGATTAAGGAAAATTTGTCTGTTATATAATTAACAAATACATACACATGAAATGTTAAAACCCATATAGGCTTCGATTTGCAGTTTTGAGTAATAAATTTATTGATACATAACGCACGCTTATTACAACACTGTCAATATACAAAATTATGCAAAATTGAGTTATTAGTGCCATCTATCGGAAAACCTGCAACTACAACTATAGACTTTCACACTGGCTTAAAAGCTTTAGAAACAGCCGATAGATGGCCGGAGTCTTTTTCGACACTAAACGAAATATCCCGCCCCGCACAGTGCTAAATTGACTGTAAACCGAAGAATACGCGCCTACAGCGATAAAAATTTATGACTGTTTAATTCAAAACCGTCATTTTAGCGATTAAGCCAGTTTGACGGAGCTGCCATTAGTAAATAATTGATTTTTATCAATGCAAAAGTGACATTTTTTTATTTAAGTTCATATTTGATTTAAGGTCAACTCACATTTATATAAGTATTTTAAAGCCATATTGACACTATGTTTAGTGTCGATTTAGTTTTATAATTGTGACATATTTATGTAAATATTTTGAGGCTATATTGACACTTTTCGTTTAGTGTCGACTTAGATTTAAATTATTAATCTTTTTACTAACTTTTTCGGCCGTTTTTGGGCCGGCACGACCTGAGTGATACTATGGCCTCACAGAAAACCCGTGTGAAACAGCGCCTGCGTTGTGTTTTACGAAGTGAGTGGGGATACCGGAGGCCCAATCCCCAACCAATGATGGCGCAGTTGAAACATAGCATGTTACTCTAGGAGGGTACCAACTGCGCTAGCGTCGGAGAAGCTCTCTTTGGACGTCCGCGGTCAGGACAAAACGCGCCAGAACGTGGATACCCAGGCTGGCTGACTCAGTTCCAGTAAAACGTATCATGCGGGGATATCTGTTTACGACTTCGCCCTGGCATATGGTCTGACTCAACTAGTTACCACGCCCACGCGAGTCCCAGATTTGGAAGGCCAGAATTTTTCATTGTTGGACCTTCTGCCGAGTTCTCATCCGGACGGTTACCACGTACCCGTAAACATCCCACTTGGCTCCACAGGACCATTGCCTTGTCCGGAGTTCTGTGCCACTTACATGCTCTCCGCGATCGCGAGTTGCACGCAGCCGTCGTGTGTAGTACTAGAAGTCAGCAGATTGGGATGGGATGCGATCCTTTTTTACGTCCGCCCTCGGAGATAGTTCTGATTCTCGCCGAATAATCCCAACACCGCTGCTGATTGTGTTGCTGATGTTGTGCTGCAGGGTGGGGAGCTTTTCATTCCATCCTCTGTGGTCCCCATTGTCCATTTGTTGTTGCAAGTGTCGGCCCTGGTTTGGTCCATCTTCCAAAAATGTTTCTCGCAGGATGCTTAACATGTCTGGGCTGATGCGGTGGCGGTAGGGATCAGAATACCAGCGCTCTGAAAAAGGAGTACAACTTTGCCTACAGGTCCTTCAAAAAAGCATCGCAAGGGCGTATTTGAGCACCTTGCTAGGATTGGGGAGGCTTGAGCGTCTTCCTTCGGGAACTTGGTCATTCTGGTCTCTTGCCAAGACTATTGAAAGGAATTTCTGTAAGCCATCCTTTCCATCTCTGCACATTGAAAATAATTCGTTGGCCTGTAACGCTAAGACGATCCTCTGGCAAAACACTTTGCGTCCAACTTGACCTTTGATGATGGGGAACATGAGCCGCCACTATACCACGGTGCGAGGACCGTATGCTGGATATCTAGTTGCACCAACACTCAGTGCGTTTAGCACTTTATTCATTGATATCTATAAGTTGAGTGGCCCTGATGGAATCTCTCTTATAGTGTTGAAGATGTGCAGAAGATGCAGAGAGTTGGCACCAGTCTTAACGCGTCTTTTTCGGATCTCCTACTTTTCTGGCGTAATCCCGACATCATAGAAGACAACATTAGACCACCCAAAAGCCAAAAAAGGGCGATCACTCAAATCCGCCCAACTGCAGGACGATAGCCATAACTTCCCTCTTCTCGAAAATAATGGATTCCATTATCAACAGATATAACAGCTTTATCTAGAAGATCATCCTCTGCTTAATGATCACCCCTTCTTCGATCATCTTTTGTTTGTTACTAACTACCCGGACAGACTACTTTCTGTCAACGTCCTGTGGACCCGTTTATTTTTATCATTATTAATGCCTCCGTGTGGACCTTAAGGATCATACAAAAAAATTCTTGGCCTAATTGGTTCAGCTATTCTCGAGTTATAGACTTAGCAACAGTCATTTTTATTTATATAGATAACCATAGTGTATTATAAAAAACAACATTGCAGTAAGTAAGGATATAATAATCATTATTTCTAACACTAGACTATTAATTATACAGTTTAGGAGTCATAAATGAATAGCTTTAAGGCTTTCAAAAATTTACATTTCTATGAACATGTGGTTGCAAAATGACATTACCAGAAAAAAAAAATTAATTAGAGCAAAGCTCACACTATATCACAAGTATATGAAAAAACATAATTATAGATAAATAGTTTTGTACTTTTTTACTATTAAGTTCAAGATACAACATACATTTATAAAATTTATATAGGTATTAGAATAACGGAATTGTGTCATATTTATTGTTTAAAACAGAATATTCATAAGAGGACAAACTGTTAATTTTCCTGTAAAATCACATTTTTTAGATAGTATAAATTTTGTATCAAATTGTTCAAGTTCTCTTTTTAACGTGTTTTGCTGACATGCCTAAGATAAAATGGTTAAAATCATGCTTAGACCAGTACAAACCAAGCTAGATTGAAAAGACATTGAAGGTTTTGAGAAATCAATATCTTTTTCACATGTTATACATATGTAAATAGTCCTTATTTATAATATTTTTACAGACTGCATATGAACACTATAATTATGATCTTTAAGCAAATTAACTACTCTTAAAATATACTACATAATAGTCCTACCACATGCGCAAGTCTCACCACAGTTTTGCCTGTGCAGGTCGGTTTTTACACGGTACACCATGCATGTGGTTGGTAAAACTGTACCATGCACCAAACAACTGTATCACGAGTATCACAGTTTTACCTGCGCAGTTTTAACTGAGTTGATACTTGCGTGTGTGGGTGACACCCAAGTATTGTTTTGTTGTTGCCTCTATGTAAATATTTACATGATTTGAATGTTACTGAAGATTTACAAGAAAATAGTACAAACCTTATAGTATACAAAGGACAGCAGGTTACATCCATAATCGGTTTATAGCAGTATTTTCCTGATCTCCTCCAGCCTCTATCTATCAAATCTTGATAGTCAGTTACAGTTAATGCGTGGGCCCACATTCCTTAAATATATCATTCATTTAACACGAATAGGAAAAGACCATTACGTTCAACAATATTAAAATCCGTTTAGAATTATCAAATTTCTTACCATGACTAAAATTAGTATCAGGGCTTTTACAATATCCACATTTATAACTTTCATGTTCAGCAAAATATTCAACCAGACTATGCATTATCTTCTGTTATATTACTAACAATAGATAATTGCTCGATTTTTTGTATTAAAAACGTGCGTAATTACTTTCCTGACCACAAAATCTAGCCAGAGATCGAAATGATAACTATTGTATTGACTCAGAAAGTTGTCAGTTCTGACATTGTCAGCCGTTAGCCCAAATATTTAGACTTGACATTGACAACCAAACCAGTGTTTGGAGCATGGTCTTTTTATACATTCGATACAGAAAAAAAAAAATTTGGAATAAGTGGTATTTATAAAAGATTTGTTTTTTTTAGTTTTAACCGACTTTAAAAAAGGTGCAGGTCCTCAATTCGGCCGTTATATTATTTACCATTTAAACACATTACGTTTTTTTGTATGTGTGTTCGCGAATAACGTCGTCGTTTATGAACCGACTTCAATAATTCTTTTTTTAATGGAAAGGGGATATCCCAACGGTGGTACCATGATAAAGACATTAAGATCTGATGATGGCATCCAAGAGAGATCGATCGATTTGGTCGTTGCTGGTGAAATTGGTATTGTATTCTGTTATAATTTTACTTGTGTATATTAATTAGTTAAGTTTCGACGTACCAGTGTCTGCAACCATTTCTTTTTTCTTTTTAGGGTTCCGTACATAAAGGTTAAAACGAGACCCTGTTACTAAGACTTCCGTCTGTCTGTCCGTCCGTCTGTCACCAATCTGTATCTCATGATCCGCGATAGTTAGGCAGTTGAAATTTTTAGAGATTATGTTTTTATTTCTGTTGCCACTATAACAAATGCCTACTAAAAAACAGAGTTAAATAAATATTTAAGGGGGCTACCATACAACAAACGTGATTTTTTACTCGTTTTTGCTCGATATTGATAATGGCAACAGGTAGACGCTTGAAATAGCTAATTGTACGGAACCCTTCCTGCGCGAGGCCGACACTTGGCCGATTTTTATACTATGAAGCTTGACGCCTACAATATGATGATGTTTTATCAGTACTTTTAAATGTTGTAATTTATAACTACACACAATTTACTTCTATACGTTGTGTAATTATTATCATCTGCATGAATGCTATGCTGCAAAATGTACATTTGTTCCTAGAATTATATCTAGTATATACAATTAAGTCCAGATCGGACTTTGCATTGCAACTTGATGTTATCATAAAAAAGGACAAATCATACTATGCTGCCAATGAGAGTCCTATAGTTATAATTTCAGAGATTCGTGTCATTATTTTTGTTGTAAAAAAGACCACTCCCGCATTAGGAAGACTCACCTGTGCGCGGGGGACTTTATAAACATACCTACATGAAACGGACACAAAAAACACCCAGACTCAAAACAACAATTTCTGGATCACATAAAGTGTGTGATCAGTCAATTCAATGCATTGCAATCAATTTATTAAAAAAAAATCGTAATATATAACACGTAAGTGCGCAGATTAATTAAAAGTGCCGCGGCTAGCGCTCGTCACACCGTATATATGCTCTAAGGCATTGATCGTAGATCGTTAGATAGGCCCCAACGCGTCGCGGAATTGTCATTACTTTCGCACGTTGTGTAGTTTGTGCAGTGGTGGATTTACCTCTAGGCTGAGTAGGCTGGAGCCTAGGGCGGCGAATTTTAGGGGGCGGCAAATTTAGAGGATTTTTTTCATACAGAAAGAAAAATACATTAATGTATTTTTAAACAGTGGTGGATTTTCCTCTAGGCTGAGTAGGCTGGAGCCTAGGGCGGCAAATTTAGAGGATTTTTTTCATACAGAAAGAAAAATACATTAATGTATTTTTAAATATAACATTTTTAATATATTATTTTAGTATAATATGAACAGACAAAAGAAGTCGGGATCATTTAAAGAAACAATGTATCATGCCGTGTATCAAATACTCTCAACTTTATATAGTATTTGAATAATTACTAAACGCTTGGTAAAATATAACTTTGAAAATATAGGTTTTTAAAACATCTCAATATTTTTATATTAGAATTTTAATTAGTAATTTTGGGCAACATTTTTCTTAATCCCAACAGAGGGCAGCATGAGGTACTAGTATGCGCTGTGCCGCCATTTCACCGGCAGCGGCGAATTAGCTTCGAGTAGAAATTTTCGTTCCTGGTCCTTTCCGCCGCCTCTTTCTGCGCGATGTCATCTTCGCAAAAGGAGTTAAAATATCTGCCACTACAGACTATGGTGTGCAATACGGTTGCCAGCGAGAAATGCACTCCAAGAACTGCATTGAACATCCAACGCTGCGATGCCCAAGCACATATACAGGGAATCGGCTCAGTACGCTGGACAGGCGGGTTTCAACTCAATCCTAGTAATCGCATGCAAGTAATTCCCGAAGCAACCGTGCCCGGTAAGGACCCCACATGGATATTTTGATCAATGCTCAAGCCGCATACCTAGACACGCTGTGATAACCGCGTATGGCTCTAACCAACAATACTCATTCAGTGTGCCAGAGGCACGCCCTACACTTCTGTCGGGCGCAGCTACCGTCTACTCCAGAGTACAGACGAATTCAGCACAGCCCTGTCGCGACGCTCGGTTCACACTAATAGGGCAAAAGTCTCCAAAAATCGAATACTGTGCCTACCAGCTTTGAACAAGCTGACGGAAGTGCTCATCAATTGCCATCTACGGACAAGGAACTAAGGCCTAGATTAGATACATTGTTTTGGAATACGGATTATTCCTTGCGTTTTTGTACAGGTCCATCATTAAGTTCACTAGAGAATATTCATCTTAGAATTCATCGTCGCCACGTCAGGCACTGGCTGGCTCTGGCACCCCGTTGTACTGGAAGGCTAATAAATGCATTGGGTATTAAGAAGATGGGTTCAACAACGGTGTTGATCATCGCTACCACTTCGCAACCACTTTCTGCACCTGCAGAAAGTGGTTGAGGGTGAACTCTTCAGCCCAGCTTCCTAGTTTGGAAACAAAGACCTGAGAACTGACTAAGCCACAATTAAGACAGATCCCCAAAGATACCGTTAAACTTTGCTCTCGATTTCAACACACTAAACGCAAACCCCTGTAGAGTGACGGCTTGAAATGGTTTCCACACGTAAAAAAACATAATATATACGGTCGAATCGAGAAACCTCCTCCTTTTTTGAAGTCAGTTAAAAGTGGGTATTGTTATGCAGGAGTTACAAGGGGCGGCAAAAATTGAATAGCCTACTGGCGGCATATATGTAAATTCACCACTGAGTTTGTGTACGACATAACTCGTCGTCTATAATAAAGAAGGGAAACACTGATAATTTTCAAGGTTTCTAATGTGATGTAGCAAATAAACATATTTTTTGCGCTTACATTGCAAACGCTGATTGCACCCTACGAGATAGATCAAAATAATGTACTACAGTATTGTACATCTTAAAAAGGTCTACAAAAAAGTCCGCGATGGTATATGTCTATCTCTTAGGGATAACCCACAATGACCATTTTTTATTCCTTTTTTTTTACGAGAAATAATGACTTATTTACGAAGCGATTTTAAGTAATACTGATTTATTACTTATACAATTAGGTAAATTAAATACATTTTGCATTTAACGTAGACTAATATGGCCTTTACAGTATCTAATTTAAATGAATATATTCGAAGATATTACAGATTTGAAATGCACTTCTGAATCTTAACTAAAATGGACAAAAAAAATATCGCATAATTTGTCGCCAACTCCCGAACTATAAGATTTTGTACTCTATAAAAATCTAATGATACATTTGATATAGGTACATTTAAACTTGAGATTGAAGAAAATAGAAAAAAAGCCACACATAACGAAGGTTATTACGTCATTGCTATTTTAAAGTAAATATAAAAGTTTTTAATTCTAGTATCACAAAAAACAACAGTGATTTGTATATAATACTAGCAGACCCACGCAACCTCGTTTGCGTCTCTTATTGCCCGTCGCGTGATAATTTTCCCCCGTTTTTGTAACATTTTTCATTGGTGCTCCTCTCATATTGGTCTTAGCGTGATGATATATAGCCTATAGCCTGATAGAATTTTTCAAATCGGACCAGTAGTTCCTGAGATTAGCGTGTTCAAACAAACAAACAAACAAACTCTTCAGCTTTATATATTAGTATAGATTTAGCAGCCGGCCACTTCTCCACCCCTTACGCCTCTCCTTCGTCCCGCTAAGCCGCTCGAGATGCATGATTAAAATAAATCAAATTAAATTGTTTACAAATATTTACGCATGAAAAGTAACACCTTTATCTTTATTTGTGTTTCAGCTTTTGTTTTTACACTTCCAAAATGAACACTAAGGCATAATTAAATGATTAATAAGAAAAAAAAAAGTAAAATATTTTTTTAAGTGCGCGTCCCCTCACTGCATGCCCTTGTTGCGTACTAAGATGTAAGATGAGAGTTGTGCGTGCACCTCTTTTAGTAATGACATAACATTGTGCGGTCTTTAATATGGAGCGGCTCATCTAACGATCTACGATCGATGCTCTAAGGTCACACTGGTGCGCCCATGTGCACCGCACAACCTACACGGTCTGCATATGGGTAAGGAATAGCATAAATTATAATTATTACACAGCACGAGGTATATATTCCCTTAAGCGCGTGTGCAGGTCGTTACATTATGACTGGCGACTGGCTGTACTCTTCTAACTAATTAGACACCGTAATCTAAATAAACCTTTCTTTATGCATTGTGTCGCTACTTAAGTAAAGACGCCTTCTATAAATGTATATTATTTTTTAAGAAACCTTATCAATATCATCTCATACATACAGTGTGATTCCACTAGTAGGTACCTTCATTCGGTTGCATTATACTAATTCTTTTTTTTTTTTTTTTTTTTCGTTTTAATCTGCAATCAGTCGCCAGACTATAATCAGGTGTGTTCAGTTATAGGAGATGTTAAGGAGCAGCAGGCCATTGCCTCACTGACCACTCAAAATATGTGGTTTCTTTTTAGTCTTTTAACCACATTTGCACTATTAAGCAATTCGGATGCTAGCGGATTGGGGTGATGAGTAAGTCGTTCAATGTGCCGTTTCTTATATCGCTCTATCTCTGAGGCAACTGTTGCAATATTCACATACTCGTGTATCTCACCACTTCGTGAACCATGGAGCATTTACAATACTTCTTAGAATGTTGTTTTGCATCCTTTGCAGGCACATTATGTTACTCTTACTGGACACCCCCCATAGTTGAATCCCGTAGGTCCATATGGGTTTCAGAATCGCGTTATAAATTAGCAACTTGTTGTCCAGAGAGAGGGTTGAGTTTCTACCCATTATCCAACACAGACTTTTAAACTTGTAGTTGACTAAATCCCTTTTTGCCTTTATGTGGTTTTTCCATGTCAATCGTCTGTCCAGAAGAAAACCAAGATATTTCACACAGTCGGTTTCAGGCAGGATGTTATTCATCAAACGAACTGGGGTACAGTTTTCCCTTCTAAGGGTAAATGTTATGTGCTTCGATTTCTGGGCACTGACTTTAATCCGCCATTTTTCCAGCCAGTCAGAGGTAGTGTCGAGAATCTGTTGTAGTTTTTCACTTGCCGATATGGGGCTTTCATCAACAGCCAGTAGAGCAATATCATCGGCATAGGTGGCAACCACAATATCATCTGTAGTTGGCAAGTCCGAAGTGTAGATGTTGTATAACACTGGACCAAGTATCGAGCCCTGGGGAACTCCGGCATCAACAGGAAACAGGGAGGATCTGGCATCCCCCTGCTTGACCCGGAATAACCTGTCAGAGAGATATGACTCCAGGATATGAAATACTGAGTGTGGTAATTTATCTTTAATTTTACAAAGTAAACCCCTATGCCAGACCCGATCAAACGCTTGTTGTACATCCAAAAAGGCTGCGGAACAATATTTCATGTTCTCGAAGCCCTGTCTGATGCAATGATATACACGATGCACCTGTTCAATGGTCGAGTGAGCCTTACGGAAGCCAAATTGATGCCCAGGTATGATGCCGTATGCACCGATCATCCCACTGAGTCTCTTGAGAAAAACCCTCTCCCACACCTTTGAGATAACTGGAGTAAGGCTTATCGGTCGGTATGAGGTACACTCGTGTGGTGGTTTACCATCTTTATGTATCATAACAATCTCAGAGATTTTCCATAAATTTGGAAAATGTGAAACTCTGTAGGTGGCGTTAAACAGACAGGTTAGAAAAGTGATACATTTATTAGGAAGTTCTTTAAGGATACGCGGTGTAATCAAGTCAAAACCAGGGGCCTTCTTCGGGTTGAGTAATTTAATTTCGGCAATGATTTCCTTTGGAGATGTTGACTTGATAGGTAGGCACATTTGGATGGGTTGGCTGAGTATGGCATCCAGATCTTTCTCCTGGTTTTTGCTCTCATTGGGCTTAAAGACTTCGGCCAGGTGCAGAGCAAAAGCCTCTGATTTTTCTTCATCCGTTCGAGCCCAAGTTGACTGGCATCTTATGGGGTGGCATATCTGTTGGTATCTATTAAAGTATTTGGTGGCCTTCCACAAAGAGTGTTCTCCAGTTGCAGATGGTGACAACAATTCTATGGTTTTTCTGAGGCTGGCATTTCTATGTTCCTCCAGAGCCGATTTTAAGTCTTTTATCGCTTTATTGAGTGCACTTTTGTCTGATTGATTTCGAGATTGTTGCCAATTACGTCTCAGGCGCCGTTTCTCGGCTATTTTATTTTTAATTTCTGTAGGTTGGAATACTATGGGATCCGAGACTTTGTATGTTGAAGGGGTATTTTGCCATGCCGCTACCTGGATAATATTGGTAAGATGTTTACATGCCTCCTCAATGTCATTCTTTGTTTTCAACGACTTTGTTTTGAATTATACTAATTTAGATTACATTATTAAAAAATAATGACTTCCAGTGAGAAAATAGGTATCGAGAGTGGAAGAGTGTAGCATTGTATGTATACTTCGTTTATCGCTCATGATTGAAGCTTAGTAGAATTATACCTATTAACTTGAATTTTTTTTTAAACTAAAATAAATCTACCATTAGTTAATACATATCGTTCAGCTATCTTTTTGCACATTATTCAGGCATTCGATAAGATGGCATCGATAAGATGGCACAATGGCCTATTTTACAAAGAGACCACCACCACGTAAGTTCAAGTTACGTTTTAAACAACTTATCAACATCAACTGATATTCGTAGGTATTTTTGACTACCTACTTACAAAATAAATTATACTTAGGTACTTACTCATTATATGTGTGAATGGTATATCACCTTCATAAACAAACTACATGTATTATATGTATGTACATACCTAGTACTTACATAGGATGTGTGTACGTGAACCATAATAGACATATAACATTACACGGATCTCATTACTTACCTATAATAACGATTTTATTGAATAAACGTTTTTTATAAAATATCATAATGTACTAGGTATTGAATAATTGTCATTCCAATCATAAATTACTTCATATTCCAACGTCATTCATAATAATTTCAATATTTTTCTAAGACTTGTTTCACAAGGTAATGTTTCATACATATAAGAACTCGCATCTTGATTCTCAAAGGAACAAACAGAGCTGTATTAAATATAAGTCTGTAAAATTTGTTATCTCTTATCATCTTAATAAATTCCCCGTATCCCTGAAATGTAGGTAGCTACCTATTCGTTACTGACAGATACGGTTTTCAGGACTATGGATTTATATTACACTGATCAGTGTTAGTGTTAGACAAAATGTACCTTAGTGGTTTGGTTAAGAGCGGAAGAGTTAAATCTACACACATAGTCGCTATGGGTATTATAATGTGCCAGATAGATAGATAGATAGGAAACTCTTTATTTGCACACAATATTACAGAGTTACAAGAGAGTACACACAATGCTAGATATATAATGTGCAAAGGGTGGCCTTATTGTCAAAAGCAATCTCAACTTTAGATAGAACAGAGAACATTTGTACCCTTGAACGAAAGAATCTCCGGGTGCCGGAGAAACAAGTTGTCTAAATTATAATGAGAACTGATGTCCTAGCCACATTACATTCTACAAATACAAGCGTAACGTATTTATGGAAATTATATTTCTCAATAACGTGGTCAAAACAAATGATTCGCCTGTAATACAAGAGAATGGAGTCATTAGCGACTGCCGAAAGTGAACCGATGAGAAACATTTCCAAACTTGGCTAAGGGGGTGTGCAGATTGTACTGTACATTAATTGCTTTATTGACATAGGATATAGTTCATAAAGGATCAAAGCTTCTTTTTTGCGATTTTACTAAATACAGAATGTTTACATGGGTAGTAAACAAAGTAATCTAAGTACTCACTGATCAGTGTTATTATTAAAATAAATACTTATATAAAATTAATAAATATTTCGGACGTCTAACACACAATGTCATGTAACTTCTAACTAAGCAGAGCATATAGTATGACAGCTATATTGAGTGATAGAATATTTATATATCTTTTTGTAAAAATAATAATACATGGAAAACATCCAAACACCGAAGAAAGATTGTTGTTGATCATGAAAACATTTTGTCCAACCTGGAATCGAACGCGTACGCTAACACTACACCAAGAGTGAAAAAGAAAGGCTTAAGGAAAGTTTCATACATTTTTATTAGATATCAATGTACTGTTGTTGTTGGTGACATTCTTAAAGAAGATCTGTCTTCTTCAACTTCTATTATATCTGACATTGTTTTTGGTGGCTGAATTGAATAATTGTGACGAGGTCTGGAAAAGCAAATGAAAGTATCATTTCTTTATAAAATTACTCAAAAAATGTTTTAGACATTAAATACATCAAACCTACTTAACGCTTCTTGTAAAATTCCATGGCTGTACTTGCGTTTCACCCAGTATCAAGAATATACAACCGCTCACTAATAATACAGTACCGTGAAAGCACCAAATATGTTTCCAAACATAAGGTAAATTCTAAAAAATCCAATACATTAAAGTTTTAAGATAAAATCCAAATTTATTTTTAAAATAACATGAGTTTGTATCAGTTACCTTATATTTCTCTGTTACTTGACCAACACAAAGAGATATTATAATACCTGACGTGTTTCCAATAATCCTAATGACCGTATTAATTGAATTCATGAACGTCGGTGTCAGTTCCTGGAACACAATGTTTTATACGTTAGCGTTAGATTAAAAAACGATTTATAAGTTCGCAAAGAATTCTTGGCTTTCTTTGTCTAATCACGGAATCACAATCAAATACGGAAAACATTGCAGAAACAAGTAAAAATAAAATTAAATATTTCAAACATTTTTTTCCATAAAATGTTAATAAATTTTTATTGTTTTAAACTTTCTGCACTCCTCCATATAAACTTTAAATGTATCAAACTTCATACTCCTCCGTTCGGATAGTTTTCATAAAAAGAGATACAAGATTTTTGCTTACATGTTAAAATAAAAAAAGTATGTACAGGGAACCAATTAAAGACCTTTATTAAGCATAGTAGGTATGTAAAACGAAGACTTTAGCTATCAGACATTCGTACAGGCCATACTCGCACCTTACCCCTAAAATTATAAAGTTATCAATGATATTAAAGAAAATAAACAGATCAAACTAATAAAACTACGAGATACAACTCGTTAAAATTATGTTTTAAAGCGTATATAATATAGGCAATTAAAAGCGTAGTTAATTGCAATACAATATCTGACAATTGAATTTTAAATTGGATATCACGCGTATCTCGAAACTTTAACCGAGATTGAGTATCTCATCTTTAATTATTGTACTAAATTTTTAAAAGCATCACACCTTAAACGGAGAAAGGGGTGATTACACCTTGTCTGGTGGTTATGTCGGACTCGAACCGACTAAAAACAGCACACCGTCTCGGGTACTAGAAGCCGGGAAACCATGTGCACCCTAGAAAGGAAATCCCTGCTACCCCGACGTACCTCGTGCCACCCACTATATATGTAGGTGGCCCCCTACTGTGTAGGAACTCTTCACTTCTATTCAGTTCAGGCGCGAGCTCTATAAGCTCGCGCCGCCACCCCGGCCTGCTTCTGCTAAAGTGACTGGTAGCCTCACCAATCACCCTCAGGTTTGCGCTTATGGAGGATGGAGATCGTTTTGCGATCTCCGGTGTCTGAGTCGTCTGCGGTACCTGGCGGACAGGGAGAGTTCTAAACCTCTCCCGGTCCCGCTCCGCCATCTCCTTCGCAAGCATAACTTGCTCGCAGAAAGAGACGGCAGAGTTCCACGCGCTCACGCTCCGCCACATGGCCACAATCATGTTACCGAGCGAGAGAACCCCAATCCGATGGCCGTCACGACATCACGCCTGGGCTCGTCCCACGCCATTCTACCAGCGTGTGGAGCGCCGTGTCCACGATCTGGCCATCGCAGTGGTGGCACTCAGACTTTGGCTCTTTGCGGATCAGACACAGGTGATCTTCGAAACATCCTTTCATACCTGCGTGATCACCTGCGTCAGCCGGTATGAGAGGCTCCCGTGATGCCTCTCGAGCCAATCCTCCATAATGGGTCTTACCGCCGCAATAACGTGCCCAAAGGGGGGTAATTACACCTCATTTTTTTATGTAATAGGGGGCAAACCAGCAGACGTATCTCCTGATGGCAAGCGATTACTCCCGCCCATGGACACCCGCAACACCAGAGGCATCACAAGTGCGTTGCGACTTTTAGGGGATGGGGAGGAGGTTGGGGGGAAGGGTTCGGGTATGGGCTTCCAATATCCTCACTCACTCGGTGAAACATAGCGCAAGGGTTGTTTTACACCGGTTTTCTGTGAGGCCGTGGCATTGTGGCTCCGGTCGAGCCTGCCCATTCATGCCGAAGCGTGGCTTAAAGGCCGGCAATACACCTGTGACGCCTCTGGTGTTGCGGGAATCGCTTACCATCAGGTAATACGTCTGCTCGTTTGCCTACTATTTCAATAAAAAAAAATGCAATGTGATTACCTTAATCAGAAAAAATAAACATTTCGAATATCCTTACAAATTGAATGATGAAGGTATCAGGCGAGTTACCTGGATGTTCATGAGTCGGACAGTAAATTAATTTTTAACAGTCAAATAACATCCATTACAAATACAACTTTTCATATGTTGGGTTTTATATTACGACTATCAAAGGATTTTAAGCCTTTGTACAATTTGTTGCTTTTATATAAAGCTTTAGTTATACGCACACTTGAGTACAGCTCTGTGGTGTGGAACACTCAATATAAAATGTATATTAACCAAATTGAAAGGATACAAAATAAGTGTAATAATCACATTACATGGAGATATGGCAAGTGTGAAAATTCTGATAATGTACCTGACTTACCACCCCTAGAGATATGGCGAAATGAACGCGATCTTCTATTTCTTTATAAATAATAAGGAACCAGGTAGACTCATCTTATCTTTTAAGTAATATAGGTATCGCATATCCTCGGATTAGTGCTCGTAAAACCTTATTTTTCGTTCCATGTATTAGAACTAATTATAGTCTATAACATATAGCCTTTAACATTATCATTAATACTTGCGATTGTAATGGTTCGTTGGAAATGTTTCCCCTCTCTCTAACCAAATTTAAAAAAATGCTTTACGATTGTCTGGCTGCTAAACTCGAGAACTGAGTCAAAAAAAACTAACTTAAATATTAATTATTTCATTTGTTTTTGTGTAATGTATCTTTTTGCAAGACTCAATTTACTGTTATCTTTCTTCCTTTTGGTTTGGCGCAAGATGTCAAATTAATTTGTGGATACTGTTTTAGATAGTGTGTGGATAACTTGTTTGCTATTGTTCTCTATTTTGTATCTGTTTGTTTCCCTAATAAACTAAAATAAATAAAAAATGGCTCCAAAAACTAAAAGTAAGATAGAACATACATGACAAAGATCCAATGTAAGATCCATTCCAGCTGCCGTTAGCGATACTGCTACACTTATAAGTATAGGTCCTGGTATTATAGGTAGCAACCATGTTATTCCAAGTATTAAACCAGGTATCACGTGTGCTGAAAAAATCAGGAATGTATAATTTTGACCTTCATTTAAATCAAGGGTACCTTTATCAATTTGGAATTCGAGCTATGTGCAATGTAAGGTTTATATTTTTATCTATTTAATTACAGCGGTTTGCACCCGCATCATTGATATTGTAACTCTCATAGATAAACATTTTTCTAAAGCTTACATTACGTACGAGTATTTTAAATAGTTTTTCAGATAGTCTTGATCGTGAATTTAAATACAAGGCTTTTCACAATGCGTTGAATGCATTCCAGCAACATTAGCTCTTAGTGGAATGCAGGCAAGCATCTGCGGCAAGATACAGATGACACGTGTTGTAGGTATGTTATTAATTTAACACGTGTCAAATTTAAACAGCGTTCTTGTACTATGTTCCAGGTTTTTTGCAAAGAGTCGTTTCTTAATAAAAGTTTTGACCACGGTTTTAAAAAAAATCCAAGAACTAGGATACTTATTCTACCATACAAATTGCATCTAAGTAATAATTCGAAAGCATAGAGACGGATATACCTCCGTTTCTGTAAGTTCGTACAGAGTTATGAATTTCGATAATATTTAATAAGTATATATATACCTATGTATTTATTTGTGAAATACTTACAGTTCTTAAAAGAATAAATTATTTCAAAAAAGAATAGCGATGCTCGCGATTATAAACCAACAACAAAGACACTTTAGAGATTATTTATAACTTACACACAATGATTAAGTGTTTTCTAATATTTGTAATCCTGTGTGCACCTGTTCTTTGTTTGTAGTAATGGCACACGTGAATAAGGAGCGTTCCCAACACCAATCGGAAGAAAAATGGTATTGAAGTAAGTGCTGATGCCTGTAAAATATAAGCCAAGTAAGTTTAGAAGCTCGATTCTGTATAGGTTTCAGCAGATTTTTATGAGTAACAGTGTAAATACCGCATATATAGAGCAACACAGACCGGCAGACCAAAAATCGAGCAAGGTGTTTTCCCGATTCAAAACAGTCTATCAGGGGAAATCTTCACACACACATTTTCGAAACACATACTATAACCCTCTTTTGGCCTTGCCGTAGTCGGGTAAAAACAACTGCCTTTCACTATGAGCTCACACATAATAATTAAACAAAATATTCACAATTTCACACATGTGTTTTTATCAGTATAGTAACAGTTTAACTGCCTCATTGTTCTTGCGGTTGACGCATGCGACTGCCGATCAACAGGTCTCGGGTTCGCATCCCGGGTCGAAGTGTCATGGAGTTTTTCTGATTATAGAAATACTTAATAACAGCTCGGTGTTTGGAAGTTGGGGTTTGAACCCCCGTACCTCGAAGAGCACGTAAAGCTGTCAGTCCTGTGCTTGATCTCTTCCCAGTCGTGTCGGTTAACCGTCTCATTGGATTATGAGAGAGAAGGAACAGAGAGTGCACCTGTGTTTGCGCACACTCTTGTGCACTAAAATATCTCCTGCGTAGTTCCGTTTCCGAGGCTAGTCTCCGAAGAGACTGGCTGCCCGGGCCGCTATTGACTAGGAAGGAGAACATTATAGCAACAGTATAATGCTCAGACCCATTTGCGCTTACACTTTGACCGAGGTGGACGCCTGCGTAAGGCTACTCCCTAACGTGTTGTTCTACTTATGTCCGTTGATGTTCAGATAACTAGTCTTAAAAGAGATAGGCATTCTCAGAATATCTCCTTATCTGAGAATATAATGAAGCTGTTACCTGTTGAAGGATATAATGAAAATTTACCTGAATATTAACACAGTTTTTGTACGTGTGTTAATGTAATATTTCAATGAAATTATCTTGATGGTCAAATATGTCAACGGTTTTAATATAATTATTATTCAGATGTAATGTACACCATCATCACCATCAGCCTATCGCATTACACTGCCGGACAAAGGCCTCTCCAAGTGGCCGCAACTTCGTTCGATCCTCGGCTTCTCGCATCCAGCTCCTGCCAGCCGTATTGCGATGTACACAATACTATGTAATTATATATAAATCATTAATATTTATATAAGAAACTAGTTGACCAGACGAACTTTGTACATTTATTTGTATATTTACATATCTGTCTCAGCATCCCATAGGCAGTGTACAGTCGCAGGCAAAAAAAAAACTCTTCTCGTTATCTTTTAATTTTTCTTGTACACGAACCTTGTCCTAACAATAACGAACACACAAAAAAGGAATTATTTAATTCGATGTAGCCGTTTGTAAGTTATACGCGTACATACATTTCGGCGATTCATTTTTGTAAATATAGATTACCTGCTGTTATTTATATTGTTATATTTCTAATTTCCATAACAAAGAGGTACCTACCAACTACTTACAACTGAATTGTTTAAACATTAAACAATTTTATTATTTAAAATAGTAACAATACTAACGCTATAAATATTATATCGTGCCACCTTCGAATAATATAGAGGTCCGTGAATGCACAGAGAAATAATCATCCATGAATAACCAAAGTTTAGAACACAAAGAGCCCAGAACGGTACTGATCTCAATATCAAGTTCCAAGGCGTATGTGAATTCGTCAACTGAAAAATAATGTACTTACTACAATCCGATTTTGAGATAAAATATGATAGTTTTAAAGTATATGTAAGTACTTACTTTGATACTAAATATAGTACTGATAGCGTTTATTAAATAAGTCAATTCCTTTTCAGATATACATGGATGTTTTCTAGGTAATTCCGTGACGGTAAGACACCAAACAATTGCCCATAGTATCTGCAAGCCACCAGCTAAGTAGAAGCCCACTGGCCAACGTGAGTAGTATTGTATTGCGGCACATATAAGGAACGTGAAGAAAGTTCCCATAGTGAAGCCTAATTACAAAAATACATAGAATTAACGCTAGCTTTCTAAGAATTCATTATAGAGAAACATTTTCCTGGACACGTTCCTAAGTAATGGCTGTAGACTGTCTACTGATGTAACATTTATACAATCTTACGGAAAACGTTTGGTAATATTTTAGAGTTATATAGCATTTAGTAATTAATATACTGAAATAGAAAAGTTTTGTGTTAAAGCTAATATATAACGCGAAATATAATTGACATGAATGAAAGTATTTCATTCTAATTTTCTACTAAGAATATTGTCTGAATGTTCAGATTTATCTGACAATGTCTCATAAAAAAAGTCAAGACAAAAGGTTTTTAAAAATAAATGTCTAGGTATTCACTTTTTATTTTATTTTATTACTATCTTTAAGAACCTAAATTATCACCGACTTCAACAAGTCTTTATCATGATGCATTATAAAAATAGTTTTGTTCATTCTTCACTTCTTAAGTTTCCACATTAAGAAGTTTTTCTTCAAATTTAAAAAAAAAGAATAAAGCAGCTCCTAAATGAAGCTTTGCTTTTGGAAAAACAATTGAATAGGGGAATCCTCTTTTAGAAATTTTGTTAATTATATTCAACAATGTTTAAAATATAATAATTAAGTAAATAAAGTTACGTAATATAAGGAACTCATAAAACGAACGTATTTACTTATTGTCAGACTCATTAGCATTGTTTGTTTTTAACGACCACAACTTATTATTATTACTTGTGTTTGCCCACTGGTCAAAATTCCATCATTACAACTGCAGTATGTTTAATCGTGCCTATAGGTGACGACCGGGTAGACAGGTTACGATTTTACGACAGTTTACGATGAGATCGGCCCTGTTAGTTAAGATGCAAATGTTTCACATCCATTCTCTTTCTACAATCGCTAGCGCCTATATTCGGCGGTATTGGCTAATACTTTATTTAAACCACGTGATTTAGCGACATGTCGACTTAGTGATATGTCGACCGATGGGGTCAGTTTTCTATCAACGTTCATATTTGTAGAATGCAACTACTGGGCCAAGGCAAGTCACCCGGTACATGAAACCTTTAGTAATGTTACTCATCTGGAAAAATGCATCAAAGTATTTTTAATACCAGTTTTCTGCGTTTTTATTTAGTCTATATCTGTATCTTTTCATTTTCTGCATGTATCCACTAACTACGACTACCCGTTACGATACTAAAACTGTAAAAACTATCATTAGATAAGTAAGTAACGAGTTTTTTCGTCATTAAGTCGTAATGTACAGTGAATAGAGAACAGTCGTCATTAACCGCTAACGATCCGACAACACACTATCAAAAGGAAAAGCAACATACTCACAGGTTTATAGACTGAATTAAAAAATTATATTAGGTATATATATTAAATTACAACATTGCTAAAATAAGTAATTAAACCTATATTCCGGGCCTACATATTCTTTGAAATATTTGTAAGCACTTACCACAATAAGCCCACATAAAGAGGTTTCTCTCTATAGGTGGTACCCAATTTGTCAATACTTGTACCATATTTGGTTGCATTGCTCCCTAGTTTAAAAATAGAGAAATATAAAATTAACGACCCTCGTAATATTATGAATACTTTGCTAAACACAATACTCCTACAAGGCTATAGAATATTTTCAAAAACATTAGGGATCCTATATCTACCCGTGCAAAGCCGGGGCGAGCCGCTAGTATAGCAGCTACCGTACAGTAAGTTTCAAATTATGCGAACATAAAAGATTCGTTCACAATTTGTTAGATTTTTCTACAAACAGTAGTTTCTCAGTATTGTAAAAGTGTTAAATACTAACTGCACAGAAGCCTTTGACCACACGAACTAAGAAGAGGATCCAAAAATTGTAATAAGCAGAAGCTGGAGTGAGGCAACACAATATACCTGAAATTATTCCAGAAATTGCGACAACCCATGTAGGACCTAACCTGTAAATAAAATCATAATTTCTTTATCATACCTAATAAAGTTGAAATGAAGATTATACTACATTTTAATTTATAATTTGGTTACTTGAATTTAGAATCTATTTTAAATATATATTTACAAAAAAGCAAAAACCATATTACCGAATAATATATATTTAATATTTGCAAAAGTTCGTGAAAAGCTAACCGGATCTAGGTGAAATTTTCGCACAGAGATAGATTATGGTCTAGAATAGCACATAGGCCACCTTTTACATCAAAAACTTAGTTTCCGTGAGGAGAGCAAGAAACAGACACAACTGCGGCCAACAGTAGCTCGAATGCGTCTGTTCTTAATAGTTCCCATAGTATTGTTTGTGAATACTGATATTAAAAATATTAACTGATACTTACCTATCTCCAAGAGAGTGAAATATGGGAAAACAAACGCAATATCCAATATGATATGCACAAAACAATCTCCCCATTTTCATGCTATCCCAACTGATTAGGTCGATCATCTGAAAAATCGACAGCCGTAACAAATGCCGTTTGTTAGTTTGTGTAATTAGGGTTAGGAGAGTAGAGATAAGCCCTAGTAAAGATTCAGAACCTTGGCTCTACATGAGATCTGATATGTTTTTCACAGGGTGAGCCATATGCATTCTTGGCAACATTTTACATAAAAACGTTGTTGGTGGGATTTCATTTCTTTTTGTAAGTTGCATAAGGCAGTATTTTTAGTTTTTTTTTGTGTATTTCTTCTACATCTTCCTTTTTTTTGAAAAAGTCCGTATACCAAAAATAAAACCTCTAGCATAAAAATTAGTGAAAGTCTCATACAAACTTCCACACCCAAATTTTATGGATCGGAGGGCAAAAGGTTTATATTTTTTTTGTTGTTTGTATACTAAACTTAGTTTACATACCAAATTTCAGGTTCCTAGCAGTTCAGCAAGTACCCTAACAGTTTTAATGATCATCAGCGTGTCAGTGACGATATCGGTGTTATTTATACTATATCTTAAATTTTATAGATATTTCAATAAAATCTAAAGTATCAAAGCTATGCGATTGAACTTTGTATGTTTAATTAGTTTATTATTGAAGTCATATCCTGAGAATTTATCTGGTATATAAACTATCTGGTATATAGGAAACTAAAGATATGAGGGTTCAAGGAAATGACGAAGATTTCGAGAAAAGGAAGGTAGCCCCTTGTGCTGCGCGTAGCTCGTCTTGGCGGGGGCACGACCGTGCCCCAAATTGTGTTTTCTTACCAGTATTTCTAGTCTAGTCTAGTCTAATTGGAAACTTAGTCCTTGAATAATCACATTTTAAGCCTCTTCATTTTTGCAAAAGTTTTACCAGAAGAATCTATCATGAACACATCATTCCTTTTGCTAATTAGGTGAAAACACCTTTACTCTCATTACACACAATATATGAATTAGATAAAAGCAAATATAGATGACATGGATACATTTACAAGTTACTAGTTATTTTAGATTACAATTATAAATAAGTATCTTACCCCAGTTCTACTTCTATAATAATACTTTATAGCCTCAGTCAGGTTAATTTTCTGCTGCTTATACTCTCTCTTCTCTATTTGAGCCATATCAACAATGTGTACACTTAGGTTATAACGGACAACGTACATCAAAAAATATCCCAGAAATATCATTATTCCCACCTATAGGCGAAATTAATTATTTGTTAGAAAACGTTATTATTTTTCTGTTATATACAGAAATGAATATTTAAAGGCAGTCAATACAACTTACTATTGCACGAATCTTAATTTCAAACATTACCAGGCCTAAATAACAATGACAAATACAGGACTAGCCATAGCCACCTTGAATTAGTTAAAAAGTATTTTAGTATAATCAATCAAAATCAAATCAAATAATATTTATCTAACTAGCAACTCGCATGACTCATGAATCTACAGTTTCCCTTGTTGTAATGGACTTTTAAAGTTCTATAGGTTTCTAGGGTATTACTTTGGGTAGGATAACGTAACGGCAATTTTTTACAACTTTAAAGAAATGCAGTTGCACATCATCAGTTACAGTCACATCATCAGTTATCAGTCGGGTATATCACACACTAGTAGCGAACCTACGAGCGTTGAACTAGTAAACGACCCTAAATAATGTTGGGAATAATAAAAGCTAGGAAGATGAAGATGACTCGGTTGTAATAACAAAAGTCCTAATCTATCTTATCAACTGTACTATAGATTCCAGAACACGTCACAAGGAATAAAAATTCAATCAGTTTTAAAAGCACTTAATTTAAAGATCTAATTTGCTTAAGTTAGATCTTGATCATGATATGATTCTTTTCAATAGTTGCAAATAAACATCTCCGGTCTAGCACAGCTCATAGGCTTTGCTTGGTACTGTTAACTATTATAGTTAATCTATACTAATATATAAAGCTAAAGAGTTTGTTTGTTTGTTTGTTTGTTTGAACACGCTAATCTCAGGAACTACTGGTTCGATTTGAAAAATTCTTTCAGAGTTAGATAGCCCATTTATCGAGGAAGGCTATAGGCTATATATCATCACGCTAATACCAATAGGAGAGGAGCACCAATGAAAAATGTTTCATAAACGGGGGAAAATTATCACGTGACGGGCAATAAGAGACGCAAACGCGGTTGCGTGGGTCTGCTAGTACATTATAAGAATATTACTTAATTAACTCTAGAAGATGTAGAGAAAAAAGCGACTCCCAGGACAGTTCTGTATTGAAGGTTATCAGGTGGATTAATAGTAAATAGGTGTCGGTTAAGGCAATATGCTGTGTATGTATGATAATATGTCATGATATTTTTTTATTTATTTATATAATCAATCAACTGCTCGCTGTACTTACAATTTGTCCATCACGTTAGCGAGCCATTACAACATTAAGGTGTTACAAATATGATGAATAGACGATAATGCATATAAATGGATACTAAAATCTCGATTTAGGAATAATTTACAAAATTTTAAAAATGTACCCCAATTGGTATAGAATATGTCGACATCGGGATACTGAGCAATCAGGGAGTTGAGCAGACTAAATGCCTGGCTAGTGGGAGCAATTTGTGCCGTATACGTTCGTACCTGCAGCGCAGTGAGGAGACGCCATGAGCGTCGCGTGTATTCTGGTTTGGTACCGTGACAACATGCAACGTGACAACGCATTAGACTTGTCGATTTTATTATTTAGTAGCAAATAACGGTGTACCATTATAGCACATTTACGCCTCAGTGCTAGTGTATCCAGACCTACCATGCCGAGGACAAAAAGTGATGGATATAAATATGGGTAGAACCCATATAGCTCTTTGTACAAAAACCGCGCGAACTTGCGTTATACCATGTATCGGTATAGGTGGCTGTTTTAATCGCTACCTTTAAAATCTGTAACAAAGGTAGTTGTGTAGTACAACAATACACCAATTTTAACTGTCACAATGTCCTGTTTGTGAATACTAAGCAGTCTGCAAGATAACCGTAGTGCAAAAGCTTGAGCACCAATTGAATTACAGCCTCCTGTCATGATCGTTGACCCGGCAACCTATATGTGTTACATGAGTACGTTGTGGTTTAACTTACAAACTGGAAGACTGAATAACTATTATCAATCAATTTGCTTTTGTTTATTGTAAGAAACATGGAGATAGATATTGTATTACATTCTTAACTCTTACCACAGAATAACTAATAGTACTAAAGTACTCTTACGTCACATATGCAGGGCCTTAAGGCAGCAATCTGTTCACAGTTCATTTTTTAGCTGCCTACGCTCTAATTTTATTGTTGCTTTTCGATTTCACTTTCTTAAGGAAATTTCATTAAATACTTACCAATATCGCACAAGACTCTGAACTTATTGCAAGAAAACTATTTGGGTATAATCATCTATCTATGTATAGTTTTTATGAGCTATCTAGACATTAGTAGATCAATATGAAAGGAAGAGTTGGTAAGATGGGAAGATAATGGTAATAAGACCGTATCGCTTAAATAGACAGATTGGCAAGCTTAAGCAATAGCTCAAAGTCATTAAGAGCATATTAATGCTTTCAAATACAGCAGTATCTTAACTCGAACTAACAGTTGTCGAAAATAAAAATTAGTAAATACTTTTCACTCATAATTTAATTCATTTAACGTTAGCATAGTCAAGTAAATAGAGCTACGATTCTTCTTGTTTTGTTTACAAAGCACAGGTTACTATACTAATGGAAACGCAAACCAAAAAGTGATCGTCATTTACTTTTAAGCAAGAACCTCTGTCAGACAAAGGGGTTTTCCTTTTCGAGGAGTGAAACGTAATTCTATGTCATCGGCCCGCAAAGTATGTATGTTCAACATTAATTACATACGTGAGTTTACCCGCTATCTATAACAAACGTGCAAATCAGATAAATGCTGTGACTTCAAGAAAACACGTTTTAACTACGAAAGACACAGTGGTTAATGAAGTTAAGTAATTAAATATTTATCTCCATATGAAAACAACTGGATCATTGGGTATAATTGGCATTTTTTTATAATTTTGCGGAAGATCTGCTTGTGCTCTACCCTATTTAACTTGGACTTATATAATAAAGATGATCAAACGACATGGTGAAGATCGCGGAAAGGCTTTGGATGCGGGCAGTACAGGATCGGCTGTTTTGGCCTCCCCAAAGGCCTGAATCCAGTAGTGGACGACTTTCGGCTGAGATGATGATGACATTTGTTTTTCTTTATTTGATACTTTATGCCTCGTTGGTCTGGCGGTTCACGTATGCGACTGCTAATCAAGAGATCTTGGGTTCGATTCCCGAGTCGAGCCAAAGTAATGTATTGGGTGTTTCAAATATGAAATTATTATTACCGCCAGCCCGGAGTATGGAAGTTTGGCGGTGACATCACATACGCCCGAGCCTCGAAGAGCACGTTAAGCAGTCGGTCCCGGTTATCATGAACATCTATGGTAATCGTTATTGAAAAGTCAGTGCCCTCAAATCAGGACATCCTCCGATCAACATCGCTCCAGGAAACATGCAGTGACCTGAAAAAGCTGCTGAGCTTCTGGGATGATCTGGGATGGTTAGGGTAGGAAGGTGACAAACCCATGTATAACGGCCCGGTAAAACAAACTAACAAAGTATAAATAGCTGCAATACAGTATAAATAGCTCATCCTCATTGTTTGTAAAAGACCAAATTCATCGCTAGTAAGTTCCGGTATTATGTATCTCATGAGCAAACTAGACGCGAAATCTTAAAAACATCTATCGCAAATAGAAGACTATATTTGTAAATATATATTGTGAGCATTTGCATAAAGTAAGTGTCCTCACAGAAGCAAGTGGTCACTTTTGAATGATTATTTTTAAAATAGAAAGTATTTTTTTATAATTACAGCTTAATAAGACTGCAGGAATTAGAGGCAGAACAACCTTCTATTCTAAATAGCAATGGAAACTTCCCAGTCTGACAGCTGCATGTTTGAGTAAATACGCCTCTATATATAAATAAATACATATTATACATAGAAAACACCCAAACTCCGAGACAAATATTTGTAGATCATACAAACATTTGGTCCGACCCAGGAATCGAACCCGAGACCTCACGATCAGCAGTCGCACACGTCAACCGCGAGACTAACGAGGCAGGCATATATACACCTCTATGCTGCATGTTTGAGTATGTATATACTCATACATGCAGCATAGAGGTGTATACCTCTATGTATATACTCTATGCTGCATGTTTGAGTAAATACACCTCTATACAGCATACACAATTGTATTCAATAAAACGACTGTTGACTTTAAATATGGTCACGTTTATTTTGTGATTAACAATTTTTAAATTAAAACAATCTAATTTTAATGTCGTCTATACATATGTCATTAAAAGAAAGCTAACCAACTTAGTTATCTAAATAAAATGATATTATAATAAGCAGATTGATATTATCACACGAATATGAGCGCAACACGAAAGAAACTTACCTATTTTTTTTTTAATATTTTTATATTTGTCGTTCGGGACACGCTTAAGTCTTTGGCTGTCATGTTGTGTTACTCCACTAGTCTTAGCTTATTTAAAAGTGTGCAAACAAAAGGTTTAAACTAAATCAATTTTTAGAAAATAATGCGCAAGGAATGAAATCAAATGACTAACAAACAAAATCCAATGGAATAATGGGTGGTGATATCTTAAGGTCATCGTCCTACAACAGGAACGGTTAAAAACAAGTAAGTTGCTACGCATGAGTAAAAATACTGCTAAATGAGTTCAGTATACGCGACAAAACCGGTGTGTGAATGATTTCACCCTGTTATTACTTTATAAATAAATATAATACCACTGGGCTAACCAGATCTTCTTAAAATGTTAATATGAATACAATTTAATCACAGCATTCTTCGCCACATCACAATATAAAAATATACAATATTATACAATTTTGAAAAATACAATCAATATTGTCTATTCTCCTTTAAACAGGATATATATTTGTGTATCCGTAGACCTCATTAACTAAAATTCTATCACAATAATAAGTTAATTACAATATAATATGCTTAAAACAAGCGTTTCGATTACCATGTAGGTATTGTAGGTATATAAATAACCCTATGTCGTAAAGGTGTATTGAACCATTCTTATAGTTCCATAATAATGACTGGGTAGTTATAGTATTAGATGTTTTGTCCAAAAGTTAGTTTACTACCTTTACGTAATTAGCTATGACAGAACACAAAAAGTCATACGGCAAGTCAAACCACCCCTTATAAATGCAACTCCATAAGTGGAAATTCGCTTTTGTTGAACAGCATTTCTCTCTATTATCTTACAGTAAGTACTCATTAATATCTATTCATCTTTTTAAAGATATAATACAGATGAGTAAACTCCATTATCACATTTTTGTATAATATCTTTAACAGATACATAACATCGAGCTGATGTAGATTGTAACTACATAACGGGTTATAAATAGGTCATATGTGACACTATACGAACGAGTCACATTTACGTGGTCACATTGAGTGGCGTCTCTTTTATTTCTTTAGCTTCACCATTTTTTATTTTCGAATTACTGAGTTCCTTAAGGTCTCCATTAGTTCTCTCTTCCTTCCCATCTTTATCGTCAGGTGCAAAGTTCCAAGATTGAATATTACCAGTACCGAAGATTATGAAAAATATAGCCGATATTATGTAAACTGATGCACCGAGGAAAAATACTGGACGCCAACTTTCGAAACTATTCTGTAAACAAAAAAAGCTTGGCTATTATACATGTTATCACGTGGGCGTATAAATAAAACAAGACTTGTTTTATTTCAATTCAAGTTTAAGACAGTTTCATGACCGCATTACGGTCTTAATTTTTTTTATAGAGAATCAAACTGTTTGGTATAGAATACTTACTCCTGAGCTAGTGAAATACGCTGTGATCATAGGTGTAAAGAATCCTGCCGTGCTTCCCACACAGTTTGCTATTCCATACAAAGTGCCTGCATAATTAGGGGCCAAGTCCTGATGGTTCTGTAGATTAGTCAGAGTAGCTGCGCCGTTGAAGCCCATGGACATCGTGATCAGAGATACTGATAATGCTGTAGAACATCCGGCGTAAACTAATAAAACTAGTAAAATGCCAGGAAGAATATGCGAGAAGATAGAAAAGAATTTTCTTATAAACGTCGTCGACATAAGTTTTCTGGCCAGTATGAAATCTCCAACGACACCAAATATTGTAGCCAAGAATAGTCTGGCTAGGTATGGAAGCGCTGATATTACTCCAGCTGCTGACAATTCGAATCCCAACACACTTGAAACGAATTTAGGTCCAACCGTCATTATAAAATATAATCCCCAAAGGTTGCCGTAATGAAGGATGATCATAGCCAAAAACGGTAATGATGTTACAATACTCTTGAACGGCGGTAACCCCTGAAATAAACATACGGAATTGGTTAAACCATTCTTCCTGATCAAACACATAGCGTACAGCAAATACTTATGTTACAATTAACATAGTAGTGCAAGCCAAATATAAGTGGTTTAGGGAGAGTCCATTACATATCTTTGCAGATGACGTAAGCTGGGTTTGGATTTTCATTCCAAGTTTAATATGATATATTATATTCTTGACAATAAACAAATTCAATGTATACTATACCAAATATGTATATATGCTCATCAATTATCATATATACACAACAAAAGTAACAAGTCAAACCAATGACATAAATTTTAAAAATGACACAGTACTGTGAAACAAATTTTATTATAATGACTTTGTGACTCTTAAAATATTTACCCACCTTCGAATTGTTGACCTTATCTCCCAATGCTTCTAAAATATATTTCTTTTCGGATTCAGAAATTCGTGGATGTTCTGATGGTGTATCTGCTACTAGATACCACCAAAACCCACACCAAACTACAGTTAAAACACCGGGAACGTAAAATGCTGATGCCCATCCGAATTTTTCCATAAGGGGTCCAGTAAGGGACCACGTGACTACCGTACCCAGTGTTCCTCCCATCATAGCGCTTACGAACTTGCCCTTTTCAGCTGGTGGTGCCCACCGGGCTACTAGCACATGGAGTGCGGGGTATATAAAACCCTGAAAAACAAATAAGAAATAAAATAAATAAATGTAAGAAATTTATAGTCTCGGAAATAAATTGAGGTTTAATTAATGGTTTTTTAGTACATGTGTACCAGTTAAATAAATAATACATACAATTACAAGTAAATCACCGAACATAATATTGTCATGAATAATTATGTTCGTGACATGGCTCAACTGTCTAGTTCCCCATTGACTAACCAGTGGAATACATAAATACAGTTTTTACTACTAATACTACCTATAGGAATAATGGGAATTAAAGAATCGTATTTTTTTTTATCCAACTACGTCGAGGCCAAAAGGAAGGGTAATATGTTTGGCATTCTATGTACGTTTGCATTTTTTTTTTTATGTTCCACCGTTGCGCACCTAAACTATTATACTGATTGAATGAGATGTCAATAGATCTGTAATGATGACTCAGGTGACATACACTCACAGAACGGATAATATAGGCATACACTATATAATTTTTAACAAAACTTTTTGTGTAGTCGTATTTTAGATTTTTAAATTTTCTTCTTAAATATTTTGTATTTTTTTCGATCATTAGGTACATATTTATAAATGGACAGCAGTGGACATGGACAATGTGATATTATAGTAATTTGTGTGTGCGAGTATAATTCAAGGGCACCTATATTATTTTGGAGGCCATTGAAATAATCAAATTGTGATAGTAGTTTTAACGCACACCTTAATCAAGGATATTTGCATGTAGTGATAACGCACAAGTACGACAAAACTAAAAACAAACCTTGCAATTTATATTATTCTTTAAAGATAATTGAAGTGGAAATTGCTTGCCTCAATCTTTAGAAAACTAATTACCGTAGTAAAGAATAACCAACCAAGTACGAGTTAAATTTGCAAGAAAGGGGGTTCCGTATTTTGAAAACTCGTGTAACCTTGAAAACAAGGTAATTCTTGAGTGATACATGGTTTATTCAATAAGGAGCACAAACTATAATTCACAGAAAGTAATACTAAATATTATTTTAAAGTCGCGCATTCTGTGTTTGCGTGAAATTAAATAATTTACGCCCTTATTGTCAACTCAATCAGGCAAATCGATTATAGGATTCTTTTTATATTCCTACTGAAGAAATCCCAAACAGGCATTGGCAATCTCGTTTCGTGTGTAAGTGTTATGGACTATGGTACATTACTAAGATTCAAAAGCCCTAGTCCATGTAGTGTAATGTACCATAGTCCTTGCACGTTAACAACGGCTTTGACTACAACGTGACTACGGCTTTTGAAACTTGTTTCCTGCTTTTTCAGCGTCGTTTTTTGTCGTAGTTGGGTTTTAGTTTTTACTTTTTTTATTTAAAATGTTTTGGTGCCTTTATAATATTAATTTCTATGCAAAGTATATTTTAGTTAAGTGCCATAGAAATATCACAATTATCGAATAAATACGGACAAAGTCACGAGAAAACGCTAATAATATATATGTCGGAAAACAGGTAGTTTTTTAAGTTTAAATTGGATTAGTGTTTATTTCAATCGATTATTCGAAACGTCAAACTGTGCATCGAGAAACATGGCAGTTTGGGTGGAATCTGTGGACGGTGTATGTAAAGGAAGGCGCACTGATTATTTGTTAATAAGGATGTGATTATTACGTCTTAGTTTATTTATAGCTTCATTTAATAAATTTGGTTTAGTTTTAGTCGATTCTGTAAGCAATATTAAATTAAATGTTACTAAAATGTGTGCGGGTAACACCGAATACAGTGGTATGTGTCACCACCACAGGTTAAAGCGAGATGCCGGCGGTGCCGCACGAGTTGCGGGACTACTAATCTATTGACTCTTAAACTAACTACCCACCGTTTCGTATTGAAGAAAAATAGAATCAACAGATCAGTTTAGTTCGGGCATTGTACGAGGAAGGACGACAAGCTGTAAATAATCTAAGTACATGGTCTTCTTAATTATTGTAATTAACTATTAAACGTTTGTAACTAATAAGTTAAGATGTAACTTTTAAAAGAGTGGCCATGAGTTTCTTTGCCAGTATTCTTCTCATAAGGCCCTACGCATTTGGAAACTGGAGGTTATAGATCGACACGGACGTTCAGTGGATTTTGGTGTTCTCACCTTATTCATTTTGACAGCGTTGTGCCGATCTATGATTTTAACTGTAGCTTCATTGATTTAATAAACTATTGGAATTTTATATTGTCTTTGGCTGTGCAAATAAACCCTACCTACCAACGTGTGTAATAATGAAGGTTGATTACTAGACTAGACTTGATTAAGAGCGATTTCTATTGTTTTAAATCATGTGTGCAAGAGACGTCGTCGAAGCTGACGTCACCATTTCTTAAAAACCGCTTCGATCTCCACTGTCTCTGACATATATATATTTTTGAAATGTACAAGTAACGCCCTTTCGTATGATACCAAACATGGTACATTTATCTCAAATTTATTTTTAATACAGTACTTCATGTCGGCTAGAGATGCTTTCCAATGACACCTCATTTGACCAGTTCTAATAAGTAGTTAAGGGGGCTATGAGGGAACAAATGAATATACATCCATTACATAGCCTGTCAAAATCATAACCCTCCTTTGGCTTTGCCGTAGTCGGGTAAAAACTAAGCAATCTGGCTTACCCCAGCAAATCCTAAGAAGAATCTTATCACTACCAAAGCTCTGTAATCCAGTTTTGCAGCTAAAGGACTAAGGGCTGTTAGTATGGCACTGACGAAGGATGTGACTAAAACGACGTAACGAGGCCCCCAGCGTTCGGCTGCCATTCCCCCTGCTAATGACGTTAGAGGATAGCACCAGAAATAGGAGCCCAGGATCAAAGCCTGCTGTTCCGCAGTCCAATTGAAAGATGCTCCGCCTGGAACCTAAACAAGAAAATACCATAATTGTAACATTAGACTTTCATAAGTTTAGGAACAATTATATTAAATAGTTTTTATTATTAAAATATTTTATCATATTTCATTTGTGAAATTTTATTACTGCGGTAAATAAATCGTAACATATTTTAATGAATAAAATTAGTTATGTGAAATTGATTACAGCATTCAAAAAATTCACTTGTAATGAAGTTTTATCTAGCCAATCAATTTATAACTTACAACAAATGAAAATCCATTTTGTTTTATTGTGGTTGTATTTTGAATTTTCCGACATCTGACACACAAAGTTATTTGGCTTCAAACTAAGTAGAGTTTGTGCTATGAAAACTAGATATCTATATTACTAGTTTTTGCTCGCGGCCCCGCCCGCGTGTATGTCGGTTATCGCGGCATATAGTAGCTTATGTGTTATTCTGACGTATAAGCTATATTACTGTAAAGTTTCATCCAAATCCGTTCAGTAGTTTTGCGTGAAAGAGTAACAAACATCCAACCATCCATCCATACTTACAAACTTTCGCGTTTATAATATTATAGTAGGATATTTTTTTTTGTAAATACATACATAGTATACACAGAAACGCCCAAACTCTGAAACAAATATCACACATTTCGTCCGACTCAGGAATCGAACCCGAGACCTCATGCACAGCATTTTAATATATACTAGATGTTGCCCGCGGCTCCACCCGCGTATATGTTGGTTATCGCGGCAAATAGTAGCCTATGTGTTATTCTGATGTATAAGCTATATTACTGAAAAGTTTCATCCAAATCCGATCAGTAGTTTAGAAGTCACAAACATACACACTCAGAAACTTTCGCCTTTATATATTAGTGTGATAACGCTGTATATACCTTTATTGGTGATGCATGGACTTCGGCACCATCCTGATGAGGTAGTGTCTCATTGCTTACAATGTCATCCTTGGGTCCACACTGAGACTGAGATCTGATAACAACATAACACATTAATTACGCTAGTAAGTCGCGTGACTGATGATAATCTTACACATTAAAAATATAGTGAGAAAATCTTTATTAGAATAAAAACCCTCAATGAAGTGAGGACAGATTTAATAAATTATGCTCTTCAGTTCGTTGTAACACTACACGGAAATCAACACTGTATCTAACCCTATTGACTATTCACAAAATGAGGTGATTTTAATTCTATCAAAATATAGCGGGTCACTACTTGGAAACATTGTAACCTTAGTTCAAGTTAAGTTTTGTTCTAAAAGTCTTGTCAAAATATGTTCAGCTGTTTCGGAGATTAGTCGGAACACGCTGACAACCAAACACTTTTACGTTCAGAAACATTTAGTGAAAAGCTGTTAATTTGAAATTAAATACAGACACTTAATTTTTCTTTAATTTTTAAAGATAATAATATGCAATCGACATTACAATTCTAAAATCTGCAAAGTTGTGATAATTACTTAGTTCACAAAAATACATATTATTACTAAAACAAGTGTGTAATGAAACAGCAGAGTTTCACTATCAGTTCACGACAACGCGCGATCAACACACACATAAAGCGAGAGGGTCGTCTTTTAATAACAGACAGTATGTGAATTCATTAGACCTTCCACAAAATGTTTTCGTTGACAAAATCCGGTAAAAACTTAAAATACGACATCGTTAAAAAACAGTTGTAAAGAGTTATTGATTTCAAAAGATTTATATAGTGTCTTGTAAGGGTTTTTAAAAAATGCTCTTTTTATAAAAAGATTTTGTTACACCCTTCCACAGTAAGACATATTTTTTGATTAATCTATACAAATAAATAAAATTGGAGTGTCTGTTTGTAATATTAAAATTACCGCTTTTTACTAAATGCATATGTATGTATACGGTACATATACCAAAAATGTAGTTAAATAAATTTTTGTCTGTCTGTCTGTCTGTGTGTTCCGGATAATCTCTGGAACGGGTGGACTTTCACTGACTGAGCTGATGATCTATTTTTTAGACTAACTTTGTCCCGCGGTGTTACTCGTGGTACGACGATAACCGCGGGTAACACCGCGGGGTTTAGCTAGTCTATCTATATATATATAAATGTATCGCCGAAATATATGTACGCGCATAACTTCTGATCGGCTACACCAAATTAAATAATTATTTATTTTATGTGTTCGTTATTGTTAGGACAATGTTTGTATACATGGAAAAATTAAAAGTAAACGGGAAAAGTCAATTTTTTGTAAGTGACTGCCCATGGGAAGCTGAGATAGATACGTAAATAGGGCAGTACGAAGTTCGCCGGGTCACCTAATGAAATATAGTTAATTTGATTATAAAGAATTTGCAAATTTGAATGAATTTTAGATAAGAACTTCTAACGGCTTATAACCCATCTTTTGTTTAAATACACGCGAATACAAGAAACTGTTTCCCTAATCCAAAGGTAAGGCCAGCGGAACAAGATCATGAATTAAGTTTTAATTGAAAAAAAAATAATATTGTTTTTTTTTATTATTTGCACTAAAGTTAGCATTTACATCAACCTTATGATGCCTGCGAGAGTTTTGACAGATGACCGTGATTAGAACTCCGCTTGCTTTTTTTGCTTATTTCAAACTCAATACAATCACGACCGAGATGCGCCATAACTATTAATTTTTAATACAAACTAATAGGATGCCTGAAAAGAACATCTGTCTTTACCGTCATCTGATTTATTGAGACCCAAGTTTGCGTTAAATGATCGGCTATCCAGTCATCCTTAGAAAAGTCTGCTAATTTATCTCAAACAGTCAAACCATATAACTACAAGCTATTTAATGATACTAATTATCAATGATAATGCTTTCCCCGGTTTTTGTAACATTCTCCGTTGGTGCTCCGCTCCTATTGGTCTTAGCGTGATGATATATAGCCTATGGCCTTCCTTGATAAATGTATGTATGTAATATCCAACACTGAAAGATTTTTCAAATCGGACCAGCGGTTGCTGACATTAGCGCGTTCAAATTAACAAACAAACACTTCAGCTTTATAATATAAGTATAGATTGATTTGGATTTTTGAATTTGCTAATCATTTCATTTTGTCTATCGTCAAGTTGTAACAATATATCAAAGTGGTTGAAATAATAAAAAGGTGTACTAATACACAATAAGTGATTGTAAAACTTACATTAACTTATTTATTTTAAATCTAACCTATATTATGCCAAAATAATTTGGACTGTTATTGCCGAAAAGTTCTCTAGAATTAATTTACCTATGTAATGTTTAGTAGGTATACGTTAACTTTAAATAGGTACCTAAATAAGAGGGCGGCAAAATTTACACACGCTACGTCACTGATTATCATCATCATCAGTAGCATCTAGTCCACTACTCGACGTAGGTTACTTCCTTGAAAGGACTTTTTGGAATATTATACCACACTGGTCAGATTGGTATAGGATTCGTATCTTTTTATCTATCATTTTGGCAGTGCCGAAATCCTGCGCATTTTGCTCTCTTAGTCGGCTCTTACGACAGCCTTCTTACTCTGTATCCTTCACCGTCACCAGACGGATGCTTTCATGTAAATATTAATCTTAAATGTCCTACTCTACTCTGCATTGCTAAAAACATTGTAATACAGGATAAAAGGCTTCATAAAAGCAGTTGTCATCAAACTTACGATGAATTGTGTGGTAATTGAGGAACCATAGCAATGAGGTTAAGGCTTATATTGACTCGGAGCATGTACACCACCCAGCAACTTGTGAACAGCATCACCCACAAATTGAAGCGCACGGGAACTATATCTGAAAATGAGAGAACCATTTGTATTTGGACTACATAAGAACGAGGGTAAGGTTGATTTTCGATTGTAGTTTTTGGAATTAGCCTGAAGTGATTCTAAAATCCGTGATTATAAAATTGTTCTTGATACTATGACTAGCTACTTAAATCTCCAGAGCTATGCATAATCTTCTACCTTCTACCTTCTAACAGCTTTACGCTTAACAGTTTCACGTCTTAAATGTGAATTTTTGATTCTTTGAAATTGCCACTAGGAACACCTATTTTGGAAACGTGTCTGCTAAACAACAAAAATAAAAGTATCCCATATCGAGTATGATGAAAAAAATGTTTTTTTTTAATTCCATAAGTTGTTGAATAAAATGTGTAACAACGAGTACAATTTTAACAAAAATAAAACAGACTTCAAGGTTCGACTCGATTTCTCTTGGATGCCGACATCAGTTATTAATGTCTTTATCATGGTACCAGCTTTGGGACATCTCCGTTCCATTAAAAAAAGAATCATCAAAATCGGTTCATAAACGACAAAGTTATCCGCGAACACACATAAAAAAGTAAAAGAAAAAATTATATACGGTCGAATAGAGAAATTTCCTCCTTTTTTTGAAGTCGGTTAAAAAAATACATGTTAAACATTATATTTGTATAATACCGACCGCCTATTCCATTTAAATTAATTATTTGTAGCTCTTTGCATCATATTCATAAAATGTAAACGAAAGATATTTAAATTCATGTGATTCATCGCTTCATTTCTTTTAAATAATTATGCTCTTAAGAGTTGGTATTTCTAATGTGCAAAACTGTTGTTTTTGCGAAATAGTAATGTCTTTTAAGATATTCAGTTAACAGTTAAACGATAAAACATGGAAGAGTAGCTGTTCATAAATTCTTTCGTATTTATAATGATGCAATGACCTATGAGACAGTCCAGTCACCTGTGATACAGTTCTTACAACACATATGTATAGATAAACATAACGCCAATAAATATCAGTAATAATATTAGCTTTCTCAAACGCTTTTCCAGTGTGTCGCGGAAAAGCTGTAGGTATTGCTACAGCGCATGAGCAAAGTTGTTCAGATTATATGCCAATATGTCAACAGAAACATTTATTTTTACAAGTAGGTTATCTCTAAACACATTGCTGTAAGTGCATTTACTTAAAAGTCATAACCTCCCTGAATTTCAACATCATTTTTGTTAAATCAATCCCGCGTATTTAACTGTTGATGTAATTTAATATATTATACTAACATATCAGCATAGTAGCTCTTCTCTCTGTTATTAGTTTCATAGTAGCTATCTGCTGCATTTGCATGTTTAAATATAATAAGTAAATCTATAAAAATGGATAAAATTTGTTCAAAATGTATCATTATAAATTACTTTTCCAATTAAATAATTAAGCATACTTGTCACTCGCAAAAAAATCATATGGTATTATTAATGCCTTGGCAACGGCCAAACGTCAAATCCAAACACAAAATAGGTTTTATATATTTGTTTAAAAATATTGATGAAACTTAATCCTTATTAGCCTTATCTTTATGGTTTAAAAAATCTTTATGCTAAACATATTGAATTATGAATATATGTATTTTTATTTTTATACGTTACTTTGATCACATGGACTTCATGAAACCGTTCAATAAATTAAAGGTATCACACTTCTTCTGCTTATGATGATTAGGTGGCGCTCCAATCTTCCCCTCTTAGCCAAGTTGACATTCTATAAACGTGAACGCTTTAAGAAACTATTAAAATGTATGGAAATGACGTCATGACGACGACAAAAAGAATAGAGGCGTTAGCGATTGTAGAAAGAGTAACTGTAAAGTGACACTCATATCTTGGCTAGACCCTCTGGACTATGTAATTAACGTAATCGTTACTCACGAGGTCTACTACCTAATCAATTTCTTAATCATTTCTTTTTTTTCTTTAAAGTGATTTATAATCATACAATTTGAATACGAATATTATCAAAAAAAGTTTAGTAAATATTTGAATGCTCAAATATACCATAGTAAACCCATTACATATAAAGGATCTTAGTAATGGAATTTTTATAGTATGACCCACAGATGATACATAATATATGGCCTTACTACTGAATATAATATTTTCCACTTATCTTGAATGATGACAAGGTCTTATAAACTTGACATGTGTCAACTGTGACCAATTAAATAGCGTAACATTTGACTGACTTATTCTAAGTTGATCTTTCAAATTCGCACTATGGCATACTTGATTTATTCATTCATACATTATGTGCGTTTAATGCATTGGCAGATTTTACGCTACATAAATTGAAATCAACCATAAAATCACTTATAATGTTTTATTATACTAGCGGTTGCCCGCGGCTCCGCCCGCATATTTGTCGGTTATCGCGGCAAATAGTAGCATAAATGTTATTCTGATGTATAAGCTATATTTTGCGTGAAAGAGCAACAAACACACATCCTTACAAACTTTCGCATTCATAATATTAGTAGGCAGGATAAGTAGGATATAATAGATCAAAAACCGAAAACATTTCAATGTTCAAAATAACAATATTGTTTTTGTGAGTAAAAAAACTAAAATATGACTTGATAAGTTTATTTTGTAAATGTGTCTAAAAGTTTATATACATATAACTACAATAGTGTTGCCATCAACCATTAGAATACACACCACATACCGTCACCATATTTCGAATAAAAAAATCCTTAATACATCATATTATTATGAAGTTTTTCGAGAGCTCTATCAATCTTTACATAATATAAAATGAAGTCACTTCCGTTGTCTGTTAGCTTAAATATTTCAAACTACTCAACGGGTTTCAACAATAGATAGAGTGATATAAGAGGAAGGTTAATGTGTAATACATGCATATTATAGTAGAGGAAATCCGAGAATTTCAAAGACTTCCGTACGAAGCCAGGACGGTCGCTAGTATTATAGTATATTCTAGCTGACCCACGTTTTTCGCTTGCGCCTTTTTTTAATCGTGCTCGGCTCCTACTGGTCTAAGTGCGATGTTAACTATCGTATCTTAAGCAATCAATGCCAGCAAAACACATTAAAAAAAGTAAACGTAAAAATCGGTTAGATACGAGTAGTTTCGGAGCAACAACGTGCCACGAGAAATATACCTATCAGCTTTTGCACACGGCTTCGCTCAGACTTTCATCCCCTGATATACCCCCTTAGGAGTGGAATTTCTAAAATTCCTTTCTTAATGCACACTTACGTTATATAAAGAACCTACATGCAAAATTTCAGGATTCTAGGTTCAGCGGTTTGGGCTGTGCGTTGATCTCTGGGTATGTCAGTCAGTCACCTTCCTCTTTTATATATATATAGTTCAAATTTACCTAAAGTTAGTAAACATAGTAAAACCAGGAAATCAATTTGAAAAATATTATATAATTATTTCCTATAGAGTTTAGTGTCCCGTAAAATGTTAGATGAATATTACATGGATCATCCGACCACATCTAATAAGCGTTCATATTTTATATATCTGCTTAGACGCACAACATAATGACACAAGTAGAATAAATTCTGCGCAGTAGACAAATGGATTTATTTATTTAAACTTATTGCCGTTTTTTATTCAAAAAAGTTCTTACAGTTTTTATTACTTCAAAATAAAATACTTAACAATTCTAATGTATCTCTAAGCATCATTCAACTTAATTAATGTTGATGTCTTTTTTTTAAACACTGAGTTCGTACAAGTCAGATTTCATTTATCATCGTCAAGAGCATTTAACAATCCACTGCTGGACATAAATAAATATTTCGGACATCTAACTAGAAATATTAGCCATCTAGAACTTATGTTATGGGTACTAGACAACGGATATAAATACTTTTTTTTTAAATACATGAATATTATACATAGAAAACACCCAAACTCCGAAACAAAAAATTGCAGATCATACAAACATTTGGCTCGACCCGGCAATCGAACCCGAGACCTCAAGCACAACAGTCGCATACGCTACCACTGCGCCACAGAGGCAGTTCAACATAACCTTTGCTTAGACCTCTGTTTGTTCTACACAAACAGAGGTCTATATAATAGTCTATATAACTCTCATACGAATGCTTTAAACAAGCTAAAATTAAATTTAAAAAAAACCACCTACGCAAGCACTTAATCGAGTAATCATACGCCAAAAATGCCTTACATCATTTTAGAAAAGAGCTGATACTATTACACTGCTGGTACAATACTAACCAAACATAGCTAAGAGCCACCCAAGGAAACTAACTGGCTTTCAAATGAAAAAAACGGCATTGAAATCGATCCTTCCGATTGACGATGCCACAAACAGACATACACACACACGTACAGACAGATATCGACGTAAAACTTATGAAACCCCTCTTTTTGCGTCAGGGGTAATTATTTTATTATGTCTATTTTAATACCTCGATATGCAAATATTTGACTAATTTCAAATCAAGCGAAAGGAGTGTATGAACCACGGTTTTGTTTAATGCTCTACGCCTGTACCTATGCAAGTGCGGTTTTCACTTTCACGCTATTCTATATACTCGTATACATTTTTTCTTACACTTTTGGTTTTAAAAATTTATTACACTTGCTAGGATTGTTGCTACAATAATCAAACTGAATATATAACAGGTGTATAACATATGAATATAAATATAACAGGATCCGTTATTCAAAGTAGTAATATCCTTTTTTTATTGTAACTGTATTTTGAACGAACTATTTGACAATGTGTTCTATTCGCTATTTATTTTTTACAACTTTATCCTCCTCGAATGACAAAGTTGGGCTCGTCAGAGATCTTGTGTATCCCGGATGGACGTTCCTTTCTTTCAAGAATGGTGATTAAAATATCACTTTTGTTTTACATCCATCTTTTTCAAAGACTTATTGAACGTCTATAGTAGTAGTCTATATACTAGGTACGTTAACGTTACGAAAATAGTGACGCATTGATCAAGTCGAACGGAAAAAAACGGAACCCTTATAGATTCGTCATGTCTGTCTGTCCGTCCGTCTGTCTGTCTGTCTGTCTGTCTGTATGTCACAGCCACTTTTTTTCGAAACTATATAATGTTGAAACTTATTGAGTAGATGTGTTCTGTGAACCGCATTAAGATTTTCACACAAAAATTGAAAAAAAAAAACAATTATATTTGTAGGTTCCCATACTTAGAACTGAAACTCAAAAATGATTTTTCATCAAACCCATACGTGTACGTAAATCTATGGATAGGTCTTCAACAATGATATTAAGGTTTCTAATCTATTTTTATTCTAAACTTAATAGTAAACTGTGCCCCCCCCCCCCCTGTAACTTCTAAAATAAGAAAATGATAAAACTTAAAAAAAAAATATATGATGTACATTACCATGCAAACTTTTACCGAAAATTGGTTTGAACGACATCTAGTGAGTTGTTTTTTTTAATACGTCCTAAATCGTAAAGCGCAATTTATCGATCAAACTTACAACAGCTACAAGATCTGTTATAATATGTTACTTGCTGCTACGGAACCCTTCATGGGCGAGTCCGACTCGCACTTGGTCGCTTTTTTATTTTGTTTTTTAAAGAAGATAACTACGGGGATTTCTATATTCATTCCAAAATTAATTAAAGTCCTACCAACATTAATAATTATAATTTATTCATAGCATTGTTATTTGCATTAACAGACTAATTTTGTACGTTGACGCGACTGTTCAAACTAAACACATTTATTTAACTCCGCGTCGCGAGGTGCGTCAAGATTTTTGGAGTTGTATTTTTTTCTTTAATGAAACATTTTTAAACACAACATAAGTGGCAATAACGTCACACGATGTTAACCTAGATATGTACTTGTAAAGCTTATGTAAATTAATTAACAAGATTAATAGACATAGGTATCCTGCTCGTTAATTAAGTGTAATCGGCTTGGGATATTGATGGTAGTCCAGGAGAAGCTTAAACGGTGAAAAAATATCACACAAAAGCGATCATAAAAATATAACCGTCAATAGGGGTAACTGTTTAATATTTACAACATTATAAATCCCAAACTAACTCTTAATCTCAATCGTTATTGTATTATAAATATTGGTTTGTCTAAATGCCGTTTCATCGACAGCATTTAACAGTCCACTGCTGGACATTCTCTCTTTACCCTCCTTAGAAAGGAGCTTCCAGAAGACGCCTTCTAAAATTTATTTACAACTTTTATTACCTACAGAAAACAATGTATGCCAACGTAATGTTTTAAGTATTTACGCACTTAGTGAAGTATCATATAAGATGTCAGAATATTAACTTGGTATTTTAGTATATTATCTATGCGTAACTGGCGTACAAAGAATAACGGAAGTTATATTCGGGAAAATAATGACAATTAGAATGACTAATTAAATAAGGTATTAAAAATAATTAGTTAAAAATATAGCTACACTACAAATACTGTCTGTGCATTAAAAGGTTATTTACTATATTAAGAAGTTTATTATAGAAGACATACTTACGTCTATATATATGTACTTATAAAATAACAAGTCCTGACTGACTGACTGATTACTTTTATACAGTTTTAATTAAATATATAATATTAATAATAATAAAAGAAAAGCCGCGGGCAACAGCTAGTATAACATATACGAGTAATTTATGCATGTTTGTAAAATCTCTCGCAACACAGGATAATTTGAGAGATGTATTTTTTTCTTTTTTTTATGGAGGCAATCAGGTGTATCACCTGATGGTAAGTGATTACCGCCACCCATAGACACTTGCAACATCAGACGCGTCACAAGTGCGTTGCCAGCCTTTTGGGGATGCGGAGGGGGATGGGGAGGGGTCTGGGTATGGACATCCGGTATCCTCACTCACTGGGGGAGACACAGCGCAAGCGCCGTTTCACACCTGTTTTCTGTGAGGCCGTGGTATCACTCCGGTCGAGCCGGCCCATTCATGCCGAAGCGTGGCTCTCTCTAGTGAAGTAATTTATGTTTTTTGTTATAATTATTATACGTACAATAAACTATACAACAATAATATAACAATTAATTCAATAATCAGGATCTGAATATTTGAATGTGTAAATAGTATTTTATTTTATAAAAATAATTAAACTAAGAAGATAAAACCCGAATGTTTTGCTTATTCATGTTTAATTAAAATCAAGTTCAAAAACACAAAATTAATCCTTGAACAGCGGATCAAGTCTCTTTCATTATAGAGCTATATTATTTACTATTTTATACAAATAAATTTACCTGAAGTCTCTGTTTAAAATTTAATGTAAGAACTTTTCACTGAATGCATATGAAAGTTTATGGTACTTATATCCAAAATTGATTTTTTTTTAATTTTTACCTGTCTGCTAATCTCTCCAACGACTTCCAAAATTTTTACGGGATTTCAACTGGCTGATAATATATGCAAATTATATCTGATGTTATAAGGAGTAAGTTAGGCTACTTTTATGTTAGAAAAAAAATAAGGTTACACAAAAAAAAACAATCAAAAAGTGAACAATATTCAAAAGCAACAAAAACCGCGGTTATGTCGTGGTTCACAGCTTGTATATGCTATAAATCAAAAGCAAAAGTAGGTATTATAAATCACATTGAGTGACGTTGAGTAAGTAAAAATTCAAAGACTTGTTTAAAATCATGAATCGAATGAACCTGACTGAATGAGTTTTGTTTATTAGTAAAACAATGGTATGACTTTTTGCTACCACTTGCTTTTGCTAATATGTATTAGCGATTCTATTTAATGAAGATCCTGTAAAACTTCATAATTCGAATGAGAGCCCAGGAGAGGCCGGATTAATTATTGACCTTTCTCTCTGCAGTTAATCTGGCTTAGTTTATAATCGAGATCATCATTGGATGGTCTGCACTGGTTGTGGATAATTAATATTGTCGTTCATGGAATCAAAATAAATCAAAATTAATTAATTTTCAAGTAGACCCTTTGAGGCACTTTCAAAACGTTGCAGTCTAAGTGCATTACTGACTCTAGTAGCGCGATTTTAAAATGTAATCCCTATAGAGAAGCACCGGCTAGAAAATCCATGTTTTGTCCATTTATTAGCTTAGTGTTTGACGAAACTAAACGGCTGTCAGTTCAGTTTGAAACCCCCGTATCGGTCTTTGAAATAGCAAGGAAACCGGTACCACCAATGTATCGATATGTATTTTCCACTAACAAGAAAATTTCAGTCTTCTAGATCACTTTTTAGTTCTAAACCTATCAGAAAATTCTCTCCGTATTACTCAGGAGCTGCTGGTAGCTAATTTAATTATTATATAATTTAATAAACATTACATTACAACTGCAGACTACGATCTATTTTAAAGATAGATCTTCTTTGAAAATTTTAACAGGCTTGTTTTTAAGACTATATCTTGTTTATGATACTGATATGATACTTATAATAGGAATCTATCGTTCAAGATCGAAGATCGAAGAATGACCCGTCCTATAGGTGTGTGTATAAGGACCCTAAGTATTACAAAATTGTAGTTTATTTTTGTATTCACAGGATTACAAAAATAAACTGTAACCGCAAAATAGATTTATTTACTTAAATATTTTAATTAAAACTGTGGCTGCAAATTATAGTGGCTTAACATTCACGAAAAACGTGTATTATTAAATGTTAAAGATAAATCTCTTTTATGGTGGCGCTGATTTTCAGTAATAAAACCGTATACCGTATCCGAATTTACATGTGTACAAAAAAAGTCACATTGGGAAACAAATGTTTTGATTTCTAATTACTCTAATAAACATTCCTCAATATTCATAATAAACAACTATTAATTTATTTATTTTTATTTAATTATGTAACGGTTTGAACTCGATAAATGCTTCTGCTAAGTTATTGGCTGCATTCTCAGATCAAATACAAAAAAGCGGCCAAATGCGAGTCGGACTCGCCCATGAAGAGTTCCCTAGCAGCAAGTAACAGAATATAAATGTTCTTGTAGTTCGTTGTAGCTTTGATCGATGTTTTAATAATAGTTTATTTTTTGCGGTTTACGATTTATGACGTACTAAAAAAAACTACTAACTAGATCTCGTTCAAACCAATTTCCGGTGGAATTTTGCATGGTAATGTACATCATATATTTTTTAGTTTTATCATTCTCTTATTTTAGAAGTTACAGGGGGGGAGGGGGCTTCAACAAGAACAAGGCCGTGCGTTATCTACCTTTTTTATGATATGAGGCTTTATTATTCCCCCGTAAAGTCCCCCGTGACATAGGATATTCCTAGTCGTCTATGAAAAAATGAGTAAAATCTAGTGATTTAACATACTTTTAGAACACTAGTGCGTTACATATATTCATGACACGGTAGAACAAACAATACAACGTGTCATTATACTTGAATATGTCAACTTCAGCACGGCCATTTGATGTCTTGTTAACTTTTATTAGTACAACCTTCAACCGAGTTTGAACTGAGGCCAACTGCGTATCTTAGTTTAAATAGGTACAGATTCTAGATTCAGATTGTAATTTTACAACGAAGGTGCTACCCGAATGTTTACCTAAATTGGTTGCAGAAACAATTCAACCCATGACCAGCCACCTTAGAGAAATTAACATTCTACAAAGGTAATTATTATTAGGAAACGTGACGACGACGACAACGTAAAAAATGACGTCATCGAAACTGTAAGTCACGTGGACAAAAGAAAACATTAGCCAATAATACAAGAGAATAGAGACGTAAGCGATTGTAGATAGAGATTGGACGTGAAACACTTGCATCTTGGCTCTTGTATGTCACATGCCACACACAAAGAGAAGCTAAAATAGAACCTCCGCAACAACTCTCACAAGTCCCTGTACTCAGTACACATAAATATTGTGACGTAATAATAAAAGTTTCCATCACTTAACTGTTTCCGCAAAAAAAAACAAAGGTATTGTACAAAATTGTACATAATGTAAGTCTTTATTCTCATTTGTGAAAACGTGACAACGTTGAACATTAACTCCATGATCAACAACCATTAAAATAGTAGCTATTACTTCAATATTAATACTGTTAATTCAATATTTGAATCTCTACTTTTTCCTAACAGGTTTATTTTCTTAAACATCGATAGATTTTATTACATCAACAGTACTAACCAGTATTAACCCATACTTTTACAAGTGTTTATCATTGAGACCATGTTATAATCTTTATTATCTTGTTCACTTAGTCGTTAAAAATAATTATACATTGAAAACTGAAAGAACAATTATTACGATAAAACTATAAATCACATTCCATCAGTCTTTTAATATTAACACAGCAACATTTTATCGATCTAAAATAATCAAACGGTTTAAATTATATTTGACTTGATAGAAAATAATTTACCCAAAATTGACGGGTAGTTTTAAAATAAAACACGACAATTGAAAAACTCTAACTACACCTTAAACATAGTCATTATTATACTAATCGACAATAATAACAATTCAATGTGAAGGCTTAAGTTTAACGTCATTGTACCCACTATGAAATGATTACAGCTAATTTCAAGAGAATAAACCAACACGACAAATCACACAGCCGTGATTAATAAGGTAGGTATCATTTTAAATTACCCATAAATAGTGTATATTATGTTAAAAACATTTACACTGAAAAACTGATGTATCACAAACCTCGAAAGAATTTTTTGTCAATTTTAAGGCGACAACAATAAATCCCTTAGCCAAGATCCAAATGTTTTGTGTGCTAATATTTTGTTATCACAAGGTGACGTTGAGAGGTGGATAGTCGTTTGACTGTCAGAAAATGTCCTAGGTCTAATAAAAGTTTTTAAGATTATTAGACTATTATTTTTAAGAGAATAGGAAACCAACAAATGTATGAAAACGTCATACATTTGTTAGTTTAATATTAAGGGAAGTTAATATTTGTAGAATATCAACTTGCCCAGGGAGGCAAGCCAGAAAATTAAATTAAATTTTATTCAGAGAGGATACGTTTATTAGAACTTGGACACATTCAACTTTTATAACAGTAAACGACTATCCTACTATAGACTGATCAAAAATGTATAATAACTAAGCCAAGATGTCCAACCTCCTTTTTAAATGGGTATACAGAATTCACTCTAAACACAAGCTTATAGCCGCAGAGAACAGGAAAGGGTTCGCAAGAATACTCGTATTTTGTAATTCGTATTTTTAGCACTGTTTAAAAAAGATGCTTGTTATTTTGACAGTAAAAATAAAAGGAGGAATCCTGGCCCTACAGTGTCGCCAGATAGAACAAACACTTAAAACAACAGTACATGTCCATATTAAGTAAAATAAAACCGACTTCAAGGTTCGATTCGATTTCTCTTGGATGCGATCATCAGATATTAATGTCCTTATCATGGTACCACCGTTGGAACATCTCCTTTCCATTAAAAGAAGAATCATCAAAATCGGTTCATAAACGATGAAGTTATCCGCGAACACACATAAAAAAAAAAACAAAAAAATATATACGGTTGAATTGAGAAACCTCCTTCTTTTTTTGAAGTCGGTTAAAACATCAATTATAGGTATTACTCTAAATAAAATCGCCGCCTAACATCTGCAGCAATAGCTAGTAACGTTAAACATTTAGCCACTATACCTAATAAATTTTTAAATAATGGTTGTAATAATTTATTAATTAATGAAGTATAATAAAAGGATAGATAGTACTTTATCTTGGGGTCCACAGATACAAGAAGTTAGCAGAAGGATATTTGCTTCTGCTGGTTCTCTGCGAAGATTGCGCAACTTTCTTCCGACTGTAACTAGGGCTGCACTTGCACAAGCACTTCTCCTCCCAATTCTCGACTATGCCGATGTCAGCTATCTGAATCTCACCGAAGCACAACTCGATAAGCTTGAGCGACTACAAAATTTTTGTATACGATTTGTATTTGGCCTACGAAAATATGATCATGTCTCCGAATTCCGTCAAATGCTCAAGTGGCTTCCAATTCGCTCTCGCCGGAATACTCATATTCTCATTTTCCTTTATAACATCTTGTTTAATCCTAAAGCCCCCTTCTACCTCAAAGAACGATTCAAGTTCCTCAATGACACACATGACAAATGTCTAAGGTCATCTGAAGATTTGAGACTGGAGATGCCTCTGCATTCTACAAAATTTTATGACCAGTCCTTTACGGTTGAAGCTATACGCTTGTGGAATGCATTGCCGACAAACATTAGGAAAGCACAAACAGTAAATAGTTTTAAGAAAATGGTTCAGGAATTTTATACGATATAACCGAGTCTGGCACGAAAATATATCTATAGTGTAATATGTAGTATAACTGAGTAGTTATAGTTTTTTTTTTAATATGTAGGTACATGTTAATATATATATATATAGATATTGTATGTATGCTCCCCTGAGGACATGTATTTATTTATTTTTAATGTATATATGTTTGTGTAAATATGCCTGTGTGGAGATATATACATTTTTACTTATAATCATTTTTAACTCTTATTAATAACTCTTCAAAACTCATTACACCGTCAACTGCTACTATCTCCGATACATCTTAATCCATCCTAAGGTTGCCTGGAAGAGATTGCTTTCGGCAATAAGGCCGCCCTTTGTACATTATATATTTGTCATTTTCTGTACTTTCTTGTAAAACTGCAATACGGTGTACAAATAAAGAGTTTTCTATCTATCTATCTATCTATAATAATGATTGTTGAATAAATTAATACCTAGGATTAATGCTCAGTACAAATAAGCATGTGTGTGGATTTTTAAAAAAACGTTACTATATAGTACATACATCTTTTATATATAATTCTCGTGTGTTTTGTTGGCGTGCCTAAGATACGATAGTTAAAATCACGCTTTGATCGATAGCAGCCGAGCATGATTAAAAAGAGATGCGGATGAAGTTACGTGGGTCAGCTAGTGTATTAATATTTCTAAAACTAGATATGTTCAGGCTTTGTTTAGATAGTGCAGTAAGCTTTTATAGTAACCTGTCATAGAATATTATTATTGTTGTTAATTCTTTCTTCTTTATGACATTGAATAATAAATTCCGAATGATTCACTACCAAGGTTGTAGTGTCCCATTCAACGTCATAGTATGTTATACAATAACATCGATTACACACATGGCTGCTTTTCATTTCAATGTTATGCCAAAGTATTCTTATTGACTTTCAGTAGAAGCACAGTTCCGTATGTATGTGCCGTTCTGTATGTAAATGTTTAGCAAGCTGTTTAACTAACAGTTTGCTAAACATGCATAAAGTACGAAAAATAGAAAAATAACAAGTAAAAAGTTTTGTTTTTTTTTGTATTTGAGCTGCCAAAATGACTCTGCCCCCCCCCCCCCCCTGATGGAAAGCACAAGCAGGATCCAAGAATGATGTGTGTTATTTATTCTCGGCTCTGATAAAATAAAAATTAAAGTAGATAACGCACCGAATTGTTCTTGTTAAACTGCGCTACTTTTACGTCAGTATCGTACAAACAATAGCAACTTGTACGATACTGACGAAAAGTTGCGTAGTTTATAGCATAGTTAGTGCGTAACGAGTGTGCTTACTGGGACTGACTCGTGGACCCAGGGCTGTAGGTACAATGATAATATAATCTATACAAATAAATAATTTGAAATGTCTGTTCATAATTTCAAATTAAGAGCTAGTCACTAAATACATATGAAAGCATAGCACGGTACTTTCATCAACAAATCTATATATATATAAGAAAGTCGTGTTAGTTACACTCTTAATAACTCAAGAACGGCTGAACCGATTTGACTCAAAATTGGTGGGGAGATGGCTTAGAACCAGGAGACGGACATAGAATACTTTTCACATAGGTTTTTTTTTACTTTGTCCCGCGGCACTACTCGCGGTTGTTGTTGTACTGTGGGTAACACCGCGGGGCTTAGCTAGTCATTTTAAAAAAAATTGGCTGTATGTCTGTTCGTTCCAGCTAATTTTTAGAACAAGCTGGACCAATTTTGACGGGACTTTTATTTTCAGATCATATAAAGAGCAACTGAGGCTTCTTTTGTTTTAGACTAGTTTCTCCCTGCGATGTTACTTAGTAGTTGTAAAAAATATACTTTTATACAGAACATAACAATAAATTGACGACTTTCTGATTTTGTCCGTAACGTATGCTGTGGAATCTTACTCGTCACGAAATTCTGCAATTTTAGGTTAATGAGAAGTACTCTATCCATTTTGATTCACCTGCAAAACTTAAAAACATTTGACTTACATGAGCCTATATTTTAACATTTCGCAATACGTCTTTAAAGACAGATAAAAGACAAACGGACATTGATAATTAAATAAAAAGAACACTTTAATGTTAATTTACTTAGCCAAATAGAATTTATTTCATGTTTTCCTTTATCCTTTCTTTTTTTTACAGTAACTCTAAATGGACATGCCTACCGGTAAGTTTAAAAATAAAATATAGTAAACTTCTCACTCGAAGCATAATTTTCTGACTGAATACGTAATATTACATAAATTATGATGTTGTGTATAATGGGACCTGTAATAATTATGTTTACCGTGTCGAATGAGAGTGAATGAGTTTTTAGTAATGTGTAAACTGACGAGTTTGCTAGAAATGGTAAAAAAACTGCTGGAGATTTAATATATAATTAGACATTATTTTTAGTATCTAAATAGTCCTCTACTTAAATACAGTTAAAAATTACCAAAATATTACTTTTGAATTTGGAATCTGTCTTTTTTATACGGTTATTCATTGTGTTTTTTTATTTTCGAGTCAATATATTGTAAAATATTTTGTGATATTCAAATGGATTGGCGTGATAAAGAGAACCGAATCGCTGTGTTTGCATTACATAAGTTCTTACACAAGTACAACTTTAACTAAAATGAAACCGACTTCAAGGTTCGACTCGATTTCTCTTGGATGCCATCATCAGATATTAATGTCCTTAATATCATGGTACCACCGTCGGGACTTCTCATTTCCATTAAAAAAGAATCATCAAAATCGGTTCATAAACGACGAAGTTATCCCCGAATACACATAAAAAAAATATATATATATACGGTCGAATTGAGAAACCTCTTCCTTTTTTTGAAGTCGGTTAAAAAAGGCGATCATAGGTAAAGGAAAATATCAAAGAAATCCTGCCCGAAAGCAAAAGATTTTATCTCGGGAGATGAAGATACCACCTAGAAACATATCGCGTATTTTAAAAGATGATTTAGGACTTGCACCTTATAAGAGATGCACTGGTCATTTCTTAACTGATAATTTAAAAAAGAATAGCGTGGAAAGTAAAATCAAAACAACTACTTAAGCGGTACGCTAAGGGAGGTCCCAGGAAAATTTTGTTTACGGATGAGTTTTTTTTCACATTTGAGCAATATTTTAACAAACAAAATGACTGTATTTGCTCTAAAGAAGCTTCTCAATTAGTCAATAGAGTACAACGTGGGTATTATCCGACTTCTGACTAGACATATTTTTGTGAAACAAGCATCAAAACATGGTGTTTCAAGATACCATTCTCGAGAAGGTATTTAAGCCCCTTAACAACACGAACAAGAATGGTCCTTTCAGCAAGACAAGGCGCCGGGTCATAAAGCTTGATCCACCTTGGTTAGAAACGAACGTTCCAGACTTTATCAGAGCTGAAGACTGGCTGTCATCTAGTCCTGATCTTCCTCCACTAGATTATGTAGAGAGAGAGAGTGAGAGAGTAAGGCTTACTCTAAACGCCATGATTATTTTGAGTTCCTAAAACAATCCATACGATTGGCTGTCTAGAATTTTCCCATAAAAAGAGTGCGTGCTGCTATTGATAAATGATCTCAACGTTTAAACCCAGTATTGCAGCCAATGGAGACCACTCCGAATAAGCTTTATATATTATAATGGTTTTATATTAATGTATTAAAGTAACACACTGTAATAGTAATAAATGTTACGTACAATAAAAAAAAATTGTTTCTCTTTATAAAAATATTCATAGCAAGATTAATTATATTTAATTCTTTACAAAAATAATAATAATTAGTATTTTAGTTTTAATTTTTAAGTGGATTAAATAAATAGAAAAATAAAAATAATTTATAATTCAGAAAACAGTACCTATTTATTTTTAGTTTTAAGATGACATAATTAATCAGGTTTATGTAAATGTATTGAAAATAAATAATTCAAGAAAACTTGTTCCACAGACAACAAGTAAGAAATTCATTTCATCATCAACTAAACTTTAGCTTTAAAAATCTTATATATAACTACCACATAAATCTCGCATACGAATTTAACAATAAACACATCAACTGATTTTATAGTCGACGGAGATTGTAACTATTATAAGTATTTTATTTTACCATCTTAATTTAAAACGTAATGTTCTTGTGGGTTTTTACTTGTATGTTTTAGCTTCAAAACATACTTAGACCATTATTACGTCAAACACTTAGTATTTCTAAGTGTCTGTAATATGTAAGTGTACAAATTTACCATGTAGTTAGCTGATATGAATATGCAGCGTTAATTCCCACAGATAACAATATTTAAGTTTAATACATAATAGACAGTTTTTATTATATGACGCATTCAATAAAAAGAAGTCATCATAAGATTTACCATTAATATTTAAGACATTTAATTTTATAACTTGCAAGTAATATATAATAACCATATTAAAACATTATACTTCCTTCGAGCTCTTTTTTAGAAAAAAATACTTCAAGAACTGGACCAAATTGAAATGGGACGACGACTTTTGTGAACTATGAGAAGACCTTTTACACTATCGAGATCTGGTCTGTTTTGGACTACCTGCAGGGGTGCCAAGTAAATTTTAGATACATTGAGATGCTGAGGAGCCTGTTTGACGCCGCAACTATGTCTATAATATTGTTGTGATGGCAGAATCACTGCAGGAAGTTCAAGAGATGCTACACAGCCTAAATTAAACCTCCTAACCAATTGGTCTCCGAATGAACCTGAGTAAGACGGTCAGGTACAACGGCCTCGGCGTTCCGGGTCCGTCCGTTGCCTATCGAAGTTGTTAAGGAATATATTTATCGCGGGCAACTAATCCAGTTCGGTAGACACAACTTCGAGAAGGAAGCCAAATAGGAAGATTCAGGTGTGCTGGGCAGCATTCAGGAAGTTGAGTCAGATATTTTTGTTGAATGTACCACAGAGCCTGAATACGAAAGTTTCAACCAGTACATCCTTCCTGTAATGCGCCGAGACGTGGACACTGACTATGGGGCTAATCCATAAGCTTAGAGTCGCTCAACGTGCCATGGAGAGAGTTATGGTTGGAGTCTCAATGAAGGACAAAATTTGTAACAAAGAAATACGTCAGAGGACCAAAGTGATGACATAACTCTGAAAGTTAGTAGGTTGATGTGGCAATGGGCTACACATAATAATATGTTGTTGGCTAATCACACATGTAACACAGCAGTTGTTAGTTCTGCGAACTGACAACCACTAGAGTAAGCGCATTCGTCTTTGCAAACGTAGTGTGAGCCCTTTGGCCAGATGGCGAGACGGCTTGTATAGGAGGGCTGGCAGCGTCTGGATGCAAAAAGCAACAGACCGGGCTCTGTGATGTTCCTTGGGAGTGGCCTATATCCAGCCTATATCTGCCAAATTCGTTATTACTGTGACATACAAATTAATTATTACAAAAAGGGCATAAATTACAAAATTTCTTCCATTAACTCTAAAAAGATATTAAAAATTCATTACAATCCTATTCTAAATCATTACACTCTCACCATATTTCATTACCTTCCGAACCCTCATTAAACTCCATCACTTTTCAGACAAATGAAACTATTTTCATGGACGCCTTTCTCAGTAACCTTTGTCTAGGAAGTATACGAGTAACCTAATTCATAAGTTCAACCAAAACTGAAACAAAAAAACCTTCCACGAAATCGCTTCGATCCGGATGAAACGGCGGAATCAATTGCTATCTATGCGCTATCTATACTAATCATTTGCTATTTATGAGCTATTTCCGGACCGATACGACCTACAAACCTTCTAGAGAAGAGCATACTCATTTCTCATGGGGCAACAACGCGCTTGTGACTAGTGAGTTGGAGACCTTTATGGGCGGCAACAGTCACCTTCCAACAGGCGAGGCTCAATTGCCTGCTCCGTCATCGTCATTAAAAAGTCTACTCTGTTTTCATTTAGTCACGAGCCGATAAAAACTTATTATTACTGCTAAATGTAAATGCCATGCTAAATGTAGTAAATTCCAAAGAACAGCCTATACCGGTTCGGCAACAAAATATGATGATTTGACATCTGATAGATAAAACCGACCATTTTTCTAAAGCAGAGAGTATCATGAAGGTTAACGAGTTTAAAATTAAAAAAATAAAATAAATCAATCTCAAAGCAGCAATGCATCGGTTATTCTCGGATTGCCTCGTTAGCGCAGTGGTAGTGTATGCGACTGCTGTGCATGAGGTCTCGGGTTCGATTCTCGGGTCGGACCAAATGTTTGTATGATCTGCAAATATTTGTTTCGGAGTTTAGCTGTTTTGTATGTATAATGTGTATGCATTTACAACAAAATGTATAAAATGTATTTATCAGGTGTAGACAACTGATAAATACCATCCATCCATCTATCCGGTATCCATAATACAAGCTCAGCTTACTTTGGGACTAGATGGCATTATGTTTTAAATGTCCAAATATTTCCAATTATTTATTCGGTCGCATTGCAACCGATATAGAGACGGATAGTAAACAAGATGATAATGAGTCACGATCCTCCGCAATAAGGAAACGTTTAAAAATATGTTAAACGTACAATTAATTAAATAATATTTACCACTATTACACTCTCTTATTTTTGAAACTCATAAATTGTTTCTTTAAATATAATTGTTTACTACGTCGCCGTCGATCTAATTATGTAGAACAGGGAGACTGTACTTTATGAAACGCATTCTGATTAAGTAATTTACAGTGTTTAAATCTTCATCGTAGTTTACAATATTATCTGTACTAGTCTTAAATATTTCGTAACGTTACTTTTTATCCAAAAATTCTTAAAGCCACTGACCTCTTACATTAAAGTCAGGTGGATTAATGCATCAAAGTTAGTATAAAAAAGTTATGTAAACAGTACAAACAATAACAACTTAGTAGCGGAATAGTACCTACATCAAATGACCGTGAAAATATTTGCATTGGTATGCAAACAGTAAACCGATCTTTTCACAATAAAACAAAAACAATTCAAAAAGTTCCTTCGAATCGAGATAAAAATCCTATAAAATCAATCAATCAATTCAACGAGAACGTTCGGTGTGCAGAGCGAATTTTTTATCGTCTACGTCCTTTCCTTAGCATCAACATCGCCGTGTATTTGATAACACTGGGGTAACGGTCAGTCCCACAAGTCCAACTGTTGACATAACTAGCATGTCGGTCGATACGAATGAATCGATCCAATTTCACAAACATCATTCTTTTAATGTCTTCAATATTCCACAAATTCATTTGATTATCATGCTATTGGAAATTCAACATTGTAAATTGAAATATATTTCCTTCTACTTTATGTGGCAATAAAGTTACCAAATGTTAATTGTCATATACCGACTACAAAAAGAAAGAAGTTTTCAGTCTTTCAAGAACTTTTACTCAATTGTTATCTATCATCATTATCAAACTCATTTTTCATGTCTCTTGAAAGATCTCATTGCAAATTGAATCAAAATCTGTTATTGGAATCGATTAGAAACTTTTTGATTCAAGTGTCGATGAAGTCAAACTTTTGAGTTGCAATATTTGCTTATCGAAAGAAAAAAGAAGTCAGACCACTTCTTATTCTTACAAAATTACTATTATTTCACTTTTAATGACAATGATTTTCAAGCAAGCAAGCTAGGCTCGTTACAAAACACATTTCAGAAAATCCAAAATGTTTAAACACAATTTTCAAAAACTGTCAAGTGTGTGTCGATACAACGAAAGGTAAATGCACTGATCATGAAACTAAACAAAAAAAATTGTCTCAAAATTGGACCGCCACGAAACTGTTCTACACCAAGAAAAAAAAACTTTTATTTTTTGAAATTCGCCACACTTGGTACAAATTAACATTAAAAATTAAATAAACATTTAAGTAAATCGATGAACAGGAAAACAAACGAATGAAATCAGCATATGGTTTTCCATATGTATGTTTACTTACATAAATTATCACATCTAAGTACTTTACTAGAGATAACTCGGAATTGGGCTTTATTCAACCTACGAGCAAATGAAACAGAGGTATCCTATACGGTTTTATTTCTATCTGGTTTACCTTTATCAACAGTGATTTTTCATATAACTGTAAGCGTCGTTCTTACGTTTATGTCTAAAATTATGTCCAAATCATCTTATTTTGTTACCTTATACACAATGTGTAAAATGGTATACTTAATGCATAACCTTTTCTTGAGTCAATAAGTTCTAATCATTGCAATAGGTTCATTAAATAACTGCATACATTCTTGCATCGTCACGAATTTTCGTGTGTATAAGTTCTTTTTACAAGCTTTTTGATTAACTTGCAATGTATGTATGCTTGTATGTTCGGGTAGAATCTCGCAACTCAATTTTGAAGCAGATTTCTCCCCCAATATTCAAAAATTACAAGCATATGTATATAGTGTGACAATACAATATAATAATGACATGGAGCTGAGCTGATGCTGGAGTTGGAAAGTGGTCATAGGAAAAAAGATACGTCGAGTTTGGACTCGTTTTATTCGTCTCGAGTCATTCCAGTAAAAGCTTGTTTTTAAAAAGCTTTTTAATTTAATTTATAAATATCTAGTACTCTCTATGTATAACACGGTAGGGAGTAGACATACGCAGAAGTACACCTCTGTCAAGTTATAAGCCCAAATGGCCAACGCATTACCCTGTCGTGACACAGAATGTATTTGTGAGTAAAATTGTGAATGTTTTGACGCAAAAGGGGGGGCGTTATAAGTTTGCGGTTGATGTCTGTCTGTCTGTGGCATCGTAGCTCTCAAACCGGTTTTCTTTTAAATTTAAATTTTAGATTGTAATTGTTATGTATGAGCTCGTAGTGACAGGCGATTGTTTTTGTATGTGTAAAGATTACACTCCGCAAAAAATGACAGACTGTTTTATATCGGGAAAATCCGTTACGGCTCGTTCCTTCTGATCCACCTGCCTGTGTTGCTCTATGCTATGCTCTATGCTATAAGCTAAATGTTGTTCAATTAGATGTGAACATTCTTACGTACTTACATACTTGTACAATAATCACAAATATCTCTTAAATAAATTAACTTACAAGTTTTAAAATACACTAAATTATACCTTTTTACATTTATTTAGTGATAAATTTTCAATTGTCAAACAAATATTACCGGTAACTTGATTGTAGTGTAAATATTTTTTGCTGCTGCTAAACAGGCAACTAAATGAAACTACGTATGTTGACGGATTAAGAATTCGAAGTGTCATTACCCCTATTCACCCAGTGTATGACGTAAGAGGCGACTAAGGGAGTGAATTGCGGAGGACAATGTCACTGCAAAGAGAAGGAAGACTTTAAATAAACCCTAGGTAAGCCAAAACCTCCTTCCTAAACAAGCAATGGTGACTACTCTGCTTATTATTCGTTGCCGGTTTTTCGCTAATTTTCGGCCCCGTTTTAAAAATTATGTGACAGTAAAAAAAATTTTTTATTTATTCGCTGTCTGCTGAGTCCACTGGTTTAGAGTAAGGTACATTATATAATAAGTTAAACTGCTTTTAATGAGTTACACACAAAACTCGCTGACAATAAATAATCTATATATGAGACTAATCCCGCCCACACGCCCACCACTGTAACTCCTTTACACCAGGATCAACAGCAGTGACCCACGTACACACCGAGTTATGACACTCGGGAAGTCCCAGGAAGAAAATTAACTGTCTCAGAACCCGTAACGAAATTAATCAGAAGAAAAAACAGGAGGAGTTGGAAATATGATAATTCCACTTTACTCCTTAGCAAAGCGGGAGACAAAATGAAGTCAGAATAGGCAGACACCTTTTTTTAAACCGGGAAGCACCACGGATAAAATATTATGGGTCCTAAGTGAGCTATATTTGATTACTATAGTATATATGGCAGAATCGCCTAAATGTATGGAAATTCACCGCAGTTGACACAAGATCCCCATAGTAAACCGCCCCAGATGTCATTTGTAAGTTATTTAGCATTGTGTTACGTTCATTGTACCACTACTACGCTCCCAGAGGACATGATGAGCCGACTGTTCACAGCTAGTATCAGGTGTTGAGCATTGACACAATGGTGAATCGACTAATTTGAATGAGTGTAGTTTGCTCTTAAAGTTACCGTGGCCTGTAAGAAATTGAGCGACACAGTGATCTACCTCGAGCCATGTCCTCGACAACCGTTCGCAAACAGATGGAAAGAACTGGTAGAGGTGGCGCCCCTTAGATGATTCATCTCTTCGCTGCTGCCACTCATCCATTAGGTCGTTATAGACATTGGACTACTGTTGAAACAATCTAATGATTTTATCGCGGTCTCGTACGCCCAAAAAAATATAATCTATATATAAAAATGAATCGCAGAAATGTATGTACGCGCATAACTAACGATCGGCTGCACCAAATTAAATAATGCTTTTTTTAGGTGTTCGTTATTTTTAGGATAAGGTTTGTGGACAAGAAAAATTGAAAGATAAAGAGAAAAGACAGTTTTTTTGTCCGCGACGGGAAGCTGAAACAGATATGTAAATATTGCGGTACGAAGTTCGCTGGGTCAGCTAGTAAATTATATTTTTGGACATTTTAACACACAACGCCATATAGTCCCAAACTAAGGAGAGCTTGTATTATGGATGCTAGACAACTAATATAAATACATTTATACTTTTTTTTTGTAGGTACACATTAAACATAGAAAATTAACGAATAAAATATGACTAAGTGTGCAGTCTCACCTATAGACCAAAAATGTGTACATATCGCCACACATCAGTAAATGATCACGTAAAGCATTGTGGGAGAATAAAGATTTACTGCGACAATGATGAGTTTATTATCAATTTAGCGAGTACTCCAGATCTTCTTCTTAGCCTTTTCCCACTATAGGGGGGGTGGGCTATCTTTGTTTCAGGATGGGAGAAATATGTGTTGCGGATGAACTACCTAAATAGCCGCGGCAATCCTACTAGAACTGTGTTAAACTATACATGCACAGAAAACTAGTACTGTAAATCGTATGGTGTCAGATTAAGAATATATATATAGTGTCGCCAACTCTATTCATCTCATGTGAGTCGTAAAAGCCGACTAAGGGACCAAACTACACAAGGGAACAGCACTACAAAGAGACGGAAAACTTAATGCACTTCTTAAATCATTCCGTCTGGCCACCCTGATTAAGTAGACCTCCTTTTTAACCGATGATGTCCAGCAAAATATTATGTAGACGGTTGATGATGATACACATGTATAGCAGAGTGGTCTACATTTACCTTGCATTTGTTACTTGTCTGAATTACAAAATAGCTGCCAAAGTAAAACCTCTCTAGTAAGGACTCTCATCGTAAGCTGGACTTACATGTTTATTACACTACCTGGTCACTTTTTTCACTTAAGTTTCAGAAAAACGAGGTTTCTTTAATTTGATCGTAATAAAAGGCTGTAGAATATTTGAAGAAAAATTCCATGTCAGTAGGTATAAGATAAAAATCAACTACAATAAGATGTAGAGCTATATTGTTGTAAGGCATTTTCAAGTCAGAAAATGCGTCTTGGTAAATAAAAAACTATCGGCCATTCTATGCGAGCAGTACTGCGATAACAAAGATTAATCACTTTCGGAAGTCAAAGAAATTAAAAACAATGTTCCGGTACATTGAATGTTAGAAGTGCACTGTTCTAATATGCCAAAGTTATAATTTGAATGCTAGCTTGCAATTTAAAGGGAATAGTTCAAACACATAGGATTTTTGAAATGAATCGAGTCTCTCAAATCTTCCAATGGAGAAAGCACTGATATTTAAGATGACCATTTCCAATCACTCTTACAAAGAAATACTAGTACAACAGATTCTCATACATAAATATAGTATACTCCTATGTGACGACTGGCACATACAATGTAACAAATACATACTTCAATGCCAACTAGCGAAGACACACTAAATTATGGAGTTACTACTACGGGTATTCCTTAGTCGCACAAGGAAAGTTCTCGCAAGGATTAGTATACACTTATAAATAACTTCTCAATATGAACCAATATGTTTTATATGGTCAGCAGGCAATCCCGCTGACCATATAAAACATATTTTATGTTTGCGATTCATAGAATTTGTTAAATTACTCAAGATTCTAGGTCATTACAACTAAATCAGTCACGTCATCCTCCAGATCTAATACCTTAAAACAAGCAATTCTGGTGCAAATATAATCTGAATCTCGGAAACGGCTTCAACGAATTTCATGAAATTTTCTATTGAGCCAATTATTTTCATTTAAAAATTTATGTTAGCATGAGATACCCAGCGTGATATAACACCCAGATATTCTCAAATGGAAACAAAAGAGAAAATATTTATTTTAGAAGACTGAAAATTATTCTCATTCTGTGAGATCTTACTTTTTCTAAAATTTAATTCTAACTAGACGTATGTATCGCCGCCAAAACCCCATCATACTATATTTCATGAAAATCATTGAAGCCGTTTTCGAAATTCAGATTTATATATACAGGAATTGCTCGTAAAGTCTAGAAGTGCCCCTCTACATAATCTTCTTATGTTTTTCTTTACTAGACAAAGGCGAAAATAATACATATACCTACGTAAACTCGACTCCTACTTCAGTGTATTTTAAAACGCGTTGGCACTTAGCCAAAACTAATTTTCACCTAAAAATAAAACATTTTAATTGTTAAAGAGTAAACACGCTGCTAACTTCACATCGGTCACGCTCCTATATTTAAATGATCTATATCATTATTATGTAAATGCATAATTATGTAAATTGCTATGAACAAGTTGACATTAGTACCTTGGACATACCTTCTCTATAATATAATTTATTAAAATAATTATCATATTATATATAAAAATTATATATATTAAGTTAATTATTATTATTTTCTTTACTTTTTAGGGTTCCGTTCTCTGCACATGCGTTATAAAACAATAACAAATAAATTGATTTAAGTACAAAGTGGATTGGAGTGTAAAATAACTATGTAAACTATTTGAACTCATGATATGGTCCGCCTAAGTCATCACGATCAAAAACTGATTTTATATCATCATCATTAATGTATCTGCGCGGTCCGAAGAGCGCTACGCTTATTAAAAGATGGGCTAGAGACGCCTCTGCTTATATCTAGTTAAAATTAGAGGTATGGTATTGAAAATGACTGTCCATAAAATAAACCTCCTTTAGTTTATTGCTGGACATAGGCCTCTTTCTCTCTCTGTCTGTCTCTCTCTAGAAAAGTTTTGGCTACTATACAACACTGCTTAGATAGGTTGGTATTGGGTTTGTTTTAAGTTTTTGGGTTAATTCATCACCTCAGAGCATCCACCACAACAGGAATTTGATTGATTTCCTAGGTTATTATTATTTTTTTTTAAAAAGAATATAGGCATACATTTTTACTGAGATGTAGAGTTTGTGAAGTTAGGATTGGTGGAGTTAGGGCGTGTAGATTCAGAAGCTTGGTTCATGAGATCTAATTTCTTTTTCACTGGGTAAGCCTAATGCAGTCGTCTTGGCAACATTTTACATGACTTATACTAAATTTTTTTTTACTACGTTACTACTAACGTCGTTTCTACGTAACTTATACTAAAGTTCATCCAAATCGGTTTAGCGGTAAAGCCGTGAAAACATAACAAACAGAGAGATAGATAGAGTTACTTTCGCATTTATAATATTAGTATGGATGAAATCCTCATAATGGTGATGATCAAATCGCTCGACTATGATATGAATTCGGTAGATACTTACACAATTTTCCTGTTATTTTTTTTTGGTTGTAAGTTAGAGCAACCACAAAATTCATTTGAATCTATAAGAACTAAACTCATAAAAAAACACAAAAAGAAGTACGATATTGAAAGTTATTTTTAGGGTTCCGTAGCCTAATGGCAAAAAATGGCACCCTTATGGATTCGCCATGTCTGTCTGTCTGTCTGTTTGTCTGTCCGTATGTCACAGCCGCTTTTCCGAAATTCTACGAACTATACTGTTGGAACTTTATAAGTAGATGTATTCTGTGAACCGCATTAAGATTTTCACACAAAAATTGGGGGTTCCCCATACTTAGAACTAAAACTCAAACATTTTTTTTTCATCAAACCCCTACGTGAGGCGTGGGGTATGCATAAGTCTTCAAAAGTAATATTTAGGTTTCTAATATATTTTTTTCTAAACTTAATATTTTGCGCGAGAGACACTTAAAAAGCGGTACCTGTAACTTCCAAAATAACAGAATTATAAACCGCAAAAAATATACACTAAATATTATTAAAACATCGCTCAAAGTTACAACGAACTACGAGAACTTTTTGGACGAGTCCAACTCGCACTTGGCTGCTTTTTTTATAGTTTGCCGATCCTCACGCACACGTGTGAGCACGTGGCAAATAAATTAAACATATGATTTGCAAAACTTGTTAAACATGTTCTATACTTAATATTATTAAGCTAAATGTTTTAGTAAGTTTGTTAGTTTTGAATTTTTGATTTAGGACGTAATTTTCGAGATCATTTATTAATTTAATATACATATAAATTTGACCAACAATGCATGTTTATTTTATTTGTTTTTAATTATTTTATTTGTTTTAACTTTGTAACTCGGTTAGAATTTATATTTATTACAAAAACCATAGGATTAGATTTTAGTAAAATTGACCTAGCAACAGTAAACTGGAGGCGGGTTTTGATGCTATCTTTTGCGACGACTCAGTAGAAATAACAATATCGAATTTTCAAAACTATACACGGATATAATAAAACACGGATGAGGCCAAGGGATTAATTATCAATGATGTGAAACGAATCTGCCTAGCCATAGTTCTGTGAATTAAAAAAACACGTAGTCATTCGTGGCGTTCAATTTCCATAAAAAAAACTACACAAGTTTTTTTGGATAACATAGGTAATTGATGATGTTTTGCTAGTCATGCGAGGCCCAACTAGAAATAGAACGCTGACATATGAAAAACTTGCTAGAAAGCAGGATCAATGTATTCCCCTGGCATGTTAAAACTTGTTCAGACGCCAGGAGTGGTTTTGTTAAAAATAAAGATGATCCATATTTAGATCTGCGATAACGTTCACTTAACTCTGCGAACTTGGGATGCGAAAACCTGATTTGAAGTTAAACACAGGGGGCATATTTAAAAAAGGTAGTAGATATTTGTTAGGTTAGACGCGCCGTACAAGCCATTTATAGATTAGGCCCTCGAGTTTCTCTCTGTTCCAAATTTAAAGAGATAAATATTCTGACTGTATTTTTTTATTTTTTAGAGAATTACAATTTATAATTTTTTCAATATTATAATTTAACGAAAATTTAATTTATGTTCAAAAAAATAAATCAAAGTTTCCTAAAATCAGTGATGTTCATTCGGTAAATACCAAAAACAAACATAATCTTAGTGTTTACGTCTCTCGTCTCCACAGAGTAGGCAACTTTTTCATGGGATAGTGCATACACTATTAAAATTAATAAACACCCTATTAATATATAGAATTTAAGAATACCGTTAAATCGAAGTTATCCGCAAAGGGGTATTACTCGTATACCATAGCAAAATATCTTGGTGATAAAACCACCTGGGATTGAGCTGCCTATTCTGCACATGCTTATTTTGAATGTTTAAATTTATTTTGATGTGACAATAATTAATAGTTTGAAACAAATTCATCTTAAATTATTACTACTGTTGACATTTTTTTTAACTATTATCTTTACTGAGTATTATAATTGTGACTCAAATTGTAATTATCGCTTTTTTTATTGAAATAATGTCTTTTGCATTTGTGAATATTGTCTGGACTTTAAAAGAGACGGTGATCCCTGAGTTTATCGCGTCCTTTCTTTACAGGGCTAGACTAGTTAGGAAAGGCCAAACTCATCTGCTCAAAAAAAGTTTAACTTGCAAAAGTGTTCATGTAACCTAATTGCATAATAAATGATTTCATTTCATTTCATTAGGTTAGTTGGTAAAATAATTTAGTCTTCATGGACATTAATTTAAGGATGATATCAAGACATGGGTCATTGACTTGTACATATGAGTATAAGTAACCATAATGCATATCTAATAATATTATTTCATGATGTCCTGTCCTTAGAATCTTTTTTTTTTTTTTTTATGGCCTGGTAACAAGACCTTTAAGCCAAAAAAAGAGGCTTCGCGACCCTTAGTATCTCATTCAACTTCAGTGTTGCTAAGAATGGAAAACTTTGAAATAGTATTATTTGTTTCGGTTTATAATGAAGCAAAATTAAAAAAAAAAACAACCAGTCATATTTGCCTAATTGCTAAAATTATTGAATAAACTGTAATAGTTATGAGTCATTGTTATATTTATTTTAAAAGTTATACACAGAAACAGCTAGATACATATTCTGCCTAAAAATGTTTGTGAAAAGTGGAACGCATTGCAATGTATGTTGTTCAATTTTAACAATATTTGTTACACTATACACGGAAATTATATTTCAATGTTTGTTTTGTCAATTTGACTTCGCATACAGTGTAGTCATCACAGCAAATATAAGACGTTACAATTGTGGGATAACCTCTAGAGCTCACAATGTATCTTCATTGTTAGAAACATTGCCTACCAACAATCCATACACGAAGACACACGCCTGAGTAACTTGAGTCAGACTCCTTTTGGAATACTAACAACACAGGGAAGCCTAACTGATTCCCCTTTGTATTTGTATTCTGAATTCATATTTTATTTTGGTATGATTTCGTCCAAGGAAAACAAACACATACCTACGTACATGACCTTTTCCGTGTAGGAATAACCACAGACAGTGACAATCGATGGCACTATATGGATTTTTCTCAATTATAGTATTTATGTAGTATTGCAGACTAAGAACCCTGCTTTGTAAGACCAACGATTTTTTTATTTCAATTTTTAATGTCTCCGTGCCATATTCCGTTGTCATTGCAACAGGAATAGTGAAAATTTCGCACAGGAACACTCGTTGGTATAAAGCTGTATTGTCATAATAGGCCATAAAAATGTATTCATAAGTACCTCTGGTCTTCCGTATTTAATCTCCAATAATATTATAATATTATTAAAAAATATTATGTTTTTATAGTATAGTATTTTGCTGCATATTAAATCTCATTATGAAAATCGATTTAAAACTGCAAAAGAAACACTTTCTTCTTCTCTCCTCTAACAAAAATATTGTAAGAAGACCATAGTAGTCTGAATGTGTGTGAATGAATGAATGAAAGTGAATCACATGAGATTGAGAAGCAATATCACTTAGATGATACCACGACCACAATCTCGGAATAGTCATTAAATCCTAAGTATCACTAAAAATATTAGGAGTAATGAATCATCAATTGTTTCAGCAAGCTTAAAAATTAATTATTCAAATAAATTTTCGCTCCGAATTTTTAGTCTACATTCGTCAGAGACTTGAAGACGTTCGAATTCATTATAATTATAAAATAGACACTAATTAGAATTATTAAAAACCCTAACAACATCTATGTCTAAAAACTAAACACGCTGCAAAGACTCATAAAAGGTAATCAAACAAGTGTGGAATGTTTCTATCCATAATAGCGAATAGGTACTTATTTATTTTTAAAAGATAATAAGAACGTTTTGCATGAAATAACCTTAATTAATTTCAAGTATTGAATAGATAAAAAAAATATATATTAATGTAAATCTTCACAACAGAATTGAATCTTGATGGTTAAAGATTCTTGCTAAGCTAACTTAACGCGCTAAACCAACCGTCTCATCGCGAACGGATATAAAACGCTAATAAACATTTTTAATTATTATTTCCTGATGCACACTCCTTGTGGCCTTGTCTAAAACAATCTATCCGTCAAAATCTTACACTAGACTTCTAAAAAACGTTAGGTACTCGACACAAAATATTTGAGAGTAAAATTTTGTAAACATCATAAAATATACAGATTGAGATACATTTCTCTATTTATCTTAACTCCTCCTAAATTTTATTTAAAACTACATACTTTCCATTTTTTAATCTTTAAAAAATAAATACAGTAAGTGATTTCCCAACCGCAATAAAAATATTCTTTATTGTAATTTAACTAATTACCATAAGTGGATAACTGAAAGTCGTCGACTATCAACACCGCATATGACCCCACTGAACGTTATATTTGCATTTAATTCATTTAGAAAGCATTAAAACTTATAGTAAACTCATTATTCCATATCCGGAGGTGTGTATTTATTACTCATTTAATAGTTTGTGAGACGTTTGACGTCGTAAAACCGTGGTCTCGACGATTCAATGATTCCTTTTATTATTTAGAATATATTCTTAAGGTACCTAAGAAATAATGTCTGCAAATTCAAAATCCTGTAAAGTTCGCCTACAGGACCTTATTTAAATATATTTGTTAATTTGCTCACGTACACAACACGAATACAATTCGTTACGCAAAAAGATTTCTACTTATGTATTGAATACGGACATGAAGGTACTCAAACACGTATTGTATCGTAGACTAACAAAATGTATTTTATTATTGCAAGTTTTGTAAGACAATAGCGTGATATGTTCCAAACTTTATAACAAACTATAATGCTTAAAGTATTACGAGTTATTATACTTATTGTATGATCTACCTGAAGTCATTATTTGCTACCCAAACGTCTTAACCAAGGCTTAGGTACAGCTCATTCTTTAATTTAATGATACAACAAGTAAAATTTTAACAAAAATAAAACCGACTTCAAGGTTCGACTCGATTTCTCTTGGATGCCATCATCAGATATTAATGTCCTTATCATGGTACCAGCGTCGGGACATCTCCTTTCCATTAAAACAGGAATCATGAAAATCGGTTCATAAACGACGAAGTTATCCCCGAACACACAAAAAAAAGTAAAAAAAAATATACACGGTCGAATTGGGAAACCTCCTCCTTTTTTTGAAGTCGGTTAAAAATAACACGAAACGGGAAACTGGAATATTTGCGTACTATTTTCTTATCTGAATATTTTATAAATGTGACGTCATTCTTAAAATAATACATCAACTTTAACTCGTCATTCTTACTAAAGTTTAGTTAAAATTTTATATGAATGTTATTACGGATACTGAGTAATACATCCTTTGCTATTACTTAGGCATACCTATTTAGTGTATAAAATTATCGAGGAATCCCTTAAATTTACAAATGGACGTCTGAAAGTTACGCAAGTAAAACAAGACAAGACACCGTATTACTGATGAAATTTTCGTAATTTCAGCAAATTAACAAAACTTTAACAGGAAGTTATTGTAAAGATTAAGGATTGAGTGTATCTTAGCAATAATGTGTACTGTTTCACAAAGCAAGCTAGCCTTAGTTAATCATACGACCGTAATCGTCATGAGAGCAGAACGTCCACAAATAATAAGATCATATTGCGCCATTTTTAAGAGTATGAATTCTTTTTAGTAAGTAGGCAACTATTTAGGTATATATCTAACAAGATCTAGCATTTTATGTATATGGGGTTGTATAACACATTCCATTTGTAATAAACTCATTAAAAACACATCTTGTTTTTAATGGTTTCCTAATATCTCTTAGAAGCTTTAGGACTGATTACTGATGTACTTCGAGACGATTTCGTCCAATCACAACGGAGATCAACCAACCACGCAGGTTATGGTGCATAAGTGTATGCGCAAAGGTGCACTCTCTGTACCTTCACTCACTCTCATGCTCCGATGGGACCGGAGAGAGTTTATACGCAGGACTGATGGTATTACGTGTTCTGGAGCTAAGACTTCAACGTCCAAACCCCGGGCAATCACAATCAGCGTTATACTAATCGCATGAATTATATAAGTAGTCCTAACCTATCTTCAGCTTAAGTACGTGCAGAAATATAATACAGATCGAGATTTGTAGAGTTTTTGAATAAATAAATATTTTATATTTTTTTTTGTAATTGAATAAAACATAAAATATCATAAGAGAAAACTCAATTAGTAATTTAGTTCTAAAATGCAACTACGCTGAACGTGTCAATCTTTGGTAAAATTAAGAACGCTATAAGAATCTACGTCATAATCAGCTTATTTATTTAATATTTTATAGCATCGTAGACGATGTGATATTTATTTTCAGTGTTAAAATTATCCTTATGCTTGTTTTTTTTTTTAGTGAAACATTTTAGTGTACATGCGTTTGGCGTAATGTTACTCGAAATGGTAATTAAGTATTTTCTTATTATTATTGTGTGTATTTTCTACATCTCTTATACACATCAAATTAGTTATTTCCTCTTCTTCTAGAATGATTAACTTTTTCCCGGTTACTACAGATTTGCTTGGTCTAAGGTATTGGAGTTTCAAGAATAGTACCTGGATGTTCGAGCTTTGCTTGGTTTTTTTCGGTAAATTTTCTAACAATGAATCCTAGTTAGATCGATTTATCACCCCCGAAACCTGCACACGTTTCATGAAAATTGTTGGAGCCGTTTACGAGATTCAGATTATATATATGTATATAACTATACAAGAATTACTCGTTTAAAGGTATTAGACACATGTCAAATAATAAACCTAACAAAATTGAAATACTTTTCAAAGCCTTTGAAAAGTGGGAACGTTTTCGTGGGAGAGTCACGCTTCGTCATGAATGGGCGGCTCGACCAGAGTGATACCACGGCCTCACAGAAAACAGGTGTGAAACAGCGCTTGCACTGTGTTTCACCGAGTGAGTGAGGATACCGGAGACCTTTTTATCTTGATTATAGTTTTAATTAATGATATCAGTTTTCTCAGACTGTAAGTATTACTATACATTGTAATAAAGTGTCCACAAGCACAATGAGTAAATTATATGTACGCCTACATATTTACGTAAGGATCCTTTTAAGATTTGTTCATTGTTAGTTACAACTGAAATCAATAAAACCAAGAGTAGGCATATTGATTTTATGTAGTACTATATATACTAATATATAAAGCTGAAGAGTTCGTTTGTTTGTTTGAACGCGCTAATCTCAGGAACCGTTGGTCCAATTTGAAAAATTATTTCAGTGTTGGATAGTACATTTATCGCAGAAGGCTATAGGCTATATATTATCGGGAGCGGAGTACCAATGAAAAATGTTTCGAAAACGGAGGAAAATTATCACGCTACGGGCAATAGGAGACGCAAATGAGGTTGCGTGGGTCAGCTAGTATTGTATAAATTACAAAGTAAACATAAGTGTTAAATTATACAGATATAAATGATCAAGAATCAAGATTTCCCACACCTTGGATGTACGATTTCTCTGGAAAGTCGTAAATGTAAACAGGACTCGTTTTGACCAGACGTTATTACTCTATGTGCCGTGGATACAGAGTGATATTCAATTCCGATTCCAATCAATGTTGTCAGAGGAAAGTTGCCCTCAAATTCCAGTTTTTTAAAGGTGTATCCAGGACGTTTCCATTGAGTTCTATGTAAGTGTTCTAATTGTTAAACTACGACGTAATAGAGGCTTCGTTTAAATTTTTGTTAAGTACCTTTAAGACACAGGTCTATTCTACTATGAACATCGTAAGGTCAGAACTGAAGTGACAAAGACCATACCACCACGGTGTCGGGTCATAAAATTGGATCAATATTAGTATAACAGCCGGTGGAGATCGATTTACACCCATCTGATAACTAGATCAAACTTGTTTTTTTTTTATTATTTTTATTGATTCTTTTTTTTCTCAAGCCAGACTATAGCATTAGATTATTTGTTAATTAACCTTTATTTTGCGACCAAATTCGATTAGCTATTAACTCAGTGTACCTATTAACTCAGGCACATATAAAATAGGTAAGCAAGCCTACTTAGACATATTCTCTTTATCGAAAATTAACATTTGGGACTAAGTTGGTTATCAATAGAGTGAAAAGGATGAAAAAATGTGTTAAAAATTAATTTAATTTTGAAAATACTCATGACAGTTTCTCGATAGGTAAGCCATCATAGATGTGTTTAATAATAAGTACAATTTAAAAAAGAAACAAGTTTGATCTGGTTATCAGATAGGTGCAAGTCGATCTTCACCTGATCTTGTACTACATATTTCGGTCGTGATTGAATAGTCCCATATATTCGACGGAAAAGTAAATAATGTAAAGTATGGGCAATAAAACTATTTTATGAGTATTATAAAGTCTAGTGAAGTATGCAGGCAGATTACATTCGCATTAAACTATGCAAATTCAATTATTTTTTATTTTATTCCCGGAAACATAAAGGATGAGAAATGGAAGGATCATTAAATGTAAAGCGTTAAGTAAAGTTAAGTAAAGCGTTGGTTATCTATCTGTCTGCAACTCTACATAGTCTAAGCTGGTCTTTTTTTGCTTTTAACCTAAAAACAAAACCAAAATTGATCGAGAGGGCTCTTACATATCATCATCACATGCCATTCATGCAAAAAAATCTAATCAACTGGTACAAGATTATTAACTCCTTGTTAATCATGCAAATGATTTTTGAGTCGGGGATATATTAAAGAACATCCAATTTATTATTATAGAACACTAGATGACCCACATAACTTTATCTGCGTTTCTTTTCAATCATGTTCGACCCCTATTGATGGTAAAGCGTGTTGTTAACTATCCTAACTTGGGACCGCCATCGAAACAAACATGAAAATTGGTTAGTTTCGGAGTTCATCGTGAGCATCAACGTGACACAAGATTTATACATCATACATTTTGACAACAAAGATCTCTAGATCTTAAAATAACAAATCAAATATCCACTATTTCCCTACACCAAGTTTCTCCACATCAACCGGTCCTGCGCTGCCCGCAAAATTGGAAAAAACAAATAATGGAATTCAATTATTTCGGTTAATATAAAATAATATGTAACATCTAAAACAAAACATAGTTATCAATTCTTACGCTGAAAGTAATGAGAACTATGATGTAAAAACTCGTTTTTACGCATTTCCTTTCCTGCTATTGCGTTAAAATTTCTTTACTTTAATAAATGTGTTGAATTATATCGAAAGAAGCAGAAATATATCACTTTTTTGTTTAATAAACGGTCAAGCAACAACATCATATTATTTAGTGAATTAAGTTCAGAGGCTCCTGTCGGTACAAAATACAAAAGAATGCGCGATTCTTTTGTATTTTTTTAATATATGGGTCTGCCAAAGTGACTACTCATCATGATGGAAGTCTTTAGTAGAATCCAAGAGTGGTCCAAGAGTTATGTACGTATATTAGATAGAACCCATATTTTTTGCTTTGGTTCCTTTAAAATTGATTGCAGTTGCTTAGATTGTATATTACATACAAACGAGATTTTGACTTTAAAGGCACGTATTTTACGATAAACTGTAAAAAACAGTATAAATTTGCATATAATCATATTATATGCAATTTGGACTGTATAATCGTATTAGATTCTATTATTATATTTTTGTATGGGGTAATCGAGCAGATGCATCGAATGGTGGTAAGATATTCCTGCCGCCCATGGACATCCGCAACACCAGAGGCATCATAAGTGCGTTGCCAGCCTTTGGGAGTTGGGAGGGGGATGGGAGGAGGGGTTAGGATATAGGCCTCCGGTATCCTCACTCACTCGGTGAAACACAGCGCAAGCGCTGTTTCACACCGGTATCACTCCGGTCGAGCCAGCCCATCCATACCGAAGCGTGGCTCTCCCTCAAATTTATTACAAAATTATAATCTATTCCTGGGTTGTACCACTTATGACTAACACTTCCACAGAATAATGCAATGTCTCTACATTAACAGCCTTTAGGAGTCCACTGCTGGACATATGGATCTCCTTACAAACGATGTTTGTACGCGAGGAATAGGTACATACCTAATTTAGTTTTTTTTTAAAAATTACTAGTCAATGTTAAGTTCACAACACATTTGTATTTAATTAAACCATCTAACACTGAGAATAATAATTTTTCAACTACATTTCAGTTTTAATTTCTCATGGACATAACATACTCGTATATGTATGTAGGTATATTTACGAATACTGAATTATAACTTTAAAGAAACATAATATTAATTTGAGGAGCTGTTTTTTCTAGTTTCATTAAATACAAACTGAAAAAGTAAATACTTATTAAAATAAGATATCATACACAAAAGGGATTCAGGTCATTATTACTTTATTTAATTATTTATTCAAAGTCATGGTTAACGCAGCATGAAATCAAATGAAACTATCGTGTGACTATAAAAAGTAACTGGTTATGTTGTAAATAAAAAAAAAACTCTGTCAGTTCTTTTGGAAAAAAATTTGACTGCCTGCCTAATTATCCTTATGTTTTGTTTTTTCAATAGATTTGATACTTACGTAGATAAGTAAGGAACTACAAAAATAACAATTTACTGAACTATCAACTTGACACATTATCCCAAGAAAAAAGTTTCTGCGATGACTTCTTGTTCAAACAACAGTTACATATTTAATAATTATTTTTGTCAGACAGGAATACGAGGGAAATTAAAAAATTATAACTTAAACAAATTAGATATTTTTTCGATGTTATTTTCGAATTCACAAGTGTTTAAAACAAAAAAATCTTAATATTCAGAACATGTGTTAAATCGTTAAATTTAAAAATATTCTTGAAAGTACTCACCGAAAATTTTGATAAATATCACTGCCATTTTTATTTAGTATCGTCTAACGTTAATAACAGTTAATTAATCACAAATTATAGTCACTTTATTAAACGTGCATGTTGTATCGACGCACAGTGGGTGACAGTCAAGGCGTGTGTGGTAGACAGATCGCGTCGACTGCGGACTGCGGAATAAACAAATCGCAAGCAGTGAAGCTACGGTAACCGCGAGCACGGACGTTGTTTCATCAACAACCACTAAGGAGGCTTTGAATCACACTATCGCTACACTTCCGCTGAGACAAACATAATGCAAATTACGTGCCCAACGTTCTACTTCTGTACCTATTGCCATTCGTAGTTACCCTCATAATCTATACATCTATACAAATAAATAAAATTGGAGTGTCTGTTTGTAATGTTAAAATAACCGCTTTTTACTTAATGCATATATATGTATACACGGTACATATACCAAAAATGTAGTTAAAAATTTTTTTGTCTGTCTGCCCGACTATCTGTCTGTCTGTCTGTCTGTTTGTTCCGGGTAATCTCTGGAACGGCTGGACGGATTTTGACGGGACTTTCACTGGCAGGAAGCTGATGATCCAGGGAGTAACTTAGGCTACTTTTTTTTTGACTAACGTTGTCCCCCAGTGCTACTCGCGGTACAACAATAACCGCGGGTAACAACGCGGGTTCAGCTACTATCATCATATAAAGAGGTAAAGGTTCTAGCTTTGTTTGTATGGTTGTAGGGGGTAATCTTCTTTCTCTTTCACTAACAGAATATGACACTATTCAGGAGTGACATAGGCCATATTTTATTATTATTGAACCTAAAATTCAGTTCAAAATAATAGTATTTGTAAATCAAGTCGAAGAAAAGCGAGCGGTTAACGACAAACGAAGTGGGCACGGATCGGCTAGTCTGCTATATGACACTTTGTAGTGTAATTGCGAATTAAGAGATTTAAGTTTGCTTTTACACATGGTCCGTGTAAGACAGATTAAGAATACGAAGTATCGTCACCCCTTTTTAAACCGTGGGTGTCATAAGAGGCGATTAATGAGCAAACTACGTTTGAGAACGTCACTGTAAAGAGAAGAAAATCTTGAAGCAAATCCTATACCTCCCCGTCTGGCCAGCGTGATGTTGAAGGCCAAGGCCTGCGTTCTAAGGAGAGGACATAGTGGGCTGTTCAAGGTTCTTGAATGTGTGCACATGGACTGCTATTTAACGAACGGTACATCCAGCCCCTCAGGTATGGCGAAATTGTGATCGTTTTCGTTCTCTCTTTTCTTCTTGCATTTGTTTTAGACGAACAGAAGAGAAATCTCAACAAGTAAAACTAACAAAAATTAAACCGACATCAAGGTTCAACTCGATTTCTCTTAGATGCCATCATCAGATCTTAGCGTCCTTATCATGGTACCACCGATGGATGGTATACCAAAGAATCATCGAAATCGGTTCACAAAGAAGTTATCAGCGAAAACACATAAAAAAAAATTTACAGTCGAATTGAGAAGCGCCTCCTTTTTTTAAAGTCGGTTAAAGAGGAAGTCCCCGTCGCCAGTAGAAACCATCTGGCCTTCATTATAATTGAGTTTGCAATAGATCTGGAGTGCTGTTCTATATCAAGAAATTCTGCAGAATCAAGAAAATACCTATACTATGTTGGTTTTGCTTCTTTGTAACCTCCGGTTTTATATCATTAGTTATTCATAGAAAATTCTTTAATCCTTTTTTTGTATGGATTGCTTTTTCCTTATTAGGTATTAAGAATGCGTACTTTCTCCTTGCGGCGATGCAAATATTTATAAATTTTCCATACACATTTTGTAAACATTCGTTCCACTCCTTAGCAAGCGTCTTTTGTAACGGTTAAATGTAAACTAACAGCGTATTTGGACGACGAAAGTCACTTTATGTACTAAGTTAGTCTTAAAGTTCTTTTATTATTTAAGGAAACTGTGTAAAATCATTGCACAGTTAGACCCACGTAACATCTCAGTAATGTTATTAGAAGACGTATTAAAAAAGAAGACTTACTTTGCGTACTTAAGATGTTATAATTATCGTTTTTTTTTAATTGATCAAAGAAGATAGACACATTATCCAGCAGTGAAAACAGACAGAATTTCGCCTTTAATTATTACAGTACAAATACATGTATATCTGCTGTAGATACAACTTTGACCGAGTGTCTGTAATCACTTGTGACACAATCTTTAGTAAATCCCATACCAAGTTAGATAAAGATTATGTTTATTTCAGTGCACTATTTGAATATGATAACTTATTATAAAGACTGCGCGGTTGGCCTTGTGACTTTTACTGATGTGTTAATAGCAGCAGTTCCCAGATCTCTCCCGTCTCAGGCGCAGAGTGGCACACCGTGTGGTTTTAGTTGGTTCGATTCCGACACACCGCCCCGCCGCAAACCGAGGCCGAGGCCCACACGTTGAAAAAAAAAAAGAAGTGCTATTTACTGAGCCAAGTGTGGTGGGTTCAAATCCTATATGGGACAACACTTTGTGTGATACACAAATTGTTGTTATGAGTCTAGGATTTATTTGTGTTCGTCTCGTGTATGTTTGTAAAGTCCCCGCGACACAGGATGATACCTCTAATGCGGAAACTGTATTAAAAAAAAAACAATAATGAAATACTTTAGGTCCAGGTTGCAACGTTTTGTGTTGTTTCCTGATATTTCACGTGTTTACAGTATATAAGCTGTAGGTAAGTATATTACATACAATTCATAACTGAATCTAAAGATTTTTAACTCAGCATATTAACCTCAGAAATATTTATGATGTTCAATTTGGGTTTTAAAGTTACAACGGTACCTTTGAACGTCCCAATCAGGCATAGCGGTTCTACCGAAGGGTTCACCGTCCTGCAGGTGTTTTGCTTTTTTCCTTATTAGTCACATGAAGTATCAGTAATATGTTTCGTTCGAACAGTGAAATATATTTTTTGATTTACTTAAAAAGGTATGAGAATTTTATTTTTTTTTCATTCATTTTATTTGACAAGTCGAGATCGAGTATACGAATAAAATATTTGAATTCACTATTTTTGAATTCACTATTTTCATTTTATTATTTATTTCATTACTTCGTGAATATTTTTAAAATATTCATCTTTTTTATATTTTAATAATTGCATAAGAGCTTAATTTTATTAAAAAATACTTCTTTTGTGTTTCATTCTACGGTTTTTATCTAGCACTAGCTGTGCCAGCTACTTCGTACATTCGGTTGTGACACCCGGGTTTACAAGTTATTTTTAATTTTTCACCGTTTAAACCTTACCTGGATTTACGACAAACATTTCGAAACCCAAACGAACAGTAATATATAAGATTATTTACCTAACCAAATACCTAGACCCATAGGCTGCTAAGCCTGCTGTCCTCCGTTAGGAGTATATTTATTTATTTTATCTGTATTGTACACACATAATAGACATAAAAAAGAGAATAACAACATACGAACGTGACAATTATATACATAAAACTTGTCGAAAATGCTTTGTTTTCGCTTAACACCATTTCTGTGATCAAACTCATTTGTAATGCCCTCCTAGCTAAGTTACAAGCGTTCGTTTTTCTGCAATCGTTAACGAATCGCGTTCTCGTCTGTCATTGGCTAATATTTTGTTTTGATCACGTGACTTGATTCCTTCTTCTTCTTTGATGAAATGGCAACCAGCCGGATCTCTCGGATCGGCTATTTCTGCCAATGTCAAGTGTTTATAGTCTTCAAATTATAAGTCTTCAAGTCAATAAGTCTTCGTCGTGATGAAATTAATGATATAAAATATAAAAAAAATGGATGAGATGAAATGGGGACCGTCTTCCGAAAAAACAAAAAACAATCTCCCGACTTGATTCCATTTATAAAGTCTTAGCCAAGTTGACGTTTGTTCGTAGTGATGGAATGGAAAGTGATCGTTTCTACAAATTCGATGCCAAACTCCATACAAAAGCTCTCAAAAGCTAGCCAAGTTACACTTTTGACAAACGCAAGCGAAACGATATCGATGCGTTTAAACGTTCACTAAGCGATCAAAAATATCTGGAGATATCGCTTTAGAAATGGCGTCGATATGACATGTAAACAGTCTAAAAGGACCACCAAGAACTATTTTATGTGCTTAATATAATTTTGGACATTTAAAATGCATACTATAAATATGTTGTGTTGCGCTCGTAATGAGGAAGTATGGCTTAGACGTGGAAAAAGACATTAATCGTCAGTGCAACGAGACAATCCGCGAAATGCCGGACACTTTATTTGTGGAGCAATTTCGGCTAGACAAGTCGTCTTTCGAAGCCCTTTTTCAAGAACTCTAAAACAAGACATCGCTAAAGGGAACCAACGAGATTCCCGTAAAAGTTAAGGTTAGTTAATAATCTGCCTTTTTTGTAGTATTGACTATTTTAATATTCTTTTTCTTAATATTTGTGTATTTATAGGTTTTGAGGCATGCTCTTGCTCTTTGATACTCTTAATTTCCTAGCCACAGGATCCTATCAGCGAATTGTTGGTGTCACTCAGCATCTTGCCCAACGGACAGCTAGTTGGTGCATTAAACAAGTTGTTGATGCTTTGAGAAACCCTGCTGTCATTGTAAAATGGATTAGGTTTCCAATAACACAACAAGAGAAAACAGCTATAAAACAAGAGTGTATACCTACTTAACTAACAAGCTAACTATATTTCATTGAATATGTACCATGTATTAAACATAATTTTATTTTACTATGTTCCAAAGATTTAGCTTTTCTGGTGTAATTGGTTGCATAAATTGTACGCATATAGCTTTGGTAAAGCCTATTACTGAAGAGCATGTATATTTCAATGGTAAGGGTATCATTCACTGAATGTTCAAATGGTAGATTTATTCTTATTTTTAATTATAGAACAGCATGTATGAGACTATTATGTCACTTCTTAATGTTGATTTGGTTTTCAGATTTGTGATAGTAATATGCTGATTATAAATGTGAATCCAAAGTTCGGTGGAGCTACACATGATTCACATATATGGTCTTCTAGTTTTATGTATGAGCCTTATAAAGTGACTCTACTCAGCCTGATGGAAAGCATACACACAATCTTAGAGCAGTGGTCATTATACTCATTGCAAATGCAGACAATACAACAACTCAGCACGACATTTTCGAACCAGCCTATTCATACTAAAATCAGCATGGCTCTATTACCTTAAAGTTCAGTAGTTTTCCTGTGGGTAACTAATTTTTAAACTATTTTTTCAGGTGACTCTGGATATCCACAACTTCCTTGGCTAATGACACCTATTCTCAATGCAGTTCAAGGTTCTAGGGAAGAACTTTATACTCAAAACTGTGTGTGAGCCCGTAACTGCATTGAGGGCTGTTTTGGATCACTCAAAGCACGGTGGAGACGTTTGCTGAGAGACAGGGTTCTTTATTATCATCCCCATGTAGCTAGCAATATTATAGCGGCATGTTGTGTATTACAGAATTTAGCGTTACAAGCTGGCATACCACCACCACAACCACTTTCTGCTACACATGACAATGAAGACAATAAATGCCTAATCAAAGTGAAGTCATTGAAGGAAGAGCCATACTAAATTCTTTATTGAATAGATTCAAATAAAGTTAATTGTTAAGGGCTTTGTTATTACATATTTTCTTTCCTATGTGGGATCATTATGTGGGTTATTTTCCCCCATGATATAGCTTTTTTTTTGTGTTGGATAGAAAGAAGAGTTGATAATGTACTCAGATGTTAGAACAATCATTAAACGGCTTTATTATTACAGTTTATGTTTATTTACCTAGTAGAAACATTACAAATAATGAATTAATTTTGTCATTGACAAAAAAGTATTTATATTACCATTATTTTTAATGTAGGTGAAGGAAAAGATAAGTAATCCACAACTAAGACTTCTATCATTACATTAAACAGTTTATGATGATGATGATGGTCTCAACTGAGGTAAAATTTCTACATTTTTTTTCTGAAATATCAGTGAAACAATTTATAATTATATTCGGTTTATTTAAAATTCTGTTATACAGTGCATTTAAACTTATAATTATTTGTAATGTATCTATCTTTCGCTTCAATTGTCTACTATGTTATTCGCCTCCTTTCCAGTTTCCTCACATCCAGGTTTTTTGCCAGTCTGCCTTTAGTTACAGCCGGTGAGTTTCTATAGTTGTGAACTTGCTTGACGTCATCGGCGCTCCCCTTTGAGATGCGAGGGTTATGCATGCAACTTCTCCAGAGGGGGTGGGGCTGATGTTGCTGAAAAAAACAATTATATTATAATTAATTAAACTAGGAGTTCCTTCCTGCTATTAAATTTTTTGTGATAATTGGTCCACTAATTCTGTAGATCAGTCACAACAAAGAGACTATAAGTAAACATAATCTGGGACAGAGAATGGACAGTGTGGTTGTACAGTCCTACTTCAGCAGTCAAACCCGTTAAGGCTAACACCAACTCTTCTAAAGCAGTAAGCATTTGCCTGCTGCTAGGACCACCACCAGTCCTTGGAAGCTTCACCGCTTATTGCTAGGGCTTTTTTTTTTGGTTTCAGTCTGCCCACACCTATTACATCATATCTATCTATTAAGCATTAATTACTAGAATAATGTCTCCTTTCACAGGAGAGGCTTATGTCCAACAGTAGACTATTAAAAGCTGTGGAAGATTAGAAATTTCAATGAAAATATGTCATTCATTCTCTCATTTTTAAATGAACTTTATCAACATTATATATTACATGGTTATCATGTTATTAATTTATAGATAGTACACAAAAGTTATGATTGATTAATTTTTATAGTGTGTGTCTATGGAGAAAGTTGTTGTATGTGCTTTGTCTTGTAGAAAACTAAATGTGATAATGGGAAGCCATTACATTATATTTTTAATATTAAATAGGCAATAATTATTGAATGTTTGTCGCTTATCACGTAACTATTTGTTTCTTACTTTCAAGCGATGAAATGAGATACTTTTAAACGACAAAGATTAACTAATAACTTACATACCTTTCCTTGAATTCCAATAAGACGAGGACTTGTTCTGTCTGGCTGTATCTAGATTCCATTATGTAAGAGGTATCACGTCATTTATAATAAGTTAATCCACAAGCAGGATTTTCATGTTTCCAAGTCACAATAATGTTAAAACGACATTTCGCACTGTGATATTATAATAAACCATTTACAAATAGATTGTGCTTTATTTTATATACATTTTATCACTTTATAATTCAGCTAACTAAAATCGATAATAAAAATTGTTGATGAACAATGTCAACGTTACCATGACTACCTACTTTGACGTTCTTTAGATGGATAGACCATAGACTATATTTTAGGATTTTTCCACGTAAATTGTAGAACGAGCGATCGAATCATTTGTGTCAACTTGGCTACGAAGTTATCGTTTTCTAAAATTACTTAAGACAGAGCGTTAACGATTGCAAAAAGACGAACGCTTGTAATTTGGCTAGGGGGGCTGATTGACTGACTGACTGATTCATGATCGCCGAGCGTAAACTATTATAGTTAGGGCTATGAAATTTGGTAAGTAGGATTTTTTCATTGAGTAAACACCCACTAAAAAAGAAATTTCGAAATTTCTACACCTAAGGGGGTGAAATAGGGGATGAAAGTTTGTATGGAAGTCAGTCATTTTGGGCTACTGATTAAAAATGAGTAAATACGTATTTAGGCGTTTCTGAATGTTCTACCCCAAAATTTAAAGCGAAAGAGTTTTTTGTTTGTTTGCTTGAACGCGATGATCTCAGGAACTTCTTGTCCAATTTGAAAAAATATTTCAGTGCTGAGGTCAATAAGAACGGGGCACCAATGAAGAATGTTTAAAAAACGGGGGAAAATTATAACGCTACGGGTAATAGGAGATGCAAACGATATTGCGTGGGTCAGCTAGATGAGAATAGACAATAGAGCAACGACAGTTCAATTAATAAGATGTTAAAGTGATAGCAAGTTTGGCTTATATTTGGCGTAAATTAATTAAAGGCGACTAACATCAATACGTTTTTTCGAAATTAAACTTGATCTCAATAAATTTTCGAGGATACATTATGAGATCCGAATGAGTGTCGGAGATTTCGATAAAGACGACATGAGATAATAATTCCAAGAACGGTACTGAACGGAACTGGAAAAGCTGTTAAGTAGCCTTTTATCATGTAAAAGTAAAAGGCTAAACTTAACATTTTATTTTATTCACTACTAGCTGAACCCCGCGGACATTAACCTTGATCAAGGATAAGATTGCTAATTCTACAGACAGGTAGGTATGTTTCTATGTACACAAAACGTTCTTAAATTAAATAGTACACGCGGTGTTACCGCGGTGTTGTAATCACTTCGGTTGAGTCGGGACATTAATACCGAAGCGTGGTGTGGGGGACAGGATGTCATGTCCCACCAACACAAAGGGAGGATCCTCCGACCAGGCGAGGTGATCATGCCTGGTGGGCCACTGCCCAACGGTTGATGTTGGGATGTTGTACATATGTTTAATCGGCGCGAGTACTTCTATTGCGCGATGCAGGATTGGTAGTTACTCCGTGTTGTGCGTTACTTCGTAGTTCGGTGTATCTGCGGTAGATGGCGCTGTCATATGTTTTTGTTGCCGCTGTATGTGGAAGTCGCCACATCACTCCCCTCCAAGACCGGAGGTCGATACATGATGAGTCAGCTGTCTGTGCTCTGTTGCGGAGCTTGCCAGTGCCAGGAGTGAGTAGTTCCAGTGAGTCGGAACTGATTGCCGCAAGTTCCAGTGAGTCGGAACTGAATGCCGCTAGTCCCAGTGAGTCAGGACTGTAGTCCGCTGATCCCAGTGAGTCGGGATGGCGTGCGGTGCGCGGTGCTGCGGTGAGGTCCCCAGTGAGTCGGGGCGGTTGCTGCGTAGTGGCTGGCTGCTGCATAGACGGGAGAGATATGCTCTGCTTACATGAACCGTAGCTGCAGTGTGCTGTGCCTAGATGCTGATGAGGCCGTAGGGGTAACCAGGCTGGAGCGGTCGCTTCCTGCGTGTGGTGTATCCCTGTTGAGGCCGAGGTTGCTGGCTGGCTGAGACTTGCTGTGGGAGTGAACATGATGGTGGCGTGGTAATGCTGCTGCTGAATCTGCTCCATTGAAGGCTGCTTCCAATCACGTCGGGGTCACCACTGTGGGGGACAGGATGTCATGTCCCACCAACACAAAGGGAGGATCCTCCGACCAGGCGAGGTGATCATGCCTGGTGGGCCACTGCCCAACGGTTGATGTTGGGATGTTGTACATATGTTTAATCGGCGCGAGTACTTCTATTGCGCGATGCAGGATTGGTAGTTACTCCGTGTTGTTCGTTACTTCGTAGTTCGATGTATCTGCGGTAGATGGCGCTGTCATATGTTTTTTTTTATGTTTTAGCTGCGCCAAAATGACTCTGCTCTGCCTGATGGAAAGCATGAACAGATTCCAAGAGTGGTGGTCACCATCCTCAATGCGAATAAGGACATTGCAGCATGGTGATCGACACTATGGCCGCCTAGTGAGATGCTTTTTTACGCCCCGCTTAAAGGACCCGGGATCATAGTGGGAGGGAAACACGTGCGCTGGAAGTGAGTTCCAGGTTTTGACCGCTCGGCACAGAAAGGAGGAACCGAAGCGATTAGTACGAGATGGAATGTCTACCACTCTGAAGCGGTGACTTCCAAGGCCGGCACGTGTTGTTCTGTAGAGGAAGGGGGAGGGGGGGACTTTTGTTGCCGCTGTATGTGGAAGTCGCCACATCGGCTCTCCCACGGTGAGTTTATGCTACAAACTTATTCCTTCTTTCATTGACTTGCTACTTATTACTTTGTGGTGGACTAAGTAGGTACTCTGATTTCGAGAGATTATAGGTAACTATTTTAACTTTACTATTACCTACTTTACAACGTGTGATTTGAAATATTAATCTATTCCGATAAAAATAAACAAAATATTTTAAAATGTCTAGATTATCCTTAGAAAAGAGAAGAAAAAGTATAATATTCCTCAAACTTTATCTATAAAGTCTCTCGAAGTAATTATCAATCACTATTAACAAAGTTACAGGCGTATATCACCTGTGTTCAATACATTTTTCTAATACACTTTATTCACACAAATCTCAAAAATAAATTAACAAGTTTTGGACTTCATGATGGCTCCCAGATTTTATAGTTCCGGGGAAATGTTAATCTTCTTTGTTTGAACCAACAATAAATAATGTCTGGAAGAAGGACTAGAACTATTAACCACGCGGATATCCAGTTGCACCAACGCTCAGTGCGTTTACACACACATCTATCCCTTGAAATCCATAAGTCAGGTTTGTCAGGACTAGCCAGGTATTTTATATATTGCCTAGGTATTGTATAGAATACCTAAGTTATACAGATTGCCGGTAACATAATTATGTATATATGTACTTAAATTCTATATGCATTTAAGACGCCTGCCTGGTCTATTTGGATGACATTGTCATCGTAGGCCGTACGATTGAGTAACATATTTGAAAGGCGTCGTAACGAAAATACGAAATGCCAACCTAAAGTTAATTCCTTGCTAATTTTTTAAACGGCAGGTTAGCTTTTTAGGATATGTGGTTTCGGAAGAGGGTGAAATTTACAAAAGATAGTACCCCCCCCCCCCCTGAATACAATAAATACCTAGGTTCGCCCCAGGTTTGATTGAACGACAATAACATTAATATAAAGTAAGATAGTTATAGTTCATTAAGTTGCATTATTAAAAGTAATTTATTTTACTCCACGGTGTTCAACCATATAAAATATCGCACACGACGTATCATGAGTAATTGCTAAATAAAATTTGAAAGGGACCTTTTGTTTTTTTCGTAAAGTTCTGTTTAATAAACTGAACACTTGATTGATTGATTGAAACATTTTTTTTTTAAATGATGCTTTAATTCTCAATTAAATTTCGTGTAAATATTTTCTAATCGTAAATTGCTTAGGTACCTATGTACCTTATCTACTTCTCTATACTACTACTACTCTATCTATACTACTACCTTACTTTCTATTTTCTTATAACGCAATCTACAGCAATTTATACAAAACTTCCTTTTAATGCAATATTTAAACTTTCATTATGCCTGTAATCGGTTATTTGAGCTCCTATAAAAAGTGAAAAATAGTTTATTTACCTACATAAAGATAATCCCACAAATTATAAACACAGCAGTATAATCCGATTTCAAATTAGACAGGACCTGAACTACGATGATATTATCATGTTGAGCATTTTTTTTCTTTAGTTCTTTCGTTAGGTAAACATTAAAGATATATAATTACACCCAGACACCTGAACCAGGTAATCATAATTGCCCTGGGTAGGAATCGAAGTCACAACCTCTGGATTAACAGTTTGTAAACCACGATCAATAACTTCGAAACCGAAAGATCCTATAATATAATTTATTAATTATCAACGCTACATAAAATTTAAGTTGCGCTGTACACCGTAGTTGACATTTTACCACTTGATAAAAAAAAGGTTGAGAGATTTTGGTAGAATTCAAAGGGTTAAACCATGTCGTAATTAATTAATTTTAGTAGAATCCCTTCAGCTGATAGTTTTGACAGTTAACGTCAAGAATTGTTAACTTGCAAGTTGATAAAAATTACTGTCTGACTGGTCTCATTACTTTTCAGTAGATACCTATCAAGGTATTATCAGAATCGATTTAAATAGTGGTTCAAAGTTCTGTTCGGAATTCAGATAATACTAGATACGAATTATTTATTAGCAATTAAAGGTGACGTTGTAACATAATAAATTTTATTTACATACTTTTGTATGATAAAGGTAAGCTTGAGTTCAATTTATTTAATAGTTATTCATCGTATAATTTTTTAATTGTGCACTAAACACAACCAGTTGTTTTTACTGACGTAGTTTCTGATCGGTATTCCAAAGTTTACTTTTGTTGTTTGTGTGTTTCTAAATTAATTTCTTGGGTACCGAACTTTTTTAGGTAAATTATTTTTTTTAATCACAAAATGTTGATAGGTCGGATTAGTCAACTTGTTTTGAGACGGTCTATTCACGTAACACCGAGATTAGCAATGGGTATCGATGGAAATACAATTTTAGCTGAAAGTTTAAAGAAACAGGTAAGTGCCTCTATTTTGTCGTTTTTACTTTTTCATAAGGTCATGTAAAAACAATCATATATTAAATGCATTAAATAATTAATTAAATAAAATTGTAGTGATCTCTAAATATCAGTTTTGTGGTAAGTAAATGTGTGTACCCATATGATTGTTAAATGTATTAGTCAATTAATTAATGTAAGAAATAAAATTGTTGTGATCTCTAAAATATCAGTTTTGTAGTAAGTAGGTAAATGTGTGTACCCAGACAGGTACTTAGATCAAAATCTCAACTTTAAATTTATTCTATTTGCTTCGCCTGAACTTAAAATAACTTGGACTGACTCTTACTAGAATTTTACTTTAAAATATATATATATATATATATATGTAGCTGATTATACAAAATTCTCTTATTTTGAAAAAGAATGATCAAACACCAAAATTAAACAAACATGTAAGTTATTAATGTATATTGGCAAGTTTAACTAAATAAATAAAAAGAGTAGCCTGAGTTACTCCTTATATCATCAGTTATCTGCCAGTAATAGGCCCATCAAAATCGTTCCAGCCTTTCCAGAGATTAGCCAGAACAAACAAACAGATAAACATAATTTATAAATATTGCTTTTTTGATGTAAGTATGGTATATATTTTCACAAAATAATTATGCATTCAGTAAAAAGGTGTTAATTTGAAATTACAAACAGACTTCAATTTTATTTATTTGTATAGATATACTATGTTTTTATCAAACACATGCTATCTCATTATCTCAATCCAAAGGTTATTTGGTAGAGATACATCTTGGCAATGAAACTGGTGTCTATGTAGTTATTAATTAAAAACATGAAGTGTTTACCAAGCCTATTCATCTGGAGGCTGTCGGAAGAGCCGACTAAGGGATCAAACTATAGCCTGTCTTGTCAGCATGGTATAGTACGGGAAGCTCTTTTCTAAGGCAAGGCCTAAGTCTAACAATGAACTATTGAAGTCTATTAATGAATAAGACTGTTCATCCATCCATTGAGTACTTAATTATCATTATTTAAATGTGTCTTTATTGCAGGGGGTAGAATATGTATTCGGAATAGTTGGTATACCTGTGATTGAGACTGCACTAGCATTCCAAATAGCTGGTCTGAAATATGTTGGTATGCGCAATGAGCAAGCGGCTTGCTATGCTGCACAGGCAGTTGGATACCTAACAGGTAAAGTTATCATATATTAATATGTGATGCAAAAGATTTTACCCCTTCTTAAAAATTTCTTCTTCTAAATTATGCAAACAGTGAAGTATGAAATTTGGCACAGTTAAAGTTTATATGAAGAAGTGCAGAAAGAGTTTCGACCACTGGGTAACCACTAGTTATATCTAATTGTATCTTAAAATGTGTTTGAGACAAAGAGCAGTCTACATATTTCTAGGTCTGATATGGAAAATAGGTTTGGCATATACGAAACCTATTTGCCGTCAGGTACTGGAAGCCGCGGAACCAGGAGCACCCTCGGAAGGAAATCCTTGGAACCCCGACGTACCTTGGGCCACCTACGGCTTGTATGTGACCCTGTGCTGTGAAGGAAACCTATTGCTTATTTTTATATTTAGAAAATGAGGCATAAGCACTTTATAGGGCTTGCGCCGCCACACTGGCCTGCTTCTGCTCGTCTTGCGTTTATGGAGGACGGATATCGCTTAGCGATCTCCGAGGCCGGGTCCTCTGCGATACCTGGCCCGTTCTTGGGCCTGGCGGACAGGGATGGTCCTCTCCCGGTCCCGCTCCGGACAAAAATTGAAAAAAATACATTTTTGGTATAGTATTTACTGTGTATACATATATATGCATTTTGTAAAAATCGGTTATTTTAATATTACAAACAGACACTCCAATTTTCTTTATTTATATAGATGTATAGATAATGACTTGGTGGTTACGTAACGTTTTACTAGGGTTGAGGGGGGGGTACATAAAAGCGTTAGATGGGGGTTAGGAGGGTTCAAACATATCCAAAAATTGCGTTACGTAATACTTGAACGCTCCCTTAAGACGTGTACCAAATTTCAAATCAATCCGTCAACACGAAGGGTCAAATTTCGATTTTATTTGACCCAAAACCCAAACAAAGAAATAAATAAACACGCAGAGCAAACTAAATAAAACCGTTTATTATTAAATGAACTCTTGAGATTCTGAAACTAAAAACTTTCTTACTGTGCTTTTGAAGTAAATATGTATTGTATTTAGTAATGTCCTGTATTGAAGCAGCATTTTGTTAAATCGAAACTAAATGATCCTGCTTCTGAATTGCCTTATAACCGACTTTAAAAAAGGAGGAGTTTCTATGTTCTTTGAAGAAAAGAAACATTATGAAAAGATCGTCCTTATTTCTTTTACGTACTTTGGTTCTTCTATTTTTCATGTAAGTATTAATAGAGATTAATAGAGATTATAAGGTACTTGTGATAACTTAACATACATTAAAGTTATTCTACTTTTTTATAACTTGTGTATATATATTTACCTGTACAACCTCTTAAACATTGTGCTTGTATATTGTTTAAACATAACAAAAAAGCATATTGAAATGAATGGATTTCTCATATTTATAAATTCATACAAATAACAATGGATAATAATTTTCGTTATTACAAAAAAGTAAATTCAGCAAACCTGCTTCGACTTTTAAATAAAATAATGATCTTTGGAGCTTAGAAAACAATCTTCGCAAAATAAACAATTTTAAAGCATCAAAGATTATGGATGTAGCTAACAGTTAGCCTCATACTTGGTTTAAGGTTTTTAACTGCTTAGGTATAGGATATAGGTAATGGCAGAACTAAGTAACTATCTGATTACTATTAAAATAACTACCGAATACTGACCTACTTAAACAATCATTAACACCGAGCAAGTATTGAGACCGCGACCTATGTTATCGAATACATTAACGTAGTACTGACTGTAATAGCAAGAATGCTTTCTATATCTATTTGTTTTATTTTACTTTCAACGGTGCCTTCTCTATATATTATTAACCGACTTAAAAAAAGGAGGATTAAGCTTGTTACCCTAGAACTTTCGACTAGGTGAACCGGTTTTGATGACCTTTTTTATCAGAAAATTGGTGATTCCCGTGTGGTCTCATTTCAATTTGGTCTCGTTCTTTAAGTCGTTTTTTGTGAAATTTTTCGTTATTATCCATCGTATTATGAATCCTAACTAAAATCGAGAAACCTAAACGTTTCAAATCTTTTAAAATGTGACTAGTCAACTTCAATTTAAAACTTGAACAAAACACATCAAATTTATGCAATGATGATCTATACAAATAAATAAAATTGGATTGTCTGTTTGTAATATTAAAATAACCGCGTTTTACTAAATGCATAAGAATACATACACGGTACATATACCAAAATAGCATGTTTTATAATTTTTGTCTGTTTGTAATAATAATAATCTTTATTTATACAAAGGTTTGTTCACAAAATACTGTACACAATTTATCATAAATATAACTATTGAACAAAAAAAAAATCTCTGGTCCCCACACTAGGATTCCCTGTGTCGTGGGGTCCAGTCCCTTCCGTAAGCTTTAGAAGATTATAATAAAAATGGATGCATTTATGTAAATGCAACCAAATCAAAAGACAGGGATACAAAAAAAAGAAAAAAAGAAAACATAAGTAAGTGGTAAAGAAAGACCGTACCGGCTAATCTCCAAAACGGCGAGACCGATTTTGACGGGACTTTCACTGGCAGATAGCTGATAATATAAAGAGTTACTTAGACTACTTTTTTAGACTAGCTTCGTCCCGCGGGGTTACCTGCCGTTGATGTTATACCGCGGGTAACACGGCGGGGATCAGCTAGTCCACCATATTAATGATGATGATGTACTTCTAGCCAATGGCAGAGGCCAATCTCAAAGGAGACCAGAAACGTATATAGGGCATATTATAGTGCACAAGTCTGTGCACAAATACAGGTGCACTCTCTGTTTCCTCACTCTCATAATCCGATGGGAGGGACGGTTATCCGACACGACCAGGGAGAGATCAGAACGGGTTAAGACCCCAACGTCCTTCCCTCCTATTATTAAGCATTTCTATAATCAGGCGTTACTATTTAAAACAGTTCTATACCGCAATGAATAAGACTTAATAATAACTTACTAGTACAGGGTACGATTATAATGGCCTACCGTTTGTAAAGTATCAGCAAGCATGGTCGAAGATAACATAATTACCTTATCTTCGGCTTTTATGATTAATTATTATCGTACTCGATATACTACTGACCATCGAATCTGTTGTCTTGCTTAAAATGAGTAGATTGTTGTTATATTATAGACTACTTAATTTTCTTCATTGACTTCATGTGACATGTCAATAAAGTTCATAGTTATTAATGATTAAATTTTCTACTGGATGAAGGTTAAACTAAATCTGAACGATATAATAATACCTCTATTTATTCCAAAAACGTTTCTTTATCTTAAAGTATCTTAAAAGTATTGTGCACAGGATATTTTTTTTTTTTTTTTTTTTTATGTTTGGCCCTGCCAAAATGACTCTACTCTGCCTGATGGAAAGCATAAGTAGAATCCAAGAGCGGTGGTCACCATACTGCGAATGCAGACAATGCAACAATGCAGCATGGTGACCCACACCATGGCGGGCTAGCGATGCTTCTGCATCCTTGGGCCTCCGGTCTCGCACTCACCAACGAAACACGACAGCATCGCTGTCATTTTACGTTGATTTTCTGTGCGAGGGTAGTACCGCCCCGGTCGAGCCGGCCCATTCGTGCTGAAATCAGCGTGGCTCTACTACCTTGAATATTTCTCTTTTAATAGCTGCTTACTAGATTTTAAGTATTTCTTCGGAAATGCTTAATAACAGCTCGGAGTTTGGAACTTGGGGTCTTAGCCCCCGTGCCTTGGAAAGTCCATAAAGGCCTTCGGTCCTGCGCCTGATCTCTACCCGGTCGTGTTGGAAAACCATCCAATCGGATCATGAGAATGAGGGATCAAAGAGTGCATCTGTGTTTGCATACATGCTTGTGTACTTTAATATATCCAGCTTAGTTGGTTGGTCTCCGTTGAGACTGGCCTAGATATTATGTATCTCTGTCTTTATTAAGTATCTGTGAATATAACAATCAGTATCCATTACCAAAGAAATATAAATACTTATCTATATGTCTTTGTTACTTCTTTACAGGCAAACCAGGAGTATGTCTTGCGGTATCTGGACCTGGTCTACTCCACTGCATTGGAGGCATGGCCAATGCGCAGGTTAATTGCTGGCCACTTGTAGTCATCGCGGGCTCCTGTCCACAGGACCATGAAGGCATCGGAGGCTTCCAAGAATGGCCACAGGTAACCTTGATCTTATACAAAATTAAAGTGGTGTATCCCTTAATTCCTCTATTTCCCCCATCGTAGTCCTGAAGTAAAAATTGATTAGTTCTATAAATATTTAAGAGAACCGAAAAAATGATTAGAGATTAGTACTATCTATCCAAAACATCCTTTCAAGTCTGGTCCTCGAGTTTTATACGATTACTATGCTCTCATAGTAATAGAATAAAACTCAAGGACCAGAAGATTTTCTCACAATATTTTAACTTTTCTAACTTACTATGATGTTCTAGAAAATTAAAAACAAACGAAATTAACAAAAATAACTATATTTTATATTACTCGTGGATTTAAAAACAATGGCTGAAATGTCACGGTAACAAAAACAAAAAAACATTGCGTCAGTTTCATTGTCTAAAAATATTATTGTATTTTAATTCTTATATAAGAAATCCCACCAAAAACATTTTCATGTTAAATGTTGCCAAGACGACTGCATATTGTTTACCCTGTTAAAAAGATATCAGATCTCATGTAGAGCCAAGCTTCTGAATCTACACGCCTTAACTCTACCAACCCTAACTTCAAAAACTCTACATCAGTCTATTATTGACATCATATCCTAAAAAAATTAATGATCTGGTATATCGTAAACAAAAGTTATGAGGGTTCAAAAAAAACACGAAACAATTCGAGAAAAGGTAGGTAGTGCCCTTGCGCTTCGCTGGGCTCATCTTGGCGGGGGCACGACCGTGACCCCAGATACAAGCAATTAGTATTACTTGTAGCTACAATAACACTACATAGTGTATTTTACCTTTGCGCTTAATATTTAAATACACATAAATTATTTATTATTCTACCTACTAGCTATTCAATGTTTGATACTTGTAGGTATATATCCATAAACTTATTGTTTTTATGACTAAACTAGCGACCGGCCTCGGCTTCACACGGGTGCAATGCTGATATTAAATATACTACATAATGTCTTTATAAGTTTGTATACAACGTTCACAGCTTTTTGTCATTTTAGAGGTTTAAAAAGTGCGGTTTAAAAATTAACCTTAATACCGACTTACACTTTGACTTACAATTTCGAAAAAATTGTCGCTCTCAAAAGCACGTTTTGTCTTATAAGTTTATAACAGAATTCACTTTAATATTTAAATCTAATATAAAAAAATCTCGTGTCGCGATGTTTGTTACCAAACTCCTCCGTAACGGCTGGACTTTTCATAAAAATCGTTTTTGAAAATTTGTGTGCATATCGGGTAGGTCTGAGCATCGACTAACATCTATTTTTCATACTCCTAAATTGTAAGGGTGATGGGTCACCCTTAAATATTTTTTATGGCATAATAACGTTTGCCGGGTCAGCTAGTACTATCATGCAATTTCGAATCTTCTTTTTTAATTTATCGTACCGTATCTACTTATTTAAGTACGGATTACGCGTCGCTCGCGCCGTTGCGCCGGCCAGGACCGAAAATTGTACCGATAATATGTATCTTAACTAGATCTTAGGTAAAATATGCTATTACCGCTGGGGATTGCTTAAATATGCAAATGCATATAATGCGGTTTCTAGTTATTAGACTTATTATACTCACTAAGACTTGGAAATTGTAATTAGTCCTAAAACGTATCGAGCCTGCTTGCATAAGATACATATTTTCTTGTAGTTTTGAGCTAAGATAAAACAGTTATGATATAATTATATGTAATCGAAGACTATAGCAGTACAAGTAACTTGTAATATCTAAATATTATCTATTATCTGTACAATATCAAACGAATTAGAAGATATGGAAGGTGCCGAAGTACACAGTACAGCGATTATAGCATTTTATGTTAATACTATTTTACATTATTTGGAGGCTCTTAGCTAACTGGTAGCCATGTAGGCTTACCCATTACAAAGTCAAGCAACCCTACTAAGGGTAATTTATGAATGCGTGACCCTTTTATACGGAGATCACAGCTGTCAGTTCCAGTTGCAATATGATCATCTTGGAGCCCGAAAATGTTCGACAACAGTCTTGCTACAGAAGTACTCAGGTTTTATAATAGTGTCTCGACGTAACTATCGTGGGAGACCCATGTTTTATGCATATATGGCCAACTTGACCGTAATGTTATGACTCCCAGAAAACCGCATAAGTTAACATTATCACATGACATTGCAAAAATAAACTTTAAAATGTAGGTAACTTTTATAAATATGTTGAATTTTATGCTATGCTCATAACATGACTAAACTACTTTATCCATAATTAATATGTACTGACTATTTCACTATCTATTATTATCTATAAAATTACAAAACTAAAGAGTTTGTTTAGTTGAACACACTAATCTCAGTAAGTACTGGTCCGACTTGTAAAATTATTTCACAGTTAGATAGTACAGTTATCGAGTAACCTATAAGCTATATATATCATTACGCTACAAACAAAAGGAGCGGAGTTTCAAAAACGGCGGAAAATTATTCATTTTAAGAGCTCTCTATTGCGTGCGCATCTGTAAAAAGTTCAAGTTTCACAAAAACAATGTATGAATGAATTGCTCCCACTGACCTCTATTACTACAAGTAGAGGTCAGTGATTTGAAATATCTAAAAAACTTCTTCGACATTGTCTATCTTTTCATGTTGACTCACTGTAATCGTTTTCATGGTAACCAAATATGTTCACACTTTATAAAATCACGCTCGCTTCGGGCAGAAGGAGATGCAAACGAGTTTGCGGGGGTCAACAAGTATAAAAGAAAATTTATATATTGACTAGATGAACCCCGCGGTGTTACCCGCGGTTATTGTAGTACCGCGGGTAACGCCGCGGGACAAAGCTAGTCTAATAAAGTAGCCTAAGTTACTCTCTGGATCATCAGCTACCTACCAGTGAAAGTCCCGTCAAAATCAGTCCAGCCGTTCCAGAGATTACCCTGAACAAATAGACAGACAAAAATTGTAAAAAATAGTATTTTGGTACATGTATCGTGTAATGCATTTATTAAAAAGCTGTTATTTTAATATTACAAACAGACACTCCAATTTTAGTTAGAAAAGCTTTGTACTCCTTTTTACAAAAATTATGCGAATGGAGTATAAAATTTGACACAATTTAAATTTGTAAAGAGGGAAAGTTTCAAAAAGCACCACTGAGCGACCATTTGTTACCGCCGCCTACTGCTACCGCTACCTATATTTTATTTAGTGTAAATTACTCATAAATAAGATATTGTGTTTATAAATAAATGTGAATATACACCGAATCGACATTATATTCTATAAATCGTGAGAAGTTTTAAGGTCAAAGTTCGAGAATATTTCAAAAGACAGCTAACATAAATATTCGTTATGACGTCGTCACCTCAGATATTATTGTTTTATTTTTATTATGTATGTACATTACATAAATGAATATGGAGTGTAATTGTATTTTAAATAGCATTATTATTGTCTACTAGCTGTGTCCGCTATTTCGTACACGTGACATTTGGATTTTCAAGTTATTTTTAATTTTTTACCGTTTAAACCTTCCCTGCGCTACGACAAACATTTCAAAACCAAAATCAGCGAAATCAGCTCATCCGTTCTGGAGTTTTAGCGAGCCATACAAACAGCAATTGATTTGTATATATATGATAAGATAGTGTTTTTTTTCTGTATTCATATATCATACATATGCACGTACCTTGTCTCTTAATAAACCCTTTTAAAGTTGACTGGTAGAAAATGAGTGGCATTAAGTCCGCCTCGTACAATTGTAATGCAGGAAGTATAAAAAAATAAAACATTCTACTAAAACCTACCAATCCCCTGAAATTATTCTAAATAAGTTTTTAGAATCGGTTTTAATGTTTAGATATCTCTTTCTTAACTGATCCCTTATTTATTATCACTGTTTAAATATAAAAGTTCGAACTAATTTCTGTTGTTTCTTAGGTGGAGTCCAGTCGACTGTACTGTAAGTATACAGTTCGTCCACCTTCACCGAGACTCATCCCTCTGCATGTTGAGAAGGCTGTCCGTCTTGCATCTTCAGGAAGACCTGGAGTGGCCTACATTGATATGCCTGGAACTTTGCTAATGGTAATATACCAAGAATAGTTTAAATTCACACATACCAATCAAATACTTTGACGTAATAAAAAAAAATATGATCCTTGCAAAGTGACTCTACTGTCGGATGGAAAGCATGAGCAGAATCCAAGTGCTCATTGCGAATGCAGCATGGTGACCTACATTATGGCAGCCTATTGAGATGCTTCTACATCATTGGGCCTCCGGTTTCACATTCACCAACGAGACATGACAGCACGATTGCTGTCATTTCAAGGTGATCTTCTGTGCGAGGGTCGTACCGCCCCGGTCCAGCCGGCCGGATCGTGCTGAAATCAACGTGCCTCTTATACCTTGAATAAATAAAAATATAATTTAAATATAACAATTAATATTAAGTCGATTCCAAAGAAGTCTGTTACAAACAAACAAAGATACAGGTAAATAAATAAAAGCGTGTTTAAAATATGCTATTATAGTATTTTATTTACCACATTTCCAGGCTGAAGCAGAGGAAGATCAAGTTCCAATGGACTATTACAATGCTGAGCCCGTCCGTCTGGCACATCCCGACCCGGCGCTAGTCGAGCAGGCAGCGAGCGTGCTGGCCAAGGCTGAGAGGCCGCTCATCATCGTCGGCAAAGGAGCTGCATATGCCCATGCTGAGGATTCTATCTGCAAGCTGGTCAATGACACTAAGATACCATTCTTACCTACTCCCATGGGTAAGTCGTACAGAGTCAGATATAATGAATTATCCAAAATAAATATTTATACATATACTATTTAATATTTAAAGCAAAAACTTTGTACAACCTTTTACGAAAATCATGCGAAGTTTATATGGAGGAGTGTAGAAAGTAAAATACAATCGTGTGGTGTCATGGGACACCAGATAGAAACAGTTTCTTATAAAATATAATAATACATGTAACTTACTTAAATTTTAAAATCTTAGCCTTTGCAGACGACCTTGCAATATTAACACGCAACCCCAAACAATGCCAGAACCTTTTAAATGTAGTGGATGAATTCTGTGCTTGGACGGATGGATTGAGGGTAAAACCAAGTAAATGCCACTGTTTATGTCTGGGTAGACGAAATACCAGATACACTTCTTACGACCCGGGACTCTCAATAAGTGGTCAAAGCGTTACCACAATTGCTGAAGCAGCGCCTTTTAAATTTCTTGGTAGAAAGATTGATTATAAAGGATGTACGCCTTCTCTAGAGGTAGTTGTCGAAAATTTCATTAATGACTTAAATAAGGTAGACCAACAGCCACTTAGCAACACAAAAAAGCGTGGATATACGACAACTATCTTACGTCACGTCTTACTTGGCCTTTTATGGTCTATGACATCGGTAAAACCCTCCTGGCTAAGCTGGATGCAAATGTCATAAAGATATTGAAGTCGTGGTTGGGATTGGCACATTCGGCTGACCCGTCAACTTTATTCAGGGGTCATAATAACTTTGGGTTAAAATTAAAGAAACCATCGGAACTCTACAAACACCTCAGAGTAACCAAAACGCATGTCTTGAGGAAATCTCAAGATGAATTAATTACCTCACTCCCAAAAGACCATAGTGCCTCAGAACTTGAATCGAGACTTCAATTCCACAAACGGTTTATGGCAGGAGCACAGACAAACAGAGCCGGGTTGGGTACGAGCAAGAAACGGGAAGACCAAGACATAATAAAATCCTTCCTACAACAAGATGAGAACGACAACTATAAAGTGCATGCAATGAATTTAGAAATGCAAAATGAGTGGTTAACCATTGGTGAGTTTTGCATCCCACTAGCTTTGAAGTGGCGAACCTTGCTATATGACTGGTCTCCCGCCCTTTTAAAGTTCTATCTTAACGCCTTTCAAATGACCCTCCCAGACCAAAGTAACTTAGTAAGATGGGGAAAAGCCTCAGAAAAAACTTGCTGTACTTGTGGAGAGGCAATAGGTACAGCAAGACACATATTGGTGGGATGCAAGGTGCTGCTCGATAGGGGTCATTACTCCCGCCGACACGACAGAGTACTTGTAATCATACGTGAAGCGGTAAGTCTTTCAGTAGCTAGAGCCCAAAAAGGATTGACCTCAAACAAACAACAAATTAACTTCGTAACAGGAGGCTCAAGGCTAAAGCCGAAAAACAAGCCCTACTCAATCCTAGGTACTGCACCTGACTGGACTATTTTGATGGACACGTATGAGAAACACTATAAAATCCCAGAGGATGTGGGTGTCTCGTCATCCAGACCGGATATTTTCCTCTTTTCTAGAGTTACTAAACGCGTAGTACTCGTAGAGCTTACTGTACCGTGGGAAACAAACGTACCAAAAGACCACGCGATAAAACTAAATAAATATTTCGACCTTTGAAACGAATTAACAAAAAATGGCTACATTGTTAATTTATATGCTGTAGAAGTGGGTGCGAGAGGTATACCAGCAAAATCTCTTTATAACCTGCTGAAAGACCTTGGCCTGTCTAGAACTGCAGTCAGTTCTATATTAGAACGAGTATCCAAAGCTGCGCTAATAGGTTCATACCAGATTTGGCTGGGTAGGGAGAGAAACACGAGTGGTGAAGGTGAGTGTTGATGCGTATCGCTAAGGGGCCCCTTAAACCTACACCCGTGTCACAAGTCTCGGGCTCCGCTCGGAGTTTCTCTCTCTGCCACACGATGGACCCGGCACCCGCACGGTGAATCCATGGAATGCTGAGAAGTTCGTCTCTCTCTGTATTTAACGTTACGTACAAACGTCCGTAACGTTAAGTTAACGTTAACTCCGCAACTTCGTTCCAAAAAAAAAATACAAAATTGAATGAATTATGCTTAAAGTTCCACCACGGGGCGACCACTAGCATATAATAGATGTGAGATAGTAATATAAAAAAATGTACAAAATAGTGTAATATATGTTCTTGGTCAAATTTTTAATTCATTCATTCATATGGATAGCTGTAAGTCTTAAGATAAGATAACTTATGTTATGGATTAGGAATAATAGAAATTCAAAGTATCTTGTCAAGGTATGTTGGTTTTAAGTTTCAATTTTGTGTATAGAGTATAGGGTTAATAACCTTATTCGGATTGTTTTATTGCGGCAGAAGCCGATAATTATTGTAATTGTCATTCTTCTTCACATTTACATATACCTTATCAACGACCCAGCATGCATTGTATTACACATACAAAACTTCTTCTTGAATCAATCTATCTATTACTAAAAGCCGCATTAAAATCCGTTGAGTACTTTTAACGATCTAAACGAACATACAGCGGAAGCCACTTCATTTTATACCATGTAAAGATTAAGAATACAAATAACAACCAGATTATTTATATTAAACAGGCAAAGGTGTTGTCCCTGACGAGTCTGAGTTCTGCGTATCGACGGCACGTACACAAGCGTTACTGAAAGCTGACGTCATCCTACTTCTGGGTGCTCGTCTCAACTGGATGTTACACTTCGGACAAACGCCCAGGTTCGCGCCCGATGTCAAAGTTATACAGGTGTGACTTATATTGAATTAGCGACCATCATTTTTTTGTTAAAAGAAGCATCAGTGGAGTTTTCTTGCCAGATTTTTCTCCACTTGGACTGCTGAAAATATTTTTGACTTTGACGACCGGACCAAAGACATAGTGACATGAATACTCCTCACGCAATGATCATCAACCTTTTTTAGTTCACTGCTGAGCATATGCCTCTCCTTAGAACGGAGGTTAATAATAGATCACACGATAACTCTAGAGAACAATACTTTATTCTAAAAAGACTGGTATAATACTGTGTCTTTTTCTGCAGTTACCTCTAAATGTTAACTAGTCTATGTGATAACTTACATGGACTAGTTTGTATGTAGAGGTATCTAGAGGTGGGAACCAATAAATTGTTTTATTTATTTTATTTAAAACAATTTACAAGTTTATACAAATCAACGATTTTCGCCAAAACTCGTAGCTTACATTGTCATTAATCATTCATTAAAAATAAATTAATAATTATTTGTTTTTAAGTTTTCATGTCTCACTTTCACATTTATTAAATTAATTAGTAGAATTCTGGTTCGGATGGTTCTATCAGTTTTATTTGACATTAACATTTTTACTGTGTATTTCTAGGTGGACATTTCTCCTGAAGAATTCCACAACAGCATCAAGTCTGAGGTTGCAGTCCACTCCGACATTAAACCGTTCACCGAAGCACTTGCCCAGAAACTTGCTGAGAAAAAGGTCGCGCTCCAGCCTAATAACAACAGCTGGTGGCAAGCATTAAGGCAAAAACAGAAGGCTAACACTGAATTTGTACAGGTATATATATATATTTCATTTCGTCAATTTTTTTGCAATTCAATCCATCAGGCATACAACAGACACTTCCAGATGCTATAAATAACAATATAGTCAATAGAATCCACACTTACGTATGACTATGTTTATCATTAACACCCCTCACAAAAGGTTTATGGGTACTCCTTTATAGGCATTTTGATCTATTGTTTAGAAATCTTGACCGCTAATAGTCCGGGATCCAGTCTGGTACAAATTTTATAAGTTATTACTATCAAGGTCATTTTTCGTGAGTGGCTTCATTTTGAAGAGAGGCCCACCTTTCACCTTACAAAAAATTTCTAGGTAGCTAACAGGGGTAACAGGAAAAAAAACTTGAGCGTAGGACCGGCTTAACGTACCACGCAATTTGGAAGATAATGTGGCAATTATATAAATATTAACTTACTGTAATGTACTGTATCAATAAATAAATAAAAAAAATTAACTAACATTATTACATATTGAAAAAAAAAAAATTGCCCTACATTTTTTTTTTTTTTGTTTTTATGTTTGGCCCTGCCAAAATGACTCTACTCTGCCTGATGGAAAGCATAAGTAGAATCCAAGAGTGGTGGTCACCATACTGCGAATGCAGACAATGCAACAATGCAGCATGGTGACCCACACCATGGCGGGCTAGTGATGCTTCTGCATCATTGGGCCTCCGGTCTCGCACTCACCAACGAAACACGACAGCATGTCAATGCTGTCATTTTACCTTGATTTTCTGTGCGAGGGTAGTACCGCCCCGGTCGAGCCGGCCCATTCGTGCTGAAATCAGCGTGGCTCTACTACCTTTAGCATATTGTATGGTTTGATCCTTCCAACATATATCGATAACGAGGTCATCAAAAATGATACTAACTAGCTGATTTTTTAACAGTTGCTTAGTTAATATTTATATAATTTAACAGCCACGTTGTCCTACAAATTGCGTGGTATGTTATCCCGGTCCTACGCTCAAAAGTATTTTTTTCCATGCTAACCCTGTTAGCTACCACAATCGAAAATGTTTCTAAGGTGAAAGGTGGGCCCCACATCAAATTCAAGCCACCACACACACAAAAGAAAAATTAGCTTGGTGGTAATAACTTGAAAAATTTGTTCCGGGATCCCGGACTATAAAGAGTGGATTAATGATTCAATACCCACCCAAACAAATAATTCTGTGATAAGCATGTTCATTTGTTCCCTGTCTGAGTGTGATAGTTTATGTATTTAGAAATATTTTAGCATGTTTATTATAAGTCTGAATATCATTGCAAAAGCTTGGTTTGCATTTAAATCTTAAAAACTAATTCTATATGTAGTTCCCACGTAGAATGAGGCCTATTTTCTGTTTACAAATTTTATTATATTTTCTGCCTTTAATTTTTCTAATTCTAATAGTGTGTTTGTAGTTTTTTATGTTTAGTGTTCCAATTAGTACCTATAGATGTAAGCGATTTGGTGTAAACTGTAATGCTTATATTTTATTAAATAAATTAATTAAAGTATTTTATGTTCCATTAGGCGCAATCAAACGATAAGTCTGTACCTCTTAACTACTACGCGGTATTTAAGACGGTTCAGGCGAATATTCCCAAAGACTCTATCATTGTGAGCGAAGGAGCTAACACTATGGACATCGGACGAGGTCTGTTGCTCAATAACAAGCCTCGGCATAGACTAGATGCTGGCACTTTTGGTACAATGGGGGTAAGTTTTCATTTTTAGTAAAAAAAATTAGGTTTATATCTTATTTACATAATTTAATATCTTTACATATTTCTGCTTCGCATCATATTTCTAAATCACCGGAAGGTAGACTGAAAGAGAATGCCTAATGGTATTAAGCCTGCCTTTGAACAACATGTGCAAGAAGTTCTAAATAAATAAAATGAACCTGTATAAATAAAGGTAATCACATAAACATCGAAAGCACTAATTATAAATTATATTAAACAATAACTTTTTTTATCAAACGAATTTTAGTCACATTTCATAATCACTAAAAGTGGAAATCTTGATTTTGTTTTAATAGCTCAGAGTATGTAGAAATGGTGTTGAAAATTGTTTTATTCGATTATTTTGGCAGTGTTCACTAAAGTCCATGTAAATTGCCAATATGTTTACATTTTCGTTGCACTTACTTATATATTTAACTGCCTCGGTGGCGCAGTGGTAGCTTATGCTACTGCTCGGGTCGGTCGGACCGTCGGATGGTTGTGTTTGTGTGATCTGCAAATATTCGTTTCGGAGTTTGGGTGTAATCTATGTATAATATGAATGTATTTACAAAAAAGAGTATATATTTCTCTATTTTATATCAGTTGTCTGGTACCCATTATGCAAGTTCTGCTTAGTTTAGAACTGGGTGGCGTTGTGTTAGATGTCGGAAATATTTATTATGAAGTGCTAGCAACCCTAATTAAACGGTTATGTCTAGGTTGGCCCTGGTTTCGCCATTGCGGCAGCGATGTGGTGTCGTGATTACGCTCCTGAAAAACGTGTCATCTGCGTTGAAGGAGATTCAGCCTTTGGATTCTCGGGTAGGTAAATCTAACAAATTATGTGTTAAAAGAATCTTATAAAAATTGTTTTCGCATTGCTGCATATTATTATCCATACTTTCATAATAATAATATTCTAAACTAGCTGAGCTCCGCGGTGTTACCCGCGGTACAAAGCTAATCTAAAAAAGTAGCCTAGGTTACTCCTTATATCATTCGCTACCTATCAGTGAAAGACCCGTCAAAATCGGTCCATCCGTTCTAGAGATTACCCGGAACAAAAAGACAGACAAAAAATGTTTAAAATACATTTTTGGTATATGTACCGTGTGTGTACATATGCATTTAGTAACAAGCGGTTATTTTAATATTACAGACACTCCAATTTTATTTATTTGTATATATTCAACAGTAACTCTGTCCGTTTCGCTTTCACGCACCAATTTCAATGAAATTTGGCATGCAGATACTTTTATTCTTGAATAAGGACATACTTTTACCGATAACCGACATACACGCGGTCAAAAGCTAGTTTTTCAAACATACAATTGTAAAGAGTTGATTTAGTAAAGTATATGTATATTATTACAGGAATGGAAATTGAAACAATGTTCCGGTACAAGCTACCCGTTATAATAGTTATAGTAAACAACAATGGTATCTACAGTGGCTTTAACAAAGAAGTTATGCAAGACCTGCAATCTGGCGGTGATGTTGCTCAATGGTAAATTATTGTAATCGATTCGATTTTACATATATATTCTTGAAACTCTCTTTTATACAAAGAAGTATGACATAAAAATGGGGTACAAGAATTTAACATTCACTTTAAGTTTATAAGTAACTAGTGCACAAGTCGATAATTATTAAACAGTGTGCCATAAACTTAGAAAACCAGCTACTATTACCGTCTAGTATATATTTGACTTGAAATGTTACAAAAGTCTAAACAACAATGCTTCAAGTTACACCGGTCATTGACACGAACAAGTAAAATTTTAACATAAATAAAACCGACTTCAAGGTTTGTCTCGATTTCTCTTGGATGCCATGATCAGATCTTAGTGTCCTTATCATGGTACCACCGTTGGGATATCTCCTTTCCATTAAAAAAAGAATCATCAAAATCGGTTCGAATCAAATTCAAATCGAACAAACTTATCCGCGAACACAGATAAAAAAAAAGAATATATACGGTCGAATTGAGAAACCTCCTCCTTTTTTTGAAGTCGGTTAAAAAGTATTTAATACGACCAAAATTCGACCGCCAAGCGATCTCTGTAATATTGTCCATAAAGTAACTCCAATAAAAAAAAAAAAAACGATATCGTTAATATAGATGTTTTAATAAAGTGTCTCTCTCTTGTGTCAAATAACATCATTTAATTTATCATCTTTTACAGCACACCACCTACGGCATTGAGTGTTGAAGTCAGATATGAAAAAATGATGGAAATATTTGGTGAGAGTGGACATCTCTGCCGCACAGTAGAAGAAATTGAAGCTGCCGTCAAAAAAGCATTAACAGTCACAGACAAACCTAGCATTATCAACATATTGATTGACCCACAATCCAACAGGAAACCACAGACTTTCAATTGGTTAACTGAGTCAAAACTGTGATAAGGGTTTTTTTTAACTGTTTTTAAGTATTCTATAGAATCTAAGTGAACAAAGTTCTATACTTAGTTTTCATTTGTTCAACAATGACCTTGGCATATGTAAAGTGTATGAATATAATATAAATGTCATGTACTTAAATAGAATAGTAGTTATTTTTTCTTTGTTACCACTGTCGAAATTTGTCTAATTGTTTGTTACTAAAAAAATGAAAATCAAAACGATTTAAGACATGTTACTATAAATTGCTACTAGCTTTTACTCGTGGCCCCGCCCGCGTTTATGACGGTTATCACGGTAAAAGTAGGCCGAGTAGCATTTCCTCAAGAATCGAAATTATCGCTACAGATTTACTTTCGAATTTCGAATGTCGAATTCATGACAAGGATTTATGGAAGAGATCGAAGAATGTGATATGGCCGCCCGTTGTACCACTGAGTTTACTTTCATTATTACTTTGTTGACCATTCATTCTATGCGATCTACATATCTAAAGAATTCTATTACCTATCTGTATATTGTTGTACTAATTCATTGTTGAACATGTGACTGTTAAACGGTGCTAATTCTAAAACTAGGTGATGGGAGACTTTTTGGTGTACCTAATTATAAGATGAAACCATTTCATTTGTTTTAAAAAATAAAGCATGGCTTTATTATATTTACATTGAGGCTCCTAGAGGATTTAACCTTTATTAGAAATATTGTGAAAATGTATAAAAGAATAAAAAAGCTCTAAAAAAAAGAAATTGAATCAGTTACCTGGGTTATTTATAAATAACTAAAAAATATTAATTAAATGCTGAAGACCTGTTACGAATACAGACTTATAGGGAACAAAACTTATTTTAAAGTATTAGTTTGAAGTACCTGCCTATTTCAATCATATAAAGTTGAAATACATTTATTGTAGTACTATGTGTAACTAATTAAAAATGCATTTCAGTAATTTACTTTCAGTGCATGAAAATAACGGTTAGGTTAGGTATTTCTATTCTTATCCATGAATACCCTTGAATTAATTTTAAATTGCATTTAAAATTATTTTTGTATAATCAGTTAAAATAAAACAAATTGAGATTTGATATTGTCTGTAATTGAGTCATACTTATTTATGGTCACATTGTTGTTTGTATATAATGAACTTAAAAATATATATAATAAATTTACATTTTAAACTAAATCCCTGTATTTTCATTTAACTCCTGGAGGCAAATGAATCTGTTGTCTTGGTTGTCCAAAGCAACATAATATGAGCAGTTATAATAAACATCTTCACATTTTGCTGAGGCAGCCAATCAAAAAGTTCTCTATCACAGTTTGTGCTGAAAAAAAAAGGAATATTTAAAAATAGACATATAGAAATAATTACTATCGCAGCAAGTAACAAGTAAAAGAATATCACTTATCATGATTCTTATAAGATAATAAAAATGGATTATTTTAAATAGATTAAAAAAATATTTAGGGCTGGAATTAAAAATATTTACTATGACAATGTTAAAAGTTACAAGTAAACATTATGACATTTCCTTTTATCCTTTTTATTTAATATAAATCTTATAAGATAATTACCAAGTTTGCAGTTATTGGTAGTAGTCAAGGTGTAAGCATCTTGGTTATAATCATTGGTAAGGGTGAGATCAGCTCCCCTGATCAGGAGCTCATTGCAGGTGTAGGGGAAGTCAGCTGCTGCAGCATACATTAATGCTGTGCTACCAGACTAAAACAAAATACAAAGTAATTAGTAAAATTAAATAGGTTATTGATTGTTCACAAGGTCACTATAACTAGATTACTTTTTCTTTGTCTATCTTTTCACAACAGTGAGTTAGAAATTAAAAAACATTGACAAGACTTACATCATCTTGTATGTCTGCATCAGCTCCTTCATTTAAAAGAAACTTCACAACCTCATGGTGCCCACCAGCCGCTGCCAGGTGTAGTGCCGTCTCTCCTTCAGGGCCCCGCATGTTAACATTGGCACCACACCTACACATAGCAACAATTAATTTTATTTTTATTAAAATGTTAATACACTACTCTATAGCCTGCTGTATGTAGGGACACATAAACACAATACACAGATAAACATAGTACCTATAGAGTGTCAATTTAATATTACCAAGGAAAGACAAAGAACAAAGGAGGCTCAATATATTTTTGGGAATAGACATACCATACTAAGTCTTGGCAACTGTTTAACTGTCCGTAGCTGGCTGCCCAATGCAGGGCTGTAAGACCATGCTCATCAGTGATGTCAACATACTGCTCCAGTTTCACGTCGTCACGAGTTATTTCACCGCGGCCAGCCTTAGCGTGTAAACTACTATCTGGCTGGGGTAACTCCGGGACTCGCGCCTGCGTATTACCTACAAGAGCAACCTTGAGCGTTTACTTACCTACTTCAAACCCACAAAGAAATTCGTAGAAATCGATACTATTCGACCTAGTAAAATTCAGTCAAATATACTAAAATAACGTACCTCTTTGTAAATTTGTTAACGCTGTACACTGAACTGGTTTATATGGCGTAAATGCACTTTTTCTTATGCCGTTAAAATTAGGCGCCCAACGTTGATATCCGCCACTACCACTTTTACTACTATCTTGACTTCCCGAGTCAAATTCGTACTTATAGCTATCAACATTTTCCTGCTTCTCCTGTTTGATATCAAAATTTTTGCCCTCGTTTTTGACAGATACAGCTTCTTCCATTTTCCGATTCTTTTTTTGTGCAATCAACAACAAGCTGTATTTGTCACTAAAAAATTGTAAATAACCATAGGCATACTACCATAGACACTAGACAGCATGAGACTAAGAGCGTTTATTTAAATACCTGAAGGGGCCATGAGATGGAATTCAAAGTTGCCAGACATAAAAAAAAATATTCAACATCATTTAATCAATCAAGGTCACACTTAAAGCATAAATGTTCTTCCTTTTCTTTTTTCTGGTTTTGAATCTTGCGAGAGCTACAGCTGCCACTGATTTTTTCTGTGGTTTCAAATTCCAGTTTGTACTTGGAGCATATATACCTCGATGGGCAGCTGAACGGGTGAAAAGCGTGATTAGAGTATAGAGAGAGACTGAATTTGATTAGCGTCTGTCTCTCTCACGCAAGTTTCGAAGCGCGAGCAACGATAGACAAACATGAAACGACAATGACGTCATTGGATGTGTCAAAAGCGCGCGCAAAATGGCGACGTTTGAATAGCTTAAATTTAATCAGTGTTTTAAATTTTACTTTGAAAACTAGTTTAACTATTTTCAAGCATATTTATATATTTTTTTCTGTGTTATAGAGACGTAAATAATCAGATTAAGAAAAGAAATGTGCATATTCCTTATTGCGTGTGGGTGCACTGACAGTTTTAGTTATTGTTGACACTATCTAAACCACGAAGCAAATACAAAGTATTTGTATTTGTATTTGCATTTCTTTGTATTTGCTTCGTGACCTAAACTAATCGAATGGATTTTATCTAGACTGTCCGCGTCCGGGAATTCTAGGTTATTTTTATTTTCAGGAAAAAAATCGAAGTCTTTTTCATATGCTAAGTAAGTAATCACATACGGTTTTATCATCATTCAGCATTGATCAATCGAGTGTCACATCTTTTGGCTCATCCTTCAGTATTCAGTGAATTGTTTGAGCCAAATGATGTCTGTTCAACAAAGGAAACGGTGGCTACATTTAGCAAGTCCGGCAATTCTTAATTATAAAAAGTCGTGTGGTGTCATGCAACACTAGATAGGATAGGAACGAAGTTCCAACATAATAATAGCAACTTACATAAGACGCTTTACAGAATTTTTAAAATCTTATGCTTTTTGTTCCTTAGAAAAATAGTATTAAAAGCAACTTACAGAAGGCACTACACAATTTTTTTAAAATCTTACGCTTTTTTTATTTAAAGTTACGGACGATTTTGTCGGCTAGGGTACACAGATGTCGCTACACTATTTTTTTTAAGCCTTACACTTTTTTAATTTAACTTTTCGGATTTTGGCCGGCTAGCTCTCCGCCACGCATAATAGGAAACTTTCGTTCCAAAAAAATTAAAGAAAATAAAAAGGAGCAATGTAAAAGGAGGTACTGGGTTAAATATTGGTAAGATCGCTACTCTGATTACACCCACGTGAAGGAACTGTGAACTTGTTTAAAGAGCTATGTCCCGAAGAATATAACAATTTTTGCTCGTCTTGGAGTAAAACTATCAAATAATACCGCATGTGAGTACCTACCATTATTTTTGCGTATCAATCCTATGAATGGAATCCTACCAATTAATCCTACCTTTGTGGTATCAATCACAGATCACAGAGTATATCAATTTTAAACTCTCAAATGTCAAATTTAGTTTTGAAAATTTTAAACAAATAAAAAATATATTCATCACGACGATGACTTATTGACTTGAAGACTTATAATTTGAAGACTATAAACACTTGACACTGGCAGAAATAGCTGATCCGAGAGATCCGGCTGGTTGCCATTTCATCAAAGAAGAAGAAGAATAAAGAATTTGTTTATTTGAAGTAATCCAATGGTAGTGTACTATTAATTCCTATTGTAAAGGTTTAAAAGTAAGGAAAAAGTGCCGATTAAACTATCGACAACAGATAAAATGAATCAAATGCAACAAGACCTACAAAATGAACTAACGACCACCAACCAACTTTTAAGATTAATGTAAGTTAAACTTTGCTTGTTAAGCTCACCTTTTAATCAATTGTAAATGTTAACAGCGAATATTGAAACAATGCTAGTATTTAATGTAATGATTTTTTGCAGATCGATGGAGTTACAAGAAATTAAACATTTAACAAACAATGGGGGAGAACTGGAATCTCACATGAAGCAGGTAATTACAAAAACTGTTTTTAAACTTTCACGACTATACATATTACTCGACTGTAAATCGAGACTGAATCGCGATAATATCTACAAGGTAGACAGGTCCTCCAGGTCCAGGACAGGTAGGTAGTCCTTTTTTGATTGCCCGACGTTTCGATCGAATTTCACCCATGTCTACCCAGGTCCACGACCACGATCACCTTGTAGATATTATCGTGATTAAGTCATGATTTACAGGCAAATAATTACAAAAACATTTTTGAACGGGGTTTTACTGAACTGAATCTAGTCACTCAATATTTGATATGTTTTAACTGACCTTACTTTATCTATCCTGTACTAGCGAGTTAAAAGGCCCATATATTATTGAGTAATAACATATTATTTTAATGTATTAATATTAAATAATAAAAAGGTTGTCTGTATACTTGCATAAAAATAAGACTACTAAAACATGAATGCAAAAATTTTGTTTCAGAATGCATCTCTCATAAAAACATTGGCTAATCTCCAACAAGTAGATCTGGAGAAATTACCTTCATTCACTCGGAAACTGATAGACATTACAATGCAGTCAAACCAAGATGTCTCTTATGAGCAACACAACACCTTCAGAAATGACTCGGAACTCTCTTCCATAGAAGCTAATAATAGTAATAATACATCAGCAGAATCCAGCAAAAAGAAGAGGTTATGAGTTTGGGTATTTTTTTTATTTGTTACTGCTTTCAAAATACTGGCCATTTTATCCTGTTGATGTTTGAAGAAAAAATTGCACCTGAAGGTTGCAAATGAAAGAATAGAGAATGCAGTGGAGTAGATTTCATCTCGGTTGGTACATTATTAGTCTAAATTTAATTATAATTTCTTTTGTTTTTCAGCAGTTGTGATTTATATTGAAGTAGTATTAGGTCTCTTAAATTATTTGATAAATACAATAAGTTCTGTGAGTTATGTATCATTCAGTTTTCAGATCATTTCTTGAACAGTAGAATATTTTACGTATTATTATAAAACATAAAAAATAATAATAATTTAAAGTCACCATCTCTTGATATCTATGACACATGAGAATAGGAAATACAACTATGTAACTGTTTCTCAGTGTCTATATAGATTGACACCAATAGACTGCCTCAGTGGTGTAGTATCGGGTTTGATTCCCGATTTATTATATTTGTTGGCAGTTTGGGTGTTGTTTATGTATAATATGTAGTTACATAAAAAAAAAACTTTTTAAGTATTCTATCAGACAATCTTATTTTAATAGTATAAGCTCTGGTTAGTACGAAACTGAAGATGGTCTTGAGTTCCTGTTTATAACTTGAATTCAATTAATAAATTAGTTTTTCAAAAATAAAAATAAGGTATGCATTTGTATGTATATATAATTAAACTGTAATCTTAATTAAAATAAAACAATAAATAATAAATTTTATACATAAATCCTTTATTTCTTTGTGACTCAACACTGTTACATCACAATTAACTTAGTTAAGTATAAAATCTTTGTTAACACATTAACATACAATAGGCAACATATTGTAAATTTTGAGCTTTAGATATTTGCAGTAGGCTAGTTACAAATTCACTTTAATATCCTATTTGTATATATTTTTAATTTACTTAGAAGGATAATAGCAATAACAGTTATTTAGTATAATCTTAAAAATAATAACAGATTCAGGGTTTTAGAGTTTTGAATTACCTATCTAGTAGTTAATTATATTAATAGATGTCATGATGGACAAGCATTGCAGCTGTAAAATATTTGACATCTAACAATTGTTTTTTTTTACTCTACCAATAACTCTTTTATCTCTAAATAATTGGCGCGAGTTACACTATTTACACATCTTTTTTAGAATTAGTTAACACTTTAATTTCGGTGACTAAATTAGTTTATGCATTCAATCTTTGACAGTTTATACCAGTATGATTTTTTAAAATATTTACTATGACTTGAATTTGCATATATTAAGCCACCATTTTCTCAATAAATGCTTTGAGCAACAGTAAGAGATTTTGAAACTAACTCTTTTTACCCTACTGTGGTGAAGCCAGAAGGAAGGGTGATAGTTTTGGCAGTCTATGTGTGTTTGTATGTTCCACCGTTGCACCTAAGTAGGTACTGAACCAGTTTTAATAAATGAGGTGTCAATATACTCATAATAATGGCCCAGGTAATATATTAACAATTATTTTTAACGGGAATTAACGCGATCACTTATTTAAAGGTATTACCAGGTAATATAGTCATAGAATATAACTAAAACAATTCAAATACCAGGACTGGCATTAGATATGATTGGAGATTTTTAAAATAAATGTTAAAGGCATTTCAGTCACTAAACTAAAGCCTATAATTCTCACAAGGGATTTAAATATCTATTTTATAAATGTTTATCCCTACCCCCTCGCCTCGTTGATAAAGCCTTGGTAAGACTAGATATTCTATGATACAATTATTAGGTATATCAATGTTGAAATAAAGCTGCTTTTTCTTTGAACCTCTGCATCCTTTGAGCTTTTTCTTCCGCTTCCCGACGTTTCTCTTCTTGCTCTTGAATAATTTCATTGTGGAATTTATTGCTTTTGGCTAGTTCCTCGATTTTGGCCTCAAAAAAGTTTTTAGCACCATTTACTCCTACTTGATCTACGTTTATTTCAGTCAGCCTGGCGAATGCGTCTAGACCGGAATCAGTTTCAAGTTCTCCAGCACGGGCTTTCCTGTAAAATGAGATAAAACCATATAAGTAGGTATTTACAGGGTACAAAACAGCGTTTCAAAATTGAGAACAGGATAATTAGTTAAAATTTTAATATAAACGTTTAAATATAAGTACTTATGCATTTACATTTTAGTCTAGTTTACGTGTTATATACACTTTTATTTAATCTAATAATTAACTTATTAAAATGGAATTATTTGGTGTCATATGCAAATCGCTGAAAATACATGTATTTAAGTTTTAACATTAAAATCTATACAGATAAATTAAATTGGAGTGTCTGTTTGTAATGTTAAAATAACCACTCGTTCCGGGTAATCTCTGGAATGGCTAAACTGATTTTGACGGGACTTTCACTGGCAGATAGCTGATGGTCTAAGGAGTAACCTAGGCTACTTTTTTTTAAACTACCTTTGTTACGCGGCGTTTCCCGTGGTACGACAATAACCGCGGGTAACACCGCGGGATTCAGCTAATTATACCATAAAAATCAAAGTAAAGTGGGTAGGTAGGTAGATTCTATAATTTTGATTTTATAATTTTGAAAGTAAATAAATAAATATTTTGGACATCTAACAAAGCTTGTGTTATGGGTACTAGACACCTGGTATAAATTCTTTTTTTTTGTAAATACATACATATACTATACATAGAAAACACCCAAACTCCGAAACAAACATTTGTAGATCATACAAAAATTTGGTCCGACCCGGGAATCGAACCCGAGACCTCAAGCACAGCAGTCGCATACGACACCATCGAGGCAGTTTATTTTGAAAGTAGGAATATCTATACAAATAAATAAAATTGGAGTCTCTGTTTGTAATATTAAAATAACCGCTTTTCACTAAATGCATATGTATGTATACACGCTACATATACCAAAAATGTAGTTAAAAAATTTTTTGTCTGTCTGTCGGTCTGTCTGTCTGTCTGTCTGTCTGTTTGTTCCGGGTAATCTCTGGAACGGCTGAACGGATTTTAATGGGACTTTCATTGGCAGGTAGCTGATGATCCAGGGAGTAACTTAGGCTACTTTTTTTAGACTAGCTTCGGCCCGCGGCGTTACCCGCAGTACGACGATAACCGCAGGGTTCAGCTAATAAAATAATATAATCAAAAAGTTGTCTGACCCTTAATATACTCGTAATCAAGTACTACGCAGTATAATAATAATTGTTCCGACAATAACATTATTTAATACCATATTATTAAAACCAGGATAAAATTATCTAATACAGATACAAAATATGTTTCCTTTTAGGACTATATTTACTTGTATCTCTATTATTAAATGTTCATTTTATTAATAGGTACCTACTCGGTATATCTTTATCACTTTGTATTTATGTATGTATTTATAATACGTGTTTGTATACACACTTCTATAGTTACACGACGTACACACACAGGCCCACTTCTTTTGTCCCCCAAGGGGTACACAAGACGGGCAAACGACCTCATTTTTCTCTCTGTTGTTTTGTAGACTACGTAATAAGGGTAAGCCTTTTACTGTTAATTGGTCACGTACCTGTAAATGAGTAAAAATTCTCGAAAACTGATTTTATTGTCTCCATCTTCATCAACCTCCGAGATCATAGCTTTCAGTCCAAGATGGGTCTGTGGTGCTCCCAACCGCTCCATCATTCGCTTAACTTCTGTCAAGTCCAGATATCCATCCCGTCCCTCATCAAATCTGAAATAAAAAATACTATTCATTACTTTCCATACACGAAGCTTTCTATTAAAGCTTTTAAAGACATGAAGAATAACTTTCCCAGATATCAGATAGCAGTAGGTATGTATTATAAGAGAAAATCTGTGTTCAACTGCTAAATACTAAAACTAATTGTCGATTATTATAAGATACGTTAAGTATTCTTAGAAAGCGTTTATGTATCTTATCTTTTACAAAGAATTGTTCTAAGTAGGTAACAGTCGCTAATAATGGGACAAACGACACCGTTACGTTATTCATAGTGTCGCTCGTGTATGGGGAATGCTAATTATATACGTAGAACATGACAGACTTTCGCTCATTTATGTTTATTTCTATCGACATATTAATTTATGATGATTTGCATTTGTATAAAGCTCAGAGATTTCTTTGATTTGTGTCTCATTACTATTCATGCTTATGAAAGTTATGACAGCGATTATATCACGGTTATATCGTTATATAGATAACCTTATCTTGTGGATTTAACGTGTATGCTGTCAGGTCGATGCCCTGGACGGGCAAGAGACCTGTAATGTTATGGCTGCTTCGTGACAAACGGGGATTTCTCATCCCTGTTTTCTCAAAGGTAAAGTTACGCTGACGGAACATCATGTGGTTTGTTGTCACGTCTTGAATTTTCCAGTCAGCACAGTACAGCGTCGTAGTTACTGTTTTTCGCAATGACAAATCAATGCGGTCGTACTGTGCTGTCATACTCATACCACAGAATTTATAGTAGCTCGTGCTTGGCTTTGGTACCGTAATATAGTTGCAAACGACTAACACACATGACTAAGTTGAGGGCTTGTTGATACGCTCAGCACGTACAAGTATCACATAAATATATCGCCTAAATTTGTACATTGGTTGTTCACCGTCCAAAACACTGACAGGTCGCTTAAGAAAACAAATAAATGTCCGAATGATTGAAAGACTTGAAATATATTACAGTGGCTTACGTTTTATTTAAAACTATGGTTGTATTGCGACTTTGTTGGTTTTGACTTTACCTACCGATTCCTAGAATAAAAAATGCATAAGTTGTTGCATAAAGTAGTTTTCTAATAGTGAAAGAACTAATTAAGTCTGTTTATTAGTTTCCAATTAAATCTACTATTTACAAAGACGAGCGATTTGCTTACATAAAAACTAATGATTTTTTTATAAGCTTTATAATTTTGTTCACGGAAATATATTTATCAAATCTATCGGACCGCAATATTGGCAATGACAAAACATTACAGTATTTCCTCTGCCAGCGTAGACAGTTTATTAATTCTCCGATATCACTCATATCACCTATGCCTTCCCCTAATAGATCAGTCTCATTACATAACATACCTTCAAATACATAAGCTTGGTTCCCTAACAGGAGTAAAATTGTAGTAGGTATATCCCTATTTATTATTAAGTTAAACTTGTATTTAGTTTATTTGCACATCGAAATACATACCTACGAATACTTTATGAGCGTATTTATAACAGTTATCTTTATTAGCTGTTTATGTATGAAAGACCTTGTTCTGATTTTCAAGTCATCATTATTTATGTTGCATTGCATCCATTTCCAATCCATCTTTAGTTATGTACGGTCAAAGCAGACACAGCCTAGTACTTAGTAAAACTTGCCAATTTGTGACGGATGGCGAAGTGGTTTAAGATCGCTTCACCGTTATCTACTACACTCGGTGTTGTGGGTTCAAACCCCACATGGGACAACATTTTGTGTAATTCACAAAATAAATATTCTATTAGTCAATCTTTTGTTCCGTGGGAGAGCCACGCTTCGGCATGAATGGGCCGGCCCGACCGGAGTGATACCACGGCCTCATAGAAAACCGTAGTGAAATATTGCTTGCGCTGTGTTTCACCGAGTGAGTGAGGATACCGGAGGCCTATAACCCAAACCCCCTCCCCATCACCCAAAGGCTGGCAACGCACTTGTGACGCCTCTGGTGTTTGCAGGTGTCCATGGGCCGCGGTAATCGCTTATTATCAGGCGATACGTCTACTCGTTTGCCCGCCAAATCCATAAAAAAATCTAACTGTTATAGTGCACACATAATTTCTAATAAAAATGTTAGAAGGAAACTAGAAGCTCAAAACCTATAGTGGACGAATGAAATTATCGTTAAAATGATAAAGGAACGACACATGATACAGGTAAGATGCAGCTCGAACTAGGCATCTATTTTGTACGGCATAGTTCCGGCTTTGTATTTATATTAATTCAATATTATGCTAATGATAACTTTGTTGTCAGTTATGTATGATAACGGTTACATAAAGTGGTAGAGTTTAAATAGCACTTCTGAGTTCTTATGGTATTATTAATAAATTATTGTTTAAAAAACCAAATACCACGCTTTAATAGCAATCGAACTAATAAGTAGAATATAATTTTAATGTAAAAAGCGCGGGGCGACATTGTTGAAATATTTTCAGAAAGCACTCCACGCTTTTTACGTTAAAATTATTTCATACTTTTTAGTTCGATTGCTATCAAAGTGTGGTTTTTACTTTTTTTAAACTATAATTTATTGTCTACTTTTTAGTTTGGTATGTTTACAAAAGTGTTTGTTTGGTTTTTTAAAACTATTTTTTTCAGAAAACCTACGTTTTTGGAACGAAGTTCCATATGGAACGTTGTGGAGGGGTACCCTAGCCGGCAAAAAGCGTCCATAACGTGAGATTACTGCCTCGGTGTCGCAATGGTAGCGTATGCGAATGCTGTGTTTAAGGTCTCGGGTTCGAATCTCGGGTCGGATCAAATGTTTGTATGATCTGCAAATATTTGTTTTTTCGGAGTTTAGATGTTTTCTATGTATAATATGTATGTATTTACAAAAACAAAGTATATACGTATTTATATCAGTTGTATAGTACCCATAACACAAGCTCTGCTTAGCTTGGGACTGGATGGCGTTGTGTGTTAGATGTCTAAAATATTTATTTATTTTTATTATATGTATATTGTATAAAACATTTTAAATAAAATAAAGGTATTAGGACAATATTGTGGTTTTTAAAGAGCGTGAACGCAAAAAGGTAGTATAGCGCCATCTGTAGGTAAGTTGTATGTTTTATTATATTTTATGATATGGAACTTCGTTCCTATCTGGTGTCCCACGACACCACTCGACTTTCTTTTTAGTTTTTTTTCACATTATTGTATTGTCCTTACCTATTAAATTGATCTATTAAACGGGCTATAAAGTCCGTCTGCGTCCTTATCCAATCATGCTGGACTACTATTAGTCTAAACGTGATGTTAACTATCTAAGCCTACCACTAAAAAACGTGAAAATCGGTTAGCTAAGTTTGGAATTCATCGAGAATAACAACGTGACACGATAATTATAATCTAATAGATATTAATGACCCAAATTCGTAAAGAAGTTATGTCAACACGATAGCTAAAATTTAAAAGACAAATATGGGGATAGGTAGGAGGTACGTTACTGCATTCTGCTCTTAAACATTATGTATGCCTTGACCTGGCCGACTTTATGCTAATTATGTTAGCATAAGATATAAAGTAGATGTTCTATATTTGCTATATGGATATTGTTCAATGGAGTGGCACAATCAAGGTCTTATGTCCCCCTTATTTTATTAGCAACTGACTGTGACATGACGCGTAGATTGTAGATAGGTACGTAGCAGATATCACGGGAAGCACATAACACTATGATTTATTGTATCCTCATGTTTATTAAGACGTATGTAGTTATGAACACTTAAGGAAACAATATTCTATCTTCCTTAAGGTTTATGCTTTTCAAAATTATGTTACGAGGTCTGTGAAATCTAATTATTTTGCCACAAAAGCAACCTCAAATGTATTTTGTAGTTAGTCATGGATAGGTAAACAGGTAGCAAGTAGTAAATCACATTGTGTTAGTCGCTTCAAGGTAAGAGAAGGCTATTCTTGCTACTGTAACTCACATGTACTTTACATAAGTATTCTAAAAAATAAGAAAGTTAAGTCTTTTAAAATATTTTCTGCGAAATATGATACATTACTATCGATTAATTCTTACGAATCGAATAAATAGTGTTGACGCATGACGTGTTCATGAAACCAGTCTTATCAAGTCTATTACACATTATCGAAACTTTTAATTAAGCGTTAAAATGTATGACACTCAATTGTTTCATAATTTATAATCGATACCAAGAAAAATAGAGTTTACAGGAACAAAAGTTTATGGGCTCAAAATATGGAAAGTATACTCATTACCACGTACTGAGTAGGTACTGAATATCTATATGAAAGTAAGCTTATGGTGGGTCATGATCCAAATTTGTCGACAGTACAAATGAAAATAATATTCTGTTTCTTTTGCATTTCTTGGCTGCATATTTTTTTATTTCCAATAATTTTATAAAAGTGATTCATAACTAGTACCCACTGTACCTACGCAACGGGAGTTCCCGGTAGTAAAAATATAGAATATGGATATTCGCTGCGGGAGTCGTTGATTCACATGTGTTTAAAACCTCAACCAATACTGTGGTTTTAACATTATACAATTATTCTAAAGAATGACGTAAACGATTACGAGCCTACAATGGTAATAATTGTTTTGAAAAAAAACAGCAATGACTAATATAATTGTTCACAAAAGAAGTTATCGTTTGTCAATTAACGTAATAAAACACGAAGGTACGTAGTAAAGTAATAAACAGTGTGGTTTGTCAAACACTCACTGGAGAACTCACTGTATTTTTAATAATAAATTGGTCATTTTGTATTATCATATATTCGAACTGCTGTTTAAACTTATATCGGGTCGGGGACAGACGGATCGTATTATATTTAGGAGAAACTATGAATGTGTATCAAACGATGATGAGTCCTTTTTAAGTCAGTCATGCTAAAAGCGAATTGCCGTTTTTAATATTGACAAGTATTGGATAGCTAATAGATTTGAGTTTTGGCTTAAAATTTTTAAGCGATCCCTGCTCTTTTACTACAGAATATATCGCAGGACAATATATAAAAAATATTAACTGCCTGTCTCCTTAAGAAGAGCTATAATATTTTCCATTACACATTACACGGATACGTAGAATATGTTGCCAGAATGCTAGTAAGTCTTACTTAGACGTAAATCTATTCAAATAAATAAAATTGGAGTGTCTGTTTGTAATATTAAAATAACCGCTTTTTAGTAAATGCATATATATGAATACACGGTACATATACCAAAAATGTAGTTAAAAAAACTTTTGTCTGTCTGTCTGTCTGTCTGTTTGTTCCGGGTAATCTCTGGAACGGCTGGACGGATTTTGACGGGACTTTCACTGTCAGGTAGCTGATGATCCGGGGAGTAACTTAGGCTTTTTTAAGACTAACTTTGTCCCGCGGCGTTACTCGCGGTACAACAATAGCCGCGGGTAACACCGCGGGGTTCAGCGGCATAATCGGCATAATTATTATAGTATTAAAATATAATAATTATGCCTTAACATGTCCGTCGTTGTTAGACAGTACTCGAATGTACACCTCGACTATCGGTAAATATTGATAGTCCGTATTTTATTTGTGTCTCGATTATCATTTATGGCCTAATAACATAACTATGTCTTGGAGCTATCCAATAAAACACATGCTTAAATGGTGCCAATGGTAATAAAAATTCATTGCTATATACAAGTCTCGACGCCAGTAACGAATTTCACAACCTTTGCGCTTGTGCGAATTCATCAAAATTTGGTCCATTATGTAATTAAACATTGTCTTAAATAGTTCGGTCTCATTAGACTTCGAGGAACGACAAAAGTATGCAGAATTAGGGCCAGCCTGAACAAACACGCAATGGGTTTTAGGTACTTTTGTACTTTGACCTAAACATTAGAATTCCTAAGCGCAAATAGTGCAATAATTTCATTCAGATTAGATTAGTTCTTAAACTCCTGTTTGGAAATTGGACACTCCTTACTATATCAGTGGTAAGATTTAAAAGTTCAATGTCTTTTTATATTGATCAACACGAACAAACCAATTTAAAAATATTTATGAAGAGACTAACGTCACAGTGCCACCCCTGGCCCATATTTTGGAAGCATTGTTCTTGCTGTGGAGACGCTACATTATAAACGCTACATGTTTTAAGAATGAGGTCGATGTTATATTGACTGAAAGTATACATCAACCTTTGACTTCGCAATAGTTGATTACTTTTGTAGTTTAAACCATTCACATTCTTAGTTTTTTAAATTAAGCTCATGTGATCAAATGTGTGGCATATTTTTACAACCGTCTATTTTTTATATGCTTGTCGAAGAATTAAGGTCTAGACATTATCAACAGTCATTAAAAGATATTAAGTTAAATTAGTAACTCGGTTTCATTTCGAAGATAGTATATCTTTGCATAGATAATACGAACTGCAGATGTTACATGATCGAAAACATCGAATAATTTTAGTTACGTAAACATGTTTCAATTTAAAATTTGGTAAACTGCCAACGAACCTTATTGCATTCATTTTTTATTACTATAAAAGTCGTTTCATTTTATAGCCAGATATGTGATCAGTGATGGTATCCATTAATAGCGTCCGTTCCACCCCGTGTTGATTTTATACATATTTAAACCATTATCCACATTCAAAAGACTATAACTGGTAACTCCGAGGGTCTCATCTTAAAAAGGAGATCTTGGACTACTATAATACCCTCCGCAAAACGATTTAGCGTAGAGTATGTTTGAAGTAGTCCTTCTTCTACATAGTTTGTTCTGTTAGAGTCAGCTTACGACACTTACGATTCTTCCAAGTGGGAATCATAACACTGCATATTCCTACTAATAAAAATACTTCAAAGTTAATTTAAATAACAGCAGATAGTTATTCGTTGTTAAGTTTCTAGTTGCAATAACCTTACTCTCCATTGACATATCACATCTTTGCCTACAACTCGCTAAGAGTATGACCTCGCCATTTTCGTGGCTCACTTTGATTGAGATTACTTTTTAACATTTATTATTGACTAGCAAACCCACGCAACCTCGTTTGCGTCTCTTATTGCCCGTCGCGTGATAATTTTCCCCCGTTTTTGAATCATTTTTCATTGGTGCTCCTCTCCTATAGGTCTTAGCGTGATGATATATAGCCTATAGCCTTCCTCGATAAATGGGCTATGTAACACTGAAAGAATTTTTCATCGGACCAGTAGTTCCTGAGATTAGCGTGTTCAAACAAACAAACAAACAAACTCTTCAGCTTTATATATTAGTAAAGATATAGATTTTTCTAATGTAATGGCTAGTTAAAGTTGAAAGTTTTTTTTTAATATATTTATTCCCACAGAAGACTAATATAAAACGAAAAGCATTTCTGCTGTCGTGTTCTGTTGGTAAGTTGCGAGACCGGAGGCCCAATGATGCAGAAGCATCTCAATAGGCCGCCGCCATAGTGTACTTCACCATGCTGTATTGTTACATTGTCTGCATTCGCAACGTGTATGGTTACCACTACTCTTGGATTCTGCTTTTCATCAGAGTATAGTCATTTTGGTAGGCTCAAATATGTACCTAAAAAAGTATAAGTTTAACACAAATAAAACCGACTTCAAGGTTCGACTCGATTTCCCTTGGATGTCATCATCAGATATTAATGTCCTTATCATGGTACAACCGTTGGGACATCTCCTTTCCATTAAAAAAATAATCATCAAAATCGGTTCATAAACGATGAACTTATCCCCGAACACTTACACACATATATATATACGGTCGAATTGAGAAACCTCCTCCTTTTTTTGAAGTCGGATAAAAAATAAAAATGTTATTCGGGATTGTCCGAGATTGTGAGCCTCGCCACTTTGAAAACTAAATAGTGTAAGTATACCAAATCTCGCAGACTGAGTAAGTACACTGTATTGCAACCGCAAAATGTAACATTGTTGCACCACAGATATGTATAATGTTAATTGTATGTGAAACGAAACTTTGTACTTACCGTGTGATCATGTGATTCTTTTTGTTCACGTTATATTATACGGAATGTTCTAGCAATCTATACAAATAAATAAAATTGGAGTGTCTGTTTGTAATATTAAAATAACCGCTTTTAAATAAATGCATATGTATGTATACATGATACGTGTACCAAAATAACATTTTTTTAAATTTTATCCGTCAGTCTGTCTGTTTGTTCCCGTTAATCTCTGGAACAGCTGGACCGATTTTGACGGGACTTTCACTGGCAGGTAGCTGATGTTCCAGGTAGTAACTTGGCTACTTTTTTTTAGACTAGCTTTGTCCCGCGGCGTTATCCGCAGTTGTTGTACCGCAGGTAACACCGTGGGGCTCGGCTAGTACTTCAACCGACAAAATTACGATAAGCGCAATTAATTACTGATTTTCACAAATATACTAAGCTAGAATGAAAATGTTTAAAAATGTCTCGCAATGAAACTTAATCGTTGCCTATTATTTTATCATTTCAATTTGTTATTCAATTTATTTTTAACAAGTTCCTTAAGGAGCTTTATTACTTAGAGCTTTTATTGACCACCCTAGGTAGGTTATGGTCACCAAAGCGTGAGTTATGCTATGGTCTCAACTTAAAAGTCGTTCAATTCATGTAAGCTAAAACTACTCTTGTTTAGTAAATTATACTATACACATTTAATATACATTTTATACCTATCTATCATAGAATTAATAATTCAAAAGACTCAAGGGACGGAACTAGTGCGTATCATCTTTACTTGTTTTATGATCTGAGATCTTTCCTTTGTTTATTTGTCAAGTTACAGAAATGTCCTCTTTTTGTTAACGTTCTTTAATTTATATAAATAAATAAATAAATAAATATTTTGGACACCTAACACACAACGCCATCTAGTCCCAAGCTAAGCAGAGCTTGTGTTATGGGTACTAGACAACTGATATAAATACTTATATACTTTTTTTTTGTAAATACATACATATTATACATAGAAAACACCCAAACTCCGAAACAAATATTTGTAGATCATACAAACATTTGGTTCGACCCGGGAATCGAACCCGAGACCTCATGATTAGCAGTCGCACACGCCAACCGCTAGACCAACGAGGCAGTCAATATTTAACAACGTAACTTTTTTTATTGAGTACCTATAAGAAAAATTAATTATAATCGACACTGAACTCAGTGGTTATTATCAATAATTGAATCAAAGAAAAAAAATATTTATGAAATAATCTATAAGGAAATTAATTGGAAATTTAATTTAGTTTTGTTAATTTAGTTAAAACAATTTTATCCTGAACAAGGTGACCCACGCAACCTCGTTTGCGTCTCCTATTGCCCGTAGCTTGATAATTTTACCACGTTTTTGAAACACTCTCCATTGGTGCTCCGCTCCTATTGGTCTTAGAGTGATGATATATAGCCTATAACCTTCCTCGATAAATATACTATTTACACTGAAATATTTTTTCAAATCGGACCAACGGTTCCTGAGATTAGCGCGTTCAAACAAACAAACAAACAACTCTTCTTTAGATATTAGTATCGATAAGTCCCACCATAAAACAAAAATGTAATCTCTATATTTTTCTAAGAGTGATTTTTTAAAGACAACTGTTAAGGAATACATCTCGTGTAGCAGAGAACTTTACAATCATACATGACACTGACATAAAGAACACCTAGACACAGAACAACTATTTGTGAATCACACAAAGGTATGTTCCATTCCATGTGAGGTTTGAGCTCACAACACTCCGCGCAGTTGAAAGCGGCGGCGCCGGCGTGGCGACTGCTTCAACGACAAGGCCAACTGTGTAGTCAAAGTTACCTTTAAATTTTTTCACACAAGGAGAAACTGATATTATTGTGAACTAGCTGAGCCCCCCGATGTTTTCGTATATAGTAGCCTAAGTTACTCCTTATAATTTCATCAGCTATCTGCCAGTGAATGTCTCGTCAAATTCGGTCCAGATTACCCTATTAAATACTGTCAAAAACAATAAGGAAAGTAAACGAATGGACAGAGTGTAAATATACATAAATAGGTATATTGTGATATTAAGGATTCACATTCCGATAACATGATGTAATTTGACTATGTTTATTATTAATGCAATTTAATTTGTTACTTATATAATACTCATCTGTCATGAGTTCATGAAATAAACAAATTCGAAATGACCGGAAGACAACATCTATTCATTTCACAGTTTTTGCGTCTAATTTCAAAATGTTCTCTTCAACATTTTGATAGTCCATGTAACACAAAACATTCCTAATAAACATAGTGTAAATAAATATATAACATGACTAGCAGACCCACGCAACCTCGTTTGCGTCTCTTATTGCCCGTCGCGTGATAATTCTCCCCCGTTTTTGTAACATTTTTCATTGGTGCTCCTCTCCTATTGGTCTTAGCGTGATGATATATAGCCTATAGCCTTCCTCGATAAATGGGCTATCTAACACTGAAAGAATTTTTCAAATCGGACCAGTAGTTCCTGAGATTAGCGTGTTCAAACAAATAAACAAACTCTTCAGCTTTATATATTAGTATAGATATAGATAGAAGTATAGATTGATATTCATTATCATCATTAAGGGATCTTGTGATAATCAATAAATCTTACCAATTGTTTAATATTTGAATGTGATTTGTACATAACCCAAAAAGTTATTCATGGATTTACAGCACGAAAGGCATATTTCGACAACATTCGATTTTCTCATAGTTTGTGGTCACATTATTTATAGTAAAACATTAAGTTGTGCGTGATAAACTTCAATTACAAATAAACTAAGTGCCAGTATACTCCTACTTTAACTGCTCACATATTTAAGTTTATTTCATTTCAAGGTCTATGAAAGTGAAATGTCAAAATATTTGTTAGACTAGTTGATTGGACTAACCTAGACATAAGTTGGGAAAGGATTTTGACATTGAATTGTGTAAAAATGATTTTTTTCTTTCTGCCAATCCATTAGAATGCTTTTGCCTCTGTCATCTAATTTAATTACAACCCTACGTGTTTTAAAATAAACTGTAATTCGTCACTGGAAGTGAGCAAAGTTTTACTCATTTGTGTAGTAAGAAACGCAAACTCGTCATATAGGAAATTATTACGAGATTATAGTCATAGGAAGTCGACCACCTGTCTCCGTATCCTGAGAAGTAGGTAGTATGTTTGTATGTCAATATTTACTCACGAGTTGATTCATCGCCATAATGACCTACTGCATGTTGGTTCATTCGTTCATTGATTAATATTTTAAACGGAAGCGTATAATAAAACAGTCCAAAGGGTCGATTCGACATATTACGAGTTATGAATGACTCACGACTGATAACTTTGATTTTAACGTTAAATCATCAGAATTTTTATTCATGGCATTGCTTGATTACAAATAGTTTTTTAAGAATTGTTTTTATGATAACACTTAGGGATACAATTCAAAAATGAGAATTGTGATTGATTGTGAATTGAATGCTGAGATCCTGCCAATTGAATGAGAGATTTAGAGAATTAGAAACAGTGCAAACGAAATTAAATGAGAAAATATGTGTAGACTTTTACATGTGAAGAAATAATTTAAAACCAAGTGACAATCAGAGCAAAAATAATAGTAGCAATTGTCGAGTTCTTGACGACACTATTCGCAAGATAGTAAATATAAAGTAAATATGTTATTCGCAGGCAGCGGTAGGTCATGCACGCTGTACAAACATAAGTTGAGTCATTGTTGTCCCTTAGTTTTATCACCTTCGGTTTTGCAACTAAGATGACTAATTCAACCTGTAATATTCATTGTTTCGTGGAAAAAATATAGTAAAAGGTAGAAGATTAGTACATCCGACTGGGTTGTTCTGGACTACTTACAACTACCAATGCGGGAATAATACTATGTTAGATATATTATGTATGCTGCGTAGTGTGAGGTTTGCCTCCAGAGGCTTCATAAAATATATTACTAACAGTATATTAAGATTTTTACTTAGAGTACATAATTATCTAAACCTCTGTAGTCTGAAAACAGCTAACAATGTAGCGATTTCTTTTTGTAAGCAACAACCGTGAAAATCTTCTTTTTATTCCTTTTTTCTACCAATAAGACCATAATATATCTATAAAAGTCCCCCAGTTAGCACTTATAATAGCGTATGCTTTACGAATAATTCTTAATAACACCCATTAGTAAATGTCCAAGGTCATAATATAAATATTTGTTATACCGAGATGGTGGATTTCAATGTTAAATTTGTTTGATTTAAACGTATCTCTTACACGCTCTAAATGACGTGTTTAAAATAATGTATATCAAGTCCACAGATTTTTAAATATGTACATACTATTTTCATTAAATTATATCACAGTCTATGATAAACAATTCTACATGAGTCAAAACTTTAATAGGAATTTAAAACAATCGGATATTGTTTTCGTTTTATTCTGCGCATGATTTTGTTTTAACAATATCAATGACTAGTAATTGTTAGTAACAAACATTGTACAGACAGTAGGTCGATTGTTTGCAATGTTTATACTAATAATAAGTTTAATTTATGATTAGTAAATGTCTCGTATCTAAGTGAGTGGACATGCGGGCGGTTCCTGTCATTCGAACTTTATTTGACATGTAGATACCATAAATTAACATCCGCTTCCTTTACAAATACTTTTATCCGTACAAAACTATAAAATACGCAATCGGCATTTGGTACATGCATAGTCCACTTTTTATATTCTATCGTGCAGTACATATGATGAAAAAAAAAATATAAGCGATAAGAAAAGTATAAAAAAATATATATAAATAGTTTTGCAGAACTAAAGCTGCCGATAAAAGTTAGTTCATGAAATAACCCTATCACGCAATGCAATTACAAATAGATAGTATCAAAAGCAATAAGTAGGTGTAATTCTATTAACCTCGCCTATGAACCCCGTGTGAATTTTCAATTTGAAATATTATTTCATTACCTAGTTGGCTGAATGAAAGTGCGCGATAATGTAAATTCTAATTGTCGTAAACATGACGTGACTCCTATTCATTTTTGTCTCCCACGACGCCGGTGCGTTGTCATTTCACCTAATAAATTACTCTTATAAATAATCTTACGTTTAAATTTGAACTCTATTTATACACATAATTGTTTTACCTACTTTCACTTTAGCTTATCGTTGTTTTTAAAAACAATATTGTGAGTCATATATATTTAACGACTGTCAAATAACAATTGATACGGTTTTATTTGAATGTGGGTGTCTTAAAAACTGTAATATATGTAGGTACTAGAGAAGAATTACATTCAGACCTCATCTTTATTCATTATTACATTCATTACTGATAAATGTGTTTGTTAAATATAAGTAATATTTTATACTATTAAAAAGCAATTAATTATAAGTGGGTAGCAATGACGGTATGCCACATTTACTAAGTAGGTACCTACCTATTTAATTAAAGACATTGCAAAAACTTTAAATTGCAAGTATGTAAAAATTTAATTTGAAATTGCCTTCACAGTTTGTAGTACCTAACTGTTTACGAAAACAATTGTAAAAATATCTTTAAAAATCTTGTTTTGTGTATAATTTTATTTTGTAAATATATTCACATTTTGGAATCAAGTTTTACGAATTTATGTGTCTAGTTTATACGGAATTATATAACTTACATTCATACGGAGCTCTAACAACACGATGCGATGTCTGAATGAAATTCTGATATAAAGGTTAGCGGCTATGGCCCTGTGTTTGTTATTGAAGGTAATAACTTTTCACTATGTAGGTATAATAACATTTACGGGCTTAAACTTACTAAAATAAAGTAACAGAAATAGCTATGTAAGTCTGGTTTATTCAATTTGATTTCTTATATTTTTTAAAGAATAGTCAAAATCCTGCAATATGCTTTTTGAAAATAAATATGTTAAAGATCAGAAGTTAATTATTAAAACTCTTAATTCTAAACATTGAAAGCTATTTACAGATTCCCTTAATCGACACCGTTTTAGTAAAATAAATCGAAGTGCCTAGGTACTTATGTCTAGTCTATCCCACGTTCAAATTGTGTGACTTTTGACCTTTCCGTTTTTGGTTAAAAGCACGTCTTTCATTTTGTTTTTCGATCGTTTTAGATTTCCTTGCATACTCCAATATGTAAAAATATTTTTCCCTACACAAATTCCTAAGTAAATTGCGATCCATTCTGAGCTTAACTTTAATAAATATTTCATTCATAATACCTACTTAAAGTAAAAACATGACACTGGCCGTAATACAACTTTCTGCAAAGATGTGGTTCTATCCGATCCCTTTGGATCGAGTTTAATAAAATAATAAAAAACTTACTTGTTGAAGGTCTCCTCGTATTGTTTTATTTCTTTCCTGGAGAACTCGTGAAATTCGGTATAAACGTTTACGAATTTATATTTCGGTTTAACTTCTAGGCCCTCTTCTAGCTTCTCGTTGATCTCTTGTCTTCTAGAAAGAATACCACTGAGTTCTTCTGTAGCAGACATCGTGATTTACGCGCCAAAGAAAAGGTTATTTTTTTACTGAGACAGGTGAACGAGCGTCGCACTGCGAGAGGCTGTCTACAGCTGCGATCTTACAAACACTGGTCCGGTAGTAGTGAGTGCGGGCCGGCGCGCCACCAGTCAGTGCCTCGCACTCGCTCCCTCACATAATAATCAAGTCGCCGGGCACGAAACGAACGGATCGACGCACACATATTCCGCGCAACACTCAACGGCTTTGCGTCTGCCTAATCTTTCTGCAATCATTGTAGCTCCAGCGACAAATATTATTAAATGTCCTTACCTACTATCTTCACCAAAACGATCAATAGGTTCATTTCATAAGGTTTTAACATCTTGTCATTTGAGACCGTTATTAATTTTGGGGATTTAATAATACTCCACGAAACAGTTTATCTTTACCAATAACCTAGGTCTTTGGTATAAAAACGACATATTTTACATTAGTACAGAGTAATTTTACCTAACTCGGTTAAAAAAGGAGGGTAATGTGTTAACCAGTCTATACACTAATAAGAACCTACGTGGGAGAGCCACGCTTCGGCATGAATTACCCGGCTCGACCGGAGTGATACCACGGGCTCACAGAAAACCTTTGTGAAATAGCGCTTGTGCTGTGTTTCACCGAGTGAGTAAGGATACCGGGGGCCCATACCCCAACCCCTTCCCACATCCCTTTCCCCATCCCCAAAAGGTCAGCATCGCATTTATGACGCCTCTGGTGTTGCGGGTCCCATGGGCGGCGGTAATCGTTTACCATCAGGCCATACGTCTGCTCGTTTGCTAAATGTACGATTGTTGCTCTAGAGATATAATGTGTAGGCCGGTTATAAGGTGTCCTAAGTCCATCGATTGGTCTCAATGTTGTAAGTGTTAGAAAAGATATGAACAGTACAAGCTAGAATTTACAACTTTTTCATCATCAACAATATAGTCCCATTGCTGGTCCTATAATGTTCTGTATAACTGTCTACTGTCTTACATTATCTCATCAACATTCAATACAGTATCTCAGACTTCGGAAAATACTAGATTCACTTAAAGCATACATCCAGTTACATCGGCCCTCGCTGATAAATTAATATTAGGTACATATACTTTAACAACGCTAACCATGAAACTTGAAGTTTAAGGAAAACCGAAACAATAGAATACAAAACAGATACCCACGAGACTCAACACTAGGGATCCCCAAGGGGCCTCTACAACACTCTATAAATATCAAGACAAACAAGAATAACATACATACTATCATGTATGACCATTTAAAGTACTTTCAGAGTCAGAGCTTATAATAGGTCATAATCATATAAATATAATAGATTTATGCATTAACCTATGGCGTCACACTATTTGTGTAGTGATGGATTAAAAATACGGGGTGTGACCACTCCTATTCAATTAATCAAACTGTGAGTGTCTCTCTCCATGAAAATGAAGTAAAATCATTTATTTTTTTAGCAGATGAGTTCGGTCTTTCCTAACCGGATTCGCCCTGAGAAGAAATGAAACAGACTCAGGGAACATAGTCTTTTTAAAGTCCAGACAATCTTCTCAAAATTCAAAGGATATTCTATCACAAAACCAAAAAGCGATACTTATAATTCGAGTCAACTATTATATTTGGCAAATATAATAATTTAAAAAATGTCAATAACAGTTTAGATATTCAGCTATGGTATAGTAACCCTTTGTGGATAACTTAGATTTATTGGTATTCTTAATTATTATTATATTATTTAGAAGCTTAGTTAGCTTATTATTATTATAGAAGAACAACACTGCAAAGAGAAGGAAAACCAGAAATTAATTTCAAAACAACCCTCCCTTCTAAGCAAAGGTCTATGTCCAACTGCTGGAACAGTGGGCTATTAAGGATTGTTGACAATGTTGACAATTATTTCTGCTAATCTGAGAGCTAAATAATATGACCGTTGTCACCTAGAATATCATTTTCTTGTATTTTTTAATGAAAATATTGCCATACATATTAGAATATCAATCATCAACTAAACCGCTTAACTTCGTCTGCATTTTAGAGAGATCAAAAGGAATACATTTTTCACGTGTTTGCAGCATTTTTAAGCGACTTCAAAAAAAGGAGGCTTTTTGTATTCGAAAGGGTATGCTCCCGAGGCGTTCCCATTGCCACCATATCAGGATTTGATAATGGGATCCGTTTAGTTTTGGGCTACTGATCGAAAATGAGAAGACATGTATTTAAGTATTTTTGGATATTTTACCCCTGAGGAGGTATAATAGGGGCTGAAAGTAAGTACCAAAGTCCGTCAGTTTTAAGTTAAAAACATGAAACTACTTTTGGGCTACTGATTAAAAATTAGTAGATAGGTACGTATTTAAGCGTTTCTGTATATTCTACCCCTAAGGGGTAAAATAGAGGTTGACATGTCGTACAAAGGTTAGGTACGGTACGGTAGTTACGTACTACCATTACTGAACAGAAAATTACCCTACTGTACTACTACTTACATTAGCTTTATTACATCACAATTACGTATAAAATATAAATAAATTCTTGACCCAATACTTCTAACTATTAAAAAGCTACTGTTTAGAAACTTGCTATGACTTACTATTAAAGTGAATGCTATCTATATATACAAATAAATAAAATTGGAGTGTCTGTTTGTAATATTAAAATAACCGCATTTAAATAAAGGAATATGTATGTACACACGATATACACGATACATGTCACAAAATAACATTTTTTTAAATTTTTGTCTGTCTGTCTGTTTGTTTGTTCTGGGTAATCTCTGGAACGTCTGGTCCGATTATGACGGGACTTTCACTGGCAGGTAGCTGATAATCCAGGGAGTAATTTAGGCTACTTTTTTTTAACTTTGTCCAGCGGCGTTACCCGCAGTACAGTATTAACCACGGGTAATACCGCGGGGTTCAGCTAGTCCATAATAAATCAGACCATTGAAAGTAATATTCAAAGCACGCCTTGGTGAAGGCCTACGTCCAGCAGTGGACGTGGAGATGGTCATTAAAGTATTATATAACATAGCTGTATATGAAGAACCTAGTGGCAAAGATATCTGTTTAGGCAAGTGTTAAAGACGTAATTTTACAGTAGGTACCTACAAAATTTCATACAAATATCTCCGAGTCTGAGAGCAAATTTTATTTTAATCAGTCGCGATGAACTTTGACCTAGAATAACAACGCTACTGTAGTACTTACGTTTTTATTAAACGAATAAAATGGCGTCAACAAGAAATTTATTAAAGGAGTCCGAAATTATCCCTATGGAGGAAGTTAGGCGGACCAATGCGTCACAGTCTACAATTAAATTTATCAGGTTTGGAATATCTTTATTTAGATATGGTTTTTTTTTTTGTTTTAAATGTGTGTCATAATAACTGACATGCGTTTAACGTTCACTGTGTTTCGTAAACTTACCAACAGCTGATTGATATAAGGGGCAAATAATTTTATAGTTATTTCGTTTTGTGGAATTCCGATACCTTGCATCTTGTTTCAAGTACTCGTAGGTTGACATCCATATGCTAGTATTTTTTTGTCAGACAGCTGTTTAGAATCAAACATAAGGGACAACCTATATTTAAATATATAAGCTAACCTTTGTCTCATAAACGGGAAAAGTTTGACTGATCTTTTCTTAATATTTTTAACACTACGTGTAATTTCTAAGAAGCGAATGAACGGCGGCAAATTTGATTAATTCGAGTAGTAACATTGCAAGCATTTGGTGATTTATTATTTTATTTTAAACATTAGTTGAAAACATTTCGTAAGACCGTGTGTCTGATTGATTGCTTTGCCCTGGGATTGATTGCTTCAGATTATTTATATACTAGCTGTAGGCTCCGCCCGCGTGTATATCGGCTATCGCGGCAAATAATACAGCCTATGTGTTATTCTATATTACTGTAAAGTTTCATCCAAATTAGTTCAGTAGTTTTTGCGTGAAGTAGTAACAAACATACACACTCACAAACTTTCGCCTTTATATATTAGTGTGATGTATAGGTAGTTATTTCCTATTGTAATTAATTACGTTACTTGGAAACACTACAAATCTCAATTTTTAACGTCAACGTGAAAATTGTTAACATTGCTAGTTATAAGTTATAACGTAAATTATAAACTAGCCAAGCTAGCTAAGACTAAGACTAACTTTGTCCCGCGGCGTTACTCGCAGTACGACTATAATCGCAGGTAGCACCGCGGGGTTCAGCTAGTTTAAAACTACATATATTTTCTTAAAGCGGTTGTCTTTAATACCTTTACAACAACAGCAACTGCGGATAACGTCGGGGGGTAAAACTAGTCTAAACAAACCAGCCAAGTGCGAGTCGGACTTGCGCAACGAGGTTCCGTACAAACCTGTAGGTATATTATATGATGTAACGAAAAATTTATACTTTTCGCAATTTTTCCTTTATCTGTGCTATAAGACGTTTGTTTGAACACGCTACTACAGGAACTACTGGTCCGATTTGAAAAATTCTTTCAGTGATAGATAGCCCATTTATCGAGGAAGGCTATATATTATCACGCTAAGACCAATAGGAGAGGAGCACCATTGAAAAATGTTTCAAAAACGGGGGAAAATTATCACGCGACGGGCAATAATAGACGCAAACGAGGTTGCGTGGGTCTGCTAGTGTTAGTATAGATTAGTAGGAAGTAGCAACTGGATGGTGCTGTCCGAGAAAATAGTTTAGTTAGTGTTTGGTGTGATGCCTCCTTAATTTAAGAATATGAATATCATGTCATCATGTCATATTATATATCACCTCAAAAAGCATGAAACCTGTGTTGCCTATATACACCAGTAATGAACCACCTTTTTGACCTCAAGACATCAAGCTTAATCAAATGTTTCGATTAGAATTCCTGCCAAGATAATACACAAAGGGAATTCAGTAAAATTATTAGCTGCCTCGACAGACTTCATACTGTGTAAAGTTATTGCCCTGGCCACAGTTCAATAGACAATGTAAATAAGTGTTTTTTTAACCGACCTAAAAAAGGAGGAGGTTTCTCAATTCGACCGTATATACATATTTTTTTTTTTATGTGTGTTCGCGGATAACTTCGTTATTTATGATTTTGATGATTCTTTTTTTAATGGAAAGGCGATGTCCTAACGGTGGGACAATGATAAGGACATTAATATCTGATAATCGCATCCAAAAGAAATCGAGTCGAACCTTGAAGTCGGTTTTATTTTTGTTAAAATTGTACTTGTTTACTATTTTACTCGCAATTTTTAAGTTTTTTCTCGTCATAAGAACCTTAAATTCAAATTTGAAATTATAAAACTTAAGGTCATGTTGAAGGGAAAAACTCTTTTGGCTAGAATAAATCTTCTATCTTTTGATATTTTATTTTAGCCAAACTTAATGCAGACGTAACCTTTGAATGTAGATTACCTGCAAATGTCTAAACAATTGGCACAAAATGTGGTGTTCGTTGTGTCGTTAAGTTGAAATTTGATTTTATTAATTCCAATGGGCTTGTCTGATTTTGATTTGAATTGTAGTAAATTTGATAATTTCTTAGAAGCACGACAAGATCGAGTCGTCAGACTGACAGACTGAAAATTAATCCTTTAAGCTATAAACATTCCGTGTTTTTCTTATAGGTAGGTGTTAAAAAATATTGGACAGTTAATTTAAGCTGGACTATGCGTCGCGTGATTCCTCGTCTTTCAAGCGCAGAGTGGCAAAGCAGCGTGTAATCGTAGACGGTTGGAATAAGACACACCACCCCGCCCAAAACTTCGAATGGGTGTTGCCACACGTTAAAAAATGGTGGTTCATGGGATTTATCTTGATTGATAGTGTTGTAAGGGTAAGGCTCATGTGTTTGTTTGTCAACTTAATCTTATACATACTTAATCAAAAAAATTAAGAGCAATGTTATAATGCACAGTTAATACTATTTTATTTCGACGCTGATCATCTAATTACTGAAATTTATAACGGAGAAAAAAAAACAAAATAATATTTATTTTCGTAAAAACATGCTTAGATGCCTTCTTAAACACTTGCAACTCTGTGTGCATTAATAAATAACGGATCTACCACTAAGTCCACTAAGAGGTCATTGAACACTTATGCAAATTGTTATTTTCTTTATTTTATTATTCAACCTTACTTGTTTCCTGCGGCCTACTATAAATAATAATGAAACAAAGTAAATGTGTCAGTCGGGAGCATATTATCGAGAGTAGCGAGTAGCTCAAATCCAACTATACTTACTATACTATACTAATATTTTAAATTCGAAAGTGATTCTGTCTATATGTTACGCTTACGTGATAAAATCACTGAACTGATTTGGATGAATTTCGGTATAAAGATAAATTGGACCTTGGAGAAGAATATTTGTCGTGATAACCGACATACATGCTGCCAGAGCCGCGGGCAAAAGCTAAAGTGTTATAAAGTAACTGCTGGGTCCTCAGCATCAGAACTTATTACTGTTTGTTACACTGACTTTGTTACAATCTTATAATAGTCTCAGTAAGGCAGGGAAACAATGTAAAAAAGTCCAAGTGCTGTAAGCACTGGCTTAAAGCGTAATTGTTACATAGACGAGTAAATATATTATTATGCTTTTTCTACCTGTACTCTTTGATGCAATATGCTGAACTATGTCAATGGCAATGCCGTGAAGTGCGAACTGTGTGGGCTCGAACCAACCACAATCAATCTGGTAGTAAGCGGTAAGGTGCCTCAACCACTCCACCATCCGTACTCTGTAAAAGTTGTGTTACCCGCGGTTATCGTCGTACCGCGAGTAACGGGGGGCAACGTTAGTCTAAAATAGTAGCTTAAATTACTCCCTGGATCATTAGTTACCTGCCAGTGAAAGTCCCGTTCAAATCGGTCCAGTTCCAGAGATTACCCGGAAGAAACAGACAGACAGACAAAAAAATGTTTAAATACATTTTTAGCATATGCACCGTGTATACATATGCATTTAATAAAAAGCGGTTAGTTAAATATTACAAACAGACACTCCAATTTTATTTATTTGTATAGATAATATGTACTTATTTGTTCGTGTTTTACTACAGACCTGTGCACAAGTTTCCCTCGATTTTCTGGTATTTTATAAGATTCCATCTAGGTGACGACCAAACCATACATTTCGATAAAAAAAAAATAAAACAAAAAAAATACCGAAAGCTTGTAACTAACATAAAGAAGGATTGAGAACCTTTTTTTTGTCAGGTCTACAAGATGTTGAGGGTCCTCGAATTCTTTTAGAGAATAGTCACTAAAAACTTCGAGGACCCTCGAGAACTCCTAGATAGCTTGGACACTGAAATTAAAAACTGTGCTAGTAATTCCGTATTATTGAATACAATTATACTTTATACACATTATATTATTTATTAGTTGTAAGCTTAAGCGGAGTTGGAAAGACTGACAGAAATATTCAAGAACATTATGAGAAAGGATGTACTAACAGTAATTGTATTATAAAGGCTATTTGGAACACTGGTGACATAACTAGTATTTAAACTGCTAAAGATATTACCTACTGAAATAATATAATCGGTGGTCTTCTATTGCAGTTTACTGACAGAAAGGAAAGTACAAGTACATAATTATGTAAGGAGTGGAAGCAAGTGGAGGTCTAATGTCCTGGCCTATCCAGCCCACTTAGCCAAGTTGCAAGTGTTTCGTATCGATTCTCTTTCTACAATCGCTAATGCTTTCTCTATTATTATTGGCTACTAGGTTTTGCACGCTGCTTCGCTCACGCAGACTTTCATCCCCTGATCCCCTGAGGAAAGGAAATTTTTGAAATTTCAAAATTTCCTTTCTTTTTTGAAATTTCAAAATTTCCTTTCTTAGAGCTCACTTACGTTGTGCAATGACACAGTATACTATATTTCGTCAGTGCGTTGTGTAAAATTTCAAGATTTTAGGTTCAGCGGTTTGGGCTGTACGTTGATCTCTCTCTATGTCAGTCACCTTCCTCTTTTATAAATATACTTTGCATTGAGAAACGTCATTCTCCTACATTTGTGGGTCTTTTTTAAGTTTACGTTTGTAGAATTTCAATTTTCCTAGGCAGAATAGAGAAAGTCGTTAAGTCATGTAGGTATCATGTATGTATAGTAGATATTACGTATATATGTTTTGATGACTTAAAAAGTACAATAAACTTATATCCATATTATTCAACAACGATAAAAACTCACCCTTTATTCTTGATTGATGTTAAACACACCCAAATTTAGGTATTTCTAACCCCAATGGAAAACTATATGTCACAATAATATGTTTCGCATGTGTGGTCCTTGGAGACAAGAATGACATGCTAGTTTTCCTACTGCACCTACAAGGTATTTTAACATTCTTAATTAATTTGAAATAATAACATAAAGCTAGTCATCATATTTTTAATGGAATTAAGTAATTAAATAGTTTCTGTTTAAAAAGTCTCTCTTGGGAATGATGGTGCACTTTTGGTTATAAACTTTGAACTTGTGTGATATTAACAGAAAAAATAGACAGAAGATTGTTTGCTTGTGGAGCGTGTTTTTTCCTGCAAGCCTTATTTCCCAAAACAGGTTGGAACCAGCTTTAAGTTTACTACGATAACGACTTAACTTTGATATTTCTGGCGTAGTTATTGCCATGAGACCTCAACCACTTGAGTAATGAGCGATATCGAAGTTCTGTAGAAATATTTTCTGTTGTTGGACCTTTTAGAGCTTCAACTACCCCTAACGACTGTTAGAGATTAATATGACCGTGACCGACCACTTTTTTATGTATGGCCCTGCTAAAATGACTACTCTGCCTAATGGAAAGCATAAACAGGATCCAAGAGTGGTGGTCACCATACTCATTGGGAATGCAGACAATGCAACAATGCAGTATGGTGACCCACACCATAGCGGCCTAGTGATGCATTTGCATCGTTGGGCCTCCGCTCTCGCACTCACCATCGAAATACGACAGCACTTGTATAAAACTTAACGTGTGCTCCGAGACTGGGAGGTGTCTCAATGTATTAATAATGGTCTCCCATCCAAAGCTTAACCTTGAAATGTGTTAACTTACTCGGTCACCACTTAGCTATGAGCCCCTCTCTTTTGTTCATGCAGCATGCGAGTATCAGATTTTCAAAATAGCTGTCAGTCTTTTAACATTGAATTTACAAATAGTTACCGTTCGGTAAGCGGTCATTTCGTAATATCCATCTTATCAGTAGAAACATGAAAATGAAAGGAAACATTTCGTATTCAAATGTACATTATGTAGATGTATTACAGCCATCACTCGTAGTAATATGTTCTGCATCAGATTTAACTAGTCTGATGTTCGTTTCAAAACCAACAGTTTCTTTTTTTAAAAATCAAATGTAGCTTAAATTAACGTGTCAGTAAAAAACAAGCGACAAATATTTTGAGAAGAGTTAAATTATTTTATTATTACTCTGTTAGAAGAGGTGGTACCAGGCTTCTAAATTTTTAAATTGATGTATTGATTTCCTATAAGTCTACTATTGACAACTACTGATTTAAATCCTAACCCTATTAGTGCATAACAGCATTATCAAGCCGTAAGTAAAATTTTACAACTGAGGCAGATGTTCAAACTACTCCCTCACTCAATTATATTTGTATACTAGCTGTCCCGGCAAACGTCGTTTTGCCACAACTACTAATAAATTAAAAATTAATTTAAAAAACATTGTCCAGCGGACAAAATTGTGAATCTAAACCATTCCCAGATCCCCTTGAACACACACAAAAAATTTCATCAAAATCGGTCCAGTCGTTTGAGAGAAGTTCAGTGACATACACACTCACAGAAGAATTATATATTTGTATATAACTTAAAAAGACTATTCAACAACAAATATAACAGATTAGTCAGTTGTGTTTAAATTTAATTTCGTAATTGGCAAATATGCGTCCTATGGGAAAACACTTTCATAATAATAGCAAGCCCAAACTAACAAGTGACTTTTTTTAACGTATTCGGTATAGTCCTATCTGGACATCATGTGGACACACTCGAGGTACAACTGCTCATCGATTCACTACAATTGTTCTATAAATTAAATGATAGATTAGATCAAAATAATATTTCCACAGTTCCGATAGCCACGTTATAATCGACACCATGGAGAAAGAGCAAAATATAATCAATGAAGTAGTGAAAAAGAGAAGAGGAAAACGAAGCATCATCAAAGATTACTTGATAGATTTTACGGCCAATTCCAATCTTCATGGGCTTAAATATATCGGCGAGACAAATAGAACCTGGATTGAAAAGTAAGTAACTCACATTACTGCCTGCCTCATTGGTCTAATGGCTGACGTATGCGACTGCCAATCAAGAGGTCTCTGGTTCGAATCCCGGGTCGGGTTAAAAGTGTTATTGAGTTTTTCTGATTATAAAAATACTAAATAACAGCTCGGAGTTTGGAAGTTGGGGTCTGACTGAACCCCGTGCCTCGGAGAGCACGTAAAGTTGCGGTTATGCGCCTGATCTCTCCCTGATCGTGTCGGTTAACCATCCCATCGGATTACGAGACAGAGGGAACAGAGAGTGCACCTGTGTTTGCGCACTATAATATCTCCTGTGTAGTTGGCTGGTCTCTGTTGGGACTGGCCGCAGTGGCCGTTATCGGCTAGGCGAACATTAACTTACATTAATATAATCCGTTGTATTATATCCTTCTATTAATTAAAACATAATATTTTCTCTGTTATAGGATATTTTGGCTGTTTATGTTTATTTGTTGCGTAGTTCTTTGTTCTGGATTAATTAGAAAAGTGTATATAAAATGGAACGAGAGTCCAGTCATAGTCAGTTTTGCTGAAAATCCGACTCCGGTATGGCAAATACCCTATCCAGCTGTCACTGTATGCTTCGAAACCAAAGCTATGCAAAGAAAATTTAATTTTACGGAGTATTTTCATTTATATACGGATAACAAAGATAATCTTACAGATTACGAGTAAGAACCTTTTGAATACCTATTTTAATAATTTTGTTAAACAATATTTGTTGTGATTCATCGTTGGAATGTTTTTCTTTAAAGGAAATTTTTACTTGAAGATATATCTATGGTTTGTGATGACCATTTGGCGCCAACTAATGGACGAAAATTTGCATCCGGGTTCGATACAGTGGAAAATATAAAGTCGGTTAGTGAATATATTTTTAAGTAGGTAGTAATCTACATTATTCATCATTATTCACTCTTAGATTTAGATTTTTTATTACAAACCTAACCTGCTCATTAACTTTTAAGAAATATTTGAACGTCCCTAAAACTTAGTTTTTAAGGAGTTCTTTTTATGCTTCACTTTACGAGTTAATAATAATAATTAATTGTATTTATATCTGCACCGATTGAGTTAATATTTAACACGATAACACGCGTCATGGATGGTTTTATGTATTTATGTGACCTAGTCTTGCTGAAGCTTGTTGCAGTACTGTACCAAATAATTTATTATCTTAGACCAAATGTAAACTTCAATTTATGATGTAAATAATTCATACAGGTTTCGCCAAATCTCACTGACGTTTTCTTTGGTTGTAAATGGAAAGATATCCCGAGCCAAAATTGTTCAGACCTATTTTCCCCTATTTTGACCGAAGAAGGACTCTGCTATACATTTAACACGTTGGGAGCTGACGAAATGTTCAGAATAGAGAAGTAAATACATCATTATTAACCGACTTCATTTATTTTTACATTAGTCTCTGAAATAAACATTAATTAATCTTTAAAATTTATTTAGCTTACACGGGGATTACCCGTATTTGGAACACGAAAACACAGCTGAATCTTGGAGTTTGGAAGAGGGCTACGAACCAGGGACGCCAATAGAAACATACCCACACCGAGGCTCGGTAAGAATTAATCTGGTCATACATTGTTTTTCTTATATCTCAATCCGTCTCCGGCCTTTCGATGTGTTTTACATGATAAAGAATTCACGAAAAAAAGATCGAATTATTCTTGAATTTTTTTTTTTATTTAAAACTTACTCTTTTCTTTTTTATTTGACAATTGTGAATATAAAAATAATTTTTAAATAAGAAAAAACCGAAAAAGGTCTTGGAGGACCTTTTTCGGTTACGAGAGCTAAACTAAGCTAAGGGAGAGAATGCACGCATGACATTATTCACGATAATACCAATACCACTTTTGTTCTAAGAACTTGTCTAGAAAACGTCACCTCACTGTCTTTATAGTGCCATTCCCTTTCATCTGATTCCGTATTCGTGAACCGAGAGTGACAGAAACCCACAGTGAAAAGTTAACCATTCACGCTTTTCCGTGTCGCGTCATTTATACAAATAAATGAAACTGAAGTGTCTGTTTGTGATTTCGGTATAAGTATATACGGTACTTACACTAAAAATAATTTTTTATCATCTTTGTCTGTTTATTCCGTGTAATCTCGGCAACGGCTATACCGATTTTAATGGGACTACTTTTTAACCGACTTCCAAAAGGAGGAGATTCTCAATTTGATTTGTATTTTTTTTAAACTAACTTGCCCCAAAGCGTTACCTGCCTATACAACAATAACAGCGGGTAACACCGCGGGGTTCAGCAAGTAAATAATAAAATTTTACAGGGATATGGCGTCAAATCTGGTTTAACGTTCTTGTTGCAAGCCAAAGAGGTCGACTTGGATTATCTTTGCCGCGGTCCTGTTCAAGGATTTAAGGTGATTAACTAAATTAATCATTATACTACCATCATAACTGTAATATAACATTATTTTATAGTTTCTTACGTTTCCTGTAATGTGTTTTAGATATTGTTACACAATCCGGCAGAATTACCCAGACTTTCACAACAGTACTTCCGATCGCCTCTATCGCAAGAAGTAGTTGTAGCAGTGAAACCTAAAATGATGACTACTTCCGAAGGCCTTCGACCTTATAACCCAACCAGGAAAGTATACGTTCCCTTAATCTTTATTACAGAAGGAAACTACCTACTGGTGCAGAAACCGATAATTTTATAGACACTCGCTATAATAAACACATAACCTGAAACAACTATCAATACTTACTGATTCTGCGTCTTACTGTACAAGTTTGTGTAAAGACGTAATACTTACGAAGATTTTAATATTACTAAATGATGATGTGATTGCAAAGACTTAAAACCTTAATTACTTTCAATAAAAATTATTATTACTTAAAAATATTTTTGATATTTGTAATTTGGAAAGCAATTGTACTATAATGCATTGAGTGGAGGCTCCTAATTATTTTAGAAATGTGTTCATTAATATTTTTCTTACAAATGTTCCAAAAAATAATTTATTTATAAATCGTATGGCACAAAAAGATAGAAAACTAAATGTAAATCACTTTCAATGCTAAGTAGGGATAACTTTGATAGGCGGTTTTGTCCCATAGTAGTTCTAAGTCTATTTTTTACAATTTTCGTTTTTGAAAATAAACGCTCTCCATTGCAATTTGACAGTGTAATTTCGATGTTTGGCAATGTAGCTCAGAATTTTTTGTTTTTCAAGAACTTGAAATAGAACAGCTGCTTAGATATGTCTTATTGAAACTCTGTTTTGTGTAACTTAATCAAAGATACAAATTAAACCAACTCATTACCAAGACTAGGTTCTAAATCATCTATTTATACTTTTACTAATTCATCTGCTGCAGCATACAAATTTGCATCATCCATCTCCTCCAAGTGTATCGTATGCATGCAATCTTTCAGTAAGAGAAACTGAGCTGATCGATCATTGGGATAAAGCCTGACACTTTAAATTTATCTTTTGGTGACAAATTAGCGTCTTGTGCTTTCATATAAATAATCGAGCGAATCCAACCTCACATTTCTAGTTTTAGTGCGAGATTGTACGTACTGGTCAGTACTTAATATACCTTAAGTAGCTCCTACGTATTCAACAAGCTCACCTCTTTTGGATTCAAGAAATAATATCAGTGATTTCATTACATACATTGCAAACTCAAGAGTTATCTTCGGGTCCTGCAAGATCTTGTTTGTAGCGTTAAATTGCTCCAAAATGTCGTTCCAAAAGATGGCAAATAGAGTGGTTTCGAGACTACTCATCTTCTCCAGAAGATGTGTTGCTTCAATTTTCACGATATCTTTTTGCTCCTTACCACAAGATATACTGGTAACTGCTTCTTTGATTTCAGAATAACCGTTGACAATAGATTTAGTATCTTCAGCTCGATAAGACCCTCTCTTGTGGAGGCCCTGGGCAGTTGCCTCGATTGCCCTACCTTAAATCCGACCCTGATGACACTTAAACACCTTTTAATATTTGCGCGGTTTACAAAGAGCTTCTATAATGATTATAATGGTGCAAATCATAATAACATGCTTGTTGGTTCTGGGCTGATTTTCGGCGATGTGCTTTACATCTGAAAGTACCCAGAAATACTATGTTATTGTAGATCTTGATATTGTATATACTATGGGTATCCTCCATTATGTGTTAAAATAGATGAAATAAGGTAAAAAGCCCACACTCCTAGCGGACACCTTTGTTGTCGTAACCTGATCTAAGTGTCAAGAGTCAAGTAATCACGAAACGATGAAGACGGTTATTTTATTCTAAAGGCCTGTATTCACTTTGAATAGTGCGAGTGCAGATGTGAAGTGCAGGTCATCAATCTTACACCTGCACTTCACACCTTAAGCACAGGCCTTAAGTACAAGTAGGTACCAATACCATTCTGTTTTATCCGTAATGATGACTGTGAAGGGTTTACACTTAAACACCTGGTGATATTTCTGCGAATTACAAAGAACTTCGATAATGATTACCTAGTTTAATAAGAGGTAACAAAAAAAAAGTCTAACTTTTACTTTTGTTCATAGGCGACAATGCTATTTTCCAAGCGAGCGCTATCTCCAATACTTTAAAGTGTACACTCAGGCTAACTGCGAGATGGAGTGCCTCTCCAATTTTACTTACACTCGATGTGGCTGTGTACATTTCGGTATGCCCTGTAAGTATATACAAAACCAAAACATATAATTTTACTTGCTCTGACTAATAGATTAATCAACGTAAATGACACAGGAGTTTTTAGGCGTTAACGATTGTAGAAAGAAGAACGCTTGCAACTTGGCTAGGGGGGCAGCCAGATCATAAACCGTTGAAGCTACAAACTTTAATGTTGTGTGAAGCACCAGCAAGCGCTGAGTTTTATGTAATAGCACTTTGTGTGATCTACAAATTATGTTTTGAAACTAGGTGTTCTTTGTATCACCGTGTCATGTACATTTGTAAAAAGGTTTTAAAAAGGATATTATTAATATTTGCATAAACAGCAAATATCATTGACTGCACGGTTGGCCTAGTGGTTTAGGCGGTCGCCAGGCCTCTCTCTACTGCGCCAAGTGTTGTGGGTTCAAATCCCACATGGGACAACACTTTGTGTGATCCACAAATTGTTGCTCTAAGTCTGGGTGTTCTGTGTGTCCGTTTAATGCATGTTTGTAAAGGATGTTGTTCCCCCGCAACACAGGATGTATATTCCTAAAGAGGGAGATGTCTTTTAAAAATAAAAACGTAAACTACACGCATTGATTAAAAACCCTAATCATTTATTGTATCTCTTTAGCTGTCGCGTAATATTTCGTAACTGGTGAACGTCTCATATGTTCCAGATGGGCCCAATATGGAGGTGTGCAATGCGGGTAGTAGAGAATGTGTAAAAAAAGCTCAGAGTAAGTCGGCCATCTGTAAATTAACAACCAATCGAACTGTCAATTTAGGACGGTTCTTTACTTTATTGAGAAAGAAAGATCAATTTAAATGTTTAAATTATATAAGAGAATATTGGCATTCCTCTGTATTTTTTTTTAAAACTTTCACATGCTTGAATTACAAATAGGTACTTTTGTAAGCAAGCTTCTTATGAAATCGTTTGTGCAAATCTATCTATTTCCGTAAATTTCAACAAAACACTATTTATTACTTAGGTTACGTTAATTGAATGTACGCAATGTACACAGATTACAAATTACTTTTACTGTTTTAATGCTTATGAATTTATTTCTAAGAGTCTAATATGCAATCATAATAAAGACTATTACACTTTTTTTAAAGTTAATTTTAAATATTAAAAATATTAAGCACTGAATTTTCTATCCCTGCCACCTGAAGTAGGTTAACTCAAGTCCCGTGATTAAAGGCAGGTCCTGACATCATCGCATTTAACGCGACTTACTGTCAACGTTAACCTGTATTTGCTTCGTGCTTTAATGGTTAGTGAACCTGGCCGCTAAGTCAAAGGTCGTGATTCGTTTCCCACCTAGAACTAATCTTTGTTTAATGAACATAATCATTTGTTCTGTATCTGGATATAAGTAATCTTTAATAAGTATGTATTTAGAAATATATAAGTATGTTAATCAGTAATCTGATTAAAATAGTACAGGCTTTGCCTAATTTGGGATTATCGGAGAGTTCCTTTGCCAGTATTCTTCTTATAAGGCTCTACGCATTTTGAAAACTGGAAGTTATGGATCGACACAAATAAGCAGTAGATTTTAGTGTTTTCATCTAATTTATCTTGACAATCCAGCACAATCTGTGTCTGTTGTCTGTCTGTTTGTGTCGATCTATAAATTTTAACTGTTGCTTGAATTTAACGATCATAAATGTCACTTAAGTGTCTTAATTTAATAAATGATTTTGAATTTAATAAGACTGCTGAATGTGAGATGTGTGAGCATATATTACAATTATTATTATTATTATAAGTATCGCTTTATAAGGAAGTTTTGGGTTCTAATGGATATATTCTAATGAAAATATTATTTTACTTAGTGGAACTGGTGACTATCGCAATTCAATCTCGGTTGAACAGTATGAACCCAAACAAAAACAATGACTCGGAGTCTTTAGGAGAAGCCTTCAAAGTATCTGCTCGATGCCAGTGCCTACCAGCTTGTACGTCTATAGAGTATGAGGCAGAAACATCACAGGCTGACTACGACTGGAAAGCTATTTATAGAGTTTATAAATTAAACATCACCGAAGATTTAGAAGAGTAAGTACTAAATTGATTAAAATAAATGCAATTATTTGTACTAATCCTCCGACACATTTACAATTTTGAAACTACCTACATTTTATAGTCCACATTGTTCTACAAATTGCGTGGTATGTTATCCCGGTCCTACGCTCAAAAGTTTTTTGTCCCTGCTAAGTGCTACCCCTGTTAACTACCACAATCGAACATTTTTGTATGGTGAAATGTGGGCCCCCCTTCAAAATGAAGCCACTCACGAAAAATTTGCTTGATAGTAATAGCTTGTAAAATTGGTTCCGGACTATTAATACTAAATTATCCTAAAAACTAACCATAATCAAAACAATATTCTTCAAGGATTGGACCAAATTGACATGGGACCACAAAAGCACCAGCTTTCAAATTAAAAAAAAAATTTAAATTGGTTCACCCAGTCGAAAGTGAGTTCTTTTTTTAAGTAGGTTAAAAAAAGTTAACAGAGGACGTGCATTGCTGCTAATATGATTAATTAATTTCACAATTGCACAACTGATGTATTTTTTAATCACTAGTTCCACTTTAAACGCATTTAAAAATAATGGAACTAGGTCACTGAATGATATTTAAGTCAATTTAATTTCTTTACATACATATATGTACGTAAAGAAATAAAATTTAGTTACATACACAATTTGTATTTATCTAATAGTGAGTAAGATGCATTAAAATAATGTAAGACGAAAGTCTTCTATGTTATAAAAATATGCGTTGTTTTCATTAGTTTGAATCAGATTTGAATGAATAAACGCGTCTTATCGAGTCTTATGAAAAAAAAGATGTATAAAAAGTATAATTTTGCTTTCACACACGAGTGATTTAAAGTTAACGAACTCACAAAAATAAACCTTTCGGTCAATACCTTGTGCAAAATGCTGTAAATAAAATGTTATGTTCAATTACTTTCTTTGCTGAACCGGAATTTAAATATCCACCAGACTACAGACAAACTCCTTATCTACATAATTATTTAATTTTAATTGTACTGCAAACTGCAACATATGCAACGAAGAAAAAGACGACCTAAAGTTTGCGAATCTGCTTAACCAAATATTTTATTCAGGTTTTTAGAAGTACGTTAGGGTCGTGGTACTGCATTTACATTAAATAGATAAACTCCTAATACAAAAATTAATATTGATACGTTAAAAAGAACTAAGCTAGGAAGGCCTTCCGAGATTAATCAATTTGTTTATTTTTTTCAGTTTATTATACTCCCGAGTGATGGTTTTCTTTAAAGAAGCTCAGTTCATAACATCCCGTCGTTCAGAATTATATGGACAAACGGACTTCCTCGCCAATTGCGGTGGATTACTTGGACTTTTTATGGGCTTCTCCATCCTCAGCGTCATTGAAATAATATACTTCTTAACCCTGAGGTAATTTATTAATAACATTGTATCTGATAGTGTGTATGTGTGTATTTTAATACTTTGTTCAATTAAAAATAAGTCTTCCGTTAGAGGATACGTTATTTAATTAACAAACAATCTCAACATCAATTGAAACAATTTTAGGTGCTTTTAATTTTAGTATGTTAATTTGATGTTGTTAGAACAGTGTCGTTATCAAAGTTATAGTATATCAACGATATATTGTCACTATGCATATCATTGTCAACAGATTTTAGAAGCTCACTTCTAGACAAGGTCATCTCCTTGGAAGATTTACCCACTATACCAGCCAGCGGTTTGGTAAAGGCACAGGGTTTGTGTCAAATTTTCCTTCTCCTTGCAGTGGTGATGTCCTGTGTTTTATTTGCTTACGACACCCAAAGATGAATAGAATTTTTTCACGCGAACTTTTTATCAATAAATATTTCTTAAAAAAAATTGCTGTCATTTCTATGAACGATGCCACAAGTAAGAATATATATATATACCATAACCTTTTACTAATAACTTTACGCTTTTATGACAGATTATGGTTTGTGCTCTCGCGTCGACAGAAGAAAATAGATCTGAAAAGAGCATCTATCGCCGATGGCAGTATCTACAAAGGAAAGTTGGTCGATTGAAATAAAAAAGTTGACTTGACTTAATACCACGTTAAATGTAACATTTTATTATCTTTTCAATTTTAAATGTGGCTTATACATTTCATACTTAAATTATTACACTCACTTTTGATATAATTTTAAGTTAAGAACATAATTTAAATGTTTAAATGCAAGTAAAAGATGTACATCACACCTTGTTTTATTTACACGGTACTTGGACCACTGGGTTTCTTCTTCGGAGCATAACCAATCCTGTTATGTATTTCTTCAGTTTTGGTTCCTCCAGCCGAGGATTTAGGTGGTATGTCTTCCTGCATTTCGTGTGTTGTGCTGGAATTGCTACCTTGGTCTCGACGAAAGTTTTCATATTCTTGTAAATCGTCGAGTTTCAAAACAATTTCTGTCAATGGTCTTCGGATCATTTTGGTTGAGTAACTGCAAAAGATAAAAAGGAATATTTAAAATGGGATAAAGCAGCGGGCCCTAACCTAATTCATTACACAAACCCTCAAGGATCTCTGATTAAAAATAACTCAGTCTGTCTGATATGCTCTCACAGTTAAACCGCTGCACCGATTTCAATGAGATACCTACATTGACAATTTTTTATGTATCTTTATGCTATGTAGCCACCTATGTAAAGAGTACTTTACCCTGATGACCGCCACACATGTGGGCCAAGCCGCCGAGTAAAGCTAGTCTTCTATAATGTGCTTCTGGAGTCCTCTCTGCTCACAAATTGAGTTACATCCCGAGATGACCACGTTCAGTCCGGGGGCAGGACACAAAGCATCTCGCCCTAGACGACACCCCCGGGCCACACCGGATACGTGACTGTCTCAGGTTGTTTGCAGCGGTCACATCGCGGCATCGCCCTAAGATACCGCTCTGCGAACTCCTTCTGAACCATAACATCCTCACAGAAGGAGACCGCACCGTCCCACCCAATGTTCTAGTACCTAATGTGTGACCTTCTATATGATGATAGTTGTAATTAACATTTCTTACTTAACGCGTGTAACAATTCAACGGATACGGTTCAAAGGTACCAAATATAAACTAACGTTAAACAAATGAGAATTAGGCCATGTTCAGATGATGAGCGCTCAACAAGCGTTTTGTTAAAGCGCGTTTACAACTACATTGTGATTTCATTCCATAAACCCGCGTTAGCATGTGTAGGTACTCCTAGAATGAAATTACATGTAGTTGTAAACGCGCGTTAATAAAACGCGTGTTGAGCGCTCATCATCTAAACATGACTTATAACATACTGGTCCCCAGCAAAGATACTGGTCCCTCAAGAAAATAACCTTTACAAATAAATAAAATTGGAGTGTCTGTTTGTAATATTAAAATAACAGCTTTTTAATCAATGCATATGTACGATACATATACCAAAAATGTACTTAAAAATTTATTGTCTGTCTGTCTGTTTGTTCCGGATAATCTCTGGAACTGCTGGACAGATTTTGACGGGACTTTCACTGGCAGGTAGCTGATGATCCAGGGAGTAACTTAGGCTACTTTTTCGACTAACTTTGTTCCGTGTTTTTACTCGCGGTACAACAATAACCGCGGGTAACACCGCGGGGTTCAGCTAGTCTATACAAATAAATAAAATTGTAGTGTCTGTTTGTAATATTAAAATAACAGCTTTTTAATCAGTGCATATGTATGTATACACGACACATATACATAAAATGTAGTTAAAATTTTTTTTGTCTGTCTGTCTGTCTGTCTGTAAGCCGGATCATCAGCTACCTGCCAGTGAAAGTCCCGTCAAAATCCGTCCAGCCGTTCCAGAGATTACCCGGAACAAACAGACAGACAGACAGACAGACAGACAAAAATTTTTTTAACTACATTTTTGGTATATGTACCGTGTATACATACATATGCATTTAGTAAAAAGCGGTTATTTTAATATTACAAACAGACACTCCAATTTTATTAATTTGTATAGATTTAATAGAACTATTCATTTGATTGATGACTAGCATGTGCTCGTAATATAATTTGTGAGTGGGTAGGTGTAGGTACCCACATGTTTTGTGAAACATTATTATTAGGTGTTTGTAGCATTCCCAAGAGTGCCATCCCAACGATTCCTATCCATTTACCTGAAGTAGAATAATAATGTTCACGTAGTAATAAATGATTTCGTGCAAACAACTTTAACATTATTGTAAAGTTTTTATTCAAAAGCCCAAAAGAACAATAGAAAGTTCCTCATAATCTACTTAATCTATATCTATACTAATAATATAAAGCTGAAGAGTTTGTTTGTTTGGACGCGCTAATCTCAGGAACTACTGGTCCGATTTGAAAAAATTTTTCAGTGTTAGATAGCCCATTTATTGGCTATAGGCTATATATATATTATCTCGCTAAACTCTACAGGAACGGTGCACCAATGAAGAGTGTTACAAAAACGTGAGAAAATTATCGGTACGCTGCGAAACCGCTATATTGACATATCTGTCTCAGATTTTTTTTTTAATTTTTTTTTCGAGTCGGACCAGCGATTCCTGAGATTAACGCGTTCAAACAAATAAACAAACTCTTCAGCTTTATATATTAGTATAGATATATAATATAGATTAGTAATTTGTAATATTAGTAATTAGTATAGAAATATAGATTAAACCCGATCGTTTAGAAAGTTTAAAGAAAGTTTAAAGCCTTCATTTATTTCATCTACCAAGGTAATTTAAATAAAAAAAAATACTAATAAATACATTGTGCGTACAATAAAAAATACATGTCACAATTGTAGTAATAAAAGTGACAACTGCTGATTGAAAAGTTTCTGAACGTAAATATTCCAAAAAATATAAATTTCATGAACGCATTATATTCCAAGCGGTTGGTAGTTCTGTTTAATTCATAGTGATGCGCTGTTCATGTCGTTCTGAACAGAAAGACAACTTTTCTATTGACGTTCATGATAAAACGAAAAGCTACATTTTGATAGTCTTTATCAAAACGCAGAATACAATTTACAACAAATTTTAAAAACAGAATTTCTGCTATGCACAACACAATACCTTCCTCACACATTTTACCAAAAAAGTTAGTATTAAGTTTTATGACTACTGCTAGTGGTAATAAAGTGGCCAATTGTGAGTTAGACTAGTGCATTAAGGGTTCTGAAGCAGCAAGTAACATAATCTATTTTCTTTTATATATTTGAGTTGATTGAATGAAAGGTTGATTGCGGTTTACGATTTATGACGTTTTAAAAAAAAACTACTTACTAGATCTCGTTCAAACCAATTTTCTGTGGAAGTTTGCATTATAATGTACATCATATATTTTTATAGTTTTATCATTCTCTTATTTTAGAAGTTACAGGCGGGGAACACATATTACCACTTTGGAAGTGTCTCAACTATTCAGTTTAGAAGAAAATTATATTAGAAACCTCAATATCATTTTAGAAAGGCCTATACATAGATACTTATGGGTTTGACAAAAAAAAATTTTGTGTTTCAGTTCTAAGTATGGGGAACCCCCAAAATTTATTGTTCTTTTTTCTATTTTTGTGTGAAAATCTTAATGCAGTTCACAGAATACGTCTACTTACCAAGTAACAACATTATAGTTCTTATAGTTACGGAAAAAAAAAGTGGCTGTGACATGGACAAACAGACAGGGTTCCCTTTTTTTCCATTTGGCTACGGAACCCTAAAAACGGTATTTACCTGAAGTGGAAGTCTATAAAACCTTGCAAATTATTTAAATATTATGTATTAGATCTTAATTTTATTATTATATCAATTTTATACAGAAATATTACTTATATTCAAGTAAACACGAAGTCAACGTTCTGACGTCTTATTATACGGTATGGTTTGCAACAATCATTTTACAGCAAAATGAAATATAAAAATTATTTATATAAGGAACAATAATAAAAACTATTATTTCAGTATCTATTGCTTACTTCAATTATATTTATAATTAAAATAAATTCTCGGATTTCCTCTTCTAAAATATTCATGTAATACATATATAAAACTTCCTTTAGAATCACTTTATCTATTGCTGAAAACTGCATTAAAATCCGTTGAATAGTTTAAAAGACCTAAGCGAACTGACATCGGAAGCTACTTCATTTTACACTGTGTAAAGGTGAACAGCAATGGCACGGCAAATCAAAAAATCGTGTTACAAAACAGAGCTTATTGTTAGCCATGAAAGGTTAGCAATCTTTCCTAACAACTGTCATCACATTGGAGCGCAACTGCAATAGATTTAAGAGGCCAGAAATGCGAGAATACAAAGAGGTAGATAAATGTTAACATGTGTACAAAGAACTTTCTACTCCTAGTCGGGACCTCAGTATACACACTAGTACTTCGGTCATTGCAGTATACAAATATGTGAAATAGTGCTCATTTTATGAAACGATTATAGTACATAAATAACATCTATATAAGCATAAAATAATTCTTCACTTTTTTATTCTTCTCTAAACATCACACTTTTATCGATAACGTAACTTATGATTACGCGAACGAGACATCACTATTGATAGAAAACTTGTTTCGTGACGTTGCAGTGTACACGTCAATTTTTCTTTGCTTCAAACGCGGATTAGACTTTTTGTGATTTAATTACATGTGGAAATACCTTTTTGAAGTGTAATAAACATATATAACGTGAATACAACTTACCAAAATGCTGTACCTTGAGGATTATTTGGAAAGTAAGAGATTCTATGTTCTTTTGTGATGATGTAATACTATGTGTCAATGTTGGTAGCCTTGAGGCGTGTTTCGAGCTGTCGATATTTTAAAGAATGACAAATGGCGCGTCTTTTAAAAAAAGTGTATTTGAAATGTTTACATTTAACTAGCAACCCGCACCGGCTTCGCATGGGTGGATTATTTTCATCTATCTCATAGATTTCAGCCAGCGTTTGCAATATAAGCGCAAAAAAATAAGATTATTTACGACATCATATTAGAAACCTCTAAAATTATCAGTGTTTCTCTACTATATCTATACAAATAAGTAAAATTGGAGTGTCTGTTTGTAATATTAAAGTAACTGCTTATTAATAAATGCATATTTATATATGTATACACGGTACATGTACCAGAATATTTTTTTTTACAATTTTTGTCTGTCTGTCTGTTTGTTTCGGGTAATCTCTGGAACAGCTGTACCGACTTTGACAGGACTTTCACTGCCAGATAGCTGATGATTTAAGATCTACTCCTATAACTTAGGCTACTTTTTTAGACTAGCTTTATCCCGCGGCGTCACTCGCGGTACAACAATAACCACGGGTAACACTGCAGGGTTCAGCTCGTTATACACATAAACCTTCCTCTTGAATCACTTTTTCTATTAAAGAAAACCGCTTCAAAATCTGTTTCATAGTTTTAAGGATCTTATCATTTACAGGGACAGACAGCGGAAGCGACTTTGTTTTATACTATGTAGTGATTACTGACATAATTAATCAACATTTAATTTCAGTGATCGAGCATCTGCCGCAGGAACTCAGAGACAGGTTTACCGAGTTGCGTGAAATGGATTTATCTGTTCAAAGTAAATATATTTTTTCATCTTTTTTTAAATAAAGAAATACAATATTTCTAATTTATTTTATTTTACAGATAACATGGATACATTGGATAAAAGAGTACGTACGCTTTTCGGAGGTTGTCGTCGTGGAGAAATAAATACCGAGCAAGCGAATATTGAATTTTCGGATATCAGAAAGGGATATAATAGGACTATAGAAGAGGCAGATGAAAAAGTTCTTGTGGGTACTCAAATGTATGAATTAGTTGACAGATACTTGCGGCGATTGGGTAAGTGTCGGTCATAGTAACATAACTACTTTGTTGTTTAGAAACATTTTTTGAATTTCAATGATCAACACAGATACAGAACTACATAAGTTCAAGTGTGAACTGGAGGCTGACAATAATGGAGTTACAGAATTATTAGAGAAGCGTTCACTGGAATTAGATGTCAATACTAATCAAGGTCATCATAAAGAAAACACAAGCCATTACAAAGAGAACAGGTATATTTTGCTCATGTAATAAGTTTCCTTATTTAGTCAAGTTACTACAATGAACAAGTAATAGACAATTCACTTAAAACAAAATAGGTTTACATTTCCACCAACAAAGTTTTATTCTGCCTTGCCCTAATGGACTCATTTCAATCTCTTTTCACATCTTTGCTTCCACCACTTTTCTTCTCTAGAAATGCTATTATGTTTTTTATCATTCACTCACTCGTTGTCTACTCATAGTACAAGCACTGCTTAGTTTTGGGCTAGATAGCATTGTGGTCAACTATCCAAATTATATATTGTTGACAGTACCTTAAACTGCTCTTTCATTTTTGAACTTATTTAAAAAAAAATTATTAGATTATTAATTATTTCAAGTAATTATTCCTTTGCATTGTAGAATGCGCATGCGTGCTGAGAGGCGACGGGAAAGTTGGAACAATCGGGAATCTCGAGGACAAGTATCTGGCAATCTTTCAAGAACTGATTCTGCCATTCAGGTATTGTTAACACTAAATAAGGATCAAAAAAAGATTTACAAATTATACAATCTGTAGCAATCGGCGGTCTTACTGCTCACGGCGATCTCTTACAGACAATCTTTATGCACATATACCATCTATTTACACTTATATACACTGCCTCGTTGGTCTCGCGGTTGGCGTGTGCAGCTGCTGATCATGAGGTCTCGGGGTTCGATTCCCGGGCCGAACCAAATATTTGTATGAGCTACAAATATTTGTTTCGGAGTTTGGGTGTTTTCTATGTATAATATGTATGTGTTTACAAAAAAAAATATTTATATGTATTTATATCAGTTGTCTAGTACCCATAACACAAGCTCTGCTTAGCTGGGGACTGGATGGCTTTGTGTGTTAGATGTCCGTAATATTTATTTATTATTATTTTTCATTTCTTTTTCTTTGAAAGACAAATCCCGCATTTACAAACATACATGAAACGGACACAAAGAACACCCAGACTCGGAACAACAATTTGTGAATCATATAAAGTAAATCTTTGTAAGTCTATGAATGCATCCAGGGTAGTTTGGGGCACACGAAATCTAGTAATTCGTGTCATGTAATTTAAATGAGAGATACTGAAGGCAACTTATATATTGGGGTAACAGCTTCTTTAAATCTGTCAATCTAGCTGCCATGGTACGAACTCTGCTAGGTTGGGAGCTAGATGGCGTTGTATGTTAGATGTGTGTGAAAATCAACTCTACCTACTTTAATTGTAATAGTTTGAGTTTTCTTATTTAAGCTACATGTATCGATCTACGTGGTCATAATATTAATAAATGACCACTAGAAATTTTTACTACAATTTTAAAGTCACAAAAAGTAACTGCCTGCTTTTTTTGTCTAGAAAGCTTTATGCAGTGACCATAAATAAATAAAATACTGGCACTAAGTTACAATAGGCAAAAAATAGTTTAACATAATAAGTATTTAATAAAAAAAATAAAACTCAAAAATTTAAGAAATAGTTTTTAATTTTTAAATGAACTCAGAAGAAAATTTGTGAAATTTCTTTTGTGTCATATCTGTTATAGTGGGTAGGCAACAGTATTATATTATACTGATGTTGCTTCTTTTATTACTCGGCAGTTAACTTGCTTTGTTACTATTGTCAATTAAGCTTAACTTCTGTGTATGGTAACTTTAGAACTTTCTAGAGGACTATCTTATGCCCGCGGCTCCGCCCATGTGTATGTTGATTATCGCGGTAAAGAGTAGCCTACATCCATCCTCAAGAATCGAAGTATCTTTACTCCAAATTTCATTAAAATTTGTGCAGCGACTTAGCCGTGAAACAGGCAGACAGTGTTACTTTCGAATTCGTAATTCTAAAATTTCTGAATATTTGTACTACTTAACTCATAAAAAATACTAACTAGAACTACAAATTATTGTAATCGCAATTGTATTTTAAACAAACCATTTTAGTAATTATCTTTAATAATGACATTGACTGCACGTTTCGTCTAGTGGTTTAAGCTGTCGCCACGCCGCTTTCTACTGCGCCAAGTGTTGTGGGTTAAAATCCCACATAAATTTAAATAAATAAATATTTCGGACATCTAACACACGACGCCATCTAGTCCCAAACTAAACAGAGCTTGTATTATGGGTAAACAACTGATATAAATACTTATATACTTTCTTTTTGTAAATACAAACATATTATTCATAGAAAACACCCAAACACCGAAAACAACAATTGTGTGATTCACATAGTATCGTGCTGAGTCTAGCTTGATGTTCTTTGTGTTCTTTTCATGAATGTTTGTAGAGTCCCCTGCAACACAAGATGTATATTTATAATGCGGGAGTTGTCTTTTAAAAAAAACACCCATAAAATACTTATGGTGACGGATAACAATACGGAGTATCACTCCCGTATTCGCTCCATAGATGTCGTAAGAGGCGACTAAGGCAGCAAACCACACAGGACAACATCACTGCAAAAAAAAAAATAGTAACACACCATAAACCAACCTGTCTGGCCAGTGTGGTATAGTTAGATCAAAATCTAAGGAAAATACGTTTTTTTTATTATTATTTAGTCTGATCATTTACGTCTCCATAAAATAAATAGTCAAACTAATTTTCAAAGTGAAATTTGAAACAATGACTAAATTTGAGCTATTTAAACGCCAATGCCAGGCCAATGACGTCATTGTCATTTCGTGTTTGTTTACCATTCAGTTACTTCATACTTATTTATAATTTTAATTGTTATAAAATAAAAATCGTGGAAGAAATTATTTTTTCTAACAAACACTACTAACACGGTAGGAATTTCGACGCCGATAGTTTCGATGAAGTGACCATCGACGTCACATTTCGTTTCGACCAATAGTGTCGCGTTTTGTAAGTTTGAATTTCCCTCCCTTAATTTTCACTTTTTATTTAATTTTATGGGTTTAACTAATCACTAACTAAAAAAAATACCTTATAAGTATATTGTAAAGACAACAAAGAATGTAGAAAAAAATATTTGAAACAAATAAAAATTTTATGCATATTCCCTATCTCCAAGGAGAGACCTCTGTCCATCAGTAAACTGTTAAAGGCTGTCTATATGATACATTTTTTTTGTTAACAGGCTGCTTTAGGCAGGGAGTCGTATTCTCTGGGTCATGCCGGTAGCGCTATAGCTGCAGCAGCCAGCCAGGCTATAGCCGCAACACAGCAGGTGAGTTAAAAGATTAAATTGTATGGATTAGATATGACTAGTTATTATTATACTAGCTGAACCACACAACCTCGTTTGCGTCTCCTATTACCCGTAACGTGAAAATTTTCCCCCGTTTTCGAAACATTTTTCATTGGTGCTCCGCTCCTATGGGTCTGAGCGTAATGATATATAGCCTATAGCCTTCCTTGATAAATGTACTATCCAACACTGAAAGAATTCTTCAAATCAGACTAGCGGTTCCTGAGATTTGCGCGTTCACACAAACAAACTCTTCGGCTTTATAATATTATAGTATAGATTGTTACGTGGTAGGGTTCGATGGATTTGAAAAATAAAACTTCTAACGTGGAAAAGAGACTTTATTAAAAACACTTTTACAACCAACAAATCAATCAAGTCATAATAGGTATCACTCAGAATGACAGTTCTTATTTGTCGCCGAGGTCGCTAGGTTAATCACTGATGTCACTCCCAATATTTATCGCACTGTAGCTCAAACTGAACTGAACTGTTATAACGAAGCGCCTTTTCATATTCAACGCCAAAGCAACTAAAAACTTCTAGTCGATTCCGTGACGACGTTCCACCGGAAAGAACATCTCAAACATGACGTTTCCGCGAAAAATAAACAAGCTAAACTCACGAAAATCAATCCATATTAGATTTTATGTTAATTGTTGTAAGTAGAGATGCGCCGAATATTCGTTTGGTATTCGGTATTCGGCGTATTCGGCATCTTTTTCACTATTTGTATTCGGCCGAATTATTCGGTTTTTGTGCCGAATATATTCGGTTCGAGTATTTCTATTTTCTTGGCTACACGACGCAGTATAGACATAAAAAGCAAAAGGTCTTATGTAAGATTTATGTTGTACTAGTTGTTGCCTGCGGCTCCGCCCGCGTATGTCTTAGTTATCGCGGCAAATAGTATGTGTTATGTGTTGTATGTGTGTGTCCTATGTGCTATTCTGATGTATAACCTATATTACTGTAAAGTTTTATCCAAATCCATTCAGTAGTTTTTGCATGAAAGAGTAACAAACATCCATTCATCCATCCTTACAAACTTTCGCGTTCATAATATTAGTTGGATTAGTAGGATAGTAAGTCAAAGGAATTTTATCAAGAATGGGTTGAATAAAGCTAATAAAATCAGAATTTCTTTTCAAAACTCAAAACAACATTTTTAAAAAGCAAATCAATATAATATTTATTTCTTAAACTATAGTCAACATGTATTTTAAACCTTAAATCAACATTTATTTTTAAAACTCAAAACAATATTTATTTTTAAACCTCAAATCAACATTTCAAATTTTTATGAAAACATTTAAGTGACAAATTTACAATAATATACACTACAGCAAAGATATTAGAGACAGAGGGACACTATATAAATTTAACAGAGATAAGAAGTAAAAGAAAAAAAAAAGAAACATACATATTCTAATATTTATAATTAATTAATGGTAAATTATGGTGCAGAAACACCAAGCTTTCGGCCCTCTCCGGCAAGAGTCTGTTGCGTTTTTCTTCATATAGGTTCCCTGCTTCCGAAAATAATCGTTCGCTATACACACTACTTCCAGGAGCACTTAAAAACACTCTGGCTAAATTAGTTAAATGTGCATATTTAGACTTATGTTTTGCCCACCACTCAAAAGGGCTGTGGGTTCTAGGCAGAAGACCTTCAGCTGCATAGGTGTCTAACTCTACAGCGATTGGGCTTTTAGGATCTTCCGAAATGACAGGATTGGTCGAGGCAAGTTCTTCATAACAGTTCCAAAATGCCACATGAGATTCCTCTAAAAAATTTGTAACATTTTGTAGAGGTCTTTCCCTGTTTGTTATAATTTCATCTTCGCTTGAGCTTTCAGCATCAAGGTCGCTTCTTTGAATGGCTTCTAGAAAAAGCCTTCTTCTTACCAGTTCACAATTTTCGGGTGCAAAAAATCTCATTTTAAATCGAGGGTCCAACAATGTAGACAGGCTGTAGTATTTATCTTCTTCCAAATTTTGAAAACGACTCTGAACTTCTTCTTGTAGCTTCTGTACCATTTCTGGTACATTTGGACATATCTCTGAAATTTCGGGCTTTGTTAAATATTTCATCAGAGTGTTACTGTGGGGAATCACTTCAGAAATTGACGAAAATGTAGAACTAGTTATTTTAGTGACCTCTTCAAAAGGTTTTAATAGAATTAAACAGTCTTTGAGAATCAGCCACTGTCTTTCAGTACAATTTCGAATGTTAACTGAGCCAGAATTGTCCGAAATGTAAAGCGAAATCGCACGTTTTTGTTCAACAATTCTTTCCAACATATAATAGGTGCTGTTCCACCTCGTTGTGACATCCTGTACGAGCTGATGCTCAGCTAGATTAAGTTCTTTCTGGATGTTTTTCAGTTTTTCTTGCGCCGTGCTGGAGTGGTTAAAGTGTGTCACTATTCTTCTAGCAGAGGTCAAAGCATCACTTACGTTTTCAACCTGTAATGAAGCTTTAATTGCCAATTGCAATGTATGTATAAAACATCCCTTGCCTACAAATGTACTTTCATTTATGGCTTTAACCATGTTGGGACCGTTATCTCTCATAATCACGTGAATAAGCGAAGTTATGCCCCAATTTAAAGCTAACTCTTCTAATACAGATCGTATGTGATCACCTGAGTGAGACCCAGCAAAATGTTTCATTTGCAGAACTCTATGTTGTAGAACGAAGTCCTCATTGAGCCAGTGTACAGTGAAGCTTAGAAAGCTAAGCATGTTGTTCACGCAAGTCCACATATCAGATGTAATTGAAACAGCCGTGGCTTTTGAGATTTCATTTTTGATAAATTTTTTCACTCTCCCGTAGATTGCCGGAATCACCACTTCACTCATATACTTTCTTCCAGGCAACTTATATTTAGGCTTCAATAAATATAATAATCTGTTAAAGCCTTTGTTTTCCAGAATTGAAATAGGCTGGTTGTCAGTTGCGATCATTTCAGCAATGGCGTTATGAACTTCCATTGCTCGAGAATCTGTTATGTTTCAATTGGTAATAAAAGCGTCCTCAAGAGTTTGTTGTGTGCCTTGTGATAGAGACCGGTCTAAATTAGATCTTACACTCGAAGTTATAGGTAAAGTGTCTGAGCTATGTTCGGAAGCACTTAGAGAACTAGACGTGGTTTCTGGCAGTCGTTCTTTATGCTTAAGCTTCAAATGATTTGTCATACCACTAGTCGAAGCACTGCGCCCTATTCCACCGCGAGAAATAACGCAATTACACAAAGTGCACTTAACTTTCGTTTTGTCATCTCCCATTTCGTCAAAAAAGTCCCAAGCAAGTGACCTTTTACGCCCACTCATATTGCAAACACAATAAAATTAATATTTTCAAAATTTTTGTAATAATAAGCACGTTTGTTTTGATTGTAACGTAATCGTGCGATATGTTGAAGCAAAGTGACAGACAGCGCGGAGGGCGCAGGTGGCGGGCGGTGAGGTACGGCTCGCTAGTCATCTAGCCAGCACTGCCAGCAGCGACACGTAGCGTACATGTAAAAACCTGTTTACGCGGCAAAAAAAATGAAATGGTAAACCGAATAATTCGGCCGAATATTCGGTTCGGTAAAGTTTGAACCGAATAGTATTCGGTATTCGGTTATTCGGTGAAACGACTATTCGGCGCATCTCTAGTTGTAAGGTTCATTATTCTGTGCCTCGAGTAATCAACGAGAACTTTCTGACGTTTGGATTCGTCTCAAGTGTTGTACTAGAATATTCTTTCTTCGTATCAATATTACTAAAATTACCATAAGAAATCTTATAAATAAAAATCAATTGCTGTTCGTTTGTCTCGTTAAAACTCGAGAATGGCTTGGCCGCTCATGCTGATTATAGTTTTGAAATGTTTGTCGTGCTCCAGAAAAAGTTTAAACAGTGAAAAATTAAGAATAACTTTAAAATCAAAATGTCACGTGTACGAAGTAGCGGGCACAGCTAGTAGGAGATATTTTAGTATCGTTTTAGACAATGGTGACTGGGAAAACTTATTTTCTTTTAAATAAGAAGACTAAAATCTAAGTGCATTTCAAGAGCTCTATTTTATAATGTCAAATCTATACTAATATATAAAGCTGAAGAGTTTGTTTTGTTTGTTTGAACGGGCTAATCTCAGGAACCGCTGGTCCGATTTGATTCTTTCAATGTTAGAAAGCCCATTTATCGAGGAAGGCTATAGGCTATATATCATCACGCTAAGACCAATAGGAGAGGAGCACCAATGAAAAATGTTTCAAAAACAGGGGAAAATTATCAGGCGACGTTCAATAAGAGACGCAAACGAGGTTGCGTGGGTCTGCTAGTCCTTTATATAAATTGATAAATCTTCAAAATACACACACATATTAGTGACGTTGTGAAAAAGGACATGTGAAAAGCACTATAAACCATAGAGTATGCACGCAGCGATTGATGAATGTGGCAAAAGCAAAAGAGGTGTGTCAGGACCGTAGTAAGTGGAGATCAATTGTCTCTGCTTACCTCTAGGAGATTATGTTTGTACATGGAACGAATGACGAGAATCATAAATTATGGAGCAGAGTAACTGAAAATTCTAAAATTTATTTATCTACTTTTTAATCACTTATAAGGCTCACTTATAAGAAATATAGAATAAAAAAAAAAGACGGATCTAGTAATTTATTAGAATAAAATACCTATAATCTCTCGCAGTTTGATAGCATATAATTAATTAAAGTGACAGTATCTTTATCAGTAAATATGTAGGTAGAAATGTATATATTAACCTACCCCTAAATTGTCTAGATGCAACATGGCCGTCGTACGGCTTCTCTGAAGGCGTCGTACGAGGCCGTGCAAGGAGGAGATCTTGCACATCATGCATTGCAGACACATCACACACATCATGACCACGGTAACAAGAGACATAATAAAACGTTCTTAATATTCATGCAAAATAATATTGATAAACATTTTTTGATGACTTCGATAGGCTGTTTTTTAACAGACTTCAAAAAAGGAGGCGTATTTTTTATGTTTGTTACCTCTTCCGACTGGGTGGACTGGTTTTGATGATTCTTTTTTTATTTAAAAGCTGGTGTTCCCCTGTTGTCCCATTTCAGTTTGGTCCAATTCCTGAAGTCGGTTTTTTGTTTGTAATATTCGTTGATCAGCTTTCTATAAAAAGAAAATCAAACAATTAACTCGGAAGAGTAGAAAAAGAAAAAGAAAGGTTAGGTTTAAAGCAGTGGTGTGCTAAAAAGAATATTTATATTATCTAAAAAGCTATCAAAAAATAATAAGTTGTGTGTGTACTTCTTTAACAGGACACGGTATGGCAGCTGGTCACAGTCAAACCAACAATGTACACGGACATCATACAACTTCGCACGGCCACAACAGTTCCTCTTCTTCATCTAACAAAAGGACAAAACAAAAGTTAGTATAAGTAACTCCATTGCTACAATTACAAATGTATAATGTCTAGATACATTATATACATATACAATATATATATAATACTTCTTATTTGTCTTAGAGCTTTCCACAACAATCAAATTAAGGGCTAAATCAACCCTAAAATGAAGTCGCTTTTTGTTCTTGTACGCTTAGATCTTCCAAAATACGCAACGAATTTGATTGCAGATACAAAAGAAGGTTTTTATGTGTAATACATGTAATACAATAGTCAACGGATTTTCACCAATAGAAAGAGTGATACACGAGGAGGATATATGTGTGTCATCATCATCAGCCTTTAGCAGTCCACTGCTCACCAATTGCACACGCCTCACCAATTGCACGCCACTTAGTTCGATCCTTGGCTTCTCGCATCCAGCTCCTACGTTAAAGTGTAGGACTACGATGTGTTACGTGTGTGTAATACATGCATATTATAGTAGAGAAAAACCGAGTATTCAAGGATTTCCTTACGAAGCCGGAACCGGTCGCTTGTACGAGTAATATATAAGCTACTAAATTTACTCCTTTCAGGAAAAGCAACAGTTACAGTTCTTCAACTGTGGCATCACACACACAAGCTGTTGCCTCAGCAGCTGCTAGCCGTTCGTCTTCACCAACTGTCGCGTACGTATCAATTTTACTGAACATATCTCAAAATGTGTATACAAAATTATTTAATTTTTACCTACCTTCGGATGGCCGTTTTCAATAACCTTCTTCTTCCTAACCTTTTATTATTGCCAAGTTGTGGAAGATTCCAAATAGTGGAATCGGCTATGCCGACTAGTTCAACCGATTTCATCTGAATATAATTTTTTCCACTGTTCAAACTGGAGATAGATTAATGGTTTTAGGTATGAAAACAGCCGTAAGTTGCTGAAACTGGTCTACTAGCATTATCTCAACGATTCAAGCCTCCGAAACGCTATTTATTTCTAACCAAAAAAATAAAATTAATGTCAGTTTGTAATATTAAAATAACCGGTTTTACTAAATGCATACGTATGTAGGACTAAGTATACACGATACATATTATACCAATTTAATGTATTAATTGTTTACAAGTTTTGTCTGTCTGTTTGTTCTGGCTAATATCCGAAACGGCTGGACCGATTTTGACGGGACTTTCACTAGCAGATAACTAATAACATAAGGAGTAACATAGGCTACTTTTTTTAGACTAGCTTTGACCCGCAACGTTCCCTGTGGTTGTTGTTATACCGCAAGACTCGGCTAGTTGTGACATAAGTGTTCTTCTGTAATATAATAAGAGATTTAGAGAATTTATTTTTAGATAGATTTTTCTACCTAGATCTAAAATATAATGTGTTGATGTGCAAAGACTTGTCTGACTTTAATTTAAGAAAGTTCTTATATCGTGTTACTATTTTTATTCAATTGACTTGACGAACCAGTTGATATTGTAATTTTAAGGAAACGGCTTTTTATATGACTTTTATTCAATTTTAGGGCTATTAGCAATGTTACCACCAATAATGTGGCAGTTGAAGAAACTGTAGAAGAGGAATGGACTTACGATCCCAACGAGCCGCGTTATTGCGTCTGTAACCAGGTGTCATACGGCGACATGGTTGCTTGTGATAATCAAGATGTGAGTATACATTTATTTAAAGATATGTAAAACCGATACGTAATATGCAAGCCTATGCTGTAGTAGGTACTATCTCTATAAGTTCGGTGTATATATACTGATTACAATAAGGTTCACATTACACGACAATGTACCGGGAACGACTTTACACGACAGTTGACTCGGAGCGACAACTCCTGCCATTCGTGTTTCGCTCAGCTCACATAAAATAGCTGACATCAATAATACATAGATACATACATAGATATCTGCTTCACGACCTTAGTAAAAAAAACCACTATGATCACAACGAAACAACCACATTCATCATCTTTCTAGCTTTTATTATTCCCAAGATTGGGGGTTGGCTACTAGTTCAATCGCTTTTACCTGAATATCAGTTTTTACACGGAGCGACTGGCATCGGATCTCCACAACCCTAATGGGGAACTGAATTCGAAGGTTGAACTACTTGTCAGTTTGTTTCCCGTCGTGACCCGTCCCCCGGCGCCTCCATAGTGGTCAACTCGGTCCTCGTAGCGGTTCCGGGTCAGATGAAATATATGGGCTTGATACTTGACGGTTAGACCAATTTGGATAGAGCCACCGTCGCAACAAGATTTCTCTGCACGGGTGTCATCTGATCATGACGCTGTATGGCGCACCGGTGTAGGTGGCGACTCTGACCGCCAAGAATAAAACGCGCCTCTGGCGTCCTCAGAGGGTATTGGCGGTCAGAGCCATACGCGATTACCGCACCGTGTCGACCGAGGCGGCGTGCGCCTTGGCCGGTACACCCCCGTCGGATTTGAAGGTGGAAGTGCTCGCCGAAGTTTATCGATGGGCGGCTGAAATCCGGGCGGAGAGCGGCTTTCGCCCTCTGCCCGAAGAGGTGCGCAAGTGGCGTTAAGACGCCCGTCATGCCACGACGGCTCGCTGGTTGTCCCGGCTGGATATCCCACGCGCTGTGCCACCGTGGAGGCTCTCCGGCCGGTCATCCTCGAGTGGGCAGGGCGGCAGCACGGGATCCTTTCCTTTCGACTGACGCAGGTCCTTTCCGGGCATGGTTGCTTGCTCTGCTTAGGTTGGGACTAGATGGCGTTGTGTGTTAGATGTCCGAAATATTTATTTATTTATTATGTTTATTTGCAGTGTCCATACGAGTGGTTCCACTACCAATGTGTGGGTATTACAGCCCCACCGAAAGGCAAGTGGTACTGTCCTCAGTGTCAAACCAACATGCGACGCAACCGCGCTCACAGGAAGAACTGAATATAACTGTCTTGCTTTTTCCTATGACTTGTATCGTCATATATTAGCTATATTACACATAATGTATATTTTATCGTGTAAACTTTTTGAAATAAATATTCATTCCTGTATTTTATTTTTCAATAGTGAAAGTTTGATACCTTTTAGATTGCCCTACTTGAGCGTTTAATGTCTGTCCTAATTAATGTTAAAAAAAATATAAAATATGGATGAGATGAAATGGGGACCGTCTTTCGAAAAAACAAAAATCTCCAAACTCTATCGTACACGTACTGCATAGAGTTGCTTTTCAAAAGCAAGGAAGCTTTACATGTCATTTTAATTTAATGACTGAGAAGCAAGGGGCGATTGAAACCAAAATAGAACAAGGAGCTTCGTACAGACGAATCGTTCAGAAATCGTTATTTTACTTTATTTTGCTTCTGTTATTTCAAACATTGCTGTCAATATTGGGAACATAATGTACATTGTATAAAATTTTGTAATGTGGTATAATCATCATCATCAGTCGAGCTTTATTTCCGGATGCACCCTAAGCTTCAAGAAGAAGAAGAAGGAAAGGAGAAGTAGAAGGGACGTGAGAAGTACTTTCCCATTTGAGCTGGCAAAGTCATGCTAGCATGTCTTATAGTAACCGAGAGCTGGACTAAGATATAAATAAAATAAGTCATAACTTAGATATAATATTATGTTCTCTTTTTCTTATTAATATGAAAAAGAGCTAAAGGCTGAAATGAAAAGGCAGCGTTATTTATATTTACACACAATCACGTATTTTCCCTCGAAGGGGTAGTGTATGATCCGTATGCTAGGGTTATAGGTAGTAATCAATTTACTTCTTCTTTGATGAAATGGCAACCAGCCGGATCTTTCGTATCAGCTATTACTGCCACTGTCAAGTGTTTATAGTCTTCAAGTCATTAAGTTTTGGTCGTGATGAAATTAATGTTAAAAATATATAAAATATGGATGAGAGGAAATGGGGACCGTTCTTCGAAAAAACAAAAAAGAGCTTAATAAAATTTATCTATATTGTCATATAAAAAGACATCGCTAATACGTGTAATGAATATGTCTTAGAGTCAAAGTGGGAACCTACGACATTCTTTCATAGAAAAAAGAATTAGGTTGGTACTCAGTTGAGCTCGTAAAATAAGTACATAATCGTATAAACATTAGAAAATTGTGGAATAGAGTATCACACCCACTTTTGAAAAGTGTCTTAATTAGATTCCATAGTGCTAATAAACCACTAAAAAAACACAAAACTTTTATTCAATCGATAAGTCCATAAAAATGCATTTAAATTTCACATTTTCATATTTCACGCGTAATTTGTCAAAAACGCTGGACGCAGTGGACGCCGTATTGCTCTGTGGTATTGACGTCAGTTGGCTTTGTAAACAATGCACTGATCAGTTGACAGCTTAGCATACAAAGCCGTTTGACGTATTAACATGGAGATCGTTTTTTGTTTTTTCGGAAGACGGTCCCCATTTCATCTCATCCACATTTTTTAATATTTTATATCATTAATTTCATCACGACGAAGACTAAATGACTTGAAGACTTATAATTTGAAGACTATAAACACTTGACATTGGCAGAAATAGCTGATCCGAGAGATCCGGCTGGTTGCCATTTCATCAAAGAAGAAGAAGAAGACGTAATAACATGCCGACTACTATTTCATGGTGAACAATTAAAACATATTAAAAAAATTAAAACCTTTGAAATAATTTATCTCAATCTTTTTTAATAAAATAAAAAGATAACTACTTCCAACTTTAAATGTCTGCTAGCACCTGGTAGAATAATCGTACTAAATATTGTACTACTATTACGACCATTGATATACAAAAACCCAAGCTACACAATCAGCGTCTCAAAACTGTCCCCAAGAAATGAAGGCACAATTTGGAATTGTGTTTTCTTTTCAAATAGTTTTCGCGCGGTTCGCGTCATATAGATACATACGTTGAAAATGTCTAATGTTAAATGTAAAAATATTTTTACGTCAAGATCGTTATTATATTAGACTGCAAATATGCCAATAACATTTGACAGAATGAAGTCAGTTGGGGCTGAGGCAGCTTCTATTTTATAATTGATCAGATCGTCACCGTCTCACCAGTCTTGTAACAGACTTCTATCAGTTTTCACAACGTTCAGATTGTGCGAAAGCAAGATGTAGCACAAGAAAAATCTGCTGTCAAAGCCAGGAAGGAATTTACTACCATTTTTTTATGTCTTACAACACCTAGTGTTCTAGAACATTTCATTCCTCTTTCTTTCTGAAATTCTGAACTGTCTAAAATCAATGTTCGTTTTAGTTCGGTCAACGGTCAATGTTGTTCAATCAGTCGTCATTTCGTCATTCGTCAACTTATTTGAAACAAAAATTCGTGCGTGAAAGCAAAGCTGTAACAAAAGATTAATTAACTTGCATTCAAACAAATTGATTCCTTGAGAAGAACGGATTTACTTTAATATCGTTGAATTTGATATTAAACACCATGGCAGAAGCTAAATTGAAAGAAGTAAGTTTATTACTTAGCACTAGGTATTTCTAGAACGTTTCTCGGTACATCTTTATGTATAATATTTTTATATTTAACAGCTACGCAGTGACATTGATGAGTTAAATGAATTATTGAAGCAAGCCAAAAGGAAAAAAGTACAGGATGTCCTTTCATTGGAAGCCAGAAAATTGGAAACTGAGTGGATTAACTTGAAGGAAGCCAATGCCAAACCAATGGATGTTGAAGCATCTCCGGCTCCGTCCACTGCTGCAGCTCCTAAAAGATACCAGATCAAATTAAATGGTTATGGTGGGTATATTTTTTTAAGTTGCTCTGTGTTTTTTATTCATAGACTGTAACGTTTTTTACCAATTGAATTCTCTTCACGCGTTATAACCTAATTTTCTTGTAAGGAATAATTATCTTCTGAAATTCACTGAAGCTAAAATGTTATTTTACAAAAAAATCTTATTAGTAAATAGATTTAGTGTAACTTTCTAACTGGTTTGTTTTTTTTTTCAGGCTGGGACCAATCAGACAAATACATTAAAGTATTTGTAACTCTAAAAAATGTTCAGTCTCTACCAAAGGAACAAGTATACTGCACTTTAACAGAAAAATCTATGCAGTTACATGTAGAAAATCTGGAAAACAAAGATTACACACTTCTTATAAATAAACTCTTAGAACCCATCAATGTTGGTGAGAGTCACTGGAAGACTAAAACAGGTAAGTTTAGTAGCAATAAAACTTAACTTTTTTATCAACCGTTTCAAACACAAATTATTTTTTCTTTGTATATGTGTAATAAAATATTTCCAACTAGAAGAGAGCAAAAGTAAATACATGTACTTGTGTGTTAAAAGGAAAATTAAATATTGTTTTTTGGAAAGAAAATTTCAACAAATGGTTTTTTTTATTTTCAAATCAGATATGGTGGTGATATTCTTGGCAAAATCTCGTCCTAATGTCAAATGGTCCCATATGACTGAACTGGAGAAGAAAGTGGACGATCAGCGCTCAAACCGCTTCAAGCCATCAGATGATGTGGAGAAAACCAAAGATCCACAGGATTCTATCATGAGTCTCATGAAGAATATGTAAGTTGTCAAAAGAATTCATGACTTGTAGCTTTTACTTAACTACGGCAAGCCAAAAAGAGGAGCAAATGTTTTGGTAGTCCATGTCTGTATGTTCTATCATTGCATCTAACTTACTAAACTAATTTAAATGGATGAGGTTTCAATAGATTAGTAATTCGTATTAATGACCCCAGTTGACATAGATCATATAAAGATTGTTAAAAGATTTTACATAGGTTAAAGCTTTTTTATCTTTTTCCCTTAGTTTGTTGTTTTGCATGCTGCAATTTTATTTGAATACATGATGTTATTCATTAATGTATCTCTTCCAGGTATGAAACAGGTGATGATGAAATGAAAAGAATGATTTCCAAGGCTTGGTATGAAGGACAACATAAGAAGAAAACTGATACTTTAGACCTTTAAAATATTTTAGAATAAGAAGATACATAAAGTAATTTAAGCAAAATAAATCACATTTTTTTACACTGTAGTTTTATTTCTTCTTGTCCGAGATTAAAATCTTATTTAAAAATAACATGTCTTAATTTCCTCATATTTTCAACACTCATCAATTCAATATACAGAATATTTACAGGTAGGGTAAATGGGTTGATAATACTTGCTGCTTGTTAGTTCTTGCCGGTTTCATAAGTGCAAAATATGCTATTTCTCCCAATTGCCCTGTTCAATCTACAGTCGGAGAATCCTTAAGCTGTTCTGTGGCTCAACTAGTTGAATGGTTGGATGTTTTTTATTTATTTACTAGCTGAACCCTGCAGTTACCTGCGGTTATCGTCGTACCGCGAGTACCGCCGCGGGTCAGTTAGTCTGAACAAAGTAGCTTAAGTTACTCCCTGGATCATCAGCTACCTACCAGTGAAAGTCCCGTCAAAATCAAAAATCGTTCCAGAGATTACTAAACAAGAACGAACGGACAATTTTTTTTTAAATACATTTTTGTTATATGTACCGTGTATACATACATATGCATTTAGTAAAAAGACAGATCATTTTGCGACCGCCGGCGCCTGAAGCGTCTGCAATACCTGGCCTTGTACCCGGGCCTGGCGGACCAAGAGTTCTAAACCTCTCCCGGTCATACTTCTTGGCTAGCATAACTTGCTCATCTACCTGTACATCTGCTATGAAATATTTAAAGACAGGAACGTCAAGTATTTAAAAATAACAACGTGTTTTATAACGTACGATATTTATTTTCTAAGAATATAATGGGAGATACACATAATATATGATATTGAAGCTAAGTTTACTACAATATTAATACTCGAATTTTCTAAATATTTTCCTTTAATCCACTTTGATAAGTCTCTGAGAAGCAAGCGGCCACCAACGTAGATTTCTGTAATTAGGAAAAAGCATTAGTTAGGTATACATTGATAATTTAAAATATTATACTTTACGTAGGTACCTAATCTACTTACTTTTCTTCCATACGCAATGTTCATGTTTGATTGTGGTTTAAGTGTAAACAAATACATATACCTACATACTTGTGTAGAAAGCCGGCTGCGCCCGCCGTTGGCCAGTCAAGATTATACCCAGTTTAGATGGACACGTGAATACCCTTTTTTTTTGTCCCACTTAGTAATAACACACCCCTATTACCCCTTCTTAAGTAGGTAACTCCCAAATATTTTAATTTCTCTATGAACGTAATAAAAACAGTTAAATATTCTACTTTTAAATTAAATAATAATTACACGTTTTAACATTATGGACAGTGAATATTAAATAATTTAACTAGGAATTAGAACCATTTAAATGATAGAGAATACCTAGTAGTAAGATACTGACCTCATTTTGGATTTCTCATAACGATTTGTTGTCATCATCTGTATGATGAGTCCACATATATAGATGGCTTGAATCGAGTAGAAAATGTATTGCCAATTACTGATAAGCTGGTTCTCTGTTTCAGATTTGTGAATCATAATACTGTTGTCTCGAGCCCTGGTAGACTCAACATTTCGGAATCTATTGTTGACTGCATCCTTGTGCTGATTAGCAATTGTGCTACGATCTGCACTCTGCCTACGGAAATCATCAGATTCGCGAAGTGTATCATCATTTCGGCTTAATTTTGAGTCTGATCTAGAATCGCGGAAGTTTTGAATACTCCTGGAATGTGCCCTTCTGTCTGTTACCCGGCTGTCACGTTCAGCCATCCGCCTTGACGCTCTCGATTCAACCCGACTTTCTCGCTGGAATTGATCGTCAATTTCCTTAGATAACCTCTCGATTAGCCTCATGTCCTGGCGGTTTTCGACAGCTCGATCTTGAACATGTCTATCATTCATCAGTCTAGTAGAGTCACGGATGTCTCTGCGATGATCGGTAAGCATCGTGTAGTCTGAAACCTTAAAATCTGTGTTTTCTTTAAAAATTTCCCTAGAATTTCGACGGTCATTACTATGTTGAAGCCTCACGACCGATCTTTCCCGATTTTGCCGATTCTGATCCCTAAAATTTATTTTCATCTCTCGTACTCGGTTCACTACATTGGAATTTTCAGAGAGTGATCTTCGTTGTTCAGCATGACGTTCTTGCTCACGACGTTCATTAACAAGTTCAACAAGTGTTCGACGACTTTCGTGAACACTAGTACGATCTTCGGCTGCCCTCTTCGCCCAAAGACCTTCTCGAGTAGCTCTTGTTGGTGCCATTCGTTGAAAGGTTTCAATTCTAAATTCCACTCGCTCTGTCCTTGAAATCTCTCTGTCCTGTCGCTCATTGCTTAAACGATTCTTTCGGCTCTCATCTCGAGATTGAGAGTTAGGCGAGAGTAACTCATTAGTCCTGACATTGCTGAGCATTTCTCTGTCCTGTCGCTCATTGTTTAGACGATTGATTCGGCTCTCATCTCGAGATTGAAATTTACGTGAAAGTAACTCATTAGTTCTGTCATTGCGCTGCATTTCTCTATCCTGTCGCTCTCTGCTTAGACGATTGGTTCGTCTATCAACTCTAGTTTGAGAGTTTTGCGAGTATAACTCATTAGTCCTGTCATTGCGCTGCATCTCTCTGTCCTGTCGCTCATTGCTTAGACGATTGATTCGGCTCTCATCTCGAGATTGATATTTACGTGAAAGTAACTCATTAGTTCTGTCATTGCGCTGCATTTCTCTGTCCTGTCGCTCTCTGCTTAGACGATTGGTTCGTCTATCAACTCTAGTTTGAGAGTTATGCGAATATAACTCATTAGTCCTGTCATTGCGCTGCATCTCTCTGTCCTGTCGCTCATTGCTTAGACGATTGATTCGGCTCTCATCTCGAGATTGATATTTACGCGAAAAAATCTCATCAGTATTGTCATTGCGCTGCATCTCTCTCTCCTGTCGCTCATTGCTTAAACGATTGATTCGGCTCTCATCTCGAGATTGATATTGACGCGAAAGTAACTCATTAGTTCTGTCATTGCGCTGCATTTCTCTGTCTTGTCGCTCATTGCTTAGACGATTGATTCGTCTATCAACTCTAGATTGAGAGTTACGTGAATGTAACTCATTAGTCCTGTCTTTGCGCTGCATCTCTCTGTCTTGTCGCTCATTGCTCAGACGATTAATTTGGTTCTCATCTCTAGATTCAGAGTAACGTGAGAGGAACTCGTTAGTCCTGCCATTACGTTGCATAATAGAAACTCTCGCTAAAGTATTGCGATCTCTTCGTAGACCATCGGGTCGGCGTTCGTAGTCATCATCAGTAACAACTCTACGATATTCTACTCGAGTTGATCGGAATGTGATTGACGGGTTTTGTCTTAAATTTCTTTCCCGAATATTCTCCAACGATCTCTCCGCAGACCGGCGAGAAAATAAGGCAACGCGTTGGCTCAATTGCCGATCTTCACGTATTGCATCATCTCTATAGTTTAAACGACGTAAGGAAGATGATGGTTTCGCAAGCCGTTTAGTTTCATAGAGGTTAGGTCTTGAGTCTCGAAGCAAAGTATCGGTTTGACGGTCGCAACACTGTTGCCTTCCATCAACAAGGCTGTGTTCGGTGAAGCAGGTAATCGGTTGAAAAACCGCGACTAACGCAAGTAATAGTAAACGCCAGTTATTCATAGTAACTGTGTGATGTTTTTTAAAGTTTTCTTCCTCTTGCGTTGAATGTGTGGAAGTGTCCCGATGGTGGTCGCTTCCAAACTGATTGTTGCAGGACTTGGGTTGGCTTTTATACACATCTGAGGGTTGTTTCAATTCCATACTAGTTAATCGCTACAGTGCATCCAATTTTCAGCTTCCCACACACGATACAATTTTTGTGAGGTTTGACTAATCTACGTCCTCGAAAGTTATATATTCTTTAGATAAATTAAAAAACAAATGAAAGTTAAATAATTGCTACGTACCGACTGAAACACTGAATAGTAAACAAACACGAATGACAATGACGTCATTGGCTGTATTTAAAAGCGCGCGCAAAATGGCGGCGCTAATGGCTCAATATAGTCAGTGTTTTAATTTCACTTTGAAAATTATTTTGACTATTTTCAAGCCTAATTGATCAGATTAAGAAATAAAATAAAAACATGCATATTCCCTATTGTCAACTGTAAGTACAGTAATCTTTGATTAGCGAGACTACATAATCGTATAAAAATATGACATAAACTTACACATACATTATGTATGTAGTATGTATCTATTTGACAATTAATTAGTTAATGCTCAATTAATTTCACACACCTACCTAATTTGTTCAACAGGTTGTAAGGATAAAAGTAAAATAAGCCTTTTCAAAACTATTAATTTACCTCATATAATATTGACACCGGATTTGAAAATTTTCGAAGAATGGTTTAACTGAGTTGCTTAAATACGATGAACTGTTTTTACATAATCCTCGGTCGACTGAGATATTTATAATTTAAAAAAACTTAATAAAATTTATTTAAATTGCCGTTGACATCCGGTAAATTATTACGAATCTATTGACACATCATTCAATACAATAACATCTACCGGTTTTTTAGTTTAGGTGCTACGGTAGAACATACAAACATTACCGTTCCTTGTTGCTTCGCCGTAGTCGGGTAAAAAAACAAACTAATCCTTTTAAAATGTACTTACTTAATCCACAAGGATCAAGAACACGTAAGCGCCTTAGGTCGCGAGTATTATCGCAGGACACAGCTGCACAAGAAAATTTGTCCCTGCGCGTAAAATTATTATCTGATCAATGCCATTGAACCAATAAATGGAACCTATAAATTGATTTCCCATGACGTCAATGCGAAAACACATTTTTAAAGGGCATTTTCTTTACTAAGATCGTTTTATGTGACTATCTTTTTATTTAAGTTAAGGCTGTATTCACTTTGATTAGTGAGAGTGCAGGGACTTAGTGCAGGTGAGCAATCATTAGTAGAAAATTTTATTTTATTACTTTATGCACAAATACATGCATCGGCGGACTTAATGCCTAAGGCATTCTCTGCCAGTCGACCGATTGAGCGATGCAGAGATAAGGTGAGGTAGGTGCACTTACTAGAAATGATAGCTGTAGTAGTTTTCATAGTTACTACAATAAATAAAAAAAAAAAGATACTAATATATTGGACAACACAAATATATACAACTTTCAGGACAGCGGTGGTGCTTGCTGACCCGTGGGGTTTGTATATAAACTGGCCCTACAAGTAATGCCAGCTGGCTGATGGTAGGTACTTGGATAGGTATGTGGCCGGCCCAGCTGTTTAGCCTTCGTACCGTAGCCTTAATACCAGGGAGAGGTTTTGGGTTACTATTCTAACCGGCCCAGCTATTAGCCTTTGATCCGTAGTTAGGATAGTAGTGAAACTCGGAGAGGTTACGACTTATCTGTCTTTATTTAAAAAATGCATCTTAATATATATACAAATTTGTCAGACTAGCCACAGTAGTTCTGTAGAGCTCGGATGCACGCGTGAGTGAAAGAGCGATACGCGTGAGTGAGATAGCACTAGCGGTAGCTTACGTAAATACGTGCACGCGCTGAGGTTCATTTCACAATTTATTAGCAAGCGGGGCGAGAGGACGTATGCATGCTTTGTCGGCGCGACATGACGGCGATTGTCGCCACACAACAATACATACATAGACATCCATATACAAGACTGTATTCATACACGTACATTATTATAGCATATAAATTTATAATGTGATGAACTAAGACCCTGCTGATTCCGCCAACTCAACCAATAAAAGCTCCTTTATATTAAGCTTAAAAGTGTAACGATTTCTAGCCGTCCTGACTTCGAGAGGTAGCGCATTCCACAAGAGAACAGACTGAACAAAGAACGAAGAGCCCATAAAACCGGTAGTGTGTGAAGGACTAAGGAGGAGGAGATTGTTAGTAGAGCGAAGAAAATACGTGTGGCCAGCGACTGCTTAGTGCGAGTGCGAAGTTGGCTTCGTAGTAATCCATTAGAAGCGTTTTCTATTTTTTGCGAGTGGATTGCGAGTAGCGACGTCCCGCATTTTTGAATTGCGTAACGACCCTCGTGTTGTTGTTCTTACAAAAAATGGCAAAGTGGACGGAAGACATCTATACAAATTAATAAAATTGGAGTATCTGTTTGTGATATTAAAATAAACGCTTTTTCTATACAAATAAATAAAATTGGAGTGTCTGTTTGTAATATGAAAAATAACCGCTTTTTACTAAATGACGTACCTACATATACCAAATATGTATTTTTTTTAAATATTTGTCTGTCAGTCTGTGTGTTCGTCTAATCTCTGCAACGACTGAATCGATTTTGACGGGACTTTCACTGATAGATGATATAAGGAATAACTTATGCTGCTTAAGCTGTTTTTAGAGTAACTTCACCCCACGGCGTTACACGGCGGTACGACAATAACCGCGGGTAAAAGCAAAAAAAAGTCTAAGAAGCAGCCGAAGTACGAGTATCTTATAAATTTTTAAAGAAATTTATGTCATACTTCAATGCCTTTATAACTGTAAAGCCTCTAGCTATAAAATTAAGGGAGCCCGAGATGCGGCACTTTTATGAATATGTGACGCTATGAACATACCAACATACAACATATATTTGGAAGTAAAGAAGTTTACACAACAAGTAAAATTTTAACAAAAATAAAACCGACTTCAAGGTTTGACTCGATTTCTCTTGGATGCCATCATCAGATCTTAGTGTCCTTATCATGGTACCACCTTGGGATATCTCCTTTCCATTAAAAAAAGAATCATCAAAATCGGTTCATAAACGACGAAATTATCCGCGAACACACGTAAATATATATATATATATATATATATATATTATATACGGTCGAATTCCTCCTCCTTTTTTTGAAGTCGGTTAATAATAGTCATTCACTTCACACCTGCACTCGCAGTAATCAAAGTGAATACAGGCCTTTAGGTAGGAACATACTACTCATAAAAGTTCCTAATCTAAAAAGAAGCAAAACACAGTTAAATTCAAAACGTAAAAATATGAAATAAATAAATATTTCGGACATCTGTCTATGGCTAAAAGTAAAGCGCAACTCATTACACTATAATTCCTCTCTAATAGGATTTTATTAGATTCGCTCTAGCGATTCTCGGTTTTTGGAGCTCGCTTATAGGATGAGGAATAATTAGAAGAGGTATTATATATACCTACTAGCAGACCCACGCAACCACGTTTGCGTCTCTTATTGCCCGTCGCGTGATAATTTTCCCCCGTTTTTCAAACATTTTTCATTGGTGCTCCTCTCCTATTGGTCTTAGCGTGATGATATATAGCCTTCCTCGATAAATGGGCTATCTAACACTGAAAGAATTTTTCAAATCGGACCAGTAGTTCCTGAGATTAGCGTGTTCAAACAAACAAACAAACTCTTCAGCTTTATATATTAGTATAGATTGCTTACATCCCACCATAATCTATACAAATAAATAAAATTGGAGTATCTGTTTGTAATATTAAAATAACCGCTTTTTAATAAATGCATATGTATGTATACACAATACATGTATCAAAAATGTATTTTAAACAAAATGTCTGTCTGTCTGTTTGTTCCTGGTATAGTATATTAAGATTGTCGCGCGGTTGGCTTCTTTACGTTCGAAAGTATTTACCTATCAGCAGCTGTCACGTCCAATTTTCTGATAGCAATTGGTATACTAGTAGTAGCTAGTATACTGCAGGACAGTTCAATTTGAACTACTGCAGTGAAATAAATATCGATTGATCTAAATGATTAAACCAGTGACTTTGGCTATTAAAACACAATTCTTTTTGATGTGAAACATCTATAGGCGAGGGGTAAACCTGATTTTTGGCGTGGCGAGTGGCGACGCTTCGACGCGAAGCGATTTCAAATTGTTTTTTGTATTTGAATTTAGTATTTAATAAAAATTAATATTAATGTAGTAATCAGTCATTTTATTTTATAGGTACAAAACAATTTCGATGTTTCACATCTACCAGGCGTCCCGTGACGGCTCGTTTTTTTTTATGTATGAGCCTGCCAAAATGACTTTACTCTGCTTGATGGAAAGCTTCATGGAAAGCATAAGCAGAATCCAAGAGTGGTGGTCACTATACTCGTTACGAATGCAAACAATGCAGCATGGTGACCCACATGAAAGTCCCGTCAAAGTCAGTGAAACTGTTGAAAAAAATTGAAGTGTTTTTTTTTAAATAAAATAATTAAAAAAAAAAATGTAGGTAGGTATTGTATGTAACATACAGTGAAAAGTTGTTAATTTGAAATTGAAAACAGACTTTAATTTAATTACCTGTATAAAATTTGTTCTTATTTAAATATAGTATCGACAGCCTCGGTGGCGCAGTGGTACAAGCAACTGCTTTGAGTTCTCAGGTTCGATTCCCGGGTCGTTTGTCGTCATATTTGTTTTGGAGTTTGAGTGTTTTTTATAAACGTATGTACCTATGTATTTACAAAAAAGTATATATGTATTAATGTCAGTTGTCTAGTAGGTACCCACAATACAAGCTCTGCTTACTACTACTTGGGACTACATGGCGTTGTGTGTTAGATGTCCAAAACATTGATTGTTCTACGTGTGTTTGTAATAAAGTCTCGTCGACATATGGTTTATTTTGGTAATTAATCGACGGCCGACGGCCATACTCGTTTGAATTACTTGGTATTTTCTTGATTTAAGTAGCTTGTAATTGAAAATTTCAAATTTATAGTTGTTTTCATCATTTATAGGCATAGGTAAACTAATCCCATAATAATAATCACAAATTTTAACAAAAAAATAGCCGACTTCAATCTGGACCAAATTGAAATGGGACCACACGAGAAACACCAGCTTTCAAATAAAAAAAAAAGAATCATCATAATCGGTTCACCCAGTTGAAAGTTATGAGTACTTGTGAGGTAGCAAACATAAAAAAATAATACAGTCGAATTGATAACCACCTCTTTTTTTGAAGTCGGGAAAAAGTGATTTTCATCATGGAAATTATTCTTTTATGAAAAAGGTAGAAGTTTTTGTTCTTATAACTATGAAAGGCACTAAGCTAAACTATTTCAAACAACTTGAGGTATTAACTAATTAATCTTAGATTGAACTTTGTCATAACAAGATTCAAATAGAAGTTATGAAAAAAGTGTTTTGTGCTTGGCGGTGAATTAAAATACATATCCTGTTAAAATCATAACCCTCCTTTGGCTTTACCGTAGTCGGGTAAAAAAGCGGTTAAGATAACATTTAAAAAAGCGAATAGCTTTAAAAAAGCGTAAACTTAAACATCCTACTAATATTATAAATGCGAAAGTTTGTAAGGATGGATAGATGTTTGTTACTCTTTCACGCAAAAACTACTGAACGGATTTGGATGAAACTTGACAGTAATACAGCTACTATTTGCCGCGATAACCGACATATACGCGGGCGGAACGGCGGGCAACAGCTAGCACTAAATAAATAAAAAATAAAGGTGTTTAGTAATTAGAATAACATTTCATATAAAGCACTTAAAAATATATTTTAGAAAACTTTTGTCTAAAACCAAATGTCCCTGATTTTGTACGTGTGGCTAGCTCATTTATAGGAGTTTTAGTTAATATTGGTCCATAACTTTAAACCTATATTTTAGATTTAAAATAGATTTAGATATTTTAAATCAGAAACACTGATGTCCAATTGGGCTCTTTGATTTACGTCCATATCTGTCTTATGTCAGTGACTAGTGATGATGGTACCAGAATGAACTTCTGAACTAGGTAAACACATCGTAGTTAGGGTCAATTTATTAGATTTGAGAAGTATCTCCACTGCTCTTTTCAAACATCGAATCACACCAAAATAAAAATCACTTTGAATGTATGAAAGTTTTTTCAATGTAACTTCTGCGCTAAATTTACTTCCTTTACTTGTGCTATGAAATCTTCCTTTTAGCAAATTTTTAGGATATCTATGTACTAAGTTAATATAAGTCAGTTCCAGTTTTTCAGTGTGCACTTCGGTTATTATGATGTAAATCTAATACCTTTAAACGAGCAATTCTTGTATGTAATATCCTGATATCCATAAAAATAAAATTGGAGTGTCTGTTTGTAATATGAAAATAACCGCTTTTTACTAAATGCCTATGTATGTATACACGGTACATGTACCAAATATGTACTTTTAAAAACTTTTTGTTTGTTTGTTTCGGGTAATCTCTGGAACGGCTGGACCGATTTTGGCGGGATTTCCACTGATAGGTAGCTAATGATATGGTGAGTAACTCAGGCTTTTTTAAACTAGCTTCGCCCCACGGGAAACACCGCGGGGTTCAGCTAGTCTGTATATATAGTCCTCCACTCGGCAAAAATCGACCGAACTACAATAAACTACACTGGAATAAGACCCATTGCGCTGTCATCGGTGCAGAATAAACCGTTCCAGGGCGGTCATCTAGGTACTATATGATTATATTATCTATACAAATAAATAAAATTGGAGTGTCTGTTTGTAATATTAAAATAACCGCTTTTTACTAACTGCATATGTATGAATACACGGTACATATACCAAAACTGTAGTTAAAAAAAAGTAGCCCAACGCTACTTTTTTAGACTAACTTTGTCCCGCGGCATTACTCGCGGTACATTAATAACCACGGGTAACACCGGGGTTCAGCTAGTACATCATAAAGTATATATAAACACTAGCTTTTGCCTGCGGCTCCGCCCGCGTAAAGATGTTTAAAGAATTACTGTAACGGGGTGACACTTAATGTTAAGCGGAGCAAACCGCATCGAATTAGTGAAAACCACATTTAAATCGGTTAAGCACAAAGGTGCAGACTAAAAAATCGTTTCGGGTTCTAATGCGTTCATAAAGCCCTGATATAACAGTTTTTCATAATATACATATACATACGTCTTCCACGTACAGACACGATTTTATTATATATAGGTATCATTTAAATTAAAAAATCCTTACTTGCTCAAATAATACACACAGCTCTGCACCACCTAATGGTCGACTGGAAAAAAACGAGGCATTAAGTCCGCCCAAGTAACATTTAAATTAATTTGCAGGAAGCTTAAATAAATAAAATCTATATCCTAATAAACGCGAGTGCCAGTTTTTAGCATAACAAACTATTTCCATGGTCTAGCAGTTAGCCTAAGTGACTGGCAATCTAGAGGTCTAGGGTACGATTCCCAGGTCGGGTCAAAAAGTGTTGAGTTTGAGTACCCCGTGCCTCGAAGGGCAGGGAGCACGTAAAGTCGTCGGTCCTGCGCTTAATAGATTTGTAATAAAAATACAATTTGGGCAACCAGAGGTTTATTTTTTATATATTCTTAATCCTAATTGTATCCATAGGATTGGATGACTTGTGTGAACGGCGCAGTCGCCTTTGCAACCTTCTCGCCGGATTCCTTGGTGATTTTCTGTGAACAGAAAGATTATTCATCATAATATGGATTCCTGTACACTTCCATTTAAGAAAAGTCAAAATAAAGGATCAGTATAAAGTTTGTTTCATATTGTTCAAATAATGTAGGTAAGATATTAATCATCATTTTCAAATAAGTGTTAAAGTTACACTAAATATTAATCTGTGTTCACAAAATACACACAAGTGTCCATTAGCATCTGTCATAAAAATTGAATGTAACAATACAAACCTTAAGCTTCTTCTCGAAAGCAACTCGCTTGATGGATTTCACCTTTCTCTTGTCCTCAAGTTTGCGGACAACATCACGGTACTTCCATCCGACCTCATGGGACAAACGGCCGACGTGACAGTACTATCAACAGACAAAGATATTTTCAATCCTTAATGCATCAGATTTATTGGTTGTTACTAATATGTATGGACTCAGACAGTTATAAGATAGCAACATATTTTATATTCAGTCGCAAATTACCCAAATAAAACATCATTGATGTAGAATTACCATTTGAAGATTGCCTGGATACTAAAATTTACTGCATGAGGTTGAGAATTGTTTAAACCCAGTCATATTTTACAATATTATGCTAGGCTTACCTTACGGCCGGGCTTCAAACAGAAGACACGTAGAGCAGCTGGGACGACAACGCGACGACGGCTGTCATAAGGTGGTGGACAACCATCATACGCACGCAGTCTCCTGAGTGCGCTCTTTCCACGCTCTGTCTTGTGTGGGATCATGCCTGTGAGTACAAACCATGTCGTTATTATCTGTCTTAGAGCAAAGTATATAATGAATGGTGTGTAAAGGGCTTCATCAAAGTTTTTATATCACAAACATCAAATAATGTAGGTAAAAATAAAGAATAATCATAAGCTAGTTGTTTAAAATAAATGGACTGGTGATATTTCTTTCATCTTTTATCCCGAACTAATCTATGCCTTCAATATTTATCAGTTAGTAGTTTTAGTATTTTGAAACATGGGTGATAATGAAAGTACTTTTCTCATACCATATCAAATGGCACTATCTTATAGTAACCCTTAAAACATGATAGTGTAATATGTATTAGCAAAAAGTTCAGAGCAGATGAATAAGGCTGATTCACATAACTACAATGGATTAAAGAATAATGAAGGTTTGATTTGTTGCATTAATAATCTCCATTATCTTTAATCAAATAGGTATAACAACAGGTAAATAAATCAACAGTTTTTAATAATCCACTGCTCAACATAGAACTCTCCTTTGAAAGGTTTTGGCCTACTAAAACATGCTGGCCTACTATATATTGAATTTAAGAGTATCTAGGAATAGCAACCCTTCTTTGGTCAACTAAGAAGTCTGTTTCCTCTTGTTATAAATTCAAAAGAGTTTGTATAGAAAACTTACAATTTACGAAATTGCTTTGAATCCCCCAGGATTATGAGTAAGTATTAGAGATGCCACGAATCTTTGTCCACTTTTTTTGGTGTTCGGTCGTATAATGCGTACTATAATGGCCGAATACCAAATCATGGAAAAACTACACACCATATTACTCAAGATTACACATATTCATTACTAAATTACAATAATTTTGTAAGTAAAATTGATTAATGGTAAGTTGTGAATTTCAAAAGGTATGAGTATTGTTTTTAGTTTGCAGACCACCAATTGTATGGATCAGCCGTCCAATCAAGGCAAATTGTTTTCAAACAAAAATCCAATTAATTTGCTACAACATTCTTCTCCACATCCCTCTCTTAATAACCATTTTGCATATGATCAGTAGTGATTTTCTTAAAGCCGTTCCAGAAAGTGGCGTGTATTTCAGTAGTCATCATTTTCACTTAAGTTTCTTTTCTTACAAAATGGAGAAGAATAGTTGTCAGTACTACTAGATTCATTACAACTTATTTTCAGAACTTCAAAAAGATTTTTTTGTTTTGTTTTTAAGTACTGTCTGAACCAAAACTTATTTTAAATTGTGGATCAAGAAAAGTAGCATCCAAAATAGTAATGTCTTATATTATTATTTGTAATGATCTGACAATGCGTGCGGTTTTGTGCTTTACTCGCAATTGAAACAAACAGTTAAATACCCTGGTCTGCGCTCCTGTTTGCACCGCAACAAAGGAAATAGGTTACAACTTGTCCTATACTTGTTTACACGCTCCATCAGCATGTATTTGTAACAAATATTCGGCGTTTCGGCCGATAGCGTCGCCGAATATTCGTTATTCGGCCGATAGCGTTGCCGAATATTCGTTATTCGGCCGATAGCGTTGCCGAATATTCGTTATTCGGCCAAATCACTATTTATGGCAACTCGAGTAATATTAAGAGTAATCCTAATTACTTAAATGATTAAATTAATGTTTGAAACAGTACAGGGTTCAATTTGTACCTTGATACAAAAAAATACATCCTGTCCAGCTATTGTTTGTAATAGGCCATGATTTTATAATGCAAGGGGAATAAAATACTTTTCCAAATTTATTATAATATTTTTTGCATTTCTCTGTATTGCATTGTCCAAAATCTACTAATGTTATAAATGCGAAAGTTTGTAAGGATGTGTGTTTGTGGCTCTTTCAATCAAAAACTACTGAACGGACTTGGATGAAACTTTACAGTAATGTAGATTATACATCAGAATAACATTTAGGCTACTATTAACCGCGATAATCGACATACACGCGGGCGGAGCTGCGGGCAAAAGCTAGTACAATATAAATGTCTCTAACACCAGTCTTCATTCAAATTTTTTTATAAAATGTATAAAATTACCTCGGACAGTCTTCCACAAAATCTTGGAGGGTGCTCTGAAGTGGAATGGTCCACGAGCTGGGTTCACATTGCACCGCTTGCGCAAGAATGACATGAACTTCAATTTGTTCCTGGAAATTAAAATAGTAGTTTAACTACTTCTAACATAAAGGAAAAAAGGATAATTATGATTGTTGTATCAGACAAAAAATAAGTAGCAACATATTTTTAAATTCAGTCGCAAATTACCCAAATGAAACATCACATGGAATGAAGCTATGACATATAAAACGTGGGAATCCGGGATATATATAAAAACATGATAATACGAAACAAATCTGCATTACCAGCCACGCAAATATAATATATTTATAATTCCTATAGAATTAAGTTTCATTACTTGTACAAACTTTACGAGTTTAACAAAATTGTTGTTATTATGAGTAAAGTATAAATAGGCATTTGTACTAGTTTCGTGACGAGTTTTGTACGACTTGTAAATGAAATTTAACTTGACATTAGAATTTGATTTGACTTGAATTTGAAATACACAAAGCGCATGGTTATAAAGATGGATAAAGAAGCCATACCTGAAGAAGTTACCAGATATGTTGATCTGCTCACATCGCACGACAACTACTTTGTTGCCTTCTAATAAAACTTTAGCAATCACTGCAGCCAGGCGGCCGAGGAGATGGCCGCGGCCATCGATTACTATGGCCTGGAACACAAGTCATCACACTGGTTAACGCTACCGCATAACCTCAAAAACAAACACTAACAAGAAAAGGCACTTGCAAACTAATATCGTTAATTATGATGCATTCAGACATAAAAGGCCTACTGTTTAAGCAGTTAAAAACGTAACAGAACATAACCGAAATCTAAACACGGACAGGTCGGACAGGACATGCACGTGTGTAGCGTTAACACTACATGTAATTTTAATTAACACAGAAGAAACTGGTAAAATTCATTAATATTAACCGCTGTGTTAAAACAATTAATAATTAGTTCACTTTTAGAAATACAATATTTATTTTTTAATTTTTCTCCTCACCTTATTGCTAAAGCCCGTCATTTTCACGACAACAAAACGGAAAAGGATAGCTTTTTAAAGTAAGATGGCTACCGGACATTCAAAGAGATTACCATAGGTAAAATTTGACCATAAATAAACTTAGTCGATTAAATTCGATTCTGTTTACGATTTATGTTACTCTCTTCGTAAATTAAAAAAATATCTCACATCTGTTTTTGACGTTTAATCATTTTTGCTTTTGGCTTTAATCCAAACAAAAAGTTATACATTTATACCTTAATTACGTGGACTACTAATATTGGCTGTTTCTTAATATTGTGAAAAATAATTTTGGGATAGTTCAAGCGTACTATTCGGTAATTTGATTAGAAAAATGGAAATACCTTACAGAAAAATTATGATATATGCTTTAACTTTTATAGCCTATGCATATACTGGCATGGGTTCTAGTATGTTAAAGAATTTAAAGGATGCAGTGTTATCTGCAGAATCAGTATTTGGAGATATGTTCAAAAATGTCATAACAGTGGCTGAAAAATTTAGATCTCTTCATGAAATCTTTGATGCAGCAGTTGAAGAGGAATGTATATTTGCTTGTCCCGAAGGTACTTTCTTCTTAAAATCTGTTAATAATTTGAGAAATATAATATAAGCATTGTTATAATTTGTTTCAGGACAGAAAGCAGTTCGCAATAGAAATCATGTTCCAAAATCAGATGGATGCGGTTCAGTGGGTTTTGAAGTTGCATCAGAATATTTACCTCTTGTAGAGATGACAAAATGTTGTGATAATCATGATATTTGCTATGACACATGTAACAGTGGGAAGGAGTCATGCGATTTAGAATTTAAAAGATGTCTTTACAATTACTGTGAGTCATACAAGTCCGTGAATGTAGCGGGCGACACAATTGCAAAAGGTATATCAAGACCTTCATGCTTATATTATCTTTAATTTCCAGAATCTTACTATTTCACATAATAATTTAAATACATATTATAATTCATACTTTTTTTTCTAGGATTCTTTTATTTATTTTTTTGCAACTTATGATGATTCCTTTTTCAGGTTGCAAAGCTGGAGCAAAATTATTGTTCACTGGCACACTGACATTAGGTTGCAAATCATATTTAGATGCACAGAAAAATGCATGTTACTGTCCTCCACTCAAAAACAGCAAATATAAAAAATATCCCACAAATGAAGATCTTTAATTAATTGTAAGATCTGTTTTTGTTTAAAAACAAACCAAAGATTTTAATTATGCTATACTTGTCTATAACTTGCACTATAAGTGCCCGTGTGAGATTAATTTATTTTGTAAAAATAATGATTAGATTAGTTATTTATAACTAGGAACTTAAAATTTCAATAAGATTGTTGTGCTATCAATTGATAGATATCATAAAATAATTGTACTTTTATACCGATTGCAAGTTGTGTGAGTGGTTTTATATGATAAATAAATAAATGGTTGATTTTTGTTATTAGTTTATTTTAGCAATAAAAATTACATCTTATTTGTTGGAATTATACCTTAATATTAAATAATTTATTTGCTAAATTTAGATTATGGGGCTTTCTAAAAATCTCATGCAAGCACTAGAAGTTTGAACACTAGTAATGCATTTCAACTCTCAAATTATTGGCATAAGATACCCCTAGACAGGGTCAGGCCATGATACACATGCTACAAAATGGACGCATAATCAAATACATATTTTATACTTCTATACGTTGAGCATATAAAAATAATTCATTACAATGTAAATAAATGCATGTAAAAATATTTTATAAAGAGTTAATTTATTGTTTGATCTTAGTGATTTTACCTTAGCATCAAAACATAAATATGAGCGATTGCTTGTTATAAATTGTCAATATAACTTAATATACTCTATGTAAGGAGTTCTTTGATCTCATCTTTTTCAGCAGCCTCGAGGTAAGGTAATCCATCTGGGGTTTTTCCATCTTTAGAAGCACCCTGTAATCAGAATATATATCTTATTAATGCAAGAATTCATATATTTCATTTTTTTATGAATGATTCATTTTTAAGTGTGTATAAAATATTATAACACGAGTTAATATCTGTTAATGAGATATGCAGAGATGCAAAAAAAATATTGACTTCTTAAAATTGCAACGCTAAGCCAATGCAATGCACAACACCCATTTAAAAGTAAGTAATAAAGATTAGTAGGTACTGATATAATTTCCTTGTAAATTAATACTGTTCTTACATACTACACTGTTCTTTTTTATCATCAAACTATTTTTTTTGCATGACCATATTATATTTGTCTGTTAAAATGTTTATAAATTACTCTTTTGTTAATACCAGTGTAAATACCAGTTATCGGATTAAAGAAAAATATAACAATGACAATAGGAATGGAGTAAAATGTGTTCGATGTTGATCATATTTGAAGAACAATAAAAATCTAAAAACCAAAAAGAACATATTTGTTATTTGATTTTAAATCTGGTTTGATTCAAGAATAACTAAACGTAAAGTTTTTAAACTTAATAGAAACCCTCAAATAAATTTATCAGTCCTAAATATTGAAGGGATAGAATCTTAGTTATTTATTATGAAATACTAATACTAAAAGCTGTCTATCAGAGATGTAACATCAATAAAAAATAAAATTCTAAGGTGTAAATATATGACATATAGTATTCCCAATATGTAGTTACTTACATTCTTGAGTAATGTTTTTACACAGTCTGTGTGGCCCTCCCAGATAGCTGCTAATAATACAGAGATGCCATGTTTGTCTAACATCTGCAATATGATTAAAAAATTACAACAATTTTTTGACACTTGAACTTCATAAAGCAAGTCTGTATGAAGTAGATCTTACATTAGGATCTGCACCCTTGTCCAGCAAATAGTTGAGAACAGCTGTTTGGCCATAATCTGCTGCATAGTGAAGAGGTACCCTTCCATCGATCAGGGCATTGACATCAATTTTCTGAAAACATACAATTATAATACACCTGCCAGCTGCTCATATCACAACAGAATAGTAAATAAGTCATTCGAAATGATGGAACGATTTCCTACAATTACCGGTTTTTTAACTATTATCGATTTCATATAAATAACAGCTGAATAACGGTAACTAGAAAATTTATGAGGTTATTGTACTTTCAATATTAAAAAATAGACTAATGTTAATGTTCGCTTTCTCTTGCCAACAAATTATTAAATATTCAAGTATAAAAAATTGTGTGGTCAACTTACTTTATTCTCTACTATGTCTTTAACTTGGTCTATGTCGCCGTTTTTGATTCCCCAAACTAATTCACTCATGATTGCGTACTTCCTAAACTCTTCAGATTACAAATTTTCTGTAAAATTTCCGGAATCGAAATAACAATGGATGGCGTTCTCTGATTGACATGACAGACGTCAACAAGAGTGAGGTGAAAATTCTTACTATTTCCTACAAAGTAAAAAATTCGTATTATCAATGATCGTATTTTTTTGGAAATCAAATTATGCTTAAAGCATTTTTAATTTTCTACCTGGAGGGGCAGCTGAACGAGCGGAAAGCGTGATACTTCTCAAGGTAGTAGAGCCACGCTGATCTCAGCACGAACGGGCCGGCTCGACCGGGGCGGTACTACAAGTGCACAGAAAAGCAACGTAAAATGACAGAGATCGTGTCGTGTTTCCTTGGTGAGAGCGAGACCGGAGGCCCAATGATGCAGAAGCATCACTAGCCTGCCATGGTGTAGGTCGCCATGCTGCATTGTTGCATTGTCTGCAAGTGTGTAGTATGGTGACCACCACTCTTGGATTCTGAGTATGCTTTCCATCAGGCAGAGTAGAGTCATTTTGACAGGGTCAAACATAAAAAAAAGTGGTGTAGGGAGAGAGAGAGAGAGATTGAGTTTGGGTAGTATCTGTCTCTCTCACGCAAGCTTCTGATTGGTTGGTGTATTTCTCTGCGACTGGCTATGCGACTGCTATGCTATGCTTGAGGTCTCGGGTTCGATTCCCGGGTCGGTCCAAATGTTTGTATGACCTACAAATATTTGTTTCGGAGTTTGGGTGTTTCCTATGTATGATTTGTATGTATTTATAAAAAAGTATATAAGTATTTATATCAGTTGTCTAGTACACACAAGCTCTGCTTAGCTTGGGGCTGGATGGCATTGTGTGTATATGAAATGCTTATTCTTTAGTTTATAAAAAAAAATTGGCAGTCATATAGACTGCCGATAGAAGTGAAAACTTTTAAGTTAGAATGTTATTTGTAAAACTAATGTGTAAAACTAGAAATCACATAATGTTTGGGTGCTCCCATAATAAAATCATCCCATCCCCAGTAATAAAATGTTACTGATGTTATATAACATCATGTAACATGTTGTAACGAATGAAATGTTATCATGTTATACAATGTTTTATAACATTGTGTAACACGATAACATTTTATTACTGTGTGGGATAGCTTGCAACATGTTATATGTTGCAAGCTCTCCCACACAGGTTAAGCTTCTTGTATAATATCGTGTAACATTCTGTATCAATCAGTTTGGGTCTGCTTTTCGAGGAAGCAGGTAGTGGCTCAATGGAGGAAGTGCTAATTGGTTATTTTTATTGTATAGGTGGCAAACGAGCAGACATATCACTTGATGGTAAGCGATTACCGCCGCCCATAGACACCCGCAACACCAGAGACGTAACAAGTGCGTTGCCGACTATTGGGGGATGGGGAAAGGGATGTAGGGAGGGGTTGGGGTATGGCCCTCCGGTATCATTCACTCGGTGAAATACAACTACTACTACTACTATTTCACACATGTTTTCTGTGAGGCCGTGATATCACTCCGGTTGAGCCGGCCCATTCATGCTGAAGCGTGGTTCTCCCACGGATAACTGATTGAATTTAACACAAACCTCTTTTTAAATACATCGTCAAAAAAAAAATTGTGACTGGCAGATTTGTCATTGTTGCAAAAGAAAATGGTCGTTCAATCAACCATTTAAAAAACGCGTTTTGTTACCCGACAACGGCAAAGCCAAAGGAGGGTTATGATTTTGACAGGCTATGTTTGTATGCATGTTCATTTGTTCGCTCATAACTCCTTAACTACTCATTACAACTGTACAAATGAGGTGTCGTCAGAAGCATCATGATCGTCTGTTCGATAGAGGCTTTATGAGACGTGTCACTGAATCTAATGTGGCGCCCTCTAGCCGACATAAAGTATGGTATTAAAAAGTAAATTTTAGATAAATGTCGTGTTTGGTATCATTGAAGTCACGAGTAAATGCTATTAATTTAACTGTATTTTTGATTTTTAAAAATAGGTTCTCACAATTTATTCGATAATTGTGAGATTTCTATGGTACCTACTTAAAATATACTTTGCAAAGAAATTAATATTATAGAGGCACTTAAACAATTTAAATAAAAAAAGCTCAGATGAATAAAAAGTTATAATTTGTTTTATCATGTCATAATTATTTGCAACATTTTGTTACATGATGTTGTGTAACATCAGTAACATTTTGTATCTTTTGTTACAATTTGATGTTTGTTATAAATTATATATATAACTGCTGTGTGTGACCACCTTTTAATTTTTTTTTATGAGGTCTAGCTGACCTCTCTGCTTTTCCCCGTCCATAGAAACGACAGGACCTTGTCAATCTAATTATGATATTTGTGTCGTTCATTTACGTAGGTCTTTCGCACTATATGCCTTGTGTTAAATTAAAGTTTACAGATGTATGCATGTAATTTCATATTATCTCTAAGAAAATATTTTTCGTCACAATGTTTCATCTATATTCAAAGAAATAAAAACACTTTTAACATATTGTTCGTTCTTTATTTGTACGTTACATGTACACCGTATCAGTGACAACTAGGTACGTAATTGGCGATTGTGCGGACGCGTACGCAATCATGGGTCATCATCCTATTCATTCCTTTGATGTACACACAACAGCGATTATGCACGTTCTACGCCATGGCCAATCACAGTTTCACAGTCATTTATGCCTTCTTCACAATCGTGGATGTCTATGATCGCCCATCATGGCTCATTGTGAAGAGGGGCCTTAATACCTTATCAGTACACTGGTAACACTAACTTCACAACGTCACACACAGGAGTATATATGTTCTGTGGTCAGGTCACAGGTAGAGGGGTAGAGGCATATCAGAGGCACAGCAGGTGCGGTTATTTTTAAATTTTAATTTGTAAACGCGAAATATAAGGAGCATTTGTTTACTAAGAATTATAAATATATAAACTTAGAGATGGAGAGTATGGAAGGAAGTTTCCAAGAGTTAAATTGTTTACCACAAGACACTCGCAGGGCAACAAAACATTTATTGGTAATATTCAAACCTGTTTTGAACACAATCCTTTATTTTGTAGCAAACTTTTATTATTCAAATGTGTCCATAAATACTTAATCATTAGCGACCTTGAGAGCTTGGGTTCGATACCCGGACTTAGTTACTTTGAATGTAATATGTACATTTATATTACCATCAGAAAATATAGATACAAATAAGAATATTTAATAAAAATTACATGAAACAAAAAGTCTATGACACAATCAAATTTAAAATTTCATACACTTTTCTATGAGAACAACATAGATTTACATATAATATATTGAATGGTTACTTTTTTCAGAGTCTAATATTGGACAAAATTCATCCCTTGATACTTGGGTTGCACAATAAGTTGTTGTCATATGTAAACAATGGAGAAGAGTTATTGAAGCTGAGGGAGGTGTACACCTTGTGTTCAAGTCAAATTAATAAATGTTTGATATACTTATTTGATGTTCTTAAATTGGAAACCCAACAAAAAATTCATTTGCAGGTAATTTTGATAGTAATATTGTGTTGGTTTACATATTCACTTTGGAAGGTGCATTCAGAGATCGAACACCTTGTGCATTTTGATTTTTAGAGCTGTCTGGTTTTATTCAAATTTTACATTAGATTTGATTTCATTTGTATAGTGTAGGTATAACATATCTTTTGTGTCTGCTGGTTACATTTTTTTGTCATACTTTAATACCTCTAGGGTTTCATGGGGTTGTAAAATTGAAGGTATACAAATTCATAAATCTTAAAAAAAGGTGCCAGATGCCTTTAAATTTGCCTTAAATGTATGTCTGGAACTGTATATAAGCAAATACAGTCTAAGATAGTTTTGTTTTTTGACATATGTCTTAATAAATTTGTTTTTCTTTACGAAGGAGAGTCGGCAATGTTCTCTGGAGAGACTAGCATGGTGTATTAAAAGACTTTTATCCATTGAAACTTATTTGGACCGAAAAACAGAAAAAGCAGAGAACAATGATTGTATTAATGAATCATTTAATGTTTCCACAATGTATTTTGTCAATTGGATTGATCACACATTTCAAGTTTTGGGAAAACTGTCCGATTCAGTGTACCAAACAGATTTTAAGGATGTCGAACAACATACCGATCAATGGAAAAATGAAGTGAGTTTATAGAACCTTTATTTTTTTAGAATAGTTTTTATAAGTTATGCTGGCTGGAAACACTTATGTGTAAGAGCTTGCAGTAGATTTGTTCTCTGTTCTTAGTTTTTATGAAACTGGTTAAACGCAGCAGTCAGGTTAACAGATGGTCTACTAGAGCCTGCCCAAATTTTTTTTGCACCCACGCAATGTAAGATTTTTTTTGCACACACGCTTTGTAAGAACTCTGTAAATAAAACAAATGCAAAGGCAGTGATGTTTGGTTCCCCATCCATACTATAAATTCGATTATTATAAATTCGAAAGTTACTCTGTCTGTTACGCTTTCACGGCTAAACCGCTGTGTTCACCTCAATGCAATGAAATTTGGCATGGAGATAGATTGATTCTTCAGAAAGGACAACTCTCGATAACGAACACATGGAGTGGACTTGCGGGCAATAGCTGGTAGAAAATATTTTGACAAAAAAATCTATACGGTTCAATTGAGAAAAGTTTGTAAGTGTATATGTTTGTTACTCTTTCACACAAAAACTACTGAACGGATTTGGATGAAACTTTACAGTAACATGCTTATATATACCTCTGAATAACACATAGGCTACTATTTGCCGCGGTAACCTACATACACGCGGGTGGAACTGCGGGCAACAGCTAGTGATCACACTCCACACTACTATAAAGGCGAAAATTTGTGAGTGCGTATGTTTGTTACTTCTTCACGCGCAAACGGCTTGACCAATTTTGGTAAAATTTGGTATGCAGGAAGGTGACACCTTGGATTGACACATAGGCTAGCATAAAAAAATTTGAAGCGAAAACCGATAAACACGAGGGCGGAGCCGCTGGCAACAGCTAGTACAATATATTTAAGTGAACTACTTTTTATATTCAGTAAAGTCATATTGACAAGTTTTTTGAGACAAACATTAATTAAAAACTGTTTATTGCAATTGTATTGTTTACATTTTAGATGGTTGAATATGTCACCGAGCTTCATGTCTCCATTGATGAACTCCTCTTGTCAGCCATGACTCTTTGCAGATATTGTCTCAATGATGATCAGCATATTGTCAAAGCTCGTTGTCAAGTTGTAAGTACAATTGTTATAATTTTTTTTATGATTCATACCATCTTCCTAGCCCTTATTATTCCCAAGATTACTTGGGGCTGGCCATTTAGTTTAGCTTAGTTTAACCGGTTTTGACTGAATATCATGGTCTAAGATCCGAGGTAAGATCAACCTTCACCCATCTGTTATCCGGATGAAAATTATATTACATTAAATAAAATTAGTTTCTGATTCCGAGACATGGTCTTAAAACACCTCTCCACACTTCGATGTTTCGGGTTGTTATTAGAATTTCTTGTAAGAAAACCCCAACAACACTTTTGACCCAACCCGGGAATCGAACCTGATACCTCTTGTTCTGGAGTAGCTTACGTTTACTGCTATACCAACGAGGCAGTCCAATATTTAATTATGTACGATTACAGCATCACATATAACAAAAAATTCTTATAATTACAGGTTTTAAGAGAAACTAAGGCCTTATTAGGAGAATTGATTGAAGGTGACCTCAGTTCGAGTATAAAGGCTACACCAGATGCACTCAAGTTACCATTGATGCCTTCAAACGTTAATGTTTTAATTGATGTTTTAAAAGATGTTCTCTATTCGTTAGAAACAAACACAAATACTGCCCTACTGGCATTAGTAGTTCACTGTTTTAGCTACAGCAAGCCTGCTATAGACATTTTAAAAGAACATTTTAGTAATGGACCAAAAAATCCTTGTTCTTGCTTAATTAACAATGAAGATGATGTTACCGAGAATTGCTCTTTTGTCAAAGAATTTGATTTATACAATGAGAGACTTCTGCAGATTGGCAATTTTGCTGTATCTTGTTCTTCTGACCAACACAGTAAGTGTGAAATGTTTTTTGAAGTGAAATTTCTTTGCGCGCATTAGGATATTTTTTACGGATGAAACGCAATAAAAGTGACACGAAAATGTGGGACGTTTTTGTCCAAGAAGAGGGAGAGATCGATTGAGACCGATTGAGAGAGAGTGTGAAAGAATTTAGTTTGAAAAGAAGTTTCACTTCTGACATGTGTATAGTCTATTCGTTTAGATAGTGTATTTTTTTTAATACTTACTTGTGAGCGTACGCGGCACGCGGCTCCTTTGAATTCGTGTCGGCTTCGCTTTGACAAGAACCCGATGGGCTGCGGCGGCACGATCAAAGTGACACTATCTAAACGAATAGACTATACTTTATACGCACGCAATTTTTTCTTCCTTTATTGTAGTAAAAGTTTCCCATTTCATTTCCCTAATTGTGACTGAGTAGTCTGACTTGAAGATTATAAAAATGATTTCATGATTGTTTTATAAGTGAAAAAATAAGTTTGTGTTTATGAAGAGTGTTTTGACTGCCTCGTTGGTCTCGCGGTTGGCGTGTGCGACTGCTGATCATGAGGTTTCGGATTCGATTCCCGGGTCGGACCAAATGTTTTTATGATCTACAAATATTTGTTTCGGAGTTTTGGTGTTTTCTATGTATAATGTGTATGTATTTACAAAAAAAGTACAATATGTATTTGTATCAGTAGTCTAGTACCCATAACACAAGCTCTGCTTAGCTTGGGACTAGATGGCGCTGTGTGTTAGATGTCCGAAATATTTATTTATTATTTCATAAAAATTATTTATAAGACAACACTTAATTAATATATCATATAAATATTTCCTATTTTTTCCTATTAGAATTATGTAAGTACTAAAAATGCATTTTCAAGGTAGTAGAGCCACGCTGATTTCAGGACGAATGGGCCGGCTCGACCGGGGCGGTACTACCCTCGCACAGAATATCAACGTAAAATGACAGCGATCATGCTGTCGTGTTTCGTTGGTGAGTGCGAGACCGGAGGCCTAATGATGCAGAAGCATCACTAGCCCGCCATGGTGTGGGTCACCATGCTGCATTGTTGCATTGTCTGCATTCGCAGTATGGTGACCACCACTCTTGGATTCTACTTATGCTTTCCATCAGGCAGAGTAGCATCATTTTGGCAGGGCCAAACATAATGCTTTTATAAATCCGTATTTTTATGTGGATCTAAGATAATATTAGATTCTAAATCATACGATGTAGTAAGCCATCATAGATTTGTACTACTACATAGTCATATTGTAATATTCTAAATAGTAAACTTCAATTTCAGGAATTTTAACTCTTCGTAGCGGTCTCGCCAGCTTAGAAGCATTAGATCCTCACTTGGTACCAGCTCTTTTGATGGGCCCTTACAGCCATCATGCTAAGTTATTAATGAACTCTTGGACGCAGGAAGTTCAAGAGATTCGTGAAAGTATTTACTTAATCGTAGATCCGACTGCATTTGCTGAGGTAATATATTTAAAAAAATTGTAATCAGTTTAAAATACAAGATACATAATGTCGAATATTTTCTATTTTGGCCTAACATATACTTGATCAATTGGACTCGATACTAGTTTGACATTCTCAATAATATTGAGCCACGGGACAAAGCTAGTCTTAAAAAAGTAGCCTAAGTTACTCCCTGGATCATCAGCTACCTGCCAGTGAAAGTCCCGTCAAAATCGGACCAGCCGTTCCAGACATTACCTGGAACAAACAGACTGACAGAGAGACAGACAAAAAAATTTATTAAAAATTGATATTTTGGTACATGTATCGTGTATACATACATATGCATTTATTTAAAAGCGGTTATTTTAATATTACAAACAGACACTCCAATTTTATTTATTTGTATAGATTGTCACTAAATACGATAAACACATTCGCTTATAACAATACTCTTTGTAGTCACCCAGCTATTAAATGGGACAAGGACATACATATGACAATATTTTTGTTTTCTTTTAGTTTTATTGTCTTTTTATATTGTTATATATTATAACTAGCCGACCCACGCAACCTCGTTTGCGTCTCCTATTGTCCGTAGTGTGATATTTTCCCCCGTTTTTGTAACATTCTTCATTGGTGCTCCGCTCCTGTAGGTCTTAGCGTGATGATGAGGCTATATAGTCTATAGCCTTCCTCGATAAATGGAATCTATCTAACACTGAAAGAATTTTTCAAATCGGACCAGTAGTTCCTGAGATTAGCGCGTTCAAACAAACAAACAAACTCTTCAGCTTTATATATTAGTATAGATTGACTTATTAGAATACAAAACCCTTAAAAGAACGCGTATTGTACGTTATATTCCTTCTAGCAACATTCGGTAGTGAAAAATCGTTACGTATATTCTAAACTTCTTATGTCAATCCTTCAGAACTGTTAATTATTCTATAGAATTTTAATGTAAGCTTAACGTTAATGTATCGCAAGATCTCATAAAGGCTATTTTTGCTTGCTATTTTAGAAATCAAAACAGATGATGCACCACAAGCTGTTGTCCATATTAAAAGAGAATATCTACAAAAGTACTGACGTGTGTGCAGTGATTAACATAGGCTGTATGGTGCTTGACTTTTTTCTCGTATACGATAAGTGCGAGCCTGATGCATTGAGCCAACACGACAAGCTGATGAATTTAATAGCGGATTTGGATAAAGGTATTAGTTGCTTTTATTTTTAATTCTTTATAGTTAAATCAACAAATGATGCCACAGTGGTTTAAACGTCAGTGTTGTGGGTTCGATCATATCGATACAATAGTTTGTGTGATCCACAATTTGTTGTACCAAATTCGAGTTCGAAAAATAATTGTTAATTAATTTATATTTATTTAAAGTCAACTGTGACACATGTTATTACTTTCAGTACAGCACTATCTTTTGCCGGCGGCAATCTTATGCGTTATCTTGATATATAAGCTATATTACAGTAAAGTTTCTTCTAAATCTGTTAGTAGTTTTTGCGTGAAAGTGTTATAAACACCCATATATCACGAACGTGCGCATTTATAATATTAGTAGGAAGTAGGATTAGACAATCTACTGCATTACTTTATTGACAAATACTATTCTGTATATATATATATATATTTTGTGATATTATTTGTGTTTTTCAGTACAGAAAGAATGCAAAATTGTAAGCAACCTGCTCAGTTCCAATGACGATTTTCTCTATGAAGTGAAAATGCCCGCTAATAAAAAAGAAGCATCTATGGATCAACTTACAAAGCGTTTAAAGTTACTATACACGTTGATCAACAGAATTCACGCCTTACTTTGTCCAAAAGACAACGATGACCAGTTACTTGAATACGAAGGAGGCGAAGACGAACAACAGCCTTTAAAAAATGCCACTCACACAGTGATTAAGAATTTCGAGACTTATGTCAACTCGCCTCGAAAACCAACGAATAACATGTCCCGAAGTATATTTGGTCGAACAAATATACGATCCTCGACGAAAAACATACCATTATCGAAGTTAACAAAGCGTTTCAAATCTAAAATGAATACAGAACTTAGTTTCTCTGTGCAACTGGACTGTTTGTTCAATGAAAGTCGTGAAACAAATGTTACTTCAGAAGTACCGTTACAAAATAAGAATCTGGACAAATTGAGAGATCCCTCTCTGAGTGTTTTGTATAACTTTTCACCAATAAAGCGTCCATCACTGAGGAAAGCGGTTTTGAACAGACATTACAAAATACCCATTATGACCAATGAGACAAAAGATAAAAATGTCACTCATGACAATGAAACCCAAATGGATGCAACTATGAGTTTGCAAATTACTGGTATGTAAATGTATTTGTTTACATAAACATTAAAATTTGACATCCTATAGCTTTTTTTCAACATATTATGTTTATACCTGAAATATATGATTGCCGCATTGAACGAACAACAGTACTGGTAAACCTATTTGCCTACAGGACTTAAAAACAAAACAAACTTACAATAATGAAAACAATATAAAATAACAAATGTACATTTTATATATGTCTTACAAAATCATAAATTTAACAATTTTAAATATTATTAACACAAAAAACGACGGCGAACATCATTTTAAAAATCTCACATGAGATGTTTTAGGGTGTAGTAGGGTTAGGCCATATCTCATGATACCATTGATACCCATTCACCAGACGGACAAAAAAGATCCCATATGTATAAAACATTGCCCATATTTATTTCAGATATATTGAATCAAATGAGCGACATGACGAGCATGTTCTCTACAACAAAAATGTCTCAGCACACGCATCAAACAAGCAGAGTCCTACAAAAGAACAGTGAAACAAAAAACGTATTGAGTATAAACGTTAATAGTCAGAATACGACAGTATCGAAGAATATCTGGAATATTCCTGTATATGCAACAGTTGTGGAAATGCCTTTAGAAGATAGTACCTCAAATGTGACCCAACCTTCTAATATAAATACTTTGGAAAGAATTCACGACTTGGACTTCGTTGAGAGCAAGCTAAACAGTTTGCGATCACAGTTGGAAACAAGTTTGTGATCATTTAAACTTTGTTGTACAAAATAAATACCTGTTTTTTATTTTGTGTATGCAATGGTAGTCACTTGCATACATTGCCATAAATGTAACCGTCCAATATTTGTTTTAATACTTTTAGATAAAATATTTCTATGTATATGACAAAATTAATATTTTTATGCATTGAATAAATGGGCTATAATTGAAATTTAATAGTTTAATTAGTGTTTCTTCAGCATCTCGGCCATCCTGCTAGACATTCGTCTCCCCCAAGTTTCGCCACAACAACCGCTCTTAATGTGATTGAATAGGTAAAATTTTATATGATCAATAATTTAAATAATGTAAACTTTTAAATGGGGTTTACAGATCTTTTCACGGCGTTTCCTAACAAGTTTTGTTTTTAATCTAAAAGACTTGCAGCTCAGGCGCTTCTAAAAAATATGCTCAAGAAAATGTCGCAACTGCGAAACTGCATCCGTAGATATTGACACAAACTTCAACAAACATTTTTCTTGTCAAATTATAGTCGTCACGTTTACTAGTTATTAATCTCAAATCCCTGGGGCGACTCTATATTACTATATTGCGGTCATTTACTACAAAGACGCATATAAAAGCCAATATAAATCTACATAATATATTCACTTCGTGATCAAACCGTTTACGTATTACCGCCTTTTTTGCACAGTATTTAATCAACTGTGACCATAAGAAAGTGACACTGTTTACAGACAACATTAGCGTGCGTGTATTCTTATGACAGACTTTCGGTCGTCGTACTCTGTAATTCATATGCGATAATGATTCAAGGTCTCTTGACCCTGCTGTCAAGCTAAAATGAATTTCACCGCCCACAACGCGCCCGTTGTAGTAGATATGTACATTTTTTTTAAGTATAATGACTTTTTAGTTCTTATGTTGCTTCCTAGTAAGTTATAGAGTGAATGATGTACAATGCTTCTCTACATTTCCAAATGGATACAGTCAATAAGAGAAGAGATGAGTGGTAGGTACTCGCCAAGTCGCAGAAGTACTGCTTAATTTAAGCAGTAGGTGTCCTTAAGTCCAGTAAGTCCTTTAAGAATCATATAGTTTTGTGGTCTTGAGGCCACACGCTGCTAAAGAAATAGGGTAAATAAATAACCGTATCGTAAATAATACTGACGTCTCCTTCAATAAAACGAATATTACAAAACATCTTGGATTATATAATTATTGCATCTTTTCATTTTTATTACAAATTTTAATTAAATAAACATTGATTTTTCATACAAAGTTATCGTTTTGACAGATGATAAAAAATAAATAATTTAACTAAGGTGTCATCTACCTTATTGTACTCGTATAAATATAGAGATGCGATAACAGGGATATATGGATTTCAAAACAAGTGCCAGTGATACAACCGGTGCTGTGAGGTAGTACATGGGTAGTACTTGATAGATGTCGACTACCGAGTTGGACGAGTGTATGCCAGGAATTACCACCATTCACACCTGGGTTACACCTAGTACTCTGACTACGGTTAATCCAACGTAAGCAACCAGTGATGATAACCGAGGCGATTTCTGGACAGTATAAAAACGTGGGACGAGTGTCTTTACTGATTTAGTTGTGTCGAAAAACTATAACAACAAGAACATAAGATCACTCTGAATCCGCAGAATCAGTACCTAAGCTTTAGTCGGGCTTAGGTACCTATCTACCTATCTACCTATAATTTGAATCATCTATCGATCGATTTACTGAACTGTTAGTGTGTACTTACACTGATTGTAATAAAGCGATTAGTAGCACGTAATACAATGTCATTCGCCATAAAAAATTATCTAAACATCCACTTCTACCTACATTTCTACCCCTGATTTATTGGTAATAATTTAAATTCGACATTTACGATCTGTACTTGTTCAGTTTCATGTTAACTTTCCAAGTTAATATGCATTGTTCTCGCTCTTATGTGTTACCCCCAACATAGTTGTAGGCTAGTATAAAGGCAACGTCTCCTACAGTTTTCTAACTACTTGCTTCGGGGTGTTCGTAAACAGTAATTGGAATTCTCAATATTGTGTCTTACTGAAATGGCTTTCATACATATTTTGGCATTATTAGTAAGTGGTTCAATAACTCATTTAATTTTCAAAGCTAGTGTGCCTATAACTCTAGGTATATAGTGACAATAAGTGACAAGTATCAGCAATGCGAGCGATTTTATATAAATGAATACAGATATGGCTTACGACTACGGTGGCAAATGTTTATATGTCAATTGTAGCCTAAAAGATATAATTTTATTGTTTATTGTTTTGTTTCAGGTAAATTTTGTTGTTATCCAAGCGGGGACTGAAGTGGGTAAGTTTTACTAAGACACGTAGGTTTACAGTATATATACTGCCTATATCTCAAGGTACACCTTAACTAACTTTGGCTAAAATCATAACCATGGGCATACCCAGGTTCTGGCCAGGGGCGGGAGTACAAATCCGGTTTTTTTAATAGATATTTTTATATTCTTTCTATATTTCTATATTCTATTCTATAATAATAAATTCTTTAATTATAGAAATTATATTTTAAAAGTAACTTTAGAGGGTCTTCAGCAAAACTTTTCAAATGTCTTCCGTGAAAGAATTGCCCATAGCGGCTGGGTTAATATCTATGTACCTAAAGCCCATTTCTTCTATCTTTGATCATATATCATCTTAGTCAAGTTTTTTACGCGTCATGGTGTCCTGAATTGTGACCTTTTAATCGTAGCAGTGGAATAAGGCATTGGCAGTACAGTTTGTAGAGATGGGTAAAAAGATCCTTTTTTTATGGACTAAGGGGCAAATGAGTAGGTGGATCGCCTGGTGGTAAGCGATTACCGCCGCCCATGGATACCTGCAACACCAGAGGCGGGAACATCGCAGGCGACATTTCATTCCGGTTTTTATTGAGCAAGCATTTTAAGTTTCTAGAAAATCGTACAGCTATGGACTGCCAACCATCTAAATGATGACGATAGCGGAAAGAGGCGGCAGGGATCAGTTCAAACAATTCCTCGGAGCACTCCCCGTAGTAAAGCGATAGAAGATGCATAGCGAGGCCGCATCTCTACGCAATGCCAGAGAGTCTAGCCGACTTAAAACATCTTGGCAGTCGACGAACTGAGTTGCTCTCAGTTGGATGTGGGCCAGAGGGAGGAGCTGATGTGGGGTGCCCCTGCCCAAAGACGAGAACTGTATTCCATATGAGTCCGGACCTACGCCTTCTAGAGCAGGAGGCGGTTGGCCAGAATGAAATACCGTCTCGATCTATTGAGCACACCAAGCTTCGAAGCCAATTTGGTCTTATCATCGAAATGGCCAAGAAACTGCACTTCACTCGATATCTCGACACCAAGTATTCCAATTAATTATCCAAAAAGAGGGAGCTGCGCCTCCCTCCCCCCTTGGTTACGCCCAATTCATAACTATTTTTAGTCAAGGATTTTACGGACCCTACAATAGCGTGGGTAGGTAGTCCAAAACCTAAGGAAAGGCCTACGTCCATCAGTGGATCATTATATAATATCTAGCTGTTAATGATGATGACTTTGCAAGAGTTTAAGAAAAATAAAAGCTTAAAGCTAAATTGCTTAAAACTTTTTTTTAAAACAAATATAGTAACAAGCCAGCATTTGACGTCTTTCGGTTAAGTTGATCACGATGATGGTGATTAAAGTTTAGTTGATGACAAAAGTTTTATGTCTTTATGCTAGTGCACTCTTTCAATTTCAGGAGGCCACAGCATGCACTAAAATATTGAGTAATAGCATTTAGCTTATAACTAAAATATTAGAAAAAAATATTACAAATGACGCTCGAAACAAGTAAAGAACAAAACAAAAAAGAAAAATTAAACAACGAAAATAAAAGTGGAAATCCAGTTTCTCAATAGATATAGTTATGGCTTATTTTGTTTTATATGATTTTTAGGTCCAGACGAAACACTACGTGCAGTAGACAGTCATGTCCACCTTGACGTCTACGCTAGTGCTATCGCCAAAGCACATTATAATCCATGGTATTGCAATTACTTCAAAGAGGTAGGTTCTTAAAATATGTTTGTCACATTGTTCCGCGTAAGTAAAAAGCGGTTATTTTAATATTACAAACAGACACTCCAATTTTATATATTTGTATAGATTGGAATGAAGGTAAGTATACAACATGCTCATCAACAGACTACGATGTTAAGTTTGTTCTTGAAGCAAACAGAACTCTCAAGGGGATTTTAAATGGCACGTGGATGGTCTTTCATTTTATTATTATTTATTCTTAGAAGACAGATGCCTCTATTTTCATACTTCCAAACACTTTTGTTATTATCCTACTAATATTATAAACGCGAAAGTTTGTAAGTGTGGATGGATGTTTGTTACTCTTTCACGCGTAGCTCATCAGTATACACATAAGCTAATGGTTGCTCAAGTAATTTGTAGGTTATTAGGTTACTACCACCTTAGTTTCGCCTATCTTGTTTTGTCGGTCTCACGGTAGTCTTTTACAAGAAGCAATATATATTTTTCCGATAATAACTCGTACATATAAGTGGTGACGAAATGTTTTTTAAATATTTACAGCCAGGATTCAAGTGCACTGATTGTAGCACAGCTCTTCACTGTTTCCCGGGAAACTTTGCTCTCCTAATCCAGTGTGCAGGCCGATTGCCATACTGCAGTAACGGATACTGTTCAGCTGAGAAAGCAGAAAGATGTATCAAGGACCCGTCTAAGTATAAACCTACTGGTGACAAAAATAAGTTGAAAGAACCCAACAATACTGCGACATCGACTACCACCGCCCGTGCAAAAAGAAATACGCGACGATATTTTTGAAAAGGCACGCTAAAAATAATAGGATAAATGTAATACATTGTTGAAATAAATAACTATTTGATTTAATTTGCGTTTTTTTCTATTACAGCACAAGTTGACTCATTGAGCCTTAATTACTGTAACCAAACAATCCTTTCTTTAGAACCTGCCTAAGTAAAATGTATAAAATTGAGTACATGGATGACGTAGTAAAATTATTGGCGTAGTAAACCATAAAAAAGCTTGGACTATGAGGCTATATGCACAGATGCACTAGAGCAATTGGGCTATAATCTTCTTGAGTAGGGATTGTGGTCCATAGTTTATAATACCATACCTTTCATAAAATTCAAAAGCCTATTATTTTCCTACGAACAAACTACAAACATGCAATATTCAATATACCTAAAAATAACTAGCCCGTAAAGTTACAAGATATGTTCTATATAGAAACAATGGCATTCGTAAGTCACGTCGCTCGTCCGTGAACGCGTTCGGCAAATTTATTTAATTACGCACTCCCATATCTACTGGGGCTGACGTGAACGTATTGAGCGTGGGTCCCTACTCACGCTACTTGTGAGAATTACTTTTATAGCTATTTTTTTTCAAGTAATAAAACTGACAAACATGTTCGAAATATCTTTATCGCCTATCATAGAATCAATACAAGCATTGTCTGTGTGTTGACAGATTGATATTATGAAGTGTAATCAAGCCTATTCATCCCGTGGGTATCATAAGAGTCAGCTAAGGGGGTAAACTAGGAACAGTACTGCAAGAAGAAGGACAACTTGAAATAAACTCTAAGTATACCAACCCGTTTTCCAGCGTGATATAATATGCCAAAGCCTAAGGAGAGGCCTATGTCCAACAGCGGCCTATAACATAATATTATCATTTTGACGGTGATAAAAGAACACCGTAATAATAATATTAAAAATATGTCAAAATGAACGAATGGAATAAAACCTTCAGTTAACTATGTGTTAATATCGTGGAAATTTCATAAAACGAATGTTTTTAAGTGGTAGGAAAGATTCTCGTTTAAATCGTAGACAGCAACTTGATAGCATTAGTCCCAAAGCGGCCAATCAGTGTCGATATGGCCAATCAGTGTCTACGTCTTCTGTGCGACATGGGAGTACCAGCGACGCAAAAGTGCTATTGCTAAATTATGTACTTGTTAGGGATTTATGTTTAGGTTTATTTATTTTACTAACGAGTGGTTTCTTTACGTGGTTTGCAACTAGGTATACCATAGCTAGAGCACCTGTAATACTTATAACCAATAAACATTACAAATTTTTCGTTTGTTACAGAGTATGACATTTTTCGTTTAAAGACATACATTGCTCAAGTGTAGGTCCTGAGATGACACACTGCTAAATAGTTCTCGAAATGCTATTTTGCCAAAGTGAACGCAATTTATGCAATTCGATGTTACATAAATTATGCTGACTAGATTTTTAATGTACAGTTGTATATGGATTTGATACCGTCGCTATTCCACCGATAGACAGTCACTTCTTTTCGAAAATAGATCTATTAGGGAATCTTCATTCCGATATCTGTAAACGTTTTGTACGTGAATTATATTTTCTATAGACGGTAGTCATGCTCCCTCTCTCTCTGTATTTTTCTTTTATTTTAAAACGAGAATTTTCCAAAGTGAGTTTACTCTGCCCGATGGAAAGAATAAGTAAATCCAAGAGAGGGGTCAAATACGATCATGTATTTAATTTTAAGACACTGGCACTAAAAGCCCTAAAAATATATGGTATAAACTTTATTCTCTAGATATCTTTTTCTTCATATAGAATACAAGCTCACCCACGCAACTTCATCTGCATCTCTTTTGAAACTTGTTTCATACTTTTCAGCGTCGTTTTTTGTGTTAGTTGGGTTTTAGTTTTAACTTTTTTTTTATTTAAAAGGTTTTGGTGCCTCTATAATATAAATTTCTTTGCAATGTATGTTTTAAATAAGTACCATAAAAATATCACAATTATCGAATAAATACGGACAAAGTCACGAGAAAATGCTAATAATATATGTATTTCTAAAATGTACAAGTAACGACCTTTCCAATGACACCAAACATGACATATTTATCTAAAATTATTTTTTTAATACAATACTTTATGGCCACTAGAGGGCGACACATTAGATTCAGTGACACGTCATATAGCCTATAATTTGTCGTTTTAATAAGTAGTTAAGGAGCTATGAGGGAACGGATGAACATACATACATACATAGCCTGTCAAAATCAGAACCCTCCTTTGGCTTTGCCGTAGTCAGGTAAAAATAGTTATATTCAAGGATTTTAGTTTAAGTGTGTACTATCTTAAGTAAGTAAAAAAAGTAAATTGACGTAGACGTTTTGTGATATTTTACTATGAAAGTCAGTACCGAAGCAAATCAAAAATGTTTACACATACGGGAATTCCTCATATTACAAAAACTTTACGACTCTTACCACAGAACAAAGGAATATACTTTCTTCTGTTCTGTGGCTCACACCTTAACAGTAAAAAAAGGATGAGATAATGTCGAAGTTGAACCGCATAACATAATCACGACGGTCGGCCAAGTGGAATTGAAGCCTAATATCATTAAGGCTAAAGTATGAGATTATCAACAGACGAAAGACTTAATACGTTTATCAAGTATACCTTCTAGTTGTTTGCCCTGTATCTTAATTAATCTAATCTTATTACAGTTTGTCGCGATAGTCATCCAAAGGTCAAATCAGAATGTGTATGCTTATTTAAAATTTCTGTAGAAGATCTCGGTATCTCTTCATTAATCATCATTTCATTTTTAACCGACTTCAAAAAAAGGAGGAGGTTTTTCAATTCGACCGTATAATATATACATATATATTTTTTATGTGTGTTCGGGGATAACTTCGTCATTTATGAGCCGATTTTGATGATTCTTTTTTTAATAGAAAGGAGATGTCCCAACGGTGGTACCATGATGAGGACATTAATATCTGATGATGGCATCCACGAGAAATCGAGTAGAAACTTGAAGTCGGTTTTGAATTGTACTTGTAATGAGACCACTCCCGCATTACTCACGCGTTGATCATACAAAGTGTTGACCTATGTGAAGAATGAACCCACAACATTTGGTACAATAGAAAACGACGTAGTGACCGCTTGAACTAAGCAAGCCGTGCGGTCTCTTATTACTGACTGTCTATCAGTGGTTTAGAATTAATATCATACCACACGAGATGCATTGGCATAATGCATTTCACAGTATATAAGCACGATCTATTTTACTTTTAACACAAACTACTTACTTTCTTGTTAGAGACTACAGTGTTTTGTCTTCATTAGAAAGTTATAATTAATTAAAGAATTTCATCACAGATGGCGCTGATATTTTTATTAACATTGACGGTAATGTTCCTAATAAAAACGATAATCGAAATTAATATTTATAATAAATTGTATATTTACTTAAATTTTTCAGATTAATCTGTTTTTCATACAAGGAAGAACTGAGATTGGTGAGTATATTTATTATTTACTAGTACTTTGATTTGAACATAGAGAGGTCTCTTATTCCATTGATACGGTTAAACCTATTCACCATACCTTAAAAGAGTTACAAATCTAAAGTATTGGTTCGACAAAACATAATTGGTAATGAAAAAAAAAAACTAGCATTTTTTTAACTTATTTTTAACCCGACTACGGCTAAGCCAAAAGAAAGGGTAATGGTTTTGGCAGGCTATGTACTATGTTTGTACTTTGTATGCTTTACCGTAGTGCCTAAACTATTAAAACCAATTTTCTCGACATAGTAGGGCCAGGTTCGAGAGAGGCGGCACTATCCTCGCACAGAAGATCAACGTACAATGACAGCGTTCGTGCTGTCGTGTTTCGTTGGTGAGTGCGAAACCGGAGGCCCATTGATACAGAAGCATCACAATAGACCACCACTCTCAGATTCAGCTTATGCTTTCCATCAGGCAGAGAAGAGTCATAATGGCAGGCCCATACATAAAAAAATTAAAGAGGGGTCAATAGATTCGTATTATTGGCCCGGGTAATATAGTCTACATAAATACATACACTTACTTTTGTTGGCTACATAAATTTTAACAAAAAATTACGTAGTCAGGTTACAGTTTTTAAAACTTTTTCTTGTAATAAATGTTGTGGTTAGTAAAAACTTCAGAAATTAGATAACTTTTACAAATTTTAAAACATTTTTTTTAATAGTCTCTAACGATTTCAAATTATTTTTCTAACTCATCTATGCTTATAAAATAACATGTCCTGACTGACTGACTGACTGATTCATCATCGCTGAGCGCTGAGCGCATCGCTATTAAGGTTTTCGGATATTCTACCCCTAAGGGGGTAAAATAGGGGTTGAAAGTTTGTATGAAAGTCCGTCTTAAAAATGAGTAGATACGTATGTTTAATGAACGTGTTCTACCGTAACCGGTCGCGGTACACGGTGACTTTCTCGAAGTTGTTCAAAAATGTGTGTACCTCGGGCAAAATGCAAGGTAGAAACAAGTTGAAGGACGAGGTGAATAGGAGAATTCAGCTGGGTTACGCAGCGTTTGGGAAACTTCGTCGGGTCATTTCATCGTCGATCCTACAGTGCCTAAAGTCTTTAATCAGTGCGTCCTGCCCGTCATGACATACTGTGCCGAAACGTACACTTACGACATCTCTGGTCCACAAGTTCAAAGTTACTCAGCGTGCTATGGAGAAAGTGTCGGCGTTTCTCTAAGGGATCGCATCAGGAATGAGATGATCCGGCAGAGAACCAAGGTCAATATAGCCCACAGGATTATCAAGGGTTTTAAAGTGGCAGGGGGCTGGCCATATTAGCCGCATAACTGATAACCGTTGGGGTAAACGGGTTCTTGAGTGGAGATCGCGTCTCGGTAAACGTAGGACGTCCACAGGCCAAGTGGAATAATGATCTGCCCAAGACGGCTGGCAAGAGCGGGATGCGAGAAGACGAGGATCAAACCAAGTAGCGTGCAGTTGGAGAGACCCATGTCTAGTTGTGCTCTCCAATTGAGACTGCGATAGACTGATGATGGTGAGATACGTATTTAAGCGTTACTGGGTATTCTACTTCTAAAGAGGTGAAATAGAGGTTGAAAGATTATAGGGAATTCCCTCATTTTCAAGTTAGAAACATGCATGCAAAAAATGAGTAGATATGTATTTAAGCGTTCCTGGATATTCTACCCCTAAGGGTGTGACATAAGGGTTGAAAGTTTGCATGGAAGTCCGTCATTTTTAAGTTAGAAACATGAAACTTAATCTTTGGACTACTGATTAAAAATGAATAGATACGTATTTAAGCGTTTCTGGATATTCTTTTCCTAAGGGGTGAAATAGGGGTTGAGATTTCGTATATAGGTTAGTCTGAAAGACGGTAATTTTTGAAGTAACTAGCCTGAAACGTTGTTTTCAGGCATTTGATTACAAATCTTTATTTGTAATCAAATGCCTGAAAACAACGTTATATATATGATATATACGAATACTTAGATCAGCATTTATGGAAATTCTACTCCTAAAGGGATTAAAATAAAGATCGAAAGTTTGTATGGGAGTCCTTATTAATTGGCTATTGATAAAAAAAATACGTTAAAAAACATGAATACATTATTCATACACACTTACACAGTTTGTAATTAAATACATACAATCAACTTCCACGCGAGCAAAGCCGCGGGCAACAGCTAGTGTACAATAAATCACCTGATTAATACCTATGTATTTTGTAATGATTGTATATTTCAGAAAGACTTCCATTTCCGTCCGAAAATTATACTCACCTTGATATATACGTAAATGCTTTGAGTAAATCACATTACAATCCCTGGACTTGTAATTACAGATTTGAGGTAAGAAATATTTAAACAGTTGAAACTTAAAATAAGGCTCTTTTTGTCACTGATTCAATTTTAGGTGATGAATTTCTTTTTCAAAATTAGCTTCATTTCCATTTTCCTAAAAATCGTATTTGAAGCGTTATACCTACGCATTTACTGACTTATTTAAACTTCTATATTGGTAAGCAAGTTAAACCCGCATATTGGTTAATGGTAACGTTTGACAATAAAGACTCGTTTCATTTAAAATGACCCTTGTACATTTTATACAACTGAATCTTTGAAGGTACGTAGTATTTTGAATACATGCCCTTTTTATTAATGCTTTGTTGAATGATCATATGATGATACATTTATATCATACTAGTGGCCACCCAGTGGTCGAAATTCGACCATAATTAATTTACCTATTTTTTTTTGCTTTCTTAACTCCTCAAAACAAACTGTAACTGTGACACATACCCCCCAGTTCGCATATTTTTTGTTAAAAGGGGTTCAAAGTTTTGTTTCAAATATATTTATATATAGATTTATGTATTTCTGTATTTTTTTCAGCCAGGTTATAAATGCCTTAGTTGTTCTGCAGCCCTTCATTGCTATCCCGGCAACTTTGCACTTCTAGTTCAATGTGCTGGATTCCTCCCATACTGCCGTAATGGCTACTGTTCGTTATGGAAAACTGAAGGATGTAATGAGAATTATATGTTCGACGAAGGCACCCACGGACCTTTTCGGATGACAACCGTCGCTAGTATAAGAACCACTACTTCTACGGAGGATAATTTACCAGACGAAGTGACGGTTGTAGATGAAAGTTTACAGACATCAATCGTCGCTACAGAATTAATCAGTGAAGTTGGAGAAATTGAGAGACCAACCAGCATACCAGACAGCGATAAACCGTACATTGAGAAAGATCCACGAAATAATTAAAATTTTTTTAATTTACAAATTTTATTCATTTCAAGTTTCTACTTTCGTAGTCTCAAATTTTTCCTTTCATCTTTTTGGAGTAATGTTTAAGGAAAAAGCGGCAGTACTAGCATTTCCTGTCACAATTCTATTTACACTTAAACAGAGCTGTGAACTATTATATGACAAAAATATATCATCGTAAATGAGTACGACGTTATAAATATCTATACAAATAAATAAAATTGGAGTGTCTGTTTGTAATATTAAAATAACAGCTTTTTAATCCGTGCATATGTATTTATACACGATACATATACCAAAAATGTAGTTAAATTTTTTGTCTGTCTGTCTGTCTGTCTGTTTGTTCCGGGTAATCTCTGGAACGGCTTGACGGATTTTGACGGGACTTTCACTGGTAGGTAGCTGAGGATCCGGGGAGTAACTTAGGCTTTTTTTTCGACTAAGTTTATCCCGCGGCGTTACTCGCGGTACAACAATAAACGCGGGTAACACCGCGGGGTTCAGCTAGTATATATATATAATGATGAAATCATAATGTTGCTTTAAGTAGAATATTAAAAGTTTTTCTTCTTGTTAAAGTCTTACTGGCGCTTTTCGCGCATTTATACCGCTTTATTGTTATGTATCTGATTATAATTACTTCAAACTATGTAGGAAACAATTGTCTTCCTTATCTTATCATGTTCAGTTTACTTATAGTCAAAATAAGAACATTTAAAACCTAAATTTCAAATGTCAAGTAAAGATTTCGTACTAATTAACAGCTGTCTAAATATATTAGCAGTAATAAAAGAAAGAGAATAAAGTCGTGATTTTCTTGAAATATTCATAATATGCAAAGTCAGGATAAATTCACATAACTTTTTGACCTTTTAATATATTAAATAAATTGAAAATTTGTATAAGTCTAAGCTCCTCCTCAGTAACGGTGCACATGCGCAGTTCAAATGCCGCTATCTATAAAAGCTTTGTAGCTGCTCTCTAATATTCATTCCCGCCAAGATCACCCAGTTAACTAATCAAAGCAAAATAAGTGTTTAGTTTTTTTTTGAGGTTTTAAAAAAGTGCACCTTTGCTGGCCGAGAAGACCATCATCGTAAGTATTCTAAATAGATTATTATTATTAAGCAAATAAAGCTGACTACTTTTTCTCAATGCAACAAGTTCTGGCAGCGGAACATTAAGTGTTTAAACTACTTTTGCTAACATTTTTTGTACTTCTTAGGTAAAGATATAGAAAAAAGTTACAGGTCCCGAATAATCGGGATAAAAATGGCCATACAGTCCTAAGGCTTTTTTAATATAACACGTTCAAAGTTTTATTAAATTGACAATTATATTTGACTTAATTCTACATATCTATTGTTAAGTTCGTAGTAAATCATATAATTACCGTAAAAAAGTATGTGTATTAATTGATTTAGATTCTAAATAACTTGAAATATTTTTTGTAATAAAATCATTTTAGCACATTTAATAGTTCTATTACTTGGGTACATATTTTTAAAGCTTGCTTAAAAATAAATAGTTACAATATTTTTGTTTTTATAATTTATTTACTGTGTTTTTTGACATAAAATCATCCATTTGAAAATAATGAAATCGAATCTTTGATTTGACTTTAATTATTCAGTTCATATCTTATCATTTTAACTGAATTTTGAACGCTATTAGCAAGTTACTTACTGTCAAGTTACTAATTGAAACTTGACCTCAACATCTGCCTGATCGTGACTAATAAATATTGATAATTAAGAAACTGGAGACTTGAGAAAGAACATAGACAAAAGACATTCAAAGCGATCTAAAAACTTAAATTAAAAATTCCAAAATTGAAATTAGTAACATCCATGTTCAACGTTGTTGGATCTTAGCCTTATTTAATTCAGAACATTCATAACTATTTTTAGTAGTACTAAAAATAAATAGCCGTACGTTACTATCCTATGTTTCAGTCATGAGTCGTCGAACCATGTCTAGACACTTTGCTAAAACAAAGAATATAAAAAAGAAAGCTTATAAAAGAATTTAAAAGATATAATTTTATGTTTAACAGCAGAGCAAAAAACAAATATCTCAATAAAAAATAGAGCAATAAAGAAATAAACTTTTATTAGTAAAACAAGGTACTTTACTATAACACATTTGATTATATATATAATTATATTGATAGGTATTAATTTTATTTTATTACATTATTTACTCATAAATATGATCAATGAAATTGACGTGTAGAATTCCAACCTTTTTAGGATAAAATATTTTTTTTTCAATAACTTAACTCCCTTTTTTAATTTTAAGAAAATTTCTTTTTTTTAAAGTTCGACGAATTACAAAAACGTGTTGCTTATATAGTTAATTTTCAATATTATACCGTTCATATTAACAATGTCTGAATGAGGTCTGAACTATTTCAGTAAATCACTTTAGAGTTTAGATTAATTAATTTGTCAGTGATGTGGATTTAATCCGTCGGCTTATTCCATATGCGAATTCATATTTTCTGTTGAAATTAACCACCATATTCGCGGCGTAGTTACTCAATTAAGCTTTTAGTGGAAAGCTAAATGGCAATTATTTTAATAAACTGAGTTGTACCTACATATACATACTACATACACATAATCTATTATATATAATTTTCATAGCACATTGTTACTCTTGGTGAACTCCGAAATTATCTAACCGATTTGCACGTTTTTTTAAATATGTGTTTTTCTGGCGTGTCACTTTCAGACACAGCAGAAAAACATATATTTAAGAAAAATACAGATCAATAGAAGCTGAGCGTGACTGAAAAAGACGACGTTGTGTTAACTATTTATTAATTTGTGGTTCAGCGGATTAGCTAGTTGATATTACATAGTTTACTAGCTGAACCCCGTGGTGTTACGCGGTTATTGTTGTACCGCGAGTAACGCTGCGTGGCAAAGGTAGTCTAAAAAAAGTAGCCTAAGTTACTCTCTGTATTATCAGCTACCTGCCAGGGAAAATCCTGTCAAAATCCTTCCAGCCGTTCCAGATATTACCCTGAACAAACAGACAGACAGACAAAAATTTTTTTTTCCACATTTTTGGTATATGTACCGTGTATACATACATATGCATTTAGTAAAAAGCGGTTATTTTAATATTACAAACAGACACTCCAATTTTATTTAGTTGTATAGATTGAATCTCATTAACGTTATCATGGTCAAGGCGTTGCACGGGTCTACGACGGTTCGACTAAATTATGAGATTGTTAAGAGAAGCGCCTACCATCAGATCTCCACTACTTAAATACTAGGTGTTATCGTCGTTTCGAAGTTTCTACCGTATATCCACTCATAACAATATTTACAGATGTAAGTAAGCGTGACCGATGATTTAACGTGGTCTTTCGAGGCATGGAGGAGGTTCAATATATTAAGAAAGGCCACCCTTCCATTGACTGACCTGGTTAGTGATGTTCTCCTAGCCGATTACGGCCACGGCGGCCAGTCTCAACAGAGACCAACCAACTACGCAGGAGATATTATAGTGCACAAGTGTGTGCGCAAACACAGGTGCACTCTCTGTTCCCTTACTCTCATAATCCGATGGGACGGTTAACCGACACGATCGGGGAGAGATCAGGCGCAGGACCGACAGCTTAACGTGCTCTCCGAGGCACGGGGGTTCAGACCCCAACTTCCAAACTCCGAGCTGTTATTAAGTATTTCTAGAATCAGAAAAACTCAATAACACTTTTGGCCCGACCCGGGATTCGAACCCGAGACCTCTTGATCAGCAGTCGCATACATCAACCGCTAGACCAACGAGGCAGTTGTATTGTCTAGCTCTAAAATGTTTTAATTAATCGGTTACCACTTAGCCAGGAACCTTACTGAATATTGTTTATAACAAGGAGATGTGTTATTTGCCCACACATTGAAAATGGAAATAGCCTCTGACTCAGCATATTTTTCAGTTATATAGGTGTGAGTATACCTGAGTTGCGTACTACACATGAAGATTCTTTATAAAGGAGAGAAGTGACCTCCCGCGTCTGTAGGTGGCTCTAATATTAATGTACAATTTGTTTTCAAATTTGTTTTTTTTTACATTTACATTTACAATGCGTAAAACGGAGATGCTATTTTTACTTGAAACAGAGTACTTAACAAAGAATAAAATTAAAAAAGTTGGCAACTTTATAACACAAAAATAAAACTTTAAGTGTAGACCTTTTGGTGCTTAGTCGGCCGAGAATTAATTTCAAAAAGTGTCTCATAACAGTGCTTACAGAGCGTTTCAAGCCGTTCTCATCTCTTTCAGTGTAAAGCATTCCGTACACAAAGATATTGTTTTTTGTGAACACTTTCTTCTATTGTCAAGAAAAGCTCCAATAATAGGATCTTATGTTGTGACAATTGCAATTTTCTTTGACTTTGAAATTTACTTCGGAGTAGCAGTACAATAGTATTCATTGAAGTTGTGATTCTGTATATCTTTTTATTTACAAATACTTTGTAATTTACAACTATTTCAAACACAGAACGTGATTTGTCCTAAACTTTAATTAATTTCTAAAGCATTTTTTAAATTTCTTATCTACTTGTGACATAGATGATAGTTTTAATGTGGCAGATATACTTAATTTTGAGGTAAAATTTGTAAGAATGTGAAATTGTAATGAAATTGTCTTTTTCTTATAAACCGTTAAACATTGGAATCTTCTTCTGGTCATCTTCTTAGCCTTGATATTCTCAAGATTATTTGGTGTCGGCTACCAGTTTAACGTGTTTTACCTAAATATATATATTTTTTGAAGTTGCGACTAGCATCGGATCTCCGCAACCCTGAGGTGGAATTTTCCAATAACGATTGCAGTAGAAATGTTCATTAAAACAGGTACCACGGCCTCACAGAAAACCATTGTGAAATAGCGCTTGCGCTGTGTTTCACCGAGTGAGTGAGGATTACGGAGGCCCATACCCCAACCCCTCCCCCCATTCCCCACACCATCCTCCAAAGGCCGGTAACGCACTTGTGACGCCTCTGGTGTTGCGGGTGTCCATGGGTGGCGGTAATGGCTAACCATCAGGCGATACGTCTCGTTTGCCCCCTATTTCATAAAAAAAAACCATTGGCTTAAAATGCTCGACGAAGCACAGGCGCGAAAGACCGCCAAACTTCCATATTCCGGGCTATTTTGACTGCTTCGCCGACCCGGGAATCGAACCTAAGACCTCTTGATCGGCAGTTGCATACACTGACCGATAGACCAACGAGGCAATCAAAGAAAGTACATAGGTAATCAGCAGAAAATAATGTTTAGCATATTAGATAACAATGTACTAAGTTCATACTTAGTATTTGACTTTGGTATTTTAGTAAACTGTTGACTGTAAAATATAATTAAATTGCTTTGAAATTCATACCATTTTATTTAATAAACAGATAATGTAAAATGTGAAGTGTTTCCTTGACAAGCTTATTGGAAATTCAATCAAGTAACGTAATGAAATATTCTAAATATTTGTTGTACACAGTAAATTTGAATCCAACGATTTTTGCAGAGTACCTATGACGTCATGCAAATCAGACGTATGTAATATCTTTAAATAAGTGATCGCGTTAATTCCCGTAAAAATAGTAATTATTCTTCAGAGTAATTTCGAGAAAGTTATGTTTTGTCTCGAATCTTTACTATTTTTTATTGCAATTGAGGTTACCAGAATAAGAACATAAAATTTTGTCTAATAAATATATACCAGATATTATTTGATTATATACTGATATTATTCTTCCCCTCTGACGTAATTGGATCGGGTGATAAAGCAAGTAAGTTTCTGTGCGCCTGTGTCTTCTTAGTAGAGAGACCAACAATATGAATTCTGGCTTTCACGTAAAACTGTGATAGTCTCTAATTTGAATGCAACGCAATGGTTACGATTTTATGAGTAGTAGGTAATTTTTAATCAACGTACCATAGTTCAGTGGCTAATAGGGTAGATGAATGTTTCATAAATAATTACCGATGTCTCCTTCATTAAAATGATAATGACTAAACATCTCGGAAAATATTTTTTTACAGTTTTTTATTTATATTACAAATTTTAATCAAAGCTCAATTGAGTAGTCTAAAACAGTGACGATAGAAGTTTGTGTTTAGTACATTTTTCATACAAAGCTATCGTTTTGACTGATGATAAAAGTAACTAATTTGACTAAGGTGTTATCTATCCTATTGTATGTATTGTGGTCTCTTTTGTCTTTTATGTAAATGAAGACATGTAACGGAGGTCTAATCACCAGTTATGGCAGCTTTTTTGACAATCCTACACGTGTTATCGCCCATACTCTTAAGACAAGTGTTTAACAAATTAAGTTTGTATTTTTTTTGGAGAAAATAGTTTCAGAAGTCTTCGGTATTTTTTTATGACGACTTTCCTTTTTTTAAGAAATCCATTACAATAATATCAATCATTTATTAGTACTCCCAATACATAGTATCATAATTTTGCGAAAACACTAATTCTATCCAGATTACTTCTTTAGCAAATGGTATTGCACTATTCTTTTAATGAAATAAAATAAGTTTGCCCTAATAAGATGATTTTCTTAATAACTGTTTTACGTAAAATAAAACTAGAATGTGTTATAAAGGACAATTTAGCATTCTAAAGCTATCGCTGCAAGATATCCCAGGTGCGTTGCTACAACAGAGTAATTGAATCTGCCAACGTCATATCCTCACAAGCGACAGGCCATTATTTGAACTCAGTCCTGAACTACCTGTTGTTTGTGCTACAGATAAATCAATACACTCTTGAAAGATTCAACATGACAAGCTATCGGTTCCTCGTATTTTCCACCGTATCTGTCGTGAAAGTGCCCAACTACTTTTAATCTGAAGTTCAAGTTAATCAATTTTGTGGATAGCTGACTATAGTTAGGTATTTGTTGAATGAATTTGAGCTTCTTTATTACATAGCAAACCTGAGCAACATTTTTTTGCTCTTGCTTTTAAATAGATAAATAAATATACGAGAGCAGTTAGTGATCTTACAGATCCAGAACATAATTGTAAATATATACAGGGAAGGCGATTTATTAATTTATAAGATCACGATGCTCAGGACCGTTAATTTGTTTATTAGATGAGCAGTGCAAGGATGAACATCAAAAGGCATCGTAGATGCCTTCTTCTTGTTGCTGCTGTAGCCGTGACCTTATCTACTTATATTGAACAGGTACTTATAATAATAATAATATAATAAATAAAGCCTCTTTGTTTCACGTTATTCACATGATGCATTTATTTACCTTATTTATCTCAAGAGGGTTTTGGTCTTATACTCACGCGGTGACCAGCCGTCTTGGGAGATTGAGGTAGAGAGGTAGAGAACAGGTACTTAGCTTAAATAAAACAGAAATTTTTACAATACCCCTTCCAAGAAAGTTGCTATAAACCCTAAATGACCCGAATTTACATAAAGTATGGTAATGTTTTTAAAGGGAAATTATTACATTGCATTTAATTTTGTCATTTATTTATTTCATTGACATTATTATCATCATTATGTACAGAAACATTTGTTTTCGAATACTTCTTGTTCTTTATTTATTTCTTATAATGTTATATCATTATCTTTTTGATTAGGTTGCGAGTCTACCAGCTGATTCTATTAGCCAATGGCCCTCATTTCCCAGGAGGAACATTGCGGCTTTAGCTAGAGATGGCTATTTGAGAAATGCGGCATCTAAATCAAGTTATAAGCGAGGAATTTCTACGCTTGCCAAAAACGGATTATTGCCTACATATAGATCACCTTATGTGGAAGCTGAAAAACAAGACCCTAATCAAGATGAATCTCAAGAGAAAAGAAATGTGGCTTCAATTGCTCGACTTCGGAGTTATGCTGCCATGAAGAGGAATATCCAGGCTCTGGCTAGAGATGGATACCGCGTTGGTAGAGGACAATACAATCCTTCAAATGATAAGAGGAATATTGCTGCTTTGGCACGTAACGGATTAAAGATCCACAAGAAAGATGAAGCAAATGAGGACGAATATTACTATCCATTTTATCAGAACTCTATCCCACCGCTATCTGAAATAGATCGTCCATTTGATATTAATGAAATTTACGATTATCAGCAATCGGTTAACCCGGATATGTTCCCTGCTATGTCGCAATTATACAAACGTAGTGTGTACGAACCGTACTATGACAATTATATACCTAAAGATATGGATAGCTCATACTTTAAGAGAACTTTTGCTGGTCTACCAAACCATGGGCTCTATAGACCAAATTATTTTGAACAGAATCCAAGAAATAAAAGGTACTCAATGACGTTCCCTGAGACGGATTTAGACGAAAGCGTAGATCAGAATGAGATTGAAGGAGATAAACGATCCGTAGGTAAGTATAGCAACCTTTTCAATTTCACGGAATATGGATGTTCCCAATATATTAACAGGTTTCTATAAAACGGTTGTTCTATTATTATTCTTAAATCGTTTGTACATGGGATAAGACGCTTGTAAAACAGATTTTAGCACTTTTACCACTGTTTTAATTACTAAGGTTGGTCACAACGGTAAAAGTGTTCGTGATCGTAATAGTTTTTTTGTTATTTTTTACAGATGACGCAGTTCGCGTTAATTTTGAAAAACGTCACATTGGTTCCCTTGCTCGGTTAGGTCTATTACCTTCATTTAGGTACTCAGGTGGACGTTATAGTAGATCAGGACGAGCTAGGCTTCTATGGCCTAGCCATGACTTATACAGGTTTCGTACAAAAGTTCCATCAATGTGTGTTTAAGTAGAAACTTGGCCGTTATATGTGTTTGTATGTTCTAGGCCAATACATAGATAAATATTAGATGCATTCATGTTAGATGAGTATTTAAATTGATGTCTTAAGTTGTAGAAGTAAGTTTGGGGGTCATTCAACCAAAAAATAAAAGTGAACTATGTCGCATGTAATTGTCTTTTAGCTCAGCAAGTCATGGATGTGTCCGAAGCGTAGTAATAATGCTTTTGAGTAGGTTTTGACCCGTGAAGACACCTATACGAAGAGCCTCGTCATCTATTTCACGTCGCATGTCTTTGTTTAGAGTTAACTAGAAGGTTACCACAGAGGCATGAATGCAATGAGTATTAAACTCAATCTATGTGTTAGAAAAAATAATAGTTGTTGGAATTCGTCGTTATGTTTTTGTATTTTGAAAGATATTTAAAAAGAATTTATGATTACAGGCAGCATTCCTCTGACGAGAATTTCGGAATTAGGTGAGTTTTACAATCTATCATATTTTTAAAGGTCGTCGTGTCTGAACAAATGCTTTTAAAGGTTGTGTTTAATAATAATTTACTTTATTTATTAGAGGATGCTTATGAAAAAAGACTAAAATACTTTTGGAAATTTGTAAAATTCCTCAATGATGCACACGTCGTAGATAAGTAACTTTTTAAAATACGGTCAGAAGTATGTACATGGAAGCAATATTCAATGGAAAAAGTGCGCGATCCACGCCTTAATTGATGACTCTTTAAAAATATATTAAGATATTATAAGTGCTTTTCTTTGAAAAATTGCGAAAGTTTGGTAAAATATCAAGTTCCAAAATAATTAGATATTTACTCAGCAAGGTTATATTAGTTCAGGTTAAGTTATCGTTTTCCAGCTATAAGGTTGAACTGTAAGGTAATAAATAACTACCTTTATTGATCGATTTAATACACTCGCGAGATGGTAATAGTTTATTTAAGGTTTATGTAGTTTTTTGTTAAAATTGTAAATTAAGTTTATTTTTAACGTTGATTTTATCTTTACCGATAGTTTTACGTAAGTAGATAACCTACTATTTATTAAATTTCATTGTAACTTTTTGATAGTAGGTACTACAAATTTTAATGGCAGTGTACCTAATCGAAGCATCTTGTTGACAGGGAATATATCTCTGGTTCCCAAGCTGACTCAACAATCGATTCAGACAACGCCGACGTATCGGCGCCGCCAGTACCTCCTCACTCGCACCCGACCGGCAGGATCCTCCACCGACCGCTGAACAATGACTTGCCGAACATCAGTCCTCTGCCTTTGCCACCTTTTCTTCCATCTAACAATCACATAGAAACATTTGCTAAGAATCGTTGGCAATCTAGTAGCAAAGAAACTCCAAAATTTTACTATTTTAGGTCTTTGAAGGTCCCGTACCACACATCAAAGAGGTACTTATTACTTCCCGCAGTCGATAATATTCTTTTGAGGAAAGCTTACCGCAACAGCAGTCTACCAAGTAGACGTAAGAATCAGTAGCTGTGCCAGTGCCCACTAGGAGACGCCACGGTCTACAGCTCAGGCTATCCTAGTGAGAATGAACTGAAATAAAGTGCTTGCAAGTATATCGGGCTTACCTTCAATGACATTTGCTCTAGATGCCAATAAGTAATTGCAAAAAAATCATTTTCTTGATAACGATTCTTATCTGCATGTTTTTGCTAAAACATAAACTAAATTAATTATTCGTTTTGGCATATGAAGCGAGATTTCAATCTAATATCCTAATAAAGCATTGTCTGACGTAGGGATTACGGATTTATCTTAGAATTTAGACAATAATTTTGAATGAAACTGTAAAATAATCTTACGTTCCGTATATTTTCTATCATGATTATTATTATCATTAGTCTTAATACTAAAATAAGTATAATGTTTATTATATAAGAGATCTCAATTTTACAAAAAAAACGACTTTGGCCAGCTTAACACAAAAATCGCGCTTACTTATTGTTAACTGTAGACTAATTTAAGGTGTCAATCGCAAATTATATGTATACTAAAATGTAATGAATAGGTATGTAAATGAAATATAGACAATATTTGAATTCAGACAATATAAAGTTAGATTTAAGTAAAATATAAATTATTCTTGTTGTAATTCTAAAGTACCATACAAGTTTTGAATGTGTTTTAAAAAAAGTGTACCTTATTTCAATAAATACTGCAACATAACGTCTTATATATCACATTATATGTATATTAGGTATCCAACTAAGCTGTGTTTGACAAATAAATTTGAAAATATATTAAACAGTTATTTAATATCAAGCTTAAGCTTTATAAAGAAAGGATCAATGTATTATCTTATCAAGAATTTAGTTGAAAATAAAAAATAAAAAATGTGTCTCTGAAAAGATGATGTCACGTCACTCTGATGTAAATGTAAAAGACGCCTAGGACGCCTCCTTTATAGAAATTTCATGGAATCTGACAATAAATTTGACAAAACTGCATGATAATAACTTTTAGAAAATAACATGTTCTAGCAAGTAGATTTTATTATATCTTATATCCTATCAAAATATTTTTAAAACGAATATTAATATTAACTAAACTTAGTTTTGTGTTAATTTAAATAAAGAAAACCGTGCCAATATTTGTTTTATTTCTAATAGTTAAAATATGCGATCATTTACGGTCATTATCATCATTCATTATTATCAACATAAAAATTGTATATAGTGAGACTGTGGACCTGAATTATTTCTAATCAAACATTTGGGGTGTATGCAGTCTGCTAATAAATAAAAGTACAAACGATTATTAGCCCTTTAAAATACTTTATTACCAGTTTTAGAAGATTAGTGATTAAATATATTGTATATACATAATACTATGGCAAAGAAATTTCCAGAATCACATGCTCATGGATGTAAGAACGCTTTCGGTAGGACCTGAAAAAATAAAAAACGTAAATATAATTAGTGATACCATGTGCAGCTAGAAAATGGTTAAAAATATTTATAGAATTGCTATATTACTTTGAAGTTTACTGAGTAAAATAGAACTTAAATTGAATTACAAGATCAGTTTTAGTACGAACACGGGCCCTCTCACAACCTCTCACCCATTCACATCAGTTCTGTTTATCACATCTTACAATAAACATGTGTATAATATTGTGTTGAGACTACGTAAAAATAAGGTTAACACTGCGGTAGGAAAAATTTATGAATTAAAATAAAATACCCAATATATTCACGTAAATCATGTTTTTGCATTTTGACACGCCTAATTTATCAGACAAACAAACTAAAGTTAATTCAGGAAATTCAAGGAAATTACCGTGAGAGAGCCACGCTTCGGCATGCATGGGTCGACTCAAACAAATTGATACCACCGCCTTACAGACAACCGGTATGAAATAGCGCTTGCGCTGTCCTTTACCGAGGATACCGGAGGCGCATACCCAACTTTTCCTCCTTCCTTCCCTATCCCCCAAAAGCCGGTAACGCACTTGTGACGCCTCTGGTGATGTGGGTGTCCATGGGCGGCGGTAATCTCTTACCCTCAGGCAATAAGTCTGCTCGTTTGCCCCCTATTCTATAAATTATAATAAAGATAGGATGGATTATCATATCTAACCGAATGCGCGTTAATTTCTATAGTAATGTAAAGTTAGTCAAATCTTAGAAAATAACTCTTACTGCGGTTTTCTATCCACTGCCAGTTGAGTTAGCAGCAACCGGGGTTGAAACCAGAATAGTCGTAAATGCAGATATTGATGTAGTTATAGATGTTGGTGTAGATGTTCATGTAGATGTTGGTGTAGATGTTGGTGTAAATGTTGATGTAGATGTTGATGTAGATGTTGGTGTGGATGTTGATGTAGATGTTGGTGTAGATGTTGATGTAGATGTAAGTGTAGATGTTGACGTAGATGTTGGTGTAAATGTTGATGTGGATGTTGATGTAGATGTTGGTGTAGATGTTGATGTAGATGTTGGTGTAGATGTTGATGTAGATGTAAGTGTAGATGTTGACGTAGATGTTGGTGTAGATGTTGGTGTAAATGTTGATGTAGATGTTGTTTTAGATGTTGGTGTAGATGTTGATGTAGATGTTGATGTTAATGGAGATGTTGTCAAAGAGCACAAAGATCCTTTGATTCTTGAGCATACTCCATTATTGCAATAAGGAAAGATTCCACCACATGTCGTGATTTTGCCCAAGTTAAACGGATAACAACGACGAACAGTGTTGCAACTTGTGCATCGGAAACCACCCTTAAAAATATGTAAAAACAAAACGTCAATAAATGTTTATCATAACGAAATTAATATATATATTAACGTATTTTACAGTTTCTTCTTAGATTTTATAATTATCATTCTATGGCCTTGCACTACACGAACACAGTTACGTAAATACTGAAATATATTCCTACGCTTAATTAGTTTAGCGCTTTACTTGACTGTTACCAAATTATTATCAAAAAATTGTTTGCCATACGCACACAAATTCAATTTAAGAACTGTAAAATCTTTTAGTGCAAGTCATAGTTTGTCACAAAACTTTTTGTCACATACCTGAGTAAGGAAGTTACAACTTATCACTCTTCGCTTTACTCTGGGATGATCGTTTATTTCTGAACTATCCTCAATAGCCCTCTTGTGACGTGGTGTTAACCCAGCAACGGCTAAATGAGGCCATAGTGCATGCAAATCAAAATTTGGAGGTCTTAAGGGGAAATGGTCAAAAATTCCTGAGCCAAAGGGTAAGGTAGGTGCATTTTGAGAGTTTATTGGTTCTGAACTCGAAGGCTCAGTCGATTCTTGTGCTAATATGGTCGACGATGATATCTATAAAAGTTAAATATATTTAGTAATATGGAGATGATTATGTTTCACACATATTTAAACAGTTAAAATATGTAACTATTAATCTTACCACGGAAATGAAAAAGAACACGAAAATTTTCGTGAAGGTCATGTTAGTTAATTAAGGTTCTCGTATTCTCACCTTCAAGAAGTAAGTGGAAATGGTTTATTACTGAACTTATATATGGTTGATATACAATAATTATGGTAATGATTACTTCTGAAGTAACAGGGTTGTCAATCATCAAGTTTTTGATTGTTTGACTACTGATAGGTATTTAATTGTTTTGTTTTTTAACATTCTAACTTATTAAGCAATCTTACAGAAGGTCAGTAAATAACGTTTTGTTTAAGGTTTATATTATATTCAAATCATAGCTACCTTCTTAAAACAAAAAACGGCAAAAAGATGATATTTTTGTATTGAATGTTATGTAGTGAAATCCTAAATGTTTCAATGTTTAAGTAACCGTAAGCAGCAACCCTGTCATCCATCCATACATAAGCCGAAAGCAAACAATGAAAGAACACTATTTTCCACTAAACAATCAAATCATCTACCTCTATATCTATAGCTGGCATTTCTAAGAGATATGAAAACGGTTTTCATCTTTTGTTGAACACAATAGGTGCACGCTTATATGATAAAAGGTTTAAGATTGTGTCTCGGGAAGTCGTGACACATGTCAACAATAATATAATTAAACGTGATGAACGTGGGAGACAGTTGCACTAAGTTAGGGCTGCCATCTCTAAAATTTCGCAACCAGGACAAAAATGGCAATTTCGCCTTATTTTGAACTTCAGAACCCGGATTTAGTTAACCAGGCGTCATATCTTGGAACCTTAGCTAAACATAATTGAGGACCTTAATGTTGAATTTGCGAAATGATGGGTGCGGATTTAACCAGGCTTGCAAATGAAACGCCGTCCGGACGCTCCCAGGATGCTCTCTTCTAAGCTAGGAAAAAATCAGGAGAGTCCGTACGAATACCTACACTATTATATATACTAATATTATAATTGCGAATATGATTTCGTTTGCTTATTCGACTGCCTCGGTGACGTAGTGGTAGCGTATGCGACTGCTGTACTTGAGGGCTCAGGTTTGGTTGCCGGGTCGGACCAAATGTTTCGTATGATCTGCAAATATTTGTTTCGAAGTTTGGGTGTTTTCTATGTACAATATGTATGTATTTACTTATTTATTCATAACGCCTTCACTCCTAAGTAATTAGTTTGACAATTCTTTCACCAATGGAAAACAACATTTTCAGCGAGTAACAAGCGCAATTTTTTTACTACTAAAAAACTGACGTACAGGCGGGAGTGCTGCTGTCGAAGCTAGCTAATAATAAAGCAGGTTATACTAATATTAAAGTTGTATATACTTTAATGAGAGGAGAGCCGCGCTTCGGCATGAACGGGCCACGGCCTCTCAGAAAATCAGTGTGAAATAGCGCTTGCGCTGTATTTCACTGAGTAAATGAGCATACCAGAGGCCCATTTCCCTCCACACATTCCTTTTCCCATCCCCCAAAGGACGGCAACGCGGGTTGCGGTTGCCGGCCTTTGGGGGTTGCGGGTGCCCATGGGCGGCGGTAATCCCTTACCATCTGGTGATACGTGTGCTCGTTTGCTCGATGTATGAGAATAATTCCAAAAAAAATATGTCAATAGTTAGTTTGTTAGTTTATCAGGCTTTGTAATAAATAGATGTACCTGGTTTCATATTTTAGTTGCAAAATATAGATTAAATTAAAAAACTAAACTAAACCAAAAACGTTTATTATAAAATATTGATATCTATGGAAATAAATAATATAAATGTTTGTTGTAATTCAAAAGTAACAGCTTTTCACTAATACATACCTATACGAAAGTAAAACGATACTTACATGAATAAATCAATAAAAAAAAATGATTTGACTGTTTGTTTGTTCCATGACTCTAAATTGCTGGATCGGTTTTGACGGCACTTTCCCTGGTATAGAGCTGATCTTATGAGGAGTAAGTTAGGCTTCCATTAGTTTAGAAAAAACCTGTTAGCAGCGTTACCCGCAGTTGCTGCTGGAAAGGTGCAATAATAACCGCAAGTAACATCGCGGGGCGAAGCTAGAATAAAGATCGAAATTCATGGAAGTTTTGTATGATTGTTCGAACAAAACTATTATATACATATAACACAAAGGAAATAATATCTTATGTGTTCATTGTGGCATATCAGAATCCATCTCGAATGGTATTAAAAGCAAAGTTATTGACGTTTCAACTTATATTTCTATCGCAACGTATTCTCATAAATCAAGTACAGAAAATAGAAAATCGTTTGCTTTCAAAGCCACGGTAGATGCGTTCGACTATGAATTGTTTATTGTTTTCTAGTTGTAACATTGTATATTCCACTGGCTATAGAAGTTGATATGAGTGGGTTTCTATAAATAGCGATGCTGTAGGTATTTGAGAAGATTTCGTTCAAAACAACTGTCGTACTGTAGAAGGGTGTTTTGTAGCAACTATTAGTAAAAGAAAAACAAAATACCTGACTGCTTAAAAATATTGAACTGAAAAAAGAAAAATAAGTATTACAATACAATGTGAGTACATTGAAAATAGTCAAACTATATACTTTGTGGTGCCGCATGCGGTTACAAACGTAGTTTTTGTTTATGTTTGCCTGCCTGAAAGAAGAAGCAGAATCCAAGAGTGATGGTCACCATACTCATTGCGAATGCAACAATGCAGCATGGTGACCCACACTATGGCGGCCTAGTGATGCTTCTGCATCATTGGGGCTCCGGTCTCGCACTCACCAACGAAACACGAAATCACGAATGGTATCATTTTACGTTGATTATCTGTGCGAGGGTAGTACCGCCCCGGTCGAGCCGGCCCGTTCGTGATGAAATCAGCGTGGCTCTACTACCTAGATAGTTTATTCTATCTACTAAGTACTACCTCTATCTACTACCTATTAGTATAGTTTTGGTATATCTTTCTTTGCCTATAGGTAACAAAGTACTATTTGTCCCCGATCGTCTTCGATCCTCGGTTTGTCGCATCCAGCAATATTTTAGCAATTTTGTTGACTGACTGACTCAAATAAATGTTCTGATGTAACATTTTTTTAAAGTGTCGAACTGGTGTATATGTTCTCGGGCTGAATTTTATTCTATGATAAAGTGTATACATAAAATATTACTTTTTGAAACTCTTAACTTATTCGTTCTTTTATTGAAATACATACATAAACGGTAAACATATCTATTATGTATAATTCTTGTGTCACGTTGTTGTTCACGATGAATTATAAAACTACCTAACCGATATTTACTTGTTTTGACACGCCAGCAAAACACTTTAATGTTTATTAGGTACTTTAGAATTATGTTATTCATAGGTAAACTTATTTGTTAAAAAATATATTTGAAAGATTTATACTTTCCGTTTCGTCCCACTAAAATATCCACCCCTAACCGTGTAAATAAATAAGTTGTAAGTGATTCAGTGTATTGCGACGCCTAATAATGTTGGTGTATTATAGTTGATTGAATATTTACTACATAATTATTTAATTTAACACAATTAAACAAATGTTAGAACACTTTTGTTTCAGCTTCAATTTACTATATCTTTTTATTTACCTTTCTTTTCATTTAATTGTATAGAATTCACTATTTGTTTAAAACTAAAAGCCTTAAACAGACTGGACATTGGCGTCTCCTCAGGAAGATGGTAACATGCGTACCGTTCAATGGTGAACTATTTTTGTGGATGCTTATCCATACTAATTTTACAAATTTGATAGTTACTCTGTCCGTCTGTACGCTTTTACGGCTAAGCACTGATTTCAATGAAATGGCATGTAGATATTTGATTCTTGAGGGAATACATCCTCCTACTCTTCCTCGCGTCGTTCCCCTCTTTACTGAGGGTCGTGATTCCCTTGTTGTAGGATAATCTTCTGTCGGACAGTTACTTGCCAATTGATCCTCTTCTTGGGCGAATGAAGAACATCGTGTCCGAGGTAGGCCACAGCTTGCTCCTTACCGCGATAACCGACATACATACGGGCGGAGCCGCAGCCAAATGCTAGTACAACTGAATTTAATGTCCCTGCAATTTTAAGTCGTACTTTATTGTACTGAAATTTTTCAAGATTGTCATTTTATAGCGGTAAAATCTTTTGTAAAGCGTTTTCCTCTTAGAATACATTTAGAGGTTTAGAAACTTGTTGGAGTGCACACACTTCTTTACGTATAATAATACGTAAAGAAGTAACTAATAAGTTATGCGCCTTATTTCATTCCAAAAATCATTCGTTCTGGTTTCAGGCTTATAGACCATCCTGTTTCTACAACACAAGTGAAATCAAATTATTCTACGAAACACAAGACCGATCTTGTGTCACATATCATGCATGTATATATTCGTACCTATGTATGAAGAGAAGAGAACATCTAGTTTAGACAAGTAATTTTACTTTGATTAGTATCAATATTTCTTTTACTACGGAGAAGTCAAAATTAAGAGTAATAACAAAAATAAAACCGACTTCAAGGTTCGACTCGTGTTCTCTTGGATGCCATCTTCAGATATTAATGTCCTTATCATGGTACCACCGTTGGGACATCTCCTTTCCATTAAAAAAAGAATCATCAAAATCGGTTTGTAAACGACGAAGTTATCCGCGAACACATAATATATATATATATATATATATATATATATATTTTGAGAAATCTCCTCCTTTTTTTGAAGTCGGTTAAAAAGTTTTGGCAGTATGTCTGTACACTGCCCTGTACTGCAATGCTGTTTGTGCGCCTAAACTACTAAATCGATTGAATAAGGTGTAACTCGTTGTAATAGATATTTTTGTGATTTTGTCACTATATGCATATTAAGCGATCCCCTCCATATATATAGTATTCGTTTTTATAATTTTCTATTGTGAGCTGTAACACAATGTCGGTGTTAACGAAGTTCGACTATCAGCCTGAACCAGACGAATGGGTTTAAAAGGTGTAAAGTGGTTTAGTCTCTGTATTTAGAAATATTTCTAAAATGTTGGATTTTTCACCTGACTGCGTGTTTTAGAAATGTGTAAAAGGATGCTGCTGCAAAGGTACAACTGTAACGCCACGTGGGGAGTGGTAGCAGGCACACTTTGTTTTGTTCCTATGGTCTTCATTATACATATATGGACAAAATAAAATATACAGATATTATAAGTGTAGAATATAGGAGTACCGTGTAGTAGAAACAATCCACGCTCCCAGGTACGGGTCATAAACAAGCCTTTTAAAGGTAGCAGAGCCACGCTGATTCCAGCACAAACGGCCTGGCTCGACCGGGGCGGTACTACCCTCGCACAGAAAATCAACGTAAAATGACAGCGATGCTGTCGTGTTTCGTTGGTGAGTGCGAGACCGGAGGCCCAAGGATGCAGAAGCATCACTAGCCCGCCATGGTGTGGGTCGCCATGCTGCATTGTTGCATTGTTTGCATTCGCAGTATGGTGACCACCACTCTTGGATTCTACTTATGCTTTCCATCAGGCAGAGTAGAGTCATTTTGGCAGGGCCAAACATAAAAAAAAAAAAAAAAAAAAAAAAAAGGAAATCGGACATCAAACACACAACTAAGGAACTTGTATTATGAGTACTAGACAATCAGTTGTCTAGTATTTATGTATCTATATTTATAACATATTTATAATTAGAAATGTAACTTATCTAAGCTCTCGTGGGAGAGCCACGCTTCTGCATGAATGGGCCAGCTCGACCAGAGTGATACCACGGCCTCACAGAAAACCGATGTGAAACAGCGCTTGCGCTGTGATTCACCTAGTGAATGAGGATACCGGAGACCTACACCTCCGATATATAAAGTTATCTAAAAAAAATTAATGATTTCAAAATACATCAAGTGTGGTATCAAAATAAAGAATTTTTAACGTTGATTACGAATGTATATAAAACTTATGTTTTTTTTTAAAAAACTGAATTTAATAAAGATGACAAATATTGACGCAGTCGGTTTTTTATTTTTAATAATTTTTTGATTTTTTACCGTGGGATAGGCAAACTTTGCCACAAATGTGCTAGTTTAATCAGATTGATACCATGACCCCAGATAATACTAGTATTAATATAATCCAGAATCCAGAATTAGGAGGAAAAGGGCAGGGGTTACTTTCCTCCTCATTCCGGGAAGTCACTTCACCCTTCTTTATCGTAAAGAAACCTGTTCTGAGGTCTTCTGATGTACATACTTAAATCGATTTATGCTCATCAAACACTGATTTCTTTACTTTTCTAATTGTCTTGGGAGGATATTGTACGTCTCGTTATAATTAAAGCTTTACGTCATTATTACCGATACCGACCAAGGAAGGGTTATAGTTTGGTAGTAAACGTATGTTCTATCGTAGTGCCTAAACCTACTGACTGAACCGATTTTAATGAACGAGGTGTCAATAGATTCGTAATAATGGCCCGAGTGAGATAGGCTACATAAAGTTTCAAGAAAGATTTTATGTAGTCGGGTATTAGCTTTTTACACTTTTTATTCTTCATAGAAGTACTTACTTAAAATTGTAGCTAGGATTTAGACAATAAAGCTATTCATGTTTACAAATCAATTTATTTTTCAGAAACCAGAACTATATTTTTAGCTTGATTCAGAAGTACACGTAGTTTCAGCTTCTGTAGATGATGGGCTTTTCGATGAAGTATTTTCACTAGAGCACATTGAACCCTTTGTCTTTGAACAAAATCCATTATTGCAGTAAGGGTAAGGATCTACACAAGTCTTTGTAAATCCTAAATTAAATAGTAAGCAAAGGCGACGCTCATGGCATCCAGTACATCTGAATCCGGCCTGAAAATTAATAAAAATGTTGCAATGTTCAAAACAAAACGTACTTTGTTTTGATTATCTGATATGCATTGTATGTTATAAAATAAATTAATTTACCTCTGTGAAGAAAGTACAAATCTCAAAAGCCCTTCCCTCTCTTGTGTCCTCTTCTTGAAAAGTGATGACGGATGAAACCTAAAACATTGTTTATACTTTGTGTTTAGTATTACTATTGTTTGTACCGTGAGAGAGCCACGCTTCGGCATGAAATGTCCGACTCGACCGGAGTGATACCGCGGCCTCACAGAAAACCGGTGTGAAATAGCGCTTGCGTTGTGCTTCACCGAGTGAGTGAGGATACCGGAGGCTCATACCCCAACCCCTCCCCCATCCCTCTCCCCATTTCCCAAAGGCCGGCAACGCACTTGTGACGCCTTTGGTGTTGCGGGTGTCCATGGGCGGCGGTAATCGCTTACCATTCGGTGATACGTCTGCTCGTTTGCCACTTATTCCATAAAAAAAAATTAATTCATTATATCATGACTAGCTGATGCGCCGGATTTCGTATCGTCTTATTTATTTTTGTGAATTGTTTGAAAAATACCTCCTTTTTTATTTTCTTCTGGTGGTTTCTATCGTGGTGTAAGCAAAAAGCAAGAAAGACCTCAGTCGTTTACTAGCTAGCAGGCACGTACGCGATCCGCGATAATTGTTTAGTGATAATAAATAAGATGCACTTTTATAACTGAATTAAATAAGTTCCTTAATGAAGATATGTGTTAATCAATGAACTTTGCATGAGTAATAATATAAATAAATACCATACAACCCCACTGGTAAACTTCTATACAAACCTTGTCCTAACAATAACGAACACATAAAAAAAATATAGTATTTGGTGCAGTCGATCGGAAGTTATGCGCGTACATACACTATATGTATAGATAGATTAGCTGTTGCCCGCGGTTTTGCTCAGTTGGAAATTGACTATATGTATTTAATTAAAACTGTGTAAGTATGTATGAATAATTTATTAATGTTTTCAAACTTTTTTTAATCAATAGTCCATTGAAAAGGACTTTTATACAAACTTGCGACCCTTATTTTAACCCCTTTAGAAATAGAATTTTATTTTAGATATAGGTATTTATTTATTTATAATCAAAAGCGTGAAGAGAAAGTTTCAGTCTACTAAATCAAAAAATTACGGACTTTCAAACAAACTTTCAACCCCTATTTCACCCCCTTAAGGATAGAAATTCCGAAATTCCTTCCTTAGTGGGTGTTTACTCAACGGTTTCATTGAGTAGTAATTCAGTTAGTATGATCGTTTGATCATACTTACCAAATTTCATAGCCCTAACTTTAATAGTTTCTGCTCGGCGATGATGAATCAGTCAGTCAGTCAGGACATGATATTTTATAAGTATAGATTAATGTTGTAGATATTATCCATACTAATAAAGCTATAATGCTGAAGAGATTGTTTGTTTGTTTAAACGCGCTAATCTCAGAAAGTACTTGTCCGATTTGAAAAATTCTTTCAGTGTTAGATAGCCCATTTATCGAGGAAGGCTATAGATTATATATCACGCTAAGATCTACACGAGCGGAGCACCGATGAAGAATGATACAAAAACGGGAGAAAATTATCACGCTACGGGCAATAGGAGACTCAAACGAGGTTGCGTGGGTCGGCTAGTTATATAAATAACAACAAGGGACTGTCGATAGGACGTGTCTTGATTCTCAATAGAAGTGATTACCTCCGCACAAATGATGATTCTATTGGAAACATACATAACGGAATACATTCAACTCCCGTAGTTTTAGTGGAAAATTTAATATATTAAAAGTTTTTAGAATAAAATATGTATTTCGTTGTAGTTCATAGCAAGGAACCTTTGAATGCAAAAACAACATGTCTAAAGAATAGAATAATTTCTTTTCAATTAAAGTTATGGACAATAGTAAACTATTATTTGTCAAAAGATAATCATCATTTTTTACGTAGAAGTTTTATGCAAAAGAGTGAGTAGTTCCTCCTATGCTCTTTATAAGCTGGCTCGTGTAGTTAACACTGAAGCATTAATTACTGCATATTACGGCACTATCGCATCCGTGCTAAGATATGGTCTTATTTTTTGGGGCAACTTCACACATAAAGAAATCACGTTCAAATGTCAATGTGATGTATCAGGGCTATGTTTGGGCTTCAGACAACCGATAGCTGTAGACCCTATTTTCTACGACATCAGATTCTAACACTTCCATTTCTATATATATTTGAGGTCGCATTATTTGTAAAAAGGCATCCTCATTTATTTCCTACCTTATCGGACACCGTTGTACGCAATAGGCGAAAAGATACTATAAGTATACGCAGAGCTAATACATCTCTAATGCAAAAGAGCGTTTTTTGTTTAGCTCCAAAAATATTTAATAAGCTGCCTGAAGGATTTAAACAGTTGAATATAAATAATTTTAAGAAGAAGCTAAAGAAACTGCTCACTGAGAAATGTTATTACAATATTAATGATTTTTTAAACGATAGCCTCTAAGCTTAGATAATATGGATTTTAATTTTATTTTAAAATTTGTACGCCACTTGTGGCCGAATATGCTGTGATTCATAAGGAATGATTGAAGAACTTGTACCTACCATATTCATACAAATAAATATATTGTATTGTATTGTATTTATTATAAATAGTATATATGTAATAATCTTACCAGAAGAGCGAATAAGATCATAAAAATCTGAACGTTTGGCATTTCGAAAGACTTAGTTGTGACGTGTAAACGTGACATAGAAGTTATTTAAACTATTCTATAGCGATCTAGTTAACACTTACACTATACATGTAATACACATTAATGTAATTACTACCTAATAAAAAAAATGCGGTTAATTACTTTACTTTAACCACCTGTATAACTCTGTCAAGTTATAGTGTTGGTGAATGTTTATGTTTAATAATATCGATTTAATTAATATCTTATCGATACCGATATCTTCATTGTTGTGTTCTTTTTTTAACTAGTACTAGGAATATTCCTATGTCGCAGGGGATTTTACAAACATATATGTACACAAAGAACACCCACACTCCAAACAACAATAAAGTACTGTGTCAAAAAATAAATTGGAGATAAATATACCATTGGAAACGGCGTTGTACATTTCAAAAATACACATATTATTAGCATTTTCTCGTGATTTTGTCAGTATTTATTCGATAATTGTGATATTTTAACGGCACCAAAATATTATAAATAGAAAAAGTTTATATGTATATATAATTATAAAAAGAAAATTATATAGATATGTGGTGATGTAAAAAGATTACTAAATATTCTATTTTTAAGAAGTAATACAAAATACAATGCAGTATTTGAAATACTTAGTATAGTACAATATATACCGTGTATGTACCATGTTTATGTGGTGACGGAGTCCGTGTGGTGACGGATTAAGAATACGGAATCTCACCGCCCCTACTCATCCTACGGGTGTCGTAAGAGGCGACTGAGGTAGAAAACTACACAGGAAAATATCATTGCAAAGAGGAGCAAACGATGCGGTACAGTTGAATAAAGCCTCCTTTCTAAAAAGAAGTTTATATCCAGCAGTAGACTGGATGATAATTTTGTGATACAATTTTAAGTAAGTTAGTTTAGTTATTCAAAATCTTAATATCTTGTGATCGAAATACGATCATTAAGGACGATTATTCTGCGATTTCAAGAGTGTTTAGATTTAGGCTCTTTAGTCATAACCTAAGGCTTATTATTTTCAAATTGTTAGAACCAAACACGTAACAATACTAATAAGTAACAACTCCATTTCTTAGTCAATTATAGATAATTTAGTAGTATCGAAAATAAATGGTATTTAAAACTATATTCATAGGGCTATAAATTTTTATGTACCAAACAATCGTTGAACCGATGTTGTTACGTGGTATATTTTTATACTTGAAAGGAGTTTTAAATAGCGCTCATAGCTTCTTTCTTGTATACAATATTAATGAACTTTGTGCTCACTCAATCATGATCGGTAAGAGTCCTTTTTTACCTGTATTGAAAATAGGAATTGCAGTCTCATATTCAATACCCAGCGACGTGTATGCGGCTTTATTGTCTTATAGGAACGTCATTACGTTGGTTATTGAACGCAAAACAACAAACATTTTAAACGCTTTTATGAAATATGAAAATAAATACGGTATTTATATAAAGAAATCCATTCTATTAATTTTATCAGTGTGTTTGATTGTTCCGTCTCTCCGAAAAGGCTGGACCGATTTTGACGGCACTTTCAAGGGTATAGCTGTTGTAATAAGGAGTAACGTAGGCTTCTATTTTTAGAAAAAAACCCGTTAGCGGCGTTACCAGCAGTTGCTGTTGTAAAGGTACTACAATAACAACCGGGAGTAAAATCGCGAGGCGCAGCTAGTATATAGATATAAATGCGTAGAAGTTTTGTATTATCGAGCAAAACTATTACATACGTATAACACAAAGGAAATAATATCTAATGTGTTCATTGTGACATATCAGAATCCATCTGGAGTGGTATTAAAAGCAAGATTATTGCCGTTTCAACTTATATTTCTATCGCAACGTATTCTCATAAATCAAGTACAGAAAATAGAAAATTGTTTGCTTTCAAAGCCACGGTAGGTCCGTTCGACTATGAATTGTTTATTGTTTTCTAGTTGTAACATTGTATATTCCACTGGCTATAGAAGTTGATATGAGTGAGTTTTAATAAATCACGATGTTCTTGGTATTTGAGAAGGTTTAGTTGAAAACAACTGTCGTACTGTAGAAGGGTTTTTTGTAGCAAGCTAAAAGTAAAAAGGAACGAGTTACCTATGAAATACAATATTATTTATCCTGTAATGTGTCTAGGGCGGGATATGTAGGAATTCTGACGTATTTGTCTATATGGAAATGCTTGAGAGATTTTAGTTTTAAACTTACTAGTGTATTTTTTTGTAATTTAAAAAGTAAAATGTAGAATTATCTTCTGAATGCTTCTTATAATATTGTTTGTTTATCTTATGCTAACTCAAATACATGTTCTTGTGAAATATTATTTTTAACCGACTTCAAAAAAGGAGGAGGTTTCTCAATTCGACCGTTATTTTTTTTTAGTTTTTTTTGTATATTTTAGTTATTTTCATACTATAATGTCATATGGTATTTTGTTGTGGGGAAACGCTGCTGATTTATTTATTTATTTATTTATAGGTTTACCTACAGCTGTTACACATTACTTTAGACTTAATACATGCATAATACATAGAATATACATAGGTGTACAACATCAATCGGCAACCACAACATTCATGGTAAACATTCGGATTCTAGTTTATACAAATACTAGCTGTCCCGGCAAACGTCGTTTTGCCATAACTACTAATAAATTAAAAATTTATTAAAAAACATTGTCCAGCGGACAAAATTGAGAATCTAAACCATTCCCAGATCCCCTTGAACACACACAAAAAATTTCATCAAAATCGGTCCAGTCGTTTGAGAGAAGTTCAGTGACATACACACTCACAGAAGAATTATATAAATAAAGATGAGACAATAGGTATTTTGATACAAACTTCGTTAAAATTAATAGCCAGTTTATATAAAATAATAATAAAAAAAAAGAAACAAACAATAATATAACAGACAGACGGTAACTTAATTGTGTCTTAATTTGATTGGCCTACAGTTTGAAAAAATAATTTTAATTGACACAGTTTAAATTAACTTGTTGTTAACTGTAGCTAGTTCTGGTATGAACTTGGTTCTTAAATTCATAAAGGCTGGTGCCAAACATATCAATTTGTTTATCGAACTCATTATATAGTCTACTTAGCCTTGGTATTGGAGAGTTGAAACCGAGGACTGTTTTACGTGACGGTGGGTACAGTAGTTTGACTGGGTTTCGGGGGTATTTACGAGGGACATTAAATTGCACATCAATCTGATATTCAAAGAATCTTTGTTTTGCAGAAGAGGGCTATTCATGCAATTTATAATCTTGTTTATAGGCAGTCACTGAAGAATAAATCTAAAGAAATTGGTACCACGACAGTTGAATCGCAATTCACCTATGAAAATTTCGTTTATTTAAGAATAATATTCATTTATACACAAAGTTTAGTGACGATCGATATCGATCGATCGATCGACGATGATATCAAAACTAGAAATAAAGACAAACTCTTGTTGCCAACCACTAGATTACAAACAGTAAGCAAGTATTTCCGATGTCAGGGTGTGCGATTTTACTTGACTACTACTGAAATTTAAGTCCATATTAAAACAAAAACTATGCGATGAAGCTTATTACACAGTTTTGGATTGTTTAAATTACAAATTTGCTTGGGATTGATGATGCTCGTTCGTATTTTGTGTGAAAGGGATAGATATTTTTTTGTTTTTTTCTATTGCATGTAGTTTTTCAATTTGTTAATACCAACATAATTCCTCTTGTGTATGTAAAATGTGAGTATAGTCTAAGCTTGTAGTATAAGTTCATATTCATAGCTTTCTGGTGGTTTTAAGTGTTTCTCCGGCCTATCCGAATGTGCTGCTGGCGGTAGTGTCGCGCTTCGAGTCGTAACACGGTGGCTGGCGTAAACGATTAATAATATTATACACACACTAGCTGTTGCCCGCGGCTTTGCTCGCGTGGAAGTTGATTATATGTATTTAATTAAAACTGTGTAAAAGTATGTATTTATCATCAATTTATTCATGTTTTTGAACGTATTTATTTATTTTTGATAAATAGCCCATTTAAAAGAACTATCATACAAACATTCGACCCATATTTTATCCCCTTTAGGAACAAAAATCGCATAAATGCTGATAATGCAGCATATAATTAAAAAAATAACGGACTTCCATACAAACTTTCAACCCCTATTTCACCCCTTTAGGGGTAAAATATCCAGAACCGCTTAAATACGTCTTTACTTTTTTTTAATCAGGAGCCATAAAACAAAGTTTCATGTTCGTAACTTCAAAAATGGCGAATTTACGTACAAACTTTCAACCCCTTTTTCATCCCCTTAGGGGTAGAATATCCAGAAACGCTTAAATACGTATCCACCCACTTTTAATCAGTAGTACATGAATAAAGTTTCATGCTTGCTACTTCAAAAATAGCGAATTTCCTTACAAACTTTCAACCCCTAGTTGACCCCCTTTAGGGGTAGGATATCCAGAAACGCTTAAATACGTGTCTTCTCATTTGAAATCAGTAGCACATAAATAAGTTTAATGTTTCTAACTTAAAAAATGACGAACTTCCATGCAAACTTTCAACCCTTATTTCACCCCCTTAGGGGTAGAATACCCAGAAACGCTCAAATACGTCTCTACTCTTTTTAAATCAGTAACACATAAATAAAGTTTTATGTTTCGAACTTCAAAAATGACAAACTTCCATAGAAACTTTCAAGCCCTATTTCACCCCTTAGGGGTAGAATATTCAGAAACGCTGAAATACGTATTTACTCACTTTTAATCAGTAGCCCAAAACTAAATTTTCATGTTTGTTACTTCAAAAATAGCGAACTTCCATATAAACTTTCAACCCCTATTTCACCCCCTTAGGGGTAGAATATCCAGAAACGCTTAAATACGTATCTACTCTTTTTTAATCAGTAGTACATGAATAAAGTTTCATGGTTCTAACTTAAAAAATGACAAAGTTCCATAGAAACTTTCAACCCCTATTTCACCCCTTAGGGGTAGAATATCCAGAAACGCTTACATACGTATCTACTCATTTTTAATCTGTAGCCCAAAAACAAAGTTTCATGTTTGTAACTTAAAAAATGACGAACTTCCATACAAACTTTCAACCCCTATTTCACCCCCTTAGGGGTAGAAATTCCAAAATTCCTTTCTTAGTGCGTGTCTACTCAATAAAAGGATCCTACTCACCAAATTTCATAGCCGTAACTATCATAGTTTACGCTCGGCGATGATGAATCAGTCAGTCAGTCAGTCAGTCAGTCAGGACTTATTATTTTATAAGTATAGATAACTAAGGCCCGTATTATAAAAGGCGTCTCAGTCGTGAATCTAGTTTTAAAACTAGTTTTAAGAAGAGATTTTATTATTGAACGTCTCTTGAGTCAAGATTCACTGATCGTTAATCAAATAAGTAACGATCAATGAACAGCTTATTTTAGAACGATGCTTATGTCAAAATCTCCTCTCAAGAATAGATTTTGACAGATGTGATCTCTGTTCAGTTGAGACAAGCTCAATCTAGTCTCAAGTGGTAATTTGTAAGGGCTTTTAGGGGAAATAAACGAATCTTTTTGATGATTTTTCTGAATAACAACGCAATATTCACTTTACCTTGCTTTATTTACGAAAGAATTACATTCATCATACACATTTCAATTCACTTTAATTAAAATTAAATTGATATTCCACTCACTTTAAATACACATTTAACCACTTGTTTCAATTAATATCACTCACAACCTTTTGGTTTATGACAAAAATATAACAATATTATGAATAAAACCAAAACATAGTTAAACAATTCAACATGACAAGTATTGAAAACAATTTGAACGTTCCGTTATAGGTAATATCTCGCCATTTTGTTTAAATATTAATAATATTTAATTTGGGGCGATTAGCTTCTTATTATTATGTTTATATTGACACACTATTGAATAGCGTATTATATATAAACTAATAACCAATTATATGTAAATTATGTTTGTTAATTATATTTTGTTTAATATAATTTGATGCGTGACACGGAACAATAATTTCGATAATGCAGAAAGGTAATTGAGAACAGACTGTTGAGTTGAGATTGGTTACTGAGACTAGTTTCAACTGAGTAGAACTTGAAACGCATTCTATAATAAGAGGGACGGTTGAGATTTGATTGGAACTTAAAACTAGTTTCAGCTGATCAGAGATCAACGGATACTTGAGACGCCTTTTAAAATACGGGCCTAAGTCTATTCTAATTCGGATCAAGGGATTTAATGAATATAATATTAAACTACAACCTTATGCTCTTGGCATTAGGTAGAGTTTTACTTGCATTTTGTGTTTAGAGGAGGATCTTCGTCTTTAACACCCACCCACCGTAAAGATGTGGTCCTGTCGATTATAATAACTAAATTTACTAAATTTCTATAAGAAATAGTGCTTACCTTTAAATATCACTCTCCTAATTTTTATATCAAAGTCACTGGCCCGTATTATAAAAGGCGTCTCAGTCGTGAATCTAGTTTTAAAACTAGTTTTAAGAAGAGATTTTATTATTGAACGTCTCTTGAGTCAAGATTCACTGATCGTTAATCAAATGAGTAACGATCAATGAACAGCTTATTTTAGAACGATGCTTATGTCAAAATCTCCTCTCAAGAATAGATTTTGACAGATGTGATCTCTGTTCAGTTGAGACAAGCTCAATCTAGTCTCAAGTGGTAATTTGTAAGGGCTTTTAGGGGAAATAAACGAATCTTTTTGATGATTTTTCTGAATAACAACGCAATATTCACTTTACCTTGCTTTATTTACGAAAGAATTACATTCATCATACACATTTCAATTCGCTTTAATTAAAATTAAATTGATATTCCACTCACTTTAAATACACATTTAACCACTTGTTTCAATTAATATCACTCACAACCTTTTGGTTTATGACAAAAATATAACAATATTATGAATAAAACCAAAACATAGTTAAACAATTCAACATGACAAGTATTGAAAACAATTTGAACGTTCCGTTATAGGTAATATCTCGCCATTTTGTTTAAATATTAATAATATTTAATTTGGGGCGATTAGCTTCTTATTATTATGTTTATATTGACACACTATTGAATAGCGTATTATATATAAACTAATAACCAATTATATGTAAATTATGTTTGTTAATTATATTTTGTTTAATATAATTTGATGCGTGACACGGAACAATAATTTCGATAATGCAGAAAGGTAATTGAGAACAGACTGTTGAGTTGAGATTGGTTACTGAGACTAGTTTCAACTGAGTAGAACTTGAAACGCATTCTATAATAAGAGGGACGGTTGAGATTTGATTGGAACTTAAAACTAGTTTCAGCTGATCAGAGATCAACGGATACTTGAGACGCCTTTTAAAATACGGGCCACTGTCTTAGAAATGAATTGAGTGAAATTGTACTAGTTTCTTGTTAATTTATAAAGAAGACATTTGTTTTGTCAAAACATATTATATTAATATGTTTACAAAGTATATTTTAAATTGGGACCGTAGAAATATCACAATTATCGAATAACATATATATTTTTGAAATGTACAAGTAACGCCCTTTCGTATGATACCAAACACGGCATATTCCTCTTAAATTTATTTTTTAATACAGTACTTTACGTTGGCTAGCGGGCGACACATTAGATTCAGTGACACGTCATATTTGTCCGACAAATGAGGTGTCGTTAGAAGCGTCATGATTGTCTGCTGGTTATAGGCTATATGACGTGTCACTGAATCTAATGTGTCGCCCGCTAGCCAACGTAAAGTACTGTATTAAAAAAGAAAAGTATATACAAAAGACTGACTATTTTTAGACGTCTCATATTCTTCAATTTGTCAGAAGTCTCATACGCTAGCTCCTCGATTAGATGGACTATAACGTCGGACGGCCCGAATATGTTAACTTTCAAAATACGTTTTAAGTTTTAAAAAAAATATTTCTAATATTCCGATTACACTTCATCTAAAAGCTTTCCCAAAATAGTTCAAAATAAAAATTATTTGGCAATCAGTTAAAATCCTAATAGAAAACAAATCAACTCTTTCTATTTAAGAAAAACACAAACCAATATTATCGACATCTACAATTTTGCGGTATCAAATGCATTATAAATATTTGGACACACCTCTATGCCTTCGAAATATTCACGCAGAATGCAGTTCATTGCGTACTCCTGTGGAAACAATGTAGTTAGTAGTCAAGTTTAATACGCAATGTATGATTGTTTTTATTGTTGTTCCCGTTGAAAGTAAAACGCAAATGCGACCGTTCAGTTTATGCCGGCAGACAAAATAGAGGTATTTGAACTTATTAGGCGGCGCGCTTGTCCCGCCTACATAGCATTTCTACCTATATTCTCTGTTCTTTGGGACAGGTCGACTGAACTCAACTATGGTCCTTTCTTCGAAAGGCCAATCAAGATTCTATACTGTACTCACATAGATTTTTTAGTTCACAGACTTAAAAAAAGGACACCTCTGTGTTTTGTTTCGGCATTTCTTCCCAGAGTGAGTCTCAGGAAATGCCAGCCTCTTCTAGCTGTAAAGTCCGATGTGTAAAAATATATGAGAGGATTGACTTACAGATTCATTTCATTTAAAGCGCCGAACATGTTAACATTTTCTCAATCGGGAGTTTTATTCTACGATTAAGTTTACACATAAAATGTTAGTAGAGGTAGAGGTTTTTTTTTGCATTGAATATAATCCATTTGTACAGTAAGGAAAAAAACCACTAATGTTTATCAAGCAACTGCTTCATGACATCTAAGTAGAGTAAGCTCTGCTCTGCTCTGCTATTATGGGTATTAGACAATGAGTTTTCTAGTATATATGGATCTATATCAGTATAGATACATATTTAAAATCAGAGATGTAACTTATCTAAGATACAAATTTCTGGAATATAGATACAAAATACGTATCTTTATCTTGTAACGATAAAATTCAACGTAGGAAAGCCACGCTTCCGCATGAATGGGCCGGCTCGATCGGAGTGATACCACGGCCCGAGTGAGTGAGGATAACGGAGGCCCTCACCCCAACCCCTCCCCACATCTCTTTCTCCATCCCCCAAAGGTCGGCAACGCACTTGTGACGCCTCTGGTGTTGCGAGTGTCTATGGGTGGCGGTAATCGCTTACCATCAGGTGTTACATCTGCTCGTTTGCCACATATAGCATAAAAAAACCCTTTTTTAAGTTCATTTTGTGTGTTGTATTTTAATACCTTTTGTTTGGTATCTTAGTATTTTGTAGACACTATGTTTGGTAAAATACTTTTAAGTAATAGATAACTGATTCTATTGTCTATTGTCATACCTTAGGTAGTTTTAATTTGTATATCAACCATATATGAGTTCAGTAATAAACCATTTCCACTTACTTCTTGAAGGTGAGAATACGAGAACCATAATTAACTAACATGACCTTCACGAAATTTTTCATGTTCTTTTTTATTTCCGTGGTAAGATTAATAGTTACATATTTTAACTGTTTAAATATGTATGAAACATAATCATCTCAATATTACTTAATATATTTAACTGTTATAGATATCATCGTCAACCATATTAGCACAAAAATCGACTGAGCCTTCGAGTTCAGAACCAAGAAACTCTCAAAATGCACCCGCCTTACCCTTTGGCTCAGGAATTTTTGACCATTTCCCCTTAAGACCCCCAAATTTTGATTTGCATGCACTATGGCCTCATTTAGCCGTTGCTGGGTTAACACCACGTCACAAGAGGGCTATTGAGGATAGTTCAGAAATAAACGATCATCCCAGAGCAAAGCGAAGAGTGATATAATGATATAATAATTATGGTAATGATTACTTCTGAAGTAACAGGGTTGTCAATCATCAAGTTTTTGATTGTTTTACAACTGATAGGTATTTAATTGTTTTGTTTTTTAACATTTTAACTTATTAAGCTATCTTACAGAAGGTCAGTAAATAATGTTTTGTTTAACGTTTATATTATATTCAAATCATAGCTACCTTCTTAAAACAAAAAACGGCAAAAAGATGATATTTTTGTATTGAATGTTATGTAGTGAAATCCTAAATGTTTCGATGTTTAAGTAACCGTAAGCAGCAACCCTGTCATCCATCCATACATAAGCCGAAAGCAAACAATGAAAGAACACTATTTTCCACTAAACAATCAAAACATCTATCTCTATATCTATAGCTGGCATTTCTAAGAGATATGGAAAACGGTTTTCATCTTTTGTTGAAAACAATAGGTGCACGCTTATATGATAAAAGGTTTAAGATTGTGTCTCGGGAAGTCGTGACACATGTCAACAATAATATAATTAAACGTGATGAACGTGGGAGACAGTTGCACTAAGCCAGGGCTGCCATCTCTAAAATTTCGCAACCAGGACAAAAATGGCAATTTCCCCTTATTTTAAACTTCAGAACCCGGATATAGTTAACCAGGGATCATATCTTGGAACCTTAGCTAAACATAATTGAGGACCTTAATGTTGAATTTGCGAAATGTTGGGTGCGAATTAAACCAGGCTTGCAAATGAAACGCCGTCCGGACGCTCCCAGGATGCTCTCTTCTAAGCTAGGAAAATATCAGGAGAGTCCGTACGAATAGCAGACCTACACTATTATATATACTAATATTATAATTGCGAATATGATTTCGTTTGCTTATTCGACTGCCTCGGTGGCGTAGTGGTAGCGTATGCGACTGCTGAACTTGAGGGCTCAGGTTTGATTGCCGGGTCTCACCAAATGTTTCGTATGATCTGCAAATATTCGTTTCGAAGTTTGGGTGTTTTCTATGTATAATATGTATGTATTTACTTATTTATTTGTAACGCCTTCACTCCTAAGTACTTAGTTCGACAATTCTTTCACCAATGGAAAACCACATTTTCAGCGAGTAACAAGCGCAATTTTTTTACTACTAAAAAACTGACGTACAGGCGGGAGTGCTGCTGTCGAAGCTAGCTATTAATAAAGCAGGTTATACTCATATTAAAGTTGTATATACTTTAATGAGAGGAGAGCCGCGCTTCGACGTGAACGGGCCACGGTCTCTCAGAAAATCAGTGTGAAATAGCGCTTGCGCTGTATTTCACTGAGTAAATGAGCATACCAGAGGCCCATTTCCCTTCACACATTCCTTTTCCCATCCCCCAAAGGACGGCAACGCGGGTTGCGGTTGCCGGCCTTTGGGGGTTGCGGGTGCCCATGGGCGGCGGTAATCCCTTACCATCTGGAGATACGTGTGCTCGTTTGCTCGATGTATGAGAATAATTCCAAAAAAAAATGGGTCAGTAGTTAGTAGGTTAGTTTATCAGGCTTTGTAATAAATAGATGTACCTGGTTCCATATTTTAGTTGCAAAATATAGATTAAATTAAAAAACTAATCAAAACCAAAAACGTTTATTATAAAATATCGATATCTATGGAAATAAATAATATAAATGTTTGTTGGAATTCAAAAGTAATAGCTTTTCACTAATACATACCTATACGAAAGTAAAACGATACTTACATGAATAAATCAATAAAAAAAAATGATTTGACTGTTTGTTTGTTCCATGACTCTAAATAGCTGGATCGGTTTTGACGGCACTTTCCCTGGTATAGAGCTGATCTTATGAGGAGTAAGTTAGGCTTCCATTAGTTTAGAAAAAACCTGTTAGCAGCGTTACCCGCAGTTGCAACTGGAAAGGTGCAATAATAACCGCGAGTAACATCGCGGGGCGAAGCTAGAATAAAGATCGAAATTCATGGAAGTTTTGTATGATTGTTCGAACAAAACTATTATATACATATAACACAAAGGAAATAATATCTTATGTGTTCATTGTGGCATATCAGAATCCATCTCGAATGGTATTAAAAGCAAAGTTTCAACTTATATTTCTATCGCAACGTATTCTCATAAATCAAGTACAGAAAATAGAAAATCGTTTGCTTTCAAAGCCACGGTAGGTGCGTTCGACTATGAATTGTTTATTGTTTTCTAGTTGTAACATTGTATATTCCACTGGCTATAGAAGTTGATATGAGTGGGTTTCTATAAATAGCAATGCTGTAGGTATTTGAGAAGATTTCGTTCAAAACAACTGTCGTACTGTAGAAGGGTGTTTTGTAGCAACTATTAGTAAAAGAAAAACAAAATACCTGACTGCTTAAAAATATTGAAATGAAAAAAGACAAACAAGTATTACAATACAATGTGTGTACATTGAAAATAGTAAACTATATACTTTGTGGTGCCGCATGCGGTTACAAACGTAGTGTTTGTTTATGTTTGCCTGCCTCTACTCGGCCTGATGGAAAGAAGAAGCAGAATCCAAGAGTGATGGTCACCATACTCATTGCGAATGCAGGCAATGCAGCATGGTGACCCACACTATGGCGGCCTAGTGATGCTTCTGCAGCATTGGGCCTTCGGTCTCGCACTCACCAACGAAGCACGACATCACGAATGCCATCATTTTACGTTGATCTTCTATGCTAGGGTAGTACCGCCCCGGTCGAGCCGGCCCTTTCGTGCTGAAATCAGCGTGGCTCTACTACTTAGATAGTTTATTCTATCTACTAAGTACTACCTCTATCTACTACCTATTAGTATAGTTTTGGTATATCTTTCTTTGCCTATAGGTAACAAAGTACTATTTGTCCCCGATCGTCTTCGATCCTCGGTTTGTCGCATCCAGCAATATTTTAGCAATTTTGTTGACTGACTGATTCAAATAAATGTTCTGATGTAACATTTTTTTAAAGTGCCGAACTGGTATTTATGTTCTCGGGCTGAATTTTATTCTATGATAAAGTTTACACATAAAATGTTACTTTTTGAAACTCTTAACTTATTCGTTCTTTTATTGAAATACATACATAAACGGTAAACATATCTATTATGTATAATTCTTGTGTCACGTTGTTGTTCACTATGAATTATAAAACTACCTAACCGATTTTCACTTGTTTTGACACGCCAGCAAAACACTTTAATGTTTATTAGGTACTTTAGAATTATGTTATTCATAGGTAAACTTATTTGTTCAAAAATATATTTGAAAGATTTATACTTTCCGTTTCGTCCCACTAAAATATCCACCCCTAACCGTGTAAATAAATAAGTTGTAAATGATTCAGTGTATTGCGATGCCTCATGATGTTGGTGTATTAAAGTTGATTGAATTTTTACTACATAATTATTTAATTCAACACAATTAAACAAATGTTAGAACACTTTTCTTTCAGATTCAATTGACTATATCTTTTTATTTACCTTTCTTTTCATTTAATTGTATAGAATTCACTATTTGTTTAAAACTAAAAGCCTTAAACAGTCTAAAACAGAATGGACATTGGCCTCTCCTCAGGAAGATGGTAACATGCGTACCGTTCAATGGTAACCTATTTTTGTGGATGCTTATCCATACTAATTTTACAAATTTGATAGTCACTCTGTCCGTCTGTACGCTTTTACGGCTAAGCACTGATTTCAATGAAATTTGGCATTTAGATATTTGATTCTTGAGGGAATACATCCTCCTACTCTTCCTCGCGTCGTTCCCCTCTTTACCGAGGGTCGTGATTCCCTTGTTGTAGGATAATCTTCTGTCGGACAGTTACTTGCCAATTGATCCTCTTCTTGGGCGAATGAAGAACATCGTGTCCGAGGTAGGCCACAGCTTGCTCCTTACCGCGATAACCGACATACACACGGCGGAGCCGCAGCCAAAAGCTACTACAATTTAATTTAATGTCCCTGCAATTTTAAGTCGTACTTGATTGTACTGAGATTTTTAATAGATTTTTAATTTTTAAGATTGATATTTAATAGCGGTAAAATCTTTTATAAAGCGTTCTCCTCTTAGAATACATTTAGAGGTTTAGCAACTTGTTGGAGTGCACACACTTCTTTACGTATAATAATACGTATAGAAGTAACTAATAAGTTATGCGCCTTATTTCATTCCAAAAATCATTCGTTCTGGTTTAAGGCTTATAGACCGATCTTGTGTCACATATCATGCATGTATATATTCGTACCTATGTATGAAGAGAAGAGAACATCTAGTTTAGACAAGTCATTTTACTTTGATTAGTATCAATATTTCTTTTACTACGGAGAAGTCAAAATTAAGAGTAATAACAAAAATAAAACCGACTTCAAGGTTCGACTCGTTTTCTCTTGGATGCCATCATCAGATATTAATGTCCTTATCATGGTACCACCGTTGGGACATCTCCTTTCCATTAAAAAAAGAATCATCAAAATCGGTTTGTAAACGACGAAGTTATCCGCGAACACATAATATATATATATATATATATATATATATATTTTGAGAAATCTCCTCCTTTTTTTGAAGTTGGTTAAAAAGTTTTGGCAGTATGTCTGTACACTGCCCGGTACTGCAATGCTGTTTGTGCGCCTAAACTACTAAATCGATTGAATAAGGTGTAATTCGTTGTAATAGATATTTTTGTGATTTTGTACATCACTATAGGCATATTAAGCGATCCCCTCCATATATATAGTATTCGTTTTTATAATTTTCTATTGTGAGCTGTAACACAATGTCGGTGTTAACGAAGTTCGACTATCAGCCTGAACCAGACGAATGGGTTTAAAAGGTGTAAAGTGGTTTAGTCTCTGTATTTAGAAATATTTCTAAAATGTTGGATTTTTCACCTGACTGCGTGTTTTAGAAATGTGTAAAAGGATGCTGCTGCAAAGGTACAACTGTAACGCCACGTGGGGAGTGGTAGCAGGCACACTTTGTTTTGTTCCTATGGTCTTCATTATACATATATGGACAAAATAAAATATACAGATATTATAAGTGTAGAATATAGGAGTACCGTGTAGTAGAAACAATCCACGCTCCCAGGTACGGGTCATAAACAAGCCTTTTAAAGGTAGCAGAGCCACGCTGATTCCAGCACAAACGGGCTGGCTCGACCGGGGCGGTACTACCCTCGCACAGAGAATCAACGTAAAATGACAGCGATCATGCTATCGTGTTTCGTTGGTGAGTACGAGACCGGAGGCCCAATGATGCAGAAGCATCACTAGCCCGCCATGGTGTGGGTCACCATGCTGCATTGATACATTTTCTGCATTCGCAGTATGGTGACCACCACTCTTGCATTCTGCTTATGCTTTCCATCAGGCAGAGTAGAGTCATTGCGCAACACAAAGGCGTTGCTAAGCTCACACCAATTTGCTTGTGACCACGAGCGCTATGACCCGTTCAAAACGTCGGGAAATGAATGGTATTAAAAACTTTGGAATATTTGAATCGCGAATAAGTCCCGCTGTATAAAAAAATCTGTGTAGTATATACTAACTTTTAAACTTTCGCCTTCCATGATATATTAACTGTGTAGTATAGCTTCATTATAATCAGTTCTGGTAAGGTAAGGTACGATCCCTTTAGCATTGAACAGAATCCATTTCTAGAGAAAGGAAACAAGCCACTACAAGTAGTCACCATTCCTATGTTCAACAGGTAACAAGCGACAGCTTTATGACATCCATTTCATTTAAATCCAGTCTTAATATAAAAGGAAATCGGACATCAAACACACAACTAAGGAGCTTGTGTTATGAGTACTAGACAATCAGTTGTCTAGTATTTATGTATCTATATTTATAACTAGAGATGTAACTTATCTAAGCTCTCGTGGGAGAGCCATGCTTCTGCATGAATGGGCCGGCCCGACCGGAGTGATACCACGGCCTCACAGAAAACCGGTGTGAAACAGCGCTTGCGCTGTGATTCACCGAGTGAATGAGGATACCGGAGACCTCCTATGTTATCTAAAAAAAAAATCATGTTTTCAAAATACATCAAGTGTGGTATCAAAATAAAGAATTTTTAACGTTGATTACGAATATATATAAAACTTATGTTTTTTTTTTTTAAAAACTGAATTTAATAAAGATGACAAATATTGACGCAGTCGGTTTTTTATTTTTGATAATTTTTTGATTTTTTACCGTGAGATAGCCAAACTTTGCCACAAATGTGCTAGTTTAACCAGATTGATACCATGACCCTAGATAATACTAGTATTAATATAATCCAGAATCCAGAATTAGGAGGAAAAGGGCAGGGGTTACTTTCCTCCTCATTCCGGGAAGTCACTTCACCCTTCTTTATCCTAAAGAAACCTGTTCTGAGGTCTTCTGATGTACATACCTAAATCGATTTATGCTCATCAAACACTGATTTCTTTACTTGTCTAATTGTCTTGGGAGGATATTGTACGTCTCGTTATAATTAAAGCTTTACGTCATTATTACCGATACCGACCAAGGAAGGGTTATAGTTTGGTAGTAAACGTATGTTCTATCGTGGTGCCTAAACCTACTGACTGAACCGATTTTAATGAACGAGGTGTCAATAGATTCGTAATAATGGCCCGAGTGAGATAGGCTACATAAAGTTTCAAGAAAGATTTTATGTAGTCGGGTATTAGCTTTTTACACTTTTTATTCTTCATAGAAGTACTTACTTAAAATTGTAGCTAGGATTTAGACAATAAAGCTATTCATGTTTACAAATCAATTTATTTTTCAGAAACCAGAACTATATTTTTAGCTTGATTCAGAAGTACACGTAGTTTCAGCTTCTGTAGATGATGGGCTTTTCTATGAAGTATTTTCACTAGAGCACATTGGACCCTTTGTCTTTGAACAATATCCATTTATGCAGTAAGGGTAAGGATCTACACAAGTCTTTGTAAATCTTAAACCATGTAGTAAGCAACTGCGACGCTCATGGCATCCAGTACATCTGAATCCGGGCTGAAAATTAATAAAAATGTTGTAATGTTCAAAACAAAACGTACTTTGTTTTGATTATCTGATATGCATTGTATGTTATAAAATAAATTAATTTACCTCGTAGAAATTACAAATGTCTAAAGCCCTTCCCTCTCTTGTGTCCTCTTCTTGAAAAGTGATGACGGATGAAACCTAAAACATTGTTTATACTTTTGTGTTTAGTATTACTATTGTTTGTACCGTGAGAGAGCCACGCTTCGGCATGAAATGTCCGACTCGACCGGAGTGATACCGCGGCCTCACAGAAAACCGGTGTGAAATAGCGCTTGCGTTGTGCTTCACCGAGTGAGTGAGGATACCGGAGGCTCATACCCCAACCCCTCCCCATCCCTCTCCCCATTTCCCAAAGGCCGGCAACGCACTTGTGACGCCTCTGGTGTTGCGGGTGTCCATGGGCGGCGGTAATCGCTTACCATTCGGTGATACGTCTGCTCGTTTGCCACTTATTCCATAAAAAAAAATTTATTCATTATATCATGACTAGCTGATCCGCCGGATTTCGTATCGCCTTATTTATTTTTGTGAATTGTTTGAAAAATACCTCCTTTTTTATTTTCTTCTGGTGGTTTCTATCGTGGTGTAAGCAAAAAGCTAGACGGACCTCAGTACCTCAGTCGTTTCCTAGCTAGCAGGCACGTAGCTTACGCGCGTACATATTCGCGATAATTGTTTAGTGATAATAAATAAGATATACTTTTATAACTGAATTAAATAAGTTCCTTAATGAAGATATGTGTTAATCAATGAACTTTGCATGAGTAATAATATAAATAAATACCATACAACCCCACTGGTAAACTTCTATACAAACCTTGTCCTAACAATAACGAACACATAAAAAAAAATCGTAATATAGTATTTGGTGCAGTATGCAGTATGCATATAGTGATGCGCGTACATAACGCGCAATACATTATATATTATAATATAGATAGATTAGCTGTTGCCCGCGGCTTTTCTCAGTTGGAAATTGATTATATGTATTTAATTAAAACTGTGTAAGTATGTATGAATAATTTATTCATGTTTTCAAACTTTTTTTTAATCAATAGTCCATAAAAAAGGACTTTTATACAAACTTTCGACCCTTATTTTAACCCCTTTAGAAATAGAATTTTACTTTAGATATAGGTATTTATTTATTTATAATCAAAAGCGCGAAGACAAAGTTTTAGTCTACTAAATCAAACAATTACGGACTTTCAAACAAACTTTCAACCCCTATTTCACCCCCTTAAGGATAGAAATTCCGAAATTCCTTCCTTAATGGGTGTCTACTCAACGGTTTCATTGAGTAGTATTTCAGTTAGTATGATCGTTTGATCATACTTACCAAATTTCATAGCCCTAACTTTAATAGTTTCCGCTCGGCGATGATGAATCAGTCAGTCAGTCAGGACATGATATTTTATAAGTATAGATTAATGTTGTAGATATTATCTATACTAATAAAGCTATAATGCTGAAGAGATTGATTGTTTGTTTAAACGCGCTAATCTCAGAAACTACTGGTCCGATTTGAAAAATTCTTTCTGTGTTAGATAGCCCATTTATCGAGGAAGGCTATAGGTTATATATCATCACGCTAAGACCTACAGGAGCGGAGCACCAATGAAGAATGATACAAAAACGGGAGAAAATTATGTCGGCTAGTTATATAAATAACAACAAGGGACTGTCGATAGGACGTGTCTTGATTCTCAATAGAAGTGATTACCTCCGCACAAATGATGATTCTATTGGAAACATACATAACGGAATACATTTAGCTCCCGTAGTTTTAGTGGAAAATTTAATATATTAAAAGTTTAGAATAAAATATGTATTTCGTTGTAGTTCATAGCAAGAAACCTTTGAATGCAAAAACAACACGTCTAAAGAATAGAATAAGTTATTTTTAATTAAAGTTATGGACAATAGTAAACTATTATTTGTCAAAAGATAATCATCATTTTTTATTATAAATAGTATATATGTAATAATCTTACCAGAAGAGCGAATACGATCATAAAAATTTGAACGTTTGGCATTTTGAAAGTCTTAGTTGTGACGTGTAAACGTGACATAGAAGTTATTTAAAATATTCTATAGCGATCTAGTTAACACCTACACTATACATGTAATACACATTAATGTTATTACTACCTAATAAAAAAAAATGCGGTTAATTACTTTACTTTAACCACCTGTATAACTCTGTCAAGTTATAGTGTTGGTGAATGTTTATGTTTAATAATATCGATTTAATTAATATCTTATCGATACCGATATCTTCATTGTTGTGTTCTTTTTTTAACTAGCACTAGGAATATTCCTATGTCGCAGAGGATTTTACAAACATATATGTACACAAAGAACACCCACACTCCGAACAACAATAAAGTACTGTGTCAAAAAATAAATTGGAGATAAATATACCCTTGGAAACGGCATTGTACATTTCAAAAATACACATATTATTGGCACCAAAATATTATAAATAGAAAAAGTTTATGTGTATATATAATTATAAAAAGAAAATTATATAGATATGTGGTGATGTAAAAAGATTACTACATATTCTATTTTTAACAAGTAATACAAAATACAATGCGGTATTTGAAATACTTAGTATAGTACAATATATACCGTGTATGTACCATGTTTATGTGGTGACGGAGTCCGTGTGGTGACGGATTAAGAATACGGAATCTCACCGCCCCTACTCATCCTACGGGTGTCGTAAGAGGCGACTGATTTTAGTTATTTTTAACCGACTTCAAAAAAGGAGGTTTCTCAATTCTACCGTATATATATTTTTTTATGTTTGTTCGCAGATAACTTCGTTTTGATTTCGATTTTGGTGATTCTTTTTTTAATGGAAAGGAGATGTCTTAATGGTGGTACCATATTAAGGTCATTAATATCTGATGATGGCATCTAAGAGAAATCGAGTCAAACCTTGAAGTCGGTTTTATTTTTGTTAAAATTGTACATGTCATAGTATAAAGTCATATGGTATTTTGTTGTGGGGAAACGCTGTTGTCATTCAAAGTATCTTTGTGTTGCAGAAGAGGGCTATTCGTGCAATTTATGATCTTGTTTATAGGCAGTCACTGAAGAATAAATTTAAAGAAATTGGTACCACGACAGTTGCATCGCAATTCACATATGAATATTTAGTTTATTTAAGAAAAATATTTATTTATACACAAAGTTTAGTGACGATCGATATCGATCCATCGATCGACGATGATATCAAAACTAGAAATAAAGAAAAACTCTTGTTGCCAACCACTAGATTACAAACAGTAAGCAAGTATTTCCGATGTCAGGGTGTGCGATTTTACTTGGCTACTATTGAAATTTAAGTCCATATTAAAACAAAAACTATGCGATAAAGCTTATTACACAGTTTTGGATTGTTTAAATTACAAATTTGCTTGGGATTGATGAATTTGATGATGCTCGTTCGTATTTTGTGTGAAAGGGATAGATATTTTTATGTTTTTTTCTATTGCATGTAGTTTTTCAATTTGTTAATACCAACATAATTCCCCTTGTGTATGTAAAGTGTGAGTATAGTCTAAGCTTGTAATATAAGTTCATATTTATAGCTTTCTGGTGGTTTTAAGTGTTTCTCCGGCCTATCCAAATGTCCTGCTGGCGGTAGTGTCGCGCTTCGAGTCGTAACACGGTGGCTGGGGCTCGCATGCCGTCTGTATGGACAGACCACAGAACACATAGAAATGCTTTCGACGTAATTTCGTAAGTAATCATTTGTCGCCGGGACGCAAACATAAACGATTAATAATATTATACACACATAACTAAGTCTATTCTAATTCGGATCAAGGGATTTAATGAATATAATATTAAACTACAACCTTATGCTCTTGGCATTAGGTAGAGTTTTACTTGCATTTTGTGTTTAGAGGTGGATCTTCGTCTTTAACACCCACCCACCGTAAAGATGTGGTCCTGTCGATTATAATAACTAAATTTACTAAATTTCTATAAGAAATAGTGCTTACTTTTAAATATCACTCTCCTAATTTTTATATCAAAGTCACTGTCTTAGAAATGAATTGAGTGAAATTGTACTAGTTTCTTGTTAATTTATAAAGAAGGCATTTGTTTTGTCAAAACATATTATATTAATATTAATATGTTTACAAAGTATATTTTAAATAGGGACCGTAGAAATATTTATTTATTTATTTATTTAACTTGTTGCACTTTTGTACAAAAGGCGGACTTAATGCCATGAGGCATTCTCTCCCAGTCTACTTTCAGGTGATGTAGAAATAGGATGCGGTAGGTGCAAAGATAAAGTTATTCATGATAGATAAGGATTATTCAAATAATATTTAACCTACATCAAATAGGACCGGTCAACATAAAATACCAATACACAAATTAATAATATTAAATACATATATACAGTCTTAGAACGCCTCGTCCACTTACAACTAACTTCTTACCTAATGAAGAACCAGCTCTTCAATCCCTATCAATCGGGCTTCCGTATAGGTCACAGCACGGTAAGCGCGCTGGTTAATGTCACTGACGATATCAGGTTGGGTATGGAGCACGGAAAACTGACTGTACTTTCCCTACTGGACTTCAGCAATGCGTTTAACACAGTAGATTTCGATATTTTGCTGGGCATTTTACACTCTATTAACATATCTCCAACGGTGGTTGACTGGTTTCGTAGTTACCTGTTAGGGCGAAGGCAACGTGTACGCATTGAGGAATCATTTTCTTCGTGGTGTAATACGTCTGCTGGAGTACCGCAGGGTGGCGTTTTATCTCCTTTACTCTTTACGATATTTATAAATTCTATCTCTAAAACATTACTCTCATCCTACCACCTTTACGCAGATGATCTTCAAATCTATACGCAAGCACCATTGAATAAGTTGTCGGAAGCTTTTGCAACTATGAACTCTGATTTAGAGCGGGTGTGTAAATGGGGCAAACAGTATGGTCTGATTGTTAATCCATCTAAGACTAAAGTTGTTGTTGTAGGTAGTTCCAGAATGCACGCAAAGATCAATTGGACTGATTTACCAGACATTAAATTTAAAGACGTTATACTTCCCATCAGTACATGCGTCAAGAACTTAGGAATTCTGATCGATAGTACGTTGTCTTGGGGCCCCCAAATACGTGAAGTTAGTAGAAAAGTATTTGCATCGGCGGGTTCACTGCGAAGACTTCGCAACTTTCTACCTACAGTTACTAAAATTGCGTTAGCGGAATCCCTGCTCCTTCCTATACTCGATTACGCTGATGTCAGTTATCTCGATATCACTGAGGAGCAGCTTGATAAACTTGAGCGCCTTCAAAATTTTTGTATTAGATTTATATTTGGCTTACGCAAATATGATCATGTGTCTGAATTTCGCAAATTGCTCAAGTGGCTCCCAATTCGACTTCGACGGAATTCTCATATTCTTTCTATACTTTATAGTATTTTATTCAATCCCTTTACTCCACCTTACTTAAAGGAACGTTTTGTATTCCTCGGTGACACACATCTGAGATCCTTAAGGTCGTCGGTAACTTTGGAGCTAATGGTACCTAGTCATTCTACCACGTTCTATGACAAATCTTTTACGGTACATGCCGTCAGATTATGGAACTCCTTACCGATATCCATTAGACGGGCCCAAACACTGATGGCATTTAAAAATATGGTTAAAGATCATTACTTGGAGACATAATCCTAATCTCAGTGGCTGTACATGACTAAATGCTGTATATTTATGGATATGTATTGTGTTTATTTGTATTCTGTATGCGTTTGTGTATATGTGTATGTATGTATGTTTATGTATGTATTTTATAGTTGAACACCATCATAGCTTGAGAACACCCTTTATTCCGTTTATTTCTTTCTACAGTCAATATATCCATCCAAAGGTTGCCTGGAAGAGATTGCTTTTGGCAATAAGGCCGCCCATTGTACACATCTTGAATTTTATAAGTGTAACAATTTGTAATTGGTGTACAATAAAGTATATTCTATTCTATTCTATTCTATATACACATACATAAATTTAATATTATATTAGTACACAGTCGGGTATTAGGGTTGTGACTGTATTGCCAACTCATTTTGAAAAAGTTCGCGTACCTTTAGTTTAAATGTAAGGCGGTTTGTGGACATCCTGATCTCAGCAGGAAGTGCATTCCAGAGAAGAACAGACTGCACATAGAAGGAAGAATGGAGGAAGTTGGAGGTGTGAGGAGGACTTAGAAGAAGCAGATTATTTGTTGACCGAAGGTTTCGGTCATGATTGGAGCATAAGAGACGGAAGTGTGGTACCAGGTATTTGGGTACCGATGGAGAGTTGAGGAACGAAAAAAGAGTAGTCAGCGCTCGCAAACTGCGGCGCTGACGAATTGGAAGCCATTGCAATTGAGAACGAAAAGCAGACACATGATCATACTTGCGAAGATTGAAAACGAATCGAATGCAGTTATTGAGAAGGCGGTCTAGTTTATTGAGAAGATCTGCATTCAGGTCAAAATAACACACATCACCATAGTCGATCAGGGGAATAATTAAGGACTGCATAAGCGTAACCTTGGTTTTAATGGGGATGAAGTTCTTGAGACGATACAATGCTCGGAGACACGAGGTGACTCTCTGACTGACGTATGAGACTTGTGCCCGCCAATCAAGTGTCGAGTCTATAAGTAGCCCCAGGTTCTTTACCACTGCGCTCAACGGTATAGTCACGTTGTTGTAAACAACTGGTGGAAGGATCACCGTATCTAACTTGCTCAACGTTTGTTTGCTGCCGACTACGATCACTAGGCATTTGGTTGGATTTACTGACAACCCGAACCTCGCTGACCAGTTCTTTATGGAGTCTAAGTCCCGGTTGACTTTGTCGATTGCGTTTGGAATGTCTTCAATCCTTGATTGGGTGTATACTTGCAGGTCGTCAGCGTACAGGTGATACGCACACTGAAGGTTTTGGGTAACGAGATTAATGAATATAGAGAATAATAAGGGAGATAATATACCGCCTTGAGGGACGCCAGCGAGAAGATCACACCGACCTGAAGATATGTCATCAATGTGAACACACTGTTGTCGTCCCTGAAGATAGGAGGAGAACCATTCCAGAGCTTCTGAGGAGATGATAAGATAGGAAAGAATAGCCAATAAGACGTCGTGACACACGGTATTAAAGGCATTGGAGAAGTCAATCAAAGCCAGCACTGTGACTTTGGTGTCCTCCATACCCTCCCGAATGTCACCAGTCACTTTAAGAAGGGCAGTGGTTGTGCTGTGACCTGGTCTGAACCCCGATTGTAAGGGACTGAGAAGGTTCTGCTGATAAACAAACTGGGACAGTTGCCTATGAACGCAGGCCTCAAGCACTTTAGAGAGGAAAGGCAGTATAGAAATTGGACGAAAGTGTTCAGGAAGAGAGGGGTTAGTATTTTTGGGTAAAGGTATGATGAAGGCCTTCATCATACCTTTACCCAAAAATACTAACCCCTGTGACACGTCATATTTGTCCGACAAATGAGGTGTCGTTAGAAGCGTCATGATTGTCTGCTGGTTATAGGCTATATGACGTGTCACTGAATCTAATGTGTCGCCCGCTAGCCAACGTAAAGTACTGTATTAAAAAAGAAAAGTATATACAAAAGACTGACTATTTTTAGACGTCTCATATTCTTCAATCTGTCAGAAGTCTCATACGCTAGCTCCTCGATTAGATGGACTATAACGTCGGACGGCCCGAAAATGTTAACTGATTACACTTCATCTAAAAGCTTTCCCAAAATAGTTCAAAATAAAAATTATTTGGCAATCAGTTAAAATCCTAATAGAAAACAAATCAACTCTTTCTATTTAAGAAAAACACAAACCAATATTATCGACATCTACAATTTTGCGGTATCAAATGCATTATAAATATTTGGACACACCTCTATGAATAGGAAACAATACAAACGCGCTACAAAACAACTGAAACCATTTAATTTTCAAATAATATTGGATTGCTTTTGTGAAATTCATTACGCACAATCCATTTCTAGAAAACTTGCTCGAGACAATACGTAACGAGTCTATCAAATCAAATATAAAAATACCGTACTATTTTTAAATTGTTATTGTAAGCAAAAGTCTAAATACACCAGCATTATATTAACAAACAGAAACTTACCAAAACACAAATAACAAAAACGATTTTCGAAAACATGACTGGAGTATTGTTCGTAGTTTCGAGTTCTTATTTCTTTCGTTAATACTTCGTTTCTATGAAGCTGTGAGATGTAGCGTCTCCTTTTATACGATACCTGTGTACTTAGGGATCAGATCGTACCACCTGTGTTTGTACACCTGTGTTTGTTGTGTTTGAGGAATTTTCCAAACAGTAAGAGTAGATAGTGTAAGATAAGGCTATATGTACAGTCAACTACCACTTGTTTATCGGAACGGTGTAGCGTGCAACAGCGTTACGTATTATGGCCTAATTATACTGTTATTATATATTAACTCAGTGTGTTTCATTTGGACTCAGCATAAGATCCTGGGTTTCCTGGAGTTGATTTGTTTACGTAAAAAACAGATAACGTTACTAAGCATTCACAAAAATAGAAATATTGTAATATTTCCATTGACTGTAGTTACATTAGACACATAAAATATTATATGTTAATATAAAAGCCTTAACTATGGTAAACCTTCAGATTTTCCGGTAAAACCTTACACTAACGAACTTATGACGGTAAAAGTCTTAACCATTTTATGAAAATCGTTAATTTCAAACTATCGCTCCTGTTCAGTTGGTAAATCTTTTTATCTCAAGACATAATAAATGTTAAAATTGACATGTCACAAGAACATTGTTAATAAAACATGTAGGTTGTACTTATTTTAGGATTGAATCCAGAAAACAGTTCTGATGTACTGGAAGAAAGTTTAAAATCTCCATACTAGTCTACGTAAATCAAATTATTTTTCGATTAAGGGCATTTGTTTATATTAAATATAAAGTAAATTTTTAGTAGATGTCTTTCACTTAATACCACTTAAAGTTGACAAGTCTAAGATACCAGATTTTAATCCAGACATGATACTAAGTCTGTACTCGACACGAAAAATTCAAATTTCAAGTTTCGTGTGCACATTCTTTGAATAGTAGTAATAACCACTAAATCATTGTTTTCTTTTTGCCCAATAAGCTTTAATACACTATAGTACTGCATCAATATGAAATCGAGGTTGGTTGTGATTCAGTGTTAGTACTTGCAAGGACCTCTTTACAATATCATGTATGTAGTACAATCTCTCCCTCTAAAAGGACATTTTTTTTACAATACTGTTAGTATCGTCACCAACATGATTTATAATTACTTTTTGTTGCTACGAAAGTCCATTTTCTTTCATACTTTTGTTACTTAAAGCTATTAGTTTAGGGTACAGAATTTACAGAATTTAAATAATACAAGTAAAATTTTAACAAAAAAAAAACCGACTTCAAGGTTCGACTCGATTTCTCTTGGATGCCATCATCAGATCTTAGTGTCCTCATCATGGTACCATCGTTGGGATATCTCAATTTCATTAAAAAAAGAATCATCAAAATCGGTTCATAAACGACGAAGTAATCCGCGAACACACATAAAAAAAAAAATATTTACGGTCGAATTGAGAAACCTTCTTTTTTTGAAGTCGGTCAAAAATAAGAAATGAAGTCGATAACCAAAGTTACTTAAAAAAAACCAATGAACAAGCACCTAGCTACACCACAGCCTCTAAAACTCTAAAACGTTGTTAAATATTTACAAATTGATATTATCCTACAATTTAAAATTTCAATCCAAGATTTTTGTAAATATAGATTTCGTCTCTGTTTACAACATTGCCCTGTTTCCAATAATAAGTTATTTTCACGTATTTCTGATCTCTTGATTTATGTGTTATTGACTACAGAAACCCCCTAACTCATTATTATTTTGATTCGGTTACTCGTTTTTCTGATGATGATCTTAATATACTTCATCGAACAATTACTGTTTGTTGATACTGTTTGATGGTATTGGAGAAAGTTTAATTAGGTATGCCGCATCATCAATTCAAGGATATAAGGTACATGTTTTCTAGTGGAAAATAACGAAGATTACATTACAATCAAACAAATATTGAATATGTTTGTGTCGGTGTGTTTGAATAGGGATCAAAAGATCTAACGAAGATAACATGATTACTCTCTAAATATCTACGTACCTTCTGTTGTTGTTAGGTACGCTTATTTTTTAGTTTTGGGGATTTCCTTGTTTACTTGGTTAATTTGTAAATACAACGATAAAAAAAACAATATGCAGTAAGTATGAGGCAATAAAGACATTCTTAGTTTTGCATCTATTTTTAGTTACATTTATGGTTCATCATCATCGTCTTAGCCGAAAGACGGACACTGCTTGACAAAGATCCTGTGTCAACAAATATCCAACTTTTTGGCTTTATCCCTTTGGTCTTGTCTGTGAGCAATGTGCCTCGCGTCAGTATGGTTATTCTGATATTATTAAGAACGTTCGAAAAAAAATTCAGCACCCGAAGCCGTTTCTATAAAGAAAAATTCAGAAACCTCCGAAGCATTAAGTCCACCAATACACCAAATGTGCATGATGTGTAAACAAAAAAAATACTGTGCGTAATGAGTAATGAATAACACAAAAAAAATAATGCAGTGTGTTATTAGTTATTAATAGGTTTACTTATTATATAAATAGGTATCCAGTTAAAAATAAAAACAATATATTTAATATGAAGTCAACTTGCTTAATCCACTCCGGTTATCTAAAGCTCGGCTTTAGATAACTGGACTGGATTAAAAAGCTTCTTCCACGTGCAGAAATAATGAAAACTTTAGTGAAGTAGCTGAGAGGCAGGAGTAATTTTAAGAGTTTCTGAATATGCTTATGATATTTATATAAAATTGGTTCAATGCTTTTGGAGATGCAACAAAATTTTCCAAAGCTATTCATCTAAAACACTCTATTAAACTTACTGAAACTGCATACTTAATCTATAACATAGAAATATTGCACAGCGTTCTTGGAGCTCTTTCATATGCACTGATATTTTAGTTTACTATTACCATTATTTTTTAAAATAATAAACGAGCAACACTGAAAGCAGATGGAATTTCTCAAACATATTTTTTCATTATCTTATTTCCTAAATCTTTAAACATTTCAGAATAAAGGAAATCAACCAAAACAAATTACCATATAGGTATAATGGATTATTGGAATCGAAATAGAAGAAAATCATATGAAAAAGCTATTTTCTTGCATGTCTTACACGTCACGTCTTACATATAAAAAAGCTGTTACAACATTGTTCGTCTTTTAACGTGATCAGGTAAAGCGTACCTACTGGTTTTCTCATACAAGCTAAAGGTAGGATTATTGAAAACATTTCTTATCGAATGTTTTTATTATTTACACAAAACATCATCCATTTATACGATACCTGTGTACTTAGCGATCAGATCGTACCACCTGTGTTTGTACACCTGTGTTTGTTGTGTTTGAGGATTTTTCCAAACAGTAAGAGTAGATAGTGTAAGATAAGGCTATATGTACAGTCAACTACCACTTGTTTATCGGGACGGTGTAGCGTGCAACAGCGTTACGTATTATGGCCTAATTATACTGTTATTATACATTAACTCAGTGTGTTTCATTTGGACTCAGCATAAGATCCTGGGTTTCCTGGAGTTGATTTGTTTACGTAAAAAACAGATAACGTTACTAAGCATTCACAAAAATAGAAATATTGTAATATTTCCATTGACTGTAGTTACATTAGACACATAAAATATTATATGTTAATATAAAAGCCTTAACTATGGTAAACCTTCAGATTTTCCGGTAAAACCTTACACTAACGAACTTATGACGGTAAAAGTCTTAACCATTTTATGAAAATCGTTAATTTCAAACTATCGCTCCTGTTCAGTTGGTAAATCTTTTTATCTCAAGACATAATAAATGTTAAAATTGACATGTCATAAGAACATTGTTAATAAAACATGTAGGTTGTACTTATTTTAGGATTGAATCCAGAAAACAGTTCTGATGTACTGGAAGAAAGTTTAAAATCTCCATACTAGTCTACGTAAATCAAATTATTTTTCGATTAAGGGCATTTGTTTATATTAAATATAAAGTAAATTTTTAGTAGATGTCTTTCACTTAATACCACTTAAAGTTGACAAGTCTAAGATACCAGATTTTAATCCAGACATGATACTAAGTCTGTACTCGACACGAAAAATTCAAATTTCAAGTTTCGTGTGCACATTCTTTGAATAGTAGTAATAACCACTAAATCATTGTTTTCTTTTTGCCCAATAAGCTTTAATACATTATAGTACTGCATCAATATGAAATCGAGGTTGGTTGTGATTCAGTGTTAGTACTTGCAAGGACCTCTTTACAATATCATGTATGTAGTACAATCTCTCCCTCTAAAAGGACATTTTTTTTACAATACTGTAAGTATCGTCACCAACATGATTTATAATTACTTTTTGTTGCTACGAAAGTCCATTTTCTTTCATACTTTTGTTACTTAAAGCTATTAGTTTAAGGTACAGAATTTACAGAATTTAAATAATACAAGTAAAATTTTAACAAAAAAAAAACCGACTTCAAGGTTCGACTCGATTTCTCTTGGATGCCATCATCAGATCTTAGTGTCCTCATCATGGTACCATCGTTGGGATATCTCAATTTCATTAAAAAAAGAATCATCAAAATCGGTTCATAAACGACGAAGTAATCCGCGAACACACATAAAAAAAAAAATATTTACGGTCGAATTGAGAAACCTTCTTTTTTTGAAGTCGGTCAAAAATAAGAAATGAAGTCGATAACCAAAGTTACTTAAAAAAAACCAATGAACAAGCACCTAGCTACACCACAGCCTCTAAAACTCTAAAACGTTGTTAAATATTTACAAATTGATATTATCCTACAATTTAAAATTTCAATCCAAGATTTTTGTAAATATAGATTTCGTCTCTGTTTACAACATTGCCCTGTTTCCAATAATAAGTTATTTTCACGTATTTCTGATCTCTTGATTTATGTGTTATTGACTACAGAAACCCCCTAACTCATTATTATTTTGATTCGGTTACTCGTTTTTCTGATGATGATCTTAATATACTTCATCGAACAATTACTGTTTGTTAATACTGTTTGATGGTATTGGAGAAAGTTTAATTAGGTATGCCGCATCATCAATTCAAGGATATAAGGTACATGTTTTCTAGTGGAAAATAACGAAGATTACATTACAATCAAACAAATATTGAATATGTTTGTGTCGGTGTGTTTGAATAGGGATCAAAAGATCTAACGAAGATAACATGATTACTCTCTAAATATCTACGTACCTTCTGTTGTTGTTAGGTACGCTTATTTTTTAGTTTTGGGGATTTCCTTGTTTACTTGGTTAATTTGTAAATACAACGATAAAAAAAACAATATGCAGTAAGTATGAGGCAATAAAGACATTCTTAGTTTTGCATCTATTTTTAGTTACATTTATGGTTCATCATCATCGTCTTAGCCGAAAGACGGACACTGCTTGACAAAGATCCTGTGTCAACAAATATCCAACTTTTTGGCTTTATCCCTTTGGTCTTGTCTGTGAGCAATGTGCCTCGCGTCAGTATGGTTATTCTGATATTATTAAGAACGTTCGAAAAAAAATTCAGCACCCGAAGCCGTTTCTATAAAGAAAAATTCAGAAACCTCCGAAGCATTAAGTCCACCAATACACCAAATGTGCATGATGTGTAAACAAAAAAATACTGTGCGTAATGAGTAATGAATAACACAAAAAAAATAATGCAGTGTGTTATTAGTTATTAATAGGTTTACTTATTATATAAATAGGTATCCAGTTAAAAATAAAAACAATATATTTAATATGAAGTCAACTTGCTTAATCCACTCCGGTTATCTAAAGCTCGGCTTTAGATAACTGGACTGGATTAAAAAGCTTCTTCCACGTGCAGAAATAATGAAAACTTTAGTGAAGTAGCTGAGAGGCAGGAGTAATTTTAAGAGTTTCTGAATATGCTTATGATATTTATATAAAATTGGTTCAATGCTTTTGGAGATGCAACAAAATTTTCCAAAGCTATTCATCTAAAACACTCTATTAAACTTACTGAAACTGCATACTTAATCTATAACATAGAAATATTGCACAGCGTTCTTGGAGCTCTTTCATATGCACTGATATTTTAGTTTACTATTACCATTATTTTTTAAAATAATAAACGAGCAACACTGAAAGCAGATGGAATTTCTCAAACATATTTTTTCATTATCTTATTTCCTAAATCTTTAAACATTTCAGAATAAAGGAAATCAACCAAAACAAATTACCATATAGGTATAATGGATTATTGGAATCGAAATAGAAGAAAATCATATGAAAAAGCTATTTTCTTGCATGTCTTACACGTCACGTCTTACATATAAAAAAGCTGTTACAACATTGTTCGTCTTTTAACGTGATCAGGTAAAGCGTACCTACTGGTTTTCTCATACAAGCTAAAGGTAGGATTATTGAAAACATTTCTTATCGAATGTTTTTATTATTTACACAAAACATCATCCAAATTTCAAGTTTCTGTGACTCACAGTTTAGCCTCTATGTTGACTATTTATCAGCTAGTGAGTCTGTCAGTCGGTTGGTCTATTTTATTTATCTATACTACTATGTTAATTTTAAAAACTTGAAGAGATTGTAGGAACAGGTACAAGGAAAAGTAACGGTTCGATTTGAAAAAGGCTATAGGCTATATATTATCACGTTACGACCAAAGGCAGCTGACTAAAAATGAAATATGTTGCAAAAACGGGCTAAAATTATTGCGTGCGCTGCTTATATGGTTAAAGTTTTACAAACGTTATGTAGGTACGCAAAGTTTTTAAAATAGCCTATGACAACATATCTTTTAAGCTTGGCACATTAAAACCTTTTCTATGGTAAACAAATAAGTTCACTCTGTTTAACATCACGATATGATGCGATGGGTACTCTGGGCTCGGGTCTCCTCTCAGGAAAGGGTTTGACTTACTTAACCTACTTTAACCATATAAGGCCATACGTGGTTCAGCTAGTATTGTGTATGTATCGGGGCAAAATCAGGCTTCGTGCACATGTTAGCCAGCCAAACCATTGTTAAGTACTGTTTTATTTGAAAGTTTGAAAGTTGAAAGGAACTGAAATGATGTTTTATGAAATATGGGGCCAACGAGCAGACGTATCCTGATGATAAGCGATTACCTTTGCCCCTGGGTACTCGCAACACCAGAGGCGTCACAAGTGTGTTGACGGCTTTTGGGGGACGGGGAAGCAATGGGGGAGGGGTTCGGGTGTAGGCCTCCGGTATCCTCTCTCACTCGGTGAAACACAGCGCAAACGCTGTTTAACACCAGTTTTCTGAGAGGCCGTGGTATCACTCCGGTCGTATGCAGTTCATCTCAAGAAACTTCACGCCTACATCGTGTGAGGTGACCTTACATACCCATGAATCTGAAGTCATCAGTATTTTACTGTATCTATAAAGAAAGTAATGTTTAGAAGTATTATTCTCGTAGTGATAGTGAATCATCAAGTTTCAAACAATTTTTTCATTTCCATGACGGCTTTTAAGATAAAACTGTACTCATGATAACATGAACATGTGATTTGGTTTTATTTTATTACCCGTGGTTTAGCAATTAATGTTATGCCATATTTAAAAACGATTTTACACGATAGTAAGCGATATTATGTATACACGAGTTTAATGGGAGCCTAGTGTTTTGAATCTGACTTTGAAAAGAGTGGCCATGAGTTTCTTTGCCAGTATTCTTCTCATGAGGCTCTACGCATTTTGGAAACTGGAAGTTATGGATCGACACGGGCAGGCAGTGGATTTTGGTGTTTTCGCCTAATTTACCTTGACAATACAGCATATGCTGTGGCGTCTGTTTGTGTCGATCTATGATTTTTAACTGCAGCTTCAATTTAACGTTCATAAATGTCACTTAGTGTCTTAATTGAATAAATGATTTTGAATTTGAATTTGAATTTGAAGATCCTAGAAGTTTTGGTAGGAATATTTATGGATTAGTAATTAAAGGCGAGAAATACTTAGTTGGTAGTTACAGATGAAAACGATAAACGTACTGAATACTTGACCAGATTAAGAAGAGTCTAGGCGAATACCTATAAACAAATTTAATTTATTTATAATTTTACCGAATCAAAAGTATAAGTACAAATATTTTTATCTTTAGACCTGAGTAAAATTATTTCATTGTGATATGTAATGGATACTTTACCTCTTAAATATTGTTGTTATTCTGTGCCATATTAATATTCTACCAGATTAGGCTAAGTACTTACTACTTAGTGTTAAACAAACAAAGTCGTAAGGTAGCTGATTTTATTATTTGTTGTTAGAAACTGGTAGAAACAAAATATTTCAACATTGAACATAACAAAAAGAAAAAACTAACTTTTAAACTTTCGCGTTCCATGATATATTAACAATTATTTTTACGGGAATTAACGCGATCACTTATTAAAAGGTATTACATACCTATAATTTGCCTGACGTTTCGACTAGATTGCACTGGCCGTGGTCACAGGCTGACTCTTCTGTATGTCTGAGTCAGCCTGTGACCACGGCCAGTGCAACCTGGTCGAAACGTCAGGCAAATCATAAATTGTTAATTGTTAATAAAAAAGAAAGAAACTATTGAGAACTTCTTATTGGAGTTCATTCGAGGCCTACATTCAGCAATGAAGTGGATAAAGAAAATGTAATCTTACTTGATCATAATATTATTTATCGGGACACGTAAAACGTCGGAGTTCTTATCTAACATATTTTCCTAAATTCGATTTTTGGTTTTTCCATTTTTCTGGGTTTAACGTCGTTGTCGTCATGTTGTTTTTTCTTTAAAAATGAAAACAACTTAGAAATAAATTCAGTCTCGCGGGGGACTTACAAAAGCATATGAAACGAATATAAAGAACATTTAGTCTCAGAACAACAATTTGTGGTTTACATAAAATGTTGTCCCATGTGTGGTTTGAACCCCCAATACTCAACACATATTCATACGGCGTGTAGATCGTTGAAACCTCAAATCGCCATCTGTTGAGTCGTACCTTACATTACATAATTGGTGAAAACATATATCTTAGCTAATATATACATACATGTCATGTATACATACTGTAATTAGAGAGGTGCGATGATGCTGATCACCACTGGGTAAACCAAAAAAAAAACAAGGATTTATTATCGTTTTAAACAGTAGCCTATGTTGTTTTTCAAGGTCTTTTTTATACCTCTTTATTAATAGTAGTATAGTAACCCTATTGATTTGTATGACAGTCACCCTCCGCGGAATTCTGAAGATCATGATTCCAATAAAATGGACAACAAAGAACTCCCTCAAACCGAGAAAAAACAGAATAATTTTAATAGCTCGTTTGCGGAGGTAGTTACAGAATCAGTGAAAAATAAAAAAGTGGCACCGAGCGCGCTGCGCTCGCCCGATGCGCCGCTAAATGTGTGGATATCATTAAAAACGAAAATTCGGTGATTACTAGGGATAGGTCCACATTTCTAACAAATGACTATGGAGTACCCCAGGGAAGTATATTGGGACCATTACTATTTTTAATCTATATTAATGATCTACCTGACATAACTGTACATAAATGTATTTTATTTGCTGATGACATCTCTATCATATTAACATCCAAAACTAGTTCTTATTGTGACATTGATATAAATAATACAATAAAATTCGTAATAGATTGGTTAAATAATAATAACTTAAATGCAAATCTTTCTAAAACTAATTTTATACAATTCCAAACACAAAACTCGAAACTAAATCTCAATGAAATAATATATGGGGAAAATGTGATCAAGGCGACGGAATGCGTTAGGTTTCTAGGTTTAACATTGGACAAATATTGCAACTGGAAGATGCACGTCGATTCAGTTTGCAAAAAAGTTAATAGTTTTGTTTATGTACTTAACCGATTAAGAAGAACCACTACTCAACAGACAGTTCTTCTCGCGTATCATGGTTACGTTGGTTCGGTGTTGAGATACGGCCTGTTGCTATGGGGAAATTCGGTGGATGCTACTCGGGTGTTCTTATCCCAGAAGAGGTGTATTCGAGCTATGGTAGGCATTCGTCCTCACGAGTCTTGTAAACCCTACTTTACAAAATTAGAAATATTACCTGTGCCCTGTATGTACATTTTTGAAGTTAGTGTATTTGTAAAAAATAATCCTAGTTTATTTAAGAAGGCAAAGGACATATTCTCACGCAACACACGTAACAGTGAAAGACTAGTCCTGGACTTTGTTCCCAGAACTACATTGTTCCAAAAAAATTGTTATAATATGTGTATCAAGATATTTAATAAGTTGCCACCAATCATAAAGACGTTGCCTTTATTGAAATTTAAAAGGAAATTGAAAATGTGGCTTTTAGAACAGATGTTTTACTCAGTAAATGAATACTTAAAAAGGGAAAATAACTATGACACCTGATAAATTTTATAATATTCATTGTTATTTATTTGTTACTTTTAATAATAATATTAAAATTGACCAAATTGAAAATCTGACAATTTAATATTTGACATTCATTTATAATAATCTTGACATCAGCTAAGTAGTGTTTGTATTAAATTAATGTTATGATAAGCATGTACACTTAAAAAAAAAACAAAAATTTTTGCATGTCAGAACAAACTGACGAAATATGTGATTCCTTACAACTTCTTTACAACTTTTGTACCGTATTTCTGCAAATAAAATTTCATTTCATTTCATAAATCTGACGTCATTGCGATCTGCTGATAAGGAGATGCGTGAGCAGATGTGTGTATCGGTCAATTTATGTAAACAAGCGGCGGCCAATGCTGCATTAAGTGTGCGACCGCAAATTGAGTGTAGAACAAAAGACGAATGGAAACTTGTACAATATAAGACAAAGTCTAGGAACCGTTTAGTAGGTAAAATTGGTACGTCAACGGAAGAAGGCAATTTCAAGTCGGCCGATCGAAAAATTCCAATTTTTATTACTAATGTGCATAAAGAAACATTGGAAAACGATATAAGTAGTTATATCTTCAATAGAACCAGCGAAAAAGTTCAATTAGAAAAGATCTCAATTAGAAAAGAGAGTGAATATAATGCTTATAAGTTCTTTGTGTCGGAAGCAAAAGTTGAAATGTTTTTAAATAATGAGTTGTGGCCACAGGGAATAATCTTCAGACGATTTGTGCATTTTAAGCCAAAAAATGTGAACAGACCACGTAGTTCTGTTATCGGTGTTAAATAAAATACAAATGATTATTAATAAACCTTACAAATTTGTATCATTTAACTGTAAGAATATCAAGCGTTCACTTGACGATATTCGACGTTTATGTCGAACTGCTGACTTAATAGCCCTGCAGGAGACGTGGCTACTACCAGAAGAGTTATCATACTTGAATGGAGTAGATAGTGACTTCGGCTGTACAGGGGCTTCGGCTGTTGATACTGCCTCAGGTATGCTGAAGGGAAGACCATATGGAGGGGTTGCTCTTTTGTGGCGACGTAGTGCTTTTCGGAACGTGTCGGTCATAAATAGTGATAGTCCGCGTATATGTGCAATACAAATAGTGCTGGATCAAAAGTCAATTTTAGTGATAAGTGTATACATGCCAACGGACACGCCTACAAACTTACCAGAGTTCACGGACACTATAAGTACGGTGAGTGCTATTGTAGAAAGCAGTAGTGTAGAAAACGTTTACATATTAGGAGACTTTAATGCCCATCCTACAGAAACATTTTACAAAGAACTTAATCATTTTTGCTCTGAGCAACAATGGACTTGTGTTGATACGAACTGGTTAGGAGTTACGTCAGGCACATACACGTTTATAAGTGAGGCTCATGGCTCTAGGCGCTGGCTAGATCATTGTATCGTGACCAGTTCAGCACTGTGCTCGGTAGTGGGTGTGTATGTGCAATATGATGTTTTCTGGTCGGACCACTTTCCTGTATTTATCGAGTGTAATTTTGATAGTATCCCACAAAAAACTATTGACTGTCCCTACACACAAAACAAAGTGGTGTGGGGTGAAAGAAACCCCGAACAGATAAAGAAATATGGGAGGCTTTGTCACGAAAATTTAGAGCTAGTCGTCTGTCCGCGGGAGCTGCAGCGGTGTACTGATAAAAGCTGTAACATATTAGATCATAGGCTTACCATTGATAAAATGTATCATGACATTGTTGTGACCTTGAGTAAATCAGCTTCTATATGTTGTGAAAACAAAAACAAATGTAGCCAAAACCGCAGAGTAGTCGGTTGGAATAAACATGTGAGTGGAGCACACAGGGAGGCTAGACAAAAATTCCTTACTTGGGTATGGTACGGTAAACCAACTACCGGTAAAATATTTAAAGAGATGTGTGATTCCAAAAGAATATAATCTAAATTGAAGTGGTGTCAAAATAATGGAAACCAGATTAAAATGGATATACTCGCCTCACATCACTCGAAAAAAGATTTTAAATCGTTTTGGAAAGCGACAAATAAATTTAATGGAAGACCAGGGCTCCCTGTGGGCATCGATGGAGTAAGTCACCCACGAGATATGGCGAATGTGTTCATGAGTCACTTTAGTGTAAAATCACCATTGGGACCGCCCTCATGTGGGTTCAAAGTTGAAGCTGGAATGGAGCAGGAAATAAGGTTCAGTGCTGAGGATATTGAAAAAGCAATATTGTTAATGCCTAGGGGAAAATCACCCGGCCATGATGGCCTCAGCATTGAGCACTTGCGATACGCGGGTCCCTATCTACCCGGGGCACTGTCCTTATTGTTTGCGTTGTGTATGAGTCATGCATATATACCTGCCGAGATGTTGAGAACGCTGGTCGTACCTGTTGTGAAGAAGAAAACTGGCGACGTGGCCGATAAAAACAACTATAGGCCTATCTCACTGGCGACAGTTATCTCGAAGGTGTTGGACTGCCTGCTTAACACACAATTAAATAAATTTATAACACCACATGACAACCAATTCGGTTTTAAGCCCGGATTGTCTACAGAGAGCGCTATATTGTGTCTAAAGCAGACGGTCGAATATTATACGAATCGGAAAACGCCGGTGTACGCTGGATTTCTTGACCTCTCGAGGGCTTTTGACCTGGTTTCTTACGAAATTCTATGGAAAAGGCTGTATAAAGCTAAATTACCTACAGAAATAATTAACATCATCAAGTTCTGGTATGGAAACTAGGTCAACAGTGTCAGGTGGGCAGGGGTCAGATCTGATACCTATGGGTTGGAATGCGGAGTGAGACAAGGAGGGTTAACGTCGCCCACGCTTTTCAACCTGTATGTGAACGAGTTGATTGAGGAGCTTAGCAGCACCAGGGCGGGTTGTTATATAGATGGCGTGTGCCTTAATAATATTAGCTATGCGGACGACATGGTGCTGCTAAGTGCATCACCCTGCGGCCTCAGCAAGCTGTTGGGGTTTTGTGAAAGATATGCATCACAGCATGGACTTATGTACAACGTAAAAAAAAGTGTGGTTATGGTCTTTGAGGCCGGTGGCAGTAGTGTTCCTGTTGCAATGCTAGACATTAAACTGAACGATGTTCCTCTAAAGAGAGTAAACCAACTTAAATACCTGGGGCACAATCTTGCCGCCGACCTCAGAGATGATAACGACATCGAACGGGAGCGCAGGGCGCTGTCTGTACGTGCCAACATGATTGCTCGGAGGTTTGCACACTGTTCACGTGAGGTTAAAATAACTTTATTCCGTGCATATTGTACCTTTTTTTATGCCAGTAGCCTGTGGTCTCATTTTACGTCAAAGGCATATAGCGCCCTTCGAGTCCAGTATAACAATGCGTTTAGGGTGCTGATGGGGTTGCCGCGCTTTTGTAGTGCTTCAGGGATGTTTGCAGAAGCCCGCGTTGATTGCTTCTATGCTGTAATGCGTAAAAGATGCGCATCCCTCGTACGCAGGGTGCGGGGCAGCACCAACAGCATCCTAAAAATGATCTCTGGCCGACTGGACTGCGGGATTGTAAACCGGTGCTGCAGACTCTCTGCTGGAACTGCGGCGTAGTTACATAATTTTTAAAATATATTTTACTAACATAGATGTAAGGTAAATTGTTACTAACACAATGAGTTTTAATTACTTGAATAAATGAATTATATTATTATTATTCTCTTTATTTCATATACATAACATATTGATTACATTTTTAAATATACATATAAAAACAAAATACATTTAAAAATATAAAAAATAGTAGACCACCGACTTCGAGTACAGGGACCAAGAAACCGGTGGTTAGGGCTCCAAAGACAGGAACCTCCTCACTATACGTGCCGTGTCTAGGAGGACTGCCTTCTGCATCAGACCCTTGATCCAACCGTCCAACGTGAGCCTCTTAAGGTGTTGGTCGAGGCTCTTGGCTATCAATCCGTGAACAGATACAACTATCGGAACAATGATCACCGAATCTACATTCCACATATCGACAATCTCGTGAGATAAGTCCAAATATTTCATTTGTTTTTCTTTTTCAACTTTCACGAGATTCTCGTCATGAGGAACTGCGATATCGACAATCATTGCGCGGCGCTCTGATCGATCTACCACTACAATATCAGGTTTATTGGCAACAATAGTCCTGTCTGTGATAATAGATCGATCCCAATATAATGTAGCACGACCATTCTCGAGAACTGGGTCGGGCACATACCTGTAGTATGGCACCTCCGAATTCACAAGTTTGTATTTAAGGGCAAGCTGTTGATGTACGATCCTGGCTACTTGGTTGTGCCTGTGCAAATATTCGCCGTTAGCAAGACGAGAACAACCAGAAATAATATGCCTAATAGATTCCCCGGGACGGTGACATGCCCGACAAATATCAACCGTACCATCTTTCAGGATATATCTCCGATAGTTATTCGTCATGATAACTTCGTCCATAATCGCACAAACAAAACCTTCGGTTTCTCCAAAGAGATCACCGTATCGTAGCCAGGAGGTTGAGGCTTTGAAGTCTATATCGGACCCGTTAAGGGCCCGATAAAACCGTCCATGAAGTTCTTTGCCCTTCCATACCTCCCTGCGTTCATCAGTACCAAGTACTACAGGTTTGCGCCAATTCTCTTTAGCCAGAGCGAGCGGAGTGAGTCCAGTATCCACTGCAACTACACTGCGATGCATTCCCACATCAGTATGGAGAAAATATTCTCTGAGATTGTATATCTCGCGATTGTGTAGGGTCTTGGCATTTAATAGACCTCGACCCCCAAACTTTCGCGGGATGTACAACCTCATAACTGATGAACGTGGGTGATGCATACGGAATGCAGTCAGCAATGTCCGGACTCTCCTGTCTAGGGCATCTAATTCGGTCTGAGTCCATCTAAGTATACCAAAGGAATACATCAGAACCGGCATGACCCAACCATTGTAGGCTCGTACCTTGTTACCGCCTGATAAAAGACTTTTAAGTACTTTTTTCAGGCGGCCAAAGAAGCGTTCCCGCAACGACTGTTTCATGTCAGATTCCGGTATTCCTAAGGACTGTGAAAAACCTAGATACTTGTAGGTTTCGGTTGCAGACAGAGATCTGAGTCTTGTAGAGTCTGAAAGCTCTATTCCTTCAGATTCCACAATCACACCTTTCTTTACATGCATGACTGCACACTTGTCAACACCAAATTCCATTTTGATAGAATTACTAAAGTTTTCCGTAACCCTTAGCAACGCTGTCAATTGCAATTTAGTGGGGGCAAGTAGTTTCAAATCGTCCATATAAAAGAGGTGAGATATAACTCGATCGTCTTTCTGCAACCTATAGCCTAACCCTGAGCCCTCTAATAAAGTACTTAGAGGGTTCAAAGCCAGGCAAAACCACAAGGGACTCAGACTGTCACCTTGAAATATGCCCCGCTCGATCTTTATTGGTACATCGTTTACCGCAGTCTGCCGACATCCTGGATAGCGAAGTACTGTTCTCCATTGCCTCATACATGACTTCAAGAAAGTGCACAGAGTTGTATCAATTTTATACAACTCTAGCACCTTCAAAAGCCATGTATGTGGAACCGAGTCAAAAGCCTTCTTATAATCTATCCAACATGTCGCCAGACTCTTACGATTACGACGTACCTGTTGGCTGATGGTCATGTCTATGATAAGGAGCTCTTTAGTGCCACGGGTCCCACTTCTACATCCATTCTGAGAAACTGAAATAATCGAATTATTATTAATGTGTTTAGTAATTTTGAGTCTCAGAATAGATGTCAGAAGTTTATATAATGTTGGTAAACAAGTTATAGGCCTAAAATTTTTGGGATCCATGGTACTACCAGATTTATGGAGTAAGTGGGTTATACCAGTAGTTAAAAATTGTGGTAATGAACCCGAATCCAATGCTGCCTGGAGTTGAGATGCCAGACACGCATGTGAGCTACGGAACCATTTAAGCCAAAAGTTGTGCAGACCGTCTGGACCAGGTGATTTCCAATTCGACAATGAACGGACTGCACAACTTATATCTTCTTCATCAATGATAACTGGTTCCATAGATGTTATAGACTCACATGAGCGACTGACATCCCGCATCCAATCACCATCTGTGTGAGTGACAGGCACCGACCAAATGTTACGCCAAAATGAATTTGTGGTATTTTCATCTGGTAAGTCCCCATCACTCTCAAATGGATTCGGTGCCTCCCATTTTCGATACACCCACTTCTCATTTCTTTGGAACATACGATTCTGATTGAACCGGTCTCCTCGTTTTTTGTACCGTCTTATCCTATTTGCCCATGCATAAACTTTTTGTTTCAAGAAGTCAATGCGCTCTGTAACACTCGACATATACTGTTGAGGACTGATGGTAGTCCCCAAGAATGCCTGTTTTACAAAGCGCATGACTCTTGGTCGTGTATTACCTAATTTGAATGCAATTAATTTACCGATGAGTGTCCTGGTCTCAGCAATACGACGTTCTATTCTATACTGCCAAGCTGGCACAGTATTTTTGGGTCGAGTAGTGACTTGTTCAACATTAAATTTAATACCAGCTACTCGACAAACTGCAATAGCTGCACAGTACAAAATAGAATGTGTATCACTAAGATCTTCGCTATTACCAAAATAATCCGGCAATAACGAATTCAGGGCACTCACCAATGCTAAATTGCGTTTATGTATGGGCAAACGGGGTAACCGGGGTCGATTAATATAATTAACATACCGGTACTCCTGAATCGCATCCTCCAAAGCACTCCTTATCCTATCATTATATTGGGTACTTACGGATATAATTTCACTCTCCACATGTTCATCAACATCTTCAATGTATGGTAGTTGTTGCGTATTACCTACCACATCCACAGCATGTGATGAAGAAGGGACAGTCAAAGTATTCCGTACGTCCGAGCGTATCCTCTCAAGTACGACATCATCCAGCAGGTGACAGCGCTGTATAGCTCGTACTTGATCCGACAATCGTTGTGCGGATACGTTAATGGCTGGTTCAAGCTCCTGAAACAGAGAGACTAGTCGAACACGGTACGCAGTAAGGTTCGTTCCCAACTCTGTAGCCCGAAAATATGCCCGCATGACATTCTCATTTATAGAATGTGTCCACTTCATGCGGCGCACATCACCACCAGTAGCGGGGGCCCTGTTCGAGGTCAGTGGTCCTCGGGATCCCAAGCTGGTTGGTGGCCGGCCTCTCCCCTGCCGACGTACAGGTGTTGGCGACGTCGGCGGAGAGAAAAACTCGTCGCTGGAAGATGAGCTCGACGCCTCTGCGACAGTTGGCACTTCTGTTCTGGCATCCGAAGACGGCAAGGCGGAGCGTAGCGACGAGTCCGAAGTTGGTAATTGTGCTCTCGATCTAGCCCTTGTTAGCATTTTAGGAATTTATTCACATAGAAAATCATTGTTTTGACTTGACGTTCAAAACGTCATGTCTTACTTATCGGATGTTTTCTTGTATAACGCCTTTTTATTCAATTTAATTCTGCTTTGATGATAATAATGCATTTTTAATATGTTACGAAACTATTTTTTGTTGATTTTGTTACTCCAGGATGTTTTAAATCGAGAAAATAAATTATTGAAAATTTGTTTGAAAAATTCCGCATCTGCTTTCAGTGTTGCAAGTGTTGTGTGTGTGCTTAGTTTAGGATTAGATAGTGTTAACATGAGGAGTTATTTTCGCATTTGTAATAAAGTGGATTTTCTTGTTCCCATAGGTACACTGTTAGTTGTGTAATTAATGTGTTTATTAGGAAATGTGTTATAAACTTCAAAGAAGGATGAATTAGTAGGCGATAATTTATTCTAGTTAAACATAAGAATATCTCCATAGCTAAGAGATTTAACTTTTACAATCGTACCTTAGATAAGATTTTGTTATCAGTTGGCTCAGCTATTTTGGTTTCAGATGGATATTTTCATAACATTATTCCTATTATTATTATTATTAAAACTATGACTGCCTCGGTGGCACAGTGGTAGCGTATGCGGCTACTGTGCTTGAGGTCTCGGGTTCGATTCACGAGTCGAATCAAAGGTTTGTATGATCTGCAAATATTGGTTTCGGAATTTGAATGTTTTCTATGTATGATATGTATGTAGGTGTGTTGGTATTTCCAAAGAAAAAGAATATTATATCATTATATCAGTTTTCCAGTACCTATAATACAAGCTGTGCTTAGTTTAGGATTAGATAGTGTTTCGTGTTAGATTATTTATTGGTATAAAAACTGTCAAAACTGATTCAATTTTTTAAGCGTGAAAAAATAGAAACAAGTAAACATGAGGAGTTATTTTCGCATTTGTAATAAAGTGGATTTTCTTGTTCCCATAGGTACACTGTTAGTTGTGTAATTAATGTGTTTATTAGGAAATGTGTTATAAACTTCAAAGAAGGATGAATTAGTAGGCGATAATTTATTCTAGTTAAACATAAGAATATCTCCATAGCTAAGAGATTTAACTTTTACAATCGTACCTTAGATAAGATTTTGTTATCAGTTGGCTCAGCTATTTTGGTTTCAGATGGATATTTTCATAACATTATTCCTATTATTATTATAAATGTTTGAAAGACTTCTTGAATTATTTCATACAGCTATTATTCAATTTCACAGACTCTTAACATATAAACAGAATAAATGACATAATAAATGCATTTTTTGAATAGAGAAATAGGTGTTTTTATTTGAAAAAGAGCAATATGATCATCATAATAAATCGAATGACTTGTATGTAGATATCACAGTAAAACTATCTGGTGTTAATTAATGTATTTTTTTAATATCTTCTCAGAAACATTGTGAATGAATGAAAGTGATTTAACATTGAGAAGATGTCATTCCCATTCTCTTCTTAATTTTCTATTATCGTTTATCCTTTTTTTACAACAATAATAAATCTTTACAACATTTGGCTATATATTATTAGACTAGCTGCTGCCCGCGGCTCCGCCCGCGTGTATGTTGGTTATCGTGGCAAATAAAAGTAAGTAAGTAAGTGGCAAAGTAGTCTATGTGTTATTCTGATGTAGAAGCTATTTCACTGTAAAGTTTCATCCAAATCCGTTTCCGGCCACGGCGCTATGGCGGTTTTGTTTACTGTTTGAATTTTTTAATTCGTAATATCTTTTGAATAGAAAGTCCAATTTAAATAATTTAAAAACAATTTTATAGGTAGTTAAATGGTCTTGACCATAAAATAATTTATTTGCATAAGGATTAATATAAACACATAAATAGCATGGTTTGGATTTGGTTAGAATTTTCATTAATGTTTAAAATGAAAAAGGTTGTTGTAGTGACATAACTACAATAGTTGGACATATGCTACCATTGTGGCATATCAGAATCCATCTCGAATGGTATTAAAAGCAAAGTTATTGACGTTTCAACTTATATTTCTATCGCAACGTATTCTCATAAATCAAGTACAGAAAATAGAAAATCGTTTGCTTTCAAAGCCACGGTAGGTGCGTTCGACTATGAATTGTTTATTGTTTTCTAGTTGTAACATTGTATATTCCACTGGCTATAGAAGTTGATATGAGTGGGTTTCTATAAATAGCGATGCTGTAGGTATTTGAGAAGATTTCGTTCAAAACAACTGTCGTACTGTAGAAGGGTGTTTTGTAGCAACTATTAGTAAAAGAAAAACAAAATACCTGACTGCTTAAAAATATTGAACTGAAAAAAGAAAAATAGGTATTACAATACAATGTGAGTACATTGAAAATAGTCAAACTATATACTTTGTGGTGCCGCATGCGGCTACAAACGTAGTTTTTGTTTATGTTTGCCTGCCTGAAAGAAGAAGTAGAATCCAAGAGTGATGGTCACCATACTCATTGCGAATGCAGGCAATGCAGCATGGTGACCCACACTATGGCGGCCTAGTGATGCTTCTGCATCATTGGGCCTCCGGTCTCGCACTCACCAACGAAACACGATATCACGAATGGTATCATTTTACGTTGATCTTCTGTGCGAGGGTAGTACCGCCCGTTCGTGATGAAATCAACGTGGCTCTACTACCTAGATAGTTTATTCTATCTACTACGAACTAACTCTATCTACTACCTATTAGTATAGTTTTGGTATATCTTTCTTTGCCTATAGGTAACAAAGTACTATTTGTCCCCGATCGTCTTCGATCCTCGGTTTGTCGCATCCAGCAATATTTTAGCAATTTTGTTGACTGACTGATTCAAATAAATGTTCTGATGTAACATTTTTTTAAAGTGCCGAACTGGTATTTATGTTCTCGGGCTGAATTTTATTCTATGATAAAGTTTACACATAAAATGTTACTTTTTGAAACTCTTAACTTATTCGTTCTTTTATTGAAATACATACATAAACGGTAAACATATCTATTATGTATAATTCTTGTGTCACGTTGTTGTTCACTATGAATTATAAAACTACCTAACCGATTTTCACTTGTTTTGACACGCCAGCAAAACACTTTAATGTTTATTAGGTACTTTAGAATTATGTTATTCATAGGTAAACTTATTTGTTCAAAAATATATTTGAAAGATTTATACTTTCCGTTTCGTCCCACTAAAATATCCACCCCTAACCGTGTAAATAAATAAGTTGTAAGCCAGCCAAAAGCTACTACAATTTAATTTAATGTCCCTGCAATTTTAAGTCGTACTTGATTGTACTGAGAATTTTCAAGATTGATATTTAATAGCGGTAAAATCTTTTATAAAGCGTTCTCCTCTTAGAATACATTTAGAGGTTTAGCAACTTGTTGGAGTGCACACACTTCTTTACGTATAATAATACGTATAGAAGTAACTAATAAGTTATGCGCCTTATTTCATTCCAAAAATCATTCGTTCTGGTTTAAGGCTTATAGACCGATCTTGTGTCACATATCATGCATGTATATATTCGTACCTATGTATGAAGAGAAGAGAACATCTAGTTTAGACAAGTAATTTTACTTTGATTAGTATCAATATTTCTTTTACTACGGAGAAGTCAAAATTAAGAGTAATAACAAAAATAAAACCGACTTCAAGGTTCGACTCGTTTTCTCTTGGATGCCATCATCAGATATTAATGTCCTTATCATGGTACCACCGTTGGGACATCTCCTTTCCATTAAAAAAAGAATCATCAAAATCGGTTTGTAAACGACGAAGTTATCCGCGAACACATAATATATATATATATATATATATATATATATATATATATATATATATTTTGAGAAATCTCCTCCTTTTTTTGAAGTTGGTTAAAAAGTTTTGGCAGTATGTCTGTACACTGCCCGGTACTGCAATGCTGTTTGTGCGCCTAAACTACTAAATCGATTGATTAAGGTGTAATTCGTTGTAATAGATATTTTTGTGATTTTGTACATCACTATAGGCATATTAAGCGATCCCCTCCATATATATAGTATTCGTTTTTATAATTTTCTATTGTGAGCTGTAACACAATGTCGGTGTTAACGAAGTTCGACTATCAGCCTGAACCAGACGAATGGGTTTAAAAGGTGTAAAGTGGTTTAGTCTCTGTATTTAGAAATATTTCTAAAATGTTGGATTTTTCACCTGACTGCGTGTTTTAGAAATGTGTAAAAGGATGCTGCTGCAAAGGTACAACTGTAACGCCACGTGGGGAGTGGTAGCAGGCACACTTTGTTTTGTTCCTATGGTCTTCATTATACATATATGGACAAAATAAAATATACAGATATTATAAGTGTAGAATATAGGAGTACCGTGTAGTAGAAACAATCCACGCTCCCAGGTACGGGTCATAAACAAGCCTTTTAAAGGTAGCAGAGCCACGCTGATTCCAGCACAAACGGGCTGGCTCGACCGGGGCGGTACTACCCTCGCACAGAGAATCAACGTAAAATGACAGCGATCATGCTATCGTGTTTCGTTGGTGAGTACGAGACCGGAGGCCCAATGATGCAGAAGCATCACTAGCCCGCCATGGTGTGGGTCACCATGCTGCATTGATACATTTTCTGCATTCGCAGTATGGTGACCACCACTCTTGCATTCTGCTTATGCTTTCCATCAGGCAGAGTAGAGTCATTGCGCAACACAAAGGCGTTGCTAAGCTCACACCAATTTGCTTGTGACCACGAGCGCTATGACCCGTTCAAAACGTCGGGAAATGAATAGTATTAAAAACTTTGGAATATTTGAATCGCGAATAAGTCCCGCTGTATAAAAAAATCTGTGTAGTATATACTAACTTTTAAACTTTCGCCTTCCATGATATATTAACTGTGTAGTATAGCTTCATTATAATCAGTTCTGGTAAGGTAAGGTACGATCCCTTTAGCATTGAACAGAATCCATTTCTAGAGAAAGGAAACAAGCCACTACAAGTAGTCACCATTCCTATGTTCAACAGGTAACAAGCGACAGCTTTATGACATCCATTTCATTTAAATCCAGTCTTAATATAAAAGGAAATCGGACATCAAACACACAACTAAGGAGCTTGTGTTATGAGTACTAGACAATCAGTTGTCTAGTATTTATGTATCTATATTTATAACTAGAGATGTAACTTATCTAAGCTCTCGTGGGAGAGCCATGCTTCTGCATGAATGGGCCGGCCCGACCGGAGTGATACCACGGCCTCACAGAAAACCGGTGTGAAACAGCGCTTGCGCTGTGATTCACCGAGTGAATGAGGATACCGGAGACCTCCTATGTTATCTAAAAAAAAAATCATGTTTTCAAAATACATCAAGTGTGGTATCAAAATAAAGAATTTTTAACGTTGATTACGAATATATATAAAACTTATGTTTTTTTTTTTTAAAAACTGAATTTAATAAAGATGACAAATATTGACGCAGTCGGTTTTTTATTTTTGATAATTTTTTGATTTTTTACCGTGAGATAGCCAAACTTTGCCACAAATGTGCTAGTTTAACCAGATTGATACCATGACCCTAGATAATACTAGTATTAATATAATCCAGAATCCAGAATTAGGAGGAAAAGGGCAGGGGTTACTTTCCTCCTCATTCCGGGAAGTCACTTCACCCTTCTTTATCCTAAAGAAACCTGTTCTGAGGTCTTCTGATGTACATACCTAAATCGATTTATGCTCATCAAACACTGATTTCTTTACTTGTCTAATTGTCTTGGGAGGATATTGTACGTCTCGTTATAATTAAAGCTTTACGTCATTATTACCGATACCGACCAAGGAAGGGTTATAGTTTGGTAGTAAACGTATGTTCTATCGTGGTGCCTAAACCTACTGACTGAACCGATTTTAATGAACGAGGTGTCAATAGATTCGTAATAATGGCCCGAGTGAGATAGGCTACATAAAGTTTCAAGAAAGATTTTATGTAGTCGGGTATTAGCTTTTTACACTTTTTATTCTTCATAGAAGTACTTACTTAAAATTGTAGCTAGGATTTAGACAATAAAGCTATTCATGTTTACAAATCAATTTATTTTTCAGAAACCAGAACTATATTTTTAGCTTGATTCAGAAGTACACGTAGTTTCAGCTTCTGTAGATGATGGGCTTTTCTATGAAGTATTTTTACTAGAGCACATTGGACCCTTTGTCTTTGAACAATATCCATTTTCGCAGTAAGGGTAAGGATCTACACAAGTCTTTGTAACTCTTAAACCATGCAGTAAGCAACTGCGACGCTCATGGCATCCAGTACATCTGAATCCGGGCTGAAAATTAATAAAAATGTTGCAATGTTCAAAACAAAACGTACTTTGTTTTGATTATCTGATATGCATTGTATGTTATAAAATAAATTAATTTACCTCTGTGTAGAAATTACAAATGTCTAAAGCCCTTCCCTCTCTTGTGTCCTCTTCTTGAAAAGTGATGACGGATGAAACCTAAAACATTGTTTATACTTTTGTGTTTAGTATTACTATTGTTTGTACCGTGAGAGAGCCACGCTTCGGCATGAAATGTCCGACTCGACCGGAGTGATACCGCGGCCTCACAGAAATCCGGTGTGAAATAGCGCTTGCGTTGTGCTTCACCGAGTGAGTGAGGATACCGGAGGCTCATACCCCAACCCCTCCCCATCCCTCTCCCCATTTCCCAAAGGCCGGCAACGCACTTGTGACGCCTCTGGTGTTGCGGGTGTCCATGGGCGGCGGTAATCGCTTACCATTCGGTGATACGTCTGCTCGTTTGCCACATATTCCATAAAAAAAAAATTTATTCATTATATCATGACTAGCTGATCCGCCGGATTTCGTATCGCCTTATTTATTTTTGTGAATTGTTTGAAAAATACCTCCGTTTTTATTTTCTTCTGGTGGTTTCTATCGTGGTGTAAGCAAAAAGCTAGACGGACCTCAGTACCTCAGTCGTTTCCTAGCTAGCAGGCACGTAGCTTACGCGCGTACATATTCGCGATAATTGTTTAGTGATAATAAATAAGATATACTTTTATAACTGAATTAAATAAGTTCCTTAATGAAGATATGTGTTAATCAATGAACTTTGCATGAGTAATAATATAAATAAATACCATACAACCCCACTGGTAAACTTCTATACAAACCTTGTCCTAACAATAACAAACACATAAAAAAAAATCGTAATATAGTATTTGGTGCAGTATGCAGTATGCATATAGTGATGCGCGTACATAAATTATATATTATAATATAGATAGATTAGCTGTTGCCCGCGGCTTTTCTCAGTTGGAAATTGATTATATGTATTTAATTAAAACTGTGTAAGTATGTATGAATAGTTTATTCATGTTTTCAAACTTTTTTTTAATTAATAGTCCATAAAAAAGGACTTTTATACAAACTTTCGACCCTCATTTTAATCCCTTTAGAAATAGAATTTTACTTTAGAACTTTGCGCGAAGACAAAGTTTTAGTCTACTTAATCAAACAATTACGGTCTTTCAAACAAACTTTCAACCCCTATTTCACCCCCTTAAGGATAGAAATTCCGAAATTCCTTCCTTAATGGGTGTCTACTCAACGGTTTCATTGAGTAGTATTTCAGTTAGTATGATCGTTTGATCATACTTACCAAATTTCATAGCCCTAACTTTAATAGTTTCCGCTCGGCGATGATGAATCAGTCAGTCAGTCAGGACATGATATTTTATAAGTATAGATTAATGTTGTAGATATTATCTATGCTAATAAAGCTATAATGCTGAAGAGATTGTTTGTTTGTTTAAACGCGCTAATCTCAGAAACTATTGGTCCCATTTGTAAAATTCTTTCCGTGTTAGATAGCCAATAGGAGACTCAAACGAGGTGGCGTGGGTCGGCTAGTTATTTAAATATCCACAAGGGACTGTCGATAGGACGTGTCTTGATTCTCAATAGAAGTGATTACCTCCGCACAAATGATGATTCTATTGGAAACATACATAACGGGATACATTCAGCTCCCGTAGTTTTAGTGGAAAATTTAATATATTAAAAGTTTTTAGAATAAAATATGTATTTCGTTGTAGTTCATAGCAAGGAACCTTTGAATGCAAAAACAACATGTCTAAAGAATAGAATAATTTCTTTTCAATTAAAGTTATGGACAATAGTAAACTATTATTTGTCAAAAGATAATCATCATTTTTTATTATAAATAGTATATATGTAATAATCTTACCAGAAGAGCGAATACGATCATAAAAATTTGAACGTTTGGCATTTTGAAAGTCTTAGTTGTGACGTGTAAACGTGACATAGAAGTTATTTAAACTATTCTATAGCGATCTAGTTAACACCTACACTATACATGTAATACACATTAATGTTATTACTACCTAATAAAAAAAATTGCGGTTAATTACTTTACTTTAACCACCTGTATAACTCTGTCAAGTTATAGTGTTGGTGAATGTTTATGTTTAATAATATCGATTTAATTAATATCTTATCGATACCGATATCTTCATTGTTGTGTTCTTTTTTTAACTAGCACTAGGAATATTCCTATGTCGCAGGGGATTTTACAAACATATATGTACACAAAGAACACCCACACTCCGAACAACAATAAAGTACAGTGTTAAAACATAAATTGGAGATAAATATACCCTTGGAAACGGCATTGTACATTTCAAAAATACACATATTATTGGCATCAAAATATTATAAATAGAAAAAGTTTATGTGTATATATAATTATAAAAAGAAAATTATATAGATATGTGGTGATGTAAAAAGATTACTACATATTCTATTTTTAACAAGTAATACAAAATACAATGCGGTATTTGAAATACTTAGTATAGTACAATATATACCGTGTATGTACCATGTTTATGTGGTGACGGAGTCCGTGTGGTGACGGATTAAGAATACGGAATCTCACCGCCCCTACTCATCCTACGGGTGTCGTAAGAGGCGACTGAGGTAGAAACTACACAGGAAAATATCATTGCAAAGAGGAGCAAACGATGCGGTACAGTTGAATAAAGCCTCCTTTCTAAAAAGAAGTTTATATCCAGCAGTAGACTGGATGATAATTTTGTGATACAATTTTAAGTAAGTTAGTTTAGTTATTCAAAATCTTAATATCTTGTGATCGAAATACGATCATTAAGGACGATTATTCTGCGATATCAAGAGTGTTTAGATTTAGTCTCTTTAGTCATACCTAAGGCTTATTATTTTTAAATTGTTAGAACCAAACACGTAACAATACTAATAAGTAACAACTCCATTTCTTAGTCAATTATAGCTAATTTAGTAGTATCGAAAATAAATAGTATTTAAAACTATATTCATAGGGCTATAAATTTTTGTGTACCATACAATCGTTGAACCGATGTTGTTACGTGGTATATTTTTATACTTGAAAGGAGTTTTAAACAGCGCTCATAGCTTCTTTTCTGTATAAAATATTAATGAACTTTGTGCTCACTCAATCATGATCGGTAAGAGTCCTTTTTTACCTGTATTGAAAATAGGAATTGCAGACTATTATTCAATACCCAGCGACGTGTATGCGGCTTTATTGTCTTATAGCAACGTCATTACGTTGGTTGTTGAATGCAAAACAACAAACAATTTAAACGCTTTTGACTAATGCATATAAAAATAAATACGGTATTTATATAAAGAAATCAATTCTAATAATTTTATCAGTGTGTTTGATTGTTCCGTCTCTCCGAAAAGGCTGGACCGATTTTGACGGCACTTTCAAGGGTATAGCTGTTGTAATAAGGAGTAACGTAGGCTTCTATTTTTAGAAAAAAACCCGTTAGCGGCGTTACCAGCAGTTGCTGTTGTAAAGGTACTAGAATAACAACCGGGAGTAAAATCGCGAGGCGCAGCTAGTATATAGATATAAATGCGTAGAAGTTTTGTATTATCGAGCAAAACTATTACATACGTATAACACAAAGGAAATAATATCTTATGTGTTCATTGTGACATATCAGAATCCATCTGGAGTGGTATTAAAAGCAAGATTATTGACGTTTCAACTTATATTTCTATCGCAACGTATTCTCATAAATCAAGTACAGAAAATAGAAAATAGTTTGCTTTCAAAGCCACGGTGGATCCGTTCGACTATGAATTGTTTATTGTTTTCTAGTTGTAACATTGTATATTCCACTGGCTATAGAAGTTGATATGAGTGAGTTTTAATAAATCACGATGTTCTTGGTATTTGAGAAGGTTTAGTTGAAAACAACTCTCGTACTGTAGAAGGGTGTTTTGTAGCAAGTCAAAAGTTAAAAAGATCGAGTTACCTATGAAATACAATATTATTTATCCTGTAATGTGTCTAGGGCGGGATATGTAGGAATTCTGACGTATTTGTCTATATGGAAATGCTTGAGAGATTTTAGTTTTAAACTTACTAGTGTATTTTTTTATAATTTAAAAAGTAAAATGTAGAATTATCTTCTGAATGCTTCTTATAATATTGTTTGTTTATCTTATGCTAACTCAAATACATGTTCTTATGAAATAATATTTTTTACCGACTTCAAAAAAAGGAGGAGGTTTCTCAATTCGACCGTTTTTTTTTTTAGTTTTCTTTTGTATATTTTAGTTATTTTCATACTATAATGTCATATGGTATTTTGTTGTGGGGAAACGCTGCTGATATTCAAAGAATCTTTGTTTTGCAGAAGAGGGCTATTCATGCAATTTATAATCTTGTTTATAGGCAGTCACTGAAGAATAAATCTAAAGAAATTGGTACCACGACAGTTGAATCGCAATTCACCTATGAAAATTTCGTTTATTTAAGAAAAATATTCATTTATACACAAAGTTTAGTGACGCTCGATATCGATCGATCGATCGACGATGATATCAAAACTAGAAATAAAGACAAACTCTTGTTGCCAACCACTAGATTACAAACAGTAAGCAAGTATTTCCGATGTCAGGGTGTGCGATTTTACTTGACTACTATTGAAATTTAAGTCCATATTAAAACAAAAACTATGCGATAAAGCTTATTACACAGTTTTGGATTGTTTAAATTACAAATTTGCTTGGGATTGATGATGCTCGTTCGTATTTTGTGTGAAAGGGATAGATATTTCTATGTTTTTTTCTATTGCATGTAGTTTTTCAATTTGTTAATACCAACATAATTCCCCTTGTGTATGTAAAATGTGAGTATAGTCTAAGCTTGTAATATAAGTTCATATTTATAGCTTTCTGGTGGTTTTAAGTGTTTCTCCGGCCTATCCAAATGTCCTGCTGGCGGTAGTGTCGCGCTTCGAGTCGTAACACGGTGGCTGGGGCTCGCATGCCGTCTGTATGGACAGACCACAGAACACATAGAAATGCTTTCGACGTAATTTCGTAAGTAATCATTTGTCGCCGGGACGCAAACATAAACGATTAATAATATTATACACACATAACTAAGTCTATTCTAATTCGACCAAGGGATTTAATGAATATAATATTAAACTACAACCTTATGCTCTTGGCATTAGGTAGAGTTTTACTTGCATTTTGTGTTTAGAGGTGGATCTTCGTCTATAACACCCACCCACCGTAAAGATGTGGTCCTGTCGATTATAATAACTAAATTTACTAAATTTCTATAAGAAATAGTGCTTACTTTTAAATATCACTCTCCTAATTTTTATATCAAAGTCACTGTCTTAGAAATGAATTGAGTGAAATTGTACTAGTTTCTTGTTAATTTATAAAGAAGACATTTGTTTTGTCAAAACATATTATACTAATATTAATATGTTTACAAAGTATATTTTAAATAGGGACCGTAGAAATATCACAATTATCGAATAAATACGGGTAAAGTCACAAGAAAATGCTAATAACATATATATTTTTGAAATGTACAAGTAACGCCCTTTCGTATGATACCAAACACGGCATATTCCTCTTAAATTTATTTTTTAATATTTGTCCGACAAATGAGGTGTCGTTAGAAGCGTCATGATTGTCTGCTGGTTATAGGCTATATGACGTGTCACTGAATCTAATGTGTCGCCCGCTAGCCAACGTAAAGTAGTGTATTAAAAAAGAAAAGTATATACAAAAGACTGACTATTTTTAGACGTCTCATATTCTTCAATTTGTCAGAAGTCTCATACGCTAGCTCCTCGATTAGATGGACTATAACGTCGGACGGCCCGAATATGTTAACTTTCAAAATACGTTTTAAGTTTTAAAAAAAATATTTCTAATATTCCGATTACACTTCATCTAAAAGCTTTCCCAAAATAGTTCAAAATAAAAATTATTTGGCAATCAGTTAAAATCCTAATAGAAAACAAATCAACTCTTTCTATTTAAGAAAAACACAAACCAATATTATCGACATCTACAATTTTGCGGTATCAAATGCATTATAAATATTTGGACACACCTCTATGCCTTCGAAATATTCACGCAGAATGCAGTTCATTGCGTACTCCTGTGGAAACAATGTAGTTAGTAGTCAAGTTTAATACGCAATGTATGATTGTTTTTATTGTTGTTCCCGTTGAAAGTAAAACGCAAATGCGACCGTTCAGTTTATGCCGGCAGACAAAATAGAGGTATTTGAACTTATTAGGCGGCGCGCTTGTCCCGCCTACATAGCATTTCTACCTATATTCTCTGTTCTTTGGGACAGGTCGACTGAACTCAACTATGGTCCTTTCTTCGAAAGGCCAATCAAGATTCTATACTGTACTCACATAGATTTTTTAGTTCACAGACTTAAAAAAAGGACACCTCTGTGTTTTGTTTCGGCATTTCTTCCCAGAGTGAGTCTCAGGAAATGCCAGCCTCTTCTAGCTGTAAAGTCCGATGTGTAAAAATATATGAGAAGATTGACTTACAGATTCATTTCATTTAAAGCGCCGAACATGTTAACATTTTCTCAATCGGGAGTTTTATTCCACGATTAAGTTTACACATAAAATGTTAGTAGAGGTAGAGGTTTTTTTTTGCATTGAATATAATCCATTTGTACAGTAAGGAAAAAAACCACTAATGCTTATCAAGCAACTGCTTCATGACATCTAAGTAGAGTAAGCTCTGCTCTGCTCTGCTATTATGGGTATTAGACAATGAGTTTTCTAGTATATATGGATCTATATCAGTATAGATACATATTTAAAATCAGAGATGTAACTTATCTAAGATACAAATTTCTGAAATACAGATACAAAATACGTATCTTTATCTTGTAACGATAAAATTCAACGTAGGAAACCCACGCTTCGGCATGAATGGGCCGGCTCGACCGGAGTGATACCACGGCCCGAGTGAGTGAGGATAACGAAGGCCCTCACTCCAACCGGCAACGCACTTGTGACGCCTCTGGTGTTGCGAGTGTCTATAGGTGGCGGTAATCGCTTACCATCAGGTGATACATCTGCTCGTTTGCCACATATAGCATAAAAAAACCCTTTTTTAAGTTCATTTTGTGTGTTGTATTTAAATACCTTTTGTTTGGTATCTTAGTATTTTGTAGACACTATGTTTGGTAAAATACTTTTAAGTAATAGATAACTGATTCTATTGTCTATTGTCATACCTTAGGTAGTTTTCATTTTAAAAATTAATGTTGTCATAGATAATGTTGTAATAAATTCATTGATGATGTAACTACACACCTTTCTGTTCGCCTGGCAGGTACTTTTGCTCATCGGAATCGCCTGTCATTTTGTTTTTAAACTTTTTAACGAATGAACGAAATCCTATAAAAATTTCAGGTTTACAAGAACAAGTTTTTTTTCTCATTTTTTACACTTTCAGAAACACATTAGTTGATCATGTGCAGAGCTGAGGCCTGCCAGGCGATGGTTACCGTACTTCGCATGCTATGACTCATCACTACAAGAGTTTCTAGCCTTACAGACACACCGTAGGTCGGAGAATACAGTAGCTCTCTTACTATTAGGGCTAAATTGATGGGTGGCGTGACAATTCTTTCTTCCTACAAAATGTTATCGGCTATGTCTCTTGACTTGTGTCATTTTTAATTATTCCCCAAAATAATCCGTGTTTTTTTTCGTAGTTGGGTTTTAGTTTTTATATTATTTATATAGAAGATTATATAGATACGTGGTGAGTTGAAAAGATTACCTCATATCCTTTTTTTAACCCGTACTCATTCCATGGGTGTCGTAAGAGACGACTAAGGAAGAATACTATGCAGGACTACATCATTGCAAAGAGAATGAAAATTTGAAATAAACCTTATATCGATTTGCCTAGCCAGTGTGGTACAGTTGACCAAAGCCTCCTTTCTTAGGAGAACTTTATATATGATTTAACGATAATATTTTTTTATAATTTTAAGTAAGTTAGTTCAGTTATTCAAAATCTTAATAGCTTGTGATCGAAATACCATCATTAAGGACGATTATTCTGTGGTTTTAAGAGTCATAAGGCTTATTATTTTGAAATTGTTCTAACTAAACACGTAACAGTACTAATAAGTAACAACTCCATGTCTTAGTCAATTATAACATAGTAGTATAACATAATAGTAGTTTCAAAAATAAATGGTATTTAAAACTATTTTAATAGAGATATAAAATTTTATGTACCAAACGATCGTGGAACCGATTTTATTTCGTGGCATAGTTTTATACCTGAAAGGAGTTTTAAACAGAGCTCATAGCTTCTTTTCTGTATACAATATTAATGAACTTTGTGCTCACTCAATCAGGACAGGAAGAGTCCAGAGTCCTGGTCCTCCTTTACCTGTATTGAAAATATAAATTGCAATCTCATATTCAATACTCACCGACGTAAATGCGGCTTTATTGTCTTCAAAGAACGTTGTCACGTTGGTTGTTCAACGCAAAACTTTAAAAAAAATTAATAAATTAAATTAAAAAGCTTGTTAAAAACAAGCTTTTACTGGAATGCCTCGAAACTAATCAAACGAGTCCAAACTCATTGATGTTGCGTCGTTTCTTTACAGAGTTCCTATGGCCTTCCAGCTCCAGCATCAGATCAGCTCCATGTCATTATAACATTGTATTGTCACGCTGTATATTGCGAATACAGACAATGCAGCATGGTCACCCACAGTGTTGCTGTTTAGTAAGATCCTTTTTCAGGTAGGTTATCCGTTTGGGTACTTACTGGACTAATTAAAAATTGCAAGTAGGAATTTCACAATAAACAATTTTTTTGCGAATCAATTTTATTTATTCAGAACTTAGTTTTCACTTGATTCAGGAGTACAAACAGTTGCAGATTCTGAAGCTGAAGAGCTCGTAGTTGAATCACCATTACCACTCCTTTCAGAATTGGCACTCTTGTCAGTATCGGTATCCTTGTCATCAGTATTATCACTAGAGCACATAGAACCCTTTGTTTTTGAACAAAATCCATTATTGCAGTAAGGGAAAAGTATTCCACAAGTCTTTGTAAGTCCTATATTAAACGGTAAGCATATGTGACGCTCATGACATCCACTGCATGTAAGTCCGGCCTGAAATTGTTAATTATGCGTTAGTTACGTTGCAATGAATTACTTCAGTTACTTGAAAATATTAAAGTTAGTAATTCTTGAAAACAATAAAAGTTTTGTTAGGCGGCGAATGTTTGAAAGTTCGAGTACTTACTTTACTCTTTACGATACTTGAAGAAATTTGTAATTGGATGTATATTAACAGTCCAACGTAGAAGCTTGCAGTTGTAAGTGCGACGTACCTACTTTGGATAAGTGTAGTTACAAGTATACAAGGCAGATAATCGTCACATTCAGTAAAAACTGTATATATATTTTACCATATATACAAACACTTATTTCTATAATTTCCTATCTTAAAATAAATGTATTAAGTTTTGATATACCGTAGGAGAGCCACTCTCCGGCATGAATGGGCCGGCTCGACCGGAGTGATATCACGGCCTCACAGAAAACCGGTGTGAAATAGTGCTTGCGCTGTGTTTCACTGAGTAAGTGAGGATACCGGAGTCCCATAACCCAAACCCCCTCTCCCTATCTCCCCTCTCTATCCCCCAAAGGCCGGCAACGCACTTGTGACGCCTCTGGTGTTTACAGGTGTCCATGGGCGGCGGTAATCGCTTACCATCAGGCGATGCGTCTGCTCGTTTGCCCGCCTTTTTTATAAAAAAAAATACACATTATAATATACATTAGAAAATAAATTAATTTACCTCGTTGTTGTAATCACATTGCCCAATAGTCCTTTTCTCCCTTGTGTCCGTTTCTTGTGAAATGACCATGGAAGAAACCTAAAACATCGTTTGTAATTTAAAATTACTTAATTCATTATTAAATATTCATTGTCATTTAATATTATAATTAAAAAAAACTAGGGGTAAACGAAAGGACGTGTTATGGTAGAAAGTGACTACGACGCCTCAAATGTTGATTCTGTTGAAGGCCAACATGATGAGATAAAATTTGACCTCGTGTCGTTTTAACGAAAAAATATATAATATCATAATTAATGAAATAAATAAAATAAAACAGTTATGTTTAATTACTATTTTATCTCATGCGAAAAGAAAACAGTTTGAAGATTTGTAAAATTACTTTGCCGTTAAAATTATGGGCGATAGTATTTGAAAAAAAGTAATAACTAAAACCCAACTACGACAAAAATCGACGCTGAAAAAGTATGAAACAAGTTGGAGAAGCCGTAGTAACGCGTTAATTGTTATGTTACCTTTCTATGTAACGCTTTTCCAACTTGTTTCATAATTTTTCAGCGTCGTTTTTTGTCGTAGTTGGATTTTAGTAATTACTTGTTTTATTTGAACTATTTTGGTGTCGTTACAATTTAAATATCACAATTATCAAATAAATACTCGTACGGATAAAGTCACGAGCAAATGCTAATAATAATAATATATATATATATTTAAAATGTACAAGTAACGCCCTTTCCGATGATACCAAACACAGCATAGTTATTTCAAATTTATTTTAAAAAACCGTACTTTATGACCGCTAGAGGGCGCCACATTAGGTTCCGTGACACGTCATATACGCTTTTAACAATACCTCGCTTGCCCAGTTCTAATAAGTCGTTGAGGACTTATGAGGGAAAAAATTAACATACACACATACAAAGCCTGTCAAAATCGTAACCCTCCTTTGGCTTTGCCGTAGTCGGGTAAAAATAAGCTTATTAACTTTGTTGATAGATATTAAATGTAGTAATCTTACCAGAAGAGCGAACAACAGCATGCAAATCTGAACGTTTGCCATTTTGTTAGTCTAAGTTATGACGTGTTTACTGGACAAAGGAGTTATTCGAACTGTTAACAAGTAACTGTTAACTGAACAGTAACTATCTAGTTAACACTTACACATTAATGTGCTTGTTACCTAATAAAAATATAGTGGTTTAATTACCTTTATGCGATAGAGATATAGAGTTCGTAAATCGATGTTAATAATGTCGACAATTCATTAAATTATCGACGTTGTGTAATTGTAACAATGGTTGCAATTATTATTTCAAAAAGATCCGGACCCAAAGAATAAAAGATTGGATATGTCTCAGTTTGCCTAAAAAGAACCTAAACAGTTACTCAAAATGTAAGACTCAACACTAACACCAAAAAGAAAACTGCAGTGTTTCGGTCAAATCTATTTTTTTATAGAAATCAGGCAAACGAGCAGGCGTATCACCTGATGGTAAGAGATTACCGCCGGCCATGGACACCCGCAACACTAGAGGTGTAACAACTGCGTACGTAACAAGGGCCGGCGCCTTTGGGGGAGGAGTTACGGTACGGGCCTACGGTGTCCTCACTCACTCGGTGAAATAAGGCGCAAGTTTCAAATCTGTTTTCTGTGAGGCCCTGGTATCACTCTGTCGAGCCGGTTAATTTATGCCGAAGCATGGCTCTCCCACGGTAAATTTTAATATGATCCTTTTTACACCTAGTTTATATTATAATTATCTAAACACTTACACTTAAATAACACCTACAACTAATATAATATGTACTATTAACTCACAGCTCTTCCTGATAAATTTATTTACATCAAAATTAAACGTCTACAAAACTATTTTATGACGGCTATAAAAATGTTATACACCAAATTTTTTATCTAAAGTTGATAATTAAAATTCACTTGAATCTATTTGTTCTGTAAACCAGTATGTGTGTTCAGGTGTAATTAGGTTTATGGTAAAATTATCAGTTAACCATACTTCAATATCGTCATGGTTTAACTGGCATTTTTCTGACGTCTGATATGTTTTTTTTAATGTATGACACTGCCAAAGTGAACCTACTCTGCCTGATGGAAAGCATAAGCAGAATCCAAGAGTGGTGGTATATACTCATTACTCGTGCAGACAATGCAACAATGACCCACACGGACACCATGGTGGGCTAGTGATGCTCCTTGCCTAATATTATCATCACTTTGCTATCAATAGTACTTATTTGTATTCACATTGCAGAAGAATACGGTATATTATAAATTTAATTCTTTTTTCTTTATGTTTTAGTGACGAAATGTAAAATTCCGTGGAATTGCCGACACAGAAGTTTAATTTAAAAAAAATGTTGTTGTAACAAAAATTTTTTTTTAATAGCTTCCAAGGATAAACACAAGGGTGTACCCGTGAAAACGAAATATGACAATTAACCATTGAACCGTTTAATCAGAGAAGCTAACTGATATACATAACACCGATTAACGCTAACCACAAGGTATGTGGTTCTTTATAAATTAACTTGCATGTTTTAAAAACAGGTCGAGTTTTTTCGAAATGTGTACATTTTAGATAATGAATCCAACCGCCAGCATTCGAGACTGACATGGGTTGAAACATGTTAGAACAACCCTTAAACACATAATGAAAGAGAAATAGCAAGTTCACACATATCGTTCAGAGGAATTTTCATTAAGTCTGGCACTGTATTTTTGGAGACATTAATTTGCCTTTTTATTAAAAACATTTGTTTTCTCTAATGTGAATTAATACTGTTAGGGTTAATTCACATTAGAGGGTTATTGAGACATTACTCCGGTTTTTAATTGCTGACCTGAAAATAATTTTAATAACAATGATTTATTTCGTAACAGATAATAGTAACACCGTAAAGTATGTTCAATATTTATTAGACAAGAACATTGCTAGACAACAATTTTGATATTCAGGAGTAAATATGGAACTAAATTTATACTAATATATAAAGCTGAAGAGTTTGTTTCTTTTAATGGGCTAATCTCGGGAACTACTGGTCCGATTGAAAAATTATTTCAGTGTTAGATAGCTCATTTATCGAGAAAGGCTATATGTTATCACACTAAGACTAATAGGAGCGGTTAATAATATGATACCTTTATCTTCATGTGGTCTGTCTTATGTATCTTTACATTGTCGGCCTCGGTTCTGATAATGTATCTTTACATTGTCTGCCTCGTAAAGATACATTATCAGAACCGAGATCCTTTTTCACCTTGCAATTTATTACTGCCACCTTGATCTTTATGTGGTCTGCCATGTGTATCTCTACGTTGCCGGCCTTGGTTCTGATAGGCACCAGTTTGCGAGGTGTGTTTCCCAACTTGCGATTTCTTACTGCCAACTTGATCTTTATTTTGTCTGCCATGTGTATCTCTACGTAGTCGGCCTTGGTTCTGATGAGCACCCCCTTGCGAAGTGTGTCGTCCACCTTGTGGTCCATGGACACTGCCTTGAGCTACATGAGGTCCTTCTTCAGTGTCCCTTCTGATCCGGCCTTGATTCTTATGAGCATTATTTTGCACGGTGTGTACTTCATCTTCTGTATTCTGAGAAGTGCTGTTTCCTCCTTGGGAAGTGTTGGAATTACTGCCCTCTATTGGCCTGTAGAGGTGTTAGACGTTTCCGGATTAGTGGAATGGCGACGATCGATAGTGGTCGGTTACCTTAGTGAAGCTTCTACAGGTTCTTCACATCCCCACGAGATGGCGCAGTTCGCAAGACTCGTAACACATATGATCTACATATGAATGACATGTTTCTGGCACACTCACTTGCTCGCTACCGATCTACCTTCTTACCATTTATCTGTGATACATTATACTAAAAAATAAATTAGTACTTACATTGGAAGAATACACGCTTCATTGAAGAGCTCCTTGTATTTCCGCACCTTCCGTATTCAGACCAATATTCAGAACCATAACAAGCCGAAATATTGAGATGGACCTTCGTTGCCGGATCCTGAAGGAAGTCGCCTAAGAACGGAAGGAAGACACGGAAGTTGGGTCGTAAATATACCTCTCCTTACCTTTCCAATCAGTATTTGTACTAAAACGTATTTGTTTCTTAGTGAATACAGTGTATCGTCCTAACGCCTAACGTTGGTGCGCATTATATCGCTACGTTGTAGGTATCTTATATTTACCTAAGTCGTTCTGGACAACCGTGAGTATTTACCCTTTCTTCTTCATGCGCGGTCATTATGCCCAAGGAAAGTGAATATGAAACTTCATATCGCGAACTTCAAAAAAAACGAGGCACTATTAAGGGCAAACTGACCTTGTTTATAAAGTTTGTGAACTCCTTGTCTGATATTGAATTAACTGAAAGACAAATCGAAGAACTAAAACTACGCAGAGAGACAGGTAAATCCATACTTGCCGATTTTGATGCAATTCAAACTGCAATTGAAGAACCTGTACCATCTGATGACGTAGCCGCCCAATTAGAACATCGCGAATCCTTTGATAATTCATATTTTACCGCAATGGCTATTATTCAACAGCTTCTTGGTGACTCTCAGCATGAGTCCAAATGCAATGCAAGTTCTATTATAAAGTTACCTACTATTACGCTACCAAAATTCGATGGCTCATACTCCACCTGGCTTGAGTTTAGGGATACCTTTGTCTCGATGATACACCATTCAAAGCGATTGGATAACATACAAAAATTCCATTATTTGCGATCTGCTGTTGCCGGTAGTGCGTCAGCAGTAATAGAATCGCTAATTTTGTCCTCTGAGAATTACCCAATCGCTTGGGATTTGCTTAATAACAGATACAATAATAGTAAATTGTTAGTGCATAATCATGTGAAGGCTTTATTCACGTTGCCTCATGTTCATAAAGAGTCTGCTCCGATCTTGAGAAAACTGACTGATACCATTTTAAAACATTTACGCGCCTTAGAATCCCTAGGGGAGCCAACAACTCATTGGGATACCCTTATCATCTACTTGGTTGTGTCAAGACTGGATGCTACTCTTGAAAGGGATTGGGAACAATATAAAACTACCAACATTAGTGAACATCAAAAAGTAAAAATGTCCCACCTTATTTCTTTCCTTAAAAACAAAGCTGACATGTTGGAGATGATAAAAGCAAATTCGTCTTCTACCTCCAATATGAAGCCTACACAGGATAATCATTTTAGAAAATCTCAAAACACCGCTCATACATTTTTTACAACACAAAATAATAAAAATACCAAACGTACACGTTCATGCCCGTCATGTAAGGGAAATCATTCGCTTTATTCGTGTAATACGTTTATAAATATGTCAGATAAACTGAAATTCGTTGATTCGCTGAACTTGTGTCGTAATTGTTTACGTGCGGGTCATTCGCTTAATGATTGCTACTTTGGTCCTTGCAGACAGTGTAATAAGAAACATAATAGTATTTTACACAACGAGTGCTCTGAGGTTCAAACTATAGCTACTGCAATACAAACGCCTAAAGTACTCGAACACCCAGACTCCGAGCAGTCTATACATTTACAAACACTTTCATATATACGAAAACAACGCAGTGACAGCGCTAGTCTTGTTAACAATAATCGCACCTTACAACCGGTTTTATTATCTACCGCTTTAGTTGAGATCGCCGGTGAAAACAACACGTTTTACAAAGCTCGCGCGCTGCTCGATAGTGGCAGTCAACACTGCATAATTACTCATTCGCTTTATAAGAAATTAAACGCAGTAACCATACAGTCCACTTTTCATATTACTGGGATTGGACAGTCGGTAACACAATCAACCCAATCCTGTGAAATAAATATTAAATCTTTATACGGAAACTATAATTCACGCATGAGATGTATAATTTTACCTAACATTACAGGTAACTTGCCTACAGTTGACATAAATGCTATCTCAATATCTGTACCTACGAATATTCAACTCGCTGATCCCCAATTTTCTATTCCAAGTCAAATAGATTTATTGGTAGGAGCTGACTATTTTTGGGATTTAATAATTGAAGGTAGGATTCGTTGTCCTGAAGGACCATATCTCCAAAACACGTCATTAGGTTGGATAATTTCGGGTCCTTTAAACAATGTTTATTTAAATACAAAAAAAACCCAGTGTAATATTGCGCAGACTGTTCAATTAAATGAACAACTAAAAAAGTTCTGGGAAATCGAAGAAATAAACAAATCCACTGAATTTCTTACACTTGAAGAGAAGTCTTGTGAAAAACTGTTTTCTGAAACGACAATACGTGGAGATAACGGACGTTTTTCAGTGCGCATTCCATTAAAAGATTTTCCTAGTTTATTGGGTGACAGCTACAATGTAGCTGAGCAAAGATTTCTTTCGTTAGAACGACGATTAGAGCGCAACCCAGAGCATAAAAAATTGTATCATAACTTCATGCAGGAGTATTTAAGCTTGGGACACATGACGCGCATTGATAGTTATTCACCGCCATTTTATTTTATGCCTCATTTTGGTATTTTTCGCGACAGTACCTCTACTAGATTACGAGCAGTTTTTAATGGTAGTCAAAAAACGTCATCTGGTTATTCGTTAAATGACATTCAAATGACTGGTCCACCCCTTCAAAACGATTTATTTTCTATTTTACTACGCTTTCGTCAATACAAATATATTGCGTGCGCCGATGTTGAAAAAATGTTTCGACAAGTATTAATTCAAGACGATCTTCGTAACTTACAGTTGATTTTATGGCGGGATAATCCGACTGATACTCTCAGTGTGTATCAACTTAATACTGTGACGTACGGCACTGCGTCCGCGCCCTATCTCAGTATGCGCTGCCTACGTCAGTTAGGTATCGAGTGCAAGGATGACGAGGTGTCGCGTACGATCTTAGAAGATTTTTATGTTGACGATTTGATTACTGGAGATGATAGTCTATCCCATTTACTCGAAAAATGTAATAAAGTTAGTGAGCAGTGTATGTCTGGTTGTTTTCCATTACGTAAGTGGATATTTAATTCACCAAATATCACTTCAGATGTCGTTAAATTCGGAAAAAATGACGACAAATTGAAATATTTATCCCTCGGCGAAAATTGCTCAAGTAAAACTTTAGGTTTAGGCTGGCAAAATCAAAATGACGAATTTTACTTTACGAACAAGTTAAGTAAACCCACGGAAAACATTACTAAACGTACAATTTTATCAGTCGTTTCACAAATATATGATCCACTAGGTTTACTCAGTCCGATTATAATTACAGCTAAAATTTTACTACAGAATCTTTGGTTGTGTAAAATCGGTTGGGATGATTTACTACCCCATGAAATAAGGGCAAAATTCGATACTTTTCTAATTTCTGTGACTGACACCTTACCTAAAATACGTATTCCTCGACGCGTCATTTGTAACGATCCTAGATTAATTGAATTGCATATTTTTACTGACGCTAGCGAACAGGCTTACGGAGCTTGTGCCTACATTCGAACGTGCATTGATAATGACGTCACAGTGAGATTGTTATGCTCAAAAAGTCGTGTCGCGCCAGTCAAACCGGTTAGCATTCCGCGTCTGGAGCTGTGCGGTGCATTACTCGGTGCGAAATTGTATGAAAAAATTGTAAAATCGTTAAAATTACACTTTAATAACGTTGTATTTTGGTCGGACTCATCTATAGTGCTCGCTTGGCTTAAGATCTCACCTCGAATGCTAAAGACATTTGTACAGAATCGTGTAGTGGAAATAAACGACCTTACTGGTGATACATTATGGCGTAATGTCCCCGGTAAAGAAAACCCTGCTGATTTAGTGTCACGGGGGGTTTGCGCTATGGATTTAATTAATTCATCACTGTGGTGGAATGGACCCACATATTTACATGAAAAGGTAACTGGTTGGTCACAGAATCAACAAGATTTTATTAATTCAGATATACCAGAATTAAAACAGAAGGATATTATATCTGTACCCGTTCAAATTAAAACGAAATGTGTTTTTAATTTCCAGAGATTTTCCTCATATAAAAGATTGCAATGCGCTTGTGCTTATATGTTCCGTTTTATTCATAACGCACGAAATAAACAAGCTAATTTACGTTTGACTGGAGCGCTATCTGTTGGTGAGTTGCAAAAGTCACTTAATTATTTAACTAAAGCTGCTCAGTACGAATCATTTCCGAGTGAATATCACGCGTTGGTTACCAAATCAAAAATAAAATTATCACGCAGTTTAACAGGGTTAAATTTGTTTGTTGATGAGAATCAAGTTATCCGGGTCGGTGGTCGTCTATCAAATTCTAAAGAATTTGCATATGACAAAAAATACCCGAAGATATTATCAAGTAAACATCATTTTACGTTGATTTTGTTTCGCCACGAACATATTAATTTGATGCATGCTGGCCCGCAGTTACTTTTATCGCATATTCGTGATTGTTGGTGGCCTATTGGAGGCAGAAATTTAGCCAGAAAGATATGCCGACAATGTGTGATGTGTGCTTGCATGATTGGTAGAACTATTCAACCTCTAATGGGTGACCTTCCTGCTGAAAGACTACAGTCAGGTTTTCCATTTTTACGCTGCGGCGTGGATTATGCAGGGCCTTTTCTTATACTTAACAAAAAGGGCAGAGGTTCTAAATTGATAAAATGTTATTTGTGTTTGTTCGTTTGTTTTACTACTCATGCATTGCATTTGGAACTTGCTACCGACTTAACTTCTGAAAATTATGTAATGGTATTGAAACGATTTATTTCTCGTAGAGGAAAGCCGTTACAGATTTTTTCGGATAATGGTAGGAACTTTGTGGGAGCTTTAAAGGAGTTCACTGATTTTATAAATAAACATTCAGAACCCGTGCTCGAATTTACCTCGCATAATGACATCGATTTTAAATTCATCCCTTACGCTCCACACTTTGGCGGTTTATGGGAAGCAGGGGTAAAATCTTGTAAGTATCACTTAACACGAACAGTAGGTAGCGTAAACTTGACATACGAAGAATTCTATACTGTTTTGGTACAAACTGAAGCTATCCTCAACTCCCGTCCGTTATGTCCTCTCTCCTCAGATCCGACCGACTTCGCGCCACTCACGCCAGCACACCTTCTCATCGGTCGACAACTTACTTCTCCAGCCAGCGAAGACACAATGCCTTCGTCTACGCACTACTTGTCGGGCTACAGAAGAGTTGAGCGTGTTAGAACACAATTTTGGAGTCGCTGGTCCCGTGAGTACGTTTCAGAACTCCAAAGAAGAACAAAATGGAAAGAAAACCATGAAGACATCAAGCCTAATACTATGGTCATTGTTAAGGACGACAAACTACCTCCGTTGAAATGGCGCTTGGGAAGAATCGAGACTGTATTTCCAGGCACAGACGGTATTTCAAGAGTTGCAAGTATCCGTACAGCGGCTGGATCAATAAAGCGAGCATTCTCAAAAATTTGCCCGCTGCCCGTCACCGAATTGAAACCAATTCCATCATAATACCAGCCGTCATAAGCTTTCCTCATCATCTTGAGAACAGGAGTTCTCAAGGGCCGCCAGTATGTTGGAATTACTGCCCTCTATTGGCCTGTAGAGGTGTTAGACGTTTCCGGATTAGTGGAATGGCGACGATCGATAGTGGTCGGTTACCTTAGTGAAGCTTCTACAGGTTCTTCACATCCCCACGAGATGGCGCAGTTCGCAAGACTCGTAACACATATGATCTACATATGAATGACATGTTTCTGGCACACTCACTTGCTCGCTACCGATCTACCTTCTTACCATTTATCTGTGATACATTATACTAAAAAATAAATTAGTACTTACATTGGAAGAATACACGCTTCATTGAAGAGCTCCTTGTATTTCCGCACCTTCCGTATTCAGACCAATATTCAGAACCATAACAAGCCGAAATATTGAGAGTTCCACTGGTTCCGTGAGGTCTCGGTACCCATAAAACGGGTTTCAAACCCGTTGGCCGACCGATTGATACAACTTTCTTTTTAGTTTTGATTTGAGATTTTTCAGCTAGTGACACCGTTAAGATAGTCTGAAATGTTAAACAAAAATTTGAGTAACATATTAGAAAGGTAATCTTAAAGCACAATTTTAGATGTTAGGATATTTAGAACATTTATAATTTGAAATTTTTTTAGAGTCAAACTATAACGTTTACAAAAGAAATATGATGTGATGTGTGTTATTATTCACTAATACAGATAATAATATAAAATGTTCACATTATTCCTGGAAATTTAATAGATGAGACGACTATGTTCTGAGGGGCACCGAAAAAAGGATGATATGGCGATCTTTATTTCTTTATACAAAAACAAATTTCTCATTGGCATTTGTCATTGAACTTTCACTTGAATTCAGATAACATAGAAAAGAATAGAAATCTGAATACATACCAGTATCACAAAGATGAAAACCTTTGGAATTGAAACCATTGTTCACCGTTTATTGATTCACATGAAGAATACAATCCTGTTATACATTCACTTATCAAACGTTTATTACGATCTTTCTAACTCGATTACATTAAAGAGGACATGTCAACTTCGATTGGAAATTTCTACAGTAAAACTTATTAAATATATTGTTTTCACAACGAAATTTCCCGCTTAAAATGACTCTATTGCATTATTTAATGGCATTTTCCATAGCATATTTCATAACTGCGTATTTTGAGACACGTACTACATATTTATACTTCTTTAGCCCTTCTTTAGTGAATCATTATCAACAGAAGAAAATATTGATCCGTATCGAATCACAAAAATATAGATATTATCAGAGTGTAGGCAGATATAATCGAGATAATAAGATCTATGTCGATATTTCCTAAAATTTGTTTCAAGTAAGAGAATTTTACTATGAAACATTTATCTGCTCATACCTATTGCTGTTTATAAAATAGTTTAGTATTTATTTTTGTATTCTACGTATTTACCTTTATACTATTTTTAATTTTTTTTCAGATTTTTAGGTAATTCTACATAATATCTACTTTTTATTTTTAAACTTTATGCACTATGTTTATACATCGGCGGACTCAATGCCCAGGGCATTCTCTTGCAGTCAACCTTCGGGTGGTGTAGAATATTTATAGAGAGGTTACGTTCCTATTATGCAGTCAATTAAAATGTAAACTGTTCACAACATATTTAAACTTATACTTCACATACATTGACTGTAATATGACCGTGAGAGAGCCACGCTTCGGCATGCATGGGCCAGCTCGACCGGAGTGATACCACGGCCTCACAGAAAACCGGTGTGAAACAACGCCAGCGTGTGTTTCACCGAGTGACTGATGATACCAGAGGCACATGCCCCACCCCCTCCACCCTTCCTTCTGCCCAACCGCCAAAGCCGGCAACGCACTTGAGACGCCTCTGGTGTTGCGGGTATCCATGTATCCGGGTTACTATCAGGTGCTAAAAAACAGGTAAAAAACATACACTCTGAGTATGACATTATTCACTAGTATGTCCTTAATGAATTTCCGTTAGGGAAACAGTATTTAAATATCAGTATAATGGTGTTAGTTTTGCTTATGTAGTAATTACATAAAAAACTATATCCTTCCTTAACTCCCACTCGCTAGCGAGATGAACAGGGTCACATCACAATTATTTCCGTTAAGCTTTTGCATACATCGTTTACGTTTTGAGTAAATTACTTTTTTCTGACGTCATTTATGCTAATGGACCTACAGTTGACTAGAACATTCAAAAATCAAGCTTACGTACCCTTAAGACTGCTGCTAAATGACACAATACATGAAATAGTGTGGTATTGAATTCAATTTAAATTAATGAATAGGCAGGATCTATTAATTAAGTGGCGTTTGTAAATGGAAATTCACAGGATTTTTGTCTAATATTCCGGACTCTTTTTTTACTTTTAAAAGTGACTTAATACTTCTGACATCATTACAATTACGTTACGTTACGTTACTAACTTAATTTCTGAACAACTTACCCACTGTGGGTATCAAATGAAAGGGCTTAAAGTTATTTTTTTTATTAACAAGTGATAAAAGCTTGATTTAAAAAAAAACTTTAATTAATTACTTGTTCTATTTCTGATATTCTAAAGGTTATGTTTCTTGCGCCTTATATTTGTTTATTTTTCAATCGCAGATAGAATTTTCTTTGAACTTTGTGTAGAGGTGTAAAATTACAATGATGTAAGAATAAAAACACGACACATTTTACCACTTTGGAAGTGTCTCTCGCGCAAACTACTAAGTTTAGAAAAAAATGATATTAGAAATCTCAATATCATTTTAGAAGACCTATCCATAGATACACCACACGAATGGTTTGATGAAAAAAAATGTTTTGAGTTTCAGTTCTAAGTATGAGGAATTATTTTTGTGTGAAATTCTTAATGCGGTTCACAGAATACATCTACTTACCAAGTTTCAACAGTATATTTCGGAAAAAGTGGCAGTGACATACGGACAGACAGACAGACATGACGAATCCACAAGGGTTCCGTTTTTTGCCTTTGGCACCGAACCCTAAAAACAAGTCTGTCTCCAACCACAGCGCTATCGGGCTTAGATGTGTTTAATAATAGGTACTTGAATAAAATATCGTATTGGACTCGGTTTTACTAAAACAACCGAAGATATTTATTTGTTTTGGAATTGTTTATTTACAATCTTCTGAACGGAACTTTACATTTCATAAAAACATCCCGTAACACGTTGCAGTAAAAATAACATAACATTATTATAACAAGAAACGAAAATATTTGGTTAACATATTTTAATTTAAAATCTTTTACATAAAATCCATAAACATAATCAGACTAAGAGTATTATAGATCCATCCATATTATTTAAGCGGCAGCTTCAGCGGGGACTACTTCAATAGGTTCACAACCTTCAGTAGGGGTAGCAGAGCACTCGCCAAGGTTGCAGTAAGGCAAAGCGGGGTCACTGCAGGCGCGTTGAAGACCACCGACCTTAGTGCAGACTAATCTTGTATTGCAGTCCAGACAGGAACTTCCAACGCCGGTACAAGCAACCCACTGTGGGTACCAGGGAGCATTTGAGACCCATGGAGGAATCCAAGGATTGACACCAGCACCCCATCCACCTGGTCCTCCCCAACCACCCGGTCCACCGAAACTACCAGGAGGTGGACCGCCCCAACCACCTGCTCCACCCCAACCACCTGGTCCTCCCCAACCACCAGGTCCTCCCCATCCACCAGGTCCACCCGGAGCTGGAACCGCGGCAGCTAAGGCCACCTGAACAAAAGACAACAACAATTAAAACAACTTTAATAACCTACACTATAATATGTTTTTGGCAAACAATAAATGGAAAATTCTCTTAACACATGCCGTCACAATCGGTTACAACATACTAATGAATAGGAAACAATACAAACGCGCTACAAAACAACTGAAACCATTTAATTTTCAAATAATATTGGATTGCTTTTGTGAAATTCATTACGCACAATCCATTTCTAGAAAACTTGCTCGAGACAATACGTAACGAGTCTATCAAATCTTATATATAAAAATCAATTGCTGTTCGTTTGTCTCGCTAAAAATTGAGAACGGCCGGGCCGATTTGGCTGATTTTGGTTTTGAAATATTTATCGTAGTCCAGGGAAGGTGTAAACGGTGAAAAAAATCCAAATGTCACGCATACGAAGTAGCGGGCACAGCTAGTCAAATATAAAAATACCGTACTATTTTTAAATTGTTGTTGTAAGCAAAAGTCTAAATATACCAGCATTATATTAATAAACAGAAACTTACCAAAACACAAATAACTAAAACGATTTTCGAAGACATGACTGGAGTATTGTTCGTAGTTTCGAGTTCTTATTTCTTTCGTTAATACTTCGTTTCTATTAAGCTGTGAGCTGTAGCGTCTCCTTTTATACGATACCTGTGTACTTAGGGATCAGATCGTACCACCTGTAGTTTGTACACAGTCAGAGGATTTTCCCAAACAGTAAGAGTAGATAGTGTAAGATAAGGCTATATGTACAGTCAACTACCACTTGTTTATCGGAACGGTGTAGCGTGCAACAGCGTTACGTATTATGGCCTAATTATATTGTTATTATACATTAACTCAGTGTGTTTCTTTTGGATTCAGCATAAGATCCTGGGTTTTCTGGAGTTGATTTGTTTACGTAAAAAACAGATAACGTTACTAAGCATTCACAAAAATAGAAATATTGTAATATTTCCATTGACTGTAGTTACATTAGACACATAAAATATTATATGTTAATATAAAAGCCTTAACTATGGTAAACCTTCAGATTTTCCGGTAAAACCTTACACTAACGAACTTATGACGGTAAAAGTCTTAACCATTTTATGAAAATCGTTAATTTCAAACTATCGCTCCTGTTCAGTTGGTAAATCTTTTTATCTCAAGACATAATAAATGTTAAAATTGACATGTCACAAGAACATTGTTAATAAAACATGTAGGTTGTACTTATTTTAGGATTGAATCCAGAAAACAGTTCTGATGTACTGGAAGAAAGTTTAAAATCTCCATACTAGTCTACGTAAATCAAATTATTTTTCGATTAAGGGCATTTGTTTATATTAAATATAAAGTAAATTTTTAGTAGATGTCTTTCACTTAATACCACTTAAAGTTGACAAGTCTAAGATACCAGATTTTAATCCAGACATGATACTAAGTCTGTACTCGACACGAAAAATTCAAATTTCAAGTTTCGTGTGCACATTCTTTGAATAGTAGTAATAACCACTAAATCATTGTTTTCTTTTTGCCCAATAAGCTTTAATACACTATAGTACTGCATCAATATGAAATCGAGGTTGGTTGTGTTTCAGTGTTAGTACTTGCAAGGACCTCTTTACAATATCATGTATGTAGTACAATCTCTCCCTCTAAAAGGACATTTTTTTTACAATACTGTAAGTATCGTCACCAACATGATTTATTATTACTTTTTGTTGCTACGAAAGTCCATTTTCTTTCATACTTTTGTTACTTAAAGCTATTAGTTTAAGGTACAGAATTTACAGAATTTAAATAATACAAGTAAAATTTTAACAAAAATAAAACCGACTTCAAGGTTCGACTCGATTTCTCTTGGATGCCATCATCAGATCTTAGTGTCCTCATCATGGTACCATCGTTGGGATATCTCAATTTCATTAAAAAAAGAATCATCAAAATCGGTTCATAAACGACGAAGTAATCCGCGAACACACATAAAAAAAAAATATTTACGGTCGAATTGAGAAACCTTCTTTTTTTGAAGTCGGTTAAAAATAAGAAATGAAGTCGATAACCAAAGTTACTTAAAAAAAACCAATGAACAAGCACCTAGCTACACCACAGCCTCTAAAACTCTAAAACGTTGTTAAATATTTACAAATTGATATTATCCTACAATTTAAAATTTCAATCCAAGATTTTTGTAAATATAGATTTCGTCTCTGTTTACAACATTGCCCTGTTTCCAATAATAAGTTATTTTCACGTATTTCTGATCTCTTGATTTATGTGTTATTGACTACAGAAACCCCCTAACTCATTATTATTTTGATTCGGTTACTCGTTTTTCTGATGATGATCTTAATATACTTCATCGAACAATTACTGTTTGTTGATACTGTTTGATGGTATTGGAGAAAGTTTAATTAGGTATGCCGCATCATCAATTCAAGGATATAAGGTACATGTTTTCTAGTGGAAAATAACGAAGATTACATTACAATCAAACAAATATTGAATATGTTTGTGTCGGTGTGTTTGAATAGGGATCAAAAGATCTAACGAAGATAACATGATTACTCTCTAAATATCTACGTACCTTCTGTTGTTGTTAGGTACGCTTATTTTTTAGTTTTGGGGATTTCCTTGTTTACTTGGTTAATTTGTAAATACAACGATAAAAAAAACAATATGCAGTAAGTATGAGGCAATAAAGACATTCTTAGTTTTGCATCTATTTTTAGTTACATTTATGGTTCATCATCATCGTCTTAGCCGAAAGACGGACACTGCTTGACAAAGATCCTGTGTCAACAAATATCCAACAGTTAAAGTTGAAGAACGGAACTTTTTGGCTTTATCCCTTTGGTCTTGTCTGTGAGCAATGTGCCTCGCGTCAGTATGGTTATTCTGATATTATTAAGAACGTTCGAAAAAAAATTCAGCACCCGAAGCCGTTTCTATAAAGAAAAATTCAGAAACCTCCGAAGCATTAAGTCCACCAATACACCAAATGTGCATGATGTGTAAACAAAAAAAATACTGTGCGTAATGAGTAATGAATATCACAAAAAAAAATGCAGTGTGTTATTAGTTATTAATATGTTTACTTATTATATAAATAGGTATCCAGTTAAAAATAAAAACAATATATTTAATATGAAGTCAACTTGCTTAATCCACTCCGGTTATCTAAAGCTCGGCTTTAGATAACTGGACTGGATTAAAAAGCTTCTTCCACGTGCAGAAATAATGAAAACTTTAGTGAAGTAGCTGAGAGGCAGGAGTAATTTTAAGAGTTTCTGAATATGCTTATGATATTTATATAAAATTGGTTCAATGCTTTTGGAGATGCAACAAAATTTTCCAAAGCTATTCATCTAAAACACTCTATTAAACTTACTGAAACTGCATACTTAATCTATAACATAGAAATATTGCACAGCGTTCTTGGAGCTCTTTCATATGCACTGATATTTTAGTTTACTATTACCATTATTTTTTAAAATAATAAACGAGCAACACTGAAAGCAGATGGAATTTCTCAAACATATTTTTTCATTATCTTATTTCCTAAATCTTTAAACATTTCAGAATAAAGGAAATCAACCAAAACAAATTACCATATAGTTATAATGGATTATTGGAAACGAAATAGAAGAAAATCATATGAAAAAGCTATTTTCTTGCATGTCTTACACGTCACGTCTTACATATAAAAAAGCTGTTACAACATTGTTCGTCTTTTAACGTGATCAGGTAAAGCGTACCTACTGGTTTTCTCATACAAGCTAAAGGTAGGATTATTGAAAACATTTCTTATCGAATGTTTTTATTATTTACACAAAACATCATCCAAATTTCAAGTTTCTGTGACTCACAGTTTAGCCTCTATGTTGACTATTTATCAGCTAGTGAGTCTGTCAGTCGGTTGGTCTATTTTATTTATCTATACTACTATGTTAATTTTAAAAACTTGAAGAGATTGTAGGAACAGGTACAAGGAAAAGTAACGGTTCGATTTGAAAAAGGCTATAGGCTATATATTATCACGTTACGACCAAAGGCAGCTGACTAAAAATGAAATATGTTGCAAAAACGGGCTAAAATTATTGCGTGCGCTGCTTATATGGTTAAAGTTTTACAAACGTTATGTAGGTACGCAAAGTTTTTAAAATAGCCTATGACAACATATCTTTTAAGCTTGGCACATTAAAACCTTTTCTATGGTAAACAAATAAGTTCACTCTGTTTAACATCACGATATGATGCGATGGGTACTCTGGGCTCGGGTCTCCTCTCAGGAAAGGGTTTGACTTACTTAACCTACTTTAACCATATAAGGCCATACGTGGTTCAGCTAGTATTGTGTATGTATATTAATCGGGGCAAAATCAGGCTTCGTGCACATGTTGGCCAGCCAAACCATTGATAAGTACTGTTTTATTGCTTTTCATAGAGTGAGAGAGGAACCCAAACCAGTTTTGCACCATGTGAAAAACCTTGCAGTTCTTTCCACCATAAACATGTGTTTATGGTGGAAAGGAACTGAAATGATGTTTTATGAAATATGGGGCCAACGAGCAGACGTATCCTGATGATAAGCGATTACCTTTGCCCCTGGGTACTCGCAACACCAGAGGCGTCACAAGTGTGTTGACGGCTTTTGGGGGACGGGGAAGCAATGGGGGAGGGGTTCGGGTGTAGGCCTCCGGTATCCTCTCTCACTCGGTGAAACACAGCGCAAACGCTGTTTAACACCAGTTTTCTGAGAGGCCGTGGTATCACTCCGATCGTATGCAGTTCATCTCAAGAAACTTCACGCCTACATCGTGTGAGGTGACCTTACATACCCATGAATCTGAAGTCATCAGTATTTTACTGTATCTATAAAGAAAGTAATGTTTAGAAGTATTATTCTCCTAGTGATAGTGAATCATCAAGTTTCAAACAATTTTTTCATTTCCATGACGGCTTTTAAGATAAAACTGTACTCATGATAACATGAACATGTGATTTGGTTTTATTTTATTACCCGTGGTTTAGCAATTAATGTTATGCCATATTTAAAAACGATTTTACACGATAGTAAGCGATATTATGTATACACGAGTTTAATGGGAGCCTAGTGTTTTGAAGATCCTAGAAGTTTTGGTAGGAATATTTATGGATTAGTAATTAAAGGCCAGAAATACTTAGTTGGTAGTTACAGATGAAAACGATAAACGTATTGAATACTTGACCAGATTAAGAAGAGTCTAGGCGAGTACCTATAAACAAATTCAATTTATTTATAATTTTACCGAATCAAAAGTATAAGTACAAATATTTTTATCTTTAGACCGAAGTAAAATTATTTCATTGTGATATGTAATGGATACTTTACCTCTTAAATATTGTTGTTATTCTGTGCCATATTAATATTCTACCAGATTAGGCTGAGTACGAACTACTTAGTGTAAAACAAACAAAGTCGTAAGGTAGCTGATTTTATTATTTACTGTTAGAAACTGGTAGAAACAAAATATTTCAATATAGAACATAATTAAACAAAAAGAAAAAACTAACTTTTAAGCTTTCGCGTTCCATGATATATTAACAATTATTTTTACGGGAATTAATGCGATCACTTATTAAAAGGTATTACATACCTATAATTTGCCTGACATTTCGACCAGGTTGCACTGGCCATGGTCACAGTCTGACTCTTCTGTATGTCTGAGTCAGCCTGTGACCACGGCCAGTGCAACCTGGTCGAAACGTCAGGCAAATCATAAATTGTTAATTGTTAACAAAAAAGAAAGAAACTATTGAGAACTTCTTATTGGAGTTCATTCGAGGCCTACATTCAGCAATGAAGTGGATAAAGAAAATGTAATCTTACTTGATCATAATATTATTTATCGGGACACGTAAAACGTCGGAGTTCTTATCTAACATATTTTCCTAAATTCGATTTTTGGTTTTTCCATTTTTCTGGGTTTAACGTCGTTGTCGTCATGTTGTTTTTTCTTTAAAAATGAAAACAACTTAGAAATAAATTCAGTCTCGCGGGGGACTTACAAAAGCATATGAAACGAATATAAAGAACATTTAGTCTCAGAACAACAATTTGTGGTTTACATAAAATGTTGTCCCATGTGTGGTTTGAACCCCCAATACTCAACACATATTCATACGGCGTGTAGATCGTTGAAACCTCAAATCGCCATCTGTTGAGTCGTACCTTACATTACATAATTGGTGAAAACATATATCTTAGCTAATATATACATACATGTCATGTATACATACTGTAATTAGAGAGGTGCGATGATGCTGATCACCACTGGGTAAACCAAAAATAAAACAAGGATTTATTATCGTTTTAAACAGTAGCCTATGTTGTTTTTCAAGGTCTTTTTTTATACCTCTTTATTAAAACTATTGACTGCCTCGGTGGCGCAGTGGTAGCGTATGCGGCTGCTGTGCTTGAGGTCTCGGGTTCGATTCACGAGTCGAATCAAAGGTTTGTATGATCTGCAAATATTGGTTTCGGAATTTGAATGTTTTCTATGTATGATATGTATGTAGGTGTGTTGGTATTTCCAAAGAAAAAGAATATTATATCATTATATCAGTTTTCCAGTACCTATAATACAAGCTGTGCTTAGTTTAGGATTAGATAGTGTTTCGTGTTAGATTATTTATTGGTATTAAAACTGTCAAAACTGATTCAATTTTTTAAGCGTGAAAAAAATAGAAACAAGTAAACATGAGGAGTTATTTTCGCATTTGTAATAAAGTGGATTGTCTTGTTCCCATAGGTACACTGTTAGTTGTGTAATTAATGTGTTTATTAGGAAATGTGTTATAAACTTCAAAGAAGGATGAATTAGTAGGCGATAATTTATTCTAGTTAAACATAAGAATATCTCCATAGCTAAGAGATTTAACTTTTACAATCGTACCTTAGATAAGATTTTGTTATCATGACTATTTTGGTTTCAGATGGATATTTTCATAACATTATTCCTATTATTATTATAAATGTTTGAAAGACTTCTTGAATTATTTCATACAGCTATTATTCAATTTCACAGACTCTTAACATATAAACAGAATAAATGACATAATAAATGCATTTTTTGAATAGAGAAATAGGTGTTTTTATTTGAAAAAGAGCAATATGATCACCATAATAAATCGAATGACTTGTATGTAGATATCACAGTAAAACTATCTGGTGTTAATTAATGTATTTTTTTAATATCTTCTCAGAAACATTGTGAATGAATGAAAGTGATTTAACATTGAGAAGATGTCATTCCCATTCTCTTCTTAATTTTCTATTATCATTTATATATTTTGTAGAACATTGCTGATCACCTTGGCTAGGGAGGCTGGGCAGAAATTCTTATCCTTTTTTTACAACAATAATAAATCTTTACAACATTTGGCTATATATTATTAGATTAGACTCAGGTGGTGGTGAAATGAGTGAATGAGACATACGCGTGGTTTTTCAGCTCGTGTCCCTTATCTGGGTAAGGATTGAGATTCAGAAAACTTACTCTCTGAGGAATCCTCCACGTCATGCGGGGACTACAAGCGGGGTAATGTGTTCGATCCGGCTGAGCCTCTTGGTAGTTCCAGCGTGGACATATTGTATGGTCCCGGGTATTGTCCAATGTCACCGGCTTTGCTGAGTGAGGTTGAGCTCCGAAGAGTGAGGATCCTATGGAGCGCTCCTCAGCCAGCACCAGGTTAGGTGTTGGCGATGGTCTTGTTGGTATTTGGGATGACCCGGCGGGATTGTCACGGAGACAATAACTAGCAGCACGCCCTGGCTGTCCGACTGTCATACACAGATTTTTTCTAATTACTATCTAAGTGTGTTACTTTTGTATATTCACTAATACTTAAGGTTAATAATTAACACTTGTAAAATAATATTACACTTTCCTTATTATTGTAAAAGATTATTTTCTATTAGAAAGGGTATAATAAAATAGGTTATTTTCTGGTACTGAGATACTCTCTCGGGTATTTATTCAATTTGCAAATCACAAAACTTTGAAGCGCCTGCCAAAATTTTACGAGCAAGAAATCTCGTGTAAATCTTTTAGGTTTAGTTTTCATCAAGGCGATGGCGAAAAAAACCTGTATGATTTTTAATATTACGATCAACTGCAATGTAAAGTTTTAAACATATATTTTTGAAAAGCTTATCAAAATTAAAAAAAAAATAGAATACAACGTTGCTGTTAAAACGATGACATTTTCAATTTTTTTTTGATAACCTTTTATCTTTATTTCAAACTCTATTCAATGTGGACTGCACACTAATTCTTAACAAGATAGGTAGTAAATATACATCTTTTAGTTATCGTGGAAGGTGAATGGACATAATAAAATTAAAATTACGAATTAGATCATGTTGCAAAGAAAATCAGCGTTAGACTATTCTTTCTCTGTTTTCCACTGACTAAGTGAGGTCACCAGAACCCGAACCTCCATAGTACATACAGGTGTTGTCTAGTTTCGAATTGTCTGATAAAAAGATACAACATTGGCGTTAGTTTACAGTGATTTTGTCACCTAAAGAAGTACCTAGGTACGGTGGCTAGTAATTGCAGACAAGATAGCAATAATAAAAGCAAGTCGAAAAAAATAAAAGCATTTAACTTCTGTGTATTTCTATAATTAAATATAATTAATTAATACCACTTTATACAATACTCGTGCGCAACGAGTTGCGCTTGATATGCATACATAGAGATGCAGATACAGGACAATAAACGACTATATGAGGGTCTTTGGTATGTTCTGTTTAGATAACTGAAGCAAAGACATGAGTTTTTATAACAACGTAACTATGACAATAAAAAAAGGAATAACAGTAGGAGTAATAGTTATCGCTTTATCTGAATTGCAGGTTCAAAGAATTTTAATACTCAATTTCCGAGAGTCATTTGAAGTACATTAGGTGAAACACGCGAACAATGTAATCTTAAAGATAAACTTGGACGTCGTTAGCAAATATGTACACGTGATTCTATTACGCAATTTTGTTTTAGCTGACCCTGATAATGACATTTTAAAAGATTCATATTCGGACTCTTGGAATCAGATAAACATGAAAACAAAAGACAGAGCCATTTATGCATTACATCAAATTCATGTTATTGTAACAATAATGAAAGATTGTACCTAAAATAGACTGTACATTCAGGTGGTTCAATTGTACCCCTTAGACGGTAACAACGATAGTTGGTGTCTTGAAGGGTGAAATGAAATTAAAAATTAAGAACTCTTCAGCTTTCTAGTTTATATTATTCGATAAACATTGAATATTGTTTAATAAATATGAAAAGTTATTATTAACCTCATTATGGAACATGGTTATTCCCTTGACTTGTGTTTCATAGAACCTATAGGAATAAAATAGCCTAGATTCAATATATTTATCTCCTCACCTAAAAGGTAGCATCACACAACTGTGCAGATCATAAACATGTATCTTATCATCAGGTAAATAAAATAGATATTAATATAGAGTCTGTTAGATAATTGTTATTTACATTGGCACAACGTAATTTCCAAGAGTGAGAAAAGCAAATATTCTGCTTAAATCAGTGATTCCTCTTAAGTGAAATAGCTACAAAGATTTCCAGAGCTATGTAAAGGTGTAACTACTAGAAAAAACTATGTGTTCATTTCTCGGCTTACCTTTAAAATGGTTAGTGCTAGATAGATAAAACTTTGATGTGTATTCATCACGGCGACAAAGAGCAAACGAAAGTTTTTTTGGATTACCACGATGATGATTGTTTTTTCTAGTATCTACCCCATAGTGTGGGGTATGATTAGAAAGGTCTTTTATAAATATTGAGAGGTTACTAAGACAATTTTTTGAATTTAGGTATCGACCAGCGAGATATTCTTTAATGACGTTTATTTTAGTTTTTGCAGATAAATAATGTGAACTTTACAAGACCTATTTCCTCGAACTTTATCTAGTATTGACAACAATGCAAAATTATATGAATATAAAAAGTTGTCAAGATAAAAAGAAAATGTACCATCTAGGGGGACAACTTTATTAATATTTCCTGTCTCAGGGAAGTTTATAATCATTCATAAAACATATTTAGGGATTTAATTTAGTTTAATATACTCAATATAATTCACCGTTGTACAAAAAACAAATAATAAATTATTATTATAAATTCAATTCAATTCTTCATTGTGGCCTTTGTGGAGATGTAACCACAATTTCGCCAATGTCAAGTTTGTGAAAGACCATTAAACGACGGAAGTTGTCTATTATTATAAAGAATGTATTTTGTAACACACTATGATTTTATCCATTTTGACTTAACAACTCTGTCTCCCAGGTTACCTTCTGCTCTTGACGTATATTCAAAGCCGCCTGTGTGGCCGGCTGTCGAGGAATTTACAACCGGCCTGTTATCGCAGGTGCAAGTGGAGACGCCACACATACAAAAAGAAGATTTAGACTCAGAACAACAATTTAGGAATCACACAAACTATTGTTCCAAATGGGGAACGAACTCATCGCCGTAGGCACAGGCGAAGAGACCGACACGTTCAAACCAACACGCCATTTCTAAAATACTCTATACGTTTTGTTTACCTAAAATTACCTTATTTCTCTGTCCCATCTCAAAACGATCAAAATCTCAAGATTAATGTCAGGCCGGCAATCAGCCATAAAAAACCATCCAAAACATCTTGCAGTACCTTTGCGCAATGATGAAGAATGAGGAAAATATTTCATTTTTTACTGAATAGGGGGTAAACGAGCAGACGTATCGCCTGATGGTAAGCGATTACCTCCGCCCATGGACAACTTGGAGGCCTCAATTGAATTTAAATTTTTCACTCAATGATTTTATCTGTCTATATATTAAAATTGAATTTATTGACCTAAAGAAATGTTTATTTATTAATGTTTAAAATAAATATTTGCATAATTTTCATTTCAGTTTTACTTGAAAATACTACACATAGCTAATGTAATCCAACTGATTGATGGGTAAACTAGATGACGGAATTCCATCTTGCTCGGGACGTAAATGTTAGTAAAGCGAATGTTTATTATGACTATAATCACGTTATAAAAAATGTAGACATGTGTTTGATAACATAACTTCGCAGAAGTCCCGCGATTACTTTTTTATTTGTGAGCCTGCCAAAATGACTACTATTACTACTGACCTATGATGATACTCTGCCTGATGGAAAGCATGAGTAGAATCCAAAAGTACTCGTCACTAAACTCATTGTGAATGCAGACTATCTATCATGGGGATACGCACTATTGCGGGTTATTGAGATGCTATTGCATCATGGGGTCTCCGGTCTCGCACTCTCCAATGAAAAACGACAGCACGAATGCTGTCATTGTTGATCTTCTGTGAGAGCGTAGTACCGTCCCGGTCGAACAGGACCGTTAGTGCTGAAATAAGCGTGCCTCTGTAGGTGCCGGCATCTAACTTGGCCAAACTTCGGCGTGGTGGGGGTAATTTCGCGCATAGTTCACTAATGCAACAAATCAAAACAAAGGAAATCGAAGTGTAGTTGACTTACGCACCGATCGCTTGCTCGAAACGTCCAATTGCTTGCTCGGAACGGTGCTACTACAATCCCCTCTATCACCAAAGGGACCTAAAAATGACTTTCTGCGCATGGCCAAGTAAGCTGCCGGTACCTATACTGACGTAATAACTTCATTACCTTCTTACAATTGCACATGTGATTTTTAAAGAATTCCGATTTTATGATTCGTCTTTCTGTTTTGCTTCCGATTTATGGTTTTTTATCACCTTGAAAACTTGAATTTTTTTTTAACTTTGAAAAATTGAAATAATTTATTTTCGTTTACAAACATACAATGAGGTACAAAAGAAGTTGGATACTCCTTTTAAACCCAAAAATGCATATTTTAGGAGGGATCGCTCTCACATTTCAACACAATTTTTTATAAAAATGTGGTTACATGTATTAAAAAGTAAATAAAAAAAAAATATATAGAAGTTACTATCTAAAATCAAAAATAATGAAAAATTAAACAACTTAAGAAAGCTACAGGATTATGGTGACTCCACTTGTTTAGTTTGTGTTGTGTGTGTTTGTCTAAACTTGTTGTCCCAAGTTAAGCCGAACTTGTATTATGGGTACTAGACAACTAATATAAATACTTATGGTTTGTTTTTTAGTTTATAACTACTAGAAAGACTAGAAAGACTGATAATGTTTTAAAGTTTTACCACCAGGAATTCAGAAAGTACTTCTATTCAGTATCTCACTGAAATTAAATATGTCTTTCTACTTACGACTCGAACTTTATATAAATTAATTAATTAGGATCAATTTTTTAACGTTCAATAAATTTATAAATTGCGATTCCGAAACCTATGGTGTGAACTTTGGACTTTTTAATTTTGAAACTTAGAAAATTACCCAAGCATGAATCCCAATCAATTTATCGTAATTTTACCGAAACTTTGCCTTTATATCTTTCAGGTTAATTGACTGAAATCATATTATCATGAAAATTAAAAATGAACTTCTAAGAACTTTAAATAAATTGCAAAGTAAACCATTGTTTACTGTCTGCTAACAACTAACTTGTATGTGAAAATTTGAAAAGAAATTGAGAGGTCTGAAAAAACTATCAGTTTGTCACATCACATTAATATTAGTTTCTTGTCTTCTCCTTTTTGTAAGTTACTAAACGGATATATGGTTTGAAAATACTAAACTTAAAATATTGGTAGACTTTGACGTCTGAGAATCTTGTTTAAATCGTAGAATATATTAGACATTATAGTAAATCTATACAAACAAATAAATTTGGAGTGTCTGTTTGTAATATTAAAATAACCGCTTTTTACTAAATGCATATGTACGTATACACGGTACATATACCAAAAATGTAGTTTAAAAGTTTTTGGCTATCTGTCTGTCGGTCTGTTTGTTCCGGGTAATCTCTGGAAGGGCTGGACGGATTTTGACGGGACTTTCACTGGCAGGTAGCTGATGATCCAGGGAGTAACGGCTAGAAGGCTATTTTTTTAGACTAACTTTGTCCCGCGGCGTTACTCGCGGTACAACAATAACCGCGGGTAACACCGCGGGGTTCAGCTAGTTAGCAATATTAATAAGACTGACTATTGATTAGATCAATGTTTTCGGTTAATTTACGCTTTTTTTTTAAAGTGAAAGCTTCTTTAATAGGCGCGTTGAACACTTTTTAGGTGAACAAAAATAATGGAACTCGCGTCATCGTCACCGAACGCTTGCCATGAACTATATTTTTTTACTTCTTTCTATCGCTCATTTTATTTAAAGAACAAAGAAGTTCATTTCAGGTGAGCTTAAACAACTGTACGTTTATAGTTTTGAGTTTTCACTTTTGCCGGCAGTCCTCATGACTGCTTTGTGATATATTGTTTAAGTACTGCACTTAGTCTCATAAAGTTTTACTTATGGGACAAGTGAAACTATTGTGTTAGTAATTTTACAAACTAAGAATTTAAACTTCTATCACTTTTAGTAATATAATTGAATTGTAGCAAAAGTACATATATTAGTTGTGAACATAAGAAGACTAGACTTAATATTACGAAGATTAATCTGTTTCCTGTCAGGATGTTTTAATTACTACAATAAACATCCGCTGTGTTTCTATCTATAATACCTAGTTTTGGTACAATATAAGACAAGAAAGATTGCTTTTATTATGTTACAATAGGTATTTGCTCTGAGTCAGACATCGCGAAAACATTTTGTTTGGTTAAGACTTTTATAACGTACCTTTATCTTGGCAGGAGCAGTTATCTGACGTTATCTCTGCTAATTACCTTACCAAGTATAAAAAGAAAGGACGACACATTATCTTAACATTTATTAACGAACGAGCTCGTACGAAACACAAGTTCACAAACAATTGTTAAAGTGTAACTTAAACGAATTTCGCGTTCAATGAGAAATTAAGAAAAATCAAAATGAGGATTATATATTTACTTTTACTTGTAAGTACTTACGTTTTACATTATATTTATTTTATATTTTTAGTTATGTTTTACAAGTAAATGCATTTTATCGTTTGCGGAAACAAAAGAGGCCACTTGAACTAAAAGATGTTTAGGTTGTTGCATTTTTAAGTTTGTTTTGTGTGATATTATATTTTCGAGTGTATATATCTACGAGTTTATTTTTAAAAAAGTTCATAGACACACGTTTATAGTTTATAATCACGGGTTCGATTCCAGGGTCGGACCAAATATTTGTATGATCTGCAAATATTTGTTTCGGAATTTGGGTGTTTTCTGTGTATAATATGTATGTATTTACAAAAAAGTAAATATGTATTTAAATTAGTTCTCTAGTACCCATAATAAAAGCTCTGCTTAGTTTGGGACTAGATCGCGTGGTGTGTTAAATGTCCGAAAATATTTATTTATTATCACTACATATTGTAAAACAAAGTCGTCCGCCGCGTATGTCTGTCTGTCTGTTCGTGATAAAATGAAAAGTTTCTGCATGGATTTTTATATGCGGTTTTTACCAATAGACAGATTGATTTTCGAGGAAGGTTTTCGTAAAGATATGTTAAATTTAAGTATATTGGCGAAAACTAACGATATTTGTGGTTTCCATAAAGTACCTGTGTGAAGCCTGAGCAAGTTGCTAGTCTATACAAATAAATAAAATTGGAGTGTCTGTTTGTAATATTAAAATAACCGCTTTTTAATAAATGCATATGTATATATACACGGTACAGGTAACAAAACTAAAGGAAAAAAAAAATTGTCTGTCTGGCTAAAACGATAATGACAGGACTTTCACTGGCAGGTAGCTGATGGTCTGAGGCTTAGGCTACTTTTTTTAGATTAGTTTCGGCTCGCGGCGTTACCCGCGGTATGACAATAACCGCGGGTAACACCGCGGGGCTCAGCTAGTTATACATAAAAATCGAAATATCACGTATTTATATTTATCAGAATGGAGTAGTTACACAATGACCTATGTTCATTGATCGACATATTTCAATATCACTCACATTAAATATTTACAAGTTATTTAATAATCCAAGTTACAGAAAATGATGCATATTTTATTATTTTTACAGATATCCTTAGTGTGCATAGCGAGCGCGAAATATTTACCCGATGAAAACACTTCGAGAAGCTTGCTACGTAGTAAAAGATCAATAGAAGATGAAACAAATGATTCAGAACAAAATGAGAGTAATGAAAGTGATGATGATGGCGATGATGAAGATAATGATTCTTTTGAACTAAAAAAACAAAAAGAAATTGAAAAGCTACAGGTGAAATATGCTGAAGAGCAGCGTAAATTGGAAGCAAAAAGGGAAAAAGAAGAGCGTAAAAGAGAAGAACAATTAGAAAAAGAACAAAGAAGAAGGGAAAAATTTGAAGCTAAAATTAAAGAAGAAGAACGCAAACTTCAAGAGAAGCTAGAAAAGGAACGGCGTAAGCAGCAAGAGAAATTAGCAAAGGAAGAACTTCAAAGAGCAGAAAAAAAAGCTAAGGAAGAACTTAAGCATCAGGAGAAAATACGTAAGCAGATAGAAAAACTAGAAAAGAAAACATTAGAATCAAAAACCAAATCGACAGATTCCACGGAGTCTGAAGAAGATTTAGACTTTGAGGACATTTGGAGAAATTACATTTATCAGAAATATGGTCTAACTGAAAGTAGTACAGATTTGGAAAAAGACGCAGCCATAAATAGGTACATACAACAAGAGTTGAGTTTGAATGCTAATAGTACCAAGAGTGAATATCGTCAAGCAGTCTTACAATTGGTGAATAATAAATTATTAGGAGGTAACTCATCCTCCGGTTTTCATAATTATTTAGTAAGTCATGTGAACGCTGTTCACATACAACAATTACAGACCGATTTAGAAAATAAAATTGCTGAATTAGATAACGATACAGCTTTATTACAAAATATAAGTTTGCCTTGGGCACCTGAAGCAAAACAAGCAATCGGGGAAGAAAAATCTATTCTTACTGCCATTGCTCAATACTTGTCAGATATAGTACCCTCTTGGATTACTGGAGGAAAACCAGCTTTAAATACTAGCGTATCATCACCACCACCCTCTGGCATATCACCTAGTTCCATCTCAAATACAGAATCATCAAATGCTGGCTTAGATCCAAACAGTACCGGGGGTTCTACTTCAGAATCTAACAGTATTGGATCTGTGGATGGTACTGCTACAGTTTCAATTGATTCCGTCAATACTGACGGGGTTGCACCCTTTGATTCTAGTGTCAACGTAAATTCAAATATTAATTTCTCTACAACCTCTTCTAACACAGATTTAAATGAAAATAGCATTGTAAGTCAATCTACGGCGTCTACAGCAGATAGCAATGGATCTTCAATTTCTGGTTCGACTACAGTATGGGGTCCTGCAGATGAATCCACTTCAAATGTAGTAAATACCGTGGCCTCTAACGCTAACGCAAACATAAATTTTTCTGCAAGTTCTTCTAATTCACATGTAAATGAGATTGGTTTGATAGATCAACCTATCATATCCACTGTTGATAGTAATATTTCTGTAGATAATAGTGCTACTTCTATTTCGGGATCCGATTCCACTTCCAACTTGCCTTCTGATAATAGTTCCTCTGTTCCAGCTATCTCCAATGGTTCCCAAGGAACTAACGATAAACTAGTCGAAGGTTCCAATGTTGACGAAACATCTTCAGTTATATCCTCCACTGTTAGCGATGTCTCTTCCCTTGACACATCTGTGACGACTTCAGTTGATTCTCAATCTACTGGATCTAGTGTTTCAATCTCGACTTCTCTTAGTGGTGAGTCATCAACGTCTAATAATAACCCCTCGACCGGCACTGAAGCGTCTTCTAATTCTGTGACTTCTGATGCCGATGCAAATGCGCATATCTCAAACAACAATGGCTCAATTGCAAATTCTGATGTTCAAACGGTTGTTGAAGTTGGAAATAGTGACCATTCCTCTATTAACGTAATTTCTATGAATGTGGGTAATACAGTAAGCACGGATGCTAATAACGTGGCTAATCCTACCCCAATAACAATCGATGTTTCTGTGTCGGAATCTGAACCAACAAAAGTCATCTTATCTGGGCACGCTGTTTCTACTTCGGGATCATCAAATATTCCAATATCTGCTATTGAATCTAATGGTCTTCCATCCCAAACCCATGTCGAAGCAGTTCAGATCACTGAATCTAATGTTCTTCCATCAGAAACCCCTGTAGTGGCAGTGCAAGTTACTGAAGCAAATATTCTTCCAACTGAAACCCCTATAGTGGTAGTGCAAGATACTGAAACTACTGGCATTTCATCTGGAACACCCATCGAGGCAATTCAGGTTACTGAGGCAAATGTTCTTCCATCTCAAAGCCCTGTCGAAGTAATTCAGATATCTGAATCTCATGTTGTTCCATCTCAAACCCCTGTAGTGGCAGTGCAAGTTACTGAAGCTAACGTTCTCCCCTCTGAAACCCCTTTTGAGACAGTTCAGGTCACTGAAGCTAATATTCTTCAATCTGACGCCCCTGTAGTGGCAGTACAAGTTACTGAAGCTAATGGCCTTCCATCTGAAACACCTTTCGAAGTAGTTCAGATCACTGAATCTAATGTTCTTTCATCTGAAACACCTATAATGGCAGTGCAAGTTACTGAAGCTAATGGTATTTCATTTGCAACCCCTGTCGAGGCAGTTCAGGTCACTGTGGATAATGTTCTTCCATCCCAAATCCCTGTGGAAGTAGTTCAGATCTCTGAATCTAATATTCTTCCATCTCAAACCCCTATCGAAGCAGTTAAGATCACTGAATCTAATGCTCTTCCATCTGAGACCCCTGCAGTGGCAGTGCAAGTTACTGATACTAACGTTCTCCCATCTGAAACCCCTATTGAGACAGTTCAGGTTACTGAATCTAATATTCTTCCATCTGAAACCCCTGTCGAAGTAGTTCAGGTCACTGAATCTAATGTCCTGCCACCTGAAACACCTGTAGTGGCAGTCGAAGTTATTGATGCTAACGGTCTTCCATCTGAAACCCCTGTTGAGATAGTTCAGGTCACTGATTCTAATGTTCTTTCATCTGAAACCCCTGTCGCGACAGCTTCGGTTAATGCAAATAAATTAGAAGCTACCGCATTAATCACCGAGGTGAACGTGGCTGAGACGACTGACTCCACTAACGTGCCTCCTACCACTACCGGGCTCTATATAAGTACTGAAATACTTCTTACCAGTCAAGAACCTGCTGCTGAGGTACAAGTAACAGTTACAGAATCTGCCGTTTCTGAAGTAATTGCCAATGAAACATCTGTAGTAAATAATGCTACAGTTATTAAAGATGTCTTAGTTGCCCAACCTGAAGTAGTAGCTAATACCCCCGTCTCAATAGCAGCACAAAGTTATCTATCCGAAAATAAAGTGCCTGTTGCAGGAACTATTATTTCTGAACCAACAGTCGATAGTGCTATTGACTTGAGTGGGGATCTTTCACTCTCTACAGTAAATATTATGATAGTGGAAGGAGAATCAACTACAGTATCATCAGCCAATGTTGTTGATTCTATAACAACAGACCCTTTTCAAACTAATCTTTTAACTGTAGAAACAAACGCTGGTGTAGATCCTGAATTGGCCTCAGTAATTACAGACAGTGTTGCATCAGCTACAGCCACTCCCGCAAATGATGTAACTGTATCGAATGACGTTACGATTGTACCTAAATCAGAAGCGTTGACAAGTAATGCGGGTTTAATTAGCACCGGAGAGATAATTGTTATAACAGAAGTACCACAAGCGGCACAGTATACAAATGCTCCTTTTATTCCCGAAGAAGTAGGTGCTTCCATATTAGAAGTAACACAGCAGTAATAGATTAATAACTACTTTAATTGATGTTAATTAATTTAAGATAAATTAATATATTTTTTGCATTTCAACCTGAGTTTATTATTTGACATAGTCTTATCTATACTTAATATATAAAGCTGAAGAGTTTGTTTGTTTGTTTGATTATTTGTTTGTTTGAACAGGCTAATCTCAGGAACTACTGGTCCGATTTGAAAAATTCTTTCAGCGTTAGATAGCCCATTTATCGAGGAAGGCTATAGGCTATATATCATCAGGCTAAGACCAATAGGAGAGGAGCGCCTATGAAAAATGTTTCAAAAACGGGGGAAAATTATCACGCGACAGGCAATAAGAGACGCAAACGAGGTTGCGTGGGTCTGCTAGTAACATTATATTATAGTGAAACCTTATGATAAATCAATAAAACCTCAAGTTATAATTGAACCTTTATTATCTAATGACTTTCATAATAACAATTTACAAATGTTTGGTTTTATTATAGGTATAATTAATTGGAATGCAAACAGAGGTAATTTCTCACAAACGTTTCTTATGAAAATAATTTTACTAATATATAATTTAAATAAAGTTAACATGTATTTACTAAAACAAAATATGTACAAAAACTAATTAATTAACTATGTCAAATCCAGTATTTGTTGGCAGTATTTGGTGGATTTGGGTAGTTATGTTGTGAAAGAGGGTCAGGCACATTAGGGAACGAATAAGGATCATTCATATATTTGTATTCACTAGATAAACCTGCTAAACTCATATTTAACGAGTTGTGAGATGGACTCCAGTTTGCAGTTGCGGCAGTTGGATCCGATGTGACTTTTGAGTAATCAGCAGGAACTTTAGAGTATTCATTATTTGGTAACGATTTCCCGTAATCTTCTCCAGCAGGCTTTTGAAAAGTGCCCTCTCTTGAATCAATTACATCTTCAGTGTTCAATTTATCATCGCCTTCAGTTTCTTTCGATAAATAATTTATGGGTTTATTATAAATGTCACTATTGGGGTACCTTGCATAATCGTTTCTTGGAATGCCTGTGTCTAGTACTTGACTGTGTGGCGGACCATTCCCCCCAGGAACTAAATGACTGAATGTGGAACTAGAGGTACTAGGAAAAGCAGCGTTTTGGAAGGCTTGATTCAGGTGCTGTGACTGGGCCATAAGTTGATTGTAGTTGGCATATTTTTGATGATGCCAGGATTCTGGATGTTGTGGATGGTGTTGAGATAAAGACGGTATATCTCCAGCAGGGTAGGGACAAGGTATTTGTGGCATCGGTAAAGCTGAATAGCTAGCAATTCCAGGACTTGTATTTGATCCAGTGTGCTTTCTTAGACGAGCTCGTCGATTTGAGAACCACACCTGAAATTAATGTGTTGAAGTGTCGAAAATTAAAAGTATATAAAAGGTGAACAAGAATTATAATTATGACATATATTGTGGAAATAATTACCAAAAAGTGGTATGGTGGTAAGATGTAGATAGATACTTATGAGATTATTGTGTGCTGCTTTATGATATATATGTCCGTCAGAAATTTAGCCTGCAGATACTGTAACATCACCTAACAGGAAAAATTTTTATCTTTTCAAACATTTTACAAAAAAACATTTTCAACTATTTATTAGATGTCCGAAATATTTATTTCAGGATTAAGGCATTGAAATAGTTTTGGTAACGCATATGACCTTTAACTGAATGATGAGGTTCTTTATTCGCCTAGTAACGGATGACTTTTATTTAGGAAATATCGTTCGGCATCCATTCTTGTTACAAACAATCTAAGTTTACAGTTTGGTCCGTTAACTGTAAGGATAGAATTTAATTTGCTCTGATATGATATTAATTGATGTAATATCACAGGAATATATAAAACTTGAAATATTTGAAAATTAAGTTCGGTGTTATTCAGTACTTCTTTTGAAATATGTTTGCGGACAATTTAATTGAAAACATAAAAGTGAAAACTCCACAATGACTGTAGAAGCTAAATGCAAGCGTATGTCTTACAAAATGTTTAAAACTAGTATGTAAAGGAACAAACAACAATATTATCTGAATATGATTTACTTATTATCAAATGTACATCTGAATTTACCTGTATTCTGGCTTCAGTGAGACCCGTTTGCAGAGCTAGTTCTTCCCGAGTATACACATCAGGATACTGCGTACGATGAAAAGCTCTCTCTAATGCATCTAGTTGCTCTCCCGTAAATGTTGTGCGTGATCGACGTTGCTTCCTTTTGAGTGTTAATCCCGGTTCCGAATCAATGTCCGATGAGTCAGAACCTCGGCCTAGGAAAAATACAATGTTATTTTACACATGTTTCAAAGGAGATTGTAGTCGTAGTTTCATAAAAGACTAAAAATATTACGAAATTTCCTTTTATGAAGACATAAAAGGCGAAATAAAATAAATTATATATTGACCTAGTTTAAATATTCGATGAGTTCACGATATGAACAAAAGATACATGGATTATAACAATTGACTGTATTACATAGAAAATACAAAAAATAGCCGTGCACATCACGGTATTTGTACATAATTATTAACTTTATGTATTCTTCTATGTATGTTTTGGTTACTGTATGTTTTGGTATACAATAAACTTTAAGAAAATGTTAAAACTATACATTCATCATCAACCATATAGGTAATTATTTAAGGGAAAATAAGATTTACATAATTTCAATGTGCAACCCTCAATCAATCTGATAATAGGCTCTAAGTGGCATTATTACTAAGTACAATGGTTAATTATTATCAGTATCCGTGTAATGACATCGTTGTCCATTCTTGGTTAGTGTGTCCCTAATTAGATCGTACCTACTAGATTTAACGTTTGTATATTTTACAGTTTTTGCTGAAGGTACAGATAAGTCAATTTAAAACTTATAAATCAGATTGATAGTTTGTATTATAAAATACACTAGTATATACATATTTAATATGCTTATTTTAATGCCAGTAAATACAGGTTATGAATAGACTCATCTAATATGTTTACTAGTAGAAATTGGTAGTTGTTTTAGAGTACAAATTATTAGGGAGATAAATATGATTTAAAGCTTAAAGTTATAGTTAGTAGTTGGAAACTTTTCCGCTTTAAGCTGTGGTTAGAATTTCAATCAGGAACTTGAATAGAGTTTCGACCGCTATTGTATAGTCCAAACATTCCTAATTAATGTCTAGAAAATGATTGAATAGAGCAAGATAAACTGTCACTCCTGAGGGAGTTTTATAATTTATAGGGGATTATATTACTGTAATTTGTCTTCATCTCTTTCTTTAAAACTCATATTATTTATTATCGGAGTGTTTTTGTGTAAACCCACATCATGTTTTAATTCGCCTAAATCAAGAACGGCCAGGGTTGCGGGTCGATCTCATTTATAAATCGGTAGCGGTATCCTACGGAAACAGATTAAAAAACGGCCACAACAATACAAGGCTTTAGCCTTAAGACTGATTTTAAAAAATGCGGCTTATATTAATAGCTTTTTGAAAGAAGTCAAAATTGAATGAGATGAAAAAATAGGGGCTCAGCGTGGCGCGGAATAAGGAACACCCAGCGCGGCGGTTCCTTTGTCGGTCTCTTTGCTGTTTGGTTGACATTTTGGCACCATTCAATATTTTGGTGTCGCGATCTGGATTTATGGCATGTAAGGCGAAAGCACGCGTTTTATGTGACACGCACAGGATTGCATTAGAAGGCAGACACAAAAACTGTCAACTAATAAGTACGAAAATAATTGTACGAACTTTCAACAAACGAAACTTGATTTGTAAAAGATGTCAAATTCATTGAAAAATATATATACGTAGTATGTTCATATTATTTTTAGTAACCCTAAAGAACTTGGGTCGGTTACGGTCTCATTGAACAGCTTGAATGGATCTGCAATCAGTTGGTCTATAATCCAGTACTGTTATAACCATAAATGTGTTTAAATTTTTATTTAGTTTAAGTATATTTAAAATTAAGTTTGTTATAAAAATCACTTTGTTGTATATTATTTCATGTTTGTGACTGAATTTAGAAACCAATGGAAAGTGAAATAATGTAACTGGATTTATTTTAATACAAATACCTTATTTAAAAACTTAAGCGAAAAGTCGGATTTATAGCTTGTAGTGGTGTTCTCTTTTTGTACTAATTTGTTTTCTTTATAATGATGAATCGTGTGTGGAATAATTAAAAGCACGAGTCAAGTTCTCTAAGCACAAAGGCTGCGACAAATAAAAAACAACGCATTGTAATAAAATGATTTACATTGCTCAAATTCTCCGGCTGGCTCGCGAGACAGGGACAGATTTATTTAGTCTTTTTTGTCAGAGTCCTGATCATAACGTATGAGGCTAAATACAAATCAAAATACGAAACGCTCGAATGCGATTTAAAACTTTACGGCGTGGTCGTAAAGTTCATTTTTGATATTTTCATTGTGGAAGAGCAGTAAAGCAAAACTATGAGGGATTTTATGTCCAAAGTAAGGCGAGAGGTTTATGGACGAGTTGTACGTGGGAGAAGGCGAGAGAAACTTTGGCGATTGCCGAAATGTGACCCCGTGAAGAGGCGCGCGCGCCGGCTTCGTTCAAAAGTCATAATTTGGGAGTTGAAAGAGCGGCGGCGGAGGTTTAACACCTTCATAATCTGGGTTCATTAAAACGGTCGGGTCGGCCTTTGTTTCAGCGGGTTGTTTCAATGTTAACAGATGGTCGGATTAGCACGTCTGCGTGTTGTGGGCGTGAGTTGCTTGTTTCTTGCCACACTTTTATTAGCTTCTTCATTTTAAAATAATACCACTAATACTCTCGGATACTTATACACACATCTGTTTAACTTTTCCAGCAATATTTGTAACACAAATATCGGCTAAAGACTTATAAAGCACGTAGCAAACAAATATTTTAGATTGAAAGCGATATTTGCAGTTGTAAATGCAGTTAGTAGAAATAAGTAATTTGAATTGTAAATTCAGAAAAAACTCTTGAAGCATGAGCAAATATATAATTATATAATCTTAACCACCAGATTACATACAAACTGAGCCACGTTTTTTAAGAATATTATAAAAAAATGTCAATAAGGAAATTTTGATCATTTGCATCTGTATTTTTCTTTTAATTATAATATCATCAGCCTATACATATATTAATCTCTCTCTGGTTCTTCTCGTAGACCCTGGTTAGGGTCTCGTGGTAACTTTGCCAGGCTACGGCCTGTTTAAGTAGCATTCCGCGCCGTCTGCAACTACAGGTGGGTTAGGCCCGATGGGCCTTTTGGTAGTTCACGGATCTTAGTATGGGTAGATATATCCCGGTATGGGCGTAACTAGCGAGAGGACCCGCTAATAAAGGGGCTTATCCGGTTTGGTGACCTGTGCTTAGCGAGGTCAAGCTCCTAGAGGTGTAAACCCAAAGAAGCGCCCATCAGCCAGCACTAGGTCGGATGTAGGGAATGGTCCGGTGGGTGTGGAGGATGGTCCGGGGGGCTTACCACGGAGACGAGATTTCGTGGCAGACCATACCACATATATTAATGATATTTGTTCTTATATGATGGATAATACATTTTTTTATCGAATAGGCGGGCAAACGAGAAGTCGTATCGCCTGATGGTAAGCGATTACCGCCGCCCATGGACCTGCATCACCAGAGGCGTCACAAGTGCGTTGCCGGCCTTTGGGGGATGGGGAGGGGACATAGGGGGAGGGGGTTTGGGTTATGGGCCTCCGGAATCCTCACTCACTCGGTGAAACACAGCACAAGCACTATTTCACACCGGTTTTCTGTGAGGCCGTGGTATCACTCCAGTCGAGCCGGCCCATTCATGCCGAAGTGTGGCTCTCCCACGGTAATACATAATATAATTACAATAATTATTGTTTTTATATTCAGCTCAGCTCATTGTTCGTGTTAATTCGAGGGTATGATATTAAACCGTTCATAATTCAAGGTGAATAATAAATCAAATATTAAACAATTAATAAAATGTGATATTTAAGTTTATATTCTAATAACAAATAAATGAGTTGCAATTTTTTTACATTTCATACTTTATTTTATGAAAATATTTGTTTAATACAATTATACAGATTATTAATACCGCGTTTTCCGATTTAGTTTGTAATAACGATAATTGTATAAATTGAAACTAAAGCTTTCAATGACATTATCAACTTGTACTTGTAAAATGATTTGATATCAAATTTGAAAAGCGTTAACATGAGTTAAATATTCATTAGTGTTTTGTGATAAAATAAAATCGCATCATTTAGCGCGAATGTTTAAAATGAACTTTATAAATTAACTTTAGAAGTAGGTACGTATCAACGGAGTATTATAATACACACTAAAGTATTTGTGAGTATTTATAAACTATCCGACAACAATAGTTTTATTAAAATAAATTCTATAAAGTCGTAAAGAGACACTATGATGTAAGCTTGTTAATGCTTATTCAAAAGTACTTTGGTTCATCTTTGTCGGCCGCCTTCGGTCACTTCCGGAGGACTTGATATCTTTCTGGGGGGGCTCTCATTGAATAATGCGATGAGACAAAACTGTCTTCAACACAACGCGTTATAATAAATGCCGACTAAATAATAGTAAGGCCGCGCATGTTAACCTCACGTCCGAAGTTTACATGGACGCACGGAGAAAGTCCGCGTTGATAAGAATAAATCTAATTTTATGCTCTCAATGTACTTTAGAAATGGTGCTTGTCATCATTTTAAACATTCAACTTCCATTTTGTAGATAAATCTTTTGGCAAATTTCCTAATGCAATTTCGTGCACAAATCACAGGTGGTGATTTGAGTTTGTGAAGAGAAATTGTACTAGCGTTTATAGAAGTAAGTAGTTCGATAAGAAGAAGACTGAAATGATCAACATTTGTGTTTTATTATAACTTTTAATCATAGAAAGTAATCAAAAAACAGATTATCATTAAAAGCTCTTGGGATCGTGATAGATTGAATATTCAATTTTTCTGTAGTAAATTTTTTTCCGAAGTTGGGAATTTTCGCTTCCCTTCACTAAGAAAGGCATGTTTGAATATCAGAATTTTATTTACATTGAAGTACTTACTGTTAAGTTAAAGTAGTCATGTAAGCCTAACTTAATAGCTTACGTATATGTGTATAGTGATTGCGTTAGACGTCGCTGTGGAGGTTCGGCGATAATCGACTCTGTGCCTCTACGGCAACCGCGAGACCGCGACATTAGTTGATTCTAACGACCGATGTTATTAAACAAATGCGAGATTTTATCGCCCTCCCGTACTCTTTTGTTTTGCTCTGATGCTACTGTGAAAGCTGATTGCTCAGTCTACATCGTTTGTAGGTAATGTCGCACTTTATTGCAGTACTTACAAATACATGTTTATGTTTTGTGTCTAATTTGTACGAATATTAATGAAATGCGAAAACTTTAATGTAACATGAGTCGGTTAAAGTCAAGTGAAAGTTACATGTTCGTCATAATGTGTATTAGGAGTTCCCTTCCGTCATCATAAAAGTGTTTAATTTACCTATGCTTTGAATGAAGTGTGTGTGTGTGCTTACTAGCGTTTTTAACGACAAAACTAGGAAAAAATACTAATTACAATTAAAATATAAATATAATTTATCCGTGTCATAAATGAAGCATTAAGGTTTTAAATTTCAAAAGACAAAGAGCATCGCAAAATCAAGTAATTGTCGATTCATTACGCCATTCATGCTGGTACCTATTGATGTAAATTAACATACATTTATTTATACAAATTATTGAGCTCTTAATATGCATGAAAATTTATTGATATCATTTTATATAATTTATATGAACAATAAAGAGCATAATTATTTCAACTTATAGTTATTTTTGTCTCGATCATCCCCTAATCAATCATGAATTGCCTCCTTTTATTTGGCAACAATTTATGGCTATTAAGATTGAGATAAGATGAACATAACTAAATACACACATACTCACTGTAATAACAGACTATACATAATTTCAGCTCTAAGAGCTTTTAAAAAAAAAGAAAACTTACACGGCGTTGCAGTCAGAATATATACCTAGAGATGTTGATTACATTTGAATGGGTCATAAATTCGATATTATGGCGTAATTATTACTCTGATTGCATACTCCAACCGTTAAGCAGTTATCGAGAGTCCACCTACTTACCTATCTACTTGTAATAAAATGGTAAATAAAAGTCGTACACTTCACGCTCTTATTTCTTAATAGAGTGAATGCACAATGGTTTATTTTATGACTACTACAGTCCTTAAAACATAGCATGATCTCTGTGATAAATGGCTATGAAATCGAAGAAGTAACTTTGAACAAGCGATTATATATTGTACCACAAATATTTTCATTCTTTACACGCCAGTGTTATCGAAAACGAAGTGCGATACTTTATAAATATTAAAATTCACACCAAAAATGTATTCGGCAAGGCTTTTAAATAACACTGGTGACAAGTGTCACTGAGATCAAGGTGTATTATAAGGACTGTAGGTAGGTATAATGGATGGATGCGGGCTGCCCAAGACCTCCGTTTTGCAATGGACGGTAATACATTGGTAACAAGTATAGAAGCAGTGCAAAAATAAAAAACAAACATGAATATGAATGCAAATGATACCTAACCCGGATTTAAAAATCCATGGGTGAATCAATATTTTGTACGTGATATGTGCTGCTGGATTGATTAGCTGTTCTTTGACATATTTTGATATCGTCTTTGATTGATTGAAGTCTTTTTAAAATGTTTTTTATCGCACTCACATCTCATCGCACTAGGCATTTGAAATATTAAATCAAGTAGCAGAATGAAAACATTTTTGTTTACTTCGCAGTGGTATTAAATATTGTTGCAAACTAGAAGTTGTTCGCTACAAAATAAACACCATACAGAAAATGAGACCGATAAAAAGTTGCGTGAAACTAAAGGCGGACGAGGTGGGCGGCATGACTTTGCACGGGAAATACCGCCGGCGACAGGTACATGCGATACATTCAAACAACAATTAAACTTGGCGACAAAATAGCGCAACAATGACACCACAACCAAAACATGTTACGTGGATTGTTCGTATTTCAGCACTATCGAAAGCGCGGCGGGTGACCGCGGCACGACAAAGTGTCGGTCATCTTTTTCACCCATTTGCCTTCTTTCGCAAACGGACGCCGCCCTTTGAAGCATCGTGAACAAACTTCAATATTTCAAATCGCAACAATGACTTCGTAAGATTTGTGTGCGGAAATTGATTTTTTGAACACTCGTGAGAAAGCTTTGACAGGTTGCGGCTGTTTATGTCGCAAAATAACCTTTTGTGGCGGAGGGGAAGTTGTGCAATGTTCATTGGGACGACTAAGTTTTGATATTTTATCGGAAGTTATAATGTGAACTTTAGAGGCGTATCGAAAAGTTTAGGTTTTATTGTGACTTAAACTTTAGGAGGAAAATAATTTGCTTTTATTTTGTTTTACTGTCAAAGTATATTTCTAATACATATTTGCTCGCGGGAAACCTTTACAAAGTTGTTGGCTCTCGTATTTCTCACAACAAAGTAGTTACATTGCATCAATACAATGCCCTGAAGACAATATCTCAATCAACTTCAAAATACTTTGAACAACTCACCTCCAAGTATGCCATCGATGCTATAATCTTTTTTGCCGTCAGGGTCTCGGGCACCACCGCGGAGTAGTCGCGATATTGAAGATATACTGGGTGGGTCTGACACACCTTCCTGTAATTCGAAAGATGATTTCTTATTGACCCATACCTGATCTATATATAATATGTATATATCCAATATTTCAACAATGCTTTAATATTACATTTATTGGATGACCGAATGAAAGATATTATTCATCTTGAAAAAGAAGTTCAATTACTGCAATGATGTAGTGTTTTTTTCTGAGTTACGCAAAGAATACTACAAATAGCTTTTTGAAAATTGGAAACCTTAAAGTCAACATTTAAGCTTATAGAAGTATCGGCAAAGTGAGTAGTGGCAGACAAAGACGAAATCAAGTAAACACCCATCGACCATTTAAGTGGATATACTAAATTTATTTTTGTATCCCTATAATATGAGAAGATGCAAGCTGTAGCTGACTAGGGAAAATTTAAAAATTAACTTAAGTGATGAGCTTACCTGGCGTTTCTATAAATAAATTCAATTATGCAGATTGATCAGTAGGGCTAGAAAGCAATTTATACAGAAAATCGTGTAGGCTGATTTAATCTCTTAATCCGATAGTTGCTAATAGGAGGTCATTCAAATATTTTTTGTACTATTATGTGGTAAAAAGAAATAAGTAAATTGACAGATTATTTGGTCTGATTCATTTGAATGAGAGTTATTAATTGATTGCCATTGAAAGCGCTCCAAGATATTTTATACGAGAAGGAGCAATGTGCAATCTTTATTTTTAAGCCGCATTGTGTTGTCTAGAATTTTTCAATTTAATGATGATATTTATAAATTTACATATTTGTACTTGTAAGTATCTTATGTCCTGACCTGTATACATATTTATTCTGAATGTAATTTACTTTTTTAATTGGTAAAGAATGTATTATAGTTTTATTCAAATGGAGATATCACGAACATAGGAATAACGCAAAGGTAACAAATAAGCACTTTACCTACATTATCACCAAATGTGTTTATTTATTTATTTTGCCCTGTCCACAAACAGTTGCAAGTTGTTGTGTTTTGCTCCAAAAAATTAATAATAAACTAATTAGAAATACTAAACTACTAGGTACTAAAATAATAATGTGATTTGACATCGGTTCTTTAAGGAGGTTTGTAAAGAACGTGAGAACAAGAACGACTTAAGAAAGTATCCTTAACAAGTTGACTTCAGACGTTCTTAAAGATTTTGAAATCATCGGATCCAAGTAACTATTCATTTGGAAAATAGATTAGGAAATCGATATAAATATACTAAGGTGGTCTGAAAGTTTACGACCTAAACGTGAATATAACAGTGCTCGTTAATAGAAACTAGTGACTGTATTTGAGTATCTTTGCATTATGCATCGCTGGGAGAAGTGTGTAGAGTTATAAGGAGACTATGAAAAAAAACAAATAAGAACAAATTTATTATCGCTGGGTCGGAAACTTTTCAGATTATCCACTCTTACTAAATCGAGTGACTTACTAGATAGCTGAGGATTTACCTTGATGAGTTTTTCTCGTATTTCCCACGAAAATATTCCAGGGTTTTGTCTCTTGAGCTCTTCGATTCTCGCCTCCACTTCTGGTGTAGCAACTCTTGGTTTCGATCCCCCAATGACGCCTGGTCTAATTGAACCCGTCTCCTAGGCGAAAGAGATCGTTTTATTATAAGTTTAATGTAAGGGATTACGTTTCCTTTAGTGAAGGATAATTACACGGAGAATCGTTTCAAGAGGACATATTTGAAGCTTTGATTAAATTGTCATGTCTCGTATGTTTGGTTGCAATATCTTTGTTTATTTTTTATACAATATGGGGCAAACGAACAGACGTATTACCTGATAGTAAGCGATTACCGCTGCCCATGGACACCCGCAACAACAGAGGCGTCACAAGTGCGTTGCCGGCCTTTGGGATATGGGGGAGGGGTTGGGGTATGAGCCTCCCGTATCCTCACTCACTCGATGAAACACAGCGCAAGCGCTGTTTCACACCGGTTTTTTGTGAGGCCGTGGTATCATTCCGGTCAAGTCGGGCCATGCATTCCGAAGCGTGGTTCTCTTACAGTCAAAGTGTGTTATAGTTTAGTTCGTATTTAATGATCATATAATAATAGAGTCTTCAATCTTAATCGAAATTATTTTTCGATGTTTCATTATAATAAATATGGCGGGATAGAATAAATAAGGATTAAAATATTGTATTTAATATTGTTACAAAATAAAGTAACTTTATAGCCTTCCAAATATTTTCGAAGTTTAGAATAAATATTTACTTCAATTATTATGAATGCTATTTAATGAAATAACCTAATTAAAAGACATCGATCAGCTATTGAATTGTTATTAGAAATAAATCCAGTTTAGATAACCTTAGTTCGTAATAAGCAGATTTCAAAAGCTTACCAAAAAACAATTTCAAATGATATTACCACGGTCAAATGTGGTGATATCATTAAAATTTATAGACAAATATGTTATTAGAAACAAAGAGTCATATAAAGCGATTCAAAGATAATCCTATGCTACATTATGTATTTACCTATGTCTGTATTTTACTAACATTAGGTTAAGTTTATTGCTACTAACAAATATAGACCAAATTCAAAATAATTGACATCATTATTATTTTCTATTAAATTTACTATTCCATCTTAATTACATTTTAAATATATATGTAAAAATACATTTAAATATATAAAAAAAGTAGACAACCGACTTTGGGTACAGGGACCAGGCTCCAAAAACAGGGACCTCCTCACAATACGAGCCGTGTCTGATACAGAAGGCAGTCCCTTCTGTATCAGACCTTTGTTCTTGCCTTCTAATATGAACATTTTAATCAACGATCCATAAGCAGATACTACTATAGGAACGATGATCACCGAATTCAAATTCCACATATACATTAGTCTCGTCAGATAAATCAAATATATTGTTTCTCTTTCACGAGATTCTTGGCATGAGGAAAGGCGTTCTAATCGATCTATCACCACAATATCAGGCTTATTGGGGATAAATAGATCGATCCCAATTGAGGATAGCACGATCATTTTTGAGAATTGGGTCGGGCACATACCTGTAGTACCCTCTGAATTAACAAGTTCGTATTTAGGGTAAGTTGTTGGTATACGATCATGGTTATTTGGTTGCGCCTATGCAAATATTGGCCGTTAGCAAGACGAGAGCAACCAGAAGTTACATGCCTAATAGATATGCTAGGATGGTAATAATCCGAACATATATCAATCGTACCATTTTTTAGGATATATTTCCGACAGTTATTCATCATGATAACTTTATACATAATCACATAAACAAAACCTTTGAAAAGAAGAGATCACCATACTGAAGCCAGAATGTTGATGTTTTGAATTTAAAGTTTAACATCGTTCTTTGACCACCCATTATTCCCTGCGATCATTAGTACTAAGTACTACAGATTTGCGCCAGTTCTCTTTAGACAGAGAGAATGGAGTGAATCCGATATTCACTGCAACTACACTGTCATACACTCTCACATTAGTATGAAGATAATATTCTGTAAAATGTAATATCTCGCGATTGCTGATATTTAATAGGCCGCGAGCCCCAAACTTTTGCGATTAATACAATTTCATAACCGATAAATGTAGGTGGTGCATACGGAATGCAGTCAGCAATGTACGAACTCTTCTATCAAGGGCATTTAATTCGGTCTAAGTACACCAAAGGCATACATCAGAACTGGCATGACCCAACAATTAGAGGCTCACAACCTGTTACCCCATTATTAAAATCTTGAAAGTATTTTTTCAGGTGGCCAAAGAAGAGTTCCTGCAAGGTTTCTTTCATGACAAATTCTGGTATTCTTAAGGTCTGTGATATTATTATTATAGATACAAATATATATTAACGAAAATAAATTATTACAATTTAGTTCATATTATATACAGATTTGCTATAGCCGTATATTATACGCTTGCAATAGTTAATAGAGAATATTTGTTAACCAATAGAACAAAATATTTTTTCTGCTTAAGAGAACAATAAAGTTTTAATCAAAAACATAAAATATTTTTCAAAACTTTTGAATATTTCTACTATATTTCTAGAACTATAAGGTTGTGCCAAAGATAAATATGTATTTATACTTGAATAACTAGTTAAGTACACTAAATATATTTCATGTTAATATTTGCAGTAGAAAAATATCTCATCCTTACTTAAATATTATTAATTTGCCAACCAAATAAAATATTACTAAGTTCTCCATTAGAAAAATCAAATGACCGGGGAATGATGATATCTGTTAAGATTCGGAAAAAGTGTTTAAATTACACGGTACACAAAAATTCATTAAGAATGATACCATATTATATTTGTATTTAAATTCAACATTGGTTATGTTACAATCAATTTATTTTGTAGCTAAAATATAGACATGTTATGAAATAAGGTTTTAAATCAAGTGAAATATTAATCGACTGCGATTTACGTAAAAGCTATTTTTGGATTTGTCAATATTTGTTATCGCTTTTCGAACTGCGAATGGAATATACCTACACAATGTTTAAAATAAAATATGCTTAATCATGTTTTTGATGTCGTCGTATTTAGCTAAAATACTATATTTTGTAAGTTATTTACAATCCAAAAAAATAGAAGCCCTATTAGTTCCATTTGCTCAGACAAAGTCTCTCATAATAAAGTAAAAAATAGACATAATGTATATTTATTTACGAACCTAATCTAACAGTACTTTGTTTGTTGTGTAAACATACCATGGACCGTATTCCAATATCTTACTTTCTATCTTATATTATTAAAATGGAAAAACACAGGGTTCTTAATACATGAGAAGAAATGAAAGGAGTTTTCTTAATGTAATACTTATTGGAATGTTCAGATAATGGAAAATAAAATTTTCCAAAGAAATAATATCGAGTAAAGCTGGGTCATGCTGGTACTGGGTATTTAATTAGCATGGTACATATTTTTATTTAATTTTCATTGTTATAATAGATCCTAAAGACATTGATTGGATAACTGTAGTTTATTTTTAGCTAGCTATTGCCCACAGTATTGCTCGCGTGATTATTTATTCGTATTTTTTACTTTAATAATGACGAAGCTCCATAACTCTTTGGGTTAATATATATATAAAGCCTACATTCACAAATAATGTGACTGTATATTAGATTGTACAGTAGATCTAGAGATTACCCCTTACGACCTCACAAAATTTACTTCTTTATAACATTAGTAGAGATGATTTGGAAAAATTAACAATATTTTATGATTGCTTACGCTTCAACATATCTGATGACTGGGAATTAGACCAGCTCCATGTCAGCACCGGGTTAGCTCCGGTAGTAGCTCCGGACCGGGGAGATCCGTAGCTTCTACGCTACTCTAATCTAATTATTTATAATAAATAATATATATATATAAATAATATAAATTAAAAAAAAGCTGGTCTAATTCCCAGTCATAAGATATGTTGAAGCGTAAGCAATCAAAAAAAGTTAGTAATTTCAAACGAGTTCTTTAATAAAAAGCTTTGATGGAATATTACTCTATTTGTGTTACTATTTAACCAACGCATACTTTTGACTTTTTCAGACTAAATACACGATTTTGTTTCTTACAAAACATAAAACGCTACGTTATTAAACAGTATATAAACTTAAAAGTTTTCTGCGGTGACATTCTAGATGTATTTAAGCAGGTAGTAGCTGAGGTCGTTCCCTATACTCGTGGAGCGTAGCGAAACGTTTCCTGAGCGAAACAATCGCCATTATTGTAGTGTTATAGTGTGTATAGGAACGGTGGTGAAAACGAGCCTTCAGGCTCGGCTGGGTAAGAGATCAATGGCAATTGTTTACCGGCTGACCAGTCGATACGCATAAAACATCAGTATCAACACATTTAGATTATATTTACGGGTAAATTTGTATTTTTAGATAGGTCTTACGTTGTAGTATTTAATTATGAATATTATTTCCTATTAGTACTAAGTAGCTAGTAAGCCTGTATGTCAAGTAGCTTTTAATATTTAATGTTTAAAACTTTGTGATTGAAAATATATGGAAGAACTTATTGAAATGTTGAGATAGTCTGTAGAAATGGATTAATGGTACTTGCAAAGTTATTGTCAATGAATAATTTTAATGCTTACTATTAGAAAACATCTATTGATACTAAGTTACTATTATTGTTTCTTTTTATTTTAAAATGTTGGATATTGTCAAGAGAATTATAAGTATATGAAAATGGTCTCAAATTTTATATTGTAGGACATCTGAATATATTCTTGATGCGCTCATAGGTCAGTTGCACTCGGTGATTAGAAACAATCACCGAGGGTAAGCAAAAGCGGCTCGGTCAGTACCTGGATGGATGACCGCTGGTGGCATGATACCATGAGCGTCTCCGTGATTCGGACGTCACGTTAAGCAGTCGGTCCCGGTTGTTATTATAAGATAACAGTCGTGAAGCTTAGTTGGAGACCTCTGGGCGGCTTAAGAACATCCAACGGCAAGATTACGTAGCCACAACATTGTCTTGTCAATCCCGAACCCGCACTAGGCCAGCGTGGGGACATATGGCCTTAACCCTCTCCTGAGAGGAGATCCGAGCCCAGCAGTGGGTTGTCGGTGATGTATTTTTCTGAATTTATGTATCGGGAATTCATGATATATATAATATTATGCACATAAATATACACGTATATAACAATTAACGTTTCGTATTAATAACAATGGTCACGTGAGAGACTGCTATTAAAAGTTATTATTTTATTCAAAGCTTTATTCAAATTAGATAACAATTAAACCTCTGCTTTATGTTTTTGAGGAAGTTATAAGGTAATCAAAGTTAAGTCGTTAGTTATAAAAAAAATATATTTTTGTATCGTAGTTCACAATTTGTTAAAATGAAACTTTAGCCATAGTTTTTAATAGCGTTCCGAATTGAAATCGTTCACTAAATCTAGCTTTTTGTCAACTGTAGCGTATGAAATGATTTTTTTTATGTTTTTGCCGGATCATGTTTTATGAAATACTACTGTTAGTTTTATACAAATTTCTTCGTAAATTGTCACTCACCTGGTATCTATTGAGTATCTTGGATACGCAGCCGTGCGAGACGCGCAACTGTCTGGAGATGACACAGGGCCGCACTCCAGCTGCGGCCATCTCCACGATCTTCAGTCTGATATGGTTTGGCAGAGGACGACCGTTGATGAACAATCCACCCAGTTGGTTGACGCGTCCTTGCCCTATTAGCAATTTTAATTTATAGTTTGACGTCAATTGAAAGCCAATTCCACACATAATCTACTTCAATTATACGGCTAAAGTTATAGTTTGGGAAGTCATAGGTACATGTGTTTTAAAGTCAATATAAAAGTATTTGTAGGACTTTGTTTACAGTTGCTGTAAAATCCAATTTAGGTATATTTTCTCTTAGACATTCCTTAATGTCAGCGGTCAGACTTTTTACTTTTGGTCATGCGACCAAAACTGTATTGTATATTAAAAGGTGTTAAAACTTAAGTTTGATTTGAAGTTAATTAATGCACTTAAGATTCCATGAAAACGATGTTAATTTTGTTATAAATAATATAAAAACTAATATACCCTTACCTACCCACACATCCATACCATTTTGGTGACGTTCCATAATGGTATGAGATTCAGTGCGATTCCATTAAAACAGTAGAACACAACGTCAATATCACTATCAGCGAAACTCGTACATAGTCCCGGCACTAAACTGTCAGCTAGTCCTTTTAAGAAACATCGCGTCAAAATTTATATCACCCAAACTTTAAAACCGTAAAAATGCCACAAAATGATAAATATCTGTTTACATTAAATTAAGCGAGCGAGATCAAAACACATAATTTAAATCGATTATCACCCATTTGTATTTACATAATTAAAACGACGTGTTTAATTAATTCCGATGTCATAAATATTGTATTCGAAATAAATGTTGGTGATGTAGCGACGCGTTCAATGGCAGACGTCAGTTCTATCCAACTATAGTCATGAAGGCTATCTTGCGACGTCGTTTTTTGAATTTGGAAAAAGATCGATAGATCGCGTTATCTTTTTTTAGTGCGCGTGAGTGCAGTTGAGGAGGTTGTGTAGAGAACTGAGAGTGCCTGTGTACGTAAAGACATGCCGCGGGTGGTGGTGTGCGTGTCGGCAGGAGGCACTATTGAGGGCTCGCCTGTCGCTGTGTTGGTGAGTGCATGGTACACTCCCACTGTATAAGTGTGAAGCTGTAGTGGAGCCATGCGGTGGGAGGCAAATTCTGATTTTGTTATGGTAACGCTTCACAAAAATACTTACTTTTACCGGCATCCACTAATGTGAAACTGTATCTTATGTTGAATGCTATTACTTCATAAAAATAAATGTACGTATGTTTAATTATTGTACATAATTTATACTTAAAGTAGAATTTATGGGAATGTCACTCATGTTTTAAAATAAATTTTATTCCTCATTGAAATCAGGTGAAATGTTTGTCACCCGAGCGCGGTACCAAAACAGGCGCTTGCGCAGTTGGAGGGGGCGAGTTCTGCCCATTCACTACATAGTGACAGAAATATACTTGTCCTCTTCTAATAAACTATGCTCGGCATTTGAGTGGTTTTTTATTTCAGTATTGAATATTTAAGTGTAATGCTTCTACTTTCAGTTGGATTAGCTATGATGGACACTGTCAAATGGAATTCATAAGATGAATGTGAAAAGGTTTTAAATATTAATTAAGATGTTCCATTTCTGATATCAATAAAAATGTAGATAGGTATGTATTTTATTCATTATTTTATTATATTTTTTGAAGCTTAATTTAAGCGATTTAGGAAAGTGATGACAGATTAAACTTTTTACACTGGTCATTCAATTTTCCTTGTACACAAACTTTAATGTCTATTAAATATTTACACTATCGTAATTCAAGCCGTCAATCATTCTTTAGAAGTACTTTTTTATGGCGGTTAGGTTACTAGTTATTACTTCTTACTTTGTAAACTTAGATATTGTATTAAATAATTAAGTTTTCCCATTTGATTTTCGTTCATTCAATCATACCTGCTTGTTATATAGTCAGAGAGATACACATACAATTACAGATAATGTATTTTATGTATTACTAGTTGTTGCCCGCGGTTCCGCCGCGTATATAGGTTATCGTTTCAAATAGTAGCCTATGTGTTATTCTGATGGATAAGCTATATCACTGTAAAGTTTCATTCAAATCCGTTCAGTAGTTTTTGCGTGAAAGAGTTACAAACATCCATCCTACCATCCATCTATTCATCCATCCATACTTACATACTTACTTTTGCTATTATAATATTAGTATAGATATAGACATCATGAAACTATCGTTACGAAAACTAAAGTATACTGTTTATAAAATTAAGATGACAAACCATAAACACAGGTATCCTGACAGGAAAGAAATGCTTATAATTTTTTTTTTTTTTATATTTAGACATCACTTTTCAGTTACAAAATTCTGCTTTTTTTCAACTCTTCTTAGAGACTGTTAACTTCTGCTTATTTGTCGTGGGTGGTTTAGAGGCAATCTGTGTTTGTTGTCGTCCGTGAGTCGTAAAGATACGATTATCTGACCTTTTATCGTTTTATTTACGTAAGTTGTGGAAGCCAAACGATGAGACAGGTCACTTGATGGCAAGTGACTACCTACGGACAGCTGCAATTCAAATGAAACAAAGGTGTTGCCGGTCATACACACAATATGACATCTTATCTATTAACTGCCTCGGTGGCGTAGTGGTAGCGTAAACGATTATTGTGCTTGAGGTCTCGGGTTCGATTCCCGGGTCGGATCAAATGTTTGTATGAACTGCAAATATTTGTTTCGGCGTTTGGGTGTTTTCTATGTATAATATGTATGTATTTACAAAAAAGTTTATATGAGATAGCTGATGCAAATAGCATCAGTTGTCTAGTACCGATAGTACAAGCTCTGCTTAGTTTAGGACTAGATGGCGTTGTGTGTTAGATGTCCAAAATATTATTATTATAATAAACCTAGCACCGGGTTTCCCTCAGTCTATCATAGCACTCTGGCCATTACATCACATCAGCTGCCTTTAACAATTCACTGGTGGACATAGGCCTGTTCTGACTAAGAAGAGCTATTACTATTTCCAGACGGGTTGGTATAGAGTTTGTTTCGAGTTTCCTTTTCTTTCTAATGATGTTTTCCTGTGTAGTTTGCTCCCATGGTTAACTGTCATGACACACAGGAGACGGATAAGGGCGGTGATATCGGTGGTATTCTTAATCCGTCACTACACGGATATCAAGCCTTCTTGTCAAGCCTGCTTATTTATACGTATCGAAGTATGGCTTTTCCATAGAAACATTTCAGATACAAAATACTCAATACGGTGTCTATAAACGAGTGTTTATCATGAATCTACGGTTTTATGTGATACAGCGATGATCATTAATAATAAATAGATACTTATAAAATCAAATACTACCACCAAAAAATCGAATAATAACACTGGATGTAAGTGGTTGACTGTGTTGACACCCACATACATAGCGCTCATATAATCTTAATTATTGATATAAGTATCATTAACAACCCATAACGTCCCACTGTTAGGCTCGGGTCTCCTCTCAGGAGAGGGGGCTAAGGCCATACGCCCCCACGCTGGCTAAGTGCGGGTTGTGGACAAGACAACGTTGTGGCTACGTAATTTTGCCATTGGATGTTTTTAAGCCGCCCAAAGGCCTCCAACTAAGATTCACGGTGGTTATCCTTTGATAACAACCGGGACCGACTGCTTTACGTGACCTCCGTATCACGGTGACGTCCTGATATAAGTATAGTATAGTAATTTAAAAACACCTCGAAGCAAATTAATTAGTAAACAAAAAGGTGCCCTCATCAGGCTTTATCATCAGTTAATAGATAAGATTAGTTATTGAGCTCAATTATCCTCTTCCTCTTCTTATACGTGAACTCCGTGAACCTCCTCTTAATATACCTCACAAAAAACTGGTGTGAAATAGCGCTTGCGCTGTGTTTTACCCAGTGAGTTTTTTCTCTTTTATTTATGTTTGGCCCTGTCAAAATGACTCTACACTGCCTGATGGAAAGCATAAGCAGAATCCAAGGGTGGTGGTTACCACACTCATTGCGAATGCATATAATGCAGCATGGTGACCCACACCATGGCGGGCTAATTATGCTTCTGCATCATTGGGCCTTCGGTCTTGCACTCACCAACGAAACACGACAGCACGAACTCAGTCAATTTAAATTATTTTTCTGTGAGTAGTACCGCCCCGGTCGAACCGGCCGGTTCGTGCTGAAATCAGCGTGGCTCTACTACCTCTAATTTATTTGTATTTAGGTCACTTAATCTTTTTTATACAGCGTTTATTACAAAACCGATAAAAAGGCAACAATATATAATGTGTTCTAATGAAGCAATTAAAGGCAAAACTTTATACTCTTCTTATACTTTAAATATCAGAATTAGAAGAATTAGATTATACATTTATTTGCTAATTTTAATGGCTATAAAATCCATTCTTGAATTGCCAATACTGTACTACGTACATTATTCTAAATAGATGAATAAATATTATAAAAGCAGTAAATAAACACATTTTTCTGAAAAAAAAATGGGTTAGGAAATGTGTCAAAGCTCTTGGTTTTATGCGTGAGCATGTTCGATGTGCTTTTACTCGATTTGTTTTCGATGAAATAGAGTGTTTGGTTAAGTTGGTCAATCGAGTGGCGATAGTGTGAATAGAGTTCAGCACTAATTGAAATCTATTAATAGAAAAACCAATTACATTGTATCAATTGCTCAGTAAATATTTAGGAAATCTTTATCCAAATATTTGGTTAGGCTTTGTGAAGCCTCACTAATGGAAGATACGTATTTTATTATTGCCTCTCGATTCTATAATAAATGTAGTAAACTAGCTGAACCCCGCGGTGTCACCCGCGGTTATTGTTGTACCGCGAGTAACGCCGCGGGACAATGTTAGTCTAAATAAAAGTACTCCCTGGATCATCAGCTACCCGCCAGTGAAAGTCCCGTCAAAATCCGTCCAGCCGTTCCAGACATTACCCGGAACAAACAGACAGACAGACAGACAGACGGACAGACAGACAGACGGACAGACAGACAGACAAAAAAATTTTTAACTACATTTTTCATATATGTATCGTGTATACATACATATGCATTGATTAAAAAGCTGTTATTTTAATATTACAAACAGACACTCCAATTTCATTTATTTGTATAGATTAATTACAAAAATAATAAAATTAACATTAGCGTTACCAAAAAGCTGCCTTACTTTGTCTATATTTAGGTAAGTGGGATAATTATTTTTAGTATCTTCCTTGTTTAAATCGTAAATTGTATCCAAAAAACGAGATTTTCTTTTGGTGTTTTAGTTTAATAATAATAATAAATAATAAATATTCCGGACATCTAACACACAACGCCATCTAGTCCCAAGCTAAGCAGAGCTTGTGTTATGGGTACTAGACAACTGATATAATTACATATATACACTTTTTTTTTTGTAAATACATACATATTATACATAGAAAACACCCAAACTTCAAAACAAATATTGGCAGATCATATAAACATTTGGTCCGACCCGGGAATCGAACCCGAGACCTCGCCACCGAGGCAGTCATATTATATTTATTTTACGGCCACCGGGAGACATGTTAATTACTAGCAAGAATAACAATACTGAGAGTCCAGTCTGGAACGTTAACTTTGGATGTTACGTGTTATTTTGTTTCGAATCAAATGAATTTTTACTAAAGTAATATATGAAACTTACAACATTCAAAAAGCTATCAGTAAACAAGCTAAAGTTAAAAATGATAAAATCCCCTACGCAAGCACTTTATCGAGTAATCATACTCCAAAAATGCCTTATATTAATTAGTGAAAGAGCTGATACTCTTTCACTATTGGACTGATATTTTAACCAAACATAGCTAAGAACCATCGCATGGAAACTGAAATAAACCGTATCGAAATTGATCCATCCGTTTGGGAGCTAAGATGCCACAGACACATAGACAGACGGACATTGACGTCATAGTTATAACACCCCTGTTTTTGCGTAGGGGCTTTAAGAAAACTGAAGATAAATCAGTCTATATGTATTTGTGCATGTGCATGTGCATTATTTGATCGTATTCTAATAAACAACAAAATATGAGTATATGAAACGCGAAAGTTATGGTCACTTTACTTGAAGTGATGTGTTCGACTTTTTATTAATTAAATTACTCACAAATTATACTATTAACTTTTACATATTTTTATTAGTTTTTTTTTCTTTTAATCTAGAGGTTAACTCTATAGATAGTATAATAACGTTATGCATTTGGAACGAAGTTCATTATGAGGCCTTGCCGAGGGGTACCCCAAATTTTGGTTTTTTGGAGTTTGGATGTTTTATATGTATAATATGTATGTATTTCCAAAAACAGTATATTTGTATTTATATCAGTTATCTAGTACCCATAATACAAGCTCTCCTTAGCTTGGGACCGGATGACGTTTATGTTAGATGTCCGAAATATTTATTTATATCGTGAACGAAAAAATTTGTATAGCGCCATCTGTAAGTTGTATGTAACAAGTACGTAGTAAATCTGGACAGAATTTGTTTCAGTAGAGATTACTAGGTCTGCCACCTAGTAATCTCTACTACACAAGTGACCAGTTTAGTTTTATTTTTATCGATAAAAAATCATACAAAAAATGTATACCTGAGTAGTTATTTTCTTTATACCTCGCATAGAAATTTTATATATTTTTATAAATCATTTTAAATTAAATAAAGGTGTTAAGACAGTTTTGTGGTTTTTAAAGAGCGTGAACCAAAACTTTAGTGTAGCGCCATCTGTAAGTTGTATGTAACAAGTACGGAGTAACTCTAGTCAGAATTTGTTTCAGTACAGATTACTAGGTAACAGCACAAATAACCAGTTTAGTTATTTTTATTTTTATCGATAAAAAATCATAATAAAAAATAAATTCATAAATTTAAAGTTATTTTCTTTATACCTTGAATAGAACTTGAAATTAATTATTTTTTTGATAAGAAACTTTGTTCCTATCTGGTGTCTCATGACACCACACTTTTTTTATTTTCAAATGTTAAAATAATCATAATGGAGCACCAGAATATACAAAGTAGTTATTCTAATTTTAATGAATAGATTTTATGTAACTTATGTAATGAACTGTACTTTATTTACTCATTAGATTTTATTTTTGATATAAGAGGTTAAACAAACAGACAGATCATCCAATGGTATGCAACTACCATTGTTCATGGACATTCGCAACTTAAACTATCCTCCTTCGATACTGATTTTTTCGAGTATTACTCATGAAATCGAAAGGTCTACTACTTACAATAATTCCCTAACTCGACTACTTTTATCAGTACCTAATTTACAAATAACGACCACAATTATTTTCATAGAAACGGCAACAGTTTCGGTAAACAATAACGTTCGACCGAAGTACTAAATTGTAATTTGTACGGTGTCGGCCTCTAGTAACGATGGAAAATCGAGTTAAATTGCCATAATTAATTCATTCCAAACAAAATCGGCCCCACAGAGTGTCTTCAAAGCACTCAATATTGCAATAAATTTGTAATTTTCACGGCACAGTAATTTGTAACTGTATTATTTCGGTTTTTTCCTCTCTCGTCTGAGTACTCACTGAAAGTTCAGAGGAGAATGTTTTCTCACGCCATTGGAAAGTAAACAGTTTATTAAAACTTTCTTTTTTTAGAATTAAAGATAATTTATTTGCCATGTTATTCGAAGTTATAGTATTCTTATTTCTATTCTTCACTTTATCCCAAATAAAATTAAAACATTTTTCGTTACTGGCGTGCTTGGTTTATTTCAGATTCTTTCACAACGTTCAACGTCGAGTACGTATGTAATCTGTTACTGACATTGATTTTATTGTAACCTTGGGACCATGAGAGAGCCACGTTTCGGCATAAATGGGCTGTGCTAGTTGACCCTTTACGATTCAGGAAAAGATATGAGGAAAAAACTGATGTTAAAATCAAATGAGAACAATCTTTAAAACGGTCAATCGATGCAGAACTGTTTGTATTATTGAGACGTAAAATGCGTGAATCAATAAATATATGTTTATATATTCGAGTTTTCATGATGAACAAACATTCAAAATAATTATTAGTCAAAAAGTAATAGAATTCAAAACATAGTTTTGATCAACATTTGTTCTTAATAATATAGCGTAGGATATCGGAAGTAATTTTGATCGATGCAGCGATCGCTCGTGAGATAAGCGTCTTGTAACACTGGTAGCATCACACTTATCAATGGATTCCACGGAATAAAATGCTATTGTAAACTATCTTTCATTTCCAAATGAACCAGTGAATTCTTACTTTGACGGAAAGTTGTCGCTTTTAACACGTGGCAATAAAAGTTACAATCCTCTGGCAAGTGATGAAAGTTTTTATGCGTCCAAACCTACGTCGGAGGCTATCAATGAAGTCCACTATGGTGTTTATGTTAAGTCATCGCATTTTAATGAACCGTCGATGACATGCTATACGAGTAATAGACTCACGGTGTTATTCTTTTTAGCGCCGAATTTTTTCAATCGGTCTTTTGGGATGTGGAAACAAAAATAAAAAGTGTCCGATCCGATGTTTTTAAAGTTTTTTTTTTTGATGCGCGTTCCTGGGTAGTTGTCCTGTTTCGTTTTATTAGCTTCCTCGTTTTGATTAGTTCGTGCAATCATTAGTCATCATTAGGTTTTGCGAGTAGGTAGTGTGGTTTTTGTCGTGCCTTGTTTAATACTTCATATTTTACTCATAAAGGTCTGCGGAAGTGGTCTGCTGCTATGATATTCAATTTTTATAAGCAAAAAACGTTATGTTTCAAGGTTAGAATATCTATCTCATTTTTTAAGTAATGAGTTTAGACATAGCTGGTGTGATAAGACGAATAATCTGTGTTATGTACAACATAAATATTGTAGATATACTTAGCAAGTAGCTTAAACATTTATTTTACTTCATTGATCAAGTTCAAATAGCCGTGGATTCCAGAACTCCAATGACTATATATCTATTTTGCAGGATTTATTCTTAAGTTCTTATTTTATTATTAAACGTTAAATGTATTTACTTTTTGAAATGCAGTAACTAAATAGCAGGTGTAGTTCCCAAAGTCCATTTCCAATTCATCCACCGGAAACTGTACTATGGGCAGTGAAGCGTCGCAATCTCGTTACCGACCCCCATCTGACCAAACCTGACTCATTTCCTCACGTTTTTACTCAAAAATATTCCATCTTATCTGGAGTAAATGTGTTTTCTCACAGTTACTAAACATTCGTGTAACTATTGGATCATAATAGACAGCATTCTTGGGAACCAATTATTCTTTTAGAATAAAATGTCTACGATGCGTTCAATTAATAGAATTATTTAATCGAATGACGACGATGCGGTCGTTTAGCATTTACTAGTACCTACATATGCATTGATACTATGAATGACAAGGAAAAAAATAATAAAAAGTTCAGGACTGTCTAATATCGATATTTGTTTCAGTGACAGCAGTCGCATATGCGCCACCGAGGCAGTTTATTTAACGTCTTACATGTATGTAACTCTCAATCTATATACATATATATATAAATGAATCGCCGAAATGTATGTACGTGCATAACTTCCGATCGACTGCATCAATTTTTTTTGTTAGGATATAGGTATACAAACCTTGACCTAACAAGCGTTTACAGGAAACAATTTTCGTCAGCGACTGCACCGTCGGAAGCTGAGGCGGGTATAAGTACCAAAAACAAGTTTTTCAGAAATTTTGAAAATATTTACAAATGAAAAATATGGCGGTACGAAGTTCGTCGGGTCAGCTAGTTACTTATAATTTTTAATATTGCTTTTTCTACGATAGCATTCTCACTATCCATATTAGATATATTCCGTATTATCTATAAACATGTTACCGTGAGTTAAAGCTATCGTGAGTGACTAAAAGTCAATATTACAAAATTTTAATGCGAAGCCCTGCGGGCATGCGATAATTTTTGACGCCACACTGGCTAACCGCTTCGGGCAGCGTAACAAAGCTTACGTTAGATTACGTATAGTGTTAAACTTAATTGGTATTGGTGAAGTATAATGTAAAATATAAAATGGTTTTTTGGTTTGGCTATAATAGTAAATCTCTTTGTACATCAGCTTATGACGTTACAAGGTTAATCTAAAACTATTATAAAAGTACGAGTGGCGCTCTTATTGCTCCAAAGCAATATCTTACAGGCAACCATGGGATGAATAAGGAGAGTAGGGATGAAAAAGTATATGGTAGTGTCTGGTGTATTTATTGGTGGAAAGGAAATTAAAGTATAGTTTCCATCTATACAAATAAATAAAATTGGAGTGTCTGTTTGTAATATTAAAAGAACAGCTTTTTGATCAATGCATATGTATGTATACACGATACATATACCGAAAATGTAGTTGAAAAATTTTTTGTCTGTCTGTCTGTCTGTCTGTTTGTTCCGGGTAATCTCTGAAACGGCTGGACGGATTTTGACGGGACTTTCACTGGCAGGTAGCTGATGATCCAGGGAGTAATTTAGGCTACTTTTTTAGACTAACTTTGTCCCGCGGCGTTACTCGCGGTACAACAATAGCCGCGGGTAACACCGCGGGGCTCAGCTAGTATTACATAAAATAGCAACACATAGTGTGAAGGATTAAGTTAATACATACAAATAGATAAATAGATGAGTGAATACCTTGACCCAACTCAGTACCTATAGCAGACCATGGGACGGGTAATATTCCTTTACCAGTCTCTTATGTATTTTCTACCAATCATTGATTATTTGCACTAAGCACTTGCACTAGCACAAATCAAAGTAAATACGAGACTTTAAAGATAGTCAATGTTTTCGTACGTCTTATTGGGATCGGTAAAGAGAAGGAATGTTCGAGAAATTTGGTTATATGTCCTGGCATTTTTAATTTCAAATTCTCTGACGTTCTCAACGAGTTAGGAGGTGAGTCAAGTAGAAAGATAAACCGAGATTTCAGATAGCGTGGAGTAAGTGGATGTAAGTGGTATAAGTAGATATAAGGAGATTAACACCTACACTACATATCGGGCCCAATTTCAAAACACCGCGGTACTTCAGCTGGTGCGGAATTTAATTGTACCAAAGCCAAAAATTAAGTAAAACAAATTAAATTCAAAAACTTTTTTAAAACAAGCTTTTACTGGAATGCTCTAAAAAGAGTAAAATAAAGTTTTCCTTGAAAACTTTTATTATTAACTTGTAATGTCATAATAAAACATATAATACAAAAGCTTGTCGCGAGAATTCAGTACCAGGATTTACTTAGTGTGAAAATTTTAAACATTGATATCAGTCAAATAAAGTTATTGAATATACATTCATATCTACACAGGAAAATCTCGCAACAAGCTTTTGTAAAATATTAATTTTATGCTCCGTGCTTTTTAACTTTTTTACAATGATTCGGTTTATTTTCGATATCTTTATTTTCATTACTGAAAATACTTTCACTCACCACTTTTCATGGTTTATTTCTCGTTTCCTGTTTAGTAGATCCCTGGTTGAATCGAAACTAAGGAAATTGGGTTCAAGGTTATTCGAACAGTATAAAAAAAAATGTATACATCATGTTTTCGCAAAGTTATAGCATTTTAATTTACCCTAGTGCTGGTGGGTAGAAAAAGACCCACCGTGCACTGGCGGCGCTTCGTTGGGGGCGCATTTCGACTCACCGCTGCACCAGAGGGAGGAAGGTTCATGATTTTACATGACGCGGCGGAGGTGTTAAGAATGTAGTTCAGTATTGGTGGAAGAGAAATTACTCTAAACTCAAGAACCAAGGCAGTTCAAGAAATGGATATACTGAATGCTAGATGTGGGGTATGTAGTTCTACAAACTTTAAGAAGACCAAATTTATTTTTACCTCTATTGAGTCATTTTCAGAGATTCATAGAGGTAACTCTATTGAGTCATTTTCATTTTAAATGCTTTCGAAGAATCCTCTTCACGTTTTCATACATATATATAGATATATTTAGAGATATTTTCATTTATCTGTATAAGATGATCAATTCATTTTGGAGTTCTGGTCATCATTTAAATATTGATATCAAAGTCATAAACTACTCCTACACTTGGAACGATTATCTGAGAATCAATTCTCGTAACTAACACTTCTCAACAATTATACCTCACGCTTCGGTTTAATCGCTTGTCAATTGATGTACCTATATTTATCAAGAAAAGTAACTACCTAAAACTCGACTTTATGAGATCAAATCAAAGATCAAATTGACTAAAAATAATATAACTAAATTTTGTCACACAATCTCATTCATCAAATTGTGGGACTAAATTTAGTTACGAGAAATAAATCTTTCGAATACTATTTAAAATGCTTCCTTGAAACTCAAGGAAGCAATATATATTGTATTCACTTTATTTGATTGGCTTTAATTTTAATTTCATACTAAGTCTAAGAGTTTTATTAATTTTATTTCTAACTAGCTTTCAACCAATTCTACAACCGCGTACCGATAAGATTTACTCAATTAATTCGCTATATGATGTCCGAAATATTATTATTATTATTACTATCCTTCAGAAATTTTACTTTTTCCAAGTAAAGTGTGTCGTTATTCATTTAAAACCAATGATTTGTAATGTAAACGAATATTAGTAGCGGACGACTAGATAGCTAGACAGGTTGGCATATGGGCGTTATATTAATGTGTAAGAAACATAATAATAGTTTAAAGGAATGTATGAACACCTGACTGTTACACATTTTTTTCTTACATTTGTAGAAAACAATCTCGTTAATAGGGCAGTAGGTGGGTAATAAATTCAGTATCAATGAGTTCTTGATAAGTGTAAAGTACAGAACAAATATAAAACTTATTAGATATTTTATGTTTTATTTATCGCCGTTTTACTACTAATATTTACAGAAACGATTAGTAAAGAAGCTATTTAATACTGGTATAAAAAAACAGAGTGTTAATAGTTTATCGATTATTTCTTGTATGACTTTTACGATGTATAGTAAAGTGATAATGTGGCATAGGCCAAGAATAGGAAATTGTAAGTGAGAGTAAAAACACCGAAGTTTATAGATGCTGGTTCAGTGTTCCCTGACCACTAATTGTCACATTTACAAGCACATTTATATCAAAATTATTTTTATTTCTTTTCGAACATTTTTGATAGTTTTCACTAGTTGATAATAATAGTCATTTTGGCAGGGCCAAACATAAAAAAAAAAAATAATAATAAATATCTAGGAGAGGTACAATTGCCTAACTTAAAGAGTACAGTGCTTGTATACGGTTACTTTAACCGGTATAACGATAATATTATTTTAGTTATCCTCAAATAGCAGTGTTACAGCCATTTTACACTGCAAGTGTACTCGTAGATATGTGAGAAGCTAGTGTCTGTGATAGACATGGAATACCTGTGTTAAAAATAACCAGGTCTTATGTTAGCATCATAAAAGGGGATAGTTACACACACAAATCAAATTTGACTATAATTCTCAAAAAAACAAGTGTAAAAGACTTCATCGCCATCATCAGCCTATCACAGTCCACTGCTGGACATAGGCGTCTCCAATTATTATTAATACGCCACTTGATTCAAACCTCGGCTTCTCGCATCCAGTTCCTGCCAGCCGTCTTGAGCAGATCATCTCTCCACCTGACATGTGGACGTCCTACACTACGTTTGACGAGACGCGGTCTCCAGTCAAGAACCGGTAAAGATTTAAAGAAAAGAAAAGATTTAATACATTTTTAAATCTTAATATATATATATATATATATTTCGTTTATTATTGGCATCTTTATTTTGTTCGTACTTACGTTTTAACATCACCAAGGCATAAATTATGGTTGTACCCATTTTTAATATTTTAATAGTTCATCTGACATCTGACAAGGTCGTAAAAAAGTAAGACATTTTAGAAATAAATTGTGTCAACAATAAAGCTAAAAGTATAAACGCCTCAAGAATGTTTCATCGCTTGACATTATTTGTCATAAAAAGTTCGAGTTTTTACGTCACTCGTCCCAGGAATTTCTAATTTCCGGTCAAGTTTAATTGTTACATTTCTTAGAAACATTGTGATCGACATTTTTTATTAAAGGTGATAATAATTTTATAAGTAGGTTATGTAAGGACTAAAAGGAAGTGTTGTCCTGTAATGTCTAAATTGATTATATATCCTATATTTTTTTCATCCCACCACCTCGGAAAGAGTATTTTTGCACTTCGATATCTGACTGCAAAAACCGTTTTTATCCGCTAGAGGATAAAGTAAATTGAATTCAGAACATCGTGTGCACTAAGTTTGTGAATTCAAAACATCATTAAACCTATTTACTTCTTCCTCCATGGTGCCGAATTTATCACACGACCTTTTTTAGTTTGTTTAAATCTCAAACTGGGAACCTTCTTGCTATGCCTTTTTTATTTGCTTTGCCGCGTCATTTTCTTTTCACGTCATTTAGTCATTTCCTCGCTGAGGTGGGATAAAAAGTCACGTGTTGCACTCGAGTCGTGCTCTTTTGATTCCCTCGCTAACGCTCAGGATTCTAATTTTAGAATCCTTTGCTTGCTTGGTCATAAAATTGAGCACGCGTTTACAAAGCAACTTTGCACTCTTGTATAACAAATAACTATTTCTTTACTCTTCATTCGTCTTTTACTTTACGCTGGAAAAAACTTATGTTTCTGGTGGTACGTTGGTTGGTTTGTGAATACATATTTGTCAATTAATCCTGAATGCTTGACAAATGATCACAAGATTGAGCAAAACCTAGTGGTAAATAGAGATTGTATAGTAGATAGTATAGTATATATAATTAATTAATAATATAACATAATATTTTTTTCACTCTTAACATGTGACTTTAGCTTTTTAATTTTAAAAGGCTTTCCATTCTGTTGTTACAAAGAAGTTAAACTAAACTCAAATTTATTAGTCCTTCTAAACATCGTTTCATATTCTAAAAACGTTCAACCGAACTTTTAGTGTGACAGAACGAAAATTTAATAACGCACTACTTTTTTAATTACACTCTAGATAACAAAGGAAATTACTTATAAATGGGACTTAGAATAACACAATTTATTGATATATTGAAGTTTGCAGTTTCTATTTCTTATACTAGAAGTACCGTACTCAACAAACTTATTTCGTTAAGCTCCGCGACCAGAATCTTGAGCATTGGTGACAATTATCCTCTTATCTATAATACATCTATACAAATAAATAAAATTGGAGTGTGTGTTTGTAATATTAAAATGACCACTTTTTACTAAATGCATATGTATGTATACACGGTACATATAGCAAAAATGTATTTAAAAAAATCTTTATCTGTCTGTCTGTTTGTTCCGGGTAGTCTCTGGAACGGCTGGACCGATTTAAACGGAATTTTCACTGGCAGGTAGCTGATCCAGGGAGTAACTTAGACTACTTCTTTTTAGACTAACTTTGGCCCGCGGCGTTACTCGCGGTACGACAATAACCGCGGGTAACACCGTGGGGTTTAGTTATTATTAATAGATTTCAATAACTGTAAAAACTAACTTAGTAAATATCTTCTTGTATGTGATGAACTGTATACTCATACTTGTACTACATACTTCTTTGCTTACGAAAACTAGCGATGTACATTTATAATTCTGATACTTAATAACAGATGTGGTGTGATGTACTGTTAGATATACGAGAGTACGCACGTATATGTTTGATTGTAATAATATGTTTGTACATGTATAAAAAGTGCTTTATCAGTCGGTCCATCCTTTGTTAAATAAATTAGTTTCGGTGTCTACCAAATTACGCCTCCAACCTATCTATATGTATAGCGCATTGGATCTTGGCAGGAAAATATGCTCTACCTATTATTATACTTTGAATAAATTAACATACTTGAGAGTCTGTAACAAAACGGGAGTTGAAACAATAGCAGATCATCATACATCACTGAAAAAGGCTTTTAGGAACACTAGTAGCCGAATACATACTATTTGTTTTCATTGATTTATTCATGGTCAGGCTGTGGATACAAGGCGCCGACAAAGACGGTCCTTTTGAAATACTAACTTTTTCGAATTGGTAATGAGAGTTTGTGTAAAACGTTACAAATAACAAGTCACGTACTGCCTACCTAAAGTGAAACTGAATAATTGTTTTAACGGGATAGAAAAACTTGGAAAACAAATACCTCTCGGGATGCCACGACTTCATTATACGTCGATCTACACGTGGATAGGTATTTAGATGTTTGAATAATAACTATTGTTTATTTAAGTTTCTTCTCATATAAAATTTATCAGTGCATTCTGTGATAAGGCTGCATGTGATAAATTGCCTGTTTCATAAGGCGTTCATTAGAAGCGTGCAAAATGCACTCCGTTGCGCAGCGATAACTTCACCGATAACGGTTTTATTGCCTCAAAATATTACCTATTTGCGTATCTAAAGTCGTTTTTTGTTTTCAAAATATCACAGTGACAATAAAGAGACGAAGAAAATTTATAGTTTTGTTATTTTTATTTTTCTACTCATAATATTAAACCTGAAAGATTTGATTTATATTTTTGTTCCGATTACTTAAAGCCAGAGTTGGATTCGTAAAAATGGTCTTAAAGATGTTAATTTGATATTAAATCGTAATAGAGCTTATTTCCTAGCGTTCTGTCACGTAGTCTACATAGATCCATCTCGGAACCAGTCAAGCCTCAACGACATTGTAGTGCAAAGAATCGATGTAAAACTCAGAGCAATCATGTTATTTATAGACCTCATATCGTATTTCTTCACTAAATTATCAGTATAATAAAAGTTCCATGAACCCACATATATTATTTTTGTTCAATCCTTAAGTTTGAAACAAGATGTAATTTAACAACTCAATCTGCATATATAATTAATATTTGACTTTCCTTATATTCCAAAATGATTAGCTATAAACATTTACGACAAATGGCTGTACAGAAAATAACGACATGCAATTAATGTTCAGGAGGTATTGGCCCCTCGATGTCGATCCCACACAATGACGAAGATTGCAGCTGACTTGCATTGCCGCATGTTATTCACTTCTTTAATTAACTATCAAACCGGAGGCACTCTCGATTATAAGACGCGGCTACCCGGCTTTGTGCCTGCTGTGCTTACCTGCCACTGAACTCTACACTAAACAACGCTAACACAGACGAAAACTGACTTTATAGAAAAGGAATAAGGTAACTCGAACAATTTTCGAGATCACTGGCGACTGGATGTCTCGACTTTGATATTGTTTTTTGTATGTGGATATTAGGAGTTGGTTGTATGAGCATGATCATTAAAATCAGATTTGAATGTGTAAAACGTTATAGTGTAGTTTGTCATTTAAGTGCCTACATCCTCTCGCTTTTTAACATTGCAGATGGTTGTGTACAATTAGCCCAATAAAATATTTGCAACGTTTAAAGCACGTTATTTTATGGTTTGATGTGATGATCTTATAATTGGTTGATGTGAGATGCTAGTTACGTTGTAGTAGATAAACTTTTGTACGTATTAACTTGTTGACTGCTAGTAACTTGATGAATAGTAATAAAAACTGCACAGTACACATAGGAATACCTAATAAAAATTAGGCTCAGCCTTTGCAGTGGAAATCTGACTACTTATAAAGATATACATATAAGAAACGGTCAAATGCAATAATAATGACATAAAGCATATTGTCCACAAATAATTCAATCCACAATTAATTTGATAATTTCAATTAAACGTCCAAAATTATCTCTGTTCATAAATAAAATAAAGTGGAATACTCACATACTATTATTTATTAGCGTTGACACATATATCTATATGTTTTGAGTTATACCTTTAAGTATTAAGAGATCCATTAAAAATTTGTTATTGACTGATGAAAAATTTTGCTAAAAATCATTCTTTTCATTCTCAACATCTTAAAAAGATTTATAACAAGTAGGTACTTACAAAGATTTGCGAATGTTAAAATAAATTGCTTATTTTAAGCTTGTCAAAAATGTCTTTTTTTATGTAAGAATTTCTAAAGAAGGTTCTAAGGAGACTTTTATTTATTACCTTAATTGACCTTCTATTGAAATTACTAAATATATTTTTAATGAATACCTCTCATATTTTTTAGCACAAATTTTGCTTAAAACAATTTACATATTTCATGTCGTACGTAATGTATGTCCGTCATACATTATATATATGTAAGTGGTATAGACTATATTATTGACTTACGAAATAATATTTAACACTATTTTGATGTTCTTGATAATAATAAATTTACTGGTATACATTCTTAAAGGAAAAAGTATAGGAATTTACCAGCAAGATGCCTAATAATAACAAAAAGTATTGGTATTAAATATCATATATCGAAATAAACAAGACACGTATTCCGATATCGTCGGTCACAAGAAGCACGAATCCGAGATCGACATACCTACCATGGCTAATGTATATTAAATATGAGTGGGCAATGTGGGCATTACTACATAGTATTCAGGTTAAAAACAGTGCAAAAACAGAATGGAATTGCCATTATAGCTTTATAACTCAATCAGTGAACGTCCTGGCGGCAGAGCTCGATAGGAATTTTATACTTTTTCATCCATTATCTGCATTCCTCCCCTGACAGATATGTCGTCTCGAAACAGACACTTTGACAAGTGAACGCTTTAGAAAACAGAGAAAATTGAACGCTACGATGAAAATTCTTGACATTCTTATATACAGCCTAATTGCTATTACCACCTCGTTTATTTCTGTCTTATAGAAAATTATTTTTTAAGGAATTTGTATTGAGTGAAGAATGAACATGTAACTATTTGTGTCCAAGCAAATAAGATTAAAAATGATGTAAAAGACAGCTCCCGCATTAAGAATATACATTCTGTATCGCGGAGGGCTTTACGACATGTATGAAACGGACACACGGCAAACGGCGTAGTGGCTTAAGCGTTTCACTTGCCGCTGTTTACTGTGCAGAGTATTCTGAGTTCAATTCCCACAAGAATAAAAAATAAATTAAAAAAACTTTTAAAAACAAGCTTTTAGTGGAATTCACTAAAAAGAAAAAATAAAAGAATCAAACGAGTCCAAACTCGATGGTGTTGCGATGTTTCTTTACAGAGTTCGTATGGCCACCTTCCAGCTCCAGCATCAGATCAGCTCCATGTCAAGAAATCTGCTTCAAAGTTGAGTGCAAGATTCCACCCTAACATACATACATACATTGCAAGTTAATAAAAAGCCTATAAAAATCCACCAAAAATTGCTGTTCTGGTGCATAAAGAACACCCAGCCTGATTGTTTTTTGTATCCCCGAGATACAGAATAGGTAATATACGTAGTAAGGGAGTGATGTCTTTAAAACCTACATAATAAGTATAGTATATAAGGTTACCTACTAAAAAGGTATTCTGTATAACAATATATTTTAAGTAAGTACCCTCTATACGACTTTAAGTATTATACAATGTAGGTGTATAATAATAAAGGCGTGAAGAACGCATCGTATTAAAAGTCACAACAAACAACACGTCATTCCCAAAGGTGTTATTGGTGAACTACGTTGAGATCTTACGACGAGATTTTAAAGACATCAATCCTAAAGAAAAAAATTGTCATATAGCAAATTTCGGTCTTCAACTCCATGACAACACTAATCATTATTTCTTTGTTCTGTCTTTAAATCTGTCCACTTCCTTTTTTTTATGGCTGTTAAACCTCTGTCACCCTTTCGATGTTTATTATGTACTAGTAACGCGCCCCGGCTTCGCACGGGTTCTTTTTCGGAGAATATAGCCTAGCTCTGAGAAGATGGGCGGCTTAAAAAATATCGGTATATTTTAGCAAATTATAAAAAAAAATACAAATTGTATACGAAAACATTCCTGAAGAATACTTTATCTATTACTAAAAACTGCAAAAAAATCCGTGACAACAACAACAAAAAACAGACAGACAGACGCGGCGGAGAACTTTGTTTCAGAAAATGTAGTGATAACAGAAACAGCATTTAGAGTCAAATGGCCAATGTTTTCTTATTATTACTTTTTTTCATAAGTGTCCAATCCCAAGGGTAAAAAGCCGATGTGCTCAACAGTGATATAGCAACATTACACCTAGGTTGTACAATTAACTAAAGTATAAGACCAGACACTTATCAAAATATCAAGTTAAAAAGGTAACCAAAATATAGTTCTAACTTTTGACGAACTTCCAATACATGTATGTAATACAGACTGCTAATAACATTAAATATATATTCTCACTATTGTGCATATTATTGTACATAGACACACTCATATAAATACTGTAGCTACACACACACGCACACACAAACATACCACCATGCTGCATTGTTGCATTCGCAATGAGTATGGTGATCAAACCTCTTGGATTCTGCTTGCTTTCCATCAGGCAGAGTAGAGTCATTTTGATGGGCTCATACATAAAAAAGCACACGCAAAATTAACAGATCAATTAATATGTAAACTGTGTTTCAGGTATGTTCCATTTTTAATCATTTATTGTATAATTATTTTTTGGGAAGGTACTGATTCCCGACATACAGCTCACGCTAGTTTTTGAATCAGGGCTTGCACTTGCAGTGTATCTATATTTTGTTACAATATATTTATTATTATTATTATTTATAATAGAAAGAAGAAACTGTTCTTAATTACAGGTTATATTTATAAAAATAATAACTTGATACAACTTGCACTCGATCTCAAACTAGACAGCATGTACTATAGTAACTAAGCTATGGAAATATACTTAAACTCATATTTTATCCATATTATGAGCATATATTTTATAAATAATAATTCACCCAGACGCAGAAAAAATGGGAACCCACGATCACTAGCTTAGCGGTAAGAATTAGCCAACCTCTAAACCAACACACCAGACTTATACATGCAGCCTAAACTCTAGATCAAGCATTTTTTAGGAAATATATTAAAAACACAAACGAAAGTGTTAAAAAAAAAACTTGTACAATGCATGTATGTCTTTATCTATACCGCACATAATGCATCTTAAAGAACAAATAAATAATGACGATCAGAACTCATATGTAATTAATCATACGAGCTTCTGCATTTCTCCGTGATTACCATTGTGTTTCTCTCAATGGAGAGACGTAGTGACGAGACCAGCTCCCGATTTAATTTCGAATCACAATCATTCTGCTTTCTTCATTTTTTTCACTGCACTCAATTTAATGAATGCTTTAGTTTAGTTTAATGGAGAGAACCCAATGGTAGCTTATATAATAAACTTTAGTAATGAAGTTTCAAATAGCTTTTTGCACACGAATACTATCATTACGTAATTTAATTCATTCTGAATGCTTCCTTAATTAGACTGCTTTATATCGCATTTTAAAAAGAGAACTGATTTTATGTCTCATTTCTCATTATCGTATGAACAACACATCATTGCAAATTTTATCAGATGTGGCAAAAAGTTCTCTGGGTGAAAAAAGATTTACAGAAGCATGTAATGGGCATACGTGTATGCTGAGACAGTTTTGACGGCGTTGGTAATGATGGACGGTCATTATTATGTCAATGACATCATTTGTTTCTGTAGTTCATTTTATTGTGGTTCATGTTAAAAAACCTTACGCTAATCTCTTTTGTGTTTGACTTCTGCTAATAGAAGGACTTCAATACTGATTTAGGAGTGGTTACATATTTACATTTAATATGTTAAATAATATGCTAAACGTATTGAATGTAATGTCTTTTTCGAAATAAGGCCGAATACCGTTTCTATATTAAATTATAAAATTGAAGAAACTTTTTGAGGCACTGAATTATTTGCTGCTTAGTTTAATGAAAAGAAAAAAAAAAGTTTTATTTTTAATTATACGGTTCACAATACAGCGATGCACACAGTGATAGATAAGGTTGATTTCATCAGTAAACTACAAGTGAAGCATTAGATTCGTCCAATTTCAGATCAGTTACTCGGCTTTGCTGCATCATCGGTGATCTAATCATGTATCAGTGGAGATTAAAACAGGCCTGGCGGATCGCATCAAAGGCGGTATCACACTGTTATTTTGACTGATTGATCTCCTTCAACAAAAAAAGGTTGCATCGCTACCGAGATCGACAGTAGCCGAGAAAAAACAAATTAGTTGGCTAAACCTTTTCATAAAGCATTGTTATTATCACCATGTACCCGGTGCTGGACCACAACGTGTAGCTTATCGAAAATGTGTACTCTTATTATGTGTTCTATTTAAGGTTCAGAATTCGTTTGTGATCGATTTTACGATGGTATACGATCGGTCCGGCTCGCACGTAATCGCGCTTGTCGAAAGGCGAAAATCATGCTGCGTTTGCGACCTTGCATTGGTTACAAAAAACGCGATATATTTTTTGGAGAAATGTTTTTCGGTGTCAGATGTAGCGGCTCTCGAGCTTTGATTGTTGAGATTCTCATATTTAGTTTTAATTGGTGGCTTTATCGAGTTTACATTTTACGGTCGAAGTCGATGAGAGGTTAATAAGCGGCACTTTGAAAGGTATCTTCGTTTTTTAGAGTTCCGCGTTAATAGGTAGGTAATAGAAATATGACTGTCTGCGTCATCGTTTAGATTTTATTAGGGTTAAGCGCGATTATAATATAATGATCATCTCCGAGAAAAATTGCTATTAATTTTTCAAAACGATTGACTATCATTCAAGTTTCGTATTTATAACTTTTGTTTTGCAAGATTTTGATGCCGACCTCGTGTAAGATAATTATAAAGTCAACACTCGGCATAGTAACAAAGAGAGAGACATCAATTAACAGACTCTCATGACTCTGCGATAGGAATGTTATAACAATTCTTTACGGAACCGTTCATGGAAAATAAATGTAATATGCTGTGCCCAATTTTTTATTGTTTAGGCAATAGTCGATATTGATTTCGGGTCTTTGATTCCGACGTATTATTGCTTGTTTTATTGGTACCTGGGAACATCGTAATTAACCATATCGGGCCTTTTTCTCATCTTTCTGGATCCTTTCGTGTCTACGGACAATAATAATTTGATGCTCACCTTGAAAGGCGTACGCGCCGAAAATTGGTCTCATATTGCTCATCGAAGACGTAGTTCCTGTTGTGTAATCCATTTTAATGTTTATAATTACAATGCAGTGTTCATTCACTTCACCATGATCTCGCACAGTTCGATTGTTATTTTGAAGATATGACTTCGTATCACCATCACTATGTCATTCTATAGATATACATAATACATGTTTCCTTGTACGTGACTTAAATATACACAACACTTTACGGTGCTATTTATTTTAATACTGAAACTTTTATGGGACACTTTGAACACTGACTATGTTTGAATATTGCACGAAGGTTCTGACCGATTCTGACCATATTTTAGCAGCAAATGTTAGAAGGTTCAATGTGTGTGACATAAGTGAATCAATTACAAAGCCGATGGCGGCGGGTGCATTATCTTTCGGACCCTACTCATGGCGTATTACAATAGTATTTCGCTCCACCTCTTTGCTCCCCTACCACTTTTTATTTACTGGTAATAATAGTAAATCACAAGGAACAGTCGCGTATGTGTTACTACGTCAAAGGGAACACATAAAAAGGGTGTAAATTTATGTATAAATGCTTTATAGTTGTTCAGTATGTTAATGACGTTTGTATGTATGTTTTAAAGAAATAAATATTTGTTTGAAAATATATTTTCTCACGTATTGCTCTTTGTTAGAAATCTTCATTGCCTGCTTTCAATTATGGCTTTTAATGTATTGCCGTAAAGTGTTATCTAATTGTTGGAATGAATTGAAGGTAAACAAATAGTAATCTCGTGTTTACTGCAGCAGGAAAACAAGTCATAATTGGTAAGTGTCCATAAAGTTTGCCATTTCTGTAAAGAATCGTTGCTTTTTTTTCAGATACCTACATTAAAATTAAATTAAGTAGGTTCGTTGTATTTCTTATCATTTCATTATACTAGACATTCTACTGTCTGACGGCCGGATGACATAGTGGTTTCTCTAACGGACGCGAGTTCAATTCATTCATAAGTCGAGAATTTGAGTGCATGAACTTATGTCTGACTGGGTCTGGGTGTTTTTATGTATAATATATACTTATTTACAAAATAGGTACCTGTATAAAGTATTTCTTTAGGCTATCTGGTACTCATAGTACAAGGCTGTGAGTACAGAGCCTTGTTAACGGTTCTAGTTACTCTACACTGACTGATTCAACATATTCTTAGTCTACCGGTTGTCCAGCCAATGTATTCAGTAAGCAGTAGGGAGCAGAATTGAAGACGACTTTTTTATGATAGAAGCTGCCAAAATTACTCTATTCTTGCTGATGGTAAGCACGACCAGAATCCAAGAGTGGAGGTCAACATTCTTATTGAGCAAACAGACAAAGCAGTATGGTGACCCACACTATGATGGCCTTTGTTTTGAATTTGGTTTAATTTTACAGGAAATTCGTTCAGTGCTTGAGATACAGAAGTATCAACGAAGTTCACTTAAAAACTTTAATTAAATAACTAACATGTCAAAACTTGAAACAAAATTAGAATGTTACGGCTTCAAGTGACGCTTACCATCATTCAAGACATTTTCAATTTTATCTCTATGTAGGTATCTACGTAAAAATAATTCCTATTAACGCCTAAATATACGTTTCAGCTCCAGCTAAGTTCTTTAGCATTCTATGACATAGATATTAATTATTTTATTGGTTTAGTATAATTTGATGTTACACCATCCGTCATGTCCTATTCATGGTAACAGAGATTTTAGTTTCGTAGCCAAGTTCATCCGCTATATCGATATTTAGCGTTGTAGCTGCAGCTGCCAGCACAATGTCGATAAAAAGCCGTCATGCAAATTATCGACTATTGTCCCGCTATATTGTGCGTCCCGCGTTCAGAACGCATGCGACTGTCCTGTAGACGCTGTGTACGATTCGATTCGCGTTTCATTTTTTGGGGAATCTCTGCATTTTGAAAAGCCAGCTGTAAAACTACATAATGTAATGTTTTAGATTAAAATGGTTTAAATTTTTGAATTGATATTATGAAGCATTCAATAAAAAAAATGTTCTAGTTAAAAATTGGAGTAAGTGTACACGACGATTTGTTGAATAGTTTTTGTAACTTACGTGATATCGTATCAAATAAGAGCAAATAAAAGCGGCCAAATGCGAGTTGGACTCGTCCATGAACGGTTCCCTAGCAGCAAGTAACATAATATTTTTTTTTTAAATTTTATATTTGAGTTGATTCAATGAAAGGTAAATTGCGATTTACGATTTAGGACGTATTAAAAAAAACTACTTACTAGATTCAAACTAATTTTCACTGGAAGTTTACATATATCATATACTAGCTGACCCACGCAACCACATTTGCGTCTACTATTGCCAGTAGCGTGATAATTTTCCCCCGTTTTTGAAACATTCTCCATTGGTGCTCCGCTCCTATTGTTCTTAGGTCTGATGATACATAGGTTATAGTCTTCCTCGATAAAAGTACTATACTACACTGAAATTTTTTTTTAAATCGGACCAGCTGTTTCTGAGATTAGTACGTTCGAATATTAAGTATAGATTATTATAAGTATAGATATTCTTTTAACCGACTTAAAAAAAAGGAGGAGGTTTCTCAATTCGACCGTATATATATATATTATGTGTCGAACACACATAGAAAAAATATGTATAGGGATAACGTCATTTATGAACCGATTTTGATGATTCTTTTTTTAATGGAAAGGAGATATCCCAACGGTTGCACTATGATAAGGACATTAAGATCTAATTATGGCATCCAAGAGAAATCAAGCCAAACCTTGAAGTCGGTTTTATTTTTGTTAAAATTTAAAATATGAAGTACGAAAGCATTAATCACATTTTAAAGGTGTCTTCATTACTTATTTAGTTTTATCATTCTCTTATTTTAGAAGTTACAGGGGGGAGGGACACTCATTTTACCACTTTGGAAGTGTCTCTCGTGCAAATTATTCTGTTTGAAAAAAAGATATTAGAAACCTCAATATCATTTTTGAAGACCTATACATAGATATATACAGGTCTTTAAAATGTCTCCACGTATGGATTTGATGAAAAAAAAAAATATGTTTAAGTTTCAGTCTAAGTATGGGGACTTCCAAAATTTATTGTTTTTATTTTCTATTTTTGTGTGAAAATCTTAATGCGGTTCACAAAATATATCAACTTACCAAGTTTCAAGATTATAGTTCTTATAGTTTCGGAAAAAAGTAGCTGTGACATACGAACGGACAGAGATACAGACAGACATGACGAATCCATAAAGGTTCCGTTTTTTGCCATTATGCTACGGAACCCCAAAAGTATTAAGATTTAAGATCAAATAATATTTGATATAAAAATACTAATTCCCATTCAAAGAATAATCACTTGGTAACTTAAATTGTAATCAAAATTCAAAGAATTATTTGTTGAATTCCTGTGTACCTACCCCTAAAAGTGCTGTTTCATGTTTAGTTATTATTGACTTTCATTCACACTTCGGTATCAAAAAGTCGAGTTGAATGAGCATCTCGATTTGGTTTGTGTCAGAATGATGTATCAGTCGTTATAAGTATACAGTGGCAGGATTTCTTGTGACATGTTGAAGAGTGTCAAAACAAAATCGAGTGGCGTCTAGGGATTAGCCGGGTATTCTGACGAGTCGAGTCACTCGCTGTGTGGAACAATAGTTAGTAGCTGTTACTTCACTCTGTTTTTGTTACCGAGATATTTTTTTTTAAAATGAAGTGCTTTAATCGAAAACTGTCATATTACTCGATGAAGCCTTTTCTATTAATAAATATGTAATTGTTAGAATTTTTTTCTTTCTATAGGGCTGATGGGGATTAGCTACTGATGTCCTCAATATTGACAATATTTTTGTTTATTAAAATGATCTTTAAGTTACAGGTGCCTATTTAGAAAGAAAATTAGTCAGTGAACTTAACTGTACATAGGCGCATTACTATGTAGGGCGTACTTATGGTGGGTTCTCTACAAACAACCAGTTTCTATTGTTCTTCGTCGTGGAGCCACTTGAAAGCTGGGGACCACTTTCACCGACTTGCCTGTATTATAGCTATTAATTCGCCTGTTACTTTGTAGATACTTTACATTTAAAAAAAATACAGTAATAATACCACTCTACCACATCGTGATTAAGATTAAAATTTCTTCATCCTTGCCTAACTAAGGTAGATTCGATATTATATTTCGATGTACGTACACTTTTATAATATAACGATATAACTCTTGTGACTACGCGCCATAAGGAACTTCGTTCCAATAACAGTGGAGGAATTAAATTTATAAATAATCGATGTCAAAACATATTTATTTGTTCTTCCGCGCGACCTTTTTTCACTTAAATGTCAGATTTAAAGAAATTTATTAAAATATGAGAATGTTAATTTTAGTCATTAGCCAAGAGCCAAGTTGTGAGGATGCCGCCGAATAAAAAATATGTTATGAAATGTGTGATCACGCCGCCGGCGCACGCCTTCGCCTGAAGAGACCGCTCATGTTTGTGGAAACAAGTCAAATGTGTTAAATATGAAACGTCAACGTTCAAATGCTTGTCAACAACATACTGGAAGTGGCAGACGATAATTGACTCCTATTGAAGTTTGTAAATGCCCAGAAAACTTGTTTGTGTGTCCTTTATGGCCATGAGCGCTTTAAGAATAGGACTTAAAAATGTATATCGAAATTGCTAAGGTTATTGACATTGAGAATCGGGTTGACACTGGTATTGGACAATATTTATTATCCTATGTATATTTTACATAAAATCAACAAATTATATAAAAAAAAGTTTAAAAACAATCTAAGTATTAAAATAGAGGAAGCTTTTAATATGCAATATATCTCTCTGTCTAAGGACATAACCAGTTTAGCATAACAAAACGACGTGACTACATCGTAAAACATTTTTTGTATTATAAATCATTTGAAAAATCACAAATTGGTTTTGGTAAGTTTTTATTGACATTAGCCAATTATTCAATTACTCGAAGGCGTTGGAGTGTGGGGAAGATTGCACGTAAGCTTGAAATTAACATTTATGTCGCTTCTATAGGCTTATATGTGTGTGCGGCCCATTAGGTTATTCAATTCACCCTGAGTGAATTGGATTTTCCTTCCTATAATGGACTCTAATCCGTCGGCACATGTCTTCAAGGGCGGTCTAATGCCCCTGTTGCATGAGACACTATTACGGTTTTTCGTAACGGTCCATTACAATATCTCATGCTGACATAGAAAAATTTTACATGTCATTTGGACACATTTTTACGAGTGTTTGTTTTTCACGTGGGGCGGGCCCATTTCACACGGTGTGTTTAAAAACGCCGCGGTTGACGTCACACCATATTTACTATAACGTAGATTTTGATCTTTATGTATTCATGCGGTTAGCTTGTTCTTTGGTGCATAATACTAACTCATTTGATATTTTACCTTTCATTTTTAAGAAAGTCTATGGTTTGCTATTAATACTTGGTATGATACAAAACTGTATAACTTTTATTTTATATTTGTAACTTTAGAACTGGAAGTGGCTCATTAGTTATCAATAAATCATTTTACTAAAATCTTTCTAATACATATCTAAAAATTAATTTCTTAATATTTCAAATATGGGTACAAACAAACAAATCAAAGTTAGGTAACCCACAATTTAGTTATTTGATAGAACAGCAACAACAATATCACAACTTTAGTAGACACTGATATGAAATATATGAGTAAGTCTTTGAATTATATCCCCGGAACAGCGGAGGGCATATCGAATGGGCATAATTACCGGACGGGACTCGAACCTGCTGTGACATGTGGCCTATATTACGATATACGACATTTCATTCCGAGTTACAAATGCGTTACGTCATTTTATATTATTTTTTAGATATCATTAGAGAGTGAGCCACCCTCACAGCGTAAAGTAAATTATCTAATTAATTCCCTGAGGTGGACCTATGGAAACAAGGCATGGCTTCCAATTAAGTACCTACAATAAGGGTTATACGTCATAAACATTTACAAATACGACAGAAAACTGGAAAGTCTTATAACACAGTAGCACACTACGCAAAAAAATTTAAAGTTAAAATATATGTCACAGGCAATAAGTACAAGACGGTAGAAGGATAGTTGAAACCAGAATACATACAACTATTTTTTAAAAGAATTCTCGCATTATGAATAAATACTGCAATTGACACAAAGAATACTCAGAAAAACAATTTGTGTATCACCCAAGGAGTTATCCCATTTGAGGTTTAAGCGTACAACACTCAGTACACTCAGTGCAGTAGAAAAAGTCGAGGCCACCGATTAAGCTACTATGCAGTATAGTTGTGTAAATAGTCAGTCGTTAGTTATAAATACCCACCTGCCTGGATAAAAGTTCTTAAAATACCTACCTAATTCTACCTGTAACTTAATCTATGTAAGTTATCGTATACAGGTACCAGTACTCGCACTGACAATGGTACCGAGTTCCAAGCCTCAAACAAAAAATAAAGTGAGTTAGTGACCGACGAGCTGAATAACAGCACTATTCTATCATCTATTATACAAATAAATTAAATTGGAGTGTCTGTTTGTAATATTAAAATAACTGCTTTTTAATAAATGCATATGTATGTATACACGAAACATGTACCGAAATAACATTTTTTTGAATTTTTTGTCTGTCTGTCTGTCGGTCTCTCTATCTGTCTGTTTGTTCCGGGTAATCTCTGGAACAGCTGGACCGATTTTGATGGGACTTTCACTGGCAGATAGCTGATTATCTAAAGAGTAACATAGGCTACTTTTTTTAGACTAGCTTTGTCCCGCTGCGTTACCCGCGGCATATCAATAACCGCGGGTAACACCGCGGGGTTCAGCTAGTGTTACCTAAAGACGTAAGTACTTACCTGTAAAGTGCAGTTTCGCATTTAGTGTAGTTCTAACTCTCTGTGCGCAGAACCTCACTAGTAAATGGTATTAAATAAATTTGTTGTAAGCTTATCGTTCGAGAGTGTTTAACACTTGAACCGATGACGAATTACTTAAATACAAAAGCTCTGGTCAAAATAATCACATTTGAATTATTGGTAGGTTTATATTAGTGTTATCTATCATGATAGATTAGTTTAAGATGTCTTAACATTGTGTTACAATACATTGATTAATGATTTGAAGATAGATATTTATTTACGAAACGAAGAAATGAAATAAAACTTTTTTGTAGAGCAATTAGCAGATTGTCGCGTGTCGACGCATCCGTGTGATAATTTATAGCTTTACCGACCGCAGACCACCACCCGCCCCTCATTATATGCCTACAAAAACTCTAATGTTTTATTTTCGCACTATGAGTCAGTGCGATTGAAACTCATGAGCCGAGTCTAAACAATACCGCACCAAATAATCTGCACGTGTGTTTCACTTTGATAAGCTGAGATTGGTCACACCAATTTGTAATTAGTGCTTTATGATCTTTGATTTTTAGTGTAAGTAATTTGTCTAACCACTTTTGTTTCTAGTTTGATTTCAAACAAATTGTTATGGATGTTGTCTATTGTTGTCAAGTCGAAAGGTTGATATTTCCTCAGATATATGTTAGGATATTTCATTTACACTTTATGGTTACTCGTTTTTTATTTTTAGAACGAAGTTCCTTGGGGCGTTGCGGAGGGGTACTCTAGCCGGAAAAACATCCGCAACGTTAAATAAAAAAGCGTAAGATTTTTAGATTTTTGTATAGTGCTATCTGTATACCCTAGCCGGCATCTGTAAGTTGCATATATTTTTATATTTTATGATAAGGAACTTCGTTCCTATCTGGTGTCTCACGACACCACACGACTTTATAAGTGTGGATTTGATTCTATGTGATAAGATAAAATTGTTAAATTAACGGATACACGTAATAAAAGAAATTTGGGCATGATAAAACACCATAGGTGAACATTCGCTGGTTTTACGGTTTATTTTTAATGTTTTACTATCATTATCCATTAAGTTGACAAACAAAAAAATCCATGACATTTAGTTTTATATAAAGATACTATAATATAAAACATCAACACTATTTATAAAGAGATTTAAACACTTGCATCAGTACAGCCGTTTACAAAACTGGTACTTAATAAAACATATATCAGTATATTTTCCTTCATAACTATAGAAGCAGTTGTTTCTACTGGCCATATACTTTAATAAACTACGAACAGGTATATAATGAGCCTTTCAATAAAAACAACCGTATAAGATCCTTCAAAAAGAGCATAACGTAAACGTTTTGTCGTCGTGTGCGGCCCATCAGTGCATAGTTTCAGCGGTATCTTTGGCGGGCAATGGGCCCTGAAGCGTACACGCAACGATTTCAGCACGCATTTCACGCCTTTTTTTGTACGAACGAATGTGACACGTCGCCGTATGAAGATTCTTAATAGCACGTGAAGTGACAACTGCTGGTTTAATTGCAGACGTGAGTTATTATTTGACACTGTTCAATGTAGGTAAACTCATATTTTTATTTGGGTTATTAAGTTTGTTTTTAGTTATTTTCTTTAAACAATTTATCAAAAAATAAAAATAGTTAGTTAGTGACATATAATATGTATACATAGGTACTTACTCCACCCTATTTGCAAAACTTTTTGACACTTTAACAGTAGAATACTTTTCTATTATGGCGACCTCCACATACAGCGCAACAGCAATCATGTCATCGACCAGAAATACACCGATCTACCGTAGTTCGGTGTATTTCTGGTCGGTGACGTCACGAGACGGAGTACACAACAGTACCAATCCTGATTTGCGCAATAAGATTTCTCGCGCCAAATAACATATATAGAACTTCGTTGTTACGTTGGGCAGTGGCCCGCCAGGCATGATAACCTCGCCTGGTCGAAGGATCCTCCCTTTGTGTTGGAGGGACATGACACTCGTTTCTCCACACTATGAGTAGCTGAAATATTGAAAATTGATAAAGGATATCTGGTCTATTGACCAGAGACATTCCTCAGTGACGGTCATGAACTGCGATTTGAAGCAGGTGATTTCTCCCCATTCTATAGACTATTATGAAATGAAGGACAGTCATGTAATGCAGCCATGAAAGACAGGCCTTTCATATCATTATCAAGGAAAGGAGCTTTAATATAAGAGTAACATAGAGTAGCTATCTTGAAGTAATAGAACAATCATACTGAACTTTGTGACATAATGAGTAGTGATAGATAAAACATCATGCGTCACATTTGTAAAGAACACACACAAGGTAATAAAAATGAACATTAATTAAAAATTAATGTTAATTAATTAGGAGACTTTTAGTCACAGAATCTGATGCGTTTGATTTTGATTGCTATTTGTGGGAATTTAAGCACGACTACTGTATAGAGTATAAAGATTTACAGGTTTCCAGCTATCCTAACTGAATTCCTCAAGAACAATTATTGTCAGCTAGTCTGGGTCTCCTCGTTACTTTAAGCTTTTTATTTCTATTTTCTATTCATAATCTATTGTTATGACCTGTTATTATTTGCCTTATTTTTTTTCAATGATTTAGAGTATTTACACAGCAGCAGTGGACAGTGATTGTACATAGCATGGTTTATATGCAGGAAAGTGAGTGCGATGATGGTTCTTTGTCCAAATTTTATTTACCTAACTGTTTTACATTTTGTAGAAGAAAGAATACTACAATTATAGTATTGGAGATATTACACTAAATTCGTAACCAGATTTTTATATGTAAAATTTATATTCAAAAATGGAACTATCATTAGTTGTCAATCTTGTCGAATATTGAAAGACCAACAATTTTTTTTAAAATAGTCATCTTAAGCCTATTTCTTGGCAAATTGTAATTAGTACCTGCCAGTTGTAGATTAATGTAATTATTTTTTGCAATCTCATGTTCCTCCTCTTGAACTCCAGCTAATAGTCTGATGTTTTGATACTAATTGATACTTTTTTTTTACAAATAAAATTTTGTAGGAATGATAAAATAATAATTAAAGAGTATGAGTTATTACTGATAAAATTGAACTTTTAAGTGTTGTAAGCCATATATAAATAAACCCAATTTCAAAGCATCTGTTAATTACAATTACAGTACCTACATTTGACAGGAAAACAGTAAATACATTTTCACTCGTTATCGTTAGAACTTTAATATTAAACGATTCATAGAGATCACAATATGTTCAAGTACTTATCCAAAGCTATTAATTTTTAAATAGGCCACCACAAATTAAGGGTTTTGTAAACCGCAAGAGCGATGAAGCGTTGGTTGATTTTTAATTAAAAAGTTTGTAACTCGAGTCAAGGCTGGTGTTAATGAATCAACGATTTCTGTTCGTTTCGATATTGCATTGTTTCCTGTCTCATTTATTAAGGGCTTGTGTACATTTGTTTTAAAATTTTATTTCCTCACAACCTCTTAAGATCTTGTTACGACGACAGTTTTTAAGCAAATCTTGCTCATTAGTTTGGTCCCGAATTTCAATTAAATGCGTTGGCAACGTTTACGCTGGTTATCTAAATGAAAAGTATAAACACTTACACTTCTTAATACCGACTGATTTCAATGACAGTTGTGTCATAAATTAAAGGTAAAATTATTTACCCATTATTAAGTAAATGGCTCTTCATTTTTTTTGTTCATATAAATATATGAGTATTGAGATGGAAAAAATATAAAAAAGATAGCAGATTCGTTTGTTTAGTAATGAAATCATTTTTTTAGATTTGACCCTGCCAAAGTGAAACTCTACTCTGCCTGATGGAAAGCATAAACAGAATCCAAGAGTGGTGGTCACCATACTGCGAATGCAGACAATGCAACAATGCAGCAAATTAAAATTATTTTAATGATAGTTAGGTACGTAGGTAAGGTTCTTTATGTAAAATATGAAAGCTGTATAGTCATTTACGGTACGACATACATACATCGGTAAATTTAATTACAATATTCATTTTATGAAAATATAAGTCAAACCTAAGAAGTGGATGCAATGAATAGGGCAGAAAAAGCACTATTTGTTTATCAATTTACTGATACATAATAAATAATGTGTTGTTTCTAATAGGCATATATTTTTATTTTACACAAAAAGTTAAATAAAAAAAAATACGTTCCTCGTTACTTGCAGCTTTTGTATTGTAATTTAAAACATATTTTATTACTTATTACCTACTCAGCAATCACTAAAGTCATAAAATTTCCATTAATTATAAAGAGGGTATCTATATTTAAACATCCAATAAAACTAAGTGGACTTAACGAATTATCTATGCGCGTTCGTAAGGTAAGCTTTGTTATGCAAAGTTGGTCGGTGTGGAGGAGCGTTTACGAAGGTGCTTACGAAATACGGCCTTGTTTACGCTAAATACCTGAGACAATAGTGTTTACCTACCAAATGACACGTTCATTGAATTATAAATAAACTTAGACATAATTATCTACCGTTTTTAATTACAATTTAATGTTACGCAATGGTTACAATCATAGAAAACAGTGATGGCTTTCAAACCCTTTTTGTTCTATTTTTAATAATAAAAAAAACTAAATATACATTTCACGATATGGGTAAACCGTGACTTAATATAGTACCCATCAACCTACAGAATGAATGCTTTAATATAGGTTTAGGTTTGTCGCTTGACGTGTATATATCAATGCTTGACTGTCTAGGTGTAAGGGTGTATCTGCTCTTTATGAGTTGAATCTGGTATCGATTTAACTAAAAAAATCTAACAGTTTTATTATATATTAGGTTTTGAAATAGTTTGTACATGGATACCAATTTACATTTATTATGTTTATCAAGAGATAATAATAATAAAAGTTGAACAATATGCCTTAATGTCGTTATGTCTCACCGGCTAATTCAAAATACTGAAAAATTATATACATTGAAACAAAATGTGTCCTATACACGAACTCAGATCGACACTGCAATTAACTCACACAAACATGTAATAAAATTTTCTTGGTGTGCTTACAAACTCCGCCCCAAACAAAATTTGACCAATCCCCGTTCGCAGTAGGCATAGATCGTTGTGGCAACACGCCTCATGTTTTTCGTCACGGAACGGCGACTCAGGCGCGACTCACACATTGTTAAATGTAAACGTTTTTCGCTTTGAAGATACCGGATCCAAACCATCGTGCTGTCTCGTTTCCTCCCGGTATACCTCAGTTCACCTTTGCGGACTAAAACTTGAGTCAATCCTGTTATAAACACTATATTTCTTAATGTGTACTATTTTGAACATATATTGTTAAAAATATAATAAATATGAGAATTCAATTTCTCCGTATCTACGGTTTTATTAAAACTTTTTGAAACCGGCTATAGTTCGGTCGGCGAGAGCAATCGGCAGACAGAAAGAGACAAACGACCAGGTGAAGGCGCTCCAAAGGCTGCGGAGGCGGCCAGTTTGACCATTTTTTGTTTGCCCGTTGATTGTGAAAGATTACACTTGAGAGTCGAAATACATCTTTACATCACACGTCAGTGGGCACTGAGCTGTCTTCAAAGTAACACGGATTAGATATACGCAGTTTTCTTTTCGTAACTATGTCTGCGTCCATGCTGTGATAGTGAAAGACTGAAATAGTGATCTTTTGGACTTTTGCATGTGTTTGGACAAATTTTGGTGTTAAGAGCTCATCTTAGTCATCTAGCTCTTGATTATCTACGTCGATGGCTGTATCAACACTTAACATGACTCCGTACTTCACCGGATACTCTTTTCAAGGTAAACCTTTAGTTTTAATGTGAATGCCTACTTCCTATTTAGTAATTTAAAATTTCCTAGTTATGCATTCTTTTATATTTTGTGCTTTTTCGCAATAAAGGAAAATTGACTTGGTTTGATTGTATATATTTAGAACGTATACAATCAAATTTTTACTTTAGTTCGGATCAAGTAGTATAATACATAAGATATATATATATTATGTTTTTCAAAGGAGTACGTTTTCAGAAACTTATTTCATAATTTTATTTACTGATATAGACTTTCCATCATTCCATTAAGATCACTCCAGAACTATTAGTAGTAATAATGGTAACAATCAACGGGTATCAAATGAAATGTAGAAACATGCTTCGTAGTTGCCTTAAAATGAAACCACATCAATCTTTACAGTTTTTGTTCCTATCAATCAAAGCTCAAATTATAATTTAAAAGCAGAGCAATAAATATAACACGTTGTTTCAACCATGATTAGATAATATTTAGCAGCTGATTATGAATTGGTTATACCAGTTAGAATTTTAAATTATATCATAAAACCGGACAACCGTATTTCGAGCGAAGGGTCCGAAAAAGACCATAAAACCATAAAATCATAAAGAAATTACAAAATGTTCTTTATGGCTACCAATATATCAATATTTCATCCTCACTGATTTCGTATAAGACTGACTAGGGAACTGTATCTCTTTTTCTAGTTTATAACAGAACTTTGTTTAGAGTCTTCTCTGAAATGATCAAGGTTTGTAAACTATAGAAAGTGACTTGTCTCTGTTTCAATACAAAATTTCTGTCACGACTGATCTATTGTCATATTTGTGTCATTGTCAAAATGATCTTGCTCTTAATTGATAGAGAATTACTTTAATATGATTAATACAATTTCTATTCATGTATTTTATATAATTGTGGTAAGCTTATCTTTACATTTAAGGTAATATCTTATGTTTTATCTAAAATCCTATATGTTGTTGTTTGAAAAATACTTGAACAGGATTTCATTACGATTTATGCAACATCATAGTATATGTTTCAACACCAATATTTGGTATGCATGTAGATATAAATGTAATGTAAAGTCTCCCCGTCATAAATCTAAAGTATAAATTGCAATATTAGTCTAAGTATATACTTTGTATTTCAATATCATACATGGGTAAGAATAGATTTTTAATTATAGAATACTAAATTTATGTCACCGCTTTAAAATTTAAGAGAAATTATTACCCATCGTAAAATGACTGAATAACTTTTGTTTTCTAAGCGCATTGTAGTTTCTCAGTATCGGAGTTTTATTACCGTTGACAGTTTTTATGAGTATCTAGTTTCATGGACACTTGTTTGTAAAAACAATTTTTCTGTTAAGTGAACGCAACACAGTTCCTTGTTCTAATTTAAACTTATTTTCCAAATTTAAACCAGGGTTAAACAGAGCTATGCTAGTAACAGACATGAAAATAATGTGTATTCTATTTCATAAGGTTTTAGATTAAATATGCTATAGTTTTCCCTCAGGCCGCACTTTAAAATCATTTCAAAGACTTCCCGTATACAAATAACAATGAATAATGCTTCAAATACCTCTCACACTGACGGTTTTACACATAAATCATTACCATACGAAAACATTTCGACTGTATTGTAAAAATGTCACCTCGACTTATGACCTGCTTCCTCTAAGGCAAATTAAAAAGAGAGGGAGATAAACATATTTGAAAGGGTTCAGAGGAGAGAGCAATAACATTAAAGAATGCCGACGACATTGGTACAGATAACCTGTCACATTTTTTCTTCTTATGTTTAATATTAGGCATATTATTATATAACTATATGTCGAATTACTGTAGAAAGCATTAAATATAACAATAGATGTATTGTTTAGCTTTAGGTAATGACAGTGGTTTAGACACTGTTTAGATAGTAGGTATTCTATTGAACATAATATAATTATATTATTGCTATAAAGTAAAACATAGAAACTCCGGTCGTCCAAAATGTTCAGATACGTGGTTTTGAAGAATGACTCATGTCTGTCGTACACTGAGGCGACAGCGGCGGGCGGCAGAGCGGCGCGAAGCCTTCTTTAAATTATTAAAAATGATTCGATTTTTTAATTCGACTTCAAATTATATGACTTTTTGAAGTATAAATCGGGATTAATGTCTTATAAGTCCATTTGATGTGCCCGTGAATATCACAAAACGTTTGTTCGATGCTTTAAGAGGATGGAAGATTATTTACAAAGATGCCATTTGTAATTTGTTGAAATTAAATGCTGTTTTATTTCTTTAGATTTGCGATGTACATTAAATGCAATCTTATCGTTTAGCATGAATAAATAAATGTGGTATTTTAGTCCTTACTGAACACAAAGTATTATGGATAAAGGTTTTGAGATTAAATCTTGAACAACATGTATTAAGATTTTCTAATAGTAAGAGTTAGTGCATAATGATCCCATGATGCATGCGCAGACTTAAAGTATGGAAGTTAGCATCGGTATTAGTTGGCATAATATCGGCGATGAGTGGAGCGCGATCAGATCTGCCGCGGGCAATGCGACGGACGCGATGAACATCGATACAGATCTTGCAACGCCCGTCTACTTTGTTCTCTCATTTGAGAATGCATTTTATATATTCCATGTACATTATGTTACAGTATTTTATTGGTCTCCAGCAACACATTTGTTTTTATATAAGCACCTCGTAAATCTTCTCAATCATACTCTAACCAGGTTTAGGCATTAATAACGAAAAGAGAACTACCTACACTTTGAAACATTGAATTTCTGACCTTTAAATGGAGTTCAGTACCATAATCAAGGTTTAGTCACATTCATATCACGGACCGACAAGCGGTGCACATCTCTGCCGCACACGCACACATCTACGCGGCGCGCCCGCGCAGATCAAAGGCACCGACAGGCTCTTTTAGCCGCATAATATGACGCGTCCCCCGCCTCCGCCCGCGGCCGGCGAAATGCCTCGCCGCGATCAACCTTCAGGGCGCTTACTTGCCATTACTTATAGCGATCTATTAATAAACAAATTGATATAACGGATATTTGAAGCGGGACCTTTGATTTAACCTCATTTATTATAATCAAAATTAGTTTATTACAGAATAATATGTTTGTAGCTAAAAATTATGAGGCTTAATAAACTTACTGCTTGTGTTTTGCAAGACATTTCATAATATTTATTTGATGTCCTGTTCGGTGTCGAATATATCGATATTATTTATTTATAAACTGGAATGTTGATAATTAAAGATGTGACCACAAATTTTTAAACAGTTAAATTAAATAGATATCAACAAACGTGGCAGTAGGTTTATTCTTTAATAAAGCATATAAACTATTCATATAATTTACACTACGTCTTAGAAAAAATATATAAACGCATATTTATTGTTTATGTCGTGATTGGATCTACGTTATTAAACGCAGTAGACAATAGCTACTGTGCGAAAGTCTATAACCAATAACCACTAACCGTTTTAAAGTTTATATTTATGTTGAATAATATTTGATTCTTCGTACACATACTGGACGGGCCTAAGTTATATAAATTAGCAAAAGCTTCTTTTGAGGCTTAATACGTTATATTTACTGCTTATTAGTTTTTATGAATGTAACATAACATCCGATTTTAATTGTAATTCAGTAGATGATATGACGTTCACGTTACAACAAACTTTAATTCGATACTCGCGGCGATGCAATTATTTATGTAGTCCACACAAACAGTTAGTAGGTAATTCTTTTTTTCTTCATTCACTTCATTGTCAGAAAAATATTATTAAATATTATATATATTTCATAACACAGTATTATTTTAATAGCTCTGTCATGCGGTTACGTGACGATATGTTTTTAATAATATGTATATTATTAAGAGGATTAAAATAAACTCCCAAAATCTTGACCTATTTGTTCTCTCCTTCTCTGTCTTATGTACCTACTAGCCGACCCTCGATTTTGAAACATTCTTCATTAGTTCTCCGCTCCGATTGATCTGATGATTGATGATATGACCTTTAGCCTTCCTCGATAAATATACTATCCAACGCTGAAAGAATTTTTCAAATCGGATCAGCGGTTCCTGAGATTAGCGCGTTCAAACAAAAAAAAAACAACTCTTTAGCTATATAATATTAAGTATAGATATTGCATTCTTTCATTGTAAATCAGTGAACAAAATAACTATGTAGAGATATCCAACTATTATATTCATGATCATTACTTGCGTTAGAAAAGAAAATGAGTTAATTGGCTGACTTGTTCATTAATCAATCAATGATAATATTATTTTAATCGTTTGAATCATAATTCAAACCATCTGTCGTATTATACAATCATTTATAAACTATATCAATAGCAAAACTAATTGTCACTAATCGCATCTGATTATCAAAACTACATTCATGGGCATATCGCACGATCGACGTGTTGAAACTCTTTAAAATGATTATCAGATTAAGTGAGCCATACGATCAAAATCTAAACAGCTCTAGGCGATGTGCACCTTTTGCGACAAAGGATTGCTACGTATAATACCTTTCTCTTGTACATTGATTGTTGTATGATATGATAGGCGATATCCCGAAATTCTATCATAATTCATTAGATTATTGTTATTCAACAAAATTAAAAAAAGAAGAAAACTGTGTTGAACTATTTGTTTTTACTTATCAAAATTCACACTGAACATTGCAATATTGGGTTGATATACTGAACAGGTGCCCGGTTATTTGTACAATAACCAACTAGATTTTTCATGCAACTCTACCTGCTTGTTTATCGGTTATTGCAGGAAATATATATTACTAGTTTTTGCCCGCGGCTCAGCCCGCGTGTATGTCGGTAATCATGGCAAATAATAGCCTATGTGTTATTCTGATGTATAAGCTGTATTACTGTAAAGTTTCCTCCAAATCCGTCCAGTAACTTTTGCGTGAAGAAGTAACAAACGTACACACTCACAAACTTTCGCCTTTATATATTAGTGTCATTATATACTAGCTGCCCGCTACTTCGTACACGTGACATTTGTATTTTCAAGTTATTTTTATATTTTTTTATCGTTGATTCCTTCTCTGGACTACGACAAACATTTCAAAACCAAAATCAGCTAAATCGTCTTAGCCATTCTCGGGTTTTAACCAGATAAACAAACAGTAATTGATTTATATATAAGATTTCCCATGTGTTATTCTGACGTATAAGCTACATGACTCTAAAGTTTCTTCTAAACTCGTTCTGTGGTTTTCGCTTAAAAGAGTAACAAACATCCATACATCATTACAAAATTTTGCATTTTTTATGTTTGTAGCATCTTTATCACAAATAGGTATACCACTAATGTACCAGTATATCATTTAAAAATAATCAGAGGTTTTAAATATTTGGGTTGCCGAATGTATCAGAAATGAACTATTTACTGTAAATATTAAAAATTAGACTCAGTTGCAATCACACACGTGTTCAGTATTAATATTGCGTAAGTTTTCAGGAACTTGTTATAAAGATATATCTATTAACCAAATATTCCGTCATAATATTCCTTCCTATTATTTTAGTCATTCCGTAATATACCGTCTTTTAAAAAGACATACATCGGAGAGGTAAATATAAATGTGCGTATTCACATAAATTATTAAAAAAAATATTATTTAGAACTGGCATAATGGCGGCTAGTTATATTAACTGTAGTTTCAAAGTCTAATTGAAAGTAACTTTATTAATTTCAAGCTGACGATAAAATATTAACACTTTCAAAATATCGCAGTTCGCTATAAACGACACAGTTTAATAGTGCTTTTGATCAACTTGTTTTCAGAAAGTCATTCTAGACAAGAAATTCTAAAAGAATAATGAATATTAAACATCGTACATGTTAATGTCTAATGGTCTCCCTGGGTAAACACGCAATATTATGCAAATGGAATTTTTAATTGCATTATTTTAGGCGATAAGGGAATGTCCTGTGGTAGTATACCCGCAGTGCGTATCACATTATCACAGTCACATCGCGGTCGCGAGTGTGGATCCCGCTTGATATGAATGGTATATACAATATATACAATGATATAAACATGAATAAGAAGCTTGTTAGCATTGATTAGGATTGTTTCATGCATATTTAACTCTAGCAATACGTGAAAATTTTGGCCCAAGTGGCGCGCAATTGCAGAGACCTACGTCCAGGTGAGGCCTAAGTTAGTCCACGGGCTGCGATAGAGCTGATGATTCATAAGACTTACATAAAATTAATAAATAAATGTATAAAGTCCCGCGGTGTTATCCGCGTTTGTTTTCGCGGGTGAAGCCGCGGGGCGAAGCTAGTCTAAACAAAGTAGCCTTTGTTACTCCTTATATCATCAGCTACCTATCGGTGAATGTCTCGTCCAAAACTGTTCCAGCCGTTCCAGAGATTAGCCGGAACAAAGAGACAGATTGATCGACAGAAAGACAGCCAAAAAATTTACAAAATACATTTTTGGTAAATGTACCCTGTATACATGTGCATTTGGTAAAAAGCGGTCATTTTAATATTACAAACAAACACTCCAATTTATTAATTTGTATAGATCTCATTGGTTAAAACAATAGTTATGATATGTTGAACGTTGACACTTGTACTAGTATTAACTGTATGACATCCATTTGCGCCTGCTAAACCTACTAATTTACAACAATGGTGATATTATCTTAAAAAGGGAAAGAGTGGGTACTTACAAAGTAGAAGGGTTAGTTCTGCTTATTTTGGTCGTAAGACATACATTTAAATATCACACATTTCTAAAATTTTCAATAACTGCATTTTTATCTACATGTGAAACATTATTTGTTTAAACGATGTTTGAGACAGTGTTATTTATTCAAAATAATAAAAGCCGTATCTACAATTAGTATTAATTAATAAAAAGGGTTTTTCAAACCTAAGTGTTCTAGTAGTATTATAAGGTTTAAATTTATTTAATCAACCTTATTTCTTGTTGAGCCTTGCCTTGTTGTTCCATAACAATTGTAAAATTAGGTACGTTTGATTTCTGATTAACACAATGTGTATTACGGTCAATCCATACTTGATTTTATAGATTCGAAAATAACTCTGTTCCGTTTTCGAGGCTAAGCCGTTGAACCGATTTAGATGAATTTACACCTTTGGACACATATACGCGGGCGGAGCTGCGGGCAAACATATAAATAGAAATTGGTACAACCAGGCTGATTATTGAATTATTCTCGGTTTAAAGACACTCCCCTATCTGCCTCAGCCAACATTGAAATACTTGGTGTCGTTACATCGAGTGAAGTCCAGTTACATTGCCATTTGGAGGGTAAAACCTCGAAGAAGCTTGGCGTGCTCAAGAGATCGAGACAGTATTTCACTCCAACCCACCGCCTTCTGCCTTATAAAACGCATGTTCGGCCTCAAGTGGAATACTGTCCTCATCTTTAGGCGCCCCCCCCAGTACCAGTGCTTCCCTCTGGACCGCATTCAACGGAAAGCGACTGCCAGGAAATTTCAATTCGATTGGACTCTTTGGCGCTGCGTAGAGATGTGGCTTCGCTGTGCATCCTTTACAGCATTTACTATGGGGAGTGCTCCAATAATTCTGTGAAATTGTTCGGTCTGATCCCTGCCGCCTCTTTCCGCCATCGTCCTATGCGACAGAGCTTTCATCCCCATCATCTAGATGGTTGGCAGTCCACAGCTGTATGTCAACAAAACTGTGGAAAGAATTGTCGCCTGCGGTATTCCCGGACCAATACGGTCTTTAAAACTAAGGCCGGCAACGCACTTGTGACGCCTCTGCATTGCGGGTGTTCATGGGCATCGGTAATCGCTTTAAGATGATAAAACTGTTCTCCTGTCTTGCATATTTCAAATTATGTTCATTACAGGTTCAACATTTTGAGAAAAATCTCCAGTCTTCGTATTAAACCTAGCTCGACTAGTTTATAATATAGAAGAAATTTAAAGGTTTTTAAAAGAAACTAGCTGACCCACTCAACTTCGTTTGCGTCTCTCCATAACATATTTTTTTTCCCATTTTCCCAACATTTGCGGTCCATACCCGGCTCCTATAGTTAGTAGAGTGATGTTACATAACCTAAGACCTTCCTCGCTAAATGTGCTATCCAGCAAAAAAAGAATTAGCAAAATCGGTTGAGCCGTTCACGCGTGATGTCGTGACCAAGGCAATTAGGGATTCATTTTTATATATATATAGATAGAATTATTTCATAATAAAAAAATCAGGTACAGTCTATATTTGTCAAGCGTCTATGCAATGAGAGTATAAATTACGCTGGAGCAAACAAATTATTCAAAAGTTAATTAATCGTGTTTGAAACTGGACCACCAGGCGACTGACTGAATAATAACATAAATTACTTAAATACCAAGCAAAGTCTTAAGAAACCCGATGTCTTTTAAAACAAAATTTTGTTAAAAACTAAGTGAAATCAAGATATTTTGATATTGTAAACATTGTAACGTAGAACTGTGTCATGTACTAGAACGTATAAAGTGGAAAATAACAATAGCTAAACAAACTTACAACAAGAAGAAGATTTTTTGGGACGATTTGAAACTATATTCCTATTATTATGTAAAATAATACATAGATATGAATTTACTACGAGTACCATAGTATCCTCGGTACATTGGAGGTATGAGTATATCTTCGCAAAGAAGAACATTTATAAAAGCAATAACTTATTCAGTTACTACTATTTTACGTCAAGTGGTCTACAAACGAGGTTGTTGGACCCGATTATTTGCTCAATGCATTTCTATGTCATCACCAAAATAATGACGTTTAATTAAAGTGAAGATTGATGGAAGTAAATATCGCTAGCTATTTAAAGGTAGGTTTTAAACGGCAAACAACTTTGACTGTATATATTAGTTTCTTGGACAAAATCCTTTGTCCAGCAGCGGCATGTGACGACGTCAAAGAGTCCATTTCGTGCAAGAAAAGAAAAGAATCCGTCAAATTAGTATATAACGCGTTATGAATACAAAATGAGGTCAAACAGGGCACTTTCAAACATAGCCCATTATATTGGAATAAAATATTCAGTACCATTCATTACTTACGTAGGTACGTACATTATATTCTGTTCTATCGTGCCGAAAGGTGTTGCCTCAGTTTGAACAGTTGGCAACACTTTCAATGGTATCCCTCGTGTTTTAACAAATTATTAGAAAGGCTTGTTTTCTGTTGTATTTCCGCTTTATTAGTTATGCTTTATCTTTATATATATAATTCTTCTGTGAGTAAAGAGAGATAAATTTTAGCCTTGATTTACGATATATTTATAAGAAAGTCCAATGATTTTGAACAATATAAATCTTTTTGTTTAATTAGACGGGCGCCAGTAGAAAAAAGCAAAATTTTACGCTTTTAACATTCAAAGTAAATATTATTTAGGTACATTAAAGCTATTACTCAGACAAAAAAAACCTTAAGCTAAGTTGATATGTATCTCGTATGGATGTATAATAGAATTGATTTGATATTCAATTGCTGCATTTTGTGGTGTTCGACGAGCGGCCACGCGACCACGGGCCACACAGAATAGTTTGAAGAGTTGAAGGAGGCTTAATGGAATGACACAGCCTTTGTGAATGCCGCCCAATTCTAATGCCTATTCAGATGGCATTTCACCTCTCTTTGTTGCTTGATTTCGGGCAGTAATAGGTTATTTTATTAGCGTATAGATGCATTTTTAACGAGAATAGAAATGTTGTGTCGATGTAAATTGACATTGATTGTAAATTGTTATTTTAGTTGCGAGGCATTGAAACGGATTACATACCTGATAATATGGAGCATGTATTGTTAAAAAGTGGGACTTGTTGATCGAATTAGATTTAGTATGCTCTCTACACTCTTCGACGATAACCTTTTAACTATTGCTCTACATATACAATACTCTTATACTTTTATTCTTTTGCACCTGCTTTTGTCCAAGGTTTTCTATTCTTTTTTTAGTATATACCACTGTACAGAACACTTGTAATATATTTAAACGTTTGAACAATAAATTGCTTAAAACCCAATCTAACGGTTTTGCATATACCTATGGCAAAGAAAGATAGGAATACAATTTAATAATAATATTTAGAAATAACAATCGTACATAAATTAATTCACGACTTCTAAATTAGCACTCAGACCAGCAGGTCTGTCAACATATTAAAAATATCATGTATGATAACAGGTTTTTTTACCCAATAGGCACTTAGAAGTAAAAAGGTAAGAACGAAACTAAAACAAATAGTAGCTTCATAATTTTTAATGCGAAAACAAAAATGCTTTGTACCTATATTAATTAGATTTCCTGAACTATGACCAGGTTTCGCAGAAACCACGTACAGTTATCGTTGGCATACAACTCATGTGGAAGGAAAGCGGTCTGGCGTGTGACGTAAAGCCCCATATAAATTTTACTATAGGCACATTAATGTCGCTACGTGAAATTGATTTGCTAGCAGAAACATATTATGATTGTGAAAACGGGGTTTACGATTTATTTACACAATACGATATCGACTTCAAACATTATAAACTATCACTGTACCATTGCTATCAAATACTTACGAGGATTTCACCAATATAGTGTCCGTAAAAAGAAAATGTGGTGAGAAATTATTTATTAACAAAGAATTATTGATATCAAAAATTAGTCATTCATTTGGAACTTCAATTAAAGAAATATCTAAAGTAAGAAAACAAAAAATGGATCTACTAGTGATTTTGCAACTATAACATTACACTGCTTAGTAAAGAGTTAGAAGGCATTTCACACTTCTACATTTCTCTTAGTGCAATTGTGTGAAAGTCATGAGGCTGGGATATCTTTACGCCTATTGCGATTATAAATTTTATTAGTTGCCGTTCCTGAGGGCTCATAGTTAGTTCGATACTAGTAACCTATGACATCACACGTTTCAAATTACATTAAGTGTTTTAGTGTGAAAATAAAATTTATTATTTTAGTTGATAGCCATTGTAGAAAAAAAAAGTACAGTACATTTTATATGCTAAATTTGAGTCGTACAAATTGTAAACGACTTTCGCCAAAGCAAAGATGTAAGATTTTTAATTCAATCTCTATCCGACAATAGAAGTGATAACCCGACAGTACTACGAAGGTTGATGAAAATGTGATTGTTAATTAAAGTTGACACAGAAATACGAATGGTGAATTCAGAATCTTCATTTATTCGGTCACGGTTTGCCTCTTACGTTTAGCATTAAATGATTGACTCTGTTTCAATTTCGTCTAACACGAACGCAACAGTTGAACGAATCGGAACACGATTATGTGATTGTGAGAAAATTTTATACTTCAACGGTGCAACGGTGTCTATGTCTAACTTTAGTATGTGATTATGTTTGGAGCTGTGGAGACTTGCTATTGCTATGAATAAAACGCGTGAGTAGAAAACATTGGCACCCAAAGCATTAATACATTCGGCTACCGAGTGCACAATGTCGACCTATTGATTTTTTTTTGGTAATACAACATTATTTTCAGCGCTTTACATTCGTGTACCACCCTAGTAGCAACCATTGTTGAGATCATCTCGTGCATGATCAAAATGCACTTCCGAACGATTAGTTACCAATGAATGTTTGAATTTGTTGTTAACTTTACCTCCTTTTGCGTTAATAGTGTTAGAATGTTTGCGAATTCTATTACGCATTGTGCCCTTAAAACCTTTTTTTGGGTTTTATTGTGAAGTTTTCATCAATGCGTGTTTGACTGATCTTGACTGATCCTGTTAGTTCAGAAGCCTTCAGAGTTCGATATTGCATGGCGATTCAACAAAAAAAAGAGATTTTCCTCGTGTAAATCGTAATTTAACTGTTAATACATTGCATACATAAACAAAAGTCGCAATGGACTTTTAAATGTCATAAGTTTTTAATAGCTTTGTTTATAAATTTTATAATAGCTTTTAACTAGATTGGCCCTTGAAAAACATAATAGTCTTGGATTATTTAAAGAGACTATAAACTATCTTGCTAAAATGAAAACTATATTATAATGAAGTGATACATTACCACAAAGCCACCCACATTTGTATAGCGGGGTTGTTATGGACACGTTATGCGTCATAAATATTTCGGGAACATAAAATTAACACTCAAAAACATGGGCTTTCGAGGCACCGCAACGTCTACGGCCTCCTACAAAAAACATGGGTATCGCTTGCAGAACCACGACCATCGTGACTCTGAACACCACAAAGCATTTTTCTACTTACAACATTAAGTTTTATGTTTCGTTGCAGAAGGTACATGTTTCAACGTATATATTTCTTAGACCTTAGTTTGGGAATTTTTCTCGATGATCATTAAAATTCAACTTTAATTCGTTTGAGATATGGTATATTTTAGACCATGTGATTGATATATATTCGGTTTCTTGTCTTATCAAAGGACACACTTGTTGACATGTTGTCTAATTGATTGGTGGTTCTCAGTAGGGGTCTAGGGCCGTATAAGGAGCGGAACCTTTGAAAAATTATTTGAAATTGATAATATATATATGAGTTCACAAGTGGAACATGCCACTGCTGTTTTTTGTGCATATTAGGACTTTATGGCAGTTGTTGCTATTTAGCCCTGAAGGTTTAATTACAAAGTTAATTACTTATTACAATGGATGTTGTATTTTGTCGTGAAGTACGTATTGCATTAATTACGTAATTAGTAAATAAACGCTTAAATAATTAACTTCTGTTATTTTTTGCGATTAATTCTCCTTCTGAACTTTTTCATCTTACAGAACTGTTTTTGTTTAAACTCTATTTATCAAATTATTATAATCATAAAGAACTGATTATATTTTGAATTCATGTCGTTTCAAATAGAAACTGACATGCACGTACAATGGCGTTGCAAAAATTGACGATTGGAGCGGCTTCCTTTGACGTTAGGTGGTCCCAACCGCGGCTCGAACCAATGATGTGATTATAATAGCGACACTTTACGCACACATGGCAACATTGATCCAATCCAGTAGTATAATTTATATTGTAAAGGATTTCATTGTCAGTGACTGTTAAAACATTCAGATTAATTATGCGATACTCAACTTAATTGTAAAAAATAAATATACGGTCGAATTGAGAAACCTCCTCCTTTTTTTGAAGTCGGTTAAAAATAAAGAATTCAACACTCAAACAACACTACAAGAACTAACTATTACGATAGCCACATCAGATAAGATTGCCAAATCTAATCTAAGGATTGCTCTTTTTATTCACAAGTTGATAGTCTTAAAATATAACAAGTCCAACCCAACAAAGGCCAGAAATAGTTTAAGTGTTATCGTTTCTGCTTGACCGCACTCGTGTAAAAGAAATTGGATACTCTGGCTTGAGAACACAGTCAATGAAACGTAAAATTACGAGGTGATCGAGGCCTACCGATGACGTAGTTATGTAGGTACATATTATTGTGGAGCGTGTGTGGAACCAAGATGCCGTGTAGCTTATTGTGGCAGCTTTGTAATCTATAATGCATTGTTAGCATTCATACTTTAAGCATTACTTGAGTTTAATACAGCTACCGGTATGCCTACTGTTGCTATTGACTATCAATGTAAGAATATACCTTCTCGAACTTACATCATAAATCGTATTCAATAACCTAATTGTACATTAATATCTATAGATAGCCAATTGTACCTCAAAAATCATGTGCAAGAGAAGAATATGGAATTTATATTCTTCGCAACTAGAATACACACAATCAGAGAGCTTAGGCATAATAACGAAGTCGATTCGCAACTGGTTTTCTTGTACTATTTGCGATTCAAGCGGATATTATCTATACATCTACGAATATGTTAAGAATAATATTTCTCATGAATTGATTTATAATATGCTAACACAAGTAGATTGATTCAATTGTTTCTTTTAACAGGTCAGGGTCGTATGAACCAGTTGGGAGGGGTCTTTATCAACGGTCGTCCGTTGCCGAATCATATCCGTCTGAAGATCGTAGAGATGGCAGCAGCAGGCGTTCGGCCCTGCGTCATCTCAAGACAGTTGCGCGTCTCGCACGGCTGCGTATCAAAGATACTCAACAGGTATCAGGTGAGAACTAAAACATTTTTACACTAAACTAATTAAACTTCACAAATTAAGTTTAATAATCCAATATATTTTTTTTGTTAATGGCCGAGCTAGATGAAATAACAATAGTTATTTGTTCACAGGAAACTGGCTCCATTCGTCCCGGTGTGATCGGAGGCTCGAAGCCGAGGGTTGCGACTCCTGAAGTTGAAAATCGGATTGAAGAGCTGAAGAGACAAAACCCAGGTATATTTTCCTGGGAAATTAGAGATAAACTAATTAAAGAAGGCATTTGTGATAAAAACACTGCACCGTCAGTCAGTTCGATTTCGAGACTTATAAGAGGAGGCAAAAGAGATGAATCAGATCCTAGAAGAAATCACAGCATTGATGGTATTCTAGGTAAGTTATACTTACCTCGGAGTTATGCAAACTTTTTATATTAGGACATAACATGGAAACTAAAAGTAGTGTGACTATACACACAACGTTGGTATTTATATCGGCGAGTAGCTTAGTTCCTAACAGCACTTAAGCGCTTGAAGAGTACCGCGTTGTATTTGTATTCAACTTTATATTGCTCTAGTTTGTTGTTTTGCTCACTTGATAAAGGATTATGACTATGCTGTGGTTTATTCTGAGTCTATTATTTTCAACTAGTCGATGCCCGCGGCTCCGCCCGCGTGTGTATCGATTTGTGATGTTTAAGTTATGTTACTGTAAAGTTTCATCCAAATCCGATTAGTAGTTTTTGCGTGAAAGAGTAACAAACACCATTCATCCATCCATCCATCCATACTTACAAACTTTCGCGTTTATTATATTAGTATAGATGCACAAGGTCACCATAGGCAGACATTAAAAAGCGTTTAGTAATACTGACAAATCCTTAGCGGATAATATTATATCGTTTGAGAAGTCTCTCAGGAAACTTTAGTGGTAATGACGCGTAAATAGCTTGCCGTGTCATCGTAGTCCTTAACGCTGATTCGAGACCATAATCACTTAATTTAGTTCAAAACACACTATTATTATAAGTTTATTCCTATAATGAGACTGTCGGAACGTTCGCAAACTTCACAAAATGTGTAAAGTTAATAATCCACGTAAAAGTGAAGCGGGCGCGGCGCGCGCGCACGCTACAGCAGCGCCCCTTGTGTCGGCTTCGAAATTGTAGGTTATAAAAATGAAATTAGTATCCAAACGTGTTATTATCCCATCGCGTTTGGCCGCGGGGCTTGCATTACGACAATCTGTCCGTACTGCACGTCTTGTGCCGTATAGCTATCCAATATAAAATGGCGCTCCTAATATCCCGGTTCAGTGACGGAGCATGGTTTTACCGGGGAGATTCTGCGCACCGATAAGATTATGCATATTAAGTTGTGCACGGCTAAAATAATACACTGGAAAAGCGATCCTGAGTATTGAAAATTTGCTTTTCGTACTTTTTTGTGACACCGCTAGCGGTAAATTTCGACACAACAAGATATACGTGACTTTATATCTATATATCTATATACTAATATATAAAGCTGAAGAGTTTGTTTGTTTGAACGCGCTAATCTCAGGAACCACTGGTCCGATTTGAAAAATTCAGTGTTGGATAGTACATTTATCGAGGAAGGCCATAGGTTATATATCATCACGCTAAGACCAATAGAAGCGGAGAACCAATCTAAAATGTTTCAAAAACGGGGAAAAATTATCACGCTATGGGCAATAGGAGACGCAAACGAGGTTGCGTGGGTCTGCTAGTTATACAGGTTTAACTGTGTACGAAAAATTAGCAATTCAGAGGTGCTAATTTTTCAAATTACTGGTTAAATTTTTGACTTATTTGTGATTGATCTCAACAGTTTCCCAAAAAGTGCACCTTTTTAGTCTACTGCTTTTTTATCTAAAAGTTTACCAAAATTATATTTACTGAAGTTTCGAAGAATTAATTAGTACCTACTGGGCGTGGTGTAAAGTAGTATAATTAATTTAATAGAAACTGCCTGTGGTCCATGTTGCAGTTCGTATATTATAATCGACATAAAACAAAACTTAATGAATAGTTATGAAGTCATAGTAAAACTATTGCGACAATAAAGCATCTAGTTAAATTCATTTTAAGAGTCATCATTATGAACATAATATGGAAAAGATGCCGTTTATTTAAATAAGGACTAAGTATTTAACACTGTTATGGACAAAAAATTTCAATTTAATGTTTTCTACATTAAATACTTGACAAACTGCTTCGCTATGCACCAACAAAGAATTAATTTTTTCTAAAGGTCCATCATCTTGTGAAGACTCAGATACGGAGTCAGAGCCAGGCATCACTTTGAAGAGGAAACAGCGTCGTTCCAGGACTACCTTTTCTGGAGATCAACTTGAAGCTTTGGAACGTGCGTTTACGAGGACTCAATACCCTGATGTCTACACTAGGGAGGAACTTGCTCAGAAAACTAAACTCACCGAAGCAAGGGTTCAGGTAATTATCAGTGGCACTTCAAAATAATTTGTCCGTATCAATGATAGATGAACGCAATCAAATAAACCCATTGTTGCTTCCACTCACTTCCCGCCCCTACAAAAGCGTGGCACTAGAAAAACATAATTACCTTTATAATTAATTACGACACTATAGCAGAGCTACCATATGTTCAGCTACCGATATTTTACATTTTTTTGTTTTATTAAGAACCCAATATAATTGTAGCTTTTGATGTGAACTACAACCAACTTTAGAGTATAATTATGTATCGATAATAATGACTTTTTAAAAGTTTACGTTTGAATATTCCATCTTAAAGGTTTATATGACAATTCATCAACAACCCTTAACGTCCCACAGCTGGGCTCGGGTCTCCTCTCAGGAGAGGGTTAAGGCCATACTTTCCCACGCTGCCCAAGTGCGGGTTGGGGACTGGCAAGACTAGTTGTGCTTACGTAATCTTGCTGTTGGATGTTTTTAAGCCGCCCAAAGGCCTCCAACTAAGCTTCACAACTGTTACGCTATGATAACAATCGGGATTGACTACTTAACGTGACCTTCGAATCACGGAAATGCTCATGGTAACATGCCACTAGCGGGGTCACCCATCCAGGTATTAACCGTGCCGTCGTAGCTTACCCTCGGTGATTGTTCCTAATCACCGAGTGCTATGAGCGCCTCTTGTGATGTGACATTTGCAATAATTGAATTAAATATTAAGATGAAATTTAAATGCACACAAGATTAATTTTAATTTTATTTTGCCCAGGTTTGGTTTTCTAACAGAAGAGCTCGTCTCCGCAAGCAGCTTAACTCACAGCAGCTGAGTGCTTTTAACACCATGTCCTTACAATCAGCATTCCCATCCGTCCATCAACAATATGAGCCCCCATCTACTTTCAACGCACAATGCGCTTCCTGGCAACAATCTTATTCCTCAGCTTTAGGAACTAGTTCAGTTTTAAACTCAGCTCTTGCACCTTCTCTACACCAGTCACCATTAACTGCACCCTCTGTCTGTCAGTCAGCACTCGTTGCATCTTCTCTTCATCCACCAACATCAACATCCTTCTCCTCTGGCAATTTGACTCCCCTCTCCTCACACCCGTCTGAACTCACAACCCCTCTACAAGCTCCTGCTGATGCTACACCGCCCAGCTCAAGTCCGACTTCGACTAGTCCATCTGCGAATCATACGAGTGCTATTACATACCAGCATTCTACTTATGCGAATCCTAGTGAGCCAGTCACACATCCTTATGGCTACGGGGATTATTCAAAGCCGGAGCACGCAATGTCAGCCCATAACCACTGGACATCAAGGCAACTCAGTGGACACGCGCAGAACAAACTGGCAGAAGTTGGTGCTTGGCCCGAAAATTATAGGTAAGTAAATTACAACTTACATTAAGTTTAATTTCTGACTTAATTTTTAATGTAGAACTATTTAGAATTAAAACATTTCAATAATCTCTGATGAATTTTATGTAGGTTTATGAATTATTGATGTTAAGCTTCTCATATCTGTTGGCTTATGAGGATGAATATGCAATAACAATAAAGCGACCTTTGCTACCAGGCATTGTAATAACTACTTATTATGTGAATACTCAATTGGATACCCTGACTCTGACACTAATAGTAGGTTTAGGGTGCTTATTTACAATGACATCATTTTGGGTTAGTCATAAAGCATTTGTAACGATTAATGATCTATTCCATGTAGTACAACTTTGACCATATGTACCTACTGGGTACGGGTATAGAGTACGGTGGCTATCGCGCGAGCGTGGGTTTCGATCGCAAATCGGGGTGCGTTCGTTTTATTTCTTTTCACCTTCCTTTATCATTAGCCGAAGCGGCCGCTAATCAATTAAGAGTGTAAGAAGTCAGCCATTATACGCCGCGCGGGTGGTTATTACAGTGCAGGCCGTAATACGCCGATCCGATCGTGAACGCAATAGGGCTGCGAATTTTATAGTGATTTTTGATCGATTTTTAATTAAAGTTTTAGTTGGTTATTTTGAATTCTCATGCATTATTCAATGTGTTATTTTGGAGGCGAGTTTATTACGACAGAAAGAAGGCATTAGAAAACATTTCACTCGTGCATTGTGAATGGTATGTGTAACTACCAAAGTGAATTTGTCGAATGACAATGTGACAAATACATTGTCGCTTTGTACTCTATACGGCGACGACATTTATCTGTGTTATCGAGACAAAGCACGTCTATAAACCTTACATTGGACCACACACAATATCTCGCTTTGCACAATGGCAGACGAACTAATAATATATGGGTTAGCTATATCCATGTGTCGGACTGTCTTATCCAGTTCTCTACGCATGCTTGATTGACGTAACACCTCGCTCTATTTGTTAGTTTTGTCCGCCAAAAATATTTTATTGTGTACTAAAGCGTGGCTAACATATGTTTCATATCGTTTTCAGATGTCATATACCTAGGATAAAATGCCTTTTTTCTTAAACTTTGTATTGCTTGTACGCGGGCGCATTATTTCAGTCGGAAAGACTATAATAATAAAGTCGCCATGAGTCACAATAAATCAAATAGCTGCCTGTCTATTAGTTATGAGTTGTGAGGAACGTGAATATCTCTATAATTAACTTAGACAGTCAGTGGTCGTAAATAGCGATAATATTTGTCACTACATGAGTTGTAGAGTTCGATACATTCATTTTCAATGACACCGGTGATTATTATCTGTTACTTTTACACTTACAATACATTGTACTAAAATGTTTACAGGTTACTATATAATTCTCATACCAAAGGAGTAGATTAATAATTTCATAATGTCCCTACAAGACTTGACTTCAGAGTTCACTTTTTTGGGGTGAACAAAAATGTTAGTATTATGTGTTGTATGACTAATTTAATGGAAAAAACATTTAATAACAATCAACTTCGTAAGTTAAAAAACTTTTTATACAAACTTTACATAAAGTAATGTTTTCAAAATTAAAATTTATTAAGGATTATCATAAATGAGGTAGTAATCATTATTGATATTAGAAATCTTGAAACACAATACGTTGCGGATAACAGACAAACAGTAATAAACACAGCTTGCTTTGTACGGCGAGTGGCGATTAATGAGAGGCCGAACGTGACATTAGTGCACTGAACCTAAGCATTATGTTAACGCGAACCGGGTATTAAAACTTATCTACAGCTATTTGCATTCGACTTCCTAAACTGCAGTTGGTCTTGCGTGCGGTGACCGGTACTGTGCAACCACCTTGCGCTTGCATCGTACACTTTCCACACGAAACGTTCGAAAAGTTATTGTTTTCGCACGTGTGCCATTCACATGTAAAATATCTATATACATATTTACAATAAAGTGGAATTTAGGATATGTTAAATAAAATTATTGCTATTTAACTGACACTCTAGGCCGACAGAAAATCTCTGTAGTATTTATTTATTCAAACAGCTATTTAGTTATTTTACGAGTATATTTGTTCTACGAGTCATGTAGGTTTTCGTTGTAATTACTTCTAGGACGACATAAAAGCACGTATATACCAGTCCGTGAAATTAGTCACAAATGTCAATAAAGGAAAAGGGTTAATATTGAACGGAGAGACCGAGACCCACGTCTCTTACCCCGTTTTTTCTCATAAATAGTGACCCTTTCTTCACTAGGGTTAGTTCTCAATAAGCTTTATATATGATACAACCTTTACAGCGAATGAATGCTGTCAACAGTGACGTAATGTTATGAGTATGTTCATTGTGCTCATAATTCTAAATGTAGGGCTGACATTACCGACCTCGGTACTTTATGAGCGATGTACGACACTAATGTACCTTAATAATGTATTAGCCACCGTATTAACTATGAATTAAAATTTTATGGCACGCTCAGTCACGAAGTGCTTCCGAAAACTCCTCTTGTAGTCAACTGTCTGTGTACAAACCAGGTTAAATTATGTTGTTTGGTAGCAATGTGGTAACATTACAGCTCGTAGTGTGTTATTACTCCATTATTTTAATATAATCAGTAGGTTCTCGAACGTATTCGTAGTCGGAACGGATAAAGCGAAATTATGCAGACAATAATCTCCCACGCAAGCATTTTATATTGCACCTACTATTAGTGTAAAAGTTAATTTAATGTTGTAAGTAAAAGGCAGGATATACAAATTTTATAGCAAAAAGTAAAAGACCTCGACTTTCATGTTTGCACAGCCTTCAAACTATTCTTACACAGCTGGTTGCTATTTTCTATGACATTTGTAAAATGCTGTCCGTAAATATTGTACGATTTTTGACAACACATTTAGAAAACAAGTGGAATTTTTTACATTTATAATATTACTAGCTGCCCCGGCAAACGTTGGTTTGCCATAAATTTATTTTTAAGGATGGGTCACCCTTACCATTTAGGGGAATGAAAAATAAATGTTGTTCGATTCTCAGACCTACTCAATATGCTCACAAAATTTCGTGAGAATCGGTCAAGCCGTTTCGGAGGAGTTTGGCAACTAAAACTGTGACACGAGAATTTTATATATTAGATTTTTACAGCGATAATTAGAGTCTACGTCCATGAGTGAACGTGAAAAATATGTTGCAATAACTGCTATTATTAAAGTACTCAAGTTATTCAATTTTCTTTAGGGGACAAACTAACTAAGGCAAGGATTGGTAATGTCATTGAATTTATTAACATTAACCTATTTTTTATTTGTTACAGTTCATTTTTCGGAACGAATCCGTCTCATTACACCTCGCACGCGCATTCGCCTACTGAGGCCAAGTCGGGCTATCCCTACTTAGGCCAACTCGGAGGAATGGATATGGGCAGAGTACACTAGAGAATATATTTATCTATAAATACATTTACTAATGAACTGTGGCAATAAGTGCCTACCAATGTACAACAAATTTCTATTTTAAAAATCAATCATATTCCTTGTTGATCGACATATCACAAAAGTGCCTTCATATTAAAAATATAAAAAAATCAACTATTTCTACAGATTATAATTGTATATTATATATATTTACCTTGTACAGTGTAAAACCAATGGTAGGTAATTTGAGAGACTTATTATTCTAACTTTCAATGTATTATAGAGCTTTACTATAGTTAAAATTTGTATAAAAAATATGTCTTATAATTGTATTATTACCAGTTCCTGTATTAAATTGTACACAACAAAATTTTTCCATAACTTTTTTCAGTAGATTTAGATCGTTACTACATGTTGTAAGTTGTTATAATGTATTTAGGTATAAATCAATTTAAGTATTGTTGTAATCATGTTTTAAAATCCAGTGAACATAATAACCTAATAATTTACAATCACCAAAAGATTAGTTACGTTTTTCGCGTACATAATTTTCTTTGTAACTTTAATCAAACGTGTGAAAATTGTGCTACTTCTTAGAGTGATTGTATAAATCGGTCCTAAAATTGCCTTGAGGATGTTGTGATTCATATAAATAATGTATTTATTTATAGGTTTATTATGTTAACTTAGATTTAACTTAGTAAATTTAAGTAGTAAGTACTTTGTAAAGTAACGGTTTACCCACAATAAATGAATGCTAATTTGACTTATTTATTTATTTTTTTACTCAATAACATTCAAATACCCAATATAAATGTCGATCAGTAGACCATTAGGTTTCGGCCAAACTTGCGCGTCAGAAACGCGGGAAGCAGGACGCGATGGGGGAGCGTCTGCAACGCGAAACTTATCGTGCACACCTGCGTGACTACGGAGCGAACCGTAAACTTAATTTACTAGTGAACAGTCACTTAAGCTGGGCGTCTTTATCTGATATAATTACTTAATTGTTGTGGTGATGACATCCTTGTACTTAACATCGGAATACGACTGATTCTAACATTGGTATCGATGCCGATATTGATTTGCCTTCAAATATCGAACATTCTACTATGCATGATTAGGCATTAAAACACTCGTGTGACTTTATTATGAAACACTCTTAATCACACTCATATTTTAATTGCATCTTATGATGCAACAGTCTAATATATTCATTTGAAATTTTGGACCGATCGAATACCATATTTGGTCTTTTTTCGTAAATTCTTATAGTCTTTGTTTTTCAAATCATTTTTTTTTTTTTTTTTTTATGTTTGACCCTGCCAAAATGACTCTACTCTGCCTGATGGAAAGCATGAGTAGAATCCAAGAGTGGTGGTCACCATACTGCGAATGCAGACAATGCAACAATGCAGCATGGTGACCCACACCATGGCGGGCTAGTGATGCTTCCGCATCATTGGGCCTCCGGTCTCGCACTCACCAACGAAACACGACAGCATGATCGCTGTCATTTTACGTTGATTTTCTGTGCGAGGGTAGTACCGCCCCGGTCGAGCCGGCCCGTTCGTGCTGAAATCAGCGTGGCTCTACTACCTTGACCATATAACTATAGTGGGATATCCTCTCACTGTTTTGATAAATACCTCTGTATTCTTTTCTGCTGTAGTCGTCGTGGAACGAAATAATTTATAATAATTTTATAAATTTGACTGCACAGTTGGTTTAGTGGGTAGGTAGCGGTCGCCACAACGCTTTCTACTGCGCCAAGTGTCGTGGGTTCAAATCCCATGAAAGGTAGCTTTCTCGTACATACACACCTCTGACCACTAGACGCGTGCGTCCCGCAGCGACCCACTCTGCAAACGCTGCACTCCCGTTTTGTAATCGCGTAATTGTGCAAAGCGCCATTGAAAAGAATGAGTAGCGACCGCGACGCGGCAGACGCTCCCGCTTCGCAGTTGTTTTGGTCGCGCAGGTGTGGCCGAAGCTTTAAAGATTGTTGATGATGTTAACGATGAGAAATACCTAAAGTTTAACGTTGTTACTGTTTAAGCTAATCCGACAGGAAGTTTAGAACAGTAGTAAAGTTTACTACGTAGTAGAAGTTATAAGTTAAAATCTTTATTATATTACAGTAAGGAGGACTTATTTTCGTATACTTCATAGGGAGTATGATTATAAAGTACAAATGACATTGCCAGTTTTAGCCTAGTTTCTCAGTGGCATGTACATTAATGTACGCCTACTTATAAATAAATAAAAATTACAAAACTATTTACATTTTCGTACAACTTCAGAAAAAGTATTTAAACTTAAATAGTTGTTTTTCGTTTCTGGCGTATCGAGTTAATGCGCCATTTTGGATAAATGTTCCTTTCCCTGTGAAGCTACAATATTAATGTTCCATCAGAGTAATAATAAAAAAATATTCCGACTGTTAAATGATTATTTCTTATCGTAACCATAATAATATTCATATTTGATATGAATATGACTAAATATTTCATATTATGATTAAATATTTCATAGCGAGTGAATGCTATGAAATATTTATTTTGACAAAACTTTTTTCTTGTTTATACAACGAAAGGAAACCACATGACAGTTTCAACGATAATGACAGGTTTGTTTTTGCGTTATTTGTTGTTTATAAACTCTGCTATAATATTTTCTCCTTGAGCCACTGAATTGCAAGAAGAAGAAGAAGATTTTTTTTACATATCGACTGCTATTCTACATGGACTGATTCCATTGCCCAACGATATCTACTGCTTATCAATACGGACCTAACTGTGCTTACGTTATGGATATTGTGAACTGTTTACAATGAAGTGTATTAATTGCGGTATAGCAACGGGACGGCTAAGTAAACAAGTTGTGTCTTCGTTAGACATGCCTCTCCTTAAAAAAAGTTCTCTTGTAATATCGAAACAGCGTAGCGAATGATTTGTAGAAGTAATTCTTATTCCCATTTAACCTTTAACTGGTGACAGACCGAGCGGTGTCAGTAAAACATCATTTCACCAACTTCCAGGCGCCTACTACAAACATTGTAATAGCGAGTTCTTTATTAAAAACTAGCTGAACCCCGCGGCGTTACCCGCGGTTATTGTTTTACCGCGAGTAACGCCGCGCGACAAAGTTAGTCTAAAAAAAGTAGCCTAAGTTACTCCCCGGATCATCAGCTACCTGCCAGTGAAAGTCCCGTCAAAATCCGTCCAGCCGTTCCAGAGATTACCCGGAACAAACAGACAGACAGACAGACAGCCAGACAAAATTTTTTTTAACTACATTTTTGGTATATGTATCGTGTATACATACACATGCATTGATTAAAAAGCTGTTATTTTAATATTACAAACAGACACTTCAATTTTATTTATTTGTATAGATTACATTTAGAGTTCATTGATTACTTTTGTTTTATCATTATATATATTATCAACCGTTTTTAAAGACTACAATAAGCTACCGGGAGGTCCGGGAGGTTCATGACAAAGACATGTTTTTGTTGATTTCTAAGAAATCTGAAGCTAATGAACTGTGTAACTTTTACAGTTAATTTTAGTGCATACTAAATTCAAAACAAAACAAATATCGTTAATGTACACTAGGCAGAGTGCCTTAGGTAAATTGGCCATCTCCTTTAAGGTTCAGATGAAATATCTTTTTAAATTGCAGTGAGAAAGACATCGTTTTTGTACACTTCATAGTGAGGTGTAATCATTAAGTACAAGTTTTGATGAAAATCCTGGATGGATACGCAACTTGAATGTTGTGTGGCCTACACAACATTTTTGATGATCCCTACTGAATGGTAACACGATTGATTATAATTATTACACGGTAACTTTGTTCTTTAATATCTCAGGTCAATAGACTTTTGATGTACGCTTCTTGTTTAAGTTGTGTTATCTCCAGTATTCTTTTCGGTTAGAAAGTTGCACTGTAACAATTTTTGGTTCAAGGTAAATTAGGCGAAAACACCAAAATCTACTGCCTGCCTGTGTCGATCCGATATCGAATATTTCTAAATGTTCTAAAAGTCAAGAAAGAGTAAGGTAGAGAGCAGAGAGCTAAGCCAAATAGAGATATCTATATAAAAACAAAACTTTTGATTATAATATGTAAATATCAATCTAGGTCTACAAAAGCTAATAGTTTACATTCGTCAAACACAGGTGACATTTCAGTTGTATAGGTCTTCATAGCGACCACCATAATTCTGACGTTTTCGTTAGACCGATGTTATCTGCATGTCGGGGACAGACTGCCGTATCTCTATTTACACGTGGTAGTCCTGTGACTGACATTGAATTCACTCGTATTTTAAATATTTAAAACGAGTATAATTTGATCTGCAATATATAAAATCAATATAAAAGAATCTTATGATATGGATACTTATCAATATAAAAAAATAAACTAATTACTGTGAAACAGAATGGCAGTGAGTTTCATTTCTTCTGACAAGATTCAACCATTTGGAAATGAAACGAAATTTGGAAACTGGTGATTATTGACATAAGCAGATTTAGTATTAAATACTTTCCTTTTTGTTTTCTTCATTAACTCTGATAAAGCTACCCGTTGTCGTAATTAATGTGAAGGTGGGTAGCAGCCTCAGGAGAAGTTTCCTTCCAATGTTTGTGATAAAATCTAGGAATAAAATTTTTATTAATCAGCTTAATGCTATTTGGTATTTGACATTGTAAAACAAACGTTTACATAACAATTTGTAAATTAGACAGGTCTATTTGTCTATTGATTAGTGACCCTTACTGCTAAAGTAGACATTGTGAGTTCTATTCCTACCCAGGATAATTATTTCTGTGAGGATCACGGTATAATTTTTATATTTATACATATGTATTTGTATGTATACCATAAGTCTTGCTTTGCCGTCCAAGATATATTATGTAAAGTGATTATTGTTATGTTACGTAATACAGTTGGACAAATATAGTTACAGTAACGCGAGTAGTACCTACATTCCTCAAGCGTTAATATAATGGTGAATGCCGCTTTTCAGCACTGAATGGATGTAATTAGACAGCCAAATGTAAGCTATATACTTTGTTGAACACATATCTTGGCGGTAAGCACTAGTAATATTCTGGAGTACTTCGTACGGGTAGAATTATTATATATAAACCTGACCATATATTTCTGTCTAGTTTACAAATTATTACTTCGATTGTGGCAGTTGTTTGTTAGTGTTTGACGTGTTTGTGATACTTACGGCAGAAAAAGATTTTAACAAATTATTGTAATAAACGAATTCATTAAAGGGTAGTAGTAGCACTATACTAATTATATTATTCGTTGATACATAAGTCATCATCATGCTGGCCGGAGGGTTAGGCATATATTGATAGGGTTTGTTCCAAGTTTTCCTTATCTTTTCCGATGTTGTTATAATGGGACAAATAGTGTTGGTGACAGTTAATATTCTTCGTCAGTACACGGACATTGAATGCATCGCATAGAAACATTTTCTTGTCTATTGCTGTTTTGGAGTTTAACAACTTTTTTACAGATGCATTTAGATGATGACGATTGATAAGTACGGCGGTAGTCTCTTGTTAATTGATGTTCGTGATCTCATAACATTCTTTAGACTAAAGAAACTGTGGTACAAGTTTATTTCATCTCACTTTCCATTATTTGTGTTTTAAAAATAAAGATTTTTATATCTTTAAGGATAGTGATATTATGTAATATAATAATATTTATAATATTACTATTGTTTTTTTATCTTTATTACTTATTTATATTCATTACATTTTTAAATATACATATAAAAATAAATACATTTAAAAAAATAAGAAATAGTAGACCATCGACTTCGGGTACCGGGAACAAGAAACCTGTGGTTAGGGCTCCAAAGACAGGAACCTCCTCACTATACGTGCCATGTCTAGGAGGACTGCCTTCTGCATCAGACCCTTGATCCAACCGTCCAACATGAGCTTCTTAAGGTATAGGTCGAGGCTCTGGGCTATCAATCAGTGAACAGATACAAATATGGAAACAATAATCATCGAATCTACATTTCACATATCAACAATCTCGTGAGATAAATCCAAATATTTCATTTATTTTCTTTTTCAACTTTCATGAGATTATCGTCATGAGGAACGGCGATGTCGACAATCATTGCGCAGTGCTCTAATCAATCTATCACCACCTATTGTAATTATTATTATGTTTTAGCTACTAGTAAAATAACTGCCCTTCTGAAACTAAAACAGTTATCGACACGTCCAATTTTAAGGTCTATCGATGTCTTCCTTTTGGTTTCTTTCATGAGATGCTTTAGGTGCTGTTAATGACACGGCAATGAGACACAACGTCTTTCGCTTTCTTATAGCTAATTCACTAGATACTAAAGGGTGTTGCTTGTCGACTATCTAACAAAAACAAAACTTTAAGTGATACGACTATATTTTATTCGTTATCTCTCTTACAAGTGCAAAAAACAGTATTTTAGGTAAAGTTTTTTACTATGCCTTTAAACTAAAAAGTTGTTTACGACTATGTTCCGACTAGCAGTCTCGTTTGCAGCTTTTAAACCACCGAGATAATGAATTTTTACGTAAGTGATTTTATAGTAAAACCTCACACTTTATGAATTCAGTCGGAAACCCATTAAATTCAATAATTTTATAGTTTTCCTTACACGATCTCAAGGAAACGCCGCAATCATAGGTGAATTCTGCTCAAACAGACACGGAGACTATACGTTCCAATCACGGCAAGACCATTAAATCGGCAAAAAAATGTTTGGTTGATGCGTGATAAGTCTTTAAATAACAATTAAAACAGTGACGACTTAAATTATTAGTGGTGAATAACTAACACAAATAATGAACACTAATGTAAAAATGTAGAAATGTCTAATAAACTAATGTAAAAATGTCAACTAGTACTTATTAGTATGCAATTTCAGTAAAAGCTTTATTCCTTATGTGTATATTATCATCATCATGGGGTCCCATCTTCAAAATTAAGTTTAGAGGTCAGCAGACGGTTTCCCTCGCGATCACGAGCGGCCTCTTTTAGTTGGTGATATTTTAGTCCAGAAATATGTGTGTGTGTGTATATATCTATTATTATAAATATCTATGTGAGTATGTTTATTATGCTTTCGCGCGAAAACTACTTAACTGATCATCATGAACCTTTGTACACATATTGTTAGAGGTATTAGAAGTTATATAGGATATTTTTTATTAAATGCTAAATCCATCGTGGCTTCACGCCACTCGCGTGTCTCTTCGGGCGGAGGGCGAATGCCTCGCTCCGCCCGGAATTCAGCCATCCGTCGATAAACCAGCATGCACTTCCGCCTCCAAATCCCACGGAGGTGTTTCGGCCAAGGCGCACGCCGCCTCGGTCGACACCGTGCGGTATCCGCGTATGGCTCTGACCGCCAATACCCTCTGAGGCCGCCAAATGCGGGCCTTATTGAGGGCAGTCTGAGCCGCCACTCAGACCGGTGCCCATACAGCGCCATCAACCGGACCACCCCCCTGTAGAGGAGTCGCGTTGCGACGCTGGCTCCGCCCAAATTGGGCAAAAGTCTCCCAAGGGCAGAGGCAGCGTCGACCAGCCTCGGACCAAGCTGTCGGAAGTGCTTGTCGAAGAGCCACCTACCGTCGAGGATCAGGCTCAGATATCTCATCTGGACCCGAACCGGTACGAGAACCGAGTTGACCACTATGGAGGCGCCGGGGGGCGGCCCACGACGGGGCCCATGGAATAATAGGGTCTCCGTTTTGTCCAGGGCCACCCGTAAGCCCAGCGCCTTGATGCGCCCGACCACCAGAGAAACACCAATGGTGGCCATGCGTGCCGTCTCCTGGAAGTTTGCCCCCGGGCCGTGACCAATGAGTCATCTGCGTAACAAATTACGCCTCGAGACGCTCTCGAAGAACCCAGTCGTATCCCACGTTCCACAGGAGTGGTCCTAGGACAGACCCTTGCGGAACGCCGCAGGAGACATGGGTCGCCGTCTCAAGGCACCCTCTCGGTCCTCGTACACGATGGTATGCTCCTCCATTTAGTCTGCCACTAGCCGCCTGGCACCGTCTGGCACCCTGTGGTATTGGAGTGCTTCCCTGATGCAGCTGAATGGCAGACTATTAAAGACGTTGGTGATGTCAAGGGACACTGCCAACACCACGCCGCCACAGCTCACTGTCTCTTCGGTAACGGCCCTAAGGAGCACCACGGCATCGACCGTCGAACGCCCCTCTCGGATACAACGCCAAGGATAACAACAGGATAACAACTGATATAAATACGTATATACTTTTTTTGCAAATAAGTAAATATTATATATCGAAAATATCCAAACTCCGAAAAAACAAATATTTGCAGATCACACAAACATTCGAACCCAAAACCTCAAGCACAGCATTCGCATACGCTGCCATTGCGACACCGAGGCAGTAATCTTACGGAGCCTTTTGCCAGCTAGGGTACCCCTCCGTAACGCCTCATAAGGAACTTAATTTTAAAGATTATTAATTCCTACGTCACATTTTGTTAAATTAATAGAATTAATTTGTACCGATACCGCTACATAATACCGATAGATTTTAGTATATATAATGTAGCTGTAAGTTGGTATAACTAGCCATACTTCACCATGTAACATTAGAGTGGTAAAGAGCCTGAGCTCCCTCATAATAAATACTGTTTACATTGTTGCTCATCGTCGTTGTTATACTGCGTACCTATAAGTTCGCTATGTTATTTATCTAGATAAAACAAAGTTAAAAATAGTTTGCTCCTTTGATGATTAAATGTTAAGCTCCTTTGATAATTAAAAAAAAAAAAACATTTTACTATACTTATAGCATTTAATGTTCTCGTTTCGCAGGCACTAACAATGTACAAAGACTTCTTGTAGCAATATACCTAGTATTTTTGTTGTAAGTAATAAAGATTATCCTTAATCCATTATGTATTCCTCAGATTTAGGGGCTTTTGTGTACCGCGCCGTGCTTTTAGCCTTTTCAAGTAAGCGACGTTGCTTAAATTAAGTTATTGTGTAGCAAGATTTTGGAGATTTTATATTTTATCAATACACACACATGAGGTAAAATTCTATTTCTTTAAACGATGTATAAAAACATTTTTCTGAAAGACGATAGTTTTGTATTTTATAGATTCCCGTTTTTTATCATTTTAGCGCTAAAAGCATATTAAATGTAATATGTACATAAATGTAAATGTATGCTACATTTGCCATCTAAAATTGTGGCCTGTATCAATATTTTAAAACCTATTTGTTTTATATAAACGATGAAAATATAAAATAAGATTTTATACTTCGTCATCACATCTTCCTAACGTTCATTATTTCCAAGATTAATTGGCATCGGCTACTAGTACAACCAGTTTTATCTGAATATTATTAACCCTGAGAGCGAACTAAATTCGAAGGTTGAACTAGTTGTCAGTATATTTGAGGGCACTGACTTCCCAATAACGATTGTCATAGTGGTTCATGACAACCGGGACTGACAGCGTAACGTGCTCTCCGAGGCAGAGAAAAGAAGAAGAATTTCTTTTAAGAAAAATTTAACAACACTTTACCCGATCCAGGAATCGAACCCAAGACATTTTGACTGTCAGTCGCATATGCTAACCGTTAGACCAACGAGGCAAGATTTTATACTTCGTCCTTCCAGTTATTATAACACACGGCGGTTAGTTAAGCATATAATTATCTATCTCTTAAAAGAGATTACTTTAATTTTTATTATTAAACGGTTTTATTTAACTCGACCTGGTTGTTTGTTTGTTTGGGTCAAATCTTGTAATTTAAATTTGACCCCGTTCCTGTCCACAGATTGATCTAAAATTTGGTACACACCCTCAAGTCTGGTGACAATACAATTAAATGATTTTTGTTTCATTGTAAATCCAAGATAACCGGCGCTACAAAATGGCGGTTTACAAATTTTGTCACGACGACCTCAATATGGCTATCAAATGAAAGGGCTTGACTAGTAAGATGCAGTTCATTATGAAAAATTAAAATCCAAGATAGCCGCCGCTACAAAACGGTGGATTACACATTTCGTCAAATACTACCACTAGGTATATGGGTATCAAATCAAAGGGCTTGAATAGTAGAACACTGATGAGAAGAGAAGAGATTTTAGTTATTAATTTCATTAGATAGTACTACACTATCTAATGAAAATAATAACTAAAACATGAAAATAAAAAAGATTTTTATTTTATTTTAACGGTTTTATTGAAAATAATGTACTAAAAGTTAAAAAATAATTTGATAAATAATATTCGGTATAAAATCCAAATTATTTTTTAGCTTTTAGCGCATTATTTTCAATAAAATCATTTTTTTTTTTTACCTATTTTATATCATTAAAATCTACTACAATGGACATTTCTATGGACTATGGACATTTCTACTTTTATAATAAAGCATTTAATACAAACACTACTTTACTATAAGCAGTAATTAGACGGTTTTAGAAACATGTAACTTCTTAAAATATTAGCGTTTTTATTCACAAGATGTTTACAGCTGAATAAAAAATCTTGATTGCAACAGTTAAATCTCAATATTGAGTGGCTGCTATTCAACGGCCCCCCGCCCCTTTCAAGGCCTTTTAGTGTTGATATCTTGTGCTGAAATGTCCTTAGGTAATCTAGAATGTTTACTGACGTTTACATAGCTTGACTGCATTTTAGATAAAGTTAAAGAAATTACGTATTGATATAGATGTAGTAGTTGTACATAAAATATGTATTTTAGCCAACGTTTTATTCCGATAAATAATGTTACGGTAAAAAACTAAAACCGTTTTCCACCTTATAGTACTATACATTTTATAATTTTCTGATTCATACTTCACTATTTTTATTTCATAATAGTCAACTTCCAGGCAGGCTGGTTGATAGATAGACTATTTATTTGCTTGAAACATAGTAAATTATAGAGGTCTAGTTTTCAGTTCTTTATATTTCGCCTACTGAATTTGAGATACAAATATACAATTATTTTATTAACACGCTTAATAAGTGTATTAATAAAATATAATAAAAATGTGAATTTATAAAATTTTAAATCATGTTGTATAAGTCATATATGATGCAATAGTTAATTCTTTGTGATCATTTTCTAGTAAATAAAATAAAAGAAAATGAAAAAAAAAGTTGCCTTTTATTTCCAACAGAAGAATATTAGTTTACAAAGTTAATTGGTTTTGTTAGTATCAAAAAATATATTCATTTTCTAGTACTGATCTTAACATTCTTTTTTTTTATGGAATATTGAAGCAAACGAGCAGACGTATCGCCTGATTTATGTTATCAAAACGATTTTCAATTCTTTTTGGAATTGATTTATTGGTCTCCAGTACTCTACACTCTCTTTTTTAGGAATTCTACAGAAAATCATTAAAGCCATTACACAATTTTTTTATCTGTTGTTTTGCACCTTGGTTTTTTTATGGAATAGGGGGCAAAAGAGCAGACGTATCGCCTGATGATAAGCAATTATCGCAGCCCATGGATACCCGCAACACCAGAGGTGTCACAAGTGCGTTGCCGGCCTTTGGGGATTGGGGAAGGCGATGGGGGCACTCGGTGAAACACAGGGCAAGCGCTGTTTCACACCGGTTTTCTGTGAAGCCTTATCCTGCCGAGCCGGCTCATTCATGCCGAAGCGTGGTCCTCATGTTAAGTTGAGATTAGTAGGGTATCTTGAGAGTTTGCCAATTTTGAAAGCTGAATCAAATCAAATGCATAAATTATTGACAACGTCCTGCTCCGAAAAATGAACGTAAACCTTTTTTTCAACTAAGAAGACCTTATTTATATTTGTAGAATTGGTACAGGGTTTGCGCTAAGTTTTCCTACTATGTTCAGTGCTGTTGCTTTCGACTTCCACGGGATGAAAAGGGTTAGTTCCAGTTTTTTTTTCCAAAGATAACTCTTGCACTTGGAAGTTCCTATGTCGCGGGATATTTTACAAGAAATACAAAAAATGGACACAAAGAACACCCAGACCCAGAACAACAAGTTTTGAATTACACTAAAATTTTACTCCTATACGGATTTGAAACTACAACTCTCGGCGTAGTAGAAAACAGCGAGGTGACCGTTTATAACACTACTCTACTACTACTATTTAGATTTCAAGTGAACCTTTATCATTTTAATATTTGTTCTAATATAGAAAATGTACAACCGCATTATTTATGTTATTATTATGCTATGTGCGAGAGCAAAATTAAAATGTAGTTTGATAATGGTCACACCAAGTTATCCTCTGAAATAGTTGATGATCATTGGAGATAATCGAAATATCAAGACGTAGTCCATCGGCTGAATGCGGAAGGCTTCGCTACATAGTAAAGCTTTTGAATGGAAAACGTGATTTTAGTCAAGTTTTTATCGACAAAAACGGATTCTTGAACGCAAAAAGTTTTCGGTAAAGCACACGCGTGGGAACCGCTGTTGACGGGACGACGACATTCAATTGTCATGGATTCGAGTATTTTGGATAAGAATATGCATTTAATTAAATGTTGAAATACAGTTTTATAGTGATCTAAAAGTTTAACTCATTTTTTGTATTTCAATGGTTAAGTAATAGATTATATTCAAAATGTTGTGTTGTAATGTTGGTAGTAGAACAGTCTTACAATAGCTGATATAGTTTTCTACATACCTTAGCATATCATTTGGTTGATCTCGCTTAAAATATATTGATTTCTGACAATTCTATCATTTGGAATTAGCCATTGAGCAGTTGTTTGATTAGTCTTAAGTAAGCTACTCAGACAACCAATAATAGTCGACCCTTCTATTCTTGGGTTTAGACAAGCGTGTGTTTGGCCTCTTATTGAGAGTATTTACAAAGAGAGACAGAATATTTCAAAGTTTAAAAGGTTGTTTTAATTTGTTTTTGTAATAATATAGTAGCTTTTGTCCGCGGCTCCGCCCGCGTGTATGTTGGTTATCGCAAGAGAAAGTAGCCTATGACCTTCCTCAAGAATCGAAATTTCTACATGGCAAATTTCATTGAAACCGATGCAATGGTTTAGCCGTAAAAGCGTGAAAAACAGACAAACAGAGTTACTTTCAAATTTATAATATTAGTAAAGATATATTACAATATACATACAATATTTTGAGAACACGAGCGTATATAGAGATTATGAGGGCCTGTTAATATTTCCTCAAGGATCGATCTTGTTATTGAGAAAACAACTTTTTCAATAACTCTTCGATTTCCATGGCAATCTTATTAACGTTAATCTTTATATCTTCTTATGTCAGAACTACTTTGTAACAGTTTGTTATAACATGAATCTTTTCCTTCAGTGGACTTAAGTACTTAAGACTACAAATAAATTGGATCGTTATGGCCTCTGTTCGTGAATTAAGACTTTGCATTTAATTAGATGGAAGATGGAAGTGTGTCATCGTAAGCTATATAAATTGACTAGAAACATGAATTATATATTAGGTTTGGCGCGCTCTCAAGCATAGTTACTTGTAGAAATAGTTCTAAAGCATTACCTGTTCACAATTTTCTGATTTTCAATTAAATGAAAAAAGGATAATCGTTTTACCAACAGATTAATAATTTACATACTGGAAAGTTATTTTATTAACATGAATAATAAAAAATGTTGTTACTGTATAGCATATCACAAAAATTAACAAAAAATGTTTAAAATCGTCTTAAATGTAACCGAATGGATATTTAAAATATACTACGGCAAATATCCCATTAAATATTAAACTTAAAATAAAGTTAGAAAAGATTCGAGGAGAGCATTAGTATGTGTAATTTATATAAATACACTTATATAAAAATACTTTTTAAAAACTAAACAAACAGGCATTTATAAATATACCAAACTAAAAAGAAGAAAATAAATTATAATTAAAAAAAACACGCATTGATAGCAATCGAACTAAAAAATAGAAAATAATTTTAATGTAAAAAGCGTGGGGCTACATGGCATTAGGCCCCTTATTAATACCCCTATCTAGTTAATGTAATACCTTAAACGAGCTATTCTTGTATATATATGTATATATCATATGTACCTCGGAAGCGTAGGCGCGCGTATCGCGGATCTGTAGCTCCAATGATTTTCATGAAATTGAAATTTAGCTAGGATTTATTATTGGAAAATTTACAAAAAATAATAAAGAATAAAGATCGGTCATCAAAGTACCTACTTATAATTAGATCCCACTCAGATAATACTAAAGTTACATGTTACTTTTCGATAGTGAAGCATTTTTAGTCTGTAATGATATTCTTATCCAAATTTAGTTTAATCCAACACCATAGGAACGCCGGTAAGAAAAATCGTGGACTCGTTTTAATTGGACATGACGAATCAAGTTTGTTGGAAAAACTGGGCGGGGACTGTTTGCGGAGGCGGATGTAGTTTTTTTAAGCCTCTGTGCATTTACTCCTCACCATAAATTAGCATCCTATCAATGAATATTAAGTATTATATGAGAGGCTACACTATGATATTATTGATCATATTATAAATTAATTATTAGGAGTAAAACATAAATAATAAAGAAATGTCATTTGGTAGATAGTATAGAAGAGAAGTAATTAAAACAGCAAACATAAATAAGTTAAGTCATTGTTATTCACTGTAAGAAGCGAGTAATTAAGCAAGTTCTTGGATTCGATTCCAAGATAGGATAAATGTTTGTGAGACAACTATTATGAGCTAATAATTTCAAAACTAACGAAAATATGTTCAGTATTGATTAAAACAAAAGTTACTACTGTGTTAAGAGTATACTGTTTACGACAGGGTTCGAAATCGAATATTACATTTAAGTTTTAACATATAAGTAATCATTTTGGAATGTATAATAAGATGGTTTTGATTAATTGTGGTACAAATTTTTATCCAAATATTGTTTACAAGGACACAGATAAAGAAAACGGTAACAAACATACATTTTAAAAGTCACAAAAAATTATCCAGTCAATATATTTGTCTATTCAGTGCAATAGCTGTTGGTATCATCTTCATAAAGATATTAAATAAATAAATATTCTGGACATTTGACACACAACGTCATCTTGTCCCCAGTTATGCAGAGCTTGTGTTACGGGTACTAAACAACTGATATAAATACATATATATATATACTTTTTTTGCAAATACTAACATATTATACATAGAAAACACCCAAGCTACGAAAAAAATATTTGCAGATCATGCAAGTATTTGGTCCGACCCGGGAATCGAACCCGAAACCTCAAGCACAGCAATAGCATACGCTACCACTTGCGCCACCGAGGCAGTTTATATTGATACCAGCAGACCCACGCAAGCTCGTTTGCGTCTCTTATTGCCCGTCGCGTGATAATTTTCCCCCGTTTTTGAAACATTTTTCATTGGTGCTCCTCTCCTATTGATCTTAGCGTGATGATATATAGCCTATAGCCTTCTTCGATAAATGGACTATCTAACAGTGAAATAATTTTTCAAATCGTACTAGTAGTTCCTGAGATTAGCGTGTTCAAACAAACAAACAAACAAACTCTTCAGCTTTATATATTAGTATAGATATAGTTCAGTAGGTATTATATTGATTTCATAAACTATAACTATATCATTCGTATTAGGCTGTTAAACTTTGTATATAGGTTTAGTTTACATGTTCATTAAACATTTCAATAAAAAATAATAACACAGTATATCGGCCATATTGTATTTTCACGGTAGTGTCCATCGATTGAAAGACAATACGTCATGCATTCCTAATATTTGCACAGTACATTCTGACAATGGCGGCTACTTTAATTTACAATGTTTAATTTTAACTTTAAAAATGAATGGTATCAATAATCGAATTAGCACCGTGATACATACAAATAGTTATGTGAACCGCGTTTTATGTTTCTGGTATGTTATAAATACATACCAATCTTGTATTTGCGTATCGGACAGCGGTAATCGTATCTAACGACTACTAAAACATGTAAAACTCTCTACATGATTGTTCTCACACTGCGTGAGAACGAAAAATCACAAAATTGAATTACGGGCTAACTGTTCGGCAATTAAACATTCAAAAACAGCGACAGTTATAGCGGGTATGGTCGCAGGTGCTTCGTGGGTTTCGGATAGTAGGGGTGGTGGGGATCGTCACGTCAATAATCGGTCGTCGCCTTTGGTTTTTCGGAAAAATCTTATCGGTACCCGATTGATTTTCACAGCGGATAATGCACGCACGTGTCGCGTTCGAATCCGACGAATATTAGACACACTGTCGCTACCTGATTGAGCTGTGTCCACTGCACGCTGCGACAGGTTATTTGCTAAAATATGTTCCTCGAATTTTGAAAATACAGTAGTTAATTGTTTTTTTTTCTCATTAGGGTTAAACATTGATTCAGAGGTCAGAAGTGTATCTACATTAGGCGGTCCTTATCTGATATCTAAAATGCACTAAACATCTTGAAGATTATTAATCGCACTTTATGTCTGAGATAATAATTTAAACTTCAAGAATCGTACCCAAGAGTTTCAGTGCGCAAAATAAACAAGGTTTGACATAGTTCTCAGGATGCAAGATTCTAATGTAAGAACATTTAACATTTTAAATGACATTTAGAATTTACTTTTCAAAAAAGCTATTTAGGTAGAAGCGTATCGAAAGCATTTGTTTAGCAAAAATTTACAATCACCTAAAAATATTTTTTGACAGCACTTGCTGCTGGTCGGAATCGGTTCTCACGAGAAATGATTCGGCGGCAATCCGAGTGTCCACAGAGCTCCGATCAAATGCGAAAGTCGTGCATGTCCACTGATCACTCGACCAAAAAAGTCAACACAGATTCCAGGTTTTTGTAGAATATTGATTAAAATAAAATATTTTGTTTCAGTTCTTATATCACAAGTTGAGTTTATGTTGCATAAACAAATGATTGATGATACTGTTGCGAGAGAAAAACTTGATCTTGTTCTCAAGTATTAATTTAATAACTTAACAGTTTAAACTGTACTGTAATTGCATCTTACCTTACTTACTTTAACAAATATAAACGTACGTACCATATACCATGCGTACCATGTATTAGCTATGTGTGTCCTCCAAGCAGCAAATTATCAATACACACACATATATGCTGTTTCTTTTAACTGGGGTTGAGTTGCTAAACGTTAATTCACTCCTTGATAAGTTCTTAGGCAGGATCGTATAGAGAGTTGAGCGAAGTTTGTTTGAGTGTTTTAATTGATTATTTTAAGTAGGATTGGGACGCATAAGCCGACTGTGTAACGACCGCTGGGTAAAAGTCTCTATGTCATGGAGGTCCGAAGAAGGAAAGCGCCATCGAGACGCTCTGGTCCAGAACTTGTTCCCGGTGTCTATTACAAAAATAGTAGAATTGTTTTGCAAAGGCAGACCATATGATGCAAAAAGAAAAAGTATATACTTACCTCAAGTAATGACAGAGCGAACTACAATAAATAAAACGTTATTTTAAAAGCTGTCTGAATATCACTTTGAAAGTCCTTTTACTTTATAAATGTTTATACGCAGAAACTAACAAGTTATAATTTATAAATAACGGCATTCATTATCGTTTTAAAGCAACCATCACAAAGGATAAAATTCGTTCAACTTTTTGTCTATTGACTGTAAAGGAATTGAAACAGTACTAAATAATGGGTACGAGGGTGTCGACACGCTGTTTTGTTTTCTAATCAACAAAAAGCTCGAAACTTTCGACGTTCAGTTGGACCTCATACTGTGACCTTTTATCGAGAGTACAGCATGTCTTATTTTGAACAAATTATTAGTCTGGTTTAGCATAGAGCGAATAACAATTGCTCGTGATTCCTGTAAGCACAGCATAGTAACAATGATTTATTATTAGTGTGCTAGTGAGTCATAGGTAGCCATTAGTCTGGCACATTGTCTTTGATACAGCGAGCACCTCCTCGCAGCTGGAGAGCTTTGCGTGTTTACAAACATTTTATTGAGGTGTTATGTTTAATGGCTCCTTTAGAAGGTGATTTTCATTGTTTTGTTGACTATAATTGACTGTCTGTAGTAATGATCGAAGCTAAGTTTTCTTTCTATGTTTATGGGACGACTGCTGTGCGTACATCGCAGTTCTTGTTAATAATCTGATATATTAAAACTTAGTTTCATTGAAGTAATTTAAATTGCTATACACAATATGATAATGTATGTTACGTGTATTAAATACACATGTACAAATAACTGCACAAGATGTTTCAAGCTGTAAAAATATAAGATGAAACGGTATGTCTACAGAGGTGTACAATTTTACAAGCTTTTTATTGACTAGCAATTTATATATGTTCGGGTGGAATCTTGCAAGTCAATTTTAAAGATGATATCTCATCCGATTTTGCTGAAATTTTGTAAGTGTATGTATACAGCGTGACAATGCAATATTATGATAACATGAAACTGGAAAGTGCGCACAGGAACACTGTCAAGACACGTCGCAACACCATCAATTTTAGACTCCTTTGATTTGTCTCTACCAATACTTTATGAGGGCATTCCAAAAAAACTTGTTAAAAAAAATGTTTGGTTTGAATCTCTTCGGGGCCGTCTGATTAATAAAATATGCCTAAGATATTTTGTGTCAAAAGAAGCGAGGATGAGTTTGCTATTCTTGACTTTAAAAGTATTTGATTATTTTTCTACTATGCATTTTTTGAATAAAAAAGAGACTGCTTGTTTTGTGTACTCTTATTTTAGTATTACGGAAACACTGCTGATAAATTATTTGGACGGAATATTCACTATTGGGTAAATAATGAACTTAATGTTTTTTTATTGGGATATTAAAATATTTAATTTTTTAATTGTCAATATACATTCATTTTAAGTGTTCACGACACAATACATAATACAAGTCCCTAATTTCATTCGTATTTTTTTATACATTTTTTCTTTTATTCAAGAATATTAGAACCAAAGACTTAAATAAGTTACACGTGATAACACACTCGGATAAAGATATATATATAATAAATTATTTTTTTTCAACTTTAAGAGCAAAAGATATGATCCAGTATTTATCAGCATAGTTTTTGAAATAAATATATTCTTATGCTTGCAAACGTGAAATTCATCCGTATAATAATGCTAATATTCTGACATAAATAAGTTTAACTTATCACACTAAGGTCTGGTTAAGCCAAAATGCAAACACAAGATAACAAAATGTTGCCTACATTTCAGTTATTTCAGGCGACATGCCACCTCAGCGTATTTACTGAGGTATTCAGGTCTAAAAGTGACTGTATCTATTTTGGCAATTGTACAGAAATAAACAACAATTTTAGGGGAAACAACGTAATTTATTCTGTTTATAAATAACAGTTATAAATAAAATATTAGAACAACTCAATCAGGTTGTATGAAACGGGCAATGACTTTCACTTTCTTTTCCAATTGAAACAGACAATTAATGGTAAACATCCATAATTTAATCACTATTCAGAGAAGATAAGCCCTCAAAGTTAGGGACCAGGTAAGGCTACTTCCTAAGAACTTATGCAACGTGTCGAATTTTTTGATGTGAATTATTGTTTTAAAGTAAATAATAAACTATTAATGCTATTTTTTACTTTTAATATTTTATATTACATAAATAAATATATTTGTAAAGATTTTTGTTTTACAAATATTGTTACTATTTAGTAGTTAGTTCTTAAGTAAATGTCTTTAAGTATTCTTAACCTCTGTGGCACAGGCTTACTTTAGTACATGCACTCATATTTTAAGTTAATTTATGTTTTTTAATTAGACTTTGTGTGTAATAACGTTAATTATTATTTTAATGTCTAGTGACGTGGAACGTACATATAATTACGTACTTAGATTGTCTTACCGATTATCTTTTTTAACTTAAACAGTCTACATTTTGAGTGTTTCCTAAGATAAGTAACAAAATATTTATACATAAAATTTTATTTGTACTTAGAAATGCAATATTCGAAACTCAGTAGTTATAAAAACTTGTTGTTCAACGTCTTCATTTGTCATTTCGAAACAATGGAAGGGGAGTTAGAGCCGATGTCGACGTTTGTAAAAATGCATAAAGGGAGTAACAGTACAACAGTACAGTTTTATTATTTTACTGCACAGCTTCTGTAGCCGTAGGAGGCAGGACCTTAAAATATTGAGTAAAAACGTTTAAGTTTAAAATACAAGCAATTAAACAGATTTACAACCGGGACCGTTCTCGGAATGGCGACAAAATCAGACAAAAATTGTCCTTCGATTTTTTTCGATAGTTTCTGTAATCATCACTGTTTAGTATTGTTTTTTTTTGTCATCAAAATCACAAAACTTGATAATCGAATTTAATTTTTATAAAGATATATCTGTATTTTACATAACTACATTAATATATGTAAATTGCATAATATTTAACAACTGTCTTACAATTTTCTATCGTGTATATAGCTTAAATGAAATAGGATAATAGAATTTATTTGTGTTTTATTAATTATTAACTATAAGATTCCTTAATTTCTTATAACTAAATGGTAGTAGAAATATGCTGTGATGATATTCAGCAAGAGATTGTTAATACGAATACGAATGAATGAAACATTATCACCTTTTTTTAGGTAAGTATTTTTTTTTCAAATAAGCCGCGATTGAAATGTATGAACAGGTTGACATTTCACATCAATTATAATTGATGCGAGATACGCATTGAATAAATTCAAATGAAAAATGTGATAATGAAAAATGTTATATTGATGTGTCAGTTACTATTTATATGTTTTTTTATGTTTATCCCTGCCAAAATGACTCTACTCTGCCTGATGAAAAGCATAAGAAGAATCCAAGAGTGGTGGTCACCATACTGCGAATGCAGACAATGCAACAATGCAGCATGGTGACCCACACCATGGTGCGCTAGTGATGCTTCTGCATCATTGGGACTTCGGTCTCGCACTCACCAACGAAACACGACAGCATCGCGATCGCTGTCACTTTATGTTGATTTTCTGTGCGAGGGTAACACCGCCCCGGTGTAGCGGCATTGTGTTACTAAACTCTCGGCCTTCTTCATTTTAAATTATAAAATTGACAAACCCATTACTTAAATTATTTATCAAATATCATTTTTTGCATTATACTTAGATAACTTCCGCTAATCTAATTATAATTCAGATCAAATAACAATTTTACCTTTTATGAAGCACTTTATTCTTAAATTCACTAGTCTTACTACATATACAATACAAGCCAGTCTTTAAGACTAGCAATATCTAGTGGCCTCAGTAGTAAAACTTCTCGTAGAGAGCTTTATTGTTGGTTTTTTATTATTGGTATTACTATTTTTTCCTGCACTGAGTTACACAAATATTATTCTACTTTATTATGGACCCTTGTTGGGACTACTTGATGGTCCGTTGAAAGAGTTCTATGTGGAGATTTTACAATGTACTAATTTATGGTTTATGAAAATATGTATTTAATTATTCTCTATATTCAATACGTTCTTCAATTGTCTAACTTTTTGTATTAAATTAAACTAAGTGCTAAGGTCGTTAAAATAGACAATAAAGTCAGTGCCTCTAAAACTTCAAATGTTCGTCGTTTGCTCTTCGTTTTATTAACATTTATTTATTGTAGCTTCGATGCCTCTAAAACCTAGTTCCATGGACATGCCCATAAAATCTTCCAGATGACACATGCCATGACAAATAGAACTTTGTGAGTTCAAAATAAGGTTAAGATTTCAAAGTCATAGTCTCAATTTAAAAGATGAATAGTTTTGATGTACCGGACGTCCTTATTTGTACCTGTAGATACATGAGGGTGAATAAACATCACCATCAGTATCCGTTTCCGTTATTTTCGGAGTTAAAATGAAATTTTCACATCTGTAGCACATTTAATATTTTTTGTTTTTTTTTTCTATTTTGGTAAAATTGAACATTCAAACATTTCTAAAAAACTATGGGTTGTGTATATTGTCTTGTTTTAGTAATGAAATCTTATTAAATTATTTATTTAAATATATGATTAAGAAAAAACAAGAGACACAGATATTACCAGCAACTGATTGAAAATGAGGTCATAAGATTCAGCTATAGACATTCGGGTTCTACCATCATGGTAGTATAGTCATGTTGATTTCAGTACGAATGGGTGGGACCCGGGCGGTAATATTTTTTCACAGAAGCCCAATCTAAAATTATAGTATTCGTGCTTTCATATTCCGTTGGTTGGTGCAACCGGAGGCGCAATGATGCAGACGCATCTCAATAGGTCGCCACAGTGTGGGTTACCATACTACTTTGTTGAATTCTTTGCATTCGCAACGAGTATAGTGACTACTACTCTTACATACTACTCATGCTTTCCATCAGGCTGAGTAAACACTTTGGCAGGCTTATATATAAAAAAACGAACAATATCCATTAGTCAAATTATGAAATTGTCATCCAACCTACAAACAAAATCACAATTAGAAATTAAAAGCTTATCCTTTAAACTGAATGCTACTTAGTTAAAGTAAATGAATGTTATGAAAGCGATTGAAATTATAACGCGTTTACGAAACTCGACGCTGAGTGCTGTTTTGTAAGTATTTGTAGCTAACCGGTTACTCACAACAAAGACTTATTTTCTATGAACTTCTAAGTAAAATAATTTAAATATCTCAATTTGTGGTTCGTACCAAATTCGTTACAGTACGACCACAAAATGATGGACCACATGTAGTGATAAGAACAAAAGAGTGTACTACTGTTCGGAAGCTGTACGCGACCCCCATGAAGCGTGCTGTGTTGAATCAAAAACCACAAACATGACTATTGAAGCCTTCAGAAGTTTTAGTATTGTCTTCGCTTGAAAGTATATTGAAGTAAAGACTATTGTTGGGAACCAAACTATGATGCTACCGGTGGGTGGTGGCTCTTCTTATGTGGTTTTGCCTACCCGATGACAGTTCTACGATGTTATTGATCGCTTCTTTAACAATATATGTATGTTATTGTAAGTGATGTGCTTTCATGATTCTGGGTTGTGGTTAGACAATGATTGTTTTATTTCTGGTTTGTCATCTCTTGTTATGTTGGGTACTTTATATAGAACTAGTAACTGACCCCGGCTACGTATTCCATTTATATTTAAGTCTGAGAATTTGGCTCATCTGTTTTAATTTGCATATCGTAGTTTGCTAGTACATAACTTTGCTATCCTATTATAGTTGTCTAGATTAATAAAAGCCGTAATGACCTCCCCACGTAAAATTTCTATTCAGACATCTGCAACAACTTGCTTTATCAAAAAAAAAAATATATATTTCTAAATTTACTTCTGGATCATTCTAATAACATTGACGAATCTTTATGAAAAATTATAAGGTACTTTTAGAACATTTAATAGTCTTAGTGTGAATATAATTAATATTTTATTGCTTTTTAGTCGTTATATTCAATGCAAATATTTTACACAAGTAAAATTTTAACAAAAATAAAACCGACTTCAAGGTTTGGCTCAATTACTCTTGGATGCCATCATCAGATCTTAGTGTCCTTATCATGGTACCACCGTTGGGATATCTCCTTTCCATTAAAAAAAGAATCACCAAAATCGGTTCATAAACGACGAAGACGAACAAACCTCCGAATTGAGAAACCTCCTCCTTTGTTTGAAGTCGGTTAAAAATGAGCGTTTAGTTTCATTTCCACGTCGACTATGATATTATTGTTTACATTAAAATTTTGTTCAAATTACCATACCAGATTTTTATTTAACGAATTTATATAAACGTTATTAAATACGTTTTATTAATTACAAACTGACTAGTGCATCTTAGGCTTCCATTGGTCGTGGTGTGATGTTATATAGCTTTCCACTATAAATACGCTTTCCAGCAAAAAAAAATTGTGAAATTGTTCCAAATGTTCACGCGTAATGACGCGATCAAAAGGAAATATGCATTGATTTTTATAAATATACATTATTCCTTAATTTAATTTGTAGTGGTGGTGCTAGTATGGATATTTATTTTGTAAAAAACATCATTTTTATTACATCTTCTATATGTATATATATAAATTTTGTGTCACGATGTATGTTCGCGATGAACTCCGAATATACTGAACTAATTTTTATCAAATTTTATAAGCATCTGTTATTTGGTCTAAATTCAGAGATAGGGTAGTTTTTATCTCAATGATTGATCTCAATATTTGTACTTGTAAATTAAATTTGTGTATTTATCGGTTAGTTCTATACAGTCATAACAGATGGCGGGTTGGCGTCTAAGTTGCACAGCTATCCGATAGATCGCGCCGTATTTTTATTTCTGGAATTTGCTTATATTTTCATGCTTATATTTGACCAATCATATCACTTCTTTTGTTCGCGACCTTAAACTTCTTGTGGGAAGCCGATGTGAACATAATTACTAAAATAAGTTTTTCAGAAATGTAGAAAATATTTACATAAAAATGTAAGTTCGTCGGGTCAGCTAGTATTATATACATATTTATACGATCATCATCCCCATCAGCCAAAAGAATAATTAATTCCTTGATATATTTTTGTACATACATTAATTTGGAATTTTCAGTCCTTTTTGATAATAATGATAAAACTTTATTTGATAAAACGCGGCATACAAACTAAAATGTAATTTTACAGTTTTCAAACATAAATAAATCATTCTAAAGGCCTAGAATACTCGTATAAGGTAACTACTTTATTATTTCTTTAATTATGTATTTAAATATTGTACATGTAGACTAAAACTTATTTTGCCTTTGAATAGTTTTTCTATTGCATTTCATTCTTAATTTAACATGAACGATTGGTCAGAAAAAAAATGTGAGTTATTTTTCAATGTACGTCATTCTAAAGGATTGCGACCGTAATAATTTATTATGTATTTAAAAATGACTATATTTTATTTGTGATAATTAAATGAATCGGGTGTTCACGTTCAGGCAAAGATTGGCAGGTGTCATTTATCTAACTATAATATTATTTATTTTAAATCTACGTGTATATACTGTAAAGACGTTATTTTACTGTCAATCTATGTATTAGATTAAAAAAAGCTATTTGCACCTATGTAATGTATCGACTGGTTGGTTTTATTAAAATATATGACAACTACTTCCTTCAGCCACCCAAGTTTGCCACACGCAAGTTAGGAATTATGGGCGTAGCTACTTTGTCACCTTGTGAATGCAAGTAGATAGCATCAAAGGTATTATGCTGCCATATAAAAGGTTTGACCGACCAATTCGTGGCTAATACATCAAATACTGGCACAAAATGAAGATTGTTCCATTTTTGAAAACGCCGCTTCAGATATTGACATTTATGTCGGTATCATTGTGTGTGGCGTCAAAGTATGAATGGAGCCGGGGTGCGTCGTAATAGGTGTGAAGTGTCGTTCTATTGTTGTCTGTTTTTCATGACAGGTATTCAGAATGTGCGAATAATGTAAGATGTGTGACGTTGGTTATATACAGTGTGAACGAACAAGTGGTAGTGATTCAATCATTGACTCTCTCACACTTAAATTCTGTTTAGTATGAATTCCGAGGTTTCACATAAGAACTTTCTATAGAGTTTTGTCCTCTGGTTTAATAAGCTACTGAAGACTAAATTTCAGCATCATCCAACTACTGAATAATAGATTACGTGGGTATAGTAGGACGAGTATTACATGTACACTACAATGTAACGTTATGTACATGTAGCAAAGAAATTTGCTTAGTATTGTAAAGGGTGGAATGTTTCGCAGATAAATCGCTGTGTCACTACGAAGTTCTCCACATTGCTGGATATCCAATTTCTTTCCCTTAGTCTCGTCGTTTTATCATACGTATATGTTTATGTGCTTCGGGACAAATAACAAATGGTATTGGACACCGTTAGAGCATAAAAACCTTCTTAGATTTGTAAGGAATGTGGCAATAAGCATTGTGGCGTTTGATGAGTTCATGTTCTCCGGTAATTTACCATCGCACTATTTGGAGTATGTAAATATCTTTACGCTGAAGGCCATTAAAGCATCAATGCTTTTGAGGGAAATTTCTTGGAGTACTTTACCACAAACTCGTCAGTTCTTGTGATTGAGAACATCATAAATGTTTCCTCTTTTGACTTATTGGCAGTAAAATATAACACAGTAACTGCTACTATGCTAATTTCTAACGTTGACAATACATGTTATTGTACCTTTACGAAAATTTTGAATTTTCACTTTGTGTGTGAGATGTGTTGGGCCCGTATGAGTCGTAAAATACGACTAAAGTGGTATTGTTAGAATTTATGTCTTATCTTGTTCTACAGTAAATACTTACTTTTGATAGTATTTGTATTGTATCGCCACCCTATCAGCTTATTTTATTGGTTTACCAAGAAGATGTAATACCAAGCCACAATACAGTGACTCTTATTTTATATTTTAATTTATACTCTCGATTGTCGGCACTTGATGGAACTTGTTGTAATACATTCTAGAATTAAACTCACTTGTACTTATTCCACTATTTTATTTCCTTTTTACACCTGACCGGTTTCGCCTTATGGCATTCTCAAAGGTTATGATTACATTTACCCAAAACACTTACATCTAATGAATGATGATGAATGAATGAATCATTAAAAAATTCCTTGAAATGAAATGATAATGTCATGTCCTATTTCTATTTATGTCCAAATACAATATAATTATAAATGATATAAAACAAATTTGGACATAAATAGAAATAGGACATGACATTATCATTTCATTTCAAGGAATTTTTTAATGATTATCTATTTATAGAATCTACTTATTGAAATAATATTTTGGAATCGTAAATTAATATCATTACTTTTACTTATTTTTTTTAATTTTAAAAGTATCAAATTAGCAAATAGCAGGGGTAGACACAGAGTACAATTTCCCTATTTTCGGGGAGTAGTTCTTACACTGACACACTGATATTTCCAGGTACCCACAGTTGTTAGGTTTTAGATGTAAGTGTTTTGGGTAAATGTAATCATAACCTTTGAGAATGCCATAAGGCGAAACCGGTCAGGTGTAAAAAAGAAATAAAATAGTGGAATAAGTACAAGTGAGTTTAATTCTAGAATGTTATTTTATATTGTCTCTCAATACACATTTGTACAATATGTTAATTAATATCTTTCAAGTGTTTTCATGAGAAAATCAGATGATTTAATTTTAATAGTGTCAATCAACATGGATGAAAGTGCCGTAAGTTTTTCATTGAATTATTTTAAATGGACAACCCTGTTACAATTTTATGTTCTGACTAGTTTATGGCTAATGAAATCGTTAGCAAATTATTTCTGTTTTGCAATAGGGTTATTGCAGCAATGAATTAAAGTTAAAGATTGGTAAATGACAACTTACAATTATTTACTTTGATGTTTTTGCTAACTTTTTCTAAATTAAAGTGGTTAGCCCCTACCCTTTGCTAATGCATAACTACATATGTAGTGCAAATACTTACTATGAACATAATTAAAAAAAACTTTAAGAGTAGTAGAAGATTAGTTGCGTCACATACCAATAGTTGCTCCTCAGAGTGTAATTGTGTATGTTTATTAATATACCTATAAAAGAAAGTATTTCATGCAATTTGAAAACTAAAAATATAACTACGATTGCATTTTTTAATAAACTTGATTTTGAACCCACTATACCAGAATCTGTTTTTTTAGCTCGCAAAACTAATTCCATGTACAATTGGCGCGATATTATATTCGAATTAAACCCGACGACAGCCATTTGCAAACAAACGTTTACCCTCCACCCAATTTCCTACCGACACAGTGTCAATGTCAAGATCAATTTAGTCCTCTGAGGAAATTTCCTCAAACACAAATTGGGGAGGGAAACCTTAATTAAAGTGTTTGTCTACTCCAGAACAGTTTGGCACAGACGTTTTGTGCTAATAACAAGAATCTATATATTTTTACCTGCAGCCAAATAGTTGTATCCCTTTTTATGAAAATTATGCGTAAAAGGTGTATAAAATTTTGGCACAGTTAAAGTTTATATGGAGGATAAGTACAAAAAGGTAAAAAAAAAAAAAGAAATACATAAATAAATTGTGGTAATATAACTTAATGTACAATTGTCTAGATTGAAAATTTTCATGAAAGAACGTCAAATGATTTTAAATTTGCTTTATTGGTTTTTAGAATTATTTTCAGTACTAGATGGTTCGATTAAACAAATCAGTCGCAGTTGCGAAAAACGTTGCAAAAGTTGCGAAGTTACTGTACCGAATACACCGTTATTTTTAACTAACGCTATTATTGTTATTTGAACGTTTGTGTAAAAATGATAATGAAATCAAAATGGCGGTAGTTTAGGGGTGTACAAAATAATCAGGGCAGTAATGGTAGCCGTTTATTTACTTTTTGCGATTTATATTTAGCTGGGGCGATGTTGGGGTGGCTTGGAATTTATTCGACAGGGTTTTGTAATAGTAACGTCGTTTGGTTATGCCTCGTTGAGTAGGGGCTGTTATTGTTTGGGGATCAGACTGGCTTTCACGCGGGGAATTTCACCCTAATGTTCATTGAGAAGTTTTAAATTATAAGAGCAATTTATCATGTCGCATAGTTGTCGGCCTGTGTGATAGAGAACTCTACTGTATAATGTTTATTATGTATTATAAGATTTATAATTTACGTGGCAGAATATGTTAGGGTCATATGAGAAAAAAGTAAATGAAGAGTTCTAGAAATAAAAAAATATTCAGAAGTTATTAAATCAAACATCATTAAGACAATTATATATTCCCAGTTCTTCAAAGTCCAAATTTTAAATTTAATTTTTCCTGCATTAAAAGTACGGAGTGTTATCTATTCGTCCCATGGATGTCGTAAGAGGCGGCTAAGGAGCTAGTTACGTAGGCAACACTGCGAAGAGAAAGGATAACTTAAAACAAACCCTTTTCGAAGCCGTCTAGCCGGCGTGGTACAGTAGGCCAAAATTTCTAGAAAAATAGAGCCACGCTGATTTCAGCAAGAACGGTCCGCGGGCCATATTACCCTCTTATAGAAGACCAATCTAAAATGACAGGATTCGTACTGTCGCGTTTCGTCGGACCGGAGACCCAATGATGCAGAAGCATCTTGATAGGCCGTCATAGGGTGGGTCACCATGCTGCATTGCTGAATTGTCTGATCACTACTCTTGGATTGTACTTATGCTTTGCATAGGTAGAGTAGAGTCATTTTGCAGGCTCGTATTTTAAGAAAAGAAAAAAGGCTTGTGTCTAGGAGTGGATTGTTAAATATGAATAAATAAATAAATATTTCGGACATCTATCACACAACGCCATCTAGTCCCAAACTAAGCAGAGCTTGTGTTATGGGTACTAGACAACTGATACAAATACATATATAATTTATTTTTTTGTAAATACATACATATTATACATAGAAAACTCCGAAACAAATATTTGTAGATAATACAAACATTTGGTCCGACCCGGGAATCGAACCCGAGACCTTATGATCAGCAGTCGCACACGCCAACCGCGAGACCAACGAGGCAGTCAATATGCTTTTGATGTGATATCATATACAATATGATGAGTTCTATTGAGTAAACAAAACTCCACCTTATTTTTATATATTTACTGAAATTTAAACAAACTGAAGAACTCTAAGCAACTTCTCTGCAATTGGAAGTAACATTTTAATGGATGTACGGTTAATACAAACCTGTTTTTTGTTATAAACCAATAATCATTTTGGAAATTACAACAGATTACCATACACCACTTATACTATTAATTGGTGGTTTATTAAGGTGTTGGAATACCTAGTTCAGTATTTAATAGCTATCTGCATAAAGAGACAAAAACATGAAATAGTGTTTTTTTCTTCGGCGAATACTTAACTAATTTGCTTTTGCATAGCTAACAGTAAATTGGCCTGTTTATTTAATATTAAAGAATTTCAAGCATTATGTGGAGGAAATGAAAAGCAGTGACATTTTGTGCTGAATAATCGCCGTGAGAGTGTTGAAGATCCCATTATTTTCGTTACGGGACTATAGGTTGATAAAAATGTTGTCTTGGCACTAATTGATTTAAATTCAAGTATGTGAAAATACTTGTGAAAGTTTATTGTTAGTATTTTGTCACGGTGAACTCAATTTGGTGAATAAGTTTAGTTTTATGAATGAACCGTTTATTCAATAAAGCTAACGATAAGCTAGTGTGTATCGTTAAATGAACATTGTCAATAAAACAATGGAAGAGAATGAGTGGACGTTGGATGTAAATTCTCACAATTATGCCACGGTATTTGCCATGGTTTAGCAACAGTGATGATAAAAATTGACATAAACGACGAACACATACATGAATATGAATTATTCAACGACTTCATGCTTGTATTTTATATAAGTAAACGATGCGTGAAATTTTTGAAAGCTCCAAGAAGTTTGTTAGTTTATTAATTACAACAGTGAAGGATATGTGTTAGGTACCAAATAACACATAACTAAACTAAACCTTATTTTATGTGTTCATAAATATTATTTGGTGACATACGATAATACTTACTTATACTAAACTTTTCTTATTGTTTTCTGTTGTTATTAAGCTCTCATGTATTTTTATTATAGTGATAAAGATTAAAGCCTAAATCCTTCTTCAATGATCGAAGTATCTCCATGCAAAATTTGCAGTGAAATTTTGCAATGAAATCAGTGCAGTGGTTTGGCGGTTTAACTGTAAAAAAGTAACGGACAGACAGACCGAGTTACTTTCAAATATATAAGTATGGATAGAATTATTATTAAAGAAATAATAAAAAGCTTTAAATGGTAATGAAATGTTGACAAACTTGTTTATATGTAAAGTTCAGAATCGCACATACAATAATAAACCTCGTAAGTTTAAAGCAAATCATAATACCATAGCAAGTAATAAAAAAACAGTATACGTTCCGAAAATATGTTTTTCTGCTTTTATTCTGCCCGGATTTGAAAGCTAATTTCTCTATCAAAGAAAAAGTTAATTACCAAAGCCATATAAGCCAACTTTCAGTGAAAAAAAATTAAGGATCTTTTAAGGATTTCTAATAAACTTTTAATTAAGTATTATAATTCAAACATTAGCATGCTAAGCCTCTTTTGATAAGAACGATCGTTTAGTCTGTATCTGGGTATATTTAATCTATATTAAAGTCTATGTATTTTTTTAAAATAATAGTTCGACCGATTTCAAACAATACAATATTGAACTCTTTTTCTTCCTAGTTTTTATTATTCTTAAGATACTTAGGGTCGGCTACTAGTTCCACCGGTTTTACCTGAAACAGTTAAACAGTTTTTCTACGGACCGACTGGCATCGGACCTTCACAATCACAAGGGTGAACTGAATTCGAAGGTTGAACTAGTTGTCAGTATATTTGAGGGCACTGACTTCCCAATAACGATGCCATAGATTTATGGCAACCGGGACCGACGGCTTATCGTGGTCTCTGAGGCATGGATGTGAAACATCATCAAACTCTTATACTCCGGGCTGTTATTAAGAATTTCTTGTTAGGGGAACCTTTACCTGGGAACTGAAAACAAGATAAAGAGGTCTCCTCTTAATCAGCAGTTGCATATGTTAACCGCTATACCAATGAGGCCAACAATAACATCGAACATTACATTAAAAGAAATATTTATATAAAAAGTTACAAGTTGAAAATCTAAAACAAGTGTAACTCTAAATTTAACATATAACGTTATAATAGCAATATATCCCTTCTAGTCTGATTGAAATCGGTGTCAAACCCGATCACAATTCTGGGTTCATAGCAGTTCTGGGTGACATAGCACCGGTGCTACCTGCTTTGTGATGATCAGTTGTGTGTGTGAGTGTGTGAAATATGTAAACTTATTATTCGTCATTATTATCTTAGTTAGTACACGAAATCTAAAAACCATGAAATTCTATGTACACTTTTAAAATCAATTATATGACCTTGTGTTAATTTGTTAACGATTGATTAATTGTCTGAATTCCTTAAAGTATCAAGTAATTGTGTTGTGTCAATTGATTTTAATTATAAATAAAAAAAATAGATTTTTAGAAGTTTAAAATAATAGATAAAGAGAAATAAATTGCGTTGGACAGGGGAGACTCCGACGAGGAACGATGATAAGTATATGAGTCAATCAATCAATAAGAATGTTCTAGAAAATTATACAGCTTCCAAAAATATTTTCCATAAGATTAAAATCAAAGTTATACTTTAGGTAGTAGTAGAGAAACTGCTGAAATCGATTGTTTAATGTTTTCTTGAGATTATAAAATCTCTAAAATTTTTTGTTAAAAGACAACTTCCGCACTAGGTAAAACTAAAGAATTAAGGAACTTCTGAATTAAACAATGTATTATCTCATGGGGATCAAATCAGCAACATTCTAAGAGAGATGACCGTTTTAACCACTGCGCTATCCGAACAGCCAACTATTCTCTTAATCATATTGAGATGATGGTACAATTTTTTTTTGATGATTACTAGCATTGTTTTGAAAATTATTGTGTACACTGTAAATATAAAATATCTATGTAGGTAGTAGTAACACCGCCCTAATGTGGTAATTAAATCGACTATGCGACTAGGCGTGCACCCGCATACTCTATTACCGCAGGCTGGCCTCTAAACCTTGTTACCGTGGTTGACTTGCTTACGATTACAATTTGAAACTTTTAAGTCTGTTTGATTACTGTCATTAACGAATCACTCAATTTATATAACTAAAAGTAAAATCAAATTTTTGGTAAGAATTCTAGTCACAGTAGCTTTCGTGTGCAAAATATCCTTCTTCTAAGAGAGAAGAGCTCTTCTCTTTTATTTATCATTGCCAATGCCATTGTTCATTGCTAGACTTTACAAAATTCACAGCGCTGTACTATGCTGCATCCTATATAATAAAATAATAATACATATAATAAAATAAATATTTCGGACATCTAAACACACAACGCCATCTAGTCCCAAGCTAAGCAGAGCTTGTGTTATGGGTACTAGACAACTGATACAAATACATATATACTTTTTTTTGTAAATACATACGTATTATAGATAGAACACACCCAAACTCCGAAACAAATGTTTGTAGATCATACAAACATTTGGTCCGACACGGGAATCGAACCCGAGACCTCATGATCAGCAGTCGCTCACGCCAACCGCGAGACCAACGAGGCAGTTAGTCAATAATCTTGAAATATCATTGTTTAGAAATAAGTATACTTATTTATATTATACATATAGTAATATATACAATACGTGTATTGTTTCGCGTCTCACAATATATTTTCTCGTAGCACGGATATATTTTCTCGTAACAGACATGGATTAATTCGGTTACTGGAATACGTATTATACGAGTTTTCGATTCAATGCTGTATGCTGGAAAATACGTAGAACAGAACATTTTAATTGAATCGTACGACATTCAATCGAATTTGAGCGCTCTTTGTTTGGAATTTAATAATTGTTTCTAATTCCAGTTTTTTTTCGGCTAATAGAGGCCTATGTGTTATCTGATGTATAAACTATATTACTGTAAAGTTTCATCCAAATCCATCCAGTAGTTTTTGCCTAAAAGAGTAACAAACATCCATCCATCCATACTTACAAGCTTTCGCGTTTATAATATTAGTATAGAAGTATAGATGATACAGGTATAGAAACTGAATTTTCTTTGGACATGTTCGTTCTGAGTTCGATTCTTGAGTTCCTTAAACGTTAGTTACAGCACTGACACATTAGTAGTAGTAGGTATATTTCGTCAGTGGTAACAGTAAATAATCATAGTTTTTTAAACAGGTTCTTCAGAGTCTAGCGTTCTTTCTTTTGGGAAAGTATTTGTATTTTTGTTTAGGTGGATTGCAAATACGTAAACAGTCTCTGAACCAGTAAACTGCCTCAGTCGTTACAGTAATCTATACAAATAAATAAAATTGGAGTGTCTGTTTGTAATATTAAAATAACCGCTTTTTACTAAATGCATATGTATGTATACACGATACAGATTCCAAAAACGTAGTTAAAATATTTTTTGTCTGTCTGTCTGTCTGTCTGTCTGTTTGTCTGTCTGTCTGTTTGTTCCGGGTAATATCTGGAACGGCTGGACGGATTTTGACGGGACTTTCACTGACAGGTAGCTGATGATCCGGGGAGTAACTTAGGCTACTTTTTTTTGACTAACTTTGTCCCGCGGCGTTACTCGCGGTACAACAATAACCGCGGGTAACACTGCGGGGTTCAGCTAGTGTAAAATAAAGACGTACTGGTGTATGAAATTCATACGTAACAAGCCAGTAAACGTTCAAATTTATGCACATACGTAGACATATGATGTTTTATTACGGCTTTGTAAGTAATATAGTTATCGTACGTATAAAATTTAGTTTATTTCGATTAAAAAAAATATTTAGTTATTTTAATGACACTGTAACTGAGGTTGGAATTGCCGCATATTTTAAATATGTCAAAACCGTAAAAAATATGGCTATGAAATCAAAGTCAAATAATCTACTTTTGTAATAAATTTAAACATAAAAGGGCGCAGAGTAGGCTCAGAATGAGTAAAATGAAAATACTTATTCCTGTTTCTTAGTGTGTAAAATCCTTAGCTTCATTGAAAATCCAACTATTTAATTGAGCGTAGTTAAATATAATACAGCGTATCTACGGTAGATGGCGCTGAATTATATTTCTGTTGCGCTGTATGTGGAACTCGCCACAGGCTTACCTCAAAGCTTTCCAAAACAACCGGTGATGTGTTGATCTCATCTAACTTCATTGAACGACCTTTAGCAGGTCGTGGAATCACCTTGTATGGGGCCTACTCGCACTTTGTTTTCAGGTACGCGCTCGCCACTCCAGTACTTTCTGCCCTATCGGGCATCTCATCTTCGAGCAATGTGCTCTTATTCATGTGACATTATTTCATGGTTCTGAATAATTTACAAATCCTGGCTAAAAATAGGTAGCAATTAAATACACGAAGGATAACTAGGAGGCAAACTATATACGTACATTATTCTTATCTTTAGGGTATAGTCAATTAGCTTGTAAATAACATAAATGTCATTTACATAAATTTAATATATCATTTAAGATCAATGAGAATGTATTAAGCACGTATCAAGCCTAAACATTTTGTAATATTAATAAAATGATAAAACAGAGAACAGTTAAATAGTAGGTATTATATACCATTCCTTAATTAATGTTTTTCAAGACTGATTGATATTTTTTTTTACTGCGATTGGTTGGCTTGGATCAGTTATTGCGATAAAAAGTAACCCATATCTGCAATATCCTTCCTTAAGAATCAAAGTATCTTCATGACAAATTTTACTGACATTGGTGAAGCGGTTGAGACTGACAGCGAAGGACAGATAGACAGAGTTACTTTCGAATTTATAATATGAATTAATTTTCCTGAAGTCGTATTTGGTTGAAAATCAAAAAAAATGTTGATAATTATAAATCATATAGAACTTAGTTTTTAATTATCAAGTCTGCTCGAACATTTTGGAATTATGTTAATTGACACTTAGTCCAAAATAAAAAGGATGAAATTACCATAAGGGATGAATTTCCACGTTTATGTACGCATGCTTGCGCATTTTAATTTGTTGAACGTGAAACAACTTATATAATTGCCAAGTGAGTTTAATTTGCTTCCCGAATTTAAATTTGTTAAATGATATTACATTCGTATGTGTATTTGTTCCGACGCCTGACTATCGTTAGTAGTAAAAGGAATGACTGTAAGACTATTATGTTTCTATGTTTTACTCTGTGAAAAAAATAATTAAATTTGATTTACGAAATCTATTTTGCTTCAAGCCACATCCCACAACTTTTTGGGGACAACTATTATTACTACTACACTATTATTTCAAGTAACCATGGTAACCCTAGCCTTATTTACATAGTCTGCGTAATATTAATTCGTAAAATAATAAAATACTTGTTTATTAAGTGTTTTCCAGTGCTTCGTTTGAGACTAATAACAGTAATGTATAAGTGGTATCGTTTGTGAGAATTTATAATAAGTGTTTTGGTAAATGAATCACTAACCCCACAAAAACAAACGAGAAAAAAGGATTGATTTTTTTATCAGTACTTAAACCATTATCAATAATACAATAATTAAAGATTACAAAATGGAGCATGAACAGCACATAGATAATATTACCTACAGAAAACCACAACGATCATCTTCACTTTGTGACATTTCTTCGAATGGATCACTCTTCGAAACGACAATGTTTAGCCTGCCAAATACTTCAATCGATGAATTGCATAATAAAAACCTATATGAAAAGATAACGCAATTACAGGGTGAGTTGTTGAGTGCTAATCAAGAGATAGAAAATCTACATTTAGAAAACACTAATTTAAAACACGAATTGGTTAAATGTAGAGATGTTATAGAGATTTATAAAACGGTAGGTACATCAGAGTATACACAGACACCTAAATCGGGCAGAAAAAACCGTCATTCAAAAACACCAAAAATCAACAAAACATTTCAGGAACAAGCTGTAAAACAAAACCAAGACCAACAACTGCAAGAAACTGACTATTTGACTAACTGTTCAACTCCACAATCAAAAAAAACAAACAGACCTGATGATAATAAAGGTAAAGTCCTGGATTCAAAATCACACAGTGTAGTAAAATCTAAAAAACCTAAAATGTGTCTCCTGAGCAGTAACAAAAATAACATGCTGACCACTGCTGAATATACATTTGAGGAAAAATACGAAATATGTCACTACCTGAAGCCTCATGCAGATACAAAACAGCTCCTAAATGGACTAGATACGAAGTTACAGAAGTATACTATGAAGGACTTCTGTGTGATATTTCTTGGGGAGGAAGACTTTAAAAGAACTAGCAACTACTATGATATTATACTCCACTTAAGAAACATTTTACAAAATATACAACATACCAATATTATTATTTGTTTGCCAACCTATAGATATCCCTTTGATGCTAGCTTGTTCAACTGTCGAGTGGAAACATTTAATAACCTTCTCTACTTGGATGTATCGACACACAGACATGTATATCTCTTAGACAGTAATCTGAACCTACAATATGACTACACCATGTTTAAAACGTACTCAGGATCTTTGAATAACTATGGACTTCGAACGATTTTTAAAGATTTATTGAACACAATTACTGACATCACACAAAACATTGACATAGAATATGACCAGAACGATAAACAACTGGATAATGAAACTAACCAGAATTTTTTTCGTTACTAATTATATGTACGTTATGCACCAGAATATTGCAGGACTGCTAGCGAAATCCAGTGCGCTTACAGTTTGCTTACAAGAGCTGACGGAAAAGAATATGCTTGTGGATGTCTTGTTAATCACTGAACACTTTATGATGGCAAGTTACGAAAAACATCTAAATATAGACAACTACTGTTTGGCTGCATGCTTCTGTCGGCAAGAGAGCAAGAGAGGTGGGACATGTATCTTGGTTAGAAACGGACATCAATTTAAAGAATTATCTATAATAGCCAATATGTCTACAACAGGTGTTTTCGAATGTTGCGCCATCGAACTCACTAAATACAGAATTGTCTTCGTTTGTATATATAGAGTACCGAATCCAAAAAATTTCAATGAGTGCATGGATAAACTGGAAAAGGTATTACGTATTCTGGTACAGAAATCCTATAAAAATGTAGTTTTAGCGGGAGATTTTAATATTGACGTTTTAAAAAGAAATAATCAATCGATAGAATTTGAAAATGTGTTGTTAAATTATAATTTAAATCTTACACTCTATCGACCAACCCGCGTAAAAACATGCATTGACAATTTTGCGCATAACTTTAGCAAGTCGTGTAGTGCGTCGGTAGTGGATCTAGCATTGTCTGACCACACGGCGCAGATATTAAAATGTCCGATTAATATAATCAGTACCATAAATCAATGGCGAACCATTAAACGGGACTATCGTAATGAAAATATTAGTAAATTTAGATCATACTTAAATAGTTTGAGTTTTTCAGATGTTTATGAAGCTACTGAAACAAATGTTGCGTATAACGCATTTATTCATATATTTTCAATTTTATATGTACAATGTTTTCCCGAAACTCTTCTTTCCGTAAATATGGTTAAAAAGCATAAATGGATATCGCGTGGTATTAAAATTTGCAACAAAAAGAAAAGGCAATTATTGTGGCAGGCCCGATTAAAACCTACTCAACAAAATAAGGACCGTTTTAGGAATTACTCTAAGCTGTATAGAAAAATCATACACCTAACGCAACGCGCACAAAATAATCACAAAATAACGTCATCTAAAAATAAATCAAAAGCTACTTGGCAAATAATTAATCAAAACAAACTGAACATACCAAAGAACTACATTCACAAAATGAAAGAAAATGACACTGATATTGTTGATCCAAAAAATATTGCTAATTTATTTAACAACTATTTTGTTGATAAGATTCAACCTAGAAATGATTCCGGATGCAAAGTCACAGAACATATTTTAAATAGCAAAAACTCCATGTTTCTGGCGCCATGTCTGCCGCAGGACGTGCTAAAAATAATATCTAGTCTTAATAATACATACAGTACAGGACACGACGGTATACAAACGAAAATAATTAAAGCAGTAGCACAGGAGATTTGTAAGCCATTAGCCCACATAATCAATTTAAGTGTTTGTGAAGGCACCTTTCCCGATGCCTTAAAAAAGTCAATAGTAAAACCATTACATAAAAAATCGGATAAGGAGCAAAAAGAAAACTATAGACCTATATCTCTCATCTCAATATTTTCAAAAATATTGGAATCATATATTTATGGGGAACTTAGTACGTACGTGGAAAAACATAGAATACTTTGTAATGAACAGAAAGGTTTTAGAAAAAACAAAACCATTAACATGGCAATTTACGACTTTTTGTACACGGTAATGACAAACGTAGATAAAAATAATCCAGTTTGTGCTATTTTTTGTGACATGTCGCAGGCATTTGATTATGTGCAGCACGATATATTGTTACAAAAGCTTGAGGCTTACGGTGTTCGAGGAAATGTCAAAAATCTCTTACAATCTTATTTACATGGTAGAAAACAAGTGACAGAAATCAAAAGAATAAATAGTGACACTAAACGAGAGGAAATATTCTTGTCTGATGAACGCACTGTTGTGAATGGTGTACCTCAAGGAAGTGTAATGGGGCCTTCTCTCTTTATACTTTATATAAATGACTTTCCTAGATCAATTAATTACCCTGTAACGCTATTCGCAGATGACAGCACAATTACCATACCTTGTACAGACCGAGATATGTATGAAGGAGAAATAAACAACGCGTTAAATAAAACAATACAATGGTTAAATAATAATAACCTTAAAATAAATATTAATAAAACAGTAATTATACATTTTAGGCAACGTGCATTGACATATACTAAATTTGACATTAAATATCAGAATAATAATATTGACACTGTTAATACAACAAAGTTTCTAGGTTTAACGATTGACTATAGCTTAAATTGGAAGATGCACATTGAAACTATTTGTAAAAAAATTACTAGCAGTGCATTTGCTTTATACACCTTGTCGTCGACGCTTAATATAGATGCTTTGCTAACAGCATATTATGGACTAACTGAATCTGTTTTGAGATACGGGATAATATTTTGGGGCAACTCAACCAACAAGGAAATTGCATTTAAAGCCCAAAAGCGATGTCTACGGTCAATGTTTAGATTGGACATCACTGACTCTTGCAAGCCGTATTTCATATGCTATAAGATTCTTACACTGCCGTCTCTTTATATTTTAGAAACGGCTTTATTTGTCAAAACGAATTCAAGCCTGTTTCCGCGTATGGCAGATGTTGTTCCTCGAAATAGGCGCGATAAAAATAAACTTTGTCTGCATACTTCTAGGACTGCATTTATGCGCAAAAGTGTTATTTGCATGGCTCCAATTGTTTATAACAAACTTCCTAACAGTTGGAAAAATCTTGACAGCCAAGCGTTTAAGCAAAAAGTCAAAGCGTTCCTTGTCGAAAAGGCCTATTATAATGTAAGTGACTTTTTAAATGATACATTAGATTTGACATAAGTAAGTGTCCAGGTAAATGCTTTATTTATTGTATATCATAATTATTTGACATAATTGATCTGGACATTCAATATTATTTGACTTAATTGATTTGACATTGTATACAAATTTTGCAAATTTAGATATTATATTTATACTCATATAGGATTAACAGTTAATATCGGGTTAATGTTGGAAATGATCGGTGATTGGAATAGAAATTTATTCATACTTAATTATAATTATATTCGCAAGTCCATGGTATGTGGCAAACATGTCTTGAGCCTTCTCCAAAACTATATCTTACATGCGATTGTTTATTGTATGTACACATGTGTTTGAGCGAATAAATGAATCTTATCTTATCTTATCTTATCTACATGTATGTATATGTACTTATATATACCTTTTGTTTCTGAGCAGTGTTAACTAAAATAAATATAGAATTTAGTTTTTCATCTGAGGAAAAATTATATTTGAAGGTTATTAGTAATAATGAGTACAAGTACATCATCCTCATCAGCATCATCATCATCAACAGAATCATTATTAGTAGTGTTTTGTATCGATGCGACCTAAATACATTCCTTAATATCCAAAACATTTTCTTTATTATTTACACACAAACAAAATTTATTCTTTGTTACTGTTTGTAAAGAAACAAAGGAGAACAAAAAAGAAAGATCATACATTTTTTTTGTTAAACTATTGCTAATATCATAAAAGGATATTTCCCGTAAACTATAAAAATAAATGCGATTTAAAAGGCATTGTTAAATTTTAATGATGATTAAATACAGGTTCTTTTGGTTGTTCGTAAACCAAAAAAGTTTTACATTTTTAAGTTGTTTACACTTTTGATATGAATTTTGCAAATGTAAAAAAATGTTTAAAAACAGTATAATACTCGTAGTCCTAGCTTAACAATGTGGAAACAGTATGCATGCGTTATTTCATTAGGCATACTTTCGGCCGCAGCTGCGTACATGATAGAACTACATACGGACCACGCGTAAAATCAAATGTATAATACTAAGATACGTGTAAAATTAAGTGTTAAAAATGAGTGTAGAAATGCTGATTAGATTCAGGTATTTAGTGGCCCCGGTGCACGATTGAGTGGTCACATCTCCGCCATAGAGTACAACCGACACGCATCTAACACGGCGTCATATCACAATTCTATGCTTCGTTTGTTCCATTGTGATACCCGTTCAATTCATGTCATATGCCTAATTATATTACACTAATTTTAAGTGTGCTCAATTGATAGTTTCGCCTTTAACGGGATTGGAGGAATCAGGTTATTTACATGGCGGTAACGACACGCTTTTTTTACTTCTCTTGAGTTATTTCGACGAATACTTTTGTGTATTGTTTTGTACGGATGCGACCTTGTCTGGACAATGATGGATCTCGGTACTCGCTGTGCTTCATTATAACTAAGAATTGCCATTTGAAGAGCCTCCCGCTTTTGTTATTATGAGACTACTAGTATTACACATGGGAATCACCAATCAAACTTTGACGTTTCTGAGATCGGCGAAGTGTAGCAATCAGTCTTTCTTCATTTCAGCTCAATATATTGGAACTCGTCAATCATTGCGGTGGTTTCTGATGTAGGCCATATTTCTTATTTATTTAAATACTGGATATAAATTAAAATTTGTAGAATTGAATAATTAAATATGATTAGTTTCATACTAGATGAAACTTTCCATTTAGTATAATCGTATAGTTTAAAAGTTTAAACCGAGCGGAAAGTTAGAATGCCTAAACTTTGTTAGCAAATAAATATTTTTTTATTCAGTAATTGACTTTTGTTACGGGGTATTGTTGTAGTTGAATGAGAGATAAAACAGAAAATATTTTTATTTTTAATTAATTGGTAATCATAAGTTTAAATCGACTATTTATAAAAAAAACTCCTATTTGTCTGATTTAGCTTGTTATTTATATTTATGATAAAGAGATAAAACTATTTCCGAAATTTTGAAATCGATACTAAGTTAGTTGCTGTACAGTTTGATTTTTAATTCTGTTGTACCTAAAGATTATATGTAATTATAAGATATTTACGCATAAAAATTGCGCTAATGTTTCTTATAAGTGTGTACTAAAAGGATATTAAAAAAACAAACCATAGGGGTGCAAAATGGGCTTTAGATGTTAAATAGCATTTGCTATTTAACATCTAAATCGGTAGGAGTCTTTTCAAAATCACACTAAATACTCTTTCTTATTAATTAAAAAGAAGTTAATATTTTTTCAAAACTACCTTTAAAAAAGGGTGCAGGTTTGTATGAAGATTTTTTTTTAAATTATCGATTCTATTCATTGTATAACTACTGTACAATGTCTGATAACAACCGCCAAGGGAACGAGGTCGCGGATAGAAACTAGTGTGTATATATTAAGATGTATGTTTTGTAAAGTCATCCGTTACGATGCAGTTGTATAAATTGCAGTGTTATCAAATGTTCTATATTCAAATGGTGTGTGTGAGGATTATATTCCATACAAGTATGTATATAAATATATACACAACAAAGTCCATTAACGTTGATTTCTATATAATTGATATATATATAATTCCTCTGTGAGTGTGTATGTCACTGAACTACTCTCAAACGACTGGACCGATTTTGATGAAATTTTTTGTGTGTGTTCAAGGGGATCTGGGAATGGTTTAGATTCACAATTTTGTCCAGTGGACAATGTTTTTTTAATTAATTTTTAATTTATTAGTAGTTATGGCAAAACGACGTTTGCCGGGACAGCTAGTAGTTGTATATATAACTAGCTGCCCCGTCAAACGTCGTTTTGCCATAATTTTTTTTTAAGGATGGGTGGCCCTTACCATTTAGGGGGATGAAAAATAGATGTTATTCGATTCTCAGACCTACTCAATATGCTCACAAAATTTCATGAGAATCGGTCAAGCCGTTTCGGAGGAGTTTGGCAACTAAAACTGTGACACGAGAATTTTATATATTAGATACAGTTTGTAATAAAGACCATTAAAACCAACAGGATCATCAACATCGTGACATAACAATAAAGAATTGAACGTAAAAATTAATTATTCGCCATCGGCACGCTATTCTAATAATCATAAATAACTATTGCAATCGGATCAAACGCGGTGGGTCCGTTTTGCTGACGAACAATGTGCGAAACATTAAAAATATCAACAAAGGAACTTTTGACTTTCATAGCACATACACCAAAACAAAACATTACAGAAGTTGGGTAGGATTAGTTGATAGGTAAGTGCATCCTTATTGCATATGTAATAGGGTGCACTAGCTTTGCAACCATATGCAAGGATAATGTGGCCTATAGTTGTCGCTCGCGCCAGCTGGCGTACCGTGGAAAATCGATTTTCACGTGAGACCGACGGATGTCGCATCTGCGCGCGACTATAGTCCGCCGCTTGTCTGCACCCAAAATACGCTACGATCGGTAAAGGGAAATCATGTGAGAATAGTGTTAAAAGCGTACCGATATATATGTATTTATTATAAAATTATTGGTGGCGAACAATACGAAAATTATTCGATTAACGGTAGTTAGAAGCAATATCGTGTAGAAATTGCGTGCTAACAATTAGGTAGTCACGGGTCAAAGAACTTACGATTACACATGCAACCGTAAACCTGATATTGGTAATCTGAAAGTGACCGTAAAAGTAGAATATATATTATATACGTACAACCTTGTCCCTTGATTAATATTCCTGAAGTTGCGGGCGACGCTTTCATCGTGGGAAATAAGGAAGCCGTTCCGTTTGATCACTCAAACGTCAAACTATTGACAGGCGAACTAATAACAAAAAGCAAACAAGTAATTATCCAAAACGAGCGCGGACCACACAGGGACAAAAACATGGGCGAAATTCACGAAAGCTATCACCGTTTCAAATCGTTTTAACGCAAACGTATAATCGGTCGTGAGCCGTTCTATTTGTTTTAAGTTGGCCGTAACCGGGATTTGGAATAAAAACATCAAAGGGGGTGCGTAAGAGCAAACCCGAAGGAGTAATTATGATTTGTCTCGGTTAAGCGGAAATAGTTTGTGTCGCTATTAATCGCGCTCGTATTCCGGGAACGTCGCGCATGCACGCCGCCCGCGAGCTTCGGTCGAGGCACAGTGCCTGCGCAGACTTACCGGCTACTTATTAACCGGGAAAACGCTTGCTGTTATATTAACAATGTAAACGTGTAAGGATATATCCATATATACACTTTGGAAATAGTACTGCTTATTGCAGGCTGTTAAATTAGGCCTTGTTATGTAAACTGTGTAGATTGCACGCAATCCAGCTGTCAAATCAAAACCAGTGAAAGAGAAAATGAAGAAATACACTGAGATCTCATTGATTGTTATGTTTAGTTTTATTTGTTGGTTGTTTTTTTTTGTGACAATAATGAAATCCTGAAGACCTACGGAATTGTTTTTATTCCCTTATAACATTTGGTAGTTTGTTATAGTATAGTGGTATATTCTACAGGTGTCGTACGATTTGTACGTATTGTTAATACCATTGGGTCCTAACCGGTACAAATATTTGATACGAAGGTTTAGTAAAGATTTTTTTTTAAAAATTAGTTGTCTGTGATTCTTTAGATATCTAAATAAAAGTAATTGATGTAATTAGAAGAAGTAAATCAGTTTTTACTTTCTTGTTATGTTGTAGGCAAAAGCTTGACTTGAATAATATGGAAATATGACTTTATGTACACGCATTACCTGCAGTCTTAGCTTTTAAAACTAACAAATATCAAAAGCAGTTTGACCGGTTATAGCTAGTTTTCAAGCATTACAAAGTGAAGTATAAAAAATGCTAACCTCGATAATTGATCTTGCACACTTAAGAAAAGCTACAAAGCTATTCTATTAACCGACTTCATTAACAAACTTCAAAAAAGTTAACGGACTTTGAGAAAGACGAGGTTCTCAATTCGACCGATTTTGATTATTCTTTTTTTAATGGAAAGAAAATATCCCAACGGTGGTACAATGATAAGGACACTATGATTTGATAATGGCATCCAAGTGAGATCGATCGATTTGGGCATTCTTGTAGTCGGTTTTTTATTTAATTAAAATTTTACTTGTTTTAGAGAGAATCAACATTAAAACGCTAACTTTTATGTTATAAGTGTATACGTTTCCTATCCCGTGGGAAATTAAAATGAAATAATAAATAATAATAGTAATTAAAGCATTATAGTATATAACATTCTACTCATTGTGTGTGACAATGTATTTAATATAGAAACTTATTACCCTAACAGTCTACAACATCAAGTTAAAACGGATTTATATCCATTTTCTGTGAAATGAAAAAGTTTTGTTTGAAGTAAACCGTTGAAAGTTTGTCCTTAATAGTTGTTTTTTTTTGTGTTTATTTAGGTAAATAAACAACAATACAAGGTTATAAGTACAATTTCATAAAAATATGGATAATCATGCCATCAGTGACATTTACCACATAGTAGTAAAGTGACAGAAAGAAACATTAACAGGGTTTCTTCCTTCGAGAACATTAGATACAAGTAATAACATTAATACATTAGCGATATTATGCGTTTGACAGTGACATAAAATCTATATAAATAAATAAAATTGGAGTGTCTGTTTGTAATTTCTTTACTGCTTTTAAATAAATGTATATGTATATACACGATCCATGTACCAAATTAACATATTTTAAATTTTTGTCCGTCTGTCTGTCTGTTTGTTCCAGGTAATGTCTGGAACAAACAGAATTTTGAGGAGACTTTCAGTGGCAGGTAGCCGATGATCCGAGGAGTAACTTAGGCTACTTTTTTTACACTAGCTTTGACTTCGGCGTTACCCGCGGTACAATAATAACCGCGGGTAACACCGCGGGGTTCAGCTAGTTAGATACATATAATATTGTAGGCTAAGACTTGGCAACTTTTTAAAAGAGCTATGTCGCATTGCCATTAAATCAATAGTACACAAATATTTGTTAAAACTATCAGCCATTCTGTGCATTGGCGATCTTTTGCCAGCATTAGTTTGTTATCGGCTAGTTGTAAAAATGCTACAAACATTACGGCAATGAGTCCTAGTGGATACAACATAACAAAGTCTATTAGTGAGTGCAGTACAATCATAGTTACTTACTTCTCAGTTTAAGTATGTTCCGCCAAACACTCATTCAAATAAGAAGCTCATTCAAAGAAGAACAATTGAAGATCATTCAAATAAGAAACCTAACACTCTTTTGCATCTGATTTCATTGGTTACCGTTATAACTAGATCTTCGTTATTTGTTAGTTTTGTTCGAGAGGTTTGTCTGCTCTAGAATTAACTATAAAAAAAGAGCTTATGTAGTCACCTTTTATTTACACTTTACATCCCATCCCACGTGAGCGGGTGTTCGGACAGCAGCCGCCCGGTGCGAGGATCACCGTGTCGCATCGCGATTTCCACGCATCCATCCCCGCCGCGACGCGCCTTTGTCACAAAGGAAATTAACTAGTTATACTGCGTACGTGTACGTTCTGTGGATGTGTGCGTCAGTACTGTTGACACGACAATGTTTCTGTGCTTATCTATAAAGAAGATAAAATAATAGTGATTTTAAATTTTCGTACTAATGAAACTATCGCTTTAAACTTTTACTATCTACCTACATTTGTTTTTGACTGAAATCAGCACATCTGAATTAGTAAACAAGAAGCATGAATAACCTCATGCACTGCTACTTAAATAATCTAGCATATTAATGGGCCATGAAATAGTATCTAAATACCTTCTATTATAGTTACACGAGTTCACATTTTACACTTACAATGAAACTTGTGATAGGATTCCCTGAGGATTCACTGTCGCCGATTGGCAAGCTGTAGTGATAGTTTCGTATTGACTACAATCATACTGTTTTATATATATGTATATGGGTCTACTTAACTGGTTTTAATATCTACTCTATTTTTTTAGTAGCCTGTAAATAACTACAATGCATCTATGAATAAAAACAAGTTCTTAATTTGTAAGTAAAAGAGATTTTTCATTTCTTTGAACAGTGAAAGAACAAATAAATACTCATTTCTCTAACATAAAATGTGCATGTTCCAATCTCGTGGCCTACATTGTACATTATATTGTATAATGTTATAATTTTATAACGCTATTGTTTTGCAATCGGTACCTAAACAGTAATCAACCGTCAGCGTGCCAATGAAGGAAGGGCTATTGTTGTAATGTTGAATGAAAACTTCTATTTAAGGTGACGGCGGGTATTTTTTTTAGGTATTTTATAAAATAATTTCAGCAGATGTTCCTAGTTGATTGATCACGTACTCATATGTTATCGGAAATATGTTTTATTTCTAGCTTACTGTAAAATTACCTTTTTATAGTTTATTAAGTGGCTAAGGTATTAAAAAAAAACACTTTGTTTCAAATTATAGCTTTATACAAGGTTTCTCTTTTTTATCGGTGTAACTACAACTGTTCACCATATCCGATTAATCTAGATTAGGACTTATTTACATAGGTTTTATAATAGGTTATAATTTATTTATTTATTTAAATCTCAAATGTTTCATTATATGAACACGTGATGGCTAATGCCACTAATGTCAATCATTTGACTGCGTCGGTAGCGCAGTGGTAGTGTATGCGACTGCCGTGCTTGAGGTCTCGGGTTCGATTCCCGCGTTGGACCAAATATTTATATGATCTGCAAATATTTGTTTCCGAGTTTGGGCATTTTCTATTATAATATGTATGTGTTTACAAAAAAAAAGTATTAGATGTATTTATATCAGTGTTTTAGTACCCATAATACAAGCTCTGCTTAGTTTAGGACTAGATTGCGTTGTGTGAAAAATGTCCAGAAAATTTATTTATTAATTCCAACTTTGAAATATTATTATTTACACTAGATCTGTTATACGATTCAGACTTTCCGTTAATAGTGAATTGGAATTATACTCCGGAGACTGTTGAGCTGTATCGCTTAGTGCTAATACCGAGGGTAGAAGAGTACAAATGGATATGAGATCATATTAAAAGAATTGATTTCTCAAATTTATAAGTAGGCCTCAATAGACTTTGATCGAGTTATCGAGTTAGACCTCGGTAAAAGTCATTGTTATTAAATTGTTAACAATATGAATTCTACTTATTGGTATTCTGCTACTAATAGTATTTTATTAGTCGTATATAAAATATGCTGTGGTGGCTGATTTTATTGTTTTAGGGTAACCTGCCTAAGCGACTCTGCTCAGCCTGATGGTAAGCTCAAGCAGAATCCAACAGTGGCGACCGCCATACTCACTGCGAACACAGACAATGCAGTATGGCGTCCCACATTATTTCAATTGTGCTCGACAAGTTTTAACTTGTAGACAAATTCGACCAGCCTGATGGTGTCTTAACTAGACTAGCAGTCTAGTTAAGACACCAACAACCTGGTTGTAGGTTCAGTTCCCACTCAGGTAAAATAATAGTGTGTTAAGCACTATAATTGGTTCTTTCTTTGGTTGTCTTTTATCTGTAATATATTATACATTCCTTGAGGACCCTTCTTTATCCTACCTATGACTTTACGTAGAGTGCGTATCTATAAGCCGTATTTACGTGTATCTCTATCGGCCCCATACCGGAGCCTCTTCGACCATCTAAGTCAGGCAGTGGATAAAGCGTAGGAACAGTTTCTGACAGCCAAACTGGTGTTTCATTTAACGCCCACCATGATTCCTGGTTGGGATCTTCCAGAATTGACCACGGGGGTCGAACTGCCCACGCATTCGCTTTTACGCATTACCGCACCCAATTGGTACTCCAGCCCTCCAGGATACCAGATATACGGAGTCAAGCGCCCTCCTTGCTAGACCTACTGCTGACGAGTCACCCAGCGAAATACTGCGTGACGTTTCTCGCGAAAACCCGCCCCTGGTTTTGATTGCCAGTGCTCCCACGCGGATGCACATAAACAATCAATCTACCACCCATGGGCCAGGTCCCGACCTTGATCGCTTAAAAGCAGCGTACAATAAAGCCACTAGGCAATGCAAAAGGGCCTAAATAGGCCATGAACATGTAGCACACCCTACAGGTAGCCGTAAGTTCTGGCGTTTGGCTAAAACCATGCAGTCTAACTACTGCCAGCCCTCACTACCACCCCTGAAATATCCCGATGGCACTCTGGCCCATCAGCCGCAGGAGAAAGCGGTACTGCTTGCTGATCTCTTTGCGCCTTACTCCCGAATCGACGACCGTGGCACTTATTCGCCTACTATTCCAATATGTGACTCCATAATGCGTGAATGCGTATCCGGCAAAGTAATGTCCGTGCGGAGCTGCGGTCTCTCTACGTCCGGAAAGCCAGTGGCCCCAACGGTATTCCAGGGATTGTTCTTAAGAAATGTGAACCGGAGATGTCACCCGTATTGACTCGACTGTACCGACGATCATACTCCTCAGGAATAGTTCCGGATGCCTGGAGAGAGGCGAATGTTCAACCCATACCCAAAAAAGGCGACCGCTCTAACCCAGCCAATTACCGACCTATAGCCATCACTTTCATTATTGGTAAGGTGTTTGAACGCATTATCAACAACCAGTTAGTCCGCTACCGGTAAGATCAGTCCTTGTTAAATGATTGGCAATATAGTTTCAGACCAAACCGCTCCACGGGTGATCTTCTAGCCAATTGATCCCACCTTCTCCCTTCCTCTACAGAACTCCAAGTGCTGGCCTTGCAAGTCACCGCCATAGTGTCGTAGAAATACGTTCTCGAACCAAAGGGTTTGGTTCTTCCTGCCTGTGCCAAGCAGTAAAAAACTGGAATTCAATACCAGCGCACGTATTTCTCTCCCGGGTCATTTAAGCTGGGCGTAATAGCATCTCACTAAGCCGCCATAATGTGTTACGCCATACTGCATTGTCTGCTTTCGCAGTGAGTATGGTGGCCCCCACTGTTGGATTCTACTTCAGCTTACCATCAGGCTGAGAAGAGTCACATTGGCAGGTTATTTATAAAAAAAATACATGTATTTTAAAAAAACGTATGTTTGTCAGTCTGGTTACCCTTGTCCAGGCTCTGCTTAGTTTGGGATGTGACGGCCCACGGCCGTATGTGTTCTATGTATCAAGTTATTGTGATTTTTCGCGGTAGCTTGATAGTCCCTTTAACATAATTATGTTGCCAAAGCCGCGGCGAAAAACTAGTTTAAAATTCTCTAATAATGTCACAGTGTGTTCTTTTTCGAAACAGTAAATTTTAGTGTCTAAATTAGTAAAAAGTATTTAAGGTAGAAAGAAAACATCAAGTATTATACAACAAACTCCAAGAACCATTGTTAGAGCAACAAAAATTGTTAACAGATATTTAAAAGACGTGGTAAAGGTTCTTCGTAACATAAAAAAATTGTAGAATTTTTAAGGGGTTTTTCAATTAATTTACATATACCTAAGGTAGTTATTATATGTAAATGAAAATAAATTAATTTAAAAAAAGAATATTATTTAAGAAACTCTGCTTTGTCTTTTCAATGCGGATATTATACTCAATTCTGTAATTTCGTCACGGGCCTCTAAAATGAACATGGAATTTATTATTGGCTAAAAATGATTGTTAATAATATTCTTTTCGGTGGATCTATCGTTTTTTGAAACCGTGGGAAAGGTTCGTTGTTTATTTTTGTGTGTTTCTGACAAATGACTGTTTTTTCTCTTTTGCAAATTACCGCTTCGGCTGACGGAGCAATCGGTTCTGCGATTCACGATTGGCGAAGATAAAAAAAGTAAAATACAAAAATAACAAAACTAGCTTTGGATTTCGTATTTCGAGTAACTAGTGCATATCATTTGACAAATAGTTCTGTATGCAGAGATGAAACTTGCTCATTCACAAGCGACCCATAACATTTCAAAACTTTTATTTTACGCTTATTTGCGATAAACGAAATTTTGGAATTAAATTTTTAAGCAATAATGGGAAATGCTATCTGTTTATTTATTTCATTTTATTTATTTTTGGTCTAATGATTGCAGTGCCAAATTCGCTTTTCATAATTTGAGCCAATGAACTCACGAGTGTACGGAATTGTTAACTAAACTGACAATAAATGTAGTTGGCAGGGTAGAATTGTGGTTGCATTATAAATTAAATTTACAGATGGGTATTTCAAAAACGTTAGTTGGAATGTATTCAATAAACTCTATCCAAATTTCAATAGTATTGAAGTTTGCGACTAATTAAATTCCCGTTTTAAATGAAATTGGTTTGCAGAAATTGAGCTTTATTATCAAAGTTCCGATTTCGGATCCGACAAAACGTGACGCGAGGAAACCGATTTCAGTCAAATTACATTTATACAATATTAGGTTTTAGATTTAACAAATACAATATTACTATTACGTCATTGTTTTGATAGACTAATGGCCGTTATCACCAACGTCTCCTAAATTTAAGGGACACTCAGAGAGAGTTAGGTAATCCTTAGCTATATTTTCGTATTCACCAACCCTTAAAGGGCTACCTAAGTGCTTAGAGGTCTCCTAAAATTTAGGGGCTCGAATGTTGGCCACCTAACCAACCCCTAACAAGGTGATAAAGAATCCCTACAATATAGGATGCCCTTATTTAGGTGTCACTTAGCATGGTGAACGCGAAATTACATGAGATATACATTTAGGAGCTACCTACGTTAAGGGGTTTCTAGTTATGAGATTGCTTAAGTATAGTTGGTGAAAACGGGCATTGGAATACGGAGTGTCACCCCTATACATCCCATGGGTTTCATAAGAGTCAACTAAAGGAGCAAACTTCACTGCAAAGAGAAGACTATAGAAGAAACCCTATACCAGCTCGTCTAGACCGCGTGTTATAGTAGGCCAAAACCTCCGTTCTAAGGAGAGGATTATACTCAACTTTATGATGATGTATACGTTATGAGTATATAATACAACCTAAAGTTAACGACGATTATATAACCGTTAAATAAAATTTCATTTTAACTATAATTGCTCATAAACTAATTCTATCAAAATGCCGTCTAGTCATAAAAAAAATTTAGACATTAAGTGAAAAGAATTATACATATAAAACTTTATTCGGAGTCAATTCAATCAAATAAATCTTTAATATGACACAATTGTATACAAAACCCTGCACAAAACCTTAGTTTCTGTTTAAAAATGTTAAACTTCTAGAATTGTGATAAATAGAGAGCAATAATTAAATGTCGATTGTCGTCGCTTAGTAAATTAAATAAGCTATATTACCTTCAGGCGTTGACGCAAATTGCGATGTCATTGCGCCGGTTTTTTATCGCAACAATGTCTGGTTGCCAAGATAAAGGCTTTTGTTTCCAAAATTAAAGGATATTGTATTAGTTTGCTCTTGGAGACCCTTCGAAGTCTATTGTTGTTCACGAACGCAATTTAAGGCAATTAATATATCTGTATTTCAGTACCTTATTAACGAGATTGTTAAAATATAAATGAGATACAAATTGTAGTGGTTAAGAAGATATCAATAAAATATTTTTAATTAAATATTTAAGGTCGTAGAGCAACGCTGACCTCGGCACGCACGGGCCGGCTCGATCGGGGCTGTACTACCCTCGCACAGAAGATCAAAGTAAAATGACAGCATGCGTGCTGTCGTGTTTCATTGGTGAGTGCGAGACAGTCAATTGAAATGTAATTTTTATTTGCTTGTTTATCGATAAGGGTTATAAAACGTTATGATCCGATCAATAGAAGCACAAGTAAAGAAAACGTGGGTAATTATAGAATAGTATGGGATAGAGAATGAGCTGGGTTTATTATTATGAAAATGTGTGTGGAGACGCAATCACGATTTGTAAATAATGTTAGACATTATACGTAGTGTTTATATATGTAAGATCTTCTTCTTAGAATGGAGGTTTTGGCCTACTGTACCACACTGCAATGACAAGGAAAACTTGAAACAAACAATTAAGTTTAAAATATTAACGCACTATTTACGTAAATATCAGAGCAAAATGTAGACTGTGTTATAGTAAAAATAGTTATTTCAGTTAAATGTGCATTTCACTACTATACATATACTATGGAGGTTATCGTTTACCACATATATTGTGAAAGCTTTCAATAACAGAGAATAGAGAATATTATAAGACAGTAAATGGCCACATTTAGATAATGTATCGCATACGTGTTTCCACGAGGTTTTCTTTTCAACCTTTGTGGAATTTATAGTAATATATTGCATTCAAGTTTATTGATAACAAGAACTACCAGAGCCTTTCATAAATAATGTTTCACAGTATCAATATTTCCAACAGCAGTATTTATTATGAAAATAAAAAGAAGCAACATCTCTATACAAATAAATAAAATTGAGGTATCTTCTTTTTCCCTTTTTTTAATTTCAAATTAACAGCTTTTCACTAATTGCTTGTGAAAGTTTAATCGGGACTTACACCAAAAATATCTTTTTTTAAATTTTTGTCTGTCAGCCTGTTTGTTCGGGTATTCTCTGGAATGGCTTGACCGATTTTGATGAGACTTTCACTGGTAGATAATTGATGATATAAGGAGTAACTTAGGCTACTTCTTACTAGGCTTAGAAGTAGCCTAAGAATATACCTCGGTATTACACCGCAGGGAGTTAGTGTTAAAAATAATCACCATGCTCTGAACATAATTTATGTATGCTTAGAAATAATTCAGAAAATAATAATAATGACTTCACACGTCTCATACACCGCAATCTTAGCCTAATCAGGGCAGACTTAATACTATGTAATCATTAGCAGTTCTAAATCCAATCCAGTTTAAAAATATGTCACAAATGTATCCCTAAACTGTATACATTTTTTAATAAATAAAAATACTTAAATGCAGTTTAGTGTGGAGTTATAAATTGGTATTGGATTTTTAAGGGGTTGGAAACCACCGACATTAGAGACCCGTGGGACCCAAATGGGGTTAACAATTCACAAACGACATTATAGTATAAAGCAATAATATCCCTCGCTATCTATCAGACTTTAGTGATTTCTCTTGAAGACAGAAATAAAACAAACTATCTATATAAAAGAGGAAGGCGACTCACTAAGATACCCAGAGATCAACGCACAGCCCAAACCGCTGAACCTAGAATCCTGAAATATTGCATGTATTCTTTATATAACGTAAGTGAGCATAAGAAATTATTTTTTGAAATTCCACACCTAAGGGAGTAAATCTGCGTGAGCAAAGCCGCGTGCAAAAGCTAGTTTTGTATATTTCTAACCGGTCCCTAATATGGTGCAGTATAATATTTGAGTGGTTAATTTTAAACTACCTCCAGTAGCTTCTACATAACTGAGATGAATGCATGCATAAAACTTTATTTGTTTCTTCAACATTCAACCATCAACGTTATTGAGGCAGTTAGCGTTCAATGACATTTATTTATTTATCAAACAATGTCGTGACTAATAAGCATATTAAAAGAATGTGTATTACAAATGGTTGGAATTGTGGAACGTTAACTCCTTAGAGACTTACTAATCATATGCAAAATATTCGCCTCCATTTCATCTCGACGTTTACTTTTAATATATTGGCAAGTTTATGCGTTAGTCGGGTGGTCTGACGTCGATGTGGCTTTTGAAAAACGCCCAAATATCCACGAATAGGTGAAACAAATTTGTAAGCAGGCTGAATGTGTTATTGAGGTCTGTTCACTCGGACTTTGGCAAGAAAAGGTAACAATACGTCTATAAAACTTATCGCTTGCTCTTTGCGCTTGTTTGTGATGGAAGAATGTTGCCTCGGGAATTTATGTAAAACGCCTGTAGGTGGGTGTGTACTGATGTGCAAGAATTTAAAGAACTGAAGGTGAAAAATGTCCTTTGTATGTGATGTGTGTTTTTAGAACGAAATATATTTTGTACTCCCGTTTTTCTGTTACTGTTTTGTCGTATAATACGTAGATAAGAAATTTCCCCACAATAATATGGCGTGTCGGCTTTTGATGAATATTCACTTAAGCACCAGATCGTGTCATCGGGTCTTCGTGACAAAGGCAAAGTGAATATAATAATGTAATTGAAGGTAATAAGCTGTTATTTACCCCACGCCCGCCTTTTGCAGGTTACGTGACGTTCTGGCACGGACCCTTAACGGTACATCTTATTTTCAACAAGCCTACCTAGGTATATACATTTATACTTATGTATGTGTTGGTGCTGGTGGGCGTATCGTTTGTTGTAATGATTATTAAATGGTCCTGTGATTACACATGGATAAGTTAATGATGCGTGGTGTAAGCAATAAATTAATGTCGAAGTTTTGAAGAGTTTTCATCATCAGATATGGTAAGTGCGTTCGCTATTGTCATATTCATTTTTTATTAGGTTTCGTATTTACGTACCTACTAATATATTATACAAGCCATGCGTTTGTAGGATAAGAATACTGTAAAATAATATTACACGGACAAGTATATAGGCTTCTCGGTAATGACAAAATAAGTGTCAAAGTGGCTGTCTACTGAATGTTAAATCAAAACACCTAAGTACTTTCTCAAAAATCTTGAATAAAATCTGAGAGTACCTTTTCTGTGCATGAATAACCTCGAAACCTAATTGTACTTCTATGCGGCGGTACAAGTCATTATAACTAAAAAGTACGATAATTATTTCAAAAATTTCCTCTCCACACAACACAAGTTTAAAAGTCAAAGCAGTCGGCTGGTCTTAGTACGTAGTTAAATATACTTCATCCCCCTATTTCATTAGAGTCTAAAAGACTCTTAGCCCATATCTTATTTCGTTGCAAGTTATCCGATTTATACCACGATTGTATTCTCAAGGGGCTAAATTAGACGTCAAACGTCGCCATATCAACAGCCTACTGTAGGTTCACCATCATTTATTTTAAATACGGACAAGATTATATTTGAAATACAGTACTGATTTGGGAGCGGTATTACTTTGAAATACATACAAGTTTATAAAATAGAAACTTAAACATTTAACTGCGGCGTGCTAAGGCATATTGTGTTATATAGTTGATTACAATGCAGCCAATATTAGTAATAAGTATTCTTTTTATATCACTGATTCAAATAGATGAATAGTATGTGGTGCCAGTTAAAAAAATCTTTTGATATATGCAACATTAAAATTGAAAGAATCCTGCTTTAGGGCGACAAAATATTGACCCATAAGTTAATACGTATTTTCTCAAGAGAGCATATTTTTGCGATATTCTGTTTTAATGTTTTTAAATATTATATATATTATATAATATAATAATATTAATAACATTTTAAAGTTTATCTATCATAAATACTAAATGAAATGAGAAATGTCTCACAAAAACCGGTCTTTTGGCTACCACACTGTAACCTTCCATTGCAAGTGGGTCAAGGAGTGCCAAACGCGTCCTTCGACGTTTATAAGACTACTCAGAATATAATTTATGAAAATAATATACTCGAAAGTCCTTCATTCGGATTTGTGATTTCTTTGTTAAGATAACGAAACTTTCGAATTACTAATTTAGTATTAAAATCATTGCAATATTATTATAAAACTAAAGCATTTGTGAAATAAAGAAATAATCGTATTTGAATACATATTCTGATTTTAATTTGCATCAGAATATAACTGGTCTTGACGGCGAAGATTAGCGTACTGAAAGTATGAATAAGGCTACGAGTATAAATTGATTCCATTTAAGAAAGATATCACAAGCGCCGACGCGTATGTAATCGGGAAGTGGTATCATAAGGGTCTGCGACAAAACGCATGACTTGCAAAATTCATCATCAGAATTACGAACTAGGGTTAATATAGTTAATGACAGTCGGCCATTACATGTTGTTAGGCAAACGACACATAACGAACCGAGCTGAAATGTATTAGACACGCTGCGTTTACGGGACCTCTATGACGTCAAACACAATCTGTATTGTTACGTGGTGTTTACCGGTAAAGGATTATTTTTACGATATATATTAATTTTTATATATTTATATGGAATATTTAAAAAAAATACCACCTAAAGCTGTTAGAAAAGTGAGAAATCTAAAAGTTGATTCTGTAATAGACACAAATTTTAAAAGAAGGTACTACTTATATTTTTTCAATATTAGTCTTTTGAAATTAAGAACATTTTTAACTTTTTTATTGCTTGTGGAGAGGTATTCGTATGTTCTTTTAACACTGCCTCTGTTATATTATATTGAAAGTGGTTTTGTCAACTTTACGATTTTAATAGAAGATTGTTTTAAGGGTAACAAAACGATGTAGCCTCTTATTTGAATGATTATAGTGATAGTAAAATTTCAGTGTAAGTCATTATCATTATCATATAGTGTAGTCATCATATACTGACTGCTTTGGTGGCGCAGTGGTAGCTTATGCGACCGTTGTGCAAGAGGCCTCGAGTTCGATTCCCGGGTTGGACCAAATCTTTGTATGATCTCAAGTGTTTGTTTCGGTTTTTTTGTGTGTTTTATGTAAAATGTGTATGTAGTTACAAATAAATCCATAGTGCGTTGTGTGTTAGATGTTCGAAATATTGTTATTATTTTTTCATTGTAAGATTAAAGGCTTGTTGGTCAACGCACAGATGTTAAAACTCTTCTTAATTATATATATGCTTATGTTTTCCATCAGGCAGAGTCGAGTCATTTTGGCAGGATATTAAAAAATGCTACATGAGATGTTAGGAATAATTTTAATATTGAAATAAGTCTTTGATACAACAAGACTAAATTAGTTATTTATTTTTTTTACTTTCCTGAGGCGATAATAATAATTGAAAAAGGATTCATGGCAAAATATCAGAGAAGTAGTTAATAAAAAGTGGAAGAAGGAAATGATAAGGTACAGTACAGTTAACTTGAATGACATCTCGCTTGGCTAAATCGTATATTAGTTATTGCCTTCACGGTCCAATTATTTTAATATTCCTTTCAAAATCGATCTTGAAAAAGTTAGAAAAAGCTGTAAAATATTTATTTACTATTGAGACAATATTCAAAAGACGCGATGAATTTTCTTGTTTCATATTTTATTAAAGGCATAATATTTTTTATTCTGAAGGATTTAATTTTTACCTTTATTCATCCAGGTCACTAAAGGAGCAAACTACAGAGGACAATGTCACTGTAAACAGAAGGATTCAAGGAAAACCTGAAACGAATCCCTTACGAACCCGTCTGACCTGACAAAACCTCTTTGTTAAAGTGAAACCTATGTGCAGTTATGGACAAATTAAGGCTGTTGTTCATGATGAATAAATCAAGTTCATATTACTGTTGAATAAATAACCAGAGAGGATTTCGATATACTGTTTAAGTGATTGCATGGGATTTTGGAAAATGGCATTAAAAGCTCATAAACCGCAGTTTTTCGATTACTTTTCATGGTGAGTTCAATGTTTTCGATATCAAGATGATATATCTGCAGTAGCTTTGACAACACCAAAAAAAATGATTTAAATTTTGAGATTAAATTATTTGTAGTGTTACAAATTGTTGCTATTATTTTAAAAGATATAAAAAGGAAAATATATATAATTAAATATATATATTTTTTATAATACAAATATGTTTATACACAGCTGGATTTTAATGTTTTAATTAATATTTAATATTTTGTTTCTCTCTTCTAATTAGTTTAAACTTTACGTTTTAAGAATTTTTGAAATGAAATATATTGCTAGCTCATTCCTTATTTATAATATAAATATAAATTGTGAGATTGAATTATTTGTAGTTTTACAAATTGTTGCTATTATTTTAAAAGGTAAAAAATGAAAATATAATAATCTGATTATTTTATAATATAAATATGTTTATACACAGCTGGATTTAAACTTCTAATTAGTTTAAACTTCACATCTTAAGAATTTTTGAAATGCAAAATATTGCTAGCTCATTCCTTATTTAAAAGAACCTCATTGCGTACCAGCGTATCGTAATAAAATGGATACACGTCACATTACGGTTTCGAGGAAATACTCGAACGTAATTCTGTTTTGCATTTGAATTCAAATAAAAGCGAATCGTATCAGGAACAAATAACAGTTGAATACCTAACTCTCGACGTAGGACCGTTGGCAATAAAAGTAAATGTAACATCTGACCTTTATAAGTGTTACTTTGTAACCTAAATAGAATACATTGAACTTGATTTTACGTTTTTCATGTTTTTCAAAACTGATTACTACTTTCTACTGAACAATTTTTCTAACCAAACTGACAAACACATCGTGAGCCACTTTATATATCTATACTAATATTATAAATGCGAAAGTTTGTAAGCATGGATGGATAGATGTTTGTTACTCTTTCACGCAAAAACTACTGAACGGATGAAACTTTACAGTAATACAGCTTTTAACAACCCACTAGATCTAAAGATCTTCTTTAGAAGGAGGTTTTGGACTTCTATGTCACGCCAACCGCACGGATGGATGGTGATGGGGTAGTCGGTGGTAACTTCAACAAGTTTAATCGATTGAATAAAAAAAAGTTGCTTAATATCCATTTACTGCAAGCCCAATGAGCACTTTGGGTGAGTCGAGCTATTGGAAATAGACTGTATAAGTTAATTAAACTACCTTGACTTATTTCTATTAGTAATGGTTCTCTCCAATTCATCTTTATACTTATATTATAATATGCCTTTGTATAACTAACTTCTATTCTTAACTACATTTAGTTTCGATGTATCCTTTTTGAATTTCTTCGTCTTATTCCTAAAGTGTTAGGTTGACTGGAGCAGGCTTACCCTCTTCTATGTAAGTGGGTTAGCTCCATATTTATAGTCTACTGGACAGATTTATTTATTTATTTAAGCACTATGGAAGGCTTACACCTACAAAAAAAAGTTTTATAATATTCTAGTAAGCTGACAGCCAATTACAAGTCTCCGCTTATAAGAATATATTAGACTAGCTTTTACACGCGGCTTTGCTCACGCAGACTTTCATCCCCTGATTTACCCCCTTAGGGGCGATATTTTGAAAAATATTAAAACACGTATTTCATTACTTTAACCCCACTATATTTTTACAAAATTTTAAGCAAATTCATCAAAGGAACAAAAAGTTTCATACAAACTTTCATCCCCTGATTTACCCCCTTAGGTGTGGAATTTCCAAAATTCCTTTCTTAGTGCTCATTTACGATATATAAAAAACCTACATACAAAATTTTAGAAACTGATAAATTTGAGTTCTAAATAAACAGTGCATCCTCATAGATGAAACATACGGGCAGCGGTATAAGAAATATTGCTTTCCAAACGCTTTGGTAAAAAGTTTTCTTTAACCTTATCTTGTCTTTACAGTCCTGAATATGTTCCTTTAGTTGGTTGTTACGACAAGGGAATAAATAGTGGTGGTTACACTCCGTATTCCTTATCAATCATAAATCACGGAAAAAAGACGAATAGAGACGCACTTTGAAAAGATAATGTTTTATGGGAGTTAGTCATTTACCTATTTAAAGTAAAATATTAATAAAGTAATTTGCAGTTATATAAGCTGAAAGAATTTTATGATTAAAGTAATCATTTTGCGAGGAGCGCAGGTGAACATTCAAATAGCCTTCTTCCTACCACTGTTATTTAACTTATAATAGCTAATGGTAATTTTCTAGCATGTACTGTTATAAAACGGAAAAATTTTATGCATGCGATAAACTATGCGTTAATTAAGCAAATTCACTAGTGCATAATCTACTAGGTCATACTATCTGGTAACTAGTGAAGTAAATAAATAATACTTAAAGATTTCTAAAACTCATCAACGATGCGTGCCTTCATTAGCATATGGGTAACAATCTACCTAATTAATTAGCCAGGCCAGCATTCTCAGGACGTAGATATATTTCCCAGAGCTGACAAATGCGTTCGTTCCATCACACCGGATAAAATATTATTAAAACAAACAAATGAACAAAAAAGATAACTTTTCGAAAGAGCCGAAATCAATGTGCGAGCTCTGGTACATTGCCGGCTTTGACTTTTCGAATCCCAAACATCCGATAAAAATAACAAATAATATTAGAAAGAATACTTTATCTGCAATAAGATAAAGTTGATATTCGTTTGTGTTGCTTTGAGATAATAAGTACGAAAGGTCGATCAATTCTGTGGCCGTAATTTAATGTAACAGTTAATATGACAGCGAGCATGAGCGTGCCAGCGGGTCGCCGGTGTATTATATTTATGCACTCACACCTGGAGGTCTGGCCAAGGGTATTTTATTTTGAGTTGTTGTCTTGATACGATAGACAACACACTATTTATGTTGAGCCCAATAAATATGAACTATTAATTACTGATTGTGCTACACTTCTGTTAATTCATAGTGATTAATGTCTGTCGGGTAAGGCTTTCGTGTTAACAGGTTTTGTTGTTAATACTTCGCTTGTGTTGAGCGTAATCCATTTTAATGTTTTCTTTTATGTTACATCCGAGTAGATTTACTTCGATCCTTTTACTTAAATACGCCGACGTGTTGTCTTTCGTAATTTGGAAGTAATTATCGTATAGAGACAGGAGTTTAAATTTAGCATCATTGGATCTGAAAATAGCATTTACTTAATAGACTTTACGACAGTTTAAAAATTATTTGAGTTTTTAAGTGTGTTAATTATGTTTCTTAAAGCATTTGTGCATCAGTTTTTTGTTACAACTAAATTAGATAAAGATAAGAAGTATTGACAAGTGAAAAACTGCATTAACGAACAATGAAATCGTAAATTACAATCTAGCGTTGACAAATCAATATAGAAGTGAAAATAAAAAACTATGGCAAAAACATTGTACAATGGACAGAAGGGAAAGTGTGCTCGCCGATTTAACTGCTTTACAAATAAAGCAACCGCTATATTATCAAATTATTGGCTTAAACTAATTTAATAAAAGTCTATTACAGAGTGAACATCAATTACGTTTGCTTTTAAATTGTAGCAATGTAATGACCACGGTAAATAAAAAAATACGACATCAATTGAACTTCGGTAAACTAGAACAGTTTCTAACCGATTCAGTCTCTACAAAATGTAAATAAGGTCGTAACGTTGAGAAGTATTTTATATAATTGCGTGTTCTAAAACAAATAAAAAGCGTAAAACCATCTAACAGATCAAACCTAGGTAAGCAGCTAATTAGTAACACCTCTATTTTTTATAGAAATCTGCAGTGAGCATCTAGAAGAAAACGGTAAACTACCAACCTGTTGCTCGACCTAAGCGAAATGCTTGAATAATTGGTTGTCTACGGATGGATAGTGCTAAATTTGCAGCTCCGATATCAGGGATCAGGTGTTAATATCCGTGGGGAAGTCGTGAGGAAAAAAATCGTTTTCCCCGCTAGTCATACTTTCGTGTAAAAAGAAAGTTTATGAATGTCACTTTTTGATTTTTAAGTTTTGACCGTAAAAATTTCTGGGGTTATTAAGTCATCCACGGAATAACGAAACACTCATGAATTTATTTTATGATAAAAGCCTTGTGTTACATTTTATCGATTGCCTAAGGCAAAGTTCAGAGAATACTAAATCTTGATATTTGTTGCGTTGAATGTACGTTTGTTGCGAGAACTTTGCAAACGTGTCCGTATTATGAGTAAACACGTGTAATTTGAGATGAAATGTGAACCGATTGATGTCTTTGTTCAACTTTGGAAACGTTTTATGGTCTGCCGAAGGGCTGCTGACTAAACTTGCGGTATACATTGTACTGGTTAAAGTGGTTTTACAGAGGGCTAAATACAATCAATAGCAGAAATATTTTTTTTATAATTTTCTAAGACATTGGCACGTTGTTTTGGCCATGTTCCTATTAATGTTAAAACTTTATACTCAATCTTCTCATTAGATTAGTAATTAATATGGAACCCTCTATTTGACTGCCTTTAATATGCTTACATTTAATTATTAATGTTTGCCTTAGGATTTATTCTCGGTAATAAATAGTAAAGCTACTAGCAATTTTATGGTAAAATTTCTATTATGACATTAATATACACTGGTTATTTTTCCGTAGTAGGTAAATAGTAGTATTTTGTAGTAGTAGGTTAGAAGTCAACTACACCCTTATTACTGTAATAAAAGATTACAAGAAAGAGAAAGGCAAATAAATAGTGAATAATTTATATTATGGGGCAATAGTTGTTATGTCCCTGCCACATAATTGATAGATCTTCCTGTGGGACTATTTCATTCATTCATCATTCTATATATCTAGTTGGTTGCCAACGACCAGCATCGTATTATCAACTAGAGATATATATGATCTATGGTCTACGAGTAAAACTGTCCAGCCTGATCTCAAATATCTTTATATATGTACATATTTAATAAACTTAACTGACATTTCAATTTATTTCAAAATAAATTGTCCATCTACTGCGCTATAGCAAAATATAATTAATTTCAAATTGTTCATAGTAGTTAAGTACGTTTGCAATTTATTTATTTATACGTAATAATCTGTTGAAATGCTACTTAACATAAGTTGATAGCTATCATCATGACTAAATTATAGGGTATAAATACAATAGGGTATCTACAAGATAAAATCTAAAAATATATTTTTGAGATACCTTAGGCAAAAACCAGTCGGAAAATGTTAGTTTTAGTTCATAAAATAATAAAATAATTTTTATAATTTATTTCAAACTTTTCAGTTTTATTAGTCTGTTCTTTAACACCGAAATAGTAGCCGCCATTTTATTACGTCACACCGCTTTGTAAGTATACTAAAGTGTCAACTGATCAGCGTATGCTTTAGATTGTTTGTTGAAATTATATTACATTTCATCCACATTTTACAAAGCAAGCTGACGTCATTACCACAGAGCAATATGGCGTCTACTGCGCCCAGTGTTTTTGATAAATTACACGCGAAATTTGAAAATGTAAAATGTAAATGCATTTTGACGTGACAACGTCTTATAAATTGGTTTGCCGGGTGACACTTCAAGAAACTGCGTTACGCTCCGCTCACGTTATGCGCTCACAATGAGAGCGAGTGAGAGGCACGCGTCCCTTCCACTCGGGCATGGTTAGCCCGCCTAAGAGCGAGAGAGACAGACATAAAAAGTTTATTGTATGTATATTTGTATATAAATACGTATGTATGTGTAAAGGTAAAAATAAAATTTTGTTAATATGAAATTCAGTGCGAGATTCTTTGTATAAATTAATGTTTTAAATATAATTCTTTGTATAAATAAATGTTTTAAATTGTTACTATTATTTCATCCTTCTTCCTACTATACGAATGAATATTCACATTAAAATTATTTTACCACTCAAAGTCGTTGTCACGTAAAACTTTCGCCCGTATACCGACTTTACAGGCAACCAATTTTTTATGGCACTTATCGATTGAATAAAAATTTTGTGATTTTCTCTGTGTGTGATTTAGTTTAGAAATAGATCATACTTATTTATGATTAGTAGTAATATATGTAGGTAACTATTTTATAGGTACCCAAACACCTACTCAAAAGACGTTTATATAATTCCGAGAAGAAAATAATATCAGTCGCCGAAATTGTATGGTAATGATAATGATAAAGTTAATTCTAGTATCTAAATATAGATCGAAGTGTAGGAATAAAGTATAAGAGGTATTTTTAGTAGTCTATTAATGTAGTGAAAAAAAACAAAAATAACGAAGAAATTAAGACAGACTGTAGGTAACCTTTTATAGTACTTATTGATGCCTACAATCTGCTTGTCAATTGTAACACGCTTTTATTAGCTTGTAAATGTACTTATAATTGGAATTGGAACGTTTCTTAAGATACTTTATGGCATACAATATAAGTAATTACTTTATTTTATCAATAATTTACAACATACTTTTACTATAAAGTAATATTTTGAACTTATACAAAATCATTTTCTGCTTTTTAGTTGGGGTTTAACTAAAGCTTGTTTTTAAATTTTATAAACCATAATTTGTAATTGTAATATCAATACGATTGTATATTGTCATTATGAGAAATTCAGTCTTGCATAAATATGATTTAATTGCTGAACAGACGATAAGACAAAGGAAAATTCTACCTACAGAAAGTTAAGTCCAATTATGATATATCCTACTAATATTATAAATGCGAAAATTTGTAAGGATGGATGGATGTTTGGATGGATGTTTGTTACTCTTTCACGCAAAAACTACTGAACGTATTCGGATGAAACTTTACAGTAATATAGCTTATACACCAGAATAACACATAGGCTACTATTTGCCGCGATAACTGACATATACGGGGGGGGGGAGCCGCGGGCAATAACTAGTATATCTATGTATAAGCTATATTACTGTAAAGTTTCATCGTTCATTTTGCGTGAAAGAGTAACAAACATCCATACATCCATACTTATAAACTTTCGTGTTTATAATATTAGTAAGATACCATACCATGAACCGATTGAGCTCTCCTAAACCGATGTTATCTGGTTTGACAGTTAGACACTTGAAGAAATTGTTTGAACTGTAATTGAGATTTGCACATCATGAATTACATATAAACACCCAAATTGTGACGGAAAATTTTCAATACATAGGTAAGATTTTATTACTGTAAAAGAAAGAAGCAATATTTTTTTTTGAGTTTTTTTTATGAAAAGCATTTCCTTTGAATGAAATGCTTTTCATAAAAAAAACTATTATATATATATATATATATATTTAGTATTGTGGCATGAAAATTGATTTTATTTAAGTAACTTGAAATATTTATCTTGAAGGAGATAACTAAAAAAATAATAGTCATTTAAAATAAAAGATCAAAAATAAAACTATTATTTATAATAATAAATATTTATTTCGTTTTAGTATCTTTGATATAACAGCTTTTAATAGTCTACTGCTTAACATAAGCCTTTTTTTTATGCAATAGGCGGGCAAACGAGTAGACGTGCATTGCCAACCTTTGGGGGATGGGGAGGGGAGATAGGTGGAGGGGGTTTAGGTTATGGGCCTCCGGTATCCTCACTCACTCTGTGAAACACAGCGTAAGCTTTTTCAAGGTAGTAGAGCCACGCTGATTTCAGCACGAATGGGCCGGCTCGACCGGGGCGGTACTACCCTCGCACAGAAGATCAGCGTAAAATGACAGCGTTCATGCTGTCGTGTTTCGTTGGTGAGTGCGAGACCGGAGGTCCGATGATGCAGAAGCATCACTAGCCCGCCATGGTGTGGGTCACCATGCTGCATTGTTGCATTGTCTGCATTTGCAGTATGGTGACCACCACTCTTGGATTCTGCTCATGCTTTCCATCAGGCAGAGTAGAGTCATTTTGGCAGGGCCAAACCTAAAAAAAAAAAAAGCACTATTTCACACCGGTTTTCTGTGAGGTCGTGGTATCACTCCGGTCGAGCCGGTCTATTCATGCCGAAGCGTGGCTCTCCCATAGTAAGTCTCACGGTATCTCTTTCGAAAGGGTTTTTTGGCATATTATATCACACTAGCGAAACGGTAGGTATAGGTGTAGGGCTTATTTCAAGTATTCTTTCTTTTAGCAGTGATGTTGTACTGCGTAGCTTCTTCCCTAAACCGCCTCTTACGACACTCACGGGAAAAATAGGGGCTGTGATACTACATTCTTAATCCGTCACCTTTTGGATAACATTTATATAAAGGTCTACAATACTAATAGATCACAATTCTACGATACCATCCTATATTATTCTAAACGGAGAAATATGGCGAACAGATGACCTAGACGGTATCTTTATTTAATACTTTTAAGGAATATAAATAACATTTTAAATATTGACTATGTTAAAATAATCATACTTATCTACTAAGGTGGTTTCCAAATTTGAATCTTTAGAAATGACGAAATGGAAAAAATTATGTTATTAAAATCTACGGGAGCGCAAGGCGACGTAAAGGAATCGTTAACAGACAATATAATTTTTTTAAAACGGTCGTATGGTGTCGTGGGACACCAGATAGGAACGAAGTTACTTAGCATATAATATAATAATAGATAAAACTTGCAGATGGCGCTAAACAACATTTTTCATTCACGAAATAATTTAAATTAAATTAAGACTTTCACCCGAACAAAAAGTTCATTATTACTATTTTTTTGTAATCAAAATCCGAATAAACTAATATTTGCAGATCATACAAACATTTGATCCGACCCGGATTCAAACCCGAGACTTCAAACACAGCATTCGCATACGCTACCGTTGCGACACCGAGGCAGTGAATCTTAAGTAATGGACGCTTTTTACCGGCTAGGGAACCCCTCCGCAACACCCCATCAAGAACTTCGTTCTAATAAACATCTTACATAAAGTTGAAAGGTTTTAGGGAAAATTTTAAGAAGAAATTTTCCTATTTATCTTTTAATGTTTTGACTAATTCGAAATATTTTTTTTACCTATACTACTTCAAGTTCTTACAAACAAATCTGGGTCTTTATCTATATAAAGTTGTTTATGTGTGTACCTGGGTACTTTCCACTGTTCGATGTCGATACTTACCTACATGATATATAAGTTTTTATTTCATGCTTAGTAACACGCGTCTACAGAGATAAAATCCAGTAAACATTTCGCATATCTAACCATTACATACTATCAACGAATTATATGTTATTTATTTTTTAATTTTTTCACAATACAAACGATTTTTTTAGTTTATTTTGTAGCCGTTCTGTGGCTGTAAACTGAAGTCATGTAAACGGATAGTAGAGTAAGGATTATCGGCGATTTCCTTTCTATGTCCGAATCCCTTGCAATATACTTTTTATGTTATAGAATGTTGAATCGTGTTGTTTTAGTTGGTTTGATTCAGACATGCCACCTTCCGTGAGCCCTTGAGAGCTAATGAATCGTGGTGATTTCCGCATGAAAGTATAAGTACTAATAGCACTGGCTATTTATGTTATGTAAATTTTTACACTCATCTCATATTTTCATCATTTACACCTTTAACATTAACAAAACTGTCTCGGTGGCGCAGTAGTAGCGTACGCGACTGCTGTTCTTGAGGTCTCGGGTTCGATTCCCGGGTCGGAACAAATGTTTGTAGGATCTGCAAATATTTGTTACGGAGTTTGGGTGTTTTCTATGTATAATATGTATGTATTTACAAAAAAAAAGTATGTAAGTATTCATATCAGTTGTCTAGTACCCCTTATACAAGCTCTGCTTAGTTTGGGACTAGATGGCGTTGTGTGTAAGATGTCCGAAATATTTATTTATTTTATTTACCGATTGTATTTTTTTCAGAAAAGCAATCTTAAAAATATACACAAAGCTGTTAAAAGGTCATTTAGACAAAATTCTTCGAATCTCCAAACGTTAAGAAGAAACGTTAGAAAAGGAGATTAGCAGCGTTTATCCTGTGATCCTGAATCAACAGATATAAATAACATTTTATACTGTTTACGTTCTTTGACGGAGCTTTCTTAATTAGACGGTATTACATTTTGAAGACCGCCCATCCAATACAGTTAAACATTTCTAAATTGTTTTTCTGAACACACGTACATGTGACATACAAATAAATCGAATTTTAGGTGTAATATATGTTTGTCAGTACTGCTAATAGTATAATAGTATTTGCTAAATATTAGTATAACTGTTTTGGGATTTGAAAGAGAGGCAAACCATTAGAAAAATATATAAACATACATATAAAAGTTCATAGTAGGCCAAAACTTTCTTTAAGAGGTGTTGGCGACAATGACAATGGTTTTATTTTTTGATCAGAAAATCATTTGTTACTTAAACTTTGTTTGTACGTATACATAGGTCAACAGAAAAGTTCTCAAATGCAACTAATATTACAAAGAGGTAAAGTCTATAAGGTTGTAAGAGCTAATCTTTGGATCTACTGAACGGATTTCGAAAATAAAAAAATATTCACCTGAAAAATGATTACTGCGATATCCAAGATACTGCCGTCTGTAAAAAGCTTTTGAAATAAACCTATTAAAACTCTTACTGAATACTAATTCAATAAGAGTTTTTATGAAATAAAAATGAATTAAATTTGACTTTCAATACATACTTGCTTCGATGTAAAATTGTTACCGATGACTTCAAGATATATACTTATAGAAATTCATATCTACAAACGAAAATCACATTTTCATATTATAATGTACCTAAAAATAGAAAAGCTTTTACGATCGTGAAAATAGCTTAATATATGTAGATATTATTACATTTTGTGGATCGTCATAAACTGACATCTAAATATAAATACATAAAAGATGATACATGATAAATGATTGCTAAACTTATACTAAATAATAGTCTTAGATCAACTTCTCTGCTGTAATTATTAAACACTCAACAACATTTTAACTTTCAACGCTGATTATTCCGATGATAAAATACACATAAAAAGTTTAAACGCAATGCCTATTACACACTAGTTATTAAATATCAACATTTTTTCTCACGAAACTTACATAACAGGCCATTGTATTCCCACAGGACTTAATTAGGTGCCAAAACGAGACCCGGACACGCGTTAACACTATCAATTATCGGGCAATTAACTCAATTTATACCTAAACCGTCAATAGGATCAACATAATATACCGACGAAGCCTCGGTGGGCAATAAAGAAATCAATCAGTGGATTAGGTATTTCAAATCAATAAAATCAGTAAAGGCAATAATATTGGTTGGACACTCATAACGATGTAGAAAACAGCTGGATGTGTTAACAAATTCTGAGTCTGATTTTAAACTGTTTCTAAAAGGAAGATGTTTTCAATTAAACAAAATTATTTTATGTATACCACGTAACTATGGCAGATTAAAAGCTTCTGAAATTTTTGCCGTTCTAGAAGCAATGTTTTAGAAACAGTTACAGTTTAATTTACCTGTTCTTTTTACCTAGTAAAGTTTTAGTTTTGGAGGTTCGTCTTAATTTTGTATACTATACGTTGTCATAGTTCGATAAACGGATTATGAAAATTGCACACGTCTTAAGACATCATGGGTCCGTATGATACGGATGCCTTAGGGTCTTTTATTAATATGTATGAATAATATAAGGGACCTTATCACTAGAGAACAGGAGTTACTATTTATATACTAAGTGAACCATATTATGTCTTCATAACCAGATTTTAAATTCCATAACGTAACATAGTTTTTATATGTGGTAAGTTTCTAAAAAAAAGTTTTCCTTTTTTTTCATCACAACTTTAGACAGAATAAATAAATAGATTGCTAATTGTGATTTCTTTATATTTAATAATTAAACATATATTTATTTAATTTGATAGTTAACATTTAATGTCTTCCATACGAATAACTCTTATTAGTTAGTAACAGTTCTCAATTTAGATGTAAAAGAAATATTTATAACATGAGAAACACTTAAATTAACATACATTTAAATTGTAATAACATAATGAGATAACTGTATAAAGGTTAACATAAAAGTTAAAGATAAATTAAACAATAACAAATCAGTAAGTACGCTCTAAGCATTTGGTGAACCACGCTCATGCCACATTTAGTGTGTCTGTAGAATAAGGTCGGTTGTTTTTTAGTTCTCATGGGAGTATAATATGCGAGGCGGCTTGTATGATACAGAGTGGAGGAGGAAGGGTGGTGGGGGGCGGTGCGTTTGATGCCGACAGCACAGGTGTGATGCGCGCTCGATGCGATCCCGCTGACCACGGCTGATTTCACCGATAGTTAAACTGTGGTTAACGATATTAGTTACTGATATTTTCCTACTTTTTGTCAAGCATATTTCTATATACCAGACAGAGTCATAACTTGTATAAAATGTTAAATTTGTATTTATGTAAATATTCTACATCTATTTGGCATCAGTACAAGCAGCGTACAGATGGTTTTATGAAAAGTTGTTGCCCAACAGCACTCGGGCTCGGGCGGACAAGGGTAAACTAATTCGGGTAACTCAGGTATTGCTTAAGTCTTTAAATATTCATAATTCATCAAATTCAATTGGAGCAGAAACTCAATGTAAAAAAAAAGTATATATGTATTTGTATCAGTTGTCTAGTACCCATAACACAAGCTCTGCTTAGCTTGGGACTAGATGGCGTTTGTGTGTTAGATGTCCGTAATATTTATTTATTTATTTAATGTCTCATTAAGCCTCTAAAATCGCAACTTTTGTTTTTTATTATTATTAATTATCGCAATTGCAAAAGCATTAGTAGATATTCTAAAAAATGTCTATAAGATAATTAATCGATAACTTATATACACTTTTATTTTGATTGTTTTTTATTTAGTAAATAATTGATGAAAATCTAATAATAACAATCATATGTTTATAAACGTGATGTTATCAAACCGAGAACGGTGTGATTCATTCAACGAGGTTCACGCGGGTCAGTTAATTATAATGCTGAGCATTATTTCACTGTAGTTAAGCCGATATGTAAACGGATTGTGACTTCTATACCTATGTCTTTGTTTTCATTGAGCACTTTCTGGAGCGTGTTGTTCTTACAGATAAGGGAGATAGAACTAAAGGTGACCGGAGACCTGAAGGTGACATAAAAGATGATAAAAGGGAGTTATCATAATAGATAATTGTTGGGGTATGCGATACTTTTTTCAATAATATTTAATAAAAGCAATAAACGAACTGCGATTGTTATGGTCATATAGCACGAAAGTCGAACTTTGATGCGTTCCATCGTTTCGAATGGTGCCCGTTAATTTAATGGGAAACCTTAATGTGTGGCCGACACGATTGAGTTCGAAACAATTTATGTGTTGATAGAATTCAAGACAATACTTCAAAATATTCTTTAGGCTCAAGACATCTGAATAAATATAGCTTGAATTATTTTCTTAATTACGAAGCATAGGAATTACTTCATCTTTTAAATTGATTATTTTGTTATATTAACAAATTTATATAAAACATTAGAACACGATCATTACTTATGTACGCGTTTTGCCTGTGCGTGCCCACATATGTATGTAGGCTATAAGTTTCCTGTCGATTTACGACTCATGGCTGTTTTTAAGACAAGCCACGAGGCTACAATCTCTATTGATTTTGCTATAGGTATGAACTACAGATTGAATAATTTCTTACGTGCTTAGTAACAATGAATATTATAAACTCAACACCATTTATGACAACTTTTTATCGTTCCTACATTGTATTATTAAACAACTTGTATATATATATTATGACATAATATAAAACTATCGCATCACTAGTGTTTATTTCATAATAATTTTTTTTATCTTTTATTTAAAAAGAGAACGTTTACAAACAAGCGGATTAACGAGACTTTTACGTCCAAAGACTAGCATTTTTGTCTCTAAAAAGGACGTATAACAAAGCTGTACCACAGAAGTAATCGGCTGTATTGAGTTAACAAAGCGGAAGTTACACACGAACACCTTTATAAAAACATTGGTATGTACTTGTCTCCTAGTGATATAAAAAATATGTCATTGCCTTTCATTTTTTATATAAAAGTAAATTGGGAATATGCTAATAAAAAGTGACACGTTCTCAAATCTTGTTCAGATCAGTGAACTGAAATCGATACTTGAGAAAACAATGTGTGTATTGTGCCTTTAACAGGATTACCTTATTTAAAAGCGTCATGTTGATATTCCAATTTTCTCTTGACAACCTTCACAGACACTGTCTATTGAAAAAGAAAGTGTTACAACAATGACACTTTCGATAAGACCACACAAAGTTGACAAAATATTTTGCGGTTAAATTTATTTGTTGAAACTAATCTGCGACTTTTTTTTATCAAAAGATTAGTAGGTACAGCTTATTGTTGATAAGCGAATAAAGGATATTATAATAGAATTGTAAGATATACTGTTTCTTAGAATACATCTTTATTAAAAAAGTTGTTTGATGTGCTTGGGACTACGGATTATTCGTTTAAACTGTTGGTAAGTGGTTGTGAACGTAAATATTGTAGATGAATACTGACTGACAGGTTTAACGTAATGAAACGTTTTGAGGGAGAGTTTATATTGAAAATATAAGTAAATATTTAAGGGTTTTAGTGAAACGTATTATTGGTGTCATATTTCTTGTTCGTATTGTGTTTTTAGTTAAAATAAAATAAGCACATCACTATTTGAGTATTATGTAGCTAAACGTGTGTCTAGAAAATTGTTTGGTCATGATAGGCCAAGGCAAAATTTAAAATGGCGTGTTAAATAAAACTTAATATTTTAAATCCGCTAAGTGGCTAATGGTAAATACTCTAATATCTAATAGTAAAAACCCGACAGACCTAGGCTTATTTGTGTTTTACCTAGAACTTATATGAGTCCTTTACATTAGACCTACTTGTTACACAATATTCGGGACAAGATGGGACTTTACCATGAACCCTGTTAAAGTGGTAACCCGTGGACGTTTTATCATGTTATTGATTGTGTACTAATTTTATTAACCTATAGTTTGAGTACATTGAATACAACTTTTACATATTGGCTTATTAGTAAGCGTTGTTTTTCGCCGAGTAAAGGCTCGATAAGCTGCAAAATTCTTTGATCTTACTTAAGCCGTTCATAGTCTACATCCATTATTTTATTTATATATTAGTATAGATATCAAAGATTTATGTATCGACCTTTTCTGCTTTGATGAGGCACGTTGCGAATCCTTTGTCGTTAGTTTACTTATCCGTCTTTATTTGTTGTCGTTCTTTAAATAGCTTTTCATGTTCTACAAAAGATGTTCGTAGAACATTTTAAAATGGACATTTAAATTAGGAACGAACTAAATTACGTGCAATTGAAGAGGCCTATGTCCAGCAGTGGACTACGATAGGCTGATGATGATGATTCAAATTAGGAGGTAAACGCATACTTAACAAATAGTCGACATGAATAGTGTAATGAATTAGTATATTAGAGTATTTTTTCTTCCGTGTGAGAGTTTCATTTAGTAATCATATCTTGTATCACTTTATTGTACACCACATTAATTACATAGGTGACACAAAAATAGGACGTACAATTGGCGGCCTTATCGCCATTAGGTAATCTCTTACAGGCAAACATGATGTTTATTTATATACATATTATATATATATATATATATTTATATATAAATGAATCCCTATTTGCATTGGTCATGACATCAACCGTTAACAGCTGAACCTAATTCTTTTTTTGTTGGATAGCCCATTTAGCGAGAAAGGTTTTAGGCTACGACCAATTGGAGCCGGGTATCGACTGAAAATATTGGGAAATGGGAATTTTTTTATTTCTTATGGAGAGACGCAAACGAAGTGGAGCGGGTCAGCCGGTACATACATAAAATGAACCCCGATTTCCCTTGGTCACGGCATCACACATGAACGCCTGGAACAATTTTAATCAGTCTTTTAGTTATGAAAAGCCTATTTATCGAAGAAGGTTATAAGGCCATTAAGCATCGAGCTATGACCAATAAGAGCCGAGCAACTATGATAATGTGGCAAAAACCGGGAAAATATATTGATTTTATAAGACGCAGACGAAATTGCGTGGGGTAGCTAGTCGAAAATAAAAAATAACTAATGATTTTGTTTTGATGAGCTCGGGACAGCATTAAGACAGCTTATCTAATTAACACGCAACCTTCAATCGCGGATAATCACTTAGGTACGTACTTTTTATTTAAGATGATTCATTAATTATAATGATCCGTTAAAATACCAACCGGTAAGCTAAAGCTAATAACATAATATATTAATTAAATCCCTAATGCTAAAAATATAGGAGAGGACGAGAATGATTTCTTCATTTAGTGTTTCATTCATATTTACTTATATTATAGCGTAGGGCAGTACACAAAGATATTAATATTCGCCATCCGTGTAGTTGGCCGCTTAGACCTGGCCTTCATCAGGTGCTGTCTGGGGTCTTATCAGGCTCAAGTAAATCACCGATGCGATGTGAAGACCGAAATGAACCCGTACAGACTACAGAAAACATCACTACGCTAAAATGGACAACTCAGGGCGCACTCATACATAGGAGCAGCTAATGAAAGCTCCCCGAACCAACCTCCACTCCACATGTCCCTTGCGGGACGGTGTAAAGACTACGGTATAACAATCATATCATCTCTAAATCACTCACAAACAAATCTTTCTTCCACGCTATTAATCCTACATAGTGGTCGAATCAGCTTTCTTCGTTTGTCTGCTCTACTTCGCCCTCTCCCTTCCGTCACACATGTTTCATATCCCCCAGGACTACGTCTTCCCATCTTGTCTTGGGCCTGTCTCTGGATCTTTGACTGGGGACTGATAGCCGAAGCGCCAAGTTGCCTATGAAGTCAGGCGGTCTCCTCTTTATGTGACCGTATCATTACAGCTTACTCACCTGCATTGACACCTGGTGAAAAATTATGGCCCGTAATTTTAATGGTACCTATATAATATACAAATAAGTTATTCGGTCACCTGATGCTAAGTAACTCCCGCAACCCATGGACTTCTGTAACTCAACATACAATCTGCGTTAGCTATAAGTATTATCCCCAGAATTATGATCGCTGGGAATTTAAGCCTTGGGTAATCTCACTCAGTGAAGTTAGGCTAGGGGTATAATAGAGACTAATGGAATAAAAAACATAGGCATGAAAAGCATTTGAACTAAGTTGTGATTATTTTGTGTTACGTTACTGATAAATAGATGAAGTTACTATCGAAATTGATTAAGTTTTTAGAGATAGATAATTTATTTTTGTATATTTATGGCAATTTATGGTATTTACCATCTGGGGTGGAGCTCCAGCTAAAACCATCAAACGATTGGTGATCGCCCGGTGGGCTGTGGTTAAGGTTGGTTCTTTTCACTCTTTTAGGTTTCCAACAGCTTTAATTTATAAACAGTGGAATGTGCTCACAGTAAGACAGTTGTTTTTACTAGGTATTATATTAAAAACCTACTAAAGCCACTAACCGGAGAAGAAATAGGGTTTGTGAAATCAAAAAGATTCCACGTACTTCTTTTATCCAAAAGTTATTTTGTTCACTGGGTCCATTTCTTTATAATAAGGTAAATAGTATTATTCTTATTTATCCACTTAATAAAAAAAATACAAGATTAAGGTTACTGATTGGCTTTAAAGTTTGGCATACAAGGAAACCGAAGAGGTTCTAGCAGTATTATCGTAGTTTGTACGTTTTATTTACCCTTCCATGAATTTTCATCTCTCACAGATACACATTCTCTCAAACACACATGAACCATGAACCCACAAGTGCACACACACATTCACGTACACATACACCCATACAGACATAGAGAGGTTCACTTTACACTTTTCATTTTCTTCTTTTTATTTAAAATTTATTAAACTTTATTTTAAATAAACACTAGTTAAGTTGAAATTCCTATGGGGAATGGCGCCGTTATCCGAAATACAGGTTTCTACCTAGTTTGGCAACTGGCAACGGCTGTCTCATGTTCGATTTATTGCTTATACTTTTTAAGTTGAACAGATTGTATTTTCTTTTTTTGTTCTCATGTCATAAATGTTATTATTATTATTAATAATAAATACCTGACCACTACAAAGCTTTCTGGTGACACTATGAAGCTGAAATTTACTCTGCTTGCTTTTTTTCGTTCTGTGATAATATAACCAAGTTAGTTTCCTAAGTCTGGCGTTGAAATTTCATAATTTATGACCCACTTGCAAACTTGAGGATTATCAGTTTTTGTTTTTTGAAATACGTATAATAAAGTAATTATAATGCATGATATCATAATAAAAAGCAATGAAACACCAATGAACAAGACCCTCGTTATATAGAAAGATGACGAGTTCAATGAATGCGAGCTCGTGGGTGGAATAATTATTACAAAGCTATCCATAAAGTGTCAAGTCAAACAACGTTGAAAACAAATATATGAATATTAAATGAGACACTTTCTCAAGAGAAATTGATGTTCTTATCCAACGAAAAAAATCAATATTTTCATTACGTTGTTCAGTTAAGATAAAATTTATAAGATTTTCATTTTAAAACAATGTCGTCAACATAAAACCGGCAATATTTAATACAAAAAAAGTTTTAGCTGCCAAAATGACTCTACTCTGCCTGATAGAAAGCATGACTCTCCTACGATTTTAACTGTGTGAAAGCAATTATTTCTTAATGACATCTTATTTGATAAGACTGTAATCTTTATTAAAATAAAACTAGCTTTAGTAAACATAATATTTGTGAATTTGATAACATTTCAGCAGTATATATTTTATATGTAAATGTATATAATATAATTATAATTTTTCTTTTTACTGTTGTGTTTCGGTATAAACGACTCTCATCGATGTTTGTATGAATTTAATTTCTTTTAAAAATGAATAATAATAACAGCTCTTCCTAATTGTGTCTCATTTACAATATAAATACGTAAAGCAAAAATTATTTTTGCTTTACTAGTTAAACTACAGTTAAACGGTTAGAATCATTAAAGAAAAATACATCATTAAAAGTGTACGTTCAAAAATCCATCTTTTCATTCATTTATATTCATTCATTCTTGAAACTCATAAGTAAGCGTTTACTTCATATAGATATCATGGGCGATTAGTTGATTATACTTTAATTCCCGAGATTGATATGCTTACTATGTTTGTATAACTTTGAGTTGAATTCTCAGAGCATAAGTAAACGTACAACTAAACTAAAACTAACAAACTAAACTGAGTAAGCATACACATTTTGCATATAATAATTGTTAACTAGGAGAAAGACGTTGAAGTTAGTTTATCTCACAAATCATGGTGCAATGCAACTGTTCTTCAAAACTGTATATCTACGTTGTTTTAGGCACACAAGTAGCGATTTATTTGGAGTTAATATCATGCCTCGGGCGTTGATCATTTTTTGCGGGTGCACCCGAATCAACCACCTTGAGCTCAACAAATGTGTGGGCAATCCAGTAATTTATTTTTTTAGCCAATAAATTACTCATACGTCAAAACTTTGGATGTGGTCGGGCGGTGCGCGGCGATGTTCGAGTGATATATTGGCCCTTGTCACAGCACTCTACCTTTTCCTAACAATTTTAATATGACTCTCGATTTATAAATGGCTCATTTCAAATGAACTGTGTTACTAATGAGTTGGCTTTGATGTCGAGGACGGGACACCCCCCACATTTATAATATTATGTAAAACTTTCGTTTTATTTAGGTTTACTTTTGTTCATGTGTGAGTATTAATTGTTCGTACGGCATTTTAGTCTAATTGGGTATCCTTTAAGCCACTATGGGATCTTATCAATATCGATAGCCAACCTACATATATATGGATAAAGATTGAAATTGGAACCCGTCTGTATGTATTTAGATAGCTGTAAGACCTTTAACCTACGATTACAAACGTAATCGAATAGTTACTTAAACAAATAACTATTCGAAACAGCAGTACGACAAAAGCAGTAACAGTTACAATTAGCAGCAATAGGAACTATCATTATTTCAGGCCCAGAGTCAATGTTTGTGCAATGTCAATTAAAATAAAAACTAACAATCGTTTTCAATATGTTTCAGCTTTCTGTAAAATTTAATCAGTTATAATCTCCGTCTTCTATTTTATTGTACAAAAATTACAATAGCATGAAACTACCACCAAAAAAAATATACAAGTTTTCATAATAACATAAGACATTCATACTTTCAAAAAGACTACGATGAATCATGATTTTACTGCTGTTGAGAAGTTGGCTAAAGATAAAGTGGTAATTCCTTTCTATTAAAAGAAAAAATATAAAATGTTCGAAAATCGTGTAATCTTTCTCAAAGTTAGGATTTAAAAGTATTGTGAACGTGAAGTGATGTGTAAAATTTTAAGTAAATAAAATCATTTATTCCTTTGAAATATACACCGGTCCCACTCTGCCGTAAACCTGTTTACAATCTTCGTTGTATTTAAAATTACCAACTAAATATTTAGTTGCGCATAAAATGTATGTTGGCTTTGTAAATGTACAATATGAAAAGGTAGTTGCACGTTCCAGAAACTCCTATTAAGTTTTGAATCCTTATGATATGAACTGGGACACGTAGCAACTCGCTCTTAAGACTTGCATTTATTTGAAACCAGTAATTTAGTTACTTTAGTTTCCACATTCGTCTGCACAAACACAGGCATTCTGTTCCTGTAAAATAATTCAGAGCAATACTTTATGAGAGTATGGAAACAATTCTTAAAAATACCTCTAAAAATACTTTGTCCAATTTTCCTAATTTATTCATCTAAAAAAAATTACTACCTCCCCAATTGCTGCTCCTATAATCTTGTAGGAAGACAAAAGCTTATTGCTTTTATAATATAAGACAATAAGTGTAAATAGAGTAATATAAATTTGACAATAAAGAGATAGCAGTTAAAATGCTGGAAAGTGTGTGTCTGTAAATAATTGCCTTATCAAGGACAAAAAGGTTTTTTAATATCAATATTATTGTTACATGCAATGTCAAATTTGATCATCGCATGCTCTTGTGATCTGCTCTGACTATTAAACTAAAGTTGATAATTATTATCAAGTCGTGAGTGCAGAAACAAAGAAAAAATTCCATACATTTGTAAAAAATCTATTGTTAAAAATTTTATTGTTTTCACGGACAGAGTTTTGTTTGGATTGCGTCATTTTCCATTATTATTACAATTAATACAAATTTATGTACGATGATTTGATGAAAAAGCATTCAAATATTGTGCAAAACATCAATCTTTATATTTAAAAACATTCCGCAAACGTGCGTGTTTTATTTCCTACACTTCTTAATTGTAAAATTAATTTAATTAAGTCTCGTATTTCCTGCACTACCATTATTATTTTGCAATAAAATATTATATACCCATTAAAATGTTTTTATTGGTTAAACCACTGTAGCATTATTGAATCCTGTCCATTATTTATAATCGAAGGAGGAGGAGTTTGTTTGTTTAAATGGTTTCAAATAATTTAATAGTTATTATACTCTTATTCCGCCTTTTGATTGTACTGTCATTGAACTCGTTAGAATAAATGACACGCATTGAAAGATTAATTGATAAATAATATGTAGCTTTTTTTAGATTTTTATCCATAACGGATTGATAGCGACCGATTAATGTTCAATGCACTGGATAGTTTTTTTTTCATCTATACTAATATATAAAGCTGAAGAGTTTGTTTGTTTGAACACGCTAATCTCAGGAACTACTGATCCTATTTGAAAAATTCTTTAAGTGTTAGATAGCCCATTTATCGAGGAAGGCTATAGGCTATATATCATCACGCTAAGACCAATAGGAGAGGAGCACCAATGAAAAATGTTTCAAAAACGGGGGAAAATTATCACGCGACGGGCAATAAGAGACGCAAACGAGGTTGCGTGGGTCTGCTAGTAGTTTATATTATGCCACTTTAATGTCAACGACAAGAACTTTTGTTGCATGATTGCTCCCCATCCCCCAAAGGCCGGAACCGCACTTGTGACGCCTCTAGTATTGCTTACCATCAGGCGATACGTCTGCTCGTTTGCCCCATATTCCGTATCAAAATAAAATATCACTTTAGAAAATCGTTCGTATTAAATGATTTAACCACTGCTTGCTGTTTCATGACATTGTTTATAAGATAAGTAGTACAATATTTTCAAAAAGCAAATTTATTGAATACGTTCACATTAAAATATCCGCATTTGATTGCTTAAAAAAAGTAATATAAGGAACGTTAATTTTACATTTTAGCATCTTTAAAGATTCAATTTGAAGAGTTTTTAATTAATCGTCGTAAAATCACGTCCAATCTCATCTCTGGAGGTTTTTATTTTTTATATTTGTAATTTTCATTACTGCTTACACCATAAAATTACTATTTCATGAATATTAAGTTCATCTTAAAACAAGTGTTGTCTTTCAAAGATTCATTCATTGAGTATTTTGTGTATTGTGAAATTATATTTCAGTTATATGCTATATACGGCGTGTTTCGATTGCTGAACTCGTCGTAATTATTTTACTAGTTATAGTATAGCCTCTAACACTCACAAATAATTTGGTTTACTATTCGCAATATAATTTACAAATTGGTTCAGTAGATCCAGAGATTACCCTTCTACAATTTATTAAATCTTAAAACTTACCTCATAATACAAAGACGGGCCACCACCTCCACCCTGAATGGCAGAATCACTATTATTTTTACTAAGTTCATTTCCTTATATATTGTATGTAAAACTGGATGCGGAGGACAGCTATGACTAAAACATAACTGAACTATGTAGTATATTATCATATACTTAAAATTACACATTTACAGTAATTTAAGACTATACTTAAGGTACCGAAACAAAAACCGAAGAAAAGTGTTCTTAGAATTTACAGTTTTGCTAACAGCCTACAAGTAGGCAAAGGAAAGTGTTAGTTATTTTGTGACCATTAGAATTATGTCAAACGCAGAATAGAAAGATTACTTAGAATGAGTGAACTACCGCGTCTTCTTGGAGCAAGTGATTGGTACCCATTGGTATATACGGGACTAGCAGACCCACGCAACCTCGTTTGCGTCTTCTATTGCCCGTCGCGTTATAAATTCCCCCGTTTTTGAAACATTTTTCATTGGTGCCCCGCTCCTATTGGTCTTAGCGTGATGATGTATAGCCTATAGCCTTCCTCGATAAATGGGCTATGTAACACTGAAAGAATTTTTAAAATCGGACCATCGGTTCCTGAGATTAGCGTGTTCAAACAAACAAACAAACTCTTCTGCTTTATATATTAGTACAGATTTAGATATTCTAACAAATCAACATATAGGAACGATGTGTAAGCGTCTTTATTCTTATCTTTCAACCGATTTATATCGATTTCACGGAGTTACAATGAAATAGTAAATGTCAATTTAGTTAGGTTTGCTTGAGCATTGATTAGATTTAGAAGAACTTTGTGTGTGAGAAAAGCTTTGAAGAAACCGATTGTGAAATACTATCAATAATTAACAGATATAAAAAAAATGTTTATACTTGCACAACATGTTGCCCTTGAAATTACAATTATGTGCAGAAATATTCCAAAAAAGTACAGAAGGAAAAAAAGATAAATATTATTTAGTCATGTAGTCTTTTTTGTAATTTCCATTGTTTTTTCTTCGTAGAAAATGTAATGCAGCTTTGAATCTTGTGTTCGTAATAAAGTTTTCTTATCTATACAAATAAATAAAATTGGAGTGTATGTTTGTAATATTCAAATAACTGCTTTTTACTAAATGCATATGTATGTTTACACGGTACCTACATATACCAAAAACATGAGCACTAAGAAAGGAATTTTGGAAATTCTATCCCTAAGGGGATAAATCAGGCGATAAAAGTCTGCGTGAGCGAAGCCGCTTCCAAAAACTAGTTTATAATATAATTTTTGTCAGTGCAGTCTGCACGACTTTCGACTAAATTGCTAGGACCTATATATTTGAAAAGTACAGTTACTAACTATAGACATAGAAAAACTACGCAATGACGCATTAGCACTAAACTGGGAACCTCTGGTCGAGGCACATACTGTAGACGACAAAGTTCACATTTTTAATACTCTATTAACTGACCTCTATGACCAACACGCCCCTATAAAAAAGGTACGAATCAAACGTTCTCCAGCCCCCTGGATGTCGGTGGACGTTCGTGAGGCAATGAGACGCAGAGACAAGGAGTTTCGTAAATTTGGCAAAACAAGAGCGACGCCAACTGGTCTCTGTATAGGGTTGCGAGAAATCGGTGTAATCAGGTGGTGCGCAATGCTAAACGCTGCCATATTACCAATAACCTGAACTGTTCTTCTGTCTCCCAATTCGGAGTTTCCTCAGCACACTGGGTATCGGCAAATCTAGGAAATGTATTTCTACACCGACCTTTGATTTGGACGATATCAATCAATATTTCACCTCTCTACCACAATTTGATTACCAAACAAAACGTCGCACTATAAGGTATTTGGCTGACCTACCTCGTCTAATCCCTTTCAGTTTTCTCCAGTCACATGAGACGATATCAAAAAGATAGTCCTCTCCACCAAGTCCAATGCAATGGGTTGTGACAACATTAACCGTCGCATGATCACTCCTATCCTTGATCATCTTCTTCCTGCGCTAACGCATTTAGTGAATTTCTCACTCGATTCAGGTTCGTTCCCTTTACTGTGGCGTAACGCGTTCGTTATTCCCCTACCTAAGGTCCCTAATCCTACCCTTACTAATCACTTGCGTCCAATTTCCATACTTCCCTACTTATCCAAAGTGCTCGAGAAATGTGTTCAGCAACAGTTATCACAATTTATGTACCGGAATAATTTGCTAAGCCCTTTTCAATCGGGTTTCCGGCCTGGGCACAGCACAACTACAGCTCTCCTGAAAGTGACTGGTGACATTCGGACAGGAATTGAGAACTCCAAAGTCTCCGTGTTGGCTTTAATTGATTTCTCAAACGCTTTTAACACTGTCAGTCACGATATCCTCCTGTCTATCCTTTCCTATCATATGGTATCGCCTGATGAACTGGAATGGTTCTCATCATATCTTCGAGGGCGCCAACAGTCCGTCGTTGTTGACGAATCCACCTCCATATGGTGTGATCTTGACTCTGGAGTCCCTCAAGGCGGCATTCTCTCACCATCATTATTTTCTATTTTTATTAATCTCATCACTCAGAATCTTCAGTGTGCCTACCATCTTTATGCCGATGACTTACAACTCTATTACCATGCTGATGTAGATAACATAACAGAGGCTATTACTAAGATTAACGGTGATCTGGATACTATCAGCAACTGGTCCAAGCGGTTCGGTTTGACTGTGAACCCTACAAAATGTCAGACTATAATCCTGGGCAGTCTACGTATGACCAGAAAGCTAGATTTAGATAATTTGCCACCCATCTTATATAATGGTGTAATTATTCCTCTTAGTTCTAGCGTGAAGAATTTAGGCCTGTTCATCGACAGCAACCTTAGCTGGCAAACCCAAGTTACTAGTGTCAGTCAGAAAGTAACAGGAACCCTACGGACGTTATACCGACTAAAGAACTTTTTGCCACACGAGACAAAAACGATGTTGGTGCAAACTTTAATCCTGCCCATCATTGATTATGGTGATGTATGCTACTATGACCTGAATGCAGATCTCCTTAACAAATACGACCGGCTTCTAAACAACTGCATTCGATTCGTGTTTAATCTTCGTAAATATGATCATGTTTCCTCTTTTCGTATCAAATTGAATTGGCTTCCTATTCGTCAGCGTCGTCACCTCCGCGCCCTAACGACTCTCTACACTATTCTCAACTCCCCTAACTCACCTACTTACCTAACTTCTTCCTTCCAGCTTCTGAGCTCCAATCACATTAGAAACCTCCGTTCTAAATATAATCTCTTACTGTCATGCCCCTCCCACACCTCTGCGTGTGTTCATTCTTCCTTCCTCATCCAATCTGTCCTTCTCTGGAATGCTCTTCCTCAGGAGGTCAGAGTGGCACCCAGCCGTAACTCGTTCAAGGTCAAGGTACGAGCTCTTCTTACCCAAAATGCAGCAGATTCCTCACAAATTTGATAATGTATTTATTGTAGTATAAATGTATATAGAATTATAGTTATGTGTTTGTATATATGTATGTATTCTTGGATTTATGTATTCTTGTACGTATGTATTCTTATATATTGTGTAGATATATTATAATTGCCGATTCTATTTTGTTGATTGTCAGTTTATTGTGGATTAATCTATCTAAGTGTTATGACAATAGTGTAGTGCACCTTCTCACTTATCTCCGCACCACCCAACGGTAGACTGGTAGAGAATGCCTTTGGCATTAAGTCCGCCATTGTACATTTTGTGCATAAAGTTAATAAATAAATAAAAAAAAAACATACATATTTTATGTGCAAGAATAAAATATATATACATATCTATACTAATATATAAAGCTGAAGAGTTTGTTTGTTTGTTTGAACACGCTAATCTCAGGAACCGCTGGTCCGATTTGAAAAATTCTTTTGGTGTTGGATAGTCCATTTATCGAGGAAGGCTATAGGGTATACATCATCCCGCTACTACTAATAGGAGCGGAGCAACAATGAAGAATGTTTAAAAAACGGGGGAAATTTTCACGCTACGGGCAATATAAGGCGCAAACGAGGTTGCGTGGGTCAGCTACTCTATCTATACTAATATAATAAAGCTGAAGAGTTTGTTTGTTTGTTTGAACGCGCTAATCTCAGGAACCGCTTGTCCGATTCGAAAAATTTTTTCGGTGTTGGATAGTCCATTTATCGAGAAAGGCTATAGGTTATATATCATCACGCTACCACTAATAGGAGCGGAGCAACAATGAAGAATGTTTCAAAAACGGGGGAAATTTTCACGCTACGGGCAATATAAGGCGTAAACGAGGTTGCGTGGATCAGCTAGTATCTAATAAATCCTATGGTATGGTAACCATACTACTGTAAAAAAATATTTAATAAGTGACGCACGGTTGGCCTATTGGTTTAAGCGGTTGCCACGCCGTTTTCTACTGCGCACTTCGTGTGGTCCCCAAATTGTTGTTCTGTGTCTGGGTGTTCTTTGTGTCAGTTTCTTATTTGTTTGTAAAGTCTCCCGCGACACAGGATGTATATGCGAAATGTGGAAGAAAAAATAGTACCTACCGGTTTAGAAAAAATATGTAAACTTACTTATCACATAATTATACCTTGTCCTAATATAAAACCTAACGTCTGCAAGGATGAATAAGCTCCCTTTGCTCTGGTTCGGCAACTGTATCACCCAAAAACAATAGGGCAACAGGCCAGTTAACTAACAGAATGATTTCAAAAAGTGTTTTTTTATTAATGACGGTACGTCCACATTTAATTTTTTAAGATACTGTGTCCGGATTTCGGTGTTAACGTTTCTTAAAAAAATACCAATCAAATTGAGAACCCCTCCTTTTCGAAGTCGATTAAAAAAGACAACATCTTAAAACATTCGTGTTAAATGATTGCAGTTTCATTAATGTCAGTGTTCTCAAATTTCTTTAAATCCTTATTGGTGAGTTTCAGAATATTTGATTAAAAATAGGTATATGTTAATACGACCATATAATATATCATTATTACGATCTTTCAATCATTGTTTGTTTAGTCGGGTGAAAAATGAAACAATAAATTATAGTTTAAAAAACTTTATATAAAAAAAACACCGACTGCCCAAAAACATCCAACGAAAACTCTCCGCTGGTGATTCCGATATTCTCAACGCCAGATTACTTGTTCTAGGGGTTTCTATCTGGTCTAGAATGGTCTATTCCATTTCTAGATCATTCCAGATATTCCAAAGCTATAGAAAAGCGGAGCGTGTTAGCCGTACGGGGAGTGTTGTTGCACGGTACAGCGGATTAACATAGAAGCGATCTTCTAGTGCGACTAACAAGTAATTTTGTGAATTATTATTGTAAAAAGTGGTGTCTTTAATAAATTTTGTGTTGTTTTTGGTACTCAACCGACTACTTTTGTATATTTAATACCCGGCTTGTAACAAAACAAATAGATGAATAAATTTCAAAATCGTCCTCAATTGACGCAGTAATACTAATAATTCATTAAAAAAAATGATACTGATCAACTTGAGAACCTCCTCCTTTTGGAAGTCGATTAAAAATGAACTTTAAAACATCGAAATAGAACACAATCCAAAGACTCGATGAATCTCTTTTTATTTTAATATTTTAAATGCATTCTTCAAAACTTGCTTGAATAATATCATCATTAAATATAAAATTTAGCAAAAAAACTAAAAAAGTAAAATAATTGCTGTATAAAAACTACCAAAATGGTTTGTTCGTAACTTTCACTATAGTAATCAGTAAAAGAGTAACTAAGTACATAATGACCTAAGATAAACACACCTTTTGACACAATGCACTATTATCTATACCTTAATGTATATAAATATGAGTGAGATCTTAAGGGTACCACAAGAACCATGACTTGTCTACTGCTGTGGTGTATTCTGGCCCTCCTGGTGCCAGGGGGCTTTACCGATCCTGAAGAGAAATTTTCACCTAATTTCGGTAAGATAATATTATTTGTTTCTTTTTTAATAAGTTCATTTCTAATTAAATAACACGACATCTTTAAGGGAGAGTTTACAAAGACCTGGCTTTATAACTAACACTGAAGGAGACTATGTTAATAAAAAGTTTAACAAACTCTAATTCTTAACAATATTTTTAAATTATTTGCGTCCATTATAATTAAAATCCAGTAAGTATATTTTTTTATATCAAAATGAACTGATATCATAGAATCAACTCTGCTTGTCATGTCTTTTAATTATAATTTATATTTATAACTGACATTGAAGAAGAAGACTGTAACAAACTTCTAGCGCTAAATAATATTTTTAAAATTACTATGTCTCCAAAACTTATTTCGTTCGCGTCCATTGTCATGAAAAATCCAGTAGGTATAAATTTGTACTGATATGAAAACGAGTCCGTAATATAGAATCAACTGCCTGACATGTTAATTTTTTCAGTACAAAAGGTTCACAACTATGTTTAACTGTACATATTATGTTACGTATTGTTATGAAATTAACTATTAGAAAAACAAGTTAATAATTGTAAGGTCGATCGATTTTCTTCTTTTTCTTTTTTATTCTTGTTCTGAAGTACCTAACTATTTTGTTTTAGTTAAAGCGGGCTACGCTCAACGTGAAGTGGAACTTTTCGAGTTGTACCTTCATCCCCACGAGCCCTATCATGTAGACCCTAGTAAGGTTATAACTAACACGTGGAGTCTGGAGAAGAACATTGAGCATTTTGCCGTTTGTATCTTTAGTGTTTTAAATTTTACTATATATTATAAAATTATATATCCGGAGTTTAACCATTGTTATTAATTTTGTAGAATGTAAACGCTGTGACAACGTTTGTCGAAATGTTGAAGCATAACTGGATTCTGCCCAAAGCTGTACCTTTCAATATTCACGAATCTGCACATAAATTTCAAGCTGTTACCTTATTTAACGTTCTATTCTCTGCAAAAAACTACGACACATTCTATAAAACTGCTGTTTACTTCCGAGAACGCATTAACGAATATCTCTTCTCATACGTCCTTACCGTTGTAATTTATCATCGAAAAGATACACAAGGTATATTTGTTCCCCACATTTATGAAGTCTTTCCAACATTCTTTTATAATGGTGAAACCATGACAACAGCTCAAAGAATTAATACTCATGGTTTCCAAAATATTGAGTACTACCCATCCACATATAAATGGAACGACAACGTTGTTATTAAATGGAACACTACAATCTGGCCCTACGCCTATGGCAGTGAAGCACCAATGGCTTATTTTACCCACGATTATGGACTTAATGCTTTCTACTACAACCTTCATGTTGCTGAACCTAGTTGGCTTGGAGGTGATGTTGTCCATTTAAATAAAGACAGACATGGAGAATGGTTCTGGTTCATACATAAACAAATAATGACTCGATATTATATGGAAAGGCTTTCTAATAACCTTGGAGAAGTTCCTGAACTTGGCCAGGAAGTTGTAAAACATGGATACACCTCAGGTTTGTTGTATCAAAACGGTGTTCCATTTCCAGCTAGACCAAATAATTTCCACTTAAACCAGCCAGAACTTGTCGCTGAAATCCAAAAAATATATGATTACGAAAGGCGTATTCGAGATGCTATTGGAAAGGGTTATGTTGTAGATGTAAGTATATTTTCTATTCATATTACTTTGATCAAGAAAGTAAATTGCTAAAATGATGACCCTATTTCTTTATACAGCAAGTCGGTGAACATATCAATATTAGTGTCTCTGAAGCCATCGACGTTGTGGGTCGTATCATTGAGGCCGATGTCGATTCTCCTAATGCAGTTTACTATAAAGACTTCATTAGCCTCTGGAAAAAGGTTTTGGGTAATCCCAATCACCAAGAACACCGTCATTACCATCAGTAAGTACGAAATTTTTTTTTGTAATAATCATATTAGAGCTGTTTTTTATTTTTAGGGAAGTAATATCTTTTTGTTTTTTTTTGTAGTTTCTTACCCTTGCTGGTGCCGTCAGTCTTAGAGCATTATCAAACAGCTCTAAGAGATCCAGCTTTCTATATGATTTGGAAGCGTGTTTTAGATCTATTTCAATTATGGCATGAGCAACTTCCTCGTTATAAACGAGAAGAGCTGTCTCTGCCCCAAGTGGCTATAAAAAATGTTGAAATTGATAAATTGGTAACCTACTTTGAACACACTTATGTCAATGTTTCGAACCATCTTTATTCTAGTCAGGAAAAAGGTACGTTTTGGTTCTATAAGTCTATGTAATAAATACACGAAGTTTCATTTTGTTTTAACCGATTTTAAAATAGCAGGGCTACTAATACCAGCCCATTAATTTTGTAGAAATTGTTAACGTAGTGTGTTGTTCTTCTGTTTGTAGTAGTAGCAAGGTAGTAGAGCTACGTTGATTTTAGTACAAACAGGCGTGTTCGACCGGGGTGGTACTATCTCCTCAGAGAATATCAACCTACAATGACAGCATTTGTTCTATCATGTTTCGTTGGCGAGAGCGAGACGGTGAGTGCGAGACCGGAGGCACTGATGTAGAAGCATACCAATAGGTCACCATAGTTAGGCCACCGTGCTGTATTTCATTATACATTATGTTGCATTGTCTGCATTCGTAATGAGTATGTTGACCACTGCACTTGAATTCTACTCATGCTTTCCATCAGGCAGAAAATAGTCACTTTGGCAGGATTACATATAAACAGAAATAAATAATAAAGTGTAGCATTTTCCTTTCAGATCATGGAGTGTCTAATAAAGTGAACGTTTTAGTGCAGCAACCCATCTTGAATCACAAGGTGTTCCAAGTACGAGTTCACGTCAAAAGTGAAGTAGCTAAGAGAGTTATCGTGAGGTTCTTCTTGGCTCCAAAATATGATAGCCATGGCCATGAAATCCCTCTTCACATTAATAGCAAGAACTTCTTCCTCCTTGATAAGTTTATTCACGACTGTAAGTTGTTATTATTTCTAACATTTATTACTCCTAGAATTATTTTTGAACATTATGTTAAGGAAAGGTATAGCCACATTCCACATAAACCTGCTCCAAAATAGTTATATGGCAAAAAATCTTTTAAATATTCAATCTCAAATAGTTCCTTATTGCTCAATACATAGTATTTTTTTTGTTCAGTCTGCTACTTAGCTCTGTGTATACCTGGACCTTTTTAAGATCTGCTCGGGCCCACTTACTTTCAGAGTTTTTATGGGTGGTATATGTGCTAAAAATCTCTTAAGCTTTTTTTATATCTTCCACAGAGAGTAGTTAGTGTCCACATATGGAGTCAAATTAATGTTGATTTTGCAAGCGTTCATTGTTTGTTTAGCAAATTAATCACGTTTTTATGATTCTCTGATGCCCTGTTTAAGGCTTTCTTGTCTTGAGGATATTTAGTAGAATGCCATATTTTTCGCAGTTTCCAACAACAAAACAATACAAAATTAAGTACAGGAAAGACCTTAGTATATTTTTTATTGTTTTCGAATAGGAAAAATTGCAAGTGATTTTGGCATTACTAAGGGTGTTGAGTCATTGATGGCTTAGTGTATGATCTTGCTAAACGACTCAATAGTTGACTTGACTTTGTATAAATTATTTAGTGGATAGTTCAAGTTAATTGTTTCCGTTTTAATAGTCTTGTAATTATTCCAGTTTGTTTTATGGTTGTAAAGGCGTCGAGGATACTCGATCTGCACAGATTTTCATTGGACATTGATTATAACCGGTGTATGATTAGATGAAAGGTCAATACATTCCTCGATACTTACATGGCTCTAAGATATATTAATGGTCAGAAAGAAGTCCTGCTGGTCTGGTACCTTAGTGGTGTCTGCTGGCCAATAGGTGGGTGCCCCGTGCGAAATGCAGTGATGGTTAAAATCTTTTATTGCTACATATATAACTGGCTGACTCTCATGTCAGTGTCAGCCTGTGACCATGGTCAGTGTAACCTGGTCGAAACTTCAGGCAAATCAGAGGTATGAAATACCTTGTAATAAATGATCGCGTAAAAATAATTGTTAATATATCATGGAACGCGAAAGTTTAAAACTTAGTATAATATGTTACAATTTGTAATTGGTAATTTCGTATCATAACTTTAACTTTGTGTAACTTTATAAGTTTCTTACTTTACAAATAGCGTTGGTAGAGATACAAAATTCAATTTCTCTATTTTTGGAGAATATTCCTTACACTGACACAATGATATTTCCATATACCCGCAGTTGTTATGAAGTGTCCTCACACTTGGCACTTGCCACATACTCCAAACCTCTACAAACGTTTGGCTTGATTTTGGTAATAAAACATCGCCATCCACATGCATGCGAGTGAATTTGTGTGTTGTAAAGAGGCAATCGTGACAGACGTAATGGACATAGAGCTTGTATCGGCCATAACATTTGGCTTCAGTTATTTTTATTATAAAAACAAGAAAATTAGCAAAAGAAAAAGAAAAATACAGCAAATAACATGGTGGATATTAAAAAGTAATAAAAATTCCTTTGCTAGGCTTATTCAATGATGTACTAATGAGACTCCATGCATCAGCTACTTTTTATTATCCTTGCGATCAGTATTTTCGTGCAGGGCTCTGCGTGATAACATTCAAGGAAGTTCAAAAAGTCTTCATTTGAATAGCCACTTATTTTTTAGGGTTCTGTACCCAAAGGGTAAAACGGGATCCTTATGGGACGATTACTGATGATTAAGACTTCGCTCTCCGTCTGTCACCAGGGTGTATATCATGAACCGTGATAAGAAGTAACACAGTTTAAATTTTCATAGATGGTGTATTTCTGTTGCCCCATAACAACAAAAAAAAAAAAAAAAGTATTTAAGGGGGCTACCATATAACAAACGCGATAATTTTGCGTGTTTTTGCTCAATATTGATATCGGCAACAGGTAGACGCTTCAAATATATATATAATGGTAACGAACCCTTCCTGCACGAGTCCGATACGCACTTGGAAGATTTTATTAACACAAGCAAGACAAGCGTATGTATGTTCGCCAGCAATACATAAACGAGACTGAGTGCGCCCAAATAAAATTCCCTCTGATTTATGACAAAAAACCGACACTCGGTTTGAACGGCTACAAGCGTTTGCAAGCCAACACAAACTTGGGCAAACATTTTATCCATACGTTTAAATTTTCTATTCCTTGTTGAGGTCAGGCAAGCGTGCGGACGCGGCATTAGGTTTTAGATATGAAGATTTTATATAGCCATTTACCTTTGATGATGCCATAAGACGAAGCCGGTGAAATGTAAACATTAACAAAATGGTGGAATAAGTACAAATTATTTTAATTCTAGAATGTATTTAAAATTATTTCAGTACCTGCTGGAGACCATGTAATTATTCGTGATTCAAGTGATGATCCATTCAGTAATACGGACTTTACTGCTTCTTACAATATCTACGAAAACGCACAAAAAGTCCTCAAAAATGGAGAACTCTTCGTGTTCAGTGATCATTTTGAAGAATTGATCAAATTGCCTCAGCGTCTTCTATTACCCAAAGGTTAGTTTCATCACTGTTTTCAAAAAATAATGATTCGAAATAAATTCAAATTCAGGATCGATATTCAGAAACCAGAAGTTCTTAATCAAAAGTATTAGTCGGTTTCTGACTCGACTGACACAACCCGACGATAAACAGTATTAACTCTTTGTCTCTGGATTATATGATTTAATTATTTTGCCATATATATTTATGTATACACATGCAGAAACATCTCAATAGGTCGCCTTAGTGTGGGTCACCATGCCGCATTGTCTGCATTCTGCATTGAGTTTGGTGACCACCACTCTCGGTTTCTGCTCATGCATTCCATCAGGGAAAGTAGTCACTTTGGCAGGCTCATATAAATATATAAAAAATCAAAAATTCATAATGTACACCAGTACGAATAAATATATACACCAAAAAGATATGATTAACTGTTTTTGTACCAAATCGACTTTCATTTCTTTATGACTTTTTGTCTGCCTCATTGGTCCCGCGGTTGGCGTTAGCGACTGCTGATCATGAGGTCCCGGGTTCGATTCCCGGGTCGGACCAAATATTTGTATGGTCTACAAATATTTGTTTCGGAGTTTGGGTGTGTTCTATCTATAATATGTATGTATTTACAAAAAAAAATAACTATATATGTATTTGTATCAGTTGTCTAGTACCCCATAACACAAGCTCTGCTTATCTTGGGACTAGATGGCGTTGTGTGTTTAGATGTCCGAAATATTTATTTATTTATTATTTATGACTAACCTCTAGAAAACCTATTGCAGGTCGTGTTGGCGGTATGCCTTTTGTATTGATGGTATACATCTCCGAGTATCGCCCACCAGGGAAACCATACGGAACAGGCTTCGATCATCCTGTCACGTTCGGCGCCAGTGTTAGTGCTCGCTACATCACCGACCAACCTCTCGGCTTCCCTGTCAACAGACCTTTGTATGCCTGGCAAGTGAAAGGACTTCACAATCTCGTCTTTCAGGATGTAATGATCCACCACAAGCATACGCCTGAAATCGTGTTCCCGCACGTCTGGTAGATACTTTATTTTTTCAATAATTATATTGTTACCGTTTGAGTGAAATCGAGACCTGTAATTTATTTATTTCAATTTTATTTATTGTTGTGTATATTAAGTATTTATTTACATATTGTTAATGTTGCATTTTGAACTATGTGTTAAAAACGTATGAGATGAATAAATTGATGTTACGATTGTTTGTATACCCAATAAAATATCAGTTACCTGTTATTAGCTATTTGATCTCACAAATATGTTATTTACCATAAATAGTTATAGCCCATATATATATATATATAATAAGGCAATAAGTGTATTAAATATTAATCTCAGTAATCTTACACACAGCCGCTTAATCCTAAACCAAGCCGAGCCTGACTATTATGGTAATCGACTACTAATATCCATAATAACATATTTATAAATAGTACATACTTCATTTCTAACAAAACATTGTTGTAAGCAATTCACATGTTAGTTATAAGAATATATATTTTCACTATACAAATAAATAAATTGAAATTAAATGTCTATTTGTAATTTCATATAAACAGCTTTTCCTACATGCATATACATGTGGAGGTAAATTTTTGTTTGTCTATCCGTCTGTTTGTTCCGGATGATCTCTGGTACAACTGGACGGATTTCGACGAGACTAGAGACGACTAGGGATTTAATTAACAAAAAATATATTTTAGAAGGGAATTAAAACCGATGAAATAGTAAATAATATCCGATTCAAAAGCAATAAAACTCACGGGTTAAGCCACGGAGTAGGTAATAAGTAAAAGTCCTGTTTAATACAATTCTTATCTGTTATGATACTGTCAACAGATTATTATATTATAAGAAAAATAATATCGTTGTAGGTACCTACACAATGATAAGAGCAAACCTTATTTACAAATATATATGTTACAAAGTAACGTTAAAAAGATGAAGTTGATTTCATAAGTGGACATAGTTTTACTGCATTTTAGCTTAGACGTGACGTAAAATTACTTTAGGCTAAATATACTTAAATGTGTTTAACGAATTGGTTTTTTAAAGGGTATCGAAGAGATATTTAGGATTACCACCGCAATCATTTTCAATTTGAGAAACAGTAATGATTTGGAATAAATAAATAAAGATCCGAACAAATTGTGGACGGACAATGATCTTGTTCATGTTTCTGCACTGTAGATTACTATCGGACAAGTATAAAAGATTGCAAGATTATTTCTATGTACAAGAGATTAAATATATTAAATCATTAAATTGCAATAAAATGTATAAACAAGTATGTTCCAAATTCACCTATTGTATAGCAGTATATAAAGGTAAAATTAAAATATTTCTAACACATTAAAGCTGTCAATGTCAATTCATTATTTTTAAAATTAACTAGTTGAGTTCCGCGGTGTTACCCACGGTTAACGTCGTACCGCGGGTGACGCCGCGAGGCGAAGCTATTCTAAAAAAGTAGCCTAAGTTACTCCTTATATCATTAGCTACCTGTCAGTGAAAATCCTGTCAAATCAGCCTAGCCCTTCCAAAGGTTATCCAGAACAAACTGACCGACAGATAAAAAAAAAATACATTTTTAGAATATGTACCGTGTAAACATAAATATGCATTTAGTGAAAAGCGGTTATTTTAATATTACAAACAGACATTCCAATTTTATTTATTTGTATAGATTATTGTAAAAGGATTGTAAGTTGTTATGAGAAATAAATTTAATAATTACCTAAATACATTCAGTAGTAGTCGCCCAGTCGTCGAAATTTGACCACATTTAACCTACTTAAAAAAATTAGGTGGTTATCAATTCAACTGTTTTTTTTTTGTTACCTCATTACTTTCGACTGGGTGAACTGATTTTGATGATTCTTTTTTTATTTGATATTTTGTTTGATTATTTATCAGTTATCTGAACTCCTCCTCCATATAAACTTTTAACTGTGTCTAACTTCATACTCGTCCGTTAGCATAATAATTTTAAAAAGGAATAGAACGTTTTAAGTTCGCGTATTAATAGGTATATAGATAAATGACAAGGAAGGTCATATGTTCTTTCTCTTGAAACTTTTATGGGGAGTGGGGGACTATGTTTATAGGTTAGACTTTGTCCTAAGGTTAGGATTAGTTTAGTCGCTTCTGGTGTATACCAAAACATCTGTCATTGATAGATTTAGAAGTAGATGTATTAATAATATGGAACTTTATATATGTGGAATTTGAATGGAACTGAACATATTTTACTAAGTTTAACATTTGTTCTTTGCGGATAAGAACTTGTTGGTATGCAGAAAACAACATTTTTGATGAACAAATTGACCAAAATAACTAAGTCAGTCATCATCACCTCATGGTAAGCGATTACCGCCGCCCATGGACACACGCAACATCACTAGGCGTCACTAGTGCGTTGCCGACCTTTGGGGGATAGGGAAAGGGATGTGGCCCTCCCACATCTCTTGGGGTTGGGGTATGGGTCTCCGGTATCTTCATTGACTCGGTGAAACACAGCGCAAATGCTATTTCACACCGGTTTTCTGTGAGGCTGTGGTATCACTCCGGTCGATGCCGAAGCGTGGCTCTCCCACGGTGCAAAGTCTCGTGAATAAATAGGACCTGTTAGTCATTTACTAATAGATGAACTGGCGCGTCTGTTTATTTGTAACCGACTTCCAAAAAGGAGGAGGTTCTATGTTCCATTGTATGTATTTTTTTTTATGTGTATTACAATATTTTGATATTTTTATGATTTATATGAAGTTACCTCGGTATTTGCGTCTGGTAGTCATCATTTCATGATGATAAGCTGATGATGTAAGGACCAACTCCTTAACGGTTAGGATTTGGAAGATAAATCTTTAATGTCATACGTATCTATAAACCTCTAGTTGTATTCTTTCAAGTTGTTTAGGTGACAGACAAGGTTAGGAGGATGATACTTTGCGATCCCCAGCTAGTAACTAGTCTGTAGAAAAGAAAAGACACGAAGATTCATTTAATTATAGACAGATTGATAGAAAACTCTTTATTCGTACATCACAGATTTAAAAGAGAGTACCTAGGTACTCATCCACAGAAAATGATAAAAATATAATGTACAAAGGGCGACCTTATTGCCGAAAGCAATCCATTACTAAATATTGATCAAAAAGTATCGGAGATACAGTAGTTGACGGTGCAATGCACGGAGCAAATACAAAGAGGAGATGCCCTAATGAGATTTTTGTATGAAGCAATGCGTGACAATTTGCGGGGGTGAGGGGGTGTTAGTTTACACTTTTCCATCTACCAGACAATAGCAAAACTACTTGCATCGTTGTACGAGTATATTGCTATGTAGTTTAGCTAGCTGACACTAGTGTGGACGTACTCAGAATTTCAAGTAGTTTTTTCAAGGTCAATTTTGTAAGCATCTTGAACAAAAAACATAATTAATAACGTAAATAATTTTGCGAAAGTGAACTTTTTTTTCTAATAAATAACCCGAAATAAAATATTGTTCAATATGTTTGGTTTACACGTGGATTATGTAAAACAAAAATTAATATATGTAGTGCAAATCATTTTATTTAAAAAATAAATAAATTTATATTTTACTAGCTACCCCGGCAAACGTCGTTTTGCCATAAAAAAATTTTAAGGAAGGGTGACTCTTACCATTTAGGGGGATGAAAAATAGATGTTGGCCGATTCTCAGACCTACTCAATATGCTCACTGAGAATCGGTCAAGCCGTTTCGGAGAAGTATGGCAACGAAAACTGTGACACGAGAATTTTATATTTTAGATTTCACTTCGGAATTGGAATGCTTAAATAACGCCAATCTTAGAAAATCAACTAATCTAAATCTGAATTGAATGGTCATACCAATGTTGTCTCTAATATCCACATCTAATCACTTTTAATCTTGCCTAATTTGGGTTTAGATAATAAGTTACTTTTTCGTTTTTTTTATGATTTTTCCTTGAAATGAATCACTATCGTTTCGAATCATAACGGGAAGAACAAATATTGGTGTATTTTGTAGGAGTCCAGTTTTGCCTATTATTTTTTTGATCCATTGCTCTTCAATACTATCTTTAGATGAAAATTTAGAACATTACCTGTATACTGTATACATTGTATTATTTTAATGAATTTAAAAAAACCCCGTCTAATCATCAGCATAAGTAAAATTTCTTTTTTTTCAATATTTGAAGTAACAACTTTCAATGCAAGATTAATATAGTCGTAACTTGATAAAATATTTGGATTCTAAATACGACCCTGTCTTTTTATTTTAGAATAGATGTCGATAGATGTCAGTCTGATCACAATATAATTAAGAAAAATACAAAAAAGAATACCATGATGTATAAAAAATCATTAGGTAAGAATGTAGAACTCATTTCCGTATCTTCTTATGGTATGTTTTATTAATATTATTAATATTCAGGTCAACGTACCATTGTATTTTTATTTCCAGTAACACAAAGTTTTGCCATCTAGTGGCGAGTAAATATAATAACATTTCAATAAAACACTAAGAGATTTTACTAGAACTTTTTAAAAAAATAGCTATAAAATTACTTATAAAAGAAATATGATGCCACTCATGGTACCAGAACGTCTATCTGAGTTATTTGTACAAGATTAAACACAACAATTCATCTTTTTACTTGATTGTACCGAGAACATTCAAGTATTACGATTTTTCGATGCAGTTCTAGAACATTGACGTTAATAGTATAATTTGCAAGTTGCGTCAACTGGGATGACGTCGGGGTCGGTATTTTGTCACGGGGGTGATGCGCTTATGCCATCTCCTCTTTGTATTTGCTTCGTGGTGCAATGAGTTTTGAAGAGTTATTTACAATTTTATTAGTGTCAACTGTTGTCATTCGCGTTATGCTTTCTCTTCATGGGGGTTGTTAAGTATTTTGTTAGGCTCTAAGTCGCAAAGAGCAACACCATCTATTGGCTTGGCGCCGAATTCAAACAGATTTTAGGCACACAAAATAATACTACTATTTAAATGAATAAAAAATTAGGTATGGATAAGAATTGGCACCTAGCAATTTATGAAGAGCCAGTTTATTTTACGCTTTTTAGTATTTTTTGCAGGAAGTTTTTCTACTTATAAAGTTAAAAATATTAAGAAAACATTTCATTTAGACAAATAAAAATATATATGTAGCAAGCTATCAAAACGCAATTAATTCTAATTTTATTAATTATCTTTTACGCTTTTGTTTCACCATTAATATTGATTACTTTTCATTAAAATACACAAAGTCTTGACGAGAAGTACACTTATAATGTATACAAATAAATTTAGTAATATTTTTATAATGGTAACCTTTTTTTATTTCTGCTAAGTTTTGGTTAGAGGTGCTAAGAGCTGAGGTGATTTTCCGGAGATTCATAAAATAACACTAAGATCTGCGGAGATTAAAGACATCTGTGGTATAGAAAAATTGTGGCCGTACGTATCGGAAATCAATAGGAACGATAGAATAGAGAAATTCTAAAACGGAAATTAATAGGATAGACTGAAAACACAAAGAGGAATTTCGTAGATCAAGTTTAAAACTTTAAAAGTATTAGCGATGTATTTCAAACTGACCCTAAGCTTAGGTGACAGGTTAAACCACAATCCCCCCTTTTCCCCACTCCCCATAATAGTTTTAAAAGAAAAAGGTAGGCAGTACAGGACCAGTTGTTATGGAGAACCTCGAGGGAGGTCTATATCCAGCATATATTGGCTGAGATGAGTGAAGTAATACCTAAGCATCGATCGCGGTTTTGGAAATAATGTAAAATAATGAACGAAATAATAAACGAAATTTCTGCCTTCAAACGTTTTTGTCAATGAGTTAAGTTTGTATAAGAGTTGGTCCGTGCTAATAGCGTTTTCGAACAAAACACGTAAATTGATCGTTTTTACACGCTAATCCTAGGGATTATGAACTTAATTGTACTAAAGTAGATTTAATCGTTACACGTAAATCCATCACAAAGGTCAAAGCTTCACAAATTTTAATCCAATTAAATGAATAATTGGAAACATTATAGTCTTTGATGTCAATGACAAAAATTGTTGCTATACTATGCTCTATTTCCGCTGCATCTACACAAATTACCAGCTTTCTTTTTTGATTTCTTTGTTTGAAATCCATGAAAAGTAATCCAAGAATTTCAACACCCAATGGTGTTGAAATTCTTCATTTCAAACTCAAGTGACAGGAATTAAAGTAAAAATTGTTGAATGCAAATACGGATTAAAAAAACTTAACAGAACTTAGTGCAAATATAAAATAACAATAAGTTTCTTTTGAGAAGTCAATATAATTTTAAAGATGAAATGAAGTAGGTAGGTAGTAGGTATTAACCAGGTAGATATTTTTTTCTTTACATACCCTAATCAAATTAAAAACTATATTGATGTATTCAACTATACTTTTATAAGTTTCAAGTGTCTTAGAAGGTTCTTTAAATAATAGACACACTAGAGAGACACTTCTGATATTTTTAAAGAATCCTGAATTTTTGTTAGGTCTATTTAACGCCAAAGCTCTCTCTCAAATTTAAATTTGAAGGTACAAGAGAAGATATAAATAAATCAAAATGTAGATGAACTTAAAGACTAATAATAATAAATTCATTCCAAGTAATCTGAGTTTACTAAAGGCTAACAATCAGCGCCAGATATAACTAAAGCCATCTGTGTTTAAAAAACAGAAACTGTGAATGTTTTTGGCGCCATCTGTCAAATGAAGAGTAGATCTACAATCGCCTAGTTTTCTAGTAGGTATTTAATTATGGGTAAGTCTTGAAGATGGCGCTATAGTAGATAAAATTTTGGACTTTTCTTGTTCCAAATGTTTTGTAATATTATTTTGCTTGTGTATGATTTTATTTGTACACAAATAAAATCGGTAAAAATAGGTAAGAATTTGCTTGAAGTACACTTCAAGCAAATTCTTACCTACTTAATGGATAAAACTAAATTTGATAGGAAGTGTTTAATAAAGTAGATCTGAAGAATTTCGAGGTAAGTACCTACCTACATAATAAATTCATCGTACTTTGAAAAAATTGGTTGTAAGTATTTTTAATTATATAACTTAAGCTTAATAAAAACTGTTAATGTAAAACTAATTCGATATCAGCAACTTTCAGAAAAACATTTCAAATTTATTTACATCCTTTACAATGGCTGAATTATCTCTTACTTTTAACCCGAGTACGGCAAAGCCAAAGGAGGGTTATGATTTTGACAGGCTATATATGTATGTATGCATGTATGTATGTTCATTTGTTCCCTCATAGTTCCTTAACTGCTAATTATAACTGAACAAATGAGGTATCGTTAGAAGCGTCGTGATTGTCTGCTGCTTATAGGTTATATCACATGTCACTGAATCTAATGTGGCGCCCCCTAGGCGACATAAAGTACTGTATTAAAAAATAAATTTGAAATAAATATGCCGTGTTTCGTATCATTGGAAAGGGCGTTACTTGTACATTTCAAAAACATATATATTATTAGTATTTGTTCGTGCCTTTGTCCATATTTATTCGATAAGTGTGATATTTCTATGGTACCTATTTAAAATAAACTTTGCATAGCAATGAATATTATAGAGTATATTATAGAGTATAATATTATATACTAAAACCCAACTACGACAATAAACGACGCTGAAAACGTATGAAACGAGTTTCAAAAGCCGTAGGCACGCGTTTTTAAAGTGTTGGACTATGGTACATTACACTACTTGGACTACGGCTTTTGAAACTTAGTAATGTTCCATAGTCGATAAAACTTTAACAACGCGTGACTACGGCTTTTGAAACTTGTTTCATACTTTTCCAGCGTGGTTTTTTTACAAGTAATGTAATTGTAGATTTTCGCACGTTTAGTACAAAGATTATTTTCTTGAAAATCTGTGATTAACGTTCGACTAGTTTTAGTCATATCATTTTATATCAAATTAGGTAGGAACAGTCGTTTAACTGTCCATTGTCTTTCTATATGGCAGGTAGATATTCCCGCAAGTCAAGAGGTCTAAAGATGTTCATACTTATCGGAATTGTGATAGAGTATTTGACCACTCTGGTTGTCAACTTAAGGACTTAACGCGGCATGTGTGATGATAAGAAAAGTATAACAAAGCTTCTTTCACTTTTCTGCATCCCATTGACGGATTGAATACCACGTTCTCTCGTTTTAATGTATTATATTTGTCAATTATAAATATGATCTTTATTATATGAAAAAAAAAGCGGCCAAGTGCGACTCCACATGAAAGGTTCCGTAGCAGCAAGTAACATAATATAACAGTTCTTGTAGTTCGTTGTAACTTTGATCGATGAATTGTGGTTTACGATTTATGACGCATTAAAAACAAACTACTTACTAGATCTCGTACAAACCAATTTTTGGTGCACATCTTCTATACTTATAAAATAGTAAGTCCTGACTGACTGACTGATTCATCATCGCCGAGCGTAAACTATGCTAGTTACGGCTATAAAATTTGGTGAGTAGGATCCTTTTATTGAGTAGACACGCACTAAGAAAGGAATTTTGGAATTTCTACCCCTAAGGAAACATGCAACTTTATTCATGTGCTAATGATTAAAAAAGAGTAGATACGTGTTTAAGTGTTTCTTGGTTTTCTACCCCTAAGGGGGTGAAATAGGGGTTGAAAGTTTGTATAGAAATTCGTCAATTTTTAAGTAAGAATCATGAAACTTTATTTTTGGGCTACTGATTAAAAATGAGTAGATACCTATTTAAGCGTTTATGAATATTCTACCCCTAAGGGGTGAAATAGGGATTGACATTTCGCAAATAGGTTAGTCTGGAAGTCCGTCATTTTTGAAGTTCGAAACATGAAACTTTGTGTTCGGGCTACTGATTAAATATGAGTAGATACATATTTAAGCTTTTCTGGATATTCTACCCCTAAAGGGGTGAAATAGGGGTTGAAAGTTTGTATGGAAGTCCGTTATTTTTTAAATTAGTAACATGAAAATTTAATTTTGGGCTACTGATTAAAAATAACTAGATATCTATTTAGCGTTTCTGCATATTTTACCAATAAGAGGGTGAAATAGGGGTTGATTTTTTTTTATGAAAATCAGGCATATTTAACTTAGAACCCTAAAACTTTACTTTTGGGTTCCTGATTAAAAAGGAGTAAATACGTATTTCAGCGTGTCTGAATATTCTATCCCTAAGGGGTGAAATAGGGGTTGACATTTCGTGCATAGGTTAGTCTGGAATTCCGTAATTTTTGAACTTTGAAACATAAAACTTTATTTATATGCTACTGATTAAAAAAGATTAGAAACGTATTTAAGCGTTTTTGGTTATTCTATCCTTAAGGGGGTAAAATAGGGATTGAAAGTTTGTATGGTAGTTCATTATTTTTTAAGTTAGAAACATTTAACTATATTCTTGGGCTACTGATTAAAAATGAGTAGATAGATAAAGGTTTATGGATATTCTACCCATAAGGGGTAAAATAGGGTTTGACATTTCGCATATAGGTTAGTCTGGAAATCCGTCATTTGTGAAGTTCCAAACATAAAACTTTTTTTTGGGCTACTGATTAAAAATGAGTAGATATGTATTTAAGCGTTTCTGGATATTCTATCCCTAAGGGGGTGAAATGAGGGTTGCATGGAAGTCTGTAATTTTTTGAGTTAGAAACACAAAATATTATCTTTGGGTTACTAATTAAAAACGAGAATATGCATATTTAAGTCGATTGTTTGTATGAAAGTTTTTTTAAATGGGATAATGATCAAAATAAATAAATAAATACGTTTAAAACATGAATAAATTACTGATACATTCTTTTATACAGTTTTAATTAAATGCATATAATCAACTTCCACGCGAGCAAAGCCGCGGGCAACATCTAGTCTTATATTTTTTTTTCGTTTTATCATTCTTTTATTTTAGAACTTACAGGGCGGGACACACATTTTACCACTTTGGAAGTGTCTCTCGCACAAACTATTAATTTTAGAAAAAATGATATTGGATACCTCAATATCACTTTTGTAGACCTATCCATAGATACCCCACAGGCATGGGTTTGATTAAATTTTTTTTTTTGACTTCCAATTCGAAGTGTGGGGAACCCCAAAATGTAATGTTTTTTTTTTTTTATGTGAAAATCATATTGCGGTTCACAGAATACATCTACTTACCAAGTTTCAACAGTATAGTCCTTATAGTTTCGGAAAAAAGTGGCTGTGACATACGGACGGACAGACGGACAGACAGACAGACATGACGAATCTCCAAATATTCCGTTTTTTGCCTTTGGCACGAAACCCTAAAAAGAAATACTAAATCTTAACTAACTGTATTTTCTTTAATCTCTCATCAAATTTTAAACCATAAATTATGATCAAAATTATCTTTTATAGGTCTCTTCATGAAAAAGATACTAAATTGCTTCAAAACTTTTTCCTTCACCGTTATGCGTTTCGCTGTGCCCGCAGTCTCACTTCTATATCATTCATCCCAAATACGCTATCAAAAAAAAATATTGTGTAGGTATTTTCTTTGTTCAGATAAAATATTTCAATATCAAACTGCTCATCTACATAAAAGGAGTATGCACAAGGGTTAATGTTCTTAAGAGAGACGAACTTCTTAGCATTCCATGGATTCACCGTGCGGGTGCCGGGTCCATCGTGTGGCAGGGAGAGAAACTCCGAGCGGAGCCCGAGACATGTGACACGGGTGTAGGTTTAAGGGGCCCCTTAGCGATACGCATCAACACTCACCTTCACCACTCGTGTTTCTCTCCCTACCCAGCCAAATCTGGTATGAACCTGCTGGTACAGCTTTGGATACTCGTTCTAATATAGAACTTACTGCAGTTCTAGACACGCCAAGGTCTTTCAGCAGGTTATAGAGAGATTTTGCTGGTATACCTCTCGCACCCACTTCTACAGCATATAGATTAACTATGTAGCCATTTTTTGTTAATTCAAATTAAATTTTACATTTAAAATTACGTAAACTATAGAATTTTATCTATCTCTAATTTTGATTTTAGTACTGCAGTCTTTGTCAGAAGACAATTATTTTTATTTAACTAGAATTACTGTAATGTATGTAAATATCCTACTAATATTATAAATGCGAAAGTTTGTAAGGATGGATGGATGTTTGGATGTTTGTTACTCTTTCACGCAAAAACTACTGAACGTATTTGGATGAAACTTTACAGTAATATAGCTTATACATCAAAATAACAAATAGGCTACTATTTGCCGCGATAACCGACATATACGCGGGCGGAGCCGCGGGCAACAACTAGTCTATGTATAAGGCCACTATGAGAGAACATTATTTGAAAGACATAGTGAGTTGTCTAGACTAAGTTCTATTTTATATTCGAGCATAGGTTTTGATTTTTTTATAGTTGTAAAAATTGGTAAGTACACTATTTGACTACAGACTATTTTGTTACGACCCCATGATGTAGTCAAATCTACCAATAGTTAGCACGTAACTATTTCGTTGTATCTGTATCATATAAGTAGAATTATAAACATTATTGGTTATTTTATTCTTAGTTTTAATTAAACTGATAATCAATTTCCTACAATTTTTTATTCAACTTATGTAAGCCAGATGTCATATTAACCTTGTGTACTGTGTGAACTGCTGTTATTAACACATCCGGACCCCTCCCAGCGCCTGCCCGCACTGAAGCGGGCACCGTCTGCTGATAAACTCTCTAAATAGGCGACGTACGGCACACGCGTAACGTCGCCCCCTCGCGGGTGACCACTAGAGCGGATGGAAGGGAAAACCCATCCCGACCATCCGCGGCCACACTCAGGGCGGCATGAGGTGCTGATAGGCGCGCCTCCGCCGCCCGGTTCGCCGGCGGCGGATCGGGTCCGAGTGGATATCATCCTCCCGGGCCTTCTCCGCCGCCTCCTTCTGCGAGATTACATCTTCACAGAAGGTTGCGACCGCGGTAAAACTGCTGTCGCTACCGGCCATGGAGCGAATGACGGCCGGTAGCGACAGATCTCCTCCGATGACTGCAGTGAGGGCCCGGCGCTGCGGCGCCCAAGCGGGGCAGATCGCCAGCGTATGCTGGGCCGAGTCCTCACTGCAGTCGCAGTGGTGGCAGGCGGGACTCAGTTCCCTCCTGGCGACCGAGTGCAGGTACTTCCCGAAGCATCCATGCCCGGAAAGCACCTGCGTCAGTCGGAAGGAAAGAGTCCCGTGCTGCCGCCCTGCCCACTCGTGGATGACCGGCTGGAGAGCCTCCACGGCGGCAAAGCCAGCGCGTGGAGTCTCCAGCCGGAACGACCAGCGAGCCATCGTGGCTCGACGGGCGGCTTCACGCCACTCGCGTACCTCTTCGGGCGGAGGGCGAACGCCTCTCTCCGCCCGGAATTCAGCCACCCGTCGATAAACTTCGGCGAGCACTTCCGCCTCCAAATCCCACGGAGGTGTTCCGGCCAAGGCGCACGCCGCCTCGGTGGACACCGTGCGGTATCCGCGTATGGCTCTGACCGCCAATACCCTCTGAGGCCGCCAGAGGCGGGCCTTATTGAGGGCAGTCAGAGCCGCCACCCACACCGGTGCCCCATACAGCGCCATCGACCGGACCACCCCCGTGTAGAGGAGTCGCGTTGCGACGCTGGCTCCACCCAAGTTGGGCAAAAGTCGCCCAAGGGCAGAGGCAGCGTCGACCAGCCTGGGACCAAGCTGTCGGAAGTGCTCGTCGAAGAGCCACCTACCGTCGAGGATCAGGCCCAGATACCTCATCTGGGCCCGAACCGGTACGAGGACCGAGTTGACCACTATGGAGGCGCCGGGGGGCGGCCCACGACGGGGCCCATGGAATAGCAGGGCCTCCGTCTTGTCCAGGGCCATCCGTAAGCCCAGCGCCTCGATGCGCCCGACCACCAGAGAAACACCAATGGTGGCCAGGCGCGCCGCCTCCTGGAAGTTCGCCCCCCGGGCTGTGACAAGAGTGTCATCGGCGTAACAAATTACGCCCAGCCCGGGGGGGAGACGACCTCTTAGGACCCAGTCGTATCCCACGTTCCACAGGAGTGGTCCTAGGACAGACCCCTGCGGAACGCCGCACGACATGGGTCGCCGTCTCAAGGCGCCATCTCGATCCTCGTACACGACGGTACGCTCCTGCAAATAGTCTGCCACCAGCCGCCTCAGGTACTCTGGCACTCCGTGGTATTGGAGTGCTTCCCCGATGCAGCTGAATGGCAGACTATTAAAGGCGTTGGCGATGTCCAGGGACACCGCCAACACCACGCCGCCACAGCTCACTGCCTCCTCGGTCACGGCCCTAAGGCGCATCACGGCATCGACCGTCGAACGCCCCTCTCGGAATCCGAATTGGGCGTCCGACAGGTCGGGCCCCACCTCGCAGAGGTGCTGGACGATGCGGGCAGAGAGTATTCTCTCAAAAAGTTTACCCGCCTCGTCCAGCAACACGATGGGCCTATAGGCCGCGACCGAATCGGCAGGCCGTCCCGGCTTCTGAAGCAGGACCAGCTTCCCGCATTTCCAGCACTCAGGGAAGCGTCCGGACGCCAGGCTAGCGTCCAACACTTCCCTGAGGCGGTCCGACATATGGTCGAGGGCTCGGGCCAGAACTCGGGCAGGAACCCCGTCCGGCCCTGGGGCGGTGTTCTTCGAACGAATTCGAAGAACCGCCGCCCCTACCTCCGATTCCCTCACGGGCGGAACCTCGCCCCCGTCGTCCCTGGCCGGGTAGGCCATCGACGGGGGCGTGTGCTCCGCCCGCTGCGGGAATAGGCCCTCGACCACTTCCTGCAGGAAGCTGGGCTGGAGAGTCTCGGTAAGGGGGGGGGGGCGCCGTGCGGAGCTTCTGTCGCACCGCACGATATGGGCGACCCCAGGGGTCACGGTCGAGACTCTCCAGCATCTCCTTTCTCTTCACCTCTTTGGCGCGGCAAATGGCCAGCTTCAGAGTTTTCCGCGCTTCGCGGTACTCCTCGTGAAGCTGGTCCCCGCCACCGTCTCCGCGGTGACGTCGCCGGCTGCGGGTGTAAGACCTCCGGGCACGAGTACAAGCCGCACGGAGGTCCGCCAACTCCTGGGAACCTTGTGTAACCAAGATTAAGGTTTTGGATTTGAAACTTTCTTTATTCATTGCACACTTATCTCTTTTTACTAAAAGGTCAAGGTAAAAGTGCAGAGATAAAGATAAATAACGCACAATATTTTTATTAAGATCATAGTGCAAGGAACTTGATAAGTATTAGGGAGTATAAAAAGTGCATGCACATCTAGATATGGCACACTCGACAGCGGCTGTGGCAAGATGAAGACTGTCTTGGTTCTCGCTGGGTTGGTGGCAGTCGCCTTTGGCGTGGCCAGCCATGATCACAAGTTTAGGGATGGTAAGAGTGATTACAAATTGTACAATTTTACGTAATTATTATTATAGTTAAAATCGCAATCATATCTTCTTTCTCTTGTACTTGCATATTAAAATATTATTTTTGCCGGATCAATTTGAGAGGTCTAACTCTAGGATATATCTATCTCTATTTCTCTCATAAATAATCTATAGAAATATAACTTAAGACTCATCCATAGACTGACCTGACTAAGATTGCTTAACTTTGCAATGTGTTATCTTGTGCAGTTCCCACGGTGCAACGAGCCCCTCATTTTTTAAAACATAGTTATATAGCCGTCCAATAATATACTGTTATTTTAAAATTAATTTTTATGATTACAAATTATTGTAACTATTGGTCCTTTGTCTGAAAGCTGAATAGAATTACATTAATTTATTTTTAAGTTTAAGATTTTTTTATTATAACTTACTATAAATATAAATGTATAGTTATATTAAATAAGACATGCTTATTGTATCAACAGTTGATGCCGACTTCGTTGCAAAACAAAAGAAAGTGCTTTCTCTATTCGAGAGGGTAGATGAAACTGACGAATCGACAGACTGTTACAAAGCCGGCTTTAATTACAATATTGAAACTAACATAGACAAATACACGGTGAGTATATAAAGATCTTCAGTATTTTTTTAAATTTCGAAATACGTGCTATTACTCTTTTCTTCTCTTCGTTTTTTCTTACTCTTAAGTCTCAATTTTTTCTTTTACAGAACAAAAAAGCCGTTGAAGAGTTTTTGTCGCTGTACAGGGCTGGTTTTCTACCCAAATATCATGAATTTTCTATCTTTTACGAAAATATGAGGGATGAAGCTATCGCTCTCTTCCATGTAATGTACTATGCTAAGGACTTTAAAACCTTCTATGACACCGCAGCGTGGGCTAAGTTGTACCTTAATGAAGGACAATTTTTGTACACATATTACATTGCCGTTCTTCAAAGATCTGATACCCAAGGAATTGTGCTACCAGCTCCTTATGAACTCTACCCTCAGTACTTCTTCAACATGGACGTTTTCTACAAACAATATGCTAAACACTTCCACAGTCTGGAGAATTTTGCTTCTGAATACGGTGTTGTAAAAGAGCACGATAACTATGTTTTCTACGCAAACTACTCCAGCTTCTTGACTTATCCTAACGTAGAGCAGAAGCTAGCATATTTCACTGAAGATATTGGATTGAATGCCTACTATTACTATTTCCACTCCCATTTACCTTTCTGGTGGAGTTCTGAAAAGTTTGGTGAATTCAAAGAACATCGTGGTGAGATCTACTTTTACTTCTATGTGCAATTACTGGCACGTTACAACTTGGAGCGTATCTCTAATGGTCTCGGTGAGATTCCCGAGTTCTCTTGGTATTTACCATTCAAAACTGGATATTACCCACATTTGAGCGCTGGTTTCCTTCCATTTGCCCAGAGAAGCAACTACTATGACGTACATAGTGAGAAGAACTTTGAACCCATTCGTTTCTTAGATGCTTATGAAAAAACATTCTTCCAATATCTGCAGCAAGGTCATTTTAAGGCTGTAAGTTTATATTTTATATTTCATGTTTTTTTAAATACGTGCATCATAACGTAAAAATATTATCATGTTTCTCTATTAATTTTAGTTCGACAAGCAAATCGACTTCTCTAACCCGAAAGCTATCAACTTCGTTGGAAATTATTGGCAGACTAACGCCGACTTATACTCCGAGGAGCACATCGAAAATTACCAGCATTCTTATGAAATTACTGCCCGTCATGTCCTCAGTGGAAGTCCCAAGCCTTACGATAAGTAAGTAAACCTTAAAGGTTGCAGTTTCAGTCTTAATTCCGCAATTGCATACGTACATACATAATGTCACGTTTATTTCTCAGAGAGTTGGGCAGAGATAATTGATCTCGACTTACTACTACATATGATCATTAGTAAATAATTTAGGTGGTACTTTTTCCATTTCGTTTATAAATAATTCTACTTCTATAGATATTTAGAGATCTGAAAAACTAAATGTGTTAATTCATTACTTTCAGGTACTCTTTCATGCCAAGTGCTCTAGATTTCTATCAAACTTCTCTGCGGGACCCTGCTTTCTACCAATTGTACCAGAGAATCATCGATTACTTCATCCATTACAAACAGTACTTACACCCTTACAGCCAGGAAGATCTTCATTTCGTGGGTGTCAAAATTAATGACGTGAAAGTCGACAAACTTGTCACCTACTTCGATTACTTTGATTTCAATGTCACCAACAGCATGACGTTCTCTGCCAAGGAGTTGGAAAAGTACAAACACAGCTATATAATCCGTCAGCCTCGTCTTAACCATGAGCCTTTCTCCATTTCAATCGACCTCAAATCTGATGTTGGTAGTGATGCAGTTTTCAAGATCTTTATTGGACCAAAATATAACAGCCACGGCCACCCAGTAAATGTTGAGGAGGATTGGATGAAGTTCTATGAACTGGATTGGTTTGTACATAAACTTAATCCAGGAGTTAATAAGGTGGAACGTAAATCTAGTGAGTTTATGTTCTTCAAGGAAGACAGCCTACCCACTGTTGACATCTATAACCACTTAGAAGAAGGAAAGGTTCCTTATGATATGTCCTTTATTCCCGACAACATGCCCAGAAGAATTATGTTGCCTAAAGGTACTCATGGTGGGTATCCATTCCAATTATTTGTTTTCGTATATCCATTCAACGGAGTAAACAAGGAGAAGAACACTTTCAAGAACTATATTGTAGACAACAAACCTTTCGGCTATCCCTTCGACCGTCCTGTCAACGCTGCTTACTTCAAACAACCCAACATATTCTTTGAGGATGTTGAAATCTACCACAAGGGCGAGGTATTTCCTAACCAGCTCAACAGCCCTCAATACTACAGCGAAAAAAACATTAGAATCTGAATAAGTTCTGTGTATCCTGTCGAATGAATGTAAAATATCGTATAAGAGTACAATAAAATTATGTATTGTAAAGAACAACTTAGTTTCAATTGCGGAATGAGTATTGTAATTTAAAAACATAGAGTTTTTGGAAGTACTCAGTCGAATTACCTACAAATCTACATTAAAATAGACACAAGTTGGCAGTATCATTTCAATTGGTTTTTGTATCTACACTCGCGAACAGTTGAATCGACTCAATCAGGGTTTTCTAATTTTCATTAAACTTTTTTACTCTAAAAATTATAAGAATTTTACTTGAAATGAGATCTGTATAATGTAATCAATCCAGCCGAGTATTCATTGACGAAATCAAATCTAAGGAACTGCAACACGGACCCACTTCCCCAAGGTCAGGAATGTTTTGCAATAAAAGGGAATGAACGGAGATGTGTTTCCCTAGATTTGATTCAAGCAATTTGCGCATTTTTGCTCTTGTGAGACCTTTTTTAAAAGTTATATCAGACTACTTAAAAGTTCTGTTTTCCAAAGAAAAATAAATGACTACAAATTAAAAACATGTTATGAAAAAAAAGGCGTTTTCTCAAAATGAGTTTTATTGCGAAAATATAGACTTAAATCGACTAAACAGGAGTCGAGTGTATTTAAAAACATAGAGAATTGGATAGTATAATAATAGAATAAAATATAATTAATTATAATTTCTTACTGCAAACTCTGCAAATTGCCCAGTAAATGTTTTTAAACTTAATTTAGAATTAAAATTTTATCGTTGCACACCAGTCCAAGATATTGATATACACAAAATATGGTATATTAAACCCAAATACGCTACAAACTTTAATGATCATTCTAAAGTTTCCTGATTATAAACAGGCCATTCGTCTCAAATCTACAGTAATAAGGATATTTTAATGGATAAAATCATGGCTCACACGTTTGGTTAATTTGAGGATGTGCAAACGCAACTGTGACACCTTAGTTGCAGACATTCTTGGGTTTCAGTACTTACTGTCCATCAGCTATTTTACACCCGAAACCGTAAAATCATCAAGGCTGATTACTCTTAACCCTCCTTTACCTATTTACCCCAGACGGAATCTTGAATCGTATCTACCAAAGCTAACGATATAGGATGGAGTAGGCAATAACTGATGTGCCCGAAGAGGTACGTGAGTGGCGTAAAGCCGCCCGTTGTACGACTCCACGCGCTGGCTTTGCCGCCGTGGAGGCTCTCTAGCGGTAGCACGGGATTCTTTCCTTCCGACTGACGCAGGTTCTTTCCGGGCACGGTTGCTTCGGAAAGTACCTGCACTCGGTCGCCAGGAGGGAACTGAGTCCCGCCTGCCTCCACTACGACTGCAGTGAGGACTCGGCCCAGCACACGCCTGTAATTTGCCCCGTTTGGGTGTCGTAGCGCCGGGCCCTCACTGCAGTCACCAGAGGAGATCTCTCGCTACTGGCCGTCATACGCTCCATGGCCGGTAGCGACAGCAGTTTTACCGCGGTCGCAGCCTTCTGAAAAGATGTCATCTCGCAGAAGGAGGCGACGGAGAAGGCCCGAGAGGACGATATCCACTCGGACCCGATCCGCCGCCGGCGAACGGCGGAGGGCGCCTATCAGCGCCTCATGCCGCCTTGAGTGTGGCCGCGGATGGTCGTGACGAGTTTTTGTCCATGTGCTTTAGTGGCCACCCGCGAGGGGGCGACTTTACGCGTGTGCGGAGTTTGAGAGTATGTTTATTGCGTTACCCTAATTAGAGAGTTACCAGCAGACGGTGCCCGCTTCAGTGCGGGCAGGCGCTGGGAGGGGTCCGGATGTGTTAATAACAGCAGCTCCTGGATCCCTCCCGTTTTAGACAGTTTGATCCCGACACACCACCTCGCCGCAACCCCGGCGAGGTGACGGCCCGAGGGTGTTTCCACAAATAAAAAAAGGCAATAACTGATGTCTACTAGCCTCAGTACACGTTGGACCAAATTTCAAATTTCTTAAATTTAATTTTTAATACAGTACTTTACGTCGGCTAGAGGGCGCCACATTAGATTCAGTCACACGTCATATAGCCTATAACCAGCAGACGATCATGACGCTTCTAACGACATTTCATTTGTCCAGTTCTAATGAGTCGTTAAGGAGGTATGAGGGAACAAATGAACATACATTCATACAACATAACCCTCTTTTGGCTTTGCCGTATTCTTGTAAAAATATTTTAAGTTTATTTATTTTAAATATTTGTCTTTTGGTCTGGAATGACCGTATACTGGAAGCGTATTACCTTGATTCAGGCAGATATCAATTAGAATACATTTTTTTGCAAAACACAAACTTTCTCATATTGTAGGTTTACTATGAACACTCATTTGCTCAATTCATGTTGCAATAACGCAAACTATACAAACGCATGTGATCAGTGTGGATAGTTTTTTTTTAAATTAATTATTGATTTTTTTTAGCTGATCAGTTAAAACACAAAATTTCACATTTAAATACTTTTTGGGACTTCCTACAATGTCAGTGAGCTATATGTCACTCTTATGAGTATGACTAATGAGTCTACAGTACTCTACTATAGCCCTTGGGTTTCACCTTCTTTATCCCGTTTACTCCAGTTCCCTTTCCATCTTGCTGTGGAATGTTCTACTAATGGCTTCAAACATATTATTACCATGACCATGTTTTACTGAACTGTTAACCGCTGTTTTTCAGTACGAACGTCAGAACGAACGAACTCGACCGAGGCTGTACTACCTTCGTACAGAAAATCAACCTAAACTGACAACAATTGTGCTGTCGTTTTTCGTTGGTGAGTGCGATACCGGCGGCCCGAAGATACTGAAGCATCTGCTAGGCCATCATGGTGGGTATCACCATGCTGCTTTGTTGCATTATCTACATTTGCAACGAGTATGGTGACCAGCACTTTTGAATTGTGCTTATGCTTTGACAGGCCCATGCCTTAAAAAAAACAACTCAGAGTAGCACCGCAGGACCTAGATAGTTACTACATATGTATTTAATCAGCTATCTGCCAGTAAAAGTTCCGTCAAATTGCTTCTAACCATTTTAGGTATTAGCTTTGTATGTTTGTTCATAAACAGTAGGAAAGACAGTAAGACAGACCGAGATTTTCATTTTAGTACCGTATATACGTATACTTTTATATGCATTTAGTGAAAAGCGGTTACTTTTTTTTTTGAGTGCACTTAATTTTTTTTTGAGTGTGTATATATTGTCATAAAATAGAATGGTTTGAATCGCTTACATCGTTTCAAGTATCTAGAAGGTTTACATCTGTAGAAGTGTAAGATAATAATTTGATTGTTTTTGATTTCACATTAGGTAAAAAAACAAATAGTGTATTACTATTAAATTGTTGTATTTCCATGTATTAACTGATAATGAGTTGGTGATATTATTGTTCGTTTTATACTCGCGTGACAGCTGTTAATATGTTTAAATAGAGATAGTATTATCAACACTTTTTCTCACCCGAACCGTAGCTTATCAATAATTAAAAACAATTTTGGACTCAAATCCGGTAACTTTAAATGATTTCACTTTGAATGCAATTTCAGAAGGTTTGATTACTATGAAAATTTATTACGTAGGAATATGAGATTACTCTCTGTTCGCTACATCATTCGTATAGTACTAATGATTTTTAACAACAAATATAACACAAAATGTCGTAAAAACTGATTAAGGGTGCAATCTACGCATGGCAACAGTACTGCAGACGACGGAAAACTTGAAACAAACCCGTTATCAACCCGTCTGGAAAGCATGATGCAATAGGTCAAAACCTCCTGTCTAAAGAAGCTAGCCTAATTAGCCTTAAAATATAATGAACTCCAATAACTCCATCAAATCAACATATAGTCATCCACTGCTGAACGAACGTGTCCAAGTCTACCCGAAGGAGCGCCTACTCTCGCTATCTTGGTCAGTCCGCATTCGTCCGCCGCCAGCCAATTTCTTCAAATCGTCAGTTCTTGGCGCCAGTAAGTTTGCCTTATCTCCACTTTAGTATATTTTGACTCCAACGACAGCGGTTCGTCTGGAACAGCTCCTATATCATCATAATGAATTTTCTCTACCTCTAAGATGGTCACTCACAAATAATGAAGATCTTAGGTAGCAGGCAAAAAATTGATGCTGAATTAAAACACTCGTTTTCTAATTGGTTATATATGGGTTAAATATTAAATTACACTCACCACAAAACCACTGCCTCGTTGGTTTAGTGGTTAGCGTAAGCGACTGCAGATCAAGAGGTCTCGGACTGCTGTTTTTCTTACAAGAAATTCCTTATGACAATCGTTATTGGAAAGTCAGTGCCCTCAAATATACTGACAATTAGTTCAAGCTTCAAATTCAGTTCACCCTCAGGGTTGCGGAGGTCAGATGCCAGTTGCTTTGTGTACAAACTGATATTCAGGTAAAACCGGTTGAACTAGTAGCCGACCCCAAATAACCTGAAATATGAAATCTACTCTCAGGCGAATGTTGATGATATAGCAACGGTCAATGATAAAATTAACCCTGATCTTACTACTATTGAAAAATAGTTTGCAAGGTTCCAATTATCGGCTACCCCGACAAAATATCAGGCTCTAATAATAGGCAGTCGGCGTTCCATGGACAGAGTCAGTTATGAGATGCTCCCTAAAATAATACTGAATGGTACCACTATACCTGTTCATCACTTCTTCATAAGTGCACCTAACTCATCTCTGTACTGCCCAATGGGTCGACTGGCAAGGAAGGCCTAAGGCTAATGCCTAAGGCATCGATGGACTTAATAGTCCATCGATGGATGTATTTGTGCACAAAGAACAAAAAAAACTCTCTAGCAATATATCCTGTGTCGTGAAGAACCTAACAAAATTTTATTTGGTAAATCTTTTTATTTAAATGCTAGTGTGTTAGGCATTTATTATTAGAATTACTGATTGTGATCAATAGGGTACGTTTAAATAAATAATAAGTCAAGTGGAAAGTTTCAAAACATGTAAGTAGATTCTACGAACAGCAAATACGATAAGTATGGCTTAGATTAGTATATAAACTGTACATACGAATTTAGATGGCACAGTTGATATCGACTCTGGAAGAATGAAGACTGTCTTGGTCCTCACCGGGCTTGTGGCCGTCACTTTGGGTGTGGCCGTCCCACAACATGATCATAAGTTTAAGTCTGGTAAGAAATTCTATAAAGAAATTTTAAAATCTTGATGACAATGACTTCAGGGCCAGATCCATATACAATGTCTAATAATCAAGTTCTGCACGTAGCTTTCCAATATTTTGTGTTCCAGTAGTTATGTAACTGAGCCTGTAATTATTCATTTATGAAAACTTTCTGCAAATATAATACACAAAGCGACTTAAAACTATGTCATTTTCTTCCAATTATACATTTCAGTATTACAGAACAGTGTGTGGTAGGCGTAAAAATGTAAGATGTAAAATAAAATTAGTACTATGTTTTCAATAAATATTCTTTAAGTGTCTTATAAGTTAAAGCAAAAGACAAAAAGAAGAAATGAAAACTGTTTATTAAATATTTTTTCATTTATTATACAGTCGATGCAGTGTTCGTTTCGACACAAAAGAAAGTACTATCACTGTTCGAACATGAAGATGAAAGCGATCAAACAGTAGAGTCCTACAAGGTTGGCGTGAACTACAATATTGAAGCTAACATCGAGAAGTACACGGTAAGCAAATATTTCATTTTTCAATTAATAAATGGGTGCTTTTATTTCTCTAAAAGCTATGGAATGCTTATTATGTTAAATTCTGTTTTAAAAGTATATCACTATTTGTTATAGAACATGAAAGCAGTTGAAGAGTTCTTGGACCTCTACAAAGCTGGATTCTTGCCCAAATATCACGAGTTTTCAATCTTCTATGAAAATATGAGTGAACAAGCCATCGCTCTTTTCCATGTTTTGTACTATGCTAAGGACTTTGAAACCTTCTACAACACTGCAGCATGGGCTAAGGTGTACCTTAACCAGGGACAATTCTTGTACGCGTACTACATTGCTGTACTTCAAAGACCTGACACACACGGAATCGTACTGCCAACTCCTTATGAAGTATATCCTCAACATTTCTTCAACATGGAAGTTTTCTACAAGCAATACGCCAAATATTTTTACAACATTGACAAGTGGGCTTCTGAATATGGCATAGTAAAGGAAAACGATAACTACGTATTCTATGCTAATTATTCCAGCTCTCTTACCTATCCGAACGTTGAACAGAAGCTGGCATATTTCACTGAAGACGTTGGTCTAAATGCTTACTATTACTATTTCCACACCCACTTACCTTTCTGGTGGAGCTCAGAAAAATACGGTGAATTCAAAGAACGCCGTGGAGATGTCTACTTCTTCTTCTATCGGCAACTTCTGGCCCGTTACAGCTTGGAGCGACTTGTGAATGGGTTGGGTGAAATTCCTGAGTTCTCCTGGTTCTTACCATTTAAGACCGGTTACTACCCACAACTGACAGCGGGTTACGTTCCATTTGCTCAGAGAAGCAACTACTATGACGTTCACAATGAGAAAAACTTCGAGTCCGTCCGCTTCTTGGACGCTTACGAGAAGACCTTCTTTCAATACTTACAACAGGGCCAATTTAAGGCTGTACGTATTACGCTACATAATTATCAATCAAATCTTATTTTCTTTTAAAACACAATTTAATTAAATCGAAATATTTACAGTTCGACAAAGTAGTTGACTTCACTAACCCGAAAGCTATTAACTTCGTTGGTAACTACTGGCAGACCAACGCTGATTTGTACAACGAGGAACACATCGAAAATTATCAACGTTCCTACGAAATTACTGCCCGTCATGTCCTCAGTGGAAGTCCCAAGCCGTATGACAAGTAAGTCCTTATTGTTTCTTAAACATTGAATATATTTATTAACTGTTTCTTATTTTTCACAATTTTAAATGACGCTTAGGTACACAAGAATACATTTATTTTATTTATTTATTTTATCTTTATTGTACACACATAAAATATATAAAAAAAGAGAATAACAACATACGAACGTGACAATTGGCGGTCTTATCGCTCATGGCGATCTCTTACAGACAACCTTTACATGGATAATTAAACAATAAAAAAATTTAAGGTAGAATAGTAGGGTGCACAGATTTAAAATTTTATAGCAAATAAAGATAAAGATAAAATCATTAAAGTTCGAAAATTATAGCATTCACACAAATAAACATCTAATCACATCACACATATAAAATACGAATACATACATACATTGACTAAAATTTAAACAATATTTAACAAATTATTATAATGACAGATAATAATCCTTCACTAGCTTTTTAAACACAGGTAAGGTTTTGGCGCGACGGATTGTTTCGGGCAAATTATTCCATTAAATGTTATTATAACAAGAAATATTTTTTTCTAGGTACAACTTCCTGCCAAGCGCTCTCGACTACTACCAAACTTCTCTGCGTGACCCTGCCTTCTACCAGCTGTATCAAAGAATAATTGATTACTTCATTCATTTTATGCAGTATCTGCACCCTTACCGTCATGATGACCTTCATTTTGTTGGTGTCAAGATCAATGACGTCAAAGTTGACAAGCTCGTTACCTACTTCGACTACTTTGACTTCAATGCTACGAACAGCATAATGTTCTCTGCCGAGGAGTTGGAAAACTACAAGCATAGTTATGTAATCCGCCAGCCTCGCCTGAACCACGAACCCTTCTCTGTTAATATTGAAATCAAATCTGATGTAGTTTCTTATGCAGTTTTCAAGATCTTCATTGGACCTAAGTATGACACCAATGGGTATCCAGTGAAAATTAAAGAAGACTGGATGAAATTCTATGAATTGGACTACTTTGTACACAAACTTACTCCAGGAGTAAACAATGTAGAACGAAAATCTAGACAGTTCGCATTATTTAAGGAAGACAGCCTACCTACAAGCGAGATCTACAAGTATTTAGAAGAAGGAAAGGTTCCTTATGATATGTCTGTGGTTCCTTACAATATGCCCAATAGAATTATGCTGCCTAAGGGTACTCCTGGTGGATATCCCTTTCAATTGTTTGTGTTCGTATATCCATTCAATGGTGTTGTAAGGTCAGAAGAAAGCTTAAAGGGCTTTGTCGTCGACAGCAAACCTATCAACTATCCTTTTGATCGCCCTGTGACAGAGGCTTACTTTAAACAGCCAAACATGTTCTTTGAAGATGTACAAATTTACCACAAAGGAAAAGTATTTCCTTACCAGCTTAACACTCCAGCTTACTTTACTTATCACCAGGCATAAGTGTTAAACCTTTCCGTCTACTAGTCGTCATAAAGTCTGTAGAATATAAGCAAAATACGCGTCAATGTTATACTCGTAAACTGAAAAGTAAATTTTTTTATTAGAGATTCCTAGTGATGTTAGAAATCATAGAGTTTCTTTACGTTCATAAAACATAGCACTCCCTAAAAATGCGACCAGCGTACTCATAAACAACAGGGTTGCATACCAACTACAAAGTTACCCAAAATTAGTAATTCCATTGAAGGTAAGGTAAAAAGTTTAACAAACCATCATAATATATATTACAATAATTGATTTGCCTATGTATACATTTCAATAAGTTTATATTAACCAATAAGTTGGGCGCTCGTGGATAGTACAGTATCGAAAAGATACCACTCTTAGAAAAAGTAAATTCTAAAAAATGATAATAACTGACAATCGTTGAAACATTTTACACACAAGTATTTTAAAATGTGGTGCTTATAAATTCATGTAAATATTTGATTGCGTCACCTAAACTTATTACTTACTAGCTGAACGCCGCGGTGTCACCCGCGGTTATTGTTGTACCGCGAGTAACGCCGCTAGACAAAGTTAGTCTAAAAAAGTAGCCTAAGTTACTCCCTGGATCATCAGCTACCTGCCAATGAAAGTCCCGTCAAAATCGCTCCAGCCGTTCCAGAGATTACCCGGAACAAACAGACCGACAGACAGACAAAAAATTTTTTAACTACATTTTTGGTATATGTACCGTGTAAATATACATATGCATTTAATAAAAAGTGGTTATTTTAATATTACAAACAAACACTCCAATTTTTACCCGACTACGGCAAAGCCAAAGGAGGGTTACGATTTTGACAGGCTATGTATGTATGTATGTATGTATATGTATGTATGTATGTATGTATGTATGTATGTATGTATGTATGTATGTATGTATGTATGTATGTATGTATGTATGTTCATTTGTCACTTCTGGTTATAGGCTATATGACGTGTCACTGAATATAATGTGGCGCACTCTAGCCGACATAAAGTACTGTATAAAAAAATAAATTTGAGATAAATATGCCGTGTTTTGTATCATTGGAAAGGGCGTTACTTGTACATTTCAAAAATATACATATTATTAGCATTTGATCGTGACTTTGTCCGTATTTATTCGATAAGTGTGAGATTTCTATGGCATGCTTTTTTGTTCCCTCATTCTTTCTAAACTACTCAGAATAAGACAAATGAGGTATCGTTTGAAGTGTCTTGATTGTCCGCTGCTTAGAGGTTATATGACGTGTCACTGAATCGAATGTGGCGCCCTCTAGCCGACATAAAGTACTGTATTAAAAACTAAATTTGAAATAAATATGCCGTGTTTGGTATCATTGGAAAGAGCGTTACTTGTACATTTCAAAAATATATATATTATTAGCATTTGTTCGTGACTTTGTCCGTATTTATTCGATAAGTGTGAGATTTCTAGGGTACCTATTTAAAATAAACTTTGCACAACAATAAGTATTATAAAGGCACCAAAACATTTTAAATAAAAAAAAAGTAAAAACTAAAACCCAACTACGACAAAAACGACGAAGTCCATAACACTTTAACAACGCGTGACTACGGCCTTTAAAACTTGTATTTATTTGTATAGATAAGTTTGTCCATCTAGTGAAGAATTCGAAAATTCGGAATGTCACCAACTTTACTTATCTCGTTGGTTTTATAAGAGCCGAGTAATTGAGCAAACTACGCAGAACATTGGCACTGCCATTGTGCTGTAGTAGGCAAACATTTTGTTTCTTAAGAGACCTAGGTCCAGAAGTGGTTCAGTTTTCTACTGCGCTCAGTATTGTGGGTTCAACCCCCACATGGGATAACACATTGTGCTATCCAAAAATTGTTGTGCCGAATCTAGGTGTTTATGTTCATTTCTCATATATTTTTGTAAAGCCCCCACAAATCAGAATATATACTGCCAATTCGGAATAGGAATCTGCGGGATTGCTGCCATGTACTTTTTTGTTTGTGAGTATCCGATATTTCGGCGCTGTTGCAAGCGCCATGATCACGGATAAACTGAATCGAAATATCGGATACTCACAAACAAAAAGGTACATGTTAGCAATCCCGCAGATTCCTATTTTAATGTTACTGACCATGAAAGTTTAAAATAATATATTCCGAATTCGGCAGTTTAAAAAAAAGAGATTGTTGAATTTGAAATTAACAGCTTTTCACTAAATGCAGGTGAAAATACCTATATACCTACGGCACCTACTGATATCAAAACATCAATATTTACATTAACATTAGCTTATGCTTCCTTTATTTTAGGGTAACTTTGCCCCGCGGTACTACCCGCGGTTATTGTTGTAAAGATACAACAACTACCGCTCGCGCTGGTAGCACCGAGAGGGGCAGTTATAGGTACATAAATTCAATCATTTCATTATCTAATTGCAGTCCACTGCCGGACATAAGCCTCTCCAATTGCACGCGAACTGGTTCATCGGCTTCTCGCATTTAGCTCCTGCCAGCCATCTTGCGCAAGTCGTCACTCCACTTGGCCTGTGGACATCCTAATAAAGTAAATAATAATAATAAATATTCTAATAAATTCAATAGTTGTTGTTTTTAATTTCATCTTATGACTCGACTTCAATGATAACCTCGATACCTGCACGTATTATTTTTATCAATTCAAACAAACCTATTCGATATCGTAAATTTAAACTGAAAATGTAACTGGAATACAGGTCCTATTTCCAAAAAAAAAACTTAACCAGGCTACGTAAAAACTTATTACGAATATTATTATATTAAATTCGGCTTAGTAGTTCAGGCGCTACGGTGAAATATACAAACACACATAGACTTAAAAATAATACCCGTCCATCTGACTAAGCCAGAGTTGATAAATCCAGATTTACTGCAACGGTTTACTAAGACTCCAAAAATTTATTTCCTACATTATCAAGTAAGAAGTTATTAATTTTTTACCCCATACGATCATTCCAGAATAATTTGTCATTTCGGTTTAGCGGTTATCATGATGATAGTAATTTCTATTGAATGAGAAATCAACGATTTTGTTTTAAATAATGCACTTGATGTACGATGTTCTACTTTTTTTACGGGGAGAATGCTTTTCGCACTATACCCTCCTTGAGGTCTTCTTGAGGAGACCGGTACTCTACGCTAAATTCCGCGGCAACTTACCTCGGCAGTCGGGAGGATCTCCAGGAACGCTTTGACGGCTTCTGGAGTCCGCCCTGCCGTACCCCACGACCAGGTACATTCCGGGATGTTCTACCTCTATTTCTTTTAATATGCGACGCACCGATGACAATAGAATTAGCTACGACAGGTGGACCTTTTGTAGCCATTCTCACCGGTAATTTATAAATAGACCCACTGAAATGAATCGCTCTCTGCAAATAAGATTTGTCTGTCTCTTTAAGTAAACCATTTCTATGGGAGGGTCACGATTCGACATGCATGGGCCGGCTCTCAGATACCTAAGCCTCTCAGAAAAATGTGAAATAGCGCTTGCGCTCTGTTTCATCGGGTGAATGAGGAAACCGGAGGCCCATGCCCCAAAGACCAGCAACGCACTTGTGACGCCTTTGGTGTTTCGGGTGCATGGGCAGCGGTAATCGCTTACCTTCAAGCGATACGTCTGCTTGTTTGCCACCTATTCTATAAAAAAAAACATATGTTGAAGAGTTTATTTATATAAATTAAATTAAAAACCATACGTTAAATTAGTTTGTATACTCTTCATAAACTTGAACAGTTTTGTACCGAGGTCATAATATGATACTAATAATATGCAAACGGCTTCTAGAATTGTTTTACCTATTTTCATACTTAATTTTGTTTCACTTATCAAATGCAATTTTAATGTGTCACATTGCAGCTGTACACTGCTGCACAGCTAGTACTGATTTTATAACTTCGAAAATAACTCGTCTGTTAAGCTTTCACGGTCAAACCGCCGTACCGATTTCAATGGAATTTAGCAAGCTGATACTTTGATTTAAAAAAGGCTGGTTGGATATAAAATGTTATTCGATACTCCGATGAAGCAAGTTGTACTACCAGATTTGAACAATGGAATCACTTTACTTTGTTTCATCAAATCAGGAAACACACCAGATGCGATACAAGAATTGATGACATTTGCTAAAAATGGGGATATCATTTATCAATTATTGCAGATATAGTATGTACTGAATGTCCCTATAAATCAGTTGTTTTGTTTACATTTATAGTTTTAAAAGCCTTGATAACATCATTTACACCAACAAATGAAAATTAAAAACTCTATCACACCGGTTTACACTATTTTCTAATAAAAAACAAGCAGAAGCAGGGGATGACGAGAGATTCTTGATTGTTTGAATCGGAATGTTAAGAAAAAAAGGTTCAAACTCAGTCGCAACCTCCACATCCGCTTTTATATCTATAGTATTAATTTTTAAATGGAAGTCAAATTTCGTACAACGGACCTTCCGGTTTCAGCGTTTATAATATCCCATGTGGTTTTTATTTTATTTCCAGATGATTTTGTTTTATTTTTTAAATGTAGAGATGTGGCAACATAACAGCCGCGTTTAAACGCCTTTGAATAATTTTTGACATATTCTATAAAATCTAAGTTATGATTATACATTTTTTCATAATACAACTCATATAGCCGTTGTCGAATTCTACACGATCACTAATCGTTAGTGTTTCTGATGGAAAAAATAATTTTAATTAATTATTAAGCATTTTGTTCGCGTAAAGGTTGGCTGGACGTTGTCAGAGCGGACATGGAAGTGAACGATCTCACACCTAAGTATGCCGAAGATCGGGCACAGTGGAGAAGGCTAAGTAGGAAAGCGGACCCCAGCAATAAGCAGGGAAAACGCTAGGCCGAAGAAGAAAGGTAACGAACTGCCCGTAAGGATCTGAATCTAGCTTACCTACAAGACACTTATTAATTGGTTTCACATTTGTAAAAATATTATCAATACAAGTGGCACTACTGGCTGTAATACGTGTGGGTTCAAAGTAAACGTTACATAGATTATATGACTTTAATAAAGTTAAAAGTTTTACAGTTATATTTGACTTTTCGAGAATATTTATGTTAAAGTCACCACACAACCGTCACACAAAGACAACAACCGTCTTATTACAATGTGTAGCCATATACTACTATAATGACTACAACTTTTCAAACTTGTTTCAACTTTTTCAGCGTCGTTTTTTGTCGTAATTGGGTTTTAGTTTTTACTTTTTTTTTTATAAATAAATAAACTTTTTCAATGTAAAAATCTACAACGTATTGTGTATGAATATAAATGACTTGGTATCTGTTACGCTGTTATAAACTTATTGTTATCTGTATAGACATGAAATAAAATGTTAAGGAATTAAATGGTGACTTCCCACGCGCTCGCATGACACGCGATAGATTTAGACTGTATGACTTGTTGCCTGTAGAATAAAAATGGTATTTCGTCACTATGTCACCCGTGAAGTAACCTGATATGCAACAATGACAACGTTACTTATATACGCTGTAAGCAAACGTTTTACGGCTGTTTTCAATAAGCTATCTCCAGTTTCAACTAGAGATAGGTAATTGAAAATGGTCTGAATTTACCTTAAAATGTTCTCTAGTATAGTAGGTATTTGATTTTACTTTATAATGTTCTTTATTTATTCTTTTTAATTACCAAAACTTGTCAGTAAATTGAAAAAGATGATTCTGCATATCAATGAAGGTATTGAAACTATCATTTAAAAAAATGTAGGTTATCTCCAATGTTAACAAGAGATAGGTTATTGAAAACTGCCGTTAGTCGGTTTTAAGGCATTTTAAAATCTGAGGTTGGCTAGGGCTTTTTGCAAGAAATTTAAACAGTTGCTTATATAAAGAGATACTAACGTATGATTACCTGTACATATATATTTATCTAGAATGCGAAAGTTTAAAAGTTAGTAAAATATAAACAAACATTATAATGTGTTAAAACAATGATAACGGATCACGAATGCGATAAAGAAGTCTACGATTAGTATAAAAACTGCACGCATAGGTGGAGAATGCACAGTTGACAGCGGCAGTGGAGAGATGAAGACTGTCTTGCTTCTCACTGGGCTCGTGGCCCTCGCCCTGGGCGTGGCCGTCGCACAAGATCCTAAGTATAAGACCGGTAAGAAATTTTAAAACGATATTTTATGTTTAGCGCAATTTCAATTTCTTTTTATTTAAGAATTTAAAAGTTCGTTCCAAGACTAAATAAAATATAATATTTTTCTGTGAGTTAAATAAATTGTGTATATTAGACATGCGTAAACCTCTTTAATTAAAAAAAAAGCTCTAGTTTATAAAAATGAATAAAAACAACCTACTTGTTCGATTTCGCTAAATGCTATCATGCTAACCTATGGCTTAGATCAGGGAAAAAAAAACAAGATACATATATTTATCCACTGCTTTGCTGTGTTACTTGTATATTTATGAAAAAGTAGAACACAGTAATGCTACTTACCTCGTAATGCTAGTTACCTCGTTACCAATTAATAACATTAACAGTAGTCTTTCTGTTTATGTCGGAGACTTAGGGATACATATGGTAAATTTCTAATTAAATGACTAAAAATTATTGGTGGATTGTAAAATAATTTTCTTTTAATATTTTACAGTTGATGCAGTATTCGTTTCGAAACAAAGGAAAGTACTCTCACTGTTCGAACATGTAGAAGAAAATGATCAAACAGTAGCGTCCTACAAGGCTGGCGTGAACTACAATATTGAAGCTAACATCGAGAAGTACACGGTAAGCAAATATTAAATTTTTCAGAAAATAAATATTTGCTTTTACTTCTCTAAAAGCATAACATGGAATGCTTATTATGTTAAATTCTGTTTTAAAAGTAGGTATATTACTATGTGTTACAGAACAAAAAAGCAGTTGAAGAGTTCTTGAATCTCTACAAAGCTGGATTCTTGCCCAAATATCACGAGTTTTCAATCTTCTATGAACATATGAGGGATCAAGCCATCGCTCTCTTCCACGTTCTGTATTATGCTAAGGACTTTGAAACCTTCTACAGTACTGCAGCATGGGCTAAGCTGTACCTTAACCAAGGACAATTCTTGTACGCATACTACATTGCCGTGCTTCAAAGACCTGATACACACGGAATCGTACTGCCAGCTCCTTATGAAGTATATCCTCAATATTTCTTCAATACGGAAGTTTCCTACAAGCAATACGGCAAATATTTTTACAACATCGACAAATGGGCTTCTGAATATGGCATAGTTAAGGAAAACGATAACTACGTATTCTATGCTAATTATTCCAGCTCTCTTGCATATCCGAACGTTGAACAGAAGTTGGCGTATTTCACTGAAGACGTTGGTCTAAATGCTTACTATTACTATTTCCATACCCACTTACCTTTCTGGTGGAGCTCAGAAAAATACGGTGAATTCAAAGAACGCCGTGGAGAAATCTACTTCTTCTTCTATCAGCAGCTGCTGGCTCGTTACAACTTAGAGCGACTTGTGCATGGGTTGGGTGAAATTCCTGAGTTCTCCTGGTTTTTACCATTCAAGACCGGTTACTACCCACAACTGACAGCGGGTTACGTTCCATTTGCCCAGAGGAGCAACTACTATGACGTTCACAGTGAGAAGAATTTTGAGCCCGTCCGTTTCTTGGACGCTTACGAGAAGACCTTCTTCCAATACTTACAACAGGGCCATTTCAAGGCTGTACGTATTACATTTAATAATGACTATCAATTAAATCTTATTTTCTCTTTAAAGCTCATTTTAATGAAATCGATTTTTTTATAGTTCGACAAGGTAGTTGACTTCGCAAACCCGAAAGCTATCAACTTCGTCGGTAACTACTGGCAGACCAATGCTGATTTGTACTCCGAGGAACACATCGAAAATTACCAACACTCCTACGAAATTACTGCACGTCATGTCCTTAGTGGAAGTCCCAAGCCGTATGACAAGTAAGTACTTATTGTTTATAAAACATTATTCATTAATATTAACTGTTTCTTCATATTTCACATTCTTGAAATGATGCTTATAATAATAATAATAATAATAATAATCTTTATTGATATAAGCACAAGAATATATCATAAACATCATCAACAACCCATAATGTCCCACTACTGGGCTCAGATCTCCTCAAGGATAAATAATAACATAAAATATGTTTTTTCTAGGTACAACTTCATGCCAAGCGCTCTCGACTACTACCAAACTTCTCTGCGTGACCCTGCCTTCTATCAGCTGTATCAAAGAATAATTGATTACTTCATTCATTTTATGCAGTATCTACATCCTTACGGTCATGATGACCTTCATTTTGTTGGTGTCAAGATCAATGACGTCAAAGTTGACAAGCTCATTACCTACTTCAGCTACTTTGACTTTAATTCTACGAACAACATAGTGTTCTCTGCCAAGGAGTTAGAAAACTACAAGCATAGTTATGTAATCCGCCAGCCTCGCCTAAACCACGAACCCTTCTCTGTCAATATCGAAATCAAATCTGATGTAGCTTCCGATGCAGTTTTTAAGATCTTCTTAGGACCTAAGTATGACAGCAATGGATATCCAGTTAATCTTGAGGAAGACTGGACGAAATTCTATGAATTGGACTTCTTTGTCCACAAACTTACTCCAGGAGTTAACAACGTGGAACGGAAATCTAGCCAGTTTACATTCTTTAAGGAAGACAGCTTACCTGTAAGCGAGATCTACAAGTATCTAGAAGAAGGAAAGGTTCCTTATGACATGTCTGTTGTTCCTTACAACATGCCCAATAGAATAATGCTGCCTAAGGGTACTCCTGGTGGATATCCCTTCCAATTGTTTGTGTTCGTATATCCATTCAATGGTGTTGTCAAGCAAGAAGAAATCTTCACGAACTTTGTCATCGACAACAAACCCTTCGGCTATCCTTTCGACCGCCCTGTGAACGAAGCTTACTTTAAACAGCCGAACATGTTCTTTGAAGATGTTAAAGTTTACCATAAAGGACAAGTATTTCCATACCAACTCAACACTCCAGCTTACTTTACTCATCACCACGCCTAAAGTGTTAAATCTTTCCATCTACTAGTCGCCATAAAGTCTGTAGAATAGAAGCAAAATACGACGTCAATATTATGAACTGATTAATAAAATATTAAAATTGAAAGGATTTTATTTGTTTTGCTTTTTCGAGATTCCTATTTATGTTAAAAATCACAGACTATCATGTTTTTCAGAACTAGAGAGATAATACTGTTCAAAATCTATATCAACAACAAATTACCTATTGAGATTATCTACATTTACGTACGTTTGTGATGTGCTTAAAACTTGCATTTAATAAATTTTTCTCAGTCCTCAGGAATACCAGAATCTGACATGAAACAGTCGTTGTGGGAACGCTTCTTTGGCCGCCTGAAAAAAGTACTTAAAAGTCTTTTATCAGGCGGTAGCAAGGTGCGAGCCTACAATGGTTGGGTCATGCCGGTTCTGTTGTATTCCTTTGGTATTTTTAGATGGACTCAGACTGAATTAGATGCCCTAGACAGGAGAGTCCGTACATTGCTGACTACATTTCGAATGCACCACCCACGTTCATCAGTTATGAGATTGTATATCCCGCGAAAGTTTGGGGGTCGTGGACTATTAAATGCCAAGACCCTACACAATCGCGAGATATACAATCTTAGAGAATATTTTCTACTTACTGACGTGGGGGTGCATCGCAGTGTGGTTGCAGTGGATACTGGATTCACTCCACTCGCTCTGGCTAAAGAGAATTGGCGCAAACCTGTAGTACTTAGTACTAATGAACGCAGGGAGGTATGGAAGGGCAAAGAACTCCATGGACGGTTTTATCGGGCCCTTAATGGACCCGATATAGACTTCGAGGCCTCAACCTCCTACGGTATGGTGATTTCTTCGGAAAAACCGAAGGTTTTGTTTGTGCGATTATGGACGAAATTATCATGACGAATAACTATCGGAAGTATATCCTGAAAGATGGTACGGTTGATATTTGTCGGGCATGTCACCGTCCCGGGAATCTATTAGGCATATTATTTCTGGTTGTTCTCGTCTTGCTAACGGCGAATATTTGCACAGGCACAACCAAGTAGCCAGGATTGTACATCAGCAACTTGCCCTTAAATATCATCTTGTGAACTCAGAGGTGCCATACTACAGGTATGTGCCCGACCCAGTTCTCGAGAATGGTCGTGCTACGTTATATTGGGATCGGTCAAATTCAAATTCAAATTCAAAATCATTTATTCAATTAAGACACTAAGTGACATTTATGAACGTTAAATTGAAGCTGTAGTTAAGAATCATAGATCGACACAAACAGACGCCACAGCATGTGCTGTATTGTCGAGGTAAATTAGGTGAAAACACCAAAATCTACTGCCTGCCTGTGTCGATCTATAACTTCCAGTTTCCAAAATGCGTAGAGCCTCATGAGAAGAATACTGGCAAAGAAACTCATGGCCACTCTTTTCAAAGTCAGATTTTCAGGTACAATAGTGTTAGTATTACATGTAAGGTAAACAGTATGCAAGCTGTTGCCACCTGAATTTCCTTTTATTAAAATGCTCCAAAATCTAACGCTCAAACAAAAAAAAGAAAAGAAAAATCACTCATTGATAACGTTAAAGGTTTTAGTCTATTAAACATAGAAATCATTCAAGGTGCACATCTACTTACAATCAGTTGCAAAATCTGCTGTTGAAAATAATTCGTGACTAGATTAAAAGGCTACAGTTGCAGTTGAACGAACCAAAATAATAGAATGTCAAAAGCATCGCTGACTAGGCCGACCAATCACCCCAAGCAGCACCCGTTCACGAGTATGACGCATGGACCAGCCATCATCTCCTTCGCCATATCAGAGGGAAAGAAACGACCCGCCCCACGACGACACCGCAAGCAATGATATTTTAGTGAGCATGACAGACCATAGTCGAGATACTGACTACTAATTAAATTACCATGATAATCGCCACGCATTACCCTCAACTAACAATTGTTTGTTAATATTTAGCTTAGTTATATAACAAAGAAGTTTGTGTGTATCTATCTAATGACACCTTAAGCCCATGACTGATTGTCGTTTAGATAGTCGTTGATCGTATAGTAGGCTTTCCTAATAAGGTGATTTTTTATAGTTAGCTTGAATTTATTTATAGGAAGGTCGATTACATGTATAGGAATTCTATTATAAAAACGTATACCAAGACCTTCGAATGAGTTGTGTACCTTATGTAAACGATGATAGGTACCAACGAGTTTAGATTTGTTTCTTGTATTAATATTGTGTACATCACTGTTTTTTTTATAGTCATTAATGTTGTGCCTAACAAACATAATATTTGCAAATATATACTGTGATGCAACAGTTAAAATACCTATTTCTTTAAACAACTCTCGAAGAGAGACTCTAGCACCTAAATTGTATATTGAGCGGACGGCTCGTTTTTGTAGAATAAAAATCGTTTCAATTTCAGCCGCCTTGCCCCAGAGTAATATGCCATAGGACATGACGCTGTGAAAGTAGCTAAAATAAACTAACCTAGCTGTGTCCGTATCAGTGAGCTGACGTACCTTCCAAACCGCATAAGCTGCCGAACTAAGTCTACCCGCAAGGCTATCTATCTGGGCTCCCCATTGAAGTTTACTGTCTAATGTAATTCCTAAGAATACTGTCGAGTCTACAATACTTATGATTTCATTGTTTATTGTTAGATGAGTGCCTAGTTGTTTTACATTTGGCATAGTAAATCTCACACACTTTGTTTTATTTGAATTTAGTAGGAGATTATTCGTTGTAAACCAATTCAATACATCATCTAGTGCCCTATTCACATCGTCAAAAACTGTTTTCTTACGATCGACTTTAAAAATAAGTGACGTATCATCAGCAAATAGAACTATATTACAGAGATCTTTTAAATAATACGGTAAGTCGTTAATATAAATGAGAAAAAGTAAAGGACCCAGTATAGACCCCTGCGGGACGCCCATAGTAGCGGGTAATCCAGAAGACCTCGCACCATTGACATCTACATGTTGAATTCTATCCTTCAAGTAGGAAACGATTAGTTCCAAAGCAATACCATTTACACCATAATGCCTAAGTTTGAGAAAAAGCGTGTTGTGTTCTACGCAGTCAAAAGCTTTTGAGAGATCGCAAAATACACCTATCGCATCTTGCGAATTCTCCCATGCATTAAATATATGTCTCAAAAGAGTTGCACCCGCATCAATTGTTGAACGACCCTTTGTAAAGCCATATTGTTCTTTATGAAATAAATTATTTAGATTAAAATGGCTTTCTAGTTGCTGCAAAATAACTTTTTCAAAAATTTTACTAATAGCCGGTAAGATTGAGATTGGCCTAAAGTTACTTGGTTCAGTTGTACAACCCTTCTTGAATAAAGGTATTACTTTGCTATACTTCATCAGATTAGGAAAAACACCAGAATCAACACATCGATTGAATGTTAAAGCTAGAAAAGGTGCTATATCAATTATAATAGTTTCAATTAATTTAACTGAAATCCCCCATAAGTCCCCAGTTTTCTTAGAATTAAGAGACTTAAACGTTTTTATAATATCTGTGGGGTTTATGTATTCAAACTGAAATATATTCTTACATTCATTTACATTGGCCCTTAACAACAGTTCAGACCTGGACGCACAACAGACCTGGACGCACAATCTATTCTGGTCTATTATCACAGATAGGACTATTGTTGCCAATAAGCCTGATATTGTGGTTATATATCGATTGGAGCGCCGCGCAAAGATTGTCGATATCGCCGTTCCTCATGACGAGAATCTCGTGAAAGTCGAAAAAGAAAAACAAATAAAATATTTGGGTTTATCTCACGAGATTGTCGATATGTGGCATGTGGATTCGGCGATCATTGTTCCGATAGTCGTATCTGCTCACGGATTGATAGCCAAGAGCCTCAACCAACACCTTATGAGGCTCACGTTAGAGGGCTGGATCAAGGGTCTGATGCAGAAGGCAGTCCTCCTTGACACGGCACGCATAGTGAGGAGGTTCCTGTCTTTGGAGTCCTAACCACCGGTTTCTTGGTCCCTGTACCCGAAGGCGGTGGACAACAATTTTTTCATATTTTTAAATGTATTTGTTTTTGTTATGTATATTTAAAAATATAATCAATATGTATATTTCAATGTAATAAAGAGTATAATAATGTTTATTCAACAGATAATTTTTACAAGTTTCTCTTATATACTAATAAAACATAAAAATAGTGACACATTAGACAAGAGGTTGCCGTTGACGACCGTACTAATATAAATTGTGTTACAGTGGTCAGCGCCTTCCACTCATTAAAACAACAAACGTTTTACTGTGCAAAAACCTATTTCAAAATATCTAAGAAAATTTTCAAAATTGATTTAAACATAAATATTAACTAATAATACCTATTTTATTTATTAAATCATTATCTATCTTCTATATCTATATCTATATACTTATCTAACTATATACTTATAATAAAACTGTAGAGAGGTCAATTCTGTACATTGAATATATATTAAAAATTAATATTGGGGGATGAATGGTTATCGATACTGATGCCAAAAATGTAATCAGTAAGTTTTTTGTCTGTCTGTCTGTCTGTCTGTCTGTCTGTATGTGCACGCATGGGTCAAAAACTACTGAAGGGATTTTAACCAAACTTGGTACGATTGTAGTCCATACTCCTGGGCAGGTTATAGGCTATATAACATAACGCTAAGATGCATAGGAGCTGAGCAGTGACGATAAATTTGAAGCAAGTCGGATGAAAATTTTCGCTTTCGAGCTCTTATCCTCGCATACGTTGATCATACACCAAAAACATGTATTACAAAGATGATGGTCTTCAAAAGATCTACAAAAAAGTCCTGAGTAGTATATTTCTATCTTTTATAAATTAGCCACAATAACGTGTTTAAGCGTTAGGCATTTCTTCAAGGTGTATTAAATACTTAAAGATATTGTATTTCACATGGATATATCCTTATCACTATACACTTTAGAATCTTTTTTTTTTTTAAATATAGAATTATAAAATTATAATTAATAAACACACAAGATATAGATGAAATAAAACTTCCAAATCTCGCCGCACCAGTATAAGTACGACATTACGGTTGATTTTTGTTTAACACGCGAAACGGCCATCCGCTGGATCTATAAAAAGGCGGGAGCGCTCACGCCGCTCACGCGCTGACTTCACTCGAATTGTCACTGTTAATGCGAACGAACGTGGTTCTTATTGACTCTTCTCGGAATAAGCGCGCTTTAGATTTAAAAAATACATAGATACGTAGTTTTTAGATATCAGTTTAAAGTAGGTGTTAGATAATAATATAATTAGTTTGTTTAGTGTTTTTGTTTGTTGCTCCTTCTTTTCTTTATATTTATAGTTGTAAAATTAATAAGTATAATTTCAAATAAGTAAATTTATGCAATGACAATTAATGAATCTCATCGTCAGACTTTCCGCGTTGCTGGAGTAGATCTTAGTCTCAGATGTTTTTCACAAGGGCAGTTGTACGTCGCTTTTTCCCGGGTCAGTAGTTCCACAAATCTTTATGCATACGTACCGGAAGCGTCTACTTTGAACAAATGTAAACAAGTGTAGTGACGATGCAAAACAAAAATTACTCTTCGGTCTTAAATAGATTTTTAAAAGGCAGCGTCATATTTATCTATTAAATTGTAGTTTAATAGTCTATAGTTAAAAAAAAACATTATTGTAAAAGGAGATCCACGCGGACGAAGTCGCGGGCACAGCTATAAACAATAAGATATTATGTCGCATGCCTGGTCAAAGTACAGAATATTGCTTCATCCATCGGGTGGTGAAACGTCTACTTACCGAATCAATTTTTTTAATTCGTTATCGGCCCCTGGACTGTCCTAGCACACAATAAATTTAAAAGTTGGAGTGCACTTTTTTTTTCTGCTGCGCAATTTAAGCCCGCCTAAATTATGCAACGGAACTCGGCTAAGGGTTTGTTAAATTGCAACAAAATATTATTGAATCGAAAATTTTTAATGGTGCTGGGGAATAAATTTTTATGCCCCGAATCCCACTTTTACCCAATAATAGGCTATTTGACTGATTATTGGAAATCGTTTTAAATTATTCTTCAATACATAGTTAGCGCACTGCTTTAATATTTTTCAGAATTTCTACTGTATTATGAATGTAAATTTAAGATAAAGTTCAAGTATGACAACCATGTCAAAAAACGATATTTCTGTAATGGTGCTGGTCACATGAGACGCGTGACATCACACTCTAGCCACAACAAAACAAAACAGCGCAGTTTAAGTTAATTTTATCAGTTTTCTCCAATTTTATTAATTAAAATGTGGAATAAATGGTGTGTAGTGCCATAGTGAACAAATCTATACATCTATACAAATAAATAAAATTGGAGTGTCTGTTTGTAATATCAAAATAAACGCTTTTTACTAAATGTATATGTATGTATACACGGTACATATACCAAAAATGTAGTTAAAAAAAATTTTGTCTGGCTGTCTGTCTGTTTATCTGTTTGTTCCGGGTATTCTCTGGAACGGCTGGACCGATTTTGACGGGACTTTCACTGGCAGGTAGCTGATAATCCAGGGAGTAACTTAGGCCACTTTATTTAGACTAACTTTGTCCCACGGCGTTACGCCGAAATGTATGTATGCGCGTAACTTTCGATCGGCTACACCAAATTAATAATGTCACCTAATATATATATATATTTTATGTATTAGTTATTCTTAGGACAAGGTTTGTGTACAAGAAAAATTAAAAAATAAAGGAAAAAGTTTTTTTGTCCCACGGGAAGCTGGTAACGAAAGAAAAATATGGTGGTACGAAGTTTGTTGGGTCAGACTTCTTCGGGTCGGGTCTTTAAATACCACGCTTTGTACTATTTCAAAATGTAACCTAAAAGCATTGAGATATACCTACCTACATAAAGTAAATTAGATTTTACAAAAGTAATGAATGAATTTTTCCAGAGGTTATTACATAAACAATTTTTATGTTGTAGTTATGCAAGTGCAACATAGCTGCTTTAACATTTTTCAGTTCTGCAGCATAGTTATCAGTGTTATTATTATGTACTAGCTGAACCCCGCGGTGTTACCCACGGTTATTGTTGTACCACGAGTAACGCCGCGGGACAAAGTTAGTCTAAAAAAAAGTAGCCTAAGTTACTTCCTGGATCATCAGCTACCTGCCAGTGAAAGTTCCGTCAAAATCCGTCCAGCCGTTCCAGAGATTAGCCGGAAGAAACAAACAGACAGACAAAAACATTTTTACCTACATTTTTGGTATATGTACCGTGTATATATATATACATAGGCATTTAGTAAAAAGCGGTTATTTTAATATTGCAAACACACTCCAATTTTATTTATTTGTATAGATAGAAAAGTGCAACCATAAAAGCGTCTATCTTATGTAGGTTGCTGTTATCGGCACGCGCAAAATTTGGTTCCTTTTTGTTTCGAACCACTTATTAAATAGTTTATTAAAAAAAGTACTGCAGAAATAGCTCACAGATCGATTATTACCACTCCGAAAACATAAAACGCAAACAATATTCAATAGAGGAATCTTTCGTTTATTAGCATGTGACGTCACCAGAGTTGCAACCAATCACAAGGCGTTTATGTCGCAGACAAAATTTCAAAAAAAATGTTAGTTTTATTTCGTGCAATCTGCGAGAAACTTAAATTATTTTGTTTGATTTATAGTGAAATATGTCTTTTTAGACTATTATCTTAAAGGATGACCCCAATCCATAGTATATTTCTCTTTCCGCTTTAAACGTGTGCAGTTTCTGGTGAGTCTGTGAGTCTATGCTTTGCGATTACGATAAACAAGACATAAGGTCAGACGTTGCGCACCGCATGCATAGACCTCACCTCGAACTGTTTCAGCAACGGAAAGCTCTATGTGGCTCTGTCGCTGCTAATATATTTGTATACATTACAGATAACATAGTATACAGCGAAGCTTTTTAAATAAAGGTAACACTGTCACAATATGTGGACATATCAGTGAAATTGCATGCTTATACAGGGTTAGGGAATACATACATATAAAAGGGAATACTCATAACTATTACCGTGAGTTCGAGCCCTGAAATCGGGGAAAAAAAACGCTACTACATAATAAGAGTTTATTGACGGGATGCGGAAGTATAAAAAAAATGATTTTTTAACCCCCTTTCGGTTAGCATGGACTTTCCTTTTATACATTTGTTGACATTTTGTTGCAATCTTGCTCAGTATTAATTTTAGTTTTTATTCATGTGCCATGAAAAAAAATTAAAGTATTGGAATACTTTGAGATTTATCCGCTAAGTATCAACTAGAGACTACACAAAAACCTACATATAGGTATATTACGAGAGAGCCTCTGTAAAGAGACAACGTTTTACACACGAAATAATAAAGACTCGCACGGAGCACTTTGTTTCAGTATTTTATACGCACAATGAAGAAACTCCATACCTGATTTACTGTCTTCTGAGAAATACAAAGAAAGTCTTGCAAAGTGCAACGGATCATAGCGTTGCTTATTCCTACTAATATTATAAATGTGAAAGTTTGTAAGGATGTATGGATGGATGTTTGTTACTCTTTCACGCAAAAACTACTAAACGGATTTGAATGACACTACAGTAATTTAACTTATACATCAGAATAACACATAGGCTACAAATAATAAAGATATTGTGTGAATTGTCTAAAATATGACGATAAGTGTCAAGTGGGTAGTAGAAAAAATCTACCATCTGTGAGCTATACTGGCGTGCGCCGCCAAAATCGCTGAAGTTTTACATATGTAATGTATGATGGGAATGTTTATCTTAAAAGCCGTTATAGTTAAAATGTGTAAGCCATTAAAGCCAACATAGTGAACCATAACTACAATAAAAATTAATGATTTATTTCAAATGCACATTTGGCATGGTAGTAGTAAGTTGATTCCAAAATGAAAATGGACACATTTATCGCTTGTGGTATTTAAAGTAGATAAAATATATCTTTCGCGCTACATCATTTGGACAAATAAATATTTATACAAATAAAGACAAATAAATAAATATTAAAATTAATAGTTACGATAATGACAAACCGAGTGCGCGATATTACGATGACGCATGGCGGTTGGCGCGGGGAATAGGTTGCTCATCGCTGAGTGCGCGACCCGAACGCGGGTAGGTAGGTAGACGCGTAAGGGCAGACGTCGATGATGGTTGTGTCCGTTTTGTGAATTTTCAAGGCATTTACGATTAGCTAAAAACGCATTTTACTTAAAGTGATATAGGACTAAGGTTAAGTATTGACAGTCTTTTTTTAGAAGTTACACGTACAAAATTCCACGTACAAACTTCATTTTTATTTTAATTATTATAGATTATAGATACATTACGTAGCTGTAATTATAGCGAATTACTTCGTTTTTTTTTTAATTACATTACATAGGTTGTAGGTAGGTAATTTGTCATTGTCAAGCTGTTATATTTTTCAAATGCGACTAGCACCAAATATATTATATGTTAAATTATACATGGTACTATGTTTTTGTTTGTTTAACCGTTTTTATCGTCAATTACACTAACATTATAAAGGTGAAAGTTTGTAAGTGTGTATGTTAGTTACTCTTTCACGCAAAAACTACTAAACGGATTTGGATGAAACTTTACAGTGAAATAGCTTATACATCAGAATAACACATAGACTACTATTTGCCACGATAACCGACATACACGCGGGCGGAGCCGCGGGCAGCAGCTAGTACTTATAATAAAACTGTAGAGAGGTCAATTCTGTACATTGAATATATATTAAAAATTAATATTGGGGGATGAATGGTTATCGATACTGATGCCAAAAATGTAATCAGTAAGTTTTTTGTCTGTCTGTCTGTCTGTCTGTCTGTCTGTCTGTCTGTCTGTATGTGCACGCTTGGGTCAAAAACTACTGAAGAGATTTTAACCAAACTTGGTACGATTGTAGTCCATACTCCTGGGCAGGTTATAGGCTATATAACATAACGCTAAGATGTATAGGAGCTGAGCAGTGACGATAAATTTGAAGCAAGTCGGATGAAAATTTTCGCTTTCGAGCTCTTATCCTCGCATACGTTGATCATACACCAAAAATATGTATTACAAAGATGATGGCCTTCAAAAGATCTACAAAAAAGTCCTGAATAGTATATTTCTATCTTTTATAAATTAGTCACAATAACGTGTTTAAGCGTTAGGCATTTCTTCAAGGTGTATTAAATACTTAAATATATTGTATTTCACATGGATATATCCTTATAACTATACACTTTAATATCTTTTTTAAAATAAAAAATAGAATTATAAAATTATAATTAATAAACACACAAGATATAGATGAAATAAAACTTCCAAATCTCGCCGCACCAGTATAAGTACGACATTACGGTTGATTTTTGTTTAACACGCGAAACGGCCATCCGCTGGATCTATAAAAAGGCGGGAGCGCTCACGCCGCTCACGCGCTGACTTCACTCGAATTGTCACTGTTAATGCGAACGAACGTGGTTCTTATTGACTCTTCTCGGAATAAGCGCGCTTTAGATTTAAAAAATACATAGATACGTAGTTTTTAGATATCAGTTTAAAGTAGGTGTTAGATAATAATATAATTAGTTTGTTTAGTGTTTTTGTTTGTTTCTCCTTCTTTTCTTTATATTTATAGTTGTAAAATTAATAAGTATAATTTCAAATAAGTAAATTTATGCAATGACAATTAATAAATCTCATCGTCAGACTCCGCGTTGCTGGAGTATATCTTAGTCTCAGATGTTTTTCACATGGGCAGTTGGACGTCGCTTTTTCCCGGGTCAGTAGTTGCACAAATCTTTATGCATAGGTACGTACCGGAATAAATAGTTGATAATTTAAGCAAATAATAATTAAACTAATTACAAAATAGAAGTTATAATCAATTAGAAATCATATTCACCTGAGTCTAATAAATGTAATCGAATAGGTTAATAACTTATCAATTGTTATCGTTTGAAATGTACTATGCATGGAATTAAATAAAGCTTTATTATTATTATTTCCTTTATTACAGTTATAAATACATATTAATTACATTTTTAAATATAAATATAAAAAACAAATACATTTAAAAATATAAAAAATAGTAGACCACCGACTTCGGGTACAGGGACCAAGAAATCGTTGGTTAGGGCTCCAAAGACAGGAACCTCCTCACTATACGTGCCGTGTCAAGGAGGACTGCCTTCTGCATCAGACCCTTGATCCAGCCCTCTAACGTGAGCCTCTTAAGGTGTTGGTCGAGGCTCTTGGCTATCAATCCGTGAGCAGAAACGACTATCGGAACAATGATCGCCGAATCCACATTCCACATATCGACAATCTCGTGAGATAAATCCAAATATTTTATTTGTTTTTCTTTTTCGACTTTCACGAGATTCTCGTCATGAGGAACGGCGATATCGACAATCATTGCGCGGCGCTCCAATCGATCTATCACCACAATATCAGGCTTATTGGCAACAATAGTCCTGTCTGTGATAATAGATCGATCCCAATATAACGTAGCACGACCATTCTCGAGAACTGGGTCGGGCACATATCTGTAGTATGGCACCTCTGAACTCACAAGATGGTATTTAAGGGCAAGTTGTTGATGTACAATCCTGGCTACTTGGTTGTGCCTGTGCAAATATTCGCCGTTAGCAAGACGAGAACAACCAGAAATAATATGCCTGATAGATTCTCCAGGACGGTGACATGCCCGACAGATGTCGACCGTACCATCCTTCAAGATATATTTCCGATAGTTATTCGTCATGATAACTTCGTCCATAATCGCACAAACAAAACCTTCGGTTTCTCCGAAGAGATCACCATACCGTAGCCAGGACGTAGATGGTTTAAAATCTATATCAGGCCCATTAAGGGCCCGATAAAATCGACCATGAAGTTCTTTGCCCTTCCATACCTCCCTGCGATCATTAGTACTAAGTACTACAGGTTTGCGCCAATTCTCTTTAGCCAAAGCGAGTGGAGAGAGTCCGGTATCCACTGCAACTACATTGCGATGCATTTCCACATCAGTATGGAGAAAATATTCTCTAAGATTGTATATCTCGCGATTGTGTAGGGTCTTGATATTTAATAGTCCACGACCCCCAAACTCTCGCGGGATATACAATCTCATAACTGATGAACGTGGGTGGTGCATTCGAAATGTAGTCAGCAATGTACGGACTTTCCTGTCTAGGGCATCTAATTCGGTCTGAGTCCATCTAAGTATACCAAAGGAATACATCAGAACCGGCATGACCCAACCATTGTAGGCTCGCACCCTGTTACCTGATAAAAGACTTTTAAGTACTTTTTTCAGGCGGCCAAAGAAGCGTTCCCGCAACGACTGTTTCATGTCAGATTCTGGTATTCCTAAGGACTGAGAAAAACCTAGATATTTGTAAGTTATTATTATTATTATTACGTACCGGAAGCGTCCACTTTGAACAAATGTAAACAAGTGTAGTGACGATGCAAAACAAAAATTACTCTTCGGTTTTAAATAGATTTTTAAAAGGCAGCGTCATATTTATCTATTAAATTGTAGTTTAATAGTCTATAGTTATAAAAAAACATTATTGTAAAAGGAGATCCACGCGGACCAGTGCCGGATTAGGAACGTAGCAAGAGTAGCAAATGCTACGGGCCCCGCGAATTGGGGGGCCTCGCGCTATCGCCTGTCTGACTATATAAAAATAAAATTATATAAGGGTAAAATATATTGCATGCCTTAAACACGAAGCATCTAGGCTATGCCTAAGTCCGACCTAAAAACCTAAAACTTGATTTCGTTACGTTAAATCGTAAGTCATCATGTCAGCAGTAAGAAGTCCACTAATGAACGTAGGCTTCCCCTATTGATTTCCATTTCGACCGGTCGGTAGCGACCCGCATCTAACGAGTCCTTGCAATCTTAACCAGGTCGTCCGTCCACATTGCGGGGGGCTTTCCTACGCTGCGTTTGCCGTCACGTGGTCTTCGCTCTCGAACCTTTTAGCCCCATCGGCTATCGGTTCTCGGAGCTATATGCCCTGCGCACTGCCAATTCACATTGCTGACTTGCTCTGCTATGTCGGTAACTTTAGTTCGTCTACGGATCTCCTCATTTCTGATTCAGTCTCGAAGAGAGACCCCAAGCATAGCCCGTTCCATAGCTCACTGTGTGACCCCGAGCTTCCTTATGAGGCCCATAGTAAGAGACCACGTCTCGGCACTGTAGGTCATCACTGGTAACACACACTAATTAAAAACCTTCGTCTTTAAGGACTGTGGTATTTCGGACGAAAAGACTCCACGTAATTTCCCGAACGCAGCCCAGCCGATTGGGCTTTGTCGATTGACCTCTTTCTCGAAGGTGGCATTGGACCGTTTGTCCTAGATAGACATATTCATCAACAACTACGAGAGCCGAGCCTTCGAGTAAGACCGGGGTAGTAATAAATGGATGAAACATGGACATTTGACATGACTTTCGTCTTGTCCATGTTCATCTTAAGGCCCACCCGCTGGGACACTGTATTGAGGACTCCGAGCATCGTGCTGAACTCCTCTAAAACTTTGCCATGACTATGATGTCATCGGCAAACCGATGGTGAGTGATGCATTCGCCATTAATCATGATGCTGAATCCTTTCGAATCCAGAAGCTTGCAGGAGTTTTCCATTGCATTGGTAAAGAGTTTAGGTTGCCTAACTCCCCTCCGCAACGGAATAGCCTCTGTGCTCTGGTCATGTACTCGGACAGGTGAGATTTTTTTACAAACACTTCAGCACTTCGATGTACGGATAGTCAACGTGGCATCTCTGAAGAGACTGCGGCACTGCCCAAGTCTCGACCGAATCAAAGTCTTATCAAAGTCCACGAACGCTAAGCATAGTGGTAAATTATACTCCTCGGTCTTCTGTGCAATCTATCTATCTATTATCTTTATTTATTTATATCTATTGAGCTGCCGATATGCTTCACGCGTGCGTTGTGTGCGCATGCGTTCCGGAAGTCTGCAGCGACAATGAGCGTCGTTCTGCCATAAGGGTGTGATCTGATAGTTTTTGAGGGATATCTTTCTCTACCTTGTAGACAGTTTCTACCAGCCTGTTGTTGACCTCGTCCATAGAAACGCAATCCAGGCCAGATAAGTGATGTGCGAGGTTGAGTTGAAAGCTCTCGGGGTTTTGTATCTGAGCTGCAGTAGGTCGGAGCGTGGACATCATTAGTCAAGACCTTTTTAGTTGGACATTGATATTCAATGTGCCTCTAACCATTCTGTGATCGCTCACGGTTTTCACCCTGTGGGTCACCGAGATATAATTGAATATTTATCTCTATGTAGACATAATGAAGTCTATCTCATTCCTCGTGAAACTGTCGGGACTCATCCAGAACCATTTCCTATGCGGTGGCTATTTGGAGAAGGAGTTCACCATAAACAGTTCCTCATTTTCCAGAAAGTCAGCCAATCCCTGGAATTCCTCTGCCCACATTCAAATTACTCCACTTTCAACTCGTCATTACCCCTCCACCAGTCATTACCACCCCTCCTACCCAGTTTTGCATTAAAATCCCCCATAACAAAAGTGAGGTATGTTTAGAAGTATGTATGGCATTACTGATGTCCTCATACATAACTTCCACTTCGTCGTCCGGGTGCACCAAGGTCAGTGCGTAAACCTGTATGACCTTCAACGAGTATCTTTTGATATTCTGAGTATCAGGTACACAACTCTGCTAGACACACTCGTGATATATACCACGTTGCTTACTAGAGATCTCCAGTGCTCGACCGACACCCGTCAACGTCAATCTAGCAACTGGAGCCCCAGGGCACTAGGGGCCGTGCTCCTTTGTCCATCATCACATAAGGACCGTAACCCGCCACGCTAGTCCAGTGCGTGTTGGCGGGTCGCCAGACCCTTCTTCGTTATTCAGTGGAGTGCACCGCGGGCAGGCGAGGTTTGCTTGGGTTCCGAAGGATGTTAGTGGGACCCCTTACACTCCTTACAATAAATCGTAGGCATAGGTTGTATAGTACCTACCACGAGAATGGTTGGTATCTCAAATCATCATAAACTTGAGAATCTTAAGCAAACTAGGGGCCCCTTGGCCGTTTTTTGCTGCAGGCCCCGCGCTGGCTTAATCCGGCACTGACGCGGACGAAGTCGCGGGCACAGCTTTAAACAATAAGAAATTATGTCGCATGCCTAGTCAAAGTACAGACTAAGGCTTCATCCATCGGGTGGTGAAACGACTACTTAACGAATCAAATTTTTTAATTCGTAATCGGCCCCTGGACTGTCCTAGCACACAATAAATTTAAAAGTTGGAGTGCCATTTATTCTGCTGCGCAATTTAAGCCCGCCTAAATTATGCAACGGAACTCGGCTAAGGGTTTGTTAAATTGCAACAAAATATTATTGAATCGAAAATTTTTAATGGTGCTGGGGAATAAATTTTTATTCCCCGAATCCCACTTTTACCCAATAATAGGCTATTTGACTGATTATTGGAAATCGTTTTAAATTATTCTTTATTACATAATTAGCACACTGCGTTAATATTTTGCAGAATTTCTACTGTATTATGAACTTACATTTAAGATAAAGTTCAAGCTTGACAACCATTTCAAACAACGATATTTCTGTAATGGCGCTGGTCACATGAGACGCGTGACGTCACACTTTAGCCACAACAAAACAAAAAAGCGCAGTTTAAGTTAATTTTATCAGTTTTCTCCAATTTTATTAATTAAAATGTCGAATAAATGGGTGTAGTTTCACAGTGAAGAAATCTATACATCTATACAAATAAATAATGGATCATCAGCTACCTGCCAGTGAAAGTCCCGTCAAAATCGGTCCCGCCGTTCCAGAGAATACCCGGAACAAACAGACAAACAGACAGACAGTCAGACAAAAAAATTTTTAACTACATTTTTGGTATATGTACCGTGTATACATACATATGCATTTAGTAAAAAGCGGTTATTTTGATATTACAAACAGACACTCCAATTTTATTTATTTGTATAGATAGAAAAGTGCAAACATAAAAGCGTCTATCTTATGTAGGTTGCTGTTATCGGCACGCACAAAATTTGGTTCCTTTTTGTTCCGAACCACTTATTAAATAGTTTATTAAAAAAAGTACTGCAGAAATAGCTCACAGATCGATTATTACCACTCCGGAAACATAAAACGCAAACAATATTCAATAGAGGAATCTTTCGTTTATTAGCATGTGACGTCACCAGAGTTGCAACCAATCACAAGGCGTTTATGTCGCACACAAAATTTCAAAAAAATTGTTAGTTTTATTTCGTGCAATCTGCGAGAAACTTAAATTATTTTTTTTGATTTATAGTCAAATATGTCTTTTTAGACTTTTATCTTAAAGGATGACCCCAATCCATAGTTTATTTCCCTTTCCGCTTTAAACGCGTGCAGTTTATGGTGAGTCTGTGAGTCTATGCTTTGCGATGACGATAAACAAGACATAAGGTCAGACGTTGCGCACCGCTGGCATAGACCTCACCACGAACTGTTTCTGCAACGGAAAGCTCTATATGGCTCTGTCGAGGGTGAACGACGCTGCTAATATGTTCGTATATTGTCCCAATGGCATTACACATAACATATTATACAGCGAAGTTCTTTAAATAAAGGTAACACTGTCACAAAATGTGAACATATCAGTAAAATTGCATGCTTATACAGGGTTAGGGAATACATACATATAAAAAGGAATACTCATAACTATTACCGTGATTTCGAGCTCGGAAAAAAACCGCTACTACATAATAAGACTTTATTGACGGGATGCGGAAATATAAAAAAAAATGATTTTTTAACCCCCTTTCGGTTAGCATGAACTTTCCTTTTATACATTTGTTGACATTTTGTTGCAATCTTGCTCAGTATTAATTATAGTTTTTATTCATGGGCATCTACGTAAAAATATTAAAGTATTGGAATAAGTTGAGATTTATCCGCTAAGTATCAACTAGAGACTACACAAATATCTATAGGTATATTACGAGAGAGCCTCGGGAAAGAGACAACGTTTTACACACGAAATAATAAAGACTCGCACGAAGCACTTTGTTTCAGTATTTTAAACGCACAATGAAGAAACTCCATACCTGATTTGCTGTCTTCTGAGGAATACAAAGAAAGTCTTGCAAAGTGCAACGGATCATAGCGTTGCTTAATCCTACTAATATTATGAATGTGAAAGTTTGTAAGGATGTATGGATAGATGGATGTTTGTTACTCTTTCACGCAAAAACTACTGAACGGATTTCAATGACACTACAGTTATTTAACATAAACATCAGAATAACACATAGGCTACAAATAATAAAGATATTGTGTGAATTCTCTAAAATATTACGATAAGTGTCAAGTAGGTATAGTAGAAAAAATCTACCATCTGTGAGCTATACTGGCGTGCGCTAAAGTTTTACATATGTAATGTTTGATGGAAATGTTTACCTTAAAAGCCGTTATAGTTAAAATGTGTAAGCCATTAAAGCCAACATAGTGAACCATAACTACAATAAAAATTAATGATTTATTTCAAATGCACATTTGGTATGGTAGTAATAAGTTGATTCGTAAATGAAAATGGACACATTTATCGCTTCTGGTATTTAAAGTAGATAAAATATATCATACTACATCATTTGGACAAAGAAATATTTATACAAATAAATACATACAAATAAAGACAAATAAATAAATATTAAAATTAATAGTTGCGATAATGACAAACCGAGTGCGCGATATTACGATGGCGCATGGCGGTTGGCGAGGGGAATAATAATAATAATAATAACGTAACGTGCCGTTAACGTATCCGCACAACGATTGTCGGATCAAGTGCGAGCTATACAGCGCTGTCACCTGCTGGATGATGTCGTACTTGAGAGGATACGCTCGGACGTACGGAATACTTTGACTGTCCCTTCTTCATCACATGCTGTGGATGTGGTAGGTAATACGCAACAACTACCATACAATGAAAATGTTGATGAACAAGTGGAGAGTGAAATTATATCCGTAAGTACCCAATATAATGATAGGATAAGGAGTGCTTTGGAAGATGCGATTCAGGAGTACCGGTATGTTAATTATACTAACAGACCTCGGTTACCCCGTTTGCCCATACATAAACGCAATTTAGCATTGGTGAGTGCCCTGAATTCGTTGTTACCAGATTATTTTGGTAATAGCAAAGATCTTAGTGATACACATTCTATTTTGTACTGTGCAGCTATTGCAGTTTGTCGAGTAGCTGGTATTAAATTTAATGTTGAACAAAATGCTACTCGACCCAAAAATACTGTGCCAGCTTGGCAGTATAGAATAGAACGTCGTATTGCTGAGACCAGGACACACATCGGTAAATTAATTGCATTCAAATCAGGTAATACACGGCCAAGAGTCATGCGCTTTGTAAAACAGGCATTCTTGGGGACTACCATCAGTCCTCAACAGTATATGTCGAGTGTTACAGAGCGCATTGACTTCTTGAAACAAAAAGTTTATGCATGGGCAAATAGGATAAGACGGTACAAAAAACGAGGAGACCGGTTCAATCAGATTCGTATGTTCCAAAGAAATGAGTGGTGGGTGTATCGGAAATGGGAGGCACCGAATCCAAGTGAGAGTGATGGGGACTTACCAGATGAAAATACCACAAATTCATTTTGGCGTAACATTTGGTCGTTCCCTGTCACTCACACAGATGGTGACTGGATGCGGGATGTCAGTCGCGCATGTGAGTCTATAACATCTATGGAACCAGTTATCATTGATGAAGAGGATATAAGTTGTGCAGTCCGTTCATTGCCGAATTGGAAATCACCTGGTCCAGACGGTCTGCACAACTTTTGGCTTAAATGGTTCCGTAGCTCACATGCGTGTCTGGCATCTCAACTCCAGGCAGCATTGGATTCGGGTTCATTACCACAATTTTTAACCACTGGTATAACCCACTTACTCTACAAATCTGGAAGTGCCATGGATCCCAAAAATTTTAGGCCTATAACTTGTTTACCAACTTTATATAAACTTCTGACATCTATTCTGAGACTCAAAATTACTAAACACATTAATAATAATTCGATAATTTCAGTTTCTCAGAATGGATGTAGAAGTGGAACCCGTGGCACTAAAGAGCTCCTTATCATAGACATGACCATCAGCCAACAGGTACGTCGTAATCGTAAGAGTCTGTCGACATGTTGGATAGATTATAAGAAGGCTTTTGACTCAGTTCCACATATATGGCTTTTGAAGGTGCTAGAGTTGTATAAAATTGATACAACTCTGTGCACTTTCTTGAAGTCATGTATGAGGCAATGGAGAACAGTACTTCGCTATCCAGGATGTCGTCAGACTGCGGTAAACGATGTATCAATAAAGATCGAGCGGGGCATATTCCAAGGTGACAGTCTGAGTCCCTTGTGGTTTTGCCTGGCTTTGAACCCTCTAAGTACTTTATTAGAGGGTTCAGGGTTAGGCTATAGGTTGCAGAAAGACGCTCCAGTTATCTCATAAAAGAGGTGAGATATAAATCTCACCTCTTTTATATGGATGATTTGAAACTATTTGCCCCTACTAAATTACAATTGACAGCGTTACTAAGGGTTACGGAAAACTTTAGTAATTCTATCAAAATGGAATTTGGTGTAGACAAGTGTGCAGTCATGCATGTAAAGAAAGGTGTGATTGTGGAATCTGAAGGAATAGAGCTTTCAGATTCCACAAAACTTAGATCTCTGTCTGCAACCGAAACCTACAAGTATCTAGGTTTTTCACAGTCCTTAGGAATACCGGAATCTGACATGAAACAGTCGTTGCGGGAACGCTTCTTTGGCCGCCTGAAAAAAGTACTTAAAAGTCTTTTATCAGGCGGTAATAAGGTGCGAGCCTACAATGGTTGGGACATGCCAGTTCTGATGTATTCCTTTGGTATACTTAGATGGACTCAGACCGAATTAGATGCCCTAGACAGGAGAGTCCGTACATTGCTGACTGCATTCCGTATGCATCACCCACGTTCATCGGTTATGAGATTGTATATCCCGCGAAAATTTGGGGGTCGAGGTCTATTAAATGTCAAGACCCTACACAATCGCGAGATATACAATCTCAGAGAATATTTTCTTCATACTGATGTGGGAGTGCATCGCAATGTAGTTGCAGTGGATACCGGACTCACTCCGCTCGCTCTGGCTAAAGAGAATTGGCGCAAACCTGTAGTACTTGGTACTAATGAACGCAGGGAGGTATGGAAGGGCAAAGAACTTCATGGGCGGTTTTATCGGGCCCTTAACGGGTCCGATATAGACTTTAAAGCCTCAACCTCCTGGCTACGGTATGGTGATCTATTCGGAGAAACCGAAGGTTTTGTTTGTGCGATTATGGACGAAGTTATCATGACGAATAACTATCGGAAATATATCCTGAAAGATGGTACGGTTGACATATGTCGGGCATGTCACCGTCCCGGGGAATCTATTAGGCATATTATTTCTGGTTGTTCTCGTCTTGCTAACGGCGAATATTTGCACAGGCACAACCAAGTAGCTAGGATTGTACATCAACAACTTGCCCTTAAATATCATCTTGTGAACTCAGAGGTGCCATACTACAGGGATGTGCCCGACCCAGTTCTCGAGAATGGTCGTGCTACGTTATATTGGGATCGATCTATTATCACAGACAGGACTATTGTTGCCAATAAACCTGATATTGTGGTGATAGATCGATTGGAGCGCCGCGCAATGATTGTTGATATTGCCGTTCCACATGACGAGAATCTCGTGAAAGTCGAAAAAGAAAAACAAATAAAATATTTGGATTTATCTCACGAGATTGTCGATATGTGGAATGTGGATTCGGCGATCATTGTTCCGATAGTCGTATCTGCTCACGGATTAATTGCCAAGAGCCTCGACCAACACCTTAAGAGGCTCACGTTAGATGGCTGGATCAAGGGTCTGATGCAGAAGGCAGTCCTCCTTGACACGGCTCGTATTGTGAGGAGGTTCCTGTCTTTGGAGCCCTAACCACCGGTTTCTTGGTCCCTGTACCCGAAGTCGGTGGTCTACTATTTTTTATATTTTTAAATGTATTTGTTTTTATATTTATATTTAAAAATGTAAATAATGTGTATATATAAATGAAATAAAGGAAATAATAATAATAATATGTTTATTTCACACCAAAGATATAACATTTAAAATCATACAATGCAATAAAATACTTGACAGTTTGTGTTACAAGTACTGGTACTGGTGTAAAAATAGCCCTTTATTATCCTCAAAACCATAAAAAACGGCGGACTGTGTGACTATGTCATTTAGAAAATGACCGTGGATCATGCCTAAAGGAGATACCACGTAAAAATGAACGCGCCTCCAAACTCTACCTCGTATTTTATTAAAACGAAATTAAAAATGATTGAAAATTATCGTGAATCATTCATACGTAAGTGTATAGTTGTGAATACTGGAAAATAATGTTTGCTTCGCAGCGCTATAAAACCTTAAAAAAATATTTTGAATGAAATAAAAAAATATAGTGAAAGTTATTCCTTACAAACGCTGCTATAAAACGTTTTGATTTAATTTTTTAGTAAAATGATCAGAAAATAAGTTATAGCTGCCAATAGAAAAAAAAACGAAAATTTTCATTGATTTTCGTTTATAACGTTGGTTTTGGTTCTAAGACTAAAAGGTGTAAGAAAAAGTTGTAGATAATTCGATATCAACAAAAAATGTTTAATTTGTATTTGTCAGACCTATACTTTGGCAGATAAACCATATAAACCATATCAACCTTTTTTCAAGATGGCGGCCGGGAGACAAGGGCTGCAACCCCACAAACTTGATTTTAACTTTACACTAACATCTCCTTCATATCTAAAAAATAATAGTGCGTCCTCTGAGAAATGCACGCTAAGCCTAAAAAAATGTAACATTTCAATGGACTAAAATACTAAATATATTTCTGTGGTACCTACTTACTTTTAAAGGGTGTATAAGGGACAACTAATGTCAAACTTCCAGGACGTATTCAAACAATCGTTCTCAACCAAATTCCCCAAAAAGTTAACTGTTAGTATTAATTGTTTCATAAAACAATAAAAAAGTTAATTGCAATTATTTTAATTAGATTTAAATTTGATATGCACTGTGCTTTAATCTAAATAATTTAATTGTCATACGCGATTAAATGTTGAATTGCGATTGATTCAATATCAATTTACTTATTCACAATGACTTTTTAATCAATTAATTAGTAAAAAAAAATATAGATTAATATAATAATAATGTTGGACACATTGCGCTCCTTCCCGCGCCCTTCCGCTAACGTCCCGTTGAGACTCGGATGATGTTATACAACAAAAGTTATAATTTGTTTTAGCATGTTATAATTATTTGCTACATTTTGCTACATGAAGTTGAATAACATCACTAACAACTTATAACTTTTGTTACAATAGGGTATTTTACTGTATACGAGAAAAAAATCTAAAAACATATTATTTAGATACCTTAGGCAAAAACCAGTCGGTAAATATTAGTTTTAGTTCATAATACAATATTTCTAAGTAATATTATAATAATATTTCTTAAGACTTTCATTGGAAAATAGTTTATACATAATATAAAGAGCAACTTAAACTATTTTCATTCTAGGGTAGTTTCGCCACACGGTGTTTTTCGCGGTTGTTGTTGTAAAGATACAACAACTATCGCGTGTAACACCGTGAGGCGCAGTTATAGATACATCAATCATCATCTTTATTATCATGATCAGCTTATCACAGTCCACTGCCGGACATAAGCCTCTCCAATTGCACGCCACTTGGTTCAATCCTCGGCTTCTCGCATCCAGCTCCGGCCAACCATCTTGCGCAAGTCTTCACTCGACTTGGCCTGTGGACGCCCTACACTACGTTTGCCTAGAAAAAACGTAAATAACAATGAATAATAAATGTTCTAATCAATTCAATAGTTGTTGTTTTTAATTTCATCTTATTACCTACTCGACTCCAGTGATAACCTCGATAGTCTGCACGTATTATTTTTATAAATACAAATAAACCTATTCGATATCGTAATTGTGATATTAAATTATAACTGAAATACCTGTCTTATTTCCAACAGCAAAAATTTTGAAAAACTATAACCAGAGTACGTAAAAACTTTTGATAACATTCATATAGCCTATGCCTTCGGAGCTATTATTAAGAATATATTAAAATCGATTCAGTAGTTTAGACGCTACGTTTAACATTCAAACAACACAGACTGCAAAAAGATTACCTATTACCTTCCATTTGGCTACGCCGTCGTCAGGAAAACAGATTAACTGCAACGGTTGGCTATGATCCCAAAAAATATTTGTTTTTTTGACTCTACTCTGCCTGATAGAAAGCAAAAGCAGAATCAAAACATGGGTGTCACCATACTCATTACGAATGTAGACAATGCAGCACGGTGACCCACACCATGGGGGCCTAGTGATACTTTTGCATCTTTGGGCCTCCGGTCTCGAATCACCAACGAAACACGACAGCACAAACGCTGTCATTTTACGTTGATTTTCTATGCGAGGGTAATACTGCCTGGCGAGCGGGCAAATTTTTTTTTTTTTTGTTTTACCCTGCCAAAATGACTCTACTCTGGCTGATGGAAAGCATAAGCAGAATCCAAGAGTGATGGTCACCATACTGCAAATGCAGACAATGCAACAATGCAGCATGGTGACCTACACAATGGCGGGCTAGTGATGCTTCCGCATCATTGGGCCTCCGGTCTCGCACTCACCAACGAAACACGATCGCGGTCATTTTACGTTGATTTTCTGTGCAAGGGTAGTACCGTCCTGGTCCTACCTACCGTATCGAATAAGAAGTAATCAAATGATTTTAACACCATGAAATCATTCCAGAACAATTGGCTATTTCTATTTAGCAGTCACTGTATTGTTAGAATTTTTTTAAATGGAAAATCAATGTTATTTTTTTAATAATGTACTTGATGTACAAATGCTGATACTCTGTTTTCTACCTGTCATCCTCCTAAAATGCGACGCACCGGTGATAATGGAGTTGGCTACGACATGTGGACCTTTTGTAGAGATTTTCACCGCTAATTAAAAATTGAATCACTCTCTACAAAAAAACTTTTGTCTGTCTCTTTAAGTCAATCATATGTTGGAGTGGCACCATAAGACTTCAGTTAATTAATATAGCTATCCATTTTAATTATTTTTTCAATTCCTCCACATGTACAAATTTAGATTAAAAACACACGTTAAATTAGTATGTGTACTCCTCATGAACTCGAAAATTTTTGCACCGAGTTCATATTTTGACGCAATATGTAAACCGTTTCAAGAATTGTTTAATCTATTTGTTAATTAATTTTGTTTCCCTTACCAATGCAATTTTCATGTGCACAGCTAGTATTAATATTATAACTTTAAAGTAGCTCTGTCTGTCTGTTTAGCTTTCAGGTTCAACCGATGCACCGATTTTAATAAAATTTGGCATGGAGATACTTTGATTTGGGAAAAGCTAGTTGGGTTTAAAATGTTATTCAATACTCTCTTAACGTAAACCTTTAATAATTATTTATGCACACGTTAAATGCCTTGTTTTTGCCAACTGATATTTTACTATATTTATATTTTCAAAACAAAACGCAATACATTTTGCACACGTAAAACCAACTACTATCTCGTCGCTCCAAGTGAGTATAAACCTATTAAGTCGTAATTTAATAATTTATCTAAAAGCGTTACTGATGAGAGTATAGTGCTGTGATTTACCTATCACAGTACCACAATTCCTTGGCTATAGAAACAGGCACATTACTAGTCAACATATTTATTTTATTTTAAACTTATTGCACATAACGTACAATGGCGGACTTAATGCCATGAGGCATTCTCTCCCAGTCAACCTTAGGTGATGTAGAAGTATGATATGGTAGTCCCACACACGCCCTTCGTCTCCCGTCTCCCTTCTTCGTCACAAGCATTTCCGCGTAAAAAAGGGTGCAAAGACAAGGTACTAAATTTGACAAAGATCAAAACAGTTAAGAATTTTTAAGATTAACTTACATCAAATGTAACTAATAAATACAAATCTACCACTATATTTATTTATACATACATATTTGTATAAGCATACCATGCATATATTTAATACTAGCTGAACCCCGCGGTGTTACCCGCGGTTATTGTAGTACCGCGGGACAAAGTTAGTCTAAAAAAGTAGCCTAAAGAACTCCCTGGATCATCAGCTACCTGCCAGTGAAAATCTCGTCAAAATCCGTCCAGCCGTTCCAGAGATTACCCGGAACAAACAGACAGACAGACAAACAATTTTTAACTTCATTTTTGGTATATGTACCGTGTATACATACATATGCATTTAGTAAAAAGCGGTTATTTTAATATTTCGGAGTTCGCCGAGTTTAAAACTCTCATCCTTGGGATGTTAAAGTCCTTCCAAAGTCAGATGGAGTTAAATATAAGTGAGGTGGACAGGTGAAGACACGCAGCCGCCGTAAAATACTCCTTCTTCATGGCGTTGCGGAGACGAAGGATGAGAATACATTCCAGGTGGTAGCAGGGGTAGCAAAAAGTAAGTTGGATGTTGATTCCTTTATACCCAAGGACATAAGCCGCTGTCACAGAATGGGTCGACTATCTACAGGTGACAAGCCAAGACCTATTCTTGTAGAATTCAGGACAGTAGCGGTGCGGGATGGCCTCTGGTCATCCAAAACCAAATTAAAAGGCTCAGGTGTGACCCTCTCCGAGTTCCTGACCCGGTCGCGACACTCGGTCTTCATGGCAGCACGCCAAGAATTCGGTATCACTAAATGCTGGACCAGGGAGGGTTCTGTATTTGTTTGGGCCCGTGATGGTTCTCGCTACCGCATCACAAATATGGCGGATCTCAACCAAATAAAGCCAGTGATTGCTGAGAAACCCCCTGTAACCAGGAATCCAGCTTCAAAATCGAGAAGAGCAGCTGCCGGCTCCAAAGATAAGTGGGTGTGTGTGTGCTGGTTTACATGCGGTGATTCATTGTGACGTTGCACTGTCTGGGTAATCTTGTGTGAACAACAGCTTTAGGTTAGGTTAATACCTATTCCTTAATACCTATAATAATAACGACATCACTGTCCTACCTCATTTAATTAAATTCCTTATGTTTAGTATACCCTGACCGAAACAGATAAACAACAAATGACATATTATTGGTTAACTGTCAAAATCACGTTCCATACCAACCATAGAGGTAGGAATCCTTATTCATAGATACCAACTGATTTTTTGGACAAGCTCTATTGTTTCGCCTTCACTATTTTATACTTTGGAACGTAGCCTTTTTACACGGAGATTCACCCAGGTGGTTGACATTCTACTTTGCTTAATAGTTTAGTTCTTTTTCTGTTATTTATATTGGGTTTTATTTTGTTTTTCTTTTTGCTTACATAAGTTATGATTTCTGTGTTATACATGTCAAACACAGGACTGGCGGGTGGATTGAAATGCGTAATTTATATTGTTTTATTAATTAATTAGTTGGTATTTTATATATATATACATACTAGCTGACCCACGCAACTTCGTTTACGTCTCCTATTGCCCTTAGCGTGATAATTTTCCCCCTTTTTTGAAACATTTTTCATTGGTGCTCCGCTTCTATTGGTCTTAGCGTGATGATATATAGCCTATAGCCTTCCTCGATAAATGGGCTATCTAACACTGAAAGAATTTTTCAAATCGGACCAGCGGTTTCTGAAATTAGCGTGTTCAAACAAACAAACAAACAAACAAACTCTTCAGCTTTATATATTAGTATAGAGTAGAGAGAGATTAGTATAGGTTTTGGGTGAAGAAGTAACAAACATGCACATTCACAAACTTTCGCCTTTATATATTAGTGTGATATTAGTGTGATTATAGTATAAATATAAATAAATATAAATATTTCGGACATCTAACACACAACGCCATCTAGTCCCAAACTAAGCAGAGCTTGTATTATGGGTACTAGACAACTGATATGAATACGTATATACTTTTTTTTTGTAAATACATACATATTATACATAGAAAAACACCCAAACTCCGAAACAAATATTTGCAGATCATACAAACATTTGTTCCGACCCGGGAATCGAATCCGAGACCTCAAGAACAGCAGTCGCGTACGCTACCACTGCGCCACCGAGGCAGTTTCAGTATAGAAGTACAGATAGTCAAAAAAACATCTTCTTTTTTCTCAATTGAAACTCAAAACGATTTAATGAAAAAACTTCCTTATTAGCTCAGCCTGCATGCATTATTTATCTTCGTCGTTCCTAGATAGATACCTAAGAATGACGTATGCAGGTATGCAAAAGAGACAGACAGACACCTGTTTCACAAAAATAAATAAGGAAATTAATTATGTTCAAATAAGACCTTGACGACATAAATATATCATTAAGTGGCTTACTTATTTAATACGGACATCTGTTTAAAGTCTGATCAGGTAGAGATTAAACAGTCTGTTAATAAGTTAATTCATTGTCACACAGTATTTTGAGATGATTTAGATGGAATAGGTATTTATCAAGTACACGACGATTTAAAGCCAAAATGTATGACATCATGTTGTGTACCTTAGTTATCAAATTATTTATTAAATTAATCTCACTCGAAAGACGTTTACTGCTAGATACAGCCCTCCCAAGGGTCCCCACAATAATCTATACTAATATTATAAAGCTAAAGAATTTGTTTGAACACGCTAATCTCAGGAACCGCTGGTCCGATTTGAAAAATCTATACAGTATATAGTACATTTATCGAGGAAGTTTATAAGCTATATATATAAATCACGCTAAGACAAATAGGAGCAGAGCACCAATGAAAAATGTAACAAAAACGGGGGAAAAAATAGTACGCTACGGGCAATTGGAGACGTACTTAAATGAATTGTATTTCTTAGGAAAGAAAATGTGCTTAAAATGTTTTGTTATAATCAATTGAAGCATATTTATGAGTTATAGGTTCATTTCATTCATTTTTTCTCTCCGAATTAAAGTCACACTTGTAACACTCGTTTTTTTTGTTTATATAATCTTCAAATTTATTTCTTTCAAAATTTATAACAGCGACCTCCCTCTCGCTGTGTTGATAAATGTGACTAAGTGCAACACGCGGTCAAGTGGCTTGCTGTCTGATTAACCATAGATGCGCCAGATGGCGTTAGTTTCATCGATACAAATCCTTTATGGTTACCCGGACAAATAGGTTGGTTTGATCTTAATACTAGTGTGTAAGAAACATGTTACCATCTAATTTTAGTCGCATTTGAATTAAGTTTGACATTGAAATGTCATGTTTTCTGTCGCGTTGACATCAAGAGGGGATATTCTTCTCGAAGGTCCCATTAATTTCCAGTATTTATTATCACTCTCCTTTTCTAAATATATAAATTATTTATGTAAATACATACATGCTAATAACATTAAATTATAAGTAGAGTCATTATTATCGATATATTTGTACAATAAAATATGTTTCCTGATATTGTGTCATTACCACTGTTATGTCGTCTCTATTTATTTATTTTGTGTTTCTTATTTTACAACATTTTAAGCAGAAATGAAATATGTCTTAGAATTTTAATCACCACAATTTCTAAACGTGTCTCTCGAAACACTTGACATTGGCGGAATCTCTGCGTTGACTCTACACGCGAGATAGAGTCCATAGACAACTAATAATAATAATAATCCTTCTCGAAGATTCGACGAGAAATCTTTAAAATAGGGTGTAACGGCTTAGACAAGGACTTCTTTTTTCTGACTGATCCTGTGAGGACTATTCGGTTGTAAACCTACGAACACTTGCTACCTTGAGCAGTGGGGAAATACGGATCGCCTGAATCCGTAAGGAGCAGCTCTTGAAGATGTCACTCAGCCCGTCCTGTGGCTTTGAGGAAGCATAGCAGAAGGAAGAAGGAGTCCTGTGTGACGAGACTTAAGGCGGAAGGACCTGCGGATGGAAGCCAACTGTGCACTCCCAGGCCCGATGCCAGTCATGAAAGAGGTCACGTATATATTTATTTTTTTACTATGTATTAATATTGGCTATCCCAGTTCATCTGTGAGTGATCTCCGATTCGCGCCTCCTGCGAACACACACCACCTTGGGTGTGCGGAAGCACACGGACCGTCTGATTGTCTGTGCCTGGGGGCGGTTCTGAAAAAAAGGTCCGGAGAATGTCTCCAACATTTCTCCGGTGGGTGTCTCCAACATCCAAGCTCCAGCTGGAAGAGGACTACATAGCTTTATTTTCTTTTTCCTTTTATGTCATATTTTTATGATAACCCTCTTTATAAAAAAAATAATGGTGAATTAATTTATTCATAATCTTTGATGTTAAAAAATTGAAATTTTGTATTTTGATCTTTTTTTCTTTTTAATCTTTTGAAATATATGTATGCATCACTGAGGAGTGGGTGTTTTCTCTGAAGAGTTCCTTAGGGCTCCCATACATAGACACATACACATCTTGTCCAAATATTTTATTTTAAATTTTACCTCATTCCTTATATTTTATATATTTCTTTAAATTATTTTTTCTTTATTTTATTAACTTTTTCTAAGGTGCCCTGGGATAAAGAATCTACCATGACTAGTCGGTGAAGTGACCATCCTGACATGATCAGGGGTTACACACTAAGTTTTATATTTAATAGCCGAGCCACGCAACCTCGTTTGCGTCTTCTATTGCCCGTAGCGTGATAATTTTCCTCCGTTTTCGAAACATTTTTCATTGGTGCTCCGCTCTTATTGGGCCTAGCGTAATGATATATAGCCTATAGCCTTTCTCGATAAATAAGCTTTCTAACACTGAAATAATTTTTAAAATCGGACCAGTGGTTCTTGAGATTAGCGTGTTCAAACAAACAAACAAACTCTTCAGCTTTATATATTAATATAGATATATTATTAATTTCTTTATGTATTTATATATTTACACACTTTTGTTTATTTACAGTTATTGTCATATTTAGATCTTAATGTCTGACCCAAATATTAGCGACGATGATAGTTTTTACTCTGCAAACAGCCTTGATGTTAGTTCTGTTAGCATGCCCTCCCTCCAAGAGAGTCTCCAGTACAAATTTTCTGATACTCCGCGGAATTTTAATGTAGTCCATATTAATGCCCAGAGTATTCCTGCTCATTTCCCTGATATGCTGGCTACCTTTAATTCTTCCAACATACACGCTAATTACGTATTTGCTACAGCCGAAGGAGTTTTAGAGAAACGAAATAGATTTTTAAGTTAATTTAATAGAAGGTTATAGATATAACATTTAAATTAAATACTAGTTATTCTAAGTTGCTAACGCGATGTTGGCCTAAAAGTAAGTGAACGAGTTTTCATGGAAATACACTAGGCTGCCGTTGTGCTGACGCTGCGTACACGAGCCTGGGAGCGGCGCCGGTGCGACAGGGCTGCAATTCGATGACGGTGCAACACGACGATCGAGGTTAATCCATACTATGTATTACCGTGGTTTCGCTCGTCGTAATTCCTCCGCCCTCAGAAAGGCAACTATTTTCCAACTTTTAGTGAAAATATTGCTGGTATGGATGGTTTCGCGTATGTATTCTCTCCAGATCCTTCGAAAGTTTCATTTTCTTGTGTGCTGGAGGGGGTTTCTTCTGTATCTAATTGTTTGCGTCTCCAGCATCTCCATGGGCGAAAACGGCGAGCCAGTATGACTGAAGTAAGTATAGTTACTCCGAATGTTGTAACGTAGAAAGGTATGGTGGTATGGTATATTGCTTCAGGAATCTTCAGTAGTTGCAGTGGAGGTTGGTGTATGATTTTGTCTTGACTGGTATGCAGAGACTTTAAGTTGGTTGAGCTTATGTTAAGATGTAGCGATGCTGTGGTCCTCTTCTTCTCTGGGAAGGTGAGTTTCATAATATTCAGTGGTTTGCCTTGCACGAGCGACGTCATTTTCGTTTGTTAATGTAAGTACAGGTGAACGTAGTGAGCAGTGGCTGGGTAGTGTCAGCAGAAAACTTCCATTCAATGTGCTATAGGTTTGGGTACCGCAGCTTAGGTGAACCTTCTCTGGTCGTGGAAAGCTTATCACGTAACTTCGGTCGTCTAACTGTTCCATGGCTTCTGACTGGCATGGCTGTTAACAGTCGAGAGGTGTACGATTGAAGGACTGCAATTTGGGGCGATGGTTTGTCTTGAGATGACTTCGTAGACGCAGTCATGTTGGTTTCTTAGCTTTTTGTGAGACTTTTCATCACAAAGAAACTGACTTCCAAACTTCGGGCATTCAGCCTCTATGTACACAAATTCATTTCTATCAGTTGCTATATAAGGATGAGGAGGAATAAGGACTTGGTGAAATTTATTCGGGGCGAGGGCTAATTTATAGAAATCGTAAGTATTCGGAGAGACTACAGGAGTTTGAAAACTATAATTATCTGTTTTTGTACAAAATACGATCCTGACCTTATAATATCATAGTATTCCCTAAGTTCTAAGTTTATTACTCTATTTTGCCCATATACTACTTTTACCTTATCTAACATATTCCTAAGTACATTAATACTAATAAATACACATAAAATTAAAATACACATAGAATGGTGAGTTGTCCTGGTTTTAGTAAAGGCTAGAATATTTTCGATTCTAACAAGTTCATCTAATAAGTCATTAACATTTTCCGTTATGACTGCTAACAGTTGAGCAAATTTCCCATACCTAATAATGTTATCGGTTCTGTAAACATCTTCATTCAAGGTTAACTGAAGGGTATAATTAATGTTACTCTGGTTTTCGATAAGTTGATTAACTACTTTATCATGTTCTTTTATCCATTCACTATTTAAACTAGCGCGATTATTAAACTCTATGGTTATTTTATCTTGATTTTCCTTCAAGATTCCTAAAGCTTGAGTATATTTAAGTGCATCCTGATAATCCAGATTGCCGGTAATGCTTTTAATTATAGACCCTAATCCGTCAATTAGACCTCTTTTTGTCCTACCAGGCTCTAAGGTGTTTAGATGATTAAGGATATTGGTTATTTTACTATCTAAGTATTCTAGCTGTATTTCGTATAATAAGTAAGTGTCGTTAGTGAGTTTATTCTTATAGTCTTGTACTTCGTCCTTAAGTGTAGTCAGTCCTTGTTCTATCCTGTCAAGGTCGATATATTGTAAAAATGTATGGTAATGTGTCGTTACTCTAGCTTGCCCTAGCCTAAATGGTAGTAGTCCAGGTCCATCATCCAGGTTGTCAAGTCTTATCTCTTGGGTCGTACTACAAACGGGTCCAGCATCAAGGTCAGCAGTAGTATCCTGTAACAATTGTTTACTCATGGATTTTCGTTTCAGACGGGATTTTGCTACGGGTCTACGTTTTTTCGAAGTATAGATGTGAATGGGGAGATTAGCCAATACTTTGTCCTGTGTGTAACGGGGAGCAAGCTTTTGTCTTTCAGCAAGAGGATTTTTTATAAAAAATTGTTGTTCAGGTTGGTAGTCAATTTCAGGTTCTCTAGACTTATTACGGGATTCTATAAGAGCAGTTCTATTGGCTAGCGAAGTATTGGCAACCGGAGACCCATACCCCAACCCCTCCCCACATCCATTTTCTTATCCCCCAAAAGTCGGCAACGCACTTGTGACGTCTCTGGTGTTGCGGGTGTCCATGGGCGGCAGTAATCGCTTACCATCAGGTTATACGTCTGCTGGTTTGCTCCCTTATACCATAAAAAAACATTGCATTCTGAGTAGATCATATGGCAGGAAAGGATAGCCAGTAGATTATCAACTGCGCCATCATAAGGGAATAAGGGAGATTGGGGGTGTTGGCCTCCGGTATCCTCACTCACTCGGTGAAACACAGCGTAAGCGCTGTTTAACAACGGTTTTCGGTGGGGCCATGGTGTCACTCCGGTCGAGCCGGCCCATTCCTGCCGAAGCGTGGCTCTCCCACGATATGTTCTTTAGTTCTCTGTTTTAATTACCAAAAATTGTCAGCAAAAATAATTCAGCATATCAATAAAGGTATTTAAACAATTATTGAAAAAAAAATAGGTAAACTTCTATTTTTTGCAAGGCGTTTTTGCAAGAAATTAAAACGTTTGCTTGTATAATTAGCTATTACCGCATATTTACCTACCTATACATATTTATTTATCTAGACTGCGAAAGTTTAAAAGTTAGTAAAATATAAACAAAGATTATAATGTTTTAAAGTGTTGATAACGGATTGTGAACGCGATAAATGAGACCACGATTAGTATAAAAACTGCACGCATAGGTGGAAAATGCATAGTTGACAGCGGCAGTGGAGAGATGAAGACTGTCTTGCTTCTCACTGGGCTCGTGGCCCTCGCCCTGGGCGTGGCCGTCGCACAGGATCCTAAGTATAAGACCGGTAAGTAATTTTAAAACGATATTTTATGTTTAGCGCAATTTCAATTTATTTTTATTTAAGAATTTAAAAGTTCGTTCCAAGACTAAATAAAATATAATATTTTTCTGTGAGTTAAATAAATTGTGTATATTAGACATGCGTAAACCTCTTTAATTTAAAAAAAGCTCTAGTTTATAAAAATGAATAAAAACAACCTACTTGTTAGATTTTGCTAAATGCTATGCCTTGGCTATGGCTTAGATCAGGGAAAAAAAAACAAGATAGATATATTTATCCACTGCTTTGCTGTGTTACTTGTATATTTATGAAAAAGTAGAACACAGTAATGCTACTTACCTCGTAATGCTAGTTACGTCGTTACCTATTTATAACATTAACAGTATTCTTTCTGTTTATGTCGGAGACTTAGGGAAACATATGGTAAATTTCTTATTTAATGACTAAAAATCATTGGTGGATTGTAAAATAATTCTTTTTTAATATTTTACAGTCAATGCAGTGTTCGTTTCGAAACAAAAGATAGTACTCTCCCTGTTCGAACATGTAGAAGAAAACGATCAAACAGTAGAGTCCTACAAGGTTGGCGTGAACTACAATATTGAAGCTAACATTGAGAAGTACACGGTAAGCAACATTATTCAGAAAATAAATACTATAATAATATTTTCTTTATTGTACACCAGCTTATAAAAAATATAGGGTAAACTTAAAACTATTATGAAGTATGTACAAGTAGCGGCCTTATTATCGCTCCAAGGCAATATCTTACAGGCAACCATTTGCTTTTATTTCTCTAAAAGCTATGGAATGCTTATTATATTAAATTCTGTTTTAAAAGTATATTACTATGTGTTACAGAACAAGAAAGCAGTTGAAGAGTTCTTGAACCTCTACAAAGCTGGATTCTTGCCCAAATATCACGAGTTTTCAATCTTCTATGAACATATGAGAGATCAAGCCATCGCTCTCTTCCACGTTCTGTACTATGCTAAGGACTTTGAAATTTTCTACAACACTGCAGCATGGGCTAAGGTGTACCTTAACCAAGGACAATTCTTGTACGCATACTACATTGCCGTACTTCAAAGACCTGATACACACGGAATCGTACTGCCAGCTCCTTATGAAGTATATCCTCAATATTTCTTCAACACGGAAGTTTTCTACAAGCAATACGCCAAATATTTTTACAACATCGACAAATGGGCTTCTGAATATGGCATAGTTAAGGAAAACGATAACTACGTATTCTATGCTAATTATTCAAGCTCTCTTACATATCCGAACGTTGAACAGAAGTTGGCGTATTTCACTGAAGACGTTGGTCTAAATGCTTACTATTACTATTTCCATACCCACTTACCTTTCTGGTGGAGCTCAGAAAAATACGGTGAATTCAAGGAACGCCGTGGAGAAATCTACTTCTTCTTCTATCAGCAGCTGCTGGCTCGTTACAGCTTGGAGCGACTTGTACATGGGTTGGGTGAAATTCCTGAGTTCTCCTGGTTCTTACCATTCAAGACCGGTTACTATCCACAACTGACAGCGGGTTACGTTCCATTTGCCCAGAGGAGCAACTACTATGACGTTCACAGTGAGAAGAACTTTGAGCCCATCCGTTTCTTGGACGCTTACGAGAAGACCTTCTTCCAATACTTACAACAGGGCCATTTCAAGGCTGTACGTATTACATTTAATAATTACTATCAATTAAATCTTATTTTCTCTTTAAAGCTCATTTTAATGAAATCGTAATATTTATAGTTCGACAAGGTGGTTGACTTCGCAAACCCGAAAGCTATCAACTTCGTCGGTAACTACTGGCAGACCAATGCTGATTTGTACTCCGAGGAACACATCGAAAATTACCAACACTCCTACGAAATTACTGCCCGTCATGTCCTTAGTGGAAGCCCCAAGCCGGATGACAAGTAAGTACTTATTGCTTATAAAACGTTAATCATAAATATTAACTGTTTCTTCATATTTCACATTCTTGAAATTATGCATACAAGCACAAGAATATATCATCAACATCATCAACAACCCATAATGTCCCACTACAACAACACTTTTTCTAGGTACAACTTCATGCCAAGCGCTCTCGACTACTACCAAACTTCTCTGCGTGACCCTGCCTTCTACCAGCTGTATCAAAGAATAATTGATTACTTCATTCATTTTATACAGTATCTGCACCCTTACGGTCATGATGACCTTCATTTTGTTGGTGTCAAGATCAATGACGTCAAAGTTGACAAGCTCGTTACCTACTTCGACTACTTTGACTTTAATGCTACGAACAGCATAGTGTTCTCTGCCAAGGAGTTGGAAAACTACAAGCATAGTTATGTAATCCGCCAGCCTCGCCTGAACCACGAACCCTTCTCTGTCAATATTGAAATCAAATCTGACGTAGCTTCCGATGCAGTTTTTAAGATCTTCTTAGGACCTAAGTATGACAGCAATGGATATCCAGTTAATCTTGAGGAAGACTGGATGAAATTCTATGAATTGGACTTCTTTGTCCACAAACTTACTCCAGGAGTTAACAACGTGGAACGAAAATCTAGCCAGTTTACATTCTTTAAGGAAGACAGCTTACCTGTAAGCGAGATCTACAAGTATCTTGAAGAAGGAAAGGTTCCTTATGACATGTCTGTTGTTCCTTACAATATGCCCAATAGAATAATGCTACCTAAGGGTACTCCTGGTGGATATCCCTTCCAATTGTTTGTGTTCGTATATCCATTCAATGGTGTTGTCAAGCAAGAAGAAGCCTTCACGAACTTTGTCATCGACAACAAACCCTTCGGCTATCCTTTCGACCGCCCTGTGAACGAAGCTTACTTTAAACAGCCGAACATGTTCTTTGAAGATGTTAAAGTTTACCATAAGGGACAAGTATTTCCATACCAACTCAACACTCCAGCTTACTTTACTCATCACCACGCCTAAAGTGTTAAATCTTCTATCTACTAGTCGTCATAAAGTCTGTAGAATAGAAGCAAAATACGACGTCAATATTATGAACTAATAAATAAAATATTTAAACTAAAAGGATTTTAGTTTTTTCTTTATCGATTAGAGATTCCTGTTTATGTTCAAAATGACAGATTTAATCATGTTTTTCAGAGCTAGAGAGATAATACTCAAGATGTATATCAACAACAAGTTACCTGTTGATATTACCGATATTTACGTATCTATTGTGATGTGCTTAAACCATGTATTCTCGTTTTTAATAATAGGATAAAAGGAAAGGAAAATACAAAAGTATTTATCTCACAAGTTAAAACCTTGAATAATTGTTGTCTGTTATCGATACTGAAGCGAAAACGATATTATGTTTTCATCTTGACATATGTCTTTCTCTAGAAGCTACTAAGCTACTACTACAAACAATAAAACAGATTCAAATAAAATGTTATTGATTCAATTGATTTAGAGTGCAGTCTTATCATATTTGAATATATATGTGACTTTCTTCATGTTTATTCACAACTATACACATACATATGAATGATTTACGATAATTTACAATCATTTTTTTAATAAAATAGGAGGTAGAGTCTGGAAGCTCGTTTTTTTTTCAGTGGTATTCCCTGTAGGCATAATCCACGGTAATTTTCTAAATGACATAATTACTCCATACTCGGTCTTTTTGATGGAGCAGGCTGCGGCTCAGGATTTGGTTGACCTTATATTTTGAAATACTTGATGGAGAACCGAAGAAGGAAGTGGCGTTATTGTCGACAGTTCATCTTCAAATCATTTCCTTCAATTAATTTTGAGATTTCCATTACGTTACTGCAAGTGTCTCCAGAACAAAGGAAGCAAACTGCAGAACATTTGAGACCTGCTTTCCGACATCCACACATTGCTCAACAGCTTCCTTTGTATCTGAAAAATATAAACTTTAAAAGTTCAGGTGGTGCTGGAGGTTTTGTGTTTTGTACTGGCATCAATATCGGTCCATGTTTTTTCCAGCCCCAGTCTTAAGAACACCCATTGCAACGTCATCGGGACGTCTGTTTTCAGGGTCCATAATGCTGGTTTTTGTACCATCAATACGTTTGTTCATAACCAACCCGCTGCTTTATACGCGCTTCCGTGCAAATGACACAATTGTTCTCAAGATTAAAGCCTATGCCTGGAGCTTTTGAAACTGAAGATAAACTGATGATGCTGCTGAAACAACGAACGCCATTATCCATTCGACTGTCGATATAATAACATTACCATGCTATATGTACAGTAACTTCCGAAATAGTTCGTAAAAATTTATCATTAAACTCATAATTTTTGTTACTGCTCAGTCGAGTAAGGGTTTACTCCTTTCGTTTTTACAGTTCTGGTTTTATATTCTCCTAAAGGTATTTTTACAAAATAAAACAATCACTCATGATGGAATTAAATAAAAAGCACCCTTAAAAAGTCCAAATGTGTAAAAATAGTTCTTTCTTATCCTCAAAATCATAAAAAGCTGGACTGTGTAACTATATCTATACTAATATATAAAGCTGAAGAGTTTGTTTGTTTGTTAGTTTGAACACGCCAATCTCAGGAACCGCTGGTCCGATTTGAAAAAATCTTTCACTGTTAGATAGCCCATTTATCGAGGAAGGCTATAGGCTATATATCATCACGCTAAGACCAATAGGAGCGGAGCACCAATGAAAAATGTTTCATAAACGGGGGAAAATTATCACACTACGGCAATAAGAGACGTAAACGAAGTTGCGTGGGTCAGCTAGTCATTTAGAAAATGACCGTGGATCATGCCTAAAAGAGATACTACGTAAAAATAAATGCGCTTCCAGACTCTACCTCGTATTTTATTGAAAAAAAAAAGATTGAAAATTATCGCAAATCATTCATATGTAAGTGTATAGTTGTGAATACTGTAAAATAATGTTTGCTTCGCAGCACTGTGAAACCTTCATAAATGAATTAAATAGAAACCAATTATAGTGAAAGTTATTCCTTATTTGACATATTTTTTGTGAAATGATCAGAAAAAAATTTATAGCGGCCAATAGAAAAAAAAACCGAAAATTTCATAGATGTTCGCTTATTTACATGGGTGCTTTTGGTTCTTAGACTAAAAGGTTTAAGAAAAAGTTGTAGATAATTCGATTGACAACAATAAATGTTTAAATTATATTTGTCAGACCTACAGTTTGGCAGATAAACCATAAAAACCACTTGCAATCCTTTTTTCAAGATGGTGGCCGGGGGACAAGGGCGCGCCCTTCCGCTAAGGTCCCGTTGAGGCTCGAATGATGTTATACAACAAAAAATATAATTTGTTCGAGGGCTTTCCCTCAGCGAGCGGAGCACACGCCCCCGTCGATGGCCTCCCGGTCAGAGAGGACGGGGGCGATGTTTCGCCCGTTAGAGAATCGGAGGTGGGGGCGGCTGTTCTGCGGATCCGTTCCAAAAACACTGCCCCCGGGCCGGACGGGGTTCCAGCCCGAGTGATGGCCCGAGCCCTCGACCGTATGTCTTACCTCCTCAGGGAAATGTTGGATGCTAGTCTGGCGTCTGGACGCTTGCCCGAGTACTGGAAATGCAGGAAACTGGTCCTGCTAAGAAACTCGGACGACCTGCCGATTCGGTCGCGGCCTATAGGCCCATCGTGTTGCTGGACGAGGCGGGCAAACTGTTTGAGAGGATACTCTCTGCCCGCATCGTCCGGCACCTGTGAGTTTGAGTGAGTGAGCAGGTTCTTTCCGGCATGGTTGCTTCGGAAAGTACCTGCACTCGGTCGCCAGGAGGGAACTGAGTCCCGCCCGCCACCACTGCGACTGCAGTGAGAACTCGGCCCAGCACACGCTGGCGATTTGCCCCGGGCCCTCACTGCAGTCATCGGAGGAGATCTCTCGCTACCGGCCGTCATACGCTCCATGGTCGGTAGCGACAGTAGTTTTACCGTGGTCGCAGCCTTCTGCGAAGACGTAATTTCGCAGAAAAGAGAAGGTTCGAGAGGACGACCTCCACTCGGATCCGATCCGATCCATCCGAGCATGAGAACTCATGACATGGAAGAAATGCTTAACAGTCTGGACGATTCTTCAAAACGAGTGGGACTAGGGATGAACATAGAAAAGACGAAAATAATGCTTAATCGGCATGTGTCCCCGAGTCCCGTGACCGTAAATGGCGTTACTATCGGGGTTGTGCAAGAATACCTCGGCCAAACTATCCAACTCGGTCGGTACAACTTCGATCGGGATAAAATAATTCGTCTGGGCTGGGCGACGTACGGGAAGCTACGTCACATCTTTGAGTCACCAACTACAATCATTGAAGACTAAGGTTTTTAACCATTGCGTCCTACCCGTGATGACATACGGAGCCGAGACGTGGACACTCACCATTGGACTGGTCGACAAATTCAAAGTGGCTCAGCGTGTGATGGAGCGTGCTATGTTGGGTGTTTCGCTGTCTGATAGAATTCGAAACGAGGTTATTCGACAGAAAACTAAAGTAACCGACATCGCACGGAGAATCAGCACGCTGAAGTGAAAATGGACCGGTCATGTCTCTGAAGTACCGACGATCATTGGAGCCAAAATGTGCTTGAGCGGAGACCGCGATTAGGCAAATATTGTGTAGGGCGCCCTGCGGCACAGTGGACTGACGATTTAAAGATGGTGGCTGGCAGTGGATAGATGCGGACTTTTTGAGACTAATCCCACCCACACGCCCACCGCTGTAACTCCTGTACACCAGGATCAACAGCAGTGACCCACGAACACACCGAGTTATGACACTCGGGAAGTCCCAGGAAAAAATATTAACTGTCTTGGAACCCGCAACGAAATTAATCAGAAGAAAAACAGGAGGAGTTGGAAATATGATAAGTCCACTTCCCTCCTTAGCAAAGCGGGAGACAAAATGAAGTCAAAATAGGCAGACACCTTTTTTTAAACCGGGAAGCACCACGGATAAAGTATTAGGGGTCCTAAGTGAGCTATATTTGTTTACTATAGTATGTATGGCAGAATCACCTAAACGCACGGAAATTCACCGCAGTTGACACAAGGTCCCCATAGTATACCGCCCCAGATGTCATTTGTAAGCTATTTAGCATTGTGTTACGTTCATTGTACCAAAGACTACACTCCCAGAGAACATGATGAGCCGACTGTTCACAGCTAGTATCGGGTGTTGAGCATTGACACAATGGTGAATCGACTAATTTAAATGAGTGTGGTCTGCTCTTAAAGTTACCGTGGCCCGTAAGAAATTGAGCGACACAGTGATCTACCTCGAGCCATGTCCTCGACATCCGTTCGCGAACAGATGGAAAGAACTGGTAGAGGTGGCGCCCCTTAGATGAATCGTCCCATCGTTGTTGCCATTCATCCATTAGGTCGTCATAGACATTGGATTGCTGTTGAAACAATCTTATGATTTTATCGCGGTCTCGTACGCCCAAAAAATCGCATTCCATGTTTTGTTTTGTAGAATAGTACATGGCTGCACGTCTTTGCACCTCGAGATCGACCGGAAGAACACCCGCCAACACCGGTAAAGCCTCAGTACTAACCGTCCTATATGCTTTGCATAAGAAGATTAATGCAAGTCGTTGGCCTTGTAGCAGTTTGCGACGGACAACACCTACAGTCGCTCTATCGGCCCATACGGGAGCACCATAGCAAACAGCACCCAAATAAGTAGCTCCATATATGATTTTTAATGTATTAAATGAAAGACCCCATGTGGCAGTTGATATTCTCGTCAGAGCAAAGAATGCGGACTGCCTAAGACCGGGATAATTGGCGTGTTGTTCTTTATATACGTTTCATCTATATTTGTAAAACATCCGCAACATAGAATATATACACCCAATACGGAAGTTGATAAAAAAAAGAAAGAGTGTTGAATTTCAAATTAACAGCTTTTCACTAAATGCATATAAACTAAATAACGACGTTACTCACATAAAAAAATCATTCATTTTTAAAAATGTTGTCTGTCTCTATTTCTTCTGGCTAATCCCTGGAATTATTTAACCGATTTTTTATATGGGACTTTCACTGACAGATAGTTTATACATAATATAAAGAGCAACTTAAGCTATTTTCATTCTAGGGTTGTTTGGCCACACGGTGTTTTCGCGGTTGTTGTAGTAAAAATACAACAACTATCGCGTGTAACACAGTAAGACGCAGTTATAGATACATCAATTCCATCATCTTTATTATCATCATCAGCTTATCGCAGACCACTGCCGGACATAGGCCTCTGCAATTGCACGCCACTTGGTTCGATCCTCGGCTTCTCGCATCCAGCTTCTGCCAGCCAGCAAGTCGTCACTCGACTTGGCCTGTGGACGCCCTACACTACGTTTGCCTAGATAAAAAGTAAATAATAATGAATAATAAATGTTCTAATCAATTCAATAGTTGTTGTTTTTAATTTCATCTTATTACCTACTCGACTCCAGTGATAACCTCGATAGTCCGCACGTATTATTTTTATCAATGCAAATAAACCTATTCGATAACGTAATTGTGATATTAAAATCTAACTGAAATACCTGTCTTATTTCCAACAGCAAACATTTTGAAAAACTATAACCAGAGTACGTAGAAACTTTTGATAACATTTATCTATATAAATGTTATCAAAAGTTTCTACGTACTCTTTTTATTTTAATATATTCTTAATAATAGCTCCGAAGGCATAGGTTATCCTTTGTCTTCGGAGCTATTATTAAGAATATATTAAAATCGATCCAGTAGTTTAGGCGCTACATAGACTGCAAAAAGATTACCTATTACCTTTCATTTGGCTACGCCGTCGTTGTCGAGAAAAACAGATTAACTGCAACGGTTTGCTATGACCCCAAAAATTATTTGTTTTTTTACTCTACTCTGCCTGATAGAAAGCATAAGCAGAATCAAAGACCCACTCTTTGATCACCATACTCATTACGAATGCAGACAATGCAGTACCGTGGCCTACTTCATGGCGGCCTAGTGATGCTTCTGCATCTTTGAGCCTCCGATCTCGAGTCACCAATGAAACACGGCAGCACAAACGCTGTCATTTTACGTTGATTTTTCTATGCCAGGGTAGTACTGCCCCGGTCGAGCCGGCCCATTCGTGCTGAAATCAGCGTGGCGTACTAAATTTGAAACTTTTTTCCCTACCATGTCAAATAAGAAGCTACGAAATGTTTTTAACACCATGAAATCATTCCAGAGCAATTAGCTGCTATTTCTATTTAGCAGTTACTGTATTGTTAGATTTTTTTTAAATTGGATATCAATGTTATTTTTTAAATAATGTACTTGATGTACTTTGTTCTCTACCTGTCATCTTCTTAAAATGCGACGCACCGGTGATAATGGAGTTGGCAACCTTTTTTAGAGATTTTCACCGTTAATTAATAAATGAATCACTGTCTACAAAAATCTTTTTTCTGCCTCTTTAAATCAACCATATGTTGGAGTGTTACCATATATGACTGTAGTTAGCTAATATAGCTATCCACTTAATATATTTTTTAATTCGTTTTTCGTTCGTTTAAACGTGTGTTTTTAATTAAATAATTAATTAAAAACACACGTTAAAGTAGTATGTGTACTCTTCATAAACTTGAAAAGTTTTGCACCGAGTTCATATTTTGACGTAATATGCAAACCGCTTCAAGAATTGTTGCACATGAATATATATATATTCATGTGCACAGCCTGTATTAATATAATAACCTTTAAGTAGCTCTGTCTGTCTGTTAAGCTTTCACGGACAAACAGCTGCACCGATTTTAATAGAATTTGGCCTAGAGATACTTTGATTTGGGAAAAGCTAGTTGGATTTAAAATGTTATTCATTATTCTCTTGACGTATACCTTTAATAATTATTTATGCACACGTTAAATGCCCTGATCTTGCCGACTGACATTTTACTATATTCATATTTTCAAAACAAAACGAAAGACATTTTGCACACGTAAAACCAACCACTATCTCGTCGCTCCAAGTAAATCTAAAGTTATTAAGTCGTAATTTAATGATTTATCTAAAAGCGCACCGATGAGAGTAAAGTGCTGTGATATACCTATTACAGTACCACAATTCCTTGGCTATAGAAACAGGCACATTACTAGTCAACATATTTATTTTATTTAAAACTTATTGCACATAACGTACAATGGCGGACTTAATGCCATGAGGCATTCTCTCCCAGTCAACCTTAGGTGATGTAGAAGTATGATATGGTAGTCCCACACACACCCTTCGTCTCCCCATGTAGGGTATGTTGCAAAAAGCATTCCCGCCTAAAAAAAGGTGTAAAGACAAGGTACTAAATTCGACAAAGATCATAACAATTACGTATTTTTAAGATTAACTTACATCATATGTAACTAATAAATACAAATCTACCACTATATTTATTTATACATACATAATTGTATAAGCATACCATGCATATATTTAATACTAGGTGAACCCCGCGGTGTTACCCGCGGTTATTGTTGTACCGCGAGTAACGCCGCGGGACAAAGTTAGTCTGTACTGCCAATTCTCCTCGAAGGAGTTGAGTGAGGCGGTTTGTGGACATCCTGATTTCAGCTGGAAGTGTATTTCAGAGTAGAACTGACTCTACATAGAAGGAATAATTGAAAAAAATGGAGGTTTGAGAGGCGCATAAAAGAAGCAAGTTGTTTGTTGACCGAGGACTCCGATCGAGATCGGAACATAAGAAACGGATATGTAAAACAAGGTATTAGGGTAACGATGGTTAGTTGAGAAAAGAAAATGGACAAATCAGAGCTCGCGAGCTGCGACTTTGATAAATTGGAAGCCATTGCAAATTGGAACGTAAAGCAGATTCATGATCATATTTGTGAAGATCGAAAACAAGTCGAATGCAGTTATTGAGAAGCCGATCTAGTTTATGAGAAGGTTTGCATTCGGGTCAAAATAACTCGACGATTGATCATCGATATGAACACTCAATAGAGTGTTATATCTATACAAATAAATAAAATTGGAGTGTCTGTTTGTAACATTAAAATAACAGCTTTTTAATCAATGCATATGTATGTATACACGATACATATAACAAAAATAAAGTTTAAAAATTTTTTGTCTGTCTGTCTGTCTGTCTGTCTGTTTGTTCCGGGTATTCTCTGGAACGGCTTGACGGATTTTGACGGGACTTTCACTGGCAGGTAGCTGATGATCCGGGGAGTTACTTGGGCTAATTTTATTAGACTAACTTTGTCCCGCGGCGTTACTCGCGGTACAACAATAACCGCGGGTAACACCGCGGGGTTCAGCTAGTATGTATATATATATTGTGCATATATATGCTATCTTCAAGGACGACAATAGTCTTTCTTGAAGATAGGAGGAGAGCGAACCAACCAACGAACGTGGGAGAGCTACGCTTCGGCACGAATGGGTCGGCTCATCCGGAGTGATACCACGGCCTCATAGAAAACCAACATTGCATTCTGAATAATCATAAGATAGGAATGGATAGCCAGTAGAACATAAACTGTGCCATCATAAGGGAATAAAGGAGATTGAGGGTGTTAGCCTCCGGTATCCTTACTCACTCGGTGAAACACAGCGTAGGCGCTGTTTAACAACGGTTTTCTGTGAGACCATGGTGTTACTCCGGTCGAGACAGCCCATTCCTGCCGAAGCGTGGCTTTCCCACGATATGATCTTAATTTCTCTGTTTTAATTACAAAAACTTGACAGCAATAATAATTTAGCATATCAATAAAGATATTGAAACAATCATTAAAAAAATTAGGTAAACTCCAATTTTAACTAGAAATAGATTATTGAAAACAGCCTATAGTCGGTTTTAAGGAATTTTAAAATCTGAGGTTCTCTAGGCGTTTTTACAAGAAATTAAAACGTTTGCTTGAATAAGTAGCTATTACCGCATATTTACCTACGTATACATATACATATTTATTTATCTAGAATGCGAAAGTTTAAAAGTTAGTAAAATATAAACAAAGATTGTAATGTTTTAAAGTGATAATAACGGATTGTGAACGCGATAAATGAGACCACTATTAGTATAAAAACTGCACGCATAGGTGGAAAATGCACAGTTGACAGCGGCAGTGGAGAGATGAAGACTGTCTTGCTTCTCACTGGGCTCGTGGCCCTCGCCCTGAGCGTGGCCGTTGCACAAGATCCTAAGTATAAGACCGGTAAGAAATTTTTAAACTTTTAAACTTTGTATGTATTTTTATATGTATATATGTAAGTAATTTTCTAATTAAATGACTAAAAATCATTGTTGGATTGTAAAATTCTTCTCTTTTAATATTTTACAGTCGACGCAGCGTTCGTTTCGAAGCAAAAGAAGGTACTCTCGCTGTTCGAACATGTAGAAGAAAACGATCAAACAGTAGAGTTCTACAAGATTGGCGTGAACTACAATATTGAAGCTAACATCGAGAAGTACACGGTAAGCGAATATTACATTTTTCAAATAATAAATATTTACTTTTACTTCTCTAAAAGCATAATATAGAATGCTTATTATGTTAAATTCTGTTTAAAATTTTATTATTTATTATTACTATGTGTTACAGAACAAGAAAGCAGTTGAAGAGTTCTTGAACCTCTACAAAGCTGGATTCTTGCCCAAATATCACGAGTTTTCCATCTTCTATGAACATACTAGAGATCAAGCCATCGCTCTCTTCCACGTTCTGTACTATGCTAAGGACTTTGAAACTTTCTACAACACTGCAGCATGGGCTAAGGTGTACCTTAACCAAGGACAATTCTTGTACGCATACTACATTGCCGTACTTCAAAGACCTGATACACACGGAATCGTACTGCCAGCTCCTTATGAAGTATATCCTCAATATTTCTTCAACATGGATGTTTTCTACAAGCAATACACAAAATATTTTCACAACATTGACAAGTGGGCTTCTGAATATGGCATAGTAAAGGAAAAGCATAACTATGTATTCTATGCTAATTATTCCAGCTCTCTTACATATCCGAACGTTGAACAGAAGTTGGCGTATTTCACTGAAGACGTTGGTCTAAATGCTTACTATTACTATTTCCATACCCACTTACCTTTCTGGTGGAGCTCAGAAAAATACGGTGAATTCAAGGAACGCCGTGGAGAAATCTACTTCTTCTTCTATCAGCAGCTGCTGGCTCGTTATAGCTTGGAGCGACTTGTACATGGGTTGGGTGAAATTCCTGAGTTCTCCTGGTTCTTACCATTCAAGACCGGTTACTACCCACAACTGACAGCGGGTTACGTTCCATTTGCCCAGAGGAGCAACTACTATGACGTTCACAGTGAGAAGAACTTTGAGCCCGTCCGTTTCTTGGACGCTTACGAGAAGACCTTCTTCCAATACTTACAACAGGGCCATTTCAAGGCTGTACGTATTACATTTAATAATTACTATCAATTCAATCTTATTTTCTCTTTAAAGCTCATTTTAATGAAATCGAATTTTTTATAGTTCGACAAGGTCGTTGACTTCGCAAACCCGAAAGCTATCAACTTCGTCGGTAACTACTGGCAGACCAATGCTGATTTGTACTCCGAGGAACACATCGAAAATTACCAACACTCCTACGAAATTACTGCCCGTCATGTTCTTAGTGGAAGCCCCAAGCCGTATGACAAGTAAGTACTTATTGCTTATAAAACATTAATCATAAATAATAACTGTTTCTTCATATTTCACATTCTTGAAATTATGCATAGAAGCACAAGAATATATCATCATCATCATCAACAACCCATAATGTCCCACTACAACAACACTTTTTCTAGGTACAACTTCATGCCAAGCGCTCTCGACTACTACCAAACTTCTCTGCGTGACCCTGCCTTCTACCAGCTGTATCAAAGAATAATTGATTACTTCATTCAGTTTATACAGTATCTGCACCCTTACGGTCATGATGACCTTCATTTTGTTGGTGTCAAGATCAATGACGTCAAAGTTGACAAGCTCGTTACCTACTTCGACTACTTTGACTTTAATGCTACGAACAGCATAGTGTTCTCTGCCAAAGAGTTGGAAAACTACAAGCATAGTTATGTAATCCGCCAGCCTCGCCTGAACCACGAACCCTTCTCTGTCAATATTGAAATCAAATCTGATGTAGCTTCCGATGCAGTTTTTAAGATCTTCTTAGGACCTAAGTATGACAGCAATGGATATCCAGTTAATCTTGAGGAAGACTGGAAGAAATTCTATGAATTGGACTTCTTTGTCCACAAACTTACTCCAGGAGTTAACAACGTGGAACGAAAATCTAGCCAGTTTACATTATTTAAGGAAGACAGCTTACCTGTAAGCGAGATCTACAAGTATCTTGAAGAAGGAAAGGTTCCTTATGACATGTCTGTTGTTCCTTACAATATGCCCAATAGAATAATGCTACCTAAGGGTACTCCTGGTGGATATCCCTTCCAATTGTTTGTGTTCGTATATCCATTCAATGGTGTTGTCAAGCAAGAAGAAGCCTTCACGAACTTTGTCATCGACAACAAACCCTTCGGCTATCCTTTCGACCGCCCTGTGAACGAAGCTTACTTTAAACAGCCGAACATGTTCTTTGAAGATGTTAAAGTTTACCATAAGGGACAAGTATTTCCATACCAACTCAACACTCCAGCTTACTTTACTCAACACCATGCCTAAAATGTTAACATATTCCGTCTATTAGTTCTGATGCAGTCTGTAAATGCGAAATAAGACAACAATATATATGGCTTAATAAAATATTTAATTTGTTAAAACCGAGTTTCTTTAACGATAAACTACTTTTTTCAACTCGCTTTCCTCAATTACCTTGCATCTTTTTCCTCAATTTTGCAGTCTATAACCTATATTTGGGGTAATTCTGCTAGTGATAATTCGTCATTTGTTCCTGTCTCGAACAGTGTGTAAGGCAACATGCAGCGTAGTACCAAGATTAGAGCATAATGGCCCCGTCCTTCAGCTTAGATCCCCATTTTTTTATTTTTTTTATACGAAAATCCCCTCAGATGCCACCAAGTGGTGGTTATGTCGGACTCGAACTGACTAAAAACGGTACTCTTTTTTGTGATTATTAATGAATAACTTCAAAAAAGAGTATTTAGGTAAAGGAACGATCAGATATTGTCAGTCTGTTGAGCGAACTATAGATATAGCTTGTGTAGAATTTAAGCGGTACATTGGAATGAGTATATACAGGCCCCCGTGTAGTTTGTATGATATATTTGATAAAATCCTTGAAGATGCATTTATCTAGGGCTACACAATTTAATAAGACGATTGTTGTCTATGGTGACTTTAATATAAATATTCTCGAAAAGTCGATTATAACTATAAAGCTTTTAACGTTATTGAAGTCATAATCTACTAGCTGACCTACGCAACCTTGTTTGCGTCTTCTATTGCCCGTAGCATGATAATTTCCCCCGTTTTTAAACGTTCTCAATGTGTGCTCCGCTCCTATTAGTTTTAGTGTGATGATATATATCATATGGCTTTTGTCGATAAATGTACTATCCAACACTAAAATAATATTTTTTAAATCGAACCAGCAATTCCTGAGATTAGCGCGTTCAAACAAACAAACTATTCAGCTTTATAATATTAGTATAGATGTAACATTTACTTTGAACCCACACGCATAACAGCCAGTAGTGCCACTTGTATTGAATATATTTTTACAAATGTGAAACCATTGATAGCTTTCGGTTTGTTTTTTAAAATGCTTAATAATTAATTAAAATTATTTTTATATCAAAACATTAAAGATTAGTGATGGTGTAGTATTCAGTGACTGGGCTACTGTGGGTATCTATAAAAGTCGACAACGGCAACATCAGTTGTATTATGAAAAACATAATAATAATTTAGATTCTATAGAATATGACAAAAATTATTCAAAGACATTTAAACGCGCCTGTTATTATGCCATATCTATGTTTAAAAAATAAAATAATATCATCTGGAAATAAAATAAAAACCACATGGGATATTTAAACACTGAAACCGGAAGTCCATTGTACGAAATCGTGACTTCCGTTTAAAAATTAATAATGTAGATTTAAAAGCGGATATGGAGCTTGAAACTGTGTTCAAATAACCGTATTAATGCAGAAAGCTCTAAAGAACCTTCCCAGTTAGTCAACAGAGTACAACATGGGCATTATCCGACTTCAGTGATGGTTTGGTGAGGTGTTAGCTATGAAGGAGTGACTGAGCCTAATTTTTGTAAAAAGGTATCAATACATCAGCACAGGTGTATCGAGATACCATTCTCGAGAAGTTCATTCAAGAGAAAAAGAGAACAACACCATGTTCAATAACCAAGAATGGACCTTTCAGCTAGACTCGGCGCCGGGTCATGAAACTCGATCCACCCAATTTTAACGTTGTGCTTCAATGGTGTAATCAAATCACTTGGTTGCGTGATGCCAAAAGCACTAGTCGTAAAAATTAGATCTTTAGGTACAGGTGGGAGGGAGAAAAATAAAAATAAAAAGATACAAATTATTCATTATCATCATTGTCTGCCTCGTTGGTCTCGGGTTGGACCAAATGTTTGTATGATCTACAAATATTTGTTTCGGAGTTTGGGTGTTTTCTATGTATAATATGTATGTATTTACAAAAAAAAGTATATATGTATTTGTATCAGTTGTCTAGTACCCATAACACAAGCTCTGCTTACCTTGGGACTAGATGGCGTTGTGTGATATATGTCCCTAATATTTTTTATTTATTATTATTATTATTTAAACATGTAATAATCATTTACAATATCACTACACACTTCCAGCCATTTTCAATAATCTCAATTATATATTTCTGAATTTCAAACTACAAGTTTTTATTTATTTATTCATTCATTGTTCTTAACTACTAAAGATTTAGTTCCTACTGGACAATGTTCTGATGTTTTGATGAAATTCTTCGGAGGCATACAATGGCGCTCTTTAAGAAATGACAGCAAATATATTTGATGACATTTATTCGTGTTTGCTGCAATTGTGTATATATGTATTACACACAATATAGCATCACGACTTTACCCTCTGAAAGGGCACGCAGATGTGTTCAGCCTACATCTATAATGAGATAGTGACAGCGATCATTAATACATATTGAATGTGTATCAAACATGTAAAAATAAAAGGTTTTTAAATAAATCTCACGTGGTGATGTTGTAGCGGAGATCTGAAATATATCATGTATATGGTTTTGTGCAACTGGAAAACTGACCAAATTCGAAACAATTTTTGATCTGACAATGATTGGGCACCGGAATACCGGCATAGAATATAACACTCAGTTCTATTTTCCAATAAGTTCACTTTGTAGAAAGTCTTTTTTGCGCTCTTCACAAAGTTTACTTTTAAATCGCTCTAGAAATAGATTTCCTATTTTTTAAAGATATGCTGGCCATTGACTTGAATTACCCAGTACATACATATCAATGGGCGGTGCTCTTTTTCTTCTTTTGTTTTATTTGAACGGCAGTGCTAACATGAGCTGTGAATTTAATAAGACTACCCGTATACCTACAAATAAAATTACTTATCGAACTGCTGATTCAGTAAAAACGGAGAAATAAACAAAATTTTAACAAAAAATTGTCTTTAAACTAAATATTCTAAAAAAAGAATGCACTAAAAGTAAAAAAAAAAATTATGTATTCTTCTTTCTACATACGATAGAGGTAGAGCAGTCGGTGTCAGCCAACGTAGCTTAAAAATTACAAATTAATAAGTACAAAAATTTGCACACATAAACACAACACACACAACACAAATAATATTTTTTTATAAATACTACACTACTACTAAAGTAGCCTAACCATGAAAATATGTTGACTTGAATGGAGGACTTATATGTTTTTAATCCGGTGTCAATGACGCTGGTTCATATTTTAAACGATTATACAATGAAGGACTCATAAACTGCATCAAAGTAAAAAACGACTTTAAAATAAATATTTTATCCAAGTATGCAAACTCTCTACACAGATTTAAATTGAAACGTCTAGATTGGTTCGTTATCTTTAAAACAGGGTAGGGTCATATCCTTAAGTTTAAGTTTGTGTACTGGAAAGGACCTTAAAACTTTTTTGAAGAAGAACAGAAATTTAAAGATTCTAATTGAAAAATTGATTGGTTTAATTAATAAGTTGGTTTTAACAATAGACACAATCTTTATACAAGGGTTTTTTTATGTTCTAATTAGGTAGTATTACCTCCACGTGCCCTTATTATGGATTTAATCGGTTCCGCATAGATTTGATTAGGGTTATTGATTGATTAAGGTGAAAGTGCTGTTCTTAGTTGTGCCACTGTCGTAGGTACAGGATTTCTCGCATATACAGCTCTTTTTAAATTGTCCCAAAGATGCTCAATGGGATTAAGATCCGGGCTGCGTGCTGGCCAATTCATTGTACGTATCCCAACCTCTTCGCAATTTTGTCGAACTTGTGCAGCAGCGTGCGGCCGGGCATTATCCTGGATTAAAGTAAAATTTTCTCCTATAAATCCCACGTAAGGCACCACGTGATCTTCTAAGATCTCTGTTAAGTAGCGATGTGCAGTCAAACCCCCTGTACTAGCGTTTTGACGGACCATGTTTATGAACACAAGTTCTGTTCGCCCGTTCATCGAAATGCCACCCCAGACCATGCACGAACTGCCTCCAAAAGGAACACGCTCCTCAATGCAACTTTGAGCATATCGCTCCCCACGTTGACGATAGACTCTTCTGCGACCATCTGCACCATATAAACATGTCCTACACTCGTCTGTGAACAATACGGAGGCCCATTGCTCATCTGTCCAATTTAGGTGATCACGCGCAAATCTTAAGCGCGCTTGTCTGTGAGCTACAGACAACTTTGGACCATTTGCTGGCCTAAAAGGGGTGATATCCGCTTCCATTAACAACTATCTATAATATGTATGTATTTACAAAAAAAGTATATAAGTAATTATATGAGTTGTCTAGTACCCATAATACAAGCTCTGCTTAGTTTGGACTAGATGGCGTTGTGTGCTAGATGTCTGAAATATTTATTTATTTATTTATTTATTAACCCTCTTCTTATGATGTTAACTGACGTGAGGAAACGATTTCACAGGGAAGTTGTAACAATAAATCGGTCATCACGACGTGGTTGCTCGAGTTCTGTCTGTACCACGTCTCCTTTTGTAAGAACCTGTCTCCACAAACCTTTTGTATTTTATAGAAACCGTAGACTGGTTTAAATTTAAATATCTACCAACCGTTCGTTGATCCAAGCCCTCTCGCACCAATGCTACAATTTGAGCAGCTTGTGCGGACGAAGTATCCATATTATGGTTCAGAAACTCTCGATGAGTTAAAAAGTTAACCCAAACATTCTGCTGCTAACAATAATTCAATTGTCAAAAGAATAAAAAATCAATAAGAATCAATTTTAAAAAATTTGCTATAAATAACACGCAAATCTGATACTACGAGTAAGTTTTCTTTTCCCGGCTATATTCATTTGTTTTACTGCAGTTCTATTTTTAAATATTGCTTTTTTTAAGATTAACGGCCAGTCTTTCCATATTTATATAATTAAATCTAAAAAGTTTGCATACTTGTTAAAAAAATCATTTCAAAGCAATCCTGAGGTTTGATGCAGTCCCTGAGTCCGTCAGTGTATTATTTTGCGTCAGTCGTATGAAGATTCGGTGTCTGTCCGCCTAGCTGGTAGACTCGGTGTGACACTACTCATAAATATTTATTTTACACATTAAGTTATTTTTTTTTATTACACTGACAGAAACACTTGGATAACCTCAACTTATAATTGATTTCTTATGAATACATAACAGTTTATTGTTTGTGTCTCACATAACTATAAAATTGCACAAAAAATTGGTATCTGTTTCTTTTGTGCAATTTTATAGTATGGGCCCTTAAGGCCTGAAAAAAGAAGACCCTTAAGGGTCCACTCACACAGACTGGATCGGAGTCATCAACTATTTCACATAGACCGGCTGTGGAAGAAAATTGGAGCCGCGGCTGCGCGAGCGAGAAAGAGCACGCAATCCGCGCCGGTCGGCTCCTCTTAACTTAACGTTAATCCCGTTAACTTTACGCATAGCGCATAATCGAATGTTATTATGTTTTTTTTTATAAAAAGTGTCGGTGCGGATCGATAAGGCACAGTTGGTGGATAAGAACGATGAAGACTGTCGTGATCTCCTTGGGACTTGTTGCCCTTTCGTTGGGTATAGCCGTCCCAAATCAAAATGATAAATTGAAAGCTGGTGAGCAACAAAAAATTTTACTTATTAAATATACTTAACTTGTTTTAATTTTATCTAGTCACTACTCCATTGATATTCAACATCATGTTATAGAAAACTCTATAAACTGTAATTTTCTAAAATAGTATAAAATAAAACAATGAATAACTAGAAACTTTCGGTAAATGTGTAGTTGAGGGGCCTCGCCAATTAAAATGTGGACAGACACTATAGCGAATAAGACATTTTACTTATTCATAACTTGCGGTAATACGATGAATTTCATATCCTATCCGCTTTATATCCCCATTGCTCATCGGTACCGTGTCTGAAAACATCATATTCCCAAATATAGTTAACGTATTGAAAGCAGCATTAAAAACTAGCCAAAACACTTTTTGCAAAGTAAAAATATTTAGTCGAATATAAATACATGTAAAGAGAAGGCGGGAATAACTATGATTACTAGAATTAAAATAGTATCTACTCTATAACCTTTTAAGAGTTGTAGCTGCGAAGTGTTTTATTTTTTATATCTACTATTTAACGAAGATAACTATTTGGTGAAAGTATTAAGATTTTATTTCTTGTGATTACTCGGACTCTTAAAATTACTTTGAAAGACATATGAAAGACATACACTTTTATATATATAAGCCTGTCTAGGTGACTCTTCTTTGCCAGATGAAAAGCATGACCAGAATTAAAAAATGGTGCTCACCATGCTCATTGCAAATGCAGACAATGTAACAATGCAGCGTGGTGGCTAATACTATGGCTGCCCATAGAAATGCTTCTGAATCATTGTGGCTATGGTCTCGCACTCACCAACTAAATACGACGGCATGAATGCTGCCATTTTAGGTTGGTCTTCTGTAAGAGGATAGTATGCCCCGGTCGAGTCAGGCCGTTATTGCTGAAATCAGCGTGGCTCTAATACTTTGTGGTCAATACAAAAATACAATACATAGAACACTTTTCGTAGGATTGGTCGCATTTATTACTCGGTGATGTACTCTGAAATTTGACTCAATTGTGCGCCAAATCTTGATTGTAAATTTATGGATTTAGTGTAACGTCTGTCATGGCCTTTTTGAAATTTACCATATCATGAGAAACTTTAATACTTTTTTTAAGTCTTTGACACTGATAAAAGCGGGAGCACTATCATGCCCACAAATAACATGATCATATTTAAGCATATTGAATTTTTATTTTTTATTTCTCACTGTGAACTTCGTATGCTTTATTAAATCGAATAGTTTTTATTTCATGTAGGCCCTTTAAAGCACTTCCAAAACGCTACATTAATTAATTACTCTAGTTGCTCGGTTCCAAAATGAATTTTTTTAGAGTAGAACTCACCAGACTCTAAACTTACTCTTTTAACAGTCAAAAAATATCGTGTTCTTGCTGAACATAATTAAGGATGTTCTAAACATAATACAATGTATACTCATACAATACAATAACTAATTTCAATTGGTTTTTTACTGTAATATATATTCGAAAATTAAAAAATTATAAAAGTACAAAAATCAAATATGACAAATTCAACAAAGAGTTGTGTTTGAGCAGAAATTAAATTATTTTGGCACTGTTCTCAAAATATGACAAAGATAATGAAAATAATTAGGAACAATTACTTAATAGACATTATAAATCTCATAATCACTCATAAAATATTTTCTGCGGTACAAGATCTGTCAGTTTTCTTTACAGACTATATATTTGTACTATGGGCCGTTATTTGGCAATAATAACAAGACTTCTAACGTAGTAAGACGTAAACGTAAGTATAACGTAATGTCATCAAACAATAATCATATCAAAGTCCTTTTTCATTAATTTTTTAAAAGTCCAAGGGAAAAAATATTAGTTGAGATATTTTTATAAATTATAAATACACTTAAAACGCTGACTATGAAGCATTTTAAGCTACGAAGAAGTACCTACTCAACTCACTCAACATAAGACAGTATAAATATAAATTGATAACACATAAAAGGGTGATAGCTCTATTAGTATAAAATAGCTATTGCGGCTATATAACGCACAGTTGTTAGATGCTGTGGAACGATGAAGACTGTCGTGTTTTTCGCGGGGCTTATCGCCCTTGCCTTAGGAGAGGTTGTCTCATACCATGATTATGAATTTAAGACTGGTAAGAAATTTTGTTAATTTTTGTTTATCATAACTTGATTTGTCACTCCGCAGATATTTAAACTTTGGCAAATCAAAATATTTATTAAAGCCCTATAGTTTGATAATCCCTTTTTGTGTACTCTATTGATTTATAGAACTAATTTGAATACGCGTACCTATGCTTATAAATTTTAAAGCTATTGATCCCAATGAAAATATTCAAGTAACTTAAATCAAAAAAAGTGTCTTTCAATAACTACAAATTAATTATAAATACTCATACCACATATAACTTAAATTATTCGGGCTTAAAAACATAAAGATATTTCATTCATAAAATAAGCATAACTAGTGATTTCTTAACTTGGTAAACGAGAAGGTGAATAAAAAAAAATTCGTTTGCAAATCAATACATCTATACCAATAAATAAAATTGGAGTGTCTGTTTGTAATATTAAAAGAACCGCTTTTTACTAAATGCATATGTATGTATACACGGTACATATACCAAAAATGTAGTTAAAAAATTTTTTGTCTGTCTGTCTGTTTGTTCCGGGTAATCTCTGGAACGGCTGGACGGATTTTGACGGGACTTTCACTGGCAGGTAGCTGATGATCCAGGGCGTAACTTAGGCTACTTTTTTTAGACTAACTTTGCCCCGCGGCGTTACTCGCGGCACAACAATAACCGCGGGTAACACCGCGGGGTTCAGCTAGTTATAGTATATGAAGTATAAGAAATGACATGTTTAAAGCTTAGATAATGTGTATGTCTAGATAGGCAGTCAAAGTTGTAAAAACCAAGGAAAAAAATTCAGTTGACTTTTTTTATTTAAGTGTATTCCAAAATATTTTTAATCATCACCTTTAACAGTCCACTGCTAATGATAATAAATAATAGAAAAACAAGAGATATTTTATGACGCATCACATTTTGTTTTCCTAGCATATTTTTGTAGATATAAAATTTTATCAAAACTAGTATAATGTTTCCCCATTTCCACAAAAAAAAAAACAACAACTTATATCATTTATGCACTTACAATATAAGGCGAGTGTCAGACGTAGCTATCGCACACACAAATATCGAGAAGTTGTGTCGTATATTTTTGTTCTTTTGTATCGCGATGGTTTATCTAGACATATTAATAATCAAAGGTTTAAAGATTATACATATCTAAACGATGTTTAACATCATCATCATATCAGACGAAACAAGTCAAATGCTGGACATAGGTCCCACCCTCATCTAAGTACCTCCCGCAACTATTAAGAAATGTAAGAAAAAAAGTATTCTACTACTTATACAATTAATACCTATTAATACTACTAATTGAGGTATATATCTTATTTAGTAAAACATTTACTCACAACTCTGCCAGTGAGTTCTTCGGTTATAACAATAAAGAGTAGCCCATATTCTTCGTCAAGAACAAAAGTATTTACATGGCAAATTTAATTGAAATTGGTGAAGTGGTTTAGCCCATAAAGCATAACAGACATACAAATGAAGTTACTATCGACTTTATAATATTAGTATGGTTTAACTAAATGTATGTATATGTTTTGTATACAGTTGATGCGGACTTTGTTATTAAACAAAAGAAAGTGCTCTTTCTATTTAAGAGTGTAGAAGAAAACGATAATTCGGCAGACTGTCACAAAGCTGGTTTGAACTATGACATTGAAGCGAACATCGACAATTATACTGTGAGTAATGAACATATATCTTACAACTGATCCGGCGATCTTCTTTCCGCCATATTTACATATTTATCTCAGCTTCCAACAGACAGTGTTACCGTTATCTTTAAATTTTTCTTATTCATAAACCTTCTCCTAATAGTAACGAATACATAAAAAAGAATTATTTTATTTGGTGCAGCCGATCGCAAGTTATGCACGTTCATACATTTCAACGGTTCATACATATATATAGATTAAGAAGATCTATTATTTTTTGGGCTTTTTTGAAAACAGATCTTCCAATTTTGTTGCAGAACCAGAAAGCAGTTCAGGACTTTTTGACATTGTACAGAACTGGTTTCATGCCCAAGTATCATGTTTTTTCAATATTTTATGAAAGGATGAGGGATGAAGCTATCGCTCTTTTCCACGTTATGTATTACGCAACGGACTTCGAAACCTTCTACAAAACTGCAGCTTGGGCTAAAGTACATCTTAACAGAGAACAGTTCCTGTACGCATTCTATATTGCTGTACTTCAAAGAGATGATACCCAAGGAATTGTGTTGCCTGCACCTTATGAACTCTACCCTCAGTACTTCTTCAACATGGACGTTTTCTACAAAATGTACGCAAAACACTTCCACAACGTTGAAAAGTCCGATACCGATTACGGCATAGTAAAAGAACAAGATAACTATGTATTCTACGCTAATTACTCGAGCTCGCTAACGTATCCCAACATAGAACAAAAGTTGGCGTACTTCACTGAGGATATTGGTTTGAACGCTTACTATTACTATTTCCACACTCACCTACCGTTCTGGTGGAACTCTAAAAAATTCGGTGAATTCAAAGAACGTCGTGGCGAGATCTACTTCCACTTCTATGTGCAACTGTTAGCACGTTACGACATGGAGCGTGTCACTAATAGGATTTGTGATACTTTCAAGTTCTCTTGGTCTTTGCCATTTAAAACTGGGTACTACCCACAATTAAGCACCGGTTTCCATACATTCGCTCAAAGGAGTAACGACTATAACATTCATACTGAAAAAAACTACGAAGCCATCCGTTTCTTGGATGCATATGAGAACAATTTCTTCCAGTACCTGCAACAAGGTCATTTTAAGACTGTACGTATTTTTAATGTGCTAGTAAATGTGTTAATTTTTTTAAGATAAAATATTATTAAATTATTTTTCTTTTCAGTTTAATAGTGTAGTGGACTTCACCAGCCCAACAGCAATCAACTTTGTCGGTAACTACTGGCAGACCAACGCCAACTTGTACTCTGAGGAGCACATTAAAAATTATCAACACTCATACGTAATTACCGCCCGTCATGTACTTAGTGGAAGTCCTAAGTCTTCCGATAAGTAAGTTCATGTCGATTTAATTAAAAATAATTTAATCGGCTTAATAAAATGTAAAATAATAACGAGACTTATTAAGATAATATGAAAAAATTATACATAAGAATCATCGAAATCGGTTAGCTTGATATTGAGTTATTCGTCAATTTGTCGCGCACAAACTTAAAGCAAATTAAAGACTTAAATGATGTTTTTCCATGAATAACATTGTCAGAAATGGATCAAATTAAAATGGGACCATACGGAAGGTACCAGCTATCAAATAAAAAAAGAACCTCAAAATCGGTTCACCCATTCAAAAATTCTGAGATAACCAATATAAAAAAATACTGGCGAATTGAATATCTCCTTCTTATTTGAAGTCGGTTATAAAATTAGAAGGAAATCTCAGTAAAACGTTGAAATGTATGATTTTACTACCATTTGATTTAGGCATACAAGTAATCTAATGCACAAAGGCATTAGATTACTTGCATGCCTAAGATACTTTTGAAATTCTTATTAGAAATAAAGTATATGTTAAATATCTGTTTTTAAAAAGAATAGAATTGAAACAAGAAAGATACCTAAGTATTTCAAAAGGTATGAGTTGAATAAAATTGTGAGGTGTTACAAAAAATATTTTTATTTTACAGGTATACATTCATGCCAAGTGCTCTAGATTTCTATCAAACTTCTCTGCGTGACCCGGCCTTCTATCAACTGTATCAGAGAATTGTTGATTATGTCATTCGTTATAAGCACCACCTACACCCTTATAGTCATGATGACCTTCATTTCGTTGGTGTTAAGATTAAGGACGTCAAAGTTGACAAACTAGTTACATATTTCGACTACTTTGACTTCAATATTACGAACAGTATGATGTACACTGCCCAACAACTGGAACAATACAAGTACAACTTCTTAATCCGTCAGCCTCGTCTAAACCACAAACCTTTCTCTATTAATATCGAACTAAAGTCTGATATGTCTTATGATGCCGTCTTTAAGATTTTCATTGGACCAAAGTACAATAGACAAGGTTATCCAGTAAATGTTGAGGCAGATTGGATGAAGTTCTATGAATTGGACCGGTTTGTGCATAAACTTATTCCTGGAGAAAACAAAGTGGAACGGAAATCCAGCGAGTTCATTTTCTTCAAGGATGATAGCCTTCCTGCATCTGAGATCTATAAGAACCTAGAAGAAGGAAAAGTTCCTTACGACATGTCTGTTGCTCCTGACAACTTGCCTAGAAGGTTAATGTTACCTAGGGGGGCTCGGGGTGGACATCCATTCCAATTGTTTGTGTTCGTGTATCCATATAACGGAGTAAGAAAGGACACAGAAATGTTCAAGAATTACGTTATCGATGACAAAGCCTTGGGATATCCTTTTGACCGTCCAGCCAACGAAGCTTCCTTTAAACAACCCAACATGTTCTTCGAGGATGTAGACATCTATCATGAGGGTGAGGTTTTCCCTTATGAGCTTAATACTCCAGCTTATTTCAGCCGGAAACATGTTTAAATACAATAATGTTATTGTTGTAATGGATTGACAGAGAAAGAAAATATTTTGTCAATAAATGATAAATTTTTATTTTTTTTGTTTTAATTGTATAGGTATATTTCATTTTAGCCCGATTTCTGGAGATAAATGTCTTGAAATCAGCCTGATAAAAAAGAACAGTTTATAGCTTGATTAAAAAATTTGTGACTGGTACGGATTCGAAATAATTCTTGCTTTAACTTATTTTCATAAAGATAATTCATGCACTAGGAAGATAACCTGTGTCACAGAGAATTTAGAAAAAATGTGACAGTGTTCTTTATCCGTTCTTCGTCAGTTTAAGTGTATTTTATAAATTTTCTGAGCTGAATTTTCACTTTCTTTAGAATCAAAGAAAGTGTCCTTTCATTCAACAACCCTGCGCCCTAAGAAGCAGCAGGGTGAAAGCAGCGCTTAAAATACTACGCCATCATTTGTACAGTCGAAAATATGTAAATTTTAGGGTCCTTATGGATTCGTCATGTTTGTCTGTCTGTCTGTTCGTCTGTCTATCTGTCCGTATATCACAGCTACTTTTTTCTGAAACTATAAGAACTATACTGTTGAAACTTGGTAAGTAGATGTATTCTGTGAATCGCATTAAGATTTTCACACAAAAATAGAAAAAAGACAATAAATTTATTTTGGGGGTTTTAGTATTTAGTAAGTACTTTTTTTAATACGTCATAAATCGTAAACCGCAATCTATATTGCATTCAATCAACACAAATATTAAAAAAAATATTATGTTACTTGCTGCTACGGAATCCTTCATGGGCGAGTCCGACACGCACATGGCCCCGCTTTTTTTCTCTTTTAAATATCATATCAAGTAAAAGTACAAGAGGTATTAAGGCATAGGTATTGAGGATAAGGGAAGTAAAAAAAGAAAGGAAAAAATTAAAAAGAAGGTGAAAGTGCCTACCGTGCAAGCGTTGAAGCCTTTAGCACCCCTTACTAAGCAAACATCGGGATTAGAGGTCCAGCCAAAACTAAAGGTAAGGCAGGAGGAGGCTACTTGGGCCCGAGTCGTTGGAAGAAGAGCCAAGGGTGCACTTGCTAGACAAGCTGCAGTGGCAACTCCTTTCTTTTTTTTTTCAACCTGTGGAAACCCCCTCGGGCCGTCACCCCGCCGGGTTTTGCGGCGGGGTGGTGTGTCGGAATCGAACCGACTAAAACCACACGGTGTGCCACTCTGCGCCTGGGAAGGGAGAGATCTGGGAACCGCTGTTGTTATGACCTCCGGACCTCAGTGGCAACTCCTACCCCAACGGTGAAGAGGCCACTGTTACCGTGATCACCTACAAATGCAGTGTGGTACAAGTGCAATGTCCATGTGATGATGATGTCATCATATTTTTAGACTAGCCGACCCACGCAACCTCGTATGCGTCTCCTATTGCCCGTAGCGTGATAATTTTGCCCCCGTTTTTATAACATTCTTCATTGTTGCTCCGCTCCTGTAGGTCTTAGCGTGATGATATATAGCCTAAAGCCTTCCTCGATAACACTTCATCTGCAGCCGCTCCTGCTTTTCTAAAGCATGATATTATTATGGAATATCTATTAACAATAAATTTATGTTCATCTTGTTTCTTTAACAATCATTGTACTATATTTTTTCCATCTTCATCCGATAACAGGATTATTCTTCCATATCCGCTATTTGCAGCTTTTGTTGCAGCTTGAGGTTCTGTATTTTTTTTAAAGATGCTACTGGTCTCTGTCAATATATCGGCAGGTATAGTATTTATTTCTTTATATTTGATATGATTGATATATATATATATTTGATCGAAGCCTGAATGTCTTTGGAAAATGAATGACAGGGCTTTGTTCTTTTTTTAAGTGTAACAGTTACCACTGTTGCTAATTATCACAATTGTATCAGCAATTTCGAAACACAATGTGTGGCAGAGTGAAAAAAAAACAAATTCCCTATTAATAAGTTAATATTCTAGACATATTAAATAAAATATACGTTAATAATTAAAACATTTTATTGAATACTATCTCTCTCGTTTTCTGATCACCATCATCATGAAAATATTACAAATAAAAATAACTGTAACAATTGTCATACATATTTTACAACTTCTAGTGGGTGAAATAAACTGGAGTGTTAAGCTGATATGGGAATACGGCACCATTATGGTAGATTTCTACATCTTCAAAGAACATGTTAGGTTGTTTAAAGGAAGCAGCGTTGACCGGTCGATCAAAAGGATAGCCGAACGGTTTGCCATCCATGACGTAGTTCTTGAACATTTCTTTTTCCTTTTTGACTCCGTTATATGGGTACGCGAAAACGAACAACTGGAATGGATGTCCACCAGGAGCTCCCCTAGGTAACATCAGCCTTCTGGGCATGTTATCGGGAACAACAGACATATCATACGGAACCTTTCCCTCTTCTAAGTACTTGTAGATCTCAGATACTGGAAGGCTGTCATCCTTGAAAAAAATGAACTCGCTGGATTTGCGTTCCACTTTGTTTACTCCGGGATTAAGTTTATGTATAAACCAGTCCAATTCATAGAACTTCATCCAATCTGCCTCAAGGTTTACTGGGTAGCCTTGTCTATTGTACTTTGGACCAATGAAAATCTTAAAAACGGCATCACAAGCTACTTCAGAGTTAAGTTCGATGTTAACAGAGAAAGGTTCGTGGTTGAGACGAGGTTGGCGGATTAAGAAGCTATGCTTGAATTGTTCTACTTGCTTGGCAGTGTACATCATACTGTTTGTAACGTTGAAGTCAAAGTAGTCGAAATAGGTGACTAGTTTATCAACTTTGACATCATTGATCTTAACACCAGCAAAATATAAGTCATTATGATCGTAAGGACTTAGATACTGCTTGTAATGAATGAAGTGGTTGATAATTCTCTGATATAATTGGTAGAATGCTGGGTCGCGAAGAGAAGTCTGATAGAAATCTAGAGCACTTGGAAGGAATGTGTACCTGTAAAATAAAATAAAAAGTATTACGAAGCAGTTTTTGTCAAAAATAATAATGGAAAATTTATAATAATAACTTTTTGAATATAGTTGTACAGCTAGTATAGTGTTTCATAACCTTAGGTACTGCTACTTCGTTGTTTAGGAGTTTTGTTTACTAATTATCAGATCGGCTAACCCAAAACTCTTAACTTCCTTCTATTATCGTTTACGCATATAAGAAAAAACATTTACAAACAAGACGTTTCCGATATTTATTTGGATATTCGTAGATCATAGAAATTATCAATTGAAATTTACACAAATATTTACATACACTCGTATGTGTATTTAGTCATGTGTGTGTTTGTTACTCTTTCACGCAAAAACTACCAAATGGATTTGGATGAAACTTTACAGTAATATAGCTTATATATCAGAATAACACATAGACTATTTTTTGCCGCCATAATCGATACAGACACGGGCGGAGCTGCGTGTAATAGCTAGTTATTAACTAAAGTCAACTTTTTTGAATACTGCATGTATTTTTATTTTCAATAGTGGATTATTAAAAGCTATTCATGATTAAAATTTAATCCTACACCAGGAATTTTAACCATTAATTTTATAGATTTACCAAATATTAGTCATGGGATAAATATTTGATCTAGTTACATTTTGTTTATATTACTGAATTATTGTTTACTTGATAAACTTACTTGTCCAAAGGTTTGGGACTTCCACTAAGTACATGACGGGCGGTAATTTCGTAAGAGTGTTGATAACTTTCGATTTGTTCCTCGGAGTACAAATCAGCGTTGGTCTGCCAGTAGTTACCGACAAAGTTTATTGCCTTCGGGCTGGTAAAGTCAACTTCTTTATCAAACTGAAAAGTAAATAGTTTTTTCTTTTAAATTTCCATTTAAAGAACATATTATTATTTTTTATATCAAGAATACATACAGCTTTGAAGTGGCCCTGTTGCAGATACTGTAAGAAATTCTTTTCATAGGCATCCAAGAAACGGATGGCCCCGTAGTTCTTATCAGTGTGAATATCATAGTAGTTGTTTCTTTGAGCAAATGGATGGAAACCGGTACTTAATTGTGGATAATAACCAGACTTGAATGGCAAATACCAAGAGAACTCGAAAGTATCACAAAGCCCATTAGTGACACGCTCCATGTCGTAACGTGCTAACAGTTGAACATAGAAGTGGAAGTAGATCTCGCCACGACGTTCTTTCAGTTCTTCGAATTTTTTAGAGTTCCACCAGAACGGTAGGTGAGTGTGGAAATAGTAATAGTAAGCGTTCAAACCAATATCCTCAGTGAAGTAAGCCAACTTTTGTTCTATGTTGGGATACGTTAGCGTGCTCGAGTAATTAGCGTAGAATACATAGTTATCTTGTTCTTTTACTATGCCGTAATCGGTATCGGACTTTACAACGTTGTGGAAGTGTTTTGCGTACATTTTGTAGAAAACGTCCATGTTGAAGAAGTACTGAGGGTAGAGTTCATAAGGTGCAGGCAACACAATTCCTTGGGTATCGTCTCTTTGAAGTACAGCAATGTAGTATGAGTATTGGAATTGTCCTCTGTTGAGATGTACTTTAGCCCAAGCTGCAGTTTTGTAGAAAGTTTCGAAGTCCTTTGCGTAGTACATAACGTGGAAAAGAGCGATAGCTTCATCCCTCATTCTTTCATAAAATATTGAAAAAACATGATACTTAGGTATAAAACCAGTTCTGTACAATGTCAAAAAGTCCTCAACTGCTTTCTGGTTCTGCAACAAAGTTGAAAGCTGTTTTTAATAAGGCCCAAAAAATAATAGATCTTAATAATCCATCTATATAAAAATGAATCGCCGAAATGTATGTACTCGCATAAATTCCGATCGGCTGCACCAAATTGAATAATCATTTTTTTATGTATTCGTTACAATTAGGACATGCTATCAACAAGCCCCAAAAAATAAAAGAGGTTCATATTAAAATATAAATGGTAACTACTCACATTATAGTTGTCGATGTTCGCTTCAATGTCATAGTTCAAACCAGTCTTGTGACAGTCTGCCGAATTGTCGTTTTCTTCTACACTCTCAAATAGAAAGAGCACTTTTCTTTGTTTAACAACAAAATCTGCATCAACTGTTAACAAAACAGAAAGTATTAAAACTTTTCAGAAGTACATTTAAACCATACTAATATTGTAAATTCGATAGTAGCTCCATCTGTCTGTCGGTTATGCTCCTAGGGCTAAACTGCTGCACCTTTTTCAATGAAATTTGGCATATAAATACTTTATTCTTGAGGAAAAATATAGGGTGCTCTTTTTCGCGATAACCAATATACACACGGGCGGAGTTGTAAGCAAATGATATAATAAATTAGATATGTACTAGAACTTCTTTAGAAGATTTTTTTCTTACATTAGTTAAAAGTCGTGGGTGGCCTTTAGATGAGGAGCGGTTATTGTGGAGTCTTGGGGGAGAGCTTTTTTTAGCAAGGACGTGTTCCGACTGATATGATGATAATGTTAAAATATAATCGTTTAGACTGGTGAACGTTAAATAGGACACATCTTATTTACTTCCCATCCTATACTTTACAATCAAGATTTTTTTACTCCAGGGTGTAAAGGATGTTCCAGGGATTTCCTTTCGAGGGTGCACCTGGCTCCCCGGCTTCTAGTACCCGAGACGGTGTGCGGTTTTTAGTCGGTTCGAGTCCGACATAACCACCAGCCAGTGGTATCCGAGGGGATTTCCGCACAAAAAAAAAAAAAAAAAAGGGTGTAAAGGATGCACTCCTACTCTCTTCAAACTCTCATCAACCGAGTTAAGAAATCATCAAGTATTCTAGATGGTTGGTTGGAAATGTTTTTTATTTTTAAGCCCAAATATATTTTAAGTTATTTATGAGCTTCACTTCACCTTAATCAAGCGAACTGTGAGTATTATAAGACACTGTTTATGATTTCAGTTCAATAAGGCGTCTAGTAATATCTAGAGCTTTTTGGGTTCATATGCGTATTCAAACTACGCTAAACCGAAACATAGAAATATAAATCTATATGTATAAAAATTAATCGTCGAAATGTATGTAGGCGCATAACTTCCGATCGACTGCACCAAATTAAGTAATTATTTTTTATGTGTTCGTTATTGTTAGGACGAGGTTTATATACAAGAAAAATTTAAATAAAAAGGGGAAAAGTATTTTTTGTTGTCCGCGACTATACAATGCTCGTGGAAAGTTGAGATAGATGTGTAAATATGGCGGTACGAAGTTCACCGGGTCAGCTATATTTTGATTTGTCAAATTTAAAAATTTGGAGAGTGACTAATAAGTGACGTATGATAAACGAAAACAAACAAAATATCTTACCATTTTTAAATTCATAATCATGGTGAGGGACAGCCTCGCCTAAGGCAAGGGCGATAAGCCCCGTGAAGAACACGACAGTCTTCATCGTTCCACGGCCTTTAACAACTGTGCGTTTTAAAAGTCGCACTAGATATTTTATACTAAGTGAAGCTATCGTACTTTTCACGTGTTATCAATTTATATTGATATTATCTAATTAGAGCTTAATAGGTTAAATTTAATGAACGTTAAAAATTTGGGAATTTAGTAAAATATTTCATAGTCAGCGGGTACGGTAACACCGCAGGGCTCAGCAAATATTATTGTCGGTGATATTAGCAGCCAATTAAATACAAAAACAATCCCTACCATGAGATACGCAAGGCGGTATAAAAGTTCCATAGAAACCTACGATTGTCCTTCGACTGTAGACATAGTCACTAACCACTCAATTGAAATTGAGAAAGTAAAATTTCTCAATTTCAGAACTAAGTCGGCTTGTTATGTATATGCAATTTCATGCAAATACACTACTTTCTGGAACTCCGAAAGCGTCGGGATATTACTGATATACTTTTACTTGCTCGAATAATGACTTCTTCCATCGCATTTTCTGAGTTACTCAACAAAGTATACATCTACGTTTCAGTGCATTCATTGCGCCATGCTCCATTTTTCTCAACACCAATGTTGCTACTAGATATCGTCAAATAAGCTTTTTATCGTTCTTTTCATATTTATAATAAATACGCAAGCATGACCTTGATAATTTTGCAATGAGTTCATTAACTATAAGTTAATAATACAAGCTCTGCTTAGTTTGGGACTAGATGGCGTTGTGTTAGACGTACCAAATATTTATTATTTTATTTATATGAAGCAGACTGAAATCGATGTCTTTTAAAAATTATAATTTTTAATTGAAACCTTTTTGAATTTGAAATTGAATTATTCAAAAATATTTAATATTACAAATTTTTGTTCAAGGGTTTTCTTTTCTAAATATTTAGTTTATATTTGTGGAGACTTGTACATGGCGTATTGTTGCTATTTCTATAACCTATTTCAAGTGTATTGCTGTAAGTTTCCCTAATATTATTAAATAAATAAATCACGATGTACCTACAGCCACTGTGAAGAAGTCGCAAACAATATTACGATCATTCACCCCACCGCGATGTGACCTTAGCTGACAACATAACATTATTGTTGTCAACCATAGCGATAAGTTATCAAACGAAATTCGCGAAATGTCCGAACAAAGGCAATCATATGATACTAGCTGACCCACGTAACTTCTTCTGTGTCTCTTTTCAATCATGCTCAGCTCGTATTTGTCTAAGCGTGATGTTAACTATCCTATCTCAGGCACGGTAGCAAAACATTAATTGTGAAAATTGGTTGGATAATTTGGAAGTTCATCGTGAGCAAAAACGTGAGACGAGAATTAGCACCACGGGCAACCCCACTAGGCCGCTAGTCTAAAAATACTAGCCCAAGTTACTCCTTATATCATCAGCTATCTGCCAGTAAAAATAGCGTCAAAATCGGTTTTGCCGTTCCAGGGATTAACCGGAACAAATAGACAGACAATCATTGAAAAATGTTTTTTAATGTGAGTATTGTATATACTTTCAGATGCATTAAGTGAAAAGCTGTTAATTTGAAATTACAATTTATTTATTCATCTAAATAAATAAAATTGAAGTGTTTGTAATTGAAACTATCTATACATCTGTATAGATTATCAAAAAACCTTGTCAGTAGGCAGCAATTTAATATTTGTTTCTTAAATGAGTGCGAGAAAATGTGCATTTAGGACTGGCATTTATATATGCTGCTACTACCTGACTTCAATGTAAGGGGTTTCTTTTAAATCTGCCTCTAAAAGTCTAACGCCATCTCACGGCCGCCGTGACACTCTAGCAACTTCGGACCAAAATGGCGCGGACACGTCAGCTGTTAGGTGATAATTTCATCAATAGATTTAACTTAACAGGGCTCTGTTTATTATGCTTGGTTCATAAATCGTACTGCGGCTACCAATGAGAACTAAAAACAATTACATACTAGGTAAATTATGAATTCCTTTTAGAATTTATTTAAAACAAGTACAATTTTAAGAAAAATAATACCGACTTCAAGGTTCGACTTAATTTCTTTTGGATGCCATCATCAGATATTAATGTCCTTACCATGGTACCACCGTTGGGACATCTCCTTTCCATTAAAAAAGAATCATCAGAATCGGTTCATAAACGACGAAGTTATCCGCGTACAAACATAAAAAAACAATTTATATATATACGATCGAATTGAGATACTTCCTCCTTTTTTTTAAGTCAGTTAAAACAAAAATTTATATACGGTCGAATTGAGAAACCTTCTCCTTTTTTTAAATCGGTTAAAAATAATCCTTGATATTTGATTTCATTCTGTTCAAAGGAAAAAATATATAAATATTAGGGATTTTAATTTTAACTGCTGACTTTTTAGTGAATTCACATAAAAAATGCAGCATTTACATTTTTATTAAGTTTATGCAATAAATTAAGCAAATTGCAAAAAAGAATGCTTTCAGACGGATAAATTAGACGACATCGTCAAACGAGAATAGTATTGGCCTAGTAGTTTAAGCGATTGCCACACCGCTTTCGACTGCGCCAAGTGTTGTGGCTTCAAATCCCACATGGTACAACACTTTGTGTGATCAACAAATTGCTGTTCTTTGTGCCCGTTTCATGTGTGCTTTTAAAGCCCTCCGCGATACAAGATGTGTATTCCTAATGCGGGAGTTGTTTTATTAGTTAAAGAAAAATAAAAACATACAAGTATGCGTATAATCTCTTTCTGTCATGATTGAATCAAAATTTCAAGGAGAGACAACAGCAGTTGCATGTAAACATACACAAAAAAAATTGATGTACAAATAAAAAACACAGTCAAAAACGTCCATTTATAAAACTACAAACTTATACATACATGCTTTAACATAAATACTTATACATATAACATATTAAAAACCCCATATGACTATGTCTTTATACCGAATAACCGACATGATATATAATGAAATAATCGGATTTGCGTTCTACAGTTACGTGTACAGCTTTGGTATCAAATAGCACACTGGCACTCAGAACTCTTATCTTTGAATAACCTAAGATATTTCTTTGAGATATAAATGTCAGCCAACAGCAAGTTAGAAGATAACTTGAGTTTTTGACTAATGAATCTATTCATTATATAAACTGCAATGATATACTTTCATCCTTGAAATACACATTCAATTCAAGTTTATTTAATTTAAAAAATATTGCATTTTTCAATTGATTTCATCAAAGTGAAAAAAAAAGATATCGCTTATAATAAAAAAAATAACATTCAACTAATACAAATGAGATGAAAAGTATCCATTACTTGCTACATTATTTTGTTTATGGTGAACGACAATTTTATAAAACTTATAATTATTAGCTGTGATTTTATTATTTTCGGATGGTCTGTGAAAAGGAAAACCTAAAGGTTTGGTATCTAATTCATTATAAAGTTCACCATAAAAATTGGTTGGGGGAGTGAAATCGGTATCAAAGGCATCACCAGACGGAGTTATCATTACGAATAACGTAAGGTTTAATCCGTTTGCCAAACCTCTGGGTATCAATAGGTTTTCAGGAAACTTAAAGAGATTGTACTTATTAGTTCTATTTTCCTGTGATGAAGAACCCTCTAAATTGTAATACTCATCATTTGAAAATCTAGTCGAGATATCAGGTGACCAATTGATGAAATTCACTCCTTTTTGTAAATAGAATTCGAATGTATCTAATTCATAAAACTTTGAATGTTCCTCCCAACAGTTATCACACGGAGGTCCCAAAAATAATCGTACTATTACATTTTCCCTAACTTTTGATTCAACTGTAAAAGTCAAAGCAAACTGTGAGTGTTTAAGTCTCTTTTGTCGGGCAGTTATTGTTAAAGGTAGCTTCATATGTTCACTGATAGCTTTATTTATGTTCAATTGGTAGTAATCAAAATAAGTAGTTATCTTTGGAATGTTAGCATCAACGATAATGAAATCGTCAGTTTCGAAGTCAGCTAGATTATATGGTTTCAAAGTCTCTTTGTATTCTGTGAAATATTTCAGGACGTATTGCATAAGATACCAATATATTGGGTCTCTTAAAGATGTTTCAGGGTAATGTAGCAATGTTGGAGCTGGATTATATCTGTGAAAAATAGAAATTGAAAATTAACATCAAATAATATTTTTCCTTTAAAATATTTTATTGAAAGGGTCGACTTCTTATTTGATTTTAAATCAACGTAAAAAATATAAATAAACAATATATCCATATGAATAAAAATATTATCAATTTAAAATTCATTCTCGTATTATATTATACTCGATAAGTAAGAGATGGTATATTTATAAATATATAACATAGAAAAAAGAGGCGATCATACTTTGATAATTATAAAGGCTTTATTAACAAAAAACTTACTCATCATACGAGTTTCCATTTCCTCCATATCCAAAAACAGATCTTACAATTTTAGAAGTTCTCGTTGAATCATAATTTGCGCGTATCAATTTTACTAATAATTCTACATAATTATCTTCTGTCATGTTTATAGTCGTTGCATTATCCTGTAAAATATATAAATTGATATAATATTGTAACCATACTACATAGATTGATAATGAAGACAAAACTCATAGATTGATAGTGTATTATACGAACTTAAAAATATATGAGTAATGCGAACAGTAATTGCAATTAAATGAAGGAACTAAGTAGGTAAGTATTACTTAGATAGTTCCACTCATGAGATATTTCATTCTTAAGTAGTTGCATTCTGGTACGCAACGCTTCGGCAAACTTTACTTGTATTGTAGAAAATGAAGAACAAAACTAATAGGAAAAGTACATTAAAAAAAACGTGCAAAAATTTCAGCTCAATCCGTGCAGACCTTAAGTTTTTGAAGCACACAGAAATAACTAAACTAATATTTTTATCAATATAATATTACATTGAATTGATTTCAAGATGAAGTGTTTATTTTAGTATTGTCTTACCATAATAATCAAGGCTCTTGCCATACATTCTCTAATGGCAATGTCTATTGATTTAATTTTGGCTTTATCCTCATTCCAATCTCCTACGACGTTTGATCGTACTGGAAACGGTAGCCCGTTAGCGTGAATTAAGTATGGATTAAAACCTCTGTCATCGGTTTTATTAAGGGATGTGTTCTCTTGTTTGATGTGCTCCCTTTCAAGGAATAATCGTGCTAATAGCTGTTGATGAGTGTAGTAATAATGTTCATTGTGTCGTGGATGAATTTCATCTAATTCTTGGTTTGGGAGCCAGAATGGATGCATCAAATGCACACCATAATAGTAGCTGTTTAAGGATATGTCTTCTCTGAAATAATTTAACTCTTCATCTCCTCCATTGGCATCTAGATTCCAACCAGAATAATTTGAGTTAATAATAACAGTGTTATCTATTTTGTAAAACTGATTAACTCGTGATTCTTGTGTATTGTTTATGTTATAATTCATGAGATTACTAATTTTAACCGCCTTAAAAATGGTTTCGCCATTCACAAAGTAATTTGGTCTGGCAATAAAAGGTGGTACAAATACATTTTTTCCAGGATGTTTTTCACCATATAACATATTGAGGTCAAAAGCATATGCAACCAAATCAGGGTTTATGTCTTCAAAATCAAACAATTCCTTAGTATCAAAACCGGCGTTATTTATTGTTCTTATAAATTGAAATAAATTAATGGCTGCCTCTCTCATGTCATCGTCATATATGTTAAAGATGCGGCCAAATAAAGTCACGCCCTTTTTGAGGTATTCAATAAAGATTTTGTAGTTATCATTCATCTGAAATTATGAGGAAATAAATATTTGTTTTGTTTTGTTTGTACTTACTTGACCTGACACCATACTTCGGGAATAAACACTTGAGTAATATTAAATTAGAGCTACAATATTTCTTTTATGTTATTATTTCCTATAAGTTATTTTTGTTGTTCAATGTTGAACAATTAAAACCACAAAACAACTTGTTATATTTCTACATGAGCTACAGTTGTTTTTTTCCATTATACAAATTAATAAAAATAAAATAAAATTATACAAAAGAGAACAGGTTAAGGACATTTATTTCTAGTGAAGAATTTTTCTAACGATAATAATAATAATTTCTTAAACAAACACAAAGATACAGTTTAACAATTATGATTTAACAAAACTAAAGGTTATGCTAAATTTTGTGGGACATTTGTGTCCGAACTAGATAGAATTCTTTATCTGTATTTCGGAACTTGTAAACGAGTATTGTGATAACTCTAGAGTAAAATTGATTTGAAAAAAAACATTAGTCAAATAACATCAGTGATTTACTTTTAGACGTTCTTCCTTATATCGCCTATTATCTGCCAGTAAAAGTTCCGTCAAAATCGCTCAGCCATTTCAAATGTGCTAAACATTAGGAACATCTCGTTTAATCAAAATAGATAAAAAAATATCTGTATATACTATTGGCAAAAAATGGGAGGGACGCTATTAAACCAAAATTAAATATTATTATTTCTTTTACCTGTATAAGTGTTTCAATTTCTTTGGCTCTCTGTGCTTTCTGTGATGAACCTCCAAGCGACCCTGGGACGATGCCCATAAGATGTCGCTCATTATTGACCGTTAGCTCTGGAAAATTATTTTAGACAAATAGCTTTAAAAATTATCGAGCATTTATTATTCATAATTAGAGGGGTTAAGTGAGATAATATATTATTATGAGGTAGAACAATAATACGATATTAGCAAGCTATGATTCTTCTATTACCCCTCTTACCTATTAAATATATTGAGAAATAAAGATTCAACCACGAATTAACTACGAACCATATTTTTATTACCATATATCTATGTATTTACAAAAAAAACGGATGTTATTTATTTATATCACTTGTTCTAGTACGTATAACACAAGCTCTGCTTAGCTTGGGACTAGACGGGTTGTGTGTTAGATGTCCGAAATATTTATTTATTTATTTATATGAAGAATTTGTCTGATACTAAAAAAAACTCTAATCAGTATTCTTATTAAAAAAATAAAAATATGATGCTTGTTCACTCAGCCACAATATAATAATATATAATATTATTATATTATATATTATTTGAAAAAAAATTACAGACTAAAAATGGAAAAGAGAAACAATTGGTATTTGGAAAGCTCTAATGAAAATTAATGCTAAAATAGGCACTTCAATTGCCTTTGCATTGTCTAATTTTTCATAAAAAAATTATCTGATACTAGCTGTGCCCGCTACTTCGTATACGTGACATTTGGATTATTAAGTTTTTTTTATTATTTTTCAGCATCAAAACCTTCCCTGGACTACGACAAACAATTCAACACCAAAATCAGCTAAATCGGCCTAGTCGTTATCGAGTTTTAGCGAGACTAACGAACAGGAATTGATTTTTATATGTAAGAAGATTAGTTAAATGAAGAAGTAAAAATACAATCTAAATACATGGATAATTAAATCGCCACTTGCCGTTCCTACCGTGTTTCTATCACTCTAATTATTGTTTTTTTTTTTACTGAGTAATTTAACTCAGTAAAAAAAGGTATTTATTTTACTTAAAGGAAATTATTATTAAATCGTCATAATTTTACAAAATTATCTTTATTGTTACATCTACAAATTAAATTAATTAGACACATGCATAATATGACGTCAAGAATCATATGAGTATACTACAGAATAATACCTATATTTTCATTCATATATATATATATCATAAATAGAATATCAAGTAGAACCAGACACTATTTTGTTATCTCTATGTTATCCACTGAAGGCATACCTGCTTCATCGATGACACCGTGGAATTCATCCGTTGGTACTGATTGGGATATTCCTATCCAAACTATCCATATTATCACCGTGATTCTAAACATCACAATAGCTGTCACTGCAAGCAACTAGTGCCGGTAAATAGTTAGACATGGCTTTTATGCACAAGAGACCTCATAACGTATTTCTCCTGATCCAATTGAGATCCTGAGGGTCGGCTTAATGGACACAATTTTCATTGTACAGTCATGATCACAGTTTCTTTGGCAATTGTCACCTTGGTTAATTTGCATAAGTGGATAATTTATCAAAAATAAAATTTTATTTGAGTCACATACATCTATTTAAAATTTTAATTTGGAATCTTTTAAGAAAATGGAAGCCAAAAACATCTTAATCCGTTTTGTGGTGTTTGCCACATTTTTATTTATTAATTTGATGGAATTTATGGTCATAAGAAGAGGTATATATCCAGCAATGAACTGTTGAAGGCTGTTGATGATGATATGAGGCAAACCAGTAATCAGATCACCCAATGGCAAGGGATGACATAGTCACGAGGATTTTGCCGTTCTTGATGTTTTCTACACATTTTTTAGTATTTGATGTTCAGCAAATTTGAAATAGTAATAAATTTGTATTAAGGTTTTTCTGTATATGTTAGATTAAGGGTCAGTTTACAAATTGAAAATTTGATAATTTTCATACATGCATGATTACTTTTAATTTCAAGAACAATAGTAGTGGAAATTGAAGCCATTCTATTTCTATAATTCAATTGTTACAAGTTTCATCATAGTCATTTCATAAGCTCCAAGAAAAATGCAAGCATAGAAAGGAAAAATCACAACCAAAAAAACTACAAAAACTACTAACAGATTATCTGAATCGAATTCCATATTGACGGCAGAAATCTTAATATTTATATACCAAAACCTCGTTTTATAAGTATAAATTAACTTTTATTGGAAAATAGACAACTATCTGCTGGCGTGTTACGGGATAAATTTAGATCCAAGTCTCTCTGTATGTCTCTCTTAGAATCTTAGGATTTCTGGCCATATTTTGCATATAATTTGACTTGTTCAACGTTTGATGTATGGATCAGAAGATGGCTACATAATGACTCAACAATATTCATAAATCCTAAGGCAGCCATAAATTATTATTTGTGATGAAACAAAAAAGTAGTTGCATTGTTATTAAAAATGTTTTTATTAAAATTACCGTACCATAAAAAAATCTCATTAATTATTTTTCCATTTTTTATTTTATACCAAAATTTTAATGAAATGTACGTATGATAGGTGATACTATTGGAATGAAAATAAAAACATTTTTTTGGAATGATTAAAATACATTTTTATTTTTAATGATAATTTTTAAATTATTATTAATTCAAATTTAAGTATAAGTTCACATAATGCTAAAATAAAGAGGAAGTAATAGTAGATGTGTTAGTTATAGCTAATAAAACAGTTCAGCGTGCCAATTATCATTCAGAATCTCAGAGTCTGAGTATTTCGGTAAGTCAATAAATTTTGCGGTGTGGTCTATATTTATTACTAAATATTTCCTCACGTCCAAAGACAATTTTATGCCAGGAAATGTATACTGTTAATATCTATGAAGAACAATTTAGCATCCATTGCTATCTATATCTCACATAGTGATTTACGCATATAGTATTTCTGTTCTCAGCTGTACCGTATTCACAGGAAGCAAAATGCAATTGGTCAATTTTTCAATTGCGAGACATGGAACACGGCTAATTTTGGTCTAGAGGCAATTCTTCACTTTCAAACACAATTACCGTATTACTCAGAAATATGTGATATACACAAGATATTTATATATAAGCTTACATAACATAGACGGCGGACATATAAATCATAATAAATCACTAGGCACGATTTTGCTGTAATGTTTTCGTATCTTTGAGCAAAAAAACCATAACACTACTCAGAACAGTTCCGAATCCATTTGTACTAGTAAATTTCCAGAGGAAAAACTGGGTGAAGGGCAGCCAAGTGAAACTACAAAAAAGACTGTTGTGGTGTATATTGGATGTATAGAATATAGTGATAATATTTAAGATATTTTATATAAAACTGTCATGCGTTATAAATATTAGCATATTATTGTTGATGAATTTGTTACGTGTGAATTATTCCGGAAATAATTCATTGGAACAAACCCAAAGATTCTTGGCCTATATTTGTAAGCTTTTCTTGAAATTATAAATACCTATCTATAAGATAGAGAAATTCAACAACCATGCTAACACCGCAATTGGTTTTGTACTAGTGTCAAAGTCTTATCTTTAAAAACTAGAACATAGCATCTAAATTTAGTAATACTATAGTATAATTAAGTTTGACGTTCAGCTTAGTCTCCAGTCATCATTTCCATGAATTCTGTAACAAAAAAAGTGATTAATAAATTCTATTGTAGATTTTATGTCGCAAGTGACTGGCTGGCTGACTGACAACTATGAACTCATAGGAGTATAAAGTGTTGAGGATAACTATTTCGCTTTTACTTTCCTACTATCTATGACTTGCTACTGCTCACGACTGCTGAGAGTCCAAATTACAGTTGTCGACATTATTAAAATTTTGACCACAACTGTACACGTACGTATGTAACGTACATACCTAACAAGATTTCTCTATCATCTAAAGGTTGGCTGGTATCAAAATTAATTCAATCAATCAATACAATTCATAAAATCAATACGGGGCATTCAATTCGCCGACGTAGATGAGCGCATGATGTTTTATGTAGAAAAAAAACAGGAAACCTTTTTTTTTATTTTCCATTCCAAAGTCAAAGATTTAAACCTTGTTAATATTGTTACTATACATTGAAAGGCAATCCCAGGAAATATCGCTCCATTTAAAGACTATTTTAGTGGTTTTCCATTTGACTTTCTTGTCTTTTATTATATTAACTGATTAAATCTGAAAGTTTTCATGCTTCTTGATATTCACAGCTTTAACAATTAAAAGTTGCGTTTCAACATTGACACAATTTTTATGGTAATTTCGAGTCGAAAGTAGAAATTATTGATGTTTACTTTAAAATATTTTACTTTCATCAATTTACAACTTAGATAAAAGTGATGAATAAAAATTAAAAGATCAAACTTTTAAAAAACACGCATTTGCAAAACGGTATACATTTTTACTCAAAGTAAATTAAGAAATAAGTTTTACTGATATTTTAACACTGCAAAAAAATTCTAAGACATGGTTCTAATACTAACTATTTTTGCAGAAAATATTATATCTATGAAATGCTTTGATCTAATTCCAAAACCCAGGCATTACAATTGAATACGCGTAATACAATCTAAAATATATCGTATGAATGATTTACGTTACACGCTGCATCTCCTTTGCAATTCGTTGGTGCTTACCTAATGTTTAAACAAAGGAGCAGTTTATTTAACCATTTTATATTTGTTATTTCAAAATTTATACAGTTGTTTATCATAAGAAACTGGCTGGCCTTTTAATCAACCTGGATTAGAGTTTAACGTTTTTTTGAAATATATTGCTATGATAAACGAAGTAAATTGACACGTGGCCAAGTTTTAATGTCCATGCTATTGACATTTATGTCTGCACAATGACATCAGGTAACAGCGTGTTAACTGCAAAGGCCTGTCTTGGCGACTTGACAAAATGTGGGCAGACCTCCAGTGTAATATGTATTTCAATAATACTATAGTGATACTCAGAACATGTGAGTTATTTAAAATAGATAAAATAAAGTTATGTTCATTTGTACTTTTTCACTGTGGAAAATAAATATTTACCATCGAAATCAACGGTTCCGGAACCGTCAGTGTCGATTTCAGCGATGATGCCATCTAAATCACTAGAGCTGAGCTTGTCGTCCAGAGCAGCCAAAATTTCTTTAAGAGTAGATGTGGTAATATAACCATTGCCCTCGCGATCGTATAATCTGTAGAAAATAATTTGAAATTTTAGTAACAATAAGTACCGTCTATAAGACTAATGACCTTTTTTGATTTGTACCTTACCTGAAAGCTTCTTTCAGTTCCTGTTGCATAGCCTCAGCATCTTCCTCCTCCAAAAAGTGGGAAGCAATGTTGCAGAAACCATCGAAGTTGATTTTGCCAGAATCTAAAACAAAAATTAATTGCAATTTAATAATTATTGTGATATTTTTCCTTTCCATTAATTAAGCTATCTAACAAGACAAGATAATATAAATTCTGAGACATGCATCTCTCAATGTTGCTGGAAGTAGAAGAAAACGTACAAAAATAGCCTCATTAGTACAAGCGACGAGTAAAAATATTCGAGTGTATATTTGAAAAGGTGTCGCAGTGTCGGTACGTGTGGCTCCTAGTTAGCGTATCTTGATGATTGATTCTTTTTTAACAAGAATCTTGTAAAGCTTCTTCCAACACTAATTTATACAGTGTTATTACCTCAAGTCTCATACAACTTTAGTTGCTATAAAATAATGAGACAAAAAAACTCTTCATAGTTTTAATGTGTGTAGACATTCCATTAAAATTTAATTTTACTGCTACTTTGATAAAACTTCTATGAACCTATTTCAAAGAAAAGATGAAGTAAGATAAATATTTATGTTTCTTTAGTAGAGATAAACTAAAATGACCCACAAAACTTTAGCTATATGGTAATATTATAGATAGATAGAGGCCAGGTTAGATTGATGAGCAATTTGATATGAAGCAAATTCAAATAACATTGAAATATGTTTATGGATGTAAAATGTTTATACCAATGTAAACACTTCATTGTGATAACGTTCAATTTCTTTTAAATAATAAAGTTAGTATATATACATATTTAGATTAGATTTTGCAAATATAATTAATATTGTAATATTATATCATGTTTCAACCAAAGTAAAATTATTTTGGAACGGATATTTGAAAAAGCATGGTACTCACTTTCCGGGTCATTTTCATCGATGAGCGCCTGAAGTTCAGAGTCATCGAACAACTGTCCCATGGTATTGAGGATGGTGGAGATCTTCAAGACATCTATATAGCCAGACTTAGTTGTATCGAACATCTGGAATGCCTTGCGGAGCATGGCCATTTTTTGATCGTCGTCAGTGTCCTGGGAAAAATACCAAAGTAAGTTAAGTATCAAACGCTATTACTAAATTACAAACAATGAAGTGTTTGTTTGAATAACACTTTCTACAACATAGTTCGGTTTTTAAATTTACTACATATATATTTGTTTTTTTTTCTTTAAGTAACGTTTCAACTAAAGATGACATCAAAACTCATAAAATTATTATCATATCCATCTATATGTTAAAACTATTTTATATGAACTTTTAAGCACTTCTAATTTTTAACACTTTTATTTTCTTTCACATTCACATCCAATAAACGTTAAAATCCTGGAAGTCCTCACCATGGTGGTTGTGTTGGGTTGGCAGTTGTAACAAGAACCGAAACCGAGTGCGAGTGTTGTTACACTAGATTTTACGTCGACATAGCACCCTTATTTATAGCATTCCTTCCTCCTCGGACTGGAATACAAAAATAAGTTTAAAAATCTGCTATCTCTTTCTTTACCGTATGGGCTTGAAATAATGACGTTACTATTTAGTTCTTCGTCAGTGTGAAGTAGATCGACGTCAGAATGTTAGAATGTTTTGCAAAACCTGCATGCTGCAGAGAAAAAGACATCAAATTTATATTTACTAATGATATCGATTATTTTTTATGGATGGACTGTTGCAATTATAGATTTATGCTTAGTGTTGCAAAAATATCTAAGTCACATTCCTGCTGAAGTCTTGGTGGCTCAACTTTATTATTACTTGAATTAAATTTGCGTCAAATATTGTTACCATTGATATAACATAGACGATGGTAACTTGCTTTCCTTAAAAATGATAAATAAACTGATGAATGCATTTTAATGAAATTCGACATGGAAATACGTCGATTCTTGATGAAGGATAGTGGCCTATTTACCACACAAAGAGCCACCAGAAAAAGCTAGTATAGTAATAGCCTATAAAATTATATTCTCAAGTAAAATAAAATAAATACAATTATCAAATAAATAAATAAATTTGTTTAGTTATTAGGCGAAACGTCGCATACGTGCATATTCGTCATTGTAGTATAATGGCAAATATGCACGTTTATCACCATATGATCATGACTTATAGTAAAATTAACATAACTTTCTTAAATTTATGTATGTAACTCATAAGAATTTTGGGACTAAAGTTCTGCATCAAAATTAGCTATTTATGAATTCCATGCAATCAATTAGACATGTGAATTGAATATCTCTAAAACGTCGAGTTTAAAGCGTAACAGAAACTCATGCGCATATAAAGCTGTTCCTTGATCGAGAGCAGGAAATTCCTTTGATGCGGCCGCCGATTCATAACAATCCCAACGAGAAGATTACGTGCCGCAACGTCACCGTCTGATGCTCACAACATTTCTCCCCTTTTTTTTAAAACTAAATAGTGACATCATTCATCATTAAATAAACTTTATTAAAAAAAAATAAAAAAAGAGAGTTTCAAACGTAAATAAAATAACAAATAACTTTATGTTTAAACTGAAGTGAAATAGTTTCAAAATTTCTACATATAAGAAGTATAGTGCTAAACAAAGCTTAATTATATCAAAATAATAAAATAAGGTAACACTAAAGATGTCGTTTTCTGGTTTATTTCAGTATATTTTTAAATACTATGCATCTAACAATATTATGCTGTTGAAGGCCGATGATTGGCAACCACTGGCGCGTGAAACGGGTTATACAGCGCCGCCCGCGCAGATATAGACTGTCGGTGATCGGCTATAATTTTTGTGTTCTCATGTGTTTGCCACAATGAGAGAAACATCTAATCTGAGTCGCGCTTTACACGTTCGCTAAGTGGAACGTTTTAAAACAACAATACCCGCTAAAATTAGGTCAGGTTACACGTTTATTTTTAAACCACTCAGTAAAAAAAGCTTAGAGTAGGATTTTGTACATGCTATTGTTACAGTCTTATTAGGTGATGGTTTGTGAATACCAAAGATAAACACGCCATACTTTATCTACTACCGTAGAATAATATATTTTTTCTTTAGTTGTATATGGATCTTATGTACATTGATATTGTTACAGTTTATTTTCTGTAACGATATTTTGAAAAAAAGTGACGTGTGACAGTTCTTTGTATTTGCGTCTGTGTGGAGTTCTTAGAAAAATCTCCATCATATTTACAACTCAATGTGACAATTAGTCTATTGTTTGTTCACCAGAAGTTATTCTATTAAATTATGCTAATTATATTTTACTACATTTTATTAAGTACTAATAATAAGTAATTTTAAAATTTGAAACTTATGGAAAATTATATAATACCAAAAGTGATACAAATCAAATATATTAACAACCCAAAATCTTTGATGTAATCAAAATTGTGTCAGCAAATTTTCACTAAATTTTAATTTCACTATTCTAAATGCTATTGAAGTACCGACTGAAATTCTGCGGTAACTATTAAATGTATGTATAATTTAAATTGATGGCATAATAAAATTTCATAGCTTATTTATGACGATTACCCATCTGAAGGAAATGACACTATCGTAAATAGTTGCGCTAATAATTTTACAAGCGGTCACATTCATATGGAGCGGCAGGGACTTATTAAATTTATTTGCCGATGCGTAGTTGACATGTGACTAATTTACACAGACTTAACATTCCACAATCAAAATAATTGGTAATCATAGCCAAAACTTGTCACAGAGTTGCCGGCTCCATACCCTGAATCATTCAGCGTCAATGGAGTGGAAATATAACTTCATTTTGGCACGGAACATCTGATTTTCCTTGCAGAATTACCCCAGATGATATTCAACCGCCAAACGTAAATAACTCTGTAAATAGTTTAAAGATACTTTGTCTTGTATATCCATTTTTATGTTACATTCATCATTTGAATATATTTTTATTTAAAAACATAAGCCATTATCATCTAATATTGTAAACATTACAGAATATAGAAATTATGTTTTATGAAAATTATTTCTAGACATTTTTATAAAAAATGAAACTAAAAAATTTACTTATTCAATGTAAGTAGTGAGCAATGTATGTATTAATACAACAATTATTTCATAATGAGAAAACTTTACATAAACTACGCACCCGAATTTTAGAGATATTGCTTGAACTGTCTGATGAATATTGGAAAATTCTATTTATCCTTAAAACCTCTGTATCTAAAAACAATTGATTAGTTTTTTTGATTAATAAATACAAAAAAAAAGAATTAGATCAGACTAAATATTAGCAATAAACATACTAACTATTCTGATGAACAATGCGAGTAGTTTTCACCATACAATGACTGCAATCTCTGTTTCGTAAAAACGTTGTAATCAACTATAAAAGTATTTTCAATTTGTATTCTAGCCGTTGTCACAGTAGTGACCGATGGTTTTTAAATTTTCAGCGTTGAAAATAGGGAAAGCGTAACGTCGTTGTAAAATGGTTGGAACACATCCAAAAATAATGATAGAAAACCTCGTGAAATAGCAATAATGTGCATTGGCTTCCCTTGTTTTCTAAATGTTTGGTTTGTTATAATGTTTAATATATCTATACAAATAAATAAAATTGGAGTGTCTGTTTGTAATATTAAAATAACAGCTTTTTAATCAGTGCATATGTATGTATACATGATACATATACCAAAAATGTAGTTAAAAAATTTTTTGTCTGTCTGTCTGTCTGTCTGTTTGTTCCGGATAATCTCTGGAACGGATTTTGACGGGACTTTCACTGGCAGGTAGCTGATGGTCTGGGGAGTAACTTAGGCTACTTTTTTTAGACTAGCTTTGTCCCGCGGCGTTACTCGCGGTACAACAATAACCGCGAGTAACACCGCGGGTTTCAGCTAGTATTAACTATAAGTACAAGTAACGCTATTTTAATAATTACGTATTACGTTATTATCACATAGGATTTTATAACAGGTGACTGAACTTTATATTTAATACCTTTAAAATGTGTTAATGACAATAATCTATGTTAGATTTATTTTTGTTGTCATTTCATATTAATGCGTCATCATCACACAAAAAATGTCATCACAAATTTGCAAAGTCTAAAGTTTACTGAAAGTTTATAGGTTTTTTTAGTTTCTTTTATTTATTGATTTAAATTTTAGTTAAATCGGATTTGTAGCGTTTTTGTTCCCAAGGCTTTGGCATTTAAAGACTATCTGATTTTATTGATCTATCAATATTTAAAACATGTTGAGTTATTACTTCATATCATGCAAAACTGTAAGGAAATGGGGGTCTTTGGCATACATAAAATAAAAGAAATAAAACATTTAAAATAAATGTTTAATACAGATTCATGTGTAAATACAGTATCATCATCGAACAAGATTAAATCATTCATGATTATTTCCACAAATACTGTAATTCATTTTTGTTTCAAAGTATTCTTTATATTAACTGTAGTTCTACTTAAAATACGTCTCACAAAAAACTTAATCATTTACTAAATAATCTTATTTTGTGAGATATTTTGTGTTTTCCTTAATAGTTTTTGTGTAGTCGTCGTTTCTGTCTTCGATATCTGAATCCATTTTATTTTTTTGCACAAACGTCTTCGAATTTGAAATTGAATTACTTGTGATTTTATTATTTAAAGTTGTGTTATTTATTGCAAAAAGTATTTTTTCTCTACTTTAATTAGAATCAAGTATTTAGAAATTTCCGATGTCATCTGTTAAGTTTGTATCCTTATAATCTATTTTCTCAGAATTTCGGTCCTCATTATCGTTAATTTCGCCAGAAATTTTTAGACCTTCATTATCTACATTTACTCCACCATTTTGGTTTTTGATTTTATGTTTCATTTTAGCAGTTTTGATCAATTGGTCTAATTCTATCTTCTTTTCTTTTACTTTGTAATCTCTTTCAGTTTTCTTCAATTTATAGTTAAATTTTTCCCCCTCAGCATCTGAAGTACAAAAAAAAATTATAAAATAAATTATTCATAGCACTATAATAGTAATCTTTGATATTTGATTAAAGACTACTTTTTTACCCACATTTACCCACACATTATATCTTTGTCTTTTAAAGAAATCAATAGAATTAAAAATCAGTCGTAAATTAAAAACACACCTTTTTTAAGCATTGCTGGTATAGGAAGTACCTCTAAGTTTATAAAATATTCTTGAGTATCTTCTGTAACAGGAACTTCTATTTTTTTTACTGTCCCATTGTCATTTTCTAGGTTCAATTTCTTGAGTGGCAGACTGTTGTCTAAAATATCAATCAAATATTTTTCACTACTGCTGTGAATACCGATTACGGTTGTAGAATCAACATAATCATTCTCGTTAGTTGTTTTTGTATGGTATTTAGTGGAATTTCTGTTCACAGAATAATCTTTTTTTTCATACTGAGCCTTTTTGGCTTTATAGTCAAATGGCTCCCTGTTTGGAGGATAGTTGTTTCCCTTATTGTTCATACGCAGATTAGATCCATTGTCTTCTCGATACATTGTATTATCATCACTTTCTATATTTTCTTTATCAGATTTGTCGTCATTTGAAATATCCCTGTTTTTATAACTTTTGGATGAATATTCATTTTTGTTTCCGAATTGTTGAGTTTTTGAAGGATTGTTTGGCCTAGCAGATGGATCATAAGCATTTACACTGTACCAAAATTTAGTTATACCTGGTCCTCCATAATTTTCCACTTTATTTTCCCCCTTTTGCACTACTGTGATATGTTTAATGAAGGCGTTTGGTAGTTGAAATAGCTGTTGGTCTTGAATGTTCAAATCAAGTGGATATCCAGGCGATAAAATTGCCTTATTAAATTTAAAATTATTTGTAGAATATGATTCATCATTTTCTACAGCTTTAATGTAAGGAGCAATAAAAATGAAAATTTGAAGTGGTAAACCTTGTGCAGTTCCTTTAGGTAACATTAGCCTTGATGGAAAACCAACCTGTGAGAGAATAGTTTTGGGTGGCAACGAGTTTATTCCAAATCCTGCATTATCAATATTTTTTTGTATGGTATTGAGCATCTCAAAATCTTCAGAAAAGTGATTCATTTTCTCTGGAGTCCTAGTTATTACATTTGATCCAACTTTGAGGTTAACTTGACAAGTATCAAGCAACGTGAAAAGATGTTTTTTGATTGCTAGTTCGCCGGGCATTATTTCCGGTCCTAAATATATTTTCATCATTCCCTTTTGAGATACCAATGATGAAATATTAACCTTAAGAGTAAACTGCTTGTGATTTATTCTTGGTTGACCAATTTTGATTCTAAAGCCAGTCTCTTCTGTTTTAAGTGCATCTGTGACATCGAAGGTAAAGTAATCAAACGTTGTTATTATCTTTTTCACGTCAATACTTATGATTTCTACTCCAGGGAAAAATAGTTCATTTTTAGTGTACATTGGTAAAACTTTCAGAGCTTCGTCAATAATAGTCACTATTTTTGTATTTATGTTCCAAAATATTGGATCACGAAGCGACGTCATGTAGTGGTCCAAGACAGAAGTTTGTCTGAAACATCACCATAAAAAATTGTGTTTTATATTATCATTACAATCTAAATCTAATATGAATATCTTTTTTTGTATTTAGTTATTTACCCATTATTTGATGCACTCTTGCCCAGAAGCTTCCTGGCTAATGCCTCATAGCTTCTGTCACCCGTAACCAAAATTTCCATCAGATGATTTAGTATGTATGTTTTATTATATCCGCGTTGGTGCTGAAAAAGTATTAAATTCAATATTATAATAAATAAGCCTGATAAGCAATTGGTAGCCTATTAGCATTTTATAATAAAAATCGGACTAACCAAGTGATTTGCAACAGCGGAAATACTATTTTCTATCGTTTGCAATTGTTGTAAGTTTTCGTTTCCTGACAATTCTAGAGACGACGTTCTGTGACTAAATTCAACTCCATTAGAATATATTAACATAGGGTTATAAGGAACGTCGATTGAAGCATCCCAGGTAATACTGTCAACTGCAGGTAGTCCGTTGGCATACCTTTCCAAATTATATCGAGCCATTAATTGTTTCATTATTTGAAACATATTTTCACCAAATTTTTCATTCACATTATCGTTAAGCCAAGGTGCCATTCTCAGTTTCAATAAGTAATAATATGAATTTAACCCGAGGTCTTCACGAAAATAAGCTAATTTAGATTCATCGTCGTTTTCATAAAATAGACCGGTGTAGTTAGCGTCGAGAATATAGGAATTACCATCATTATGAATAGTTTCATTGGATACAACTAAATTACTGAAGTCCTTGTCAAAAAATTTGGCTGCTTGTATTATAACATTATGATCTATAAAATAATTTGGTAGTAACTCATACGGTGCTGGAATAGATAATATCTCTGTGTCTTTTCTATGTTGTATAGCCATATAAAGTGCATTTACATATAACCCGCAGTTTAAGTTTTGACGTGCCCAAGCTGCTGTCTTGTAAAAAGAATCAAAATCTTTAGCATCATATAGTACGTCATAAATTATTTTCAATTCGTTTAAATGAGTTATATTGTACTCGGAAAATATTTCGCCTTTGGGTAATAAACCAGTTTCTATGAGGTTTTGTAAATTTTTAACTGCCTCGGGTTTCTGAAATAATAATAAAAAGGTTAAGATAATATATACTGCAGTTCATTTTTAGTTCAGTTCAGTTTTCCAGTTCTTTAATTTACATAAAAATAACTTGCCATGTAATCTGTTGAATCGAGATTGAACTCTTGAGCCAATGAGCAAATATTTGGATTGCTACTAGTTTCGCAAACGTTTTCAAATAGCGGTAACATTAGTTTCTGGAGATGTATCCATTGTGAGATGTCTAAAAATATTTACATTAAAAAAATATAAACTTCGTTCGTGTTTCCTTTACAGATTAAGGTGGAATCATGAGTTATCGGGTTATATATTGGGAATTACTTTACATGTATAGGGATTCTGCAGAAATTTAAAACTGTATCATCTTACCATCATAGTTTTAATAAGAAGCATGACTCTACAAACTATTTGTATCGAAGTTACAGTTGCACAGCTGCGAAACTTAAGTGTTTAACACATTAATCTTTTATTAATGGTCTGATCTTTAAATATAAGTATTTGGATAAGAATAATCTACGACTTTTTATTAAAAATGTTAGATTTTATGAGTGGATTATAAATCTTAGAACAGTAAACAATGGTTTATTCAAGTCATTCTCTCATTACTACGAAAAAGAAGGGAAAGAAACCATATGTTGCACGAATGGTATCAAACATTATTAACAGTTTTTGAGAGTTCCTAAAATTAAGAAGCCATGTCAGCGACATTGTCATTTAATAAAACTCACCGGTTCCTATATCCGTTGCAGTTGGTTGTTTGGGTATTTTTATCAAATACCCCGAAATATGGTTAACTAATACTAATGCAGTTAATATTACTGTAAGCGTCTTCATCTTACTCTTCAAACTGTAGCGATATTCGCAAGTCTCATTAGCTTATATAGTACTCTACGAAGGGCATAAACCCTATTTGGCATCGATAAGTACAGTTTAACGAACTAATGTTATGGAGTTAAATGTAATAAGACTAAATAACAAGGTCAATATTCTCATGTCCTACGTTAATTATGTTGTCATGTAGTACAATAATGTGCAACTTTTATCATGTCATTGATCTTAGGCACTATGACCTAATACTGTAATATTTTAGTTGAAATAACAACTTAACTATCTTTAGTACATTCATATTTTGTGTCAAAATATATAGTATAGTTTGCTTACCTTTACACATTTCAGTTCCTCCTCATTGCATTAACGTAACATCTATAGATAAAGTTCATTTTACGTCACGTCAACATCTTATATGTTAGACTAGAGATTTTTTATGAAACCCACTTCCCCTTCTATATTGTTCCCACATTGCACTCAGATTTATCGAAGAATTCGAAGATTTTGATATTTTTTGTTAAATCATCAAGTACATCAAGTTACAATAAATTGTAGATACGATTAGTGCGTTTACGGTTAAAGGCGTAAATTTTTTTTTCCAAAGATTAAGATTAACTTATACACTTATAGAAGGCACGCCTGAAGGAAAAATACAAGATTACACAAAAAATATAGTAAACAATCAATATATATTAGGTAGTAATGAAAAGTTCATTTTTACCGGGTACTTTATATTTGAATCTATGCATGTACCTAGTGTTGATATGAAACGGTTTTTTACGGAGTTGGAAATTTCGCTATTTATACTAAAGCCATTCAGATGGCTGGTCTCAACGTACTGGGGATTCAAGATTCTGGAGATGATTCGTAATGAGTGACCCCATGTGTTTTCAGGTGAGGATCAACGCTGCACCTTACTAGACCTTATCCCGCTTTTTACTAAATCTAGTGGGAAGATCGAAATGTAGTACGATAAGGCCGCCATCCTATCCTAAACCATCGTAAATAATCTGCTACCAGAGGTTTTAATCTCTGGTGACCCGCGGTCTCGTCAGTAGCTGATACCGCCACCGATGTCTTCTTCACTCGGGATGGACCCTTCTCAATGCCGTTCAACAGTCTCTTTGTCTAGCATTAAAGCTTCACAGAAAAGGACCGCTCAGGCTTTACGTATAATTATATGTTAAAACCTGTACGTATTAGGTCTTCAAAAATGATATTGATGTTTCTAATATAATTTTTTTCTAAACTTAACAGTTTGCGCGTGAGACACTTCCAAAGTGGTAAAATGTGCCCAACCCCCTGTAACTTCTAAAATAAGAGAATGATAAAACTATAAAAATATATGATGTACATGACCATGCAAACCTCCACCGAAAATTGGTCTGTACGAGATATAGTAAGCAGTTTTTTTTTAATAAGTCATAAATCGTAAACCGCAATTTATTGATCAAAGTTACAACGAACTACAAGAATTATGTTACATGCTGCTACAGAACCCTTCATCTGCTAGTCCGTCTAGCACTTGGCTGCTCTTTTTAGCTTTGCGTCATCCTAAGGTCGACTGGTAGATAATGCCTACGGCATTAATTCTACCTTTGTCACTTTTTATGTGCATAAAACCATAAAGTATAAATAAAAATAGCTATATGAAATATACTGATTTATTATATCAACACACATGTCATTATAATGTGTTTACATTATCACACAATCATAACTACCGAAAAAAACAACGAAATCAGCTGTTTCATTTACTGACCCACTCAAGGTCACGGTTGCGATAAAGTTCAAACGTAAGTTCACGTAAGTGATACTGCTGTATCATTATTACATTATTACCTATCTGTCTGTACTTTTACAATTTTCAACACTTTATACTATTCGACTGCCTCGTTGGTCTCGCGGCTGGCGTGTGCGACTGCTGATCATGAGGTCTCGGGTTCGATTCCCGGGTCGGACCAAATGTTTGTATGATCCACAAATATTTGTTTCGGAGTTTGGGTGTTTTCTATGTATAATATGTAAGTATTTACAAAAAAAAATATAAGATGTATTTATATCAGTAGTCTAGTACTTACTCATAACACAAGCTCTGCTTAGCTTGGGACTAGATGGCGTTGTGTGTTAGATGTCTGAAATATTTATTATTTATTTATTTATTATTATTTCTTATATTTTTTTACGCTTTCACTAAAGTTCACATCCATCCAGAATCATCATGGATATTTACGTTCATCACATATACTAAAATTTTCAAACTGAAGAGCTTAGATTGCTTGGTTGATCGCGCTAATCCCAGAACCTTTTTTTTCATCGATACCAGAGCGGAGTATCAACGAAAAATGTTAAAACGGAGGAAAATTATCCCCTTTGAAAGCTTTCATTGTGCGCTGCTAGAAGAGCAAAAGTTCGCAAAAACCTTGTACCACAGAATTGTTTCGCTTTAAAATTCCTGAAAAAGCATGTAGATCGATCTTTTAAAGTTGGCTGTCTACATACCTTGTTCATTTTAATCGCATTAGTCAACGCTGTATAATATCACACTATGACTAATACTGTGTATATACAACACAGACAAATAGACCAGATTTTAGACATGCACTAAAAATTATTCCTGTAAAGTGACCGTTATGCAAGGTGTTGAAGATAACATGAATATGCTATAGGTTTGCCATTTCTGCCACGATTCCTATATTACACACAAAACTCTTCAACTTTATCATCGTCTGCTCGACATCACGGCATAATAGTACAAGTCCAATTACTTAGCTGGTTAGTTTTTCACAATGAAACTTAGGTTTTAATGAAGATGAAAATAAAATCGATGTTCATATATTTTTTTTATCTCAAGAATGACTTAATAATCGAAGTTACTTAACAAGAAAGTAGACAGATATTGGCTGGGGATCAGGATGTTATCAGGTAAGAAAAATAACGATAAACTTTGTTAGCAAGTCTTAGGGAACATTGTAACTAGAGTAGGTATCAATTTGCCAATTAAATAATAAGTTTTATTAACTTTATTTTTTTGTTTATTTTATATGTAATCTAAAGGGTAGTAGAGTACACACGTGCTGACAGCGTGCAACGTATCACCTAATGTTAAGCGATTACCGCCGCCCGTGGACAATTTCAAAGTTGTGTCAAGCTATATTAATTTTCAACAGTGAAACTAACTCAGAAAATGGAATTTGTAACATGTTAAGTTTGAAGTCTTTCCTCATAGTATAATTTGTCACGGGTTTACTGGGTTTTCATTTTATTTTAACGAATTATATTTTAAACTTACCAACTAACTTAACCAATAGTATCAATAAAATATTATCATCGTCCTATCATTTTAACTGAAGTGTAGAGTTTGTGACGTTAGGGCGTGTAGATTCAGAAGCTTGGCTCTGTATGAGATCTGATATTTTTATCACAGGGTAAGTCATATGCATTCGTCTTGGCAACATTTTACATGAAAATGTTTTTGATGGGATTTTTTTAAGTTGCTTATCTCAATATTTATTATTTTTTCTCTTTTTTTGTATTTCCTGTACATCTTCTTTCGAAAATGTCCCTATACCAAAAATAAAACCTCTAGCATAAAAATTTGTGAAAGTCTCATACAAACTTCCACCACCCAATTTTGGGGGTCAGGGGGCAAAAGTAATAGGTTCATTAATATTTTTGTTATTTGTATTGTAGGTATTGACGTGGATGTAGCAATAAAAGAAATATTTGGTAAAAATAATTCACACTGTTTTAATTCGTGACCTGTCAAGTACATAGCTAGAACAGGCAGGGTAGTAGAGACATCGGTGACAGAAAAAGGAACTAAAATAGGTTACGTTCCATTTGAACCTAATAAAATATTGTAACATGTATACTAAACTTAGTTTACAAACCAAACTTCAACTATCTAGTACTTCAGGAAGAACCCTAACAGTTTTGATGATTATCAGTGTGTCAGTGACGAAATCGGTGTATTTTAGGTACCAATAAAATCTAAAATATCAGAGGTATGTAATTGAAACTTCGTATGTTTAATAAGTCTATTATTGACATCGTATCCTGAGAATTTGAAATGTTTGGTATATTGGAAACCAAAGTTGCAAGGGTTCAAAAAAACGACGAAGTACTTCGAAAATAGGTAAAAGTAGTGCCCTTGCACTTCGCTTGGCTCGTCTTGGCGGGGGCACGTCCATGCCCCCAGATTATCAAAATTAACAAATTTAACTTTAAAGTAATTTATGAAAAAGTATCAGAAGATAAATATTTTCTTGAAATGAATACTGGCCAAAAGTGGAGCCATTTATTAGTAAACACAAATACCTCACGAGAATTTAAAAATAATAATAAGATAGTCTCAAGTCACTTTGTTTTCGCCATCTCAGCATTCAATGAAAGAGTTAAAACATTGAAAATGTTTTTCGATCGCTCCAGTAAGGTAGTTATTTTTCGTTTCGTGAAGTTAAGGTTACGTAGATGGTAGGACGTTATTTCGGTGTCTTTTGTCGTTGAATCGACAATTCTCGAAAACAAAAAGCGATATGGATAAGATGAAAAAAAAACCATAGGGTTATTAAGTTGACCTACGTTTTGAAAGAAACGGAACCTCTCTATCTATTACTGTTTAGGCAGAAATAGGCGGCGTGAATTTAGTTATAATTATTGTGGTGAGGTGTATGAAGTTTTTAAAAAGACTGTAAATTAATAAGTTTTGCGAGTAGCTCCAAAAATTACAAAAAAACATCAAATAAATTAAATACTGTAATTTTTTCTAAAATACTGTTTATTGTTCTTCTCAGACCTAATATTATTTTCCTATAAAAAAAGTTGGCAACCCTCTCCTTAATTCTCATAACCCGACGGCTTTCCGATACGTCCGGAGAGAGATCAGGCGTAGGATCGATGACTTTACATGCTCTTCGTAGCACGGGGGTGAAGAGCCTAACTTCCAAACTCCAGGCTGTTATAAAGCATTTCTTAAATCAGAAAAACTCAATAACACTTTTTGACTCGACCGGAAAATCGAACCCGAGGTTATTTGATTGATAGTAGCATACGCTAACCGATCTCGACCTACGAGAGAGTATATGGGTGTGATAATGTATATAAGTATGTACTTTCTATGTATTTGTAATACTTTTTTCTTCAACTGACATGACTGTTTATTTTTATTAGTTGATAAATAATCTAAAAGATTTTGGCAATTTGATTGCAAGTATATACATTTAACTAATTCAAAGTATCTAGTTACGTTCCGATTACTTCAGTCATTTATAATAATTTATAGTAAATCGACCGATTGTGGTCGTCAAATTGATTGGGTCACACCATGTGTCAATCTGCACGTAAAATATGTAGACGTCCTCATACGTCCATCGAGCTAGCCCTTGTCGCGCGTAGCGGCCTCGAACTCTGCACTCAGCGAAGTTCTAAAATCGTTCCTTCGCAACTGGTTCTATTTCGGGCGTAGGACATGAAACCCATTTACTTCCCAGAGGCACTCACAGAGCTATGTTGTGCCCTTAAATTTAACTATAGGAGACGCCGTTGTTCAGTAGTATCTGAAGTTATTAGGATGATCTGTGGCTAAGGAGGCAGGCGGCGGGAAAGGAAGGGAATGAGAAAGACAAGTATAAAAGTTACTTTTGATTTGCAGTATTTAGGTATAAAGATTTACATTGGGTACGTAAAAAATAGGGACCTATGTGATACTTAGACAGTTTTTAGCTCAGAACTTACAGTCAAACTGTCTAATGGCCACTACCGTAAAAGTATTTATTATTTTAGTAGTAAATGTATTGTACTTTAGTAAACATTAGCCATTAATTTTTATTTTATTACTGTAGATAACTGAGAGTTATCTACAGTATAGTATATATACAGCTTCGAATTCAAAAATTCCCGGTCATATAAATCTTGTTTATTTTAGACACTACAGCATATGTACAAACCCGTGGTACAAACCTATATTTTAGTATAACAGCGCCCTCTAGCATGTTTCTCTAAAATTAACTGTGAAATGAAAGAAACCGAGCACGCTATGTTTATTTTACACTACACTAGATGGCGGTACTTATTTAAGTGAAGGAACGTTATTACTTACACTATCATCACAATCAATTTTTAATTTTATTTCAAGTTTAAAAAAATGATTGTTTGAAATTACGATCTTGAATGTGAATTTGTATCAATATGTTTGCCAAGTTAATTAAAAGACGCCGTTTTAGAATAGAAATACACATTTCAATTACAGTGCTGTGACATATAGATTTACTAGCTGACCCACGCAACTTCGTCTATGTCTCTTAATCTAAGCGTGATGTTAACTATTCTTTCTTAGGTACGTCAGCCAAAACATAAATTGAAAAAAAACGTGATACTCTGTTGAAAAGTTTCGGAGTCCATCGTGAGCAATAACGTGACACCAGAATTAAATATGTTTTTTTTTTATGTATGGCTTGCCAAAATGACTCTACTCTGCCTGATGGAAAGCATAAGCAGAAGCCAAGAGTGGTGGTCACCATACTCATTGCGGATGCAGACAATGCCACAACGCAGCATGGTCACCCACACCATGGCGGCCTAGTGCTTGGCGTAGGCCCAATGATGCAGAAGCATCACTAGGCCGCTGGCACTCACCAACGAAACACGACAGCACGATCTATACTACTATATACCTATATACCACGATATAATAGATTTACTTTCAAATGTGATATTTCTTTTTACCCGACTACGGCAAAGCCAAAGGAGGGTTATGATTTTGACAGGCTATGTATGTATGTATGTTCATTTGTTCCCTCATAGCTCCTTAACTACTAAATAGAACTGGACAAATGAAGTGTCGTTAGAAGCGTCATGATTGTCTGCTGGTTATATGCTATATGATGTATCACTGAATCTAATGTGGCGCCCTCTAGCCGACATAGAGTATTGTATTAAAAAAACAATTTTAGATAAATATGTCGTGTTTGGTATCATTGGAAGGGGCGTTACTGTTACACTTCAAAAATATATATATTATTAGCATTTACTCGTGACTTTGTCCGTATTTATTCGATAATTGTGACATTTCTATGGTACCTATTTTAAATATAGTTTGCAAAAATATATATATTACAGAGGCAACAAAACATATAAAAAAAGAGTAAAAATTAAAATCCAACTACGACAAAAAACGACGCTGAAAAATTATTATATTTCATGTATGTATCTCTCTTTATCACATGAAAATTTATTTCATACTAGCTGTGCCCGCTACTTCGTACGCGTGACATTTAGATTTTTTACCGTTTAAACCTTTCCTGAACTACGACAAACATTTCAAAACAAAAATCAGCTAAATCGACCAAGACGTTCCCCAGTTTTAGCGAGACAAATGAACAGCAATTGATTTTAATACATAAGATTATATAGAGAAGTTGTAATTTTATAGAGATAATACCTACATAAAATTATAGTATGTTCTATATGTTATTTTTTTGTGTATGTGCTAATGTTTTATAACTAATATAATTTATGTATTTCTATTGATAACTTATTAATGGGATTAGCTTTCGTGTAACATGAAACATTTTTTTTTAAAGATTTTATTTTGCCTGCAATTTCACAATAATTAATAAAAACATTGTCAATATAGTGTTATTCAGTCATACAGAAACTGAAAATGGTTAGAAGTCATTCAGATTTAGATTGCGATCAATTTTAACGTTAATGTCAGTATCTACAAAGTAGTTCGTCTGGGAATCGATAGGTGTCCTGTCGACCATATTGTAATCTTTCAGCACCCAGCGGTACCATCTGGTCTTCATATCGCAGCTTGATTTTTTGTGGAAGATTACCACATCCAAAAACTTCATGTTAGGAGTAAAAAAGTTAGCAACTTCAATATGACGATCCAAGGGAAAACCAAGAGGCATCTTGTCGAGAAGGATGGTAGATCTGAAGTCAACCACGAAGTCTTTGCGATTTGTATCCAAGATGCTTGTATCTACATTTTCAACTAATCTCAAAGGCGTCACACAAACATAGAGAACCGTATGGAAGCCACCAATTTTGCCTTTGGGAAGTAAGAGCCTTGTCGGGAAACCAGTGTGATAATTTCTTAGATCTTTGACAAACATATCTCTCATATCAGATACAGTTTCAATCTTCTTCCAAAGGTCGCGGGTCATTATGCGGTCCTTAACAAGGTTATGCATATCAAAGGAATGCCTGACAATTGTATTCTTACCAGTCGTTAGTTTATATAAGAAAGAATCTAGTTCAACAAAGTTTTGTCTATTCTTGTTAATGTCAATGACACGATCGAGGTGGTCTTTCTTGGGTCCAAGGAAAATTCTGACAACGCTATCTACTGTCTTGTCTGACAATATATCAAGAGTAACTGTAAATGGCTGGTGGTTAAGACGCCGTTTGCGTGCCATAAATACCATGTCAGACCTGGTCTTCTTTTGTTCCTCTTCAGTTAAAGTAACAGCGTTGGTTATGTCCATAAGATAGTCATCGAAGTATGTAACAAGCTTGTCAACACCTACATTATCGATCTTGACACCGGGGAAGTAGAGATCTTCCTTTGTGTAGCTAGGCAGACGCAACTTGAATAACTGCACAAGGTCGATTATACGTTTTTGTAGCATGTAGAACACAGGATCACGCAGTGCTGTCTGATAGTGGTCCAATACAGTTGGAGCGACGAAATATCTGTAAAACAAACAGTTGGTCAAATATTTTATGATTTCTGACGATTATAGGAAAGAAGAATCTAATTGAGAAGATATCTTAATATATTTTTTTACGTAGAGCGATGTGATATTTAAAGGTGTTCATTTATTTTGAATACGTCTATATTTCTAGTTCTAGTTACCTTAAGCTTGTGGTAAAATAGGACGTAAATAATTACTTTTCATACCAATACAAGCTTTTATGAAGGTCTTAATAAGCATTTTTTAATAAAGTGTAACGGACAATCATTTTTACAAAGCACGAGTTCGATAATACGTGATCAAATTACATCTTCTGCTCAATTTATTTCATATATGTTAATAAAATTAATTGAGAAGAAGTTTTTTGTATTTTGTTGTTAAAACTAAGTAGACTAAAGATTAATTTAAATTATCCATGACTTATTGATGTGCTTTATTGTTTTTATGGAGTTGTTTGTGGTCAAATAAAATCAACTTGAATAAATTGTTCTTGGTAGACAAAATTAGGATTTTTAAACAGTAAAGAGATAACTTACTTGTCAGAGTTAAAGGTGTTCAATCCAATGGCAGCCTTCATGACAATTAGTAAGTAACGATATGCTCCAACGTGCGTCTTATCAGCTTCATTTTTATCCAGATTACCGTAGATCAATTTGCCAAGCTTTTCCATATCATCATGTTTGGTTAATTCCAACCTTAGACCGTTGATCTAAAAAACAACTTTTATTAATTTTCACACGTTTCTCAAAATTTAATAAAGACAAATTAAGAAATACTTACTTCAATAAATCCTTTGATTATACAGTCTTTAATAATCCTCTCATACTCTTCACATAAACGGATGATATCAATGTTTGTGTCTTTAGCAATCACGTAATTGTCAAACCTGGCGGGAAATTCGAGTCCAGTGTGGGTCGTCAACCATGGCCAGTAGCCTTGCTTAATAGTCTTGTACCACGAAAATTCCTTGATTTGTCCTAAGCCATTAGAAAGACGTTCTAAGTAATATTTGGCAAGAATTTGTTGATACACGTACATAGTCAGCTCAAAACGTCGCGTTTTCAATTTATTAAACACAGAGTCCTTCATCCAGAATGGATAGTCAACGTGGAAGTAATAATAGTATGTGTTCAGGTCAATATCTTCTGTAAAGTATCGGAGTCTATCCTCGTCATTAAAATACACACGTTTGTCGTAAATATTTTCATCAATGATGTAGACGTCTTTATCCGTCTTCTTGATTCCATAGAAGTCACACAACTTTTGGTCCAAGAGTCCCTTTTTCATTTTAAGAAGGTAAGCCTTTTGAATTACATCGGCACGCACAAAGTAGTAGGGGTAGATTTCATAAGGAGGAGGTAGGATAATCCCTTTGCAGTCTTCACGATGTCTGACTGCCACGGTTAGAGCATATGAAAACATGCCTTCATTGAGGTAAAGTCGCATCCAACAAGCTGTTTTAATGAAAGTGTCGAAATCCTTGGCATAATATAGCATGTGGAACACGCTGACAACTTCTTTTAACTGGCGGTCAATGTGCATAGTGAAAATTTCACCTCGAGGCAACACACCTACATTGATCAGCTTAATGAAGTCTGTTACAACTTCACGTTTCTGAAATAAAATATTTTATGAGTGTTTAAATTCAAAATGAGGAGTCATTTTAGTTTCATTATTAGAGTAGTTGAACTTACGGTGTACGAATCAATGCTGTCCTCAATTTTAAAGTTTTTGCCAATGTCCTCTAGGTCTTTGTACATAAGTCGTTCTGTTACATGATTTAACAACTTTAGGATAACCGTTTGCTTCTGCTTGACGTCCGTTGTAGCTGTGTCAAATGTAAGTTTTACAGAAATAAGTAAGTAAATAAATAAATAAATAAATAAATTATGTAATCATGTAAAATAGTGCATAAATCATCAAAGATTTTATTACATTTAGATCACTAACAATAATAAAAGTCTTACAGAAAAAATATTAAAACGATAATTTATTTGAAAAACTCACCAATTCTGTCGTCGTCAATTTCCCTTGCCATGGCCGCGCCGGCCAGGCAAACTATAAACAGAAGGACAGCTCTCATCGTGGAGTCGACTCTGTTTGAGATCAACTGTGGTTACTCATTCAAATCTTCCCCTTTTATACTAAATATTAATTGCGATAAAAAATGTGTTTATATTTAAAAAGAAAGGGCACGATGTTATTGCAAAAGTGCATGATTGTTACATTGTAATAAATAGAGGTAACGATAACGACATCGTTTAAAGTTCAAATACCTACCGATGATTGTATTCTGGGTTCACATCTAGCCTAGTATTTTTTAATCAATCAAGTTACCAACCATTTATAAAATATTTTCAAATCTAACTTTATCGAATATTAAACTGTATCTACAAAAGAATGGTCAAAGAAACCATACTAACTTGGAAACTTCTATTTTACGTATAGTTTTTAGCTATTTATGCTATGAATTGCCTTACTTATAGATCAGGTTACAATTAACGTCACAAGCTTAAAAGTCTTTTAAGTCTAATATTAGTTTGTTAAGTTATTATGCCTGTTACGTTAACATATACATAAAGAAAGACTCATTTTAATATAATATAATCTATTCTACTCATTTTAATATATATCATTTACATGTAACAGATTTTGTAACAAAAATAAACTTGGTAACGAATATGCTTAACTTTTTGACACAAAACATGCCGTACACTAAACAGGGGATATAAATTTATATAGGAGACAATTCTTTTCAAAAAGTTCCGTGATTTAAATAACACAATTTAATTTCCAAGCTGAAAATAATAGTTATTTGTTACACTAGAGTGCAAAGTTGCTTTTTAACAGCGTGCACAATTTTGATGACCGAGCAAGCGAAGGATTCTAATTTTGAATCATAAGCGCAGCGAGTGATTTAAAAATTAGAATCCTAAACGTTAGCGAGGGAGTCAAAAAGCACGAGGTGAAAAATCTTTGCACTCGAGTGCTTTTCTTCCCACCTGAGCGAGGAAATGACTAAATGCAAATAAAGCATTTACAAGCACAAGATACTTTTATTTCAACACGTCATTTTATGAACAAAGCAAATTAAAAAAAGGTACACCAAGAAATATGAGATTTTAACAAATTTAAAAAGGTTGTGTGATAAATTCGGCACCATGGAGGTAGAAGTAGGTAAATAGGTTTACTGATGTTTTGAATTCACAAACTTAGTGCACACGATGTTCTATTCAATATACTTTATCCGGCTTTTGAACTCAGATATCGAAGGGCAAAAATACTCTTTCCGAGATAGGGGAATAAAAATAAAGTTTTTGATGCTATTGCCATACGTCATAGATGGGGTTTGGCTATTTTAACATAACTACAGAGAAGCTAAAGGGAACGGTAATAATTTTGGCAGTCTGTATATGTATGTTTGTAAGTTCCACCGTAGTGCCTGTATTACTGAACTAATTTTATTGAATGAGGTATCAATAGATTAGTTATTATGACCCGGGTGCTAGCACCGGATTATAGTTTTTTTTACTTTTTCTTGTTACCCTTAGAGGTTTAATTTATCTAAGTTACAAACAAATTACTCAAAATATTGCCTAAAATAATGTTTATTCACATACAATATTTTTATGGCATACGGTAAAAACAAGAGGCGATCAGTGCGTGATTTGACTGCCGACAGAATCAAAAAGAATATAATTAGGCAGGCGATCCTAACTTTTATAGCAAAAAGGAACGACAGGAATGCTTAGCAGTGGTTTTATAGAAGTCTTGGTATCGTTTCAGACGAACCAGCTCATAAGTGCCAAAGCTTTTATCTTTCATTAATTTCTTTATGTTGCATTTACGAATAAATGTATTGAAGAGAACATAAGAAGTTTAACAACCCTATCTATAGCTTCACTTAATATTTGTAGAGTTCATTACTTATTTTTTTTATATAATTATCATCATCTCAACCAAAAGACATCCACTGCACAACAAGTCCTCCCTCAAGGCTCTTTATAACAATATGTGTAGATATAGTATACAAATATTATCTATACAAGTAAGACAAATTTAATAGGACTTTGACTGCTTCGTTGATTGTGTACGTGAATGCTGATATGAGGTCTCGGGTTCGAATCCCGGGTGACCAAAAAGTGTTATAGAGTTATTCTTATTATACTTATAGAAATTCTTAATAAAAGTTCGGAGTTTGGTATTTGGGTTCTTAACCCCGTTGCCTCGGAGATCACTTAAAGCCGTTTGTCCTGCGCCTGATCTTTCGTCGGTCGTGTCGAATAACCATCCCATTGGATTATGAGAGTGAGGGAACAGAGAGTGCACCTCTGTTTGCGTACACACTTGCGCACTATAATATATCCTGCGAATCTCCTTTATACATATATGGCCTGAAGAATATCATCACAGAAATAAAAAAAATAGAAATATCTATTTGTGATTTCAAATAAACAGTTTTTCACTAAATGGCTATAAAAGTATATTCAGTACCTACTTATGTGAAAATATAATTTTAAAATTTTTGTCTGTCTGTTTGTTCCGGGTAATCGGGAAACGGCTGGACCGATTTGAAGGGATTTTTACTGGCAGATTGCATGACAAAAGCATCTTCAGTATCTTGAGCAAATAGAAGAACAAACTATTGCGAAGGATTTATCCCCTTCTTTTCTGATATTTCAGACGCTGTAAAGGATGAGGATATGGTTTTTAAATTAATCACCTAATGTATTTATCTTCTGTAGACGTGAGTACTAATACAATTCTAGAAGAAAATGCAATTTACGTTATTATATAATATTTTTTAGGCAATGCAAATAAAATTTTGTCTTTTTCAAGTAATTCTTTTAATGAAAATGAACTTCAAATTTACATTTTTTATGGTAAAAAGGTCAAATTGCCAGACGTATTGTGCCACTGACCATCATACATGATGGTCAGTGGCACAATACTTCTCGTCACTAAGTTCTTCTACCGTAAAAAGTTGCGAGATCCATTATCTGAAAGGTTACTGAAAGTCCAGGCTTCTAGTTTTTCCACAACGAAATTATAGGGGGTCAAAAATGAGCTGAACTGCTTCGAGAAAGAAAGAAAACTTTTTTTTGCGCGACTTGACAGATTCATAATCCTGGAAAAAATTCAAATACAAGACATAGGCTGAAAAGACCTCTTAATCGAAATCCACTCATTATTATCTGTGTTGTGCTTGAAAACGAGACATGCTCGATCTTGTGGATTTATTTAAGACCGTTATTTATCACGGTATCCGCTTACAGTCTGACCTAATACTTAGCACGTCCTTGCTCCAATAACCAAAATTAGGACGCCAGAAAGAGAAAAATTCTTAAAAATTAAATAATATTTTTTTTTCTATTAAAATGTTTTTGATTTTTGTAAATTATTGAGATTCATTGATTTTAATTACTGAACATTCAGGTTGAAGTTTTCACATAGTTGCATAGAACAACACAGTACAGAGTATCCAAATGGTACCTCCCCTCTGTCAAAGTATCTATAAGTCCAAATGAGCCTACGCATTACACTGTTATGGTACAGAAGGTATTTATGTTATTGATCTCCCCCCGGTCGTGTTGGTTAACCGTCCGATCGGACTAGACTAGAGTGAGGGAACAGAGAGTGGACCTATGTTCGCGCACACACTTTTGAACTATAATATATCGTATGTAGTTGGCTGGTCTCCGTGGCTGTAATCGGTTAGGATTACATTGTTATTGCTTATGTATGCGTGAAATTATGAATAATAGAGAGTCTGAGTCTGTTTGTTTGCTGCTTGAACGCGTCAATCTCAGGAACTACTTGTCTGATTTGACAAATTCTTTCAGTTTTAGATAGCCCATTTATCGAGGAAGATTATAGACTAAATATCATCACACTAAGATCAATAAGAGTGGAGCACCAATGAAGAATGTTACAAAAAACGGGGCGAAATTATTACGCCATGGGTAATAGGAGTCGTAAACGAGGTTGCGTGGGTCAACTATTGTATATTATATGTGTGAAAATTACCTCTCTCAAAAAGACGAAATACTCTATGGTACTGACGGTAGTGTACATATATTATGTTTAAAACGTAGTGCATAATATATATTATGCTTGTAATCAAATCAACCAAAGATGTAGTGAAATATTTTAGATATATTTTTAGAAACACTGTCGGATAAAACAGGTTAAAATCTTTGAGAATCAATTTTCATGATTAGCTGGGAGGGATGAATATGTTTTTATAGAAATGTCGGCAACAGCTAGTAGAAAATAAAATCATGGTCCTCGCTACATTTTTAATTACTGTTCGTTTCCTACTGGTCTTGACGTGATGTTTTACGGCCTATAACCATAACTTTGTATAATATATGCTATCGGTATATCCAATACTAAAAGAATTAATGTAATTGGTTCATCTGCTCATGCGTGATCAAGGGAAACAGGAATGAATTATATTTGTAAATATTATGCCAGGCTTGCGCGATGTGTATCACTGAATTGATACTTTACTATCGGTACTATATATTAGGAATTATTCATATTGAATAATCTCATTATAAAATATATAGGATAAATACGAAATATTGAGAACAATTCTTTCCAGCCTTATTAGGTAGTTAATAGGTAGGTAACATATTTACTGGGTGTGTTCTATCTATAATATGTATGTATTTACAAAAAAAAAGTATATATGTAATTGTATCAGTTGTCTAGTACCCCATAACACAAGCTCTGCTTATCTTGGGACTAGTTGGCGTTGTGTGTTTAGATGTCCAAAATATTTATTATATTATATTATTATATTATTATTTATATGTGAATATTTATTGTGTTCAATTGAAAAATTTAATTATTTATTGATATATAAGTTGTTTTCAATGCAGTATTTGCAATGATTACTACTTCATCCCGATTAAATCTACTGGGAAATTAAACTATATTAGGAATTCAAAATAACATATTTTTTTATATAATGATATTTATTTTTGGTTTTGCCTTAGTTATAAACATGCGTACGTTGTCTTCCGATCTTAACATTAAAATTTACTTAGACATCAAATAAATTAATATTTCGGTCAACTTTCGTGTTGAGATCCGTGTCGACAAAGTATGTATCAGCTATAACGGGTGTTCTGTCAATCATGTTATAATTTTTCAACACCCAACGGTTCCATCTAGTCTTCATGTCACAAATCATCTTTTTATGATAAATCTTTACATCAATAAACTTCATGTTAGGGGTGAAGAAGTTACCAATGTCAATGTGACGGTCCAAGGGGAAACCAAGAGGCATTTTATCAAGAAGCGCGCTAAATCTGAAGTCAACAACAAAATCTTTACGATTAGTATCGAGGATATTAATATCCACATTATCGACCAATCTCAAAGGTGTTACACAAATATAAAGCATCATTTCCAGACCACCTACGTTACCCTTGGGAAGCAAAAGCCTAGTTGGGAAACCAGTGTGGTAATTTCTCAGGTCCTTCCTTAGCAGATCCTTGATATCATTTATAGATTCAATTTTCTTCCATAAATCACGAGTCATTATGCGATCTTTGACGAGGTTGTGCATGTCATGAGAATCTCTAACAATTGTGTTTTTGCCAGTGTTCAATTTGTATAAGAAAGAATCAATTTCAACAAAGTTCAATCGGTTGTTGTTAATATCAATAAGGCGATTGATGTGATCTTTCTTAGGTCCCAAAAATATTCTCACTACAGAGTCAAGAGCTTTATCGGATACAATATCCATGGTAACTTTGAATGGTTGATGATTAAGTCGGCGTTTGCGTGCCATAAAGATCATATCTGATTTGGCCTTCTTTGTTTCCTCTTCAGTTAACGTTACGGCGTTAGTCATGTCCATGAGGTAGTCATCAAAGTAAGTTATGAGCTTGTCAACTACGACGTTGTCAATCTTTACACCAGGGAAATAGAGGTCTTCCTTGGTGTAGCTGGGTAGACGTAGTTTGAACAAATGTACGAGATCAATAATGCGTTTCTGGAGCATATAGAATACGGGGTCACGCATTGCTGTCTGATAATGGTCTAGAATGGAAGGAGCGGCAAAATATCTGTGGAAGTAAATAAAAAAATGTAATTTAAAAAAAGCTTAAAGATTACGAATTAAAAGCAAAACCATTATATCAAATAAGAGACATACTTGTCAGACGTAAATGTGTTCAAACCTAAAGCTGCTTTCATGACTATCAACAGGTAGCGGTACGACTCAATGTAGGTCTTGTCAATACCGGTCTTTTCAGTTTTCCCATAAATTAACTTTCCAAGTGTTTCCATATCCTCGTGTACGGTCAGTCTAAGCCTTATACCGTTAAACTGTGGAAAAGACAAAATTTTGTGATAATAATTTCTCAATGATTGTTTGATTTCACACGAGTTCATTAATAAATGTATTCGACTCAACTTACTTCAATGAATCCCCTAATAATACAGTCCCTAATAATTCTTTCGTATTCTTCGCAAAGACGAATGATATCCATATTTGTATCTCGGGCAATAACGTAGTTGTTAAACCTGACGGGGAGCTCTAGCCCATTATGCATTTTCAACCACGGCCAGTAGCCCGTCTTGATAGTTTTGTGGTAGGTGAAGTCTTCAATTTTGCCAAGTCCATTACTGAGACGTTCTAAATAATACCTAGCCAGTATCTGTTGATACATATAGACAGTTAGTTCAAAACGCCTGATCTTCGTTTTATCAAATATAGAGTCTTTCATCCAGAACGGATAGTCTATATGGAAATAGTAGTAGTAGGTGTTAAGGTCAATATCTTCAGTGAAGTAACGAAGTCGATCGTCATTCGTAAAGAGCACACGCTTGTCATAAACATTCTCATCGATAATATAGACATCTTTGTCTGTCTTTTTAATTCCGTAGAAGTCACAAAGTTTTAGGTCCAAAAGTCCTCTCTTCATTTTGAGTAAGTAAGCTTTTTGAATGACATCGGCACGCACGAAGTAGTAAGGATAAACCTCATATGGAGGAGGAAGAATAATTCCTTTGCAGTCTTCGCGGTGTCTGACTGCCACGGTTAGAGCATAAGCAAACATGCCTTCATTAAGATGAAGACGCATCCAGCAGGCGGTCTTGAAGAACGTAGTAAAATCTTTTGCATAATATAACATATGGAACATGGTGATAACTTCTTTAAGCTGGCGATCAATATGAAGGGTAAAAATCTCGCCTTGTGGTAGTACTCCAACTTTCATCATTTTAACGAAGGTTTTAACAATATCGGGTTTCTGAAATTCAAGTTATGAGATTAGTTGAATATTTTTAACGCTTTTATGGAAAACATATAAATAATGATAACTTTAGCTACAGAACTTACAGTAAACGATTCCGTGCTTTCTTCTATTTTGAATGTTTTGCCCACGTCCACAAGATCTTTATACATAAGAGGCTCCGTGATGTGGTTCAGCAGTTTCAGGATAACCATTTGCCTTTGCTTTATGTCCATTGTTACTGAAAGAGAAAGCAATTAAATATTAAACTGAACAGGTTTCTTATAAAAGTAATTTGGTTACACAGTTGTTCTTATTACCGCTCCGTTCCAATTTTCTTTGATTCAGTTAAGTTTTAAAGCATTTTTTAATAATTAATATTCTTTGTGAAAGTGTATTTTATTAATAAAACTGTAGAACACGTAAATTATTTTGGATACTTTTTTATTTGCTTTTAGCTCTTGTAAATTATGTACACAAAATATTGGTAAAAAACTAAGTAAAAGTGGTTATTTAGAATAAATTATAAAAAAAATGATAAAATTTGTTCACATACCAACTGAATTATCGTCAAATTCCGTGGCCGTGGCCATGCCGGCCAGGCACACTACGAACAATAGGACACCTCTCATCGTGGAGTCGACCCAGCTTGAGTGCAACTGTGCTACACAATTAGTGCAAGCGTCCTTTTATAATAAGTGTTATTACTTAGACCATTAAGTTGTTTTATTTTTATACCTGATATTATTTAAGGGCACCTTTCTCGTTACAATTGAAGCAACATAGGTTATCATAAAAAGAAAATATTTTTGTTATGCGGTCAAGAAACTTACATTGTATTAATGTATGACTGCAAGATAAGGTTTCTTAGATACAGCTAGTTCATTGATACAGCCATTTATAACATGTTTACTTCAGAACGGTAGTTTAGTCAGACTCATCTGAGTTCTATACAGCATGTTTCACGCATACCTCTTTTTAGGAGGTTTTATACCAAGTCGTGACGTTAGCCGTTCTCAATATGAGCCCAAAATCAAAAATACATAACATTAAGTAGCAAAAAACGTGCACGAAGCACATCTAATTCTCTTTTATTACATGGAGTTCAGTGAAGCGACAGAGTATGGTCGAGTCCATTTTCGATGCCGATTGCATTATTTTTATTTATTTATTTATTTATTACAAGATCACCTTCACTATCATTACAGGTTGCCCTTAATGTGACAGATCTCAGCACGAACGGGGCCGGCTTGACCGAGGCGGTACTACCCTTGTCAGTGCCGGATTAAGCCAGCGCGGGGCCTGTAGCAAATTTGGCCAAGGGGCCCTAGGTTTACTCTAGGTTTATGGTATTTAGGTAATTTTTTTGAACATTCAACACACGATATTGCCATTTAGTCCCAAACTAAGCAAAGCTTGTATTATGGGTACTAAACAACTGATATAAATACGTACATACTTTTTTTGTAAATACTTACATATTATACTTAGAAAACACCCAAACTCCGCAAACATTTGGTCCGACATGGGAATCGAACCGACCTCATGCACTGTCAATGCTAGAAGGCACAATGTGAATCAAACATTCAAACTTAGCGACCTTATTTTGCACTAGTTTTTCTATTGCCGGTTGCGATTGCAATTTAAATGTCGAGAACTAGTTCTCGTAAGTAAATTTAGCTATGTAATGTAATCGTACTTTTAAGTAATTTTCTACTATTAGTAACTTAAAGTTAAAGAAAACTTACATTATTTAACCATTCGTAAGTTTAGTCAATTAGTACGAAACACATTAATTACAGATAGTTTGCCCAATTAAAAGAAGACAAATTCGATAAAAAGTGACAACACTGAATTTTGTATATTCGCATTTGAATTTGTAACTGCTTCGGTGGTTTCACTATTGTTTTTCAGTGCCCTTCTCCAAATTTGTAACTTCCAATTTAATTCAGAAAAGTTTTTGTTAATTATTAAATGAAACAAAACTATTTTAAGTTTATTTATAACAAATAAACTATTCTGGATTTAATACGAGCAGAAGTTAGACATCAAACACTTTCAATTATATACAAATGATGCTCTACAGTCATAAAGATAAGATGATTAAGTCCTTCTTGGCCCATTGTGTTCCATAACTGTTGAATACTGATCGTTTTATGTATTTGCCTTTAACGTCAAAGGGAACTTGTGATGCAAAAAGTTCCTGTTACCTGCCGCCACTTTATTCATCTTCGATTTCATTCGTCGTTGATTTGATGTTCGTAGACATATTTCGCTATTATTTTGTAACATCGAACCGAGGTACTTGAAATCAGTGCAGACCGGAATCGTTGTTCTATTCAATGATCCGGCAATAAGGCCGGAGAGACCGCCGAAATCACAGAACATCTATTCGGTTTTAGTTTTAGTCTTTGCGTCTTTGTTTCTAGTCTGCGCTGACCCTAGAACGCGACCAACACAATGTCGTCTGCAAATATCATGCACAATCAAGAAGCGGCCGATCTTATAAAGGTGCGAAATCCTCTGTACCTCGATCGAAACAATACCACAGTGGTGGATATACCACGAGGCTCAGTAGGCTGGCGTCTAGGGCGGCAAATTTTAAGGGCGGCAGGTTTGGCCCAATGTTTTTATTTCTTACAATAATAATATACGATCAAAAATACGATTGAAAGAAGTTTTGAAAATTTAACAATACTTTAGGGCCAAATAGTGTGCCTATAGATTACCCTCAATTTAAAAAAAATAGCACCGACCGAATCATAACATTCTCCTTTTTTTTCGCGAAATGAGATGAGAAGATGTTGCTGCCGCGACGATTGGGGACCTTACCGCGTCCCCTTCGACGCCTCCTTCGAGCGGTATCGGTACTTTCCCAATCATGCTCTGCGGTCTCCTTCTGGAGCGTAACACCCTCGCAGAAGGAGACCGAGGCTTCCCATCGCTAACCACTCACCAGCATTGTCATGATCAATACTGGCGGTGACAGGTTTCACCAGATCGGTCGACCAGAACTCGGTGGCATGAGGCCCTGGAATCAGTGAGTCCACTATCCGGTTTGCCAACGACTAATTGTGTCTAAGTAAAAATCTTTCTTCCGAGCCCTCTTCGCCGCCTCCATTCGCGCGATGACATCTTAGCAGAAGGGTCTAATGCCTGCAAGGAGGATCCTACGCTGTTATGCCTAAAATAGGCAAATTACATAAGTCCTCCCTACAATCACAGTAAGAATAAATCCAATGGGTGGTTCTGGTAGATACGGTCTTCTCCGTAGGTACGGTGCGGGAACCGCATTTGACTAACCACTTATACCGTTCTCTGAGAATGCTATTTGCGCGACCTTCTCTATGCGTCAGAGCCATAGTCACGACCAGTTTTCAGGTAAACTAACGGAAACACTAATAAAAGAACCATCCATTAGCGTCCGATAAGTCATGGAACGGCTTAATTGGAATACGCTAGTATTATGGCGGTAAGATCCGTTCGAAACACGGCACCTTTTCGTACCAGCTGACGCAGATGATGTCCAGAAGACTTTGGAGATCACGTCCGGTCTGGTAACATAGCAGGTGAGATTGAGTGAGGTTTAGAATCATCTTAGTCCACCTGGCCTGGGACTGGTCCAGGTTCAGCACTCAGTGCAGGCGCTGGAAATCGCTGAATGACCTCTAAGGTTAATTGCGCAGGCCTGGCGGTAGTAGCTGAAACAGGCTAGGGTGACATTAGAGGCAGGACCATGGTACCTTGGTCACCACTCACATACTGTTCAGGGAAAAGGCTGCCCACTAACCACTTCCTTCAAAAAGCTGGACGTGAGAGGCTGGGGTGAGAGGGAGGGGTGTGATGCGCCGAGACGAGACCTAAGGGAGTATCAAAAGAGGATATGAAAAGAGCAGGGAGACATTAAATTGTAGGTTAATAGGGGCGGCAAAAAAATTATAGCCTACTGGCGGCACATCTATAAATCCGCCACTGCAATGCCACATACTTAGCGAGGCACTCTTTCTTCTTTCAAAGCCTACTACAAAACCTCTCAGGGTACTCTACCATATGCCATTTCTACATAACACAATAAACACTATCTGGAAGTCTTTGTGCGACTTTCTGTATTTCTCACTCAATTATCGAATTGCAAATATGGCATCTGTTGGCCCGGCAAAAACCCAAATTCGTTTCTACTTATTGCACTTTTCAGTCTCATTCTCCTCTCAATATGTTTCTCTAAAACTTTCATTTTATGTGGAATGAGCTTTATTACTCTATAACTGCCACATTCCTATACATCTCCTTTGATTTTAAAGATGAGAAGGAGAAGAGACAAGCGAACTTAAATACCGTTCATCCGGGATTACCTAATGACATGCAAGATACTTTACGCTCATTGAAACCTATTTATTTTACGGCCAATGGGCGATGGCGTGCGGGGCCCCCCAAAGCGCGGGGCCCGTAGCATTTGCTACTCTTGCTACGTGGCTAATCCGGCACTGACCCTTGTACAGAAGATCAATGTAAAATGACAGCACGCGTGCTGTCGAGTCGTTGGTGAGTGCGAAACCGGAGGCCCAAAACCATCAATGGCGCAAAACCATCACTAGGCCGCCATGGCGTGGGTCACCAAGCTACATTGTTGCATTGTCTGCATTCGCAATGAGTATGGTGACCATCACTTTTGGTTTCTGCTTATGCTTTCCATCAAGCAGAGTGGAGTCATTGTGGCAAGGATATACATAAAAAATAAATAAAGCGTCTTTAATGAAACTGGGATTTTTGGTTGAAGAAAAATTATTTTCATGTATCAAACTATAGATATCGATTAATATTATTGTTTTTATAATGAGAGATAAATAAGTGCATGATTTACTAATAAATGTATTTGTATCTACACAAAACAAACACAAGATTTTATGAAGGCATAATCTCTTCGATCAACAATAATCGAAGCATAATCTATATAATATCTAAAAATGTTAAGTTGATTTCTGTGCTCTTCAAAAACTAAAGCTCCGAATGAGCTCAAATTTTGATACGATTAACAATCCGCTTCATAACATAGTTGGTGGTGTTATAGTCAAGACAATAAATTACGAAAGTTAATAGACAATAAATTTAATACATATCAAGGTTTATCATAAAAAAAACGAAGGAAATATAGACGAACTTACGATGATATTATGTTTTCGTTTTACCACAATTTATCGTTGCATTTCCCGACGGTCCAATAGCGTAGCGGTGAATACAGATATCTAGCATTGTTCTAGGTCCACGCGGAGTAATTCGAGCAAGTTCGAATTCCTATCTACCTTGCTCTTTACTCAATATTTCTTTGACCTTTAAAAATGTATAAAAATATTTCTAACATATTGTTAGTACCCTCAAGAAAATGTCATTTAATAATAATCTATACCAATAAATAAAATTGGAGTGTCTGTTTGTAATATTAAAATAACCGCTTTTTACTAAATGCATATGTATGTATACACGGTACATATACCAAAAATGTAGTTAAAAATTTTTTTGTCTGTCTGTCTGTCTGTTTGTTGCGGGTAAACTCTGGAACGGCTGGACGGATTTTGACGGGACTTTCACTGGCAGGTAGCTTATGATCCGGGGAGTAACTTAGGCTATTTTTTAGACTAACTTTGTCCCGCGGCGTTACTCGCGGTACAACAACAGCCACGGGTAACGCCGCGGAGTTCAGCTAGTAACAACTTAATTGTACACCAGAAGATTATAAAATTGACTTAAACCATTGAACTAATATTACTACGAAGAGAGCCCCGCGTGCCCCTTGTATTCCCCTCCGTTATGAAGTTGTACACACGGTTTTTGGTTGAGATGACTTTTCCAAATATTATTCCTCAATGCTTAAATAGTCTTAATAAAGCATGTATGAACAAGTGACGGCCTTATCGCTCAGAGGCAATCTCTTACGGACAACCATGGGATGGAGAGAAAAATATGATTAAGAGAAAGTACAGGGCAATGTTAAAAAATAGATAAAAAGGAAAGTTATAGTTGTATGATGTATAATTTACGGTGACAGTAATACATAGTGGGGGTCTTAAAATTACAAAGATATGCAAACAAGGTGTGAGTTAAATATACAAAATAGATTACATACTAAGTGACATAGTGTGACCTAACTGCTTAAAAAAGAAAAATAAATTGGTTAAGGGACATTGGTGTCTCCCAGGTAATGCTTCTTTACCAGTCTTTTGAATGCACTTAGTGTTTGTGCACAATAGTGTTTACTACATATTACTTTGTCTCCGGTTATTGAACCGATTGACGCTAAAATGTATCAGTTTATAAGGTCGGTTAGTTTTTGATAAGTGATAACGTTTTAATTCTTAGTTGAAAATACCACAGCAACAAAAATACATTGATAATATTATAAGTATATATCTGTATAGTATACAGATAAATGTTTGTATTAAAAACACATGGGTCCATTCCCGTAATCAAAATTCTCTCGATTTCACAAATGTCAGAAAATGTCCGTCTCTAATCAATCAATCGTTTATCTTCTATATACAAATATAAAGGAAAATCTAATTGTGACCTTAAATAATTAAACCAGAAAAAGTTTAATCATAATCGGTCCAACTTTTAAAACAAAGAACATACTAACAACAATCTTCTTCAGTACGCCATAATATGTTAGTTAAATCGTTAGTGAGTGATAGAAATCGACTTTGTTACTCATTGATTGTTTCGGATTTATTTTTTTATCTATTTAGTACAGATAAAAAATTAAATCCTACTATCCTACTAATATTATAAATGCGAAAGTTTGTAAGGATGGATGGATGTTTGGATGTTTGTTACTCTTTCACGCAAAAACTACTGAACGGATTTGGATGAAACTTTACAGTAATATAGTTTATACATCAGAATAACACATAGGCTACTATTTGCCGCGATAACCGACATATACGCGGGCGGAGCCGCGGGCAACAACTAGTCTTTTATAAACGCGAAAGTTTGTAAGTATAGATGGATAGATGGATGTTTGTTACACTTTCACGCAAAAACTACTGAACGGATTTGTATAAAACTTTACATTAATACAGCTTATACATCAGAGTAACACATAGGTTACTATTTGCTGCGATAACCGAACTATACGTGGATGGAGCCGCGGGCATTTTTAGATGAGAGGAAATTTTAAAAAATAAATAATTATTTTTCATGTTTAAGCTACCAGCTGACGTATAATCCACCATGTTATGGTCAGCTGACTTTATTTTACTTTCAAGACATTAGGTAAACTATAGTCCTACAAATTTTAAAATGAGAGAAAGTGACTGATTTTTTTCCCCTCTTTACGTGAAAGCTGTCACTGCCCGCACCACCCACGGAGTCGCAGCCGACAGTCGCGAGTATTCATGATATACATTCCTAACGAATTTTACGAATTTTAGATTCAGAGGGACTTGATCAAGAAGATCTGTCACCGACTCCCAGTCCATTAGTATAACTTTGTTGTAGCTTGACTATATTATCTTCTTAAACTCAAGGTAGTAGAGCCACGCTGATTTCAGCACGAACGGGCCGGCTCGACCGGGGCGGTACTACCCTCGCACAGAAAATCAACGTAAAATGACAGCGATCATGCTGTCGTGTTTCGTTGGTGAGTGCGAGACCGGAGGCCCAATGATGCGGAAGCATCACTAGCCCGCCATGGTGTGGGTCACCATGCTGCATTGTTGCATTGTCTGCATTCGCAGTATGGTGACCACCACTCTTGGATTGTACTCATGCTTTCCATCAGGCAGAGTAGAGTCATTTTGGCAGGGTCAAACATAAAAAAAAAATATATATATATATAAAAATCAATTGCTGTTCGTTTGTCTCGCTAAAACTCGAGATCGGCTGGGCCGATTTAGCTAATTTTGGTTTTGAAATGTTTGTGGTAGTCCAGGGAAGGTTTAAACGGTGAAAAATTAAAAATAACTTGAAAATCCAAATGTCACGTGTACGAAGTAGTGGGCACAGCTAGTATGAATACAAAAATCAATTGCTGTTCGTTTGTCTCGCTAAAACTCGAGAACAGCCGGGCCGATTTATTTAATTTTGATTTTGAAATGTTTGTCATAGTCCAGGAAAGGTTTAAACGGTGATAAATTAAAAATAGCTTGAAAATCCAAATGTCACGTGTACGAAGTAGCGAGCACAGCTAGTACCTAATAAAATTATTTAAACTTTTGACATTCCTGACAAAATAAAACAAAAACATTAGGTACCATTTTAATTCTGATAGTACTACAACTAATACTTGCGTTATAGTTATCAAATAGAATAGACGTCTTAATGGTAGTCATAGAAATAATATATTTTTTTAATTATTTATTAATAATTAATTTAAATTTATTTATTTAATAAGTCCGTAACATCTAATACCAAAGGTCTATAATCTAATAATATAGTATAGCTATCAAACTTTTCTCTAGTATACCAATTAAATTACATTTAATATGCTGGTTGATTATTGAGATGTTAGTAGAGAAACAGTGTTATTTAAACTGGTAATCGTGAAAGCGAAACGATGTTTGGATACAATTTTAATTTAATTAAGATTTAAAATATAATTATCCTCTGTAGAAGTTACAATAATTCTGAATATACGATGAGATAAAATTAAATCTGTTTGCCAGTCAGTGTTATGACAATGGCCTGCTGGCGACAGTTATAGAATGAGAAAAGTTAGGTCCGACATTGTCATTTAACTACGAGGGACATTAAACACTGACATATTTTTTTGCGTACGTCTTTTTTACAGAGGAATGTAAAAATATGCTAAAAAGTTAATACTTCTGGGAAATAGAAGAAAAATAAGTCATTTAGACGGTTATTGAATGAATCAACATTACAATATAAAAAAAGACTTTAGTCAAACGTAAAATTCAGAAGTGCTGAGGATTGTGGATTACAAAAGTATATAAACGTGCATAAATATATTGCTGTTTATTTTTCTAATATTTTGAAAATAATAAATACCTATAGTAATATAATTCAGACATCTTACACATGGCAGATTCTACCAACATATGATCCGAGAAGGGAATCGAACCCGAGCCCTCAAGTTCAACAGTGGCATACGCTCCCACTGCGCCCCCAATGAAGTTAATAAAAATCATATATCGAGAGTCTATAAAATATTCTTAAAAGACTCTCGGTAGTTTTCTATAACAGGGAATTAATAAAACACAAACTTCTTTAAACGTGATTGACTGTACAACCGCTGAGAGAGAGTGAACTTTTTACTTCAATCAAATATTTAACGACCATTCGACTTCCTTAATATTTTCTTAATTTCTTGGGTACGTTTAACTCAACTTTTGTAATTTAGAATTGAATAAAGAAATCCTCACAACGTTTCACTGGGGACGGCAGAGATATGTTTTTTATCCTGGCTACATGACACATATAAAAGTTTACATAAACTGCAGAGGAGGAAAATTTTCATAACAAAAAATTTTACTCCATCGGTGCCCTGACGTCTACGCCCAAATGTCTTAAAAAGTATTCTCGTAGAAAAGATCCTTACTAGTCATAAATATTTCTTGACTTTGCATCAAACAAAACATTCCAGCTATTTCTGAAAGGTAACCTCAAATTACCGCCGTGTATTAAATTTCAAAATGTTACTATAAAAATAAAACCTCGGTTCGTTAAATATTATAAGATTGTTTCAACAGCAGTTCAATTTCTGTAACGAGCTAATGGAAGAATGGCAACAACGATGGTACGATTTTTTTAAGGGGAGCCACCTTTACCAGTTATTTCCATCTGTTCGCGAACGGTTGTCGAGGACACGGCTCGAGGTAGATCACTGTGTCGCTCAACTTCTTACAGGCCACGGTAACTTTAAGAGCAAACTACACTCATTTAAATTAGTCGAATCACCATTGTGCCGATGCTCAACACCTGATACTAGCTGTGAACAGTCGGCTCATCATGTCCTCTGGAAGTGTAGTCTTTGGTACAATGAACACCGTAACACAATGCTAAATAGCTTACAAATGACATCTGGGACGATATACTATGAGGATCTTGTGTCAACTGCGGTGAATTTCCGTTCGTTTAGGCGATTCTGCCAAACAAATTATAGTTATCAAATATAGCTCACTTAGGACCCATAATATTTTTTCCGTGGTGTTTCCCAGTTTAAAAAAGGTGTCTGCCTATTTTGACTTCATATTGTCTCCCGCTTTGTTACGGAGGGAAGTGGATTTATCATATTTCCAGCTCCTCCTGTTTTTTTTTTCTAATTAACTTCGTTGCGGGTTCCAAGACATTTTTTTTTTCCTAGGACTTCCCGAGTGTCATAAATCGGTGTGTTTGTGGGTCACTGCTGTTGATCCTGGTGTACAGAAGTTACAGTGGTGGGCGTGTATCACCCAAAAAGTGTTTCTCACACTCTTACGAAATTTATTATATACTAGTTGTTGCCCGCGGCTCCGCCCGCGTATATGTCGGTTATCGCGGCAAATAGTAGCCTATGTGTTATTCTGATGTATAAGCTATATTACTGTAAAGTTTCATCCAAATCCGTTCAGTAGTTTTTGCGTGAAAGAGTAACAAACATCCATCCAAACATCCATCCATCCTTACAAACTTTCGCATTTATAATATTAGTAGGATTACTGTTAGTTATACCATAGCGCGCAGGCATGCTTCAAAGAGACATTCAGAACTTTGCGGACAATAAATGTGGGTTTCCTTAGGATAAATGACTACGCTCAATTACTCTTAAGCACGACTTGTAATGTTCCGTGAGTTCGTTTCAGTGTACTCATTACCGAGGCAAGTGCGGCCAATATTTTTAAGGATCACTGCCAATGTGTAATAATAAAGGGATTTTGTGAAGTACAGCGTACTAATATTGTATATTACTGCCATAATAGCCGTTATCCGTGATCTTAATTCAGGATAAATTTATTATTTGAAACAAAAAGTAGTGCTCTTGTACTTCAAAAGACAATTTATCTTGTATTTATGTTTATTCCTATCTATCTTATCGATTATGACAAAAACAAACATCCTCTCCACATAAATAAAAGTCATTACTGCAATTTTTTTGTCTCGGACATTGAAAGACTTTAAAATTGTAATCTATTTTATAGTTAATCCAAATGTATTTTCACCACTTCCAATATAAGAAAAAAACAGACATTATCAAATTGCTTGGCTTTGAAAATATCTGAATCCTGAGTATGGAAGAAGTGTTCCATAATTCATTGGCATTTTGCAAAAAAAAAATTAAAAAGAACCACACATTAAACCATAATATTTTTCCATTGTAAATATTGGAAAGAAGTTCCTTAATTTGCGGAGAGGTACCCTAGCCGGCAAAAAGCGTCCGTAACGTTAAATCTTACGTTACGCAATGTTAGCGAATGCGAATGCCGTGTTTGAGGTCTCGGTTTCGAATCCTGGGTCGGATCAAAATATTAGTTTTTTCGGAGTTTGGATGTTTTCTATGTATAATGTGTATGTTTTTCTATGTATGTTTTTACCAAAAAAATAATAATAATAATTAACTCTTTCTTCACCCTTTATTATCATCCAATCACCCTTAATTTAGTTTAAATATTTCGTGAACGAAAAATTTACTTCTATTATAAGGAAATTCGTTCCTATCTGGTGTCCCACGACACCACACGATTTTTTATTTCATTAATTGTAAAATGACAACAACTTGTACCACCTTTCAAGCCAAAACAATGTTGCACTAGTTGAAATTTTGTTGTAAGTTCAGTACTGTAATATATGCAGCAAATTTTGGCAAGTATGCGTTGTAACTTACATTCCACTATCATTTTTACGCAGAGCACACAAGTTGGCGCCATGTAAAATGTCGATTCTGCCTTCGTTATGTGGCAATGGCAATGTGGAATTGCCGGAGAGCATAAGTTCACCAAAGCCGTCGACTCCTTTAAAAGAGCATCGCCAGCCTCTCCAGCGCTTGGACAAACTCGATCTTTTAGATCTTGTGGTGTCAAGCCGTCAAGACCGCCAGCAGATCTAGTCCTAAAGGTGCAAATGACTGAAAAAAACATCCTTAGCAGTAACATTAAGGTATTCGTTGTCAATAGTAGGAGGGTCAGGGAAAGAGAGATCATCCCAAGATGTGGAATGTTTATTCTTCAAACCTGCAACTGTATCAGGTGAATAAGGAGCTACCACATCGCTGCTAAAAAGTAACCTGGCTGCCCCCCTTACCTCTCCTTAGTTTTGTCTCTACAAAAGAAAAATCATTGTGTTTATGATAACAAAGACTAGATTATTTGGGGTCGAAATTAGTAGTGTTCAGGCAATCCTCTTTAATTTGGGTTGTCAAAGATTTTTCGGTACAATTAGTTTTTTTGTGTATAAAATTCTGTAAGTAATTAATAAGTAAGTAATTGTTCCCAGGCCGACATTGAATTTGACTACAAGACCTACACACTTAGTTAAATTATCAGCAACAAGTAGGCCTTGCACCTCGAGGGATTCTTTTAAGAAGTGGAATAGAATTTTAAGCTATTTTACTTTTGCCAAAAAGGAATTTGTGTGCTACTGGTAGAAATCGTACTAGTAGGTATAGGACCAGAGGGACATGAAACCACATTTTGAGACTTATGAAATTTACCAAAATGAACCTTCAAGCATCGCTCACTTTTAAAAAAAATTATCCTGGGGACAAATTTTAATTCAGAATCATTTATTCAATTAAGACACTAAGTGCCATTTATGAACCTTAAATTGAATCGTCACAAATAGGGCAGCGGACGAGGCTAATAGTTAAAGCAGCAGGTTGACCTGCAAACACTACCAAACTTAGTACCAGCAGAAATATACACTGGAATTCATATTTATCTATATATAGATATATATATATATAGATATAGAAATATCTGCTTTAAAATATATAAGGTTACTCCGCTAATTTTATGTTTATGCTTTTCCATTGGTTGTCAAGTGTTCATGTGAAGAGAAAGATGAAAAATTCAATTTGCATATTACATAATTATCGATAATGATTTTATGAAGCATTTGAAAGTGTAGAATAGAAAACAAGAGGTGTCTAATTTGAAGTCGAATGATAAATTAAATTGTAGGCATATTCAAGAAAACTTGTCTGTATTTTTTTTTATTCCGTTTAACAAAATCATTTTTTGTTAATTGTATCTAAAAACTACTGGTTTGTTCTTAAGTATCATGGACAAACGTACGACAAAGAATATTTTTAGTATCCTTAATCCAATAGGTACTCAAATAAATTTTAAGCAATGAATAAGACCAAAATCCATTCTTAATCTTCGGGAAAGGTGCGTGGGTGGTATGGTATACATTTAAAATAAAAACCGTTTATTTATACAAGATGAAATTGTTATAAGGACTTATTCTGCACATAATCAGTATTACGGGTACTATTGTCTAAGCTTTCGTCATATTTTGAATTATCGTTATTTATAAAAATTTACAAATACTAACAATTAAAATATGTGTACGCAAAAAATAAAATATATATGTAGATATGGTATCTACGTATGAATATTGTAAGATAAAAATATTTTAGGTTTTTTGTATACATGTAAGGTACTAATTTTCATAGTAATATTAAATATTCGAAAGAAGAATGGAATGAAGTTCCTTAGGGCGTTGCAGAGGTGTAACCTAGACTCTATACGGCAAAAAGCGTCCGTAACGTAAAATTATTGCCCAGTCGCAATAGTAGAGTATGCAAATGCTGCGTTTGAGGTCTCGGGTTCGAATCCCGGGTCGGATCAAATGTTTGTACGATCTGCAAATATTTGTTTTTCGGAGTTTGGATGTTTTCTTTCACATATAATATGTATGTATTTACAAACAAATAATAATAATTTTTAATTTAATTTTAATTATTTCACTAGAAAACTTGTTTCAGTCACTTGTGCTGCCACCTAGTAATCTGATATACATATAGAGATTACTAGGTGGCAGCACAAGTGACTTTTTTAATTATCAATATTTTGTATTTTAAATCAATATAAAGTCATAATAAAAATATATACCTGAATAAAATGATATTTTAAAACAATAGATATGTTACGTACGTAATAATGGGTCTCCGGTATCCGCACTCACTCAGTGAAACACAGCGCAAACGCTATTTCACATCGGTTTTCTCTGAGGCCGTGGTATCACTCCGGTCGAGCCAGTCCATTCATGCCGAAGCGTGGCTCTCCCACGGTGTAGTTTAAACCAACTTTCATCGAAAATTGGTTTAAACGAGATTTAGTAAGTAGTTATTTTTAATACGTCATAAATCGTAACCCGCAATTTACCCTTAAACCAATTGTATACTGTCATTCATGCAGAACACTGGATACAGGACGTTATTACCACCTTGTCCAACTACCCGAGGAGGCACACAAAATGCTAATATTTTTGGAATTATTTATATTATGCTATTGCTGCTGCCGAGTCCGACTCGCTCTTGACAACTTTTTTTATACAATATCATTGCCTGAATAGTTATTTGCTTGATACCTTGAATAGCTTGAAAACCTTGAAATCAATATTTTTTTTGATTAGGAACTTCGTTCCTATCTGGTGTTCCACTACACCACTCGATTTTTTTTCATCCTTGAAGGGATTTATAAAAACATAAGTAAGTGTACTTCTATTAAGGAAATTCCTGCAAGCCCTGACGAAATGGTTCCCTTCCCTTATTGCTACTGCTTCAGCCCTGAAACGTGATATTTAAGGTAACTTTTTCTTTTCTTTTCATACTTAAAATAAAGTTGCTTAGTTATTTAACCGGGGCCGCTTTAAATATCGATTAGATTAGTTGTCGAAGGAGGTTTGATATATTTCACTAGCCGATCCACGCAACCTCGTTTGCGACTCCTATAAGCGTGATAATTTTCCCCAGTTTTTGTAACATTCTTCATTGGTGCTCCGCTCCTGTAGGTTTTCGCACCAATAGTTCCGAAGATTAGCGCGATCAAACAAACAAACAGACAAAATCTTCAGCTTTATATTTTAAGTATAGATTAGTATAGATATAAAATAATGAAATTTAATTTTGAACGGATGAAAGTGATGTATGCACGTATTGATATGAAACATACGTATGTATAAACACACGTAGGTTTCATAAGATCGAACTTAGAATTTGTATAAAATGATATAAATATATTCGATAAAAATGTACTATGGATATTTCAGGGTCCAACATATTTTTATTCGTGACTGAAATGTACTTAGAATATCATAACATGAAGAAGTGCGGTTACTTCTAGACACTTTTACAATATTCGTTTTGTATAATTCGGTTTTGAAATATTTTTGTGTAGTTGGTCTTTTAGTAAACTCTACCTTTAATATTATACTATAATTAGGAGTGTTAGTAAGGAGAAAACCTTGAGGCCTTGTATTAAACAGTAAATAGAGTATGTACTTATAAATAAAATCCCTCTTTGTTAACTTATCCTGCCTTTAGTTATAAAAGAAAACAAAAACTATTCGTTTGGTAGTAATCCCAGTAATTGCTTATACCTGAAGTAAAGACAGCGTTTATCTAAAGTAGAATATTTTCTCCCAGTCTGGCTACATTGGAGGTACTCCATACTCGTTCCTTAAGTTAATTAAAAATCGTAGTATTTTGAAGAGGAACATTATTTTAGTCTTGTTACTACAAGACTTCGTAGAGCTATTAAAAGCGAAGTTCATTTTATACATTTTAATCTCATTTTCTCTTCCAAGTAGAATTTTAATGTTCATTAAATGCTCTCAATCTCAAAGTACGCAGGTAGTCTCATATTAATTGATTGTGAAAGCTTAACGTAATTAGTTATTACACATTCAAAGGTAGGTACTATGACAACACAGTATTAACTCAATTACGGGTACTTTAGCGTACATAAGTTTGGTAATTATTAATCAAGCCAAACCTAGGGCCCGTTTACCGTTCCTTTGCTCTTAAAATATTTGCATCTCACTTAACTAAAGAAAATTACTTTACATGGAGAGGTTGACAATGATATTTGCGAGTGGTAATAAAATGAAATATAAATTGCAATTTTTGAGGTTAAGTGATTGAGGTTATTAAACAAGTAATTTTATAGTCATAAAAAAGAAAAACATTAATTACTGCTTCTGTTCTGTGTACGTAAATGTAAGTATGTAAAGTCCCGCTCATAATATCATCACAATACATGAAAAAACTGTAATTGAATTCAAACTGAGGACTTTCTTTCTCATGATGTGAAGGCAACATCACGCTTTAGCTTTCACAAAAAATACACCTGTTATACTAATTTAGGGATTATAAAATTAATTAGAACTACTTAAACTCTGAAAATTGATCAGAAGATATCCGATGACAATAAAATTATTTCAGAAACATTTTTTATGTGCAGATTGCTGAACGCTTAGTTAATCATAAAGGGTCATGTTTCAAAGAAAAAACTGTTAACGTTTATCAATAGACCACCACGACCGGAGCAATTAGATCGTAGAGTGAACAAACACATCGTAAGTACTTATATTCATGAGCTCTTGCATTTAACTTTTGGGATAACCAGAAGAAATTATCCGATACTTGCTTCCATCATGCTTTTTAACAAATTAATATTCATAGTCTCATTATCTTACTCTAGTTTTAAAAACTTTTCTGCAAACTAGTTTATTAACCTAATCTTTAGTAGACCTATAGTAATATAATTCTAGCATGTGGTATACATCATACATCAAAAATTATCATTGATTACAAATTAGTAAGTTCAACTTTTGCTATCAAGCAGTTTTGAGTTCAAGGCCTACTATTAAACTACCGATGCGTAGGGGACACTTTGGCCCATTATACCATGATGACAGGACGGGATGGGACTTCTCTTAGCAATGATGTTGGTCCTGCATATTTGTTAATTAGTGCATAAGTCTAATTATTAAGTCGAACCTCCACAGTCGTACTCCTATAATGTGTAAAAATTAAAAGGTTACGATCTCACAAGAATTAAACATTTATAAAATACAATTAGGGAACTGTTTCCTAGGTTGTTTTTTCGGCCTACTATTATGTTTTCGGTTCTTTTGTAACAACTACATATTCAATAATCTGCCATTTACAGGAGTATAAAGGTGTCAGTAAGAAATAAAGACGACTTAGCTGCCTTTGTTTCTGTTAGAGCTTAAGAAGATAACTTGGCAAACAGCCGCTTGAATCGTTACTGTTCAGCATAAAAGCGATGAGCTAAACTCATAAGGTGCCTTAAGGCGTTCTTTCGTACCTCATTTATTTACTCAATATACATATTTTCACTGGATAACTCATATACATCTTGAAAAATGAAGCTACATTACTGTTTCATTTGTAGTGTTTCGAGACTTAGTCATGCACATTTTACTGTTAACAAGATCGAGTTAAGAAATTAGTCAAGTAAATTAATATTAACTGAAAGATGGCTTTATTCACTTGAGAATTTCACTTGGTATGTATAGTTGTATTCGGTACTTGATATATATAACAATTTTAAACTAGTTTAAATTTTGCTATGGAAATCACAAAACTTTTACAACCTTATGTCAAAAATAGTTTTTTTGCGTAACGGTCCGACATTGAAAGAAAAAAAACAGGAAGTGGCATTCGAAAACCAAAAATCGTAATTAATAATAGTAAAACTTCATTTTTCTTGGTACGATTGAATCTTTTTTTTTTTTTTTTTTTATTAAAGGGCTTTGTCGCTCTGCGACCACATCGCCCTGTGACAGTACGAATACATAAATTAACATCTAACATAAACATAACTCTACTAATTTATACAACATTCGGGCTTCCACCGACACAGGGTTAGCCAGAATACTATTACAAAGACCGATATTCATACCTCTCGAGACCCCTAACTGTTCCCTGTAACTTCTGTTTCTTACACATTCAAAAATAATGTGTAATACATCATCGGTCACACCACAGTCTTCACAGTTGGGAGATGAGACTTTGCCCATTAAAAATGCGAATTTCTTTGAAGCTATATGACCAGTTCGTAACCTTAAGGCAGTTACCAAAGCTTTCCTGTTAAGTTCTACATTCTCGATCCACGGGTATTTAGAAACTTGAGGCTGAATTGTACGGTACCAAATACCTTTCTCTCTCGATCTCTCATCAAAGTATTCTTGCCAACACATATGACATTTTTCTTTTACGACTCTTGTGTAGTCAGTATATAAAGGCAATACTTCTAATGCGATGCCATTCCAGCACGCTTCTTTTGCCAATTGGTCAACGAAATCACTCTCTGCAATGCCAACATGTGAGGGAATCCATTGCAAAACAACTTCCCTACTTTGTGATTGAAAATTTAGGATTGACTCCAATACTTGATAGGCTATCGGATTACCTCGCATATGCGAGGTACATCGAGCCAAGTGTTGCAAAGAGCTTCTAGAATCAGTCAGAATCACGAATTTATCATAGTTAATAGATTCAACGTATGATAAGGCTTCTGCTATAGCGATTAACTCAATGTGCATTATAGAAATATTGGAATCAATCATAAATTTGATTTCGCAGCCGTGGAGTGGGTCTAAAAATGCAGCACCGCCAGCTCGTTCGACTTTAGACCCATCTGTATAGATTTTATGGTAACTGTCATATCGTTGATCTACAAAATTGACACAAATGTTACGCAGTTCATGAGGTTTATACAAATGTTTACCTTTGTTGACTGATGGTATAGAATCACAAACAACCCGCGATAAATCTATATTACTGACCCATGTTTGTAATGAGTACATCTCTAACTGGTTACACGAATGTAGCACCATCGAATCTAAAGATTGGAAAATAGATGTCAGTAAGGGACGTCGTTTGTTAGCCCAATAAGAAGAATGTGTACTCTCTGATAGTTCCTGTACAACAGTAATCGTTTTACTACCATTAAACGTCTTAGCTTTTAACCCAAATTTACAAGCCAAGTATTGCCGACGATGTTGAAGTGGTGGTAAGTGTAACTCACTTTCCATTGTGTGTATTGGAGTACTCCGGATAAAGCCTCCTATAATTCGTAGCGCTTGATTCTGAACTTTGTCGAGTTTATATAAGTACGTTTTACAACTATTATCATACAAGAAACTACCATAGTCTAATCTACTTCGAATGAGAGATATATATAAACGTCTTACATGTTTTTGATGAAGACCCCATCCCCGTCCGACTAGTACCTTTAAGATATTGACTAGCTTGGATACCTTCAAGATAGTCTCATTAATATGTTTTCTCCATCTTAACGAGCAATCCAACCACATTCCTAGATATTTTACATGGCTGACAGTAGAAAGAGGGACATTATCGATTTGGAATTCAATTGTATTTCTGGAATAACCTTTCCTAAATATGCAGATTTTACTCTTAGTCGGTGAGATCACAAGCCCTAATTTTGATAACAACGAGCTGAGGTTGAGGCATGCATTTTGTAATTGCAGTGCTGCATCAGGTATCTTTTTATCTGATTTGTATAAAACAAAATCATCCGCGTATTGCAAGATTTCAACGTTTTGTATTTTTCCACAAATGTTTAAGGTTGCTATATTGAATAGTAACGGGGAAAGGGGATCTCCTTGAGCTAAGCCACGGCCGGTGGCTCTAGATAAATCGACACCATCAACGTCAACGTGTAATCGTCTATTTCTTAAATACCTCCAAAGGTATAAACAAATCCGAGAACCAACCCCATAGCCGTCCAATACTTTGATTAAACATGCCACGTCTACATTATTGTATGCGTTGTCTATGTCGATGAAGCATGCAGCAGTTGTTAAATTTTTTGAAAAACCAGTTTGAATGTGAGAAACCAAACGTGTCAGATTATCTAAACAGGATCTAGATTTACGAAAACCTACCATATTATCTGGAAACATATGTAATTTTTCAAAATACCATTCCAATCTTTTATTTAAAATGCTGTGCGAAATTTTACAAAAACAAGAAATTAGTGATATTGGGCGTAGTGCACTATCTGAATTAATATCCCGACCAGGTTTCGGAATAGGTATAATTTTTACGTTACGCCACTGAAGAGGCACAAAGCTTTGGTTGAGAAATTGATTATATAGCGTTAATGAAAAAGATTTACCTATAGGTGGAAGGTTTGCTATCATAGAAAAAGAGACATCATCACTACCCGCTGCAGTGTCGCTACTTTTTATAGAATTTTCTATTTCTTGAAGAGTAATAGGGGATTCCAAATGACTATTACTCGATTGAATCTTAGGCTGAGGTGGACAAACAAAATCTGGGGTAATATCCCTTAAGAGCCTCTCCATTTTCTCTTTGTTGATGTGTTGAAATTTATGGTGTGTATGATGACCCTTAATCCATTTCATTTTTCGCCAAAGTACTCTTGAGGAGGAGGTTTCATCCACAGACGAACAAAATTCCTGAAAAGATTGCCCTCTGGCTATCCGAATAGCACGTTGTGCATCTCTTACTTTATTTTGGAGTATAACTAAATTACTAGGGGATGGACATCGTCGTAACTTGGCAAGAGCCAGGCGACGCTCAGCTACCGCCTTTGACAGCTCTGCGTTCCAATAGGGTTTAGGTGTAAATTTGCTGGTTATATGTTGGGGGATTTTTTTAAAAGGGATGTATAAATTCGCTGCTTCTTGTATGATCTTTTCAAATAAATTATAAAAATCTTGAAGTTGTGAGGGGACAGATATTGACGATAAAGCGTTTTCTATGTAAGACGAATATGCCTTCCAGTTACTATTTTTGAAATTTCTTTTTGTTATAATTTTTTTAGGTATGTATATGCTAGAATTGAAACTACTTGTTTAATTTTGTATTCTAAGGAAGTCTTACTAAATATAATATTTTTTAACTGTATAAGAAGTGATAAAAAACTTAACTTTTCAGATTTGTTATTGGAAGTCTTACTATAAGTCTCTTTTTCAACCCGAGGACAGTCGTCTGAACTTGAGAACCCCGACGCATCTTTATTCCAGTTAGTCTCCGTGCAATCTGCGACAGTGGAAGCTGGGGGTGGGGGTACAGGTGTAGGCGCTCGTTGTTTCTTTTTTTTTCTACGTGCTTGCGTTGACTTAGGCTGATCCGCGATAGGAGTAAATAGTTGAGAAAAAAGGCGTTCGCTTCCTGGGATATCGTGTTGATTATTCACGTGTGTACTCTCCGAGACTGTAATTCGTTGTGATTGTACTTTATCGTCTTCCCACAGATTGTTAGGACCTGTTAGGTTAGAAATCGGGCTAGGTGGGACATATATTGATAAGGCTTTCCTATAAGTACAATTAAACTCGGACATTAACTCCCTGATCCTCCTCTCTTTTTTAAATAAAGGGCAAGATTTTTGCAATGCCATATGATTTCCTGTACAGTTCACACATTTATAGGAAGTGGTGTCGCAATTCTCATGGCTTTTTGTGCATTTAGGACACACAACTTTTTTTAATGGACACATTTTCCACGTATGCCCGAATTTCCAGCAGCGTGAGCATTGTGTCACGGGAAATATATATGGTTCTACTTTCACCCTCATCTGCTCAATATAGACGTACCCAGGCAGTGATGAGGTTCTAAAGCCAAGGCGAATAGTTTCACTTTCAGTCCAATTGTGATTGATCGCACTCGAAGAACTCGACTCAATATTATTCCGCTTGTTTAGTCTTTTAACCGATACAATATCATAATCACATGATAAGCATTTTAAGATATCAGCCTCTGAAAGATCCAACTCCACATTTTTAATAATTCCGTAAGAGATACCGACTTCCGAAGTTTTTTGGCTTCTCCATCCTAAATCCGCAAACGCTTTGCACCCTATAAAATCATCGACATCAGTTGCGCGTTCAAAAGTTATTATAATTTTATTTTGATTAACATATTTTATGCGTTCAATGCCTTGTATTTTGTTTTGTGTAAACAATCGGGCGAGTGCAAACTGTTTAGGTAAGGCTGTATTAAGTGTGACTGACACTTGAAATTTATCTTGCACTTCCAGACTATCCCTACGAACCACTTTATTTTTTTTATGAACTGTATTCCATTCCTCTGATGAGTTATCACTACCATCACCACAATCTACTTTCTTCTACCTCCATGTTTGTTTGTATTCGGTCACTGCATTCCATTCTGTCCTCCGTTTCATTCACAAGGTAAGCACTGTTGACACGCGTCCTTTGATATTCGACCCTATCATCGCCACCACAAGAGCGATCACTCATCGCGCACGAGCGGCGCCCCGGCCGTATCGGTCGGGAGCACGCTTATCGCAGATTTTATTATTTTACTATGTATCGCAGCGTTAAATACACGACCTAATGACACAAGGACGCAACGGCGAGTCGATAAAAATATTTACTTGATCAATTTAATCCTTATACGTCACTAGCCATAGCCATCTGGATTGAATCTTGAAATGGTGTTTCTTTATATGTAGCGTCAATGAAAACAACTTCAAACTGCAACAAACAATAACTATTTGAGAGAAATGGTTTTAAGGTCGTTTTTTACTTAAATACCCATACTAGTATTATAAATTTGTAAGGAACTTTGTCTATCTGTTACGCCTTCACCGTAAAACTGCTACATCGATTTTAATTAAATTTGGCATGGAGATGCTTTTATTCTTGGAGAAGAATAAAGGCGTCACTTTACCGCGTTAACCGATATATAAAACCAAAAGCTAATGTCTGTTTTAAAATAAAAGAAAATCACTAACACCCTACTTTAATAAAGAATCCTTCAGTAACTACGCCACATAAACGAGTATTTTCCGTAACAAACTTGCTTAACCGGGTGTGGCGTTTATGCCAATTACCGTTTTATTTACAATGTGGGCTGCCACCCTTTGTCCGATAATGAAAATTAATTAAGGTTTTATGTTTTGATTAATATTCTATGTAATAACATTTAATTTTGTAAAGTGTTTGAAGACCTGAATTCCATTTAGTAAATTATTCGGCCAGCGAATTCTCAATAGAATTTCGACACCTTGCATATAGTGACAGTGAAATTTAAAACTACAAATTGGTTTGAAAAAACTATCTTAGTAATTATTTTGTACTAATTGTAAAATAAGATTAGTAACTTATTCGTAATTGGGGGTAAAAATCAGGTTTTCATTACATATGTGCTTATGATATAGTTTAATTTTAAAATGTTTTAAAATAAAATTAAATCATTTATCTCATTGTGTTATAAAAATAAAGTTACCAATCTGTCAATAAGCTAATCATATTATTTTTGGTTCGTTGTATCCAAAAATTCAAATACACTGCGCAACTATGTGCAACTTTATTACCAAGAGGCAGACAATTTCATTGTTTTTCAATGTTGGTCAAAATTGGTATAAATACTTAACATTTTGAAATTGAAAAAATAAGTCAGCTACCGATGGTGTAAGTTTTATTACAGTGTAATTAAATTTCCGTTTCTGTCATCACTAATGTTTGTAACATCTCATATACATACAGATAAATAAAATTGGAGTGTCTGTTTGTAATATTAAAATAACCACTTTTTAATAAATGCATACGAGTATGTATGTATTCACGATACATGTACCAAAATATTTTTTTTACAATTTTTATGTCTGTCTGTCGGTCTGTTTGTTCCAGGTAATTTCTGGAACGACTGGACCGATTTTGACGGGACTTTCAATGGCAGATAGCTGATGATGTAAGGAGTAACTTGGACTACTTTTTTAAGACTAACTTCGCCCCACGAACGTTCGTACGACAATAACCGCGGGTAACACCGCGGGGTTCAGTTAATTATTAATTTATTTTTAACGAATTTTTACGTATTCAATTATTGCATATAAATATTTTGAGTACTCTTCAGTAATAATACCTAATAGTCAAGTAATTGTGGAAGTAAGTATAACAAATATTCCAAAAAGGGTACCTGAACGTAGGTATCCAATTAGGTGATTTATAAATAGACCTATTTAATTCCCGTCGATTCCAAAACCCTCGGCTTGCATAAGAACAAAAAGAAACTCATTAATCGGCTACAAAGGAACGAAATAACGTTAGAACACAATCAATTAAAATAGAAGAAAAGCGTTTCCAGAATATCAATTTTGAAAACTAAAACAGGTGCTAAATAAAATATGTTGGTAAATGTTATCGTTTGGGATCACAAACTAAATATTTTTTTAAGTTTGCGGTTTCAAACAAACTTATTATTATTATTTCCACATTTTAATCATACGATACAATGTTTCCAATGATTAATATGTGTAATTAAAGATGATGGAACTTAATCGTGAGAGAGTAATGCATACGGACGAAAGGGCTGGTTCGATTGTAACAATTGTACAATTGCGTTGCTTTTTATTAAATGAATGAGGCTACCGGAGGCCCAATCTAATATGAGGGCTGACTAAGTCTTATTCTTCTGAATGCCTCGTTGGTGCAGTGGTATGCAACTCCCGTGCCTGAGGTCTCGGATTCTATTCCCGGGTCGGACCAAATGTTTGCATGATATATAAATATTTGTATCAGAGTTTGTGTTTTCTATGTATAATATGAAAACATTTACAAAACTAAAAGTATTCTTGCAGTCAATCTAGCTTTCATAGTTCAAGCTCTGTTTAGTGTAAGGCTAGATGACGTTGTGTGTCAGGTTTCCAAAATATTTAATATTATTATTATTGTAATTCTAAAACCCACAAGTGTGTTCATGAGCTTCAGAAATCCATGGACAAGGGTAGATACTTACTAAAATATGACGCGACAAGACGAGCTAATCGTCTTTCTACATTTGTAGCAGCCTTAACAGTTCAGTACATTGGTAAATCATCGTTAAGACTATGAAACACAAAACAAGAAAAAAATTATAGATGTTTGTTGCAGCCATCAAGGTCAATGGGAATTAAATAATCATATCTTGTAAAAAATACTTTTATCTCTCTTTAAGTTCATAAATATTATGTAGGTGTGTCAATAGATCCAATATTATAAGTATCGAATTTTATCATTGATAGATTATTTGCTTATGAAATATGACCTTAGCAATTGTCAATAGCTCTTAAAAATGCTGCTTTAAAAACCTTACCAATACATTTGTTATTTTCGCTTAAAAAAGCATCAAGAGCTTTTAAACGAGTACTATGCTATCATATTGCACTGCACGTGTCGTGGTGGTTTAAGATATCACCTTGCGCATTGTTACTCCACTGAGTGCTGTGGATTCAAATCCCACATGTGGCTATACTTTGTGTGATCCACAAGTTATCGGTCTGAGTCTTTGATCCTTTGTTTCTTTTTCATCTGTGCTTGTAAAGTCAATGGGACTCACTAAACATTCTGGTGAAAGAGTTGTCTTTAAAAATATGATTTATATTTGTTTACATTAATCTATGGTTTTTCTTTTTCTCGTGTCCAAGAAGCTGTATTCCCAATGAGTGCTGGTGTCAGGCAAGTGGCCGGGCTATAAAAGACCAAAATCATTTTCATCGTTACACTACGTCAACCCAAAAAAAAATGGGAAACATGAAGGAAAATGAAGAGTTAAATATTGACCGAAAATCTTTTACAGTGATTTTAAAACAATGTAAAAATAGTATTAGTAGACTAAATTTAGCATTTATTGGAAATTTTCTAATCTAAATACTTTTGGTTAATACTTTGTCATACGCTGACCAACTTTAATAAAAATTAAACTTTAATAAAAACAGTTTAGTTAATTACCTAAATCTATGGGTGCGAATTTAATCGTCAATTTGAATTATTATGAGTAAATTATACTATTGTTTAACATAATATGTTTTACAAGTTACTGATGTCATTACTGTACGTTGATCATTCACCACTAAGTATTCTATGCCTTTTTCCTACAAATTCCTTACTTAATAAATACACAATACACCCACAGGAATAAGTTCTCATAATGAGCGGACTATTGCTGAAAGGGTCAAAGAACATATCGCTGATATGAAGAACCACCAGACGAGCAAATCAGCGATTGCAAAACACGCACTCGATGCAGGCATCAACCACTGGATTGAATTTCAACGCACGCAAGTCCTCTCCACCGAACGTCACTTTTACTCAAGAGTTGTACGTGAAGCGATTGAGATTAAAAAACAAAAAACTTTCAATTGGGAAGACGGTTTTAAATTATGTACAGCGTGGAATCCAGTGTTAAAAAACATAAAAGCTCACTCTTCTGCGCAGTCGGATAAACACCAGAATAGTAACACATCGAAAAATAATATCGAAAATGTGCGGGTGGACGAAGAACCTTCTACTTCATGGATTTGTCAACGGAGGACGTGCACCGCTGAGCCAGTCAGCCCTGACCACAGCCAGTGCAACCTGGTCGAAACGTCAGGCAAATCGGAGTTTCGTTTAGTTTCGTTACCATTAAAATAGCAACGAAAAGGTTCTACAGACATTTGCTAATGTGCAAATATGTAATATGTGCATGTGTTGAATGGAAAATATTTTTGGTATCACATTCAAAGTTCACAAAATCTGTACGCGCCTTAACCCTCAGATAGTGAAAGGGACATGCGCAGTGAACACTTCGTGTAACTTTAACTGAGCGTTTTCAGCCAGTTGCTTGGCGGTACTTTTGATCTACGTACGTACCCAGAGTTGAGCGAAATATCGCTCGCACTTATCCCCCAAGTATAACCACCGGGTGTTATATGTAAGCATTATTAAAGAAAGTAGTAAAGCATGTATATGTGTGTTTAGAAAGATCGAAATAATTCCCCTGCAACACTAGGCGTACACGTGTGATATTTTTGTGAAAGGGTAAGTAACTATACCTGTAGTTCCCCCGTAATTTGTTAAGGCTTATTGAATGAATAGCGGTTATATGCATGAATCTGTTAAAATGACGACTTTCAACTCTACATTGAACATTATTAATTCTGTTTAAAAATAAATAAACGATTGAATGATGAATGTTGTAGTTAAAGAACAACTTGAGAATGAGTGTATTAGTTAAGGTTCGAAACTAGATAGATTTATTGGTTGTTTAATTTGAAATTGTTTACCTATTACTGATAATGTAAGACTATATCTTGGTATAAAATGTGTGAAACTTTTTATTTACTTACAGCGGTCGACAAAGAGGATGCGTTTTATATTCTAATATCCATACCAGATCACCAAATTATATTTTTACTAGCCGGAAGTTATTACATGAAGTATTATTGACTAGTTAGTAAGTAACATAAAATCAAACTAAAAATTTTACACCATAGTTTATCACTTAAAATAATTGAATTTTAACTGCGAAATTGCAGAATATTGGTCAGCTATAAATTCTTTCTGGGTCCTAATTTAGTTTTGCTTAAAATTTTCAACTAAATAATTACATTAATAATAATATTATACCTATATGGAAACATAAACTTATAAATTGAACTTCTTATCTTCTTATCTTATAAACTTATAAATTGAAATTAGTTACAAAAAACTTAGTTATGATTAATCTTATCTTTTGATAAAAAAAGCCCAATGAGAAGCGACTATCTGCATCAAGAACGGATAGTTCTTGATCCTGATAAATGATCGTCACATAAAATCATCGTTAAGACTTGAACATCTTGAGCTTACATATTGCTTTCTTCGTAAGCGGATTTTTAAACCAATTTACGTCATGACTTGCAAACGTAGCCTTCTTCAAGAGATCTAATGATAACACTCTAACCAGCAACGTCTCGGTTGGATATTATTTCACACTAACACGAAACAGTTTATTGCCTTTCATTTACATAAAGGTCTCAATTCTTTTTCTCAATCTAGGGTCTCTTTGTTCAGCATATAGAAAAGAAAGTCGTCAGGGATGTAATCTTTACTCAATAAGTATCAACATAAAGCGTATATTAACATAACGCACAAAAATAAATATGACAGAATATGTTGGCGTTATCAACAGTTGCAGAAATACTTATAATAGGCGTATTGTCTAGACAAACGGTAAACAAATGAAGTTTTGAGATGTAAATATTTACACAGTTTGAAATGTGAACTACATTTCAAACTGCGTAAACATTTTTAAGAAATTGCTTGATAACTCGCGTTGTAGTCAAACTATGGTTTAGTAACCAGTTTGATAAGCTATCATGTCTGGAACTTAAAAGTATGGAACTAGTTTATAACCATTGAAGACTTCAAAAGATTACAATATATAAAATTTTTATGAAAAACTTCACTGATGAGTGGCGGTGGTCACTTTCTATCAGGTGACAAATGTGCTTAGTGGCCCCCTCTTTAAAAACAAAAAACAAATCAATTTGCCTCAATGGAGTATAGCCTTACCAGGCCAGCACGTAGCACCATGCCCGTGCAAGCAACATCTCGTAGCCATAATGCAACATCTTTTCGCCTTGACATAAAAGATCACGATGAATCTCGGTAACATTTTTCTGAGGATAATTCCGAGTTTTAGAGTTCAGCCATATGATTGGAAAATAAAAATTTAACCAAGTAATAAAGTATTTGTTTTCATATACTTTATTTATCACCTTTTTTCAATGTATTTATAAGATTTACTTACTGCCTCTAAACCATGTAATGTTGATGAAATTGTTTTCAATGTAATACTTTTAAACGAGCAATTTTTTTATATATACATAATAATATATAATCTGAATCTCGGAAACTACTCCAACGATTTTTGTGAAGTTTAGTACCTATGCAGGGGGTTTCAGGGGTGATAAATCGATCGATTTATAAAATCGAGCTAACGAAAGTATTTATTAAATCGAGCTAGGAATCATTTTTAGAAAATTTACCAAAAAAATAAATACCGAGCAAAGCTCACTCATGCTATATAATAATATGTTAAACTATTAACTTTTCAGTTCAGATATCTTTGCAACAGTCAGTTCAAGTTAATTTAAGGCGTCCGTGACCTGCTGAAGCTATTGTATTTATTCTTCGATTTGTTAGTTTAGGAAATACAATATAAACGATTAGTTTTTTAAAATTACAAACACACAAGGACAAAATTAAAGTGCAAAATGTGGGTGTTTAATACGCGAGTATCTATCGCGTCAGTTATAGATGTGAACATATATTTCTGTAATTTAAACGACGTCATCACTATTATCTATAATCATGTCATATAATCTTTTTTTACTAGGAAAAGAATAGCATGACGTCAGCAGGGCTGGACATTTATGAAATACTAGCTGAGTACCGCGGTGTTACTCGTGGTTGCTGTGAACTTTTACAATGACAACGCTGGTAACGTCGCGGGGTGAAGCTAGTGTAAAAAACCTCCCTAAGTTACTCTTGATATTATCAGCTATCTGCCAGTGAAAGTCTTTCGAAAATCAGTGCAACCGGAACAAACAGACAGGCCAGATCCCCGTGGGACAGCCACGCTTCGGCATGAATGGCTGGCTCGACCGGAGTAATACCACAGCCTCACCAAAAAAACTATACCTCAAACCCTCCTCCTATCCCCTCCCCATCCCCCAACAGCCGGCAACGCACTTGTGATGCCTCTGGTGTAACGGGCATCCATAGGTAGCGGTAATCGCTTACCATCAGGTGATACGTATGCTCGTTTGCCACCTATTCAATAAAAAAAATAAGATTTTTTTTTATTAAAAGTGCTCTATATGCATTTAGTTAAAAGCTGTTAAACGATTCATGTTGCATTATACACACTGCTCAAGATAGAAACATGTGGCAAACTGTCACATACACACACAAACAAGCTCTACATGTAATTTGTTTGTCATTATGTACACTAATGTTTTTTTTTTTAATTTTAATATTACTAGGATAATAATTATAAATAACTTTTCATACTAATTACAAAAAAGGATGTGAAAAGTTAATTAGGCTGTGGCATAGCAGTAAAACAAGATTATTATTATTTCACCTTATATGATGATGATCTCAGAAATTCAACATAGTTCAGTTTTCGTTATGACATTATGTCAATAAATTTCATTAATAAATAATCAAGGTAGATTTTTCGAGGAACTAATTTATTTATTATTAAGATCTCATGTCAAATGTACCAAAAATCACACCAATAAATGAATTTTAAATTTTGAAAAAAAATAAAATCCGTTATGTTATGATGTAAACTAGCACGGATAAAAATGTTTACATTTCCCGTTGGTAGGCAGGTACAGTAAACGGAAATTAAATTAAAATAAATCAAATGCGGGTCCATTTAAGAGCCGACAGTAACCACTTAGAGGTTTTTAGTCTGCTTTATGTCTACGATCATTTCTGCTTACCTTACCTAACCCCTTCTCTTTAAACTGTCACTAGATGACGTTGCATCGTTGATGTTAAAAATGAACATCCCTGCGAGTTTTTGTTGAGAAAAACTTGTGTTAAGTCCTACAACCTCTTTATCTTACCAAATCTAACACATACGGTAATACACCTTAAATACTTACGCTCCCTACCAAATAATTTGCATTTTATACCTCGTCGGGATTGAATACGTGACAAGAATTTAATAATCCCGTATTTAAGGCACCATTGTTGAGAATAAGGTTGTGAATTTCACGGCTATTTATTTAAATTTTAGTCATTGCGCACTCTAGCGCTTTGTAATGTAATGTAATGTAATTCTGACATATAGTATCTTCAATCAAGAAAATAGATGAATAATACTTTCATATTTCGTTTCTATGTCCGAAATAGGGAACTCGATTTTAGTTCTAAATAATAATATGTCGCTTAAGGAAGATTTGGGTTTAGTAAATTGTATTACAATAGATACTTTTATGCCTGTTTCGTTTATGTACCTACTTGTTATAAGTGTTTATTTATCATATATCAAATCGATTTGGAGAGACTGTTCAGTAAAAGATACCTCGCCTCGTTTCACCCAAGATGTTTCCAAGGACTTTTATTTGAAAGTTATTTACATAACGCATAGACATTCCAAAGTTTGTAATTTATCCGCATGGGATTTACTTCATCATTACCCCTAAACAGAACTTCTGTAAAACATGTACAGAAGTTCCTTCTTCAAATATTGTATAAATATATTATTTCTTCAAATAATATATTTATACAATTCTGTTTTACAAATATTTTGATGCAATATTAAATATAGGGTGGAGATATGGAATACTGTTATATAGCTGTTTGTTTCTTTAATTTTATACCCTGAAAGTTAAATATTGTCATTGTTTAAATTATGTAAAAGTACCGCTACCGACTGTACAAACAATCAATGCGACCAAGTGCAGGTAATCACACTTCGCACATCACGAAATGTCGGGAAATAGAAGTTAGTATAAATTTTAAACTATTATTAAATTATTATTAATATAATAATAATTTAAAATGTATACTTTAATGTATACATACATACATACATATATATACACATTAGTGTATGTGTAAAAATCACGAAACAGCAATACGAACAAAAAAAGTATTTTTTACCTTTGGTTCATAAATGACTATGATTGCCTGTCATACACAAAAAAATATTAAGTCTTATTGCGAAACTATTTTTGGGGTTCGACGGAAATCTCTTATTTTTACTCAGCTCGAATGTGTACATGACAGAAAATACACAGAATTATTTTATTTAAAAAATATACTTTCCAATATAACAGAACTAAAGCTATATTCGGAATCGTATTTCAACTGTGAAATGTAATCATTTAAATGTTGTTACTTTAAATTTAATCTATTTCTCTCTTAAATTTCTATAATATATCACTTTTCTGGGAACTAAATTTGACGAGCTTAGACTTTTTGCTTGAATTCTCAACTCGTGTATAAAATGAACAAGACTGAATGAGATTGTGTTGTTGTTGACAGACACATGCAAATATAACTTGTAGGCAATATTTAAGGAAATGTTTCCGTATTTTTTGAATTACGAAGTTATAAATAAGTAGATTTGGTATCTGTGCAGCATTGAAATGCTATACGCTGATGATGACCAAAACGGGTTTGATAATTTTTGTGGTTAAAAATATTTCGTAGATGAGAGTGTACGTTTAAGAAAAAGCTGGAGCATAATGAAGTAATGTTTTCTCAGTACATATATACATCCCAATTGTTGCCTGCGGCTCCGCCCGCGTGTATGACGGTTATCGCGGCAAATAGTAGCCTATGTGTTATTCTGATGTATAAGCTATACTACTGTAAAGTTTCATCCAAATCCGTACAGTAGTTTTTGCTAATTATACTATTTTTTTTGTCTTTCTTTATGTACAGGCGGGGCAAACGAGCGGACGTATCGCCTGATGGTAAGCAATTACCGGTGCCCATAGACACCCGCAAAACCAGAACCGTCACAAGTGCGTTGCCAGCCTTTGGGGGATGGAAAGGGATTGGGGTATAGGCCCCCGATATCCTCATTCACTCGATAAAACACCGCGCAAGCACTATTTCACACTGGTTTTCTATGAGGCTGTATCAGTTCGGTCGAGCCGGCCCATTCATGCCAAAGCGTGGCTCTCCCACGGTACTAATGGCGCCCAGTGGTCAAAATTCGATCATAAGTATTTTAATTTATTCATTTTCATTTTTTAGCTTTGACTGCTCCGTCATATAAACTTTAACTGTGCTAATGTTCATGCTCCTCCGCTCGCATAATCGTTCCGTAAAAATGGGTGTACATAGCTTTTTGCTTTACATATTAATATATAGATTACTCGAGAATTTTAAATAGTACAATGTTTTAATATTTATTTATTTCGGTTTGAAGTCATAACTTCTTATGGGAGAGTAAACCACTTAGTTACGTACCAGTCTATCTGACTTCCCTTTCGCTGACGTATACGGCAGCGGTGCGCAGGGTCCTCCTCTCTCATTTCAACCCACAGCGCTAGTTTTCTTTATTCACATTAAAATGTGGGCTGCCATTGGATAGGTGTGAAATAAAAAGGGTTCGTAAAGACTCCTCCTTCCCAGCCAAAAGGTACCAAATATTTGTAAGAGCAAGATAGTAACGTTTCTAACTAATTGAAAAGGATAACTAGAACTAAAATAGACTTATAACTTACTTACTTGACTAGAATTTAAGAAATGTAACAGTGTTTTATAATGTTGTTTTTTCTCAGAAAACCTTTTTAACAAATACAAATTGTTTAAATGTCAAATGTAAAGCTACTGTACGAAAAGAAGCCAATAAAACTAATTTCAAGTTAAATTTCTTAAACATTTTGTATACAAGTTTCTTCTCGTTTCTTAAGTTTAGAAAGTTGTAAAGTATTTCGTAACTTTTACATTATTTGTTTCGAAATAACAACAGTTGAAAACCTCACAACAGTACTTGAAAATAAGGTAACATGAGACTGTTGAATTTCAGAATTGTGAGTTTAATCTTACTTTACAAAGAAAAAACGTTAAGCGTAACGACAGTTACAGCTGCTTGATCCCTTAGTCTTTCCTTGGTCCCCTACTATTATATCATCATCATCAAATCAACAGCTTTTAACAGTCCACTCCTGGGCATGGGCCTCTCCTTAGTGAAGAGGTTTAGGTCTAATGTACTACGCTGAACTGACGGTTTGGCATAAACTTTGTTTCCAGCTAAACTTCTCATTTAAGTGATGTTGTCTTACGTAGTTTGCTGCCATAGTCACCCCTTACAACACCTTTGGTATGAATAGGTAATAAGACTCCGTATTTTAATTCGTCAATAAACGGCGCACAATTGTATAGTGAACGATGATAATGGAGAACATAGACGATTTCGGCTAAGACGGCCAATCTTAACGGAGACCGGCCAACAACGCAGGAGATATTATAGTGCACAAGTGTGCACAATTTCATACGTGTCTATAGACCTTTAGTTGTATGCTGTCAAGCTTTTGAGGTGTATTCGAAAGGATACGATAATTTATGAAGAGCCAGTTTATTTTACGGTTTTTATTGTTTATTGACAGCATTAATTTTTGTTAGATGCTTTTTGGAAGTCGGTTTTTTTTATAAAAAGTTTTTATTATTCATTCTATCAAAATAGTCGCCGGGGAACAGTAGATACAAAAAAGGAAACCGGTCAAAATCCAAATCGTTTAGAGAAGTTAGTTGAAATAACAGAGTTATCAAGAAACAAACATTATCATTGACACATATTTTTAAGCTTTGTGATGAGTCATACGGTTAAGAAAGAAAATTATATGGGTACTTAATGTTATGTAGACGATCTACTATAATCATGTTACCACTTTATTCATTGTACCTAAATCTAGATCAGTCACATTTAAACTGTTAAAAACGTAAATGAAATAGTTAGAATCAGAAAGACAACACTTTATTCAAACGAAAAAAGTCAACGAAATAAAAACTGTTGGTTTATCCATTTTGGAACGAAGTTCCTTATGGGGCGTTGCGTAGGGGTACCCTAGCCGGTAAAAAGCATCCGTAACGTAAGATTACTGCCTCGGTGTCGCAATGGTAGTGTATGCAAATGCTGTGTTTGAGCTCTCGGGTTCGAATCCCGGTTCGGATCAAATGTTTGTATGATCTGCAAATATTTGTTTTTTCGGAGTTTGGAAGTTTTATATGTATACTATATATGTATTCACTAAAAATTATTAATAATTACTTTTCTTCACCCTTTTTCAATTCATTTAAATTGTTTCGTGAACGAAACATTTTGTATAGCGCCATCTGTTTTTATGATACGGAACTTCGATCCTGTCTGGTATTCCACGACACCACACGAATTTTTATTTTATTTTAATTAATAATAACTTGATTTGGATCCTAGTTGTGATAGTGATATCACGTTTATTGAATCTATATTGCATTTATTTTTCGTTGGAAATATTTGAAACATATTTGCAGAAATGGATTTAAATTAAACCAGAAATAAAACAAAATGTCACAGCTAGACAAATAAATTATATTAATATAGGAATACTAGCTGCCCCGGCAAACGTCGTTTTGCCATAACTTTTTTTTAAGGATGGGTCACCCTTACCATTTAGGGGGATGAAAAATAGATGTTGGCCGATTCTCATAGATACCAGATAAGCACAAAAAATTTCATCAAAATCGGTCAAGCCGTTTCGGAGGAGTATGGCAACGAAAACTGTGACACGAGAATTTTATATATTAGACATTGGAATATATAGGAATACATTGGAATATGTAGATAAAATAGACCAAAAAACCTTTCAAACAATCCAATACGGAATTTACGGATTTAGGCGACGACCTGTCACTGCTAGTCAGGTAATAATATCTATTGTGAAATAAATATTAGCTCGAACAGGGTAGTTTGCCTTAACGGCTTAACCTTCCCCCCATGGACACAGAGGCATATGAACACCAGAGGCGTGACAAGTGCGTTGCCGGCCTTTGGAGAATGGAGGGAGAGAGGGGGAGGGGTTGTGGTTGGGACTCCGGTATCGTCGTAACGGTTCGGGCCCAGATGAAGTCCTTGGAATAGATTTTTTTAATTATATAGAAAAGTTGTTAGTAATTTTGTATTTAATAGAAAAGAGTTATCAAAAGTACATTTCGGATAATATGAATAAAGCCACAGAGTGTTAAATTAAAATTGAATTTTCCGGTAAAATTATAAAAAAACCGACTTTCAAATAACATCTGACGAAAACTGCCTAGAAAAAGTGTAAAATAAACTGGCTCTTCATAAATTGCTATGTGCCAATTATTGTTTATACTTAATTTTTTATTCATTTAAATATAAGTATTATTATGTGTTAGGTCTTGTACCTAGAGCTTGTATTATCGGTACTTGACAACTGATAGAAATACATAAATACTTTTTTGTATATAAGTACATAATAAAATAAAACGTACTAAAAAAGTGAATTAGCGTAGTGAGAATACGAGTATAACGTGAAAATTCAGAATGTGGTTGTACGCAGCAGCAACGTTTATGTCGTTGACAGAAATAATATGAGCTTCCGCCTTTGAACTATTGTAAGGAACGAGTTCTAGCTATATTAGTTCGAAACTCTTTTTAGATTTACTACAAAATGTACTCAAATTTAGAAGCTTAATATAATTGATTAACTAAACGCTCTCTCCATACTTTTTGATATCCATAACGGACTTAAAGTGAAGAATACATCACTCGACATCCATTTGCTAGAGTGCACGAATACATTAGTTACGCATAAAGTCCGTTGCATTGTACTGCGAAAGGACCAGTAAAAATCTATTCTCAATATCCATATGACTGAAGAATAAATCTGTGTTATTATTTCTGCAATCTTTATTTCATTATCAAATGCACTCTCACGCGTGTACTACGTATTAAATATTAAAGTTTTTTTCTACCAAACGCAAATAAAAAGTAACGAAATTTGTAATACATCACACTAATGTTATAAAAAGTTTGTTTGTTACGCTTTCACTCGAAAACTACTTAACCGATCATCATGAAACTTTGTACATGCACTTGTAGGTATAAGAAGTAACATAGGATGCTTTTTATTCAATGCAAGCAAAGCCGTGGCCAAAAGCTGATTCAGTATAATTTGATATAACACATTTTTGTATTAAGGAGTTATATGTTAGAGAATTATAAAAGTATCAAATTAACCGAAGGAAATTTTGGACAGTTTTTATGGTGCCCATGCTTAAGATCACAGGAATACAATGGTGACCGCCATATTAGATCATTTTTTATACACCTTAATCCGTTCAAGCAAAACTACATGATCTTGAAAGTAAAGGAAAACATGAACTGAAAGACTTGAATTCTATACCAAATTGCTTGTTCATACTTTGCTTTGTTGCTTTTTAATCAATGAAAGTTTGGTGTTATATAAATATTTATTACATTTTAAAAACTTGATGATAATGTAGTGTAGTAATTTAATACTGCCTTGGTTGCACTGTCGGAGCTTACGGCGACTGCTGTGCATGGGGTCTCGGGTTCGAAGTTCGGGTCGGACCAACTGTTTGTATGATCTGTAAATATTTGTTTCGGAGTTTGGGTGTTTTCTATGCATAATATGTATGTATTTACAAAAAAAAAAAATATGTATTCATATCAGTTGTCTAGTTACCATAATACGAGCTCTGCTTAGTTTGGGACTAGTTGGCGTTGTGTGTTAGATGTCGGAAATATTTACTATTATTATTAAATTATTACGTTGATATAAACTATATTATTTGATAATAGGTTGCGTGATAGTATTGATCTACGTAAAGCGTTTTAGTTAAATTACTCACTGGCCATTTATTGGTTTACGAAGTTACTTAGTTATGCAAATAGCTGTGACGTAAAGATATAATTCACTTCGGCTTCAGCGTTATACGGCGAAGATTATTTGTTATTCATTTGTACAAGGATTCATTGGAATATCTAATAAAATGATGTAGTCATTTTATGATAACGAGACCGTGACCAACTACACGTTACTAACGATGATGAAAACGATGACCAAATAAAAAGGCTTTTTGTAGAGCCTACTGTGTTTATTATTTGCCACCGTTCAATCTAAAAACAAGTATTTCATGTCATTTATAACTCAGCCAGCATAACAGAAAATGTTAACAATTTAGTACTAGCTGACTACTACTAAAGAATTATCGAAATTGGTTCAGTCATTGATGCGTGATGCCTTGGTCAAGGGCAATAGTAATATATATTTTTATACATACTAGCTGACCCACGCAACCTCGTTTGCAGCTTATATTGCCCGTAGGGTGAAAATTTCCCCCGTTTTTGAAACATTCTTCGTTGTTGCTCCGCTCCTATTAGTAGTAGCGTGATGATATATACCCTATAGCCTTCCTCGATAAATAGACTATCCAACACCGAAAGAATTTTTCAAATCGGGCTAGCGGTTCCTGAGATTAGCGTGTTCAAACAAACAAACTCTTCAGCTTTATATATTAGTATAGATATAGATAAAATGTGTAGACAAAGTTTTACATTTAATACTCTAACGTCACACGTTTCTATAAACACCATGGGAATTTTGAAAACAATAATTTAAATAATAATAATAAATAATTATTAATTATTAATAAATATAAATAATTATTGTAGGTATATATTGCAGTAGGTAGTAGAACTACGCTGGTTTACCGTGGAAGAGCCACGCTTCGGCATGAATGGGCTGGCTCGACCGGAGTGATACCAGGGCCTCACAGAAAACCGGTGTGAAATAGTGCCTGCACTGTGTTTCACCGAGTGAGTGAGGATACCGGAGGCCCATAACCCAAACCCCCTCCCCCTATGTCCCCTGCCCATCCTCCAAAGGCCGGCAACGTACTTGTGATGCCTCTGGTGTTTGCAGGTATCCATGGGAGGTGGTAATCGCTCACCATCAGGCGATACGTCTGCTCGATTGCCCGCTTTTCAATTAAACAGCACGAACGGGCCGGCTCGACCCCCTCGCACAGAAGATCAACGTAAGATGACAGCATTCGTGCTGTCGTGTATCGTTAGTGAGTGCAAAACCGGAGGTCCAATCATCATTGGGCCTCCGGTTGGGCGATTGGGCGGCCTAGCGATGCAGAAACATCGCTAGGCCGGCATAGTGTTGGTCATCACGCTGCATTGTTGCATTGTCTGCATTTGCAATGAGTATAGTGACTACCACTCTTGAATTCTGTTTATGCTTTCAATCAAGCAGAGTAGATACATATTTTACCATACATTAAATAAAGAAAAAATGTAAGAAAAGTTAATAGAGTATGATGGATATAGTACCGACCCACTTTTCTCGTAAAACTGGAATTGGAAACATTGAAATAAACTTGTCTTTGCCCAAGGATAGATTTGAACAAATGTGTAAACGATATTTGGTCTATCTGTTCTGTTATTTCTACTTAGATCTAGTCTATGAAGAAGATCATACGTCTTTTTGGATTAAATATTATTCTACGACACTTGAAAAGAAACAAGATAAATATAAACAAAACTTAACGACTGTACACACGCCTCTTGCTACTGCGCCAAGTGTCGTGGGTTAAAATCCCACGCTGTTACAAAACTTTGTATGATACACAAATTGTTGTCCCGTGTCTGGGTGTTGTTTGTATCCGTTTCTTGTATGTTTGTAAAGTCCCATCTTGCCTTACAAAAATCTCTCAAATATTTGTAAACTAAGCACTTTTAAAGTCTCCTTTTAATTCTATGACAACAGATTATAATCTGTAATAATTGTTATAATGACTCATTTATTTTCATTTGATTAACTGAGACAACACAACCATGTTTATTCAAAGCTTATTCAAGTAAATTTTCAATATCGACGTAGGAATGCATATTTGCTGTAAGTAGGCATATTGCAATTGTTCACCAGAGCCAAAAAACTTTATTGATTTCGGAAAAAAATTCATAGTTTCTGACCTATCCATGATATTGCTACCATTTTTGGAACATAGGTTTATTTAACTGCCAGTCACCATTTGAAATGTAAACTTTTTATCCAAAGTTACTATAAGTATGTGTTTGGCTAGTTACAGCAATCAGTTTTTTAAATCACGTACCTTTAAAACGCTGTAACTAAGGAAGAAAAATGTACGCGTAGATGGAAATATTATCAATTTACAGGCGGTAAATGTGCTGTATGCAGTAAATTTATTTATATGGGTACTGCAATTCAAGGTGTAAGATTAAATTTATAATTATGATTAGATCTAGAAATGCAGTGGGTTAGTTGGTAATGTAATGTTTGGTTGAAATAAAATTTCGTAAATGGTTAATTAAATAATTATTTTATTTTATTTTATTTTACAATTGTAGGAAAACTTACTTATGGTCTTTTAAATTGTTGAAACAAAATTTTAAACTCTAATTATACTGTCAGAACTTCTTTTCAACAATACAATGAATTAAGAAAGTATTTTCCTCTTATATATAAGAGATAAAACATAAAAAATACAAAAAAAAATAAGGCTTTAAAACTAATTAATAACGCTAGATGTAAATAAAAACATTGTATCCAATCAAAAAATATTTATTTAAGAGTAAAAAACAGAAACTTAGTAGCAATTTGCCTTATTTTAGAACGAAAATACAATTATAATTGAAACTTAACATGAAGACATTGTGTTCAATCAAAAACATGTAATAAGGGAAAGGTAGTAGAGCCACGCTGATTTCAGCACGAACGGGCTGGCTCGACTGGGGCGGGACTACCCTCGCACAGAAGACCAACCTAAAATGACAGCATTCGTGCTGTCGTGTTTCGTTGGTGAGTGCGAGACTGGAGGCCCATAGATGCAGGAGTGACGGTTAACGTGATAAGTGTGTGAGCGAAAGAGTGCACGCGAAGTCATAGTAAGGTTGGATCGAACCGTCGGCTAGGGAGACCCGTAGAAACGGTGGTGCCGCTGGCCGCCCGCGGCATAGAGAGGGATCCAACCACGGCTAACCACGCTGGGAGGCTGCCCCGTCAGGTCGCGCATAATCCACGGAGTGGCTCGTCGTGCCGGTTGGTGACCGGACGGTGGGACCAGGCGACCATTTCCGGGAGGACTCAAGAACTACGCACCAGAGTTGTCTCCCGTACTGACACCCTTGTACCGCCTGTCCTATTCCTCAGGACTTGTTCCGGGGGCTTGAAGAGAGGCGAACGTTCAACCTATCCCCAAAAAAGGTGACCGTTCAGACCCGGCTGATTACCGACCTATAGCCGTAACTTCCATTGTCTGCAAGGTGCTCGAACGGATCATCAACAAGCAATTGGTCCTCTACCTGTAAGATCACTCCTTGCTAAATGATCGGTAATATGGCTTTAGGCCGAACCGATCCACGGGTGATCTTCTAGTGTATGTCACTCACCTTTGGGGTGAAGCTATTGATGGTCATGGGGAGTCCTTGGCCATTAGCCTCGACATGGCCAAAGCTTTTGATAGGGTTTGGCACCGCTCGCTTCTCTCCAAACTTCCCGCAGTCGGCCTGCCTCCCAAACTCTGCACATGGGTCTCCGCATTCCAGCACCAGCGCCGCAGTAAGGTCCTTTGCGACGGTGCGGCCTCTGATTATCGGCAGGTAAACTCTGGTGTACCTCAAGGCTCTGTCCTGTCGCCCACGCTGTTTCTTCTGCATATCAATGACATGTTGGCCCTAGGCAATATACATTGCTATGCAGACGACAGTACAGTTCATGGGCGATATTTTGGTCACCCTACAGCCAAGTCTGCAGGTGTTGAGGATAAGCGACAGGATTTTGTCGCTGAGCTCAACCTGGTCCTAAGCCGCATCTCTCAATGGGGCACTGAGAATCTGGTCGAGTTTAACGCCAAGAAAACACAGGTGTGCGCGTTATCTACCAAAAAGTCTCCCTTCCTTCCCTTCTCCACTTTTCGGAACACTCAACTGCCCCTACAAGATAAGCTCGGTATCCTGGGTATGGATGACTGCCATGACCTCAACATGCGTGAGAACATCGAAAGCGTCATTAAAGCGGCCTCGCGAAAGTTAGGTGTACTTAACAAGGTGAGACGCTTCTTCTCGCCCGGGCATCTGTGTCATCTCTATAAGACCCAGGTTCGCTCGTGCGGGGAGTACTGTTTTCATCTATGCGATGGTGCCGCACAGTATCTGTTTGACGCTTTCGATCGGTTGCAGCGGCGAGCAGTCCGCATCATCGGTAGTCCCGAAGCCACCGAGTTTCTTGAACCTCTGCAGCTGCGAAGAGATATCGCCTCTACGGCAGTCCTCTATCGCCTGTATCATGGAGAGTGTTCTGAAGAGCTCTTCCAACTGGTCCCCCCTTCTCCATTCCTCTACAGGACAACACGTGCTGGCCTTTGCAGTCACCCTTTTAGAGTAGAAGAAATATAAATGATTTATCAAAATGCATTATCTCAAATTTCTAAAAAACCGTGTGTCTAAAAATACGTGATGATTTGCTGTAAATTACGAAAACTAAAACGATAGGTTCCCTAAACTTGCTGTAAGTAAACGAATGTAAAAATCACACACCGCAAATATGCTGTAAGTAGCGAAAAGTTTTTAAATGGGAAGAAGTAAGTATTTGTAAAGCAAAAAATGCAGTCTTTCATTTGCTGTAAGTATAAAATGTCTAAAATGACTGGATTTTAGCCTACATACAGCATTTAATCTTGCTAAAAAAAATATAAGTACGGGCGTTTTCAACGGCGTATGTAATTTTTTTTTCATCGTAAAGCCACAGGACCCGGGTCAGTCGATGCGGCTTTTTTTTCTGATTCTAATGATGGTAAAAAGTCACTTTAGGTATTTTGTCTACTTACAGCAAATATGCTTTCCTACGTCGATATATAAAATATCTTTATCTAGTATTTAGCCAGACGTAGTTAGATTTCACCAGAGATTTTAATTTAGCTCTAAAAATTTAATAGTCAACTTCTTAATGTACAACAACAAACTTAACGAAAATATCAAAGTCGTTTGAATAATTTATTTTAAGTGTGCTTACCTTGAAGGACCATATTAAAAAGTGTGAAACAAAGTTTTTCATTAATTATTTTCTTGCATATTGATTCAATCTATATGAAATAAAATAAAAAATATAATTTACCACATTTTTTTATCAGAGTCCTTTTATACTGAACTAAATCAATACAATTTAAAGGAAAAGTCTGCGCAAAATTTTTGGTTTATTTTGCAATCACCCGGATATTTCCTACTGGTTGTTGTGTCGAACTCAAACCAACCTAAAACTGCATGCCGTCTCGGGTACTAGTAGCCGGGGAACCAATTGTATCTTGGGAAGAATATCTCTATCACCTAGACGTATCACGGCTGACAGATGGCACCTGCCTTTGTGCCCCCAAATGGGCATCTACACCCCGTAACGATAAAATTAGACGTGTTAAATAGTAGTATTCAACTAATCTACTTCAAATCTTGCAGTATGCAACTAAAAATCGATCGCAAAACTTCGCAAAGAACTTCTTGGAAATTTATAAATAGCATTTGAACGTTCAGTCGAATTATATTTGAATGATATCGACGATATTCCGTTAATTGAAAATCATATCATCTGTCAAAACTATAACTTTGTATGTAAAATGTACTAGGCCATGTGCGAGTTGACTTGCCCGTGAAGGGTTCCGTAGCAGCAAGTAACATACTAATAAAGTTCTTGTAGTTCGTTGTATCTTTGATCGATGTTTTCGGTTTACTATTTAGGACCCCTTAAAAAAAATACTTAATAGATCTCGTTCAAACAAATTTTCGGTGAAAGTTAGCATGGTAATGTACATCATATATATTTTTTTTGTTTTATCATTCTCTTATTTTAGAAGTTACAGGTAGAAGTATATTACCACTTTAGAAGTGTCTCTCGCGCAAACTATTAAGTTTAGAAAAAAAGTAATCTCAATATCATTTTAGAAGACCTATCCATAGATCCAAACAGGTACGGGTTTGATGAAAAAAAAATTTTAGAGTTTCTGTTCTAAGTATGGGTAACCTCCAAAATTTATTGTTTTCTTTCTATTTTTATGTGAAAATCTTAAGGCGGTTCACAGAATAGATCTACTTTTCAATTTCCAACAGTATAGCTCTTATAGTTGGGGAAAAAAATGGCTGTGACATACGGACGGACAGACAGACATGACGAATCCATAAGTATTCCGTTTTTACCATGTGGCTACGGAACCCTAAAAACTTGTGATGTCACTGTTTTAGACCACTCCATTGAGCAATATATTTCAATGTATATTTGATTAAAATTTGTAACAGAAAAAAACACAATCAAATTGAGAACCTCCTCCTTTTGGAAGTTGGTTCATGAAAAGCTGTAATAATTATATTTTCCAAGATATTTTGTAATATTCATTTTAATGAAGGAGACATCGGTATTTATCTATATCTATACTAATATATAAAGCTGAAGAGTTTGTTTGTTTGTTTGAACACGCTAATCTCAGGAACAGCAGGTCAAATTTGAAAAATTCTTTCAGTGTTAGATAGCCCATTTATTGAGAAAGGCTATGGGCTATATATCATCACGCTAAGACCTACAGGAGCGGAGCAACACTGAAGAATGTTTCCAAAACGGGGCAAAATTATCACGCTACGGGCAATAGAAGACGCAAACGAGGTTGCGAGGGTCGGCTAGTTTACGATACAGTCAGCTAACCTGTTCTCGATAGTGTCAAGAGAAAGAATTGTTGTTTAAATATTTTCTTCCTGAACGTGTTTTCAAATAAATATGTTTACGTGTTTGGTTCTTTACTGTATTAAACACTTCGATGTTGTTATCAGAATAAATTCGTAGTATAACTGTACACTGTATCAACTTAAGACGATAACACAGGTAAAGTCATATTAGACGGTATCTGCACCATAAATTTTAGGCCAATGAATCGCGGTTAGAATTAAATTAAAGGCCTATCAAAATCCGCCTCCGCCGATATTACCTAAAGTAAAATTTATATGTAATTGTATTAGGATTATTTATCAGCTTTTTGTAATATATCATTTGTTTCCTAACAAATATGATATTATAAAAAGCAGTTTTTTTTGTGAAAGAGCTCAACTAAATACACGTATGCTTTCTTAAATTAGTTTTCACTTTGATGAGAATTTTTTCTTTCGCATACTACTTGTAAATTCTTTCTTTGAACCAATACAAAAAATAACCTTTTAAATATTCTAAAACAATAATTACTGTTCTAAAAGTTCAACCTACAAATGAAACGGTAGAAAGAAATATTCATATTTATACTATGGAACAACTGAGATAACTATGATGTCAGTTTGATATTTATACTCTATACTAATAAATAAAGTTGAAGAGTTTGTTTGTTTGTTTGAACGCGCTAATCTGAGGAGCCGCCGCGCTGGTCCGATTTGAAAATTCTTTCAGTGTTAGATAGCCCATTTCTCGAAGAAGGCTGTAGGCTTTATATCATTACGCTAAGGCCAAAAGGAGCGGAGCACCAATGAACAATGATTCAAAAACGGGGGCATATTTTCACGCTACGGGCAATAGAAGGAGGTTGCGAGGTTGCGTGGGTCAGCTAGTAATAGTATATAATTCAGGACAAACTCCCAAAATCATATATTATTATCTTTGACTTTTATCAGTAAGTTAATCATAATCATTAGTTTGAAAGTTGTCGTGTTCGTCAGATACTATATCTTTATTCAGTAGTACTTTTAGAATCTCTTATATTACTCTTCAGGATAAAAAACTTCCAAATTAGGGGCTTTTGACGCCCTCTAACAAGATGAGATAGGCCTTCAACTATCCTGAAAGTAAAGTCTACAATATACGGCATGGAAGGTTTTTGAAAGGGAAACTTGTTACAACAAATCAGAGTAAAGTTATTTGGTACAACTTTCAAAAATAGTTACAAAACTTTATCGATTTATTTGCGGGATAGGAATGGAAAGTAAAATATTGAATTGGGGGATACAACAATGTCTACTTACATTGTTGTAGCGGCACCCATAGGCAATTTAAATGTCAACTTTACAAGCAAATTCAAAGTAATTTAATGTGAAGAAAATCTCAGATATTTGAAGGTAAAAAGAAAATGGTTTAGATTGATACTATTCCAAACGTTAACGAGAACCGTCAAGACTATTATTTATTTGTTAAAAAAAATTTAACGAAAGATTTCAAGAATTTGATACTTCAACGTTTTCTTGGTAAATACAAAATATGTAATCATTACTCCAAAAATTATAAGCCACTTGTACAATCCTATAGTTTGTATTATTCTAAAAGTAAATCACCTACACACTACATCTATTGCGTTGTAAACATAATCATTAAGTAACGGAGGATCTGGACTTCACTAAAATTATTTCAATGAACGATTAAAATATAATAAATATTATAACAATATATTAAAATATTAATGAGTTCGAAACTTTATTTAAGCATCATTTATCGATGGCAAAAGAGAGGTCAAATTTTCTACGATAGGGGGGTTGAGTGCAGTGCACATCTTGTGCCGCATTGGGCCGATCAAGCCTCATACTTAATATTTGCGGTCATCTAACTGTGTTGTGTGTGTGCTATATAGTTCACACTTACTACGTAGAAACGGACCTCTCGATGGTTACCAACCAAATTTTGTAAGCATTGTTCGAATCTCATAAACTTTAGTTCAGATCAGGTAAAAATATCATCCCTTTTCTTATTTGTCTATTGTCTAAAATATATAACACAACAGAAATGTTCAGGTACAGGCATTACAAAGATATTACTCACTACAAAAACATCGACATATTGTAACATTTTATGAATGAACACCGTTAACTTTTTGTAGAATCTTACACAAATTTGTGTAAGATTCTTACAAATGCAAAAAAGAACAATGCTTACAAAATTTGGTTGGTAACCATCGAGAGGTCCGTTTCTACGTAGTAAGTGTGAACTATATAGCACACACACAACACAGTTAGATGACCGCAAATATTAAGTATGAGGCTTGATCGGCCCAATGCGGCACAAGATGTGCACTGCACTCAACCCCCCTATCGTAGAAAATTTGACCTCTCTTTTGCCATCGATAAATGATGCTTAAATAAAGTTTCGAACTCATTAATATTTTAATATATTGTTATAATATTTATTATATTTTAATCGTTCATTGAAATAATTTTAGTGAAGTCCAGATCCTCCGTTACTTAATGATTATGTTTACAACGCAATAGATGTAGTGTGTAGGTGATTTACTTTTAGAATAATACAAACTATAGGATTGTACAAGTGGCTTATAATTTTTGGAGTAATGATTACATATTTTGTATTTACCAAGAAAACGTTGAAGTATCAAATTCTTGAAATCTTTCGTTAAATTTTTTTTAACAAATAAATAATAGTCTTGACGGTTCTCGTTAACGTTTGGAATAGTATCAATCTAAACCATTTTCTTTTTACCTTCAAATATCTGAGATTTTCTTCACATTAAATTACTTTGAATTTGCTTGTAAAGTTGACATTTAAATTGCCTATGGGTGCCGCTACAACAATGTAAGTAGACATTGTTGTATCCCCCAATTCAATATTTTACTTTCCATTCCTATCCCGCAAATAAATCGATAAAGTTTTGTAACTATTTTTGAAAGTTGTACCAAATAACTTTACTCTGATTTGTTGTAACAAGTTTCCCTTTCAAAAACCTTCCATGCCGTATATTGTAGACTTTACTTTCAGGATAGTTGAAGGCCTATCTCATCTTGTTAGAGGGCGTCAAAAGCCCCTAATTTGGAAGTTTTTTATCCTGAAGAGTAATATAAGAGATTCTAAAAGTACTACTGAATAAAGATATAGTATCTGACGAACACGACAACTTTCAAACTAATGATTATGATTAACTTACTGATAAAAGTCAAAGATAATAATATATGATTTTGGGAGTTTGTCCTGAATTATATACTATTACTAGCTGACCCACGCAACCTCGCAACCTCCTTCTATTGCCCGTAGCGTGAAAATATGCCCCCGTTTTTGAATCATTGTTCATTGGTGCTCCGCTCCTTTTGGCCTTAGCGTAATGATATAAAGCCTACAGCCTTCTTCGAGAAATGGGCTATCTAACACTGAAAGAATTTTCAAATCGGACCAGCGCGGCGGCTCCTCAGATTAGCGCGTTCAAACAAACAAACAAACTCTTCAACTTTATTTATTAGTATAGAGTATAAATATCAAACTGACATCATAGTTATCTCAGTTGTTCCATAGTATAAATATGAATATTTCTTTCTACCGTTTCATTTGTAGGTTGAACTTTTAGAACAGTAATTATTGTTTTAGAATATTTAAAAGGTTATTTTTTGTATTGGTTCAAAGAAAGAATTTACAAGTAGTATGCGAAAGAAAAAATTCTCATCAAAGTGAAAACTAATTTAAGAAAGCATACGTGTATTTAGTTGAGCTCTTTCACAAAAAAAACTGCTTTTTATAATATCATATTTGTTAGGAAACAAATGATATATTACAAAAAGCTGATAAATAATCCTAATACAATTACATATAAATTTTACTTTAGGTAATATCGGCGGAGGCGGATTTTGATAGGCCTTTAATTTAATTCTAACCGCGATTCATTGGCCTAAAATTTATGGTGCAGATACCGTCTAATATGACTTTACCTGTGTTATCGTCTTAAGTTGATACAGTGTACAGTTATACTACGAATTTATTCTGATAACAACATCGAAGTGTTTAATACAGTAAAGAACCAAACACGTAAACATATTTATTTGAAAACACGTTCAGGAAGAAAATATTTAAACAACAATTCTTTCTCTTGACACTATCGAGAACAGGTTAGCTGACTGTATCGTAAACTAGCCGACCCTCGCAACCTCGTTTGCGTCTTCTATTGCCCGTAGCGTGATAATTTTGCCCCGTTTTGGAAACATTCTTCAGTGTTGCTCCGCTCCTGTAGGTCTTAGCGTGATGATATATAGCCCATAGCCTTTCTCAATAAATGGGCTATCTAACACTGAAATAATTTTTCAAATTTGACCTGCTGTTCCTGAGATTAGCGTGTTCAAACAAACAAACAAACTCTTCAGCTTTATATATTAGTATAGATATAGATAAATACCGATGTCTCCTTCATTAAAATGAATATTACAAAATATCTTGGAAAATATAATTATTACAGCTTTTCATGAACCAACTTCCAAAAGGAGGAGGTTCTCAATTTGATTGTGTTTTTTTCTGTTACAAATTTTAATCAAATATACATTGAAATATATTGCTCAATGGAGTGGTCTAAAACAGTGACATCACAAGTTTTTAGGGTTCCGTAGCCACATGGTAAAAACGGAATACTTATGGATTCGTCATGTCTGTCTGTCCGTCCGTATGTCACAGCCATTTTTTTCCCCAACTATAAGAGCTATACTGTTGGAAATTGAAAAGTAGATCTATTCTGTGAACCGCCTTAAGATTTTCACATAAAAATAGAAAGAAAACAATAAATTTTGGAGGTTACCCATACTTAGAACAGAAACTCTAAAATTTTTTTTTCATCAAACCCGTACCTGTTTGGATCTATGGATAGGTCTTCTAAAATGATATTGAGATTACTTTTTTTCTAAACTTAATAGTTTGCGCGAGAGACACTTCTAAAGTGGTAATATACTTCTACCTGTAACTTCTAAAATAAGAGAATGATAAAACAAAAAAAATATATATGATGTACATTACCATGCTAACTTTCACCGAAAATTTGTTTGAACGAGATCTATTAAGTATTTTTTTTAAGGGGTCCTAAATAGTAAACCGAAAACATCGATCAAAGATACAACGAACTACAAGAACTTTATTAGTATGTTACTTGCTGCTACGGAACCCTTCACGGGCAAGTCAACTCGCACATGGCCTAGTACATTTTACATACAAAGTTATAGTTTTGACAGATGATATGATTTTCAATTAACGGAATATCGTCGATATCATTCAAATATAATTCGACTGAACGTTCAAATGCTATTTATAAATTTCCAAGAAGTTCTTTGCGAAGTTTTGCGATCGATTTTTAGTTGCATACTGCAAGATTTGAAGTAGATTAGTTGAATACTACTATTTAACACGTCTAATTTTATCGTTACGGGGTGTAGATGCCCATTTGGGGGCACAAAGGCAGGTGCCATCTGTCAGCCGTGATACGTCTAGGTGATAGAGATATTCTTCCCAAGATACAATTGGTTCCCCGGCTACTAGTACCCGAGACGGCATGCAGTTTTAGGTTGGTTTGAGTTCGACACAACAACCAGTAGGAAATATCCGGGTGATTGCAAAATAAACCAAAAATTTTGCGCAGACTTTTCCTTTAAATTGTATTGATTTAGTTCAGTATAAAAGGACTCTGATAAAAAAATGTGGTAAATTATATTTTTTATTTTATTTCATATAGATTGAATCAATATGCAAGAAAATAATTAATGAAAAACTTTGTTTCACACTTTTTAATATGGTCCTTCAAGGTAAGCACACTTAAAATAAATTATTCAAACGACTTTGATATTTTCGTTAAGTTTGTTGTTGTACATTAAGAAGTTGACTATTAAATTTTTAGAGCTAAATTAAAATCTCTGGTGAAATCTAACTACGTCTGGCTAAATACTAGATAAAGATATTTTATATATTGAAAATTTACTTGAATAAGCTTTGAATAAACATGGTTGTGTTGTCTCAGTTAATCAAATGAAAATAAATGAGTCATTATAACAATTATTACAGATTATAATCTGTTGTCATAGAATTAAAATGAGACTTTAAAAGTGCTTAGTTTACAAATATTTGAGAGATTTTTGTAAGGCAAGATGGGACTTTACAAACATACAAGAAACGGATACAAACAACACCCAGACACGGGACAACAATTTGTGTATCATACAAAGTTTTGTAACAGCGTGGGATTTTAACCCACGACACTTGGCGCAGTAGCAAGAGGCGTGTGTACAGTCGTTAAGTTTTGTTTATATTTATCTTGTTTCTTTTCAAGTGTCGTAGAATAATATTTAATCCAAAAAGACGTATGATCTTCTTCATAGACTAGATCTAAGTAGAAATAACAGAACAGATAGACCAAATATCGTTTACACATTTGTTCAAATCTATCCTTGGGCAAAGACAAGTTTATTTCAATGTTTCCAATTCCAGTTTAACGAGAAAAGTGGGTCGGTACTATATCCATCATACTCTATTAACTTTTCTTACATTTTTTCTTTATTTAATGTATGGTAAAATATGTATCTACTCTGCTTGATTGAAAGCATAAACAGAATTCAAGAGTGGTAGTCACTATACTCATTGCAAATGCAGACAATGCAACAATGCAGCGTGATGACCAACACTATGCCGGCCTAGCGATGTTTCTGCATCGCTAGGCCGCCCAATCGCCCAACCGGAGGCCCAATGATGATTGGACCTCCGGTTTTGCACTCACTAACGATACACGACAGCACGAATGCTGTCATCTTACGTTGATCTTCTGTGCGAGGGGGTCGAGCCGGCCCGTTCGTGCTGTTTAATTGAAAAGCGGGCAATCGAGCAGACGTATCGCCTGATGGTGAGCGATTACCACCTCCCATGGATACCTGCAAACACCAGAGGCATCACAAGTACGTTGCCGGCCTTTGGAGGATGGGCAGGGGACATAGGGGGAGGGGGTTTGGGTTATGGGCCTCCGGTATCCTCACTCACTCGGTGAAACACAGTGCAGGCACTATTTCACACCGGTTTTCTGTGAGGCCCTGGTATCACTCCGGTCGAGCCAGCCCATTCATGCCGAAGCGTGGCTCTTCCACGGTAAACCAGCGTAGTTCTACTACCTACTGCAATATATACAATAATTATTTATATTTATTAATAATTAATAATTATTTATTATTATTATTTAAATTATTGTTTTCAAAATTCCCATGGTGTTTATAGAAACGTGTGACGTTAGAGTATTAAATGTAAAACTTTGTCTACACATTTTATCTATATCTATACTAATATATAAAGCTGAAGAGTTTGTTTGTTTGAACACGCTAATCTCAGGAACCGCTAGCCCGATTTGAAAAATTCTTTCGGTGTTGGATAGTCTATTTATCGAGGAAGGCTATAGGGTATATATCATCACGCTACTACTAATAGGAGCGGAGCAACAACGAAGAATGTTTCAAAAACGGGGGAAATTTTCACCCTACGGGCAATATAAGCTGCAAACGAGGTTGCGTGGGTCAGCTAGTATGTATAAAAATATATATTACTATTGCCCTTGACCAAGGCATCACGCATCAATGACTGAACCAATTTCGATAATTCTTTAGTAGTAGTCAGCTAGTACTAAATTGTTAACATTTTCTGTTATGCTGGCTGAGTTATAAATGACATGAAATACTTGTTTTTAGATTGAACGGTGGCAAATAATAAACACAGTAGGCTCTACAAAAAGCCTTTTTATTTGGTCATCGTTTTCATCATCGTTAGTAACGTGTAGTTGGTCACGGTCTCGTTATCATAAAATGACTACATCATTTTATTAGATATTCCAATGAATCCTTGTACAAATGAATAACAAATAATCTTCGCCGTATAACGCTGAAGCCGAAGTGAATTATATCTTTACGTCACAGCTATTTGCATAACTAAGTAACTTCGTAAACCAATAAATGGCCAGTGAGTAATTTAACTAAAACGCTTTACGTAGATCAATAACGGTATAAAATCCTGTTCTTAATGACTTGTAATAACACTGTCTGATTTACTAACACAACATAATAATAATTAGTTCGAATGTTAAGGTTTTATTCATCTTTGAGAATACAGTAACATGTAAGTTATACGGACAATCTTTGTTCAAAAAGTCACAAAACAAAATAACTGAGTCACTTTCATTGAACGTTTGTAAAAAAGTACAAAGCAATCAATTAATACACAATACAGAATGTCTACGGTATAATAAAATCATTGTTACAATCGACCATTAATTTATGAAATTCTCGTAGTTGTTAGAGCTGTTTGTACCAATAATGTTTTCATAAGCATCGTGGCATCGCTTCTGTAGCGCGTTGCAAATACAACTAAGCAGCGCGTTAGCATCGCTGCAAAAAGTGGGCTATACTATATTTTTGTTATTTTTATTATCAAGTATTTTGTCAAAGAAATATGTAAATGTATTTTACTATTATTTAGTGTCTTTAAAAATATGTATCAACTTCAACAAAATTTTAGAACTTCTTTGTTGATTTGCCGTCTGCACTAATAACTTTCATCAAAAATATACACGCCATTTTAAAGTCAAATGATATAATTTTGGGTAAGATCCTACAAAAAGTTAACGATGTTCATTCATAAAATGCAACGATACGTCGATGTTTCGTATTATCTTTGTAATGTTTGAATATGAACATTTCCTTTGTGTTATGTGTCTCAGACAATATAAAAAAGGGTAAAAGGGAAGATATTTTTACCTGGTCTGAATCGCAAGACCAATGTTTTTCAGTTTCGAACAATCCTTACAAAATTTAGCTGGTAACTCTCAAGAGGTCCGTTTCTACGTAGTAAGTGTGAACTAATATAGCACACAACACAATGACGTGACCGCGAATATTGTGAGGCTTTTAATAGGCTTTCAATATTATATGTATAAGACTTGGGCTGGGCCCACCAGCGCGGCAAAAGATGTGCACTGCACTCAACCCCCCTATCGTAGAAAATTTGACCTCTCTTTTGCCAGCAACAAATGTTGCTTTTTCTAAATTTCATTAAAAGTATTATGGTATTATATTCATCAACAGCAATAAGCGTTTACCACTGACACTGCTTTTAATATTGATCCGTCTTCTGCTGCAGAGAAAATTTTGCTTGCTTTATTATGAAAATACTTTCGTTTTGTTTATACCAGATCAATTATTCGTGACGTTCTGTTACTATTTTTGGGAACAAAAACCTGGTCCAAATATCAAAACTATGTGTTTAATTAAAAAAAAAATGCAACGCAAATTTTAATGAAACATCCTCGAGACATTCACTTATTAGATAAAAATCATAAAGAAATGGCATTTTCGAGTAATCGCTGAACATACATACATCCACAAAAAAATATACGCGACGATTAGAAAAATGCCTTCGATTTGCAAGTAAGTGTCATTGGAGTCTATTTCAAAATAATCCGACTGACATTCGTTGCAGCCGAATCAATGTATTGTAATGAACGTAATCAATTGATCTGGTATGCCAAAATGAATTAACAAAAAAAATTCAATAAAGGTTCGAACAGTTTCAATAAAGGTAAACAATAAACAGTCAACGACGCTCCATTTTAAGCGTCAATAATAAATAGCACTATTTGAACTTCGTTCATTTTTATCATTAGCCCGTTATAGTCCACTGCTGGACATAGGCCTCTTCCAAGGCACATTACAAAACCCGGTCTTTTTTAACTTAAGGTGGTGTAACTGCAGAGGTTCCGTGAAAATAGGGACCCGTATTGCTACATTTTTATTTTATTATAGTATCAAGTATTTTGTTAAAGTAATACGATTGTTTTTTATATAATTTTGTGTTTTTAAAAACATGTTTACAGAATTTAACTTCACAAACACAACACAACACAAAACATTCACTTCATTTTAAAAACATGTTTGTTTATTTGTTGATTGTACTAAAACCATTTTATATGCAATATTAAAATCCAAGGATTCTATGTTCCATGTAAGATTATAAAGAAAATTAACGGAGCTCATTCTCAAAATGAAACAGTTTGTCGATGCCATTTTTTTTTTGCTTTGTAGTGATTACCATTGTAATGCCTGTGCCTTAACATTTCTGAAAAGGGATGGTATTATTACCTGTTCTGAATCGCAAAACTAATGTTTTTCAGTTTCGAACAATGCTTACAATATTTAGCTGGTAACTCTCGAGAGGTCCGTTTCTACGTAGTAAGTGTGAACTAATATAGCACACAACACAATTAAATGACCGCGAATATTGTGAGGCTTATAATAGGCATTCAATATTATGTGTATGAGGCTTAGGCTGGCGCCAGCTGCGCGGCAAAAGATGTGCTCTGCACTCAACCCCCCTATCGTAGAAAATTTGACCTCTCTTTTGCCACCGTCAAAATGCTGCTTAGGCAAAGAATCGTAGAGAGTATTATTGTGTTATGTTCATAAACAGTAACTATCGTTTACCACTAATACTATTATCAATAGTAATGAGTACCCTTTTCTTTTATACATGTATTGATCTCTCTTTTGCTACAAACAAATTTCCTTCATAGAGTGGGGGGAAGCTAAAAAAACGAATGCTGTTTTCTGATTAGCTGAGCTAAATGCACGGAGCTAGCTTATATATAGAAGTCTGAAACGGGACCCAGTATAAGTTTCTTGATTTGATGGCATACGTAAATGGATATTGATTGAAAGTACAGAAAGGGCTAAGGTGTCTCAAATAACATAAAAGAAGTTTTTGTATGGAGATCAGAACCCAACAAATATTACATTTACTTATATTTGTACGTTTGTAACTTATCTACTTATACATGTTCCTTCGACATGTTTCATTAAATTGACGTTAGTATATGAGTAAGTGCATAAAGTGCCTTTTTCTTGCGTGAACAATTAAAGTATATCAATTACATGATATTTTAATTAACATATTGTTGTGCTGTCCCGAAGTGTGAACGGTATAAAATCCGGTTCTTAATGACTTATAATAACTCTGTCTGATTTACTAACACAACATAATAATAATTCGTTCGAATGTTTAGGTTTTATTAATCTTTGAGAATACAGTAACATGTAAGTTATGCGGACAATCTTCGTTCAAAAAGTCACAAAACAATATAACTGAGTCACTTTCATTGAACGTTTGTAAAAAAGTACTAAGCAATCAATTAATACACAATACAGAATATCTACGGTATAATAAACTCAATACAATCGACCATTAATTTATGATATTCTCGTAGTTGTTAGAGCTGTTTGTACCAATAATGTTTACATAAGCATCGTGGCATCGCTTCTGTAGCGCGTTGCAAATGCAACTAAGCAGCGATGCTAAAAGTCGCCGTGGGCAAGCGCCCTTAACGTTACGTGAAATATAGCTACAAGCCTATACTATATTTTTTTTTTTTATTATCAAATATTTTGTCAAAGAAATATGTAAATGTATTTTACTATTATTTAGTGTCTTTAAAAACATGTATCAACTTCAACAAAATTTTAGAACTTCTTTGTTGATTTTTCGCCTGCACTAATAACTTTCATCAAAAATATACACGCCATTTTAAAGTCTAATGATATAATTTTGGGTAAGATCCTACAAAAAGTTAACGATGTTCATTCATAAAATGCAACGATATGTCGATGTTTCGTATTATCTTTGTAATGTTTGAATATGAACATTTTTTTTTGTGTTATGTGTCTCAGACAATATAAAAAAGGCTAAAAGGGAAGATATTTTTACCTGGTCTGAATCGCAAGACCAATGTTTTTCAGTTTCGAACAATCCTTACAAAATTTAGCTGGTAACTCTCAAGAGGTCCGTTTCTACGTAGTAAGTGTGAACTAATATAGCACACAACACAATGACGTGACCGCGAATATTGTGAGGCTTTTAATAGGCATTCAATATTATATGTACAAGACTTGGGCTGGGCCCACCAGCGCGGCAAAAGATGTGCACTCCACTCAACCCCCCTATCGTAGAAAATTTGACCTCTCTTTTGCCAGCAACAAATGCTGCTTTTTCTAAATTTCATTAAAAGTATTATGGTATTATATTCATCAACAGCAATTAGCGTTTACCACTGACACTGCTTTTAATATTGATCCGTCTTCTGCTGCAGAAAAAAAATTGCTTGACAATGTGTCGGTCGGTACCTTTACTTTAACGATTTACACACCGTAATGGTGTTTAAGGGTTAACTGGACAGAAAGCATAGGAAAGCTTATAAAGTCCGAAATATATAAGTATTTTAATTCGATGGAAAACGAAAACGATAAGTTCTTGTGATATTATGGATTATACACTTTAAAGGTACAATGAAGCAAATACCGGATACTTATAACTTTTAAAAACACTACTCGACAAAATTTTGGTCAGTAAATGGGCAAAAGAAATTAGCGAGTAGTACCATTATTTTAATGCCTATAACTGAACATCTCTTTTGTGCTATGTAGCTTATTCAATAGAATTTTACGATAGCTTGGGAGCTTATTGTTATTAAAAGCAATATTCGTGTAAGCGAGAATTGCTGTTTAGTAACATAATAAAATAATAGTTACTTAACTGAATTTAACTTAACTTAAGGGTAGTTTGACTATGCAGCATTTCTCGGTTTCAAAAGCGAGGTCAAATTTTCTACGATAGGGGGGTTGAGTGCAGTGCACATCTTTTGCCGCGCTAGGCTGATCAAGCCTCATATATATCAAATTAAATGCCTGATATAAGCCTCATAATATTTGCGGTCAAATCATTGTGTTGTGTGCTATTTAGTTCACACTTACTACGTAGAAACGGACCTCTCGAGGATTACAAGCAAAATTTTGTAATCATCCTTCGAAACTCAAAAACATTAGTTCTGCGATTTAGACCAGGTAACCTTTTTTCATTTATCTATCGTCTAAGATATATAACACAAAACAAATTTCAGGCACCGGTATCACAAAGACAATACTCACTACAAAATTGTCGACATGTTGTTGAATTTTATGAATGAACATCTAACTTTTTGTAGGACCTTACATAAAATTATATCATTAGACTTTGAAATTGTGTATATATTTTTTGATGAAAGTTGATTGTACAAACTACAAATCAACAAACAAGTTTAAAAAAAATATAATGATTGATATATATTTTTAAAGACAAAATAATAGTAAAATGTTTTCATTCATTTATTTTTAAAACTTATGCACTTTTATACATCGGTGTACTTAATGCCCAAGGCATTCTCTTCCAGTCAACATTAGGATGGTGTAGAAATTTTATAAAGTAGGTGGTGCACAGAGGTTGTAATATAAAATTAAGCACAAAGGCTACACGCAAAAATACAAAAAAAATATACACAATCACATAATTAGAATACATAGTCATACATACACAAATACACGTTTAAATACTTCTTTGACAAAATGCTCGTTTTAAAAAAAACGAAAATGGCTTGTTATTGTATTTCATGTAACCTTTACGGTTGCACTATCATAATTTAAAAAAGTGCTACGTATGGTGCGCTATCCCTTCACGATATGGTGCCGGTGTAAGCCGCTTATCCTTAACTTTATTATGAAAATACTTTTGTTTTGTTTTTACTAGATCAATTATTCTTGACGTTCTGTTACTATTTTTAGGAACAAAAACCTGATGCAAATATCAAGACTATTTGTATTGACATCTTTTTATCATTTATTTTGGGTCTGGGTTTAATTCATATTATTTAAGTTCTAAATGAACGATTAATTAGGTAGTAATAGAGAAGTTGTTCTCCCTTCGGGTAACCTCAAATAATAAATATTCTAGACGGTTCTGATATCATAAATATATAATACAAACTGATTCAAACTCTTTAATTAATTAATTGAAACTTATTTTTAATTATATTATTTTTAAAATTATATGAAAATTATGATATAATAAAGACAAATTCATATGCTGTTTACGAATAAATCCACGTGTTAAATTAGAAAGAGTTAACATAAGAAAGAGCATATTATGCCCTGGATTTTAAATATTGAAATATTAATGCTTTTATTAACAGGCGAAATCCTTTTTGAAAATAAAGTTGACATGAAACCAAAATAATGCTATGTGTTTGCGTAAATAATACTTGTCATAATCATGCGATAGTAGCAATAATTGTTCTTATTTTTTTAAGAGTTTTTTTGTCCGTCTCCACAAGACATTATCAGATCTAGGTATATTAAACTTAATTTCGGAATAAACCCCTTTCAAAACAAAGTGGGTCTATAAATGACGGAGGTGAGCCTGAACATTCATAAAAAAAAACCGAATTGGGTACCTGCTTTTTGAAATCGGTTACATACTTAGTGGTATTTGAAAATGTTTTAACATCACAATCATTATCTAACAAACTAAGAGTAGTTCAAAATAACGAGATTGTATAATAAACTCGTTTACTTTTTACTGATTTGTATGCTTTTTGTAGTCGAAAGCGGATCGGATATTTTTTATGATGGTCATGGTTTATTTTATTATTATTGTTTGTAGTTTTTCACAATATTTATGAGTCACAGATAGCAAATTACATCTGTTGTAAGTTTAAATAGGAAAAAAAAAAGGTAAAGTCTATAAAATTATTGTTGTTAATGAGAATTTTTTAAACATCCTCGAGACATTCACTTATTAGATAAAAATCATCATTTTTATCGATCGTTTTAATCGCTGAACATACATACATCCACAAGAAAATATACGCGACGATTAGAAAAATGCCTTCAATTTGCAAGTACCTAAGTGTCATTGGAGTCTATTTCAAAATAATCCGACTGACATTCCTTGCAGCCGAATCAATGTATTGTAATGAACGTAATCAATTGATCTGGTATGCCAAAACGAATTAACAAAAAAAATTCAATAAAGGTTCGAACAGTTTCAATAAAGGTAAACAATAAACAGTTAACGACGCTCCATTTTAAGCGTCAATAATAAATAGCACTATTTGAACTTCGTTCATTTTTATCATTAGCCCGTTATAGTCCACTGCTGGACATAGGCCTCTTCCAAGGCACATTACAAAACCCGGTCTTTTTTAACATAAGGCGGTGTAACTGCAGAGGTTACGTGAAAATAGGGACCCGTATTGCTATATTTTTATTTTATTATAGTATCAAGTATTTTGTTAAAGTAATACGATTGTTTTTTATATAATTTTGTGTTTTTAAAAACATGTTTACAGAATTTAACTTCACAAACACAACACAACACAAAACATTCACTTCATTTTAAAAACATGTTTGTTTATTTGTTGTTTGTACTAAAACCATTTATATGCAATATTAAAATCCAAGGATTCTATGTTCTATGTAAGATTATAAAGAAAATTAACGGAGCTCATTCTCAAAATGAAACAGTTTGTCGATGCCATTTTTTTTGCTTTGTAGTGATTACCATTGTAATGCCTGTGCCTTAACATTTCTGAAAAGGGATGGTATATTACCTGTTCTGAATCGCAAAACTAATGTTTTTCAGTTTCGAACAATGCTTACAATATTTAGCTGGTAACTCTCGAGAGGTCCGTTTCTACGTAGTAAGTGTGAACTAATATAGCACACAACACAATTAAATGACCGCGAATATTGTGAGGCTTATAATAGGCATTCAATATTATGTGTATGAGGCTTAGGCTGGCGCCAGCTGCGCGGCAAAAGATGTGCTCTGCACTCAACCCCCCTATCGTAGAAAATTTGACCTCTCTTTTGCCACCGTCAAAATGCTGCTTAGGCAAAGAATCGTAGAGAGTATTATTGTGTTATGTTCATAAACAGTAACTATCGTTTACCACTAATACTATTATCAATAGTAATGAGTACCCTTTTCTTTTATAGATGTACTAGCTGTTGCCCGCGGCTTTGCTCGCGTGGAAGTTGATCATATGCATTTAATTAAAACTGTGTAAAGAATGTATCAGTAATTTATTCATGTTTTAAACGTATTTTTTTTTTGATCATTATCCCATTTAAAAGAACTTTCATACAAACATTCGACCCATATTTCAACCCCTTTAGGAGCAGAATTCGCATAAATACTGATATAAGTATTCATCTATTTGTAATCAGAAATATGAAAACGAAAGTTGTTAGGCTGCTAAATTTAAAAAAATTACGGATTTCCAAACTAACCAATACATGAAATGCCAATGACTATTTCTCCCCTTAGGGGTAGAATATCCAGAAACGCTTAAATATGCATATTCTCGTTTTTAATTAGTTACCCAAAAATAATATTTTATGTTTCTAACTTCAAAAATGACAGACTTCCATGCAATCTTGCAACCCCTATTTCACCCCTTAAGGGTAGAATATCGAGAAACCTTTAACAGGTATCTACTCATTTTTAATCAGTAGCCCAAAAATATACTATATTTTTGTTATTTTTATTATCAAGTATTTTGTCAAAGAAATATGTAAATGTATTTTACTGTTATTTAGTGTCTTTAAAAAATATGTATCAACTTCAAGAAATTTATAAAACTTTTTTGTTGATTTGTCGTCTGCACTAATAACTTTCATCAAAAATATACACGCCACTTTAAAGTCTAATGATATAATTTTGGGTAAGATCCTACAAAAAGTTAACGATGTTCATTCATAAAATGCAACGATACGTCGATGTTTCGTATTATCTTTGTAATGTCCCCTATCGTAGAAAATTTGACCTCTCTTTTGCCACCGTCAAAATGCTGCTTAGGCAAAGAATCGTAGAGAGTATTATTGTATTATGTTCATAAACAGTAATTAGCGTTTACCACTAATACTGTTATCAATATTATAGTAATGAGTAGGTACCTTTTTCTTTTATCGAAGTATTGATCTCTTTTGCCACAAACAAAGTTCCTTCATAGAGTGGGGGAAAGCTAAAAAACTAATGCCGTTTGTTGATTAGCTGAGCAAAATGCACGGAACTAACTTATGAAGTCTGAAACAGGACCCAGTATAAGTTTCTTGATTTGATGGTATACGTATATAAAAAATAAATATTTCGGACATCTAACACACAACGCGATCTAGTCCCAAGCTAAGCAGAGCTTGTGTTATGGGTATTAGACAACTGATACAAATACATATATACTTTTTTTTTATAAATACGTACATATTATACATAGAAAACACTCAAACTCCGAAACAAATATTTGTAGATCATACAAATATTTGATCCGACCCAGGAATCGAACCCGAGACCTCATGATCAGCAGTCGCACACGCCAACCGCGAGACCAACGGTGCAGACAAAGTGCATAATAAGCCTTTTTCTTGTGTGAACAATTAAAGTATATCAATCATATGATATGTTAATTCACATATTGCTGTGCTGTCTAGAAGTGTTAACAGTATAAAATCCTGTTCTCAATTACTTATAATGACACTGTCTGAGTCACTAACACAACATAATAATAATTAGTTCGAATGTTTAGGTTTTATATATCTTTGAGAATACAGTAACATGTAAGTTATACAAACAATTTTCGTTCGAAAAGTCACAAAACAAAATAACTGAGTCACTTTTATAGAAAGTTTGTAAAAAAAGGACTAAGCAATCAATTAATACACAATACAGAATATCTACGGTATAATAAACTCATTGTTACAATCGACCATTAATTTGGCACACACGACACCGTAATGGTGTTTAAGGGTTAACTGGATAGAAAGCATAGGAAAAGCAGAATACCATAATACTCTTAACGAAACTGTTGCTGGCAAAAGAGAGGTCAAATTTTCTACGATAGGGGGGTTGAGTGCAGTGCACATCTTTTGCCGCGCTAGGCTGATCAAGCCTCATATATATCAAATTAAATGCCTAATATAAGCCTCATAATATTTGCGGTCAAATCATTGTGTTGTGTGCTATTTAGTTCACACTTACTACGTAGAAACGGGCCTCTCGAGGATTACAAGCAAAATTTTGTAATCATCGTTCGAAACTCAAAAACATTAGTTCTGCGATTCAGACCAGGTAACCTTATTTCATTTATCTGTCGTCTAAGATATATAACACAAAACAAATTTCAGGCACCGGTATCACAAAGATAATACTCACTACAAAATTGTCGACATGTTGTTGAATTTTATGAATGAACATCTAACTTTTTGTAGGACCTTAAATAAAATTATATCATTAGACTTTGAAATTGACTACACGCAAAAATACAAAAAAAATATACACAATCACATAATTAGAATACATAGTCATACATACACAAATACACGTTTAAATACTTCTTTGACAAAATGATCGTTTTTAAAAAAACGAAAATGGCTTGTTATTGTATTTCATGTAACCTTTACGGTTGCACTATCATAATTTAAAAAAGTGCTACGTATGGTGCGCTATCCCTTCACGATATGGTGCCGGTGTAAGCCGCTTATCCTTAACTTTATTATGAAAATACTTTTGTTTTGTTTTTACTAGATCAATTATTCTTGACGTTCTGTTACTATTTTTAGTAACAAAAACCTGGTGCAAATATCAAGACTATTCGTATTGACATCTTCTTATCATTTGTTTTGGGTCTGGGTTTAATTCATATTATTTAAGTTCTAAATGAACGATTAAATTAGGTAGCAATAGAGAAGTTGTTCTCCCTTCGGGTAACCTCAAATAATAAATATTCTAGACGGTTCTGATCACAGAACAAACGAATATATACTGTTCTGATATCATAAATATATAATACAAACTGATTCAAACTCTTTAATTAATTAATTGAAACTTATTTTTAATTATATTATTTTTAAAATTATATGAAAATTATGATATAATAAAGACAAATTCATATGCTGTTTACGAATAAATCCACGTGTTAAATTAGAAAGAGTTAACATAAGAAAGAGCATATTATGCCCTGGATTTTAAATATTGAAATATTAATGCTTTTATTTCGTTTCATTAAATATTAACAGGCGAAATCCTTTTTGAAAATAAAGTTGACATGAAACCAAAATAATGCTATGTGTTTGCGTAAATAATACTTGACATAATCATGCGATAGTAGCAATAATTGTTCTTATTTTTTTAAGAGTTTTTTTGTCCGTCTCCACAAGACATTATCAGATCTAGGTATATTAAACTTAATTTCGGAATAAACCCCTTTTAAAACAAAGTGGGTGTATAAATGACGGAGGTGAGCCTGAACATTCATAAAAAAAACCCGAATTGGGTACCTGCTTTTTGAAATCGGTTACATAATTAGTGGTATTTGAAAATGTTTTAACATCACAATCATTATCTAACAAACTAAGAGTAGTTCAAAATAACGAGATTGTATAATAAACTCGTTTACTTTTTACTGATTTGTATGCTTTTTGTAGTCGAAAGCGGATCGGATATTTTTTATGATGGTCATGGTTTATTTCATTATTATTGTTTGTAGTTTTTCACAATATTTATGAGTCACAGATAGCAAATTATATTTGTTGTAAGTTTAAATAGGAAAAAAAATGGTAAAGTCTATAAAATTATTGTTGTTAATGAGATTTTTTTAAACATCCTCGAGACATTCACTTATTAGATAAAAATCATAAAAAAATGCCTAAGGCATTTTCGAGTAATCGCTGAACATACATACATCCACAAGAAAATATACGCGTCGATTAGAAAAATGCCTTCGATTTGCAAGTAAGTGTCATTGGAGTCTATTTCAAAATAATCCGACTGACATTCGTTGCAGCCGAATCAATGTATTGTAATGAACGTAATCAATTGATCTGGTATGCCAAAATGAATTAACAAAAAATAATTCAATAAAGGTTCGAACAGTTTCAATAAAGGTAAACAATAAACAGTTAACGACGCTCCATTTTAAGCGTCAATAATAAATAGCACTATTTGAACTTCGTTCATTTTTATCATTAGCCCGTTATAGTCCACTGCTGGACATAGGCCTCTTCCAAGGCACATTACAAAACCCGGTCTTTTTTAACTTAAGGTGGTGTAACTGCAGAGGTTCCGTGAAAATAGGGACCCGTATTGCTATATTTTTATTTTATTATAGTATCAAGTATTTTGTTAAAGTAATACGATTGTTTTTTATATAATTTTGTGTTTTTAAAAACATGTTTACAGAATTTAACTTCACAAACACAACACAACACAAAACATTCACTTCATTTTAAAAACATGTTTGTTTATTTGTTGTTTGTACTAAAACCATTTTATATGCAATATTAAAATCCAAGGATTCTATGTTCCATGTAAGATTATAAAGAAAATTAACGGAGCTCATTCTCAAAATGAAACAGTTTGTCGATGCCATTTTTTTTTTGCTTTGTAGTGATTACCATTGTAATGCCTGTGCCTTAACATTTCTGAAAAGGGATGGTATTATTACCTGTTCTGAATCGCAAAACTAATGTTTTTCAGTTTCGAACAATGCTTACAATATTTAGCTGGTAACTCTCGAGAGGTCCGTTTCTACGTAGTAAGTGTGAACTAATATAACACACAACACAATTAAATGACCGCGAATATTGTGAGGCTTATAATAGGCATTCAATATTATGTGTGTGAGGCTTAGGCTGGCGCCAGCTGCGCGGCAAAAGATGTGCTCTGCACTCAACCCCCCTATCGTAGAAAATTTGACCTCTCTTTTGCCACCGTCAAAATGCTGCTTAGGCAAAGAATCGTAGAGAGTATTATTGTGTTATGTTCATAAACAGTAACTATCGTTTACCACTAATACTATTATCAATAGTAATGAGTACCCTTTTCTTTTATACATGTATTGATCTCTCTTTTGCTACAAACAAAGTTCGTTCATAGAGTGGGGGGAAGCTAAAAAAACGAACGCTGTTTTCTGATTAGCTGAGCTAAATGCACGGAGCTAGCTTATATATAGAAGTCTGAAACGGGACCCAGTATAAGTTTCTTGATTTGATGGCATACGTAAATGGATATTGATTCAACCTACAGAAAGGGCTAAGGTGTCTCAAATAACATAAAAGAAGTTTTTGTATGGAGATCAGAACCCAACAAATATTACATTTACTTATTTTTGTACATTTGTAACTTATCTACTTATACATGTTCCTTCGACATGTTTCATTAAATTGACGTTAGTATATGCTTAAGTGCATAAAGTGCCTTTTTCTTGTGTGAACAATTAAAGTATATCAATTACATGATATTTTAATTAACATATTGTTGTGCTGTCCAGAAGTGTTAACGGTATAAAATCCTGTTCTTAATGACTTACAATAACACTGTCTGATTTACTAACACAACATAATAATAATTCGTTCGAATATTTAGTTTTATTAATCTTTGAGAATACAGTAACATGTAAGTTATGCGGACAATCTTCGTTCAAAAAGTCACAAAACAATATAACTGAGTCACTTTCATTGAACGTTTGTAAAAAAGTACTAAGCAATCAATTAATACACAATACAGAATATCTACGGTATAATAAACTCATTGTTTCAATCGACCATTAATTTATGAAATTCTCGTAGTTGTTAGAGCTGTTTGTACCAATAATGTTTACATAAGCATCGTGGCATCGCTTCTGTAGCGCGTTGCAAATGCAACTAAGCAGCGCGTTAGCATCGCTGCAAAAAGTCGCCGTGGGCAAGCGCCCTTAAAGTTACGTGAAATACAGCTACAAGCCTATACTATATTTTTGTTATTTTTATTATCAAGTATTTTGTCAAAGAAATATGTAAATGTATTTTACTGTTATTTAGTGTCTTTAAAAAATATGTATCAACTTCAAGAAATTTATAAAACTTTTTTGTTGATTTGTCGTCTGCACTAATAACTTTCATCAAAAATATACACGCCATTTTAAAGTCTAATGATATAATTTTGGGTAAGATCCTACAAAAAGTTAACGATGTTCATTCATAAAATGCAACGATACGTCGATGTTTCGTATTATCTTTGTAATGTTTGAATATGAACATTTCTTTTGTGTTATGTGTCTCAGACAATATAAAAAAGGGTAAAAGGGAAGATATTTTTACCTGGTCTGAATCGCAAGACCAATGTTTTTCAGTTTCGAACAATCCTTACAAAATTTAGCTGGTAACTTTCAAGAGGTCCGTTTCTACGTAGTAAGTGTGAACTAATATAGCACACAACACAATGACGTGACCGCGAATATTGTGAGGCTTTTAATAGGCATTCAATATTATATGTATAAGACTTGGGCTGGGCCCACCAGCGCGGCAAAAGATGTGCACTGCACTCAACCCCCCTATCGTAGAAAATTTGACCTCTCTTTTGCCAGCAACAAATGCTGCTTTTTCTAAATTTCATTAAAAGTATTATGGTATTATATTCATCAACAGCAATTAGCGTTTACCACTGACACTGCTTTTAATATTGATCCGTCTTCTGCTGCAGAAAAAAATTTGCTTGACAATGTGTCGGTCGGTACCTTTACTTTAACGATTTACACACCGTAATGGTGTTTAGGGGTTAACTGGACAGAAAGCATAGGAAAGCTTATAAAGTCCGAAATATATAAGTATTTTATTTCGATGGAAAACGAAAACGATAAGTTCTTGTGATATTATGGATTATACACTTTAAAGGTACAATGAAGCAAATACCGGATACTTATAACTTTTAAAAACACTACTCGACAAAATTTTGGTCAGTAAATGGGCAAAAGAAATTAGCGAGTAGTACCATTATTTTAATGCCTATAACTGAACATCTCTTTTGTGCTATGTAGCTTATTCAATTGAAATCTACGATAGCTTGGGAGCTTATTGTTATTAAAAGCAATATTCGTGTAAGCGAGAATTGCTGTTTAGTAACATAATAAAATAATAGTTACTTAACTGAATTTAACTTAACTTAAGGGTAGTTTGACTATGCAGCATTTCTCGGTTTCAAAAGCGAGGTCAAATTTTCTACGATAGGGGGGTTGAGTGCAGTGCACATCTTTTGCCGCGCTAGGCTGATCAAGCCTCATATATATCAAATTAAATGCCTGATATAAGCCTCATAATATTTGCGGTCAAATCATTGTGTTGTGTGCTATTTAGTTCACACTTACTACGTAGAAACGGACCTCTCGAGGATTACAAGCAAAATTTTGTAATCATCGTTCGAAACTCAAAAACATTAGTTCTGCGATTCAGACCAGGTAACCTTTTTTCATTTATCTATCGTCTAAGATATATAACACAAAACAAATTTCAGGCACCGGTATCACAAAGACAATACTCACTACAAAATTGTCGACATGTTGTTGAATTTTATGAATGAACATCTAACTTTTTGTAGGACCTTACATAAAATTATATCATTAGACTTTGAAATTGTGTATATATTTTTTGATGAAAGTTGATTGTACAAACTACAAATCAACAAACAAGTTTAAAAAAAATATAATGATTGATATATATTTTTAAAGACAAAATAATAGTAAAATATTTTCATTCATTTATTTTTTAAAACTTTATGCACTTTTATACATCGGTGTACTTAATGCCCAAGGCATTCTCTTCCAGTCAACCTTAAGATGGTGTAGAAATTTTGTAAAGTAGGTGGTGCACAGAGGTTGTAGTATAAAATTAAGCACAAAGACTACACGCAAAAATACAAAAAATATACACAATCACATAATTAGAATACATAGTCATACATACACAAATACACGTTTAAATACTTCTTTGACAAAATCCTCGTTTTAAAAAAAAACGAAAATGGCTTGTTATTGTTTTTCATGTAACCTTTACGGTTGCGCTATCATAATTTAAAAAAAGGCTACGTATGGTGCGCTATCCCTTCACGATATGGTGTCGGTGTAAGCCGCTTATCCTTAACTTTATTATGAAAATACTTTTGTTTTGTTTTTACTAGATCAATTATTCTTGACGTTCTGTTACTATTTTTAGGAACAAAAACCTGATGCAAATATCAAGACTATTTGTATTGACATCTTTTTATCATTTATTTTGGGTCTGGGTTTAATTCATATTATTTAAGTTCTAAATGAACGATTAAATTAGGTAGTAATAGAGAAGTTGTTCTCCCTTCGGGTAACCTCAAATAATAAATATTCTAGACGGTTCTGATATCATAAATATATAATACAAACTGATTCAAACTCTTTAATTAATTAATTGAAACTTATTTTTAATTATATTATTTTTAAAATTATATGAAAATTATGATATAATAAAGACAAATTCATATGCTGTTTACGAATAAATCCACGTGTTAAATTAGAAAGAGTTAACATAAGAAAGAGCATATTATGCCCTGGATTTTAAATATTGAAATATTAATGCTTTTATTTCGTTTCATTAAATATTAACAGGCGAAATCCTTTTTGAAAATAAAGTTGACATGAAACCAAAATAATGCTATGTGTTTGCGTAAATAATACTTGTCATAATCATGCGATAGTAGCAATAATTGTTCTTATTTTTAAGAGTTTTTTTGTCCGTCTCCACAAGACATTATCAGATCTAGGTATGTTAAACTTAATTTCGGAATAAACCCCTTTCAAAACAAAGTGGGTCTATAAATGACGGAGGTGAGCCTGAACATTCATAAAAAACCCCGAATTGGGTACCTGCTTTTTGAAATCGGTTACATTATTAGTGGTATTTGAAAATGTTTTAACATCACAATCATTATCTAACAAACTAAGAGTAGTTCAAAATAACGAGATTGTATAATAAACTCGTTTACTTTTTACTGATTTGTATGCTTTTTGTAGTCGAAAGCGGATCGGATATTCTTTATGATGGTCATGGTTTATTTCATTATTATTGTTTGTAGTTTTTCACAATATTTATGAGTCACAGATAGCAAATTATATCTGTTGTAAGTTTAAATAGGAAAAAAAAATGGTAAAGTCTATAAAATTATTGTTGTTAATGAGAATTTTTTAAACATCCTCGAGACATTCACTTATTAGAAAAAAATCATAAAAAAATGCCTAAGGCATTTTCGAGTAATCGCTGAACATACATACATCCACAAGAAAATATACGCGACGATTAGAAAAATGCCTTCGATTTGCAAGTAAGTGTCATTGGAGTCTATTTCAAAATAATCCGACTGACATTCGTTGCAGCCGAATCAATGTATTGTAATGAACGTAATCAATTGATCTGGTATGCCAAAATGAATTAACAAAAAAAATTCAATAAAGGTTCGAACAGTTTCAATAAAGGTAAACAATAAACAGTTAACGACGCTCCATTTTAAGCGTCAATAATAAATAGCACTATTTGAACTTCGTTCATTTTTATCATTAGCCCGTTATAGTCCACCGCTGGACATAGGCCTCTTCCAAGGCACATTACAAAACCCGGTCTTTTTTAACTTAAGGTGGTGTAACTGCAGAGGTTCCGTGAAAATAGGGACCCGTATTGCTATATTTTTATTTTATTATAGTATCAAGTATTTTGTTAAAGTAATACGATTGTTTTTTATATAATTTTGTGTTTTTAAAAACATGTTTACAGAATTTAACTTCACAAACACAACACAACACAAAACATTCACTTCATTTTAAAAACATGTTTGTTTATTTGTTGTTTGTACTAAAACCATTTTATTTGCAATATTAAAATCCAAGGATTCTATGTTCTATGTAAGATTATAAAGAAAATTAACGGAGCTCATTCTCAAAATGAAACAGTTTGTCGATGCCATTTTTTTTGCTTTGTAGTGATTACCATTGTAATGCCTGTGCCTTAACATTTCTGAAAAGGGATAGTATTATTACCTGTTCTGAATCGCAAAACTAATGTTTTTCAGTTTCGAACAATGCTTACAATATTTAGCTGGTAACTCTCGAGAGGTCCGTTTCTACGTAGTAAGTGTGAACTAATATAGCACACAACACAATTAAATGACCGCGAATATTGTGACGCTTAAAATAGGCATTCAATATTATGTGTATGAGGCTTAGGCTGGCGCCAGCTGCGCGGCAAAAGATGTGCTCTGCACTCAACCCCCCTATCGTAGAAAATTTGACCTCTCTTTTGCCACCGTCAAAATGCTGCTTAGGCAAAGAATCGTAGAGAGTACTATTGTGTTATGTTCATAAACAGTAACTATCGTTTACCACTAATACTATTATCAATAGTAATGAGTACCCTTTTCTTTTATAGATGTATTGATCTCTCTTTTTCTACAAACATAGAGTGGGGGGAAGCTAAAAAAACGAATGCTGTTTTCTGATTAGCTGAGCTAAATGCACGGAGCTAGCTTATATATAGAAGTCTGAAACGGGACCCAGTATAAGTTTCTTGATTTGATGGCATACGTAAATGGATATTGATTCAACCTACAGAAAGGGCTAAGGTGTCTCAAATAATATAAAAGAAGTTTTTGTATGGAGATCAGAACCCAACAAATATTACATTTACTTATATTTGTACATTTGTAACTTATGTACTTATACATGTTCCTTCGACATGTTTCATTAAATTGACGTTAGTATATGCGTAAGTGCATAAAGTGCCTTTTTCTTGTGTGAACAATTAAAGTATATCAATTACATGATATTTTAATTAACATATTGTTGTGCTGTCCAGAAGTGTTAACGGTATAAAATCCTGTTCTTAATGACTTATAATAACACTGTCTGATTTACTAACACAACATAATAATAATTCGTTCGAATGTTTAGGTTTTATTAATCTTTGAGAATACAGTAACATGTAAGTTATGCGGACAATCTTCGTTCAAAAAGTCACAAAACAATATAACTGAGTCACTTTCATTGAACGTTTGTAAAAAAGTACTAAGCAATCAATTAATACACAATACAGAATATCTACGGTATAATAAACTCATTGTTACAATCGACCATTAATTTATGAAATTCTCGTAGTTGTTAGAGCTGTTTGTACCAATAATGTTTACATAAGCATCGTGGCATCGCTTTTGTAGCGCGTTGCAAATGCAACTAAGCAGCGCGTTAGCATCGCTGCAAAAAGTCGCCGTGGGCAAGCGCCCTTAAAGTTACGTGAAATACAGCTACAAGCCTATACTATATTTTTGTTATTTTTACTATCAAGTATTTTGTCAAAGAAATATGTAAATGTATTTTACTGTTATTTAGTGTCTTTAAAAAATATGTATCAACTTCAACAAATTTATAAACTTTTTTGTTGATTTGTCGTCTGCACTAATAACTTTCATCAAAAACATACACGCCATTTTAAAGTCTAATGATATAATTTTGGGTAAGATCCTACAAAAAGTTAACGATGTTCATTCATAAAATGCAGCGATACGTCGATGTTTCGTTTTATCTTTGTAATGTTTGAATATGAACATTTCTTTTGTGTTATGTGTCTCAGACAATATAAAAAAGGGTAAAAGGGAAGATATTTTTACCTGGTCTGAATCGCAAGACCAATGTTTTTCAGTTTCGAACAATCCTTACAAAATTTAGCTGGTAACTCTCAAGAGGTCCGTTTCTACGTAGTAAGTGTGAACTAATATAGCACACAACACAATGACGTGACCGCGAATATTGTGACGCTTTTAATAGGCATTCAATATTATATGTATAAGACTTGGGCTGGGCCCACCAGCGCGGCAAAAGATGTGCACTGCACTCAACCCCCCTATCGTAGAAAATTTGACCTCTCTTTTGCCAGCAACAAATGCTGCTTTTTCTAAATTTCATTAAAAGTATTATGGTATTATATTCATCAACAGCAATTAGCGTTTACCACTGACACTGCTTTTAATATTGATCCGTCTTCTGCTGCAGAAAAAATTTTGCTTGACAATGTGTCGGTCGGTACCTTTACTTTAACGATTTACACACCGTAATGGTGTTTAAGGGTTAACTGGACAGAAAGCATAGGAAAGCTTATAAAGTCCGAAATATATAAGTATTTTAATTCGATGGAAAACGAAAACGATAAGTTCTTGTGATATTATGGATTATACACTTTAAAGGTACAATGAAGCAAATACCGGATACTTATAACTTTTAAAAACACTACCCGACAAAATTTTGGTCTGTAAATGGGCAAAAGAAATTAGCGAGTAGTACCTACCATTATTTTAATGCCTATAACTGAACATCTCTTTTGTGCTATGTAGCTTATTCAATAGAATTTTACGATAGCTTGGGAGCTTATTGTTATTAAAAACAATATTCGTGTAAGCGAGAATTGCTGTTTAGTAACATAATAAAATAATAGTTACTTAACTGAATTTAACTTAACTCAAGGGTAGTTTGACTATGCAGCATTTCTCGGTTTCAAAAGAGAGGTCAAATTTTCTACAATAGGGGGTTTGAGTGCAGTGCACATCTTTTGCCTTTACAGTTGCTATCCCTTCACGATATGGTGCCGGTGTAAGCCGCTTATCTTTAACTTTATTATGAAAATACTTTCGTTTTGTTTATACCAGATCAATTATTCGTGACGTTCTGTTACTATTTGTGGGAACAAAAACCTGGTCCAAATATCAAAACTATGTGTTTAATTTAAAAAAAAAAAAGACTATGTGTTGCCATATTTTCATCGTTTGTGTTGGATCTGGGTTGAATTCATATTATTATATTTAATTTCGTTTAGCGTTTCGCTTAACATTTTGTTAAGAGTATTACGGTATTGTATTCAGAAACAGCAATTAGCGGTTACCACTAACACTGCTTTTAATTATAATAACCTAGAAATATTGACCTGTCTTTTGCTGCAGAAAAAAACTTGCTTGACAATGTGTCTGTCCTTTATACCGTGGGAAGCTAAAATAAATGATTCACACACCGTAATGGCGTTTACTGGTTAACTGGACAAAGAGCATAGGAAAAACTTATTGAGGCTGAAATATAAAAGTATCTTAATTCGATGGCGCACGTAAACGGTAAGTTCTTGCGATATTATGGATTATACACTTCAAAGGTACAGTGAGGTGGAGGTATAGCCTTTGTTCTCACAAATACCGGATAGTTGTAGGTATCGTAGAAAATTTGACCTCTCTTTTGCCACCGTCAAAATGCTGCTTAGGCAAAGAATCGTAGAGAGTATTATTGTATTATGTTCATAAACAGTAATTAGCGTTTACCACTAATACTGTTATCAATATTATAGTAATGAGAAGGTACCTTTTTCTTTTATCGAAGTATTGATCTCTTTTGCCACAAACAAAGTTCCTTCATAGAGTGGGGGAAAGCTAAAAAACTAATGCCGTTTGCTGATTAGCTGAGCAAAATGCACGGAACTAACTTATGAAGTCTAAAACAGGACCCAGTATAAGTTTCTTGATTTGATGGTATACGTAAATAATAAATATAATAAATAAATATTTTGGACATCTAACACACAACGCGATCTAGTCCCAAGCTAAGCAGAGCTTGTGTTATAGGTACTAGACAACTGATACAAATACATATATACTTTTTTTGTAAATACGTACATATTATACATAGAAAACACCCAAACTCCGAAACAAATATTTGTAGATCATACAAATGTTTGATCCGACCCAGGAATCGAACCCGAGACCTCATGATCAGCAGTCGCACACGCCAACCGCGAGACCAACGGTGCAGACAAAGTGCATAATAAGCCTTTTTCTTGTGTGAACAATTAAAGTATATCAATCATATGATATGTTAATTCACATATTGCTGTGCTGTCTAGAAGTGTTAACAGTATAAAATCCTGTTCTCAATTACTTATAATGACACTGTCTGAGTCACTAACACAACATAATAATAATTAGTTCGAATGTTTAGGTTTTATATATCTTTGAGAATACAGTAACATGTAAGTTATACAAACAATTTTCGTTCGAAAAGTCACAAAACAAAGTAACTGAGTCACTTTTATAGAAAGTTTGTAAAAAAAGGACTAAGCAATCAATTAATACACAATACAGAATATTACGGTATAATAAACTCATTGTTACAATCGACCATTAATTTGGCACACACGACACCGTAATGGTGTTTAAGGGTTAACTGGATAGAAAGCATAGGAAAAGCAGAATACCATAATACTCTTAACGAAACATTTGATAAAGCAGCATTTGTTGCTGACAAAGGAGAGGTCAAATTTTCTACGATTTGGGGGGGTTGAGTGCAGTGCACATCTTTTGCCGCGCTAGGCTGATCAAGCCTCATATATATATAAATTAAATGCCTAAAAAAAACCTCATAATATTTGCGGTCAAATCATTGTGTTGTGTGCTATTTAGTTCACACTTACTACGTAGAAACGGACCTCTCGAGGATTACAAGCAAAATTTTGTAATCATCGTTCGAAACTCAAAAACATTAGTTCTGCGATTCAGACCAGGTAACCTTTTTTCATTTGTCTATCGTCTAAGATATATTACACAAAACAAATTTCAGGCACCGGTATCACAAAGATAATACTCACTACAAAATTGTCGACATGTTGTTGAATTTTATGAATGAACATCTAACTTTTTGTAGGACCTTACATAAAATTATATCATTAGACTTTGAAATTGTGTATATATTTTTTGATGAAAGTTGATAGTACAAACTACAAATAACAAACAAGTTTTTAAAAATTATAATGATTGATATATATTTTTAAAGACAAAATAATAGTAAAATATTTTCATTCATTTATTTTTAAAACTTTATGCACTTTTATACATCGGTGTACTTAATGCCCAAGGCATTCTCTTCCAGTCAACCTTAGGATGGTGTAGAAATTTTGTAAAGTAGGTGGTGCACAGAGGTTGTAATATAAAATTAAGCACAAAGACTACACGCAAAAATACAAAAAAAATATACACAATCACATAATTAGAATACATAGTCATACATACACAAATACACGTTTAAATACTTCTTTGACAAAATCCTCGTTTTAAAAAAAAACGAAAATGGCTTGTTATTGTTTTTCATGTAACCTTTACGGTTGCGCTATCATAATTTAAAAAAAGGCTACGTATGGTGCGCTATCCCTTCACGATTATGAAAATACTTTTGTTTTGTTTTTACTAGATCAATTATTCTTGACGTTCTGTTACTATTTTTAGGAACAAAAACCTGATGCAAATATCAAGACTATTTGTATTGACATCTTTTTATCATTTATTTTGGGTCTGGGTTTAATTCATATTATTTAAGTTCTAAACGAACGATTAATTAGGTAGTAATAGAGAAGTTGTTCTCCCTTCGGGTAACCTCAAATAATAAATATTCTAGACGGTTCTGATATCATAAATATATAATACAAACTGATTTAAACTCTTTAATTAATTAATTGAAACTTATTTTTAATTATATTATTTTTAAAATTATATGAAAATTATGATATAATAAAGACAAATTCATATGCTGTTTTCGAATAAATCCACTTGTTAAATTAGAAAGAGTTAACATAAGAAAGAGCATAGTATGCCCTGGATTTTAAATATTGAAATATTAATGCTTTTATTTCGTTTCATTAAATATTAACAGGCGAAATCCTTTTTGAAAATAAAGTTGACATGAAACCAAAATAATGCTATGTGTTTGCGTAAATAATACTTGTCATAATCATGCGATAGTAGCAATAATTGTTCTTATTTTTACCCGACTACGTTTTAAGAGTTTTTTTGTCCGTCTCCACAAGACATTATCAGATCTAGGTATGTTAAACTTAATTTCGGAATAAACCCCTTTCAAAACAAAGTGGGTCTATAAATGACGGAGGTGAGCCTGAACGTTCATAAAAAAAACCCGAATTGGGTACCTGGTTTTTCAAATCGGTTACATAATTAGTGGTATTTGAAAATGTTTTAACATCATAATCATTATCTAACAAACTAAGAGTAGTTCAAAATAACGAGATTGTATAATAAACTCGTTTACTTTTTACTGATTTGTATGCTTTTTGTAGTCGAAAGCGGATCGGATATTCTTTATGATGGTCATGGTTTATTTCATTATTATTGTTTGTAGTTTTTCACAATATTTATGAGTCACAGATAGCAAATTACATCTGTTGTAAGTTTAAATAGGAAAAAAAATGGTAAAGTCTATAAAATTATTGTTGTTAATGAGATTTTTTTAAACATCCTCGAGACATTCACTTATTAGATAAAAATCATAAAAAAATGCCTAAGGCATTTTCGAGTAATCGCTGAACATACATACATCCACAAGAAAATATACGCGACGATTAGAAAAATGCCTTCGATTTGCAAGTAAGTGTCATTGGAGTCTATTTCAAAATAATCCGACTGACATTCGTTGCAGCCGAATCAATGTATTGTAATGAACGTAATCAATTGATCTGGTATGCCAAAATGAATTAACAAAAAAAATTCAATAAAGGTTCGAACAGTTTCAATAAAGGTAAACAATAAACAGTTAACGACGCTCCATTTTAAGCGTCAATAATAAATAGCACTATTTGAACTTCGTTCATTTTTATCATTAGCCCGTTATAGTCCACCGCTGGACATAGGCCTCTTCCAAGGCACATTACAAAACCCGGTCTTTTTTAACTTAAGGTGGTGTAACTGCAGAGGTTCCGTGAAAATAGGGACCCGTATTGCTATATTTTTATTTTATTATAGTATCAAGTATTTTGTTAAAGTAATACGATTGTTTTTTATATAATTTTGTGTTTTTAAAAACATGTTTACAGAATTTAACTTCACAAACACAACACAACACAAAACATTCACTTCATTTTAAAAACATGTTTGTTTATTTGTTGTTTGTACTAAAACCATTTTATATGCAATATTAAAATCCAAGGATTCTATGTTCCATGTAAGATTATAAAGAAAATTAACGGAGCTCATTCTCAAAATGAAACAGTTTGTCGATGCCATTTTTTTTTTTGCTTTGTAGTGATTACCATTGTAATGCCTGTGCCTTAACATTTCTGAAAAGGGATGGTATTATTACCTGTTCTGAATCGCAAAACTAATGTTTTTCAGTTTCGAACAATGCTTAGCTTAGCTGGTAACTCTCGAGAGGTCCGTTTCTACGTAGTAAGTGTGAACTAATATAGCACACAACACAATTAAATGACCGCGAATATTGTGAGGCTTATAATAGGCATTCAATATTATGTGTGTGAGGCTTAGGCTGGCGCCAGCTGCGCGGCAAAAGATGTGCTCTGCACTCAACCCCCCTATCGTAGAAAATTTGACCTCTCTTTTGCCACCGTCAAAATGCTGCTTAGGCAAAGAATCGTAGAGAGTATTATTGTGTTATGTTCATAAACAGTAACTATCGTTTACCACTAATACTATTATCAATAGTAATGAGTACCCTTTTCTTTTATAGATGTATTGATCTCTCTTTTGCTACAAACAAAGTTCCTTCATAGAGTGGGGGGAAGCTAAAAAAACGAATGCTGTTTTCTGATTAGCTGAGCTAATGCACGGAGCTAGCTTATATATAGAAGTCTGAAACGGGACCCAGTATAAGTTTCTTGATTTGATGGCATACGTAAATGGATATTGATTCAACCTACAGAAAGGGCTAAGGTGTCTCAAATAACATAAAAGAAGTTTTTGTATGGAGATCAGAACCCAACAAATATTACATTTACTTATTTTTGTACATTTGTAACTTATCTACTTATACATGTTCCTTCGACATGTTTCATTAAATTGACGTTAGTATATGCTTAAGTGCATAAAGTGCCTTTTTCTTGTGTGAACAATTAAAGTATATCAATTACATGATATTTTAATTAACATATTGTTGTGCTGTCCAGAAGTGTTAACGGTATAAAATCCTGTTCTTAATGACTTACAATAACACTGTCTGATTTACTAACACAACATAATAGTAATTAGTTCGAATGTTTAGGTTTTATTAATCTTTGAGAATACAGTAACATGTAAGTTATGCGGACAATCTTCGTTCAAAAAGTCACAAAACAATATAACTGAGTCACTTTCATTGAACGTTTGTAAAAAAGTACTAAGCAATCAATTAATACACAATACAGAATATCTACGGTATAATAAACTCATTGTTTCAATCGACCATTAATTTATGAAATTCTCGTAGTTGTTAGAGCTGTTTGTATCAATAATGTTTACATAAGCATCGTGGCATCGCTTCTGTAGCGCGTTGCAAATGCAACTAAGCAGCGCGTTAGCATCGCTGCAAAAAGTCGCCGTGGGCAAGCGCCCTTAAAGTTACGTGAAATACAGCTACAAGCCTATACTATATTTTTGTTATTTTTATTATCAAGTATTTTGTCAAAGAAATATGTAAATGTATTTTACTGTTATTTAGTGTCTTTAAAAAATATGTATCAACTTCAAGAAATTTATAAAACTTTTTTGTTGATTTGTCGTCTGCACTAATAACTTTCATCAAAAATATACACGCCATTTTAAAGTCTAATGATATAATTTTGGGTAAGATCCTACAAAAAGTTAACGATGTTCATTCATAAAATGCAACGATACGTCGATGTTTCGTATTATCTTTGTAATGTTTGAATATGAACATTTCTTTTGTGTTATGTGTCTCAGACAATATAAAAAAGGGTAAAAGGGAAGATATTTTTACCTGGTCTGAATCGCAAGACCAATGTTTTTCAGTTTCGAATAATCCCTACAAAATTTAGCTGGTAACTCTCAAGAGGTCCGTTTCTACGTAGTAAGTGTGAACTAATATAGCACACAACACAATGACGTGACCGCGAATATTGTGAGGCTTTTAATAGGCATTCAATATTATATGTATAAGACTTGGGCTGGGCCCACCAGCGCGGCAAAAGATGTGCACTGCACTCAACCCCCCTATCGTAGAAAATTTGACCTCTCTTTTGCCAGCAACAAATGCTGCTTTTTCTAAATTTCATTAATAGTATTATGGTATTATATTCATCAACAGCAATTAGCGTTTACCACTGACACTGCTTTTAATATTGATCCGTCTTCTGCTGCAGAAAAAAATTTGCTTGACAATGTGTCGGTCGGTACCTTTACTTTAACGATTTACACACCGTAATGGTGTTTAAGGGTTAACTGGACAGAAAGCATAGGAAAGCTTATAAAGTCCGAAATATATAAGTATTTTAATTCGATGGAAAACGAAAACGATAAGTTCTTGTGATATTATGGATTATACACTTTAAAGGTACAATGAAGCAAATACCGGATACTTATAACTTTTAAAAACACTACCCGACAAAATTTTGGTCTGTAAATGGGCAAAAGAAATTAGCGAGTAGTACCATTATTTTAATGCCTATAACTGAACATCTCTTTTGTGCTATGTAGCTTATTCAATTGAAATCTACGATAGCTTGGGAGCTTATTGTTATTAAAAGCAATATTTGTGTAAGCGAGAATTGCTGTTTAGTAACATAATAAAATAATAGTTACTTAACTGAATTTAACTTAACTTAAGGGTAGTTTGACTATGCAGCATTTCTCGGTTTCAAAAGAGAGGTCAAGTTTTCTACGATAGGGGGGTTGAGTGCAGTGCACATCTTTTGCCGCGCTAGGCTGATCAAGCCTCATATATATCAAATTAAATGCCTAATATAAGCCTCATAATATTTGCGGTCAAATCATTGTGTTGTGTGCTATTTAGTTCACACTTACTACGTAGAAACGGACCTCTCGAGGATTACAAGCAAAATTTTGTAATCATCGTTCGAAACTCAAAAACATTAGTTCTGCGATTCAGACCAGGTAACCTTTTTTCATTTATCTATCGTCTAAGATATATAACACAAAACAAATTTCTGGCACCGGTATCACAAAGACAATACTCACTACAAAATTGTCGACATGTTGTTGAATTTTATGAATGAACATCTAACTTTTTGTAGGACCTTACATAAAATTATATCATTAGACTTTGAAATTGTGTATATATTTTTTGATGAAAGTTGATTGTACAAACTACAAATCAACAAACAAGTTTAAAAAAAATATAATGTTTGATATATATTTTTAAAGACAAAATAATAGTAAAATATTTACATTCATTTATTTTTAAAACTTTATGCACTTTTATACATCAGTGTACTTAATGCCCAAGGCATTCTCTTCCAGTCAACCTTAGGATGGTGTAGAAATTTTGTAAAGTAGGTGGTGCACAGAGGTTGTAATATAAAATTAAGCACAATCACATAATTAGAATACATAGTCATACATACACAAATACACGTTTAAATACTTCTTTGACAAAATCCTCGTTTTAAAAAAAAACGAAAATGGCTTGTTATTGTTTTTGATGTAACCTTTACGGTTGCGCTATCATAATTTAAAAAAAGGCTACGTATGGTGCGCTATCCCTTCACGATATGGTGTCGGTGTAAGCCGCTTATCCTTAACTTTATTATGAAAATACTTTTGTTTTGTTTTTACTAGATCAATTATTCTTGACGTTCTGTTTCTATTTTTAGGAACAAAAACCTGATGCAAATATCAAGACTATTTGTATTGACATCTTTTTATCATTTATTTTGGGTCTGGGTTTAATTCATATTATTTAAGTTCTAAATGAACGATTAATTAGGTAGTAATAGAGAAGTTGTTCTCCCTTCGGGTAACCTCAAATAATAAATATTCTAGACGGTTCTGATATCATAAATATATAATACAAACTGATTCAAACTCTTTAATTAATTAATTGAAACTTATTTTTAATTATATTATTTTTAAAATTATATGAAAATTATGATATAATAAAGACAAATTCATATGCTGTTTTCGAATAAATCCACGTGTTAAATTAGAAAGAGTTAACATAAGAAAGAGCATATTATGCCCTGGATTTTAAATATTGAAATATTAATGCTTTTATTTCGTTTCATTAAATATTAACAGGCGAAATCCTTTTTGAAAATAAAGTTGACATGAAACAAAAATAATGCTATGTGTTTGCGTAAATAATACTTGTCATAATCATGCGATAGTAGCAATAATTGTTCTTATTTTTTTAAGAGTTTTTTGTCCGTCTCCACAAGACATTATCAGATCTAGGTATGTTAAACTTAATTTCGGAATAAACCCCTTTCAAAACAAAGTGGGTCTATAAATGACGGAGGTGAGCCTGAACGTTCATAAAAAAACCCGAATTGGGTACCTGCTTTTTCAAATCGGTTACATAATTAGTGGTATTTGAAAATGTTTTAACATCATAATCATTATCTAACAAACTAAGAGTAGTTCAAAATAACGAGATTGTATAATAAACTCGTTTACTTTTTACTGATTTGTATGCTTTTTGTAGTCGAAAGCGGATCGGATATTCTTTATGATGGTCATGGTTTATTTCATTATTATTGTTTGTAGTTTTTCACAATATTTATGAGTCACAGATAGCAAATTACATCTGTTGTAAGTTTAAATAGGAAAAAAAATGGTAAAGTCTATAAAATTATTGTTGTTAATGAGATTTTTTTAAACATCCTCGAGACATTCACTTATTAGATAAAAATCATAAAAAAATGCCTAAGGCATTTTCGAGTAATCGCTGAACATACATACATCCACAAGAAAATATACGCGACGATTAGAAAAATGCCTTCGATTTGCAAGTAAGTGTCATTGGAGTCTATTTCAAAATAATCCGACTGACATTCGTTGCAGCCGAATCAATGTATTGTAATGAACGTAATCAATTGATCTGGTATGCCAAAATGAATTAACAAAAAAAATTCAATAAAGGTTCGAACAGTTTCAATAAAGGTAAACAATAAACAGTTAACGACGCTCCATTTTAAGCGTCAATAATAAATAGCACTATTTGAACTTCGTTCATTTTTATCATTAGCCCGTTATAGTCCACCGCTGGACATAGGCCTCTTCCAAGGCACATTACAAAACCCGGTCTTTTTTAACTTAAGGTGGTGTAACTGCAGAGGTTCCGTGAAAATAGGGACCCGTATTGCTATATTTTTATTTTATTATAGTATCAAGTATTTTGTTAAAGTAATACGATTGTTTTTTTATATAATTTTGTGTTTTTAAAAACATGTTTACAGAATTTAACTTCACAAACACAACACAACACAAAACATTCACTTCATTTTAAAAACATGTTTGTTTATTTGTTGTTTGTACTAAAACCATTTTATTTGCAATATTAAAATCCAAGGATTCTATGTTCTATGTAAGATTATAAAGAAAATTAACGGAGCTCATTCTCAAAATGAAACAGTTTGTCGATGCCATTTTTTTTGCTTTGTAGTGATTACCATTGTAATGCCTGTGCCTTAACATTTCTGAAAAGGGATAGTATTATTACCTGTTCTGAATCGCAAAACTAATGTTTTTCAGTTTCGAACAATGCTTACAATATTTAGCTGGTAACTCTCGAGAGGTCCGTTTCTACGTAGTAAGTGTGAACTAATATAGCACACAACACAATGATATGACCGCGAATATTGTGAGGCTTATAATAGGCAATCAATATTATGTGTATGAGGCTTGGGCTGGGCCAAGCAGCGCGGCATAAGATGTGCTCTGCACTCAACCCCAATCATAGAAAATTTGACCTCTCTTTTTCACACAACTTTTTATTTTTTTAACAACAGTATTTTTTACTACTGTTACTCTGTGAGATAATGCTATGACGTTTAAACTTTAAAATAGTTTAATTAACCCCAAAAAAGTGGGGTATAAATACGGATATTTATATTTGAAATCAACAAGCACATAAATTAGTATGGAGTATACACGTGTTTATTATACAATCTTGTTATTTTGAACTACTGTTACTCTGTGAGAGAATATTACGTTGTTAAAACAATTTTCAGATACCACATTTTTTACCGCGGTTTTTACCGGTACCATATGCAGAAGGGATAGCGAATCCTTTTTAAGTGTCAGTCAAATATAGCACTATTTTAAAAACTTATGATGTATAAAGGTTACATAAAATTTAACTGCAGGCCCATGCTATTTTTCCCCTGTTTTTTTTTTCTGAATATTTTTTCAAAGAAGAATGTAAATGTATTTTACTATTATGTGGTGTCTTTGATAAATATGTATCAACTTTAACAAAATTTAAGAACTTCTTAATTGGTATGCACGCAATTTTTAAGTCTGATTAATAATAAAATTTTGGGTAAAATCCTGCAAAAAGTTAACAATGTTCATTCATAAAATGCAACAATGCGTCGATGTTTAGTATTATCTTTGTAATGTCTGTACCTGAACATTTCTTTTGTGGTTTGTATCTCAGTCAATATAAGAATGAGAAAAGGGATGATATTTTTACCTGGTCTGAATCGCAAGACTAATGTTTTTCAGTTTCGAAGAATGCTTTCAAAATTTAGTTTGTTAGCCATCGGAGGTCCGTTTCTACGTAGTAAGTGTGAACTAAATAGCACACAACACAGTGAGATGACCGCGAATAATGAGTATGAGGCTTGATCAGCCCAGCGCGACAAAAGAAATTTCATTTTTGCCACCAACAAAGGCTGTACTAACTTTTAAACTCTCGCGTTCCATGATATATTAACAATTATTTTTACGGGAATTAAAAGGTATTACGTACCTCTGATTTGCCTGACGTGTCGACTAGGTTGCACACGTCGTGGTCACAGGCTGACTGGCTCAGCGGCACACGTCCTCCGTCGTCGAATCCGTGAAGCAGAAGTTTGTTCGTCCACCCGCATTTTTTGACATTTTTAATAAATTTGTTTCGCCATGTACCGTCACATGTCACACTAACAGTGTCCCTATTCTGTAAGCAAACCGATGTGCTCCTATTCTGGTGCTTATACGACTGCGCAGAAAAGTGAGGTGATATGTTTTTTAATACTGGATTTCACGCTGTAGATAATTTAAAATCATCTTCTCGATTGAAAGTTTTATGTTTTTTAATTTCAATCGCTTCACGTACAACTCTTGAGTAAAAGTGACGTTCGGTGGAGAGGACTTCCGTGCGATGAAATTCAATCCAGTGGTTGATGCCTGCATCGAGTGCAGGCAAATCAGAGGTATGTAATACCTTTTATTAAGTGATAGCGTTAATTCCCGTAAAAATAATTGTTAATACAACAAAGGCTGCTTAATCGAAATTTCGTTAAGAGTATTAATGTGTTATATTCATAGGCAGCAGTTAGCGTTTACCACCAATACTGCTTTTTATTATAATAAACTCTCTAAGACCTCTCTTTTGCTGCAGTAAAATGTAGCTTGGCAATGTGTCGGTGCCTTTATACAGTAAGAAGCTAAAAGAAACGATTTACACCGTAATGGCGTTTACTGGTTAACTGGCCAAAAAGCACAGGAAAAGCTCCTAAAGTCCGAAATATATAAGTATCGTAATTCAATGAAATACGTAAAAGATAAGTTCTTGTAATAATATGGATTATATACTTCAAAGGTACAATGATATATCGTAGAAAATGTTACCTTTCTTTGGCTACCGACAAAATGCTGATTAATCAAGTTTTCGTTAAGAGTATTATTGTTTTTTAGCGCTTACCACTAATCATGCTATTAATAATAATGTAATAAGTACCTTTAGCTTTCGTAGAAATATTAACCTCTCTTTTGCTACGAAAAAAGGAAGCTTATCAATGTGTCTGTTCCTTCCTAGTGTGGGGATGAATATTGTTTTCTGCTTAGCTGGGCAAAATGCACAAGATTATGTTATTACATTCTGTAACATAACTCAATGTAAGTTTCTCGATTTTCACAAAATTCGAATAAAACTCAAACCACTTTGTCGTCATAAGTAGTGTGTATGTTTATGCGAAATAACAAGTTTCTAGCGCATTAATTTCAACCAATCGCCGTCCACTGCTGAACATAGGTCTCCCCCAAGGAGTGCCAACTACGGGCAGTCCGCAAAATCCCACTTTTATTAAATCGTCAGTCCACCGTGCCGCAGGGCGCCCTACACTACGTATGCTTAATCGCGGTCTCCACTCAAGCACATTTCGGCTCCACCGACCATCGGTACGTCTAGAGACAGGACTTCCTATCTGGGGGTTATCTGCGGTACCGACGGACCGTCCCTCGGATTGACGAACATAACAAAATCATAAGAATTCCGTTTGTGCCATGATGCCACGCCATATTGATCCCTGAAAATGACATTTGTAAAATATTAATAATATACACAAATATTAATAAACGCCAACATTATCCACGTCCCTCACGAGAACTTAGTCCCTTGAAAATTAAAGTATTTTCTTTTACGAGAGCTTCAAAGCGTTCCATTCTAAAGCAGAACTCAAACTTCAGCGAAATTAACCTCTTCTGTGTAAGCAGTTCATTTGTTTGTCATATTAAGTTGCCCATAGGTACGTACGTACGTACGCACGCTCAAGTACGTAGTTACTTTATTAATTTATCTTGATCAGCATAAGTATTTATTTTTTATTTACTTTCCAAAACAAGTGTGTCTTCTCAGTTTGCAGTATTACTCTTTACTTACTTCAAGTACGTCCCAGGCAAAATTGGTTGCCTGCAAAATATTGCCTTTGAGCGATAAGGCCGCCACTTGTACTCACCTAGGATTAAGTTAAGTACACATATATTTAGTTATCTGGTGTATAATAAAACGATTTATTATTATTATAAAATTACGCAACCACAACAAATCATAACTTTAGGAGAACTTGCCGAGTTTTTGTTTTCACTGTTTCTTAATATCTGTCACTAAGCATAGCAATAGATTTTTCAAATTTTTTTGCTCACATTTAATGTTTCTATACTTTCTCTGCCCTTAGAAAATTAACAATTATCAAACTCGGATGTTCATTACTCATAACATTAGTTACTTGGTACCTACTGTTTTTGGTCAGTGATGAATAATCAGAATCTTTAAACATAATGGTTTATGATTTTACACTATCTTTTACGCTATCTGAGGTTCACAAGATGTATTCAAAATAGGTAGAACGATTGACATAGTCTATTTCATATAGGCTATATCAACAAAAAATATATATCTTGAACACCATGATTTTTATTCCCTCTTGACTTAACAACTTTCGTCTCCAAGAAAACCTTCTGTTTTTGACGTTTATTCAAAACCACCTGCGCGGCCGTCTGTTGAGGTATTTAAAACCAGCCTGTTTTTATTATATAAACAAATTGCTCCATCCATTACTTATTTAAAAAAAAACACTTTTTAATGTCTTGAAACTCCCAAAACTTTCTATTCACATGTGCTGTCAAAGGCCATATTGATAACAATTCTTTACATTTCAAACGTGACAAGTATTACTGTGCTAAGCTAAGCTTACGAAATATATGGCTGTTAATCATGTACGTTATATTAATGTCTAGTCAAATTTGACTTTTAGAGTTAATATACTGCTCCCAATAGGCCAAAGGCGATGTTGTTACCTAGGCTGTCTGCGTTTTCAAGGACTGTTTAAATAAAAGGTCGTTAATAGACTGTTTGAATAGAAATTTACTTGTTTTCTTTATCGGAAGTCAAGAAATTTGGGTAGATGATTATAAATAGTGAAGTTCAAAATAGGTGACGGAAGAACTGACGTAGGACGCTACGATAGTGTAAGTTACAAATTACTCAGCAATAATGTTTTTGTTGGAGTATTCTCTTCACATCTTAAATAAAATAAAGTCTTATAATTACGTTTAAGACACTTCTTACATTACTTATATCTAATAAATGCGATCCATTATATTATTTTATAAATATTCACTATTGAACAATCCTTACCTTTTCAATGAAATCAATGAAAATTTAACTAAATTTATCTATTAAATAAAGACTAAAAATTACTTTTCTCGTAAGTTATCCATGTTCATAATATAAATAATGAAAGTTTATCTTTAACCCCTTAACTGGTTTTAATGAAATTTCATGAAGGTACTTTAATACTTGCGAAAAAACATAGGCTAATCTTTATCGTGATAACCGATGCACATGCGGGTGGAGCCGCAGGCAAAAGCAAGTACTATATAAATGAATGTGTGTTAATTCGTATTCCGCATTGACATAGTTTAAAAATAATAGATTTGCCTAAACAAATCCAATATTAACTCCTTATGAAACAAACGACTTTCATATAACCACGCAAAAATATTCAAAGCTGTGTAGGTGTAGGTACTAAAAAAATTCTAGCAAATATAAATAATTTAATAAAACCTAAAATATTTTACAAATAACATATGAGATCCATTTGTTGTTAATTCTTTGAACGAAGAAGCAATGAAATGACTGTCTTACAAACTTTATTAATTTTCTTGTTTAATGAGCAACAGCTGTGATCTAAGATCGTCTTATACTTTCAGTAGGATAGCTATTTCACGAAATGGGACTCGGGTCACCGATTGTCCTTAATTATTTCTCTAGCGAGCCATTCCCACGGACCATAAACTTCTAATTACCAGCAAGAAGTACTCAGTGGTCATATCCCCTTTCCTTTTGTCAAAATGACAGTTTTCCCAAGAAGCCTAAGAATTACTTAATATTAAGTAGTATTTTCGTAGAAAAAGCGTATTAGATGGTAAATATTTTCATGTAGACGATTTCGTAAGGTTATTAGATTGTATTAGTAAAACTTTATTTAAGTGATCAGAAGAATAATGAACTTATACAATCATTCTTGAATTTTCTGAAATTTCTTTTATGTTTTTGGAAGTACATAAAGGTGGATAGCGTATGCGACTGCCAACCAAGAGATTTCGGGTTCGATTCCCGGCCCAAAGTGATTTACTGTGTTTTTCGTATATGAAATTCTTATTACCAACCCGGAGTATGGAAGTTTTGTGGTGAATGACAAACGCCCGTACCTCGGAGAGCACGTTAAGCCGACGGTCTCGGTTGCCATGAACATCTATGGTAAAGCTAGTAAAATAAGTAATTTTCTTTGTAACCCCCGATGCAAAAAGAGGGGTGCTATAAGTTTGACGTCTGTGGCATCGTAGCTCTCAAACGAATGGACCGATTTCGATGCGGTTTTTTCATTTGAAAGCCAATTTCCTTGTGGTGGTTCTTAGCTATGTTTGGTTAATATCGGTCCAGCAGTTTAGGAGTTTCAGCTCTTTTCCAAAGTGATGTAATGTATTTTTGGCGAATGATTACTCGATTAAGTGCTTCACGCGTGCCAGTATAATCGTTAAATGACAATTAACTGATAAATTTGACCTGATGCTAGGGAGGGGGGTTATTAGTAGGGGGTTATTTAAATTTTATATTTATGATTATTGAGAAATAAATTTGTGTTCAATTATACTTCTTCTCAAACATTTTATCTATAAATATTTTAGAGTAAATTTGCAGTTACTGGTTACAGAATTTAATTAGTTTCCTATAGACGAAAATCTCAAAGATAAACTTTAAACCATTTTATGTAGCTGCAAGAGGTTTTACCATTTTACATATCAAATATCTGAAAAATGGTAAAACCTTTTGCAGCTACTATATTTTGAATAAAACCTTTGAGACTATATAATCTGTTGGCATTCTATTTCATTCTGTTATATATTATTCTGACTGTACCCTAAGGTGATAATTATCAGTAAAAGTCAGTAGCAAAAAGACAATACCTAACACTTACGTCTGTAGTCGTATACCGTGTTAATTAACTGTTCACAAATCACCAACAACGCTTTCAGATACTGCTTTTAAATGTAACCTTGAGTCGTTATAAACCCAGTGACGTACCAAATCTAGATTTATAAATTTACTACCTTGAACTTTAATAATAACTCCATTATGCCTCTAACTTTACAACTACAATAGGCATTTGCAAAAGAGTTGTAATAAAAACTAAAGGTTGTGAAGGTGTTAGTAACGTAAATGGTTATTTACTGCCTCGGCGCCTATCTAAAGTAGAAAATAAGCCAAGGTATTCTTTGTTGTATATAATAAACATCTTGATATATTTTTTTGCTTTACTTTTTATGAAAAACTTTGACAATTTTAATCTTTTGGCACGAAATATTAGTATTTTAACTGAAAAAGATGAAGAGAAAATATGATGACAGATTAATATTTACAAATATTATCTCCACGTGTTTAGATAGGTGTTCTAACTATAAAAAGCTATTTACTGGATGTAATGTAAATGTATCAGAGTGAGAAGTATGAAAAGACGGTTAAATTTTCAATCAGTATTCAAAACTAGTTTATTTCAAAATATACATTTAAATATAAAATTACAGTACATTTTAAAAATATGTATTTCTTTCAAAATTAATTTTGTTGATTTCATTTACATTTTTCGTGTAATTTGACGTCTAGACCTCCTTTATAAGACTGCTGATACTTTTAATATGTCGCATCATAACACTATTATAACAATTTGTTTCAAGATGAATTAAAACATCCTCGAGACTCATTACCAAAGAAAAATATATTTGTTTTGAAACTAAGATTACCCTGGCACGAACACGTTAGATCAATCATAGTATGTCAGTGATGGACTTCATAAGGACAATGACTCTATTCAGCTAAAACAGCTGGTTCTAAAAGTAAATATAAGAGTACATATGTACACATAAAGGTATATAATTCTGTTTATCCGCATATAATAACGAGCAAATATCACGAAATGATTGATTTATTCTATCTATTCATATCATACTATTCATGGATAATAAAGAATATTTTCTTTTACAGGTATCATCAGATGTTTAGAGATGTTAAACCTGTCACCGTCAGGTTATCGGGACATTGATGAGAGCGAACGGACGGTCAATAGGAAGAAAGTCTACTCGCGCAGGCCTTGGTATGCCCCCGCAATAGATCCGGCCGAGATATTGAGGCAAAGATATAACTCGCAAGGTAAACTTTTAACCTATAAAATTTGCTTGAAGTTAAATTTAAGTAGCGAATTCACTTAACAACAACTAAGCTTCACGACTGTTATCATATCAAAACAGCTAGGACCGACTGCTTAACGTGACCTCCGACTCACGGAGACGCTCATGGTGTCACCCATCCAGGTACTAACCGGGCTGTCGCTGCTTAACCTCGGTAATTGTTTCTGATCACCGAGTGCAACTGAGCTATGAGCGCCTTGTGTTTTAACCTGACATTAAAATTACAAGACGTTATAAAAGCCAAAAGCATTTCTGCAGTGGAATGTACAAGACTAGCGTCAAATTAACGTTGAGAAGTTTGTTTAAGTGTGAATGTGTGGGAATACAATATACCTTTCAAATTAATTTGGGTAACCCTATGACTGTGGTGGTTATATTATGGTTTTGTCTGTAAATGAGTTCTGTTTTAATGCTTGTGACAGATGAGAGGCGTGACGTCAAACAAAACACAGAAGTGTGAAAATTGATTCATTTTCTTTTTTCATCAATCTCTTTTAATCAAAGGAGAATATGCTCTTTTTTGGAAATCTGTTACATTTATAACCTTGTGATTAATTGATTAATTATTGGTCTACGCTACTGCCAAATCTTCTGCTTAAAAACAAAAATTGCAGGTGGTAAATTAATAGATTTTTTTGCAATCTTAAAGTGAAAATAAGATCAAATTTTCTGTTTATCGATTTATTTCTATACCCCGGATATTTTGAGTAAGCGCCAATGAACAATTCCCATGAATTCGAAATTTTACATCGAAGCTTTAAAGCTAATTTTGTAAAGAAAAGGCTCATCTTGAATTGGAATCAAATACATATTATCATTAATTATCATCGAAAAAAGTATGAGTAGTACTATTTGTCAAAAAATACATGGAAATTACATTATTTATTATTTAATTTGATCATTCACTTATGTTGTATCTAAACGCATGTTAAGACGCATACAAAAGCATTCAATATAAGCAAATGTACCAATATATGTATACAAAAGGGCCAATTTTTTCCAGAAAGGTAAAGAAATAAGGAAAATGTTTTATTCACTGGCTTAATTCCATTCATTGGAGTTTCGATGAATTCCATTTTAATAGGGTAGACTCACTTTGGTAGCTTGTACATAAAATAAAACCAACAGGAAAAATCAATGTGTCCTATCTCATTTCAAACAGTATAAATCACTAAGATCCTCATCGTTGCACAAATATGTTAAGTTACTATGTTTACTACCATTTTCCAGCCCGCCCGGAGCTCCGCCCGCATCTATGTCTGTCATCGCGGCTTAGAGTAGCCTATTTCCTTCTTCAAGAATCAAAGTATTTCCATGCAAATTTCATTGAAATAAGTGCAGCGGTTTAGCCGTAAAAGCGCGACAGACAGACAGACAGAGTTACTTTCGAATTTATAATATTAGTATACATTTGTACTTTATATGATGTACTTTATTTGTACGTTTATATGATGATTTAAACCAGGAGTAAAAAAACTGAAATAGCAATTTATCGTACTGACATCTATCAATGCAGTTTATTTATAAAATTCTTACCGTTTCGGCAATAAATGGAAAATATGTTACTTAGATTTCAATTTTGTCACCCATTTACCATTATGGATTATTTCTAATTGTTTTTTTAATCTAACTCTCATAAATTAGCAAAAGGAATATTTGTTTCTCGGTATTGAAACTCCGCTTTTCTTGGGTATAGCGTGATGATGTAGTCTATAATCTCCCTTGATAACTGGACCATTTAACACTGAAAGATATTTTTATATCGGGTCATTACTTCCTGAGATTAGTGCGTTCAAACAAACAAACTTTTCAGCTTTATAAAATTGAGTATGGATTTAAAGAAAATACAAAACAGGTACCGATAAAGTAAAACTTGACATGGATCAATATAAAAACCACCATACATTTGTCACAGAAAGATAAATGAAGCGGTCAAGGTTTTGATTAACGATAGATCATGAATTTAAACCAAGTTCAACATCAACCGTAGCCATTTTTATGTTTGTTAGAAAAGTAAACAGATCGATCCATAACAAGTGACGTACAATTTTTTATTTATTTAGAAACCTAAACGAAAACTAAATTACTACAATTACAAAAGAAGTTTTATAAAACCACACAACTATACACTTTTAAAATTAGAACTAGAATGATGAGATGCGGCTAGGACTCAAATATATAATACTGACTACAATTTGAATCATATATGTAATTGAATAATAAATAATAGAAGAGAGTTTTACACCCAGAACCACAGACAGTACATATTTTCTGTGATTGATTACATAATGTAGATTGCAGAGTTGCAGAGTAAATTCGCATAGTGCACCCAGGTGTTTCAGTCATCTTGTTTTCTTTAACTATTATTACTTATAATTAGGATTAAACTCGATCATAATGAAGGTCTAAGTTAATACAAGTTATCATTTTTCTAACAACCAAACGTGATTTATAAAAATTAAAATAAAGTTAAGAGTCATGTACGTTTTACAAAACATTATATGCTGAGAAACAATAAAATTTAGTTGAAAGTTTTAAAAAATCAACAATAATATCTGCGAGCTCGCACGAATGCATTGCAAGAACTTCATGCCGCATCGCATCGCAGTTATATTGTGTGGGAACCCTATGAGAGTGCCGACACTGGGAGCAAGAGGTTAAACTGCCAGTTACCATGTCAGAAACTTTTATTCCGTTAATGAATATTAGTATAGTATTCAAGGTAGTTTTAGGAACTTTTTGTGGAATATAAGAACAAAAATCATCAAGTTACAGTTTCACAAAATTTCGTACTTTGTTCATGTGTCACATCTTCATGACAAAAAATGTTTTGAACTAGCTAATTTCTCAGAACATTGAAGTAGGCTTGTAACATTTTGTTTACAGTTTGACATTACTTTGATCGATGAAGATAAATTGGAACAAGTAAACATCGTTAAAGATTCAACGCTTATTCTAATTCTTTAGCGTCTGTGTGGTTAACAAGTTTTGACAAAATCACACGCTGGAATCAATCAGTGTGTATTCAAGGTATAAATATTTATCAATCGATTTAATAGTACAGTCGACAAATGTGGTCATTTAATACGCCTATGTCAACTTTGTAATAATAAAACCGTTGAAAAACGTTAGAGTAGAAATGTTTCATTCTTTGACTTAAATTTAAATATAAAGTACAGTATAGGGTATACAGTCGCGTGACGTGAAAAATAAGACTCCTCTGCGGTTTGTTTTAGCACTTCTTCCCACAGTCCGTCTTAGGCTATTCCGGCGATTAAAGATTTACTTATAAAAAATAATTGAATTTATTATAGGAAATTTGTTTAAAATATGTTTTAACAAAGCATTTAATCCTTTTAATTATAAATAACAAAACAATAACGCTGAAATAATGCAACCCCACCCAATTTGTTAACAGCCTACACATCTAAACATAAATTTTACTCAGGTAGAGAGTGGGATTGAGTTAGTAGCTTTACTACTTGACGTTTTAACTAACGCATTTTCAAATCTCAGATTACAAATTTATTTTGTAATCTGAGATTTGAATTTTTTTTTTATGTTTTTTTTTAAATAGCTAGTTTAAGTTACACATGTAGAATGATAGTGAACTCTGTCATTATATATATTACTAGCTGACCCAACGAACTTCGTACCGTAATATTGTTCTTTAAAAAAAATCTCCGTTGATCTCTGATTTTCTTCTATACGAATCTTGTCCTAATATTAACGAACATATAGAAAACATAATTATCCGATTTGGTGCAGGCAATCGGAAGTTATGCGCGTACATTTCAGGGATTCGTTTTTATATATTTATAGATTTAATTCACTATTCTTTCTTAGCTATCTTGCTTTTATATTCTTTAAAGTCCTCTAAAACTCTTGCAAGTATGTAGAATGGTATTAAGTATCTATGTTAGGATTTAAAAAGGCCTATTAAATCTTCAATTACATTTATAGAATAAAAATGCAATGTCATGTAAAAGATAAATTATTTCAAAAGTGGAATTAACTGAAGACGCCTTTTTATAAAAAGGTACATAATGAGCCTATATTAATCTTGAGACGCGAACATTTATTTGTTGTCACGGTAACGAAAACATTATTTTCATAAATTAGAATTGTAAGTTTACTTTACGAGACTATTAAAAGATTTTGTAACTCATCCTTTGTTTTCTCTTTATAATTTTGTATGTATACAATAAAGATATAAATAAATAAAAAAAAATAAATAAATAAAAGATAAAATATCCAAATAAGCAATTTTACAATCCACGACATTTGGTAGCTTTATAATGTTAACCAATTTTATCAAGATAAATAGACTGTTCTTAACAGGTGCACTCACTTTTCCCTCACTCTTAGCCTACCGGTTAGCGAATTCAACTTCCGATCAAGAGCTCTCAGGCTCGATGCTTGGGTCAAAAAGTGTTGTTGAATTTTTCTCATAAGAAATTCCTAATAACAGCCAGGTGTATAAAGGTTGGCGCAGTTTTACGCCCGTACATCGGAAAGTACACTAAGCAGTCGATCTCGGTAGTCACAAACCTTCGAATCCAGTTCGTCCTCTAAATAGCGGAGGTCTGATACCAGTCGTTCCGTGGAAAAACATTTATTCAAACAAATTCAAATCACCCGTTTTAGAAATATGTGTCTCGGGAGACTTTGCAAATGTAAGAAATGGACACAAATAACACTCGGACTCAGAACAATAATTGGTGGATCAAACCAAGTGTTTCGTATAGGGCAATATAGGATAGGGTATAAGTATAGGGATAGGAAGATAGGGAGGAAGGGATAGGTACTAATTAAACAACAAATATAATTAATCTATTTTGTCAGTGTCATAATGCTTGTTCTCTGTGTGGTGGTACAAGATTTTATTATTCAACATGTTTATACAAAAAGACTGTAACCATACTTTAACGTCACGGAGAAATAGCAGATACCAATTAGTAGATATTTGAGACGATAAGTAACGTCAGGATTATTAATGAAGTGAGGAACTGTTTATCGAGCCTTAAACTAATAATTGTCATAGACCAGTTGATTGATATTTATCGCTTATCGCTATAACTCATCTGAGTATTTTCAGTAGACATTGGTAGTAGCTTCAGTTCACTTACAGAAGTTTGATCATGATCATGTCGAATACACTTTTGAATGGAAATTGAATAAAGTTTACCTCATTGTAAGTGAATACCAAGTTAATGTCTCTGTAGCTCTTGCCACTTTCTTTGCGTGCTTTGTTTCAAAGGTGTTTTCGTTTTAGAAAGAGGTAAATTTGTCTGAATTGTTGCTTTGATCAGTAGTAGTAATAACATCATACTTTATTTTTAACTTACTTTTAAAGAATCTATTGAAAATCAGTGGGTATAATTCTGACATCTTATGTAGGTACTACGTGCATTTGTAAGAGGATCGGTGTTTAAATAGGATAGAGGATATCTTTGACAAGTTTTATATAATGTTGCAAGTGAAGCATTACAAATATCTAAATGTAAGTTAATTAATTAATTGTCTGAATTCGCAGTATGGTGACCACCACTTTTGGATTCTGCTTACGCTTTCTATCAGGCAGAGTAGAGTCATTTTGGCAATAATTACTTGTCGCCAATTTCTTGTTTATGACGGACCATCTTTACTACAGGGTTAAATTGTCATACATTATTTTGTAAAGTTCTAAAGCTAAGATATTAATAAAATTTGGCTTACTCACACTAAATTTGGTTTCTTGCCAATAGATTACGACGCAGAGTACAACCCAGAAGGCGAAGAAACAAGAGTGAAACAAAGCGAAGAGTACTATGACAGAGAGCATGATTACGAGGACCCAGTGACGTCACAGCAGGCGGAAGGGCTTGGAATCGGTCCTGTTGAGGGCTCACCCTCAAATCCTCACTACGAACAGGCACCCACCACAAATTCAGTCTCCGAGTTCTCTCTTGCTAATGCTGTGAATTGGAGAGGTAAGTGTAGACTTATTATATTAACAGCAGAAATTTAGTTCAAGTATTCCAAGTTTTTGAATTTTATGCGAAAATGTTAAAACCAGAATCTCTTATTTTATCATCACAAACTCTTATAATCATATTACATATAATATACTATCTATGAGTACCCTTGATATTAAGTTATTTTTTTCGAAAACCCTCATTCCGATAAAACTTTAATATTATTTTGTATCAAAAATAAGAGAATATCGGCAAGGTGATTTGCTTTTTATATTGAGCGACATGTATAAGATTAAAAAGTGTATAATTATGTTAAATATTTCGGACATCTAACACACAACGCCAACTAGACAACTGATATAAATATATATATACTTTTTTTTGTAAATACATAGATATTATACACAGAAAACACCCAAACTCCGAAACAAATATTTGCAGATCATATAAACATTGTTTCGATCCGGGAATGGATCCCGAGACCTCAAGCACAGCAGTCCCATACGCTACCTATGCGCCACCGAGGCGGTTTAGTTCGTACTTAACTAAGACGAAAAGTTCAAATAAATTAAAATTTTACGCAATTTTGATCATTATTTATTCAGATGAAATTAATCTCCTCCTAAAACATCTGGAAACACAACTGACTCTGAAATTTCCAGCGTAAGCTTATTACGTTACTAACAAAAAATTGTTTACCACTATTTTACGGGTACTATAACTGCAAGAAAGAACATCTAAACAAAGTATTCTTCTTATTTTCTAAGCATAATCATTAACAACCCTTAATAGTCCAGTGCTGGACATAAAACTCTCTGTAAGAAGGAGATTTTGGAGGTTGAATGAACATAAATAAAGTCAAGATAACAAGTATAATAATAGATGAAATTGTAACTAAAGGAAAATATTGTACATGAATCGAATTTTAGTTTTAGCCACGTGTTCTAACACTTCCAACTACGTTAAAATTATTTAATTGCGAACTCCACAACAAAACTTTCAAGTTGCGATACAGTCGATGATTAATCAGTTTAATTAGAAACTTGTAAACATAACCTCTTTAAATGGCAGATTAAATAACGTAAAATAGTAATTAACAACAATATAGGATCCATAGCTCCATCCCGTCAATATCACGAGGACTTTCAATCGGGCAGTATCTAGCAGTAACATATCTATTCGGCGAAAATCACACAGTCTGGACTAAAAAAAGGGGTCGGGAAACAAAAATCTAATTCCTTTACTGGCTTGCAATTTGATGAAATTAAAAACATCAAGGATTAAATTATATAACATATTATAGGATAGAAGCAAAACCAATTGAATAAGGAAAAAAGCTAGAATATGGACTCTGCCCATGATGACCTGAAACATTTACAACGTAATAAAGTACGTGCTATATTTTATTGTTTGTCATAGTTTACGTGCCAGTATACGACGTCATAATAATTTTAATGAGGCTCGTAAGAATATTCATAGCCTTATTTTATATATTCTATCACACATCTTGGGTTATCACATCGTTTATGTTTACAACTACATTTTTTTCGCTAAACGTAAAAGGCGAAAAGAATTTCTCTAAATAAGTGTTTCTTGAATTTCTGTATTAGTTACTTTCATTCATTAATTTTATATAGAATACTAGCTTCTGCCCTCGGCTCAGGCCACATGTATATCGGTCATCACGGTAAAAAGTAATCGATATCATTCTTCGAAATTCAAAGTATATCCATGCCAAATTTTATTGAAATCGGTGCAGCTGTTTAGCCGTGACAGAGTAATAGATAGACAGACAAAATTACTTTTAATGTTTTATATTAGTATGGATACGGTTTTTTTAACATTTAAAGCTTCAACAATGACATTGAATTAACTAGACATAAAGATTTAGATTTCATTTCTTAAATGATAATGTTGGAAGTTATATAAAAAAAAAACATTTTATATTTCACCAAACAATATAAATCTATACTATAATATATAAAGCTAAAGAGTTTGTTTGTTTGTTTGAACACGCTAATCTCAGGAACTACTGGTCCGATTTGAAAAAATATTTCAGGATTAGATAGCCCATTTATCGAGAAAAGCTATAGGCTATATATCATCACGCTAAGACCAATAGGAGAGGAGAACCAATAAAAAATGTTTCAAAAACGGGGGAAAATTATCACGCGACGGGCAATAGGAGACGCGAACGAGGTTTCGTGGGTCGGCTAGTTACAATATATAATCGACACAAAACAAAGAAAAGCTCGATCTCGTTTGAAGACATCAAAAGGACTGGGGAGGTGTACAAAAGGCAGTTAACAATACTTATTCGTTGGAGTGCAAGTGTTTTTCACCTGCTTACTTCATACTATGCTAGGAACAAAGACAAAACATTAAAGATTATTAAAATAAGTTGTAGGACGATAGGACTACGTTCAGAATTTATCATATAAGCCATATATATATACATATATATAGTCAGCGAGGGTAATAGAATCCACTGATGTTCTAAAGTTTCTACCACTTAGATGTATTCCCTACTCATAATTATATGACGTTATAATGGTATTCGATAATGATAATTATTAAATATCTTTCTAAGCATAAAGACCTCATCGCGAGATAGAGCTTGCGACTAATAAGTGGTAAGATATTTCTTCAATCTTATAAATAAAAACAAAGAAAACAAAATCTTTAAAATAGTAATATTTCAGACATCGCAACGCAATCTATCTTCAAACTCAGCAAAGCTTGTACTTTGAAATCTAGATTGACTGATAGAATACTTATTATACTTTTTTTAACATATTTATACATAGATAACATCCAAACTCCGAAACAAATATTTGCAAATCATACAAACATCTGATCCGACCCGAGAATCGAATCCGAGACTTCATGTACGGTAATCGTGTACGTATTCAAGACGAAGTTAACAAAATTTTAAGCCTATCAACTTAAGATTTTGTTTTCTTTGTCTTCTTTTCAATGCAAAAAAGCAATTCTTGTATATTTATAATAGGAATATCGGAAACGGCTCTAACGATTTTAATGAAATTTAGTATGCAGTGGTTTTCGGGGGCTATAAGTCGATCTAGCTAGAATTAATTTTTAAAATATCTTTCAAAGAAAAACATCAAGCCAATTTCGTTCATCCAGATACATTTCACCTTACATTAGTACCTAACATATAAACACGTGAAATATGACGTGAAAAATTGTCAGTTCCCATTATTACGGTTCTTTTAGTATCCAATAAGTTCCATTCATTCAGACTCCCGAGAGATATTAAAAAGTAAAAGTTCACGAAGTACCTACCGTTGGTAAAAATGATAGATGTTGATGAATTACTAGTCAGACATTTTTAATGGATGTGACGTCATTCTACTTTTGAACTCCCAACTTGTGTAATTCCGGTCACGTAACATGACGGATATCATTTTTTCTACTTGTAAATTAGTATAATTTATAGTCGACTGTACAACATTTTTTTAAATGTGCGTTTTGCTGGCGTGCCTCAGATAGGATAATTAATATCACGCTTAGACCAATATAAATAATAAAAGACGATTTTGATTTAAATGAGTCACACATGTATTATTTGGGTCAGCCAGTTTAATATATATTTTTATATATAGTAGATGCACTAAAAATTTTGTCTACCTGTAAAATCAACGCCAAACATAGCGGGGAGACGCATGCCGTGGCTACATTACTACAGTATTTTAGATGTTTCACATCAAAATTAAGCACACTGTGCCTAAAAAGTAAATACAACTAACACGTGTGTTCAAGTTACATGACGTGTACATTAACTTAGATCCCTATGACGTAAGCTCAGATTTAGCTGAGCTTTAGTACGTTGCTCACAAAATTATAAAGCTGACACATGCCTTCTTCTTGTCTTGCCTTGTCAGAAAAATGTCCTCACATAAATTTTCTTGTACTTTTACTACATATAATTCATGAAGAAAATATGAGAAAAAACTCATTCACATGTTTTCTTTATAATATAAATGAGATATTTAGAAAATAAACACTAAAATATTACGTACAGAAGAAGTAAGTCTTGTTTCTAACTAAAAAAGAAATACTGCATGAATAATATACGATATACGTCACGGTGAATTCGCTTGCTCAGACTCGCAATCATTTTTTTATGTATGGGCCTACCAAAATGACTCTACTCTTACTGATGGAAAGCATAAGCAGAACCCATACTGTGAATGCAGACAACGCAACAATGCAGCACGGTGTCCCATACCATGGCGGGCTAGTGATGCTTCTGCGTCATTGGGCCTCCGGTCTCGCACTCACCAACGAAACACGACAGCATGATCGCTGTCATTTTACGTTGATTTTCTGTGCGAGGGTAGTACCGCCCCGGTCGAGCCGGCCCGTTTGTGCTGAAATCAGCGTGGCTCTACTACCGTTTAATTTAAATTTAACGAGACTGAAACTGCACGAAAATTGCAAGTTTTTCTTTAAAAGTGAAACAAGGGTCTTTAACAATTTATTCTCTTTTAAAAAATTATAAGAAGGTAAAACATAGTGAGAAAATGGGAACATGCTCCTAAAATAAAAATAAATTAAACGCGGGCCATTTCATTTTAAAATTTAAGGTTTCATTATAAAATCACAACCGACCTAGTTTGACCTGCGACCTTTTGTGCTCCCACACCTGAATGTGCTTTGCATTTATGATTTTGACGATGTACTTTAATTTTCATATTAAAAATATAAATTACAATTTCGGCTTTAAAGATTAAAAATTTAGAATTTAACTCCAAGAAAAAAATAGGTGTGATCTGCATTCTCACACTTCGATTCAGAAGTCTGAGTACCCGGCCATTGTATTCATTGTATTGGTCCCTTTTCAATTTCGTATATTTTTTTATATTTTCTGTCTGTCAGTTCTCTTACGTATTACTTTCTTATACATGTTAAAAAAGACCTGATCTCTTAGATTATTCTCTTTTCAGAACAAAATATGTAAACTTAACTTTTTTTATATTAACATCCTGAAATTTATAATTATACACTTTATTCTTGTTATTGCTGTTTAGTACAGTTTATTATATATAATTTTCATTTCAGATTGTTGTTCACGATAAACAACGACCTAACTGATTTTCACGTTATTTTTATAAATATGTGATTTGCAAGCGTAACTAATATAATATATGATAATTTACATCGCACCGAGACAAGCATGATTGAAACGAGACGAAAGACGAGAGTCATATATCTATGTTTATGTATGGGAATGCTTTAGAGCTTTTTACAAAAAAAATATAGGATCACACTAGATGTGGAAATAAATTACTACCGTAGTACCGTACGCAGTTTAGAACCGAAATACCCGTTTTTAATGCTGACATCTTCGATAACACTACTCACACATAAACGTTGTCCACAGAGGCAGTGCTGGTAGCATCGGGTGGTGCGAGCGCAGCTCTGTTGTTGCTGATCATAATGGCAGGTGTATTCATGGCGCGTCGACGCAAGAACAGCCCATCTCCGGTACCGTCTCCACCGATATTGGTTTACCCTCCGCATGACATCTCGGCACCGTGCTACATGTAAGTACTTTCTAGGATGTCTTAAATTGTTGAAAAAAAACCGTCAGATTAGTTTTGTTTATTACCCAAAATGAAATGGCCAAATGACTGGGCCAGTCAGTATGGAAGACCCTGAAAGTCATAATTTTGCAGATATACATCCTTACCCACGTAGAGTGATATTTTAAACAATAAATTGGGCATCATATATGGAAATAGTATTACTGTCTTACACAACTTATGACGTAATAAATGCAATACATTTTTTTCATAAATTAGCTGCTTAAATGACTATAGACATGACGACGGTAATGAAATTAGAAATCTAGCATATGAACATTTATGAATGAACATTTTAACACTCATTTAGGTATAAACAAGTATTCGTGGTTCTTTATTCTTTTATTTTTACATATTTTACGAACAAACGATTTTTACTCATGTATAATTTAATTCTTTTTTTTAATATTTCGGACATCTACCTACCTACCTACTACCTACCTACCACCTACCTACCTCCTACCTACCTACCTACTACCTACCTACCTACTACCTACCTACCTACTACCTACCTACCTACTACCTACCTACCTACTACCTACCTACCTACCTACTACCTACCTACCTACCTACTACCTACCTACCTACGCGCTGTGTTTCACCGAGTGAGTGAGGATACCGTAGGCCCATAACCCAAACTCTTCTGGTGTTTGCAGGTGTGTCCTAGTCCCAAGCTAAGCAGAGCTTGAGTTATGGGTACTAGACAACTGATAGAAATACATGTATACTTTACCCAAACTCCGAAACGAATATTTGTAAATCACAAAAACATTTGGTCCAATTCACGATTTGAACCCGAGACCTCAAGCACAGCAGTCGCATTCACTACCACTGTGCCACCGAGGCAGTTTGTCCGGAGCTCTGTAACGGCTGAGACGGTTTGGAATGCTTTTAATCAATAACGCAAAACTTTTAATGTGTCTGTCTAAAATTACCATTTGCGCATTCTGCTATCGAAGGCCAACACAGTTTCTGTCAGCGAAGAAAGTAAAAATTCCAAAAACCAACGATTTTAAATAAATATCAGAATTTTGACTGCAGACATTGGTAAAAGACTAATCAACCGTTATTTAGTAACCGTTGGTACCTACTGTAATAGGTATCCATAATATTTTTATTCTTCAAATCTTTTAATTAAAATAAATCTCAAATTATTGTTTTATATTAAACTACATAGGTCCTTCTAATAGTACAAAATTTTGTTCACTCTCTTTCATAACTCATACATAAAAACTAAGAAGCTCTCAGGCTTCTGACAGAATGGAATAAGATTAACATCAGTATCATTATTTTAATATAATAATTTAATAATCTTAATAATATTGTAACTAATGATTCTATGTCTTTGAGAAATAAATTTTGTCAAACTAATTAATGTTATAGCATTTTTTTGTTCAAAATATGTCTTCTTTCAATTAAAATGTATCTGTAAATAAATAGACAAGATTTATCTACAAGTTTTCTGTGTTTTAACAATAATTTACTAGACGTAAAAAGACTGTAAGTAAGTCTGAAAATAGTAATTCATCGAGATTTCTTACGGTGCTCGATCCCTCTTCTTACAACGTTAGGCGATTTCTATCTATATATCTATGTGTGTATGTTTCACCATAGCGTCTTAACTACTGAAGCAATTTAAATGAACGATATGTCCAAAGATGTGTAATAATTGCCCGAGTTACTTAAGTTATATATATTTTATGAAAAGTTTTTACTAATCGGGTTATGGAGTTTTAAACTTTTTCTGGTGATGGTAACCATAGTATACTTTAATCTCTGTTAGTTAGAATTTATGTAGGTAGGTAAAATAAGAGACAAAATCAGAAAATATCTAAATATAGTTCTAAGTTTTACGAGCTGTAAAAACATCTCTTAAGGTCAAAAATAATAAAAGTTGAAAAGTTATTAAAGAACACATTTCCTTTGTCTACTTGGAGTAAATTGAGAAGAATATAATATAGCTGTTAACAAAGCAGTTACAATATAAAATTATTCTTTACAAAGAAAATTACGTGTTTCTACGTAGGTTAAATGTAAATGAGTACAGAAATGATTGATTACGTCAATTATATATTCCATTTGTAGGAAATGCTTGTTATATATTAAGTATTAAATTCATAACTTCCTGGAATTATAACAACTTCAAGCATGATATGGCATTTAAGGTTTCGGCGCCTGTTAGTATAACATTATAAACTATTATTTATTCATGTCACTACGAATTACTAGCTAACTAATTAAAAATGGAAACAAGGAAAACACTTTTAATTTCTGAGTTTAGATTCTTTGAAAATCATTTTTATCGTCCACAGCCTTTAATAGTCCACTGCTATACACAGACATCTAGACTAGAAAGTTTTGGTTTACTATTTCTCGCTGGTCACACGACTTTGTATATAATTTGTTTCCAGTTTTCCTTCTCTTTTTACCCGACTACGGCAAAGCCAGAGGAGGGTTATGATTTTGACAGACTATGTATGTATATATGTATGTTCATTTGTTCCCTCCTAGCTGCTGAAATACTTCTTAGATTTAGACAATAGAGGTGTCTCTAGAAGCGTCATGATCGTCTTCTGGTTATAGGTTATATGACGTATCATTGAATCTATTGTGGCGCCCTCTAGCCGACATAAAGTACTGTTTTAAAAAATAAATTTGAAATAAATATGCCGTGTTTGGTATCATTGGAAAGGGCGTTATTTGTACATTTCAAAAATCCATTTATTATTAGCATTTGTTCCTGACTTTGTCCATATTTATTCGATAAGTGTGATATTTCTATGGTATGCCTATTTGTTCCCTCATTCTTTCTAAACTAGTCAGAATAAGACAAATGAGGTATAGTTAGAAGTGTCTTGATTTCCGCTGCTTAGCGGTTATATGACATGCCACTGAATCGAATGTAGCGCCCTCTAGCCGACATAAAGTACTGTATTAAAAACTACATTTGAAATAAATATGCCGTGTTTGGTATCATTGGAAAGGACGTTACTTGTACATTTCAAAAATGTATATGTTATTAGCATTTGTTCGTGACTTTGTCCGTATTTATTCGATAAGTGTGATATTTCTATGGTATCTATCTATACAAATAAATAAAATTGGAGTGTTTGTTTGTAATATTAAAATAACAGCTTTTTAATCAATGCATATGTATGTATACACGATACATATACCAAAACTGTAGTTAAAATTTTTTTGTCTGTCTGTCTGTCTGTTTGTTCCGGGTAATCTCTGGAACGGCTGGACGGATTTAGACGGGACTTTCACTGGCAGGTAGCTGATGATCTGGGGAGTAACTTAGGCTACTTTTTTTAGACTAACTTTGTCCCGCGGCGTTACTCGCGGTACAACAATAGCCGCGGGTAACACCGCGGGGTTCAGCTAGTTTAAAATAAATTTTGCACAACAGTAAGTATTATAGAAGCATCAAAACATTTTAAATAAGAAAAAGTAAAAACTAAAACCCAACTACGACAAAAAACGACGCTCAAAAAGTATGAAACAAGTTTCAAAAGTCGTAGTCACGCGTTGTTAAAGTGTTATGGACTATGTTACATTACACTACAGGAACTAGTTGGGTTTTAGTTTTTACTTTTTTGATGTTTGGGCCTGCCAAAGTCACTTTACTCTGCCTGATGCAAAGAATAAGTAGAATTCAAAAGTAGTGGTCACCCTACTCATAGCACTGCATCGGTCAAACCGGCACGTTCATGCTGAAATCAGCGTGGCTCTACTACTTCTAAAATTTTCTTTGTAATGCTATTGTTCCGCAGAGTGTGACACCTTACTCAGCTCTTAGGATACCCACGAGATAAAGAGGGCAGGTGATACTCCATATTCTTAACGCGTCATCACAAGAATAGAATAGAATAGAATTTAAAAACCTTTTTTGTAAACCAGATCAAACAGTTGTAATAATATCAAGATTTCACTACCACAGAATATTACTTAATATATAAGCAAGATTCACAACTCGATAAACTAATAAATAATATAATTAACAAAACGAATGTTATAAATGGCTGCAAATTTATTATTAATATTGTAACTGCAATGTGAAATAGTCTTGGTGAATGAACAATATTTTAATTGATATTGTAAATATTCTGGAAATAATATTGATGAAACCACTTTTGTGTTTGGTACTCAATTGGTATGCCTCAGAATGCAATTTGTAATTAGCCTTGTTTACTTATAAATGTTGCCGTTTGTTAGTTGTTATTTAAATATCATGAATAAGTTAGGTAATAAGGTATTAAGTGAATTTTAAAACTAATAAATGTTGTTCTAAAAGCTATTATAAGTCTAACCGATTTGCTCATTTTTTAATTAATGACTTTAAACGTTTTTCTACTTGAAGTCGTTAAGTTGAAGAGGAGCCTCAATTTTTGGTTAGCCTTGGTTCTTTCTTGGTATAGCACAAGAAGCTATACCAAGAACCAAAAAAAGCATACCTGCTTAATAAATGTTTTCGAATTTTGACTCTCCTCCTTATTTGACAATAATAATAATATACTGTACTATACTATAATAATAGACTCTACAATCAATCGACCAAGTGACAAAATAAATAAATTAACGTTAGAAAATACGCAAAAGTCAAGTTATTTTCGCAAGGTACTACCTACAGGGTGCTAGATGCTCTGGCGTTCTTACTGCTTCCTTTTGTAATTTAAGATAATTAGAAAATTCTACCTCAGAGGCAAATCTTGTTAATGAAGGTACAGGAAAACAATTAATATCAATAAAATATAAAGGCCATTTAGGCCGGATTAATGATTTGTAGTTTTAAGCGGTTTATTTTAAGCCAAATAAATGGAAGACGTGCTCAGCCTTGTAAAACTAGATTAGTAAACGAATGAAAGGATAAGATTAATCTTGTTATGAAAATCTAGTGTATTTTCATTACAAGATTAATTTTATCGCTTTGTTTGGTTCTTCGTTTCGTACATACTAAATTTTGTCTACTGTAATATGAATAGTGGTTAATTTTACTTTTGTTTCTTCTCTTACTGTTAAACTATAAAGTTCCAATACTAGAGACTACGAATAACGTAGTATTAAATATGCATAGCTCTATTTATATCGTAGAACAGGAACAGTCTTATTCTAAAAATATTGAACACTCAAAATATTAGTACACGATTTATAAGGTGGAAAAAAGAAGTACATTAATTTTGAAAAATGTGCCTGTCATCTTACATTTAAGAAGAAGATGTTGGTTTATTTATCAAGAAGAAATAGAGTACGTTTAATTTTTTCATAACAATTGCCAATTATTTGATAGTCATGAGTACAAGAAGTAATCTAATTGATTTTATTCGAAACACTGTTGATTCTTTTATATTTGGTAAGGAACTCTTTACGATATTATAAATGTATTTTTCCTCTCTTACCATTGATTTCACGAAATATATAAAAGTAAACTTAAAGGGCTTATCGAGCCCTTGGCGTTATATACACACCTCAAGTCGTGTAATAAAACACAAACTGAACAAAGCTGCAGATATAAAAGGAAAATATCAAGATGAGAATAAGAAGAACATGTTTGAATTCAATAACAATATGTACTTGAATAAAATAGCAACATGTAGTACGGCTTAGAAAATCTTTCTATTTGATCTGAATACAATGGATTAGCTAAGTGTACATTGCATGCTCCGCTACCTTTTACCGGTGTTCTGTGTAAGGAAAATCTTAACATTTATATGACGTACACCCTTTATCTAAACATTTATTTACAGTTTGTCTCAATAACTTTATCTGGGGGTATGTTTGTAACCCCGCCAAGACGAGGCAAGTGGAGCGCAAGGGCACTACCTACTTTTTCTCGAAGTGTTTCATCGTTTTTTGAACCCTCATAACTTTGTTTTCCGATATACCAGATAGTTATAATTCTCAGGATATAATGTCAGTCATAGAGTAATTAAATATACTAAGTTTCAATTTCATGGCTTTATTACTTTAGATTTATTGATATCTAAATACACCGATTTCGTCACCGACGTACTGATGATCATCAAAACTGTTAGGGTACTTCCTGAAGTGCTAGAAAGCTGAAATTTGGTATAGAAACTAAATTTAGTATACAAACAACAAAAATATTTATAAACCTATTACTTTTGCCCCCCAACCCCCAAAATCGTGGGGTAGAAGTTTGTATGGGACTTTCACAAATTTTACTGCCTATGCTTATCCTGTAAAAAGAAATCAGATCTCATGTAGAGCCAAGCTTCTAAATCTACACGCCCTACCTACGATTACCAGCCCTAACTTCAAAAATTCTACATCTCAATAAACATGTATAGCTTGCCTGTTTCATTCATTATTTATTTATTGTCATTATTGACAACTCTTGGTCAATTGGTCTTGGATTATTATAATGCTCGAACAAAACATGGTTGGATCTCGCCACTTTTTATGGTAGAAGAACTGAAACTGAAATTCGATACTCATTCGTGGAGTATGTCCTGTCTCTACTTCCGCTCAGCAATTTATGGTCATATATGTATGCAAATATGTTTTTCTGACATTGTATTGAAAACAAAACCTAAAACGGATATAAGCGAAACTGGCTCTATTTCAATTTCCATATTTTAGTGCGTTTTTCATATAATTTTATTTATTCTTATCATTATCTAAGTGACTTAATAATGAATAAATACAGAAAAATAAACCAAAAATACGCTTAATAATTCGGTTACAAACAAAAATAAACACAAATTTTAACAAAAAAAATCGACTTCAAGAACTGGACCATATTGAAATGGGACCACACGGGAAACACTAGCCCTAGCACTTCAAATAAAAAAAACATCAAAATCGGTTTACCCAGTGGAAATTTATGAGGTAACAAATACAAAAAAATACAGTCGAATTGATAACGTCCTCCTTTTTTGAAGTCGATTAAAAAATACAGGTGAAACTAATAAAAGTGTGCCAAAATTGTTGTTCCGCGGGAATAAGTACAGTTACTATGATGTATTGAACGCCACGCTGGTCTCGCGGTTGGCGTATGCGACTGCTGATCATGAGGTCTTGGGTTCGATTCCAGGGTCGGATCAAATGCTTGTATGTATTATCTTTTTTTTTTTTTTTTTTTTTTATTTATTTATTGATACAATATATACAATTTAGGTGTAATCTATAGAACATCACAAAACCTTGACAGGTTTGTCTGGACGTTGAATCACTTTTGCGCAATCTATTAACATAAATTCAGTGAAAAACATCTCAAAACTAAAAACAATGTTTTTATAATAGTACCTACAATTAATTCACTTAAACTATTTATCACTAGGAAACCGGTTATCGAATCGTTCGACGCATGTCCTGTTCGATGCTACCTGACTTTGTTATGAAGTTATATATTTGTTTCGTAGTTTGCGTGTTTTCTATGTATAATATGTATGTATTTACAAATATATATATATGGATCTGTATCAGTTTTCCAGTACCCATAATACAAGCTCTGCTTAGCTTGGGAGTAGATAGCGTTGTGTGATAGATGTCCGAAATATTTTGTTATTTATTTAATATTTAATAAATTTTTGAAGGGAAAACTTCTTTAACAACGTTGTGCACTTTAGTAAAATTTATTTTGGGATCGGTAGAAAGTGTTAAACTCACGTCAGGACACGTGACTATATATGTATACTTGTAAAATTTGCGTATGTGTGTTTAAAATATAGAAATTGAACAAAGTGCATTTATTAATGAAAAAAGTGACGAAGAAATAATAAAAGAAATAGTGAGTACTTTATAAAAATAGTAGATTAAAAACCGGCTTCGCTCGGGTAATATGTTTATACTGTTTAGCATTAACCTATATTTTTATAACAGCACAATAACATTATTGTTTTGCTTCTTTTTATCGCGCATTTTATTTAAAGAGCAAAGACGGTAACTTCAGGTGAGCTTAAAGAACTGTTTGTTTATAGTTTTCAGTTTTCACATATGTCGGCAGTCCTCATGCCTGTTTTGTGTTTTTTTCTTTAAACGTCTTCTTGTAAAATATATAAGGCCAGTTTTAACGATAATGTTACAGAAAAAGTTAATGTTTAAAAATAATCAATAAGCTTTTGGAGATAATAACACATTTTTTTTTGCCGTGCTTTATGTCTATCAATATTTCTATTCTTCTTGAACATTATACATAAAGTACTGCTCGTACGTCCGTATGAATATATTACACAAAAAATTAAAGATTCCTATTTCAGGAAGAAAATTCCTTTTATGTTATCAATGAGTTTATGCAATAAAAATTATTATTATTATTATTATAATGAACCCCGTGGTGTTACCCGCGGTTATTGTCGTACGGCGAGTAGCACCGCGGGACAAAGTTATTCTAAAAAACGTAGCTTAACTTACACCCTGGATCATCAGCTACCTGCCAATGAAAGTGCCGTCAAAATCCGTCTAGCCGTTCCAGAGATTACCCGGAACTAACAGACAGACAGACATACATTTTTTTTAAAATACGATTTTGGCATATGTACCGTGTATACATACATATGCATTTAGTAAAAAGTGTTTTTTTGAATATTACAAACAGACACTCCAATTTTATTTATTTGTATAGATATTTGCAGCTGGTTTTTCTTAGAAAATAATTCGAAACCTTCTTCTGTTTATGAAAAGTGGATACTTCGTAAAAGTTTTAATGAATCCTGGCCCTGGTTTTAAATTCTTCACTTTGACATTTATAAGGTTTAGATAAACAAATTGGTAAGTTAAGTATTACGGTGCCCTTTACAAAATTTGATGAATAATGTTCACGGGAGCTTTAATTTATTCGAGTTTCACTTATTTCTTCTATAATAAAACAATTTTAGTAAGCATTTAAGACCTACGCATTAGTAATTTATAAACATTTTTTTGTAAAACATATTTAAGACAATTCACTCTCATTCCCACTTTATTTAGCTATGAAACGCATAAACTAAAATGTGTTGATGATTACCATAAATAATGTTTATTTCAGAGGATTTTACTATTATTAAAAATACTACATAACATTATATGGCCAGTGGCAACAATTTTCAGCACTATCAGTTTGAGAATGTTACTTACTGTTATAGAAACCATAGCAAGAATTCTCGTATAGTAAAATAATAAAACAATAAACAAAGAAAGTTATATCAAGAAATGACATCGTTATATCTATATACTCGGTTTTTCTAGTTTCTTGGAAATCGAAGCTACAGCACACTTGAAAGTGTAAGATTATAAACCATTGATAACTTTATGGTGACAAGGAAAATTCCGGTAGATAATGCTGGTTTCTTTAAATTTTAACATTATTCCAAAGTCGTTTTTAGTCATTGTTTTACATTAATTTTATTATTTTTAAACCGACTTCAAAAAGGAGGAGGTTTCTCAATTCGACCGTATGTATATATATATATATATTATTATGTGCGTTCGCGGATAACTTCGTCGTTTATGAACCGATTTTGATGATTCTTTTTTAATGGAAAGGAGATATCCCAACGGTAGTACCATTATAAGGATACTAAGATCTGAGGATGGCATCCAAGAGAAATCGATTCAAACCTTAAAGTCGGTTTAATTTTTGTTAAAATTTTACTTGTTAACTTTCAATTTTAAGTTGTAAGGGCTGATTAGAAAAAAACGTTGTAGCTTAGCAAAAATACGTGCCTGGTACAACAACTTATAACTAAGTATGCACAAAGAAAATAGCTGAGCTAGGATTGGGAATATTATTAAATTTACAAAATTAAATGTCTAAAAACGAATTGTTATAAAAAGATTTATTACTTAGTTGTGTTACGTTCATTGCACATATTTATTATCTATGGTTCAGTATTATATTACTATGGTTATTAATTTATTAATTAAGTATATTATTTGTATATACAGGGTTACTGGTAATAAGTAGCGATCCCTTTAAGAGGTGATAGTAGAGATCATTAGCTATCAAATTGTCCTCGGGGTAAATGAGTCAAAATCGTACCTGTTCCAAAAAAAAAAGTTTTTACCTTTTTTACAAAAAATGGTTACGCTACTTCAAAGAGGGTTGTAAAACTTACGTATTTAATGGTTGTTTTTAATGTTTTAAGTTTAGTAATACCCAAGTACGTACTAATAATAAAAAAGAACAGAAATGTCGTACCGTTTTAAAATCAAAAAAATGTACATATGAATATAACACAATTTTAATGGGTTATTCATAACTAGCTGTTGCCCGTGGCTCCGCCCGCGTGTATGTCAGTTATCGTGGCTAATAGTAGCCTGTGTGTTATTCTGATGTATAAGCTATATTACTGTAAAGTTTCATCGAAATCCGTCCAGTAGTTTTTGCGTGAAGAAGTAACAAACATACACACTCACAAACTTTCGCATTGATATATTAGTGTGATTACAAGATTTTTCGTAAAAAGTAATCCAAACTTATAATAATAGTTTAAAATAATCACCTTGGAATATTGCATACACGTTTTAAGGAATACAGGAATGTTTAAAATACTCGCTTTTGATGCGTATCAAAAAAAACTTGAATGATAATTCGCACATTCTGACTTTTTTCAATAGCTGAAATAGTTTGCAATTCGCTCTCGCCCACTCATATGCTGCCACTAAAATATCTTATTTACTCCTTTGATCGAATGTCATCAAAAAAAGGTTGAATCTCCAACGTTACATACAAAAGGTCTAAGGTCATCGATAGATTTGAGACTAGAATTTTTAATGTATTCCACTGGGTATGTATTCCACTACTTACGAATGAAATTGATGAAAGTGACAAAAAAGAAAACCGTTCTCGTCAAACATCAAAGCACAGTATACTAAATAAAATTTAAAAATGAAATACTCTACTCTACTCTAGTCTATTATACTACTCTATTATAAAACAAAATCACTTTTGAGGTGATACGCCTTTGCCAGAGTTGCATTAAACTATAATATCAATATCACTCCAGATAAAAGCAAGTACCAGAATATCAGGATGTTTAAAATCCGACAGACCCCTACGAGCATGTTCCACTTTCTCGCCAGAAGATTACTGTCACGAATGAGCTAGAAACGCATAACCTGTTAACGATTTTACGAGTAATCTCTTACCAGTCTTCTACTACTACTGTGGTACTGACATTATAACCAATGTCATAACTGTGCATTATATTAGAGACTAGCTGAACCCCGCGGTGTTACCCGCGGTTATTGTTGTACCGCGAGTAACGCCGCGGGGCAAAGTTAGTCTAAAAAAGTAGCCTAAGTTACTCCCCGGATCATCAGCTACCTGCCAGTGAAAGTCCCGTCAAAATCCGTCCAGCCGTTCCAGAGATTACCCGGAACAAACAGACAGACAGACAGACAGACAAAAATTTTATACACTACATTTTTGGCATATGTATCGTGTATACATACATATGCGTTGATTAAAAAGCTGTTATTTTAATATTACAAACAGACAGTCCAATTTTATTTATTTGTATAGATTGCAACCGTTGACGTTAAACCATACAATAGAACAAAAACATACCTAGTTCCTCAACCGCCACTACATTTTAATATAAATTGATTGCTTTTTTTCTTGAGAAATGTAATTTATATGTAATTATGGTTATATATCCTAACATCTAATATTTAGTAATTTAAAAACAGCAAAACACCTCTATAATAATTTAATTATAACTGATAGATGATATCAATAATTAAATAAAGTTCTATTTTCCAAATGTTTTGCTGTTAATAAACCCATACCTACTTAGATTATCCAGTATTGTTATATATCCAGAACGTTATAATGTCAAATTGTTACAGGACCAAAGAAGTAAACTTCTCACTTCCAACGTTACGCTCGTCATCGCTTGGAGAGCTTCGTGACGTCGTTAGTGTCAATAGCCTTGGCAGTGACGTTCTATGCCCACCTGTGCCCACGCAGTACCGCTCGAATTCATTTAGTAAGTACCCTTTTCACCTTGAATACCTATATTGGCAGTAGTAGTAGCTTTCAGTTTGTATTTTAAGTAATAGACTGGCGCTATGATTTAAGCGTTCATGGATTTGAACAAGACATGGGACAACATTATTCATAAATTGTTGTTATAAGTCTCGGTGTTTTAGGTGTTCATTCGGATGATTTTTGTATAGTTTGTTATTTGTAAAGCTCATAATATTTATATTTCTATTGAGCGGGTTGTCTTTAAAATAAAAGAGAGGTAAACATGTAGCCAATACAAAAACTATCCACTTCTATTCAAATGCATATTAAACTTGGCAGTAATTGTAAAAGCATTATTCGCGTTTCGTATTAATTTCGTTGTAATGTTCTTCAAAAATTATATGCAGTACATATAAAGATACTTTAAGGAGAAAAAGATGTTTCATTTTACCTGTGTCTATTTATTTCTACATTAGGCAGAAATAATTTGCCGTATAAATTATGTTTCTTTAATTAAACACACACACACGAACATTTTCTCAGTTTCTACTTTACGTAGATGAGGAAAAAATTGCGCAGTGTTATTGTGTTTTTGTATGGTTTTTATCTTTTATGTCGATGTATCATAATTATGATGAGTTAAATAAGGTCGTCACCATCTCTGGTCATTTTATTTGTATCACAATATTGTATTAGTCTTTAGGTGCACCGGTTAACTTAGTCTTCAATACACTGCCGATAAAATATATCTTATTATATTGGTGCTTTCATTCGTTGCAGACTTAGCACAATATTTTATATAATAAGAAACGAGTATTGAGAACTAATTTACGAAGAAGATTACGAACTCAGCAATGTTGTTGTTATAAAAGACAAGTTTCAGGGAGACAAAAGAAACCTTAAGACAATTATTTTAAGGTGTTAAGGTAAATTGGATCTCAATTTTCAAAATATTACATTTAAAAAGAGCCCTTGCATTATTATCATAAAATGGCATTCAATTACAAGTTATAATATTCAAGAACATGTTATGAATACGATCTCGTACAGTTGTCCTTTAATTAAACCTATCGAGGAATTCATCATTGCTAATATGTCATTGCCATTATCATGTTAATACCTATCGCTGATAAGATAAACTATTGACTCACGATGAAACATTGAATAAAGGATCAAAAGAAGGTAAGACTAGACAGTTAATGCTTTAATATTTCCGCTGGGACCAATATTTTTACGTCAATGAATAACTTGATACCCATCATGGTGGTTGATATATAATGATAGCTTTTTTATACGCCTACGCTATTTGAACATTAATAGCATTATTAGGACTTCGATAAACTGATCTATTTACGTATGACATAGTAATTCTAGAAACAAATGTTTTTTTTTCAAACTGATACATAACATACCTAGCAAAGGCTGGCTTAGAATCAGGTAGTCGATTCTTATTGCAGTACTTTTAATGTCTTAAGTACGTGTTACGTGTGTACTACTTTTTTATTTAGAACTAGCTGAACCCAAAACTGACAAAATTAGAATAAAAAAATTAGCCTTAGTTACTCCCTGGATCATCAGCTACCTGCCAGTGAAAGTCTCGACAAAATCCGTCCAGCCGTTCCAGAGATTTCCCGGGAACGAACAGACAGACAGAAATTTTTAAACTGCATTTTTGATATAGGTACCGTGTATACATACATATGCATTTAGTAAAAAGCGGTTATTTTAATATTACAAAAAGACACACTAATTTTATTTATATGTATAGACAAAGAAACATAAACATTTTATTAAACACTTTATTTCCAATATTTTCACGTTAAATTCAACATTTCGTCATTCCATATATTCCAGAATATTAGGAATCAAATACATTGTCATTAATATAGTCATACCTCTGACCTTTAGTCTAAATGTAACGATCAAATGGGATGTCAAGAGATGCATTCGACGGCTCGACGCCAATTTCACGAACGGTTTCTGCGGCATTACACACAGAGGTAGCAAAGTGCTATTTAATTATTCATTTAGATATCAAGTAGTCGTGAATTGTATTTATTTTGTATGCCATACAAATATAAATATATGTAGGTGTCAATAGTAATGAATAATAAAATAAGCCATGTTCTATTCAAATTAAAACAAGATTTACTCTATTCCTTGAAAAAAGGCATGATGAAGGCTTTTTTTTAGCTAAGACAAGCTTTAAATCTTTCCTGTTACTATATTGTCTGAAACGTAGTACATAAAATAAGTTTACAACGTAGCGCGTTGATTACGTCATCTCACATACACCTACGCAGGGAGAATTTAACGCAAAATATTAAACAATAAATTGTACTAACATGATTTTATAAGTAACTTTATGCGTCCGCTAACAGATTTACGACTCATAGGAGGATACGGAACAGCAATGATGTTGAATAAATATATTATGGACGTAGGGCCAGATCACGTACGTAACAGACGCTTTACTTTGTTACGTGATCATTTTCATTGCAACCTCCATGGAAATAAAATTCATTTGTTTTATTTTCATGGAGGTTGTTACAACGTTTTGTTTTAAATGTTTTTTTTTTGTATGTGGACGTTACAAGACGACGTTACTAGAGTAAAATTAAGGTTAAACCATAAGTTTTGCGATAAGAATAAGCGTTAGAATATGTTACTCTAGATACTAACATACAATTTTCAATTTCTATCACGTAAATAGTAAGTCGCATTAGCATTGAAAACTCTATAAGACATTTACAGCTGTTTGCTTCATTATGCTTGATTGTATTTAGTAACATTTGAATAAACTCTGATGAATGGTATTAGTTAATCTTCATCATTTGTCAGACTGGCATTCATCGAAATGACTCTAAATATTTCAACGTAAACTCTTACTCCTCCTAGACTTTCTAAAGTTGTAGAACTGTACCGTTGAGAACAAATTCAGTAATGGCTATGCGCCTATCTGGCTATTCCAAATTGATTTGGAAAGGTTTTTTATCATATATTTCCTTTTCACAATTTGCCAGAACGTATTGGACACTTTTGGTTTTTCACTCTGTAAAGTATTTCATCTTTTTAACGACTTCAAAAAAGGAGGAAGTTCTCAATTTGACTGTAGTTTTTTGTGTTTTTAACCTCAGAACTTTCGAGTGGCTGAACCTATTTTGATGATTCGTTTTTATTTGAAAGCTTGGTGCAGTTCCTGACGTCGCTTTTTTTATAAAATTTGTTAAATTTTATTGGTAAAAATTTTTTTTTTTTTGTCGTAGCCAGTGAGATAAAGTGTTGAGTTATTATCAATCACAATGAGTCATTAAGCAGATCGTAGTCTATATCCAGTGCAGTCCAACTGAATAAAAATAAATTATAACTCATTGCACATTTCACGTTTCTTATAATGAATTCTCCAGAACCGTTCTGTGTCGTCTTTCATTCGGAGCTAATTATGTATATTTTACCTCAAGTTCTTGTAAACGCTTTACGTGAATCTTTTACCGTCCACCTACGCATCTTCAATGTGCGCCCTTAATTTTATTACCTTTATAAAACCATCTTACATGGAAAACTTCTCAAGATTTTATCGTAATGAATGTTAATGCGTTACTACTATTAACATTTAGTCTAGATTTTGTATATAGACATTTTGTTATATGATCATGTGTGCCGTTAATCTAGACCTATATTATAGCGCTAGAACAACACAAACAAATACACATAAATTTCGTATTGGAATTTTATTAGACGACCATTTGCAAATAAAAGGATTAATTTAACAAAATAAACACGGTATAAACAGTATTTTATTTGTGGTTTCATAGTAAGTTTGACAACTTTAAATAACTTTAATAACTCAAAAAAAGGGTATATAATAAAAGAAATACATAAAAAAAACAGCCAAGTGCGAGTCGGACTCGCGCAGGAAGGTTGCCGTACCGTTATCAGCTACAAAAACGGCAAAAAAATCATCGTTTGTTGTATGGGAGCCACCTGATATATTTATTTTATAAAAAATTTCAGTTTTTGTTGTTATAGCGGCAATAGAAATACATTACCTGTGAAAATTTCCAACTATCACGGTTCATGAGATCAGCCTGGTGACAGACGGACGGAGAGACAGACAGACAGCGAAGTCTTAGTAATAGGGTCCCTTTGGGTACGGGACCCTAAAAAAGCATGAAATTTCGATTATCGCATGAGAGGAGTGTAAGTACATGCGTCTATAAACGCGAACTTTACGGTCCTTGCATCTAAAAGCTCAGGAGCATGCAACACGATAAAATAGAAAGTGAATTTCCATTTAGGTACGCTTGGCTGCTTTTGAAACTATTTGCCATCACTAGAAGTCCATTCTTCACGCTTAATCCATCTTTCTTTTTTTACCTAGTAAATCTCTATAGTAAAAAATGTTCAATATTCATCGCTGTATAATTTGGTAAAAAATCTGACTCTCTAATAGACGATATTAGTATTCGTGATTTCTCTTTTTAGAATTCCGTACCCAAAGGTTAAAACGGAACCCTATTACTAAGAACTTTTAACAGTTGAGGTTTAATGCTTGGGTGTCTTTACGCCATAAGGAGAATATTTGATTACGATTACAAATGATCGATCATCATTATAAGATATGAAGCATCGTTAATCGCTTTAAAATAGGAATAATTTCTTGTCTTTTTTTTAAGAATTACGTTACACATACATGCTATATTCCACAAATATAATTAAAAATCGCGGGTGTATTTCTCAAATTGAGCTAAAAATAGACAGTATTTTGGCTGCGTATAGGATTCAAGAATAGAATTTGATTTGGAAATTGGCATAAAAATGTACTAGTTTTATCTGTAAAACCTTAGATTATGTTTATGTCTAGATAGATCATCGCACGGCAAAAGAAATGAAGTTACTTTGCGATATTGTATGTTTTAAATTGTGTGTAGTGTATTAACACTAAACCTAGCAACAAATTGGCATAAACGATTCTTTTCACACGAGATTTCACACATAATCATATGAGGCATCGTTAATTGTTTTAAAATAGGAATAATTTCTTCTTTTTTTTTTAAATTATGTTACACAAATTAAGAATTATCAAATTCTTACTAAACGTCAAAAATAATTCAAACGTCTTGTTCAAAATATAAAATTAGGTAGGTTTAAGGCTAAATAGTAGCGCTAGGTATTTTATTTTGTAAATCCGTACAAATTATACATAGATAACGAACAAGATCGGGCGTCAAACATTTTGGTCGATGAATATAAAAATAAATAGGTAACATTAGTATTAATGTTTGTTCAGTTCAATTACATTATACGAAAAGCATAAAATGAAAGTCAAAGAAAATAATGAATTAGTATCAGCCATTTAATTATAACGAAAATGATCACTAGTTAGCAAGACGATAACATCCGATTTGTAAATCAAAACGATTAATCTTAACCTCCGCAACAAATAAAATGTAACATCACTAAATTTTTAAAATAAAAATCATAGAATGTAATGGTTTTAGGACATCTTCTCTCATCCTGTCGTTACAGAACGTCAGTTTCACTTGTCAAAATCACCTTAGATCGGACAAACTATAGAGGCCTCACGATCACGACGATTATTATATTGCTTACATTTTTATTCAATCGTAATTGTATAGAAGTCTTTTATTAGAACGATGTTACAATCAGGTGTCTTCGCATAGGATTAATGCATATAATAAAGATATAATATTTTTGATACGTTAACATAATTTTTAAAAGTGATCACATTTTCGTTTCCTCCTTAAAGTAGGTGTCAACTATTAGCCTACTGAAAATGTGCGTAGAATATTTCTTCCTTAAGTATTTACATTTCCGTAGCCGTAGCCATCGTAAATTAGGCATTCTGCTGGGTCTGACTGCCTACGTGACCGTTTAAGTAACCGGCTACAATCACACTTGCTAACTAGGTACTAAGAATGAAATTTTGTCCGAATAATTTATTGTAGGTAATCTGATGTTATCTATTCGGAACACTACACTAATTTATTCCCAATGTGAACATAATTTATTAGGTCGGTTTCAGCCATAAAGTTAGCAAACCAAAAGGATTGTTAGGGTCGGTATTAGGTACTTTAATAATTCTAATATTATTTACACATATTCTTGAATTTTGTGTTACGCCTCTGTTAGTTAGTTCGCTCTCATAAACAAAGAAACAAAAGCAGTCGATTTGGCTACTAGGGAGAATTTAAATTCAAAGCCAAGCAGCATTTACAATAAGCTTGGAAGCTGTAAACGGGCGTTCGTTTATACAAGAGTTCGCAACTGCATACCCATTAAAACTAGTCCATCATTCGTTTGACTTCAAAAACTTTGACAACAAGTTAACCGGTATGATGCTAATTGGGACTAACATGTCAACGAATAAAAGCTCAAAGAAATGTGAATGTAAAAAATTAAAAGAGAAAACAAAACAAAGAAAATGCGCTCAAATTCCTTGTTTAATTAACTTGAAAACAAATAACTTGTGACTTTTGCGAAAAGAAGATCAAAATAATTAAATTTTATGAGTTTGTGCCCGTATTATTGTTTGACATCAAAGAGAAATCAGTCGTTAAATATTAGAAATATGTAAATGTAGCAACAATAAGCTCATTACGTAAAACTCCTTTGTCACTAATTGTTATTTAAAACAATAAATTGATAATTATTAGTAAATTATCTTTGTGAACAACGCAATATTCAGTGAGATAAAGATCGTCGAATTGGTACTTCGAACTACGAGTAATATCACAACGATTTATCTTGAAAGCTGACAAAAGACGATCGACGGCTATTGTTTCCTAGTAGCGTTGTTAACTTGAAAAGGTACCTATTATTGAATTTACATGCAAATACTCTTTGATTGATCTTTTTGTTAAGAGTTATTGGATTTTGTAAGAAATCATGAAAATTATCATTGTCAAAGCGCAATCAATCAATTTCGGGAACGATTTGTAAAATCTTTTGTGCTGTTGATCGTTCAATTTAGGTTATTGTTGTATGAAATGAGTGAGAATGAAATACTACTTATTTTAATGTATTTTATTCGATATTAGAGCATTACAACAGTATATAATCAAATTGATCGTTTCGATCGATTAAAAACGAAATGTGGAGTGACATCCGTTATTTATAATACCTTACACTCAAAGTTCTTGAGTGGAGACCACGTGACGGCAAACGCAGCGTAGGAAGGCCTCCCGCAAGGTGGGCGGACGACCTACGCTGCGTTTGATGCAGGCCGCTACCGACCGGTCACAATGGAAGTCAATGGCCTACGTTCAGCAGTGGAGTTCTTACGGCTGATATGACACCCAAGTTAGGGATCTTCAAAGCTTAAGTTATGTATCTCTATCCTGTATTGTACAGTTCATGTTTGAAAAATAACTTGATCCACAACGTGTTATTCTGGAATCCGAGATTGTTTATTCAACAATTCAAAGGCAAAAAATATATTTAGATGCTTAGGTACTTTGAAGTAACATCCTATCGCCTGATGGTAAGCAACAGCCAACAGCAAACAGAAAGCTGCCTCTGATGTTGCGGGTGACCATGGGCGGCAGTAATCGCTTACCATCAGGTGATACGTCAGCTCGTTTGCACCCTATTCAATAAATTTGCTCCGGGAATACCGCAGGCGATATTTCATTCCACAGGTGAGTGCAGATTATAAGATAGATAGTATATCTTTGTGTTCTATATTACCTAGGTATTTACTTATCTTGTTAATGCAAAGTAAAATGTTTGCATACGCCCTAGGTGAATGTTATAAATAATATTACATTACAGTACTAAATGGTTATCGACAGCTGTCTGATAAATCTAGAAACCTCATAGCGCAGCAAATTTTAACGTGTATTGAAACAAATTGACAGGTACACAACTTACGTTTTTGCGCTTTACGCCTAACAATAAATGTAAACAACATACTTTTTCTCTCGAATATTTTTTTCAATTCGAATTTCGTAACTGTTTGAAATATATGAATTCCCAAGCTCCGCCCGCGTGTATGTTGGCTATCGCGGTAAATAGAAGTCTATGTTTTCTTGTGATATGTATAAACAGTTGGCTACAGTTTCAGTTAAATCTGTTAAGCAGTTTTTGCGTGAATCGTAACAAACATCTATACATTCTCACAAACTTTCGAATTTTTATGATTAGGTAAGTCTTTAAGTAAAAAATATATACGGTCGAATTGAGAAACCTCCTCCTTTTTTTGAAGTCGGTTAAAAAGGAAAGCCTTTCGTCAGTTATATTTGCACGAGAAGTACTTACAAAACCTTGCTAACAAGGCAACAAAACTCGAAATAAACGGAGGAGGGCACGTGGTGCTTCGCAACATTAACTTCGAGGGTTATTTTCACACCTAGCTTCGTTTTTATCTAATTTGAGTGGGTTAATGTTCAAATTTAAGAGCTTATTTCTATTCTAAGCCAAAAACGAACAGCCAACCACAATATATACAAATGAAATAAAAATTGTTTAAAATTAAGTACAGTACCACAAGAAATATAAGTTCAGATCAATTGTATCGCTTGATAACTCGGCAAATCTGCCTATATATACATATAGGCAGATTTGCCGAGTTATCAAGCGATACAAAAGCTATACAGCTTTTACAGTCGAATGTCACAAAGGAGAAATTATTTTACACCGGTTCTGTGTGAGACCGTGGTGTCACTCCGGTCAAGCTACCCATTAATACCTAAGTATAGCTCTCTCACAGTTAACATTCGTTATTACGAAACTATTCTAGACCAGGCAAAATTTGTCTTGTACTTCTGACCATTGTGGTTAGACCAGTACTTGTGATTCTGAACATTGCAATTCTGTAATTGTTGTTTGATCATTATTAATGCTCAAAGTTATTACTCGGTGCGGCGGTATGCACAGAAATACCTGCAAAATTAGTAGTTTGGTAATCTTTCCCGTTCGTCTGCTCTATACACACATTATCACAAGGAAGACAAAGTTTAGCAATGATAATGTGTATATATCAAAGTCTAAAAACGAACTTTGGACTAAGGTTCAATTTATAAATTAAAACGGTCTCTTCGAGATCCCAACTCTTGTTGGGTAAACTTTTTATAACAAAATGTCATTGTACTTAAGAAACCTTTCTTCACGGTAACATTTGGTCATTGTTTTAATGAAAGTATAATGCTGTATTGTTTCACATAAATCTTTAAATATATATCATTAACAAAATCCTTGAGTTCTAATTTTGCCTTTTCATCTCAAAAATGAGTCTTGATTCCAAAATATATATTTTTCGAGAAATACTTTCAAATATCGTCCTAGCTAGATCAAACGTCTCATCTAATTTATATGTCGACATAAAACCATACATAAGTATTTTAAACCACAATAACCAAAACTTTTTTCTTGGTCAAATATACCAAACTAATTTAAACTTAGTCCAATTTTACACTTTGAGAATTTAGGTATAAAAATGTTCTGCTATTTGTTTCTAACAAATCACACGGAATCATAATTCTAACACTTTTTCATTGAGATTGCCTTGAGTTTATGACGACTAGGCGTATGTATTTGACACAATATAATGAATTGCTGACAATGTAATAAATAGTTCCTTACACAGAACATACTTTTGAAAGTTCTTAAAATATATAAGCCATAAAACTCTTTTCAAATTAACAAAATACTTAAAAGCTCAAATGAACAAAATATTTAAAAGCTCAAATGAACAAAATATTTAAAAGCTCAAACGAAAATATGCTGACCTTATCTAGTTTAAAATATCTGATGTCAATATGGCTGCTGCTACCGTTTTATTTCAGAACAGTTTCAAGAGTATAAGTATACCTGACAGGTTTTATTTCAGCTCGACTTTTGTCATATTTCTTTTGTTGACATAAATCGTTTGTTTTCACTTTAAATGACACTGTCTGGATGAAATAAATCTGATAACATTTTTATGAAAACTTCACTACTAACTTAATTATGCATGCCTTTGTAAGTAGAGAAAAAAAGACAAAACAGATTAGTATCACTTTTTTATTTCATGATTTTTGATTGTCGACTCATGCTAAGACAAGTGGTTGAATTTCAAAGTTTATGCTACTACTAGCATAAAAAAGATGTCAATGTAAACCGAAATCAAAGCAGTCTTTTTTTATGATTCGTAGTAATTTAATAAACGTTTGATTTTAAAACACAAAACCTGTTTTATTATTTAGTATAACATACCATAATTTAAAAATTATTAAAAATAGAAACCCGACTGCTTCAATATTTGTCATCTTTAATAAATTCAGTTTTTTTTAATAAAACCTATTAGTTTTAAATATATATTCGTAATCACCGTTTAACCTAAAAATTCTTTATTTTGACACCACATTGGATGTTTAAAAAAAAAAATTTTTTTCGGCTCCAAAAATCATTTTTTTTTTTTTAATTTTGATGTTCCCTCAGTGTCACTCTCACGACAAAGACAAATCTATTGGCTCTAGGGCGTACCAAAGAAATAAACATACATACATACATAATCTCGAAAAACATAACGCTCCTTCTTTCGCAGTCGGGTAAAATCAGCTGGCGTGATAATTATAATGCTTTTGTCTAGACCTCAGATTAGTTCATAAGATTAAAAATTTGTACACCAGAAATGGTAGAATTTAGGGAACGTATTACAATTTGACAACAGCTTTTGTACTATATTCTAACAAATAAATATTTCTTTCTTTCTAAATATATTTTTAATATATTTTTAGAAGATACTTACGACTACAGGTAACCTGGAGACTACTATGGTATCGAATTCTCTTATGTCAATTAATTTCTAATTAATTTATTGGTCTCTGTACTATCGATATATGTCTGTCTACGGCATAAACCATCTTATATGTTTCGGAAACAAGTTTTATCCGGTTATATTTGAATAAATAGTTTTGGACTATGTACATACATACATAACAAATAGACAGACAATAAAAGACAGAACCATACAGAATTCAAGTCCATTAATAGAGCTACCCTCAGAAGTGTCCTTAAAGAAGATGGAGAATGTATAAGATTCTTGAAAATTGGAATTCATTGCCTCTGAATATTCTTTCGGAAGAATAATGAACGCTCTTTCTCGACGTATTCAAAAGACTCTAATTTTCATTCATAATACCTACACAGTTTAGAGTTGCTTGTGGATTTTTTATATATTAATAAATGATGATCTTGATGCTTAAAATAATTTTCTATTTACCTCATTAGAGTTTTACATATACAATTACACTGGGATAGTCCACAACTATCGAATTGAGTTCTTCGTATATCTATCTTAATATATATAAATCTCGTGTCACAATGTTTGTCCTCAATGGACTCCTAAACCACTTAACCGATTATAATAAAATTCGCACAACATGTGCAGTTCGATCCAACTTGAGAGATAGGATAGATTAAATCTCAAATTATAGTCGCAATTTTAATAATATCCACGCGAGCAAAGCCGCGGGCAACAGCTAGTACTAATATATAAAGCTGAAGAGTTTGTTTGTTTGTTAACACGCTAATCTCAGGAACCGCTGGTCTGATTTGTAAAATTCTTTCAGTGTTAGATAGCCCATTTATCGAGGAAGGCTATAGGGTATATATCATCACGCTAAGACCTACAGGAGCGGAGCAACAATGAATAATGGTACAAAAACGGGGGAAAATTATCACGCTACGGGCAATAGGAGACGCAAACGAGGTTGCGTGGGTCGGCTAGTGTAAAATATGGAGAGCGAAAAAATATTTGAAGCAGCTATGCCAGCCGGACTCGTGTGATAAATTTGAATGGTTAAAAGGCTGACCTGTTTCATATTTACTTTTTTTTTAGTTTTTTAGGCAAAACTGATAATAGTACAATATTTTTTAAATGCACTGTTATTCTCACACGATATACACATATTCTAACACGTTACTGAGTAAATTAAACTTAAACAAAAAGGTCCCTAAACTTGAATTATTATTTATATTAGGTCCTTAAGGTTAAAAGATTTGGATTGTTTGGCAATAGAAAATCCGGGTTTAAGATTAACGTGACTCTGAGCTACTCGTGCTATTGCGTACATCTCTAGGTGTAAATATAAGCAATAAATTTTTAACACCATTGCCGTCGTACTCCTAATCCTGCCATCTAATTCTGAAAGCGCGGCTGGTCATAGTTAGATAGTTATAGGTTTGTTCCTTTTTATATTCTTAGTAGGACTAATATTTTAAATTGATGGTAAAATAAATCTTTGGTAATATGGATATGAGTATGTATGTATCTGTATATATTGGTTAGATAGCATCAACACAAGTCTATGTTTATGTGAATGCACTCGCTTGCTTGACACTCTATAACTTCAATGACATAGTAAATAATACTGAACTTTGTTTTTCAAATAAATAAAAGTATAGTAGTGTGTTAGATGTCCGAAATATTTATTTATTTATTTATACCGGTATAACTTACCATCGGACTTCCAAATATACTAAATAGATAGCAGCAGTATCAGAAAATAGTCGTATAGTTATAGCATATGAATGTGTCTAGTTGGTACACTAGGGAGCAGAGTATCGCTTTAAGGAGGAGATTATAATAATTAGTAATAGTTAGTCGTAACTAAAATCTTAAAAGTACTAATATACATTTTCTCCAAGACTACAGTTAAACTAAGTTTTCTTACTGCAATAAATACTTACTAATTATTATGTACAAAATCAACAAGCAAACTTTGCAACTTGCAACATTACTTTTAATACTCCAGTGTAACATTTACAGAAGCAAGTTTCACGTTCAAGGGTTACGAAAATTTTGTTTGTAGTAACGTATTCAGCGTTGAATTATAATGTTTGCTTAAAACCCACCCGTAATGTATACAAATATATTCAAATGTTACAAAAATAGACTCGACCACGCGCCCCGTCTGAATACCAAAATAGCTTGAGAATTGCCTGTGCCCGACAAGCAAAAGCCTAAAACATGTTTTGCTTCATTAAGATTAATCAGACTTTTAGTTTCAACTCAGAGTGCCCGAGGGAATTGACTTAGGGAAACCACGATTGAAAGGTTAGTTCTCAATTTAATTTAGACTACCTGTCTTAAATAAAAGGCTTGCCTAAATCTTACCTCATATATGTAGATGTATACCTATATTAACGTATGTATAAATGTCTTTACATTCCTAATGTAAAGAAATTCTTACGAGGCCCAATTTTATAAATATAATGTTAAATATTTTACTGAAATTTTGTGTTTTAATGAAATTTTTGAGAAATCAAAAAAAAACTTTAAAAATGTACTTTAAGCCCATTGAGGTTTACATGCATATAGGTTTATTGTGCATTAACAAATGTGTGTGAGCTTGTAAAATAGAACATGCGCTAACATAAACACTTTCCATCACACGTAATTACATATTTACTTGTATAATACTATCTCAAGTAGCAGGTGGTTGTATTAATTTAATTCGAATAAAGCTTTGTTATTTTAAGAAATAAATAGATGTTAAAGTATTAATTTATAAAAGAGATATTCTGATTGTCAGCTATATTATTTTAACAATTACAAAAACAGTTACCCACTATACAAATATTCATACTAACATTAAAAATTCAAAAATTAGCACTGTCTCTTTTATAGTCACTTTCACGGCTAAATCATTTCAATGGAATTTGCCATGGAAATACTATCATTCTTGAGGAAGTTTAACCTATAAACTTCCTCAAGAATGATAGTTTCCCAAGATAACCGACATATTTTTTAATTATCAACCTACCGACAGATACCCTTCTGCTAGACGACGCGAGGTAGCTATAAAAATTTCGTCTAAAAGATAGTCTGAAACTGACAATAAGGTGAAGTTTCAAAGTACTTTTAAGTTATTCTGGTTTCGATACTCTTTGAATCAAAGCTTTTATATATGGTTGTGCAGATTTTGTATTTTATAGCCTTTACCAATCCACATCTTTAAGTAGGCTCCTCCTTGATAATTGAAAGTTTAACGTCGAGGTTTAATGACTAATTTATAATTGACTACAATCTCAAAATAGTTGTCATGATTGATCATCTTAAAGAAAACTGAAAGTGTTGTATTATATTTTCTTAGTCAACTACCGTTAGTACGGTCGTTGACTAACTAAAACATGTTTCTCAGAAATTCAGAAAATATTTAGAAAAAAAAATAGTAGTACGAAGTTTGCCGAATCTTCTAGTAATAATCAATATAGTCGATTAACGTTATGTGAACATGTAAATAGCGAATGAGCTTACATAAAAGTCTGGTGGTTACAAAAACGGGTTAACCCGCGACTTTTGACAGATTAGACTAAATCTCACTGTTTAAATGCTTAATTATAGTAGTGGAAATCATGATGAACTGTTGCAAATGTACCTGATACTAAAAGTCAGGATTACCCAAATTTTATTCTTAAATAAAAAGTGAAGTGCGATGGACGCATTAAGACGTCGTTGGCGTCTCGAAAAAATATTTGAATAACGCTTTAATACGTCCTTAGCGATCAAAGGGTTAACTGTGTCGTCATATACTAATTTGAAGTAAATACCATCTCTATTGCTTTATTTTACTTCATCTATTTTAGTGTATGTAGGTGAAACTACGTATTAATTAAGTTAGTAGACTTAGCTTCACAACAGTTTTCTTTATTATTATCTATACTAGTTAACCCGGGGAACTTCGTACCACCATATTTACTAAGACTTAGCTAAGACAGATATGTCTTAGCTTCCCAAAGACAATGTACAGTCGCGGACAAAAAAATTGTCAGTTCCCATTATCTTTTAAATTTTCTTGTACACAAACCTTGTCCTAACAATAACGAACACAAAAAAAAAAAATTATTTAATTTGGTGCAGCCGATCGAAAGTTATTCGCGTACACACATTTCGGAAATTCATTTTTATTGTATACTAGCTGCTGCCCGCGGCTCCGCCCGCGTGTATGTCGGTTATCGTGGCAAATAGTAGTCTATGTGTTATTCTGATGTATAAGCTATTTCACTGTAAAGTTTCAATTAAATCCGTTTAGTAGTTTTTGCGTGAAAGAGTAACTAACATACACACTTACAAACACCTTTATAATGTTAGTGTAATTGATGATAAAAACAGTTAAACAAACAAAAACATAATACCATGTATAATTTAACATATAATATATTTGGTGCTAGTCGCATTTGAAAAATATGACAGCCTGACAATGAAAACTTACCTACCTACAACCTATGTAATGTTATTTAAAAAAAAACGAAGTAATTCGGTATAATTACAGCTACGTAATCTATAATAATTAAAATAAAAATGAAGTTTGTACGTGGAATTTTGTACGTGTAACTTCTAAAAAAAAACTGTCAATACTTAACCTTAGTCCTATATTACTTTAAGTAAAATGCGGTTTTAGCTAATCGTAAATGCCATGAAAATTCGCAAAACGGACACAACCATCATCGACGTCTACCCTCACGCGTATACCTACCTACCCGCGTTCGGGTCGCGCACTCAGCGATAAGCAACCTATTCGCATATTATAATATCGCGCACTCGGTTTGTCATCATCGCAACTAAAAATTTTAATATTTATTTTATTTGTCTTTATTTGTATGTATTTATTTGTAAGAATATTTATTTATCTAAATGATGTAGCGCGAAAGATATATTTCATCTACTTTAAATACCAGAAACGATAAATGTGTCCATTTTCATTTAGGAATCAACTTATTACTACCATACCAAATGTGCATTTGAAATAAATCATTATTTTTTATTGTAGTTATGGTTCACTATGTTGGCTTTAATATCTTACACATTTGAACTGTAACGGCTTTTAAGATAAACATTTCCATCATACATTACATAGTAAAACTTTTGCGATTTTGGCAGCGCACGCCAGTATAGCTCACAGATGGTAGATTTTTTCTACTACCTACTTGACACTTATCGTCATATTTTAGAGAATTCACACAATATCTTTATTATTTGTAGCCTATGTGTTATTCTGATGTATAAGTTAAATTACTGTAGTGTCATTCAAATCCGTTCAGCAGTTTTTGCGTGAAAGAGTAACAAACATCCATCCATCCATCCATCCATTCATCCTTACAAACGTTCACATTTATAATATTAGTAGGATTAAGCAACGCTATGATCCGTTGCACTTTGCAAGACTTTCTTTGTATTTCTCAGAAGACAGTAAATCAGGTATGGATTTTCTTCATTGTGCGTATAAAATCTAAAATCCGAGGCTCTCTCGTAATATACCTACCTATAGGTATTTGTATAATCTCTGGTTGATACTTAGCGGATAAATCTCAAAGTATTCCTTATTCTCGAACTCACGGAACTCACGGTAATAATTATGACTATTCCTTTTTATATGTATGTATTCCCTAACCCTGTATAAGCATGCAATTTCACTGATATGTCCACATATTGTGACAGTGTTACCTTTATTTAAAGAGCTTCGCTGTATACTATGTTATGTGTAATGCCATTGGAACAATATACGAACATATTAGCAGCGTCGCTCACCCTCGACAGAGCCACATAGAGCTTACCGTTGCTGAAACAGATCGTGGTGAGGTCTATGCCTGCGGTGCGCAACGTCTGACCGTCTTGTTTATCGTCATCGCAAAGCATAGAAACTAAAAAAAGGAACCAAATTTTGTGCGTTTGTGGATTTTGACGGAACTTTCACTGGCAGGTAGCTGATGATCCAGGAAGTAACTTAGGCTACTTTTTTTAGACTAACTTTGTCCCGCGGCGTTACTCGTGGTACAACAATAACTGCGGGTAACACCGCGGGGTTTAGCTAGTACATAATAATAACATTGATAACTATGCTGCAGAACTGAAAAATGTTAAAGCAGCTATGTTGCACTTGCATAAGTACAACATAAAAATTGTTTCTGTAATAACCTCTGGAAAAAATTCATTCATTATTTTTGTAAAATCTTATTTACTTTATGTAGGTAGGTATATCTCAATGCTTTTAGGTTACATTTTGAAATAGTACAAAGCGTGGTATTTAAATATGTTATCTGACCCGACGAACTTCGTACCACCATATTTTTCTTTCGTTACCCATGAGTAGGGTGTAGTCACGGACAAAAAAACTTTTTCCTTTATTTTTTATTTTTTCTTGTACACAAACCTTGTCCTAAGAATAACTAACACATAAAAAAATATATAATTTGGTGTAGCCGATCGAAAGTTACGCGCATACATACATTTCGGCGTAACGCCGCGGGACAAAGTTAGTCTAAATAAAGTGGCCTAAGTTACTCCCTGGATCATCAGCTACCTGCCAGTGAAAGTCCCGTCAAAATCGGTCCAGCCGTTCCATAGAATACCCGGCACAAACAGACAAACAGACAGACAGACTGACAAAAAAAATTTTAACTACATTTTTGGTATATGTACCGTGTATACATACATATGCATTTAGTAAAAAGCGGTTATTTTGATATTACAAAGAGACACTCCAATATTATTTATTTGTACCTATAGATGTATAGATTTATTCAGTGTGGCACTATAAACCATTTATTCGACATTTTAATTAATATAAAATTGAGAGATTAATTAAGATCTACTCCAGCAACACGGAAAGTCTGACGATGAGATTTATTAATTGTCATTGCATAAATTTACTTATTTGAAATTTTACTTATTAATTTTACAACTATAAATATAAAGAAAAGAAGGAGAAACAAACAAAAACACTAAACAAACTAATTATATTATTATCTGATACCTACTTTAAACTGATATCTAAAAACTACGTCTTATGTATTTTTTAAATCTAAAACTCGCTTATTCCCACTCAATAAGAACCACGTTCGTTCGCATTAACAGTGACAATTCGAGTGAAGTCAGCGCGTGAGCGGCGTGAGCGCTCCCGCCTTTTTGTAGATCCAGCGGATTGCCGTTTCGCGTGTTAAAGAAAAATCAACCGTAATGTCGTACTTATACTGGTGCGGCGAGATTTGGCAGTTTTATTTCATCTATATCTTGTGTGTTTATTAATTATAATTTTATAATTCTATATTTTATTAAAAATATATTAAAGTGTATAGTGATAAGGATATATCCATGTGAAATACAATATATTTAAGTATTTAATACACCTTGAAGAAATGCCTAACGCTTAAACACGTTATTGTGGCTAATTTATAAAAGATAGAAATATACTATTGAGGACTTTTTTGTAGATCTTTTGAAGACCATCATCTTTGTAATACATATTTTTGGTGTATGATCAACGTATGCGAGGATAAGAGCTCGAAAGCGAAAATTTTCATCCGACTTGCTTCAAATTTATCGTCACTGCTCAGCTCCTATGCATCTTAGCGTTATGTTATATAGCCTATAACCTGCCCAGGAGTATGGACTATAATCGTACAAAGTTTGGTTAAAATCCCTTCAGTAGTTTTTGATCCATGCGTGCACATACAGACAGACAGACAGACAGACAGACAGACAGACAGACAAAAAACTTACTGATTACATTTTTGGCATCAGTATCGATAACCATTCATCCCCCAATAATAATTTTTAATATATATTCAATGTACAGAATTGACCTCTCTACAGTTTTATTATAAGTATAGATTGATTAGTTGCGTTTTAAATTACTTTATCGTACTTTTAATTATGGTCATACTATTAATTTAAATGTATGACAACGATGCATAACTTTTAGAATAAATAAAGTAATAGTTACGATACCCAACAGGTTTCAAATACTGATTTCTAATTCAAAATGTTCTTGCGCTAGTTCCGAATGTGACAGTTATTACGAACGTGCTTAATCAAACACGTATACGTGTATACAATAGTTAATAAGGATCCTAAAATCTTACAAGCTTTGGTTTATTTTATTATTACCAAACCAAGAACAGAAAATAAAGATAAAACACTTATCCGAGACCTTGACTTGACTTTGAATAATAACAAAAATAAATTTATGTTTAAATTTTAACTTTTCGCATATTCTGATGAAAACGTAGTAGAGAATACCTTTCTAGTTAAAGTAAAACTTTAGGTTTGGTTTTTTGTAATAAATAAAATAAACGTGTGTCACCGGATATCTCTGAATCTGCTGAATCAATGTAGAAAATTCTTTCACAAATAGAAAGCCACATTATGTTTGAGTCATAGGTTTTAATACATTACATACTACATACATACATAAAATACAAAAACAATACTCGTCAACAAATTACATATGAAAAAAAACATACACGCGGAGAAGCCGCGAGCAAAAGTTAGTTTATTATAAATTAGTGTTTGGTCTGTTGCGGTTTTAGGCATGGAATGAAAGTAGGTCATTATCGTTTACTGGCATCCATAAAATGTTTAGAAATTAAAGGCTTTTAGAATCATGAATGCTGGATATAACATTAATTTATAGATCCATAAAAATGTTTGAATAAAGAAGTACTAAATAAGATAGCAAAAATATGACTTGATAAAGTTATCTACTATTATGACCGTAAAAGACTGTCAATTTAGCTGTTTGTTCCTTTCATGAGAACGCTGAAATAGAAATTTTAATGAAAAAAATACTTTAATGCAAGTATTATAAATTGTTATTATCTTAATAACAATCTTATTTTTGTATTACGAGTATAATGCCAATAAATTAGTAAAAAGTTGAAATCTGACATTCAAAATGAAAAATAATCCCATAAAAATATTTTATGGGATTATTTTTCATTTTGTAAAACTCTGTAGTCAATGTTTACGTAATAAGTAATTCAATTAAAAGTAAATGTAAGTGACCGTAAGCGAAACTCAAATTGAATATTCCTCAAAAGGGGACTGAAAGGGTTTCTCTACCGCTTCAGTTATATTTGTAGATGCCTGTGTAATTAACATCATCGGCAACCAAATTAGTTGGGTCTCGACAGTTTTACATTAATTATTTGGATGAGATTGGATAACGGAACACGAATGACCTGCGGCTGGCAATTGATTAGGTTTTGTTTTGTTTTACCGGGCCATTTCCGCACTTAGCCTCTTGATTGGGCCGTTGTACGTGAGTTTGTCATCTTTCTACTCCAACCATCCTAGTTCATCCCATAAGCTCAGCAGCCTTTTCAGGTCATTACATGCTTCCGGAAGTAATGTTGTTTGGAGGATGTCCGCCCGTTGATCTACCACACTCCTACATTTTGTGAGAACGTGTTGCGGCGTTTTTTCTACCTCCATGCATCCCCTGCACAGAGGGCCTATCTTTTGCGCCTATAGTGAATATGTGCTTATTTAGGGGACAGGGCCCTGTCAAGATACCTATGACCTTCCTGATATTGTCCCTTGTTAGTCTAATTAGGTTGCGGGCTATTCTTTTTGATGCTACCGGAGCTGCACTTTTTGTTTGCCTGCATTCTTCAATGTTTTTCATTCTGTTTTTGTGTTTTTCTTCGGTATTGGCGCGTGGTCATATTTTTATTTAGGCTTGGGTCAAGGGCAGTAGTGGTTCCGGTCCATAAACTGTCGTTGTGATGGATGGGAGATTTCCATGACATTCTTTGATGAGGGCAAAGGTCATCTTGTTGTTTTGCAGAGTTTGAAGCACGGATGCAATTTTGATGTCTGAGACAATTTTGATGTTTGAGTCTCTCACATCTCTGGTTGCAACTGCTTGCGCTGCTTTGATTATGCCAACACATTCTGCTTGGAAGAGTGTGCTTAGCTTAGTTGTGTAGAATAGTTGATATCTTGATATTTAAATCGTTCGAGAAGACACTCCTGTAACTTTTGTGTTTTGGAGCATTTTGTATAAATCCTAACTTCGCCGACTAATTGATTAGGCTATAAATCTACATTAAATACTAGATACGCTTTTTAAAAAGATAAAAATTGTGTCAATCCAAGTTGTCAACTACATCTACAACAAATGTTATTAAATTCGTCCTCTCATCTGAACGTGAAGAAGTGACAAACACACACACACACACACACACAACTTTCATCTTGATAATACTAATGCGATATAATAAGATAAAAATAAACTATAAATATAATCCATATTTAATAGGAAAAATATATTAATGGAAAAGAAGATGAAAAAAAAAAGGGTAGATAATATTCAATAAAGAATGATTGATTGCTTGATTGATTTTAAAAAGGTTTTTTACAGAAATACCATGAAACTTTCCATTAAATAAAATATCAGAATTGTTGCTAACAGGTTTGCACATTTTTCATTCCTAATCGGTATGAAAACACAGTTTGAAAGGCCGCATTAATGGTGTTCAATCATGAAAGCACTGGGGAAAAATTATTTGCATGTTATCGTCTCTTTAGAATTAGAATACTCTGAAAACGTAGAAAGCTAATTAATTATGACAAACAAACTACTTCTGTAATACGCAGAGATCTCTCAAATTCGTATTTTTATTAATGAGTACAAAATTATCCAACTTGCCAAAGAAAAATGATATTTTAACAGTAAAGTCAAATCAAACCTATCGAACTTACAAAATGCAATAGATGAAAGTACACGGTAGAAATTATACTTAGCTTTTATATTGTCATTCTTAATGATCATATAAATTAAAATTTAGTTCCAATTCATAATGCACTTTATAAAAATTTACACATTAATGGTGTGTATACGTTTCATGCACGTTTGTAAACTCCCACTGAGACATTGGAATGTTGTACTTTTTAAAGACAACTTCCGTACTTAGGGAGTATGCGAATGTATGAATTACAAAAATGATGCTAATAAATTTTACAGTGTATATAAAAGTTAAACTTTTTTGTGAACTTGTTTTTACTTTGAAATGTATTTTTTGTACATTTTTATTTCAAGATAAACATTTAGACAAAAATTATAAATTAAATTTTAATAAGGTGCCGTTAATATAAAAGTTTTTTGAATAAAACACTTAAGAATTTGATTAATATTAAATATGTTTTAAATCATCTTAAAAGAGGAGAACATTGAGTTATTTTCGTTTATGTTCCGTTAAGTCATTTTTTACCCATTTAACATGGTTAATGGACTGATCCCAACCTTGTTCCCAATCTTGGATTTCGTTTCAGAATCTGATAAGAAATTATGAAAACACTTAAAAATTACGTAACAATGTGTTTGAAGTGAAAAATGTAAATTGATACCAGCTGACACAACAAACTTTGTCTTGCCATAAAAAAAATGTTGGGTAGGTCACCCTTATTATTTAGGGGTATGAAAAATAGATGTTGACCAATACTCAGACCTATCAGATATGCACACAAATTTTCATAAAAATCGCTCCAGATGTTTTGGAGGAGTTTGGTAACAAATACCACGACACGAGAATTTCGTATATTAGATTAAGCGACCTCGAAATGGGTGCCGATTTTACGTTGGCTTTTTATGTAGATCTTCTGAAGCACCAGTAGGTAACTGTTGTAAATTTTTTGTTATGATGATATATACTAAAATATTATTTAACTCTTATTGATTTGAAATGTGAGAGTAGGCATTTTACAACTGCAAAGGTAAGTTCTTCTTTTAGGCAATAATAATAGTAATGTTTGATGATCAATTTCTAATATAGTCGAACCATCAAAATACAAGTTTCTAACTAATATTCTATCTTGTGTATTGGCATCGATAATAATAGATCAGTTTTCGGATCATCAAATGTTATCTAACAGAACTTGGTATCCGTTGGGTATAGCCGACGTAGCTTCCCCAAATTGACTTGAGCGATGTTGCTATTTTCGATCTCCCCGTACCTCCCAAATAGTTCATATATAATTCATAACACAACCTTGAATCAAATATCGCACATCAAATGTCAATCGTACATGGCGTACATACACAAAATACAATTACATGACACTTATGAAATCAAAACTTTAACATATCAATAATTAATTTCGATTTAATGAATGTCATGTCACTCTATCCATATAGGCTCCACGAGGACTTAATGGTACAGTTAAATAAGAAAATAAGAAAAAAAAACATAAAGCAGTCATGAGGACTGCCGAAAGAACTGGAAATTCAAAATAAACAAACAGTTGTTTAAGGTCACCTGAAATAAACCTCTTTGCTCTTTAAAATAAAATGCGCGATAAAAAAAGTAAAAAAATGCTTATTGTGATGTTTAAAAATGGCGCGGGCGGACGGGCCGCGGTAATCGCTTACCATCAGGTGATACATCTGCTCGTTTGTACGCCTATAACATAAAAAAAATGAATTTGGAAAAAGAAGAGAGACAATTAATTTGATCTGAACAAAATTAAATTTTTATTTATAGTAAACTAGTGACTAAACTAAACTAAACTATGAACATACATTTCGTAGATTCATTTATAAATCTATAGACTAGTTGTTGCCCGCGGCTCCGCCCACGTTTATGTCGGTTATCGCGCCAAATAGTAGCCTATGTATTACTCTGATGTATAAGCTATATTACTGTAAAGTTTCATCCAAATCCGTCCAGTAGTTTTTGCGTGAAAAAGTAACAAACATACACACTCACAAACTTTCGCCTTTATGTATTAGTGTGATGTGATAACTTAAAAATGATAAATATTTTTTTACTCCCCTAAAATAATGCATTCACCAGACATATTGATCCGCCTTTTTATAAAAACCTATATTACTGTGGTACAGCATTTACAGTTGTATTGTATTGTTCGTTCTATTTCTTCATCAGTTAAACATTACAACCAACCTAGAGCGATATTTTCTAGTACTGATTACTGTTACATCGTCTTAAAAAACATTAAACAAGAAAATAATTAATACAAAATATATTCGCATTCTACCTCTGTTCGATAGCTTTTCTCACAACGTGAGAATAGCCGGTGCATACATATCAAGATTAATGGCGCTTGAAAATAGAAAAAGGTCGGGACACTGTAAAAAATGGTGCATCGTATATAATACTTATTCTCTGAGATTGGATGGAAATATTATAATGGTACACTTACGCGCAAAAGGGAAAAATCTTATAACAAGAAAAAAAGAAACACATTACTTTTGCAAGAAATGAGGTTGGTTACCTAGGTCTCTAGTAGCTCTATATCTGAAAGAAAAAAAAACTGAAATAGCACAATTTTACGGAGTAATTACTTTAACTATTATTTATTTATTTATATATAGACAGTGCCGGATTAGCCACGTAGCAAGAGTAGCAAATGCTACGGGCCCCGCGATTTGGAGGGCCCCGCGTTCCAACGCCGTAAGAGGAAAGTGCAATAAGTCGAAACCAATCTTGTTTTTTGCCGGGCCAACAAATGCGAATATGGCATCTGTTGGCCTCTGTATTTCTCAACAATTATTAATAATTAATTCAAACAATTATCGATAATTGTGTGAGAAATACAGACAGACGCACACGAACTTGCATATGATGTTTATTGATCTAGAAAAAGCGTATGATAGGGTATTCCGAGAGGCTTTGCAGTGGACTTTAAATGAAGAAAGATTGCCTGCTAAGTATGTGGCATTCATTGGATCTATGTACTGAGGATCTAGCACTTATGTAAGATAGCTACGGGAAACCGACCAATTCAGTATCTCTGCTGGTTTGCACCCGGGACCGGTTCTTAGCCCATATCTCTTCCGACTGGTAATGAATGCTCTAACATCGGACATACAGGAGGAGGCACCATAGTGCATGTTATTTGCAAAAGACAATATGTTGGTCGGTGATGACGCGTTCGAGGTACGTAGACTTGAGACATGGCAGCAAAGACTAGAGAATTTTGACTTGAAAATCTGCAGAACTAAAACCGAATACATGTTCTGCGATTTCGGTGGTCTCTCCGGTCTTGCTGCCGTGTCACTGAATGGAACAATGATTTCGGTCTGCATCAATTTTAAGTACATCGGTTCGCTGTTACAAAATAATGGCAAAATAGGTCTGCGCAACATCAAATCAATGCAGATGGATGAAGTGACGGTAGGTAACAGAATCTGTTTGCGATCCCAAGTTCACATTAAGTTTTAAAGAGACAAATATATAAAACGATCATTAGACCTGCCGTGCTGTATGGATCTGAATGTTGGCCAAAAAGAAAACGGATGAGAAATGCCTGCATGTAAATGAAATGCAAATGTTGAGGTGCATTTGTGGTGTAACAAGAATAGATAAGGTGAAGAATGACTACATTAGAGGAAGACTGAAAGTAGCACTACTGGATGGAAAATTAAGAAGCAGGAGGTTAACCTGGTATGGACATGTGATGCGTGGTGTTGGTTTGATGATTGAAAAATAGATTTTGGAAAAAATCTTAATAATGGTCAGTGCTTACAAAGATGATTAAGAGAACAGCCTAGGCAACGAGTTAGGTCAGTTCGCGGAGTTGCTGAAAATAGATGTGGCTACTGTTATTGACATCAATATATTTATTAGACCTTTTTTTTATATGTGTTCTCGGATAACTTCGTCGGTTATGAACCGATTTTGATGATTTTTTTTATAATGGAAAGGAGATATCCCAACGGTGGTACCATGATAAGGACACTAAGATCTGATGATGGCATTCAAGAGAAATCGATCGATTTGGTCGTTTTTGAAGTCTTTTTTTTGTTAAAATTGTACTTGTTCAACATAAAAACGCAATAAAAATAAGTTAAGGAACATGGGTCAAGAACGACTTAATCATCTTACTTTCATGAATATAGCCTAGGATTTGCTTAATATTGAAAGTGATATATCTAAATTTGCTCGTTTAAATTAAATCCAGAAAAGTTAATTTGTTATAAATAAACTTTAAATGGTTCTGTTTTACTTAATACTAAAAAAAACTTTTGTGGATTTAATATGAGCAACAAATAATTTTTTTTTTTTTTTTTGTTTTACAGGAATTATCGCGATCACTTATTAAAAGGTATCACATACCACTGATTTGCCTGACGTTTCGACCAGGTTGCACTGGCCGTGGTCACAGGCTGACTGGCTCCGCGGCCAGTGCAACCTGGTCGAAACGTCAGGCAAATCAGAAGTATGTGATACCTTTTAATAAGTGATCGCGTTAATTCCCGTAAAAAAAAAAAATATTTGTTAATATCATGGAACGCGAAAGTTTAAAAGTTAATATGTGCAAATTTAGGGATGCGCACTAAAAACAAAAATGAAACTACCAAAGCTTAATCAAATACGAATACAAAATTCAGTGTTGTCACTTTTTTTTTAAATTTGTCTACTTTTTACTAGGCAAACTATCTGTAATTAATGTGTTTCGCACCAATTGACTAAACTTACAAATGGTCAAATACTTCACCACAAAGTAAATCTAACAAAGTTACTAATAGAAGAAAACTATTTAAAAGTACGATTGCATATAGCTAATTTAGGAACTAATAGTTCTCGATATTTAAATACTAAATAAAGTCACTAATGTTAAATGTTTGGTTCACATTTTTAGTCTAGCATTGTATTTTAGTTGCATCAGTTTATTTAAGTTGCATCAGTTTGAACTATTTTATTACCCAAAATTTAAAGAAACCAACCAATTTGATCCATAAAAGTAATAAAATAAAATTTTATTTAAAAGTTTATTTAAAAAACTGGTACATGTATTCCTACATAGTCGCTCCCGTATGTCACACATAGTCCGTTTTAGTCTTTAATCTGAGTCTAATACTGATATTTGGCTGGCTCAGTGGCGCAGTGGAAGCGTACGCGACTGCTGTGCATGAGGTTTCGGGTTCGATTTCCGGGTCGGACCAAATGTTAGTATGATCTGTAAATATTTGTTTCGGAGTTTGGGTGTTTTCTATGTATAATATGATTGTATTTACAAAAACAAAAGTTTATATGTATTTATATCAGTTGTCTAGTGCCCATAATACAAGCTCTTCTTAGTTTGGGACTAGATGGCAATCGTGTGTTAAATATCCGAAAAACCATAAACTCAAGAACCTAACGCAAACTAAGGGCCCCTTGGCCGAATTTGCTACAGGCCCCGCGTTGGCTTAATCCGGCACTGTATATAGATCATATCATGCATATTGTTCGATGAAGATTTGACTGTAGAAGACACAATATACATCCTGCGCACACTTTTGCACCAATTAATATACCGTACTCGCTACAGATTAATTTTGCCAGCAATACCCCGAAGGCATCATTTTATTGAACACGGAGTGCATTAGACCTTTGAGTTAACCTACAACCAACATGTTTGTTCTAATGGGCATGAGCTTCGTTCTTGTTTAATACCAACGACCATAACACTCATTAAATTCTCACCATTAATCCTGACAGGAGAAGTAAAATCTTACATTTTATACATTTTGTCAAAATCTTGATTTTGACGTATGTATTTCTCGAGGCTCCCAGCTATCCAAGGGCACTAATGCAAACATCGTGTTACCTCGTTTGTGAAATTGATGTTGGTGAGGCTTAAGCCATCTATGTGACGACCAAGTCTCATCAAGGTTAGCTCATATATCAAGCTTGTGAGTACTTGTTGACGTTACTGGTATGTTGTTACTAATAGAGAGCCACGCTGATTTCAGCACGAACGGGCCGGCTCGACCGGGGCGGTACTACCCTCGCACAGAAAATCAACGTAAAATGACAGCGATCATGCTGTCGTGTTTCGTTGGTGAGTGCGAGACCGGAGGCCCAATGATGCAGAAGCATCACTAGCCCGCCATGGTGTGGGTCACCATGCTGCATTGTTGCATTGTCTGCATTCGCAGTATGGTGACCAACACTCTTGGATTCTGCTTATGCTTTCCATCAGGCAGAGTAGAGTCATTATGGAAGGGTCAAACAAAAAAAAAAAAAAAAAAAAAAAAAAACCAAACTGTCTGGACTGTTGATAGACTCTGAATAAAATATTCTGTTGAATTCAACTATGCTAAAGTAGGCCGGCTAAAGTCGGTCACATTTAATCGTCATGACTTTTCTCCTGATTCTTGTGTGGTCCAGAGGTGCTCTATAAACCAGACAAGTCAAATACGTCTCGAAATATATTCTTCTAGGGTGCTTAGATAGCTTTAAGATAGAAAAGTTGATTGGAAATGCCACAGACACAACTTAGTTAAGTGCAAGAACTTTTAATGACTCTCACTAATTAATTACAAGGATGCTCACGCGCGCTCGAGTAAGTTTTGAACATATTTTATACTTTACTAAGAAAATCTGAAATGCAAAAAGTTTCCAACTCGATCGTTATCCCATTTAAGGACTAGTTTGATACTTTACCTCATGAATGTAAAAAGACATAAGCCTTTTTTATTCGTGTATTTCAAGCATACAAAGTTTACCGAAATCTAGTAATCCTTTAAATATAAAAAAATATGGTTTCTTGATATTTCAAGACCTTTTGACCATTCTATCAGAAAGTATATTTATTGTGTCGTATTAAATAGCATATTTCATCAAAATAACTTTGTATAGCATAAAGCTAAGACTGATAAGAATCACAAAATTATTGCAGATAAAACAATAAAACACAACTTTATCAATTTTATATTAAACGAGAAAAACAAAATGAAGTATGAATGCATCGATGGCCTCGATTAGCTTTAAAGATAGTCAATCCCAAAAGAGAATTTATGTTGGGTAGTTAATTCTGGACGACATTAACTTACGGTCGGAAAATGTTATTATATTTCAGGCATATAATAATGTAAAGGCACTGGATAGTTAATTGTTGTCATATTTTGGTCTAAATTTTATAATATCGTAATTTGTAGTAGTTATATTTGGTTTCTAGTCTCCTCGTCCTTGCCTATAAGTTATTGGGTTTGTTATAGCCCTTTTCCTCAGTTGAAAATGAAATGTATTGCCCTAATGATAGAATTTGCAATCCATTTTTATTTACACTTCACATCAACAGCTTTTACAAATATACATTACATTTTGGAGAACGTTCAGAAATGAATGATATGAAAACAAAATACATATTATAACTTTTTTTCTGTGTATGTATTATATATATATTTTATGAGTCTGTTGTGTCCCACTGCTAGACAAAGGCCTCCCCTGGATCAAGCCACTTCCCTCTAGCTCTATTTATTTCACATTATTATATACTTTTTAATATTCACATATACTTTCAAATGTTTACTTATTGTCACTGACTGGTTGCAGACAAATTGTATAATATTATCTACTAGAGATCATTTCCTTTGTTTGATTAATATGAGGACCAATCTAACTAGAACCGTCATTGTGGATTGCATAATAGTAGCTTTTTATAGTTCCAGTTATAAAGGAGTAGCTGTATACCGCTTTATACTACTTTTAAAGAAGAATGAAGCATTGTACGTTAAGCGAAATTGGACCAAATGCCAAACATTTCAGTTAAATTTCACGCAGTCATACATTTTTGGCACCTTCAAAATATTTGCTCTAATGACGATTTAACCCGGTTTAATGTAGAGAAGTGGTTAGAGCCGTGTGTTTAATTAAAATAATCAACGTCAACCCGTATATTTGTAGCGCACAATAATAGGTTTGCCACGGCCAATTTAAGCATTTAGGCCACATAAGAATTAAGGGAATTATTTTAGGAATATTTTATCTATATGTATGCTGAAAGTGAATAAGTGTGATATCAAAGATATTCCAGAATTAATCATAAGCAAATGTAAGATCTCAAAATACCTGTTTGTAATTTTAAAATTACGATTCTAAGTGCGGTATTCCATTTCAATAATTTTTACGGATAATTTCTCCGTTCTTTACTAATAAAAATAACCTAAATACAATACAATAATCCCGACATCAACTGTCAACTGTGTTTATACAACTGTATTTACGTCATTTCACGTTCAATCACGTGCGTTCTAGATCACGTGGACTAACGTGAAAGAATGGTTCCATTATATTTTCTTCGAATGAAAATGACTGTTTTTATTTTTTGTTTTTTTTTATTAGGCTAATAGATGAAAGCCTAAAAACAGTCATTTTAAATTAAACCTATGGATTGAATTATTCGTAAGTGATTTTCTGCTGTACGTCGAAAATACACATAAAAGGTTCCACATAATCTATTCATGGATACTTCCTATGGGTCAATGAATGAACTCATGTATGGTTAAAAGTCTCTCTCAAAGTTTTAGATTGCTCATCATCTTTCTACTGTTTCCCAAACTTTCCCAAAATGAATTTTTATCTTCCATTCTTCTCTCTGGGTTCACCACATCTTACTTTATATTCTTAAGTTATAATATAACACTAGCTTTTATCCACGTGCATGACGGACATCGCGGTTATTATTTTTCGGGTTAATACACCTCATACATATCTCACAAATAATGTTGCTTTCTATTGGTAAAAGTATTTTCTAAATTTGTTCAGTAGATCCAAAGATTACTACACACTACTACACTATAACACCAGCGGAGTTTCTACTTGCATCTCTTGCTGCATCAGCCTGCAAAGCGAGGACAGCTTAAAAGGTCATGTGCGAGTTCTACACCAGCGAAAAGACTTAAAGTAATACTAGTAAGCTATATTATCGCAGTCTTTCACAAGTGTAGGAAAGCTTCATGTCAAGTCGAAAGTCCTTGCATCTGTTCCATGAACAAACGATTTCTGCAGAAAACATATTTATTTATTTGAATAGAAACAATAACACTCTGATACTAAAGGAAAATGCTCGATCCATCTGCTTTTTGTATAGAATAAGTGATATTCCATTTTTATCTGTATTTATGTAAAGGAAATAATAGGAAATGGATTTTGTTGCGAAGGACGGAGTAATTCACGACATGCCTTTGGCGGAGCTTCGGGCTATAGACGGCGTTTTATTTATTTTCATGTTTCGGTACTCAAATATTTGTTATGGTTAAATTATGATAATAATATCCGGATATTCTACTATCAATTTCTCACGTCTTTCGTATATCTTTTAGTGAATCTACTGCCCTTTTATTTTTTTTGCTTTAGCAGTAATTATTTATATTAGTTCATGCAACATAAGTTCATCAAAAGAGGCAATGTGACAAAGACAATGTGAAAATTACCTCGAGGTAAACACCAATCAACAACTATCAACTACCACTTGCCATTAATTTAGAAGATGAACTTATAACTAAGTTTATATGTATAATATAAAAATACACTAAAACAAGTTATCTTGTAAGTAAAAGCTTTTACAAGAATTTAACTTCAGGAGTTAAAGATTATAAAGATGTTTTCTGAAGCATGTTCTTTTGTATGGAATAGAGGGCAAACGAGAAGATGAGTCACTCAATAAAATACTCTGAGTGCTAATTGGAACCTCGGTAACCATACTCTCTCAATGAATAGCGGCCTTATTATGACTCTATTCGAGTCGAATCATGAACCGAAAAGTGGCTGCCTTTTTTAGAATATATTTGAATATAAATTTTACGGTGATATATTTATACCCGACTGCGAAAGAAGGAGGGTTAGGTGTTTCTAGTGTATGTATGTATTTAAGTATGTTTGTATATTTCTTTGGCACGCCCAAAACCGAAACGGCTTGTCGTATTTTGTGTGAGTGGTGTCAATAGATTCATGGTAGTCGAGAGAGTGACACTGAGTACATCAAAATAAAAAATAAAAAAGAACCTGAATTTAATAAAGATGACAGATGTTGACGCAGTCGGGTTTTTGTTTTAAATAATTTTACTTGTTCATTAGCATGAATACAGCTACTGCAAATTATTTTTTTAAAAATCTTGGTAATAATAAAGGGTAGGCTGAAAAAAAAGGAGTAGTGCGTTAGTGTCTTTAAAAATCATGAAGTATCATCTACCTTTAAGAGTCTACTGCTTTACAGAGGCCTCTCCTTAGAAAAGAGGTTTTGGCCTACAATATTACGCGGGTCAGATGGGTCGTGATATGACTTGTTTCAAGTTTTCCTTCTTGTTGTAGTAATATTGTCCTGCGTAGTTGGCTCCCTTGGTCACCTTTTACGGCACCTATGCGTCGAATAATGATGACACTCTGTAGTCTTACTCCATCACCACGCGAAATTTAAAAAATACCGAGAAGTATGTTTGTGTTTTCAAAGTTTTAAGTTTTCCAAACTATGTGGTAGATCTACTAATATCAACCTATAAATTAATCGCCGAAATATATGTACGCGCACAACTTTCTATCGGCTGCACTAAATTAAATAATTTCCTTTTTATGTATTCTTTATTATTAGGACAAGATTTGTGTACAAGAAAAGTTTAAAGTTAACGGGAAAAGTTTTTTTTTCGTGACTGTACACTGCCTGTGGGAAACTGAAACAGACATGTAAATATGGTGGTACGAAGTTCGCCGGGTCAGTTAGTTAGGTGATAAATAGTTCAATACAGTCTTACTTGTACGACCAGTTTGACAACTTGTTCGACAACATCATGCGACTGTGGGTAAATAAAATTATCCCTTCGCATATCACACAAATTTGTGCAAACTTATTGTGGCGTACTGCCACCTGTGTGCTGATGTCTTCAGTGTTGTGACCTACTTTACGTACAACGGTCCATTAAACACTTTATATAACGTAACTTATTTCATGCTTATTGCTATTATAACTAGATATTTCGTCTCGATGCCTATATTTAGGTATATTTTTAGTTTGACCAATCATGCATAATGTTGTTATAGCATGAAAAATCATTACAGTACTAAAATATAGCATATACTATCATTAAAAAGTTGTTAATAGATATTTTAGTTTTATGTCGAACAAAAACGCTTATGTTAACATGGATTTTCAAAGATTTTTTTTAAATAGTCTACTAGACATTTATTAACGGTCTAATGTAAAGATGATTTACAAAACCACTTGTGACCTGTACAATTATACTAATAGTAGTTTCACAATTCATAGGAGTAATCTATGTATAAAATAACGTGCCTAAATAACACAATATTCGTCATAGGTTAAGTCCTTTATGAGATAACATAATAGTCCCACTAAATTCAAGCGAATCCATGTCAAGTAATATTAATTCATGACGTGACGTCTTCTTAATTAAACAATATTATGATGCAGGCTTTGTCACCGCATTGGTATTTAATGTCTTTGTACTCTGATTATTATTAGATCCTTTGTTTATTCGGGTAACATATAACCTTCGAGAAACAAACACGTTAATGCTACTGAGAATTGTCTGTAAATATAATATTCCAGATGTCTTACATTGCTACTTGACATTTTGATACCTAACGTACACCGTCATGTTCTCAACACATTCAAGTTCATCGAGTTTCAGTGAGCCACTAACTCCTTATAAGATAAGGAGTTTCAGCAAGCCACTAACTCCTTATCTTATAAGGAGTTAGTGGCTTGCTGAAACTCGATAGTTCAGGTCAAAATTTAGTATTAGCCATGTATCAGTATGATCATCGAAAAACATAATCTAGAGATATCCCTGTAAACAATTTTAAGACTTTAAAGAAGTTAAAGACACATATCAATTTCTAAACAGTACAGATTACTTTAATTTAAAAATTATAATGTATTTGAATTTATAAAACAAATCTCAAATAAAACTGCATTTAAATATACCGAAGATTTTTATAGGAAACACTTCTTCGAAGTAGAATTTAAATATTTGTATTTCAAAAGTAAGTAGGTAGTATTGCGTTTGCATTTTCCGAATAACCTGAGAAAAGGCAAGCTGAAGTTCAACAAAAAAGCACATTTTGTGACGGACACAGACTGTACTTGTTTCATGTAAAATTCAACAGCAATTTTCTAAGTAAATTAAACTCTAGAAAGATCAGCAGGAAATTTAAAATTGTAAAACAGGACAAAGGAAGCACAACTCAATAGAAAATGTTGCAACATTTTTTACAAACGTTTTGCTACTCTTTAGATGATAAGCCATCTATGTAGCTATCTGGCGATGCTCTCTTAGACGTCATTACACTACTGAAACCTACTAGTTCACAAATCATCTTGATGAAAATTTTAAATGATTCCAAACTGAGTATTTTTAAACTATGGTCGGAAAAATTAGTCGTTCAACACGTCTCAGCTTACCTTTTCCAGTAAAACTGATGATGAAATAAGATGTTATACAAAAGACAATTAATTAATTTATAGAATAATTCATTAGTCGACCTCAAATCTTGGGAATAATAAAGGATAGGAAGATAATGATGATAATAAACGCTTCAGGTTCGCTATATTTTTTTAAATATACTGACTCATTTGCCAACCCTCACCTTTCAATATATATAATCTATACTTATAATAAGTTTCCAAAGTGACCCACTCACGGCAACAGGCTTGGCCCCTATTACATGACTGTGACTAACTTATAATTGGTAAAATGTCGGTGTCTGATACACCCCTGTATACACATTCACAATATAACAATACAATACTTAACTTGTATCAAGTATTAATGAACCTACACAACGATCACATATTTGCCTATAAACCTCGATCCCTTGTACCAATTTTACCTTTCGCAAATGACTAAATGCTAACATAATCGACATCTAACTATATATGGTTGACATTGTAATTACTAGGTTTGATCAAAGAACAGAACCTTAGAACTATCATAATCTTTGTCTTTGTACCGGCTAGTAATCCTCCGGCTAGTAATCTTTGTCTTTGTGCCGGCTAGTAATAAAACGATGTTTACTTTACTATCCATCGTATTTTGCCAATCTTTATTTAATATCATACTTCAAAGGCTTGCCCGCTCTTATATTTTTTTAAGTGTGGGTGTCGTTAGTGTGTGTGTATTCGTTAGTGTATTATCGTTGAAATTTTAAACTCGAATACTTATCTAAAACTTCTTATCCAAGAAAAATGAAACTTAAAGCTACACTACCGTCGCAATAGCGCGGTAAAGTAGACCAAAACTTGTTTTCTAAGGAGAGACTAATGATGATGATGAGTTACCTAATATAGTGGTTCTTTTTAATATTTATACTAGATTAGACAAGATATAAGCCTCGGTGGCGCTTGTTGCGCTTGAGGTATTGGGTTCGGTTCTAGGGTCGGACCAAATGTTTGTATCTGTAAATATTAGAATTTGCGTGTTTTCTACGTATATCATTCGTATGTATTTATATCAGTTGTCCAGTATCCATACTGCAAGCTGTGCTTAGTTTGAGAGTAGATGGCGATGTGTATTAGATGTCCGAAATGTTATTATATATTATGATACTTTGCCGCACTTATAAGGCATGATTATTATTGTTTCTGGAACTAAGAAGCTTGTGTATACATATACTTCTTTACTTTTTATAACATTAATATGTATATTCATGTATAATTTATGACTTAAAAAAAGACGATTTTATATAATATTATAATCAAGCTTTTAATTTTAATGAAAAGAAAACACAGATTAAATCCAGGTAATAATATATGTAATACAACGTACCCATTGTATTTTTTTTTTATGAATAGTGGACAAACGAGCAGACGTATCGCCTGATGATAAGTAATTACCGCCGGCCATGGACACCTGCAACACCAAAGGCGTCACAAGTACGTTGCCAGCCTTTGGGGAATTGGGAGGGGGATGGGAGGGAAGGAGAGGGGTTGGGGTCTCCGGTACTCTCACTCACTCGGTGAAACACTGCGAAGGCGTTGTTTCACACCGGTTTTCCGTGAGGTGAGGTCGAACCGGCCCATTCATGCCGAAGCGTGGCGCTCCCACCGTCAAATATTAGTATTAGAAATTACCATACTTACATAACGTATTTTATATCAATAATGTTCACAATATATTATTATCTCAATACTACTGTGACATTCTTATCCCGTATTATTATTATAAATGTTATAAAGGCGTTGAGTCACTAACCTTGTAACATTTCTCAAATGGCAGTTAATTACAGTAATTTACAACGGATGAAACAGGACACATAACTCGACGGCAGTAAGTCTCGACACACAATGAAGCATCTCGCATTATAACCGAGGACCTCTATTGTATAACTAATGAAAAATGTAGATAAGTGATCATACTTTTACAGTATAACAATGAAAACATCCCAATCCTGTTAACGTCCTATATCGTTTAGAATAACAAAGACAGTCAATCGAGCGTGATTGGCTGATATAATTGTCTACTGTATAGTAATGTATTGTTATATAGAAGATAATTATGTAGTGGTTGTAAAAAAATGCTACACAAACATTTATGGACTACTTTAAACTAAAAAAAAATAATATTTCTCACCTTTGTAAGTTTAGTTGATCTTTATAAGTTTAGTAGGGACGGAAACATGTAACAGGAAGCTGGGTAAGCCAGTTATTTTGACAAATGAACGCGCTTTCGACTAACCTTGAACGCGAAATTTTATTTGAGATTTCAGATAGGAACACTAGGAATAACTTTATAGTTACCAACACTGCATTTTTCGGTATTTGAATAATTTTAAGCCATTTAACCAATTGGCTGTTGTTTTTATGTAGTGCACAGAAATAATTAAATGCAAAAAAAAATATTATTGCTATTCCAGATGCCACAAATCACACTACTGTAAAATCTTCCTCGTTTTATTGTTTTAATTCTAATTTTTACTATTATGATTGCGAATAAATCAATATCTATTTTTATATTCTTCGAAAATAACAGACACATTAAAACATTTTCAATTTAAATTCGTACAACATTGACAAGGAGCGATAGGGAGAAATAGCCTTCATTGTAAATTGGGTACATGATTGGCATTTAGACAATGGATAATCCTACTCAATGGCTTCATCAACTTGTCATTAGCAAACAATATACGATATTACGACCCAGACGAGTTTACTTTACATGAGTATATGAACTAATACTTAGCTAAGACACAATTGTCCTATCGTCAAAATCGAAATTATTAAACGTTACATTGAAAAGAAGCGCACATAAGTTTTTCAATAGCTTCATGTTCTTATTCGACAATAAAACTATATAACTATATAATATAACATACAATTTAACAAGCTCAAAATAGAAAGTAATATAAATATTTTTTCTATAAAAGCACAGGACAAGTTACAAATATAAATTTGATTAAGTCATTGGCACTAGCAAAACCAATAAACTAACAGTATCTGTGAATTAGTGTAATTACTACTATCTATTATGATAATAATGGTATCATGTGTTTTATATGTATAATATGTATGTATTTACAAAAAAAAGTATATATGTATTTGTATCAGTTGTCTAGTACCCATAACACAAGCTCTGCTTAGCTTGGGACTAGATGGCATTGTGTGTTAGATGTCTGAAATATTTATTATATATTTATTTATTATTATTTATAATAGATATATAGAATAGCACTTTTGTAATATCTTTACTTTAACAGTAACTATTATATTTTTACTTGCTTTTTAACCATTATATTTAATTTTTGCCTAATTATATATGTGCAAATATTTTAGCATTACAATTGGTCATTAAGTTAGAACGTATAAATAAATAAGAAACGTAAATATATCTATCGTTGCTTTTTGTAGTTACTACTAAATATATTTCAATATAACGAACGAAAAATAAGTTCACTAGTCCTTAAGACAAAGAGATAACAAGAACTACACCTAACTAAGTATGCGCGGGTTCTCAGATTTTTCAAGTATGTATAAGCTACTGGCCTCAAGATGCCGCAAGTGTCTGCAAACTTTGAAAAGGAATAAATGTAGTTTATTAGATTTCAACAAGTAACTGTTACATCCGTTGGACATTTCAGTTCTAAATTGTCTATTCAGAAATCCAACAAGAAAGTTTGTTTAACTTGTCTCTTTGCTTTTTTAAATAAATATCACATTATATACTATCCACGTTATATAGATAGATAGAAAACTCTTAATTTGTACACTGTATTACAAAGTTTTAAAAGAGTTCATGAAATATCAGGTGTATAATATACAAAGAGCGGCCTTTATTGCCAAAAGCAATCTCTTCTACTTAAATGTTGTGTGTATAAAAATGTTCCAGAGAGACAGTTTTAGTTGATGGTGCAATAAGTTTTGACTATACTGTATAAACCACCACACTTTTTAAGTAATCTGTTTAGATAAGTACCCATTTTTTTTTCAAGTTTAACCTTTTCAAACTTTTTTACAAGACTATTCGGATTCAAGTACCGATGTAATGGTAACATAACATTATTGAATATTAACACATATATCTATACTAATATATAAAGCTAAAGAGTTTGAAAAATTCTTTCGGTGTTAGATAGCCCGTTTATAAAAAATTTCCCCCGCTTTTGAAACATTTTTCATTGGTGCTCCTCTCCTATTGGTCTTAGCGTGATGATATATAGCCTATAGCCTTCCTCGATAAACGGGCTATCTAACACCGAAAGAATTTTTTCACCGAAAAAATCGGACCAGCGGTTCCTGAGATTAGCGTGTTCAAACAAACAAACAAACAAACAAACTCTTCAGCTTTATATATTAGTATAGATAGTAATAACTATTTTCAAATAATACACATTGCTGCAACTTCTTTAACTACTCCCTTTTCTTTAATTTATTGACAGGTTTTATTTTAAAAGCAGAAGCAGATATAAATTATAATAGTTGTTTGATTTTAAAAAAGACCGTTTTTCCGTGGGAGAGCCACGCTTTGGCATGTATGGGCCGGCTTGACCGGAGTGATAACACGGCCTCACAGAAAACCGGTGTGAAATAGTGCTTGCACTGTGTTTCACCGTGTGAGTAAGGATACCAGAGGCCCATACCCCAACCGCCCTCCCCCTATCCCCTTCCTCCCCCAAGGCCGGCAACGCACTTGTGTCGCCTCTGATGTTGCAGGTGTCCATGGGCGGCGGTAATCGCTTACCATCAGGCGATACGTCTGCTCGTTTGCCAGCTTATACCATAAAAAAAAAAGATATAAACGTACACATATTTTGTTATACTTATTCCTGTAGGTTTATATGTTTATATTGCTTTCCCAAAATATAAACACATAATCTGACCAACATTTTCAATTGTGGAACCTTAAATAAGAAACACAAAAACCCTCTTTGTACTGCCTTAGTATATTTGTAATCTAATTAAATGAAAAGGGGGCTTAGCACTAAAGGACACCAACCACTCACAGTCAAGGTTAAATTGTAATAAAGGAAACGATTTATATTTTTCTTTGTATTAACGGTTCTTGCATTTAAGCCTATACGATTTAACCAACATAAAGTAAATAAATACCTACCAATCACATCTGTTTACTCAATAAAGGGATAATATCCTTTTACCCGTAAACCGCATCTGTTAAATTAGCAAAATGAAAATGTAAAACGTTTACAAAAATCGTAGCATTTGCTATGTAAGCTGTGCTACGGCGTAGAGGGCATCTACGTGACAAGATTACGAGAATGTTAAATAATATTTACTTGGTAGACCTTTTGCTAATACTATATTTGAGTTCTATTGGTATTCTATGAATAAAATTGTTTGTGGTATGTTAAACGATAGAAAATATTGGATTCGAGAAGGAAAGGCATTTTGCAATTTCCCATTGGGGCCTGATGTTTCGTACGTTTTTTGCCTATATTTTTTTGGCGACTGAGCAACGTTATTTCACTCATGAGATATATTATTGTTCAAAAATTTAGTAAGACTTCATAATGGTTTAAATAAGGAAGACAGCCAAATGACCGCTTACGTGTAATAAAATGACACACACGGGAAATGCAAAGTAAAGACCATAATTGTCTCAACTATAATTTTTGTGTGACTCAGACTGAGTGAACGAGCCTGTTGGTGTTCATACATTTCAGGGTTTAAAACTGAAATAGTTGGAAGTATATCCATGAAGAAAATAAGTAATGTATATGAGTATATGTATGTAAGTAAACTAGTGGTCTCTCAGAGGTTAACATTCGACCATATTTTTTTTAATTGTTTAGTATATAATTTCTTTCGTGTAAGTCTTCGTACGTCTTTAATCAATCATGGTTACTTTTGACAACCAGTATAATATATACATATATATATATATAAAGGAGGAAGGTGACTGACTGACATACCCAGAGATCAACGCACAGTCCAAACCGCTGAACCTAGAATCCTGAAATTTTGCATGTATGTTCTTTATATAACGTAAAATGCCAACCCTAGGGTGTGAAATAAGGGATGAAAGTCTGCGTGTGCGAAGCTGCGTGCAAAAGCTAGTAAGTTAAATATATAAATAATTTAAAATAACTAATGCGGACATTTAACACACGACGCCATCTAGTCCTAAGCTAAGCAGAGCTTGTGTTATGAAAACTAGACAACTGAAATAAATACAAATATTTTTTTTTGTAAATACATACCTACATGTATATACATAGAACGCACCTAAACTCCAAAAAAATATTTGATGATCATACAAAAATTTGGTCCGACCCGGGAAACGAACCCGAGACCTCAAGCATAGCAATCGCATATACTACCACTGTCGTACTGAGGCAGTCAATAGTCAATATGACACTATAGACAAAAAATAATCACCTTTTTTAGTTTGACTTTGACAAGATACATACATTTGAGTATTTGGATATTTGTGTATGTGTGTCATATCCATGATAGCATATGGAATTTTATTTTATTGATTCCATATATTTTATGCCTAAATTAAAAAAAATAAGCATTCTGCACTCCTTATATACAAACTATAAGTATGTGAAATGACACACTCCTCCGTCTGCCCAATTTTAGTAATAAGGAGTACAACAGTTTTGCTTTACGTATATAAGGATTGGTAGAAGGAAAATTATAAGTAAATAAATACCAATACTCATATAGCATTAACTGTAACTGGCCAGTTCCAATAACAATTTTTTTATGTACAGTGTGTACTTTAAACAAGTAAAATTTTAACAAAAATAAAACCGAATTTAAGGTTTGACTCAATTTCTCTTGCATGCCATCATCAGATCTTAGTGTCCTTATCATGGTACCACCGTTGGAATATCTCCTTTCCATTAAAAATTATTAAAATTATCAAAATCGGTTCATAAACGACAAAGTTATCCGCGAACACATATAATATATATATATATATATATGTATGGTCGAATTTAGTAACCTCCTCCTTTGTTTGAAGTCGGTTAAAAAATTGTACATGAGATATTCTACCTTTGATGATGGATTAAAAGTACAGAGTGTCACCATTCCTATCCTATAGGTGTCAATAAAGCAAATAAGGAAGCAAACTAAGCAGAATAACTTCACTGCAAAAAGAAGAAAACTTAAAACAAACTACGAGTATACCAAACCATCTTGGCAGGTACAACCTTTTAACCTTTTTGAATATAGAATAAAAGAATATGTACGTTACTAGTTTTTTAGGCAAAAGCCTCCTCTTTACGGAGAAGCTTATTTTCAGCACTGAACTGTTAAAGGCTGTTGTTTTGGTATATAAATAGGCGCTTTAGAACATTATGTTCATCGTTGTGATCATAATGTTCTAAAGCGTAAGTTATCTTAACATGTTAAGTGAAACTTTGCAAATACTTCAAGGTTAACTCGCTCGTGTTATATTCTCTTAATTAAGAGCGCTATAGCGTTAAGAGTATTATGACTTACCATAATTTCTTCTCCACTTATAAAAACGAATTCCTAATTTATAAAGGTAGTTTAATTATAATATAAGCTGCCTGCTATAAAATTACATTAACTTCAAGCCATATTATCTTCTTGTATCTTTTAATTATTAAAGTAATAGAAAGCAATATCAAGCAAAGAAGAGTAGGTACTTAATATATTAAGTTAATTTTAACACAATGTTCTTATTATATTGTGTATGTTTTTATTCAAATTTATATAAATGATATTAGGCTACCCTCATTTAAGCATCGTAATAGTAATTTCTTATTTTGTAATTTTGGAGTATAAATAGGTTTGTACTATTTGCCCTAAAGATATTGAATTCAATAGAAATAGAATAGAATAGGTAGTTGAAATATGAAAGGCCAAAGTTTAGACGATAATTTACAGAACAGACAGTACACTCCTCAATGAACCAAGTCATAGACACAAAGCACTCTAAACCTTTTGAAACTCATAACAAAATCTCTGATTTTAAATCATTTAAATACTATGACAACAGTTTCTTTTTTAGTCATTATGTGGCAAGGTTTCTCCTCAAATAAGATTCCTAAGTCTATCAGAACTTGAGTTGTTTTTTCAGAACCTGTCTACCAATAACTAAATTTCAAGTATTTACGGTTCAAACGTAAATAATATATTTATCCACTCTGATGTCACAATCATTCAACCAATAATAGAATAAAACTGAATATAAACGTACACATGTAAACATATACATATGTACAGTACACATACGTATAAATGTGTATACAGTTTTATATGTGTATATATATTATTGTGTTCAATACAATACTGTCACAAATCAGGTAAGCGCAAACAATAAGTAGATACAAGAAGATGGTTCACGAATATTACGCAATATAATTGAGTCAGTCTCGCATTAGGGTATGATTTCAAAGTCTTTTCTTTCTGTTTAATTGTAATTTATTTAAGTAATCATAGTTATGCTTATATGTATGTTTATCTATGTAAAAGTATGTGTTTTATAACTATGTGTGTATGTTTATATCTATATACACATATGTATATGGATATTCTTCAAACTCAATGCCTTCAACTACTGAACTGAAACATTTGATCCATCCTAAGGTTGCTTTTGGCAATAAGACCGCCCTTTATACACAACACTTCGGATATTTTATATATTATGTTATTATTTAACTCTGTTGTATGGTGTGCAAATAAAGATTTTTCTATTATATTCTACTGTCATTAAGCACAAATCCTCGATCTGTCACATAATACGATTGCTTACTGATTTTAGACTTCTCTTCTAAATAAGTTATCGTATGTGACAGACCAAAGGTAAAATGTTCTAGTAAGTCGGCTAGTTAAAACTACTATTTTACTACAATTAAGCATCAATTTGGAAGCTGTTTCAATAATATTTAGCCCTCATCTTTAAAGCTGAAGTCTTTGTTTGTATTATTTTTGAAACTGCAAATCTCAAGAAAGACTTGTCCGATTTAAACAATATTTTAGTGTTCGATAGCCTAGTTACCGAGAACATATTCCACGGGTCACCTAATACAAAATGAATTATTATAATTCAAACCGACTTCTGACACAAATTGATAAAAAAGTTTCGAAATTTTCGGCAATCATAATTTTGTAAATTAACAGTTCGATTTGAAATCGAAAGTAAACTTAATTTATATTGAAAATGTATGTGACCTTATCCGATGCTTAAATTAATTTGATTTGTTTTTATTTCAATAATACCTTATACTCTTAATAAAAAGGAATTTTCGAAAGCAAATAAATTAACTTCAAACAAAAATCTGCTCTGGCAAATTATTTTACAATATAGTACATTGTATTGACCGAATAGTCAATTTTAGACTATCAATATATTTTCAGTTGTGTTACATACAACCAGAGAGTTTTATGTGTTTAATGTTACTTTCATTTTGCAAAGTTTATTTAATACCTCTAAACGAGCAACTCTTGTATATATTTTCACGATTTTCATGAAAGTTAGTTTGCAGAGAGTTTCAGGGCGATAAATCGATCTAGCTAGAATTTATTTTAGAAAATATACCAAAAGAATAAAACTTTTATTTATTTATGGTAGTTATTTTCAACACAATGCTTGTAGGTGATAACAGGTTAGCTCGATAATTGCTTGTAATTTCTTTATCAGAATTTCAAAGACATTAAATTATTGCCTGAAAGGCCGTTTCGTTGAAGCTACTTCAACACGTAACATCTATTTATGAAAACGTTGCAATTTCTTCAAAATAAATAGTTTCTAAACACGTTTGACGTACAAAAGAATACCGTTTCTTCACAGTTTATAATACGACTTAAATACGTTATACATCATGCAAAATATAGCAAAACTTTTATTAACGAATACTATTACCAGAATTAATGAAGCAAGAGTCCATTTTCGTTTGACAGTTTTCTTTGAAGTAAAGAATATTATTACTTATAATGTATAATGAAATGTAGAATTATTTAAAGCCTTTGTTTTTTTAAGTACCAGTTCTCCTTATTTGTGCATATTTTCTGGAACCTTCATTATAATAACAAGGGTTGCGTGGGAATAAGCGCAAAATTTCTTAATTAATGCTGTTTCACTCCAAAGGGAAATCTAAAAAGAAATTATATGTCTTAAATATACGAACTTCTTTTTTATAATATCTGACTTCCCTTGACCTCTTAAAAATATTATCTCAATTAAGGTTTTAAATTTATACCTCCCCAAATAAGAAAGAAATATTTAATTTGGAAAAAACCTTCGAAACTTAGCATCTAAAATAGGTCATTTGAATAACATGTCATTTCAGTCACAATTTCACCTAATATTTATATCGAAAACATGTAATAATGACGTAAAAAAAGCGTCAAAATTATATAAATTATGACATTAAATAAGAAGTAGAAATACACTTTCATATGTGAAACTATATCTGTAGTTCTGAAGTCAAAAAAAAAGATGCAAATATTTTCTAATACATGTCTTGAAGCTGATTATACACGCCAAAACTATATACCGTATCTGCTACACATAGGACCAAATTATATTATTTAGCTCAGTGTTTACAGTTAGTGTGTAGAAACGACACGAATTCTTGCATATGTCTGGCGACTTTGCTTATAAAGTAGACTAAGCCATAAAAGCTTAATTAATTAACGTATTTGTTGCAGCGAACACGGCCGACCTGGGTGTACTGGATCCATCGCTCTACAAATCTGATTGCCTCGATGAAGATCTTATGTGGCCCGAGGGACATGTGGTAAATATATGTTATTTACTAACCGAATTATATAGACGATATACTTTGCCGTGCGCGTTGAGTTACGTTGAAAATTAAATGATCTAATTTTAATTGAAATGAACACCCGAAAAATCATTTTCATCATTTTGAAAAGAGAATTTCCTAGAAAATATGAAATTACTTTTAACATCAATATCGAAATATAATTACGTAATTGAGTTGTTGATCGACTAGCGCGAATTGAAAAAAAATGCATTTATTAAGTTTTCATAATTTATGTAAGATGCTTGTATATTTAACTTTAATTTTAATCTTCAAGACATTTCATTTATTTTAAGAAACGATGAAATAATTATGCAAGGTTTTATTATTAAAATCTATTACAAAGCGTACTTTAATCAATTAGTGCATCACAATGAAAACAAACGAATGGATATACCCTAGTAAAAATAAAGCTATCCTTGAACCCGCTGGTAAATTAATCACAAGTAAGTTGGAGGAGTTAGAAAAAATAATAAATAGCGAAATTACCATGCTTAGAAATTCGTTCTAGACAACACAAGAATTCTTAGAAACTCAACTGTTTTTTCTCGTTAGTCTTGTATGATTTCAATATTGAAAATGAAATTTTAAAAACAAAATATACTTATATATATACAAAATCGTTGGTCTAGTGATTAGCGTAAGCGACTGCAGATCAAGAGGTCTCAGATTCGATTCCCGGGTCGGACTGCTATTGGGTTATTCTTACAAGAAATTCTTAATAGCAGCCCGGAGTATGGAAGATGGCGGTGTTTCCCGCCCGTGCCTCGAAGAGCACGTTAAGCCGTCGGTCTCTGTTCTCATGACCATCTATGGCACTCATTATTGGGAAATCAGTGCCGTCAAATATACGGTGTTCCCCTCAACTAGTTCAACCTTCGAATTCAGTACACTCTCAGGGTTGCGGAGGTTCGATGTCAGTCACTCCGTGTATAAACTGATACTCAAGTAAAACCGGTTGAACTAGTAGCCGACCCCAAATCTTGGGAATGATAAAGGGTAGGAAGTTGATACGTAAAAAAATTTTAATTTAAGAATATTATAAAAGCATTCTAATTATTTACAGTATATCGCGTTGAGTAAGAGCGCTTTTTTATTTGAACTTGATGCATCCGATTAAGCTTACGTTTTTCTTTTGGATTACGAAACCTTAAAAATAATAATATACTTGAACACAGAAGAAAATAATCAAAGAATAATTAATATTATTTTATAATGCCGTGCCTTTGGGCGGCTTAAAAACATCCAACGACAAGATAACATAGCCAAAGCGTTGTCTTGCCAGTTCCCAACCCGCACTTGGTCAGCGTGGGGACGTATGGCTTTAACTCTATCTTGAAAGGAGACCCGAACCCAGCAGTGTCCCACTGCTGGGTTCGGGTTATGGGTTGTTAATGATAATGCCATAATTCATATTCAAATCATATATTCAACTAGACCACTAAGTGACACTTATGAACGTTTAATTCAAGCTACAGTTAAAAATCATATTAAACAGATGTCACAGCATGTGCTGTATTGTCAATGTAAATTAGGTAAAAAAACACTAAAATCTACTGCCTGCCTGTGTCAATCCAAACTTCCAGTTTCCAAATGCGTAGAGCCTAGAGCCAAAATGAGAAGAATAATGGCAAAGAAACTCATGGCCACTCTTTTTTAAAGATCAGATATTCAAGTACAATAGTGTTAGCATTAAAAGAAAGGTGAACAATATGCAAGCTGTTGTCACCTGATATGCATATATTCAACCTGTCCCTCTTTCTTCTATATTTGAGCTCACCTCCTGCTGAGGAAGCGCATCATAAAGTAATATAAAATCCTTTATAAAGGCAGTTTATGTTTATTGAACCTCATTGCCTACTTTGTAAATTTTATATTATGTGTAGCTGTGTGAAGGTGTTTGGATTACAAAATATTACTATGTTATATTATTATGTCGATAGGTAACAAGTTGTGTAGAATTTATTTATAATCTATGCTATGTGGCCATTAATGTTAAAGAGTCAAACTGCAATGACTATTGTAAATGTGATGTAAAATGTCATCTATCGAACATTTTATGGTGGAAGAATTTAATGTGATTACCTAGTTTTGCCGTGAGTGTTTAAACACAAAATTATGTTCCTTGAGGGAAGCAACCGGTTTACTTAACTGTGACATATTCTACAATAATAAAAAACTTTTGATGCATGTAAGGATAGAAGCATCTACTGCTTTGCCAGAAAGGGGAAAGGTGTAGGTTAATGTATGTAGTATATGTGGATATATGTATAGATCACACTAAGTTAATATACGTTGTGCGGCTGACTTTATAAGTTCTTTCTTTATATGACGCGTTCATGAGCAGTGATTGGCAGTTTGGGACAGGTCACCTGTCTGCCCAGTTGCCCTCTATATCATAAAGAAAACTTTTAGATATCGCCATTATTTTTTACATTACGATTAAGTATTTTTTTGTTTTTTGTTGAGATAACACAATTTCAGCATTTTTTGTACAAAACCAAACCTATTTCTAAAAGTAAATCGTACGTCATATAAAAATACTATCGAGAATATGACAGAAGTGAAACTAAATAAGATATTTTGATAAAAAGTTACGTTAGTGCGAAAAATATCTTAAAAGAGATTGACTTTCTCATGCCAGCAGCTAAATATACTTTTTCAAAATAGAATCAAGACCATTTTAAAAAAACTGCTTTTAATTTACTTTTTTTATAGGAATAAAGTCGTCTAAAGAAAGCGATTATCTTGTTATTACAGTAAAGTCAGCCTTTTGAAGAATTTTCATATTTCTTACTAAAGTATTTAAATAATCTGAGCGTAAACAAAAAATATTTAGATTTTTTTAATGACAAGAACCCTCACCTAATTTTAGGCATTCATCTTTATACAAAAACAGTCTATATATATTTTCTCTTCTATCAGTTGAAGGTTCTCAGTTCGCTTAAATATTTTAGTACGTAGACATTTTATATTTTTATAATTTTTTTAAATGCTTTAATTTATGTTTTTATAGTGAACTAGCTGAGCCCCGCGGTGTCACTCACGGTTGTAGTTGTACTTTTTCAACATCGACCGCGACTAACGCCACGGTTAGTTAAAAAAAGTAGCCTTATATCATCAACTGTCTGCCAGTAAAAGTCTCGTCAGTCTTTATGTAGCCGTTCAAGAGACTAACCGGAATAAACAGAGAGACGGACAGACAGACACACAAAACATATCAATTTTCTTTTAATTCATGTCTCGTATTTGCCTTCATATGCATTCAATGAAAAGACGTACCTAAATTTGAAATTACAAACAGATACTTCAATTTTATTTACTTGTAAATAGATTATACTTGATAACACTTAAAGTTAAGGTTAAATAAGGACCTTTGTGGGACCTTATTACTCTAACAGTCAATAAGCTTTATAATGAACCCCCTCGAAAGTCTTAATATAATGATATTTCATAAGTTTTCTTTATTCAATATTAAATTTGTAAGGCAAATAAATGGAGATCATTTATGTGAAGAGCATCGATGTATTTTCATATGACAATCACCTTACTGGCGTCAATAGTAAGGCGCATGAAATATGTATGCGAAGTAATGTGTTATAATGTGTATATTTCAGTGAATATCTACTAAAATACTTTATTATAACAAAATCCGTGTGTGTAAGTATAAAACCTTTTTAAAAGTTCCACATTTATTTGAAAAGGTATTTCATGTATAACTCAATAAGTAGATACCCATCCGTTTTAATTTTGCGTTAAAGTGATACGTTTTTACGACCCAGGCCGTATTTGATAACGCGTAGGGACGTGTGAGCCAAATAGGTATAAATATATATACTAAAGTAAATGGCCATGAAAGAGACTAGTTTTTGGAACCGTCGTTTTGTAATACTTAGCACACAATGAAACTACAAGGTTTGTTTTAAATAGAAGTTTGCTTTAGGGATTTCTGATATAGATGTAATTTTCATGGAATATAGTTTATTTTATTGTGACAGTATATGTACAGTAATTATTACAAGCTAAACACATTTTACATTGTTTGTGCTGTTACACACAAAAAAATAGTTGAAATTTTATTAGTTTCAAAGTATCTATGAAAAAAGAGTAGATATGTCAAAATATATATCTTCCATCAAGCCAAGTGAGCTACAGAGAAACTACAGTACGTTCTAACTCATATAAGAGTACATTGTCGACAAAGTTTTCTCATTCATCGCTCCCAAAAGTAACTTCAAACACATCGCGTCTTTGGCAAACACACACACTTTGATACAATTATAGAAATCAAAAGAAAACAAGAAACAGGAAAACAAAAAGGAAGCCGATCTTTTTGGAAAAATAAATCATTCTAATTTTATCTACAAAGCAGGCTTAGCTTATTGTCTGAGATGTCGGAATACGACGTTGAAGGGCTCAACCGGAAAATAGGAGCAACAAACTGCCTTTTAATAGGAGAATAAATTATTTCATTTTGTTTTTATAAAGGCAAAAGAGTAGACAGGCCACCGGATGGTAAATAGCTACGGCTGTTCATATGTACCCAACATACCCAAGAGTCACAAGTTACTATTTTTAGTCCCACATCCAGAATTACGAGGAGGGGAGGATTAGACCCCCAACAACTTTTCCCTCTCGATTAAAAGCAACGACAGAACTGCTTAAAACTGCTGTAGTCGTAGTATCTATATGGTCGAATTTATATACTAAAATTATAAAGAGGTAAAATTTGTGAGGTTGTAGGGGGTAATCTCTAAATTTCCTAAGCCGATTTTAATAATTGTTACACCAGTACCAATACATTAACCAGGAAAATGATACCACGATATCCGACATATACGCTGGCAAAACTGCGGGCAAAAGCTAGTGTTCTATGAGAGCCACAGCATGGGTCTCCCACGTTAACGATAAAATTGAAACGTAAAAGGTGTGTGAAGCTAACATACAGTTCAGTTGATTGAAAACGAAACGCACAAAATAAAATTACCATAAAACGTATAAGCGAATGTCTCATAAATCTTATCGTGATCGTCGTTGATATGACGCGAAAGAGTATGAAGCTTAATTGAAGTTGTTTTTTTTTTAATTTCCCTAGGGCCGAGTGTGGTTTACTCTGAAATACGAGGCGGGGACCGAAAGGCTACAGGTGCATATTATAAAAGCGAAACATCTGCCTTCCCGCACCCCCGCGCTGGCCAATGCGTGCGACCCGTTCATCAAGTAAGTGATTGTGGTTCACTAATGTAATTAATGTTTACGCCCTACTAGTGAGTTTTTAAGCGCACTACAAAGAGAACATAATAGACACAAAACACAGACTGATATTTATAGAGTAGATTTTTGTGTTATTGAGTTCTCGAGGATTTTCTTGTTTGAATTCGAGGTACGGTATAATACTGTAAATATTATCCCATTCCTTCTATTTTCTCTGCTTTAAAACCAATTTATTCCTTGATAAACTCCTTTCCAAAAAAGTCCGAGTGACGGTAGCAGACTTAACCCTTATTAGCCCCGTTAGAACATTCTTCGCAATCTCTACACATAAATGTCACGCAAATCTGAGTGGCATTTTCGTTTCATTACTATTTAAGACGCCAATTTTGGTAGAACATTAGAATGGGTTGTGAACGAATCTATTATTATGATTAATTTACAATACAAAGTCTCGATTTAACCTACATTGTAATTTGAGTTAAACTAAAACTTGATATTTTAAAGTTCGGTTTCAATTCTAGGAAATTCTTAACGTATTCAAAGTAATATTAACTACTTATTAAATGTATGTCCTTTAGTAAGTACGTGTATCTTTAGGATTTATTATTGCTTTTAAGTATGGGTTTCATTGTGATTATTAGATCCGATTCATTGTCGATTCAAGAACGATTACTGCGAATAATAGCTTCCAATTTTGTTCCATTTCTAAAGCTACAGCTATTAAGCTAGTTGTAACTCTTCATTACATATGTTTTACTAGAATATTAATAGGAATATATTCGATACTGGATATTACTGACTAAAATAAACCTATGATTGTATTGTGTAGTTTCAGGGCAAGTTTCAGAAAATTGTCTGCTATATAACACATAAAAAATATTGTTAAATAGATGTACATCCAACATATATTTATCTGTCTAAAACTTGTGAAACCGAAATCTGTAGTTATTTAACTACAATTGGACATTACTGTGACATAGTAACATACTAATCCTTGTTTTACACTACTGCCTCTTATTGCTTTATTATTAAAAGCTAAAGGAAAAAAACCGCTAAATTTAATGTTTTTTATATTTTATATCTTCACATTGACATTAAACAAACAATAATTTAACAAATCAGGGAGAGTAGAGTCACTTCGGCTAGCCAGTTATTTAAAGAAAAAAATAATAATAATAAAAAAATACCTTACCCCATACCATTCCATACAAAATTGAAGCTAGTCTATCCTTCTAACATTTAATAAAAATATATATTTGATATAACAGTCACCAGTACATACCCACTTGTACATTGTACCCTGGGGTAGACAGTACTTACTTACTTGTGTCTCGTGTCTACTTGTACCTATGGGTAAAAAGTACAAGTAGGTGCATAAACTAACTATGATTTATTCAACAGCCACACCTCAAATTTCTAGTTCAGTTCAAAGCCTAAAAATTTAAATTTAGATTGTGTATCGAAATGTAACTGGGTCGACTTCAGTGAACCATTACATTTCAATACGAAGTGAAATCGCTTCGTGATTTTTTCATTTATAAATGAAAACATTGATCGTTTTATGTACCAAAATTGCTTTACATCGTAGTTGACTACCATATTTCAAAGCTTTATCATGCTTTTTTGAAACACTGTTTTTGCATAATTTTGCCGACCAAGAAAAAATTTTAATACAAAAAACTAACATTGATAGTTAACTGCAAAGTTACCAGATATTTGAAAGAATCTATATTTTTAATATTCTTGATTTATTTATTTATTTCGACTATTTATTAACCCATACGTACATTATATAGCACTGGAACTTCAAGTGACAAGTAATTTATACTACTACCTACTCGTAACTTCTAAAGATATCTATGTCAATCCTATACAAACCAGTGTCAAAAAGTAATTAAAACAATATAAGTAATCGATATTGCCCTTGTTTGAATTTGGAACATTGATATTAAATTAATAATATTTGAACTCTTTAGGATCCAATTGATGCCGGATGAAAGGAGGGTGCTTCAAACCAAACAAAAGAAGAAGACGTGCAACCCGTTTATCGATGAAACGTTTGTTTACCAAGTAAGTTAAATTATCTTGTTTAGTTTATTGTATATAAATAATATTTGTATTTAAAAAAAAACGACTTTTAGAGTTTTAGACTTTTTTCTTTTGCCCTCTGAGATCTTACTTTCCCCCAAATTTATCATTTACATAACGACTTTGATTTTTGATACAAGTCAAAAGTTCAGTCATCTTACGGCCTAAGATGACTGAACTACAAGTCGTAACTAATTAGATGAACATCTCGGAAAATCGACATACCCAGTATATTACCACATAAAAACTTGTATTTTGTCATCCTAAAACTGTTCTCCAAATTCACATATGTATGTCGTATTATACGTATGTCGATTTTCCGAGATCAATCCCCTGTAATAACTGGACTATGAAGGAACCAAAGATAAGCATTTAATGTTCAATCAAAGACACCTCCACCGTCTGCTGTGTGTGTAACTGTAGAAATATTCTCGTAAAATATATTTATTAAGTTACACATTTAAATGAATAATGATTTTATTTCCTTCTGCAGTACGAAACCTTAAAATTACGTAGTATTAATAAAGTTAATTTAGTTTGTAATTAAACTAAAGACCTACAGAGTGGTGTACCGAACGACAACTCCGTTCATAGCGTCAGCCAGCCGTAGCGTATTTTTCAGATGCAAAACAGTCTGTTTTTGTTTGTAGGGGAAAATATCAAACTACAAACATATAAAACATTCACGATTTAATACTCACATAGAGTCATTCTGTGACATAACAATGTAATGCGTAAGCACATCTTATAGCTTATACTTCAACAGAGGGGAACGCCTACTTGGCTTCTCCCTACCGTGTTGCTCTATAGTAAATAGGTATTCATAAAAGCTAAAATAATCCATTCCTACGAAAACTTTTATTACTTTCAATGCACTCGTATTTGCTGTAGAGAAATTTAATTCATATTGTTGAACCAGAACTGTATAACAATCTTTATACACAGAATGCTTTATTTGCCATTCTCTTCAAATACTGGTTCATAATTTTAAGAACAAAAAGATAGTACTTGTTTTATTCATGTTACTTTTTATTTCATTTCTCTATTCAAATAATTTACAAACTAAGATTAGAAATGCTTTAGCCCTTAATATCGTAATAGCTTTTAGCTAGGATCCGCCCGCGTGTATGTCATTTGTCACGGTAAAAAGTAGTCTTTGTGTTATTTTGATGTATGGGCTATGTATATTACTATAAAGTTTCAAATAAATTAGTTCAGTAGTTTTTGTCTGAAAGCGTAACAAACATCCATACATTCCTCTTTACAAACTTTCTCATCAAAATATTAGTACTATTTATTTTCAATATTTTATCTAACAACTAACGACCCACGCAACCTCGTTTGCGCCTTATATTGCCCGTAGCGTGAAAATTTCCCCCGTTTTTGTGACATTCTTCATTGTTGCTCCGCTCCTATTAGTAGTAGCGTGATGATATATACCCTATAGCCTTTCTCGATAAATGGACTATCCAACACCGAAAGAATTTTTCAAATTGGACCAGCGGTTCCTTAGATTAGCGTGTTCAAACAAACAAACAAACAAACTCTTCAGCTTTATATATTAGTATAGATAATGTAAATAAACAAGGGTCAGTTTCTTTAGGCTCTAAGTAACTTATGGCAATGTTTGCTCCTCGTATTTTAATTAATGATTAGTCTTAATACAAATGTCGACGCTGAAGATGAAGTTATGTGTATTAGCATTTGAGATTAACCACTGCTGAGTCAATGTGTCATTGTGAGATGTGTTTGTAAATGAAAATTATAGCCAGTGATCAACCATACTTTGATTTTAACTTATAGTATTTTATCTTCTCTTATATCTTATCTCATTTAAAACTTAAAATTTTTCAGAAGATTTATTAGTCATTCATCATTCTATAGATTATTTTCTCTTATCAGTAAAAAGTTATAAAAGCAGAGATATAAAATACTCTACAGCTATGAGCTGTTTATTACCATTTTATTACCATTGGAATGGGTTTAGTTTTGATTTGAATAGTTTTTGTCACGTGTCTATTGGAAACAGACATTAATATCCTTTAAGTCACGTTGTGGGCAGATGTAGTCAATGAAGAAAACATAAATAAATTCAGTAAAGCGATAAATGGTGACAACAGCTTGATAGATGAACCACTACTCAATAAAAGTTTTAAGCTATTGCATAGCTTCTATCACGGGCCTTGAGCGTGAAGACCGAATCCAGTAATTTCGTAACGAAAATAACCTAATACCCCCACTCCGACCGGCACAGCGGTGATACTTCTCAATTTGAAAAATAGTTTAGTATTTTTCATTCACAATATTAAACATACTGCATAAATAAAAAATAAATAAATAATTAAAACTGCACAAGCTGATAAAAAATGCAATGCAATAGCTTTACCGCGGCAGTCCCCGAGTGCCACACGTCTTTTTTTTACTTGGGGAGAACTTCCCTTACACTGCCACACCGGTAATGTGCAAGCTACCGTTGCCATGAACTGGTACTTAAACATACATTTCCACTAATCAAAATACGACCCAAACCGTTTTACCAACATTCATCAGAACAAGTATTTCACAAGTCGGCTATTATTATACAACCACTCTTGGGTCCCACTCATCTTTTCTATAGGCATAGTAGAGTCTGCTGTCATGTATGCTATAGAAATAAATAAAATTGGAGTTTCTGTTTGTAACATTAAAATAACCACTTTTTACTAAATGTATATGTATGTATACATACACGGTACATTTACCAAAAATTTTTTTTAACATTTTCTTTGTCTGTCTATCTGTTTTCGATGGCTAATCTCTGGAACAGCTGAACCGATTTTGATGGGACTTTCACTGATAGGTAGCTGATGATATAAGGAGTAACTTAAGCAATTTTTGTAGACTAGCTTCTTCCCGCGGGGTTCTTCTAGTCTAAAATAATAGTTTGAATAAAAGAGAAGTTGTAAATCTCACATTCTACATTTAATTTAATCGTAACAAAAATAAGTTAAATATTCAATAAATATGACTTTCTAAAAAAAATGATAATTCATGTCTCGTATTGCTATACTAAATATATTACCATTATTTATTTCCAAATAATTGGCCAAAATAAATCTCTTTGTACTTAATTAATAACAGAGTAACACACAAATTAACGTACCAAGACACACATTAATCTAGATTGCGTTACATAACACAAATGTATCTATTAAGTAAAGGATTTACCGCTAAAGCCGATAGTTACAAACTCAATTTTCGGACTATTAAAGTTATGCCATCCCAATAATTCTGATCATGAAATTACATCAGTTTCATTTGTCATATGAATACGTGTGTATTAATATGATAAATGTGAGACTAATATATATATATTATGTTATTTTATGTGATCTCTGAAAATAATTCTTTATTTTAAAGAAGATAACCTATATATATATAAATAAAATGCAGATCGCTGCTTCATAAATGTTCTACCTATAACTAATACATAACTGAATAAATTGTTCTAATGTGAGTTATTCTTTCTTTTTACATTAACGAGACTCTAAAAGACTATATAGATTTTTACGTAAAGAAAATATAGTAAATTAGCACGAAAATTTATAAATTCAGAAAGAGCAAGGAGTACTTTTATCCATTCATTCAAAATGTACTAATTTAAATTTTAATAGTGACGTGAGTTCAAACACTAATAGTATTTGTGAGTATGTATGTGAGTGTGTGTTTAAGCATTATAATTTTTGGACGCTCTGGAGTGAAATTTGAATCTATTTCGGGAGACAAAGAGAATTTGCTAAACTAAGTATAACACTTTGTTTTCTCACAAAGACTGAAAGCATTGGTATGACCTCGTCTAATAGAGAAACAAGACTGTCTACTTTACTAAATGGTAGTTACCAACTGTTCACTTTACCTAAAGTGAGAGTAAGAATCGTTCTCTAAACATTTCTAACATTAAAACTTTTCAACAGATCCCACCTGGAAAACTCGAAAGTCTAACCCTTAAATTATCAATAGTGGATACTGGCAGAGTTGGAAAAGGCAAACAGCTAATTGGACATATCATTCTACCACTGAGTGAGCTGGAAGGAGTCGCGCCAGATGAAGAGCCGCAGTTGTACAAGCTTGATATAGAAAAGGTATTAGCTTAGATATACTAGTATTTAAGACTTACATAACTAAGCGTTGATTAAACCTAATTATTTCGATATTGCAATATGTAAGTACTGATATTCAGACATCAGTACTCACATATTACAATATCGAAATAATTAGGTTTATTTGGATTATTTCTAATGCTAATCGTCAGATATTAGCATTAGAAATTATCTGTCTATACGCATAGGTTGAAGTCTATTTGACGCGTTTTCGTAAAAATATGTAATTACAGAATTCTTTGTTAAATCTTCTGTGTATTAGGTCTAGACAGAATGCTATTTTTACTACAATTACTACTAAATTGTATACCGGAATAGTCTTCGTGTCAAGGTCTGGCAATCGAAATTTTTTCGTAACTTATTTAGTTCCAATAAGTAAAAAACGTATATTTTATTACAACAGCAAAGCTTATACCATATATTTACTATATTCATATTTTTGCTAACTCGCAAGTAAATGAGGCAATCGCAAAACCCACCCGTTTTCTCACTGAATTTGTTCTGACATTTTCAATTTCAATTTTTCTTGTAATATTTTTAATCAAATAGAACAAAAAGCCTTCCTAGTCACTTGTTGAATATAGCTACTTAATTTGGTCACCCCCTACTACGCAATAAGCTTATTCCATAACGCTATTCAAAAGATTTATGTAGCCTGCTGTGCACACTAAACAGCGGGATACAGAAACCTCTTGCGTCAAGATGTTTATTTTTTCAGCAAGGAACGAAACTAGCTACAAACAACTTTGTTATAGACTTAACCCCCTATCTAGAAATTCTCCAAAGATTTTTTTTTCTTTACAAAAAAGGTTCTACGAGCGTCGTGCATTCGTAGTTTATTAGATTTGCTTGTACTGGACAAACAAATGTTTGTTCTAGAAATAAGACTTTTTTTAAATTCATTTGAACTTGAAAATTTCTTTGTCTCTTATAATTTTTGGGTAATCTCTTCCATGCTTATGTAAACGGTCACTTTCAAATGTAAATTGCCGTTGAAATGAAGAGCCAAATACGTAGATTTTACGGAAAAAAAACGGTTACTTGTAATATAGTTTTTTTAAATATGTTTTAATTAGTCTCACTTGTTCCTTCGTTTGTAATCGTGTTATTTTAGTTTTTGGAACTATATTTATTCTAATTTTATTTACTTCATAATAAGTTTAACTTTTTAATCCACCCGTGGACCATAATCACGTACGAAAAACAGTTTAATTAGAAACTCATCTGTTTAGAAGTCACTCGTAATTAAATTATATACTCATACTACTCGTAAGGAGCGAGATAAATTTTAATAGAATTAGACGTCTAGACATACTTTAATAATGTACAAAGTTCTAATTCGGCTTTTTGGCAACTGGGTTTAACATTTAAAAGGCGTAGCGTCAAAAGCAGATACTAAATCATACGTGCCGGAAAGGACGTAGAGTATTGCCACTTCAAACTTTCAAGAAATGCTATTTCACCGACATAAATCAGGCGTTTTATTAAATGACAAAGTACGTTATAGCACTTTTGCTCGATCTAATAGAAAGTAGTTATATAAATATATAAACAAATACATATCATATACCAAATATTCATTTGTTTCCAAGGTTTTTAAAGAAGAATAAAGGCATATTGTAGTTTAGTTACAAGTAGGGACATTTATTTTTAAACGGTTTATTTCCATTAAAAGGTGCATATTTTAAGAGAATGTCTAAGATTGTCGCAATTTAGATTATTAAACTAAATAAAATAAAGTATTAATAATTTACCTTTGGTTTGAATTATAACCTTAGTTTGTTTACAGGATCTGCAAGAGCCAACATCTGATCTGGGAGAGATACTCGTCTCTTTATTGTACAATGAAAACCTTCACAGACTTACAGTCACGGTCATAGAAGCCCGAGGTCTAAAGGTACTGTTTCGCACTGAAATTTCACTTCCCGCTTTTAAATTGAAAAAGTAAAAGTAGTACAAAAGTCTTGGAATTGTCGATATGTTCAACTCACTGTTGTTCAATGAAAAGATAGTGAACCCGCGATGGAAACTTAAATTCGAATTGAATACACGTTTTGAAGTGTCCGACACTTTTATACTACTTTTAGAAACTTTTGTTTATAGTAATGATAGAAATATAGTGTAAGGTACTGTATATGAGTACTTTTGTTTTAATATAAATCTGACAAATATTATACTGGAATCCATTGGAATACAGTTTGTTTTTCAATTATCATCATCAATAGGTACATATAATAAAATCGTAACTGGTCACTGTCTGTACATGGAAGATTTGTAAAAAAACTGTTATAGCGGGGCTTTTTGAACGCAATAGAATCCAAAACAATTTTTTTTGAGTTTTTGTTTGTTTGTCAGTGCGTTTGTGCACGCTAATCTCCGAAACGCCTAATCCGAATTAGATGTAGTTTTCACTAGTGTATTGTGGTAAGCTTCACTTAACATTTAGTGTTTGTTTCGTATCAATCAGTTAATAAATGAAAAAGTTATGCTAATGTAAAGAATCACATGTCTGGACGTTTGTAGATTGTTCACTCTCACGCGGGAATATAAAGCGCGCCGAGAGCCGCGCCACTTTGCATTCGATAACACTGACTGTTTTATATTTCATTTGTTTATAAATAAAAATTCATCTCCGAAATATATATACGGGCATAACTTCCGATCGGCTGCACTAAATTGGATAATTCTTTTTTAAATGTGTTCGTTATGGCGGGGACAAGTTTATATAGAAGAAAATGAAAAGAGACCTTAAAAGTTTTTTTTCACTACCTGTACGAACTTGCATAATTACTAAAATAAGTTTTTCAGAAATTTGAAAATATTATGACAGAAAAATATGGCAGTACGAAGTTTGCCGGGTCAGCTAGTTTTTTATAAATGTACTGATGTAATTAAAAATTCAGCAATATTTTAGTTTGCATAATTGTGATTTGACATAGTAATTTTATGTCATATTTATAACTATATTTATATTCACTAAAACTGATGTGATAAAATCTGTTAAGTAGAATTAATGATGAGAATGATGGATGCCCTTTATACTTCTTTACATTGAAAATTACGGTATTCTCATTTTGGCTATCCATATTTACATACTTATGTTTAAATACTAATAAAGATATTTTCCCTGCAGAATTAATACGGAAACAGCATTACTAAAACGTTAAGATTTTCGTTTCTTTCGATACGAATCTTGTAAAAACGGATAGGTTGACCCTTTTCTGGCCGCAACCACACAATGTTTGGTTTCCCAATACAAACACATTATCAATCTACACAAAAAAGTGTAGCCAAACACACGAAACATGTTAGACATTTACACAACAGCTATAGGCGAATTTTTCGAACTAGGGAGTGGCTCCTATACAAACTTCGTAACAAATACTCTGCTTGAATAACATTTATGCAACCTAAGTATATTGAGAACTTTACTAGTTATTGCAAATAATAAACCATTTATTTTGACTCCCTACTTCTGGAAAGAAACATATATAGGGGTAATTCATAATCCAAAGTATATCTGTTACAATCGAATTCTCTTCTGCTTATGGAAACTCCACGGGGTAACACTGATTGAATTATTTTTATTGGTATAAAGGAACGCTTGTTTCGGGTCTGACGATATTTTTTCGCTTTAATATTGTTGTATATTTAATATAATAATGTTGAGTCTTTTTTCTCATAGTACTTATAAATGATTGAATGTCTTTAGATGATGAGATACCCATGATTCACTTTTATTTTCTTATCAATTTTATAAGAAATATTATTAAAAATATAAACATTTAAATTACACTCCTTTAACAGGTATATTTTTTACAGACATAGCACAAACGCCAAAGTTTAATTATTAAGATTTGTAAAAAGAAAAGTACGTTTTCTTTCAGTACTTATCAAAAATGTATATAGCACGACGCTTGGGAATCCAAATGAAAAATTATGAGAATGCATTTAATTAGAATGAAGTTACTTTAAATAATAGTAGGCGTTTTTCACTATTAAATGCTTTGGCAAATCAGCTGGGATTACCATATAATATTAAGATTGCTTATATTACAACTGTTATAGCCTAGTTATAACAGACGTTTAATTTAGATTTGTACCCCAAAATTTCGACAACTTAAACTAATTTACAAACTTTTAGACTGCAAAAATTATTTCTTTAAGAACTTCGCAGACATTATTAGTTTTGCTTATTTCAAATGAAAAGTAAATACCTAACTTTATGTTCAAAATGGTGGTCGTACTTACAAAACACTTTCTTCTGATTATAAATTTTACTATCTACTTTATCTTTTGATGAGAAGGGTGTGTGCATATCACATGTACTTCTCTTTACGACCTCTGCATTCGTTCTTCTCCTGGTTATTTCAGTTATAAAATGTGCTAAATAAAAAAATATATAAAATGGAACATAGAACCTCCTCCTTTTTGGAAGTCGGTTAAAAAAATACAAATAGATCTATCATATTTTACTCCGTGTTCAAATTTGTTGAATACCAGATTTACGAAACAATGATGTTACTATCACATTATCGAGTAAGAACAAAAGCAGTCAATCAACATATGATTAAAGTTTATTTTTATAAGAAAGAATATAGATGAATAAAATAAAATATTGAATTAGTATTTAATATTCAAAACAGTTTAGTAAAACTCGATGTAAATCCTCAGACCTACTATCTACTAGAATTTATAAAGTCGAATCGTGTTATTTCTTGTTGCTACTAAAAATCTATTACTGTTTATTGATTTTGTTTTAAATACTTTGCCAATCATCTTATTTAGAGTCAATCACCTAAACCGTTTTTCTCAGCTGGATCCTTCATCAAGCAAGAGAGAAATGGTAGTTCGTGTGACGCAAGAGCGAGCATGCCGCGGAGTTCGAGCTCGTCGAACAGCTGCTGTTGATGTAGGAGATGATGGTTCTGCTTTCGTCTCTGAATGCTTCCACTTCAGGCTGAGGGCTGATGAACTCCATACCACGAGTGTTACTATACAAGCGTTGCAACCACATTCAGTATACGCTAAAGGTAAGAATTATGAAAGCAAATGTTTGCAGAGTAAAAATACGTGAAACTTATATTTGTCAGACTTCTAATTCTTTTATCTATACATCTATACCAATAAATAAAATTGGAGTGTCTGTTTGTAATATGAAAATAACAGCTTTTTAATCAATGCATAAGTATGTATACACGATACATATACCAAAAATGCAGCTAATAAATTTTTTGTCTGTCTGTCTGTTTGTTCCGGGTAATCTTTGGAACGGCTGGACGGATTTTGACGGGACTTTCACTGGTAGGTAGCTGATGATCCAGGGAGTAACTTAGGCTACTTTTTTTAAGACTAACTTTGTCCCGCGGCGTTACTCGCGGTACAACAATAACCGCGGGTAACACCGCGGGGTACAGCTAGTTTCAAATAAGAGTCTTTTCAACCACAAAACAGAATGACGCAAAAAAAATTTGAACCCAATTTGAACAATACTTGAATCAATTTTAATATTTTGTTATAAGATAAACAAAATATATTAAAGCATCTGAAGAAACATAGTTAATACGGGCAATAGTCACAAATTATTCGGAACAATTCATAAAGTTCATAAAGGGCATGAGCGCATAAAGCTAAGAGACAAAGGGTTCCGCCCTTTCTAAACGGCTGAAGCGATAAGACTATCCAAACACAATGACATATGTTGTCTTTTATTTCAGATCGACTACTTGGCAAGTTCGTATTAGGATCATACATGTTTGCCAGAGGACGTGCTTTACAACACTGGAACTCGGCCCTTGCCGCGCCCATGGAACAAGTCAAACAATGGCACCCGCTTACCAATTAAACCCGACAACCCGGCCAACATACAATGAACTCGTGATGACTACCGACCTGACCTTCTTGTGCATCTACTTAATTCTGGCGTATTATACCTTTTAGAGATGTACTGAGTACGATTTGTCTTGACAACGGTGTCTTTGTAATCTCATTTTATTCCCACATTGTACGGCTTCGTGCTTTGTGAATAATAATAAGTAAAATTATGATATTATGAAAAAGATCTATTTGAATTAAATATCGTAAAGTTTCATATATCTAAAAATGAATTTATTAATATTTTTGTAATTCCAATTTACACTACATTCCATATCGCATAGGAATTACATATATTTGATTACGCCAATTCAAGTAGAAAATTATTTTGCAACACCATGATAAATAAAGTTATGGAATGGCATATTTTTATCAATATCATTAATTATCTTGTTAAGTAATCTGTACTTCAATTCTCAAATACTTTCATTATAGATATAGATATTTATCTAAACAACAATTTATTGCTCATAAGTAATAATGTATTGAAGTAATTGTATAACATATTCAGACTATTTAAAGATAAGCTACACCTTATATTATAATAATATAGTTATTGATAAATGTTTAATAATAAAAAATATTGCCAATATACACGTATTGTAGTAGAAAATAATTTCGACAATGTGCAAGATCAATGAAATAAAATGATGTAACGCCAAATTGGCGAAAAATATGTTTTTTATTTATATCAAGAAACTCTTCTAAATTTAACTCTTGCATATATAAAAAAGCAAAAAACCTACTAAGTTACGAACAAAACATCACTAAATGAGTGGGTGAGTATTCGTTACAAAGGAATGCTAATTAAAGAGTCTTTCAGTAGACGCATACTATGTGTGGTCTCAACTCCTTTGTCAAACTAGGTAGTAGTGCCACGCTGATTTCAGCACGAATCGGGGCGCTACTACCCTCGCACAGAAGATCAGCGTAAAATGACAGCGTTCATGCTGTAGTGTTTCGTTGGTGAGTGTGAGACCGGAGGCCCAATGATGCAGAAGAAGCATATAGTGTGGGTCACCATGCTGCATTATTGCATTTTCGTACGAGCAATAAGTATGGTGACCACCACTCTTGGACTCTGCTTATGCTTTCCATCAGGCAGATTGTCTCATTGACAGGCCATACATAGAAAAAAAAAACAAAAAGTTCGTGTCTCTTATACTCCTATACGAACTTACTTCCAGTCTTATATACAAAATCACAGAGTACTGAGAAGCCAGAGACAGTAAGAAATATGAAATTATCAGAGTAAAAAAAAGATATGGCGTAAAGGCAATAAATCTGTTAGACTAAACGATTAGAAAGTCGTTTATTAGCAAGTTGCATTTCAAAAAAATTGTCGATAAATAATACAACATGATAAAGGGCAGTACGTCTACGTATTTTCATGTAGGCGTAAACAGGAAGTACGTCAAACATTCATAACTACGATATAGTGTATTTCTACAACAACATCATTATGTCAGTGTATAGTGTGTATAATATGTAATGTAATAATTGTTCCACGAAACAACGCAACAACAAATAGTATACAAGCTCGAACTCTCAAAGCCCCTGTGACTAGTATTCTAATATTAGCTATTGGTAATTGCTCTTTTGAGGGTGCGATTCGAACTCACGTTCACCGTTGTAATAATAATAATAATTTATTGACATAAAATACATACGGTTATACATGCAATCATTAATTACCATTGATGACAATTTTCATAGTATTAACCAAATCTTAGGTTGTTGTGGAGTTACTTTGTTGTATTGTCGCATTAAAAGATTTTGGGCAGGACTATTAATTACTAAAAATAATTAATTATGAATCACTAGCTTTTGCCCGCAGATCTACCTACGTGTATGTCAGATATCGCTGTAATAATTTTGTAGGTATATATATACATATCATAAGATACTCACAAACAATGTGGCTTTCTATTGGAGAACTTTCAAAATCGCTTAAGAAATCACCCTCTACAAACTAATAAATTTTATCCCTTAATAATATTAGTAAATAGAAAGTTAGTCTACGACTTGATACTGGACTTTAATAGAATTAGGTATCAAATTTATTTGTAGTAATCAAACTAATATATAAAGACGAAAGTTTGTGAGTGTGTATGTTAGTTACTTCTTCACGCAAAAACTACTGAACGGAATTAGATGAAACTTTACAGTTATATAGCTTATACATCAGAATGACACATAGACTAGAGTAGACTATTTCCCGCGATAACCGACATACATGCGGGCGGAGCCGCTGGCAATAGCTAGTATAATATAGAAGTAAAAAGTCAAGTCGTTACTATTTCGGGCGATAAATAAGAAACTATTGGTACGCTAACGTATATAAAGGTTAACACTCCATTATAGTGTAAAGGTACCTGCTACCTATGTCATTCGGTCACTAGTCAGCTGCTACAATCGATTTTAGGTAGTCGCATTTTGGTGACGTATTTTGAACGTGAAATAAAATATTGACCAATGTTAAACAGAAAACATTTACACGAATTAATATCAAAATACAATTCACCTATTAAAGTCACAGTACCGCAAAGTAAAAGAATCTTCAATGAGTGTGTTAAATACCTAAAAATGCAGATAAATACTTATAAACTTATAATACACTAACGTTTGAAAACTAAAAAAAACACGTGAACAAAGAATGAATAAGTTACTATGCACAACTACAATGTATAGTTTTTGCTATGATGTGTATGTATGTATATTCATCAATCTTTATTAAAGACAAAAAATTTAAAGTCCCAAATTTTACCGACTATCTCTTATGTTTTCATAATTTACGACATAATTTTATCGATCACAGACATAATATTACGTAGATGGACACACTTAAAAACGCAAGTTTGAGCGCAATAACACAAAAGTAGATACATTAACTATGTTACACATTCTATTTAGGAATAACATTGTATTGTCATAGGTAACCGAATAGTCTTGAAATAAATCGTAGTAAACAAGAACTGAAAATAATGATAGTTAACTTTACATTATTCTCTACTTAAAATATAGATACAAATCTCTGTATCAATATGTGAGATAAAGTGTTTAAATCTTCGTTTTCCTATCTATGGTTAGTTGTGATGCCTAAATGTTTAAAACTGTTTGTACAAAAACAATTGCCTGAAATGATTTCAATGTAATTACTGGTGACTGGGTATATCTTCTTGAGCCCTCTAAAAAAAAAACTATTTTATTATCATCCGGATTTAGGGGAATCCGGCAATTTCTTTTCTGGTAATATATATTTTACTCGTTTAAAGATAGCGATTAACCATTCTTACATGACAAGATGGATTTAGATTTGGTTAATTACCATAAATATTCTGCTTCTTTCATTCAAATTGATAAATGTGTAAAATCATTAACTAAACTTTTACATCACTGTTTAACTCTATTACCTTTTCTTAGATAATAGCAATAGCAGAGTGTACTATTATCTTTAGCAATATTTCTATACTGGACATCACTAAAATAACTATGTTTACTTTGACTTCAGTTTAACACGACTCAAACATAGCATTAAATACACACGCCCACACACACACATCCACGTGCCCGCGCATAACCCGTTGAAATTAAGTTAATAAAGTAAATACAAACTTTGATTGGCTCTACTCCCATAAGAGTGCGAGAGTGCGTGCAATACTCTCCCCAAATGAAGTCCACACCTCATCTCTTTTGTTTTTCCAAACTATATTTGATCAATATCAACCTTATTCTTAAACGATATAGACGTTGACCTCAGTGCGTGTGTACCTTCACCTCTGTGGAGAGGATATCACTTTATTACGAGTACTGTCTAGACCTAATAACTATAATGTTCTGAAAATATAAATACGCTTTTCTGAAATTACTGAGCAACGGCTATGACCGTATTCGTTAAAACAATGTAATGTGTAATCCGCTCCTGAGTAAAAAATATTAAGAAATATGTTTTTTAATCAATTCATAAGCTGATATTTTTATTTTTATAGGAGTATAATGTACTATGAAATGTACTAAAAGATTCACTGTGGTTTTTTTTAAAGTAGATTCAAGTATATAATGTAAAATTTAGATTTTATGAAAATCTGTCACAGGTTTAAAAAATGCATACTGGCTTAGGAAAGTTACAACAGTTTTAAATTCAGTAAAAATAATAATTTTCAATTTAAGAATTAATCAAAATAAAAGAAAGAAGATGTACAAGAAATACACCCCAAAAAAAGAAAAAAAAAAAACAATAAAATATACTGCCTTAAGGAACTTACAAAAAGAAATGAAATCCCACCAAAAACTTTTTCATGTAGAATGTCGCCAAGACAACTGCATATGGCTTACCCTGTGATGCTAGGGCTACACTAACAATAAACGCCGTTAATTATCGCGATGATGGAACGTTTGACGTTGGTGTAGCCACGACTTTTTGCTATAATTTAACAACGGCATTAACATTGCCCTTTCCTGTTTGACGATAACTCGAGTGGCGGTACAACAAAGAGATTATCGCGTTGAAGTGGCCTCACTAGATCCATCATCTTCTCTTTCTTTGTGTACTTTTTTCTTCATTCGGTAATGATAAACTAGTGTCATATAATAAAAAATACACGAAAAACCTTCTACTTCGCGGATTCGACGACGGAGGGCGTGCGCCGCTGAGCCAGTCGGCATGTGACCACGGCCAGTGCAACCTGGACGAAACGTCAGGCAAATCAGAGGTATGTAATATACCTTTTAAAAAGTGATCGCGTTAATTCCCGTTAAAATAATTGTTAAAACACCTCTTTATTTAACCCTGAGAATTTGAACGATCTGGTATATCGGAAACCAAAGTTATGAGGGTTCAGAAAACGACGAAACACTTCGAGAAAAGGTAGGTAGTGCCCTTGCGATTCGCTTGGCTCGTCTTGGCGGGGACACGACCGTGCCTCCAGCTTTGGTTCTTCATGTAACATTTTCGAACAATGAAAAAGCATTTATGTAGTTTTTTTTTTAAATAAATACAACAAAATAATAGTCATAACTTTTATAATAACATTTATTTAAGAAATATAAAAGCTACACCTTTAGACAACTTTGCAAATTAATCGTTAAATTAGACCTTTTATTGCTCACCTATTACTTTCATAAATTGTTAAACTAACATAATTAATCAACCTTCACTATTGTGATTTCGTGTTTTATGATAATAAATAATTATGTTGGTGCGTAAAACAAATGATAAAACTAAAACATAAAAAGTAATTGCTGTTAACATAACGGTTTATAATAAAATTTATTTTCACTTGTTTAAATACACCTGTTTTGCAACATTTTGGTAATTTCTAAATGGGTAGATTATTTGTAAAAAATTGCAAGAAAGAGTTCAACATTCAAAATTTTGTACACATGCTCTTTTAGTAAGACGTGTCTCTGGGAAGCGGTTCCACTAGAAATCAGGATACCCACTGGCTGATCCACTTTTTAGGCTTCCGTAGTTCACGTCTCGGAACCCTTATAGTTTAGTCATGTCCGTCCGTCCGCAGCTTACCTTCCAAACGGTTAGTGCCAAAAAGATGAAACTTTGCATGGATATGTGTAATGTGTATTTACCACGTCCTCAAAGCCCTAAAATAAAATTATAAAAAAAAAAATTTTGGGCTACCTCCCCTATATGTAAAGTGGGATAATTTTTATTCCCGCGTCTGCCCCATAGTGTGGAATATTATAAGAGAGGTCTATTAATAAGTCACAAATTTTAACAGATAAAACGACTTTAAGAACTGAACTAAATTGAAATGGGACCACACAGGAAGCACTAGCTTTCAAATAAAAAAGAATCATCAAAATCGGTTTACCCAGTCGAAAGTTATGAAGCGACAAATATTTTAAAATAAAGTTCTGTGTTGTCGTGGGGCACCAGGTGAACGAAGTTCCTTATCATAAAATATAGTAATACATGCAACTTAAAGATAGGGTATACCACAGATCATATGATCTGAGGGGTATACAGACGGGGTTATACATTTTTTTCTAATTTTTACGTCTTTTTATTTAACGTTACGTATGGTTCTTGCCGGCTAGGATACCCCTCCGCAATGCATCATAAGGAACTTCGTTCCAAAAAAAAAAACAGTCGAATTGATAACCACCTCCTGTTTTGAAGTCGGTTAAAAACACAGAGGTTGCTAAGACGTTGTTTTGATAAAGGTATCCCTTTGTGCGATATTTAGCTTTAAAGGTTTTTTTTAATAGCTCTTTATTTCTAAAAACTAAACGGCTTGAAAAATCTGAATCAGAAATCTTGGGAAACTTCGTACGAAAAAACGAAACAATAAGTAAACATTTTTCAAAGTAATAAATACCAACCCGTCTTCTAAATCCACGTGTCATTATAGGTGACTACAGAACCCTATTGTTTAACGTGTCCTGAGAGGCATTTATACATGTTTGCTTTTATAGTGGTTTTTGCATAGGTAAGGTATTTTTGTTTTAACTTCTATATTTGTATCATAATCTCTAGCAGTGAGTTTGTGTCTAATCCCATCGTTTATGGAAATGATTTGCAAAAGGAGCTACTGCACAGACAAAAATTAGGAGAAAATAACCTTCGAATAAACTATAGTTTTTCGTTTCGATAGTCTTTTCGTTTAGATAGTGTCGCTTTGATCGTGCCGCCGCTGCCCTTGTGGGTTCTTGTCAAAGCGAAGACGACACGAATTTAAAGGAGCCGCGTTTGGCGTATTCCCACAAGCATAAAAAAATATACTACTATACTATATTACTATCCACCGTGGGAGAGCCACGCTTCGGCATGCATGGGCCGGCTCAACCGGAGTGATACCACGGCCTCACAGGAAACCGATGTGAAACAGCGTCTACGCTGTGTTTTACCGAGTAAGTGAAGATACCGGAGGTCCATACCCCAAAGACCGGCAACGCACTTGTGACGCCTCTAGTGTTGCGGGTGTCCATTGGCGGCGTTAATCGCTTACCATCGGGCGATACGTCTGCTCAGTTGCCCCTATTCCATAAAAAAATCTAAACTAATCGACTATATATAAGAGGAATTCTCAAAATAATTACTAATCCAAAAAACTAAAATACTCCATACTCAATAACACCTATGTTTTCTATCTACTAATTTTAATTTTTGCTCCTACCACATCATATTTTTATATTACCCAACGGTTGACTGATACAGAATGTCCCATAAACTTAAGGCCGCCTATGTCCTTAATGCACATGTGCATAATAGAATATGGGTGTTTTCTATGTATAATATGTATAATATTTACAAAAAAAAAGTATTTATGTATTCATATCAGTTGTCTAGTACCCATAACACAAGCTCTGGTTAGCTTGGGACTAGATCGCGTTATGTGTTAGATGTCTGAAATATTTATTTATTTATATTTATAATGCAAACGATGTTAATGTATTAATTTATTTTACTAGTTTATAAATCTGCACCATACAACTCTACAACTTGCCTACGGTATTCAGTCTACCTTACGCAATATATTATGCTTCATTCATGGTAGGTATTGTAACCACTAAACATGAAGCGGGCATATACTGAATTATGCTGTAATTAATTTCCAAAAATAATGTAATGTGAACTCAGCCACTAAATCAAAGAAATGTTATTCTAGTATTCAAATACCCAATGAAATTATTGTCTATTTTACTATTTTGTATCCTTGGGCGTTCAACATAGCTCTGAATAACCATATTCCACGTACAAGTTATAAGCATAATTTATGCTATAACATTTTAATCACATTCACCGTGCAAATAGCGATAACAATGCTTATTAAATGGCGTACGGAATAAAAACTCCTTTAATAGTTTAACAAATCTATGCTTAAAATTGTATTATATTTAACGAACGAATTTAACGAACCTAACCGATGAATGCGTAATTTTTCAGTAAATTATTTTTAATGACGTAAACACTCGCACATATTCGTACCATTTAAGTTCAAATAGAAAATATTTACTATGCTCTCATTAGGAAATAATATTTATACAATACAGCTGACAAATATGTGATGTAAGGGTTCATTTATATTATTTTTCATGAGAAATGCCTTTTTGTATCCAATAATTTACTTTCATTTTTTACATTAAGTATATAACTCCCGCACTAGGAAAATTCATGTGTCCGGGGGACTTTACTATAGTACAGTCAACCAAATTGAATCATGACCCACTTTGCCAATTATTCCTTTGTAATCATAAATATATTTAGGTTTTCTTCGCTATTTGCACATAGTACGTTTTAGATATAAACAAAAATGCGTCATTACGGGTTAGATGTCAATGCAATTTAAACCTTTGTCATCACTGAACAAGATACATTTTTGATACAGCAGTCTTATTTGAATTTCAAATAATATAATCGTTTTTAATCAAAACTCTTTTCATTGCGGAGAAAAAGTATTATAATTTTTAAAATGAAATGACATTATGTGTGAGATGTCAAGTAGTAGTCAATCTGAAAATATTAAAATAAAAATCTAAGAATATATTTATATCTATACTAATATATAAAGCTGAAGAGTTTGTTTGTTTGTTTGTTTGTTTATTTGTTTGAACACGCTAATCTCAGGAACCGCTGGTCCGATTTGAAAAATTCTTTCGGTGTTGGATAGTCCATTTATCGAGGAAGGCTATAGGGTATATATCATCACGCTACTACTAATAGGAGCGGAGCAACAATGAAAAATGTTTCAAAAACGGGGGAAATTTTCACACTACGGGCAATATAAGGCGCAAACGAGGTTGCGTGGGTCGGCTAGTATAATATAATGGCCAATTGGTAGAACAAAGAGCTCGGATTGTAGTGCTCAGTGAGCAAGGTTGCGGCGTTAGAGAAATATCACATGAGTTAAATATAAGTCGTCACACGGTCAGAACCTGGATCAGACGGCACGCTGAAGAGGGTATTCTTGAAGACCGACGACGACATAATCATAGGGTTCGTCGAATCACAAACCAACAGAGAAAGGAAATGCAACACTATTTCGAAGAACATCCTTTTACTCGTAGCCGCTATTTTGCAGCACGTTACGACGTTTGTCTAGAAACAATTAGAAATAATTTGCACCGGCTGCACTGGGCTGCATTACAGACATCATGCTAAGAAAGTTCGTTCGTTCGACTTCGTTCTGTCAAATAAATGCTTTTCTATTTTTATTCTACACCTACCCTACGCTACCTTTACGGTACCTCTACCCTCCTACCTCTACCCATGATTCGAAATAAAGTCAATCCTATGTCTCAAACAAACAGACAATCAAATCTTTCCTAGTGTACCTATAGATAAGGACGTTCACTGGCTAACAAACTTTTTCCTGCAATACTTATCATAGTCCATAGTATACGTCTATGTCTATGTCATGGCTTTGTCAGTGTCTAGTAGAATGATAACGGTTCGAAATGTATGTTCAAGCTAATTTCAACCTAATGGTATATAGAATAATTGTAGGAAAATGACTTTAAGGTGGGTCATGATTCAATTTGGTCGACTTTACATTAGTATTTTTTGACCATACAAAATGTTGTCACATGTAGGGTTTAAGCCCACAACACTAAACGCAGTGGAAAATAGCGAGGCAACCTCTTAAATCGTTACGCCGTACGTCCAGTCAGCCAGGACAAGAATTATTTATAAAAAGACTTATGTATAAAGCACATTATATGTTTCATACTATTTCAATTGTGTCGACAATTTGTTGGAACGACCACGATTCCAACCATAGTTGAATTAAAGATAACTTTATTAATTCAAAAAATATACTCAATGATAAGTTAAAACCGTACTATATTGTTACAATTCAAACGTGATGTGATGTGGTCTCTCGGGAAAAGGTTTCCCTACTTTCCTTAGTAATACACATCTCTACCTGCTAACTCTCTGCTGATTTTATAACTTCAGCATGCAATATTTGAACCAGAAATTCTATCTTCACATGACAAATACAATAAAAAAGGTTATACCATGTGTAGCATTACAGTAAACAATCATGTTATTTATATTTTACCCACAAAGCGTATGAGTTAATTACGAGCTCACCCTAAAATAAACATTAAACCCAAATATTTACAGAAAGGACATGGAATAATTATACCTACTCATTATTTATCCCAGAATTGCCGTGAAATTTCTATCATAAACCCGTCATTGATAACTTCACAAAGTACATTAAACATTATACATTACCAACACAAAATATGACTGAATTGGAAAGGTGGCGCCTTTTAAAGGGGCAAATAGCAAAGGTTGCCGCCGAAATAAATTTGATACCTCGGTAAAATGAGGAGCAGTGGGAGTGAAGTTTTGCAATGAAAAGGGAAGCCCCTCTAAGGATTTTTTTTCATTATCACTCCTAAATAGAAGTATAATTGAACTAATAACTGAAATAGTTAACATTACACGAAATTTAAACATCTTTATAACTGCCTACACAAAAGAAGATCCAATAGTTTGATGACAACTATAAAAGTTAAAAAAAACTTTTGATAACAGTTATCTAGCCTATGTCCCCTGGGCCAATATTACGAATCTATTAACACCTCATTCACAAATTCACAGATTTCCTTTACTATAATATATATATAATATGTATTACACCAATGAACCTTCCTCTTGAATCACTGTATCTATTACTGAAAAATCCGTTAAGTTATTTAAAAGATTTAAGCGAACAGACAACGAAAGCGACTTCATTTTACATTATTAAGAAATGCATGTATGTATAAAATGCGAGTGCTCCCCCTTGAAAGGTTACAGTCAACTTACATAATTTAAAATCAAGATAATTAAGAAGAATCACGCGAAGTGGGAGAGCCACGCTTCGGCGTGAATGGGCCGGCTCGAACGGAGTGATACCACGACTTCACAGAATACCGGTGTGAAACAGTGCTTGCGCTTTGTTTCAACGAGTAGGTGAGAATACCAAATGTCCACACCACAATCCCTCCCCTCATCCTCCTCCCCATCCCCCAAAGACCGACAACGCACTTGTGACGCCTCCGGTGTTGCGGGTGTCCATGGGCAGCCGTAATCGCTTACCATCAGGCGACACATCTGCTCGTTTGCCCCTATATCTATACAAATAAATAAAATTGGAGTGTCTGTTTGTAATATTAAAATAACCGCTTTTTACTAAATGCATATGTATGTATACACGGTACATATACCAAAAATGTGGTTAAAAAATTTTTTGTCTGTCTGTCTGTTTGTTCCGGGTAATCTCTAGAACGGCTGGACGGATTTTGACGGGACTTTCACTGGCAGGTAGCTGATGATCCGGCGAGTAACTTAAGCTACTTTTTTTTAGACTAACTTTGTCCCGCGGCGTTACTCGCAGCACAACAATAACCGCGGGTCACACCGCGGGGTTCAGCTAGTTTCATAATAAAAGTGTTCCTAGTGTTACATGAAATGTAATTTCTAGTGACATAAGAAAGTACAGACAAAGTATGTTTATGAAGTACCTAACCTCGAACAAGAGTACCGCCACATAAAGAAAGTGGATAGTGATCGCAGTTTGTATGTGCCCATCACTTTTACTATAACGGGTAAAGCTGTTTAAAAACAACACCAATATCTGTACAAAAAAATAAAATTAGAGTGTCTGTTTGTAATATTAAAATAACCGCTTTTTACTAAATGTATTGTATGTATACACGTTACATATACCAAAAATGTAGTTACAAAAATTTTTGTCTGTTTGTTCCGGGTAATCTCTGGAACGGCTGGTCCGTTTTAACGGGACTTTCACTGGCAGGTAGCTGTTGATTCAGGGAGTAACTTAGGCTAGTTTTTTACACTAACTTTGTCCCGCAGCGTTACTCGCGGTGCAACAATAACCGCGAGTAACACGCGGGGTCAACTAGTTTCTAACTATATTCACTTAGACTTACCCTAATCACCAGCAAAAAAACTAAATAATAATTTAATACTTTTCTCCATAATACGTATGGTTAATACATGTATACCATGAACATGTGATAATATCATAATCATAGAATAATAAAACAATGGTCACCCATTACTCAGTATAGTCTGCACTATATAAGAATACGGCAGTACCCGTTTGATTCAAATCTGATTTTTTACTGTCAAAACTTGTTTTTGAACTGAAAAGTTAAGATCAACACACGCAATGTCCGTGACGGTGACGTGACGCAATATTAGTGGTAAAATAAATAAATAGATTACAAAATAACACCGTGAGTCCAATAGTTAAGATCTGTAATTGTCGGAAGCTAAACAGTTTATTGAGCTTTGTGATAATTATAAAATCAGAGAAACACAACTTTTTAAACTTTGTCATTGTATATTGCTTACAGATAAAACAAACGTACCTACATAACATTCTTATTCATAGATGTTGTACAAAGATGACCTACTGTTTTGTTTATACTGCAGTATATAGCATTACTTTGTTATTTTGTTGACTAAGATAGGGGTTGCGCTGTAACCGTCTTATCTGTGTAAGACCTCTCTGACATTTATTCTAAAATATATGTCGTGTCTGGGTTTATATTTTACTTACAGTTAAACCAGCTGCATAAAGTATAAATGACCCAGCCACGTACTAAACTAACGTGCGAAGGAGGACGTAATTAATGTTTTCTTAGTTTGTAAGCCAATTTAAAGTATATCTAGGTTAATAGGATGATGCCATTACTTTTAACGAGTCAACACTTTATAGAATGCGTATGAACATTTTAGAAATTACAGACAAAGCACATTGAATGGCTCGTCATTGAATCTTTTACTTTCCCTAGTTTCTTATCATACCGATGTCATCATCGGCAGCATTTAATAGTCCACTGTTGGACATGGATCATTGTCAATTGCAACCAAAATTGTGTCCTGATAATAGCGTCCACAAATGACTGTCTATCCGTTTAATTCTTTACAGGTGAGGTTTTTAATATCTTATTTACTTATTCATGAATTTGATATGCCTTATATCTTAAAATTCTATGCCCTAATTCTAAAGAACAGTTCGTTCAACAAATCTAGTATTAAGGCTAATTTAGAGGTTTTAAAATTAAATTAGGGTAAGCCTTATTTTAACCCATATTAGCAACCAAATTTCCCTAAACCATTAAACTCTAAAACTTCCTTTTAAAATGTTTCTTATGTTCTATTTGTAATGTTATAAAAACGAACTTATATCGCCCTTTGTGTGCAGGAAAATAGGTCAGAGTAGACCCAAAATAACACCGTCACGTAAACGATTCGTAATACCCTTATCGTATCATCATCCCTACTAATCCTACATTTAACCTTCATCTACTATTGTTCCAACTTCCAATTCGAGGATTAATTATTGAAACTACTAACAGAATACACTGATACTGAAAATTTCTGTGTCGAGCATTAGTTTAGAAATGTTGAAAAACAATGGATTTTATTATGCTTTAAATAAATGTTAAACTTGTTTATACCTGTACCCTTAACCCCAGACAGCTTATGCTTTAAATACTCATTTTAGTTGATAGTAGATCATCTAAGGACAAAATTGTCATTTTATTTTAGACTACCTATAATAATTAGTATATTTAATAATATAATATGCAGGAATAAAAAGCAAACCGTCACCTAAGTCTAGCAAGAAGCTTTTTATTTTTAATCTAACTTTTCATTAACAAAGGCTAAAATTACAAACGTATGGGATTGACCAACAAAGTTAAAGAAATATCGAATCCCTGTGTCCCGAGTGTTAAGAATTTTCGTCTCGCCGAACGATGATCTCCAGAATTGGTAGACAAATAGTACACTTAGTACATAACTCTTTTGACGAATTCTTACGGGCTTAGCGTTTCTCTCGTAACAAAAGTTACAACCACCTTGTAAAAATTGGCACAAACGACTATCACAACAATCAAACAGTAATTGAAACAACGATACATGAATCAAATTTCATTTATATCCATCCTAACAAAAAATGTTAGTTGTTACAAAATTAAAATATTTTAGATACACCAACTCATTTTTCCATTTTCTAAAATTATTAGAGCGCGTCTACTAATTACGTTAGGTAATATGAGATATTTTTGGCTTCATTTCCCTGACGTCATCTTTATCAACATATATAATAATTATCCTTTTCTACCATGATTACAAATTTAACTATTTTTCATAGAATTTACGTGTATTTTCTTTTCGAGATACTAAAGAATGAATGAACGGTCATAATTTAATTCTGAACTGAATAAAAAATAATTGGACCTTTGCACTACTAGTACTATTTACTTATTCATTCTGCACTATTTTAGTTAGAGCCAGTCCGTTAATAATTTTGACCTTTCTATGTATGTATGCATCTTTTGAAGTGAACGTGATAATTATATTCATGTTGATCACGTAATGCCAATAAAAATGATGCCAATACAATACTGCAATTAGCTTCGAACTTTGGTGATTGGTGACTTAGTAGATATGTCAGTAAGAAATTTTAAAATCGTTGGTCGTCATTAACAAAAGACAAGCAAATTAAAGAAATTAAGAACTAGAGAAATTCCAATTTATATTTACGCCTTCTCGATGTAACAGTGGATCGGAAATATCCTGTTTTTTGTGGAATATGGGGCAAACGAGCATACGTATCGCCTGGTGGTAAGCGATTACCGCCGATCATGCCACCCGCAACACCAGCATGGCTTCGAAAAGAGAGGGATAATGATAATGGGAAATATTTTTTTATTTTTTTGACTTGGCGGGTATACTGATGACGCATTCTCAAAATACGATTGTATATATCATTTTCTGGCATGTCTCTAAATGGTGAAATGTTTAAACATTCGTTTCAGATTATTAATACCACAATTCATATGGGTATCGGCATTATAAAATACCATTAAAGTACATAATATTAAGAACTAAGATTAATCTACAATCTGTTTCTATTCTTAACTTTTCATTTTGAGTTTAATTAAGAAATAAGTTATTAAAACCAGACAGCGTAATAATTACGAAGTTTCTTTTTATAACGTAATGATATCTTGTCTCGTCATAAACGTAGACTAAAATACAGCTGGTCTGTTATCTAGTCTATCTACCGATCATAAATTTAACAATAAAATCATTTTATAGCCTATTCTAAAACAGAAAATAGATACTATATTAGTGATGTGCCGGATCGTTATCCGTCCCCCAGATACTGATATTAATGGCTAGATAGGTAGAAACAGTAGCGGACGTAAAGTTTTTTCTCAGTTAATAGCAATACGCGTGAGCTTTCAAGGACAGTTAGTTATCTTTATAAGTACTGGCGGATATTTTAATAACAATATGTATAACAACATGTATTAACATAGACAGTAGATTCAATATTAAAACCTCGTGTACGTTCCTGGTATTATATATGCTATAAATGATGATATAATATACTAACTTTCTCTCCCTCTCTTCCTCAAGAATCAAAGTAACTCCATACCAACTTTCATCGATATTGGTGCAGCAATTTAACCGTGCAACTATAATAGACATTCATAATATAGTATGGATTTGAAATCCTCGATCATTGTGACATTTAAAACATTTTCATTTCATCACCTTCGCATTTTCTGTTGTTTCATGCAGTTGAAATACTTGCCTTAATTTATATAATTTTATATTATATACACTATAATTTGATTTTATACTAAATACATTAGTATATTAACCAGACACACATCACACACGACATCCTGATCTCAAATTAATCAATACCATGGGAATCAGACCTAATTAACATAATATAGTATGTTAATTAGGTCCGATTTCTACATACAAACATAACATAGATAAAGTAAGACACAGAACAAATGATCACGCTCGAATCACAATATTATTTGTCCCGGTTGGGACATGATATGAGGCGCTCATAGCCAAGTTGCACTCGGTGATTAGAAACAATCACCTAGGGTAAGCAACGACGGCGCGGTCAGTACCCGCTAGAAGCATGATACCATGAGCGTATCCGTGATTCGGAGGTCTCGTTAAGCAGTCGGTCCCGGTTGTTATCATAGGATAACAGTCGTGAAGCTTAGTAGAAGTAGAAGGCTGGAGGCCTTTGGGCGGCTTGAAAACATCCATCGGTAAGATTATGTAGCCACAACGTAGTCTTGCCAGTCCCCAACCCGCACTCGGCCAGGGTGGGGACGTATGGCCTTAACACTCTCCTGAGAGGAGACCCGAGTCCAGCAATAGGATACTGTGGGTTGTTGATGATGATTGATGGGGAACGATATCAATGTCAGATGATGTTTAACTATCGTTTCTGTTTCTGTTTTTATTTCTTTATCTAATAAGGAAAGGCGCAGGAAGATAGATGGCTATCCTGAATCTTTAAATAGATTTTTATTCATTGTGAGTTTTATTCATTAGAGTACAACGTGAATAACATTCATTAAAATCAGAGTGTGTACAGCTTACTTCCTGTATACAGAACACAGAAAATACACTGTACACACTGATTTAAATTAATAGAATTTACTTCACTTTTCCGTTTTTGTTTTTTTAAATATACCGTGACGTGGCCTGTCGGAAAGTGCCCAACAAAAACACAAGGTTAACTTACGTAAAATAAAGTATATCCTACTAATAATAAATACGAAAGTTTGTAAGGATAGATGGATGTTTGGATGTTTGTTACTCTTTCACGCAAAAACTACTGAACGGATTTGGATGAAACTTTACAGTAATATAGCTTATACATCAGAATTACACATAGGCTACTATTTGCCGCGATAACCGACATATACGCGAGCGGAGCCGCGGGCAACAACTAGTAATTAAATAAAAATGAAAATAGTGTAACAATAGATAAGATTACGTAATGCCAATGAATTCACCTTCTAGAATCTACATTTAAGATCGTAACTAAATATACTGCGGGTAGCTATTAAGAATTTGATGTAAGAAAAAGCCAACAGTAGTCCGACCCGGGAATCGAAATCGGTACCTCTTGCAGTCACTTACGATAAACACTATACAAACCAGGTAGTCACATGTACTCTGCATTCTTTAGTAAAATAGACAATTGCATTTTTAAGGATAGCCTTTTATTTCCAGAAGTGAAAAATTAAAGCTTGTTGATGATAATATTGTGCACTTAACGTAAACGTACCACAAGTATCGAGTAGGCACTAGCACGAAGCAATGAGCGTAATGACATTCTCGTCGCAAAACGTCACTAGCATATGCATGTTAATTGCGTGCAAATACGTCCGTAGCTGTCAAGCCCTCATTTATCGTTGAGTTACGGCAAAATGGGTTTTTAATAGTAGGTCGTACCTACCTACCTAGCCAACAGATGTATTGAATAAAGTATTATTCTGCTAAAGAAAAGTGTTGCAAACGATAGGTAAACTATTCGAGTATGTATATATATGTGTATATATATCGAGTACTAGTTTGAAACCAATTTCATATTCTGTTTGAGCTTTGTTATTACTGTCCATTGCGAACTATGTTTACGTAATAGGTGCTTTGAAGTAAAATTTTAATAGCAGCTTTGTGAATACTGAAATCACGTACTGAGTGAGTGGAATATTACTATTCTCATCTAAATTAATTATAATGTTATAATGTGATTAAATATCGAATTATAAAAATCTTAGACTTTTCAGTCAAGTATTTATCCATACAAATAAATAAAATTGAAGTGTCTGTTTGTAATATTAAAATAACCAATTTTAACTAAATGCATATGTATGGATACACGGTAAATAAACCAAAAATGTAGTTAAAAAAATGTTTGTCTGTCTGTCTGTCTGTTTGTTCCGGGTAATCTCTGGAACGGCTGGACGGACTTTGACGGGACTTTTACTGGCAGGTAGCTGATGATCCGGGGAGTAACTTAGGCTACTTTTTTTTGACTAACTTTGTCGCGTGGCGTTACTCGCGGTACAACAATAACCACGGGTAACACCGCGGGGTTCAACTAGTTTTATATATATGTTTATTTTTACGAAAACAAATAACGACCCATTATATTTTTCATAATATATCATATTACATTCATTCATATTTCCCCAAAATGTAATCAATGATTATGAAAACAAATTAGGTCCTTTCTTATACCCTAGACGATAAACTTAATAAATAAACATACAAACAAATATTATACGGGACGTCGATGCAATCTAACGAAAAGATTCAGACGAATAAGTTTTCTTAATTTATCCGCAAATGAGCCCTAAGAAAAACCCATTTTTATAAAATGTCCCAACTTCGATGTCCTTTCCTAAGTATCTATCCGATACTGAGGTTAGGTTTCTCCGCCAATTTACTTTGCTTGCGTTAATGGTGAAATTCGACACGACTAAGGAAAATAGCTCTGAAGTGAATATACAAACCATGATTGCGTGAACAAGTAAAATAAGTAAAAAATATAAATGAGAATGTAACCTTTTTTAAAAATACATATAGATGTAACCTTTACTGAATAGTGGTCGTTTAAAATTTAATTAAAACAATAATTTACGCTGTGTATGCCTGCGTGCAATGAGAGAGGTACGAGAATATGTCCTGCAGTAGAATGTAAAAGGACTGAAGATGACAATGGTGTTACCCAGGTACTTATCTTAATTGTACCAACGCATTAACGAAGAGTAGTAGTAATTCATATTAACGAAAATATTTATATATATTTTTTATAATCTTTAGGTGAAATCATAAGGCTCTAACAGTAACTAATAGGAAATCTTCTTGTTCCTCTTCCTAAATTTATTTTGGATTGGCACCATGTGTTGCACTTATAATTTCATTCATTTATTCTTCATTTCAAAACTAATTCATTTTAGTTTACGTCGTGAACAAAATCTATTGAAAATTATTTAAACCTTGAACAATTTCAATTTTCTTTGTATGTATATTGTGTGTTTGTGTATCTGTATCACAATCTTGTATGCATGTATAAAAGGCAATCGTTACTGACTGACGGATCTATCAACGCACTGCTCAAACTACAGGACTATTTGTGCTGAAATTTGATATACTCGTACAGAAATATAACTATTATAATGTAGACATGCGTTAAGAAAGGATTTTCAAAGGGGCTTAAAAGTTTGTTTGGAGCACCGAGATTGCATAGGCTTATAATTTTAAAACTTCTCGCGGTTAATCCTTTAACTAAGCAAACAAACACTTGTTTAAGTGTTTTTCAAAAATCAATGAGCCTATGAAATGGTTACGTGAGCGTGTGCTACAGTTACTCCGAAAAACGATACAGAGGTAGCTATTAATGATATGCTGCTAAAGTCTTTCAAAGGCGAAAAAGATGTATTCATTTATATAGACACTGTGGTCAACATAGACGACGCTACGAATTACCCTGTAGAATTTCTAATTTCCTGAAACCACCGGGTCTTATTCTATACGTGGGTACCCGTGCTATGTTGTTGCGAATTTTAAAACCCCCTAAATTATGCAATGGAACCAGTCAAAGCTTTACATAGAAAATTATGGAAGCGATATTTTTAACTGGGCGTGCGCTAGGGCTAAAGGGCGCTATGTTTATACCACAATTTCTTTGATTCCGAATTCTGTTTCAATTTCCCCTAAAAGTCAGCTTCGCGATGACAGTAAACAAGTCGCAGGAACAAACACTCAAATTTGCTGTGAAAAATTTAAGAGAAAGCTGCTTCTCGCATGGCCAGTCCTATGTAGCGCCCAGTTTGGTGGTTTTGGCAGCTGAATTAGTGAAGATTGTTGTCTATTAATAATTATTGTAGAGTTTTAATTATTTACGGAGTTAGACATTCATACATTCACTCCAAATCAAATCTAACGCGAGCTAAGCCGCAATCAAAAGCACGCGTATAAAATATTGTAATAAACTAAATATAAATAATAGTAGATTAGTAGCCAAGGGCTGTAAGGCATCAATTGCAGCCCGAGATATTTGGCCGCACGAGCGCAGCGAGGGCGCCTATAGTTCGAGGGTGCAATTGGTGCTTAAACCCGAGCTAACTATTCTGCTTTACATCTCGATTGTGAGGTAAGTTGAAAAATACCAGCATTATAAGAATAAAACAAGGACTGTTTTTTTTTACAAGAACGAAGTTGAGCTTCGCCGTTCGATATTTAAAATTGATGACTATTATACTCACACGGCAAGGCTGAATAGCAAAGCGACCTCTTTGGTCATTAGACTGAATGCATGATGTCTTTTGCCAGTATGATGGTTAGATGTACGCGAACTTTTTGAAAGAAAGAAGTGTTTTTTTTTAATTACCCTAGAGCGCTAATTAGTCACCTACAAGCCCCATTTGGAGGTAATAAGAAACTACTTACCGAACATGAGAGATGTAAAGTTTATTTGTTTATACTGCTGCAAATACACTGCATTAGGCGGACGTAATACGATAGGCATTTTCTTCCAGTCGACCTTTGGGTGATGCAGAACTGCGAGTATCAGATTTATAATTGAAGCGAAAGAAAGTTTGAATCAAGCCGTTTCCGAGATTGAGAATATATATACTTAAGTCCAAATCTTATCGTTTTGGACAGAAATAAACTAATGTATTGCTTCTGAAAACAAAGATTTATTTTCTTAATTTTTTATCAAAGATAACATCTACTTTAGTACATTATTGTAAAAACCTCACCTGAAAACAAAGAAACGACATTCAATGTATACTTCTTTACTATTTCTAATTGTTTTGTCACAAAATATATCTTAATAAAAGTTTACTTTTCGGTTTAAAGAACCAGGGTTTTGATGTAATAGATGCCTGAATAGCATAAAAATGATTGCCTTTCCTTTTAGAGGAGATTTTCCACTCTAACTGCCAGGCACCCAGTTGCTTTTCCTTGGAAACCTCAGAAGGTCGTAGTTATGGTGAACGAAGTGCTTGAGGTCCACAGTTTCGGAAAAGGTGGCATTTTTAGCCAGAGAGTCTGCGCATTCATTGCCTTTGATGCCACTTTGACTAGCGATCCATACTAGTTGACTTATATTGGTTATTCTAGTGTTAAATAGGATTTTTTTTAATTTCTAGAATAAGAGAAGATTAAGACGAATTTTGAAACGGATTTTGCAATAACGCCTGGTGGCAGCTAAGAGAATCGGTAAAAATCACGGCCTTGTTAATATTGTAACACACAATTTTCATTACTCCTAACCTCTTGACAAACTATAGACTATCAACTTTGACATTTATAAAGACACCAAATTCAAAATTAAAGAAGTTTACTTTCTTTTCTTTTAAATACAAAAATTGTTGGTTAAGCAATTAGATGTCATCCTAAGATTTTGACCAGCGCTTAATGTATTTATTCGAGTATTTTTTCAATAAAATATACTTGAATTATTTCATATCTTCCAAAAGGGAAATAACTAAGAAGTTATTGCATTATTATATGTCATGTCCTTATCACGATAAGCTTTCTTGTTATTGCTGTAGTTAATCAATTTCATTAGCTACTCTAAGAACATTGTCATAATGTTTCACTATTTATTATGTTAGAGAGAGAAATAGTTATTATGTCAAATGGACTCAAATAAATGCGCTTAAACCTGTGGGCGGTTTACTTAACCTTAGGCAAGGTTTACAAAATGTTTTTGAATGACAATCAGAGGTGAGGATGCATTATGTTATTTAATAACTTCATCACTCTTGCTGCAAACAAAAGGATGCAAAGAATCTCGTTTTTTTTTTAAATCGAGTTATGAACATTTTTGTGTTCTTTTAAGATTCAATTCCATGCACCAGAGATTATTAATGCATTATTATTTTATATTTATACTAGCTGTCCCGGCAAACGTCGTTTTGCCATAACTACTAATAAATTAAAAAATAATTAAAAAAACATTGTCCAGCGGACAAAATTGTGAATCTAAACCATTCCCAGATCCCCTTGAACACACACAAAAAAATTCATCAAAATCGGTCCAGTCGTTTGAGAGTAGTTCAGTGACATACACACTCACAGAAGAATTATATATATAAAGATAGACAGACAAAAAAAATAAACTATATTTTTCTTACATGTAGCGTATATACAAACAGACACTCCAATTTTATTTATTTGTATAGATGATATCTTTTAGAACTATCTAGGAGCTGCAGTTTTAGCAAAATTCTAATGTATGTCTGGAATCGATTGTCACTTATTGATTTATTGGTAGTAGGTATGTGCAAAAAATATACTGTGATAAATTGCTGCTTCAGGTTTTCCTTTCGTCCAAAACCCACATACATATTCCAAATATATAGCCGTTTCAATTTCCTGACGTCAGGAGAGGCGTCAAATTTGTATTCTAACAAAATAAATCACTGTGTTTATAAAGCTGTCGGTCTTTGTCAAGATGTAGTTGGCTATATTGTAGAAAGATTGTGTCAAATCCGCAATTTTTATTTATAACCACTCCACACATTAACTTTTCCATCATTTATTAGACAGTTTATTCAGGATTGATGGTTGTAACAATATGTACTTTATTATTTATTCAATATTTCCTATCCAGAAAATAAAACATTATATCTAAATCTGTACAAATTGGTTTATTTTGTGGCCGCCAATCATCTCAACTAGAATCATCCTAAAAAATTAAAACATTAAAGCTCTATAAATTTAAAAGGGTCAAATAACAGTTTGCTTTAAAAAATAACTAAAAACTATATTTATGGATATATTTTAGCTTTATTTATGCTGCATTTATACATTATCTATGAATTACACTACTTACACTCTAGACTTATATTACCCTAGAACTTACATAAGTTTAAAAGTTGAGATAGCGGCCTGATCGCATCAAGATACAGTTGTGTCGCCATACTGAGAATCAGGCGGAAATTCTCCCCCGGGATAGACTCATATCATACCACACTGTGTTTACTCTTACAAAAGTTGGTTATGAAAATTGACAAATTTCATAGATCCAGATATGTATATAAATCTGGTAGTTATTATTTTTTCATAACACTGTGCCATCTCAGTTACCGTGATAAATATCTACCAAGTTAATAAAATTTGATCAAAAGAGTTAAATTATTCCCAAGGTAACAAAACTATTCAGCTGTCGCCGTACCGTAAAATTAAAGGGGTATTGGCTTTCCACTCTAACAAAAAATACTGTGATCTCTTAGATACTGTGAATATTAAGTAGATGAAAATATCCTAAATACTTTCATGGGGATATATTGAATATTTGTTCCTTTCAATAATTTAATCATGAGATTCTTTCAAAACATTTTATTGGATGAACAATATCGAAATTCAAAAGAAAATTCTTTGGTGAATAAATCTAACGTACATATTTATGCATTGATATATTTTGTAAGGTATTTACACAGTTAACATTATTGATTAATTAATTTAAGGGTAGTTATATGCGTGTTTTGTTATTTACACTGACGCCTATGTCCTCGGAAGAATAAGTAGAAGCGTTGTAATGATAATATTTGGTCAATCATAATTATACTCACTTATGCTCCCTATGCAAATTAATTGAATCGGAAATTTAGAAGCTCAATTTAAAAGATTAAGACCCCTTTTCACCTTTTTAATAGATAAGTCCCGGAAAGTTTTTCTGACGGAAACATCTGTCAGATATGCTATCCAGAACGTATCCATAGTCCGTGAAACATTGCTTAAGTATAAGATACAATTTAATGGTGGTTTTTATTGCGTTTGGTAACAACATTTATTTACACATAGGTAATTTAATTAAAAACGACCTAATTCATAGCTTTGAATACAACTCCGCTCCGGCTAACAACCGCGCAATCGTACGACAATCTGCGTCTGCTTATCACACAATTTTTTGTCCTGGTAGGAATCGAACCCACAACCTTTGGCTTAAAAGTTATGATCACTTACCTTTAGACGTCAACATAATAATTCTAATTTCTCAAATTTAATGCTAACTGTACTTACAAAGTTGATTGACATCTTGATCTGTCTTCGTCTATCATCTGTTCTTGCATGTATTTCAATTTCTCAGAGAGCTTTCAAGGCATTTTCCCAGTAGTTACGAATTCATCAAGAGATATAATAATACTCTTTATTGTACACCAGATAACTAAATAAATGACTTAATACTAGGCCAGTACAATTGGCGGCCTTATCACTCACATGCAATCTCTTCTAGGCAATATACAGGATGTAAAGAATAGGTACCATAGGTAACCGATCTCAATAATTTTGAATGTGAATCATGTAAGAAAGTAACCCGCAATTTTAGGTGACGTGGAGTAGAAGGATTAAATAGAATATTATATAGAAGAGAAAGCATATGAGCATTCCGGCAAAGACGAATGGGTAACCACTTAAACTGCTTACGATAGTCGGAGATATGGTCATATTTGCGTAGTCCAAATATAAATCTTTTACAAAGATTTCGGAGTCTTTCAAGCTAGTTCATTTGGTCTTCAGTGTGATCTATATAACTGGCATCAGCATAATCAATGATGGGGAAAAGAAGAGACTGTGTAAGAGCAATCTTAGTTGATGTAGTGTGATGTATTGCACAGTCAGCATTTTGCGGCTCAGTTCCTATAGCTATGGAACCCAAGATAAGTTACTGTCGATGTAAATCCCCAAGTCCTTCACCGTATCACTGAACGGAATAGGTGTTTTTATTGCAGGTGATTTGGGGCAAGTTTTTCCAGTCAATTTTGGTAATGAGTCAATCAATCTTCCAACAACAATGACCTGAGTCTTAGAGATCTTCAAGTTTCACGGATATATTTATAACCGTCTTGCGGTATTAATTGTATTGTGGCGACTTCCACATTCAGTGTAGCAGAAACATACTGCAGCGCCACCTATTGAAAACACACTGACTGAGTAACTGCTCATTATGTATCGCGATATAGAAATTCTCCCTTCAATTAGCGTATATAAATTACTCCCCAACACCAACCGTTAGGCCGCGGCACGCCTGGCACGATCACCTCACCGAGTCGCAAGATCCTCCCTTTGTGTTTGAGAGACAACACCCATCCTTCCACTAATAATATACCTATGTCGATGATAAAAAACCACTGATGTCATAGTGAGTATGCCTGAGAGTAAAATCATAAAATCCCATGACAATAATTAAAAAAAAGAAACGTGTATTAATATACCTATCAGTCTCTAAGATTCCAATTTGAGAATAAATGCTATATTCATTTCGAACTGTATGTATAATCTGAACATTTTCTCAAAATAGAGGACATATTGCGCTGTATCCAATCACATCATCGACCCTAAGCCATTTACAGCTTCACTGAACCTAATAGTAATACACGAGTAAGCCGTCTTGACCGCAGTCTGTCATAATTAAACGTGAACTGATAGGCTTTATCTAATCAAAAAGTCAATATACCGTATTTATAAGGCTACTTCTATACTATTACCTTCATCAGTGTTCGCACACGCGTTTTGCAGTACAAATTGGCCAATGTTGGATAATTTTCACACATGAATATATCCAACTTATCACAATTCCATCCAATATTCAGAAATGTATTGTTGCTATCTGCCAAGGGCTAATCCCTGGAGGAATTTATATTCAAACGAAAAGTAACCAATGGAAAAAAATCAGAAAAAAGTATTTGTTGTCATCGGGATCAGGATTGAATCAAAAAAACGATTTGCTTTACCTTGCCATACCTACGGTTATATGTTATTTGACAAAAACTGTCGACATTCTTAGTGGTTATCGATGTGACGTGACTTTATCAATCTATCGATTTTCAGGGTAATACCAGCAACAGTTTATTTGCAATATATTATAATTGCGGAGAAAAGAAGCCCGTCATAAATAATCGCCTGGCATTCATGTCATGCCTGCAACTGACCTTTCAATACTTTAAGTGAATGAGTATATTTTAGGTAAAAGTATTTCATAGATTTTTTTAAAAGTACTATGGCTTCTAAACTGTGACTTGCTCAAAACTATTAGTTATTGTATATACAGGTATAGATTGAGTGCCGTAAAGTAATCACATAACCTTTTTTAACCGACTTCAAAAAAGGAGGAGGTTCTCAATTCGACCGTGTACATGTTTTTTATGTGTGTTCGCAAACTGCCTTGTTGGTCTAGTGGTTAATGTAAGCGACTGCAGATCGTGTTCGATTCCCGGGTCGGACAGCTGTTGAGATTTTCTTACAAAAAAAAAATTTAATAGCAGCCCGGAGTATGGAAGATGGCGGTGTTTCCCGCCCGTGTCTCAGAGTGCACGTTAAGCCGTCGGTCCCGGTTGTCATTTATGACAATCGTTATTGGGAAGTCAGTGCCCTCAAATATACTGACAACGAGTTGAATCATCGAATTCAGTTCGCCCTCAGAGTTGCAGTGGGCCGTGGAGGCGCTCCGTGTAAAAACTGATATTCAGGTAAAACCGGTTGAACTAGCAGCCGACCCCAAATCTTGGGAACAATAAAGGCTAGGAAGATGATGATGATATGTGTTCGCAGATAACTTCGTCGTTTATGAACCAATTTTAATGATTATTTTTTTAATGGAAGGAGATATATCAACGGTGGTACCATAATAAGGACACTAAGATCTGATAAAAATCGAAATCTAAGAGAAATCGATCAATATGGTCGTTCTTAAAGTCGGTTTTTTATTTTGTTAAAATTTTACTTGTGCGACTTATACAAATCTCTACTCAGATTGAAAATGGATGGCGTGGCGGCGTCGTATCAGATGTCTGAAAATATTTTCCTCAAAAATCTATAACGTACCTTCCCATTAATAAAAACAAAAAAAATATAATAAAACATTTCCTTTGTACCAAACATTATGACAGGCTACAGCATTACATTTTTTGGTACAATAAGTGATCTTAACGCAGTGGGCCGTCTCTTCCAGACAATCATTTGATGGATTTTTCTCTTTGGAGGAGGACTACTTAAGAAGTACTTAAGTTAATGTTCTTTTCTTACTGTATATATTATATTGTCGAGCTTTTCTAATGAAAAAGAAATTTACAAAATTCAAGTTTCTTCCGACAAAATAAGAAGAAGACGCAAGAAAATGAAGTAAATAAGACAAATGGTAAAACAACGATTAGGTACATTTCTACCACACATGTGGTTGTAAGGAATGAGAGAACAAATCTAATTTGTGCGCCGTCTGGTAAAAGGGAACGATTTCTCTCCGAGATAATGCTATTGTATTTTTACCAAATTATTATTTGGTAAAATAATCATATACATTGAGAAAAGCAGTTGTATTTTTTTTTAATTAATGAATCTTTGAATATTATAGCTGTTTAATATTAAATGCCAATAGTAAGCTAGCTGCCCAGTGAAACAAACAACAATACATCCTCGAGATTATTAATAATAATAAAAGATGTGTGCATAAATTCTTGTCGAAATTTAGCAATTGAAAACATTATTATATCCTTATAGTTTAAAGTATACTATCCAATTTTTAGTTATTTCATCCATGTCGATGGAATATCCTATGGCTGGTTCTTATCTAAAAGACGATTACGCCTTTTTGTCGTGAATAAATCTCTGTAAACCATTGCACCCGGAGCGCTACAACGCAGATAATAATATAATATATCGTAGTAGAACTAAAACCACTCGGTATCACAGACCGATCCGAACCACAGGACTCGAGTTACGGCGACTAACCCTTTATCGATCTATTGCATTTTCTGACTATAATTTCTGATAACCTTTATCCATCTCGAGCGAAGTTAATGACCTCTGTAATGTCGTAATAGCTCAATTGGTTGTCGCCCTAGGAATTGCGGATATCTTATGATATCCAGAATGGATCCCATTCTGGATTATGCATTAGAAATTCAGCCAACAGCCAGCCTGAAGAGGCAATCTTGTGGGACTCTCGTCTATGTTGGTAAGTTTTTTTTTTTTTCTTTTTTTTTTATGTTTACCCTGCCAAAATGACTCTACTCTGCCTGATGGAAAGCATGAATAGAATCCAAGAGTGGTGGCCACCATACTGCGAATGCAGACAATGCAACAATGCAGCATGGTGACCCACACCATGGCGGGCTAGTGATGCTTCTGTATCATTGGGCCTCCGGTCTCGCACTCACCAACGAAACACGCCAGCATGATCGCTGTCATTTTACGTTGATTTTCTGTGCGAGGGTAGTACCGCCCCGGTCGAGCCGGCCCGTTCGTGCTGAAAGCAGCGTGGCTCTACTACCTTGCTACTACTAAAATGTGCTTAGGTAAGTATTACGTAAATTAAGGCGCAAATTTAAGATTTTTTTTATATATTTACTATTATATTTTGGATGGTCATAATTACTTATTCTAGAAAGGACATTATTTTACTTTTTTGGTCATTGTGAAACTTGTTGACTATGCCCAAAATGCAGTAATTTGCTCACCGCATTATAGACCATAAAACATAAACAATTTGGATCTTCATAATTACTTATTTCTCGCCTTCGCTCCTTTATCAAACAATTTGATCATAATACTAGGTATGTAAGAGGTCTGTAAACAAAGGATATTTCAGTAGGGTGGCATTCGCATGCCCAATTTTTATTACGCAAAAAAGGACGTAGTCTACATACTGGACTTAATTAAAATCTAGTGACGTTATTACACGACAGTACAAATAATCTTGATCCATTTAATTTTATGAGATGCCTTCTAATGTTTCATATGAAATTCATCAAAGCTAAATAGGCTACTTGACTGATTTTTGGAAATCGTTTTAAATGATTCTTTATTACATGGGTATTTCTAAAGTAAATTTGGAACTGGAGGCACTCTTATTTGATGAACATTACGATTTTTTTTTTTAATATGGCGTCCACCGAAATCAACTTTATTTTCGCCGAAATCAAAAACGTTTATTATGTTTTCAATTTTTTTACATGGTATTTATATATTTAAAAAAAATGTATTGCATTATAAATTCGGGTAAGCAAAACTAATACCGCTAAGGGACTTCTAATATATATGTATTACAATAACACAATTATCTGATTAATATAGCGGTATAGTGGATCTTGTGTTAACTTCAATGAATTTCCGTGCGTTTAGACTATTCTACCTTACACAATATAGTAATCGAATAAAGCTCACTTAGGCCCGTACTTTTCAAGGCGTCTCAAGTATTCGTTGATCTCTGATCAGCTGAAACTAGTTTTAAGTTCAAATCAAATCTTAAGCGTCGCTCTTATTATAGAATGCGTTTTAAGTTCTACTCATCTGAAACTAGTCTCAGTAACCAATCTCAACTCAACAGTCTGTTTTCAATTACGTTTCTGCATTATCGGAATTATTATTCCATGTCACGCATCAAATTATATGAAACAAAATATATTTATCAAACATAATTTATATATTATTAGTTATTAGTTTATATTTAACATACTATTGACTAGTGTATCAATGTAAACATAATAATAAGAAGCATCTCGACCTAAATTAAATATTAAAATTTTAAAATAAAAATGACTAGATACTCGGGAACCGGACCTATAACGGAACGTTCAAATTGTTATCAATACTTTTCATGTCGATTTGAAACTATGTTATTGTTTTTTTAGATAAATTAATGTTATATTTTGTCAGAAACCAAAAGCTTTTGGTGATTTTAATTGAAACAAATAGTTGACTGTGTATTGTAAGTGAATTGAATATCAATTTAATGTTAAATAAAGTGAATTGAAATGTGTACGTTAAGTAATTCTTTTGTAAATAAAGTAAGATAAAGTAAATCTTTAGTTGTAATTCAGAAACATTATCATAAAATACGGTCATTTCCCCAAAAAGTCCTTAGAAATTACCACTTGAGACTAGATTGAGCTTGTCTCAGCTGAACAGAGATCACATCTGTCAAAATCTATTCCTGAGACGAGATTTTGACATAAGTGTCGTTTTAAAATAAGCTCTAAACTGAGATTCATTGACTTTACTCACTTGATTAACGATCAGTGAATATTGACTCAAGAGGCGTTCAATAATAAAATCTCTTATGAAAGCTAGTTTTAAAACTAGATTCACGACTGAGACGCCTGACGACCCTTGGTAAGTCTTATTACGATGTATTAAAGAACATGAAATGATGGACTGAATCAATAGTAATAAATCCCTGAAGGAACTTGATTGAGTGCTAAACCGAGTCCTTACCATTGGTGGTATTATTTGGCGTTGTTGCTGCGATTGTGAAGTTATCAAAGGATCATTATTTGCATTGACTACTTCCGGTATTTCACTAACAGGCTTTATCTTACCTTCACTCTTCCTTTTATATATTAGCGTTTCCTGTCTTTCCTCTTGTGTGTTGCGTATAAAATTCTGGATAACTCTTGATTCAGGCTTTCCGACGTCTTAGCTAATCTTTATTTAGCCAAGTGACTTTGCTTAGAATTTGACATAAAGACAATACTAGAATAAGATACATATTTTATGATTTACGGTCTTAACACCGAATATTAGTATATTAAATGTAAAGATTTTAGTAGAAAATGTAAATTGATGTTATGTACAAAATATCTTAATATTTTGATTTCAGTTTTATTCAATTCTGTGTTTTCCGTGGCAATGTGTCCACCTTCTATCAACTTTTTAAGACCGTAAATCATAAAATATTTATCTTATTTTAGTATTGTCATTATGTCAAACTCTAAGCAAAGTCACTTGGCGAAAAAAAATGGCGAATAAATGGTGTGTAGTGCCACGGTGAACAAATACATCTTTGAATACCGCGCTTTGTAGCATTTCAAAGTGTGGCCTACAAGCATTGAGATATACCTACCTAAAAGTACAATGAGATTTTACAAAAACAAAGAATATTTTTTTCCAGAGGTTTTTACAGAAACAATTTCTATGTTGTACTTATGTAAGCACAACATAGCTGCTTTAACATTTTTCAGTTCAGCAGCATAGTAATTAGCGTTATTATTGTGTATAGAAAAGTGCAACCAAAAACGCTGCTATCTTATGTAGGTTGCTGTTATCGGCACGTACAAAATTTGGTCCCATTTTGGTTCCAAACGAATTTAAATCACTTATTAAATATTTTATCAAAAGAGTACTTCAGAAATAGCTCACAGATCGATTATTACCACTCCGAAAACATAAAACGCTAACAACACTCAATTGAGGAATCTTTTTTTTTGCGCTTTCATGTCGCAGTAAAAATTAAAAAAAAAATGATATTTATTTCGTGCAATCTGCGAGAAACTTACATTATTTTGTTTGATTTATAATATCTTATAATTTTAGTTTAATATCTTTACATGAACCCAAAATAAGTATAAATGTTTCATAAGTAAATCGAAGAAGTAGGATACTTATTCATAGTAAATGTTTTCAACAACTTATTATAGTCGGATTAAACATTCTTGAATTGTAGCTTCTTATATCGTGTTGCCTCATACTTTAGACAATAATTGTTAACCATGTTTGAAATAAAAAGTTCTTGTTACCTCTCCTTCTCCTCCTTGACACCTCTCCTAGACAAGATTTACAACCGGCAAAGAATATATACTAAAACACAACCATTATTTTAATAGCGCCTTATTATTTATTGTACATTACTCTTACCGGGAACCCTGCACCTAACAACCGTTAAAATTGTGTATGACGTTTATGTACCGGGCGTTAGGGAAACATGGAAATGACATGTGGATTCTCCTAGGGAATATTGACATTATAAGCACTTCAGTTTATAATGTATTACATTGTAAGTTTTATGGCTGTTTTATGGTTCTGTTACTAAGGAAACTATTTTCTTTTTATTTCATGTATGTAGTAGATCTGAATAATAAAAGAATGTCATTTTAAATATAATGTCTGTCTGTTAAGTCTGGTTAGAATTGGACCCAAAAAAGATTTATGAAAAGTATACACAAAATAATATTGTCCATATCAAAATTGTCAATAATCTACATCAATATATATGCTTTGTTGCAATACAGTTTATTGACAATAATAATGCGTGTGTGCGGTTAGCCCAAGGACTTGATGAGATTTTGTGAAACAGTATTGATTAAAATAATAATTCTTATTTAACTGTTCACCCTTTTTGGTTTGTAGCTAATGCTGCTAATATTGTAATTGTAATAATATAATGTCTTTACGGTTGTAGTGCTACGCTGCCATAACCGGAATAGTACTACCCTCTCACAGAAGACCAATATGAAATGACAGCATTCGTGATGTCGAGTTTCCTTGGGGAATACGAGACCAGAGGCTCAATTATGCCCAATCATTTCAATAGGTCGACATGTTATGGGAAATCAAGCTGCACTGTTGCATCATCTGCATTTGCAGTGCATATGATGACCATCACTCTTGGATTCTTCTAATGGTTTCCATCAGGCAGAGTAGAATCACTTTGGCATAAATATTTGTATAAAATGTAAGAGCTGTCAAACACTAGTGAGGATCGCTTAAAGGTCAGTCATCTATGATTTTATTAGTTCATATAATAATCTGCTCTGTTATTAATAAAAACCGTTTTATACCACACTAGTTGTTGCCCGCGGCTGCGCCCGCGTATATGTCGAATACCAAATAGTAGCCTATGTGTTATTCTGATGTATAAGCTATATTACTGTAAAGTTTCATCCAAATCCGTTCAGTAGTTTTTGCGTGAAAGAGTAACAAACATCCATCCAAACATCCATCCATCCTTACAAACTTTCGCATTTATAATATTAGTAGGATTACACATATATGCCATGCTAATAAAAATTAGGCAGTATAACAGCAGTACTGTTAGTACTTTAATAGAATGACGCAACAAGTACAATTGTAAAGTACTTAAGAGTCTTAAATGTACAGATTAACTCACATTCATTACCTACACAATTACTTACTAGGTAATTTATAATCTATTAAAACTGAAGCCAAGAACTCCATAAAACATTAAGAATAATGTATTTAGATTTGCACATTAGCTTTTTATTTAAAAGCAACCTATAAATGGCAGAAATCCGTAGGGAGGAACAACATTTTCCAATTCGAGGAATTCTCATTAAACGTACGAGTGGAAATCGTAATCGGACAATAATTCAACGCTTAATAAAGCCGTTTCCGTTGTGAAATCGATTTGAAAATAAATATTCCAATTTACATGCTCGTAATGGAAACGTTCTCGAACTGCAAGTACTAAGAAAGAAATATATGTACCTATCCAAGGGGCGATCAAGTCAAAGAAATAGTTTTTAGGTACACAAACGACCGTTTACTATAAAGATACACTCAAGGTATTACATATTCATTAAATAAAGGTACATTATTAAATCTGCGTACATAGAATAAACATTACAAACGTTTACATAGAGTTAGTACGAATAAGTATATTATGTGCCCACGCCACATAATATACTTATTCGTAGGTGTTTGTTGTTATATTTCATGTTAGTAACTATATACATATAGACCGCCTCGTTGGTCTAAGGATTAAGGTATTTGATTGCCGATCCAGAGGTCTCTGGCTCAATTCCCGGGTGGGACCAATGAGTGTTATTGATTTTTTCTGGTTATATGTCTTAACTTACATACCTCGGGGAGCACGTAACACCATCGAATATAGATAGTATATGTAGATAAATATTCTTACTAACTATTCTATTTTTTCTTCTTCAATAACTATCTACATATGCTGTAGAACATGTATTTTATATATGCTGTAGTATGTAAGAAGTTATCTACATATTTTACAGTCTTCCAGTCTCCCAAATTTGCGGAAACTTTTACGGATATTTTTTTATTTTTGGCACACGTGTTATTAATTTCATCATGCGAGGGTCAATGCTATTATTCTAAAGGGATGGAACCCATTCCTTCTCGAGAGATAGTAATGACACACATGTTTCGACTCACGTACTTTTTGTGCAATGTTTCTTTTAAGACTTCTGCATTTATTCAGTGTTTGTATTTCACGACTGAACGCGTTCGATGGTGTAGGGAATTACTTCACCAATTTCCACTTCGTAATGGAACTGTAATTTGAACTATTTTTTATCCAAAGGAATATATCGAAGTTGAAATCAGTGATGTTCATTTGGTAAATCTTAGTGTTCACGTCGCTCGTCTCCACAGAGTAAGAAACTCGTTCATGGGACAATGCATACGCTTTTACAATAAATTCCTTGTTGAAGTCAGGAATTTGTCCTTGCGGAAATTTAAGAATAACATTAAATCTAAGCAAAGGGTACTTTACTATAGCAGCTTACTCTCTCTCATTCTTACTTCCAGTGCGATTCCGCTACTGGAGGATGGCCATCAGCTGAGTGAACCCATCTCTGCTTTGTACCAAGCGAAATAGTTCTTCAAAGATTTCAATGCTCGTCCACGAATTGGATAATTACAATTATATTCCATCCTATTCAGTAAGAAAATTGTAGTCTCTCACTTCTAAAATAGCAACAGTGTACGATCTCTAATGCCCTCTTCTCTTTTCTTCGACGAGGTCAATTGGCTTTTTAATTTCCGTTTATTGTCAGTCAAACCAACCTAACCATGTCGCCGTCGTCGTTAATTATTGAACAAGAACTTTGATTTATGGGTTTTTATTATTAAATTGCAAATTACTTTACCTACAATGTTGTAGGCAATAGTTAAACTAGATAATGTTCAAGTGTTCAAGACACTTTTCTTTTATTTTAAGTATTGAGATCTATACCTATTGTATAAAATTATGTATATGATAACCATACCTGTATGTACCTATGTATATTAAAATTTATTTACTAAACAACACAATTATCCTAGACTATAACACAACCACAGCACTACTTACAATTCTTATACTCGTCGCTTGCAGCTCGGTCGGTCGAACATACTAGTTACTCGAATGGAGATAAAATTGTGATTTTTGCTATCACCATCATCTTTCTTACTTACCTTACCTTCATTTCTAATTTCTATGTCCTTTTTTATGTGTGTTGTGTGAACTATTTCTTCTGTGTTGCTGTGCAAAATAAATTGACTTCCTTGCTTGTGCTTCATTTTCTATTACACTTTCATCTCATGACCAACCATATCGTAAACATCAAAGCTCATGATTAAAGTCCACTGCTGGACATAGGCCTTATTTTCGAAAGGCAATTTTGGTCTATTGTACAGTCAGTCAGTGTGTTCAGTCAGTTATGTCAAATTATCTGTAAAATAACTACAGATTTCGGTTTTTCAAGTCTTGGATTAAGATATAACATTTCGTCAGATATATATGTTTATCATTAACTTTTATCTGTCCAATAGTGTTATAAGGTAGATACATTTCTAAAATTTTGTCAGAAACTAAAAGAACTGGCTCTCAGTCTTCTTTATGTGTTACCACACGAAAAAAAATTGATGTAAAACAGTAACGGAATTTATATCATGTCAGTCCACTATAATGTAGATAAAGTAGATAAAAATATACTATTTAATTACGGAATTATATGTTTAAACAGTGGGTAGGTAGGAGTTTTTCCATCAGTCTATACTATTTAATTACGGAAGCCTTATAGAAACACTGAAGTGATTCCAATTCTTTTGATTACATATTGATCGATTTTTCTACCTACAAGTAACACGACAGTTTTAGATTGAGACCTTAGAAATAGTTACATTGTACAAAATCATAATAGTTACTGCTATTTTATACTTGAACAGTAAAGTTTTAAACTTTCATGGTCTGTAACATTAAAATAGAAATCTGCGGGATTGCTACCATGTTACTCCGTGATCATGGCGCTTGCAACCGCCCCGAAATATCGGATACTCATAAATAAGAAGGTACATGGTAGCATTCACGCAGATTTCTATTTTAATTGAACAGTAAAAGTTTACTCTGTACTATGACAATGAACAAACAATTTACCAACAATCGTCAAACAACAATCTTACCAAAAAGACCAAAACAATTTTATTTTCAAAATTGGTCCACAATTCACGAAGTAATCAATGAATCATAGTTAAAAAAAGAGACGAAATTGAAGTCGGCAAAAAAAAGAATCATTGACACATATTGTCCCCTGTGGAGGTCGATATATGATGTCCCTCCAACACAAAGGGAGGATCCTCCGACCAGGCGAGGTGATCATGCCTGGCGGGCCACTGCCCAACGGTTGATGTTGGGATGTTGTGTATATGTTAATCGGCGCAAGAACTTCTGTTGCGCGATGCAGGATTGGTAGTTTCTTCGTGCACTACATTACTCCTTTGTTTGGTGTGAATCCGGAAGATGGCGCTGTAGTGTGTTTTTCTATTTTTGTGTGGTATGTGGAAGTCGCCACATCACTCCCCTCCAAGACCGAAGGTCGATATATGATGAGTCAGCTGTCTGTGCTCTGTTGCGGAGCTTGCCAGTGCCAGGTGTAGTTCCAGTGAGTCGGAACTTAGTGCCGCAAGTTCCAGTGAGTCGGAACTGAATGCCGCTAGTCCCAGTGAGTCGGGACTGTAGTCCGCTGATCCCAGTGAGTCGGGATGGCGTGCGGTGCGCGGTGCTGCGGTGAGGTCCCCAGTGAGTCGGGGCGGTTGCTGCGTAGTGGCTGGCTGCTGCATAGACGGGAGAGATATACTCTGCTTACAAGAACCGTAGCTGCAGTGTGCTGTGCCTAGACGCTGATAAGGCCGTAGGGGTAACCAGGCTGGAGCGGTCGCTTCTTGCGTGTGGTGTATCCCTGTTGAGGCCGAGGTTGCTGGCTGGCTGAGACTTGCTGTGGGAGTGAACAAGATGGTGGCGTGGTAATGCTGCTGCTGAATCTGCTCCTTCGAAGGCTCACGAAGGCGAAGGAATCACGTCGGGGTCACCACTGTGGAGGTCGATATATGATGTCCCTCCAACACAAAGGGAGGATCCTCCGACCAGGCGAGGTGATCATGCCTGGCGGGCCACTGCCCAACGGTTGATGTTGGGATGTTGTGTATATGTTAATCGGCGCAAGAACTTCTGTTGATTGGTAGTTTCTTCGTGCACTACATTACTCCTTTGTTTGGTGTGAATCCGGAAGATGGCGCTGTAGTGTGTTTTTCTATTTTTGTGTGGTATGTGGAAGTCGCCACATCCCCCATTTTATTTTGCTATACTATCCAAAAACGTACGTTCCTCAGACATTCATATACTCAAATATGCCAACAAAATGCACATTGACCCAATTTTAGCACTTACCTTACAAAAAAGGTCATGAATAAAAATCACAGTTACTCGACACAATATTTTTATGTAAACACATTTGAATGCATAAGAAATGAATGACAGAAATACATGTGTTAGCGAAAGGTAAGCAATATATTTTCGTACACTACCCATTTCATGACAAACATATATTATATTGCCATCTTTGTGTGATTGTTAACATGTATATCTTTGAGCTTTTACAGCATAACACTATCGAGTTACCTAAACGAGATGCATAACCAATTATTTTTTTAAAACGTGTACGGGCTCTCTTAATTATTAATCTATAAAAAAACTCTGTAAAAAAATAATTAATTATAAAACAAAAATTTTAAAAAGCTAATTTTTATGCAAAATATTTCCTTCATGTTAGGATGATCTTAATTAACTTTACTTTCGACGTTTTCCTTAAGTCAATTCTTAACCCCAACTTCTTAAAAAGAGTAAATTCAGTTTAATTGCAAATCATGAATTTATTTGAGTTTACGGATTTTATTCACTTTACTCTAGAGAGTTGGGTGCTTTGTTCTTCAAAAAAGTTTTGTTTTATTAATGTAGGTATTATATTATTTCTTAACTTGTTAAATTCAATGTAAAATCCTATATCTTAAATGTTGATACTGTCATCGACAATAATTCTCAAGTTACCTTTTTCAACTTTACCTATTTAAAGAATAATATTTTTATTAAACATCACTAATTAAAATAAGTATAATTTAAGCACATGTTTCACGCCGCGTACCTGTTTGCAATTGCCATTACTAAAAATATACTGTCCATTATGTCCATTTTTCTTTAGCTATTCCAAAATTAAAGTAACCTTGTTTTCCAATTACAAAATCATATCGAAATAAACTTATATATCACATGTACCTTACAGTCACTAACAACAGATCACATTTGCGCTAACGAGAGTACTGATGCAAAAAGTTTAAGAAGAGATCTCATAAAGGTATAGGTATACACCCTCATATGTATAATATATGTAATGTAACCCACTCATCTCCTGTTACTAAAGAGTTTCAAACAGCTTCTACAAACTTATGCTTTAATGGTTTCATGAACCACCACATAAAGTTAAAGTTATTTGCAATTCTACCCTTTAATAAAATTTGTTTGCGATATTGAACCTTAATCACATATGAAACCCTCATTTGCTTAAAATCTGTTTATGTCGTACTAGTGTGGTTTCTTATTTACTTATTAGATCATAAAATCAGAAAATATTATTTATTTTCTTTATAAAAAGACAACTCATATACATATATATTTTGTATTACCTGTATTGCGGGAGTCGTTACAAACATACATGAGACGAACACAAAGCAAATTCAAACTCAGAACAACAATTTGTGCATCCTTAAAACATTATATTATAGTAATATTGTAAGCTTGAAGAGGTGATTTTTTCCAAACTGTAAGAAGCATATTATAATTAAAACTACAAAGACAATAAAGGTCTGATACTACTACCTACATTACATAGTGCAGTAATAAATATTTCACATCATTGAAATAAATTAAGTATCCCTTAACACAAAAGAATTGAAATGTCAATGTTACAGAGAAAATCAATCGAAACATATAGAAGCTTCTGTATAAGACATACACATTCACTATTATACCTACTGCGTACCCTATTAATCCCTAGCCGTATTTAGGAAGTATTACAAGACTGTAATATTCCCCAAGGCAACGATCCTTAGTCTCGTTAAGATTCTTTCAAAGCTAATTTGGGTTTATCTTTAAGTACAGTCTACATTCATGTAACTTAATAGCCTAAATTAGCTAAGAATATTTACTTTGCAGACCTTTTGTTTTCTAATAGTACTAAGTACCTGGAAAATTACTTCTAGTTAGATTGATTTATCGCCCCTAACACCCTGCATACCCACGATTTTAACGTTTAGCATGGAAACACTCTGATTCTTGAGGAAGGACATAGGCTCCTTTTTACTATGACAACCGATATACACCCGGGCGGAGCCGCGGGTAAAAGGTAGTATTTACATATAAGAATTGCTTGTTTAAAGGAATTACATTGGATATTAATAATGAGCCCACTTATTTTTTTTATGTCCAAATTATTTGTACCAAATTATTTATATATTTTATTTTTTTACTATTATTACTCTGCCTGACGGAAAGCATGGGTAGAATCCAAGACTGGTGGTCACCACCCTCAATGCGAACGCGGACAGTGCAATGGTGGCCCACTCTATAGTGGTCTAGTGAAATGCTTTTTTACGCCCCGCTTAAAGGAATTAGAATGGGAGGGGGACACGAAACACTCACGTATAGAGTTCCATGCTTTGATTGCTCGGCACAAGAAGGAAGAACCGAAACGTTGCGTTCGAGAGCGTGTGTCTAACACTCTAAAAGGGTGACTTCGAAGGCCAGCACGTGTTGTCCTGTAGAGGAAAGGAAAAGAAGGGACCAGTTGGCTCCTCGGAGGATTGTAATAGAAGCGATATCTCTTCGCAGCTTCCAGATGTTCAAGTAACTCGGTGGCTCCGGCACTACCGATGATGCGGACTGCTTGCCGCTGCAACCGATCGAGAGCGTCAAACTGATACTGCGCGGATCCATCGCAAAGATGCGATCAGTATTCCACGCACGAGTGAACCTGGATTTTGTAAAGAAGACACAGATGCTCGGGCGAGAAGAACCGTCCCACCCTGTTTAGTACACCTAACTTACGCGAAGTCGCTGTAATGACGCTCTCGATGTACTCAAGCATGTTAAAATCACGACATATCTCCATACCCAGGATAACGAGTTTATCTTGCAGTAGTTTTCTAATGTATGCAGTCTCTTACAGAGAAAGGTCGAGCACAAAGGCACCTGTGGTTATTTATATATTTCATCGTACTTATTTATAAGGAAACTAATAAAGGGAAGTGGTTTTCTTAATCTGAGACTACGAGATGCCTTGAATGTAGGTTTTTTCTTTTTATTCTTATTAAGATTTATTGAGAAGCGCATAATGCCATTACAGCAATCCAACTTTTTTTTTTCAAGTTTATTTCTTACTCCGACAACATAATATTTTATAGATCTTACTGTTAGTAATTATCGTTACATTAGTTTGTCATTATCATCTTTTATAACTTGTAAAATAATCAAATTTAAACTCTTTAAGAATGTATTATAAATAATTGAATGTTCTTCATTAAAATTACCTGATGCAGTAGCATCACGCTGCATTCATGCATTGTCTGCACTTGTCACTGCTAGTGCAGACAATACATGAATGCGCCACACTCACTAGTGTGGTGACCACCACTCTCGGATTCTGCTTATGCTTTCCATCAGGCAGAGTAAAGTCATTTTGGCAGGGCCAAACTTAAAAAAAAAACGTGTATTATACTTACATGAGGCAAATGATAAATAGGTAAAACTTTAACCAACTTTAATTTGTCAAATTTTCGATTTCTGTTTTGAAAATGTATAGCAATCATTAAAGATGTATCTAATAAGATGTAATTTTGATTTAAGATGTTCTTTAATTTATGATAGAGAACACAAATCTCCGTTTACGAAAACATTGTATTAGACGGACAAATAATATTTTAATAAATTGCTTGAAATATTCAGTATTTGTTTTTTGTAACAACCTGATTGTTGTTGAACAAATATTTAATTTATCTCATTATAAATAAACTTTACCCTTGAGACCTACCTCACTATTTCATTGATACTACTCGAGACTACACTGTAAATATAATACTGGCGTCCCTTACTAAGACGACGTTTATGATTATGATAAATACATAAAAAGGTTTTCCCCTTTCACCTAACTTTTTTCTCTTGATTTTTCCTTGACTATTTGTTTGCAAAGAAGAGTTGAGTGTGCCTAGGGATCGGTGTGGTTTTTCGGGTCTTGAATTACAAGTTGAAAGCGAATTATTGGAAAATTGTATTAAAATATAATTAGTATAGATTTAATACAGCAATATAGAATTACATTCATAGAATTATAGATAAAACCTCTTATAAATCAAGGTTCGATATAGTGCTTAATAATTGAGCACTACAACAGATTAAAGTACTCATAGTCTCAAAAAGCAATGTAATGTAATTTCATTGATAAGTGAGGAGCTATATTTAATTTGCAATACCAAATTTAAGGCAAGCTCTTTATTTTTAACCGACTTCAAGAAAAAGGAGGAGGTTTCTCTATTCGACTGTTTTTTATGTTTGTTATCTCAGAACTTTCGATTGGGTGAACCGATTTTGATGATTATTTCTTTATTTGAAAGCTGGTGCTTCACTCGTGGTCCCATTTCAATTTGGTCCAGTTCTTGAAGTCGTTTTTTTGTTAAAATTTTGTAACAATCGTATCAAACAAAAACAGTATTTTCTTTATTCATAGTATTTTAGCAAAAATGAAAACAATTGGGCGTGGCGAAAAGCCTAAAATATATTAAAGACTGGTGTATTAACTAATTAGTGCTAATTACTAATGCATGTACTAATCCATTATAATAGCCGACTCAATTCACCTTGCTTTCAAACCTAAATAAAATATCTATAACTGGATTTAAAGTTTAACAATTTAAAACTTTAGATAACAGAAACGGGTCATACACAAAACGCAGTCACAAAATTGGAATAAAAAAAACGTCTTGCAATTTTTCCAAACTTATATTATTCAAAAGATATAAGTAAATATAACAAAATAAAAGTAAAAAACTAGATCGTTTTTCATAATTATAATATTTGTAGCACTTTCATTATTTTAGGGTTCCACAGAAGTGACAGGTATACCACAGAAAATATTTTTTTTTTGTATAATCCGCCTTTAGTCAGTAATAATCCATCAGAGGGAGTAAGATTTTGTTTCTTTGATCTAATAGCTTTAAACTGGTTGATTATGTGTGCAATATGTTGCATAAATGTGGGTAAGTTTGATTTAAAAATGCTTATCAGCAATTATTGCGATATTTTTACTGTTTGTTTTAGAGTTTTATGATATTGTTTCTTCTGACCTTAAACCATCACTGTAACATCTTAGTAACCTATGTCTGATATATAATTGTGTCAATATTGTTAATCAAATGGAAATTCTGTTTTTTCAGAGCATTGTGTACATTTGCGCACATTGTTACAACACAGCGATTTAGCAATAACGGTAGCGGTAGATTAGGGCAGAACCTTCCCATAGTAAAGAACATGCGTTATGTAATTATCATTACAATTAATTGAGCCTAAAAAGGTGTTTTTTTTGAAGCTGCTTTGGTAAATATTACCCAAAATGACGATGTCGGCAAAAAGTCTCGTAGAAAATATTTAAGCCAGTCTTAGTTACAAATTTCTTGTGCAAATTAAGTAATGTATCATTTAAAAGTCTTATTTATCTCTGTTCTTTTCGACGCATTATTGTTTCCTTTTTTCAGCAGTTAGCCTACTGTTCTCATCTTCAAGTAAAAATTCGTGAATTGTTTGTTTCACATTCACTTTATCTGTGTTTCTAATATCTTTCTTTCTTTTAAGCCTTAAAAGTGTCATTCTATATTTAGCCAATTTATTTTCTAATATAATAATCTTCAATCGACTTGCTAAATCTCTCTAGACTCATTTTTTGCCTTTACTTAGTCTACGCCTATATTGTGTACTCGCTACTCTTCCTAATGCAATTCTCGAAAGACTAGAATATGAGCTTGAAGATAGCGTACTGTCGAGTTCTTCTTGGGTTTGTTTTCTATTCTATTCTAGTCTATTATAAGCTTTGATTTTTCAGGCCAATTTTTTCTAATTTGCCGCTGTTCTCTCGGTCTCGGTCTTTATTAGTTTTAATCCTTCTTCTTTCTTGCGTTTATACTTCTCTCTATCTTGCCTACGTCTTTCTTCCAGAGCAGTAACGCCTAACTTCGCTTTAACTCTTCGCATGCTCATCTTTTTCTGTTCTCGTCGACGTTTTTTTTTCTTCGTCGCTCAAATTCAGCCTTGATCTTGGTCGATTCATTTCACCTAAGACAAAATAAGCTGTAATCAGCACATGCCTTACAATAAATTGTTCAAGCCACATGCTTTAATTATACGCAATAAAAGACATTTGTATTTTAATTTGAGCCTCAAAGCAAAATACGAAATAAATATTTAGACTTGCACGAATATGACACTTAGAGCCATTCTTACTCAGCAACATTGTATATGACTTTATTTAAATAAGATGAAAATAAATGTAGTAGTTTTTGAGTATAATCTTCTTGATGATTTAATATATATATATTATTGAAATGCCACCTTAAAAATTGCGTATTCACGGTGATTGTAACAAAAAATATATCTTCTGTGACCAATGGTATTTCCTGTGGACGCAAAATATTGAGATGACCACAGGAAAGTTGTCCACAGAAAAGAAAAATCGAATAAGCAATCAACGAAAACATTTTTAATTTTGAGGTTAGAATACAAAACAAAGTTAATATACAATAAACTCCCCGCATAGCTATAAGGCAGTATATTTTTGCATAAAATAATTAAAAACTTACAAAATAATACCAGGAACAGGAAAGATTCACCGATCTATTACAAAATTGTAGATAACAAGATATTTGTTTTATTAAATGTGGTTTCTACTCGTAATCACCTCAGAACGACGCCGTCAAATGAAACTATGCAATGTTGCTATTATGGAAAAGGTATTCGTTTGGTAGTATTTTATAGAAAATATAGTAGATTTAAAATGTAGGTCCACAGATGGGTTGCCAACTCGTATTACCGAAAGTTTATTCGAAATTTTGAATTGTTTTTATGGTATTTCATTTAAATATTTAAAACGACAATTATGTCATGACTGACCACAGTTAATAAATACATTTCTGTTAGTGTTCCGCCTTTTAAAACTAAGTAGTCTTCCTTCAAATATAGGAACATCACATCTGAACAGTCCACAGGAGGGTACTATAGGAACACTTTTATTTTTTTTTAAATGGTACGAGTAAAATATTTCTCGATTTGTATCTGTTATTTAAATATTAGATAATTAAGGTAATATTATTAAATATATTTTTCCATATTAAATACATATTTTTTAAATGGTCATAAGAGAACATGTGTTTCTGTTTGACCCAAACACCATATGATAAAGTCAAAGATAGTTTGAACACCGAACTTATAAAATGGCTAGCTTTTTTTGTTAAACAGTTATAAATACATTAAAATTTTAAAGTTTCTTAAATTAATTGACTAATTTCTAGCTTATACAAGCGGCTCCGCGCGCGTTAGTATTGGCTATAGCGATAAAAAGAACCCTATGTCGGTCTGCAAGGTCTAATCTATCTCTTTACCGTAATTCATCCAAATCAGTTCAGTGGCTTAGCTGCGACGACTATAATAGAAGTAGGGATAACAATTCGATCTTTTAAAAGAAACAAAAAACCAACAGTGAAAAAACTGTAGTAAGTTCATAAGTTGTTTGTTTGTCTCTTTTCATACAAAATGAAGTAAAACAAAAATAAAAATGTTATGTTTCTTGTCTTCTTCTGGCAGAAAGATAATAAGAAAATTCCTCTCGGGGAAGTAGGAGACGCTGCAACTAGAACGCCTGATGAATTATTAACAAAGTTCAAATCTGAACAACAAAGTGAAACGACCTGCGGCTACAGTTACTGTGGTTCCAGGAAGATTACTGTTTGCTCTAAAACTACATCAGACTTTACGCTCTGCTAATTTCAGTAGCGCTTTGTTAACTTGTTTCTCGTGTTTTTTTTTTCTTGGACTTGTCTGAATGACGAATGGATGAAGGTGTGAGAAATATTAAATAGAAATCGAGTAATTAAAGAACCGATAAAAAATAAATATTTCGAACATCTAACACACAACGCCATCTTGTCCCAAGCTAAGCAGAGCTTGTGTTATGGGTACTATACAACTGATACAAATACACACATACTTTTTTATTTATTTTTTGTAAATACATACTTAATATTCATAAAAAACACCAATCATGAAGAGCGATACTTCATTACACTAGACGAATCATAGTGTTATTACACTAGACGAAGAGGAAATAGAAATAGAAAATGGTGAATTTTATTTATTAAATACATTGGAATATTATGTAGGAAAATAATATTATGCTAGATGAGACTCGCGGTGTTACCCGCGGTATAACACCAACCGCAGGTAACGCCAAGGGTCAAATCTAGTCTAAAAAAAAAGCCTAAGTTACTTCATCTACCATCAGCTATCTGCCAGTGAAAGTTCCATGAAAATCGATAAAGTCGTTCCGGAGATTAGTCCAGCAGAACAAACAGACAGACAAAAATTTTAAAATGTTATTTTGGTATATGTGCCGTGTGTGTATACATACATATGCATTTAGTAAAAAACAGTTATTTTAATATTACAAACAGACACTCTAATTTTACTTAATTGTATAGATATAATGTATGAATATATCGATTGATTTTAAAAAGTATTATTTTTTTACGATTACTCTGGATTTCAATTCCTGATATCAACTTTGCTGCAGTGTTAAAAACACATTACTACATACTACATATAAAAATGACAAAAAGTAGGAAACTTTTAAGGAATGAGGTTTCGGGTTTGACCCAATTTAGTTTAAGGAAAAATACGTTCCCTTGTCGTACTTAAAGTAACTTAGGCAATGAAATGTCTATAAACTAAGTTATCTTGTCTTCCTAAAAGCGATTCTGGTCGGATGTATTGCGTCACATTTGTTAATTTAACAACTTAGCAAGGAATTGTCAAACGCGTGTGCTAAGGACAATACGACCTTCAAACTTCCAAGATAAGAGTGTACCTACTTCTCTTTCACCCGGCAAAGCACTCGTGACGCCTCTGGTTTTGCGGGTGTTCATGGGCAGCGGTAATCGCTTTCCATCAGGTGATCCGTCTGCTTGTTTGCCCACTATCCCAAAAAAATACCCAACTCAGAGTAGAAAAAAAAAGCTACATAACGCATGGCGTTTGTTTTCGTTGAAGCAAAACAAACTCAGCTACTTCCAAGTGAACACACGCGTTAAGGCACACAGATACTAAGAAACTACGCTACATTTCGTCAATATCGTACAAGTGATCGTATTTGTTTAGAGTTTCGCAGTTTTTTGTTTTGTTACAATTAATATTAATGATAAAATATTAATAACCACATAAAGACAATACTGAAATTAGTTAGCAAAAGTGATAAAAACATTTTAATACAGTTTTACCGCAGCAATAATCTTTGCAGTGTATTTTCATGTTTTAATTAAAAGTACTAGAAACGCTAGATTATGCTAAGTGTACACAAACAGCCTGAGAGCTAACCGCGGGCTTTTCGTTTTGTTGTTGTTGATATGAACTTTGTTATTATAATTCATCGCGACGACGCATCGTCACGTTCAATCTCCACGTTTTATACTTCCACTTCAAGGATTTTCTTATTATTAAGCTAGGAAGCTACACTAGAAACAAATATTTGACTTCATTTGTGAAGCATGATTACGTGTATACCATTAGCTCCTCCCGCGTGTATGAATGTCGATCATCGCATTATCGCGGTCAAGAATCAAAAGATTTCCTTCGTAAATTCCTAAAAACCCATTAAATACTCTGCATCGAAAACTATTTTATAATTTATAAACTATAGAATATCATCCATACTAATATTATAAAGCTAAAGAGTTTGTTTGTTTGAACGTTTTGAAAAATGCTTTCAGTGTTAGATAGCCCATTCATCGAGGAAGGTTATAGGCTATATATCATCACGCTAAGATCAACAGGAACGGATCATCAATGGAGAATGTTTCAAAAACGGGGGAAAATTTTCACGTAGCATGAAAATTTGAGCGAGGTGGCGCGTGTCAGCTAGTATCAGATAATATAATTTGATAACATTTAAAAATAATACTTTTAAATAGTGAAACTATTGGTAAAAAACAGGGATTTCGTAAAAGTGATATTGATGAAATAATTTATACTTTATAAACTTTACTTTTAATATAATTTTTTATACTTAATATATTGGCGAGATTAGCGCGTTCAAACAAACAAACAAACTCTTCAGCTTTATATATTAGTATATATTATAAAGCTGGTCAGCTAGTAATTATAGAAAACGTTAAAATATCTATACTAATATTAGATGGCCCAGTTAACGCTATAGGCTAAGTATCATTACACCACGACCAAAAGGAGCGGAGTATCAATGAAACATGTTGCAAAAACGAGTGAAAATTATTTTCTTTGAGAGTTTGCGTTGCATGCGCTGCGTAAACAGTTAAAATTTTACAAAAACAATATATGACAGAACTGTTCTCCTTTAAAAGTTCTGAAAAAAGTCCGCAACAACATTTTAACGTCTTTAATGGTAACCAAATTTGTTCACGCTTTATAACATTACGCTACGGGCAATAGGAGACGCAAACGAGGTTGCAGGGTTCAGCTAGTATTATAATAATTTTATTTTAATTTTATTTATTAATTTTATTTAGGATTTGGAGGCGGAAGTGCTCGCCGAAGTTTATCGACGGGTGGCTGAATTCCGGGCGGAGAGAGGCATTCGCCCTCCGCCCGAAGAGGTACGCGAGTGACGTGAAGCCGCCCGTCGAGCCACGATGGCTCGCTGGTCGTTCCGGCTGGAGACTCCACGCGCTGGCTTTGCCGCCGTGGAGGCTCTCCAGCCGGTCATCCTCGAGTGGGCAGGGCGGCAGCACGGGACCCTTTCCTTCCGACTGACGCAGGTTCTTTCCGGGCACGGATGCTTCGGAAAGTACCTGCACTCGGTCGCCAGGAGGGAACTGAGTCCCGCCTGCCACCACTGCGACTGCAGTGAGGACTCGGCCCAGCATACGCTGGCGATTTGCCCCGCATGGGCGTCGCAGCGTCGGGCCCTCACTGCAGTCATCGGAGGAGATCTGTCGCTACCGGCCGTCATATGCTCTATGGCCGGTAGCGACAGCAGTTTTACCGCGGTCGCAGCCTTCTGCGAAGACGTAATTTCGCAGAAGGAGGCGGCGGAGAAGGCCCGGGAGGATGATATCCACTCGGACCCGATCCGTCGCCGGCGAACCGGGCGGCGGAGGCGCGCATACCAGCGCCTCATGCCGCCCTGAATGTGGCCGCGGATGGTGGGGACGGGTTTTCCCCTCCATCCGCTTTAGTGGTCACCCGCGAGGGGGCGACGTTACGCGTGTGCCGTACGTCGCCCAAATTGAGAGTCTACCAGCAGACGGTGCCCGCTTCTGTGCGGGCAAGCGCTGGGAGGGGTCCGGATGTGTTAATAACAGCAGTTCCCGGATCCCTCCCGTCTCAGGCGCAGAGTGGCACACCGTGTGGTTTTAGTCGGTTCGATTCCGACACACCGCCCCGCCGCAAACCCCGGCGGGGTGACGGCCCGAGGGGGTTCCCAAACGTTAAAAAAAAAAAAAAAAAAAAAAAAAAAAAAAAAAAAAAAAAAAAAAAAAAAAAAAAAAAAGTATTATAATAAATTTAAACAATGCCTAAATGAATAAATGTTGTCCTTTTAAATGTTTTATTTTTATCTAACCGCAAAATACTCAAATATACAGTGAAAAGAAAATTATTTTTAATGTTTGACACAATATTTGACCGCTTAAAAGGGCTCAAAGCATTTTTATTTCTGTTAAAAACATTAAAGCTTTGATGTTATTTGCAAGGTGGGTTAGAAAAATGTTTTATACTTTTATGCTCAGGTGACGTACCCCTTTTTTTTTTTTTTTTTTTTTTTTACGTGTGGAAACCCCCTCGGGCCGTCACCCCGCCGGGGTTTGCGGCGGGGCGGTGTGTCGGAATCGAACCGACTAAAACCACACGGTGTGCCAACTCCGCGCCTGAGACGGGAGGGATCCGGGAACTGCTGTTATTAACACATCCGGACACCTCCCAGCGCCTGCCCGCACTGAAGCGGGCACCGTCTGCTGGTAAACTCTCAATTTGGGCGACGTACGGCACACGCGTAACGTCGCCCCCTCGCGGGTGACCACTAAAGCGGATGGAGGGGAAAACCCGTCCCCACCATCCGCGGCCACACTCAGGGCGGCATGAGGCGCTGGTATGCGCGCCTCCGCCGCCCAGTTCGCCGGCGGCGGATCGGGTCCGAGTGGATATCGTCCTCCCGGGCCTTCTCCGCCGCCTCCTTCTGCGATATTACGTCTTCGCAGAAGGCTGCGACCGCGGTAAAACTGCTGTCGCTACCGGCCATGGAGTGGATGACGGCCGGTAGCGAGAGATCTCCTCCGATGACTGCAGTGAGGGCCCGGCGCTGCGATGCCCATGCGGGGCATGCCGCCAGCGTGTGCTGGGCCGAGTCCTCACTGCAGTCGCAGTGGTGGCAGGCGGGACTCAGTTCCCTCCGGGCGACCGAGTGCAGGTACTTCCCGAAGCATCCATGCCCGGAAAGCACCTGCGTCAGTCGGAAGGAAAGAGTCCCGTGCTGCCGCCCTGCCCACTCGTGGATGACCGGCTGGAGAGCCTCCACGGCGGCAAAGCCAGCGCGTGGAGTCTCCAGCCGGAACGACCAGCGAGCCATCGTGGCTCGACGGGCGGCTTCACGCCACTCGCGTACCTCCTCGGGCGGGGGGCGAATGCCACACTCCGCCCGGAACGAAGCCACCCGTCGATAAACTTCGGCGAGCACTTCCGCCTCCAAATCCCACGGGGGTGTTCCGGCCAACGCGCACGCCGCCTCGGTCGACACCGTGCGGTATCCGCGTATGGCTCTGACCGCCAATACCCTCTGAGGCCGCCAGAGGCGAGCCTTGTTGAGGGCGGTCAGAGCCGCCACCCACACCGGTGCGCCGTACAGCGCCATCGACCGGACCACCCCCGTGTACAGGAGTCGCGTTGCGACGCTGGCTCCGCCCAAGTTGGGCAATAGTCGCCCAAGGGCAGAGGCAGCGCCGACCAGCTTGGGACCAAGCTGTCGGAAGTGCTCGTCGAAGAGCCACCTACCGTCGAGGATCAGGCCCAGATACCTCATCTGGGCCCGAACCGGTACGAGGACCGAGTTGACCACTATGGAGGCGCCGGGGGGCGGCCCACGACGGGGCCCATGGAACAATAGGGCCTCCGTCTTGTCCAGGGCCACCCGCAAGCCCAGCGCCTCGATGCGCCCGACCACCAGAGAAACACCAATGGTGGCCAGGCGCGCCGCCTCCTGGAAGTTCGCCCCCCGGGCCGTGACCAATGTGTCATCGGCGTAACAAATTACGCCCAGCCCGGGGGGGAGACGACCTCTTAGGACCCAGTCGTATCCCACGTTCCACAGGAGTGGTCCTAGGACAGACCCCTGCGGAACGCCGCACGACATGGGTCGCCGTCTCAAGGCGCCATCTCGATCCTCGTACACGACGGTACGCTCCTCCAAATAGTCTGCCACCAGCCGCCTCAGGTACTCTGGCACCCCGTGGTATTGGAGTGCTTCCCTGATGCAGCTGAATGGCAGACTATTAAAGGCGTTGGCGATGTCCAGGGACACCGCCAACACCACGCCGCCACAGCTCACTGCCTCTTCGGTCACGGCCCTAAGGCGCATCACGGCATCGACCGTCGAACGCCCCTCTCGGAATCCGAATTGGGCGTCCGACAGGTCGGGCCCCACCTCACAGAGGTGCCGGACGATGCGGGCAGAGAGTATCCTCTCAAACAACTTGCCCGCCTCGTCCAGCAACACGATGGGCCTATAGGCCGCGACCGAATCGGCAGGCCGTCCCGGTTTCTGAAGCAGGACCAGCTTCCCGCATTTCCAGCACTCAGGGAAGCGTCCGGACGCCAGGCTAGCGTCCAATACCTCCCTGAGGCGGTCCGACATATGGTCGAGGGCTCGGGCCATCACTCGGGCTGGAACCCCGTCCGGCCCGGGGGCGGTGTTCTTTGAACGGATTCGCAGAACAGCCGCCCCAACCTCCGATTCCCTAACGGGCGGCACGTCGTCCTCTCGACCCCCGTCGTCTCCGACCGCATAGGCCATCGACGGGGGTGTGTGCTCCGCCCGCTGCGGGAAAAGGCCCTCGACCACTTCCTGCAGGAAGCTGGGCTGGAAGGTCTCAGTAAGGGGGGGGCCCGCCGTGCGGAGCTTCTGTCGCACCGCACGATATGGGCGACCCCAGGGGTCACGTTCGAGACTCTCCAGCATCTCCTTTTTCTTTTCCTCCTTGGCGCGGCAAATGGCCAGCTTCAGAGTTTTCCGCGTCTCGCGGTACTCCTCGTGAAGCTGGTCCCCACCACCGTCTCCACGGTGACGTCGCCGGCTGCGGGTGTAGGACCTCCGGGCACGGGTGCACGCCGCACGGAGGTCCGCCAACTCCCGGGACCACCAGTAGACCTCCTTCCGAGGAGGCCGACGACCGTGGACGCGGGGCATGGCCGAATCGCATATCTGCGTAATCGCATCTCGAAAACGGCCAGCCCCTACGTCCACGCCGACCTCCTCGGTCGGGGCCTGCGGAGACAGCCAAGATTGAACAATGGCCGCCTCCTCTAGTAGGTCCCTGTTGAGCTTGGCGACAGCCCACCGCGGAAAGCGGGATGTATGCCGCGCCGTGTGACCCCTACTGGGGCCCTGGGACCGGGAGAGCTCAAATCGGATATAGAGATGATCCGAGAGCGTCTCGACCTCTTCCAGGACACACCAGTTCCTTACTCGTGCGGCGACAGCAGGGGTAGCGAACGAAAGGTCCACTATCGACCCCCCCTGCTGTCGCACGCACGTGTTGGTGGCGCCTCTGTTCAGCAAACAGAGGCCCACCGAAGCCGCCCACTCCTCTACGGCTTCGCCCTTGGCGTCCGTCCTGGGGGACCCCCACGCAATGGACTTTGCGTTGAAGTCCCCCAGCACGAGGACGTGCCCAGACGCTAAACGCCGCATCGAGGTCTCCAAGCTGTTAAGGAAGACCTCGAAGTCGCTCAAACTCCGGTTGGGGGAGAAGTAAACACCGTAAACGGTGATCCCCCCCCACTCGGCGGCAACATATCCAGAGCCCTTGTCTCTAAGCGACAAGGGCGGGGAATGAGCCGCCCCGGAGCCGACGACTGCCACGGAGCCGTCCCAGTCACCCATCCAGTTTGGACGGGGAGGAACGTAATAGGGCTCCGCGACTACGGCAACACCGATCGACCACTGTGCCATGCTTTGCAGGAAGAGATCCTGCGCCGCGGCGCAGTGGTTGAGGTTCGTCTGGACAAGGAGGTTGGAGACGTGGTCCATTACTGAACCGTCTCTACAACCTCCTCCATGGGCGACGATGTAGACGCACTAATGACTTCGGAGGCAGCCTGGGTCGCCAGGCTAGCCCCCGAAGTCTGCCGAGAAGCTCGGGAAGGCTTGCAGCCCCCCTGCCCCATCTGGTGATTGGCGGGCTTGTTGCCCGCCGCACACATAGGGCAGTGAGGGGCGGCAGAACATTCTGCCGCCTTGTGCCCCGGTCGACCGCAGCGGAAACAGAGACCGCTGCAGTCGAAACAGTTTTCGCACTTGGCGCGTGTGTGCCCCGATGCCAGGCATTTGTAGCATCTCATCGGCCTCGCCGCCAGGATTGTGATCCTGGCGCTGACGAAGCCGACGAGAAGCCTGCCGGCGTCACCCAATGTTTTGGCCGACGCCACGGGACAGCTAACCCACACTGCGCCAAGTCCTCCCGGACCGGGGCGGATGGTGCCAATCTTGATGTTGTCCGCGTTGCACTTCGTCCTTTCTTGGACTGCAACGCGGACATCATCGACAGTGACGGAATCGTCCAGGCCCGAGATGCGCAGTTCTGCACACTTCGTGGGCCTGGCGATCCTGACACCATCCGTCGCTGCGAAAACTCCCTTGAGCTTCTCGGCGAAGGAGTCCGCCGTCTTTGCGCCATCGGCCCCAGGGAACTCGAGGACTCGAGCTCCCGTTTGGGCGAGGCGCAAGCGGACTCCTGCCGTCGCGAAATCGCCGGCGAGACAGTCTCGGGCCATCTTGAAGACGGCCGCGTAGGACAGCCCGCCGGCAGTCGCCTCCGGTGACACCGTGACCACCACAGCCGCGGTCTTAGGCGGCGGGTGACGTACCCCTTATCTTAACTTGAAAGGTCTTAACATCAACCCTTGTCGAATTCCAAATTCATCAATGAAATTACATTATGTAGCTTTTAGCGTCTAAATAAAAAAATTAACCTGCCATGCAAAGATTTTAACTTAGATTTTATGAATTTAAACGTACCTGATTGCTTTTTCTGTATGTGCTACAGTTGTAGTCAAATATCTAGTCGAAAAAATAGTCGAGACTACACAGATGTCTTCAAAATAATAATATGATAATTTTATAAAAAAAAGCTATGTTAAAACAGCGGAAAACTGTTATTTTCTATTTGATATCATAATTTTGTGTGAAATTTGGTGACACACCGACAGCAGCGCCACCTAGCTGAATTGTGTTCCAAACTATCGAGGAACATAATAAAATATACACATAAATTGTCATTCAAACCGACTTCAAACTGGCCCAAATTGAAATGGGACCACACGGGAAGCATCAGCTTTTAAATAAAAGAAGAATCATCAAAATCGGTTCACCCAGTCAAAATGACTACTCAGCCTGATGGCAAGCATAAGCAGAATCCAAGAGTGGTGGTCACCTTACTTCGAATGCAGACAATTCAACAATGCAGCATGGCGACTGTCAATTTACGTTGATTTTCTGTGCGAGGGTAGTATCGCCCCGGTCGAACCGGCCCGTTCGTGATGAAATCATCGTGGCTCTACCACCTTGGATATTATTGGTAAAATACCTATTTTCAGTAAATAATAACGTTTAGGCAGTGATTCATTATTTGATGGAATTCACTTAATCGGCAGTGCTAGTAGCTTGAATCAGATTTAATACAAAATCGATACAGTCTGGTAACAAATCGAATTGGATCAACATCTCTCTACTCGGAACAAACTTAGTGTAGTGTAGAATAAGTTTAATCTATACATCTATACAAATAAATAAAATTGGAGTGTCTGTTTGTAATATTAAAATAATCGCTTTTTACTAAATGCATATGTATGTATACACGGTACCTATAACAAAAATGTAGTTAAAAAAAATTTTGTCTGTCCGTCTGTCTGTCTGTCTGTCTGTTTGTTCCGGGTAATCTCTGGAACGGCTGGACGGATTTTGACGGGACTTTCACTGGCAGGTAGCTGATGATCGAGGGAGTAACTTAGGCTACTTTTTTTAGACTAACTTTGTCCCGCGGCGTTACTCGCGGTACAACAATAACCGCAGGTAACACCGCGGGTTTCAGCTAGTATTAATTAAAAATGTAAGTCTATACATTTCTATGAAATACTCATGATATGTGTACATACAAGTACAGTATACCGTTCTCTTCGAATGGAATGAAATTGGATTTATATGTGTCGAAAAAAGACAAAGTCTATTCTTGTATTTATTTCGCTCTTGTTTGACGTATCCTCTTTAATCTCTTAGGTGTTTTGGGTAGAACTAACAAGGTAAAGGCTTTTATGATTTCCCAGAAGGGATAAGTGATCGTCTGGTAACAGTATTAAAGCAGTATTAGCAGAAAAATTAAGTTTTGCTCTCCGCTTTGGCGTCTCACTGTAACATAAATTTTATGGTATACTAGTTATTTTCCGCAGTTTCATTCGCGTGATTTTTTCGTAGGTATAACTTTTAAAATTACGAATTTCTACACTTTTTCGTATTAATATATATAACCTATGATACGGCTTGTATGGTGATACACTATGGTGTAATAATTTTCAAAATCGGTTCAGTAGATTTATTTATTTTATTTTTATTGAATAGGGGGCAAACGAGCAGACGTATCACTTGATGGTAAGCGATTACCGCCGCCCATGGACACCCGAGCAGCACCAGAGGTGTCACAAGTGCGTTGCCGGCCTTTTAAGGAGTACGCTCTTGATTATCCTCAACAAACGAACACAACAACAAACTTCATCTCTTTTTTTAATACTATTTTTATAGATTATTCTAGGCTGTGACGACAATTTTCCGACCGCAATTTAAATAATAAATTAGGGAAAGGTCTTGGTATTTTTTAAATTACTCCCAACTGTTAAGTCTTTGCAAGCAAAGTTGAATCAACTAAATTTACAGAAGATTCTTGGCTATCATTTTTTATAGTCTTTTGTAATTATAGAGGCTAGCAGGCTCGGTATTGAAAGTTTTTTTTAGCCATAATAATATTTTAAAAAGTACTCTAATCTGAATAAATAGCAAATGAAATCGAACTTAGACCAATACCAAAACACCAAAACACCCTCTCCTGAGAAGAGACCTGAGCCCAACAGTGGGACATGTTGGGTTATTGATTAAAACAACATCTATAGAAATAAATAAAACTGAAGTGACCGTTTGTAATTTAAAATGAACAACATTTCTCTAAATGCATATCAAAGTATATACGGTACCTAAATCAAAAAATTAAAGTAAACATTTTTTGTCTCTCTGTTCGTTCCGGATAATCTCTGGAACGGCTAGACCTATTTTGACGGGACTTTTACTGGGAGATAGCTGGTGATAAGAGGAGTAACTTAGAGTACTTTTATAGACTAGATTTGCTCCGCGGCATTACCAGTAAACAGTCTATTACAGTACTGTTATTTATTCTACAGATTCTATCGCAAAATGTTTACAATAGAAAAGTAAAATTACAGAGGAATGAAAACTGCTTTTATGAAAAAGACGCACTTTATCGAGTCTTTCCAGAAAATCGTCTGTGATTAGATTATGTGAGAGGCCTGGAAGTAATCGGGGAATGTGCGGCTACAGATATAATCTGACCTCCTACGACACACTTATTGATTGAAATAATGAGAGTAAACTGTAATAATTGAATTGTATTTCTTCACTAATGTAGGTTTTTTGGTAGAACAAAATATTTTTTTAAAAGAACTGAAAAGTTTTGTATATTCTGTCTCTGCTTTTACTTCAATGAATTCATAATACAGTCCTCCTTTTCAGCAACATCTTGTTATCAACATGACATTAAAAGTTTTTTTTTTTTTTTTTTTTATGTTTGGCCCTGCCAAAATGACTCTACTCTGCCTGATGGAAAGCATAAGCAGAATCCAAGAGTGGTGGTCACCATACTACGAATGCAGACAATGCAACAATGCAGTATGGTAACCCACACTATGACGGGCTAGTGATGCTTCTGCATCATTGGGCCTCCGGTCTCGCACTCACCAACGAAACACGACAGCATGATCGCTGTCATTTTACGTTGATTTTCTATGCGAGGGTAGTACCGCCCCGGTCGAGCCGGCCCATTCGTGCTAAAATCAGCGTGGCTCTGCTACCTTGAAATAGTAGTAGTAACTACACATTTTAATTTCCAACGAAACTTCGTTTGAAATTAAAATGTGGGCGTTATTATTACGAGTGAGTCCTTCTCTAATAAAGACGTGGGTGTCATTTCTTATTTTATTCTCCTTTCTGCATAGAAGCGTCATATTTGTAAAGTCATTATTAATTAGTTGAATCTAAGGACGTAATATACATAACGCAGGTTAAACTGTAAAAAAGATACTTGACTTTAAGTTTATCCGACGCTCTTACTAAGTTATTAGTTTTTTCCCACGGCCACGTCAGTGTGTTTATCGCTTAATGTGGGAAAAAGTAACTATCCATAAGCAAAATAACTTTTCCAAAAGCAAAGTAGTTTAGGGATGGAAGCGTAACAAACAAAGACACATTCGCAAGTATAATGTTAGTTAGAATTATCATAAGATCTATTCCTCGATAGAACTTCAAAAAATGTTTGATAAATGATAAAGCTAATAATAAGGAAAAAAAAATTAACAATAACTTTTAGCGGCAAGTATTGAAAGTTTTATATAGGAAAGTAAACACAATTTAAATTGATGTTGGTTTAATCTATGCAAATAAATTAAATTGGAGTGTCTGTTTGTAACATTAAAATAACTGCTTTTTACTAAATGCAAACGTATGTATACACGCTACCTATAGCAAAAATGTAGTTAAAAAAAAAATTGTCTGTCTGTCTGTTTGTTCCGGGTAATCTTTGGAACGGCTGGACCGATTTTGACGGGACTTTCACTGGTAGGTAGCTGATGATCCAGGGAGTAACTTAGGCTACTTTTTTAGACTAACTTTGTCCAGCGGCGTTACTCGCGGTACGACGATAACCGCGGGGTTTAGCTTGTATGTATGTAGTTGTAAGTATAAGTGTTCGTAAATGCGAATACTTACACGTTTACACATTGTCATTCGCTTGAAAACATGAAATATTACATACATATTGATATATTGTAATCCCATTTAACACAAATAGGGCTTTAGCGTGGGACTGTCGTCACGTGTGGCTCACACTTGGGTCAACATATAATGCACAGCGGTCATTATTGAATTTACTGCTGCCCCCACGAAAACTCTTTAAAGGCTCAAAATGTATAATAACATATTCTGTACCTATCGTAATATTACAGTAACTATAGAGAGACAGGACTTTGAATATGGGATTCATAGGAAAGGAAATCAATTCACATGTGAATGAAATAATGACTGCCTCGTTTACGCAGTGGTAGCGTACGCGATTGCTGTGCATGAGGTTTTCAGATTAATTCCGGGGTCGGATCAAATGCTTGCATAATTTGGAAATTTTTGTTTCGTTTTTTTTTTTATGTTTGGCCCTGCCAAAATGACTCTACTCTGCCTGATGTAAAACATAAGCAGAATCCAAGAGTGGTGATCACCATACTGCGAATGCAGACAACGCAACAATGCAGCATGGTGACCGACACCATGACGGGCTAGTGATGCTTCTGCGTCATTGGGCCTCCGGTCTCACACTCACCAACGAAACACGACAGCATGATGGCTGTCATTTTACGTTGATTTTCTGTGCAAGGATAGTACCGCCCCGGTCGAGCCGGCCCGTTCGTGCTGAAATCAGCGTGGCTCTACTACCTTTTATTAATTTGAGATTAAATTGAAATTTGGGTATTTCTACGTATAATAGGTATGTATTTACAAAAAAAAAGTATATAAGTATTCGATCAGTCAATCTAGCTTTCACTGTACAAGCTCTGTTTACTTTTAAGCTACGCGTTGTGTGTCAGAGATCACTGAGAGCTGTAATTTCTTAATAAGCAATAAATACTTAGTTCTAATCATGTAATTATTTTGGAATTATCATTCTATTAATATTAAGGCTCGTCCTTATTTCTTAAGGGCGAGACTTAAAAGAATCGCACCAAACCTAGAACACTTTATATGAAACTAGTTGTTGCCCGCGGCTCCGCCCGCGTATATGTCGGTTATCGCGGTAAATAGTAGTCTATTTGTTATTCTGATGTATAAGCTATATTACTGTAAAGTTTCATCCAAATCCGTTCAGTAGTTTTTGCGTGAAAGAGTAACAAACATCCAAACATCCATCCATCCTTACAAACTTTCGCATTTATAATAGTAGTAGGATTAGTAGGATTAGTAGGATATACATTTCTGTTTTATACACCCATTTAAACTTTCGTCTTTATAATATTAGTATAGAATTAAGATAAGAAATTATCTAAAAAGCATATCTACATCTGTAGTTTACTTATAAAATCACGTTTCAAGCTTTCACAATTAAATATTACATGAAGTAAGCAAGTAGATTATTATTATTAGGTATAGTAGTATAATGTTCAAGATAATAGCTTCTTCAAATTTGTAACGAAATTGCCCATATAATTTCATACATTGCTGAGCAATTTTTTTTAGTTCAGAAATTTTATTGCCCATAACTCACAGTGTATTTTGATATATGTAGGAAATTATAACTTGTTCTTAGAATCTTGTAATTTGTTTGCTTTATGAATGCTGTACGAGTTTATCTTCGTATGTTAATTTAAACTTTTCTATTAGCTTTCTGAGATATTATTTACCTGTGCTATTTACAGACTCGAAGTTTAAAACAACAAACGTAACAGTTACAAATTTGCAAAAGCTTAGAAAATTTACTAACAGCGAGTGAATAATAAACACTTAAATGCGAAAGTTTAGGCAACATTAATGTGATTTGAGACACACGAATGTATTAAGTACACACATAATTCGATACATCTCCAGTTACGGCTACTCAGGCAACGGAAAATGTTTGACAGTCTGTAAAGTTTATTTCAACTGAGTAGACAAAAGGGACCACGGCATGAATAAATGTAACTGAATAAAAGTGACGACGTCCGCAATTTGCCTGAAGAAAGCGACTGATTGTTATTTCAAACTTATGAATAACTTTTTAATTATTTCTCAATCGTTTTACATCTTTGCAGGGTTACTTAATAGAACTATATTTGCTATATTGACGTCTGCTTCGTGCGTCTAACACACAACATCTCAATACCTACCATAGTGTGAATTCTCTGCATTAGCAACAACTAATACTACTTGGATTATACTCATCCATTCCACCAGACAGAGTAGAGTTTTTCAAATTAACAGTCTTTTACTAAATGCCAATGAAAGTTTATAAGGTATTTAAATTTTAAAAAATATTATGTGTTTGTTTGAATGATCTCTGGAACGACTATAGCGATTTTGACGGGGAATTCATTAGCAGATATCTGATGATATAACCTCACAGCCTTACCCAGTTATTGTTCTTAAAATACAAGAGCAACCGAGGGTAACACCGCGGGGCTCGACTAGGTTACTCTATATAAAATTTCTACGTTAAATATCAGAAAAATATGTAGGTGTTATGACTGCGTTCGATCCTTTTATCAGTTTATTAGCTTTATTTTTTAAGTAAACTAACCATTTACATACAAACTTATTCAAATATTGTAAATGCATTTCATTCTTTCAAATAAAACTACAATTATTGTAGTTTTGTAAAACATAGGGTATAACATTTACTAGGATTATCTTTATAGTGCACCTAAGAGACACGAGAGCAGAGAAAACTTCGCTAAAGTAAGGCCATTGAAGATAAAACTTGTAGCAATTAATTACTTAGTTTGGGTTCCATATCAAGCTATTTGTTAAGATAGAATTATCGGAGAATGGTTATATGAGTCTCTCTCATACTGTGCAACAACAGTATGTTGTTCATTTGTTTGAAACCTTTTGTGCTCAACGTCTTTAAAATTATTTTATACATTTTGTAAATATGAAGAATTCGTTTGATATATGGTTTATTAAACTATCATCTCTTGATGAATAACACTTCCTGCCCTCCTGCATTTTACACAATGATAGCAAGAAAGGTGTAGTGAGTTAAGCGGTCACTTCGGACATTTATCACACAATGCCATTTAGTTTCAAGCTAAGCAGAGCTTGTGTTATGGGTACTAGACAATTGATATAAATACATATTTACTTTTTTTTCTAAATACATACATATATAGAAAACACCCAAAATCCGAAACAAATATTTGCAGATCATACAAACTGTTGATCCGACCCGGGAATCGAACCCAAGACCTCGGTCACTTCGCCGCTTCGTACTGGGCCAAGTGTTGTGAGTACGATTCTCATATGGGACAGCTCTTTGTGTGATTCACCAAAATGATCAAATATTGTTTGAAAAAATTTCAAACTCCATTGTGAAAGATTGTGTAATAGACATTGGAAAATCTAACTTTGAATCGAATCCAAAGTAAGAACTACTAGTTGTTGCCCGCGGCTCCGCCCGCGTTTATGTCGGTTATCGCGGCAAATAGTAGCCTATGTGTTATTCTGATGTATACTATATTACTGTAAAGTTTCATCCAAATCCGTTCAGTAGTTTTTGCGTGAAAGAGTAACAAACATCCAAACATCCATCCATCCTTACAAACTTTCGCATTTATAATATTAGTATTTATAATATTAGTAGGATTGCTTTAAAATTTTATCATAAGACTAGCCGACCCACGCAACGTCGTTTGCGTCTTCTTTTGCCCGTAGCGTGATAATTTTCCCCCGTTTTCGAAACATTTTTCATTGGTGCTCCGCTCCTATTGGTCCTAGCGTGATGATATATAGCCTATAGCCTTCCTCGATAAATGGGCTATCTAACACTGAAGGCATTTTTCAAATCGGACCAGTGGTTCCTGAGATTAGCGTGTTCAAACAAACAAACAAACTCTTCAGCTTTATATATTAGTATAGATTTACGCTCCGCGTTAGATCAAAGTGCATTGAAATTCCCCGAGATAGTACCGTATTGCGTCTTGCGTTTGACATCGTAACCTCCCACAACTGTCCTTAGAGGATACAGTCAGCTCTTTTGAAGAATAAATTAGTTTTTACAGTCGACTGGTATTTGTATTTGGTATGAACACGTACTTTGTACGTTTTGTTACCTTATTTAAATATATGTACTGTGTAATATATGAATGTAACATATTACATTCGTACTGCGTGCGTGTTGGTAGAAATACATGTTATTTTGCCTCTAACAGCCTCTATCTTTTTCACAATTCTTCAGACTTGTTGTCCCTCTCTCAACTCACTTTGGAACGAAAATTGATAATCGTTTGGTAGTTATTAATTTATGACTAAAATTAGTGACAACACAAACACTCTGAGAAAGTATAACCGACTTCTATGCGCCTTTTGTTTTTTTTACGTTTGGAAACTCCCTCGGGCCGTCACCCCACCGGAGTTTGCGGCGGGGCGGTGTGTCGGAATCGAACGGACTAAAATCAAACGGTGTGCCACTCTGCGCCTGAGATAGGAGGAATCCGGGAACGACTATTTTTAACATATCCGGACCAACTTCTATGCGCCTACAGCAAGAGCAACCTCCTTGTTTAGAAGATGCCTATATCCAGCAGTGAACTATTACTAAGCTGGTGATGAAGGGTACATAGTTACAAAAGGTAATAAAATGTATTCATACCTTAAAAGGTGAATACCCTTATGGTAGATGCTTTCACGAAATTTTGAGACTTTAACAGAAATGGTTCATAAATTACAGAGTTTTGATGTACATGATTTTCTTACAAATTTCTAAATAAACATAATATTTAATAAATTACAATTACACAGTACGTATCTACCAGTATAAATAGATATAACCTATAGTACCTAAATATATCTGTCATACCCATCGTGAGCTCGTTAACTCACCAAACACAAAGTATCTTATTGAATACAACAGTTTAATATTAAAAAAGACCTTTAAGATGTCACGTTTTGAAAACATTTTTCAACCTTTATCGAAAACAAAAAAATCTATAGTACCCTGTGAATAGTAAGTAAGTAAGATAATAATATACATATAATACTATTATCGCGATTGAGTCCCGAGATACACGTCTAATATAAATTAGGTTAATGTAATCCATTTGGTAATTTCAGCTCCATGAATGTACCATGACACGTTCTCATAAACTAATAATGGTATTATAACTTTGAGTGAAAGCTCGTCTAAAATATCAATTATTTCACATCAATAGTAACATATTATACCCGACTAAGGCGAATCTAAAGGCGAGTTTGGAGGTACCGGTTTTCATGAATGAGGTGCCAATAGATTCGTAATAATGGTCCAGGTGACAAAGTGATTACTAGTAACCTTAAATTTTCAGTGAAGGTAAATTCCTTTTTATACTCTACTGTAATGGTGGTTCAGCCAACACGGTGGCAACATACAAGTAAACTTATTAAACTCAGTATCTGACAGGCTTGAGCCAATTTAATACTAAATTCACATACTTAGTAGATAATAACAAACACTGTTCATCTTAATTATTCTAATGATTATTAGGATACCATTATTATTTGGTAATACAGGATTGTGTAACATTAAAGATTACGTAGGAGTAGTATATTTATAAGTCACACCGGAAGCTGACAAGCGGTAGGCGCCAAGATATTAATATGAATCAAATATTTACTCGATTATAAAATTACCAATTAAATAAGGTTATAATATATTATATTGTATTCCTAGTAATTATTAAGATTAAAACAAACGAACAGTAGTATATACTAGGTTGGAATCGTTACTGTTAACTAGAGACCGGATTATATTCAACATATATAGCTTGTTATATGCATGCACGGTTTTACTAAGTGTTTGTGTTGTAGCTAATTTTAGTCATAAATTAATATTACCAAACGATATCGATTATAGTGAGTTGAGAGAGGAGTCTGAAGAATGGTGAAAAAGAAAGAAGCTGTTAGAGGCAAAATAACATGTCTTTCTACGAATACGCAAGCAGTACGAATGTAACATAAGACTGTATATTGAAACAAGGTAGCAAAATGTACAAAATTTGTCTTCGAATCAGAAACAAATACTATAAAAACTAGTATATTCTTCAAAAGAACTGACTGAATTCTCTAAGGATAGTTGTGGGAGGTTAAGATGTGCAGAAGCGCAAGACGCAATACGGTATTAGAGGTCTCGGGTAATCTCAATGCACTTTGATCTACCGCGGTGCGTAAATGTTATGATGAAATGAAAAAAAAAGTAAAAACTAAAACCCAACTACGACAAAAAACGACGTTGAAAAAGCATGAAACAAGTTTCAAAAGCCGTATTCAAGCGTTATTTAAGTGTTATGGACTATGGTACATTACTAAGTTTCAAAAGCCGTAGTCCATGTAGTGTAAGTTGTGTAGTTGGGTTTTGTTTTTACTTTTATTTTATTTAAAATGTTTTGGTGCTTCTATATATTAATTTCTTTGCAAAGTATATTTTAAATAGGTACCATATAAAATCCACAATTATCGAAAAAATATGGAAAAAGTCAACAGAAAATCCTAATAATATATATATTTTTGAGATGTACAAGTAACGCCATTTCCAGTAATACCAAGCACGACATATTTATCTAAAATTTATTTTTTAATACAGTACTTTATGTCGGTTAGAGGGCGCCGCATTAGATTCAGTGACACGTCACATATCCTATAACCAGCAAACAATCATGACGCTTCTAACGACACCTCATTTGTCGAGTTCTAATGAGTAGTTAAGGAGCTATGAGGGAACAAATGAACATACATACATACATAGCCTGTCAAAATCATAACCCTCCTTTGGCTTTGCCGTAGTCGGGTAATATTCTAAAGCAATAGTTCATACTTTGGAACTTTCTTCGATTCAAAGTTAGATTTTCCAATCTTGTACAATGCAGTTTGAAATTTTTCAAACAATATTTGATCATTTGGTGAATCACACAAAGAGCTGTCCAATATGAGGATCGAACTACAAAGCGGCGAAGTGACCGCTTAACTCACTACACTATTCTTGCTATCATTGTGCAGGCAGGAGTGGAGGAAGTTTTATTTATCGAGAGATGCAGGAGGCGAAAAGGCAGGAGTGCAGAAAGTTTTATTTATCGAGAGATGAGGGTTTAATAAATCATATATCAAACGAATTTTTAATAACATCTAATTAATCCATACTTATATTATAAATGCGAATGTAACTCTGTCAGTCTGTCCTGCTTTCACGGCCAAACCGCTGTACCGATTTCAATTAAATTTCGCAGGGAGATACTTTGATTCTTGAAGAAGGCCATAGGCTGCTCTTTGCTGCGATAACCGACAAACACGCGGGCGGATCCGCGCGCAAAAGCTAGTATAGAATAATTTTAAAGACGTTGAGCACAAAAGGTTTCAAACAAATGAATGTTGCACAGCATGAGAGAGAGACTCATATAACCATTCTCAGATAATTCTATCCTAACAAATAGCTTGATATGGAACCCAAACTAAGTAATTAATTGCTACAAGTTTTATCTTCAACGGCCTTACTTTAGCGAAGTTTTCTCTGCTCTCGTATCTCGTAGGTGCACTATAAAGATAATCCTGTGGTATGTAATGTGTTGTACAAAACTAAAATTGTAGTTTTGTTTGAAAGAATGAAGTTTGTATGTTAATGATTAGTTTACTTTAAAAAAAAAATCTTTACTAATATCATAAAGCTGAAGAGTTTGTTTGTTTATTTGAATCTCAGGAACCTCTGGTCTAATTTAAAAAAATCTTTCAGTGTTGGATATACATATTTATCGAGGAAGCATCATCACGGTAAGACCAATAGAAGCGGGACACCGATGCAGAATGTTTCAAAAACGGGAGAAAATTATCACGCTACGGGCAATAGTAGACGCAAACGAGGTTGCGTGGGTCAGCTAGTAAACTGATAAATTGATCGGACACAGTCAAAACACCTATATATTTTTCTGATATTGTAGAAATATAATATAGAGTAATCTAGCTGAGTCCCGTGGTTGTTGTATTTTTAGAACAACAACTGGGTAACGCTGCGGGGTTATATCACCAGCTAGCAGAAGACCTATCTACCAACAGACAGATAGTACAGACAAAATTTCTAAAAGCATTTGTTTAAATTTTAATACCATATATATTAGTGAAAGGCTGTTAATTTGACAAAGTAACTTTATTCTGTCTGGTTGAAGACATATGAGCATAATCCAAGTTTTTTTTTTATGTTTGACTCTGCCATAATGACTCTACTCTGCCTGATGGAAAGCATAAGCAGAATCCAAGAGTGATGGTCACCATACTGCGAACGCAGACAATGCAACAATGCAGCATGGTGACCCACCCCAAGGCGGGCTAGTGATGCTTTCGCATCATTGGGCCTCCGGTCTCGCACTCACCAACGAAACACGACAGCATGATCGCTGTCATTTTACGTTGATTTTCTGTGCGAGGGTAGTACCGCCCCGGTCGAGCCGGCCCGTTAGTGCTGAAATGCAACAATGCAGCATGGTGACCTATTGACTGTTGCTGCATCATTGGGTGAGGTCACCAGGAGTGTTGTTAGACGCAAATATAGCAAAAATAGTTCTATTAAGTAACCTTACATACTTAGAATGATCTAAAGCGATTGAGAACCAATCAAAAAGTTTTAAATAACAATCAAATCGCTTTCTTCAGGCAAATAGTTATAGTCTACGTCGCCAAGTCGTTTGTCCCATTTCAATATTCATTCTGTGGCCCTTTTGTCTCAAATGGAACTTAATTGCTTTAAAAGAGTTAACTCCGTTGAAATGAACTTTAAATACTCTGTTACGTCTGTTAAACATTTCTGTTACGTGAGTGGCCGTAAATGGAGATGTATCGAATTCTGCGTATAGGCGATAGTAGTTACAGTAACAATACATGACATTAAAATTATTTAACATAGTTTTAAACGTAAGAAATCACGTATTATTCCAAATATTCAGGGGTAAGATCGACCATTTCTTAAAAGAAGTGCAATTTTAATAAAAATAAAACCGACTTCAAGGTTTGACTCGATTTCTCTTGGATGCCATCGTCAGATATTAATGTCCTTATCATGGTACCGCCGTTGGGACGTCTCCTTTCCATTAAAAAAAGAATCATCAAAATCGGTTCATACACGACGATTATGTTTCCGCAAACAAAGATAAAACAAAAAAAATACGGTCGAATTGAAAAAACCTCCTCTTTGTCGGTTTAAAAAAAAACTGCGATGCGATGTGAATCCGACAAGTCACAATTATTACACATTAACTCTCAAATTCTGTGACTATTTAGTCTGATTCTATTTCGGAATGTAGGGTAAGTGTACTGAACTCGGAAAAAAATTTAAATGTACCCATAATATATGCATCTTAACTAGATCTTAGGTAAAATATGCTATTACCACTGAGGATGGCTTAAATTTTAATAATAATAATAAATATTTCGGACATCTAAACACACAACGCCATCTAGTCCCAAGATAAGCAGAGCTTGTGTTATGGGGTACTAGACAACTGATACAAACACATATATACTTTTTTTTTGTAAATACATACATATTATACATAGAACACACCCAAACTCCGAAACAAATATTTGTAGATCATACAAACATTTGGTCCGACCCGGGAATCGAACCCGAGACCTCATGATCAGCAGTCGCTCACGCCAACCGCTAGACCAACGAGGCAATATGCAAATGCAAGTGCATATAATCCGGTCCCTACGTATAACACTACCTACTAGGCTGTTCTGGCATCTCTCATATGTCATGTCATCTATAATGGCTCATCTAGTCGAAGATGAGAATATACTACAGGTCATAAATTGTTTTAGCACTTATCTGTGACAATCTTACAGGATCCCTTTGACATAACGTACCTATCTATACCCCCACAGGCCGCCACCCCTCCGGGGTTTGCGTCGGGGTGGTGTGTCGGAATCGAACCGACTATAACTACACGGTGTGTCATTCAGCGTCTGCAATGGGAGGGATCCGGAAACTACTACAATTAATAACAATTTAAAGGCCGGCCTCATATTTTTGACTGTTCACTAGTCTATGACCAGCGGTAGTCACACAGTCATAAAATATCAATTTGCTTCTGCAATCTTTATCTAAATAAAAATATTAAACCTAATGTAATGAATAATTTTATATAAATATTTTCATTGTTTTATTTTATTTTCTCAGTATTTTAATTTAATTTTAAAGTAGGTTACTTAGGTTATTTATGTATTTATGAAATAAAGGAGAATAACTAGGCACAATATACAACGAATAATTTATATAAAACACCAAACAACTTAATTTTAACATATCACTTTAAATCATGTAAAAATAATAATAGCAGTCTTTCGCTATATTGCCTACGTAAATAAATATTTATAGGAGAAACGTACCTCACCATAAATCTGTGAATAAAATAAATCAAACTTAACCGAAACATTTAATTGCGAAACAGGAGCCTATTAACATGACAATAATTTAACTGTAATCTGTTTCCTCGCGGACTTAAATTATATTGCATTAAACTGAACATAGACCATGAGCTCACGATAGCCAGATATTACATATATTATATACGTCATTTTATACAAGTTAAAAGTTTCTCTGTGCGTACCCCCAACGCAGTTAAGAAACGATCAACAACTGTGGAGTTTATCTATACTTATCTATACTAATATATAAAGCTGAAGAGTTTGTTTGTTTGTTTGAACACGCTAATCTCAGGAACCGCTGGTCCGATTTGAAAAATTATTTCGGCGTTGGATAGTCCATTTATCGAGGAAGGCTATAGGGTATATATCATCACGCTACTACTAATAGGAGCGGAGCAACAATGAAGAATGTTTCAAAACCGGAGAAATTTTCACGCTACGGGCAATATAAGGCGCAAACGAGGTTGCGTGGGTCAGCTAGTAATAGTATAAAGTAACCATACCTAATGTTACTTTGGTAGATAATAGGTAGGTGTATTAATAATGACCTCAAATTCATTATAGTATAAAGTTCAATTTTTTATGCATAACATTAGGATTAACATCAGAAATCAGTTCATCAGTTATCAGATAATTAGCGCGGCTTTAAACCCCTGCCAGACAGACCCCTTAAAAAATTGGATCGACATTTACTTTATAGTATAAAATTTAAGTTTTCAGTATAAAAATACTTGAGGACCTATAAAATATGTTACCTCCACAGCCGGACAGTTTCCATCATTTCTTCACTTTGCCAGACACATTGAAAGTCTGCTGTAGGTACGAGCGCAAAGCAACAATTATATTCAAGCGGGCAAAATAAAGTATGTCTAGCGGTCATGGACTCAGGGCGCTCGCTCACGGCGACTTTTTGTAGCGAGGCTGTCGCGCGTTAGTAGCGCGTATGCAGCGCGGCATCGCTTCTGTAGGGCGTTACAAATGCAACTAAGCAGCGCGTTAGTAGCGATGCTGTAGCATCGCTGCAAAAAGTCGCCGTGGGCGAGCGCCCTAAGGCTTTATAAATAGGGATTTATTAAAACACGTAATAAAATTGCTGTGCCTACCTCTAGGGCTCTAAAAGTTAACAAGTATTTTCGAGGTCAATGCGATTTCATACTAAAAACCTAAAATCCTACTAATATTATAAATGCGAAAGTTTGTAAGGATGGATGGATGTTTGGATGTTTGTTACTCTTTCACGCAAAAACTACTGAACGGAATTGGATGAAACTTTACAGTAATATAGCTTATACATCAGAATAACACATATACTACTATTTGCCACGATAGCCGACATATACGCGGGCGGAGCCGCGGGCAACAACTAGTAGATATATATTTCTAACAAATAAATTTAAATCGATATTCGTTAAGTATTTTTGTTACAAATTCTATCTCAAAGACTTAATAGAAATGTGACGAGTTTTTTCTAATCTTCTGTCTTTTTTTGCTTGAATTTTAAATTATTTGGTTTTCAGGTACATCCATAGATACTTTGCATATTATTTTTTAACTAGCTGAACCATGCGAGGCTAAGGTGGTCTAAAAAGTAGCTTAAGTTACTCCTTAGATCATCAGCTATCTGCCAGTGAAAGTCCTGTCAAAATCGATACAGCCGTTTCAGAGATTACCCGAAATAAACAAACATACAAACATACAGACGGACCGACAGACAGACATACCGACCGACAGACAGATAGACAGACAGACAAAAATTGTATCGTGTGTACATATGCATTTATTAAAAAGCGGTTATTTTAATATAACAAACAGACACTCCAATTGTATTTTTTTTATAAAGATGCATTAACAAAAAGCGCTTATTTTAATATTACAAACAGACACTCCAGTTTTATTTTTTTGTATAGATTTAAAATCATTGTATAAAATATCGCCAAAGGACATTTTCTAATTATTTCATGCCATCTGATATATAAAAAATATTAACTAAAAGACTGGTCGTCAGTTCTATGCGACTATGGCAATGCCGAAAAGATGGGAAGTATTTTTGGCAGTCTATGTATGTTCGTATGTTGCACCGTAGCGCGAAAACAACTGAACCGGTTTTAATGAATGAGGTGTCAATAGATTCGTAATAATCAGCCGATTAGATAAGCTACATAAATTTTATCAAAAATTCGTAACGTATTTTATAATAATAAAAATAATATTTTCGGATATCTGACCCACTACACTAGTTCCAAAATTCGCAGAACTTGTACTTTAAACAAATAATATTCGGACATCTAACACACAACGCCATCTAGTCCCAAACTAAGCAGAGTTTGTATCATGAGTACAAGACAACTGATACAAAATTACATAATCAATTTATTCTTATTATGTTATATTTACAAAAAAAAAGTAAATACATACCTATTATACATGGAAAACACCCAAACTTCGAAACAAATATTTGCAGATCATACAAACATTTTGTGCGACCCGAAATCGAACCCGAGACCTCATGCACAGCAGCAGTCTCATACGCTACCGCTACGCTATGAACTTACTTGTATATTATATTGTATAGAAAACAGCGAAACTTCGAAAAAAATATTTAAAATTAGATCCATTGCTAATGGAAACTTCTTATTTTCGGGATAGGTATTGAAGACAAGTTTAAGTAATCCTGAAGTAGTTTTTGTATGACAATGTTATTTTCTCTATTATGTTCTAACTAACACAGGAAAACGGCTTAAAAAAACTCTCAAAATAAAGTCAGTTAACATTTTAAATACTTTCTTAGCGCATATCTGCGCCACATTATGAAATGTTTGTGCAAAATTTCATGCTGCTTGGCCTAGCGACCTTAGATGTGGGTTGGTCAATCAGTCAGCTAGTTAATTTAAATCTTATTTTATATAAATCTATAATGTATTCTTAATACATTGCATCCTCTACTATGTTCGTTGTCGACCATCACGCGGACAAAGTCACAGGCGAAAACTATATCATTACTTTTGTTTTAAATAGCTTTATATAGATATTTAATTTTGTTTTAAATAATAAAATTAAATATCTATGTTACATACTAAAAACTATTTAGAACTGCAAATGGCAACGCAAGATTTTAATGTCGCACATATTAGTTTTGAGATATAAAACATAGATGGCTCTAATTTGCTTTTGTTGTTTAAAATTGCAACTACAGTTTTGAAATATAAAAATTAAAGGGGCCTATTTTTCCTATGTATGTTTTCTTTGGCATTGGTGCTAATTTTGTTTTTAACCTCACTAAATTATTTTCAATTGTTAACAGTACTTTTTTATATCTTTCGAGATATCGTAAAATGGACTGTTAGCGAATGAAGTTAAAGTATATCCAATTTTTTGTGAATTTTAATTTAGTGATGTCAACAACAGAATTTACCACTGATTGATTAAAATTACAAAAATTGGAATGCATCGCCTTACCTCTTTTCGTGTCTACAAAAGTTTGTTTTTATTTGGAATCAGAAATCCTAACAAGCAAATTAAATATAATTATGTTTGTTAATTTAAGTAGGTACCTACATTATTTACAGACAGACAGGCTTTTGTTTTTCACATAATTAGGTAACTAGTTTGTGGTGAACAAGCGTTCACTGAAAAGTATGTGTATTTTAAGATTGACTAATACAGTTAGGAATAATGACAAGAATTGAGAAGGGTATGCTGCCATGCTGCAGCGGTTACTCATATTTTCAATATGGCAATATTGAAAATATGAGTTTAAGAAGCTTCTGTGACTGGACATGATGAGCGTGCATAAAGATTTATGGCTTTCTATCGTCTTTGTCTACTACTGATGTGAAAGAAGCATGAGTGTGTGAATGTTCTAGAAGTAAAACGAAATTCCTTATTTTAAACTTAAAGTTCTGTTTAGTTAGATAGATAAAACTAGTTATTTGTTAAATAAAAGTGCAGTTGTTTTTTAACTGCGTGCTCAATTTTGATGACCGAGTAAGCGAAATAGTCTAAAATAGAATCACAAGTGCAGCGAGTGATTTAAAAATTAGAATCATGAATGAACGTTAGCGAGGGAATCAAAAGAGCACGAGGCGAAAAATATTTGCACTCGAGTGCAACACGTAACATTTCATCCCACCTAAGCGAGGCAATGACTAAATGCAAAATAAGCATTTAAATAAAACCTGAAAAGAAAATGGCGCGGGCAAAGCAAACAAAAAAAATGGTACACCAAAAAGGTTGCGAGTCTGAGTTTTTGAGAAATTAAAAAAGGTTGTATGATAAATTCGGCACCATGGAGGTAGTAATAAATAGGTTTAATGATGTTTTGAATTCACAAACTTAGTGCACACGCACGATGTTTTTAATTTAATTTACTTTATCCTCTAGCGGATAAAAACGGCGTTTGAACTCAGATATCGAAGGACATAAATTTAAAATACTTTTCCCGAGATGGGGGGATGAAAACTTTTTTCTTCACGTCTCACATAGAATGTCAATTTGTTTTAGATGTGCTGGAACCCACGACTCGTATAAGGCACACAATACAATATTCTTACTTACTGTTGTATGAAATGTAATGAATATTTTAAGAGTACAGTTAGGTAGATTCTGAAACTGCGCTTCGTATGTCACTTCTGTAACGAAAGGCGTGTGTCAAATGTCCAATTTATTTATTTTTTTACCTGTGTAAAAAAATTTAGCTTCTGTTATCTACAGAAGCTTTATTCACATGCATTTCACTCAGAAGTTTAGTTAATGTAATCTAGTGGATGACAATAAAACAACATTGTTATTTAGTATCAACTATTCATATATTTTAATAGGTATCTTTTATAATTATAAACTATATCCTCTAACGCTCCGCGCTCAATATTTGGTTTAAGTCTAAGTGAAGACGAATCAACAGTTGTCAATCAACTTACACTAATCAACAGTCGAACAAAATCTAAACGATTACATTTAATCAAATTATGTAAATGTAAACTTAGAAATTATGTTAGGGTGTTCCGTCAGTTGAAACGTTAAGAATACTGGTTCACTTTTAGGTAATAATTATATAAAAAACTATACTATTTAGTTGGGAATGTTAACTTTGGTATAAAATATTAATTATAAACAACAAAACATTATTCAACCTCAATACACCTCAATACACTTGAGAAACGAAACTTAAATCGAAGCATAAATTATGAGAAATACTGTTTAATAAAATAGCCTAAAACCAGTTCAAAATATATTTACAGTAAACTGGTAAACTTAAATTTGTAAATCAATATTATTTTAATAGCCCAACTTGCAAAATTCTTTTGTATAATTTCGTTAGAATAGCATTACTACACCATGTCTTCTCTAAAGTTACATTTTATAGAGAAATATTGTTTACTTTCATGCAGTTCTAACAGATTAAAAGCTTTTTAAATAAGGCTATTATTGTTATATTGTAATCGAGACAAAATTAAAGAAATTTAAATAGCACTGCGCGGACACGCAAATATACAGAATCAGAAAGTACTTACTGGGATTTTACACATTTATACAAATTCAAATATCTAACATACTTTAATAATCGTTTTGTTTTTAAAGATTTTTCTAATGCACCATATTTATATATAGGCTTTCTACTAGATAATCAAGGCTTAATTTAGTAGGTACCGTTTTCAGTATATCTAATTTCTAATTCTGAAAATAAGTTGTTGCTAATGTTGGCTATGAAAGCTCCAAAAAAGTCCCATGTCTATGCCCCACAAAGTAACCCTCTATAATTCTTTATATATTTGTTTAATTAAATAAACTCAAATATGAGTGGTTTTAAATCAATTTTCTACACATAAGTCTTTTAGATATTGAACAAAATGGAAAGGAAAGCACTCTAGACAGTACATAAAAATATGTAAATATATTCACAACTATTTAGTATAAAGTAAAAATATCTTTTGCGCGTAAAACAATCCCTTAGAACACAAGTGGTGTTGCTTTAAATAGAATAAATACATATTGTATGTTTCAATTTGGGTGTCGGGCTTTATAAGGTACGAGTTATGAAAATGATGAAATTACGTAAAAAAATTTTTAAATGTACTTTTTTTATAACAACTTCCCCTGTGTTTTTAAGGAAGTCATTAGTTTTTCTCCATCCGTGTTTTGTGGGTTTAAATCTCTCATTTTCGTCGATAATCGAATATTAATCGATACATGCCCATAAAAGCCCTATATAAGATTTTAAAGAACTATTATGTCTCAAATAAGCTAGGTTATCACAACATTTACAAACAGCGAGTAGCCTAACATTAGACATTAACAATTCAGTTTTGGTATAACAACATATAAAAAGATTCGAATTATATTCTCTCTAATTAGCTATAGAATCGTATCAAAGATTTAGCATTTCTCATTAATAGTCAGTCAAGCCACGACCTAAGAAGTATTTTAGTATTTACTAATATATCAAAATCGAGATATATCTTTTGTAAATAAATATAAGGAACAGTTTTGCTACTATAAACAATATAAATATTGCAACTACGGCTATTTGCTTTTGAAAATATGACAAAAAGTATTTAATAAACGTCGACGATGATTTAATTTAACTTAAATTCTTCATGTCATATTTTTTTGAAGCACAGTCGTTGTATAAGAATAAAATATTGCACAATAAGGATTGGCTACAATGTGTGCACAGAGAGCAACATACATAAATATATATATATTTAGTAGCAACACCGAACTACTGCTCTGAACATTTCGTTCAGCAAAACTTTCCCAATCCCAGATTGCGTCCTCTACTTGGTCAATTCTGTTTTAAATCAGATCTCTTTCCGTCAATACATACATATTGTACGTAAAATTGTACCCTATTCTAAATAAATAAGGTTTAAATTTAAGCGGTGGAATCGTGAGTAGAGGGGTTCGGGATGATGGTGCCGGAAACCTGAAGTTCCCGAAGTCTCCTTACTTCCCTGGACGCGTCAGCCAACTTCTCTTGTAACTGCATCTCTCTTTCACGTAAACATTTTATTTCGTTTTGCCAGGTCTGTAAGTAAGAAAACACATAAATTAAAAACTCTCGTTATTAAAAAAAACTGTTCATAAGTAAATTTATTGTCTTTATGTGTATTACAATCGTTACAAAAGTGTGTGTGACTTTACAAACAAACACAAAGAACACCCACCCAGACTCAGAACAACATTTTAGGGTGGAGTTCGAACCTATAACACCCAGAACAATAGAAAGCGGCGTGGCGACTATATACTTATTTTAAAAACCACTACGCCCATTCGTGTCGTTGAGTCTTCACTAAGAGAGTATTATCAATGAACTGACCAATTAGTATCACATCCTGTCAAAAATGGTGTCACTTTCTCATGTAGAAAATTCGATCCAAGTTTTAAAAATTAGAATAAAGCATTAACTGTATGTAGGGATACAATGATACATACATGTATAGATTTAAGAAACTTAGTACAATTGGGTAGTTGACATCTTATTCAAATCAGTTACTTTTTATCATCCTTCAAACGATAACTTTGTATGAAATTTGTACTAGGAACTGGCTTGTGACGTCACTGTTTTACACTACTTAATTGAGCAATATATTACAATGTTTATTTGATTAAAATTTCTAATAGAAATGAAAAGCTGTAATAAATATTTCTTTCGAGACGCTTTGTAATATTCGTTTTAATGAAAGAGAAATCGGTATTTATTTACGATACACTCAACTACCCTATTTTAAAGGCATATTTTTTTAATTGAATAGGGCAAACGAGCAGACGACACTCACACCAGAGGCATCACAAGTGCGTTGCTGGACTTTGTGGGAATGGGCAGGGATATGGGGAGGTGGATGGGGGTAGGACTTCGGGTATGGGCCTCCAGTATCCTCACTCACTCTATGGGGCCGTGGTATCACTCCGGTCGAGCCAGTTCATTCATGCCGAAGCGTGACTCTCGCACGGTAAACTATAGTTGGCAAATCAAGTAGATATAATACTTACAATATTCTGTTTGAGCAGGTCGAGCTTGTCGTTCTTGAGGCGGCACACCTCCTGGCGCAGCAGGTCGGCGGGAGCGGGCGCGCCGCCCGGCCCCGCGCCGCCCGCGCCGCCGCCGCACCCGCCGCACGCCGCCGCCTCCGCAGACGACATCGACTCCAGCCCCGTGTCGCTGTCTACGTACATACCACCTGCAACACGCACATCTACTTACACCTCTATCGTTTATACATACTACTAGCTGAATCCCGCGGTGTTACCCGCTGTTATTGTTGTACCGCGAGTAACGCCGCGGGACAAAGTTAGTCTAAAAAAAGTTACTCCCCGAATCATCAGCTACCTGCCAGTGAAAGTCCCGTCAAAATCCGTCCAGCCGTTCCAGAGATTACCCGGAACAAACAGACAGACAGACAGACAGACAGACAGACAGACAGACAGACAGACAAAAAATTTATTAACTGCATTTTCAGTATATGTACCGTGTATACATACATATGCATTGGTTAAAAAGCTGTTATTTTAATATTACAAACAGACACTCCAATTTTATTTATTTGTATAGATTAACTCGCTCTAAAGAACGATTATTTACTCGTTGACTGACAGACCACGGGAGCATTACATAGAATGTATCTAACTATAACAAAAAACTTGAACCGACTTCAAAAACTGGACCAAATTGAAATGGAACCACACGGGAAGCATCAGCTTTCACATAAAAAAAGAATCATCTAAATCGGTTGACCCAGTCGAAAGTTCTGAAGTAACAAACATTCAGAAAAATACAGTCGACTTGAGAACCTCCTCCTTTTTTGAAATCGGTTTAAAATAGAAGTGGAAGATTGTAGAATTCTCTCCAGCCTCCAGAATGTTTTTTTTTTATATTTTCATAATTTAATATACAGTGAAAAATAGTTGTCGACCCACTTTAGTGATTTACGAACAGATCTGCAATTCAGCATTGAGCAAATATTGTATTTAAAGTTTAAACATTGGCGATATACGTAACGAGGAAAGAATATAATTACATTTACAAAGTGTTACGAACGAAATAAAAGCAAAATTGAAGAACGCCTATTACGTCTTACTATTCTTACTTACTATAATGAAACGATATTAAAGCTATCCGATATCATTTAAATTTATTTTGTTCGCAACTTCCAACCCAGAAAAAAGGAAATTTCTTTCAGTGCATAACTCAAAAGAGATACTTGATAAAGAACTCAACTCTTAAAAAGTTGTTGAAATAGACAATTGGAATGTTAATAACTCTCGAAATTGACAAATTGCGGCTTAAGAAGTCGCATTTTTATATTTAACTAGCTGAACCCCGCGGTATCACCCGCGGCTATTGTTGTACCGCGAGTAACGCCGCGGGACAAAGTTAGTCTTAAAAAAGTAGCCTAAGTTACTCCCCGGATCATCAGCTACCTGCCAGTGACAGTCCCGTCAAAATCCGTCCAGCCGTTCCAGAGATTACCCGGAACAAACAGACAGACAGACAGACAGACAGACAGACAAAAATTTTTTTAACTCCATATTTGGTATATGTATCGTGTATACATCCATATGCATTGATTAAAAAGCTGTTATTTTAATGTTACAAACAGACACTCCAATTTTATTTATTTGTATAGAGTATAGATGTATAGACTAGCTGAACCCCGCGGCTATTGTTGTACCGCGAGAAACGCTGCGGGGCAAAGATAGTCTAAAAAAAAGTAGCCTAAGTTACTCCCTGAACCATCAGCTACCTGCCAGTGAAAGTCCCGTCAAAATCCGTCCAGCCGTTCACGAGATTACCCGGAACAAACAGACAGACAGACAGACAAAAATTTTTTTAACTACAGTTTTGGTATATGTACCGTGTATACATACATATGCATTTAGTAAAAAGCAGTTATTTTAATATTACAAACAGACACTCCAATTTTATTTAGTTGTATAGATTCCAAAAACTCTATAATAATAGATATGATATGCTACGATTTTACAACATACCATAGAGAGAGAGAGAGAGCTCAGTTTATTCACATTTCTGAAAATACGATTTTATTGTCTTACAGCCCTACTTTTTTTTCGTGAGAAAGGAGTTTTCGAAAATTGTAAGCTACGAAGGTATTACTATAACAGTGCAAATATATAAGAATGTACAAAATAAGCGGTGTCGTATTTTACAGCAAAATTAACGAAAACACAAGACACACATAAAGAAAATTAACAACGCACGTTATTTTTTAGGACGAATGTTTTAGTTACCTAAGTCATCCGCTTTGAGTTAACATAAACGAAACTTACACATGCTTCTAGAGACGACAGAAAAGAAACATGGAGTTTTAATCTATGGTTCTTTATTCTACAGGACTAACCTGTTGCACTTTTGCCACAAATCAGCCAGTCCTTGTCGTCTAATAAAGAGAATATAACTTACAATATTACGCCAATTAATACCATCATTACAAGTAATATACTAAATGGGTAGAAAAAATTAAAAAGTTGTTACTGTTTTGATAGATCCAATGTGTTAGAGTAGTGCAGTAATACTTATTAAAATACTGAATAGGAAGAAGTTGGTAGTACAGTTTTATGAAACTTCGAATATTAATTGATATTTCTCTATAAAAGGTGACGACGACAATTATTTTTTTACTTAAATGGAGTACTCACTACCTAGTATTTACCAACGATAATGTCTACTGAAGTCAATCTACAAAGTTGTAAATACTACCGCTGTTCAATCCAAACAAATATCTCAATTCTCATTAAATTGCACCAGTCTAGAAAATTACATGAATTGAATGCATATGAAAAACTGACATGATGTAATAAGAATATAATTATTACTGGAATACCAAATAGTTATTTAAATTTTACTTTACATTTAATTATCATTCGACTAAGTTTAGACTTTCTGAATACGTATATTCTTTGAAAATAATAAACTTAAGTATAGTATACAACTGACAATGAAAAACAAAGAAAATACTAACCGAGCGGATCTAGGTCAACAGAGTTTAAGCTAGAGTCATCGCTGTGGTCGGTGAGTGGGGGGCGTGGAGGGGCGGCTCGTGACGTCACGTCGGGGCTGGACTCGCCCGAGGCGTGCGATGCGCCCGACCCACCGGCCGACCGCACCGACACCGCCGATGCTGACGATGATGCCACCGACGACTTGGAGCGAGCGCTCTGCAATGTTGCGAAGTATACCTAGTTTAGTAAACATTTGCAGAAGTGGTAGTGAGAGATTGTAAAGGTGCTGTTCTTCAGAAACATGTCAATTCTTTTTTACTTCAACTCACTCTCGATGAGAGCGCGTTTGGTGAAGATTTCCGTTTGCACCGATCTCAATGCGGTCACCATAATGATAAAGTTTATGTTAAATAAATTCGCAATTGGCCCACTTCGAGTTGAAAGTTTAATTGTCAATTTTCTGATTGCATTTTAATGGTTAATTTTGTACGGATAACGCATTTATGTTTATTTAAGAATGAAAGAAAAAATATAACTTACATTAGGAGTATGAGTTTCATTCTGTATATATTTATTCTTATTTATAACGTTCTTGTTGCCGTCGCCAGAGAGATTCGTGTCTACACTTGGTGATCTGAAATTATTAAAGGAAAATAAGTTAGGATACTACTGTAAATTTGGCTACTCGATGCAAGAGGAAAGATCATTTTGGTGAATTTACAGCTGCACGAAAAAAACGAAATAAAATTATGTTTAATAGAAATATTTTTGATATTTTTATTACTTTAATATGTTTTAAAGAAAATTATAATTTTAATTTCAATCTGTTAACTGACCAAACGCATTGAAATTTAATGTTCATAGTATTTGGTACTATTATAAGAAAATCGTGAATACTTACCTAACTTTATTTATAATAACTTTCTTAACGGTATCGAAGAGCCCCGGTCTGGGGCAGTCTTGTTTTGGCGTGACTTCGGGTTGAGGAGACACTGCACCCGGATCAATTCTCACACCACCTCCAAGGAATTCATTTGTTTTCCTCTTCAGATCATTGACCAAATTGTGCAACAAAGACGATCTTGTTCTTAGTTCCAGTTGCGCGAATTTGTCTGCTTTGTAACATGCGTTCTCTGCATTAATGAGTTTAGTTAGTAGGAACTCTTTGAATTCGCGCCCCTTTCGGAATATTGAGGGTTGCGGGAGAGTCGGGCCGAAAAATGGTACGTCATCACGTGCGGTGACGGCCACCTTGTACCTAGAAATAAAAAAACAATAAACTATTATCACAATGCCCCTTTTGATTAGAAATTTTGACACTGCATTTGCTTTTAAGACACCGCAATGTTTAAGTTTATTTCAAATATAAGAATTACCACTCCATTACTGGGTTGGCCAAATGAAATGCTCATGCCTGTCAAAGGCCATTGAACCTTATCAGTGTAGACTGAACTATCTAAGTAGACTTTTATTATAAAAAACGAGAAGTCATTCAAGTAGCCCATTCCCAAACAGCCCTATTAAATCGCTCTAATTACATAGTCCGGATTCGTTTGCATTTAAATTACTAAGAAAATTTCCATTCCACTTCCTGAGTCATTTTCTCAACTTCTCTATGCTAATAATGCTTCTGTGCGTTGTTGAGAACCAACACAAACTTTATGCTAAATAAGTCACTTAACAAATGGGAACAGTAACAAAATCTGTGGAATAAAAAGTTGGGTGTTGTCAAGCAGCAACATGAATAAAAATAACTCTGTATTCTGAGGTTGGGTTTATCACAAACTTATATATTTTTGTTCCTCGACGGAGCTGACCGAAATAGATGCAACATTGGGTGCACTGTGTGGTCACACGTAAACATTCTTTAAAGCTTCGATGATGTTTTTATCGCCTTAGGCAAAATAAATAGCTTATTTTATCTGACATAAAATGACTCAGTCTTAAATCAGTATTAGTTTTTAAGGTCCAAAGCGGTGTAAACAAATTGTTATACTATAACATTCGTCTTTTTCTTTTTTAGCCTTCAAAAATTGGTGACTGCTTTTAAAATTAATATTCATGTTAAAATGAGGACTTAACAGGACCTAAAATAAAGAAGAACAGGACTATTTAGAAAAACAACGGTGTTTTTAAATCGAAAGCTGGCAATTTTTTAATTTACTTTAAATTGTATCGTATGAAAAAATAAGATAAAATATTTACCTGGTCTCCCCACCGACATTTTCCAAGTGTGTAACCACGATGAATGTGTGGAGGAAATGAGATGCAATCATGTTTGGTGTAAAAGGTGTTGCTTTTTCCTGCAATCACAAACATTAACGCAATTATATCATTTGTTATTTTATATATTTATATTTTGAAAGAATACATTTATGTCGATGAGACACTGAGAAACACGATTATAATACATGCGATAAATTCAGGAGAAATTTATTGAAAGAATATGAGCATCACGCTAGTGAGTTTGTTTCACAACAAATCGCTCGTCACGCTGACTGCATTCGGCGTTGCAATTCGTCCGCACTGAACTCTGGGTATGTGAAATAAACTCAGACAAGACCCTCTGAACAAAACTTTAAAAAAGTTCATAGGTAATAAAGTTCAGAACTTACCTGGAAAACAATAGCCACAATATCATTTCCAACGTGTCGTTTTCTCTGCAACTGTTGCGCATCACCGACCGTGTGCGGTAACAGTGGCGCCACGTGGAACATTACTTCACGGTCGTGGAACTTCTCGTACACAGCTTCCGTGCCCGTGTGACCATTTATTATGTCCAGTCCACCTCGATAGCCTAGACAACGATTAAAAAAATATAGCCAAACAATTTAAAACTTAGTAAGTAATTCGTAGCTTTAAACAAAATCGAACAGGTACGGAAATGAAAGTCTCCTTATGCAATGCGACAATGCTACCAAATTAAAAGAAAAAGCATGAAAGATTAATATTTTTTTCGATTTCCTGACATCTGCTGTTGTATATAACATGTACGGATTACAAGATTTACCCGATAGTTTATAGGCAGAATGCCAAGGATTATGGTAAGGATCTGGTATCTAGACAGTACCTTTGTGGTCCTTCAACTTGATCCTCTGTCCGAGCATGTCCAAGAACTCTTCAAAAGCTGGCGACGTCTCGTTGTTGCCAAACAACTGTTCCTCTGTCGTCTGTCCATAAGTTTGGTATAGTACTCCGAATTTGAAACAGTTGACTAGAACATGTTCGTCGTATGCCGCTATCAACGATGACGCGTTGAGGCACATGACAGCATTCAAGTTTAGTATGTTTACTTGCTCATTGAGCATTTTAGCCATTCTGAGCGGTGAAGGCATAATTCCTGATCCTGTGGAAGGACAGACCGTTTATATTATTTTAAAGTTATATGAAAAGGGGAATATGCCTACTTAGGTTTCAAAAAACTAGTTTCGTTTTACTCAAATGTATGTATATTGTGTATATATTTACGGTTCTGCAATGATTTTCGACAAATAAGTTGAAGATGCGTTGAATTAAAAGAATAATAAATAAGAAGTTAGGAGTTTAACTAACCATTCAGTACTACTATAGCGAATTTGTATGGAATCATCGATAAAAAGATTTTGAACAAATAAAGCGGACATTTAAGAGGCCGAAGAATTTGAATAGGTATATGATGATATAAAGGAATACAATTTTTGCAAAAAAAAAAGAATGTACGTACTAGGGGTGGGTATTAGTCCATACATAGTCTCCGTGCATAGTCTCAACAGTATCCTAGTCTGATCTTGACCTGCCATGTGTTCGTTTTTCAGAGACATGACTACTGGGCCCAGATTATCATCAAATCCGACCAAATTGATGTGCTCCTGCAACCAAAACAAATTTCAACTGATGACAATATTCCATCTGCAATTAGACCTTTAATACCCACTATCAAATCTTTTTTTTCTGTTCATGATCTAAATAAAATACATAACTTCATGCGTGTTTGCTGATATGCTGATTGATGAGCAAAACGTAAGTCGTACTTCATTTATCAGTCAGTCAAAATGACGTAAGTCTTATTGCATCAAATGTTACGCATCTATGTATAGAAACCTAATTAATACTGCAAAAATGCATGTCCATCTCTTTAGATGTTTTGTATTCGTACAACTGGACAATTTTTATTTTTCGGTTTTTTGTAAATGAAATAAAAAAGTGTTCGCTTGTAGCATATCATTTATTCTTTTAGGGTCGGATCTTATACTATTATGAATGTGTTATAGATTACATTATTCAATGTGCAGATACTTAATCCACTGGTTACATCTTTAAACAAATCTCATTACAATACCGTTTTGGTAATATGTGGTAAAAGTAGCACGAAAACAATATTATTTTTTTGTTTTAATCTTTATTTATGGAGCTTAGCCACAATTATGACTATGTCGCTCCATCATAGCCACATTTTATTCTACATTAGTCTAAGATATTCAGCATACAGATAATATAATGCCTTTGCTGTATCTGACAAAGGACTGGACAGGATGCTGTTACATCTTCCAACATCCATCAACCTATCACTAAACAAGCGATCTCTAGTGGGTTGATTCCGAGCACATTCCATCAAAACATGTTCTACGTCCTCTACCACACCACAAATTTCACAATTTGGCGTAGACGATAAGCCCATTAGGAAAGTGAACTTTCTGGATGGAATGTGCATATTAATTTAAATCGTGGAAATGAATAGGAGTAACTTTGTTTTTGGTAAATATCAATATTGAAATCAAACCAAGCTCAGGTAATTAGATTAAAAGGTTCCATCGCAATACACATACGCTTGATAATGCTAATGTAACTGGAAATATCAGGCTAATTAGGGATGTAATAACAAAACCAATATTGACCGTCAAATAACAGTAAAATATCCATCAAGCTAGCCTCGCCTATAAACCCCACGAAATATCATAGAGACAGCATATTTATAGCCAAGGTTATTTTTAATGATATTTTCGTTAATGGACTTTTTATGTTCATAATATATTCGTCAATAAATGATATAATAACAATAATATAAATTGATACATCAGAAATTTCTAGATTTGTGATGTCTACTTTCAATCATGCGACAGACCACACACACACACACACACATTATAACAAACTAGACCGAAGAATAATAGTTTGACTTAAACATCAATTAATGTAACATTATGTACTGAATGAAATATCTATTAATTATACATTATATTTGATGCTTATATAAAAATATCCTTGTAACCAAAACTGTTATCAGGTTAACTTGCATTAGTGTCTATTTATATACATATATGTATTGTGTATACATAATTACATATATTAATAAAAGGAACATAAAATATACTTCCTGATTCCAATATCTCGGCGATAATAATAAGTTACTTGTAAAGAAGACAAAGGCAATGATAGGTTATGTTACGTTAATCACAGTTTTAATAACAGATTAGGAAACTGTTTTTAACAACTGTTAAGTTTTTTACTTAATTTTTCATCAAGAAATTTACTGGTATCATCTGGTAGATATACTAAGAACCTATTCTAATTGAAGTGACATCAGAGATAATGATCACGTTGATCTATTTGACATTTGACTAGGTACAGTGCAGAGCGCTATTATTGGTTAAATCAGGACACTTGCCGATGATGTCATTTCACGTAATGCGAACAGATTTTTCCACGCCTACAAGGAAGAAGTACTATAGATGTAACTATCTAAAGAAGCGGATGTTTTATTAAACCGACATAAAGAGGCCTCTGATTGTAATAGGCACTGGGTAAACATGTCCAGAGTGACGCTTAACTGTCGATCTTGATACAATTATCCGCACGAACAATCGATATTGAATCGCGATATGGAATTAGTGATTACTATGAATTATTTAAACTACCATGGTCATTTTCACTTTATGAAAGTGATATTTACTATGTTTATTTTTTTAAAACAGTTTCCAACATTTCGGTCTTCTAGTAATCGGCACGATAACGGGCGAAAACTGGTAAATATCCTGTTTATTATAACTTTCTATAAGTTATTATTTACTTCAGTCTCTTTTAGGTGGTACATCTGACTATATGGATATCGCTACAAATCCATACTAATTCACACTGTTATTATAAATTCAAAAGAAACTCTGTCTGCTACGCTTTTACAGCTAAGCCACTGCACCAATTTGAATGAAATTTGGCATGGATATACTTTGATTCTTGAGGAACTCTTTACAGCGATAACTGACATTCATGCAGGTGGAGTCGCAGGCAAAAACTAGTGTATGTACATATACTTCTAATGGATTCCAGTTATTGTAACTACGTCATAATTCACGTGTATAGTGCTCTGCCCTCTCATGGGTTTGCAAGTGGCCGATATGTCCTATCCTGCTGAGTAATATACGGCCATATTTGGGCCGTTACACAAGTGTAGGTGCTTTGATTTTTGTTCGTGACTTATATAACAATACTTTGTCTTTATAGAAACAGTAATTTTATGATGATTAGATAAACGAAACGGCAAAACATAAATACGAACAAACAATGATTTTTATATGTGCCTTAGATTATATAAATAGTCAAACTAGGGTACGTTGCAGCTTTAAATTAAGAAGAATCTTGAAGTTCTATGCAACTTATAGTAAATATTATAAATGCAAAGGTAACTTTGTCAGTCTTTTACGCTTTCACAGCTAAACCGCTGCGCCGATTTTAGTAAAATTTGACATGGAGATACTTTGATCAGAAAGAAAGATCGCCGGCAGAGTTGCCGGTAAAATCTAGTTTTAATTTAAAAAGGATTTATAAGAGCTAGCTATTAAGTTTTAAAACTTAAGCAATATTTCAAGCTTTTCATTCTGAGAAACAATATTAAGAATATCTATTTCATCATTGAATTGCAAGAACTTTACGCAATACAAAACAGTGTTATTCACGACTTCAAGGTTCCTACAAAGCTTCGTTCACCATGGTAGTTGTTAATTAGCCATGCCATTGTCACGCAACCTTGTCAACCTATACTATATTTTTTATTCCCAAGCATATAAACTGTCCTTTATTAAGGACAAACACTATTGTGATGAAAAAACAATGCGTTTATCTTTAAAAACAAATCTCATTACAAAGGGTGGACGGTATCAATAAAAGAGATCAAGTAAATATATAAATTTTGATTGAGCCATCACTTCTTACAGTTACTATTTAAGTTTTAGTACGGTCTTCAGTGAAATTTTGTCCAATACGTAAAAAGACGACGAGTATTCGTAAAGTGTCAATTACAATGTTTATTTTCTAAAGTTGGTTCGTTCCAAAACACATTTGTTTTTGAAAGGTAATACGTTTTAAGATATTTCACTGTAAACTTAAGTTTCCTCGGAAAACAAAAACATTGTTTTGTTTTCCAACGACCTCTAAATATCTTTTCAAAGTTTCAAATAATTTGCAGTCAAATAGTAATGTTTGTTTACACCGCGGCAAATTGATTATAGTCCTTAACTACCAACCTTTTTATGAATATCTTGGATTTATAGCATGTCCTTTTCAAAGAGGCGCAAAGAGGCAAATTGAAAGCTAAAGATGGTAATTGAAGGGGCGAGGGTTTAATGTCCCTTTTCGAAGGCGTTGATGGATCGTGTCATCTGAGATAGCATCTGACATTTTTTTTTTCAATTACCGTAACTGTAAAATCTATTTTAAATATTAAGTTATTTAAAAAAATGGCTTAATGTTCGAAACAGTTTTTTTTTTGTTTACACGTGTGTAGATAAGATTATCAAGAAGTAAGATACAATAAATTATATGTTACAACGGGTATTGACGCAATGATTGCATTTTCATCATTTTAATTACTGTCATAATCCCTTAATGATTATCATTATCTAAAGATCAAAAATATTTTAAGGAGTCTAAAAACTAACTAAAATTAATTGTTTTTGTCAACATCTAATTTACATCCTACTAATATTATAAACGCGAAAGTTTGTATGTATGAATGGATGGATGTCTGTTACTCTTTCACGCAAAAACTACTGAACGGATTTGGATGAAACTTTACAGTCATATAGCTTATACACCAGTATAACATATAGGCTACTATTTGCCGCGATAACCGATATATACGCGGGCGGAGCCGCGGGAAACAACTAGTTAAAAATATTCTTTAGTATCAATATATTGACTGTTTTGCTAACTATCCTAAATTATACCTACTCATATCTCATATTTTTCATTTGCATCGTTGTCGCCTGATATAAGGACAAAACCCAGGGTAATCATTTCACAGAACCATCATCTATTATCCTAAAAGAATTGTCCTCAAACCAATTTTGCGTTATGAAAGAAGACATTTGCTTATTGCTTCCATTTTTCTTTTGAAGCGGTTCGTGAATATCGACATCGTCACTTTCAGTAAATGAAATGGCGAACAAGTGATTATTTAATGAAATTTTATTAACATTTTTTTTTATTTCGACATTTTAATTTATATTAAAGAAGTTAGGTCTTTAAAAACAATACCAAATTAAGGTTGTAACTGAAATTCTTCGTACTATGCTTCATCTGACGTAATTTCAAGACTTTTTTACTTTAATACCTATACATTTACTTTATCTTTGAATATTTAAATAATGCCCGTACACCTATGAGGGCTACATAACATTTTATGTTACCGGTGATACCCGTACATTGGTTTTATGGCAGGGGATGATGGCCTTTGGCAGGGCGTATTTACACGTCAGCATGGGACTGGTATCGGCTTAACTATCGAAGCTTCTCATTCATCTAGCCTTACCTTTGCGGTGTCACAATAGCCCATCAGCTTTGCAGGGTTGACATATAATGATTGCAATATATTATGTAATTGTATAGCTCTTATACAAGGGATACCTTTGATATTTAGGTTAATTATTTAAACTTCAAATTGTTAAATGTATTTAGTGCTTAATGTAACTTTAAATACCTGACTTTAGAAGCCATGCAAAACTAGTCGTTTTCGTACCCATTACATACGCTCATTAGTTGTACTTCTGGGAAATACGGGCCCTCAATTGAGGCAGTCCGCCTATATTTAAATGACAATGAAAACCGCACTAATAGCTTGAGTATTTACGTTGTGCGTTTTAAACAGTTATTATTTATGTTATAACACACAACATTAAGTAAAACAATCATACAAAATGAATATACGCAATAACTTAAAACTGAATAGTTCGTGTAAATACCTTCGTGAGTCCCTAATGTACATACGTAATTAAATTTAAATTAGGTATGTACCAAAGATAAGTTAAACGAATATTTTGAAAATTCCGCAACGAAGCGTTTGTCAAGATTTGGACGCATGATAACGTTTGTTACACACGCGGGTCGAGACTTAAATTGCTCCACAATGCCGTAATCGGCACAATCTACATGTAGCTAAGAACTTGGCTCACCGGGCGTGAAGCCAGACCGTTCCGCGTTGGTGAGCCCTAACGCTCTTTCCCACTATCGTTCTGGTAGTTTTTTTGTGTAATGATGGGACCCTAATCACGGGTTTGACGCTGTATTTGCTTTAATTGGTATATGCAAATAATGTGCCGCAAATAAATATACAGCCAGGCTAATTCCAATGCCCTGTCGATAACACAGAACGTTGGTTCTTATATCTTTAAACTTCTGAGAGGCTACCGATCGAAAGCTATCAAATCTATTGTTTTAAGCTGTACAAGACAAATTGGTTTATCTTTATCGGTTGCGGCCACCACATCATATACTAGCATTATGCACTTCACGTTTCACGCTCTAGTGTCCTGTACGGAGTAGCTATATACGTACATACTTATGTACACACAGCTTTAGAGCTAATTTGTGGTTATTTTACACTGTTATATGCGCATTTATTTATTGGGTAAATTCATTGTTTTTATAATTTTCGGTGTGTAATATTGTATTTGTTGTTGTAATTTGTATAATAATATAATATTCTACAAGATATTAAATTATTTTTGTGTCTTATATCCTTATATTGTTTTTATTCCTAATATCCTACACAGTCTTGGTGAAAATGATTTGAAAATACTAAACTTTTCTATCCATATAAAATGTGTCTCGACTTCAAAGAGCAATTACGAAGATTCGAAACGCTTCTAAAAAAGTATAAAAAGTGAGCCTATGGGCGTGGGTATGGGAAAGTTCACACATGGTGGTTTCTGTACCGATGTAGTACGCCTTATGGTTGAGGCATCCGACGGATCAAGATGAAGCGAGAGCGTTTTATGATGAACTATATTTCATTTCTCCATTATATTTAAATTTTTAACGTGACTTTTTCTTGAGTTTGGCAATGTTCTCTATACGTTATTTATCCCCTAAACTGTTTCCATAACCTACTTTTAGATATAGGCCTCTTGGAAAGAAGGTGTTGGCTTACTATACCATGCTGCCCAGATAGGCTGGTCAAGGGTTTATTCAAGTTTTTCTTGTCTTTGTGATGATGTTCTCCTGCGTAGTTTGTTTCCTTAGTGGCCTCTTACTGCACCCATAGGATGAATAAGGGTGACACTCTGCATTCTTATTCCGTCACCACAGGGAGAGTTAATACGCCTTTCGTATTACCTATTTTTAGAGTTATATTTACAGCTATCCAATATAGTACCGGCTATTCCCGAAGATACCGTAATACTTATTAGACAACCCCTCCAACTATTTAGCTGCGATAAAACCATAGCATTGATAAAAAGCATTATTGTGTGGTATTTAGACAACAGAAGACAGAAGCCGCAAATGCGTATGCGTTAAATACACATGTCATAACATGAACAGTAATGTGAGTCACGGTATTTATTTTTTCTTTTAATAGACAGTGTGGGGACTATAGAATAATCATTGTGTAACAGAAACGTATTATTTATTTTATTCAAAGAATATTTTAATTGATATCGACGCCCCCGAGGAATAAAATTGTAATAGACAAAAGTAAATTTTACAGGACGAGCAAAAAACTGTTATTCTCTTTTAGCTTATAAAGTAATCGGCCTATATTATCATATGATATACCATTTTATTCCTTATTTTTTTTTTTAATAAGCGGTTTTAGAAAAAAATTAAATGTAATGTATACTTTTGAAGTTATTACGAAAAATATATAATACTGTTTTTATTTTTAGGTGCATCCTACGTAATGGCATATAACCATTTTATTCTCGTAAAGTTGTAATATAATGAAAACCGTAACCGTATATTACAATGTTTTTCTATAGTACTTTCATGAATGAAGTGTAATTGTAATAAACCAATACAATTTTGTTCTTGTAAAAGTTACCACTGTTTTTTTTCGTATAGTTATATAACAACTTTGTTTTTGTATAAATGCATTCAACGTTAACATCGTAATATGCAGTAATGTTTATAAATTTTCATTATAAATTACTGTAGTTGTTACTGTTATACCACTGCTGGGTACATGATGGGAGCCTTTCTACGCTTTTCACATTATTTATTTTATAGAAAGTGACTCAGTCAGTACACATTGCAAATATAAATGAAAAAAAGAACAAGAAATTATAATTAACACGATCTTTATTTAGGAAAATCACAAATTGTTACAATAGGCATTAATCATTAGAATTTAGATTAGCATCAATCAGTCTTAGTTGTAAAAAAATCAATCAGTCTGCTTCATTGCTCTCACTTTCAAAGTCATCCTCCCCTAAAACAGCTTCAGGACTATTTTTACTTTTCAAGGAATTGTAAAAACTGTGGTAATGGATAGGTATGGCGTTTATCCTACAAAGACTTGATAGATCTTCGTGCAGAGCTTTTGAAATTGAAACTGGACCGTCATAGGCTGGCTGTAAGGCCACATCGGCGATTGATGAAGCTGCTGCGGTAGAGGCAGACTTTCGTTTTCTAATGTTTTTAGTTGATGTTAATCCTATCTTCATTTCGCTAAAATTGTCATCATAATTATACTTGAAGTAAACAGATTGAGGGTTTGCGGGGATCACTTTAATTTCTTTGATTTTTGACCAATAGATTTTCTTACCTTCTGTATCATTTATCCAATTCTGTCCAGTAATCAATGATTTTATGTCATAAAAATCAGTTTGTCTCATTTCCTTGACTTGGTATTTTTCCCCGGTTTGTTTAGCATTCATAACTATACCGTATAATTGATCAGGTGTATAAATTTGTTTATTTTTCATCGCTCGTTCTATGCATGCATGTATAGAATCACCTTCATTTTGGCTATGGCCAGATTCAAAGAAACGATGAATAATCTCTAGCTTGAACTTATTAGCAGCAAACAGATAAAGGGCAAACATGAATCTATTCTTATTCTGTCCTGTGCAACCATCAGAATAAAATGAAATTTTATTTATTTGTTTATGATATTGTTCTTCAATGAAATTATAAAGACAGCTACCTATCTCTATTGATCCTCTTTTAGCAATTTGCAAATGCCACATACAACAGTATCCTTTCTTTCTTGAAGCATCAAAAAAAGTGAAGTTATAAACGGGATACTTCCGTTTATAGTGAAATATTCCTACTTCTGACTGAGGTACGCCTAAAACCTTTTCTAAATCAAAAATAGCCAGAGTGGAGTTTAAGTCAAGATTTCTCTTTTCTAAATTTTTGATTTCACGAATCCTTTCTTTATTAGATATGTGTTTTGTGTATTTCTCTTTTAATGATTCCTTGTGCTCGCCTTCAGCTTGTTCATAAAGCGTACAAGTGCCACATAAATCTTTCTTAGGATGAAAAAAAGAATAATTAAACTTTGTATTAAAGATACTCTCATACTGTCTTTTGATAGCCATCTTCGCATCACAATAACGTGCGTCTGTCTGTTCTTTGAACCAATCTGTGTATAAACGGTACATTTTTGAAATATTTAAAGTTTCGCATAAATACTTTCTTTTAGAAGATTTTCTGACATAGTGTGCTTCTTTTGCTGGAAATAAATGTATGTGTGATATGATACTTTCTTCTGTTGGCACTGACATTTTGCGTGGTCGATTGTTATGTTTACCTCTACAGTCAGTTTTATCAGAATCACTATTGTACTTTTCTATGGCAGTGTAAACCATTTGTTCGGATATTCGTAAAGTATTTAGGAAAAAAACCTTACATACACGAACTTTATTATCATCTAATGGCAAATAATAACTTATAGTTTGAGTACGGTTTTTATTTCGAGTAACTTGAATTTTTTTCACAGATTCTGACATAACGTATTTAGTTATAAATTGCCATTGCAACTCATGGTTATCAAATTTATAAAACGTATCCAAAATGGCATTCCTACTATTATGTGAAAACGTTTCACCACATTTCAATTTGCATTTACAAGAAGGTCCTAATGATTTTGCAAGAAACTGCTTTTTAGAATGACATCCAACATAAGCTTGGCCAGAGTTCTTTAAAGTTTTGGATTTATTGGCTATCCATTCTTTTTCATTTCGTCGTCGCTTACGGGTTAAGTTGTTTGTAGTGATAGAGAGAGAGCTATCATCATCATCCGTAGGTTCCATTGAACTGCTAGGCAGTGATCCTGATATTGACTCTGTAGTGTGTGATTCTAATTCAGAAGTATCTAATACTTCAGAATCTTCATTCTCCACTAAACCATGTTGTTGTGTTGTTGTTGTTGTTTGTTGCTTTGGGTTTTCATCTCTATTTATAATTATGTTGGGGCTTAACGTGCACCTATCTTGGGGCGTTAAAGTCTTATTCATATTAATATTGTCATTGTCTACATTGATTACATCATGCACAAAATCTTCATTATTTTCAATAGGTTTTAGTGTTTCGTCGTGGTTTCTATCTGAGTCTAAAAAAGTGTTATCTTCCTGTATTGTGCAATCAAATAGAATTGGCGTACTCGATTTACTTTTAATGGCATGAATATTATCGTCTGGCGAAGCAACAACATCAACATTGTCTAATATAAAAGAAAGGTTTGATACAGATGATGGTGTTCTTATAAGCTCGTTATTAATAATGCCAATATAATCTGCACTTGAACTTGATAGTACTTCATTTTCAGTAGAATTTTCACGATTTAGGTTTATTGTTTGTAGTTCACATATATCTAAAAATGGTTCTTGTTGATTGTCATCTTTTTTAGCGTAAGATATCGTCGGTACATCTAAAATAATAACAGATATAAATTAAAAAAAAATACAGCAAACTTACGTTTTTTAGTTTGAGCATGTATATACCATTTGAAACTTTTGTTGCTTTGCGGGCACATGGAAGAATATCGGGCATTTTAACATCGTTATTATCTTGAGGCTCTGAAATGAATTATTAAAAAATAAAGTGGGAGAAAGGAAAAGTAATAATCTTGAGACAACTTACGTATGGCCATCAGATTCCAAACTAGTCAGAGCCTCTACCATGGCGACCTGATAAAGTTTAGGTCATGGTGAAATTAACAGACCACACTCAGTCTTTGTTCAATGTAGATTGAACACGATCATTATAATGATAAGGTGCATAATATTCATATTTATAAGACGCTTTCATATTATCTGCGTTATGCACAACAACACAAAATATAAACAACATTCATGTAATATTAAAGTTCAACTTTACGCGGAACACAAAATATGAATTAAGCCCCTTTTTAAATTTTTTATTAAAAATTATTTAGTAGTTAAAAAAAACACTTACCACTTTCACATTCGTCCACCATTTTAAGAATTCTTCTGGCTCGTAATCCTTTTTTATGCCGATATTCCATAGTAAATTTATAATAATAATTTTATCACCGAAATAATATTATATTAGTAAACAATGTATACCGGCGCGTCACACGTCGTCAAATTACGTAATGATTCAATATTTTGTACATGGTCAGGTCGCCCGCTCATTGTAACTTGTAAAAACATGTAGAAGTTCGAGCGAAAAAGACAATAATAACCAATACTGTAATAATTGAAAGAGAAAAAAGTAGTATCACGTTAATACATGTTTTAAAATTCATAAAGAATATTGTAATACGCGTTTACGTGAAATAGTATCGAAAATTATGTCAATAATAAAGCAGTAATATACGTTTACCGTTTAAAACTTACCGAACTAATTTAGGTAAAGCGTGTTATTGAAAAGAGTTATCAATTTATTTACGTGAATAAAACGGTATAACGCTTTACTGATTTATCGAGACATATGTTCGTTCCATAGTGAACAATTACGATGTTTTTATGGGTTAAATTTGTTACATGACTTCCGGAGAATAAAACTAAAAACTGTTATTACGGGACGAAATTACCGAAAAAAATTATAAAAAAAATTCAGTAGGTGTATATCGACCCATAGATGCCGAAAATACAAAAACATTAAAAAAGTGGTAATAGCACATTACCATTTTATTCTCCGGGGGCGTCGATATGAACACATAAATTGAAAACATTTAACATAACTGTGATGTCACTCGCGCGCTAATAAATCTCCTTCACTAGAACTTTGGCGAACCTACTCACTAGTACCTACTAGTTACGTTCTTTATTTCAATCTAACAATAAAGAAAAAACTTGTAGATCTCGTTTTTTTTTGTTCTTTAAATTGTCACTCTTCTACAACCAACCAATTTTTTAAAACGACATTCATATTTTACTTTGTTCATCAATATTTCCACTAGAAGTAAATTATACAGCCATAAAACTTTTGGAGGGTCAGCTAGTTATAAAATGCACGAATAATATCTCGCTTGCTATAGTTAATGTGTCCACATCCCAACATGTCTGACATTGTACAGTCGCTCTGTGAAATATAGATCGCAAGGCGCGATACTAGCCTTTGATAACATTACTATGGCGTGAAACATAATACAACTGTTTGAGATAAACTTAACAACAATAGTTGAACACAATAAATACAAATAGTAAGAAGGATTCCTTTTTTCGTTCGATTCATCAGTCTTATCGATAAAAACCAAATCAACACTAGATAAGCAAAAAGTCTTGTTAACACAATAGAGAGGAATAATTTTCGAATGTCACAGTTGAATTATTAGCTTGGCAAGATTTTTTGCACCGCGCAATTACTCAGAGAAATTATAATATTCACATGCAGTTCCGGGAGACCTTTCGCAGAGGTCATGTCATAAAAGGACATGAACATTGACATGACGATAGCAATATTTCATTTACAATATGGTGGTGTCAAGGGAAACGTGATCAAGTGGAAGTGACGCGATGATAAAAAATACTATTTTTAACTTTCAAAGGGATTCGGGTGCACTTAGCACCCGAATCCCTTTGAATTACATAGCAGTTTGGGATAATAATCGCGTACGTGTTGTCGTGAAAGCTATGTAGCTTAAGCTAAATCAGTTTTTTTTTGGCAATAAGGTTGCAATATTATATACAGGCAGTTTATTACGTGTTTAAGAATACAATCAAAGAATGCACTAAAAAAATGTTTTCTCCATGCAATAGGTTTATGGCTAATTAATTATAAATATCTTGAAACGCAGTATGATCATAGCTGAATGATATTCCTCATTATTATTATTCAACTAATGAAACTAAATCCTACTACTAATATTTTTATAAAAAAAAACAAAACAAGTCCTTGGTTACAGGTAGGTATGTCCTCTGTGTTAAATAAATGTTCATACTGCAATAATGACTGACTCGTTCTCATACATACAAGATTGAATAACTTCGACATAATATACTAGTTGTTGCCCACAGCTCCGCCCGCCTTTTTGTCGGTTATCGCGGCAAATAGCAGCCCATGAGTTATTCTGATGTATAAGCTATATTGCTGTAAAGTTTTATCCAAATCCGTTCATTAATTTTTTCGCAAGCGTAACAAACTTCCATCCATCCATCCGTACTTACAAACTTTCGCGTTTATAATATTACCAGATGTTGCCTTCGGCTCCGCCCGGTTTTAGCGGCAGATAGTAGCAAAATTGGTCCATTCGTTTGCGCGTGAAGAAGTAACAAACGTACACACTCACAAACGTTCACCTTTATACATTAGTGTGATGTGATGTGATAGTATAGAATTAAAATAGGTCACACATGATTCAGTTTAGCTTTAGAAAAAACGGGTTTCACATTACAAAGAGGGATGGTATGTAGGATGTCGGCCAACTTGAAGAGCAGTTGGCAACATCATGCGGTTTATTTCATTACTCGTAGACAGCATGGCGCGCAAATGTCAGACGGTCCGAGCACACGTTTCGCAATGCCACTTTTATTTTCGTCCATTTCTACTGAACTACAGAACGCATCGGCCACGCGAGGAATAAATCCGTCTTTTTTTAAGTTGTTGTAATTTTTAGCACTTTGATTTTGAACACGAACATTCTAGACTTAACGATAAGTACTTGCATTAAGCCACTGCTCTCGAAGTACCCTTCACTAGTACTTAAGTTTACTTCAAATAACAAGAGTATTATTTTGTAGTGCCCTTTGTTGAAATAGTGTCAAGTATTATATATTTACCAAAACTTTACATAGTTTGGCTTGGCATTATTATGCTTTTGAATCAGATTTGTTAATTATTTTTGTATACAAAAAAATGAAATTACCATGCCGAGGAAGAATCGCCTGTAGTACTTAGCGGTGTCGTCAGTGTCGATGTTATGCCGCTTAGTTGTTGGCCGCGGGGTGCCTGGTTGGGGTCGGGTCTCGACATCCTCGCTATCAGGGGGGGCATCGTCGATTCCATCCACCCAGTAGCCAGATGGCGGCAGGACGACCGATGGCGGAGTCCCTGTATAAGTGACAACAAATAGTATTAACATACTGGAATAACTTACATATTTGGTAAGGTTATACACAAACAGGTTGATTTTCCTCACAAGTGATGATTTTAATGGCGATGGTTGGATAGAGGTTTTGAATGTGTGCATCACATTTCGTATTCAACCATAATATCATTTATATATTAAAAGCATTGACAGACTATGAGGCACCTTTTCAAATCGCACAATTTGTAGAAACAACATACATTTATTTCGAGAGTAAGCAAGTAGTTCCTGGCATTTGCAGGTCGAAAATAAATAGCAAATTATTTCATATATATTAAATATTTATTTATTATGATAGTACCATTTATTTTTTAGGTCTTAGGCAAAGTTTTTGACGAATTTCAATGGGTTTATTCAGATGATGTATGAAATTATTAATTTCATAATAAATTAGGATTAACTCGTATGTAGTATACACGTCAGTTTTATTACGATCATTATTATTTGTATTGTTGTTAGGTATTGTTAGGAAGTCACGATATTTCAAGTATTTAAAATTCGGTGTATGACGCTATAAAAAAAACCTTTGAATAATATTAGTATAGTGCTTTCAAGGTGAATGTTTTACATTGATTTTGTTCTAGTCACAATACCTTATGGTATTGTGACTAGAACAAAACACACACATTTAGGTATAGTGCAAATTTTTAGCATATTTTTACGCATCATCTTCATTTTGGTTCCTTAATCGGAACAAAACCAGTCTTAAATACTTATTCTTCTTGTTTTCCTTGAATATTTACTTGAACCGTCAAAATAAGATATCATGTAGTTTCAAATATTACGCATATCTTTTGTTGTGTGTATAATTAATTTCTTTAAAATGTACTGACAATATCTTGAGATACGTAAGTAAATGTTTCCGTAGGTATATCAAAGAAAGAAAAACACTGTGTGGTCCATCAAGTGATTTATTCCATATTACTTTGCATTTTTTAGAAATCGTTAAAATATATTAAGGAGTACCTTTTGCTAGATAAATTTAATGGTAGAAATACTTTCTCATAGCGTAATGACAGAATCATAATACAGCTTTGAAAGCCAAACCAAGTCAATTTTTTTTTTAACACTACGCCATCTAGTCCCAATCTAAGCAGAGCTTGTGTTATGGGTACTAGACAACTGATACAAATACATATATACTTTTTTTTGTAAATACATAAATATAATACATAGAAAACACCCAAACTCCGAAACAACTATTTGTAGGTCTTACAAACATTTGGTCCGACCCGGGAATCGAACCCGAGACCTCATGATCCGCAGTCAAAAAGTTTAAAAAGAGTTTTAAGAAATCCTCAAAAGCATACTTTGTAGTTCTACTATAGTTCAATTACATACAAAACTCGGCTCCTAAGAATGTTTCAAAGGTGATTTTAGTAATGGCGATAAAATGTATGCTTACTACAACATAAGCGAAATCAACGAAGCGTTTAGTTGAAAGCCTAACCAATATAGACATAAACGAAAACCGCAGACAACCCGACCACGACGACATACCTCCTACCTGAACAAAATAAGTGATGAGCCAGCAAAAAAATAAAGAAAAGGGGGATCCTTACATCGTCTCTAGAACCACATCTAATTTCAAGTCTGATCTATAGTCTAGACCAGCTTTTGTCCGGCGGATTTTTTACTCTGAATATAGTCCTGCGAGCCTCATTGTTGCCTCTGTCCACTTTGAAAGGATGTCCCTATTACGCAGAGTTGTATGCGGGACCTTCAATTCAAACATAGAGAGCTACGCAAACTAGGCTTTTATATTATGATATGACTTGCGCTATATGTAATGAAATAAATTTTCGTCATACAACTTCATTTACAAAAAATATCCTACTAATCCTATCCTACTAATATTATAAATGCGAAAGTTTGTAAGGATGGATGGATTTTTGGATGGATGTTTGTTACTCTTTCACGCAAAAACTACTGAACGGATTTGGATGAAACTTTACATTAATATAGCTTATACATCAGAATAACACATAGGCTACTATTTGCCGCGATAACCGACATATACGCGGGCGGAGGATCGGGCAACAACTAGTTTTAAATAAAAGCGGATTAAGGATTTGCTTAAGATTGAATGTGTTGAGAAACAAACAAAGCAAAATACAACTTTTGATTTATATAGGGTACTATAACAATAATAAAACATACTTTTGAATAACGGGTATTTGAACTGCAAGTTGAAACAACAACTAAAACTACTATATAATTTACTTTAACGGCATACTGTTTTCTGAGAGTTCTAGTTCCAATTTGTACAATCTCAAATCAAAAGTTTTCCTGCAATATGACTGACGAGTGAGTTACCAACCCACATTGCGTCATCAGAGGAAATTACAAGGGCTTCACTGGAGTTTCCCTATTTTTGACTCGAAATAGACCGCAATTGCTCTGATTTCCCAAGATGTATCTGCAGCAAGGTTCACAATGTCGTAGTCAGCTAACTAGCACAGAAAAAAACAATTCACTTAAGAAGTACAGATTTCTGTTAAATTTTACTGAAAATAACCGCAAATTATTTGTGACTCAGTTATACATCTTTTATAAATATTTTCCACGAAACACTTCTGAGAGATAAATGGTTTCCGATGTCCATAAATGTTTTAAGATGTTGGATCACAGAAAATTGAATAACTAAAGTTAACAAGCGCATTCCCCCGTTATATGAATTAAGAGGTCTTTTGGAGTTCCAAAATAAATTGGATATATTTTAAGCCGCTTAGATTTTAGATAAATTTATTTATTTCATTAAAAGGAAAAGCTGACTGTTAGAGATTGAGATGTATAATATTTGGATTAATTTAAAGCGCTGACTTAGTTTATTTTGAAACTGTATACCCAAGGCTCGCATAGTGCTTAGATCTTCCATTGCAAGAAGATCTATAGAAATGATAAAAAAATGAATCATAATGTTTTACAAATGTGGAGAAATCTTTATGATATATTATTTCCCACCGCAAATGGTCCACAAGACAAAAATAGCTTAATGTGGCAGATTTTATTACTTACAAATATCTTGATGGGAAACGAGGCCTAAAAATTCAAGAACTAAGCTCATCTTGGCTTTATAATATCACTCAGTCAATCTAAAGCAGAATACTTTCACGCCTCTTTCTGTTCTCAAGATTTTCTTCACTTTCTCCCCAAATGGATTTTAACAATGATGAAAGCTCCGTATTACAAAAGACTTACATCTCAGCCAGATCTCGTACAGGCCTTTTGAGAATGATTTCAATAGCAACAAACAAGCTACCATAGAGTAATTATTCATTGCAACTGCACTTCATATCTCGTGTCTTTCTTTTCAGTGCTATAACATATGTTTTAGTTTAGTTTCAAGTTTCAGACCGTTTTGCCACGAAACTAAACGCAGACATTCATGTTTATCATGGCACAGTTAGAGGTAGGTTATTAATTAAAACATCAAGTTTATTCTGTACCATTAATAACTTAAATAATTGTTTCTACACTACTAATTAAATTAGTTTTCTACATGACATATTTACTTCAGAGAATATTTAAAACAAGATGTATTTCTACAAAGGCGTTTCCCGCTTTTTGTAATACAAACTAACACTTTGAATTAACTTTCTTTGACATCTGGCCGCTACTTGATAAAAGCTCCAACTAATTAAAAGTTTGGAATTACACCATTATATATTTAAAGTCTTCCTAATTCAAAAACTCCGTATTATGCTGTACAAAACTGATTAGGGTTACGGTCCCGCACAACAAAATGAATTTAAATTATTTATGTTCTTATTGTGGGCACAATTTAAGTCCGTGGACCGTAATCTGAACAGATTATTCTCATAAAACTTGGTCAACAGATTTTTACGAAGTATACGAAAGAATATTGTTAAAGTGTAGTAAAATTTATCTCAAAAGTTTTACTAATGCTCTTCATCAAAACTTTACTACCTTTCATACTAATGTACAATTTTTATAAGCACTTTAACATATTTTAGCTAGAATAATAAACTACCTACATAAAACTAACTCAGACAAATGTATCATTAATTACCTCTTAAACTCTAATGGACTTCCATTTTCTTTATTACCCTTGTATTCACATCTTATTATAATTATGATACACGTCCATAACTAAAAAGGTATATTTCGTGGGAAAATATGAGGTATAAAATCAATCCTTAGTATCTCTCTTATTATTAGTTAAACTGGAGTGCTTTAAGAACATTGTTTATTCTGTGACCAAGTACCAATACACTTATTGACAAGCTTCTAGACCTAAAATGCTTGTGCCGGCCGGTGAATGGTTCTAGGAAAAGCTTAGTTTGGAGAAGGGCCGCATCACTTAACATTTACTAAACTATTTTGTACACTAAGGTCTAACATTTACAAAACAATTTAGTTGAAAGCCTCTATAAATCTAAGTGTAGGTAATTTGGAAGCCCTAAAATGTTAGTACGGTTGTGTATGTGTATAGGTTTGATTAAATCGAAAAATGACTAGGAAGTAAATGAAAAAAATACTTTCCGTAATTATGATGTATTGTAAAACATTGTAATAGATAATAATTATATTATATTTTTATAAGATAAAAGATGACGTCACTACTCTATACTCTACTTGCGATATCATTCATCACTAAAATCCCGGCAACAGAGCGTGAAGCGGTCGGTCTACTGCCAAATTTACAGACAATTCTTCAAAGATTTTATATTTAGAATAAGGAATTTAAGAATTCGAAATGAGAAATGGTCAGACTTATCAATAGTTTTCTATATACGTATACGTAGTTTTAGGACAGGAAATGGTGTTGAATGACAGCACTGCGATCCAAATAAAAATGTTATGTAAAGGGAAATATAAATTTTAAGTAATTTATAACCTAAAACTATTTTAAAACCCATTGCAGCTGTCTTAAGAGTAAGGAGTAGTAGATAGTTTAGATAGTTTAGCAAACGAAAAAATTAATTTTCATAACGACAATATCCAATTTCTATTAGAAATAAAGTTGTCATAATTGTGACTCTTGTCTGTATATCCCTCAGAAAACTTTGACTAAAGTTCTTTCCTCTTTTTGATAAAGATGACAATTCATATTTTAAATAAACAAGAATCTTACCAGGTTTAGCAAGAGTTTCTTCCAGAAGCCTCTTGCTGGCGATGCAGGCGCCAATGCGCGATCCAGGAGAGGGTGGCAGTCCATGAGGCGCTGGCACGCGCCCATTGGAGCAGCAAATTTGAGTTTCAGGTGTGACGCCTACTGTCCCGCCAACTGACACTGAACGATTCGTTTGCCGCGGCGCCTGTTGACAAGACACCGTCAGTTAATATACAAATTCGAAGTCACAATTTTCCTTTACAAATTGACACGCTATAGAGTTTGCAAGTACTGGAATAATATTTTCTGGCGCTGATTACTTACAATAGAATTTATCAACATCTTTTAGAACAAATATTTATAAAGAGCTAAATGGTTTAAGGCGTGTGTTTTTGGCTTCTTATTTTAAAAAGTAGTAAAGGCCGCTATAGTTCTAATCTCGGTGGTACGCAAGTAAGCGTGACGGAGCCGTCGTCCGTTGAACTTAAGCCGTGGGATCCTATCATTGTGCTTTCCACGGTAACTGTATCGATCCGCACAATTTGTTTCGCGGTAGGTACATCTATTTCAACATCTAATTGAGCAGACGGTGAGAACCCCGATAGCCACGATTTATAAAACCACAAGGCGAGATAATCAAAACGTGATAATCCAACCGATATCCAAAAGAGGTCAAGAATTTCAAAAAGTGCAGGTGTCTCTGACAACCTGAATGAGCACTCATTCACGACGTGATCAAATCGATTCTGTAATATTTACGGCGCTTGAATTGCGCCTCGCCCGTAAACACCATCAAAAGTTTAAAATTGGAAGCCGACGGAAGCATTAGCTGAGCCGTTGACAGCAACTTGAAACAAATAGCATGGAAAATGCTGGGGCCATTTCCACTTTGATCAAATTAATCTGACGTCACTGGGGCCATGTTTGTTTCTCGCGCACGCAACCGCTGAAACGAAACATCAAACTTTTTAACACTAAACTTTCCATGCTGTAAACAATTTATACAACAAGTAAATATAAATGCTAAGAAACTTTGCGAGAAAAGTTAGTAGAGTTACAATTTCAGTTATGCGTGCGATCTATCAAAACCTCAGTCACAATAAAAATAGCCGTCATCGATGTTATTCAGTCCCAGGCCTATTCATAGCTGAAACGAATGTAGACACAAATGGGACATTCTAATATTTTCGAAGTCATGAACAGGGACTTGATATTGCAATCTATTTCAATAATCTAGTCGACCTATAACTGTAGCTAGCAGAAAGTTATTTTAGTTTCCAAGGAGACCGGGATAGAACCTGCAAAGTTCATTATTTATTTGTACATATATATACGTTTTGCAAACATAGGTACTACTCTTTCATAAAAACTTGAAGAAGCATTTGTTATGAAAGTCATAATAGATATTAATAGGCACCGGCTCAATACATCATTTTGGAATTTCAATATTGTGTTAAAATCACGTTTATAATTACGTGTATTTCTATGTTTTGACAATTAAGAAACAGTTTCAAATAATTTTGATCCCACTCCAGTTTACAAGTCTCCTACACTTTCAGCAGTATAGCAACAATCAATAAGGAGCGGAAAGAAAACTAATGAAATCAGGTAAAAAAACTGAATAATTACCGATATTGCCGTAGACACGTTTGTAATTGGGCGGATTTTGTGTATCAAGTATCCGTGTTTGTTTGGCTTCGTGTGTAATCCTTTTTACTGTAGTTTGACATTGATTTAATAAACGCAGTGACTCAACGGATTACTGGTTCACACTAAGATATAGGTAACTAGCTTTTGAAGGCGGCTCCGTCCCTGTGTATATCGGTTATGGCGGTAAAGAGTAGACTGGGTCCTTCCACAGTAATCAAAGGATCTCCATGATAAATTTAATGAAAATCGGTGTAGCGGTTTAGCCGTGAAAGCGTAACAGACAGATAGACAGAGTTACTTTCGAGTTTAAAATATTAGTATGGATTAGTAGGATTGACAAATACCTACACACTTATTATACAGGACCCACAACACTATTATTTTATAAAATTAAATTGTGTTGTCTAAGCTTTTTGAGAGACTAGTACACGGTCAATTATTTCCACAGTTAAGTCACCTGATTATCACCGAACAACACGGTTGTGTACAGTCCCGATCTACCACTACAAACTTAATAACTTTTACCCAATTTTTATTCGAGAATATGGATAAGGGCATTCAGGTTGACGCTGTCTACACGGATTTCCGGAAGGCTTTTGATAAGGTGGACCATAAATTGCTTTTGGACAAAATCGCATTTAACGGCATCAGAGGTAACCTACTCAGATGGTTCACATCATATATACTTCGTAGAACTCAAAAGGTCGTCATCAATGGTTATGAGTCCGATTACATAGTCGTGGAGTCCGGTGTGCCCCAGGGCTCGGTACTGGGTCCGTTGCTTTTTATTTTATTTATAAATGACATTAAAAGTTGTATAGTTAATTCTAAATTCCTTATGTATGCAGACGATATGAAAATTTATAAGACCTGCACGAACATTCAAGATTGTATACTACTTCAAGAGGATCTCTGTAGGCTCTCTCAATATTGTGTTGTTAATAAGTTACAGCTTAGTCTGCCAAAATGTCACTTCATATCGTTCACAAAAAATAAAACTCCAATTATATTTCCATACACATTGATTAACACAAATCTTTCTAAAAAAGATTGCACTCGAGACCTGGGTGTACTACTCGATTCTAAATTACACTTAGACATACACATTGATAACATTGTCAGCAAAGCCTTTCGGATGTATGGTTTCGTCATGCGCTCATGTAAAGATTTCAAAAAACCTACTACTTACCTTTTCTTATATAAAACACTAGTTCGTTCTCAGTTAGAGTATGCTGTACCTATTTGGTGCCCCTTTTATGCCAAATACAAACAGAGGATTGAAATGGTTCAGAAAAAATTCCTGCGTGCTACATATTACAAGTGTTTTAATTCTAGAATTTCTTATGTAAATCTTCTAAAACATTTTAGACTCTTGAGCTTGGAGCGCAGACGTACTTTACTCATTGTAATGATGCTGTACGGCATATGCCACAATATGTATAATTGTACGGCATTGACAGATAAACTCTGTTATGTGGTACCTAGAACTGTTATTCGGAGGGAGGTGCGCGTTCCTCGATTATTCTATACGGAAAAATGTAAAACTAATGCCGGAGAGCGCGCACCTCTTCGCCGAATGTTGATGACGTACAACTCACACTTCATGCATTTGGACATATTCGCCCTCACTCAAACTAAATTTAAAAAATTTGCTTCGGAATCTCTTTCTGTTGCATAAAAACCATTACCATGCATTTGTTGAAATTGCTTTAAAAAAAAAAAAATTATCTCATTCCCCCTCCCCCCCCCCTTCTTTTATAGTTTTGTTGAGCACGTCCGTTAACTTACCCTACTCAATTTATCAACTTGTGGACAATAGTGTGGGTTATATGTTATAAACACATTCTGTTTGTTATTTGTAAATACTATAATGTATAACTGTTTTTTTGTCCCAAATAAACAAAATAAACAAAATAAATAAAAGTATGAAGCACCACATTAAGGAAACCTAAATTTACATTCTATATCGAGATTGCCAGAGTCCCGAGACTGTTACAAGCATAACTTATTGTAATAGGTCAAGAGCCAAGTTACTTAACTTATTGTAATAGGTCAAGAGCCAAGTTACTTAACATAGTAAAAAACTACAGACAAAAATAAGCTAGGTAACACATGTATAAAAACTTTGGATCTCTGGATTTTCGACATCTTAAGTAAACTTTGAAGTAGAAGGAAAACCAAATGATCCATCGAAACTATCCAAATATCTCATAATAGGATCATTAGGCATCCCGACATTTAATTAAAGCATCTAATACCGAACAAATGACTCGAATAATTCTCTTCTGCGGTTCATTTAAACTTAGAGACAAAATGTTGTCCCGGAAGATTATCTGGTAGAAGAAACTTTGTTTATTTGATTTAAAATAGACGTATCCAGAAGTCACTGGCCTTATTGAAAAGCTTTTTGGACAAAAAAAGACAGAATTTAGATTCAAATATAAGCCCGCCATTTTTTTTATTTGAATATAGAATAATTTATTTATAGTTTTGTCAACATGTACTTGTAATGTGGATAAATAGTAAGCAAAAGTAGGTCGATATAGATATCGAGATATAAAGTCTATATTTACCATCCTACTAATATTATAAACGCAAAAGTTTGTAAGTATGGAAGGATGTTTGTTACTATTTCATACAAAAACAACTGAACGGATTTGGATGAAACTTTACAGTAATATAACTTATACATCATAATAACACATAAGCCACTATTTACATACACGACATAGACGCGGGCGGAGCCACGGGCAACAACTAGTAAACATTATAAATTTAGTCATTTCTGCGCATCGAGTACATACTATTTTTAGGTAAAAAAAGAACTACAAGATAACTATATACAAAAGCACACGTTTTCAGGAGCTCCTTGTAATTAGAGTCAGTTAAATTAAAGGAACTTACCAGAGTAAGTAATTTCATTACACGTGGAGCTCCATATACCTCAAACGTATTCACACCTTCACCGCACACCACTTATTGCAGTAAATACTCCCAGGAGACTCAAACAAATGAGGTTTTAATTGTCTTATCATTATTTGAATACGTGAGAAATATACAAGTAGGTTGCGAAATTAAAGTATTTTAGAAAAAGCTTCTTTTTCTCATGCTTCAATACTACTTGCACAATTTCTAGTCATTTACTTTTAAATGCTTTGGACGGTATTTTTAGTAATATGTGTAGGGTCAAATGGAGTTTCATTTGTATCTGTTTCTTTCTTTATCTATGATCTTTATCAATGAAATAGTGTACAATTGATACAAACTGTACTAGTGTCGGGCCTCGATACATTTTAGTTTCTGTAAAGTTTAATTTTAGAACGCAGTTCAATCGGTCTATTTGTGAAATAGTGATCTCCATTTTAACGTTACTTTCATTAAGTCGTGCTCTAACTTTTTGTTGTTTAAGAATTTAGAAGTAAAGACTTGCTTTCTGTAGCAATATTCAAACAGTGAATTGGCAGCCTTCTGAAGTTGTAAGCATTCAGGCTGTCGTAAAGACCACTTACCATATCGATATGCCTACATCATTTTTTTTATATTTTAAGTATTTGTTATAGTATTCCGAGTAAATATGTGCCTTTCTAATAATTTAGTACGTGCATTTTGCGTTTGCGCACGTGTTTAGTAATAAAATATGACCGAGATAAAACTAAACAATATCATGACATAATTTAAACGTTTAAAAGTTACGTTATTCAAAAAAATTGTATACTAAATCAGTGAAACGAAACGTCGAACATGGTACAATTGAACTAGTACATTGGAGTTACAAAATACAACAGTTATGTTTAAACTTCGCATACACCGTTACATAGAATGTGGTAACATTATATTGGGCATTCGCGCTTTTACTTACTGTTATTACTTCCTTGTTATTATAGTAACATTACACGGTAAAAGTTCTAATCACATAACTAAAAATTAAAAATCTACTAACGGCTGAATTGCCTCAGATTTATTTAGGTAGAATTCATTCAATTTCTTTTCCATGATCAACAAAATTATCTCAAGATAAAGTTAGAAAGAAATAAAGTCAAATAACTTCCGTTCCTTTTTCTATTTCATTTGTTTTTATTTAAATGCAAAGAGAGAATCATCGATAGGAATATAGAAAAGTACAATAGCAAATATGTATGTATTAATGACTAATTGTTGCCCGCAGCTCCGCCCGCGTTTTTGTCGGTTATCGCAGCAAATAGTAGCCTATGTGTTATTCTAATGTTAAGTTTCATCCAATTCCGTCCAGTAGTTTTTGCGTGAAGAAGTAACAAACATACACACTCACGAACTTTCGCCTTAATATATTAGTGTGAAGTGTGACTAGTTTTTGTTCGTGGCTCCGCCCGCGTATTCGTCGGTTATCGCTGCAAATAGTAGCCTATTTGTTAATCTGTTTTGTTTCCTATTTTTTTATAAGCTATGTTACTGTAAAGTTTTATCCAAATCCGTTCAGTAGTTTTTGCGTGAGAGAGTAACCAACATCCATCCATCCATCCATACTTACAAACTTTCGCATTTATAATATTAGTAGGATGTCGGTTATCGCAGCAAATATTAGCCTATGCATTATTCTGATATATAAGCTATATGACTGTAAAGTTTTATTCTAATATGTTCAGTAGCTTTTGCGTGAAAGAGTAACAAACATTCATTCATCCATCCATACTAACAAACTTTGCGTTCATAATATTATTAGTAGGATCTGAACGTGAAATATAGCAAACAGCCAGTATTGTCAGTTTTTTTTACTGAATAAAAACACAGATTATATTCCAAAAAAAGAAGTATGTAACCCGAACTCTAAAAGTTTCACAGTACTATTTTCCATTTGGCAAATGCGGTTTCCATTTAGTTATTGGAAAACTTTCTGCAGGTAGTGTTTTCATCACATTAATATTACATTTTATTGCTACCCGTGAAATCTGAATGATGTCATTCGTGCCGTCGCATTGACATTGTCAATTTGATGTGCTCTAATAATTATATAATGTGATTTATACATGAATGGGCACATGAACTTCATTTATTATTGACTTATGCGGTTGATAGAGGCGAGGAAACCCCTCGCTTGGTTTTTGTGCACGTAGTAAATTATTAAGTACTATTTCAATTTAAGAAATATTTTAACAAAATTAAGGTATCCCTATAATATAGCAAGTTGACAGTAATAGAAGCTGTTTCCTAACAACTTAAGAACAATCATCTATTACAAGTAGTTATCAAGAACTGCAAGGTCCTTACTGTATGAAAGTGGAAGTCCGATTCGTGCGTTTGTGTATTTTCCATCCAATCTAAATAATAAGGCTGGTGAAAGTTTTGTTCATGCGTCTGGAATCTTCGATCGTTTCATTTCAATTCAAATAAAGTGGAAAACTGCTAAGTCCTAAGTATACTAGGGTACCAAGATTTATATTTTACTAGTTGTTGCTCGCGGCTCCGCCCGCGTTTATGTCGGCTATCGCGGCAAATAGTAGCCTATGTGTTATTCTGATGTATAAGCTATATTACTGTAAAGTTTCATCCAAATCCGTTCAGTAGTTTTTGCGTGAAAGAGTAACAAACGTCCAAACATCCATCCATCCTTACAAACTTTCGCATTTATAATATTAGTAGGATATAACTTTCTATCGTTTTGTTTGTAAAAAATAATCAATGCAAAACTTTACATAAAATGCTAAACCGTATCTACTAAGTTATATTTTGGAAACACTATACAAATATCTAGTAAAATCTTAAATATTTTAGTTAATACATGAATCGATAAAGACCATAAATGGTAATTCCTTAATCACTGTTGGATCTGTATTAGTCGATGATTGTTTTATAATCGCAGTTAAATTGCTACAGCAAGTTCAACTTAAGATTGTCAGAAATTAACCAAGCAGCTTATAGAAGATTACACCGGCAATTTGTTGTAATTGTATAATAAATTACGTACTTAAACCCACAACTCCGACTTCGTGAACTCTTCGTTATTCGTCCAGGCAGTACTACCAAATCGATAATCAGTACACCTTTAATCAAGCTGTCATAGTGTACGAATATTATATAAATATGTATGTGTGTGTGTATGTATATATTTATATATGTATTATATCATCATCATCAGCCCGTTGCAGTCCACTGCTGGACGTAGGCCTCTCCCAAGGAACACCACAGAGCCCGGTCTGTTGCTTTCCGCATCCAGTCGCTGCCAGCCACTCTTTGCAAGTCGTCCCGCCATCTGGCCAGAGGGCGTCCCACACTACGTTTTGCCAAGATATGTCTTTATGTAAATAATATAAGTCTATAAGTACATATTTTAGTCGTGTGTATTAAAATATGTATGTTTAAGTCTATGTGTGTAGTGTATTTTTCAATCATTAGTCATTATGTAACCCTGTGCACCTCTCTACAAGATTTCTACACCACCCTAAGGTTGATTGGAAGATAATGCGTTAGGCATTAAGTCCGCTCATGTACAAAGTGCATAAAGTGTAAACAAAATAAAATAAAAAACATAATATAACGATGTACTAAATACTTCATCGGTTTTACACTTCGTACTTTCTACAGATTTACGCTTTAATATTCATATGGATTAACAGTGTGTCCGAAAAATAGGCGATAGTTTTCTTTGTGTTTGAGAGAAGAAGACGAATATAGTGCTACTAGCCAAGTCCCGCGGTGCTGCTGTTATTGTCGTACCGCCTAAGTTACTCCTTATATCATTAGCTACCTATCAGTGAAAGTCCCGTCAAAATCGTTAAAGCCCTTCCATAGATTACCCGGAACAAACAGACAAAAATTGAAAAAAATATTATTTTGGTATATGTATCGTGTATACGTTATGGATTTATTTAAAAGCGGTTAACATTACTAACATACACTCCAATTTGATTTATTTGCATTTATGTATAGATTAAAATAAAAAGATGATTAAATTAAAAAAAACTTCATTTATTTAAATCATTTTGTTGGATAAAAATGTTTCGTGTCGTGCAATTATGCCATGTGCATTGTCAACAATAAACTTAATACATTTTTTCTCATATTATTTGAAAATTAATAAGCGTTCACATTAATATTTCTATAAATTTGCAGCGCTTTACATACATCATTATCATTATTTTTATATAATCTTTGAGAAGAGTCGGCTTTGATTTTGAGTTTACTTTTGATTTCTGACCGCGCAGACAGTAAAATAATATTATCTTGAACTTAATTATGCGCATTATTAATGTTGTTGACCACAGACTAATATTTAGTAAATCGTGGTGACGTGCTAATGACAGAATCGTGTACCGGTTTCACTAAACACATGTCGGCACTAAAGCTGAACACCATTATCTCATTTCAAACAATGATAGCAGATAAGCTAACTGCATTCTAGAGCATTGTCAACACTCAATTCTATTCAAAGCGTTTTATTAAACGTCACAATAGACCTTTAATATCCTTGTGATGTAAGTCAATTACGAAATCGAAGGCGTTGACTACAACAGAAAAAGAATACAATGCCTTTGCTTTACAGTTATACCGACAAATTAATGTCCAAAATTGCTTTGAAAAGTATGACTTTAATTCACCATCAACATATTTTTTTAATAATTATAGTCCTTATTTCTTAGTTTTGTGCTTTTAGAGATAGTAAATCTTCTAGAAAGCTTGAATGAAAACTATAGAAGAGATAAGGAATGGCCAGAATATCCTACCAAATAAAAAATTGACCAAAAATTTTTCATAATTGACGAGGATCTGAGATAATAAACATTAAATAAATACAGCTGAATTAATAGCCTTCCTTATTTAAAGTCTTTTTAAATACAGTTGAATGTTTTGTTCTAATTCTGGTAGAGTGACAGGCAAAGGTAATATGTCACACAGCCTGACACCAAAAACAATTCAGCAAAACAAACAAAGAGTTTCAATACTCGTGTTATCAGGGTGTACAGTATAACGGGTTTCCCTGTGTTCATTAAATAGCGAGAGGGTGTCTACGTGTTACCATTGTTCTGCGCCAGATACTAACGATATTGCCGTGCCATTTACTCGTTTCCGAGATAAAGGAGCTTCACACGGTACAGCTACAACATCAAATGGAAGCGTTATTTTAATAATACAGTCTCAATGAATGACAGTAGTTGTGGTCTTTTGAGGGAATGCAACGTGTCTGTAGTCTGAAAAAGGTTTCTTCAGAATTTCATGAGAAGATAAGCAAGCAAGTCCTTTGTCCTACGTTGTTTACACAAGTATTTTGCGTTTGTTTGTCATTTAGAAAGCACACAATCGTAATCATTGTTTTCACTAACTATCTCTGCACAGTAATGATGTTTCACTGATAACGTTGTTTTCAATTATGAAAAAAAAAACTTAAAAAGATAATAAATAGTCGATAAGAATTACATCTTATGAGAATTGTTACGCAAGTATAACAAAAACACGTTATACAGCTCAATTCCTATTCTTATGAAAAGCAACAGTGACAAACACATTCAACCGAATGCTTCATTCATAACTTTACGTGCGGAAACACGTTCCGATATTCACTGTTTATGATTATTGACATTCACTTTCGCCATTTTATTCGATAAAGGTATTCTAAGACTAAAAATATATGGATTCAGAAATAATTTATACATTTTAGATGTTTTGTCACATTGAGACATCACTATTGTTCACAGATAGAGCAACATAACTAGCCAAAGTAATTTAGCGAGACATTTTAAAATTAAAGACGAAGGAGGTGGAATTAAAAAGGTGAATGAGAGCGAAAAGAGCTCTTCCTAGATCACCAGTGGGTAATTGCGTTTATCGGAGCGTTAAATGAGTGTTGCAATCTTTAATCAGTTTGGTCTCTATTTTTTTTATTCATTTCGCGGCGCTTGCTTTGTTTGTTTATCAGTTGGTTTCGAGGCGCTAGTTTTCATTTTTGTCTAAGATTTGCGGATTCCATTCTTTGTTGATGATTTAATCGGAAATCTAGATTTGTAAATTTTGTTAAAGTTTTATAAATCTCCAGATAATCGATAATTATGTTAAATAGCTGTCAACCTGTTATACGTCAACTGGTTGCAATTGCTTGGTATGCCTTAAAGCAGATTGTACAGAGATTTACTGATGATGTATTATCGCTCTTGTCGTTACGACAAAATCCTTTATGCTCAATGACCTTTGTGGGTTATCTTTACGAGAGATCTTAGACAAGACGAAGAATATGTTCAACGGCTATGCTAATACCGGTTAGGTCAATTGCACTTGACTCAGATGATCACTGATTTAATATATCTCGCCAAATTTATTTATAAAAATTGTTATGCTTATCTGTCTAATTATCGATTCGAATTTTAAATTAAAGGTAGTCAATGTTCGAAATTGTATTTAAAAAATTACATATAGATCATAACTCATTGTGAACAAAGATTCTAAAAAGGTCTATAAATAATTGTATAGTAAAATATGTAGTACATACCTATTTCAAATTGGTCTATTATTTTAACTATTGTTTCCAAACTGGGCTAATAACGTGTTGCTAGAAGATCGACCATTGTTTTCGCGCCAGCCGTGTAAGAATAAGGTTCTATTCCAAGGTTACCCGGTAGAAGAGTACTAATACCATTAATAGAGGTGTACCATCTAGCGCACAAAACGTTTCTTATGTAGTAAAAAAATACTTGGCAATATTATTTCGGTATTCTATATTCAAATAATTTGTTGTACGTTTATTAGAGTTTAATGCACATTATGATGTTCAGACATGTTGACCGAAATAGCTCGTAAGTCTACCGTTAAGTGATTCCCCGTATTCATGTATGGTATGTTACACTCATACAGATAATGTAACAGAGACATTGTGATCGATATAAGTATCTGTTTTAGCACGGCCTTCATTCTCGAATTACTAATAGGTACTAACAGAACCGTGTCATGTTATAACGCAATAATTATCTTTTAAAGGATAACCGACTTCAAGGTGTTTGAATCATGATAAAGAATAATAAACTTGCACTCTTTTTTAGAGCTCTAATTTACAATAGCCAGAAGCCAGCAAATTTCTAGAAAATATTATTTTTACGACAACTAAGTATCTCCTTCACGTGGTTACTCACTATTTTATTATAATTCATTTCTTCAAGATCTCCTATAATCCTAAACTGAAAGCGAGTCTATACATAAAAAAATCATTTCATTCAAAAAAAGAATATTTAAAAAAATATACTGAAAAGTACTCGCGTTGTAATTTTCCTCTATTTTTAAGTTAGTTAAATAAGGCGTGCAACCAAGGAGTCTACAAGTAGAATAGATATAATTAATGCATACTTCATATAATAAACCACTTCCATCGATGTGCCAACATTCATCTACAGCACACACGGCTTTATTCAAAAAGTTCACAATCATGAATGAGCATATTTCCCTCACAAAGCAACTGCTGAGCTCTGGGATTGCATCATTGTGCTATAGAAAAATGCTGCAGTGCTAATTTGCAGGCACCACACCACTCGTGAATATCATTATGGACTTTAAAAGCTCTAGACCTGCTGAAATGAGTACCAAAAAAGCAATTATATAACAGAAAAAAAAAAAACAACTGTGTACATGCTAAGATAAAAAAGAAAATAAAAAATGAAACCATAGCACACACGCTATGCGAGTAGTAATACGACGTATTAAAGTTTGGAAAAAAGATACAGTGTTCTAAATTCAAATTTTGTTAGGTTGAAATAACATATTATAGAGATCCCTTTTAAAGGGGGACGGCGCGTACGCAGTCCCCACTACCAAAAATTACGCATCCGAGTTATCCACATTAGGGATAATCGCAAGGGTCAACCCAACCGCAGTGCAATGGAGGGGTCTCGCCCTGGAGGAACCGCCTTCATGATCACGGTTTCCTCGAGATCCCTGCAACAACTTTGAGCATTAATGTTAGCTAACACCGCTTGTAGGATTAGTAACAGATTAAGCTTCTATTTTAGAATTAAAACAACAAAACTAATTAGTGCGTTCAAATATTTTTTTATTTCGTAACAACATTCTACTACTTAAATATAGACGTAGAGATACAAAAGAACTGCAAGAAAAACTTTGTCCACGCCAGTTACCGTTAGATGACACACATTTGTTAATTTTAAGGCAAAACAATGTTTGAGGCAAGGATACCTACGCCTTGAAGATAATAATACTTAACAAGAAGATTATACGCGAACTGTTACTTTGCGAATTAAAACAGAGCGGGGTGTGGTAGGAGAAAGCATGCAAGAAATGATGCGGCATAATCCGAGCAAGGTGTGCGCTGGAGAAACACGGCAACAATACATCAACGCGTAATTACGAAATAATAAGCACACGCGTGTTCCAGTAATGCTAATGGGAGTCCTGCTAATGCGAACCATGATAATACCTTAGTGCCACTCTATTTAAGGTTTAAACTGGTCAGTTCCAAGTTCAACCGCTTTAATTTAACCTAAATCTTTAAAATAAAATACTATGGACTTCGATTGGCCTTAAATGTAATACTTTTTAATGCACTTCATCCCTTAGAGAAATATTTTCTACAAAATCTCGCGAATTAATAACAAATGATCGTGTTTGAACTGAAAATATACCATTTAAAACAAAAAAATATAACAGTAGCATAGGTATATACTTTTTTTTCGGAATATCAGTTTTTTAAAAATATACGAACCTAACACAAATATTGCTGCTAGTAAAAACCAATATCAGAAAACAAAATTATATGTAATCAATTCCAGTATAATTGTAACATTTTATAGGCGAAAATTGAATTTATTATTCAACTATATTACTGTAAAGTTTCTTCCAATTTCGTTCAGTAGTTTTTGCGTGAAGAAGTAACGAACATACACACTCGCAAACTTTCGCCTTTATATATTAGTGTAAAGTGTAATGTAATATCTGATAAGGTTAATGACTGTGTGAGAATAAAGAGTGCCCAGTGCAACAACAGCGAGTAATTTGCCCGAGGATTCTTCTCGGTCCGCTAAACACAGCGCGTAAGTTACGACTACGTGGCTAAGGAATTTAATATAATTCTAAAGACTGCCCCACCTCTGAACAACCACGTTATATATTATGTACTTCACTGCTTAACTTCTAACGCTTGTGCAAGTTTCGGCTTTTGAAGCATTCCAAACATATACTTTTTTAACAACTTCTTAATTTAAAAAGCTATTTTTTTAATTTAAGGCATAGACAACACAACATGTGAAATAAAAAATAGTTTTTGAGCTGAAATACATATTTTATTAACAGGTTATGATTTTTAGCGACTTTAACTTCACTTTTTTATTTAAGACTTTTATATTTTTTTGTCTTGTCTTGGTACGTTGGTATGAAATTTATTGTGTACACGTGACATTTGGATTTTTAAGATATTTTAAAATTTTCATTTAAACCTTCCCTACACAACGACAAGTATTTCAAAACTAAAATCAGCTAAATCGGTCCAGCATACGAACAGCAATTGATTTTTATATTTAAGATTTCCTTGCAATAATTTACTGTAAATTATTTTAGGATTAAACAAGACAAAAGACAGCAATAGAAAGTCCGGTTATAAACTGCTTTCATTGATTTATATTTTTAATAAATAGATATATGAAATACTTCTTAAAAAAATAGTTACAACAGAATTCGCGTACTAAATAGTTCGACCAATAAAGATGTGAATTTATGTACCATTGAATCCCGACAATGTGTAGCTGTTGGTACAAAGTAACGACGTGGTACAACCGTTGCCAAATATCCATAAAGTGTTGTCCTACATTCACATTCCACTTTATGGATGTGCATTATCGTCATAGTGATTTAAATTTAGGAAACTGGTGTATTGTATATGTATATCGACGTTGCGTGCGGCTAAAGTAATCTTAATTTAGATAAAGGCTTGAAATGTGTTGTGATTACTCGAGTGCCAGTTTATTTTATGCTACGTTATAACATCACACATCCATCGTGAATGGAATTAGATGGAAGTGATGTAGATCGTGTTTTACTGATTGTAGTTGTGGTCACGTCTCACACTCTCATAGTCTCATAGCGAAGGTAATGTAGACTTCTTATAAAACAATTATGTTTCATCTTTTGCATAAAATTAAAATTGGGATCTATAAGTCTAATGTACCAGAAATTACGAATATGATTCCTAATGAATTCCTAATCAGAGACTGAGGACTGTTACCTCCTACCAAAACCGTCACTATTAATGATATATGTATGAAACAATAATAATAAATAGTAGGTATAGCAGCTATATGCTATAGAACTAGCCAACTTTTTATATAACGTATGTGGCTCTCGCAGTTGAATGAATGGATTGTGAAAATCGATGCGCCTTCTTGAAAACAGGACTATATTAAGCCATTAGAAAAGAACTTTGCTTTACGTAAAAATTATATAAGATACATAACAACTAACACTCCAATAAGATTAAATGCGTTTGAGCTCAAATGAAAACAACACTGTTGGTGTTGCACAAGTATTAATACACTTTTCCTTCATTTTTAATTACAAACATGTAACAACAATCGCGTAACAATGAAAGTAACATAAAAAATTAAAAAATATAAGTATTTTTAACGTGTTAGCAAAGCATGAGCATCAATGTAGCCACAAACAGGATGAATGAATATCATTTTATGGATCTATGTTCCCCTATCACATTTGTGCACAAATATTGACGTTTGATCGCCAAAAATTGTCGGCGCAGCTGTTAAAACTGAATTCAATCAGTTGATAACATTCCGTGGTCCAACAAACAAACTATGACGACGCTATCAATCTGCTGTGAATTGTACAAATCCAATCTAACTCTAAAAGCTGCCACCACGTTTGTGTGAATAAAAATGGAAAATATCAAAATATTTTTAATTTTAAACCTCGAATAACAGACTATGCGACATTTTTAATATACCTACGTATCTTTTTAGAAAAAAAGGTTTTAATCTACGAATATAATGTATGATTTTGAAAATTCCACAGTAAATAGTCTTAACTGTGACTTAGGTTTCGAGAAAACCCATTATCAATCATGGATAGTATGAAATTCACTACCATTTGCTATATTCCATTTTAAATTTACAGCGATCCGACGCACGTACGAATTTCTTAAAGTTAATTTTTTTATACTTGACGTAACTATTCTTTAAAAGATATACTATATTAGAGATTAGAGAATACTTTATTAACGATTTATATAAAAAGTATTTTATTGAAAATGAACCACCTCCTTACATAAAAAAATTCTTTAAAGTATTCAAACTTTAATACAATATTATGGTAACTCCGTCAAACTAAAAACTCCAAACCTAAAATAAGTCATTATTGCATTCAATACCATCACCCCCGAAGCATACAATTAAATGCAATATGCCATTACATTCTTTAAAGCCTTGGTTTAGCAGCCACATTTGCGTGTACATCGCATATATCATTGCATCGCTCCAGGCTGTGCGCAAGTATTGGATTCGTATTGCGGTCGGATCTAGGTCGTGGGATTGAACTTGTCTTGAAACGACAATAGATTCGATCAAGCACCAGATTCATTATGCGGGTTTCAATGTTCTGATCTATTGAATAAAACAAATACTATTTGAACTGTAAAATCTACTGCTCCAATTCACAATTCCAATATTCTATTGTTACTAAAAAACAAAGAAATATAGAAAGTTGTGGCTCATTTATAATGGTAGTCGTATTAAAGAAATTATTTTATTGTGTGCTTTCTTTGCTTTCGGCTGCCTCTTATGTTATTGTCAAAATATCATTTTTATCAAAATTGAAAATAGTCAATGGCTTCAAACAGCTTTTAGTCTAGTAAATGCCTGATAGAAACCACTTTAGTTTTCGACTATGGACGAGCGAAGTTTCAGTCTACTGAACTAATACTACGATAGCGGAGAAGGTAACTCACTGAAAGTCATACTTAGATTGCCTCATCCTAGTTTAGGCTCCTCTAGATAAAATTTCCGTAACCTATTATTTAAAGATGAAATCTTATGTTGTTGGAAGTACAGATCAAAAAAAAATATTTATCTCTACGCTTGTTAATAAGTTTATAGCTTCGAGAAGACTTGTCAAAGCATAGAAATACGTTAAACAGCGCATCGGCGAAACGAGTATCGACGATGTTAGATAAAGGAGGAACTCTTTAAAACAAAACAAACGAACAAATGGACAACAAAGAAAGACAACCCTGCCCTAAAGCAATATCAGTACATGTTATACGATCCGCTTTCTTTCATAATACTTGTATTAAAGTTCTTTGTCATCAAGCTAAAGCCTAGCCTCCAGGCTAACGACTAACGTTTGCAGGTAAGCGGAAGTTATTAGCGGGGTCGTTGACTCCCTTGGTGAGCCGCCCGCCCAAACATTGCCGATGTTATAAGTTTTTTAAGTTCAGTTTGATGCGAACACGAGAAGTTATTTTCAGACTTGTTTATAATAATTTGATGTTTTATAAACATTTTGTTACACAGTTCATTAATAGGTAATTTAATTTTGTTATACACACTTATTCATCTACCGTGTTTACTAATGATTCTATTTGGAATTTTATTTTAAGTGATTATTATGTTAATCATTATGATTTATTAAACTTCCTTGAGATATTGAATTTAAAATTTTACATAGTTTATTTTATTTTATTTTTATTTTATTTTATTCGGGGAGCTTACAGCTAAATTTACAATATACTTAAAATATTGCTTCTCTATATGCCAATTAAAAGCTTCCGCATATAGAAAGAAGACAGTGCTGAAAAATACAAGCAGAATGTAATTAACTCTAAAATATAACATAATATATGTAACTAAAATAAAATTTCTGGTTCATGAGACATAAGACTTTTGATATTATACTTGCTATTATAGAATAGATCAATGTGTTCCAAATGGTTTAGCTCGTTAAACCACCTGGAAACTCGCGGTAGGAAGCTATTATACCGATAGTTACTGTGGCAATGTGGTACGTGGAGTAGGTTTTTGGAACGTAAATTTCTAGTGGGCACATTAAATTTAATTTTGCTAAGTAAATCAGAACAATCTAACTTGCTCTGCGCTATATTTAAAAGAAGGCAGATATCAGATATTTTCCTACGGCAAAAAAGAGGTAGAAGATGAAGTTGAATGCATCGCTGTTCGTAATCAAGACGAGGCAATTTGAATTTAAAGCCTAAATATCGAGTAAACCGTTTCTGAATTCTTTCTATGTTGTTACTGTAGACATTATAATAGGGGTTCCAAATTTGACTACAAAACTCAAGGTGGCTGCGTACATAGGCACAGTAAAGTATTTTTATTGTTTTCATATGCCTAAAAGGTCTGGAGACGCGAATTATGAGACCAAGTGCTTTGTACGCTTTGTCAATAATATGTTCAATGTGCTTGTCAAACAGTAATTTACCATCATGCAAAACTCCCAGATCCCTGATTACACCAGTTGACTGAAGTTCACAATTCTTCAATTTATAGGCAAAAGTGAAAATGTTACGTTTACGAGTAAAGGTGATGGAGAAACATTTGGATACATTTAAGTCCAGTTTGTTACGTTCACAATAGATGTCTAATCTATTCAAGTCTTCCTGGAGAAGTAACGCATCGGGAACATTATTAACAATGCGGAAAATTTTCATGTCATCGGCAAACAATAAAAATTTTGAATTTGAAAAACAAGATGCAATGTCGTTAATAAATAAGACAAAGAGGAGTGGCCCTAACAATGATCCTTGCGGAACGCCCGACGGGATATCTACCCAGTTGGAAGTACAGCCATCCAAAACAACTGCCTGTGTTCTATCAGTGAGATACGATGTAAACCATTTAATAAGATTTCCTCTTATGCCCAAACCTGCCATTTTGCGCAACAAAATTCTGTGATCTATCTTATCAAATGCCTTAGTATAATCAGTATAAATTGCATCTATTTGATTATTGTTATCCATATTACTAGTTAAATACTCGTTAAACATAACCAAGTTGGTGGTGGTTGATCTACCCTTGATAAAACCATGTTGCTCGAGAATAAGTTCACTTTTTAAACATTCATAAGTCTGATCAAAAACTAAACGCTCAAAAATTTTTGCCAGATGACAGAGTTTAGAGATGGGCCTGTAGTTCACAACCTCATTTTTTGAGCCTTTTTTATGTATTGGGGTAATGAAAGCAGCTTTCCATATCTTAGGCATTACTCCTTCGTTCATAGACCGCTGAAAAATTATGGAAACTGGCACTGACAGCTCCTTACTACATTTTACTAAAAATAACGCGGGAAGAGTATCAGGCCCAGCTGACTTGTTAAGATCTAGGGACTTCATTAATTCGTTTATACGCTGAGCGCTCACTTTAACAGTTGATACGTCACATCTAGTGTTTGATTCCTTAAGTTCATTGTAGCAATTTAATCTGTCACTAACCAGAAACACGGAACTAAAATAGGAACTAAATAGCTGGCAGATACCCTCAGTCGAGCTGCTAGTGGCAGACAGATAGTTCATGGTCGATGAATAGGAGCTACACCGACGTACACTTTTTATGTACGACCAGAAGTGTTTAGGATTTTTTAAGATGGAGTTTTCAACAGATATTATGTATTCATTATAACACCTGTGCTCAGCTTTTTTGACCCTGTCTCGAAGTAGTCGAAAAGAATAGTCATCAGATAGATTACCATAAGTTTTAAATTTTTTAAAGACTTTAAATTTTTCTTTAATCATTTTAATAGTTGAACAGTTTTATGAATTATAATAAAATTACATGATACAAATAGCATAATCTGTCTGACGCTAGACGGCAAAACATTGAACAAACATAGAATTAAAAAAGATGTAAAGTAATCTTTTAGAATTCTCTACAACCTACTTTTTTCCTGCTCACTCAATCTCAAATATATAATATTAGGCTTCTCCTATAGTGTGTTAGCAAGGATTTCTCTAGACACGTGAAATCAAGAGTCCGATGTAAGCGAGAATTTGTCAATGTTATTGTGGGAATTGTTAATGTGATCTTAAGCATTTGTATAACATCGAAAACGAAAGTGAACCTTAACCGCACATGAAAATTAACTCACGGAAGCGATTTCACTGACGATTCTAACGGTTAACATTATCATGAATAAACAGTTCGTTTGCAACAAGCAATCGTCTCATGATTGCACCATAATTATCCACACTCCACACAGTACTATACCGCCTCATTACAACTACACACATGATTACTAAGATTTACTTACTGAACCCCGTATGTAAACACGTAGATTATTTCGTATCTAACTAAAATATATTCTTAGGGTTGTCACAGCGATTATGATGGGAACGTTTCAATTGATTCACACATAAATTGTATTATTATTATGATTAGTATTAGAACCTAGAAAGGACAACCATTGATTAAATTATGTAAAATAAACATTACAACAAGTTAATTTTAAATTACGAATTAGTATTCTTTGCCTATGACTTTGTTTTTTTTTTTTTTTTTTTTTTATTTAAATAGGGGCAAACGAGCAGACGTATCACCTGATGGTAAGTGATTACCGCCGCCCATGGACACCCGCAACACCAGAGGCGTCACAGGTGCGTTGCCGTTGTTTGTAATTTATCTTTGAGCTATTTTAAAGTTTTAGTCGATTGTCGTCCATCATTTCTGACAAATATAAAGCCGTTTATAATTGACTTACACTTTCATATGCTTAACAGTAGATCGTAAGCCGATTGGAGTTAAAAGTAGGTGAAATTATAACCGAGATTAAAGTAAAATTAACAGCAAAACAAATAGCCTGCTGGCGGCTCAGACATCTATTTTATTTTACACTCAATCTTTTTAGAAATATGTTCTAAAATTTTACAGATTAGTAAAATATATATGAGTATCTAATTTGTTAATACATATCAATAAATTAAAAAGAAAACTTTATATTCTTGATTCTAGAAAAAAAAACACAATTTTGACAAGCTATTGAGATTTTTTAATATTTCAACCCTAGTCTCGAAGCAGGCTGTAAACTTAGGAACAGGCGAGTTGGAGCGAGTGTTCGACGTAGACCCACTAATTGACGACGTTATCGAGCACTCAAAGTCTCGAGCTCGAAGGAACTTTGGGCTTTCAAATTCCAATTTTAACTAAAAATAAGCACGATAAGCGTAGGAGTGAAGTTTTGGAATAGCTTGAGTTAATTCGAAAATTATCCTTAGACATGTTACTAATTTATCATAATTCACTGACCAAAAAATCTGAATGGTATGTTCAATATACAAGGTAAAAGATAAAATGTTCAAACTAGAATAAAAAGGACCAAATTGAGAAGGACGCAGTATTATAAATTTCTTATTTAAAAATTTACTATGGCCTAAACCAAACTTAAAAGTTGCACTGTTGTAACTTCAAGTGTACAAAAAGGTTTCGAACAGAACGAATCGTACTTTTCCACGTATAACGTTTAACAAACTTGAACGAGTAAGAATATTAGAACAAAGTTTTCGGTTTGCCCAAGGAAGGAACAAATTCCGGCAAATTAAGCAAATGGTACCGAATGATAGTGCAATTATATGGTTCTGTTACAGTATAATTGAGGCCAAGCCATTACACTTTTAGTGAAGCTAACTTTAACGGCCCAGTTATGTCTTTATTGACCTGTGACATTAAAGAAAACCGTTCTAGGGTGAATACTACCAGAAGAGGGGCTATTTTATAGTTTCAAAATACAAAGGAATCGCTTGGCATTCAACACAATACGAAACCTTGATATTAGTTTGATAATAAAGCAAAATTTATCACTTTTATTTTAACATATTTTATGTAAATGGCAAGTATTGGGGTGATGACCATGAATAATTCGTTGATGTAATAAGCAACATTGAAGACAAAGATACTACACACAAATGCATGTTACAAGTTTTCTAAATATTCCATTATTCTTAAAGTTAAGCAAACGCATCATTGTAGAATTATTTGACTAAAATACATAAAATATTCTAGCAGAAATTCTGTCGTTGAATGTGCGCGAAATTGCTATTTCCCATTTCATTTGACACGACACCTTGTGTTCAGATGAATGAGCAATGTAGACTGAAATATCTGACTATAGCATAAACACGGTTGATTTTTCGGTTCTTAAAAGTCTGTTCCAAGATAGATAGTTAACAAGTTTCTGAAGATTTTCTATTTTTAAATATTACTACAAATTCTACTACAAATAGAGAATGAAGTGTGTTTATTCTGTTGTAATAATTAGGGTATGGATGTTTTCGTAAGTAAATATTTCTGGAAGCCGTAACTTATGCACTTTGGAAATTAACCCTTTACCATTTAAAACGTACGAGGCCCTAGACTGAAGTATCTACCAGATAATATAATGTATATGCCGAGCACGATTCCAGGTTGCGAATGAAAAATGCAATGCACAGCGTCGAGCCACTGAATGAGGGAACCAGTGCTATGTGATTTTTTTTTACTGTGCACACGGAAAACGGTAGCATTGCCAAACAGAAAGTAACAGTTTACCGAAAAAAACGTTTTTGTTTCACTTTTTATTCCACTATTTTCCACGAATTTGTTCAAGCTCTGCCAAATAAAAAAAGTATGATGCTGTCCTTCTTATCGTGAAATCAAATAAATTAATAAAACTAGTGTAGATTTAAACCAGCAATGCAAAATCAAGAAGTTTTCTTTCAAGAACAACTTCTATCAATTGTCAGTTAAACTCTTTTATAACTTGTTCTAGACGAATATTAACTAGATATCGTGATTTTCCAAAAAACTGTGACGTTTTCATCCAGTGCGTCCATTTAAATTTCAATGAATGTTTGAAATTCAACGAGACTTTTATGATAATACGTTTCACGTTTTAAGTTTTCCTTACCACAATGCGTACCGGGTTTTGATTTTCGAAAAATACCTGCAACAAAACGAAATTTTCTATTAGAACACATAAATAAATTCTTTAATTCATAATACATATATGTACGCTTAATTACAAAAGTTTCAGTATATTTATTCACAAATATTTGCACGCATAAATAATTAAATTTGAATACATCAAGGTTTTTCTTAACATTATGTATTTAACAAAAACAGTATATATGTATATTTATCCGTGTTCTACTCGTATAACAAGTTCTGCTAATTTTAGGTCAAACTCGCAATGAATATGAGTGTTTACTAATTTAATTTTTTGAAGAATCATTGAATATTATTCTTTCGAATTGTGGTACCTACTATTACGTCTTCAAGCATCTTAAAAATCTTCAAGCCTATTTTACTACTTCTATAAACAATAGTACTAGCAAAACCGGCATTTTAAAATATGCATTAAAGACTTACGAATAAATTTGAGCGGTAGAAGGGAGATAATAGTAGTGAAAACACAACAATAATATCTTAATCTCAGGCCCGGTCTATAGACACTCGCCGGCGATAAGTTGGATCTATCCAGATTACTTTGAGACAGCGGAGACTCGATATAAGAAGTCTTATGAATTATGTACCGCTAGAATTTATGTTATGCTGTGTTATTTCATACTAGATATTTTTATGTTGATAGGGCTTGAACTTAAACGTTTACAGTATACTACTAGGAATAGTACCTACTTAATAAGTGAACTAATCAATAACGTCCCAAACTTACCAGCTAATTTAAACAAAAAGATTTTCTAATTTCAACTTTAAGTACATTACGATGATGACGATGATTTATTAAAAGAAAATACAACTGCGTGAAATAATAATTTTATCGTAAGAGATATTAAATCGAAGAACCTTTCTAAATTTGATATCCATATCTATAATAAAGCTTTCATTCATTGTCAATTTTATAAGTCTATTGATTGCAAATGACCGTAAACTTATTCACAGAATAGCACTTTAATAATATAGATACTAATTTTGATTTCATACATCTATTCAATCGTAGTATCCAGTGTCTTCATTGAGGTAAATTTATGCAGGGACATGAATAAATCGAAGATATGGAGGCAAGGTAGATTATCTCAAGAGATATGGCTACTATAAAATATCCAAGGCGCGAAATACTACCTCCGAGTACTGCTACAGAAGATAACCAAGGATATATTTATAAACTATATTTATAGCTTAGACCTAAAAACTCTGTAATCTTTAGGTGGATGCCTGTTTGGTACCTGCCTATTCGATGTAACAATTTCCTCCTGATTTAAGTAATAATGAGAATCGTAATCAAATTTAATAACACGATGAAGTTTAATTTTTGCAGACTAGACCCTGAATTCGAGCTAACCTAACAAAGTATAATTTTTAAACTTGCTCAACATTACATGACTTTCTGGCAATGAACTCCCTAAAATTCACTATTAAGCAAGTCTAAAATGGAACAATAAATATAGGAAATTGGAAATGGGTAAATTTGGAACTCGTTCAAAAACTTGTAGGACGTTAAAGCAGATTTAGAGCGTTCTGGAAACTTCAATGTTGGCCCACAGGTGCAAGAGTAAGTTTTATGAAGCAATTTTCGATATTCAAAATTAGGAATTTATACGTAGGACGTGAGTTGTTGATGAGGTGAAAGAAGAAAATCAATATAGTGTACGAGAGATGGATACTTATACACAAGCTACCGTGAAACTTGATATACGAAGTTTACCACTCTGCACGTTCCAAATCAAAGTTGTTTCGTAACCAAGCTATCGCTCAAGTACAATCTGGAATGGAGCTTTCTTAATTTATTATTTTGATAAATGTACCCTGCAAATGAGAGCACTGATAGAAATCAAGCGTCTTTGAACATTGGGCGTTGAAATTTGTATCTTTCACGCTAAGAGTACATTTAATTAGCAAAGTGTGGGAATATTATATCATTGAAAACTGTATCTAGAAAGTTACGTACTATGTGCAGCACACGTTTAAATTGCACAACACGATGATACAAAATGTTACTAAACACAATACGTGATCTAACGCAAGTAATTAATTTCTTCGAAGAAAGATAAGTGGTAAACCAATATTGTGTCCATTATCATTCAATGTATTTGTATTTGATATGGTCAATTTGTAAATATGATAAACAGACATGCAAGTAGACGTCATTCCTCTATATCTAGCCATAATTGTTAATAGCGTCACCATGGGCTGTGTTAAATACAAACACCCCACTTTGATGATTAGAGTGATTACGTATTGATGTTGGGTCTTTTGCCTAAAATTAAAATTAATAGCTTATAACTTACTATTATTATACATGTCCGCAAAAAAATGCAAATTGTAGATAAGTTTGTCGATAACACGCCAATCATGATATACAGATTATAACAAATTATGCGTTTACAAAAACTTGATTTGACCGTTTACATGATAAAAATAGGTTATTGTGGTTTTTTTTTTGTTTTATCATTATATTACTTTTTATTTGTGTTAGGTCACAACATACGACGATAATAAACGTTATCGTAGATTCTCTTTCACCTTATAGTAACAGATAATACAACAATTTAAAATCACATCTAAAGAGGCAACATTTACGTCAACGATAAACCAATTCTTTCAAATATTTATGTACTTTAATGTAAATATATTAAATAACTAAATAAATGAAAAATAAATCTTCTCACTATTCTTTTCAATTTATCCCAGTCGTAGCAATAGTTCTAAGGTTTCTTTGAAGGCTGTCCTTTTATAGAATCCTGTAGTTATTTAGGTAATTGTTGTTATTTTCGTACAGGCATTGGTAGTAGAGCTACGCTGATTTCAGCACGAACGGGCCGGCTCGACCGGAGCGGTACTACCCTCGCACAGAAATTCAACGTAAAATGACAGCGATCATGCTGTCGTGTTTCGTTGGTGAGTGCAAGACCGGAGGCCCAATGATGCGAAAACATCACTAGGCCGCCATAGTGTGGGTCACCATGCTGCATTGTTGCATTGTCCACCGCTCTTGGACTCTGCTTATGCTTTCCATCAGGCAGAGTAGAGTCATTTTGGTAGGCCATACATAAAAAAATAAAAAATTGCCAAATTGTAAAATTAATAAGTACAATAAATCATTTTATTTGTTGCTTTCTAGATAAAAACCGTTAAGATATTATCAATCATCGATATTTGAATTGTCTCCTAACGTAAATTGGAGGTTAATCTTTGAGAATCGGACGAAAATGGGTCTACCAATTACAATGATAACATCGGAACCTTTTTATGTTAATGGAGGAAAAAGATTACGTTTTAGTTCAAATATAAACTGAATAATCTAATACGATTTTGATTACATTTATTGTTGAATGGTATTAAAGTATTATACAAAAGCAAATTACTAAATGAATTATATTGAATTGTATCTGGAGATTGTAGGCTCAATTAAAGAGGTAGTAATAAGAAATGTATTGCAGGCTTATAATATCGCAAAAGGATTGTTTGTATAGTCATGATTTTCAGAATATTACAAATATTTTAGTTGGTAATATTTAACATATACTACGCGCTGCAAATTTTACGCTAAACGGGAATGTAGTCTTAAAAGTGAAAGCTCTGTCTTTACAAAACAAACTTAAAGAAAGCGAATGCGACAGGTTTATGTTACAACTGTGTAACCCAGACGGAATGGCGCTTCGGTTCCTTTTACGAACATAAAAACAATGGATGTCATATGGTCCGAGGCCTATAGTATCGTATATCGCCAATGCGTTCCAAATCAGATGACAATAGGTTGTTGAATATATAATCATTACAAAAATAACGACGGCTTCCTGTTGCACAGTTGTATGCAAAGTATGGATCGACCCTAGATGCTTTTGTGACGAACGTATATCGCTAATAGATACCGTAAAATTGGAATAATTCCAGTTAGGATATATTTTACAAGTTTTTTATTAACTTGCAATGTATGTATGCTTGTATGTTCCGGTGGAATCATTCAACTTAATTTTAAAGCAGACATCTTCAGACGATTTTTCTGAAATTTTGCTAGCATATGTATACAGCGTAACAATACAATATTATAATGACATGTAGCTGATCTGATGCTGGAGCTGGAAGGTGGCCATAGGAAATACGTCGCAACATCATCGGAGTGGAGTTAGGAGTCGTTTGATTCGTCTCGAGGCTTTGCAGTAAAAGCTTGTTTTTCAAAAGTCATTTAATTTATTATTAATTTTCTTTTTAGAGTTCACAAACTATTTTTAAATACAATGACGTCACGTGGAAACTAAATGATAAAAGTAATCTAAAGATTTTACCACATTTGTACCACATTTGTACACATACAGAAAAAAAACTATAAACATATCTAAAAAGTATACATAAAATTGAAAAGTGAAGATAGCGCCAATCTTCAGAGCGATTGCGAACCTCTCCTAAATCTCAACTAAATGTTGTTTACAAAATGAAAAAAGTATTTTTCTCCATTTTTGCGATCTGGCGCTAGTGCTGTACAGTAAATAGGAATATTCTTGGCAAGTTTTACAATAAGCCGACTTATATCCGAACTGTCGTTAGATAAGAACTTTAGTTGTTGCGAATCAAATACCATGGATTTCAGGGAATCCGCTTATCTCTGTATCTTAGAAACCGACCGCTGGTAGTTGGTTCAGGGACATTTTTAAACCTATATGCATACACTGTAAGGTAAGATTATAAATATAAACATCTACTCAGATAGGTGTATGCGAACTGTTCATTTTGATGCTTTTATGTCGTAATCTTACATGTACCCATCAGATGCAAAACGTTTTAATGCTCTTAGAAAAGTATAACAAATAAGGAATTAAATATGTATACTAAGAAACTGTTAACAGCTTTAAACTTAGAAAAAGGAGACAAAAGGAAAATTTTAGCATTCGTGAAATATCCGAATATGCAGCAATTACTGCGTCGCGTACAAGCATTAAGAGGGCGTAAAACGTTTGCGTTTGGTAGCAAAGAGTATGGAACGCGGCGCATAGGCTCACAAGAGCATTCATTAAGGTCGGTGCAATCCCAGCAAACTGTACATTTACTAGTAAAAAACTACCACAGGGGTTGAAATAACACATCATTTGTTTTTGATCTTTTCTACCTTAAAATTGTCGCTATTGCAGCGTTTGTTTACAACGGCTTTTGTGTTTACAATTGTATTCAAGTTTTTGTATATTTGCATTTTGTTGTTGTCTTTTATAATATTTGTACAACATTCCAAAGTCACCGCATATTAATTAAGCGCCAATTAGACAAGTCAAAACCTTGCGATATAAAAACCAGGTGAAGGACTATTACTTGTCACTACGAACGTGAATATTTTTAATTTGTTAGTATACACGTGCAAATGTTGCACACATTTAATATACATTAATAAAAAAATTACATAAATTAACGAACTATACATCAATTTGTGCTATTTCTGCAGGACGAACTACTAGCTTTTCTAAACGATTTTTTACCTTCTTTGATAAATAGACTTTTGCATAGACGGCGCTCACCATCTAACGATATTGTCAAAACGTGAATTTTATGTGCATTATTTTTATGAATTCTACAGATCCTTTGTGTATTCAATTATTAACAAAAAAGTAACAATTAAGGCTTGGTTATTATGACATTTATTTACTAACAAACATCAGATACCTACCCTTCTTATGGTCTTATGATATTAACCAGTTTAATCGTTGTATCATTTTACAAGAGAGAGCTCGCAATTATTGAGTGCTTGAATAGAAGTAGGCACTCAATATAGAATAGTTCAATACAGTTCCAATCAGACCATTCAAATATAAGTAATTATGGTCATTCATCTTGTAAAATAAATTCAATAGTTGTAATTAGCTTCTGTGCGTAGCAATTATTTATTGCGTCATTCATTCACTGTTACCAAAAGGGTTCTATAGACTAGAGAAACAAGCTAGTTTTACATTTTATTTTATATAGTACTAACCACGATTTGGTGGCACATATCGATAAGATGTTTCGTTTGGTTTCATTTTTTAAAGTGTAAGATTAGCAACCCCTGTTTGTATGAAGTAATTGATGCTAAAGAGTGAAGTTCAAGTTTCATGGCATTTTTGTCCCATGCCCATGACAAAATCATATATTGCTCTTCTAGCTTTAAACGCTCAGTCAACCAAACCAGACAACAATTCATTACATAACGAGGTGGTCAAAACGACAATTTAACATATTATTCTATTCTACTGGATTTCAATGGCTATGTTATATGTACTCCAAATAGATCTCTACTGGAAACCGAACAGACACGTCATTCATATCCATTCATCCGTAACTTGATTTACAACGTTTTAATCCTATTATGTTCTTAGTACTGTACCTACATAATATAGTGAATTAAATAAATGGAAAAGTCTAATCGATCTCGACTTCTGAACACTCGAACGACCTGAATACAGTCTGCGGGTCTCGGTGACAAAGAAATAAATGACGGCAGTTTATGTTTAACTTTATGATCCATTGAAATAATATCATGAAACATTTATAATAAATAAATAAATATTTCGGACATCGAACACACAACGCCATCTAGTCCCAAGCTAAGTAGAGCTCGTGTTATGGGTACTAGACAACTGATATAAATACATCTATAGTTTTTTGTAAATACGTACATATTATACATAGATAACAAACAAACTCCGAAAATAAATTTATAGATCATACAAACATTTGGTCCGACCCGGGAATCCCACCCGAGACCTCAGGTACAGTAGTCGCACACGCTGCTACGGCGCCACCGAGGCAGTTAAAATTTATTGTATTAACACTGTCTCTTGTAATGGTACTTTTTCCCTCCTGACGCATTCAAAGAGAATCATTAATCGATTCCCTCAGATTCAATTTGGAGGCCTTCAGTTTTGTTATGATTTCCATGCTAGAAATAAACTATGTATATTGTTTTAAATTTAATTAACCAAATCATAATTGATGTTTCAGATGCAAATACGAGCGGAATTATTCATATTGTGTCGAGTTTCCTTATTTATTAAAACGTGCCGGCCTGGATCTTACTAGGTACTAATATTATTAATTAATTTATTGTTTACATTGGCGTTGCCAGGGTTGAATAATTGCCAATATATGATATTAAATTCTTTTTTTAGATTTAGCTTGAAGAAGATAGATAAATATTTCAGACATCTAACATACAACGCCATCCAGTTGATGGCGTTGTATGTTATATGTCTGAAATATTTATTTATTTATTTTTATTATATATTTTTCTAAGCCATTTTAAATAAAACAAAGGTGTTAAGATAAATTTCTGGTTTTTAAAAAGCGCGGAGGTCCCACGACACTACACTATTTTTATTACTTGTTTAAATGATTATTAAGCCAGCCTTTAGTACCTAAAATATGCGAAAAGTAATTTAAATGTACATCAAACAGATATTTCAGCAAAAACATCAAATAAGTTTTTAAGTAAAGGCTTTTCAAATAATTTGCAGAAAAGGATTCTGCAAATGTTTTCGATCGAAGTAATTACCGATCAATCGCTTGAATGATCTTCAGATTGCATGTCGTGATGTCAATTTATCGTTCGTTGACCGATCGTCATCCCCGCACAAAGACGTTTCTAGGAATAATTCAATCACCTGAGCAAAAAACTATTAGAAAGGTGTTGGTGATAATCACGACAAAATCACGTTTCATTGTAACGTTATACCCTATTTGGAAACTATTGTAAATATAGCAGAATATACTATATTTCTTTTGATAATATAGAGGTTTCAATTCATAGTATCAATATAAATACTTTAACAGTGTATTTGTTTAACATGTTATATAATAAGTGTGGTCTCAACATCACCATAGTTATCGTTAAAATAACAACACTAAAAGTGTTTTCTTTGGTTTTTAAGTTTACCCGGCTAATTTATTTTTAGCATCAAGGGCACTTATTTTTCTTACAATTTGGCAACATTACATAGAAACACCTGTTTCACGTATCTTAATTAATATGTCAATGTCTTATTTTTTTATTACATATACACGAGGAAAACCAAATATTTCTCATGTTATTTATATAATAAGAAATTTCTTGCTTTCTCCATTATTCTTTCGTAGCACGTTTTTAAAATACAATTATACATAATATTTAGATCAATATTAAGTAACTAACCAGTGTGTTGGAAAGTTATATACAAGGAAAGCTGATTTCACAAATGTACGTGTTTCATGATTACGAATTACTCGACGTACCGTGAGGCAAGAGTGATTTAACAATATTCTACAAAAAACGTTTTTATAATGTTGGAATTATACACTTTTATTTTTCATAACAAAAAGTGAGAAGGTAATAGGTACGAGTAGCATCATATGAGTCTAAATTTCCTAATTATTTTCCTTGATAAATTGACTATTTCTGTTTAAAAAATTGTTCAACTGATACTACTCTAATGAGATGTTAAGCTTTGTGTACACTTTGCATGAAGGTCGACTTTAGGCTCAATAAAGAAAGCCTTACTTGACGATATTAAGGCGAGGAATAGAATATGGTAGATACGTATAAAATATTAACATTAAAGAAATTATTTATAAACATCATCTCGATTATTCCCGCACCTGACAACTGCTGTGATCAGAACCCTTGACGATATAATCTGATGTAGTATTACGCAGAACTATTATCTATATTTGATAGTACATGTGGCTTTCACGATTAAAGCATTCGAACCAATCAGATAGAGAGTATTCGAGAACACACATATTTAACTAATATTGAGGGACGCAACTTATGAGAACTAATTTAAACAGTATCAAAAATACAACAGACATGATATTAATTGGAATTAATATCAATTATTTATAATGAAATAGAATCTAATAGACATTTCAAATTAAAGTACAAGTGCTTCCATATATACAGTTCGAGCAAAGTAAATATAAAGAAACTGTATAAAATAACGAGACTAAATCCGACGTTATTTTTTCTCTCTAAGAAGTAGAAATCTTACAAACTTTACTAGGTCAGTCTATGTTGCCTATTTTTAGTATAGACGCTTCCAATCGATCGTCTGTCTGAATGCAGTTCCCGAAAATACACAGCGGGCGGAAGTTCACTAAACATTTTATTTGCTTCAAACGCGATGTTCAAACGTTTAAGCGCGTTTGAAAAGTAATTTTTAAATAGGATCACTTTAATAGACTAGAGTTCTATAAAATTCATTATTAAAATTACTACACGTTCAAGGACATGAATTGAATTTTGTTTGTGACAATAATTATTTTAATCAAAGACAAACATTTGTAAACGTCTTAAAACCACAAATAATACAGACCGACTAAGAAAATTTTAATAAAAATATTTTTAAATGAACTTACAGTTAGATACGTAACGTTCCGTTTGTGCACCATAATTTCAATATTAAAATTGATTTTCAAAATAAACACGTTCGTCCATATTAAACACCAAACATGACTGCTTTGAAACAAGGAAAATATAATAATAGCGTTTCAATAGCATTTATTAAATTATAAGTTGCGTTTGATCAAGGTAAAACTGCACATGGTATATGAAAAGCTATTGTTATGCTGGATACATAGTCATAGTTCAGGCTATCCGATTTTTTTGTTTTTAAAATTCTATTGTACCGTTGTTAATATTTCAGAGTATTTCGTTCGTTTTTCCTAAGTACACACCTCAACGCTACGGTTATTTAAATAAAGGGAAAACGGCTTTGTACACATCTAAGTAACTCTGTCTGTCAGTCTGATCAATGCTTAACTGCAGCACCAATTTCAATAAAATTTTTGGCATGGAGATACTTTGATTCTTGAGGAAACACATACGCTACTTTTTAGCGCGATAACAAACATACATGCGAGCGGATCCGCGGGCAAAAGCTTTAAAATTTATATATTTAAAAAAGCTTAAAACCTACAGAAGGGATATGAATGTCATCATTATCATCATGATAACTGTCAGCAATGTATTAGAGACACCACTGGTATAGAGAGTGGCAAGTTGTTGCTATAAGCACGTTGCGTTAGATGCATGCGTTTCGAAAAGTTTCGAATTTGAGTACTAAAAAGTACAAACTAACAAATAACTGGCTAGAAGATTTATTAACACTAGTCTTAAGAAAAATAAAATAGAGCTTTTTCTTGTACAGAGTATCAACACTACTGTAGGTGATAGATACTAAGGAGTATCGTGCATATCACGCATGCATGTAAATAAACCGATGCGTGTATGCATGTAATTCAAAGCATCACTTATTAAATTCGATGTTTAAACATCATCTTTAAGCGTAGGTAGAGGATTTTACTAACAATGGATCGTAGTAAGAACAAGTCGAGAAGTAAGCAAGTGAACACATGTATAGATAATGTTTACATTATTCATGTTCTAAATATCGATATTTTATATTAACTAATACAATTACATATGTCAGTATTATTAACAGATGTACATTCCATGTTATTAGTACCAGACGTTATGACGTTTGCTAATGTAAACACAGGTGGACATTTTTCGCAAGATACGCTAAACATCCCTTCAAGGTCTTAGTGTAAGTTTAACATGCCGGTAGGTATATTTATTGTATTGAATACATATTTAGTACATCGATGACAAAACTGAAGGTAAAACGAAGAGGAAAGAGAATGTTGTAATGGAATTTCCGAAATGTAACCACAATTAGCTATTGCAGAATTTACTATCTTTTTTTTATAATTGGATATATCTAACGTTCCTTATTACGTACCTAACTCGTAATTTCTAACTCGCGCGTGGTAAATTAAGCAGAATATCCCTGGGCTAATTAAACCGCCTACAGAAAAATGGAACGCGATGAAAATTATTCTTCTACAGGTCTCAGAGGGCAGATGAAGACACGACCGTGTTCGGCTTCCTTAAACGAGGGCTATGGGTGCCGAGATCTTTACCTAGCGCATGACGTATTAAAAGATTTTAATTAACCTACATCATTGAAACATAACTAATATGGTAAGTATGGCGATAACATTTGGCAATATAATTCTAAACTGTCTACATATACTTAATAAACAAGGCATAATTTAAAGTGCAGTGAACTAACGTGACTAGAAAACTGACCAATTTTTTAAATAGTACCCAGTAACACTAAAATCTCTCTTAAAATAAGGAACCTATTAAAACGTGCTTAGAAAATCTCAATAGAAAAATTATTACAAAGTCTCATTGCATATTCTATTTGCAAACAACGCCACTGTCTCAGGGTATTACACCATCGTGCGCCGATTTATTCAGACTGCAAGACGATTACGTGGGCTACAAACATATTAGACATTATAAATAGCCTTGGATAGGCAATTTTCGTCCTAAATGCTCACTAATAAGAGCTATACTAAGCTACTGAAGTTAATCTTACGATTTGGTTGGCTTGTTGGCAATGATACAATGAGACACCTATGAGTCAGAATTGACTGGGGCAGACTATAGTCTATACCTACATTCGGTTCGGTGATCCTGTTATTCTATTAAGTACTAGCTGAACCCCGCTGTGTTACCCGCGGTTATTGTTGTACCGCGAGTAACGCCGCGGGACAAAGTTAGTCTAAAAAAAGTAGCCTAAGTTACTCCCCGGGTCATCAGCTACCTGCCAGTGAAAGTCCCGTCAAAATCCGTCCAGCCGTTCCAGAGATAACCCGGAACAAACAGACAGACAGACAGACAGACAGACAGACAGACAGACAGACAGACAGACAGACAGACAGACAGACGGACGGACAGACGGACAGACAAAAATTTTTTTAACTACATTTTTGGTATATGTATCGTGTATACATATGCATTAAGTAAAAAGCGGTTATTTTAATATTACAAACAGACACTCCAATTTTATTTATTTGTATAGATAATCTTTAGTGATTCAATAGATTAGTACTATGTAAAACCAAAATAAAAAAAAAATACAACATTCTGAAAAAAAAAATAATTAATGATTTCATGAAACACTAATGTCTTTGGACATTTTTTTACTTTAGAGTTATTTTACCATCTCATACAATATATTACTTATAATGAATACCTCAGTCTAATTGTACCTATCTCCCAAAAAGCTGCGTGGTCCATTGTAAATGGAAAAAGTTTCACTCATCTAAAAACTGTAGCCTAAATGTTCGCTAATTTTAAAAGAGGCTATTTTGATGAACAAAAGCCAGATTGAGTCTGTGCACAATGATCAAATTAGTAAAAAAAGAGCTTTTGTACTAAATGGGTCAATTAGGAATAAAGTTTATATCGCCGTCAACCACAGATTTCTCATTGAACTGAACGATCAAGTCAGATGAAAGGGAAATCAGTGACTCATTTATTGACTCATTCTTCTATCTGATTATGCGGAAAATACGAGATAAAAATAGACATTTACGGCTTTAACAAAGTTGTTTTAGTACTAATTTACATATACTTAACATTTTATTTGTAGAGAAACTGCCCGTGTAATCCGTTAGCTAAAGAACTAAAAAAAAAAATCTGATCACGTTTCGTGCTAATACACAGCGTACACTAATACAACTGTTGGTTTCCGGGAGTTATACTGAAATAGATAAATAAATCGATATGATTACGATTAATACAACACTTAGATTACACAACACTAAGTTGTAACACGAATCTGATAAAATATCGTGGCGCATGTCAATTACTCATTACTCAGTACAAAGCGGTTATTATGGTATACACACTGATTGGCAGTTGCTGGTCTGATTAGTTCATTGACACTGATTTAATCGCTCTCATTGATGTTTAATGAAAGACTTGCCTTACCGAAACGTATACGTTACGAAAAAACGGGCACGTTTCGGTGGATTGTTAATAATAATAATAATAATATTTATTGACCATAAGTGTTAACAATTTCATAAGTTTTTAAAATGTTTGATTACAATGTACCAATTGTGTCTTATTAGCCTCCGCTGCTGAACTAGGTTGGAAACCTGTGCTTCAGCATACGGCGCCTCTTCCTATAGGCCATGTACATTAACTACAGCTTATAATATAGCTCCGGTATATAATTCAATTCATTTCTGTAAATTTTAATTTTAAGTTTGAATTAATTTTGAAAATGAAAAAGAAACAAGACAAGAGAATTACTTAAAACTAAGATAATGTAGTGGTCCTCTGTGTGTGTTAAATGCAGGGATGAATGTGTGTGTGTCAGAGGGTGAGTAAAGGTTAGTTGTAGGTGTAGTGAGAAAGATGAATTGTGCAAAAAAACCTGTTGGAACCTAATTATTGCAGAATATTTAGTAGTGACTCTGTTTCGTCATAAGACAGGCTTCCCAACCAGTGTGATACAGCTATTTTAATGTTTTGTTTATTTAGGCGGTAGATGCAAATGTCTCTATTTATTTTATTTTATAAATACGACCCTAAAAATGGGAAAAACCTGCGCATAAATGATGTCTTTGGCCGAACTAATCCCTTACAAACTGCGTGACTTCTGCGTTTTATGTTTGATTTAGAATCATATTGTAATAAAGCATGCTGTTTTATTAAAAGACTGACTATAAAAAGTTGTCGCACTGTAAGAACCTGGCAGTACTCATAAAGCTGGTTGGAAGGGTATCGAAAGGGTTTAAAAGTAGACACTTTCAGAATAGTCCTTTGAGAAACCTCAAGTCGTTTAAGAATAGTTTTAGATGCCCCGCCCCAGGATGAGATACAGTAAGTGATCAATGATTGGACTAAAGCAAAATAAATCTGTTTAAGGACTACAGGAGTGGTTACATATCTCAATGTTTTAAAGACGTAGTTGATTTGTAAACGTTTTGTTTACGAGCGCGGACACGAGTGATGTGGTCGTGCTACTTTGTATTTAGATGTTTTAAGAATATTGATGTCAGCCAAATGTTTGTCGCGAAAGTAAAACTGATAATTATGCTTAACAACATCTTCGCTACGGTTTAAAATTAAATAAATATAAGTTTTTGGTTTGGGTATAAGAGTAATAACACTATAAAATATAAGACTAAAAAGACTACGGGACTGCTATTTTCGTGGGACATCGAAGAAATAAAAGCACGATCAAAGAAAAGAAGAAATCCCAGTACAGCAATAAAGCAACTTTAATGAAATTCTTTATGTACTTAGTTGGCAAAAGTTTTTCTTTATATGCTGAAAAAAGTGGAAAACTTATTTATTGATTAAACTCTCTTACATACTTGTGCTATGATATCATACATACATATGTGTTTTGCAAATATTAGGACGTAATATTTGACCTTCCAAGGCATATGAAGCTTGATGGAAAAATAAATAAATTGCGCAGCTGTAAAAATATAATTTGGAACATCTTGAACATTTTCAGACTAATATAGACAAAGCACAATAACTGAGTCGTTGCCTGTGTATCAAAGAGAAAAAAGGCAAAATAACTTTTCGTTAGTAACTACTAAAATAAAGATTATGAGTTTAATTTATATTTATTCATTAAATATATTTTTTCATTTTTATTTTCACGAACTATTTTTTCGTCTCTGACGGATAACAAGAGACCTAATCTTCCCTTTTATTTCAGTACCTTAGTCACAAAACAACATTTTTATAGGCTGTTGTAGATGAAACATATAAGGTTGAACAGGTAAACGTTAATCTGTCGAAGCTGTCAATTTACAAAGAGGTAAAGGTATTTCAGTTTTATTGATATATACTTATCGAAGTACAGGCAGATTTAAATGTCGGTACACTCGGTATAGACTTTTGACTCGACGTTACCTAATATTTAGTGCCGTTCTTGTAAATTTTGTAATAACAGATAAAGATGCAAGGAAAGTCCTGAAAGAAAAGGAGCCTGAGTAGCTCTAGATTATAATATTAATTTTCTTAAGTTCGCTGCTTTACTTTAATAAACAAAAATCAAACTAAAAACAGTTGACCTAATATAGAACAAAATTTTCTATATATTTTTAAGACTATGAAAAATCAGGTAAAGACCTTTCACCCAGAAAAACAAGAACTCAAGTCCTCAAATATTTACATCCCATGAATCATAAGTGCCTATCTAGGCCGACTTTTTTCATGGCTTTTGATGTAAAAATATACAACACAACCCTTCGCTCAACGAGGCTTCAAATTACGAAAGGTGACTCAGTTCAGTAAACACCCCATACCACGAAAGGGACATATGGAAACCACTCATTATCCGTTATATGTATTCTTTTATAAACCCTTATTCTGAATTAATAAAGAAGTTAAAACTATCACTAAAAAATTGTATGGTATAATCAATTAGTCAATTTAGCACGAGACTTCACGAGATCACTAAAGTCTTTAGAATATTTAAGATATTCTTAAGACTTTAGTGATGACAAAAAAGTTTAATTTTCCAACTGGCAAGCGCGTTAATTGATGATGATGTATTCATATTTTCATTAAGTCACGATCTCTAAGTTTTAAAAACCGGCCAAGTGCGAGTCGGACTCGCGTACCCAGGATTTCGTACAAACCTGTAGATACATTTTATGCCGTAACTAAAATTGTATGATTTTGGCAATTTTCCTTTATCTGTACTATAAGACGTAGCTTCGTACCAAATTTCAAAATTCTGAGTTCACGGGAAGTAACCTGTGGGTTTTGATTCCCTTGCGAGTGTCGAAAATTTGTAGCATTAAGCAGCTGTATCTTTAGATTGCGTTGGCTTTGTAGTTTGCTTTTTCATAGCTCCAAGGGACAGTAGACCTGAGTATTTGCTATGAATTTCAGTTTGATCCCCCACGCGTTCTGAGAAAAAGGGAATTAACAGACAGACGGACAACAAAGTGATCCCATAAGGCTTCGGTTTTTTCCTTTTGAGGTATACCTTAAAAACTAGTTATAATTGTCTGCGATTATTATTGGCAAATACATATTAATCGCACGTATAGTCTATTGTCTATGTTTTGGGTCGATGTCAACTACTTTATGAAACACGCATTAGTGCAAATCTTTCCAACTAGTAGTTATCTTTCGGGTCAATGTAATTAGTAATTTAAATAAATGAATAAACGGAACTATTGTTAAGTAGATACGAATTCACATTCCGTATGAAATACAAACTACGTATATTTTAGAAACTATTTATCATTATCATCTTTTTGGCTTTTTTTTCAATTTCAATTTTACGTAAGATCGATGCGACTTGGAATTATGTAACGGGTTTAGACTATAGTACATTCACGTTAAAAAATAGTGACGCCTTTACAATATGGATCATAGTTCTTTTTATAGTGAGCCGTACACTAGACGTGAGGTAGCATGAGGCAGGCTTCATTGGGAATGTTACCGTTTTAAGGCAGAACAAAGGACTCCTTAAAACTGGGGTAAGGAAATGACTAGGGTGATTACACTTTGGTAACAGATAGTGCTAGTCTTCTATAGCATAGAGGATTAACACTAATCTGCAGAGCTTGAAGAAAAAACTGAGCTCGCATCAGTATTTCTGTCATGCGACTGGAGAAGCCAGTAGAGGGCATGTGATCAAATGTAGTTAGAATGGATATATTACATCCTTTTGAACTACAATTAAAGGACTAAACCGGGGATTTTCCTGGGCTAAAATACTGTGGTTCATATTTAATAATACGGTAGTTGAATGCGTCCTAATACTTCTAATGGCACACTTTATTACTTTTATGTCTAAAATTGTAATCTTACTTCAAAATTTCTTTGCAAAAATAAATTAATACGTTTGTTTGAACCTTAATCCATAACATTATGGGTATTAATCTCAACAAATTACATTTATATTTAACACCTCTTATTGAAATATATTGTTCTAAATTGAAGTAGACGATACAAAATATGTATAATTGAATAAATATTTGTCCTTTGATACGAAGCCTATTAGTTAATTAATGAAGAACCTAATTAATAACTGTGGTTTGTACGTAAATTACATGAAATAAATGTAAACAAATGTTATTCGCGCTTCACTAGTTTGATAAAATAAATGGTTAATGATCACCGGGCAATGTACCTATATTATGTTATACGATTTGTACCTGAACAGGAAATATAAATAGTATTTTTTCAAATATTTATATTGTGTGCGTGTATCGTATTTCTGTTAAACTGTTGGAGTTATTAATTAATGTTATTTTGAAGTACTTAAGTCTACTCTTTATTTTTTTTGCAAGAAATACATCCTTCTTAAATATACTGTAATAGAATTTAATTTAAAAGTACAACTAATTTATACAATTATAGGAAAACTAACTCAAATACATTTAGCATTGGCAGTTCGCGGAAAAAAAGTAATTAGGCCACGGACACCGATGATTGATTTCCAGTTGTACACAATAATGCATATACATACATACATACGTTTGTTTATGTACTATTGTACTTACCAGTTGTACACAATAATGCGTATACTATACATACATTTGTTTATGTACTATTGAACTGTATCAAACTATTGCCACAAACAAACCGATCATAGTATTTGTACTCTTCAAAAGATACAATATTATATTATCAACACTGCTGGGGTTGTATTATTGGTCAAATAATTTTAACTAGAACAAAATAACCTCTATTGACACCATTTGAACATTATTTTCTTAACATTTATCAAAGTTTTTGGATTTTTTCCGGCATGTTGTAGACTTTTGCGACTTTTTACGTACACGTAATTAAAGGTATCGTAATCTTTTAAATAATTTTATCGCAAATATTCCTACAACGCTGTACAACGTAATCTAAGAAACTGCATTTTTTTATTATAGCTGACCCACGCAACTTCGTTTGCGTCTCCTATTGCCCGTAGCGTGATAACTTTCCCCCGTTTTTGTAATATTCTTCATTGGTGCTCCGCTCCTATTGGTCTTAAAGTGATATATAAAAAAGACCTATAGCCTTCCTCGATAAATGTACTATCCAATATTTAAAATAATTTTTCAAATCGGACCAGCGGTTCCTGAGATTAGCGCGTTCAAATAACTTATATTACTTTTTATATTAGCATAGATATAGATAAGTACGTTGGACAAAAATATTATTATAACTAAATGTATTATTAAAACATAATTACAACGTTTTTGGTTAGAATCCCCTTTTCAAACAATAGCAAATAACAGCTGATACTTTGCACCTGCGCGGGCGCAGCGAATGTTAGCGTCGATTAGAGATGGGTAAACACCCGGGTTAAAACCCAAAGGTGGGTAAAAACCCAGTTTCTACCCAATTTTCACCCATTTAAAACCCATTTTGCTGGGTGAAAATAAAAATTATAATCATGCTACTAAAAACAAAATTCTGAACCTAAAATCAGACAGACCTAAAACTAGAGATGCATAAGCACCCAGGTTAATACCCATAAGTGGGTAAAAACCCAGTTATTACTCATTACATTCCACCCAGTGGGTATTTTGGCTGGGTGAAAACTAAATATGTATATTTTTATTGTTTTTACCCGACTATGGCAAAGCCAAAGGAGGGTTATGATATTGACAGGCTATGTATGTATGTAAGTATGTATATATGGTTAATACCCATAAGTGGGTAAAAACCCAGTTATTACTCATTACATTCCACCCAGTGGGTATTTTGGCTGGGTGAAAACTAAATATGTATATTTTTATTGTTTTTACCCGACTATGGCAAAGCCAAAGGAGGGTTATGATATTGACAGGCTATGTATGTATGTAAGTATGTATACATATATGGTTAATATCCATAAGTGGGTAAAAACCCAGTTATTACTCATTACATTCCACCCAGTGGGTATTTTGGCTGGGTGAAAACTAAATATGTATATTTTTATTGTTTTTACCCGACTATGGCAAAGCCAAAGGAGGGTTATGACATTAACAGGCTATGTATGTATGTAAGTATGTATATAGGCATGTTAATCTGTTCCCTCATAGCTCCTTAACTATTTATTAGAACTGGACAAATGAGGTATCGTTAGAAGCGTCTTGATCGTCTGCTGGTTATAGGCTATATGACGTGTCACTAAATCTAATGTGGCGCCCTCTAGCCGACATAAAGTACTGTATTTAAAAAAATGAGATAAATATGTCGTGTTTGGTATCATTGGAAAGGGCGTTGCTTGTATATTTCAAAAATACATATATTATATTATTAGCATTTTCTCGTGGCTTTGTCCGTATTTATTCGCTAATTGTGATATTTCTATGGTATTTAAAATATACTTTGCAAAGAAATTAATATTATAAAGGCACCAAAACATTTTAAATATGCTAACTTGTTTCATACTTTTTCAGCGTCGTTTTCTGTCGTAGTTGTGTTTTAGTTTTTACTTTTTTTTTTCTTTAAAATACTATTAAAAACAATTTAGTTTTGCGGATGTGAGGGTGTGTGCGTTAAATTGTTGAACGTTAATATTTTTACATTATTTGGTCCTACGGAATACTTTGCGTGAGAGATGGTTTTTGGAGTCAACGATTTTTATGGGCAAGCGTCAATGAAATGGCCCCGATTACATGGTGGAAAGGAATATGTACTTCTACTCCATTAAGCAAAGTCGCTATCCGAATTTTTACTGCACCTTGCACATCTGCTGTTGTAGAAAGATGTTTTAGTGCCCATAATAACATACATAAGATAAAAAGAAATAGACTTACTACGGAAAGGGCAGCAAAACTTACATATTTAGCTTACAACTGGAATTGATTGTACAAACAGAAAGACGATGTAAGTGATAGCATTGACGACTGCATGCCTGATTCACCACCTGTTTTCCGAACAGATATAGAAAACATATCACAACGACCTACCAGCCCTGAACCATCTACATCTGGCATAAACAATTTAGAATTTTTAGATTGTGACAATATTTCCGACTCAACTGAAGATTCTGATTGAATAAAACTTAACTTATCATAATTGTTAACATATTTTAAACTAATAATACCTAAATATATCTGATTTTAAGTTCAGACTTTTATTTTTCATTAGCATGATTATGAATCTCATTTTCAGCCAGTAAAATGGGTGCTTATGGGTTAAAATCGGGTCAAAACCCAAATCACCCAGCTATAACCCAATTGGGAAGAATGCGTTTTTACCCGTTACCCATCTCTACTTCGAAGTCACTCTTTTGGAGTGGTAGATGTACGCTACTGTTCATGCTATTATGTGCGGTTCTTCCTTCCTGTTTCGAGCGGTCAAAACCTGGAACTCATTACCAGCGCACGTGTTTTTCTCCCATTATGATCCTGCGTCCTTTAAACGGGGCGTTATAACTCATCTCACTAGGCCGCCATAGTGTGGGTAATGATGATGCACTGATCGTCACCACCACCTCCATTAAATTCTACTCATGCTTTCCACCAGGTAGAGTATCCCCATTACTCAACCCTAAAGCTACCCGAAACTCCCCCTCCGTCCCCAAAATGTCAGAAACGCACTTGTGACGCCGTTAGTGTTACGGGTGTCTATGGGCGGTGGTAATCGCTTACCATCAGGTGATAAGTCTGCTCGTTTACCTACCAATCCATAAAAAAACAAAAAAATAACTACCAGCCCTGAACCATCTACGTCTGGCATTAACAATTTAAATCTTTCAAATTGTGACAATATTTCTGATTCAACTAGAGATTCCAATTAATCTAACTTATCATAATATTTTGCGTTGTGTTTTGGTTCGTCTGATTTTAGGTTCAGAATTTTGATTTTAGTAGCATGTTTATAATTTTTATTTTCACCCAGCAAAATGGGTGGTAATGGGTTAAAACCGGGTTAAAACCCAAATCACCCAGTTTTAACCCAATTGGGAAGAATGGGTTTTTACCCATTACCCATCTCTAGCGTCGATACACCATATGGCATGGAACGTTATAGAGATTCGGAATATTACATTTGGACGTGGGACCCATATGTCAGGCTGCCATAAATGGCCAGCAAAAGTTCTACAAGCTAGTAATAATGAATTTCACAATTTTAAAAGTTGGTTGCAAACACTCATAAATGTTCTCGTACACTTATTTAATTCCTATCATGTCTATTAGCTTTTGCCCGCGTCTTCGCCCGCGTGAACGTCGGACACCGCGGTGTCGTTTGTTTGTGTTATTCTGATGTGTGAGTTATATTACAATAAAGTTGAAAAAAACCGTTTAGTAGTTTTTGCCTAAAAGAGTAACGATCATCCATACATCGTCACAAACTTACGCATTTTTAATATTAGTGGGATAGTAGGATAATAAATGGAATATTTGATTCTAACTGGTATCAATATCTTTTTTTTTATTCCGTGAATATCAAATTCAATTAATATTTATGCTTCAGCCATAATATTAAAGTCTTATACCAAAGTGCCTGGCGAAGGCTAAGGCGTTGTGTAGTAAGCCAAAACGGGCCAAACCAAAACGAGACTACTTAAAGCTGGTAATAATAATGGATCTCAGTAGCTTATATAGCTTACATAAACATAGCGGTACACAAATAAGGTTTTTTGTTAATAATTTAGATATTGACCTTTATCAAACGAAATACGCAACGCTTTAGGGCAACAGCTGTCACGAAATAAAAATGATTATTTTATTTAACGCCGCCTCGTGTCTAGTTCAAGACCTTAGGGGATTTATAAAGTTAATAATTTATTTTTTCTCCCAATGTCAAGGACTTTAACTTCATTTACACCCACCCAAGTTGATTATGTACTCTTATTTTGTTTATTTTTGTTAGAAAAAAAACGCTTCTAGCATTAGGTACTGACAAAAAGCGTCGACTGAAGATATTTTTGTTTTAAGACCCACTTAGTCGTCAAGTGAAGTTATGTTAAGTGTTTTATATCTTATCTATGTAGTTAAAGTAAAGAAGTATAAATTCATGTAAAGACCTTACTTATATAACTCTTGACTTCAGATGCAATGGTCGTGTATTAAATTTGCGCTTAATCCAAATTATTGTATATTATACCACGTTCAAATGAAACTCTTATCTAATCATGAATCATTCATGTCTTCAGAATTAATTAAATTTCTTTAATATTAATACCTATAATTTAGTAATTTATTTTCATTACTTAATGAATTACTTTAGAAGAAACAGAAACTCAAAAATGGGCTCATCCATAACAAAAAAATGTATCGTATATATATTTTCATTTAATTGCCCTCGTTGTACATATACAATGTGAACCCAGCAGTCAAATGATGTCATCATAACTGTTGTTATGTTGACAATAGCAATAGACATGTAAACGCAAAAGTATTAGAACACCCTTTATCGTGGCACTAAAAGCTTGAAGGTTGCCTGACCTTGTAATACATCAGCCGCATCGTATGGCGATGAACTCTGCGTTTGACTCAGTGTTTATCGATCGCACCTCGCAATGAAGGTGTGTTACAAAAGTAGTGGTAATTTTTATTAAATAATCATTTTTATAATAATACTAGCATGAGTTTCAATATTGTACAAAAAAAGTGTAAGACTTTTCGAATCCGTACAGATCGTTACATCATTAATAAAAAAGGAAGTGGTCGAAATCGAACCCGCTTAAAACACACAGTATTCTATTACAGGTGGGCCTAATGTCGAAGCAATTAAGAAGCTCTCATGAGCATTAAATATGATGAAAAACAACATCAGTTTTGTAAGGTATTACATTTCAGAACATAAGAATGTTAAAACACGTAATGCATCTAAAATATTATAGTGATGACATTAGCGACAAGAATAAATAACTCGCAAATTAAAATAGTCACGTATAGGTAGTTAAAAGCAAACTATTCATATTCCTGTTCGGTATGTCTTAAAATACTCTCATTGACGTCAAACACTATTTTGTATTGTTAATTATGTTATATCTTTACCGTAAATGGCTGGGTATTTAAAACCGACAAAGCCACAACAGTTTCCCTTTTTAAACTCCTCAAACCAATCTAAAAATCCTAGAAAAGACCTTGCTAATTTTTTAGCGTATGTGTGTTCAAAATAATATTAAGAATGCGATAAGCGACATGGCAGTACCCGTTTTCGCAAGAGTTAGCATACTAATACGTTACGTTGTTAGTATCCGGTGATTAGGGCTTACCTTAGATATGCATTTTTACAACCTATCGAAAGAACCTTCCAAACTAATGTAGGTCAAATTAATTTCACTGAGACAACCCTGACGGTGCTCAACTGCCAAAATGAGAATGCGCAAGCGATGGTAAATAAAACGCTCGGCAGGTGCTCACCGCATCTGCCAAGTTTATCGATAAATAGATAGTTAACTTTTATGATTTCTGTTGGGTATAGTATAATAGTAATACAATTAACAAAGATAGTACTAGAAAATACTATGTAAGTTCAGATAAGGAGTACAAAATATCTCAGATTAAGGTAATCTAGACACAGTTAAAATATTTAACATCTGAAATGAATATATTTTATCTTATGTTGTACCATACCCCAAAATCATGTCTGTAATCAAGCACAGATAACATTGGCCGGTTCTCAAGGCCATTTTATTATTTTACGCATTAGCACTAACATATAAAACATTAAAACCAAAAAAAGTACTTCGTCAGATCCGGCCGGTGAAGGCATTGGAGAATCCTTGGAATTTCTTTTCTTTGAGAGAGCTTTCTCCATCCACGCCGTTAGCGATTGTCTTCTGTGATTCGTAAACATTTTTCTCACACAAACAAACTGATATCACCAAAAATATTTCAATTCCATTGTAACACAATAGTCCATGTCTTTAGATTAAAAAGAAGCACTAAAATTAAAATAACACAGCCAAATTAAATTGTTGTGTAAAATGCGTTCGTCCGTAGTGAATTGACAGAGGAAAATGGTGGTACGAAAAGCGTGGCATTGTTCGCGAGCACACAACTCGACCGATAGCAAGCCACCAGGAAAATAGGTGTGATAACAGGAACGTTTGCATATGCATGGACATCTATTTGCCTAGGTCGCTTCAGATAATTAATATATTTCTTTATCTGATTATCAATTCAATAAAAACGCAGTGCATATAATTAAATAACTCAATCAAACGCTATCAGCGTGATTATATTTAGAAATGTTATATGGCAACGAACTTCGCGAATTTTATTTCATAATTTTAATAACGTGTAGTTCATTGCCTTCACTTGGACATCGTCTACTTGTCAATCTTCTCATTTTACAAGCAAAAAAGAACTGCTTATTATTACAGGGTCTTTATTAAAAGGAATGCAATAATTAGACACCGTTGTAAAATAAGTGTAGCAATTACATTCTTTGTAAAAAGAACCTTGCTCATTATGTGTCAAATTTAAACATTCCCGCCATCGCTTTGGAGTTTTTTCTTTAGGGTCTGCACCATAACCCTTTGACAATTAAGTTAAAAAGAAATCAAGGAGTAAATTAGAAAACCTACTTAAAGAACGTTTTCAGAGATTTCTTAATGACTAGAGAAAAGTCGTACTTCGGTTTTTTTTAAACAAAACACTAGTTCTCGGTTGTAGCATACAATATATAGCTATTTGTTTTGTGTTGCACAAAATGACCTCTCGGACGGAATGCGAACGAATTGTTTGTTAAGAAGAAATTGTCAGATGGAAGTAGTTACCATTTGAAAATACGAAACGAACACATTTGAAAATAGTACACATTGAAATACCATTTGAAATGCTTTCTAAGAATACATTCCTAGATTTTGTAATGGGTTGTAAATGAGATATATAAAATGTATAGGATAAAGAAGTGTGTATGGACAGTTTTACTACACTATCCTCAATTAAATAGATAAATGAACGAAATATACATTTTCTTTATGAAAGGACATTACATATTTATCATGAGAAGTATCAAGAGAAGAGAAGAGAAGAAGAAGTTTAAACATTTTATAGAATTTCAGAAAATATCTTTTAAGAGTTATATCCATTACTAACAGACCCACGCAACCTCGTTTGCGCTTTATATTGCCCGTAGCGTGAAAATTTCCCCCGTTTTTGAAACATTCTTCATTGTTGCTCCACTCCTATTAGTAGTAGCGTGATGATATATACCCTATAGCCTTCCTCGATAAATGGACTATCCAACACCGAAAGAATTTTTCAAATCGGACCAGCGGTTCCTGAGATTAGCGTGTTCAAACAAACAAACAAACTCTTCAGCTTTATATGTTATTAGATAAAAACACTCATATTTTGTAGCAAAAGTATCATAAGTTTTATAAAGGTCTTCATATTAAATGTAATACGAGCACCCTTCTAAAACTTATGATACCCTTACAATGAATGAAACGTTTTAAATAAGAAGATAAATATAGTACTTTACACCCTTCCATTTCAATATATTCGGAAAACGAGACACGAACGGTAATGAATAAAACATAGCCACGAAACTTATAACGTTTCATTATTCCCGCCCAAATTATACTCCCACTGGGATCCACCGAGATAGATCGGAGTTACCGTAACTTGCTGCATAATATATCGGCACAGAATAAGTAATACTATTAGTACTTGTTGCCATCATATGGGGAGTGTACAAATGGTATCATATTCCGTTTTAATTTAATTTTGAAGAAGAAAAGGTGAGCTAAAGTTGATGAGACATGCACGTTTCTATTGAACTTAGTTCCAAACTGAATGTGAATATGAACGGTATATTTATTTAGAGAAAAGTCTTTACACGATTGCAAAAGTTCATTGAAATAATCGACTTTTGAAAGTCATTAGTAAAATTTATACATACATGAACTCTGTCCTTTTGATGTGTTTGGCGTAAGTTTAATCTATGGAATGAAACGATTTAGTTAAGTTGCGAAATCGAATATTTGTAATTGTAATCATAGTTGTGTGATAGATGTCCGAAATATTTATTATATTTATTATTATAGTACAAGGTGTTTCGTTTTAATCATATTTGTTTCGTAAGTAGTTCCTTAGAAGATGATATACCAGTAAGTTTGCGAAAAGATAGCAGAGTATGGGTCAAAGCTGTGTTTCCAAAGTCTTATTCATGCAATTTGGTTACCAAAACAGGGGCGAGAGTGAATACAAAGTCTCAAAGGATAAACTTGTACCACTCAGAAGTGGCCCGATTGAAAAGTTTGCCTAGCGAAAGCCCTAAGCCTCGACTACACCGATGCATCCGCTGTTTTTATACTTCGCATCTATTGCACCGTTCTGAAACTCTGGATGGATAAAGAGGTTTGCACGAACTAAGTTTATTAATTTAGACATACTCAAGCGAGTGTTGTGACTTTACGTCATAATTAAGTTAAGGAGGGAATTGTAGTTCCAATAAATAGACGTGCTTTTAGTTAGAATAATACTTTCAATATATAATATTCCATATATCTGAACTAATTTTGCATAAGTTATATGTATTAATGACTTTGATATATTAGTGGAAAACAAATATTACGTTTATAAGAATTGAGCGTCGGCCAAGTACAGAAATAATATCATTAACAACATGAAAAACATTTAGTATTATCGATAATAGAAGGGGACACGTGTATATGTGAAAAAAAAAATTTGATTGCTACATACTATAAAATCTTATCCTAAAGGTATTTTAAAGTATAAGATGACTTTAACTTTAAAAGTAAAGTAAACTATTCTCAAATTCAAGAATGTTCTTTTAAAATACTTTTACTGTGTAGTTGTTACGAGCTGATGTGTAAGCTACGAAAAAGATAATAATAGGTATTAATATTAGTATCGAAATAATAAATGCACGCGATTATTTCACATCATCTTTTATAATACAAAATGGGTTTGACATTGAAAGCATATAGTTCTTAACATCTTTATATTCGTTATCAGTCTATCGCAGTTTTCTGCTGAACAAATACCTCTCCATTACTACGCCAATTGCTTCAATACTCTACCAAAGGCCAAACAGGTATGCATAGTAATAAAGCAATAACAAGTACTGAGACATGATTATTGCAGATATTTCATCACTTTATTTTAATACAGCAGCAACACTTAGAACAGAATATATTCACAGTAACGTCTACATTCAGGTACTTTAATATGGCATGGATAAAGGACGTACCAGTACATTGTATAGACACAGGTGTCACCGATCCGATGTTATTTATTATTCATTTTATATATTGTATAACTTGTAATCAAGGAATTACTCATCACTTATTTCGTGAAACATTGAATATCAAAATCCAAGTTTTATTTTGAACATGAAATGGTATCTCTATGTAATTTATTAAGGTACTAGCTTTTGCATGCGGCTTCGCTCACGCAGACTCCCCTGATTTACCCCCTTAGGGGTGGAATTTTCAAAATTCCTTTCTTAGTGCTCACTTACGTTATATAAAGAAGCTACATGCAAAATTTCAGGATTCTAGGTTCAGCGGTTTGGGCTGTGCGTTGATCTCTGCGTATGCCAGTCAGTCACATTCCTCTTTTATATATATAGATTAGGGTAGTTGACACCTTAATCAAATCAGATACTTTTATCATCTGTCAAAACGATAACTTTATATGAAAAATGTACTAAAAACTAACTTGGGACGTCACTGTTTTAGACTACTCAATTGAGCAATATAATTTCAATGTTTATTAGATTAAAATTTGTGATAGGAATGAAAAGCGGAAATAATTATATTTGCCGAGATGTTTTGTAATATTCGTTTTAATGAAGGAGACGTCGGTATTTATGATACAGTCAACTACCCCATCATAATTTGGTTATTGTATACTCGTATATGAATAAGTCGGTTACATATATGGTTCTTAATTGGATATATGTAATTTTCAAACCGTGTTAACCATTCGAAAGTGTTTTTTTTTAAGAATAATGTGTTTTAATTAAAGATCAGCGGCCCAACGATGCGTCGCCATGATGTGGGTCACCATGCTGCATTGTCTGCATTCGCAATGAGTATGGTGACTACCATTCTTGGATTCTGCTTTTGCTTTCCACCAGGCGGAGTAGAGTCATTTTGGCAGGCCCATACATAAAAAAGGTAAATTTTGGTTCATAATAATTAATTAGGCCATAAATAGGCCAATGTTATGCTACATAAATTAGCCATTTATGATGTTTGTTTTGTAATTTCATTAATATTTTTTAAACGGGTAAGCAGACAGCATGTGACGTCATACATTTTTTTAAATAGAGTTCATGTCTGTAATACGTCTGGCTAAGATGTCGTGGGTTTATGAATGCGGTAAAATATTGCGCATTCTACAGATAAATCGTCAAAAGTGGATTATTTAAAAGTAAAATGAATCTGAAAATATATTAATGTATTTATTCTTACAAAATCTGACATAATTTCGGTAATCCTCGTAAAAACAAAATAATTAATGAGCCAAGAGAAACACAATAATTTCTACCACTTTTATTTTATACTAACCTTGCTCCACGGTTTTACTATGTTTATTTTCACTCTACTTCGGACAACTGCGATCCCAGATATAAGCCAAATAACTTGTATACTTTCAAATAATCTATACATCTATACAAATAAATAAAATTGGAGTGTCTGTTTGTAATATTAAAATAACCGCTTTTTACTAAATCCATATGTATGTATACACGGTACATATACCAAAAATGCAGTTAAAAAAAAAATTGTCTGTCTGTCTGTTTGTTCCGGGTAATCTCTGGAACGGCTGGACGGATTTTGACGGGACTTTCACTGGCAGGTAGCTGATGATCCGGGGAGTAACTTAGACTACTTTTTTTAGACTAACTTTGTCCCGCGGCGTTACTCGCGGTACAACAATAACCGCGGGTAACACCGCGGGGTTCAGCTATTGATATTAAATCTTACTACGGTTCAACCTGTAAATTTTCCTACAACGCATAGACCCAAACCCAAACGGAATTTTACTAGGCATCAGCAAGTTCTTCAAGCGTACCGACAGATGGTAATAGCAGAACCGTTGTCTTAGTTTTTATTTACCTCCCATAAATATTAATCTGAATTGAGCCTTAGCCATATCTCCTGCGATGTATGGCGAACACAAAATTTATGTAAGGTCCAGTTAGGACCGGACTAAGAATGACTTCAACGCCATCTATTTTTCGACGGAATCCATTTGCTGACATGGGTCAGTCATGTTATTGCCATTGAATTGCGGTGGTTCGAATTTCAGCACAATCTTTTCTCATACATATTAATGAAGGTACAAAATACGTCGCAGAACACAGAAGAATGAGATTGAACATCGATAGATTTACCAAGATTTTATCTGAGAGGTTGGTTGGGTATTCTCTCGTTTTAAAAAATTACAAATTGTAAATATATCTGTGTGAAACAAAACTTCAATACATTTTATTACATTACATTTACCTTAAAAGACTGACTGACTTGATCAGTCTTTTTAAAACCAAGAAAAGAGAACTAGTAACTAGCTTAAAAACTTTTGATAAATCACAAAGTAATACATAGGATATAAAATTTACAATTCGAAGTCGAATTATTTTTAACCGACTTCAAAAAAGGAGGAGGGTTCTCAATTCGTCCGTATATATATTTTTATTTTTGGTTTTTTTTACGTGTGTGATGTGTGTATGTGTGTGTGGATAATTTAGTCGTTTATGAACCGATTTTTATGATTCTTTTTTAATGAAAAGGAGATATCCCAACGGTGGTACCATGATAAGGACACTAAGATCTGATGACGGCATCTAAGAGAAATCAAGTCAAACCTTGAAGTCCGTTTTATTTTTGTTAAAATTTTACTTTTTCCTTCACAAGAGATGTCCTTTTTGTATTTAGGGAATAAGTATTCTACATCGACTGTATTGTATACCTATCGTATTTATATGTTTCATACATATTCAAAGATATTTCCTAATTAAATCTGTAACCTGTGAACGTGCATAGGAATTTACATTCCAATTTAATTGGACGCATAAGTTTAATATACATTAACTACATACAGTTTCAAATGACGGGTTAAAAGAAAGTACTTAAAGAACATGGACATTTAAATCTTTTGGGTAATAAGTGGGTGCGCTAAATCAATCAATCGTATCAAATTGGAATTGATACTTTTAAATAATCACTTAAAATTTCAGATTGTACTTAAGCAATGAAATAAAAATAACTTAAGATAAAAAACAAAGGTTAGATTTCGATATCACGTTTAACTTTTGAACAAACCCCTCGTCTCATAACTATTTATAAAAAAATGTTCAGTGCAATAACATACTCGTACATAACCATTATTTTAGATGATTTCACGCGCTTCCGTCTCGATGTATTCACACAAGCATTTATTTTTACGCGTAAACTATATCCAAGTTATTATTTAAAGATCAAGAAAAAATATATTTGGTACTTGTGGATTTGCTTTCTAATAGCCGTTGAAATGGCACTCTCGCTATTTCTAGAGGAGAAAACTTAGAAAATATAAAACGTTTTGTTTGGAAATCATACGTGACCATCGACATTATAGATGATTACGCTACGATGTGACTGTGAATGACAGAGCTTTCTAGTTACAAGTCTTGCCAAGCAGTTTAATCATAGCCAATATTTTAAAAATTGAACGTACGATTTACGTTCAGTAAATCACGCAATACTAGAGCCAAACAGTTGGCATCTGAGGCATGAAGTATGAGAATTTTAATATTGATTCGATTTGTAATACACCTAAATTCTTAGCATATATTTATATATTTAAAACGTTTATTGTTATTTTTTTTTTAAATATTAAATCATTAGGTCATAGTAACTCTCGTACAAAGTTCTCTCTCTCTCTCTTTTCTCTCGTGTTTTAGGTAACAGGGGGTTTTATGTAAAAAGTTGTTATGAAATATTGTAGAAGACACAGTCGGTCAATCACATTTCTAACATAAAGTGTCCCCGTAGAAGTGACTTATGGCCTTCTTGGGGACCCAATTCAATTTCACGAGCTACAACATAATACACGTCTATTTTTGACGTCATTCCTGGATCAGCGTTTATTTGTATTGGCAGAATAAGTAGTTGTCTTTGCCTCGTAAAAATATATCGTTGACTTTTTTTTTACACAGTAGATAATAGACAACGAACGAAGCAGTCTCGTGAGTACAATCACTTTCTATTAAAGAATTCTTAAAAGAATTCATATCTTAGTTGAATTTTCTTGTTATTCTTACGTACTTATTAGGGTGTATAATGCAAAGTTTCACTCTCAGCTCGGCCATTAGTACGAACGACAATAGTCAAATGTGTTTCTTTTTAGTGTACATCTGAGACGTCGTTAGCTACGACGAAACTAGTCTTTTAAAACGAAACAGAGGTAATGATCCTAAACTTATGGTGCGTGCGAATAATATAGGCGAATATTTTAGTATTAAAAACCAGTTTTACTTTAATAATGATGGGTAATAAAACTTAAAACATGAAGCAAATTGGGTGCATAGTGCACACCATGGCGGCATATTTTAAATTTATTTATATTCATTTAGTTTATGGCAATTGTATATGTCTAAACTAACACTTTTACACAGAAATAACAGTACAGCATCGCAGTATCTACTTAAAAAGTGTAGACATAAGTTTTGTTAATACCAGATTTTTTCTCAAAGGGTAACGTCAGCCCTGTGCGAGTTTTCAGGTATGACTTGCGTTAACGTCAACTATGACTAACGATCACGTGCCAACTAATAAAAATTATGATAGTATCACCTTAAAGATACACCACCCCGGATCATCCATATATTATATGCCTACGTCTCCATAGAAATTAGAATCTTAACATGATTCACAAAAATAAAAACTCAACTTGAACAGAAACGGTAAGGAATGGATGTACTCTTTCAACTAAATTTATAAAGATTATGAAATTAGAACAATCTATCATGTTACCATAATTACCTGTCACATATAAAAGGCTTAATTAAATTACTTGAAGAGTACGAGAACATTGACACAAAACAACTTTATACACGAACATCGATATGGTACGCAACGTTTAGCACTAAATATTTACTTCTGTCGACGATTTATGGCCACAATAAATCATTGCTGCGATTTCAAAACAATACCAACAGAAAGCTACATAGTTGAAGAAATATTACATTGGCAGTTCAGTAGAGCTGTTGTGACGTCAGAATTAGTATCATCAGCGAATGTATTAAGAAGCTCTCTTTCATCCCATCAGTTATATTGGAACTAATTTTGAAATATTAATATTTTAATTTACATCAAAAACATATATAAATTGTAAAACTCTGGTTTATAAAACAGGAAACCCGCGGAAACCAATTTGCCAAAACGCAACTGGATTAATTCGACTGGATTAATTCCTGTAGGCTTCGATAATCATCAGTTTTAATAATAAGTATTAAATATTTTGTCCTTCCCCAAGGCTTTAATGTAATTTAGTTAACGAGCAAAAACTTAATGCTGACATTAAGCGTTGCTCTACTCCTAATAGAAAAAGGGAAAGTTTTTGTTGTGCGTAATAATTCAGCGATTCTTTGTAACTGATAACAATTTAGTCATATCAAAAAAATACTGTCTATTAAATAAATATCAGAGGACTATGAGATGCTATCTTATAAACATAGCTAAATATAAAACAAAGAATGCTAAAAATTACCCCCTTTTTAGACTTGTGTGCACATTCATAGTTTTACAGTGAGACGGAAGAGCCTTCTCGTTTTTTTGACTTTTTAAGCGAACAAAAACCCACTAAGCTTATTAGATACACACATTCAGTGAAGTAATTTGAGAGTTTTTAGATGGTTTTACGCGATACAGTCATAAAGGCTACAATCGCAGATGACGTCACAGAACGGCCTTCACCTAACAATTGAAATATTACACGAACATAGCCAAGTTTTTGTTTATTTTATTGCTTTTTGTCAAGTTTCTTGAGTGTGTGTTATGAAAATATTGTGAACTAAGAAAAGAAGAATATGAATGTAAGCAATATTAGATTTCGATCTTAAAACGTTTTGAGAACAGTAGTTTTTATCTATATTCTAAACGTCGTGCGACGTTTTGGTATCATGAAGATGGTATCTATTTTCATTTTTTGTTAGTAAACTTACAAGTTGGTTTTCAGAACTAGTTATTCTATAATGTACATTTTAGAGAGGTGGTATGTATGGCTCATTACATTTTTAGAATATTAGGTAGTGAGATTAGAACTAATACTAAAAGATATTACATGTAGTTAGTACTCGCTACTCGTACATATGTATAACAATTTTAATTTAGTCATATTTGAAGAATATTTGAGTGCAATTCAAAACTGTTGAATGGCGTTCCGAAAACTTGACTTAAACTGACTCAGGGATTTTCTTTGTTCATTAACTTGATTCACAATGAACACTTAATATTGCTTTTATCATCAATGAATACTTCTGATTCATCTTGAGACTCGATCAGTTTTATATTCAAGTTGATCATTAGCAGTTTCGTTAGTAAAGGTAGGTACTAGTTCATTTATTAGAGTTAGCTTAAATTATATTCCATAGAAAATAAAAATAGAAAATAGTAAGTTTACCGTTATTGTAGATTCTATTGTAACAGTATTTTATAATCAGTGATTTATACACTGTTTTGCCTTGCATTGTTTTCACTTTATCTGCCTTCATGATCTCATGCAAAATACTACAGTGGTTTGTGTTTTTTTACATGTGGTTTTTTACATAGATAATACAGATAAATACAACAAACATCTATATGTATATGTATATTTATTTTTATGTGCTTTGTTTGTTTTTATTGATCATGTAACCTCTGTGCACCACCTACCTTACTAGATTTCTACACCACCCTAAGGTTGACTGGAAGAGAATGCCTTGGGCATTAAGTCCGCCACTGTACAAATGTGCATAAAGTTTTTAATAAATAAATAAATAAATAACTGAAAATATCACCTATTTATTTTGTACACCATTATTGATTTTTTTATACTTTTTATTAAATTCTTAATAGCAGTAATCTCAGTCTAACTAAATATCTATAATTAAAGTAGCTATATATATAGCAAGCAAATCGGCTACCGAAGAAATTGCGTGTTTTAGATGGTGCACGTTAGATTGCGTGTGTTGTTTACCGGAATATGAGTATGTACACTTTTCAAACTATAACAGCGTATACCTGTTATAGCATCCCAGCAAGCAAATTTATACTTTAAGTTTAATGTTTACTGATCATAATAGCTTATAGAATTGGTTCTGAAAGTTATAACATGGTAAATCTAATCGTCTAAAATGCCTCAGTCATGTTTTGAAATTTTTTTTTTGGACTGAGTTTAATTTTTATAGGTCTTTTATATTAAATAAATAAGTTCTCTTTATGATAATTCTAAATTATAACATAGTAAAAACGTTCATTGCTGTGTTCGTTTGTAACAAGGAAGGAAATATAGCTGTATATGATAACTTACGTCTACACGTCTGTGTTAAGTATCAGTGTATCCATGTGTGTGTATGTCCTTAATAGTGTATACAATCTTAAGACAATAAATCATCACTGAGAATCGTGTTTGTGATTGATAAATAGACTGAGGAAAGTTATAGCCCATTCACTAATAGTAGTGAGTTCTGAGAAGTGTAAAATACAGAATAAAGCACTTTTAAGATATAGTTAGCAAGTTAAAGTACGGAAAGAAGATAACGTTCGTGTTTTTCTTCAGGAAGAAGAGTTAGATTCAATTATTCATTTGACTGTCTGAATTGTATATAAAAAGTATATCAGACGTACCTATTTTATATGAAAGCTTTCTTTTTCTTTCTGATTCTTTCTTTCTTACCTTTACAAGTAATGGCAACTAGAGAAGTCTATCCCAAAATGCTTACCTGAAATAAAAACAATCATATATAAGTCTTATTACATGTTATTTGTATGCACTTAGTATTAAAAAACTAGTTATGGGTAAACCACAGCAGTGAAGTCGCAGTACCCCATAAATAAAACAATCACAATAATATAACAATGCAGGATGAGTCCTTCATGAATAATAAATATGAAATAGTATTGTGCTGTGTAAAATCCCAGCGATTTCGCAGAACTTAGCAGTTCATGTCGCGACATAAACTTTTATTAAGATAGAAGGTCTAGAAATGTATTTACGGAAACTAGCTTACGTTCCCGAATTAATTTAACGTTATGTTTATTGAATTCAAAATATAATCGTTACTCATTATTGTAATTTACTTGTGGCGCCATTGTTTAGATTTATGGATACATGTCATATTGCATCAAGTCGACAATGTTTTTTTATGTATGACCCTTCTAAAGTGACTCTAGTCTGCATGACGGAAAGAATGAGCAGAATCCAAGAGAAGTGGTCATCATTCTCATTGCGAATGCAGACAATGCAACAAAGTAGCATGTTGACCCACAGTGATTTCTTTTCATTTACATATTTGTGATTAAGCTTTTGATTAACAGAAATTAACAATTAACCAAAAGCTACGAGAGACTAAGGAAGTATGATTAAGTGTAAGTCGAGCTTCAATTTACAAACATAATATGATTGTTTATAATACCACCAGAACGGCTCCTTAAATCCTATTGACATGTCTTTCCCACCATAAAACTAACACTTGTACGTAAGCGCCATAATCTCCATGCGTTCCACTTTCGACATAAAACAAACATCGTACACCATAACAATATTATAGGACATAATGTGAAACGGTTGCGAAAGTGGGACTCTGTATTGTATTGTCTGAAGAAGCATAACCAAAGTACATCTGGTTGCATACATGAACACCATGTGTGTATTGAATGGAACTATTGGCCATTGTGTTTTTATACCAGCCATATTTGTATAGACAATAAATACAGACTTTTCATACTCTAATCTTTGCTACAGTAAGTAATCCTAATATGTGAATTAGAGTCTAATCATTGTATACTCTCCCTGTGTTATATGAACTTGAAAATGTCACATTTCAAAGAATGTAATTAATAGGTATTTATTAAATATTCTAGCACGGGAGTGATTGTGATACAGAAAACCATTGGCAAAGGTAGATTTTGTTCTTAAAAGAAAGGTCGTCACTAGATGTTATGATAATCATGTTTTCAATGGCATACGATTTATCGACTTTCGAAATGTTGATTTTGCCATGACATTTGACAAAATATGAGTAAATTGAAATTTTACTTAACTTTACTCGTTACTTAATTTGCTCTTAAACTTACTTTGCTTTGACAGAGTGTCGTGATTTGTTACTATAGAAAGCGTCGTAGTTATTGTCATTTGAGGTTTATGGTTATGTATCATACAATAGGGCATCTGCATTAATTCGTATATGGGGCGAAATTTCACTGGATGAAATGCAACGAAAGAATAACGTTTCATCAAAATCAAGAATTCTAATCAAACGTATGTCTTGGAATTACTTGGAAACCGCTTTCAATACTCTGTACACTTGTGTTTTCCTAACCAAGTAGTACGCTGTTGCCTCGCTGCTATGCGTTTCGCGCGACTGCCCACCCCAGGAACACTTTTATTAGTATTAGGTGACTAAGCATGTTCAAAAAAACAAGTTTCTAGTAATTTACAGGGGTCGTCTCATATAGACCAGTCTATAGAGTAATAACAAGAAGTAGGTAGTAATTAAGTTTACTATTGACAGTTGATAATATTGGTCTATCCTAGTTGCGGGTCATTAAGGAATTGTTCTTTAGAATTCCAAAACATAATGTAAATTGCAAAAGGTGGCTGAAAGTACTCGTTGCCATGCCAACTAACAATTTTTCCTTTTACTAACTTATAAGCTATTGCGTTCCATAATCATTGTTTATATAAAAATCAACTGCTGTTCGTTTTTCTCACTAAAACTCGAGAAGGAATGGGTATATTTAACAGATTTTGGTTTTGAAATGTTTGTCGTAGTCCAGGGATGGTTTTAACGGTGAAAATTTAAAAATAGCTTGAAAGTTCAAATTTCACCTCTAAGTAGCGAGCACAGCTAGTATATACCTATACCTATAGTATATAAAAGTCTTTTTTATTAAAATAACTCTATTATTTACTCTAACTTCATTTTAACTTTTAATTTTTACTAGAATAAATTCGCTATTCACTACAATATCAATATTTTACTTTAAATAGAAAATAACAATTTAGAATTTGAAATTGGGTATATCCTCTTAACTATTTAATACATATTTATGTTTATTAATTTTATTTATTGCAGTTTTTCAACTGACATAGCGTTATTTCAGGTATATGTATATTTTCATGGCAAGTCATTTTGTATTCTTACTAGAACTTCTAATGTTATGCTGCAAAGGTATATTTTCATGGCAAGTCATTTTGTATTCTTACTAGAACTTCTAATGTTATGCTGCAAAGGTTTTCTGACATCTTTGCTAATTATATCAATCAACTTTTGTTCTTAACAAAGAAAATACTGAAAATAAAAAAAAACAATTGCATTTTCTTATAAAGATACTGATCAGAAACTAATGTCAAAGTTCATATCTATATCTATAAAAATGAAGCGCCGAAATGTATGTATGCGAATAACTTTCGATCGGCTGCACCAAATATTTTTGTGTTCGTTATTGTTAGGACAAGGTTTGTGTACAAGAAAAATTAAAAGTAAAGATTACACTGCCTATGGAAAGCTGAGACAGATATATAAATATGGCGGTACGAAGTTTGCTGGGTCAGCTAGTTTGATATAAAAGAACTGTAATGTACCTTAAAGAAGAAGTACAAAACATATGTTTCTCGTGGTTATACTTTCGTTATTATTTTTGTCTTTTTAAAGACAAAAATAATTCACGCGAATCACTTGATGATGACAAAAGACAATGGTCGAAACAATTGTTCTCTGAGTATAAAACAGAAGTATTCACTGTAGGAAAACTAACTCCCACGGTGTTTCCATATCAAAGATGTGATCTTGCACGCTTTGAAACAACTCTCTAATTAGTTTTGCATGACTAAGGTATTATAAATACCATTAGTTTCACATTCGAAAGCGTACCATATGAAATATCCGTAAGAAATTTTCATTAAGTTAAATCTTCTTAATAGATGTATTGTAATGCATTGACCCACTTTGTAAAACGTATTGGTTATTGATGTTGAGCGCTATTATTGGTTGGGATCATTTTTATCGTACATTGACTTTACACAACCTTTCATTATTACGTTTTGATAAGAATAAATTTATGTGTTAATTCAAACTCGACATTATTACAAACTAGCTGTTGCCCGCGGCTCCGCCCGCGTGTATGTCGGTTTTCACGACAAATAGTAGCCTGGGTTATCTGATGTATAAGCTATATAACTGTAAAGTTTCATCCAAATCCGTTCAGTAGATTTTGCATGAAGAAGTAACAAACATACACTCTCACAAACTTTCGCCTTTATATATTAGTGTGATAAGATCAAATTATGAAAGCTCTTTACCAATGGGCTTTAAGAATATAAGTCATGAAACTTTTCTTTTATAACATTATAAAAAAACTTTTTTGATTCCGATAGGTCAGCGGATATGTTGAACGCATAGTTCATATTTTGTTTATTGTAACTGTAAAATACAACACTGTTCATAACTCAAAACTCGTTCTTTTTCCAAAATATTAATCTAAATATATAGTCAACTGCCAAAATGACTCTGCCCTGCCTGATGGAAAGCATGAGCAAAATCCAAGAGTGGTGGTCACCATCCTCATTGCGAATAAGCACAAAGCAGCATGTTGGCAATGTTTGGTTTATAATTAGGTAAACTGAAGTTAACCATAACTATACATAATCGTACAAGCTAGACCACTTTGGCTCTCCAATTTCTGCAGAAGTTTGTACACAACAAATATTATCACACACGGGTATGTCGTGGCCAAGAATGAAAAAGTCATAAAACTTTTAAGGTTTCCAATAACCACAAAACACGTGATTTAACACGCCTCACCAATCAAGCTATATAACTAGAGCAAAATCGTACTGCAACCTTAATTGGGAACCATTAAATCTACAAAGTCTTTTTTCTACTTGCGTAACTGTAACAAGATTTATGTAACATTATAAACTTAAGAGTTTTCACAACAAATTTTGATAAAAAATTGCCGTCTAGCATTACCCTTATTAAATTCCAGACACAAAACAATTTTCAGTAAGCTTTATAGCTCGTAATAATGCCAATTTATTTAAACTTTTGTTTACTCTTTCTTTCTATTATGTATATTCGAAAGTAAATCACTTCTACTAATCCTTCACTAATAAATCTTAGGAAAGAAAACAAATTAGTTACCCATTCCGGAAGAAATTGGGAAAGTCAGACAATTTAAAATACAGGGAGACAATTAATGAACAGATGTTAGAAGTAGAAGATAATAATTTTAGTCAGGGATTTCGTCCGCATGATCTACAGACATCTACGAAAACAATGAACCTAGCTACGTAGATTAAAATCCCGGGAGGACTTCGTAGCCTTTGTTACGTCTGGATCATCTACCTTTCTAACAATGTAAGACTTATTGAAATCGGTTCTCTATTAGTTTCTCTAATAATTGTTTATAGCTAACCTGCGAAACAACAATTCTACGGGATGTTATTATGTGAGAACCTTAACTTTAAATTTAGGACTTATAAAATCTAATTGGATGCTAAAGCTGGATATTATTATTACTTCAACTTTTACACTTTACTTAATTAACAGTCATTGTTATGGAAATAATTAATTGAAGGACAAATAGATACTCTGACCTTTATTGTCCGCGATGTTACCGAATTAAGGCAGTCAAGAGTTTGAAACAATCATGAACATCAAAAGTTGTATAATGCCATCGGAAAACGTTGTTTCGTGACAGTTCAAAGGAGGAAAATTCAGGACTGTATTGCTTTTCGTTTAAAGTTTTAAGAACGTTTCGTTAAGAGTGCTTGGGAAGTTGACCGGCACCATTACGGTGCTGCGAACATTTTGTTATCTCACTGTTACTGGTTACGTTTGAGCGTTTCCTATTGTAATTCCAAATGGGAATGGCAAAGATTATGACGTGTTTTTGTTATTTTTGTTCTGTTTCTATAAGTAATGAAGTAGGAGTTTGTTTAATCACTGATTTAGATATATAATATAATATATAATCACTTTATTTTCTCTCACAAAAAAAAACTTCTTAATGTACATTACAAAATGCCATATATTTAAGCAACTTCGTGAGAGTCTGGTGCCTGAAATAGGTGTAAAAAAAACCTGTAGTTACAGGTCACCAGAGCCCCCCGCAGCCACGAATCTTTAAATAGGACTAATCTATCAGATATTGACAATAATATATTTAAAGGAACAGTAATAAGACAAAATAAGAACAAAAAAATAAATTAAAGCAAAAAAAAGACGCGTTCTTAAGCTAAAATTGGAAACCAGAGCCTTCTTGAAAGTGTTGTAGTGTGTTTGGGTGTATATATATGTATTTTTGTTTATTGTGTGAGAGCTCCTGGAAGCTCTGTGTAGGGGTGATGCGAACCTCACAATAGGCATAAACTAACTGTAGGTGGTCAAAAGGATCTCAGTAGCCTGATAGTCCAAGTTGTGAAGATAGTTCGTTACCGATGCCTTACATTTTGTTTTCAATAGAGGATAGATGTTTAGGATTTTATTTAATTTATTGTATAGGTAAGGACCCTTAAAACAGAAAAATCGTTGAGTGTGAGATGAATTAAAAGTTTTGGATTGGCAGACTGTACCCCTTCGACGTTTATCTTTTAATAAATCTCGATCATATCGCAATAAAGAATGTTGTTTCAGGACCGTATGCAGAATAAACCTTTGTCTAACAGTAAGTACTTTCCACTTTTCGTAAAGTTTGACCGTGGGGAATAGGAAGGAAAGACCAGCGCCCACTTTCAGGATGGCGCGCTGAGCACGCTCAGCTTCAATAAGATGGGACTTCGCGGCTCCTCCCCATGATGTTACACAATAATCAATGAGCGACTGGCAAAGGGCATAATAGACCATTGTGATCACTCGTTGATTTTCTAAGTGTCGAAGAGCTTTAAAAATATAGATGAGCTTTCGTAATCTTGCAACGAGGTTGTTTATGTGGGGCCTAAATGTTAAAAACTGGTCGATCGTAATGCCTAGGTATTTGATATTTTCGGTCCTTTGAAGAGTGGGGCGTCGATCCACGGGGAGACCAGTGACACATGCAGTTGCGGAAATAGTGAAACAAGGTGGAGGCAAGAGGTTTGACCTGTATGCAAATGTAACATACTGGGTTTTTGATATGTTGAGAGTCAGTATATTGGAATGCAGCCATTTACACACCGTATCAAACCCCCTCTGTGCAGCGTCGAATACTTCCTCCCAAGAATCACCACTAAAACAAAGAGCAGTGTCATCGGCAAATGCGATAATTTTTCCTTGATGGAGTTGAAGGTTGCAGAGATTGTTCACATAGACCAAGAACAACGTAGGCCCAAGAATACTACCTTGTGGTATCCCAAATTCGACAGGGCGCTCATCACTTAGCTTGTTATCGATCTTCACTATTTGTCTTCTATTCGTCAAGTAGTCCTCCAACAGTTTCAAGGGAATTCCTCTTACACCGACACAACTCAACTTCTGTATAAGATGCGGAATAGATACTGTATCGAATGCTTTTGCTAAATCGAGGAACACTGTTAAACATTTTTTCTTATTGTCTAAGCCCATTACTATTGTTTGTAAAAGCTCATGTACCGCCTCATTAGTAGACAAACCGCGGCGAAAACCAAATTGTGCAGCTGAAATAAGACTGTTTGACTCCAAGTATCCCGTTAATTGTCGATTGATTATACGTTCCAAGATCTTAGATAACGTCGGTAAAATCGCAATGGGTCGATAATTCTCTACACTGACTCCATCACCTCCCTTATGAATAGGTTTAATAACAGCTGTCTTAAACGCGGTTGGAAAAACGCCTGTTGACAGAGCTAAGTTAAAGATGTGTACCATTGGAGCTGCGAGACAGTGTACATACCTTTTGATAATTTTCCCCGATATCCGATCCACTCCCACCGCACACTTATCATTAAGGTTTTTGATTAGATGAGAGATTTCCTCCTCATCGGTGGGCAAGATAACAAATGAACCGAGGGGAACGGATGAGGAATCATCACAGATTACTGGCACGCATTGATTAGTTGAGATGATGCGTTCAGCGAGGTTCTTTCCAACCCCAGCAAAGAAACCATTAACGTTGTTTAGACTCTCTTGCTGGTTGTTGGGTGCTATGAGACAACAAGAAAGATCTTTTGTTTTATTAGAACCGCTTATAGATCTGATAACTTCCCATAGTTGCTTTTTATCCCCTCTAGCATTCTCAATTTCATCTTTCTCGTAATTACGTTTTGTTTGTTTTATGAGGTGACAGCAGAAATTCCGATAGCGTTTGTAAGTAAGCTTCAGAGTCTCGTTTTCAGGATCACGTTTCAATTTTCTGTGAAGATTGTCTCTGTTCCTCATGCATCGCAGTACTCCTTTAGTAATCCACGGCTTCTTTATCCGTAGCCTTCTAGGAGTGTAAGCCAGTCGAGAGCTCTCTATTATTGCAGTGGTTAGGCGTGTAACTAAAAGGTCTGTGGCTTCGTTGGCATCATTAATCTCAAGAATAGACTTAAAATTAATTTTCTGAATAGAATCGTCGAGGCTTGCGAAATCAACCAAGTAATATTCGCTATTATAGTAGACCGGACGAACTTTAGGACTAAAACTGGCACCTACACATTCATGGTCAGTAACTGAAGACTCAATTACAAAGCAGGTTGGGCTCACTTTGGATTTGATCATTATGTGGTCCAGGCATGTGCGTCCGTGAGTTGGAACAGTAAATCCAGGAAGCATGGAGTGACCTGCAAGGATATTAAGGTAGTCATATGATCTTTTATCGGAAGTATTTGGAGTTATATCGATGTTTATGTCGCCGCAAAGGAAGATATTTTTATATGAATTTAATTTAGAGAGGAGTGCATCGATGGAATTTAGGAAGTTAGCGGTATTTGATTGACCCGGTGGACGGTAAATTCCAATTATGCAAGTGTCCCGGCTGATTTTAAGAAGGAGACAGTTGGCGTCAACAATATGAGGTTCCTCGTGAAGTACTTTTAGACGTTTGTTGTAGTAGATTACAACTCCTTCATTTTGTGTCTTGTGGGTAGTCGTTGCTATGTGGTTAAAGTTCTCCAATACAGGTATATACTTGGCAGAGGGAAGCCAACATTCAGACAGAACAAGTACATCCCAAGACACCTCCGATCTATGCATAAGTGTTAGAAAGTTTGGCATGTTGCAATTAATGCTACGAATATTAAGGGCTAAGAGATTAACAGTGGAGTCATTTACAGTAACATGTCTATGAATATCATCCATATCGGTAATGATAAACTTTGCTATTTCAAGTGAATCAAGGTCTGAGTTTAAGGCTTCAATACTATGCATTATAACGTAAACTCTATCTAATTATAAGGTAGATACGTGTCACGAGCTATTCGTGACTCTAAGGTATGAAGGAGAATAGATAATAAACCCAGATCTCGTCCACAAGACATATATGTTTTGAAAGCAAAGTGACTGGTTGAAAAAAGTCTATATAATCTTAAGAAGCAATCGAAATGGTTCAAGTGCACATGAAAAGATATATAAATATCATTTGTTTTCTGGTTTCTCACAAAAGGCGTAGAGTTAATTTCAAATTAATGATGGGAAACTTATATATCTTTCTCTCCAGTTTGAATTACTTTACGTAAAAAGTAAAAAAAAAACAAGAATAAAGTGTCTCTAACATCTACTAACTACATCATCACATTACAAGGTATATGACTATATTTGAAAATTCATATGATATCGATTTAGATAGTGAAACGAATCAATTGTTTACAATTCTCATAATTTAAACAATCGATTCAATCCACTAGATCGACTATCCTTACTAGGAATTATTAAAATGTCATTAATCGTTTCGATAATTGTGTGATAACAGTAACAGTAATAAGTAATAAACAATTAAGCGCTATTTAATGTACAAATCACTATTTTAGAGAAGCAGCGATGACAAGCGCAAAACATTCTTCAAAAGAGAAAATGCATATTTTTACAGGAGTAAACCGCAATAAACCGTTTTCTCTTAAATATTACAGCACCTTACACAAATGGTTTAACATAATAAAGATAATTTATATATTTATAACGAATTATAAGTTCATCATATAATGAGTAATGAAAACATAACATGTATAACTCAATATTAATTTGTAGATAAAGTGATATTGCCGATATAATTTTAATAAAACTACCTTTTTCTGTACTTGCTGCAATCAACTGTAACCAACCAACTGTTACCTAATACCACAAGGTATGAGGTAATTGTTATCAAAATGATTAAAAGATTACAAACTACTTATTACTACTGATAAATAAATAAATAGCTACAAAAATAGTAAATTATATTCATAGAGGAGCACTATTCATAACATAAAGACCAGGACACACGTGTCCAAATACAGTTAGCCCGATATACCTACGGGTACAGCACTCAATACTGATTCCGTCTACATCGGTCGCATCACGAAAGTCGTGACGACCAATAAATGCTTACAGGCTAACTGAACGCAGACTTTGTGGTGTGTAACATTCGATATGGTCCATTTAGCTGATATGTATGGAATTGCAAGTACGGTCCATGCATGTAACGGATTTTAATCGTCTAATACTTGATTTATAGGATTATAACGAGGAACGTACGCAATGCATACTAAGATGTTTGATACTTTAATAGAACTGGATTTTTAAAAACAGTTATTTTTTGGGTTTTCTATTTAATGTATATAAAGAATTTGGGAAAAGATTACATGTTTTAAAGTAAAAAAGTCTTATTCATTTGACATTTAATTAATGAAATAGGTAAGCAATATTAACATTTCTAGTGACGTATCACATATAATATGTGATATTATTTTTCAATTGGTGAAAAATTTTAATATTTAATTGATTCCTCACAAGGTATGGTAAAAGTTTTAATCTACTTGATTTATCCTTAGACATATTATGTCTAAGGATAATAAAAATAGAAGGCAATAATTTTAGTTTACCTATTTTTAATCTTATATAGAAGAGATAAGAAATAAACATATAAACACAATAAATACACTTGGAAGACGAACATTCTGATTTATAACTCGTAAAACTGTGTCGTCAAGTTCCAACCGTTCATCATCTGCTGTCAATGTTATCAAAGAGTTTTTATTCCATTTACACGCGTGCGTTCACCTCCTTAGATTAAGGGCAGGGATGACTGACCACACGTGGGGAAAATTCGACAGATTTTGTTAAGGAATTATGTTTATATATGTATGTATTATATAATCTTCAGATAAGGGCCTGTGTCGTTTTAGGCATACATATATATTAAGCAATTAATGACCTACGATGTAATATTAAGTCTAAACGGATTCCTTTGCCTGAGGCAATTAAAAATCAAAACGTTTCTCAAATACAACAATTCCAACAGTTTATTTTGAAATTGATAATCCTTCTTAGTCAAACTCTGCAATCACTGTTATCCCAAACAATATTACTTGTTTCATACCATACCAATAGGAGTTTGTATGTTTTTACCATCTGCGGTTTTGTTAGGCGAACAAAGGTCTTTATAATAGAGGATAACTCAAAACGTAAGCTTAGGGAATCCCGTTAATACGCATACAGGTTATTAACTTATACTCTATTTTAAAAGACCTAGTTGTTGAGGAAACATAATTCATCTCAGATTGGGTTATAAAAAATTCAACAAAGTTACTATAATTAAGTACCCATTACTTCATTCACTAACATAGATCTATTTAAATAATTTCTTCCTAGTTATAAAGTTGAATTGAGTGAACAGCAAGCCACTGACCGGGTTGACGACACAGCACTAATGCCATGAAATAGTTGTCAATGTGCCAACTAAGGATTCGGTCACATTACGTAACACTGACCGGCCATGATGAGCAACATTTACTTGTTTTATTTATTTACTACTAGCTGAACCCCGCGGTGTTACCCGCGGTTATTGTTGTACCGCGAGTAACGCCGCGGAACAAAGTTAGTCTAAAAAAAGTAGCCTAAGTTACTCCCTGGATCACCAGCTACCTGCCACAAAGCCTAAATAATATTTTTTTTTTGTAAATCTGTAAAAGTCGATTTGGTTCATAGATTCGGTTTAGTACAAAACAAAACACTACATTGGAAGTCAAGGGGACTATCAGAAGACATGGTAAAACAAAACTTAAAAATGCATTCAAAAATGATATCAAGGTACAAAAAAATTTGAAGTGTCTGTTTTCAAAAAACAATTTCTTTCACATTGCAAAATCAACTTAACGTTATGTCCGTTGTCAATTTTCACCCAAGTTTTGTAAGACACGTCAATAAAAATCTATTTTATTATTACATATGTCCCGCATAAACGTAGCTGAATATCGCGAACATTGTATACAAAACTCTCGGGCAGTTTAAACTAAACCCGGCATGTGGGACATTTCCGTCCTCACGCAATGCAATGGCCATGTGTATGAATTAAATTACTCGACCCTACTACGACTAGTACTATCCGGACTTAAAAAACTCCCAGAAACTCAGATTTAGTTATTTCTCGACCAAAATTTGAGGACCTGCAACGTATTAATAGTTTGCGATCTCTGCAGTATTGTTAGTAGCATTTGCAGTGTGTATTAGTCTTAAGTCATTTTATTCTTACAGTAGCTGAGCCAACAACAACAACCGTTGGTAACGCCGCGGGGAAAAGCTAGTCTAAAAAAGTAGCCTCAGTTACTACTTATAACATCAGCTATCGGCCAGTGAAAGTCCCGGCAAAATTGGTCCAGCCGTTTCATAGATTAGCCGGCACAAGCAAACAGACAGTCAGTATACTTACATATGCATTTAGTAAAAAATGATTATTTTAATATTACAAACAGACACTTCCAATTTTATTTATTTGTATAGATTACCTCCATACTTCACTTTTAATATTTTGACAATAAATTAAATATTAACAAAGTATTAATATATAATGTTTTTCTTAATGTAGTGGGCAAACAGCAGGAAAATGGTGTACATATTATCACTATATTAATACGTGAAGAGAATCATTTGTACACACTTTTAAGTAAATATTGCACACGAAGGAGACTTATATTTAGTGTTATAAATAGAAGAAGAAAAGTTTGTATGAGTAAGTAGCACAAAGAATATATAAAAATGCAATAAAGGCTTTAAGAATATCGTATTACAGAGACAGTTTTAGTCGAGTACGATTCTTTCATTTCTAAGACTAGGCGATCTCTAGTTGATAAATCAACTAACAAAGTTTATAATTGCACACTTCTCTCATTATTTTCTCAATTATTTCTGACAATTCAAGAATCTTAACTAAATTCATTAATCGCATAACACAATTACGATTAGATAATTCACTGATATTCGTAAGCTATTATCATAACGGGTGCATTATTTATTTGTTTGCAAACAAATAATACTGTTTTGCTTTCTTTATCTGTAAAGTATGGAACTAAATAGATAAAAAAGATATTTATGTTTAATTTTCAACCATTATTAGATATATTATCTACTGTTTATTTATTGGCTTGATATTAAATGAATGTTAATACAGTTTGACCTTATTTCTAGACTGCAGTTGTCGTAATGCAGTGTCGCTGATAATAAAGACGACCATTCACAAGCATCTGTATTGAAGAAGCCGAAATTGTTTGGGTCCTTTAGAAGGGCTAAGAAATAATTCACATATAGTTTCTATCTGTAATTTAATGGATGGTATATTATATAGTAAAGAAATTTGAAGGTTTTTAAGAAGTAAGTTCGTGTGTATATAGAGATGGTAATAAAACACATTTTGAATATTGTAATAAATCATACGACATACTGGTATTGTGTAATATCTGTGTCGTTTAGTTTTGATAGAAGACTTGAATGAACTGAAAATTCAGATTTATTTTAGTTAACTTTTAGGCACGAGTTACACATTTTATTTTATGTGCTTGTTTCAAAGATGCGTTTACTTTCTTTAGAATAAAAAAGAAAACATAAAAAACGTCTTTTGCAAATCCGAGACAAACTCAAGGCGTCAATCATAAATAAAACCAAGATTATGTCCCTTGGAAACAGACGGATTACAAAACAATGCCTGCGATATATAGTACATAGAAAAGAAGAGTAAACAAAAAGCTTTCCTTAGCATAATATTATGGTGTCGGGATGACTGCACCATAAAAGTCAGGGTAACTAATAAAGGATACTTTATATTATGCAAGGTTAATCCGAGAGAAGTGTGCCAACGGCTTACACGAGAAAGCTGGCTTTTGCTAATAGAACTCATCTCATCATACGGATGTGTTAGTCGTCACAACTAAGGCAATAACTTGAGGGTTGACGGGAAACGCAAGTACCTAACGATAATATGTTCAAACAAAATATGAAAAGGCGTAAGAACTACATATATTAGAAATAATATAAACATATATAGAAATACATATATATGTTTATTTGGAAATGAAAACGACTTTTATTTTTAAAGATAAAGCTATTAAATGCATAACCAACATTTCCAAAATATCTGACAGAAAACCATTTATAAAGAATACATAATATTTGACTTTTATTGATCTGAAAGCACTGAGAATTTTTTTGTAACCAAGGTTATTAAAATGATGTTTTTTTTTATTATTGGATTGTTTGCGTACTAAAGTCTGTACTTCGGTAAGAAGAACAAAATGATACATATTTCTGTAAGTACATACATGTACAGTTCGTACATTCTAAATAAGAAAACGGGAAAGTTAAACTATTCGCACGATCATTGGTCATTGGTAATGCTCGTCAGCATTACTTGAACACCCACTTTATTATTGGTGACGTAAGTGTTCTGCACTCTGTATTTGAAAGAAAGTGGATTTATTTATGAAGAAAGTTGTGTATTATCTATATGGTGTAAGCGCCACTGATTTTTATCCGATAAAGTTATTACTATCTTTATGTATCTCTTTATACTTAGGCAATATTGCTTTCTTCAGTATACTTATCTAGGCTATTTCAAACAAACGTGCATAGATAGGCATTTAAAACATAGCTGATTTATGTTTTTTACACAATAATTGCTACAAACAAAAAAAAAGTCAACATAACTTTTAAATCTGCATCGGGGTTCAGTATATTTTTTTATTTGTATGACCAGTGTTCAACAGACATAACTAATCTTGGTAAATATATTTTAATTTACTATAAAAAGCGTTTTTTCTTGTATCGTCATGCTCCTGAAATCTTCTTTTCATTGTTTAGTACATTGCACGTTTTTTGGTAGCAGCTCTATCGATGCAATAAATGTACAAAAGTAAGAGTAATTCACAAAGCAATACATATAAGAAACTATAGCAAAATACGTTTAACGAAAGTGAGTTTTGCTTATATGAGTTAACATGAATGCGTAGCTAATTGTACATCTAAACGCACTACACGAACACTCAAATGGGCAATACATATTAATTTCACGTTGTATAGTGTATTTGTTCAATTAGAACCTTTTTTACATCGCAAGTGTGTACGTGCAGGCCCTGGCAATATCGTATGCGCTAGTAAAATTATACGCGAGAGTAAATTGAAGTAAGATAAATGTACATCAGACGATATGTACGTAAACCAAGGCTTGATTTTTGCTGTTAGTGCCACGACCTATTTCGTCTAATGACGTCACGATACTTTGATGTCTAGGAATGTGCATGATATTTAGCACAGAATTAATATGTCACATCTCGTTTTATTGAAGTAGGTTTAGTATTTCGAAAAAAAAATGCGAGTTCGTCAGCATGAACAGCCTTTAACATCACTGAAAGACAGATTTCGATAGAAAGAAAGTTTTACAGGCCTGAAGGTTTCCTTCATTAGTTTTCGTCAAGTTTTCCTTCTCCTTGCAGTGCTCTTCTAAGTTTAAAAAAAGAAACAAAACTTTTAAACGTGAATTTACTAACAGTAAACTTCAATATATGTCCCGGGTTCCATTCCAAAACTATTTTAAATTAGCTGAAATTCGTTCAGAACAATCTGAACCAAGTCTAGTAATCAAATGAAGACTCTGTTTTTCCAGATATTTTAACATGTTTTTCCGGTTGTATTTTTTAACAGAATGAACTTTAGCACTGAATTAAGTCTCCAGTTTCTTGTTAAATAAATTATACTAACATCAAACCCCACTGAATCATTCAGTAGTGTAGACACTCGTAACCAATTCTTGCATACTCAAGGTTAAGAGAACAAACAGAACCGGACATTCATTTGAATTTAAAATTGTACTTCGATTTTGAAGTACCTTTTTACTTCTAATAGTTTGCTTGAGTACGGAAGAAAGCATAGAATGGAACGATACTTGAATCGATATATAATACTAGCAGATCCACGCAACCTCTTTTGCGTCTCTTATTGCCCGTCGCGTGATAATTTTCCCCCTTTTTTGAAACATTTTTCATTGGTGCTCCTCTCCTATTGGTCTTAGCGTGATGATATATAGCCTATAGCCTTCCTCGATAAATGGGCTATCTAACACTGAAAGAATTTTTCAAATCGGACCAGCGGTTCCTGAGATTAGCGTGTTCAAACAAACAAACAAACAAACTCTTCAGCTTTATATATTAGTATAGATAAATTCGAAAGTAACTCCGTCCGTCTATTACGCTTTCACGACTTGAATTTTATTAGAGATAGATTGAATCTTGGAGAAGGTTACTTTTTATATCGTGACAACCGACATACACGCGGGCGGAGCCGCGAGTAAAACTAGTTCCAAATAAATCAGATAAATGTTTTCGCAATTAAAGTTTCAATATTTGAAGGTCGGAAACCCATCTGTGTATGGAAAGTTATTAGTAAATAACATAGAAAAGTTCAACTCCGAATGCAAGTTATAAAGTTTCATAAATATGGGAAATATTACTTCAAGTGATTACTTTTCCATGATTCACCGTAACACCGATAAAACTTCGCTGATCTGTCTGTCGTGAATATTGTTTATGGTTGGCTATTATTTACTTTTATTATCAGTTTGCCATGTGTACAGTATGACTTTATAAACAGGAAATGTTACAACGAATGAGTCAAAATTTAAGATCTGTTGATAATTTCATGTAAATCCACTAAGATATCATATCATGACAATTACACATTAAAATTTTGTATACTTGTCTTGTCATGTCTTAAAACTAAATCCGTTCCGAATATTACAACATTATTTAAGATATAATCACTTTCATTATCACCTTATAATATACTAAATCAGTAAAAAGTAAGTTTTTACCTACACTTGAAGAGGTTGTTCCTCGCAATAAATCCTCTCGTCCAACCTCTTATTAAGTCTTAGAGCTGTAATTTTTCATTAGGAAACCCCGTTTGAGCCGACATCAGGGAAAATAGCACCTGGCAAGGCACCCTCGAGTCGCTACAAGGCTCCCCGACCATACGCACGTTAATAATATATATTTCTATTACGGAGTTACATTTGTGGCAAGTCAGAAGGGATTAACACTAACACAATATGTAGTCTGAATTGAAATTACCCTTAAAAACACTGCATTTTAAACCGACTTCAAAAAAAGGAGGAGGTTTCTCAATTTGACCGTATATACTTTTTTTTTCATTTGTGTTCGCGGATAACTTCGTCGTTTATCAACCGATTTTGATGATTCTTTTTTTAATGGAAAGGAGATATCCCAGCGGTGGTACCATGATAAGGACACTAAGATCTGATGATGGCATCTAAGAGAAATCGAGTCAAACCTTGAACTCAGTTTTATTTTTGTTAAAATTTTACTAGTATGTTGAAATGTAGTTCTGAGTTAAGATAAATTAATAGTCATGGCAACTAGATGAAATTAAACGTTGTTGGTCATTTAGTCACTTTTTCAAACTGCGTTAGTTTTGTCTTAGTTTCAAACAGTGCATTGAGTGTAAAGTTTGTAGATGGCTCTAGAAGCTTTATAGTTGATTTTTTAAATCCGAAATGGGAAGAAAATTCCTTGCGCTACAAATTTAGAAAAGAAAATTATTGTGAAACCGACTTCAAAATATTTTTGTAAAATGTAACAGAATCTCTGTAAGTAGGTACAATATTAACAAAGTAAGTTACAAGCAATTCAAATAATTCCTGGAACTAACTTATTGCATTTTCCTGTATGCCAATAAATACCTGTTTGATTGTGTATTTAGTATATTTAATATATTGCCTTGTAGGTATTTGTTACGATGCATTATTTACAAGTAATCCGAATGATTAATGTATTGAGAAATAATTGTGTTTGTACTGATTGGAGTTAATTAGTAATGTTCAATACCTATATTTGTTTTGTTGATAGTTTCAGTACGACCTGAAATAACCTGAACAATAAGATTGCGTTTATTAAATTTTCTTGTATTTCAAATTAAATTTACGAATAGTACCTATTCTTTGATATTACTTAATTATTTATTACGCTTTATTTGTCAGCCATTTCATTTTACATCAACAGCCTTTACAGTCCACTGTTGAACAAATGCGTCTCTTTAGCAGAAGACTCTGGCCTTACTACACTAGACGGATTGATCGATAGGGTTTGTTTCAAGGTTTCCTTCTGTTTACAGTAATGTTGTGTAAAGTATTAATATAAGTTCGAAATATACGTTTTTATAATTGTAAGTAAATAAATATTTTCATAAATATTTCGGACATTTCGGACATCTAAACACACAACGCCATCTAGTCCCAAGATAAGCAGAGCTTGTGTTATCGGGTACTAGACAACTGATACAAATACATATATACTTTTTTTTTGTAAATACATACATATTATAGATAGAACACACCCAAACTCCGAAACAAATATTTGTAGATCATACAAACATTTGGTACGACTCGGGAATCGAACCCGAGACCTCATGATCAGCAGTCGCTCACGCCAACCGCGAGACCAACGAGGCAGTCAAGTCAAAGTAGAACAACGAAATTCTATCAATTTGAATCTCATTCAGTTAGAAACAAATCATAAATAATTAATTCGACATTGAGTTTCATACTGTGATATTTTATCGTTCAAACAAGATGTGATTTTCGTGGTCTATTATTTTGCAAAGACTTGTCGTGTTCGACCTAGACAAGTTTTCACTATTCGTCACTTGTTTGCATAATGTGTGAATCACGAACCGGAGTTGTATGTGTGTTTAGTCTGAATTTAAAAAATACAAATGTCATAGTTGTTGTTCGGAAACTTATGTATTAGGAATATTTTGAAGGAAAACAGTAATAATTATTTTGTCATTTAATAAGGATTTGTCACTAGTCTGCGTACATTGCACATGGTGTCCTAAGGCATCGTGTTTATACATATGAGGCTTAGACATTAAAATATGTATATATGTACTTATGTATAATATGTAATATGTAATTATACATGTGTGTATACACACACATGTATAATTGGAAATAAGGTAGTAGATATGGGTGTAGTTACGTATTTCGGAATAATTTGAAGGAAATATAGAAGAAATGATATCTATAGGTATCTCTTTTTAAGAGGTTTTACTTAATAACTCAATGAGATTTTAATATACATATATATACCACAGATAAAAATCAGGCATAAGTTAAAAATAAAATATTTTACTGATCGCTTGAATTCTCCTGACTTAAAGTTACATAAGGCTATTATTTTTAAAAACTGTAGAAACAATTGTTATAGAAAACAGTAATATTTTATTCGCAGGACGTTTTCTTGAAAGTAGGACATTAGTGAACACGGAGAGCCATATAGAGAATACATACTCGTAATATGTATTTTCTATTATATAACATGTTAGCTAAATTTAATATTTATTTATTATTTATTCAACATAAGAGTTCCTTTGACTTTATTTTGCGATCGTAACACATTGTTCCTCTTCTAAAGGGTGAAATGATTATTACAACCTCTAAGCTTTATCATTGCATTAGGTGAATTATCAAGTATTAATAAATAGATGAAGCATAATATTTATGATTTATATTATATAATTATCATCTTTAACTCAAGGGCATCTTAAAATAAAATGTCAGTCATTAAAACATCTTTAGACAATTTTTATTCATACTCGTTCATATACTCGTTCTATGCAAAATATAGTATTTAGACATTTACCGGAGAATGAGGTTTAGATAACGATGAGTTGATACGCTTTTTTTACAAACATACATTGAAACAGACCCAAAGAAAAATTTGTGGATTAAACTAAGTTATGTCCAAAGGTTAGAATCGAACTCACAACACTCAGCTCAGAAACGGAAAAATGACTGCTTCAACCATTAACGCCACCCATCCAGTCTGAGTGTTTCGAAAACATTTTTTTTTGTTTTCACAATTTGGTGGAAAAAATTGGGCAAAATTTTTCAAACGTATGCTTAAACGATTTCAATCTAGTCACATTTCCAGTATTCTTAAATGGGTTTCTTGTTATGAAACAACTATTAATAAATTAGTTACACGATAAGAGAATCTGCCAATACCAATTAAAATATCGGAAACATTTATTATTATTATTTTATACTAGTTGTTGTCCGCGGCTCCGCCCGCGTATATGTCGGTTATCGCGGCAAATAGTACCTTATCCATCCATACTTACAAACTTTCGCGTTTATAATATTAGTAAGAGTAAGTTGTAGACATGCATTTGACTTGTAGGTATAGTAGGTATTGTAGGTACTTGTCTCGTCTCTTTACTATACAGATTTAAAATAATAAATGAGTAACATATGTATGTTATTGTAATATGCATTAATGCGAAAGTGAAAAGAGAAAAATAAATCATACACATTTTCTTTGCCAATTATATTATAGAAAGATGTATTGAGAAAGCGTAGTCAATAGTTATTTTTTATTTTCACTGCTAAAAATTAAATAATAACTGTCTAGCTTTATTTTATTTAGTACAAAGTATAACCATACATGATACATAATGACCTAACCATAATATACCTACAGTAACATCTAACGATTCATAATAAATAACATCATCAATGACGTAATTCTCAGCAATGGTTAAAGGGAATCTAACAAGTATGTTTTAAACATACAAACCTCTTTTTGTTCAGTCGGCGTGCTTGTCCTGACCCCTGTCAAGTCTTTCCACCGGAGCACACCCATGACTGCCTGACGCACCCAAGATCCTCGTCTGCCAGTTCTTGCGTTTGACAGTTCATCCACCACACCGCATATAACTGAATTCACTGCTAACTTTCCAGTTCCTTCTTTCTCATTCTTCAGCGCCACTTCGCTACTGATCGGCAACGACCTTCGCTCCCTCATAAAGCCAGAAAAATAAATCGCGGCTACTGTCTATTCAGGCTTCCCGAAGCGCATCCTCGCGACACTCGCGATTAATCATCCTAAGATATCGAACTTCAAAGACGATATAAATCTTACAGTAAATCGTTTATTTTTATTACAGTTTTCGGGTCACCCAGATGCGAGTTTTCTCATAAGCGCGCCCGGAAGTTTTTCAATTATTCCTTTCGTTATAAAAGAAAGCTCTGAAACGATCTTTAAATCGTTAGCATTGAAGACTGGCCCTTAAATAGCTTTGAGAGCTCAAAACAGCATGAATGCACAAAAACAGTAGGCTTTAAACTTTCACTTGGACGCGTCTTCGTCGCGCCCTGGATGTAGGTTATACGTCTTTCGCTGCTGATCACGAAAACGTCAACACTGTCTTCTTTAAATTATTCACAGGTTTTCTAAATGGAGTTCATAACTTTTTATTTTTCACTTAAAACACAGTCAACACTTTATTATAACACATTTAAGAAAAATCTACAATAAATCTAAACTGTTCCGAAATGATATAAATAAAGTTCCAAATATTTTGGAGTTGTCGTAAGCACGTTAGTAGCGCGATTATCGAAGTGCTAGAGACACCATTACGTCCACACTGGTTTGCGTTCGTAAACCGAATGGAGCGGCGCGTGCCACATGGTACAGTCTACAAAGGCGCGTTAAAGAATTCTTGTCTCTTTCTTTAATGCATCTATTCTTACGGCGTCGACAAGGACAAGTAGAGAAAGCAACCTTCGGTTAGGGTGTAATAGAGACGAAGACAGGTGAATGTAACATCGGGAGAAGACAACAAAAACTTTTGAAACGTTTCTAATGCTATTTTCTATTGTACCATGCGACATTCAACTTGAAGAAAAATCGTACTGTACAAGAATCATTGTTACAATAGAAAGTTATGCTTAAGTACATTAGTACATTTATTTCACTGCAGAACAGCAAATTCTCATAAATAAATATAAATATTTTAGCACTGAGAACAACACGATGTGTTGATAAAGTGAAGTGTTTAACCGTCACAAAATAGTTAAGTAGAACTTATTTCCCATACAAGTGCATGTTGCAAATGCATCGAATTTAGGCGTGAATGCATCGGTGGGGGCCGTGGGAACATCCGGGAGTAACCGTCCACACCATGTTACCCTCGAGGCTTGTAGCGAAGGGAACAAAGCTCCGACAGGTGTCTTCTGATTTCCGAAGCCAAAGACTTGGATAAGACGGATGCCGATACCTTATTAATAAAGGAAGGAAGTGGTATGGATTGTCAAACAAAGCTGCTGTGCCTGTAGCACCATTTTTTTGTTTGGCAGAATAACGATTATGTTCAGTTTTAAAATAAAAAACACTTAAAATAACAACTTTTCATATACTTATTCGTTTTCTTTGGAGTTTACAAAAACGTATGAGTATTTGGATCAGCTTTTCGTTCTCGGAACAATACCACAAAGCACAAATATTACCAGAAGCGTCTTTCCCATGAAAACAAGATTTTGCCAATTATAATACAGAACAACGAGGTGGTTTTAGTTAGAAACTCCATAACTTCAATTATACAAAAAAATAGTTAATTATCACGATAATGTAATGGACCAAATAAAAATGTAATAATGCGTAATTTACTCGTTCCAGTGAAAGCAATAAATTAATTTGAGATTAATAATTATAACCTCAAATGGGATTGCATGTGCAAATTCCCCATCATCATGACGTCATGCAATCCTGTTGCAAACATTTGGTTAAACACGGGGTGTCCGTCAAATAAATAACTTTACCTATAGGTACATAAAAGGCCATCTAAGGCGCCATTCAGTGCGATGCGGATGTCCGCGACGGATGGTACATAGTATGAAGCCTATAAAGCGCGTTCTGTGCTACGCGCGCGGACGCCGTTGCACGGTCCGCGCAGCACTGAACGACGAATTCATCCGCGAGGGACACAAGCCCTAATCCGCGTGCGGACGGTCCGCGTCGCACTGAGTCCTTAGACTGCTTTAAACATAAGTGTTTTACACTAAACAACATAAAAATCTGGGTTGCCCTCACAACCGATAAAACAAAGACATATCAACGGACTTAATCAAGCCATACCCACTTTCAAACAACAATTATTTTGTTCCAATTGATTTAATCAAAGCAATTGTTGGGTTATCAAAGAATGAGTAATTAAGGAAATGACAAGACTCATTAAAACTATATTGTCAAATGAACACGAAGCTAAAAATAGACTGCAAATTAAATGTGAGTATTTTTTGTGAGAATGAATTAAGCGGCCAAATTTGTTCAGATCAAAAACAATTATCCGGTTCTTGCCCCCTACGAGATTTTTCTTCATTTTACAAATTTTTTTAATGAAAAGAAAACACAAATTCGGTAAATTTCTGAAGTCGATTACTAGCGAAGTTTATTATTTTTCCTGGCTTGCAAATATTCGTACCTTGAATAAACTTGTCATAGTTGCGAGTAACTAAACTGTCACATAAATGTACCATTACGCACGCGTTCATATGTCTGTTGCATTTTTTTTATTTTTAAATCTCAGCACACTAGTCAAGTACATTCAAGTAAGGTAACAACTACAGATAGACATGAATACGCCTGAGATTCGGCTAGGGATGATATGCATATCAAAGATCTTTTTCACATAGTGCTGTTATTTTATTTATCGATAAAAGAAGTATTTCAGAATTCATATTGCAGATTAAAGCAAATGTTTTGAACGTACATTAAATTATACAAGCACCAAAGACCGCCGTATGTTGCTATAAGTGTTTGTTATGTTTAATTTTGGAGAGTTGTTTTCACTAACATTTTAAAAGATGTCATTTTCTTAATTCTATAAGATCTCTTTGTACCTCATCATTATATTAAAAATTTTAATGTAAATGATCAGTAAACATAGTGTTGACACTTAATATTTATTAACATGCTAACGGAAATCTTGGTCACATTTCTTAGTTACTTATTTATATTATTTTTAAAGCTAAAGTAAAATTCTGTAAAATTTTAACAAATCCTAGCAGGAATACAGGCACGATTTCAGTATCGATTACATCTAGACACATCTCTACACTATACGATTACGTAAACGACGCATCAGGTATGCAAGTCCATGCGTCTCATTTGACGTTCGTTAAAGCGGGGCACATGCGCAACTTAAATGTTATCTTGCCTATCAAAACATTGCATATGTATGCTGATATATTCTTTACTGAAGCTTCATGGCTTTTGTTCTTCTAGCTAGAAGCTGTGAGAAGAACAAATATTTTTGTAAAGTATTAAAAGCCGTCAATGTACACACTTAAAACTTTAACTATAAACTTTTCTCTTTACCATCCGCGAACGGAATTTATTTTACAAATGTATTGTAAGAATCATACGATACATACTGATAACTAAAAATAGAAAATTAAGTCAATTTACAAAATACAGGCGCTGAAGAACTAAATTTTATTCAATTTAATTATTTAATCAAACTATTTGTCGATTAAAAGTATTACTCGTTATGTTACCATAATTCCAAAGATAATAAGAAGGTCTAAGACAAATATTATGTATTTAATCAATTGCGCGGTACTTGCATTACTTTTTTGTACTTGTACTTTTTCGTTAGTAGTAGTTGCAACATTTTCTTTCCATTGTCATTATGGAGTACCCTTAAAACTAAAAGTAAATATTGCACCATCAAAATTCACGATTTTTCCATTAGATATTCAGCGAGAGCTATAAAGCGGGCCATTCATTGTTCTACTGCCCAAGGTCTTCCTCTTTATGAGATCGCAGTGCGAGCGAAAGGTAGCCTTGATCCAAAGCTCTGTGGACCGGTCAAATAAAAAGATAATGTATCACAATTATACAAAACGTTAAAAGGAGTGAATTTAAAACTCATGTTTTATGTTTGGGTAAAGATGCCTGAAGGGAAATTACTGCCGAGTATAGTATGTCGTACTTCATGAAGGCTTAGCTGTCATTTCATTCGAATTCGTTGAACCCTTCTCAAAAATATTATTTTTGAAGTGTGTCACTGTCACACATGGAATTTATTTGAGTCTCAGAAAATGTAGGTTGCGGTTTACACGTTTTGATTTTTTATTCTATCAAAATACTCGTCTAGAAATTGATTTCGAGCGATCTAGACCGAAAACTTTAGTGAGTTTAGTGCCTCAAAGGGAAAACGTTACTTTCTGCCAGTTTGTATTTGTATCATTAGGAGCGATAAAAGTAGTATCTAAGTTGAATTTAACTAAATTGACTGATGATATATTTTATTTTTTATGAAGAGAAAAGAATACTCCAGTTACCTCCCGAATTTGCTTAAACATTTATGTTTATAAATATAACTAACTGCATTGTTTTTCGGTAGTCTCTCTAAAACTCGATGATGGGTGGACTTATTGGCTGATTTTGGTTCCCAAATATTTATGGAAATCCAGCACAAGTCTAAGAAAATATGAAAAAAATATTTTCGCAAACAAATTGTTCCCGCAATGCCTGTCAGACATTTGTTGTTCATCCCGTCCCGTCGCTCTCTCTCGGGTCCTTTCACATAAAAGAATGTATTACAGTAAAAGTTTTGGATTGACAACATGTACCCACAGTATTCAGATTTCCCCGTATTTAGAATTTGACAATGAGAGTTTTCATGTATATACATATATATGTATAGATGAAATGCTGTAGGTAATACTGGATAAAAGAGCCACCGAACTTCTGCATTTTCGGACAAAGCTTTTCATGATGTTAAATAATTACTAGAGAAATTAATGTAAGAAAAGCAATGAGAAAATGTATGTATCCAGAGCAATGCCTTGAAAAATGAGAAACATACAAAATATGAACCTTAGACAACCATCTTTGGAACATATCTCTATCATATTGTTTGATGAAATTTGGCGTGTAAATGAAAACTTGGTAAATAAAATGGTAGTAAATGGTACATTAAGTCCAAATTTGGAATACCAAATATCTCTGTCAGAAATTCCTAGCGCTAACCAGAACACCATAGTAAAATTTGAAAATGAGCAATAAAAGGGGAGATACTATCAACACATATTAAAGTCAAGGTAACAACATTCAAAAAAGCTTTTGTCCCATAAAATAATAAAAGCATAACAAAAGCCACATACATCAAACAACGTAATTAAAGACTACGCCACACTTGGTATACAGGCCAACTAAATGTCAAAGTAATTTGGGTTAGATATAAACCTGATATAATGTTCTAATTTCATACCAATAAAATTTGTGTGTGCGTCATGGGAAAAGTGTAATAATTATGTATGTTTAGTATTAAATCACGTCATGGTGTCACCAAAACTAATAATAAGGGGGATTTTTAATAAGGAGTGTTATTTGTAAATTATAATCAATTAATACCCCGAACATAACATACACATGAATGTAAAATAGTTAGTTGCAAAAGTGTTAAAAGCGAAAGGTAGTCTTTCAAAGTTTTTAAAATAACAAAGTTAAGGTCCTCCTTTGTTATTTTTTGAAATCATAAGAAATCAGCTTTAATTGTTTTAGAAATAAACACGACCTAAACCACTTACCTATAGTGTAGCTTAGGTCGTGTTCATTTCTGATGTGACTAAATTCCATGAACTTCGTTTTACACATCTGTTACCTTCTTTGGTTGCTTAGTGAAACTAGTTCTGGTCTGGTCTGGCGGTAATTACTCACGCTATAAAATAGTAATATCTATCACACACTCATTTCTTCAAATACATTTTGGTCAAGTTAACTAAGAATTTCTTAACATTCAACACTAATTAGCCTGACCCAGGCATCGAACCAAAACATTACAATTCCACGCAAACAGAATCCACGGAATGAACAATTACACTCTTATTAGCAAATCCCTTCTGCAATGAAATCGTTTATGTATAGTATATTATTTATGTAGCGTTAAAATGTATGCACGTCAATAGAACTGAATAAAATATAATCAAATGCCGAACGGAAGTCTATTTTCGGATGCTTTTAACTTGAAAAAAAAACAGAGCTATACAAAATGTTGTCTGAAGACAAAAATAACTTAAACAAGATTAGAACAGTAAAGATACTAAGTACAATGTAATTTTACATTAAAAGTACGGTGTTGAGAATTTCGAGGTTAAGCTTGTAACTTAGAAAGGCAAAATATGTGTCAACGATTCAATTAAAGCAATTCTTTATTTATAGGCATATTAGTAAGAAGTGTGACGCACGTCGGGTTACTCCTTTTACCCTTTACGCAGGAGCGTAGGTGTTGTATTGAGAGGGTTCGGAACAGATATAGAAGGAGCTACAAGTATGCGACCCGGAACTTTTCGATATTTTCATTATACTCCCCAACCGATCCACATTTACAATATCTTCTAGAATCAATCTCACTTGAATTTATTCCACAATTTAATTAAGTGTTTACAAGTGGAATAAGTACATGTAAGTTTGATTCTAGAATGTATTGCAACAAGTGCAGACAATCCAGAGTATTAATTGCATTTAGGTACAAAATCGTTTACTTTTCAGTGCCTTCCCTTGTCACCATTAAACCACCTTTACCTTTTAATGTCCTTCTAATTTTCCATCTTAATTTTCCAAAGTCAAGGTAGTTCCTGATGTCCTGTGGAGAAATGGAGGAATGCTCCTTATTGCGGGAGTTCCATCAAAACAGTTGTGCAAAAATTTGGGTGTTTAGTAAGTCCTAAGTGATAGGTAGGTAACCGTATGTGTAACACGAACGGTTACCTACCTATATAGTAGGTAACCGTTTATGTTATATATATGTACGTAATTATGTATAGAGAGTGAAAAGAAAGTGAACATAGCTTTAAAAGAACAATATAGTTAAAGTAACTCTTGCTTGCGATTTGTTAAGTCTACGTCTCAAAAAAGCACTTCACCCACCTGACAGCTCATAGTTAGCTTTCGATCTTTCAAAGCGTTCGCTGCTCTGCAATACAACCTATTAATAGAAATCTCGACGCCTTTAATAAGAACAAAAATCTATTAAGTACCTTTGCAAGTCCATATACTGTATTAGGAAATGTTAACTTTAAACCGGTCTTTTTTTTGGGACTAATCCCACCCACACGCCCACCGCTGTAACTCCTGTACACCAGGATCAACAGCAGTGACCCACGAACACACCGAGTTATGACACTCGGGAAGTCCCAGGAAAAAATATTAACTGTCTTGGAACCCGCAACGAAATTAATCAGAAGAAAAACAGGAGGAGTTGGAAATATGATAAGTCCACTTCCCTCCTTAGCAAAGCGGGAGACAAAATGAAGTCAAAATAGGCAGACACCTTTTTTTAAACCGGGAAGCACCACTGATAAAGTATTAGGGGTCCTAAGTGAGCTATATTTGATTACTATAGTATGTATGGCTGAATCGCCTAAACGCACGGAAATTCAGCGCAGTTGACACAAGATCCCCATAGTATACCGCCCCAGATGTCATTTGTAAGCTATTTAGCATTGTGTTACGTTCATTGTACCAAAGACTACACTCCCAGAGAACATGATGAGCCGACTGTTCACAGCTAGTATCGGGTGTTGAGCATTGACACAATGGTGAATCGACTAATTTAAATGAGTGTAGTTTGCTCTTAAAGTTACCGTGGCCCGTAAGAAATTGAGCGACACAGTGATCTACCTCGAGCCATGTCCTCGACATCCGTTCGCGAACAGATGGAAAGAACTGGTAGAGGTGGCGCCCCTTAGATGATTCGTCCCATCGTTGTTGCCATTCATCCATTAGGTCGTCATAGACATTGGATTGCTGTTGAAACAATCTTATGATTTTATCGCGGTCTCGTACGCCCAAAAAATCGCATTCCATGTTTTGTTTTGTAGAATAGTACATGGCTGCACGTCTTTGCACCTCGAGATCGACCGGAAGAACACCCGCCAACACCGGTAAAGCCTCAGTACTAACCGTCCTATATGCTTTGCATAAGAAGATTAATGCAAGTCGTTGGCCTTGTAGCAGTTTGCGACGGACAGCACCTACAGTCGCTCTATCGGCCCATACGGGAGCACCATAGCAAACAGCACCCAAATAAGTAGCTCCATATATGATTTTTAATGTATTAAATGAAAGACCCCATGTGGCAGTTGATATTCTCGTCAGAGCAAAGAAACTTTTTTTAGACTTTTCATTAACTGTTCTAATATGTTCGATAAATGAAAAATTTCTTTCTAAAACTAATCCCAAATAGCAAACCGAGGTTTTATTTTTAACAGTAACATTTTGAAATTTAATACACGGCGGTGATTTGAGGTTACCTTTCAGAAGTAGCTGGAAAGTTTTGTTTGGTGCAAAAGTCAAGCGATTACGTACACCCCATAGAGATACTAAGTTCAAACATCTATTAGCCAGACTCTCAAGCCCCGCTCTAGTATCAGATTCCACCAGTAATAAACCGTCGTCCGCATACGCGTTTAGAGTACATCCGGGTGGTATAGGTATTGTTTTAGATCATGATCAGGAGAGGGTAACTTTAAGGGTAACTTTAAACCGGTCTATACGTATTGCATCAATAACTATTCCATTCCTTAGAAATAACGTATTACATGAGAATAAGTTTTATTATTAGTATGATTCGTCATCCCATCTTAATGTCAATGATTTACAGAACCTTGAGATGTAAACATTACATACCTCTTCTGACTGTGTGGAGTAGTGTTGATAGAACCATTGGCCGAGGGACAGTATTCGTTACATGTACAGAAAGACTGGTGGCATAATACCATGAGCGTCTTCGTGATTCGGAGGTCACGTTAAGCAGTCGGTCCCGGTTGTTATCACAGGATAACAGTAAAGCTTAGTTGGAGGCCTTAGGGCGGCTTAAAAACATCCAACGGCAAGATTACGTAGCCAGAACGTTGTCTTGCCAGTCTCCAACCCGCACTCGGACATCGTGGGGACGTATGGACTTAACCCTCTCCTGATAGAAAACACGAGCACAGCAAGCACACATGCACAGCAATAGGACATAAATTGTTGATGAAATGTACAGATATTTTTTTAATAAAACTACCTCATTTCTTTATACTGCAAAGGTTGCAAAGACACACATTTAAATTCTTATTAATTTTTCAAATACGACTAATAAATGAAAACTGAATTTCGAAATGATTTTATCTTGAATACGGAAATAATAATTGAAAAATACTTATATACTAATGGCTAACTGTATAAAGTATTGTACATTATCATATCGTTACACGGTTCTAGCTTTTTTTGAAATATATTAAGGTCATTGCTACACTCCGGTTATTAATGCAACTGTGGTTGATAACTGAAAACTATGATCTCAAAAAAAACGAACTTTATCGGTGGAGTAATCAAGTTTTGTTCGTAGAACAAACTTATTTATAATGAAATATGCAATAATTTTTGTCAGCGCTATATTGTACTATTCTTGTATTACTGTACTGCACTGTTATCATATTGTTTACTGTAGTTACTGTCTACTGTAGTTAGTTTTATCATCATTATCCTCATTTCAGTCAAAAGACGTCGCCAGCTAAACAGTAGCAAATCAATAGCTTCAAAGAACAGACTAGAATTGCAAGTGTTTCATGAGGTGCTTACAGAAATAATATTTTTGCTACCAATTAATAAACAACAGCATCAGTTTTTTCCATCCTCTATTACGTGAGTCTAAAAATATTCCTAACCAATATTTTTTTTCTGTTATTTAAATACAAATATAAAAATCAACTTCAAAAGCTTTCAATCCAACGCAATATTTTTTCATATAACAAAGTTCTGCGACAATATTTTTATGGCTTCTGATATCATTGCTGAGTTGGACCTATATATCAACAATACACATAGAAACGTAGTTTATACACATAAGTACATAGATATGATAATGTTTTCGAATAATTCTTTACTATATCGACTTCGAATACTAAGTCAAGTCATCTCTTATAGGATAGTTTATACTTGCAGAGAGGTCTGATAAAGGCTCAGCGGTCGTTTCGCAAAAAATTGTTCACAGAATTCGTGTGAACCAACCCTTTTCCTAAATAATTTTCTCTCAGATGGAATTTATTTGCGTGCGAATTGACCCACTTCAGAAAAATATTTGGCTCAAATAAGGGTTCTGTCACTTTAGTTACGACTCAATTCAGTACTGAATAATTATTATATGTACTCGTATATTATTATTTTATTCGCGTGGGTGCCATTTCCCACGAAACAGTATCATTATCAATTATTCTAAGGAGCAATTCAAGGTCTACAAGAATCTTTACATTTACTTTTTAATTAAAACTGCCTTAAGTAAATTTTGCATCACTATTACAACATGTTTGTGTGTTTGAATAACGAAGACCGTCTTGTCTAGCATTGCGTAAAACATTGTGCGGTATAATACATGGACAAAAACTATTTATTGTGCGCTTATTAAGGTGTTTTAATATTTTTAATTCTAGACGTAAATAAAAAAATACTTGACGTTTTTAATCTTAAAACTCATTCAGATAGTCCAAATACAAAATAAACGTCACTGTTGGGAGAGGCTGACAATCAAACTGTGACCACAGCTAGTATCTGATCTTGAGCTAATTCAAAAATATGTGTACTTAATATCTAAGACTAGTAGAAACCCCTAAACATCATAATTACGTAATATATACATACGACAGCATAAAAATTAGAAAAGTAAGATTTAATTTATTTTTCTCTACTGAGAACTTCTATCCATTAGACACACGAACCAGCTTCAAAAAGTATATAACAAACTTTATATGTAGATTATATTATCTGTGTGGTGAAGGATTTTGAACCCACCTCTATTAATGTAATGGACGTCGCCGTCGTTAGAGGCGACTTTGAAAGCAAACTATGCAGAAAACATCACTGCAAAAGGAAGGAAATCTTAAAACAAACCATAAGCCAATACGTTATCAATCTAAGTAGAGGCCTGTTCAAAGTTGTTGATGTGATGTGATACATCAAATGAGCATCAATATTAATATTGTTTCAGTATAACCTGCAGTCTAACATCACGTAATGTAATGAAATTAGGAACTACTCCTAGTAAACAGGAAACCTGTAATAATTATAATTAAACCACAATTTTAGTAAATATGTTGTTAAAAGTGGTGGCTTGCTTGCCTAATTTTTAGGTTTTTGATAAATAAATCATATTTTTAGGAAGCCACCATGTCGAGCAGGGAAATATTGTTGAATTGTAACTTATAGCTTTCTCATTCTACTAGCTGTTGCCCGCGGCTTCGCCCGCGTATATGTCGATTATCGCGGCAAATAGTAAAATTAGCTTATACATCAGAACAGCAAATCCGTTCAGTAGTTTTTGTGTGAGGAAGTAACAAACATACACACTCACAAACTTTCACCTTTATATATTAGTGTGAAGTGTGATTAAAAACCTGGCATTAGTAAAATAACAAATTATAATTATCCGACTTTAAAAAGTATTTAATACTACCTACCCACCGTATGTTTGTCTACTTAATTGAAAGTTGCAAAGCAGTCCTGAATTGAGATTTGCCATGTATAATAAAGAACATAGTATTTTCTAAGTAGGTATATAAGATTCGGGACACTATGGAGGGAGCGCGACCGGAAGAGGTTTATAACTCTCTGGGTCCGTCAGGCTCGGGAACACGCTAGGTTTCGCAGACGACTCAGGCGCCGGAGAACACAAAACAATCTCCGTCGTCCATAAGCGCATGCCTGCGGGTGACAAGAGAGACCATTTGTGGTGACAAACACCTGTCACCCGGTCTGCCTGCCAGGGTGCTAGCAGAAGCAGACCAGGAAAGGAATATCGGGGTTCCTGTACTATCTACAAACCGTTGGAGGCCCGATGTACGTCGGGGTTCCAGAGATTTCCTTTCGAAGGTGCACCTAGTTCCCCAGTTTCTAGTAACTGAGACGGCGTGCGGTTTTTAGTCGGTTCAAGTTAGACATACCCACCAGCCAATGGTATCCGGGAAGAATTCCGCCCACACAAAAGGTATAAGATTCATAGTCGTATTATTTAACTTGAATTTTATAAAATGCACTCTGATTCTAAGAAACTAATTTGGAAAAAATAAAAAACCTCGACTGCCTAAAAATATATAATTATGTTCTGTATTATATTTTTATAAATTTTATATACCTACCAGTAAAACTCACAATTAAGACGAATCTAATAACCTCTCATCATTATATTTACACTACAAAACATGTCAAAGAAATTAACATACACACACAAAAAACATAACCCTCTTTTAGATGCAATCGGGTGACAAACTAAATGTAAGTGTTGTATAATAATAATATCAATAAGAGAATAACATTCATTTGATTCATTAGGGTCTCTATAGCAAATATTTGTAGCCCATTTACATCTCACAGTCTGACAATACAAACAAGTTTCTAGATAACATCATTTCATTAATCACTTAATTGGTGTAATGACCTTTTTTGGAATATTTAGTTTCCCAGGCGTATTTTCATATCAGAGCGCTCAGTATAAAAATAACTTTAGTTGTCATGTGTATTTAATTATTTATGCATTGTAAAAAACAAATAAATTAATAAGATGTTGTGTTTAAATTAATTTTAAAGATGATTAGATGTTTATTTTTGAAATGCTATTATTTTAATTTTATTTAAAATAATATAATGAATATCTTAACTTAATAATTTTTATTCATGTATTCTCATCCAAACTAAACGTGTACGGATTTGGATCCAAATCCGTTAAATAATAACTGCGATATTTTAACAGAACAAACATATACACGCTAATATTATAGGTAGGTGTAATATAATTTAATCTATACTAATATATAAAGCTGAAGAGTTTGTTTGTTTGTTTGTTTGTTTGAACACGCTAATCTCAGGAACCGCTGGTCCGATTTGAAAAATTCTTTCGGTGTTGGATAGTCCATTTATCGAGGAAGGCTATAGGGTATATATCATCACGCTACTACAAATAGGAGCGGAGCAACAACGAAAAATGTTTCGAAAACGGGGGAAATTTTCACGCTACGGGCAATATAAGGCGCAAACGAGGTTGCGTGGGTCAGCTAGTAATGACTATACGTATTAATATTTTAAGGTTAGTATTATAAAAATGATAACTTTATTCCTCAAAAATTTCTGATGTATTACAATAGTTTGAGTATACTAATTATAATTTTGTTCTTAAGAGGATATGAATAACTATAATAAATACTACTAAATAATACTATAATAAAAATAACAATATACGAGGAAGAGAATCATCTATATTATATACTCAAATAACAGCACCCAGTACATAATAAGTTTCGAATAAGTTTATATTTTCTCACTTCTTCCTTTACAGCCATCAAAATGAAGTTTTATATACTTATTCTTTTTTTCTACGTTATATGTTCAGAAACTTCGAAATCGTATCGTTTTAAAATAATCCTGTAATCGTTAACTTCTCTTTTTCGAGATATTACAAAAGGATTAAGTAAAACTGATGTATTTAAAACACATCCAAATAAAATTTATCTATACAAATAAATAAATTTGGAGTGACTGTTTGTAATATTAAAATAACAGCTTTTTAATCAATGCATATGTATGTATACACGGTACATATACTTAAAATGTAATAAATTTTTTTTGTCTGTCTGTCTGTTTATTCCGTGTAATCTCTGGATGGACCGATTTCGATGGGACTTTCACTGACAAGTTGCCCGCCCCGCGGCTTTGCGGCGGCGACAATGAGCGCGGCTAACACCGCGGGGTTCAGCTAGTTTGCAATAAACTTGGCAGCAGCCATTAACGAGGTAGGAATGTGTGCAAAGGCCTGCTTGACATCCACTGTTTCTTTTTTTACAAAGAGACGTATGTTACTGCTATATGACTTGTCAATATTTAAAGTCTTATTTCCTTTGTTTATTTTTTAGTTGTTTTCAATGCTAAGATGAAGCAATATGCAACCTCTCTCACTTGCACTTGAAGCTATTTTAAATGTTATTAGAAGTTCTATTAATTAAGACCTTTTTAAATTAGTAGAAGTAAAAGATATTCAATCTCTTTTGTGTTTTCAGAAGCGGATTAGAGGAAAAGATTCTTAGATTCTAAGCTGTTAAGCCCCCGATTTAGAAAACGATGAAATCCAGATGATTATTTCTGATGAATATTCGTTTCTTAGAAACAGAAATTATTTTTGACATTTTACTGTGACGTAACCGTTCAGATTAATATTCAGATAAGAAAATTTAAAAAGTATTATTACAAAAAAAAATTATATAATAGCCAACAGGAAGGCCCTCATAAATATGCAGTAGATATGTTAATCGCGGAGGAAGAAATATTGAGACGGTTTGTTTAAATATTTAGTTAATTGAAACCGTGGAAAAGATTAGTTTGTAATGTTGAGGGTTGCCAGTTGCAGTCTTAAAATGTAGATTAAATACCTTAATTGGCAGTACGTGGTATATTTGATGTGGTAAAGATATTATTAATTGGTTTGTAATATTAGCTCGCGATTGAAATGTATATGACTACATAATATGATAATAATAATATGATAATTCTTCATCATATAGCAAGAGTGGGCTATAGCTTGTATTTTGCGAGTGTTTTCGAGATGTGCAAAGTAAAAATAATACGATTTGTACTTTAAACACATTCTCTGTCACATATTTCTTCAGTATTTAAAATTAAAAAAAAAGAAACCTCAAAGTATTTTTAAATTAAAGTGATACTATTGAAAATGACGTTTCATGACAATTTGTAAATCAATTTTTCGGCGCGTCAACATAAATAATAATACATACAAACATAATATATAAAAAAACCGGCCAAGCGCGAGTCGGACTCGCGCAACGATGGTTCCGTACATGTATATTTTATGATGTTTTTATATATTTATATTTGAGTGGGTTGATGAACAAAAAATTTTTGAGTTTCAGTTCTGAGTATGGGAAACCCATATTTTCTTTTTTCTGTTTTTGTGTGAAAATCTTAATGCGGTTCACAGAATACATCTACTTACCATGTTTCAACATGATAGCTCTTATAGTTTCAGAAAAAAATGACTGCGACATACGGACGGACGGACGGACGGACAGACAGACAGACATGACGAATCTGTAGGGATGCCGTTTTTGCCATTTGGCTACGGAACCCTAACATTCAATCCATGTAGAAAGTATGAGTGTACATGTATGGATTTTTCTTCAGGCCTTATATCCAAGAGCGTGACCCACTGCTTTATCTCCGACATGGTCTGCTTCTCACCCCTCTATACCATCCGGTTGTCTGCCTTCTTTATCGCTTCATAGCAATTCTGTTGTGTTTCCGTCTATTATTTCTTACGAGGGAACGAACTGGTTGACCAGTGACCCTTGATATTCTAATGACCTATGCAGCGTTCTACGGATAGTGAACTCGATTGATTGCTGCGATTTTTTATGGTGCCAAACTTCTAAATGCTTCGAACGTTCTGAAGAAATCGTTTAGGAAAAAAGGTAATATATAACATGATAATACATTGGTTACGAAATACGAATGGTTATGAGATGTACCTATACCCTTTATTAAGTAAATCATCCCAATTATTTTCATGTATTTATCATTTTTAAAACTAGGTATGCTAAAAGTATTTTAATTCTGCTCATAAAGTTGTTACAACTGCATTGATAACTTAGTCTGAACACTAAGAGGGTGTTGTGTGTCAGATTGGTGCGGCTGTTGCCCGCGGCTTCCCTCGCGCAAAATGTTCCATACAAACTTTCATCCCCTAACTTACCCCCTTAGGGTATGAATTTGCAAAAAAACTAAAATACGGATTTCATTACTTTAACCCTATTATATTTTTACAAAGAACTTACATGTAAAATTTCAGGATTCTAGATTCAGCGTTTTGGGCTGTGCGTAGATCTCTGGGTATGTCAGTCAGTCTTCACCTGCCTCTTTTATATAAATAGAAGATGTAAAATACAAAAAAAGCGATTAAAAATATTTTAATCAATTTATATGATCAAGCTTACGGATTTATTAAAAGAGCAATATTTTATTGACATATCAATAACGTCGCAGACAGATGATTTTGCTTTCAAAAACATTATATTACGCCATCTTGTTGATAAGAATGTCAGCTCATTTGTGATCAATGTATTTCATTGTAATCTAAAAACTAAATAAATTTTACACACAATGTTGTAAAATCTGGCTATTTAAATTATTATTGTCCGTGATTATTAGCAGCCAAAGCGCTACAAAAGTTCCATACAAACCTGTCCATACAAACTTATTTTCATGACTGACGTAGTATTATTATAACAGAAGTAAAATAAAAGAATATTAAAAAATAATCAACTTACCTGAGTGTGTTGAGAAAAATATGGCGGCAGTACCGCCCTCTGGTCATCTAACCGAGAACATTGTACTCTTTCAAGGAGCTCGAATAGTTCGTGTTGAGCACGAGTGCCACCTGTCGACGTAGTTGTGGAGCTCCACGGCGCCGACACGTGCTGCCGCCTAGCAGACAAATAAGAAAACATTACCTTCACGTTGATAGTTTTAAAAGTTTACTATAGATGGCACTGACAGTAGTTTGCCTATTTTTTACTAGATGGAGTCGCTGTGCTGGAGATAATTCTTAATTTCTTCAAGATTAATTTAATAAGTTATGCTACTTTTCTATCAGATTATGTAACAGTTTTAAGTGTTGTGTTGTAAAATATTTTACTTAGATATTATTTTAACACTACGACATACGGTTAAAAAATAGGTTTTTTTTTTGGGAAACTGAAATAATGACCTTGAGAGAGTACTGACTGACTAGATAAACTTACAAGAATTCGAAGTGTTTTATACGGTTATCGATCACTGTCATGTATAAAATTTCTGTATGAAAGTATTAAAAGGTTCGTGTGCATGAAGGCTTATAATAGGATTCTCAACAATAGAGTTCGTTACTGCGGACGTCCATCTCAGGATTAACTTATGCAAAGATTTTCCTTTTTCTTTTTGAGAATAAACTTAGCTTGAAGCGTGACGTGAAGCTATCATAAATCGCTGCTGGGAACACGGCAAAAATTCTTTGTTGCTTTTGTGAATAAGAAATAGAATAAATTTGATTATGTTGTGACCAATATACGCGAATGTTCACTTTCTCTAACTAAGTAAGTAATATTTAAAGTGAAGTTACATTGTTATTCATTTTTATATCAAGTAGTAAATTGTTATTTTGTAAAACAATAAATTTGTAAAGAAGCACACAGACTGCTTATTTTTAAGAACCTTGGTGGCAGTGTGAAGTTATTTTTCTAAATTTGGCCTCGCCTTGGGCAAAAGAAAATTGCCATGTAAATTACATAAAGAAAAATCGAGTAAATAAAAACATTTAAGGTTTTATTAGGCAAACAAGAATAAAAAAATAAACACAATTTCTTCACGTCTTATACAATATTACTTTTTATTACCATATTAGACACACTTATTTTTGCGATACAGTAAATCATTGGTAAAGGTACTTTTTGTGTAAGTAATAGAATTTAGAGAACCATGTTGTCACAAAAGAAACAAACGAATTATTGGTTACATCCTTAGTTAATTAAACTATTCTTTATTATGGTATGTAATTTGTAAAACGAAAAATTAGTAATACTTAGCACCGAAAGTGATGTGCTGTAGTCACGCTATGGACTATGTAGCACCTAACGACAATTTCTCGACATCTGATCCAAACATTTTCTCCTTGACCTTTCCACACAAATGGAAGGAACACATACATGGCAAGACTTATGCAATTTCTAAGTTTTTGCTTAACAAGGACGTTCGTCCTTTGCTTTTACATTGGAACTCCTTTCACTACAATGCAGTACCACTCATTTTTTTTATTTACTCTATGACCTTGTATTTAAGCCTAAATTAGCCGAGCTGCGTAACAGTCTGTCGCTCTTGTGGCCTTTTTTGGAAATAAAATAGGCATTAGCATTACCAATGTGCTGCATTTGCAATAATTAAAAAAAACTATTGCACTTTATGACATGCAGTCTTAAGACATATACATATATTTAAAAGAGTAATGTAGAAATATTAAAAAGCAGAATAATAATAATGGATACTTATTATTATCAGTACAAGTAAGTTTTGTTGTGTGTATTCCAACGTGTTGTAAACACGTATGTGGTTAAGTGTGTGTATGACTATATGTCTATTACACATACAGCAGATTCTATTGTAAGAATGATAAAGCGTGAAGATTGGTTCGGTGACCGCCCTAAGGTAAATTTTACGACTATACATATTTACCTATTGTTGATTTTTATTTAAGGAAAAGAGGCAAACGAGCAGACGTATCGCCTGTTGGTAAGCGATTACCGCCGCCCATGGACACCCGCAACACCAGAGGCGTCACAAGTGCATTGCCGGCCCTTGGGGGATGGGGGAATGAGTTGGGATAATATGGGCCTCCATCATCACTCACTCGGTGAAACACAGCGCAAGCACTGTTCAACATCGATTTTCAGTGAGGCTATATTATCACTCCGTTCGAGCCGGCCCGAACTCATGTCGAAGCGCGGCTCTCCCAACGGTTTGTAGATTTTATATGGTCTGTTAATAGTGATTCAATGATTTTATTTAAAACCTTTTTTTCGGAAGCAACAGTACTATGTGATATGTATCTATATATTATATAGTATACTAGCTGAGCCCCGCGGTGTTACACGCGGTTATTGTTGTACCGCGAGTAACGCCGCGGCACAAAGTTAGTCTAAAAAAGTAGCCTAAGTTACTCCCTGGATTATCAGCTACCTGCCAGTGAAAGTCCCGTCCAAATCCGTCCAGCCGTTCCAGAGATTACCCGGAACAAACAGACAGACAGACAGACACACAATTTTTTTTTTTTTTTACATATGCATTGATTAAAAAGCTGTTATTTTAATATTACAAACAGACACTCCAATTTTATTTATTTGTACAGATATATTAGATAATTTTATTTATTAATTCATAGTAGTTTTTTCACCATTTTGAGTAATGAAAAAATATGTACCAACTTAACTGATGAATAGTGACCATGAAAGCGAAGAGGAGAAGAACATACACTAGAATTAATTATCGCGTCTGGGTCACCAGCCTGCTGTACAATCTGTCCACATCTACTACTCCTCGTCGAGAAGTGAAGATTGTGGCCACCTTCTTGCAAGACCGCAGAGCGACCCATCTCTGACGGCGTGCCACTAGGAAGTTGCTGGTCTCCAGTATACTACTCTTGGTACTCAGACGACATGAAGCCTCACGTCAACAACGTCGTTGTCCAGGTTCGTGCCGGCACGTTCCTTTCAGCGGCCTCTACTATCGTCCTACTTGCCGCTCCGCGCTCCGAAGCTCGGTGTTTATAATTTATTCTTTACGAGCTGGTAATATATGATGGGATGGGGATGGGATATATAATGAATAATGGGAGCTACCATATTCTTTGTAGTAAATAGTGCGAGACCAAACAAAATAATAAAAAAAAGAATAGAGTGTAATAAACGGTGACAGTATAGAGTTAAAGTCAAGAGAACCAGTTTTGCACAATTTACTGATATTTAAAAAATATAAACAATGATGTAAGCGACAATGACCCCATCTGTTGTCTGACAGCGGAACTATATGCAAGCAATAATGGATCGGGCGTACGGGCAGTTGGAGTCTGTGATTTATAGCACAATTAACTGACCATTCTCTGCGCCCTTCGAGTCCGTCCCTATGGCCAAGATAATGGTTTTCCAAATTAAATCTCTCCCCTACATTTAATCGTTGCCATAACCGGTATTCAGCGACTCAATCAACGAATATTTGTTTTTGGACTTAGCCTAATTTACCAGTGTTGAAGGGTACTTTTGTACTCGGGTGTATAATGTTCTTGATTGGCAGATGTTACTGGCTGATAATAAATGTTTGTTGTTCTTTAATTTGTTGTTTAAATTGAATATTTATTATTTTTATACCTTCATAATGTAATCAATTACGTTTTACTAAAAAATAACATATGCGGTTTAGTTTGATTAAAAGTAAATTAAGTGAAGTGGCATAGTTTTAAAAAAACTAAGCCATTTGACGCTCCGAAATATTTTTTCCTTGACCACTTTACTTGCTAGCAGTCAAGTTTCATAAATTGACAAGAATCTTGTGCTCTGGAAAGGCATTCAAAGATGGCCCGAGTATGACTTTATTATGACTATGATCTCCGTTATGCACTACATGTATATATATATTCATGAATTCTTCTGTACAAGTAGAGTTGTCATAATTTGGGCTGCGTTTTTGTCTGCAAAATTACAATACCCTGTAATAACTATAGGTTCTGAGTAAAAACTCGATGAAAATTGTATATTCATATATTTATCCGCATGATTCAGCCAAGGCACACGTGTTCATAATCACAATTGTATTCAGTTGGAATAACTTATGTTATACCAACGCGCCCGATGTACGTCTGTCGTTTTATATCAAAACAATATAGAATCCGATCTGTGTCAATCTTATTGTTACGTGTGCCCTGGAAAACGCTCATAAGATCTTCAAATCTGTATGTATTTTGCAGATATTTTGTTTGACGATCTATAGATATGTAATTAACGATGAGGATCAGTGATTCCTACAGCTCAATTCAAGGCCTATTTCATTGCACTATAACTTAAATTAAAGAGAATCTGTCAAAACTTTCGAAGTCAAAATTAAAAGCATTTGGACCCCGAGATATAGGGAAAGACAGCTATGCAGACACGAGAAACGTATAGAAGGAAATCGACTTTGAATATCACCTGAGAAGGTTTAAAGTAAGATATTTTTTAACGTTCATTCTAATATTTGATTACAAAAAAGGCAAATAGAACTATTTAGGGGTAGGACGACCTGGACGACGTACTCTGAAAAGATTTTATTATTTTTATGTAGCTATTATAAAAATGGACGCTTCTATTCGTATTTAGATCTATCTTATTTATAACTAGAACAGAGACTTGAAAAAGCAGATCAGAACAAATAAAAATCTATGTAACATTTTGTTCCCAGTAAGTTGATATCAGAAACATTGTAATAAAAATCTCGAGAAAACTCAAACAAAAGAATCTACAGAACATGCCATTTTTAAGGATTCTGTTGACCTACTTTCTTTTAAAATATCATTACTCAAAAACATAAGAATAATGTACAAATAGCGGTGCTTCTTCATACAAGATTGCTCCGATTAAGAGACCTCAATAAGACAACAATAATTCACACGCAGAGAAACAGATGTACGAGATGATACAATTAACTTGATTTATATAACGGATATGACATATTGCTCATTTCACGGTCTCGGCCAATTGTGTTTGCCTAGTTGTTTTTATAACACCCATGAGAAACTCATCCGATGGGCTAAAGATAAGATAGATAACTCTGTTATATTGTTTCTTGTTATATGAGCATATGTTACAAGCGCCTTGACTTGACGTGAAAAACTTTATAATCATTATTGAAATATCTTTAATTTTTCAAAGTCTATATAACAATAGATATTATATTCGCTATTCTCCAATCTATAAGAACTCCCAAATCTAAAATGTCCAGCATAACTACATAGTACAAAACAAAGTCCCTTCCGTCTGTCTGTCCCTATAAATTCTTACTTCCTCGCATTGAATAGCGCCTTAGATCTTTGAAACTACGCAACGGATTTTGATGCGGTTTTCTTTTATATATAAAGTGATTCAAGAGGAAGGTTTATATGTATAAAATAGTATACAAACTTACAATTTTAGAGGTTTCCAATGGGATGTCGTAAATAAACTTATTTTTTGCGCTTACATTGCAAACCGCGGCTGAAACCTACAACATAGATCAAAATAATGTACTACAGTATTGTTCACCTTAATAAGTTCTACAAAAAAGTAAGCGATGGTATATGTCTATGTCTTAGAGATAACCCACAGTAACCATTTTTATTCCTTTCTTTTTACGAAAAATAATGGCTTATTTACGAAGCGATTTTAAGTAATACAGCATTAATCCTTATTCAATTAAGTACCTAAAATACATTGTTCATTTAATATAGATGAATATGGCCCTTTACAGTATGTAATTTAAAAAATATATTCGAAGATATCACAGATTTATAAAATGCAAGAATCGTATCGTCGATGGGTGGGTGCTTCTGAAATCCACCCGTGATAGTGATAGAACTTGGACTTGCAGACTTAAAAGTACGTATTTCATGGCCGAAATATAAAGGAAGCCTGATAGCTGAATTTTGGAGTTAAACCAAACACTGACACTAAAACAAAGGCCAAATATTAGCGTTAAAACTCTTGTCATTAACTAAAACTTGGCAAAATAGATCAAGAATAGATGACTAAAGGACGATATTACATAGAGTGATAAGTAATATCCTAAGCAGAATGATAGGAAATAATCGGTTTCATGTATGCAACTGCTACTTAGATAAACAAATATCTAATCTACGTCGCCTTTGTGTTTATGCAAAATTGATAGCTTTACGATGAAGTAATAAATATTCAGTCAGCGCTTTAGTGTTATGTGTTTCATGGGGGAATATATTTACTTAGATTATATTGCTGCTTTCTCATCTCTGGAAGCTAACCCCGGAATAGTAGTAGACTTATATTCATAAATTGTGGTCCTGTACTAATTTGAAATCTTTCGCATGATACATCATTAACTAGCCATTGTCAGCGGCTTTGCTTGCGTGATTATTTCGTTTTCGTAACTTTTTATCACAAGTTTAAGTTGTTTTATCACATTCGACTGTTTTATGGGTAAAAAAAAACTCTTCGTACTGGATATACAAAGCATCAGCTGCCCAATTTTAATTTAGTGATTTATTCTCTGCCTTTACGAATCAGTCCGGCAGATTGTCCTGCAAAAAGCTTGTGTTCTTTATATCTATATAATGCTGAAGAATTGTTTTGTTTGCTTGAACGCTCTAATCTCAGGAACTACTGGTCCGACTTGAACATTTTTTCAGTGTTTGATAGCCCATTTATCGAAGAAGACTATAGACTATATATCAACACGCTAAAACCAATAGGAGCGGAGCACCTATGAAGAATGTTCCAAAAACGGGGGAACGCTACTGGCAATAGGAGACGCAAACGAGGTTGTCAGCTAGTATTTAGATAGATATTTCCGACAAGTAACACTGATATGTGATCTAGCGTGGGACCACGACCATCATTATATATTTCTTCCTGTACCTATTTGAATTTTATCTTACTTTTTAACTTTTACGGCAAATGAACGTTACGTTCAGGTTAACAAAGCCCTCCTATTCGATTGTTGTTGTGAAATCAAATGAGACTCCCAAAGAAATTGTCAAATGTAATTTTACATCTTCGAGTTTACTTGGAAAAGCGTTTTTGTTGCCTGTTTTTCTCTGTCGGTATTAATAGTAAAGAAAATATATTTTTTCATTTATTTATTAAATTAAACGTTGTTCTGTGTAAGTAAAGTAAAAACCTGCTGACCAAATAGATCAAATAGACATGCAAATAATATTAATGAGAAGATTGATTACAAATGATAGAATAATAATAATAGTTACATTTCTGTTAACAGAATATTTTCCTTTTCTTTGCTACAAAAGATAAACGTTTACCTTCAGTGTTGTAACGTATGAATCCAGACTTGTGAGATTCATCACAAAACATGTCATACTGTAAATTACTATTCGAAGAAGGCCCATTGGTAAGCGGATAAATCTGTCTTTGTTAATCACACGTTCTCGTTTAAATAACTATTTTATTGAAAAACTGTTATCCATCCTAATAATATAAATTTAAAAGTAGTTCTGTCTATCCTTAACGTTTTCACAGCTAAAGCGTTGAACCGATTTGGATGAATTTCGGTATATAGATAGATTGAAACTTGCGAGAAGGACATACCCTACTTTTGTAGCGATAACTGATATATACTGGCGGAGCCGCGGGCAACTATAATAAATTGGAAAACTAGTAAGCATTATAAAATTATATTTTATTCGGAAGCAATATAATCTTTATCTCAGGTTGTAATCTTTGCAAAGAGGTTTAACGTGAACTAGATTGGCTTGGACATTCATTTGGATTTTATCGGAAAACATTTACGCCATCTATACCGTTTTAACATGAAGTTTCTAATAAGATACTTTGCTATGCGTTAGTCATCGATATAAAAGTACCGATTGATAATCAAAATAATTATTTTTCCTTAATTATGTACAAATTATGTACAATTATTGTTACTTACACTACTTATACTTACATTTTCGAAACTATTTTTAACTGTAAGGTAGGGTCACACACTCAGATGTTTCGTTTTTGCTATGAATAAGGCATTCTAATTGTTATATCATTTTCATTTCTAAATAAAAAAAATATAATAAAAGTTAAAAAAAGTTGCTGCTTCTTTGGTCCCAATCCCAAATACTGAAAATATTTGTGTAGCCCACAGGACTTACTACCCAGCTTTATATTTTGTCATGATGAAATCAAAACAGAAAGCACTTGGAACACTAACATAGGCAGGTGACCACTTATTTTCTAGCTTCTTGTTAAAGATTACCATATAAATGTATATGAAAAGATAGAAATATATTTTACAGCTATTATGTTTATCAATCCTTGAAGGAATAGGACACATAAACCTCTGTCAAGACACAAACTTTGATTTAATTGACTTTATTTTATTAGCGTTTTACAACGCTAACAAAATTTGATGACATTGTACATACATTCATATATGATTGGTAGATACTTTAACATATGCTTTAAGTAGTAGAGCCACGCTGATTTCAGCACGAACGGGCCGGCTCGACCGGGGCGGTACTACCCTCGCACAGAAAATCAACGTAAAATGACAGCGATCATGCTGTCGTGTTTCGTTGGTGAGTGCGAGACCGGAGGCCCAATGATGCAGAAGCATCACTAGCCCGCCATAGTGTGGGTTACCATGCTGCATTGTTGCATTGTCTGCATTCGCAGTATGGTGACCACCACTCTTGGATTCTACTCATGCTTTCCATCAGGCAGAGTAGAGTCATTTTGGCAGGGTCAAACATAAAAAAAAAAAAAAAAAAAAAAAAGTGGTCTATACAGTGGTACAATATTGTTAACATTGCTTACGCCTTAACCTTGCGGTCATCGATGCGTTCTCTACCTTGTCACTGCTGTGCTTATAACATTGTAAGCAGCATCATTTTCTAGGTAAATTGTCGTATGCAGTTACAGTGATATATTACAAGTGTTAGATACATATAGAAACAGAATAATAAATGTATCTATAAAGAAGATATTGGAGACTAAAATGACTACAAAAGCCGAAACGCTTTCTTACGGCTGAAAAAGAAACATACATCACGCATGAATAAATCGATAACTTAAAAATGTAAATGGGCCAAGATAATAAGGTATATCTTTACAAAATATTCAAGTTACCGTATCTCAATATGTTTAAAGGTGTAATCTGGGTATTTAGCTACCTCAGCGTCCAGGCAGTTAGTGCCACTTTAATAATTCTGCACCTCACGCTACCGCATATAAGGACTCTTTCACAAGTGTTGCGGTGCATGATTGGTAATCTTTGTTGAATGCTCATGTCCTATATGTCATCGCAATCAAAAAGTGAAGAAACTTATAACTGTTCTGTATATGGATGTATTAACAACGAGAAATTCTACGCTAAAACTATCAGGTCATCAAATTCCATATTGCATATATTCACAGGTTATGATGTGTGAGTTTTGTGTTTTTATCAATAAAGAGACATCTTATTCCGCTGCTGGATATAGGCTTCTCATTACAAAGGAGGTTTTGGGATACTATACTATACTATAGGAACTTGCGTAGTTTGTCCCTTACTTGGCTCTTAGGGCACCCGGCCACGGAGTACATAAAGGTAGTGACACTCGGTATTCTAAGCCCGACACCACAGAGGTATAGATACAATAATAATTATTTAATAAAATAACTAAAACATAGTGTATACGAACCTTTATTATTACCTGCTTCAAAAAACCATGCAAATAGTCACGCAAAACCGTGCTGTTCTAAAAGCCTCTTAGAATATTTGTAACAGTAATCAGCACAGATCTGTTCTAAGAACAACAAGCTCGGAGCTATAGTTCGGAATAAAATATTAGAAACATAAACAGTGCTACCTAACGGGTGCTCGTTCGACGATTTACGTTGCAGATAGCCCTCATAAAATGCTGGTTAAGGCTTGCTCCCATTAGGCAAGGAAATTATGACTTGACCCCACAAAGGTTAACAAAAGTCGTCAGCAATAGGTAGAAATAGTACCTCTAAACCTACCTGGTGTATGTTGGCTTTAAGCACATCGCATGAGAAGAACAATAATGTGCGTATTGATAAATAAATATGTCAGGCTAAATAATCTATACAAATAAATAAAATTGGAGTGTCTGTTTGTAATATTAAAATAACAGCTTTTTTATCAATGCATATGTATATATACACGATACATATCCCAAAAATGTGGTTAAAAAAATTTTTGTCTGTCTGTCTGTCTGTCTGTTTGTTCCGGGTAATCTCTGGAACGGCTGGACGGATTTTGACGGGACTTTCACTGGCAGGTAGCTGATGATCCGGGGAGTAACTTAGGCTACTTTTTTTAGACTAACTTTGTCGCGCGGCGTTACTCGCGGTACAACAATAACCGCGGGTAACACCGCGGGGTTCAGCTAGTAGACAATATAAATAGTTTAACTACATTAAATGCCAGTCAATGTGTATATGTGTAAATTTAATTTTACTCTAAAATTTAAAAAATATAATATTATTTTATGTTACGGTCCTTATGTCATAGCATTTGTTCAACATTTCTAATCAACACTTTATTATTTACTATCGTATAAATGCACCCTCAAAAAGCCATTAAACTTTTATGGTGTATTATAAAGAAACAAACACACGTTTCCATTTCAAACTGTGTAGATAGACGTAAACCGTCAATTTGCAATGTGTTACCGACGCGTGCGCAGTCTATGCACATCAAAATGCCACCGAGTAACGGCGTCGGCGCACCTGCACACTCGCACCCGATAATAGACGATAATACCCGATTATACACATAATATTACGGTGTTTAAATATTTTTGATTAGGGCTTTCGTTTTTGAAAACTGCTTTTTACGCTCGTAGGCCTATTATTAACATACATTATTATTCTATTTTCTAGTTTTATTTTGCTTATTCCTATGTTATAGCAATATAATTATGTGTTGTATTCAGACTCTATTTAGTGCAAAAAATAGGGATCAATTTATTAATAACGTGTTTAACGTTTGTAAACATTGTGTTGATTAAGTGCAGTGGAGGCAATTTTTTTTTCACTGTTAATTAAATAGAAAATAAACTTGACTGCTCAAATAAAACAATTTTGTGTTACGAAATACTATTTTATTTTTCATATATCCATCGCTGTATAATTCTGATTAAAGTCATCTGAATAGTTTAATAATTTCTCGTATAAACGATCAACGTTTTCATCATCATCATCATCATAGGTCTCTTCAATTGCACGCCACTTAATTTGATCCTCGGCTAACATTAATCCAGCGTTTTAACACGTTTAAATAATCAAGTAACACGTTATTACTCTAAGACTTAAAGCAATAACGAGTTACTTATTAACGCTTAAAGTTTAAGCAATCGCCATTGTTCTTATACTTTCTTCCATTCCTTGAGAAACAGTGGCTTTGCTCCACACGTTATATTGTAACTAGTGAAAGAAGTCATCTTACATAGCTATATGTAAACATATAATTGGTTAGTCGGAAACTGTTGGTCGAATGTAAGTACGTTATTATATTTAAAGCGAATAGGTAAATTTAACTTCTCAAATCAAAATCCACAACAAAAACTTAGTTATACGAATTATACCGGATTTTATTTACGTAAATCGAAGCTATTTTTATTTAGTAAATGGTACTTCCCCATAACATAACACAGTAATGTAGGTACATTAAGATGTGCATAAAACCGGATACCTATTGAGAAATGAAAACAAGGTAATTTAGGGTGAAATTCTGGAACGACCGACGTTCCTGCGCAATTGAGCTAGTTCAATCGGAATGCGATTTACATTATTTCAAATGACTTTCTATACAATCGGTTTTATCCATTCTGATATAATCTAAATAATGTAATGAGATTATTCGACCTTATTTAAATGATTCCTAGACCTAGGGGCCTAATGATTAGCGATTCTGTCTGCCAAACCATATATTGTAGGTCTGATTGTCACCCAAGACAAATCTATATATACAAAAATGTACTGGCTAGTCCTACTAATATTATAAAGTTTGTAAGTTATTGCTAGTATTAGCAGTATTAGCAGCAGCTAGTATTGTATAAGGAATACAATCATTTTCTTCTGTCTCTATGTATATTATTTGTATATCAAGCGACCTGGCCCAGATTCGCACAAAAGCCTGATATTTCGGTTATCCTCTTCTATATTATATGCATGTATAAAATAAATAAACCTTCCTCTTAAATCGCTTTATCTATTACTGAAAACTGCATTAAAATCTGTTGATCAATTTAAAAGATCTAAGGGAACTGACATCGATAGCAACTTCATTTTACACTATGTAAAGATATCCTTTATATTTCTTTTATATTCACTAACTAGCTGAACCCCGCGGTTATCGTCGTACCGCGGGACAAAGCTAGTCTAAAAAAGTAGCCTAAGTTACTCCATACATCATCAGCTGCCTATCAGTGAGTCCCGTCAAAAACGGTCTACCCATTCCAGAAATTACCCGGTACAAACAGACAGACAAAATTTTTTTAACTACATTTTTGGTATATGAACCGTGTATACATACAAACATATGCATTTAGTAAAAAGCGGTTATTTTAATATTACAAACAGACACCAATTTTATTTATTTGTACAGATAAAAAACAAGTAATGCTTTCATATATCAACACCCTAAGTATCAGTGTCAATAAACTTTGAAATCCTGAAACAATTCGGTAGCTGCTATCTTCAAAGCTAACCGGTTACTACATACCTTATGCTCTGGTCTAGCCTGGAAATGTTTCAATAAGCTAACCCTCTCATGCAGACGATTTATTATCCAGGCAGCAAATAAATTGTTATTGCATTTTATCGATAGGTCTGGTGTGGCTTGCAAAGCAACGGGTATTCTTGTTTATGTTGATCTGATTTAAATTGTTTTATGGTTACTTTATTTAAAAAGTAAGCATTGAACGTTGTTTTAAATAAATTCGATTCTTTTATTAAAAGATTTTGTAAAAGAATTACCACACATAATTTTACTCATAATAGGCACTGGTGGAAACTCACAGTTTATAAATGTAATTGTTTTTATGTTTTTACTAATTGTTGCCGCTCCGCTCACTCCGCCCGCGTATATATCGGTTATGGCGGCAAATATTAGCCTATGTGTTATTCTGATGTATAAGTTATATTACTGTAAAGTTTCATCCAAATCCGTTCAGTAGTTTTTGCGTGAAAGAGTAACAAACATCCACACTCACAAACTTTCGCCTTTTATATTTTAGTGTGATTATGTGAACCATGTGCAAACAAATAAAGACGCTAAAGTAAAGACAAAGCTTGGGCAGTATCTAACCAAAAATAAAAATGCTGTTGGACTTTGACGTGGCCTAAAGTTTAAATATGTCTTACACCTAATTATGTAACTTGTGGTTGCACAAATCATTGGTCTTGGATGATCAAGACTTTACGCTATTTCTAATGTTACTTTTTTTCTTCCAACACAGTGAATGTATTCCGTACGTATTTAACATGTTCTTCTGAAGCATGTTCAATTGAGCAATTGCTCATTGCTCTCTCTGAAACTCCAATTGGTGTGACAGACATACGAGTTATCTTACAATGCCGGTTCCCTTTTTCATAAGGACATACGGCACCACAAAAGTGATACATATAGGATATAACAACCTCTTTTAGTTTCTCTCACTTTATTTAAAAAAATAAATAGTGAAAAAGAAATATATTTACCAGAACTTTCTATTTAAAACAAAAATTCACATTACGCAATAAATTTCATTAGTGTAAAGTTGTATCATGTGAAATAGCGTTTTGACAATAGCCACTAAATCTCTAAAGATTTGAACGACAAAACTGGCGTAGTCATCGACTGAAATAGCTCAAGTTTCTTATTGAGTTGAGTGTCGCTTATTACTTTGGAACGGATGAAAGATGACAAGAGACTATTGATAAAAAACTTTATCGACATATTTCTAATTATTGTAAACGAATACGTAGCTATAGTTGAACATGTTGTTTGCTGACTAAACGCGGGTGTGGGGCTTTTGTGGGTGTGCTAGGTTTAAAGATTTTGTTAATGTGGTTTTTCGCTTGGGTAAGTTAAAATAAGATGACTCATAATGATATGATTGAACATTTGTCGTAACTATATTTAAAGTATTACTTTCAGTAAGTGGGTATAGGGTATTAGAGGTGATATTGTCGCGTAATTAATATAGTTTACAAAAAATCACGTCGATCAGTGTTTGCGTGTAAGAATGATAAATAATGAATAAGTAACTAACAAATAAGCCAATTCTCTACAAACAATATATATTTCGAGTAGTTTATATACGATATGATGTCAATTCTCAAACTAAGAAATGCTAAATATACGGCGAATAAAAGCTAAGAAGCACAATCTACTAAGACGTTCAACGGGCAGTTTCCTGTTTAGATTTTTCCTTTCTTTATAATTAGGCATTCATTATTCAACTTAAGATACCGAACTCAATAGTGTGATAAGAGACTATACGCTTTGTAACACTTTGTAATCAATTTAAATTAATATATATTTTTATGTAGAAGAGCCTGTCTAAATGACTCTACTGTGTCTGATGAAAAGCATGAGTAAAATCCAAGAGTAGTGGTCACCATCCTAATTGCGAGTGCTGACAATGCAGCATGGTGACCAACACTATCCCAGAATAGTGAGATGTTTTCACACACCCCGCTTAAAAGACTAAACTAAAAACATCATAAATTCTATAGTAGACAGTTTGTACATATGTATTTCTAATTATGTGATATACGACTTGTAGACATGACGTCCTTAAATTCACCCTTCTGTGAGAGAGTTGTATGCCACCCTCTTCGTTTTGTTTCACACATTTGCCAGACACTTTTAAAAGCCTTTTGTTCAGACAAGTGCTAAGTGTTGTCATAGACTCGTATACCTACTCATGAAACTTTATTCTTTGAGCTTTTTGATTTGCGATGAAAACTTTTCAAAGGCTTTTTGCTCTCTTTAACTGTACAGGTACAGCACAGACTTATGTATTATAATTGGTGTGTAATTTAAAATATATTGATTGTGTAAAGTAAAGAGGTCCACCACACTTATAAATCAACAATTTTCCTCGTATAACCTTTTAATGTTTGAGAGTTTTAGGAAATTACCATGATGCATTTCAAAAATTATATCATATGCACACCATTTTCTTCATATGTAATATGTCATATCATATGTTTATATAAAAATATTGTTACGGTCCTTATGTCATAGCATTTGTATATTTATATATATAAATATACAAATGCTATGACATAAGGACCGTAAACATTAAAATAAAAATAAAAAACAAAGATAAGATAAGATAAGATAAGATAAGATAAGATTCATTTATTCGCTCAAACACATGTGTACATACAATAAACAATCGCATGTAAGATATAGTTTTGGAGAAGGCTCAAGACATGTTTGCCACATACCATGGACTTGCGAATATAATTATAATTAAGTATGAATAAATTTCTATTCCAATCACCGATCATTTCCAACATTAACCCGATATTAACTGTTAATCCTATATGAGTATAAATATAATATCTAAATTTGCAAAATTTGTATACAATGTCAAATCAATTAAGTCAAATAATATTGAATGTCCAGATCAATTATGTCAAATAATTATGATATACAATAAATAAAGCATTTACCTGGACACTTACTTATGTCAAATCTAATGTATCATTTAAAAAGTCACTTACATTATAATAGGCCTTTTCGACAAGGAACGCTTTGACTTTTTGCTTAAACGCTTGGCTGTCAAGATTTTTCCAACTGTTAGGAAGTTTGTTATAAACAATTGGAGCCATGCAAATAACACTTTTGCGCATAAATGCAGTCCTAGAAGTATGCAGACAAAGTTTATTTTTATCGCGCCTATTTCGAGGAACAACATCTGCCATACGCGGAAACAGGCTTGAATTCGTTTTGACAAATAAAGCCGTTTCTAAAATATAAAGAGACGGCAGTGTAAGAATCTTATAGCATATGAAATACGGCTTGCAAGAGTCAGTGATGTCCAATCTAAACATTGACCGTAGAAACAAAAGTTATTAATGAATAATAACTATTGATTCTATGTAGTTTCATATTGAAGTTAAGAAAATACTTAAATTGATAGATAATCTTATATATGATTGAGGATATAGCCAGAAGTAGAGCTAACAATTAATTAAATAACAAATTAAAGGGTTGAAAAAATACATACAGTGGAACATAGAACCTCCTCATTTTTTGAAGTCAGTTAAAAAAAGAAACCACATTAATGAGACACCAAATAAAATTTTAAAAGTACAAGTGAAGAGAATGATAAAAAAAGCTTAACACGTTATAATAAATGTCATTTATTTTATTATAATATAGAAGAATTCCAATATAAGACGTGCAGAGCTCGAAAAACTTGCCTTTATTAGTTTCATAGTTAATTTAGGCGAAATACTTTGTGTAATACATACATACATAATCTATATTATTAATAAAGATAAAGACTATTATGTTTATATGGCCTCCTAGCTATGATCTGAGTCTCCTTGAAATAATCGTTATTGGTCAACATTTATACATCCTGTAAGCGGATATGACATGACCATATTGATTTCATATTTTGTATTTGTAAATAGTTTGAACGATTGCAATAAAATTTGCAAATTTATCATTGTCGTGCCATGTATTGAAATCGGTGAAACAACTCAGCAAATGTACATATACATACATGTTAGTCATATAATTATTCATTTTATATATAATAACGTTAATTACTCTCGGTTATGACACTATTTAATTATTTTCCTGAAAGCTACATATTTGTTTTCAAACGGGTAATGAGTCATTTATTGTTTAACAAACACAAAAGGTGTGCACCAAGATCCCTATAGTTTACCTCCACAGATGTAATTTGTAAGCTATACCTATGAAATGTGAAACTACTTAACCACCAATGTGAAAAATCATAATACTCTGTCGCTAAAAATGTAACTCTTAACTAGGACGGGAGCAATATGAACGTTACTCTGGAATCACTGTCTCTTTAGATAAAACCACTTACATTCTGTAGTTTGATAGATATCTTCTCGTCTCAGAATTCATTTTATACAATATGGAAAAAGATGTTTGTCAATTTCATGATCTTTACTGTTCTTAGCGATTCGTGTTACCCTGTTTTTAGACTTTGGTGGGACTTAATAGGAAAATAGAAGTTATCTGTACATAACCTTTTAAATAATTTTACTGTGCTCCAAGAACAAAAACTATCGTGTTACCCTGTTTCGTCCAGTGGAGTGGTACTCGATCCTTAGAAGCCACTATTATGGTAGTTGAAATACATTGTCAGTTCCATAAGGCTATCCATCATGATGGTGTATCGTAAATAACGGTAGCTACCAGTACTTGTTCTACAGCATTGTCATTGTTGCCTGGTTCGCAGTGATCGGGAATTTATTGTCAGCCATATTTCACAACAGCTGAACTACTATTTATGTTACAAGTGGTACGCCTATTTACCTTGAGATGTGATCGCTGACGTGTACTTTTTTATTAAAATGATTTTGATTACTTCAATTCAGAAACAGATACATTACTAACAATTATTTTATTTGCCCGTGTCAGCCAGTGACCACGGCTAGTGCAACCTGATCGAAACGTCAGGCAAATCAGAGGTATGTAATACCTTTTAATAACTGATCGCGTTAATTCCCGTATAAATAATTGTTAATGTATCATGGAACGCGAAAGTTTAAAAGTTAGTAGACACATTCACTTTGGAAAAGTTGTCATGACTATATTATTTTTCATTTTAGGTATTACCGAAATAATGTAATATTACCTACCTATCAATTTCGTGCAGTTTCCTTTGCAGTTTATAAATAAAGCATTAATTAAAGGTTATATATATACATTCTCTCATACTTCTCTTAATATAATTTAAACAGCAGCCCAGTGCTGCTAAAGTTATGTATCCATATCCATCCAAGTTATCCTACTAATATTATAAATGCGAAAGTTTGTAAGGATGGATGGATGTTTGGATGGATGTTTGTTACTCTTTCACGCAAAAACAACTGAACGGATTTGGATGAAACTTTACAGTAACATAGCTTATACATCAGAATAACACATAGGCTACTATATGCCGCGGTAACCGACATATACGCGGGCGGAGCCGCGGGCAACAACTAGTAATCCATAATTTATTTCCCTGTTAGTATTGAGCACGCTATAAAAGAAAACAAAAAGAACTATTTTGAGAAGACTGCTCTTTCACACAAACTTTTCAATGATCTATAATATATCTTATGTTTTACCACTAAAGCAGTAAATTTGTTCTCTACGTGAAACTGTATATAAATAATTTAAAAATAAATGCATCGCAGTTTAATGAAATGGATTTACCAACAGTGAAGTATAAATTAAAAAGAGTACATCATAATATTTATTTACATAAAAAGCTTTGATCTTTTAGTATTGAAAATGTTTGCGTGCTGTAATAATACTCGCATATTTAATGAGCTGATTGCGCTTGATACCGTATTATTAGTTCCATGTATGCCACAGAATAAATAAGTTTAATTAGGTTTGTAGTAAGATCTTGTCTTAAATTTTGGAGTGAGGTAAATTTTTATTGAATACTAGCTGACCCACGCAACCTCGTTTGCGTCTCCTATTGCTCGTAGCGTGATAATTTTCCCCCGTTTTTGTAACATTCTTCATTAGTGCTCCGCTCCTTTTGGTCTTAGCGTGATGATATATAGCCTATAGCCATCCTCGATAAATGGGCTATCTAACACTGAAAGAATTTTTCAAATCGGACCAGTGGTTCCTGAGATTAGCGTGTTCAAACAAACAAACAAACAAACAAACAATCAAACTCTTCAGCTTTGTATATTAGTATAGATAGATTTCATTATAAATTATTTATGGAAAAATCTTGGTTACCATTAGGACCACCTTTAAAAATATATGTGTATATTTAGTAAAGCTACGAAGCTGCAGCTATAACGACCACATTATAGTAGCTAATATACCTAAAGCTGCTAGAATGTGGTCGTTACATGGTGCGTTTATTATGAAAAGGTATATTTTAAAATATGAAATGTATTTAAGTACTGTATGGTAAGAAGTGTAGAAATTAATAAACCCTTGTGTTAAAGTAACTAAAGCAATATACGTACATTAACTTCTTCATGTATCGTCGTCTCGCTGAAAGCAATGTGTAAGTCTCCTTATGCCCGCCCGTGGGCAACAATTTTCCCACTTTGGACTTCATTCGTTATCACTCACAGTTCTAAATGTACTAATCTCACAAGTCAATTCAAGGAAGACACTTTTTGTTCACGAATTTACTCTCTTCTACTGCGTAACTGCCCCTAAAATTAAAGAGAAACAAAAAATGTATTTACAAGAAAGCGTACAATAGCGGATGAACAACCAACTAATAGTGAAGGCAGTTTCAATTAAATGTAATGAGCTATGCAATTAGTATAAAACATGCTGTTATATAAGGAAAATAAGTCTACAAGGAAAAATCTACTATACAGTAAAATTAGTTCTACTAACTACAGACCACAATAACATACTTATGTACATATACATAATAAAATATAAACATAATAAATCTGAATACGTAAAATTCGTTGTAAATTTCAATGGTAGTGCTTAGTTAATTTCTGATAATTTAACATTCTATTATGCAGTTATGACGAACAATGAAACATCATTTTGTTCAAAACAGTAATAAATATAATCTATAGCTTCAACGCAAGTACGTAAATCAATATCTCTTGTCACCTTATAGGTTACGAGGTAAAGTCGGAGGCGCACTTTATTAATGGTTCTTTTTTTTTCTTATTGTCGTGGCGCGTAATGTTTCGATATCAGTTGTGCAATTTTCAAATATTAATTTTTTACTTAATTCGTATCTCTCAACTTTCATTTAAACGAACGTCGAACAGCTCGACAGACAGGCTGTTGCTAAACAATGTGTTCCACGAAAAACACGAAAGGCGATCAAGATAAGTGTCATGCGATCGTCATAATTACCATTGAGACAGTGGCAGGTACATTATTACAAACCTACGCTACATTAAAGGATATTTTATAAGGTATGTATGTACGATCGTGCCTATGAAAAACAATCCAGCAATATTCAATGTAATAGAAGTGTAGGCGCTTCAGAATTACTTGCAATTAGTCCTTTAAAGCGCCAAATACAAACCGGACAGGTTGTCTCACTTGTTGGTAAAGAAAACTCAAAAAGTACGAGACTAATCGTACCTATAACCTTATATATCTTTAATAACTAGAAAATTATTTACGTCGATAAAGGGCTATTTCGTCATTGATCGACGACGACTGAGGGTCATAACCTGATTAAGTCCGAGTGAATTAATCTAAATAATTTATTTTTAGTGTCTCAAAAATTTTAATCAGGTACAGGGTTTGATACCACGATCCCACTTTGCGATTCCTTGCGTTTCTTTACATGAGTCATATTTTCATTTTGAAAATGTGTAAGTATACGTCATACTCGTATAAGATTTCTCAGTAATTACTAAATAATATAAATGCGTACAAGCCGGATGAAAAACATTTGAGGTGTGAGTTATCGACAATTTTATTATTAAAAATGGTCAATCTAACGATAAGAAGATATTGTAAATAAAAAAAGGGGGCCAAGTGCGAGTCGGACACGCCTATGAATGGTTCCATGGCAGCAAGTAACATCATATAAAAGTTCTTGTAGTTCGTTGTAGCTTTGATCGATGTTTTAATAATAGTGTTTTGTTACTAACTACATCTCGTTCAAACCAATTTTCGGTGGAAGTTTGCATGATAATGTACATCATATTTTTTTTTATCATTATCTTATTTTAGAAGTTACAGGGCGGGGGGAGGACATTTTACCACTTTGGAAGTGTCTCTCGCGTAAACTATTCAGTTTAGAAAAAAATGATATTAGAAACCTCTTATGGATTGGTAAGTAAGTATGGGGACCCCCAAAATTTATTGTTTTTTTTTTCTATTTTTATGTGAAAATCTTAATGCGGTTTACAGAATAGATCTACTTACCAAGTTTCAACATAATAGTTTCGGAGAAAAGTGGCTGTGACATACGGACGGACAGAAAGACGGACATGACGAATCTATAAGGGTTCCGTTTTTTGCCATTTGGCTACGGAACCCTAAAAAAGCAGTAACCATTTCGCTTTCCTTCTTTGACGCAAACTTGTAACGGATATAAAACAGACTTTCTTCAAAGTACTTAAGAAATTTTAATTAAGGGACGTTCGATATAGTGAGAGCTGCATATTGATTCAAACTATCAAGGTTATTTTCACTCGATAAATTATTATAAACGAGATATTTACAAGAATTGTTTGACACTTATAATAGAATTTCAAGACCTCAGTTGCCATGTACATTCAATTTGATTTAAAAAATGGTATTTTTTTGACAAAACTTAGCACGTACAATACAAAGAATTTGTTCTCGCTCTCAAATAGCATTTTATTAACGCTTTCCGCCAATCGCATTTCTGTGCTAAGGAAACGATTTAATGTCTAAAGATTATTTTCTTCTATACAAAAGAATTTAATAAATTGAGTGCGTGTTATTTCTTCAGCATTTTAATTAAAAGTACAATACAATAATTAGCTTCCATAAAATATTTTTCTACTAACGGTATAATGTTAATCTTGATGTGACCTTATATTAAGGTTTTGTAGAAAGGTCACTTTATTACTCTGAAGTATTGTTACGGAGTCTATTGAGAGATAAATAAAAACCGTTATGAACTCTAGAAATACTGTTATTAATATATTGTATTGTTAATTCAGCTTACAAAATGGATTCGAGTGACATTTAGTATCTATCGCTATATATATTTATTAATAAGTGAAGCAAAACCTTGGAGTCCTTTAAAAAAAAATAGTGCAGATACAGATTGATTCAGAAACGTAGATAGGCGATAAATAATAAAATAAAGAGACGATTAATAAATTCATAATTTCCCTGTCTCTTGTCTAGAAACTTTTCGTATTAGATGACTTCACTTGTAACCACAGTGTTATCTACTATCACAAAATCATATTTATGTGAAACAACAACTTTGTAACCCTTTTATCATAATTATGGGAATTGAGGAGTATTGAATTTGACACAGTTATTATGGAGAAGGTGGACAGAAAGCTTTAAAAGAAATAAATGAATTATGATCAAATTCCGACCACTAGTACGTATAGTTTACTAGAACCTAACAACAGGCTTCATTAGTTTTCGTTCCTTACTTCTACATCAACCCATCATTACTAAATGTAATATTTGGAATTTAGATCATGTCTTATCTAATCTGAATTCAAAATCGAAGCTTTCCATTGATCAGATCAGGTTCGAGATCCCATAACATATTAAAATTACTTGTTACAGTTTTTTACATAGTTAGTTGGTTAATTAATCACAAGTGAAGTTTATAAAAGCGTGTTAATGGAAAAAAATTAGTGTGAAATTCCAACAGTGCGTAAATCCGAAGCGTTGAAATGTTGACTTGACAGGTGAGCAAAAAATATTCTACCGTAATTCTACTGAAGGTGAAGAAAAATTCTGTGGCAGTAGTTCACGTGTAAAAGAATAAAGATATAAAAAGAGAAATGAAAGACGAAAATGGTAAACAGTTTCATGCTTTCTTTTATATATTGTGAATACAATATCTTATAAAAATATATATTTCAGTAGGTACATATTATTTTAATAAACATGTGAGTAGTTTTCTATTTATATTCTACTCCAACAGATAGAGCATCTATTGCAGATTATGACTCCTTAAACAATTTAATGTTATGTTGTGCTAATCCTGTTTTACTAACTCAGAGTCAGTCTCATAGAATAAGTTGGCGTTAGTTAAATTTCAACTACTTTCTAACTGATCGAAAAGTGGTTTTCTTTACCAAAAAATTAAACCCGCAAAAAATGACTTACGGACTGTTAGAAATTTACCGAAAGCTGTGATATCTTGCGACCGAGTTTATAAAGACGATTGTGTAGTATCTTGATAAAGCGAAAACATAAAAATATGTTAAAATATTGTTATAAGATTTTTCCGCCTGTCGGAATTTCTCGTATGCTGACTGACATTTATTAAGACTAAGTGTGCACGCATGCTTGAACATTGAACAGATAAACGACCTGTTATATGTTGAGATTTGATAAACGTTATAAAAAATGATACTATGAGATAATCTTCGTACAACGGAAACTTGTGGGCGCTCATTATCTACCAATTATAAATAACTTCCGTCATCATTATAATAAAACGTTAGTGACTTCATCAAATTGTTGTTTTAGTACAATTTGATTTAAAAAATACGAAATAATATCCGCGTATGAGGAAAAGATAAACATTAATTAAGTGTTGACCGTGAAAGAGACGAAAGAAATCGTAGTTTCAGGAGTTTTCTAACTTTCGCAATGCTATCTTATCTGAATTCAAGATATATTTCTAATTTTGACTCATAATACGTATTCGCCTTACCATAAATACGTATATGTATGTTCAAAACTGTGTATATAGCAAAGCCAAGAAAAACACTATTTGGTATTTTTTTTCTTTTACGAAATTACTTTTTTGTGTGGAACCGCCACCGGTCATCACCTCACCAGAGCTGACGCTGAAGTATGTAGTATATCGAACTCCAACTGACTGGAATTTAACCAGTTTATGGCCGGAAACCCGTAGAACACCCTTTTCGTTAACATATTTTTCAAGTTTCATAAATGAAACAATAAGTCTTATTTTCATAAAATATGACATAGTACTATGTTCTCGAAACTGGAATAAAGTCATTGTTTAACTTTAACTAGGCCCATTGCATTATAATCATTATAATCTAGATGATATAGTTAAAAAAGAAAACGTGCGGAGTGTAACAAGTAGTGAAAATATGAATAATTATACCATAGACATCTATGAGATAAAAACAAAAGCATAGACTATATTAATATGGGAACAAGGCGTGGCCGTAAAACATCCGTTAAAACATACACAGAATTAAAACAATACAATAAAATAAATTAAAACCGTGAGAGAAGCCTACTTCAAAAATGATACAATTTCTTTAAATCACTTTAAGCCATTTGGTATTAGAATAAATTTTACATAATTGAAGATAAGATACAGCTATTTATTATACAACACGTTTATTATTATCTTCGAATATCAACACTGGTAAAATTTAAAAATTCTAAGTTCTATAATAGCATTTTCTTTTCACTATTTCATGTAGCTTTTTCTAGGAGTACCACACTCAGTTCTGTGACTCTTTACAACAGCTCTCGAAATTTACAAGGCATAATATATGGCAAAGGTTTTTATTCTAAAATTATAATGGGCATATACTTAATTAGTCTCTGATTGACAGCACCACCAATTGTCCATTCAAAAAATATTCAAGATTAACATCTAACGAACCAGACCCATTATAACGTTACCAAAGGATACAAAAGATTTAGCAATAATATATATTGCGTACGGCGCTAACATCGCAATAACTCAATAGAACAACCTAGTACATGAGTTATTGTTAAACTTTCATTAACACTACACTCGCCAAAATACACAGCCAGTGATTAATGTCTTATCAATGTACTTTTTAGATTGAGATGTGGGTTAAACAATTAAAGGTGAGGTCAGCGGCTGCCTCGTTGATGATTATACGATTTAAATTGAGATCTATGATAACGTGACTCTGATTTGTATCTTTTTAATACCAATAACCTTGATTATGAAATCATATGTATTGAATGGAAAGAAATTTGTTATGATTTTCTCAATTTTTAAAGACACATTTAAAAAACAAGGACTTTAGTATGACAGTAATATGTTATTGTTTGCGAGGGAGATATTTTACACAGATAGCAAGAAACTGATTTAAATGATTATTCTCTGAGGTGTCTCACAATGTAATCTAAAACGTCATAATATACAAGCAAAAACTTTAAACTAAACAGGCCTGAAATTCTCAATCCAGCCAGCACACAATTTAGCTGAAGTCGAATGCGCTGCCGAGCCACACCATTGATGTATTCGTTAAAATATTGTAAATTCATTAGTTTGTTATGTAAAACAACGCCAAGTTCAGTGTGATAATGGAGACGTGGGCAGGCCATTTGTAAGTCAACATATCAATTTGACTCTATAACAAAACGATAAAAGGACAAGCTCACTGATCTATTGCGAAACTGTCGGGCTCATTTTGCAATGACAAAATGTCTACAGATAACGACTTCAAGATTGATATGCAGTAGAAATGAACATTTTAACTTAGTTTCGCCTGTAGCTTTATGCATGTTCCCAGCATGGTATATATATACATACAGGTTGAATTCATATTTTTCTTCTGACACTGTACGTAGAAGTAATAAGTTAAGATCAAACTTCAATCATTTTCATACAATTTTATTATTACACCTGCTAAAGCGAGTCTACTCTGCCTGATAGAAAGCATGAGCAGAATCCAAGAGTGGAGGTCACCATCCTCATTACGAACGTTTGCTAAGTGCAGCTAGGTACTTTTATTTCAAGCATTGTTTATTTTAACTCTTAAGCCTTTTGAAATTATTATTTCTTCTTTTATGTAGAAACTTGAAAATTTTCTAAGAATGTTATTACTGTGCTCTTTTCTAATATATCTATATGTTTTAACATTTAACATTAGTTAGAGACACCTCACCACACCCGACGTTAGCCTAAGCTAGGGAAAACCTGTATCGTGGTAACAAGATCGTTGATAAACGTACTCATTTATTTTTAAATACATTTTATAAACTAATTATCCGTAATAAGTTTTTTTTTAAAGATAACGCCCGCTTTAGGAATACATCCTGTGCCGCGTGAATGATAAGTGATCCTAAGTAGAACTCTAACTACATCCTCAGTAGTCAGAATCGATCAAACGATTAATTCGAGTAAAAATCCTATTCAATAGACAATGATTTAGTATTAAATGAATTGTGAAATGTGAAATACTCATGCATACCAATTACTGAACATATATCAGTTTATGATCGGATTAAATTTATTTATGAGTTTCCCTCGTCAATTATTCAACAAATGACGCCTGCGCAGCACTCCGTGATAATCGACCACGTAACTATAAGTCAGCAAGTTGTTGTAGTCTGACACAGTTATACGCCCCCAGGATTAGATCATTCCAAAGCCCACACTGAGGGTTGTATAAAATTACGCTTTTGTTTTTCTTTGCTTATTTGTACCAAAAGGAGAATTCCCGAAATACGCATAAATTGTGAAACTAATAAATTCTTGAATTTTTTTGAATGTTTGTAACGCTAAATAACTTTTTACTAAGTATATTTAATGATTTCATAAATCAACCTATCAACGTGTGCCATGGCCCTTAATATTCCGCATGATTGTTTACACCTGATAACCTGGTGTAAAACAAGCACTTTAATACCGAAATGAGGAGACCAGTTTTGAAAAGACAATCTATTAATTTAGTTAGTAAAAAATCGGCGTTCCTGTCGAGAAGCAGAACTTGCAATACACTAAGATCAAGTGGCACAACACAACTTCTGGAAGACAAACATAATTATGACGATAGTAACGACGGTTATAGTACTGTTCAGGTCAACTGGTACGAAAATCAATAATAACAGAGTTCCTACAAAACTACCAGGAAAGTAAATTACACGGTAATTTATAAGCATGGAGCTAGTTTCCTGAAGAAACATATTATGGTAATGGACATGAAGTATTACTTGGAACAAACATAGCCGATTGGAAATACTGCTGTAAAGTGCATCATAATTCACACTAGTCAACTCTTTAGCGAAAGTAAAGACTTAGAGCCGCAAATACTGCTTTGCATTTTATTAACTTTCTTTTCGTACTTTCTTACCAACTGTGCTGTTAAAATGATCTTCATTACAGAGAGAGTCATTATAGTACCACTAAATGCGTTTTTTTTTCTTATTGCTCAATTTTAAATTTATAATACACTAGTGGCCCAAATTAAATACGTCTATGTGTATTAAAAAAATATATTCATCTAGAGGTTGTTATAATAATTTTGAGCTTGAAATTTTAATTATGTTTATTGAAATGATACTGCAAACTTCCCTGGAAACCAAGTTTCACATATTGCCTTAGCCTTTTATAAACTAAACTACAGGAGAAGGTGTATCTTAATTTTGCATTTCAAGACAAAACCCAAACAATTCCAACTCTCACTCGCACAACAAACAAACCAACCATTATGTATTAAGACACTTGCTCCATTTTAAGGGAATCAATTTGCGAAGAATTAAGACGTTTTTTCTTTAATTTTTAATTTGAAGATACCCTCCCATACATCAACGAAGTCAATCGTTTTAGACATAATAATTAATCAATCTTCTAATAGGTACCGTACGTCACTATTATATTTCTATACTAAACATCTAAAAAAATAACTAAAATCTATATATATTAAATAATATATATAGATTTTAGTTAATATTTCTGTCTGTCTATCGTGTCTATTTTTTATAGCTAATCTCTGCAACGGCTGGATCAACACGGACCTTTCACTGGCAGATAGCCGATGTTATAAGGCGGCTACTTTCATATCAGAAAAATAAATCCTATTTAAAAGTGCCGTACCTAACAAAGATTGCGAGAAATACCACGGGGCACAGTTAGTATATAAATAAGTATCGAATATTTTCAAAATCAATAACGATAAAGAGGTGAGCTTACTCGGTGTTGAAATTTATCGATAGAATAAATTGAATAATATAATTAGATATGCGATGTTTGACATTTTGGCTCATAAAATTTAATATCATGATACTTATAGTGGCATATGAATATTTATAGCAACTTTGCCGCTGCTGTGGTTTATTAATGCGGGTTCTTTAATCAATGAGGCTCCCAATTAGAGATAAATCAAAATATAATATAGTAGTTACTTTGTATCAAATTAATGCTTTTGAAAGTTGTAATTATCACAATTTTTTTGAAGTGTTTGCTATTAAGGAATTGTATATAAATGTTTTAACTGCACAATTTTTTCGCAAATTATATTATAAATGTACAATGCCAATTGTCAATGTAAGTTACGATAAAGACTTATAAAACGATCCCTTACAGTTTTATAAATATTTATTTTTTACAGAAACAAGAAAAGCTTAACAATTAACAATAAGAATTTATCGGTATTTATAAACCAGAGCCAGATATTTCTAGATTCATTAAATAAAAGATGATTATTATGATGCAGGAGTTGGATGCGAGAAGCCGAGGATCGAACTAAGTGGCATGCAATTGGAGAGGCCTATGTTCAACAGAGGACTGCGGTAGTCCGATTATGATAAACAAAGGACAATTCTCTAATTCATTCTATTATTATTACTCCACTATTTTATTTTATATTACTTATTCCACTATTTTATTTTATTTTTTTCTCAAAGGTTATGATTACTGAAATGATACTGAAATGTAATCATAACCTTTGAGAATGCCATAAGGCGAAACCGGTCAGGTGTAAAATAAAATAAAATAGTGGAATAAGTGCAAGTGAGTTTTATTTTAGAATATATTACAACAAGTTCCATCAAGTGCCGACAATTGAGAGTATAAATTCTCTAATTAGTTTTTTTGGTTAAAAATATTTATATTAAAATAAATATACTTCAATGCACACTGAGTCCATTAGCAAAAATAAATATGTAGTTATTGATTTCCCCTGGTCCGGTAACCTTCCTCCTCCAACATCCTCATCCTGTGAACATGAAGGTCGTATTTCCGATATAATCGAGGTTAATCACATGTTACATTTTGAGAAATTATTTTGTGCTTTGAGAACATACATTACACCTGCTTAATTAAACTTTTTAATCTTATAGAAACATTAGCTTTTGCCCGCGGCTCCGCTCGCGTATATATCGATTATCGCGTCAAAAAGTAGCCTATGTCCTTCTGCAAGGACGACTCTATCTCTATGCCAAAAGTCATTCAAATCGGTTAAGAGGTTTAGCCGTGAAAGCGTAACTGACGGACACTGTTACTTCTATTGTTAATATGAAATATCGATAGTATGGATAAAGGACTGCAATGAATTTAATTAAGATATGATAAGTAACCGTACATTTTCCAACTTTTTTATTTATTTTTTAACCGACTTCAAAAAAAGGAGGAGGTTCTCAATTCGACCGTATACATTTTTTATATGTGTTCGCGGATAACTTCGTCGTTTATAAACCAAAGACGAACCGAACTAAGATCTAAAGATGGCATCCAAGAGAAATCGAGTCGAACCTTGAAGTCGGTTTTTTTTTGTTCAAATTTTACTACTACGAGTATTAAGAAGCACAACAGGCACTCTGTTCTCGTAATGTTCGCATTGTAGGATCATCAGTAAAGTAACATCGTATGCAATACAATTTTCACAGTAGACAGTTACAAGATAATTGTAATACAATCGATATTTCATAACAAACGTAGGTTACCTACAATCGTTATAAATTGTTTGTCAAACGTGTCTTTTCATGGTTTCGTTGACTAATTTATTATCTTAGTGGAATATATAGGCACAAGGCTAACGGCTCCTACGCGAAGCGACCATCGTAAATCTAGGACTAGTCTAGACAGTATAAATGTGCTCAGATAATCGTGTTATGTGCCAAAAATGCCCGTGGGTGCAATGGCCAAGACGAAATATACAATAATCAAGCAGATTTTATGCTTGCAAAAAGATCAAAGTTTCAATTTTAGTTGCAACTCATGAAGTGGATAAGGTAGTAAAGGACATCGTAACAACACTAATGTTATACGTGTTACAGGTTTTAATCGCTTATTAAGAAAGCCCGTATGCTTGCAAGCTAAACAATGTATATTTCTTATTTATGCCCTAACAGTGTCCAGTTAATCTGAAGAATTTGTTCAATCAATTAAATATAAAATTTTGAACTTTTGCGTGTAGATTTGTATAGAATAATGTACAGAATAGATAAAAAGAAATAAAATTGAAGTCTGTTTGTAATTTCAAATTAACAGTTGTTGACTCAATACACATTGAAAGTAAATACGATGCATCATCATAAATGATTTTTCTTAATTTTCATCTGTCTGTCTGTTTGTTCTGCTTAAGCTTTGGAACGGCTGGACCGACTTGAACGGGACTTTCACTGGTAGATAGCTGACGATTTAAGGATTAACTTAGACTACTTTTTTACTATCTTCGCACCGCAGATTTAACCGTGGTTGTAAATGTGCAAAAAACAGCTGCGGCTAACACATAACATCATCAAATAAAATCAAACATTTCAGTTTTAAGTAGTGAAAGTACAGTTGGATTGGGTGTTTGTACATACATAAGTCTCTTACTTTTTTTGTCAGGCCCTGGAAAATCATAACCATCTTTTAAACGAGTCATTAGTGTTACATTGCGTATCAGATTATACAACATTCCATTGAAGCAGCATTCAATTGAAGAAACTGAGAAAATCAAAAGTAATTGGACAGGGCATCGAAACCAAATCAGTGTCACGTTTAGACGTTAGTGCTCGTTTGTGAGCAGGCAATATAGAAGTTCCACTATTATTGCTAGGTCCGTTAAGTGCGCAGATATCGTGAGTTACAAAACTGACCGAAGAAAGGTGCGCTTTACGATGCAATTTTACAATCAGTCATAGTCTCGTTTGCCTAGAATCTAGATTGAATAAGATTCATACCAGATTATTGCGGCCACACAATGAATCGGATGTTATTTCACTGAAATTTTCTCACTCCTTATTTATATAGTATAGTAATGATAGTAGCAACACGCAATAATTAGCTTAATTAAACGAATAATTTCCTATTATAGATTTCCTATCGTCTGTTGCTGAAACGTGTTCTATAGAACCAGTCTTTCACGTTACCAATTACCGTCAATCAGGTCCTACTGTGCGTTTATCAGGTGATAATTTAATGCGATTAGTGAAAACGTACGAGGGAGTTATAAATTTGTTTTTGCATATATGTATTACCTATTCTGCTTGTGTCAGTATTGTCTTAAATATTTAAAGTTATTACTACAGTTGAATTAGGGTCACAGAAAGGTTAGAGGAGATCGCAATGACTGTGTGCCGTGTAGCTTAAGTGGAGCGACAGAGAACATGACACCCCGTGTCAAATAATTAATTGAAACCCACGTCACAAACAACTTTGCGTAGCATTAGAAACTTAGTTAGCCAAATTTTGCAATATATACGACACAATAAATTATATTAAACCGATAAAATGTAAAAAAGTTGGTATTGCGTCCTCATTTAGATTTTATTTGGGCCTGCCAAAACGACTCTATTCTGCCTGATGGAAAGCAAAAGCAGAATCCAAGAGTGGTGGTCACCATACTCATTGTGAATGCAGGAACCGCCCCGGTCATGCCTGCTGTAGAGCTAGCTAGCTAGCTAGCTAGCTGATACTCACTCACTCTTCACTCCTGCCACTGCTGGATCAATATTAACGAAACACAGCTAAGAACCATCTCAAGAAAACTAGCATTCAAATGCAAAAAACATGAAATCGGTCCATCCGTATGAGAGTTACTATGTTATAGACAGACACGCACACACAGAGACAGACAGACAGACATCGACGTCAAACTTATAACACCCCTCTTTTTGCGTCAGGGGTTAAAAAGTCGCTGTAAATCAGGTTTATAACTTTATAATACATACTTATGTATGTGTGTATTTGTAGTATGTTGTTGAATATTTTTATAGTGCTTTAAAGTTAGTAGTAGTAGTAATTTGGGGAAAGATAAAGCTTAGCTCGTAAAAATTAAGATGTCTTAAGAGACTCTTCAGACTTCTTGCTTATTGCATTTATCGTACTTATTTTAATTAAATTACATACATCTTGTTTCGAAACAAAAGTAAACTTAATAACGAAATATATAGCAAACATTTGCTTTTGTAAATTGTACCCCAAGGTACATTTTATGAACATTCAAGAAAATAAATTAGATGACAGCTTCTCCGGTAGATTTATTTTATACGAGTAACATTTTATGTTAAGGTTATAAAATGTAACGAGAGTTGCATTTTAAACCTTAATTTGTTATTCTATTGTGACCGCCCTTTAAAAGAAATGTATGTAATGTACTACATGAAATAGATCGCAATTTAATGCGAATACAGAATTTTAGTGGATTCTGATATCTGTACCTGCTGATTTATAAAGACGCTATTTTTTATGTGTAGGTATATCAATTACAGTAATTAAATAGTGATTCGTCTTTAGTAGATGTAGAAAATGTAGAAGGAGGCAGTAGACAATTAAAGTGTAAAAAACGTGTTGTTGCAAAAAAATAAGGACACACGATTAACTTATACTTATGTTACAAGTGATAAAAGTTACATTAAAATCTACAGTTACATATTAATTCTGTGATTTATTTAAGAATACTCTCAGGAAGAAACTTTCTCTAGAACATAGCATTCCTCGATCGATTTTCTATGTCGATAAATCTCACTAAGCACTGACACCTAATCTATGACCTACCGGCAGAATAAAAGCGGTCCTGTTTATGTAGGGCCAGGCAATTACTTCTTGGTTAAGCTACATTTAATTACCATTACACAAGTGTTTGTAGTTTTAATGGCAATTAGTTTTACCGACGCCATTTTGAAAATCGCTTACAAATTATTTTGTGAATATATTGTGGGTACATTTAAGTTTGGCTTAATTGTCTTTAGATTGTTTTGAAGTGTGTCAAGTAAAGTATTAAAATAAAATATAAATTGTGGGTAAATAAGTTAAAGATAAATAGTGTAGCTATCGTTTTACTATAAATTTTGAAATACCGGTTTCGTTTAGTTTATTTGTTATGAATTAGGTATTACAATACATACTCATAATTCTTACAAAACAATAATATGTTTCAGTGTCTAATGTCAATATAAGTATTACTGAGACAATAGGTATAATATTTATGTTAAGATATATTATGTCGAATTGCTTTACAGATCTTAAAATCATGTATTTGCAAAATTTTGGATACATGTAAGGCAAGTTTGCAAGCCCTTAGTAGTTTTTGAAATTACAACAAAAATAACCCCTTTTTAATAAATGCATATACACGGTACATATACCAAAATAGCATTTCTTACAATTTTCGTTTGTCTGTCTGTCTGTTTGTTCCGGGTAATCTCCGGAACGGCTGGACCGATTTTGACGAGACTTTCACTGTCAGGTTGCTGATGATCTAAGGAGTAACTATGGCTAATTTTTCTTAGACTAGTTTTGTCCCGCGGCGTTATTCGCGGTACGAAAATAAAATAAATAAATAAATAAAATAAATATTTCGGACATCTAACACACAACGCCATCTAGTCCCAAACTAAGCAGAGCTTGTATTATGGGTACTAGACAACTGATATTAATACTTATATACATTTTTTTTTTGTAAATACATACATATTATAGATAGAAAAAACCCAAACTCCGATACAAATATTTGCAGATCATACAAACATTTGATCCGACCCGGGAATCGAACCCGAGACCTCAAGAACAGCAGTCGCGTACGCTACCACTGCGCCACCGAGGCAGCACCGCTAGGTTCAGCTAGATATTATTAAAAGTGACACTCACGATTTTCTATTCTAAAATGAAAATATCGTATCATGTAGAGATGTTCCTCAAATCTAAACTCATAGTAACACAGTTTTTGCTTATTCGATTTTTATTTAGATCACGAGGTGACGCGGACGGAACTCTAGCGCCGTTGATAAACCGGTTTAGTTGGCGTATTGACTATTTAGTCTATGCTCACCATACATGGATGCAAGCTATTAGTAATAAAGTTAATTGTTTTAACTATAGACAAATGATTGCCATTAAATAGTTTAAAGCTTCCTGGTCTGATTACATCCTCAAAATTGGCTATGTAGGTTGATTTTAATAGCTCATGTTATTTTTTATATTAAAGTGTTATTGTTACATTAAACCACAGTTTTGTATGTTTGTTCTAAATAGTAGTGGTATTTAAGATAATTATTATGATTGAGTCATTTCCTTGTATCATCATTTAGCACTACGAAGAGTTTTTGTTGATTACTTTTATGGTGACCAGTCTGGTATACTGACAAAAACTTATGGTTAACGCTCCTTGCTTATGCGATTTTTTTGGGCAAGAAAAAGGTAAAAAGCTTTTTGTTGATAAACACAAATCACACTTTCAATCGCCTCTCCGTCACCTCTGTTTAGCACTGATGAAATCTAGGGAGCCTGAAGCCCTAACAATATGTTCAAGATAAAATATTTATAAACACAGAACAGAGAATATATTTGTTCTTTGGCTATAAGTATTTATCACACATTACATCATCAGCAGCACAGTCCACTGCTGGACATAGGCCTCTCCAATTGCACGCCACTTAGATCGATCCTCGATAATTTTGCACCACGTATATATTATATATCACACTAATATAAAAAGGCGAAATTTTGTGAGTGCTTCACGCAAAAACTACTGGACGGATTTGGATGAAACTTTACAGTAATATATAATATACGTTAGAATAACACATAGGCTACTATTTGCAGCGAAAACCGACGCGCCGCGGGCCACAGCTAGTTATACATAATCATAACATTCGCGGTGTTAAGATGCAATGAATGGCGCGTCACGTAATCATTTCTTTTTTCATGCACTAAGAATGAAAGGAGAATTTTATGAATATTTATTTGTTCCGGTTTTCAATTTTGTATAATTGCATATACTTTGCATTACCGTCGCGGTACAATTATTGTCAATATTACACCTTGTACCAATAACTCGGAATTTTACAACCACTGGTTTGCTTTCACTGAAGTGGTGTATTTTAAAAAGAGTTTCTCACGCGAAATAAGTACAGAACTTGTAAGCAGATATCTAATTAAATTAGTAATTAATGGTTTGTAACAAATTTCACAGCACGGACGACGTGTAAACACCTCATCTAGTGCTATTGCATCTAATATTGTTCACATAAAACAATTGGTGGTCTGACTTAATCATTAGTCTAATTTTTGAATGAACTTTTCGTTCGTTACATTTTTAATAAGGCCAGCGCTAGGAGAATAATTTCCCAGGGCTTGTCTGTTGACAAAATGTTGAGTAACATATTTATTTCACAAAAACAGCTTTTGATGTAAAAATTATAGTAGTATTGTATGATATCTTAACGTTCATTAAGAACTGTAGAGGAAAATATTTAATATCAAAATCTTTTTATTTATTAGTGACAGAAATGAGTTGTATCATATTCTTAAAATTTATATGTAACTACCTTCTGTTCGCAGCTCCGCCCGCGTATATGTCTGTCTATTAAGAATCTCTTGTAAGAAAAATCGAACAGCAGTCCGACCCGGGAACCGAACCCGAGACCTCTTGATTGGCAGTCAAACCACAAGTTCCAAATCAAAGAAAAAACGATCTACACTGTAAATTTGTAAAAATATGTAAATTCGTATTTTAGTTGTTCCTATCGATACTTGAATCGATTAGAAAATAATTTAAGTCCATGACTCACAACAGAATATCGATTATTTGCGTGGGCCATGCTGTGAAATTGCAAAATGCGTTACTTAAAATGCGGAACTAATCACTTATTATGTTCTAACGTGGGTTCTGAGGATTAGGCTTAATGTGCTATTAAAGGTATTTAATGTGTATGAAATTTTAATTATTTAAATTCAGGATTATGACTCTTAAGGTAACATCCGTTTTTTACCCGACTACGGCAAAGCCAAAGGATGCTTATGATTTTAACAGGCTTTGTATGTATGTTCATTTGTTCCCTCATAGCTCCTTAACTACTCATTAGAACTGGACAAATGAGGTGTCGTTAAAAGCATCTTGATCGTCCTCTGGTTATAGGCTATATGACGTGTCACTGAATCTAATGTGGCGCCCTCTAGCCGACATAAAGTCCTGTATTAAAAAATAAATTTTAGATAAATATGCCGTGTTTGGTATCATAAATAATAAATAAATAATACCTATGTCCAACAGAAACTGGAAATAATCATGTTTTAGAAAACAAACTTTTAAGGCATCAAATTTGTTTAACAGAACTGTGAAGGCTATAAACGCATGCTATTTACCATCAATACATTAAATAACGCAACATCCTAGGTGTGTCAAATCGAGGTTTTATCTGCGATCTATTCAAATTTGCATTAGATAACAATGAATCTACTATTGTGCTTCTTAAGGAAAGATGGGCAAAGGAATACTCGAAGTGCCAACTTGAAGACTAAAAACAATGGTTAAAGCCCCAGTGGAATTCTTTAGTAAGTATCTAAGTATTCACATATCTTGTTATTCTTTTAACATACCTATGCTAGACAATGGATATGAGGATATTTTGTAATTGCTATATAATATGTACAGTTGCAGAAACGTCCACCTGCAAACACCAGAGGCGTCACAAGTGCGTTGCCGGCCTTTGGGGGATAAGGAGGGGAGAAGGGGGAGAGGGTTTGGGTTATGGGCCTCCGGTATCCTCACTCACTCGGTGAATCACAGGAAAGCACTATTTCACACCGGTTTTCTGTGAGGCCGTGGTATCACTCCGGTCGAGCCGAAGCGTGGCTCTCCCACGGTTAAATATATTCTATGCTATATATAATATAATATATAAATCAGCTAAAATATATTCTATGATAGAAAATTGCACTGTTATTTAAGTTATAATAAGCCATATCTCAAGAGAATACAAAAATGTCAATGCTATTTGTTGCCATTACTCATCAACTGTCACTATCAGTTATTTTGAAATGATCAAATACCAGAACCTGTTCTTATTAAAGTCACCCTTATTGATCAAACAACGACATTGTAAAATAGATTAGTATTCATTTAGCCGTCAATAATAGCGTCTACGAATTGATTTCAAAAGGCTCTTTTGTAAACGTGTAGCGCACCCTTGTTTTATAATAACCATAATTTTCTGTAAAACTAACGGCTTACATTGGCTGTTGCTATTATACGCCCACGTGTACTGTTAAACCCTATATATATTGCTTTAGATTTATCTGTAAAATAAAGGTTCAGAGAATCATAATATAAATTAAACTGTGACTGTTTATCTTACGTCTTCGCAAGAAGTAATCTCATTAGAGGATTTACTGGAGATTACGTCTGGTTTTAATGATGTAACTTTTTCAAATTAATATTAATACTAGCCAAGTAATGTAAAAATAATAAAAAAATACTTCTATGTGGCGTTCCGCTGTCTTCATCTTGAGATTGTGTTTCAGTACGTAATACCTATGTAATGTTATAAAGCGAACGGAAGAGGAATCAAAGTCCTAGGAATGTTAGGATAGTGATTGAGTGAATGTTGGTATGATAGCATCTATCTATCAATCAGGCACGCTACTTTTTGTGGACGGGTAGGAAACATAAGCTTCCAAGTTTAAAAATACGTATCTTAATGAAATAGTCTCGCACCGTTACATATCTGACTAACAAATATAAAATTATTATTTTCGCTTCTTTTCTAGTTGTTATCTTTGCTGAAATGCCTAATGCTGGTATAGCTGTAAATAATTATTGCATAAGCAATTTGTATTTTAATTTAAAATGAATGTGGTATAATTAATATTAATCCTGGGTTCCAATTATAATTGTCTCTGCTTTGTAACAAAAAAATCCTAATTCAATTCTTTATACACAAAATATAAATAACTAGTTGAACCCAGCGGTGTTACCCGCGGTACAATATCAACCGCGGGTAACGCAGCGGGGCAAAGCTAGTTTAAAAAATAAATATTATTATATCATCAGCTATCTACAAGTGAAAGTATCGTCAAAATCAGTCCAGCCGTGAAAAACAGTTATTTTAATATTACAAACAGACACTCTAATTTTATTTATTTGTATAGATGTATTGAAGAAAGCACAAGACCATCGCATACTCCAGCTGTAAAAGACTGTAAAAAGTCATCGAGTTTACAAAGTATTTACATATAAATCATCAGACGAAAATAATAGTTTATTAGTGGTATAAACTAAGGGGATCGCCGTGGGGGATCGCATCTTGCAATGTTATAGCCCATACACACTGTTCGTGCCAATTTGATTGGGACAATCAGGAGAAGGCCTGTAATTTTTAAACACGTAAGAAAAATAATAATATAATATGCGTGTGTGTAGCTAGATAGGTACTGTGATACAAAACAAACCAGAGCTTTCTTTTTATCCATAATTCCATACTATTACATACTAGTATTATAAATTCGAAAGTTACTCTGTCAGATACTAGAGGAAGGACATAGGTTGTGTGGAGGAACGGTTTTCATGTCGGGCGGTTTCAGAAACACGCGGGCAGAGCTGCAGGCAAAAAGTTAGCATTCTATATATGAGTGAATTATAAAAGTGATTATCTATTGAACCAAAACTTTTAAGTTTTTAATCTTCACAGTTTTTTACTTTTATATTTTACTAGCCGACCCACGCAGCCTCGTTTGCGTCTCTTTGCCCGTAGCGTGATAATTTTTCCCTCGTTTTTATAACATTCTTAATTGGTGCTCCGCTCCTGTAGGTCTTAGCGTGATGATGATAGCCTATAGCCCTCCTCGATAAATGGGCTATTTAACACTGAAATAATTTTTAAATCGAACCAGTACTTCCTGAGATTAGCGCGTTCAAACAAATAAACAAACTCTTCAGCTTTATATATTAGTACAGAAGTATAGATAACTTTTATGTTTGCCATGAAATCTTACGTGTTTACGTCTACAAAATAGCGAATCTACTCCAGTCGGACGGCTGTAACTCAAATCTTAGGTAGTTTACGTCTCCTACACGAATTAGGATCAAGCTCAAAAAACACTACACAAATCAAGCGCGTTCTTCACGAACTCTTGACGACTCTTATGTGAACGCACCCTAAAACGGTTGAATACAAATGAGTTATGCCTCTGCTGATAGCCATCTGACTTATTGGATATATTAATGTCGTTTAACGACTGACCGTTTATTACCAAGGGTTTCCTGATCAGTAATTTGTGATATTCCTTCAAAAACATGCACTGATATTAACGATAGGTACGTAATTTGAATATATCCCAACAAAATTGTCACGTTCCTTTGTCAGTTTGACAGACTGACTTGTAAGCCATGCTATATAAACTAGTCAATAACTATCATTACTTTAACTTTGTTGTCTAATTAGGGTGAACCAATTAGTTAATATACCTAGCCACGTAGTAAATTTTATTGACTACTTGTTTATATCCTGCAAAGAATATAATAGTGGATGTAGGAAGGATTTAGGTATAAAATTTAAGTAACTAACTATTTTAATGTGTATGTTAGTTGTGATAAATATGTTTTGACATAAATTGTGTGGGTATTTGATGACCAAACTTTTTACACAAAGATTTTAGAGTAAAATTTGGGATCCGAATTTCAATTTATGTCTTCTATTCATGTAATACAGTGAGTCTACCCACACGTTTCTCATACACAATACGGAGCTAGTGAAGTGGATAAAGCCTTGCTTCCCGGGTCACATGGTTCAACGGGCGTAAGGACCAAGTCTGATGGATGGGACCTCTTAACCACGCATTATTATACATTTTGTATGTTAAGGAATTTCGTAGGAAAGAATTTCTATAGGCATTGTAGAAGTGAGCTATAATGTTAAATGGCTACGAACTTTTTCATCACTCACTATCATCTTTAAACGTCTCTCAAAGTTTATTATATTTCCGTTAGCATCGAACGTTATTGCATAAAGTTAACGATATGATACTGTGAGTAATACAGAATGTGATGTTTAATTTGTGTAGTAACTGTCAGAGCAGTCAAGCTGAAGCAGCAGATCTAACGAAAATGACTAGCTATTTCTTAATGGTTACGGATATCTGACAGACGTGTCAACATAGGTCTTGATGCAATCGAAGTATTAGCAAGGTCTTACTTAACCTGAGAATTCTTATCTAAAGAAAAAAACACTTTGTGATTAATCAAACAGTCATATGTAGCGCATGCAACGCATGCAATTCCATATGTAAAAGTTCTCATAATAGGTTGGGGCGTACGAGCGTAATATCCAGAATACATAAACGGTGTGCAAACAAATCACGCACAGCAAAAACACTATTTATGATCGTATTAGCTCACGACTGGAGGAGTCCAAGCCACGAACTCCAAGAGGTCAAAGTAAAATTCAGCATTTATGAATACACAGGTCGTGTTAGGAAGAAAATTATGGAACCTCAAATTAATTCCCGTAGTTTAGATTGAGCCTTATAGCCATCAACAACGTATTACTGATTAGAAATTAAGTTTTTTTTGTCACGTTGAAATTGCGATTTATAGGTATAGATAATAATATCCAAGAATAAATTATTCGTACTACCCTAAAAGGTGATAAACTCACATTTCACAGCCAGTCATTACTATTAGATGGTTGTTTTTGAATAGACGGAAGAACTATTTACTGTTTAAATGCATACCAAACATGCATTCTTTTAAAGAATAAGACAATAGTATTGCCGGGCAGTGGAATGTAAAAATAATGAGGTTTGGAATTTTAGACAGTCTCGCATAGACATTACAAAAAAAGTCGCCTTAATATCTTTGTTTAGAATATAATTAAAGGTCGGATGAAAGTCGCAGTTTGATAATAATAATTATGTATTGTTCAAAAGCGTGGCTCCCCGATTCATGGTGACCTTTCCGTTTTGATAAGATATCGCAGTTACACAATGTTACGACAAATTAGGTTACGCAAAGTGAAAGAATATAATTGATAAGTAGATATTTACTGTATTCTTTAGTAGAGATGATAAAATTATATTTCTCAATATCTGTCATTCATGTAAAGAGCTGTGTTATGTCATGTTAGTCAATAGCCCAATAGAAGCCATAGTTTCATCATATTGGTGTACATTATTGCTATCAAATATGACAAAAAACAAAATACACCAGATCTGTATAAAGTCATAGAAGCCCGATCTACTAATCATAGAAGTCTGATCTCAATTAACTAAAGCACATGTAAAATGAAAATTGCTTCGCTCTCGATGTATTCATCATAACTTTTCTTACTTATTCGCACTCATATTTTTACTTTTACTTGCTGATTGCAGATATTTGTCACCGATATTTGACGTTGGTTTACGGGTATACAATTCTAACGGATAGATCACAACACTGCGATGTCATAAATAACTTGAATTTTATAATTAAATTAGCATTTTATATTCTAATAGCATATAAAACTTTCCAATTAAGGTTAAATTAACCGATGAATCAGCCATATTTATTAGTTAATCACAAATTTATTCATTGCTAATACAAGAAACCTGAAAGTAAATTACATCAATGATTAACGGAAATGCGTAACATTCTCCGAACCAATATACTACCAACGATAATTATGCATCCATTAAATATCATTAGAGTAAAAATAACGTCTATTGTACAATAAGAGCAAATCAATATTTACCGATGCGTGAATAAATTGCGGGCCACCGTACCAACAAACATGACCTCCACGCGAACATAATACGATTACTTCCGATTAACTTGATTCGTATCACAGAAGAGTATTTTTTTATATCGATTATTACAATCCGATCATCTACCGTTAAATAGGTACCGTAAGCCGGAGGAATTCTGATTTATCGGTTATCGGTATTAGGGCTGTAATGCGTGATCTCGTAAAAAGCTGTTTTGGTTTGTTTTATTCTGTCACAAAATTATTAGAATTTGTTATATTCTTAACATATTTTCAGTAAAAATATACAGGAATATAACTTCTAAAAGTGCTTAGCATCTTTGAAAACTAGAAATGGGCCCTGTTATTGTAACTAACAAATTAAAAAATAAAAACGTTATTAATACTAAACTAAAGGATTGCCAGCTTATATATGAACAGGCAACCCTACTGTAAAGCCAATTCATCGATCTAATCACGACAATAGCTTTGCCGTCATTTTATTACAGACCACTATCAGTCTCGTCTACTGACAAGGGTCCACAAACTTACAATAATAGTTCATGACTATTCAAAGTACGACAACGGGGTACTCACGCGGTACGCGACTTATTACAGAAAAGATCTCCATTAAAAATGAAGTTATAATCAAGTAAAACAACTACAATAGCACAGCAAGATAACAAATCAGTTCGTTAGAGTCCATTCTTGTCAATTTTCTGTTGAGATAATCGTCTATCAATCGGATTTCGAATACTTGTATCATTAAAATGAATCTCGGGCTCAATACTAATAGTAAGAAGATTACAATTTATTTTGATGAAGTATATACATTCCAATTGTCTTTAGTTTGCATTTATATCCTTTAGCAAATAAACTTACACAAAGCAGGTACCCACTATCCATTGTTTCACGCAAATCGATTGTACCTATGCACATTAGAAACGTTATCTTTTCTTAAAAAACCCTAATAAAAGCCAATGTTATTTTTGTTACAATATGAAACACGAAAAAACGCGATAAAGTCAATAATCCTGTGGTAATGTCCCTTTGGCTTCCGTCCCTTGAATGAGAGGTTACGGCGGTCCATTGAGTCTAGATGACCGGAATGATCCGGTAACCGCGTTGCCCTACGCTATCATGAACAATGACCGCATTCACAAAACATTGGACAAAACCATAAAATATTCATAATTTTGTCGTACAATGAAGTCATACGAGAACCCGTATTAATGAATAACCATTCTATCATAAACTTTTGTTGATAAAAACTAGAAATGTGTGTATTATTATTCAATGGTTGCTGCATAAATCAGAGTAATAATATGTGTAAGTTATTGTGCTACTAAACTGCACTTCTGCTGAATATATACAAGTTCGAAGAGATGTTTATATTCTAAAATGTATAGTTTATTGTTCGTTCAACATAACAAGGAAAGCCTCGGTGCAGTTTTGGTATGATCAAGGTGTTGCTTGTGTAAATTAGCGCAATAATAAAAGTTCTACTGAATTTTTTGCCTCATTAGAAATAATTACAGTTTTTGGAACGAAAGTTCCTAACGTAGCGGAGAGGTAACGTAGCCGGCAAAAAGCGTCCGTAACGTTATTTCAAAAAAGCGTTAGATTTTAAAAAAATATATAGCGCCATCTGTATACACTAGTCGGCAACAACTTCCGTAACGTTAAAAAAAACGTAAGATTTAAAAAAATAGTATATCGCCATCTGTAAGTTGCACACATATTGTTATATTTTATCATAAGAAACTTCGTTTCTATCTGGTGTCCCACGACACCACACGATTTTTTTGTCTTTTCTTTACATTTCCCTTACGAACGTGAACGGGCTATTTATATTAAATAGCCTGTTCACTGAAATATATTTTTACCAAGTGATTACAAATTGCATTCCACTGTTAATACTTTTATTATTAAGCAGGAATGTAAGGAGAGGCCTGTGTGCAGCAGTGATGTGTGATGAAGATTTTTTGATTACTAGTCACATTTTCTATTTTTGTTAAATTAACACTTATGAAAAAAAAACTTTGTCAAAGGAATACCCAGCTTACAAACGCTTTAATTCTACGAAAGACGATTGCGATAGGTGCAGACTGGGAATAGTTATATACATTTATATAAATAAATATAAGAAACCACAATGTGACGAAGAATTTATCCGATTTCAACATTAATTTGTCAGAAGAAGCACCTTAAACTAAGTTTAGCAACTTTCTGAATCCTTGGAAACTTGCAATTTCCCCAAAAAAATCAGAATTATTTATGAAAGCATAAACAAAAATTGCGTGTAGCAGAAACCTCCAATTAGAACAAAAACAAAATAATTTTCTTAGTTAGAAGTTAAGATTCTGAATAGATTTCCTAAACGAGTAAATGTGGAACAGCCATGAAACACAAAAAGATAAATAATAATAACGTAACATATCTCACACATGGCCGATCTGATCCGAAACTAGGCAGAGCGTGGTGGTTAACAAACCACCAGATTAGTGATAAAAATACTTATATCTATACTAATATATAAAGCTGAACACGCTAATCTCAGGAACCGCTGGTCCGATTTGAAAAATTCTTTCGGTGTAGGATAGTCCATTTATCGAGGAAGGCTATAGGGTATATATCATCACGCTACTACTAATAGGAGCGGAGCAACAATGAAGAATGTTTCAAAAACGGGGGAAATTTTCACGCTACGGGCAATATAAGGCGCAAAAGACGTTGCGTGGGTCAGCTAGTCTAAATATATACATATGATGAACAATAGACACATACGTTGATAATGATCACTATAAAATATATTAACACACTTCGGAGTAAACTTTTCTCTTAAATGAGTGTCTACTATACACAATGACATTATCAATTCAAATAGTCGTATATTTCTTTTCACATCTCTAAATAGTTAGAATAAAAACAATATGCAATTATTTTATAAAATTTATAATCATTACAGTAATTTACAAACAATAGTGCAGCATTCAAAAGGCAGGAACTAATTCTGTCAGTGGCACCTCCAAAAGCATCACGTCATCCATATCTTTGATTCATCAGGAAAGATTAACGTCATTTATGAATGAACTTACATTCACACTCGTCAGAGCTTTAATAAATGTTCAATCGAGTGATTTAATGACGTTCTAAGCCAGCCCACCTTTCAATAAGCCAGGTGCAATCAGTTTTTTCCTTGGTTTATAATTAAAAGTAGCCTAAACGACTAACTAATATTTATTTAAACGATTACCAAACATCCTAAGTGATAAATTTAAAGTCGCTGCATCTAAAAGATAGTTCAAACCGTCCTTTATAATCACCTGCCTTTTAAACTTTTATCACTGTTTTTTTGTTGAATGAAACAGCAGGACCACCAATTAGGTTAGGTTATACAAACCACCTTGGATGATAATATATATTAAGTAAAAGTGGACGTATTGGAATAATAATCGATTCAAAAGAGTATCGCACTCAAACGATTAAAACGGATTGTACCGCGTACTGGCGTCATTTTCTTGTCTGACTATTCACGACGCTACGGTAGATAGTGTAGATACAACATACAAGTACCTAATTAATTTAAAAGATTTAAAAAAAAAAGCTTTTATTACTTGTTGATAAATATATATATATTTAATTGCATTGTTTTCAGAACTAAAGGTATATTTAAAATTTCAGATCAATCGAAATTCGGGAAGTGGGTCAAATTTAACTTGTAAGATTTGATTACAGACAAACATAGGAACAGGTGAAGCCAAATAAAAGCTTGTAAAAAAGATGTTATGGATGAAATTCACTAAAGTGAAATACTTACAGATATGTATATTTAGTACATGAGCATATTAATGTTTGCAGTTACACAAAGATAAGTCTTGTTAACTTTCGCCTGGCGTAATTATTTCCAAGCATTAATGTACAGCTTACTTTTATTTATACTAATTAACATCCAAATGAAATATAATCATGTAATTCAAGTTATGGTTTGTGGTAGAACTTTAATTATATTTTAATCTCTTTTGTGTCATACATTACTTAGATTTTACGTCTTTTGCCTTTGCAAATAGACAAAAAAAATATAATGGAATTAACGTTTAATTAAAGCATGGAACGAAATTAAGGTTCATCTTTCCCTTGAATTATTTTATTTCGAATGCCCAGGTATTGTTAGTTTTTTCGTTTTCTGAATGCTACTTATTGCATACTTCAGTTTACTGCCTATGTTCAAGTGCACCGCTTTTATAGCCGGGTTTTATATTTTAGTAAGGATCGCTGTTGGACTCAGCTCGTTCTTGTTTATAGAGGTTAAGCTCGACCACCAAGGAGAAACCAACTAAATTAAATCCAACTATTCTCATTTAATGAATTTCGAGTTTAGTTAACAATACGGTTTTTTTTAATGTATGATAATTTTGTAAGTATGGAATTTCTTACCTGACCACTTTAGTAGCTGGTCGACCCTTTGAAAAGTTTTGGTGCTATGTGTGTGTATTAATGTTGAACATATACAGTTACTATAACTTTACTATTTTTCTTTGTATAGTAAGTAAACCAGTGTTCTCTGGAGGAATATTTTAATATTCGAAGGTAATATCATTCCTGTTGATGTGTATTCTGGATCTTGACGATCCACTGCATGTAAGTTATCCGTCTGTTGATTGTAGACAATGTAATTCTGATTTGCAGGTTTGAGAGAATGTAGAAAATCAAGAATCGATTTATGTCATGAATACTTACATTTTCACTTACATTTCTTACTATTAGTTATATGGTATTCAAGTTCTTTATATTAGCATCGAACCGACAAACAATGAATGTTAACAAAGTTTACGACGGAAAAGTTAGATTGAAATTTTGAAACAAATTGCCTTAAGTGTTTAAATTGTACAATATTTTAACATTTACGATGAACACCATATATTATATTATTTAAAGCTTTGAGTTATAATATACATACATGTATGTATTTTACATGTATGATATGTATGTTTTGAAACATACAACAAAAGCACAAAAAAATATGTCTGCGGCAAGTCGTCAAGTTATTAAAATTATGGTCGTTTATAATGTTTATTTTATAAGCCCATTACATTTAAGCCTGGAAAATCCTTTACACATAGCCACAGGCAAAGTTTCAAAGCTAGTAATCTATTCTTTATACTGGCAATAAGCCTACCCATTTACGAGTACCTATTGCGTAGAAAATTATATACCAAATGTATGACATTGTCTATACAAATAAATACAATTGAAGTGTCTGTTTTCAATTTCAAATAGACAGCAGTTTAATAAATGCATATGAAAGTATACATATATTTACACTTACAATTACTTACATCAATTTTTTTTTTATTTTTTTATTTTTTTGATTGTCTGGACAGAGACTGTAAAGAGTAACATAGGCAACTTAAAAAAATATAGCTTGTTATTGTAAAAGTACAACAACAACCTCGGGGATGAGCTAGTTTAAAATAACACGGTGGATTAAAGATAATGAAAGAAACATACTGAAAAAAAAAATTGGAACAAGTGAGATCTACAATCAGAAGTTTACGGTACAAATATCTACTTATACAAATCTCAATCAAATTTTGTAACAAGAACAGCATTTCTTTCTTTCCAATCTCAAATATAACGGATAAGTTTTTGTATTGTATTCATCCTATTAGGTTTTATTTGAAAATTAATTTCATGAATCGTATTTTAAGCACTTATAAATAAATTGAATAACATTTAAGACTGATATTTCTAGGAAATTTAATTAACCTGTACACTGTAACAGATGTAGGTTATAACTAATCGAAAAATATTTAAATTAACAAAGAAGATAGCTAGTATCTGAAACGTTAAGGAAAATGTGGATCAACTACATAACAGAACTTGGCACCATTAGTTGAATTCATGAGTTTGATTTAATTGACTAAGGGTTATTTTTTACATGTATGATACTGCCAAAGGAACTCCACTCTGCCTGATGGGAAGCATGAGCAGAAGCAAAAGTAGTGGTCACCATACTTATTGCGAATGAAACAATTCAGCATAGTGAGCCATACCACAGCCGCCTATTGAAATGCTCTGCATCATTGGGGGGTCTCAGGTCTAAGGTTCCGAAGCTAGGATGGCAACATCTAGACTGTATATGTAGATTTACAAATTATTTAATGTAGTGAGACTGCACCAGATAAACAAAGGCCCACACAGGGAGCTACCCTTCGGCATGCATACCCCAACCTCTCTCCCTACCTCCCCCCTTCCCATCCCCTAAAGGCCGGCAATGCACTTGTAACGCCTCTAGTGTTGCGGGTGTCCATGGACGGCGGTAAACGCTTACCATCAGGCGATACGTCTGCTCGTTTGCCCAGCCTATTCCATAAAAAAAGCTACTACTACGGTTACTAGCATAGAAATGATGTTACACAACATTATTGTACGACATAAGATTTGACATGAGTCTAGAAGCGAGTTCAACGTTGGCCTTGAATTTAGTCATTTTATCTTCCTTGCAACAACAAAGTAATCAAAAGAGTAATGAGTAATAAAAATGGCACACGTGTATTGTTATACAATTCGGTTTACTGATAAGTAAGAACTGTATTGAATTTATTAAGAATGTACTTAATGAACGGCACGTCTTATTGATGCGATGTTAAATAAAACAGTATTGTCCTCAATGCTGATGACTTTTAAGAAAAACAAACCAAACCAAACCAAAATAATAATTTTGTAGTGACGTTGTGGATGATACAATGAAACAAGAAGTCAGTTCTCGTTATGAAAATTCGGTTAAAATTCAATTCCGATAATTTGTTCGTGTCCGATATTTTCGTAGTGTAAAGTATTACTAAGAAAGTCAAAGTCAAAGTTTCCGCCTTTAGGTTGAATCATTTTAGCATTTGAACGTTGACAATAAAAGGAGGAACTAAGAAATGCAATGAATTAGATTAGATTTTTTTCCTACTATTATTATAAACGTGAAAGTTTGTAAGTAGGGATGGATGGATGGATGTATGTTAGTTACCTTTTCACGCAAAAACTACTGAACGGATTTGGATAAAACTTTACACTAATATAGCTCATACATCAGAATAACACGTAGGCTACTATTTGCCGCGATAACCGACATATACGCGGGCGGAGCCACGGGCAACAACTAGTCAGTAATTTTAATGATGGCATGACTTGTCTCCGGACCACGTTAACTTTGACTTTAGTAGTAAACATCAAGCAACAGAAGTGTAAATAAATAATTAGAATAGCATTACCTAGGATGAATATTATTAGGATGCGAACGTTAAATAGTACTTAATATTTGAATGTCATTGTATTTTTACCAATACGGGACAAGTATGTCTTTAGGAAGGCCAATGTGGGCTTTCAAAAGATATCGAATATAACAGCGATGGTAAGGAAACATATTTCTTTACTAGTTCGGATAAAAAGCAATGGTATTCACATTTGACAAACCAAAACATAAGAACAGCTGTAATAAGAAAAGTTCACTTATAAAGTCCCAACAAAATCGAGTGGACATTAAACTTAATGTCGGTGTTAAACCACTCGATGTTTTTTGTAACATCGATGTATCTATCTTCCATAAATGTCTATTATATAAGCTAAATTTATCCATTCATTAGTAGTCTTAATAATACAAAAACAATTCTATTCACGGTTTACTATTCCAAGTAATACATTTCCCCTTTTAATACTTTTTGATAATATCGTCGTAATTTGAAAACAGTCTTTGAACAATTACTAGTTGTATAATAGCATACACACAACATTACTTTTATGTGCAATTAAATGTTATAAGAAGATTTACGTAACTTTGAAATACTTTCGCTTATTTCTTTAATACCTTGTACAGTTCAGTTACTATTTACTCACATTTTTCCATTGTGGCATTGATTTGTAATAAAATTAATGTGAATTAATATTATTTGATAAACTGAACCTACTCTTAAATACATTAATAAAAAAACGTAACACATAAAATTATTTATGAAATAGGTATATTTTGTTAATCTATATATATTAAAATAAATCGCATAACTTCCGATGGACTATACTAAATTGGATAACTCTTTTTTTTATATGCGTTTGTTATTCTTAGGTTTGTATGAAAAAAAAAAAAGATATTCAGATTTTTTTTTTCAATCAGGACTGAACGCTAGCCGTTAGAAGCCGAGGTGAGCATAGTTACTGAAACATATTTTTCAAAAATGTAGAAAATATTTAGTTCGCCGGGTCAGCTAGTAAACAATAATTTCAAATACGAACGAACTAAATTGAACATTTGACAACCCTAAGATTTAACGAGCAATCAACAAAGGATACATTGACTGACAACCCGGTGACTGATCCCCTCTCAACAAAATAAACTTAGTCGTAAACCAAACCCCTTATGTCGATTTTAGTGCTCCACTAATAAATAAACTTATATAGGATTGTGGGGAGAGTAAACCGACAAAAAACGCACAATAATAACTATATTACTAGCGTGTGCGCAGCAGCGCTATTAATAATAAGAGTTTGGTACAATTGTACGGAACCTGGAACAACTGAATACTCGGCTAACCTACGATTATCGAGTGATCGAATACACTGACAGATGGCAACACAATAGACTGTGCGGAATGATTTATTGTCAGACCAATTTCGATCAGTTTGCTTATTGGGGGCATTTTTGCTTATTCACCATCGACATTTCCGAAATTTCTATATTTTATCCGATAATGATGACAGTTGAGGATTTAGATAAGCATAATAGATTAATATGACAACTATAGCAATATTACTAACTGATAAATAAATTAAAATCGAGATCGACATTGGATTTTACATTACGGTAATAACCACACTATTTTGAGCTCAGTCTGTATTAAAATCGTCTGAAGAGACGAAAGATATTGCTAAAACGAATCGAGTGTATTTAAAAAAATGTGAGAAACGTCCTTGAGGTGCTTAGACGAAAATGTTTTTAAATGAGTTGAGCATTAACGTCCACTTTTCATGAGATGTTCTCATTTCACGGTTCAAAAAATTTGTAGCCAGCCTTTATTCGTATAAAGTGTACAAGAAAATCAGTTTCTATGATAAAATTAAACAATTATTGAAAAAAATATACTGTACTATTCCACTTTTATGTGCAGAAGAGGCAGAATAGATAATGTAATTTACTATCACGTAATATATAGATAACAAGCATTCGGAACTTCATTGTGGCCAACGCATAGACATGAGTGAGTTTATCGAATAAGTAATTATGTAGAACTAATTACAAATAATTACCGAGTCTCTATGTGGGCGCTTCGCATAAATATATCGTCGATGTAGAAAGCATAACTATCTATTGTTAAGGTGAAATCAATGTGAGTGAAGAAAATACGTTGATTTAGCGTTGCGTGATGGTCTAAATAGTGTACGAGAAAAATTGAGTTCCAATTATAAGCAAAACAAAGCGTAGAGTACAGTAACAGAAACAAATGTGAGAAGAGAATTAGCGTATCATCATGGAATTTACAATGAATTAAGAGAATACGATCCGCCTATGATCATATGGTTTCGTGGAGATTTTTAAAAAGTTCCGGGTAGTAGAATAACATTAACAAAATTCGGATCGTTTTCTATTTTTAGCTTTCCGCACTCTTTATCCATAATAATTTTAACTGTGCAAAATGGAATATTCATCAGTTCGCATAATTTTCTTGAAAACGGGTAAAAATAGATTTAGAAAAACAAATTTGCATGAACTGATTCTGATTCGTATTACAAAATTATACACACTAGTACACAAGTGAATGACAGGTTGAATTTTCAGAGGTTTTCAAGGTTCAGAAATTAGGCTTTCCTTGTATTGTCTTAAGTACTTAATTAACTTTAAACTTAGTAATAGTAATATCATTAAAAAACCTATTAACTTTTTTTACTTGGCACGTAACATTGATTTATGATCTATTCAAACTAATTATATACATTAATTTCATCTGCCTTTGAGTTACGGGACCCTAAAGACCTAAACCCGTGGAACCGTTTTACTACTCGAACAACAAGTTCAGGTAGAGTCTTTAAAGTACGAGTACCCGTGGACGATAGGTATGTGTGGTAGCATAGTTAATAATAGTAATAATAAGAGCTGCATTCCTCTTATTAACTAACTAGCTTACCCTTGCAGCATCGTTTGCGTGTCCTATTGCCCGTAGAGCGATAATGTTCCCCCGTTTTTGTAACATTTACATCTATGAAAATAAATAAAATTGAAATGTCTGTTTGTATAATTAAAATAACCGCTTTTTAATAAATACATACAGGGTATATGTACCAAAATTTTATTTTTTGTCTGTATCTGTCTGATGTTCCGGGTAATCTCTGGAACGGCTGGCTCGATTTTGACAGGACTTTCACTGGCAGGTAGTCGATGATCTAAAGAGTAACTTAGGCTACTTTTTTAAGACTAACTTAGCCCCGTGGGTAGCACCGTGGGCCTCACTGAGTTAGTAGATATAAATACAACCTATAGCCTTCCTCAATAAAAGCTATCGAACACTGAAAATATTTTTTCAAATCGGACCATTTTTTACTGTAATGAGCACCTTCAACCAAACCAACAAACTCTTCAGCAAACTTTTACATTTTTTGTTAGATAATAACACATACATAAGTTAGACTATAAATCTTTATAACATTTGCACGACATACAAAAGCTATTACCATTTGAATTAAGAAACAGATAATTTTAGTCACAAGAGTCACCTTTATTACTGTATCATTAATAAAATTACAGTTACATTACATTAAGTTTGATACAGACGAACTGCTTCCATATTTATTACAAATACATTTAATACTGTTACGAATCAGAACAGGTTTAATTATGATCGTCACGCACCCATTAGGACTGCGATAATTAACAAGCGAGAAATAAAATATCCTGACTCTCAAAAACAGTGATTCTAGCATTGACAATATTTCAATAAACTATAAGGCGAAAAAGAGGAGCTGTATGTACCTATATCCTACTGATTAAAGGTAATGGTAATGGGTACAGACAATACGAGGCGATTGATCCGACGACCTGTTAGAGCTCGCGGGAAGCCGTTGGATGCAGGCAGCATGGGTCCGGTTCTTGTGGCGAACCTTGAGGAAGGTATATGGCCAGCAGCAGATATATTTCAGGTGCAGAGTGGCACACCGTGTGGTTTTAGTCGGTCCGATTCCGATACACCACCCCGCCACAAACCTACACGTGTAAAAAAGGTCATATGTCTGGCAGTTACAGCACAAGCCTCCCAACACCGCAAATAAAGTTTCGAAGACCGAGGTTCCCACTTTTGTACTCTAAGATCAGAACTTATTACTGATCTGGCATAGACTTCAAAAGATTACATCGTCTTTTGTATTCGTGAGACTATGTCGAGATTAAAGTGGAAGATACTAGAGACTATAAATCGTTCATCGAATAAACAAATCTTTTGAAGATCGAATCAGAATTATACCTATCGCTAGCGGTTCCATCTAGATGGAACTTGAACATTAGCGTACCGCTGGAACAATGATCATAGCGTCTATTTATTTTATTTGTGGCCGATAAGTGTTCATACTCCCGTCTACTACACAATCCCCCCTAATCATTTTTGGACACTCGTTTTAACAATAACAGTCATGTAATGTCAGTCAACCCTAAACACTCAAGAGCTTGCAATATTTAGTGTAACGATTGTTCCAATACGAGCCCTATCGAAGAACAACATGCATTGCCATATCGATACTGTTGCTATAACTGAAATTAAAGTACTAGGTACTTAAACTTGTCCATACAACAACACACACTTGTCCATACAACGGCACTTTCCACATGCTAATGCGATGTCAATAATCTCGAATTACAAAATCGTTACAGAATGCTTAGTCACGATCATTACTGCTCGTTTGGTTCGTCCACAGATAATATAACTAAATGCTAATTTCCATTCAGTTATCGTGACAATGCACTACTTTCCCCATATAAAGTCGATCATAAAAAGTTAACGTTTGCCGAGGTAATAACTCATAGGCACATTATTTGTTTCTTTTTCTATCGATTAAAGGACTTGTTGCTTGTTTTGATAAAATAGAAGCGGATAGTAGCAAAACTAGTTTGCAGCATCTGGCAGGATGTTGTATTTTTTTACTTTACATTTCCTGAGAATGTAAAATTTACTTGGCGATTTTTGCTGTCATGTCGTAAAACAGCTAACGGTTTTAATTATACAAATGTATCAGTGTTTCTAATTCTATTTTTGTTTTATCTGTTATTTTGTTCCTTTAAATACCTTTCCGTTGGACATTTCACATTGACTGCCTCTGTGGCGCAGTGGTATCGTATGCGACTGCTATGCTTGAGGTCTCGGGTTTGATTCCCGGGTTGGGCCAAATGTTTGTATGATCTGCAAATATTTGGTTCGGAGTTTGAGTGTTTTCTATGTATAATATGTATGTATTTACAAAAAAGTATATATATATATATATATATATATGTATTTATATCAGTAATCTAGTACCCTTAACACAAGCTCTGCTTAGCTTGGGACTAGATGGCGTTGTGTGTTAGATGTCCGAAATATTTATTATTATTTGTAGATAAAATCTTTTGTTAAATATTCCTACGGATCCACGGGACCTCCCTTAAGTACTTACATATGGTTCTATTAACTATATTTTGTTCTATATTTACTCACTGCAGTTATTTTCTGTATTATTATATCTCTATGTACTGTAAAGTGTATATAAACATTCATCAACATTCGTCCGTGATTTATCTCAATATTCAAATGTGTTTACCAAACTCTCAGTAAATATTTTGTTAAGGGCCTCTAAATATGTACAATATAGTCAGAAATTTACGAACTTTACTAACAAAGAGTTCAATGCCATGACATTTACCATACGCGATATAACATGAACAAATAAACAGAAGTTTCTAACTGCCTTGCGGTATATACCGTGTTAAATTTACAAAACGACGTTAATTCACGATGAAAGTGAGAACTCTCAACAGAGTGATTACGAGAGTGGTTTAAACTTACCATAAATGATTATTAAATCATGTTATAACTGTCTACATCTATTCTAAACAACCAAAGTCAAAACTTAGAAATCATCCTTACTTTTCAAATACAGCTTTACAGTGGATATCAAATGAATCAGTCTTAACTATATATATAACAAATATACTTAATACAGTTTAATTTAGTATTTTTGTTTATTTTAGAGGCCATCAAAACCACCTTTAAAGACTTCATTTCATTTTTCACAAGTAACCTAACAATAATAAAGTTGTGAAGTTGTTTAATGACAATTTGGGAAACTAAAGTGATAAGTATGTTTAGCATATACAAGGATTTGATTTAATATGCGGAATTTATTAAGAGTAATATACCTAACTATATACGTTAATTAACATAAATTATACTTTTAATATGATGAACTACACTCGTACAGGTGTTATAAGGAATGCAAATTACTTATGTTAATAAGTTACAATCTGCAAAGTAGAACAGCCAACTTTCTCTGAGCTAAGGGTCCCGAAGGACCGTGCAATGGAATTTAAAGCAAGTTATTAAGTTTGCGGTTCTAGTTTTATTTAATGGCGGAGCTAATTCTACTGAAATAACTTAGTTTTTTCTAGTACAATAAAAGTAGACGTTAAAGAAGAATTATCTTTGAATTAAGTATTTGTTTAAGTTTTAAAGCTTCTAAACCAGATTTCATCAGATCATAAACAAAATAGAAGAATTTAGTTACAAACTCTTTAAAAGCGAATCATCGATAGGAATAGAAAAGTACAGTAGTAAATATGTATGTATTATTGACTAGTTGTTGCCCGCGGTTCCACCCTACTATGTGTCGGTTATCGCGGCAAATGTTAGCCTATGTGTTATTCTGATGTATAAGCTATATTACTGTAAAATGTCATCCAAATCTGTTCAGTAGTTTTTGCGTGAAAGAGTAACAAACATCCATTCATTTATCCATCTATCCATCTATCCATTCATTCAAACTAAGAAACTTTCGCGTTTATAATATTAGTATAGAAGTATAGATTTGCGTTATTGTCAAGAAAGTTTATTACATGATTTCACGAAGAGGTTCCTTACGAACCTCTTTTGACGTGACCAAAGTTACCCATAACAGTCATCTGACCCAGTTCAAAAAATCTTTTATAAAACTAAACGAGATAGGTAAGTTTTGACAACCAGTAAAGATGGTCTAGTTTGAAACCTGCTAGACGAAGCAATACAACTTCGTCTTTATTTCGTTCATGTTGATGACACGGTTACAAACATAAAGAATAAGTTGTTGGGACGAGAGTAAAAGTGGTTTGTTCAGTCGTAACATAAATCCGTCATTGTTTTACTGCATTTATAATATTTTCCACAATTTTATTTAAGTTTCTTACTTCTGTCACCTTGTCGTGTTTCATTAAATAGATTGTTTGTTGACCGATTATGAATACGGAGTGTCAGCACTCTTATTCAATCAGTTAGAGCCGTCTAAAAGATCTAACTACGCAAGGTAACAGTATTGCAATGACAAAGAAAACCAGAAACAAATTCATTTGACATCATGTTATCGTCAGTGCATCAAGAGAGATGGAGAAACCCCGCAAGAAGCCGTTAACTTATCAGACAATCCAGAACCAGTACCCCTCCACCAGAAGTGTACCACTTAGAATAAGAATTTATTTTTAAGCTACTGCGTATGCTAAGGTTGGGCATAATATGTTTGTGAATATGCATTCCACATTTGAAATGTAAGTCCAAGGACTTACATGGTATCATGGCGCACTTGAGATAGCCATTTCTATATTTACTTAAGTGCCTTTAAAGAATAAATTCGGACATAGCGGTGGTGGTCACGGTTTTTTTTATGGCATAGGGAGCAAACGAGCAGACGTATCACCTGATGGTAAGCGATTACCGCCGTCCATGGACACCCGCTACACCAGAGGGAATGGGGAATGGGGAAAGGGATGTGGGGAGGGATTCTGATATGGGCCTTCGGTATCCTCACTCACTCAGTGAAACACAGCGCAAGCACTGTTTCACACCGGTTTTCTGAGAGGCCGTGGTATCACTCCGGTCGAACTGGCCCTTTCATGCCGAAGCGTGGCTCTCCCACGGTTAACGGTTTTAAGATAGATCGAAGACTATGTCATTCGTTCTCATAACTTCTAAGTTTTATCCTTCTGATTTCATCGTCATAAAATAGCCTTTAATATTCCACTGCTGGACATAGGCCTCTCTTTAGAAAGGAGGTTTTGGCCTACTATACCACGCTGGCAGGACGTGTTGGACAACCACAGTCTTCTGATTTAACTACAGAAAGTTGTTTTTCTTGGATACAAGAAAAACAACTAGGTACAATAGATAAGATTCACCGTAATTGTTGATAGACTGTTTGAATACATCACAACAATTAGACTCTAGAATAAATAGCTGAATAGGTCAGTATGCATTTGTTTCTCAAAATAACTAAGTTAAAATTCATCTCAAGTCAAGTAGTTGCAGTGAATGACCTCGGGGTTGAAGTGTCACTTAAAATATGAAATGAATCTTGTACCTATGGAAATAAGGTCTATATAGCGACAAGTTATTTATCTGTAAATGAGTTAGGAGCACTTTGAGAGGTAAATATGCCCGTGGGCGAGGACGTGGTTTGTGATTCATTGCTTACTGACGTCCCACTCTCAAATATCAGTGTGGACAAAAACTGCAATGATTTATTATACTTACTTCAAGTATTCATTTTTTATCACTTTCGTCGTTCCAGGGAATTTTAAACTTGATTACAGTTTGGGAAAATACAGAATTTTGTCCGATTATGTTTAATTTGGTTAGAGTTCGGGAGAAACACCAACCAGTACTTAGGAGGCTATTAACGCGAAGCGATATTATACGTAAATGCGGTTGTTTTCTAGAAAAAGTAAGACGAAACAGCAATAAAGAGAAGTTTTTAATATGAAATGTAATGTTCACAGCGAGTAATTTTAGCTGACTCTGTTTTCAGGTTAATGCGCATGTTGAGAATGTTTTAATATACATTAATTTTATCTGAAGAGATCTGAACGCATTTAGAGTTGTTGTATGGCTTGTCGATGTAATGTTTTGTTCGTTCTTTAGCGTTCCAGTCTTGTTAAATTACACATTCATCTGGTTAACCACGTATTGCATACATACTTTATTTTTTAAACATTGAATTTCGCTAAGATACTTTTACTTTTAGTGTTATTTAGAGATTCGTTTCTGGTTTTCTGTTTAAGTTGTGAACAAAAAGATAAGTGATATTTTTGGTAATGATTCAGGGTTGCCAACTGTTCTCAAGTTAAACTTAGATTATAGAGCATAAAACTTTGAAGCCTAAAAATACTTAGACTAAAAGTCCCTTCACCAAAAAAAACATAATTTTAGGGCAATAGGATAAAACCACTTTGTTTTTGTTTCAAACACCTTATTGTTATTTGTTCAAAGAATATGTAACTTTTTTTGGTTTTCAACCGAGTCATGTCTGACGCATCTAGTTGCTTAAACATTGTGTACAACCTTAAGAATAGCTCCAAGAAAAACCTTCATCTCCAAAGCTGTTTAGGTAAAGTTTATTCTAAATTACTAAACACATTACCCAAAACCTCATAGCGGTTAAGTTGGCAACAAGACGTTAATCAATCATCCACTCAATGTTTATATTGACATGCTAATAGCCCGATATCTATGTCACCGATACATGGGCTTGGTAACGCAAACACTCACTAGTAACGAGAGGGAACCACAGTACATTAATCCGTAGAAGTGCACAGCTAGACCTGCGCATACATATTCAAAGATCAGTCAGTTTCCATTTCGCGTATGTAATCGGAAATGCATCGCAAGGATCCAACAGCCGGACGATTTAAGCCTCTAAATCCAAACACTTAAAAACACTAATCGTTTGAGGCAAAAAATGAATTGATTCATGTCAAATTGCTGAAAGAACAAGTAGTTTGCGACGTAGAGGAGAAAAAGTGTTAGTTGATTAAGTGTACACAACATTTATAGTTTACAGGCGATAGAGTATGACGATGATACGGGTGTGTGATGCGGAAAAGTGCAATGAAAGCAAAACACAGTATTGTCAGGTGTAGCTTACGTAAATGTTGGTTAGTGAGCTACTGTGTCGAATGGGGAACCGTGAGCTTAGGGAATAACAGGATAGAACAAAAATTCCTGTTAACAGTACTTGAACACACATGTTTCAACGCGACAAAGTTAAACAATACTTTAGTAACCGTTTGGTTTATCATTTTGCAAACGATTACAAATTAAAAGTGCTTTAAAAATAATTAACACTCGGATACTTATTAAAATTCTTGTAAGGTGTTTTTAACCGACTTCAAAAAAGGAGAAAATGCCCGACCTTATAATATATTTACGGATAAGAACCTTCGTCGTTTATGAACCGATTTTGATGATTTTTTTTAAAGGAATGGAGAGATCCCAAGGGGTACCATGATAAGGACTCTATGCTATGATGATGATTGCATCCAAGAGAAATCGAGGGGAACCTTCGAAATTCGTAGGGGCGACTAATGCATTTGTTATTTTATTTGTTTTATTTGAAAGCTGGTGCTTTCCATGTGGGCCCATTTTTATTTGGTCGTTCTTGAACTCAGTTTTTTTATGTTAAAATTTTACTTGTTACTTACTCCTATTAATGTAGACGAACAACTTCTTCAACTAGAAAGCTGGTTACATCTCATACTCGTCTCAAAATCGAAATATTCATAAATATCAAAGTCTAACCTCTGACTTGTGACTATGACTTGTTGGCGATCTTATTAATAGTGTTGTAGGTAAAAATACTAAAAACTCAACCTAATATCTGACACCTCAATTTGATATCTGACAACCTAATTCGGGCATGTACTCATTTGGTAAAAACATTTAATTCGGAACTTAATTTGTTTTATGAATTTAAACTTACAAATACGTCTAATGTAAATATGAAAGCGGCAACGTTTAAATTTATTTGAGTCAAAAATGTATATAGGTGTGTGTGGTACTTAAATCAAAAACTTTATCTTTTCTCCCATTATTGTTATATCAAAGCCTGTAAAGTGAAATGAATGAATGAATTTTTAATGTTGACATTTCCATAACATGTGAATTGAGAATAGACGAACACGCCTATCGCTCACGAACAAACCTTATCGGCTTCTGACACTGTTCTTTAAATTATCACAATAATAGAAACCGGCTGTATGGAAGTAGGTAAATTATGTCTAATAGCGCGGCCGGCAGGCGGGTTTCTCAGATCATCACACACAGATTGTGAAATAAAATAACTAATGAATCATAATATGATAGATTCCTCCGTGAGGAAAGTCTTGGTATTGATTATGATATACATAGTTGGAATTCCACAGTACCGGTGTGTGTCATAAATACCTACTTGCTTGAAAGGCGTAGAACGCAACTCGGTATTTCATCTTGTGATCTTATTTCTTGAATTTTCTTCGTGATTATTCATATTAATCGTTTTTAACACGCTTGTATTAGATTTTACTTGCAAATAAAAGTGGAATGAAAAAAAATCTTTGAATTCATTTTCAACCTACTTCTATTTGTCGTATCTAAATCAAATTTTGTAATTATAAATGTTTGATTGGTTATTGAATTAACTATGACAAGATTTTGTCTAGATGTATAAATTTTAAGAACATAACCTTTGAATAAAGAGCCGTTACAATTGACGTCTCCAAATTCTCCAATCATAGACAGTGGCATGAGTGTTTTTCGGAAAATTACAGTAAAAATAACCCCACAAAAGTAATACCTACTTTAATAATATTTTCTACATGGTTTTGATAGAATACCTAGTACATACGGTAGTATGTACTAGGTATTCTGTAAACTTGGGTGTTACTTGTGTAAGTATTCTGTAAACGTGGGAACTTCTGTACGTTAGTACTATTAGTTATTCTGTGGTAACAGAATAACTAATAGTACTAACGTACAGAAGTTCCACTCTCGAACAAAAGTCAAGTTTAGGCATAAAACGTTTTTAACTCTGTCACCTTGCACGCGAAATTGAACCTTGTCGTATCACCCGAGCGTTCATAGTCCGTTAGACACCGCTTGATTTACAGCAAGAGCATAGGGTACCTAGCTGTACATTTAGGTAAATAATAGGTCTTTACCTATGAAATTGCCGTTGTTGGACGGGACAGTCTGTCCAACAGACAGTCTCCAAGCTGCAAGAGGTGGGGTTGTTGTTGCCTCCCGTCCAGCTGATTTTTACAAGAAGGGTATCAATAAACTGCCAATGCGTTGGCAAAGATGCGTCGATTGCATGAGTGATTACTTCGAATAACAGAAATAAAAAAGTTTGAAAAAAAAATGTACTTTCACTTATTGCATACAAAACGGCAGTTTCATAGGTTATTAGACATATTATTAAAATAAATCAATAAAGATAAAACCTTTTAGGTACAACAAAAACTTATTACAGTGAATCTAATAAATACTTTTTTAGTCTCCTATTATAAATAATTTATAATTGGTTCCCTCCCTGATATCCGTCGGCGGACGACATTAGATATTAAGAATAATTTTATTGTCAAGTAACTACAAACATAATGATTAACTAATCATTCAAACTAACTATGAAAATAGTTAGTACTATTAAAATGACTTCGAAAGGAACTCCTTTCGAAGTCATTTTTCGCAGTAAGTAAATTTACACGCGACGCGGCTAGCGTGCGAGTCGATCGCCAAGTGGCAACACTGGCAACCAATGCCTAGTAGTCCTTCCTCGGAGGCGCTCGGCGAAATATACCTAAACTGAGAAGTGAAACCCATGATCTGAGGAAACCCCCCTGATACTACTTTTTGTAGATACACTTTTGTAAAGTTAAATTTATTTGTTTTGGTTCTGAGTTGTTCCGATAGTTCTAGTTGTGAGGGTACATTGTCATTTAAATTATAAAGTACCTACGTTCGTGGTCATATTAGTTCAACTGTTCAAGGCATCGTAAAGATTTAGTTCGCTATCGAGATTTAACTTCGCCGTTAACTCCGATGAGATGATGACTTGTTGTAATTTACACACAAAAAATTAGAATAAATTAATTTAATTGATGAACAGATGATGACGTCACAATTACTTCGATGACGTTGAAGAGGTGTGGAGGAGCGTAGGTATAATACCCTATTACTAAAGTTGCAATGCGTGCTTTCCACTCCATACGGCTTTGAATCAAATTAATTCTACATAACAGTCTTATATGGCCTGTTATTGATTTCTATTAGCATTCTGTTCCTATAATAAGATTACAGAGTTAATCAAACGTGACGAAAAATGCATCGCCTTCCTTTACACTTCGTTCATATCGAGAAATAAATACCTACCTAGTTCAATTGGATTTATCAAGTTTATTTCGTCAGCAGTTAACAAAATAATCTGTAATATGACTAATTTGAATCTCAGATTCCAAAACAACGCATTGCATATTTACCTAGTAAATTCAATTAATGATTTCTATATAAACACTGTATTTAATTACAAATACAAAAATTAAGACAAGACAATAAACCTACATTTAATTATAATAATTGATATAAATATAATGTAAAACAAAATCATGCAACATTAAATAAAAAAATATTGTAACGACTAACCTGTTAAACACACTGACGATCACCATAGTAAACAATCCAGAATAATGTTACTTCGATACTAGAAATAAAATATTGTCGTTTAAATCCATCAACACTGAACCACGCTAACAAAAATTGAGCACATTTTCACTAAAATGCACATTATTTTTGAATCAACTTTCGGTATTTAATTTAAAAAAATTGTTCGATGTTTAAACGGTCACATCACGATGCGCGACACTACCACACGCGTTGAGTGACGAGAAACAACTAAAGAGCTGATTGGTTGGTCGTTAGACTCGTCGCCCGTCGCATCAAGCGCTCGGGCTCGGCTCCGCTCGACTCGCCGGAGATGCAACGCGTGCCTGTGCGCATGCACCGAAACAAACGAAGCGATCATTTTCATATTTATCAATCTCGTTAGGGTACGGATATGATTATTGTTAAATTCATTTTAATTACGATAGAAGTAGGGTTGTTAAAATGCTCGTATTTCGATGCCTATGACGTGGAAAGAACTCTCCTACATTTTTTATGTAAAGTTTATTAAAAAATACCCCTACTTAATATCTAAAGACTAGGTCACATAAGGCAAAGGTAAAGATTAGGGTCACATAATCGAAAAATTATACAAACACTATTAATCCCTCTAGCCCTAGTCACCAGCAGAAAGTATATCTACCTCAGAAAAAAACTATTTAATTAGGAATTAGTTTTAGTGTGAAGTTTTGTAAAATTGTAACCTAAATAATTCCATTATAAAAATAATAGCTAAGTTGGTAAGAAAATGTTATCACGAAAATTTAAAGTAAATGAGTTTAGTGTTTCTTACATGTTATATAGTTATATCAATATTGGTACATATTGATATAACTATATAACGACACTCGTGCGCACAAATAGACCGTATATATTTTAAATTTTATCATAAATTTTAAGCACTAAACATTTTTTTTATTAACTAAAGAATTTAAGACCCACGCAACCTCGTTTGCGTCTCCTATTGCCCGTAGCGTGATAATTTTCCCTCGTTTTTGTAACATTTTCATTGTTGCTCCGCTCCTGTAGGTCTTAGTGTGATGATATATAGCCTATAGCCTACCTCGATAAATGGGCTATCGAACACTGAAAGAATTTTTGAAATCGGACCAGTAGTTCCTGAAATTAGCGCTATTAGATAAAAGTTTCTACACTGCTGTGATGTATTCGTAATGTTGCCTGTAGTGTAATTTTGATGCATATTTGTCTTAGTCACCGGTCTGCTAGATGCTACAAGCCTCCTCACTCAGTTTCGCGACGCATACTAATGCTTCCTATAACTTACTTTGTAAGTATGTGAAGAAAATATGAGTATAATATAAGGCGTGATTTACACAGGAGGTAACATACTCCAAACTTAAGACAAGTGCGTGCTGACCCAATATTTACCTAGAGGTAGTATATATTTATTTAAAGTTTGCTTTTGTGATTTTTGTCGTCGACACCTGTTAAAGTCTTGGAGTGACGGAACCTAATACAGCGGTACTGTCGGAAGTACAGAATGGTGTACTATCTCGAGTTTACTCTTTATTAATCAGGTCTCACTAAAAATATTGATGTGATTAGTAGAAGAAAACTAAGCGAAGTCTAAAAGTTCAAAGGCTAAAAGTTCAATATCCACTGATTTAACGCAGACTATGTACACACTGTAGATAAAAAATTAAAATGCTATCAGGTAATCTTATCAACCAATTTACTAAGTTTATTAACCTGAATGACAGTAATTATTATAGATAACGAATACCTTACTATTTCTATAATGAATTTAGTGTTTTGATGCACTCTGTAGCAGTGAATTAGTGTATCAGTGAATCAGTGTATCAGTGAATCAGTGTATAGAGTGATAGACACGCGAAAAGGTCTATAATGCTGAGAAGTTGGTATCCATATAATTGAAATATATATGCCAGCATATATTGGGAGGCCCAATGATCATCTAGCGATGTAATATAAAAAAATATATTTTGGTCAGTATCTACCTGGTTTCGTTTGCAAAAGTAAACAAAAATTATTTCTTACATGAATAAAATAATGTGTCTGCCTATACTATATGTACATATTTAATATTATAAATCCGGTCGGATAGTAAAAGGCTGTAGTACAAATGTAGCTGTTATCGGAATCGCAATGTTAATACATCAATAATCTGATTCAAATTCATTACTCGCTTAATGTTTGTCGTTTTTACATTTTCTCTTTTTAAGGTTTGTAGTTAGCTATATTGAATATATATTGTAATAATGGCTCATTCCTTGATGCCTTTTTAGTTATCAAACTCATAAGTTGTTCGATCGAAACTCAAATCGATAGGTACTCGATTAAACTATTTAAAATTGATATGCAATGCTATAATAGCATGCTTGATGAACGATCGAGCAACAATTTAAGGGCAAGTCTGTTCCCGTCTTTATCGCGATCTCGGCTTCCTAATTTAGAAGTGAGATGGAGAGATTATCGACAATTGAACAGGGAGGCATTCGGTTGAATTGGGGTCACTGTGCTAGTATGTAACTACCTGTGTTTAATAGTAGGGAGTGGTTTGGGAATATGAAATCTTGCTCGCCAGTGTTAATTGGGGTCATTGGTCTTTTGATGCAAGCTTGCAAAATGATATTTGAATATTGATTTCCACGGGAATATTTTATCTGGATTCTTAATTAACCTGTGTGTGAACAGGTAATTAATGTAACATAATAAGTTCTTTAGCTTCCGACAACTATAAAATGATATCGGAGAATCCTAGTCACATAGGTGTTCATTACACATATCATATTATGATTATTATATATTTTAAAATATCTACAACTAATATATGTCCTTAATGTTGTGTTATTTTTAAAATATTAAATTTCTTTTAAATTTAACCAAGACCGACTCGTCCCTATACGTGAGCAAAAAACAACAAAATCCTTTACATAAAATTGAAAAACATTGTAGAAACTTTAAAACCTTTAACCTATTTCGTCGTACATTGCAAACAGCACACGTAAAGGTGTAACTGCACCACATTGATATGCGTATACGCATCTCTGAGTCACGTCATTAGACATTCAATTGCAAACATGTCCGTCGTATCCTACGATACGAGCTAGGTCCAGAAGACCACCGTGTATAGACGATCTATCAATACACAGATCTAAAAACGTGTTCATAACAATAACATCTGTTGACTAGTTGAGATCATATTAGGGAGAACGCAACTTCCATATGCGGATCTAAGACAGCTGCAGGTGAATCACGTGATACCGATGAATAAGTCGGTCAAGTTCGAATAACTATTGTGACTTCGCAATGACTAAGAGAGTCGTAAAAGATTTCAGATAGCCCAAGTTGTTGTCAGTAGTGTGATACGTCTGCGAAAAGACGTCATAAGAGCATTGATTTAACCTGACCACTAACTAAAGTTAACTAAACTTCTTTTGTGTCACGTTCTAATAAAATATGTAACATTGTCATTACGATGCGAGAACTCATTTCTATTCTTCTGTACAACAAAAGGTCGGCTCGCTTTAAATCATATTCAAAAGCGTTTTGACAAAAATAAAAGAATAAACTTCTGTAGTTAGTAATCTAATGTGAGACTGGAAATAAAGAGCAGTGTATGTAGTTCTTCTTCTCCTAAACTACGACATTAACCAGATATGTATTTCAAACTGCGTGTGATCATTAAAGTAAGTTTAACTTAGAACTGAGATAGTGATAAGCAAGAAGTCGTTTTATATATATATATATATATTTATTTATTTTGACAATAATAACATGTCACCTTTAGAAGAGTTAATCCATCCTAGTCATTGAAATTAGGATTCCTATTTAAAATCTGATCGTTTGAAAAAAAACGATTCTTAGTGAAGAAAATATACAAGTAACATATAAAATTAAAAAAATACATTACCAACAAAACATAAATACTTTACGTAAAAAAGTTCCTTACCTGTCATTAGATGGAGTCATCGACCTTACTGTTTCTTAACAACCATTTGACGTTTACAAAAGGTCTTTCTCAAAGGGGTCACAAAGTGAGTCCAGCCCATAATTAACTCACCATGGGATTTCAATCGTTTTCAAATATCCATTCGCTTGTCGGTAACCGTTTAACTGTGCCGTTAAGGGTCACTTGACATTTTAATACTTACATTAAACTCATAAGAGCACGTTGATGTCAGATTTTATCTACTTACGGATACTAAAATATCCATTGGCTTACCTGAAACAAGAAATTAGTTTTGGTTATGATATTACACTATATGTCTAAATGCATAATAAATTAATCTCCTAATTTAATTAATAGAAACTCGTAAATAAGTAAATAAGGAGATTCATTTATGTTATGATTTTCTGTCACTATCGAAGAGTCACACATTCCATCGATAATGAAAAAAATAATTCCTTCACTAAGTTTTTTTATGCATCGATAGCGTTACAATATTATAAAGAGGTAAAATTCGTAAACTAGTGATGTTGTAGGGGGCAATCATTGAACTGAACTGAACTGATTTTGAAATTATTTTACCAATAGAAAGCCACTTTATTTGTGAGTGTCATAGGCTAAGTGTAATAAGAAAAATGATTATCGCGATATCCGACACACACACGGACCGAGCCGCCAACAAAAGCTATCAGTCAATAAAATTGAGAGTCCAACCAAATAATTAACAGAAACAACGAAAAGCATACAAGCATTATAAATATTGTAAGAAATTGAACTATTACGAGGACCAATATGATTATATAAGAAGTCTTGCTTCAGTAAATAATGATATTCTTAGAAAACATACTTGGGAAAAGCTAGATTATTTACATTATCACTGGTAATATCTATGGGATTGCGAATAAGTTCAGGTGCATATTCTATATTTATATTATACTATCTGAACCCCGCGGTGTTACCCGCGGTTATCGTCGTAACGCGACTTTATCCCGCTGCGAGTAACGCAGCGGGATAAAGTTAGTCTAAAAAAAGTAGCCTAAGTTACTCCCTGGATCATCAGCTACCTGCCAGTGAAAGTCCCGTCAAAATCGGTAATACATATGCATTTAGCAAAAATCGGGTATTTTAATATTACAAACAGACTCCAATTTCATTTATTTGTATAGGCTAGCTGACCCACGCAACCTCATTTGCGTCTCATATTGCCCGTAGCGTGATAATTTTCCCCCGTTTTTGTAACATTCTTCATTGGTGCTCCGTTCCTATTGGTCTTAGGAGGATAGTGGAATAGGAGACTAAGACCAATAGGGAAGGCTATAGCCTTCCTCGATAAATGTACTATCCAACACTGAAAAAATTGTTCAAATCGGTTCCTGAGATTAGCGCGTTCAAACAAACAAACAAACAACCTCTTCAGCTTTCTATATTAGTATAGATGTTCAGTGCTAACTCCGACCAGTTTCTCATACAACAAATTAATTATTTCTCAGCCAGAACCGCATTAACCTGAAATGGATTTACACCAAAGTTCCCAGTTATACGATTTTCTGCCGTAAAACATGCAGAATTAATTATGATAAAATATTATTCATAAAGCTAAAAGAATTAGCAGTGCATGGCCGGTTTCGCGAGAGGTCGCCACAGTCACACCTGATCTTTAATTGTTGTCTTTGCAACTAGTTCCCAAAATCTTGTTTCGGTATGCGATTCCGATGAGAGCGTGATCGGGTTTAACCAGAATGATATAAATTTGCATCTTATTGTCATTTGAAACGTATTAAAATTTACAAACCTTGAAATGGTTACATCGAATTAATTTTGGTCAAGTTCGTTTAAATAAATATGTTTTCGCATCATCATTTGCATCGATTTATATAACATGTATAAGAAACGTAAAAGTAGAAGTCTCTATACCGAATAGGTACCACATAAACAAACTAATGAAACTAATAATAATAAATCACAGGATACAGTTCTTTGCATCAAACTTTCTAAGACCAATTTACGGAGTCACGTAAGTGGGCAATAATTTGGTGTAAGCCCTGAGCTGCCCTGAAGCCATACAACAATTTCGTATACGCCTCTTACAAAATTGTATGAGCCAATAAGCGTAGTAATAATTATACACTTATGAAACAGAAAATTTAAGGTTCAGAAGAAAGTAAATGGAGGCCAAAATAGGCATTAAGTGAAATTGCTAATTTTCTACATATGATTTTGTTTAAGTGCAGAGTTAATAGATAACCAAAGGTTATGATTTCCCCAAGGCAAACTTAAAATAGAACAGCTAATATACGTGATTATTTCTTCTTGTTGTTGAGTGAATAATATATCTCTTTGTATAATTTCTTAATTCAATCTCGTTATTGTAAGACATCATGTACGTAGATATTTGGTTAAAACTTTTACCTGTTTATTAAGACTCAATTGATCTCTAATATGAGTAATTAAATTATGTATAACAAAAATCATTTTTGAATATGTATCTTTATCACAAGAACAAACTTAACGTATGTGTACTTGAAGAGCATAACGATTCTCACCCTCTCCTCCTCCTTAACTACATATTAATTTAAGTTTATCCGAACAATAGAGGAGAGAGAGTTATTATTCTAAAAATATGCATTATAAAAACAAGGAAGAAATAAACCATAGGATCCACCGCTACCATGTCTGTATGAGTACTAACTAGTAATATGTGTACAGAAAGAATCAATGTAGTCGACGCTGTAGATATACAACAATCACAGACAAACGAAGAAACAGACACTTGAGGGATCCTATGATTTTCTTTTTAATCCGGACAAAATAATTCAAAGAACCGCATCTAATGTAAATCCAAAGGCCAATGATAGCAGATAAACTTGTTTCTTAAAAATAAGACTATCATTCTCTTCATAAAATGTGTTGCTAATAGTTTTAAAACGTATTCAGTTTACACTTTATAATAGCCAAGATATTCAGCTGGCCGTTTACTATTACGATTCATACTCGTCTAATAAAAAGGGGTACCTTATTTGACTACTTAATGCTTTTCGGACAATACGAGTACAATGGGGTATTATTACATACAGTGACCCAGTGGCATCAAGAAAATATTCTCACAACACCACAAAGGGGACAAAAGGATGCTGTTATTCACACAGTTAACTCTTTATTATGTTAGAGGTTAGTTAGAATATTCCTAGGTGTGTACTACGCTTTATGTTCTACAGTATGATGTTACTTTACGTGACACAAGAAGAAAAATATTTTTTTGTTGTTTATTTCTTGTCTTTAAGCAACACAAACAATTTTGGTAAAGAATCTAGGTCACTGGACAGTATTGAATATCTTGATCCAATAAGTGAAAATAGACTGCGATCAAAGCAGTAACGATGTTGACATTTCGTCGAGACTGCGCTTAAAAACATTAAAGCGTAACAAAAGTGGAACGGAAGGTACTTGAAAATTGTTTGTCGTAGTGCATTATGAGAATTGCAAAGTGCGAACTATTGCGTTTTATAGACAAGTCATTTGTTATCATTCGTAAAGAAGAGGTCAAATATGTGATTGTGAATGTTTTAGAATTTAACACTTTGAATGTTATTTTTGACGGTTGACATCAGAGTAAGTGATTACCGTCGATGTAATCACTTGCAATTTAAGAGATACAAGTGCGTTGCGGCCAGCGAGAGCGCGCTCGTTCTCCCCCTTTCAAGAGTAACGAAAGAATTACACCGAGGCCGATAACTGAGGCAGGAATGACCCATCCTCTGGAATACATAAACACAAATAGTCACAATATAATACATAAGAACACAAATATATATTTTTTAAGATACATTTATTTCTTACTATGAGGAAACAGCATTAATCCTTGTATACCAACTCCAAACTAGACATTTATCAGTTTGAATTTCTTAGTACTAAAGTGCTCCGTAAATTGGAACATGTTAACCGCTCTTTGATGGTTGTTTCTATGAAGCCTCTTTTCATTCATCTAATGTCTTGTCTCCTATAATTATATTAAGAAATTCATCACGATCTGCTAAATTTATTGGACTTATAATTAAAATTAGAGATGAAATTAATTAGAAACCTTTCTGTTATTCCTATAATAAATTTCAAGGCTAGTGAATAGGGTAATTGACTGTATCGAAAATAAATACCGATGAGTTCTTCATTGAAACGAATATTACAAAATGTCTTGAAAAATAAAACGGTTACAGCTTTTCATTTCTATTGCAACTTTTATTTAAATAAACATTGTAATATATCGCTCAATTGAGTAGTCTAAAGCAGTAACGTCACAAGCCACTTCTTATTATATTTTTCCTACAAAGTTATCGTTTTGACAGATGATAAAAAGTAACTGATTGACTAAGGTGTCAACTACCCTATTCAGGTGTCGAAAGTAGATTTCTTGATTCGGGTTCAAGATAATTATTGTAATTGTGTGCCTTTGATGGCTTTTATAGTCTCTGCTTTTAAGAGCAAATTAATAATAGTTTCCTGTGTAGAATAAAAGATTAGCTGAACCTAAGGTTAGCTCAATTTTATGAAGTGACTAGCTGAACCCCGCGGTGTTAGTCGCGGTTATTGTTTTATGCGACTAATCCCGCCCACACGCCCACCACAGTAACAACGCGGTGCAACAATAACCGCGGTACAATAATAACCCGCGGTTATTGTTGTACCGCGGGTATCGCTGCGGGACAAAGTTAGTCTAAAAAATAAGTAGCCTCCCTGGATCATCAGCTACCTGACAACTGTGAAAGTCCCGTCAAAATCCTTTCAGCCGTTCCAAAGATTACCTAGAACAAACAGGCAGACAGACAGACATACATACAAAAAAAAAATTACTACATTTTTGGTATATGTACCGTGTGTACATACATATGCATTTAGTAAAAGGCGGTTATTTTAATATTACAAACAGACATTTTATTTGTACGTTGAGCACTTTTTGGTAGGGGAAAATCTTATGAGTTCGCGTTACCGTCACCGTCAAGTTATAAGTTTTCACTTCTATCGGCAGTCCTTAGAACTGGCATTTTTTTTTAAGTGTTTATGTTTACTATACTAAACAACATCCTGTACTCAATAAAGATCTATCCACAAAGAAGGCAGTGCAGTTAACAAGTGTGTAACAAAGCTTACAAAGGGGACAAAGAGAAAACAAAGACTTGACGAAACTACCCCTACGTCTCAGTCGGGTCAGTGAACCTTATCTTAGTTACCCCATACTTGGCATAAACTCTTTACGATGGAAGCAATTGTGGTTTGAATATTGATGTTGGATGTCTTTGTTAACGAGTGAAATATGATTATGTAACATATTATTTAATAATAAGTAACACGAGATATAATACTTTCACTGTAACAATAAAGTCTAAACTTGTAAAAAAGTAATATCGAAACTCATTAAGGTTTTTGAAAAATTGTCATTAGCTTTTTGTCCTCTAGAAAGTTTCCTAAAAAGGCTTGAAGGAAATCATGTTTTCAAAATATATTAGGTTATGAAAATTATTAAGTTAATTTTTCACTTTTATATATATCAAAGAACAGAAAATAAAGGCCAACCTTAGAATTCCTTTTTCTATTGTAAATATATTAGAATGCGCTAGTCATCCATGGTAGATAATAATTCATGTAACTTCTATACTTTTATATTTTAACGACGTATTAAATTCCGGAAAGCACATAATGAGCTATTTATTTTATGTTATTTATGTTAAGTGCTCAAACCATGAGAGTTTTCTTCTGTAACTTTAATGTTCAATAAAAGGAGTCCTATTTCATACTCGCAGCAACCATTAATACTATCTGAACTGAACATAGACGCATCGACCATCATAAGTTGAGCAATTACTTTTAACCTCGCTCCATCTAGTATTACTAAAAGTTATGAAAGACATTCCTCTTTCACAAAGCGAGGTGAGAATGGAAGGCATTAAACCAGACGCGGTTCGACAATGGGGCTTTTTAAGGCTTTGTCTGATCCCTAAGGTGACTATGGAGTTAAGGCTATTACGTTCATGTATTTATATTTTTCATATAACACGAAACTACTTTCTTTGTGCTAAGAGAGAGGCGTCCGGACGATTGACGTTGCGATGTGGTGCATTGTACATGGATCCATTCTCGTTTAAGTATGTTGGCCACTGTAAAAATGGGTGTTTCTTAAAAACTCATGCCACAACGACTTATTAGCATGACATTCTCATGAAACGTGCATTGTTTATAAGTAATTAGTATAATTGTCCATTCCATTCATTACACATTAGTTAAATACACCATCCTAAAGCTGTTCCACTTGATTAGTTATTTGATGATGATGTTCTCCTAGCCGATTACGGTCACGGCGGCCAGTCTCAACAGAGACCAACCAACTACGCAGGAGATATTATAGTGCACAAGTGTGTGCACAAGCACAGGTGCACTCTCTGTTCCCTCACTCTCATGTTCCGATGGGACGGTTAACTGACACGATCGGGGAGAGATCAAGTTATTTAATATCTAATCAACATACTTATAAATCTACATACATGCATAAAACAGTATCCTGAAGTAACGACTGGAATATAAGGCAAAAGCTCTTTAACCTCTAAGCTGAGCTATCAAACGGGGAGCATAACTCGCAAGTTTAATAGCTGATTATATAGGTGCTAAATAGTAGTTGAAGAGTATATGAGTCAATTTAAATCTGGTAGACGAATCTGTGTAGGTCTGTAAACGGTAGATATCATGTAAGAGACTTGTATTAATAGAATATATATAGATATAAAGATTTGTCAGGCTCTACTTACCTTTATACTGTTTTCACGGAAATTTCTTACAATTGTATATTTATATTTATTTTGTAATAAATAATACTTAACTATGTAGCTACTTAAATTGTACTTGTGCAACTTTTGTCCCATTATCCTCTACGATTTATTATTTAAGAATTTTGTTGAAAAATAGTTACTTATTTTTTGTTACTGGTTAAAACCAGCAGCAAAAGACTTTAGAATTTTAAAGAAAAGTTAAAATAATACCACAGTGACCGACACACACTTAGGGCGTTTTCACATTATCCGATCCGATACCCGATATCGGATCGGGTAATGTGAAAAAGCTCATATAGGGAATTCAAATCGATCTAAAACAGCAATATGCCGGCAATGGTTCGCCCTTTCTCTTCTAAACATACGAATGATGATCAGGTTAAGCTGTCAGTGAAATAAAATATGGGCTTTATAAGTACCTATATAAAACTGGTACGAGTACAGCCTATGACTATAGTCAAAATTTTAGAAAGATTTTATTGAATAATAATAAATATTTCGGTTATCTAAAGCACAACGCCATCTAATCCCAAACTATCCAGAGCTTGTCAGCTTGACCCAAGATGGGTACAAGACAACTGATATAAATACTTATACTTTCTTTTTGTAAAAAGATAAATATACATTGAAAACCCAAACTCCGATTCAAATATTTAAAGATCATACAAACATTTTCCGTTCGACCCGGGAATAGAACCCGAAACCTCAAGCTCATCAGTCGCATAACTCGCATACGCTACCACTGCGCCATCGAGGCAGACATGTAAAATCTTAGTAAACATTTATCAAAGATTTGTATGTAATTAAAGAAGCGCCATCTAGTATCAGTCTTACAATATTTGGGTAGCACGGAATGAGTTAGGAAATGTACTGTAGATAGGCAAATAAATAGAATCTAACTTAAATATTGAGTAGTATCATTATACTGGTGATAGGCTTACACTTATACTACTAATAGTACTAAAACGTGGTATGGCAGATTAATTGAGTATAGTGTGACACACTGTTTACAGTCGATAGCTTTAATCAGAGGTGTGATAATATCCCTAATTAGTGAAATATTATACGCCTAAGATTAAGGTCTTGTTGAAGGATTTAATGCCACTAGTCACGCAGTTAGATCACGTACGTGATTTAAGACATGAAGTTTTGTTTCTTAAAATGATTTTATTCTAATGGAAAAAGTAGCTGAAGGGGTGTCACCCGCGATCATTGTTGTACCGAATATTAACTTTTCTTTTTTACGTGTTGAAACTCCCTGTGGCCGTCACCCCACCGGGGTTTGCGGCGGGGCGGTGTGTCAACAATAAAGAAGCTAGTCTAACGTAAAATAAAATGACATCGTATTGCTGTCGTGTTTCGCTGGTGAGTGCTAGACCGGAGGCCCAATGATGCAGAAGCATCTTTAGCCGCCATGGTGTGGTACGCCATGCTGCATTTTTGCAGTGTCAGCATTTACAATGAGTATGGTGACTATTAGTGACCACCAGGCCGTCAGAGCCATATATAAAAAAAAAGTAGTGTAACTTACTCCTGATATCATCAGCTAACTGCTAGTGAAAGTGAAAGAAACTCCCGTCATAATCAGTTCAGCTGTTCTAGAGATTAGCAGAAACGAATGAGAACATTTTTTTTTTAAATTTAATATTTGATGTAAGTACCATATTTACTTTCATATGCATTAAGTGAAAAGCTGTTAATTTAAAATTACAAACAGCCACTTTCTAAAGTTATGATTGAAATTGAAAATTAATTTTGTTACAAAAATATACATGATACATATGTATAGTATAAGTAAAAATATAAATATGACACCTAACGTCGGTTATTTCGTGTGAATCGAGTCGCGTTTTTGCGTCTCGTAATTGATTTCCATACATACCGAGGACTCGCGAAATTAAGCCATGCAAAAAATATCCAATATTGTGCTCGTCTGGCCTCAGCCTTATTTATATTACCAATTTGACTGAAGATATTTATGCGTTATATGATTTATGACATTCTTGTCAAAGGGTCAAAGAAGATATGTACCTATTAATTTTTGTTTCCTTGTTTAGATTTATTAGTATTGGAAAGGGGTATCTCATAACACATAACATATTCATAAGTAATAATATGTAAATATATCAAAAATTAAATTGGATATATTAATATATAAATCTTATTAATCACTTGCTGAACCCTGCGGTGTTACTCGCGGTTATCGTCGTACTGCAAGTAACGCTGCGGGACAAAGTAAGTGTAAAAAAGTAGCTTAGTTACTCCCTGGATAATAAGCTACCTGCCAGTGAAAGTCTCGTCAAAATCTTTCCAGTCGTTCCAGAGATTACCCGGAACAAACAGACTGACAATAAATTTTAAAATACGGTATTTGTACACGGTATTTGTACTGTGTATACATACATATGCATTTAGTAAAAAGCGGTTATTTTAATATTACAAACAGACACTCCAATTTTATTTATTGGCATAGATTACCTGTGCGCAAAGGTTTTACAGAATACTGCGAGAACGGAGTGATCAAGCAAAGGAAATGGCATGCGTCCCATAAGCTCATTAGCCTTAAAAGTGTCTCGTGTCTGTTACCCTATTTGTACTTAAATAAGGAGGGTAAAAGAAGGCTCTTTAAGTCAGGAGCCTTTCCTTTAAAAATAGTTGTGCCGCCTTTATTACTGCTCGTTGTCATATCAATTTCTTGGGGCTAATTTTTCCTCAAGGACCACAAGTACAATATTTTCCAACCTACAGTTTTATGTCGTTTGTGTGATGTCTGGCTCCACCTTGAACCGCTTACCCAGAGCGGTGAAGGATAAATGTGAAGAGCAGAGGTGCAGAACTTGAAACACCCTCTAAATAAACCTAAGCTGTGAGAAAGTGTTAGTAGAGATTTCTACATAAAATAAACTAAAAAAAGAGTTGTTTGAATTACCTAATTATTCGTTAAGATGTTTTATGTATTTTCTTGAACATATTTAGCATGCAACAACACTTAATAGGTAATTAAAATTGATCCTAAACAATACCTAAATGCCACCATTGGGAATTCAAATATCCCTAATTTTTTTAGTTCATAAAGGCTCTAATAAATTTGCACTAAATGTATCTTGAAGTTAGTTTTGCTCCAGAATGATTTCTTTGGTAACCAACCTATTAGATCAAAGCCATACTAGGTAAGTATTTTTTTTATATCTATCTATTTAGTAAATTGTTTATTTTTGATCAACTGTAAAGTTGAACAACGTACAGATGTTCAACAATACTAAATTTTAATCTGAAATACTTGTTAATTAAGAAAACTTCCAAACAATAAGAAACGTTAATTTATATACCCGGAATAAAGACAATGGCAATTAAGACTAAAGCAAAGGGCGAAAGATGAGAAAAGAAAATAAATAATAGTAACCTAAGTTTCAAAGTCGTAAAACTGAACAAAATTAAAGCACAGAACCATTTAAATCACACCAGATGTTTTACACACAGATAAGCCCTCCTCTGAAAACTATAATGGTGATAAAAAAGCTGAATTTAGCTGTTAAAAGCCGTTCTAAAGCCAACCGCTCCGAAGCTGAAAAAAATACTTTAAGCTCAATAAATACCACGTCTATACTTAGATAATAGTTGTAGGTGAAAACATCAGCATGGGCGTATCTAAAAAAAAAAAGTGATATTAATCTATCTATATTTATAAAAATGAATCCCTATTTGCCTTGGTCATGACATCACGCGTGAACTACTGAACCGATTTTGCTAATTCTTTTTTTGTTGGATAGCACATTTAGCGAGGAACGTCTTGGGATATGTAACATCACTCTACTACCAATAGTATCGACCGAAAATGTTGGGAAAATGGGAACAATTTATTTCGTATGAAGAGACGTTGGGCGAAGTTGAGCGACACTGAACAGCTAGTCTATACTAATATATAAAGCTGAAGAGTTTGTTTGTTTGTTTGAACACGCTAATCTCAGGAACCACTGGTCCGATTTGAAAAATTCTTTCAGTGTTGGATACTACATTTATCGAGGAAGGCTATAGGCTATATATCATCAAGCTCGGACCAATAGGAGCGGAGCAGCAATGAAAAACGTTTCGAAAACGGGGGAAAATTATAACGCTACGGGCAATAGGAGACGCAAACGAGGTTGCGTAGGTCGGCTAGTGCTGTATAAGATTAAAAATCACAATTTAGGACTGACTCATTGACTCATAGTAGATCGTCATCACCAACAAATACATTCAGGACATGGAACTCTCCCTAAAAATGAGGTTTTGGTCTACTAAGCCATGCCGACCAGACGTAATAAAATAATCTATACAAATAAATAAAATTGGAATGTCTGTTTGTAGTATTAAAATAACTGCTTTTTACTAAATGTATATGTATGTATACACGGTACATATACCAAAGATGTAGTTGAAATTTTTTTGTTTGTTCCGGGTAATCTCTGGAACGGCTGGACCGATTTTGATGGGACTTTCTCTGGCAGGTAGCTGCTGATCCAGGGAGTAACTTAGGCTACTTTTTTTAGACTAACTTTGTCCCGCGGCGTTACTCGCGGTACAACAATAACCGCGGGTAAACCGCGGGGTTCAGCTAGTTTAAAATGAGCACGTTTAAAAGTTATGAAATTCATTATTTTTAATCTTATTGCTTAAGATTTATGTCAATATTGAATGTATATTTATATGTATATGACTATATGTATGTCTCTCACTGTACGTATTTATTTTTACAAATACGCCCTTACGTTTTCAAGAATTAAGTGTACTCTGGTTAGGTACATACGTCAACTGATTGAACCACTGCTTTTCCCCAGTGAGAGCGTGCACCGGTTTGATTCGATTTCCAGCTAGAGGACAGATGAATCGATTTCGATTTAAACTAAAATGAATTTAGTTTAACTTTGTAAATCGAACTTGGTTTGAAATACACCTGTGTTGTTGCATTAGTAGTAGACACAATAGTCTATGAGTCAGAGTCCAAAATACATCATTGCGCTAATATATTTGCAGATAGCGGTCAAAGGGTTATTCCCCATTGATTCCGACCACTAATTCTTTCAGAGCGTTGAGTTACGTATTATTTTTTTACCTTAATAAAGTATTATGTTACAGTGACCATAGCTTACCTTTCGAGGGCTCTTCAATAGTAACGGGCGTTAGAATTAGGGTAGCGCCCTTTACTTAACAAACAATAGAAGCTTTACAACGTAGCATTAAAATAAACCCGGATTACACGGTTTTAAGTGTAAACTCAAAAACCAGGTCGTAATATTATGCAAAATTCAGAAAAAGAGCTTTGCAATTATAATGTGTCTTTTACAAAATTCAATTACTTCAATCCTGACTGTATATTTTATTCAGTGGATTACTGATGCAAAAAATATTCACTTGAAGTACTCTCAGTACTTACTAACTTGGAGATTTAACCGCAAAATGTTGTGTAATTTTATTTAATGGCTCCAGGATTTTATCATTAACATAAGTGTAGGTATTTTTCAAAATTTACTAGATACATAATAATATGTAAAAGTAACGGGACAATGTGTGATACTTTTACTTTTCAGAAAATATATCTAAATATAAACGACTTTGATAAATAATGAATGAGTACAAACATAAATTGGTATCGTAAATAATTATAAATTTTTACAAAAAAACCGACTTCAAGAATTAAACCAAATTGAAATGGGACTACACGGGAAACAGTGAACGTGCCAACAGTGTATTATTTTTCGTCAGTCGTTGGATAAAAATGTTATGAGTAAAATTACCATAATCGAAGCAACCAACCGTAAGAACATTATGAAATACCCAAGGGTGGCCAGTAATCAACATTCACAGAATTTTGACAAATGTTTAGCTTTCCATGAATGAAAGATCTAACATAAAAGAGTTAAGGTTCAAATTAGATTGGAATGTTTGCAATTTATTTTTGGGAATGTTATATTGCAGAATTCAAAAGGGTTAGTTCAATAACCTGATTGAAGTATTGCGATAACGTTTTAAGGTGTTAATTTGTGTACTTGTTTTATCAGACGCTTGTATCTATATTTTATAACAAATGGTCCCTACACGAGTGGGGAACAGCTTATTTTAATAACATTGATTTAGAGAGGCTGACTTATGCAAATTTTGAAGAGATTTGTTTAAGATATGCTTTAAATGGAATGCCATTCCCGTTTTGTTCCATAATGCCATTGCAAAGATAAGTTCAACGCAGGATTAACGATAGTAATTTGACACATCTGGTACACAGCTTGTACAATGTTCTTCAAACTACTTATAAAAATAACTGTATATATGATTAAACATATACGTTCGACAGAAAACTTTCACCCTGATACAGAAGTGAGTCGAATATATCTAAACCATGATCGAACCTCAACCTTTAACCTAGGAGTCAGTCTTTGTGCCCGTTACATGTATCTTTGTGAAGTCCCCGTCGACACAGGATTCATTCCTAGTGCTGTGTTGTAAGTTGTAACAAAAAAAAACTAAAATATTTTGTCCGATGGGGCTCCAATTATCAAAATATGATCACATTCATGCGAAAAACTCCATTACATTTATTTTTAACTTAGGCCATCGTCAGTATAATTATAATTGTTTCTGTAGGCAATTGAATAAATCTATTTAATACTGGCTGATCGCCACGGTTTTACCCGCGGTTAGGAGGTAATCTGTTATTTAAACAAACACACGGCGGCAAGTGGCTATTGTATTGATGCTCGTAAACAATTGTAATAAAAACATTTTCACTTGTGCGTTAAAAACCAAATTCCCTTCAGTCTCATTAGTGACTCAGCAGAAAAAAAAACTACACCTTAGCGCTCATTTCATTGGATCACCTCAGACATGAAGATGGAGCCTTTGTACTTATATAATATTTCAAGTTGTGAGCTAGCAGATAGACGTTACTTAGGATATCTTTTTCACATTTTTAGAAAGCTATAGTAAACGAATTACCTACTCTCATATTCCAAATCTACCTGCCCACTCAAAAAACTTATATTATCTGCTATCGAATCGATCGAAGAGACCTCTCTATGTTGAACGAATATATTCTCTCGATTTATGTATAAAAATATATGAGCAGTAAGTAATGTCCTTTTTACTATTTCGTTTCATTGTCCTCTATTGAAAACCCGCTCTTTTTACGATCACTAAAATTAACAAGGAAATGACGTTGCCTACTTCCACAATCAATTTTTCCCATTGAAATTTATAAATCGCATTGTAGAAAAAACATACTTGTCTACGTCGTAAAACGCTGTCCGAAATGGTGCGTGCTCTAGCAATAAAAATGGCAATAATTTTCATGTTCATAATAAAACAACTGTGTCTAAATTGAAAGAGGGTGACGTTTTTATTGGGCGATAAAATATGACCAAGTACATCATACACTCAAGGGTCAGACTCTTGTCAACATTAAGTAGTTCAGTTTTTAACTTTGAGTAATTTATTATTGCAGTTTTATCGTCTGCCGCAGTTAGTACAAAAATTGTTTTACTGTTTCGTAATGAAGGTGATTAAAAGTTTCATTCATTGCAAGTATATTTTCAAGAAGAAGAAAGAAATCAGTTAATTAATAATTAATTGTTTGGTTAGTTTCAAAGTCGCGTATCAAATTTCATCTATTACCACAGAATAATTAATAGTGCTATTACATAAAAATAAGTTCCCTAACTTAGCAGATTATTGAGATTAGGTAAAAATATATATATCTGACGAACTAAAGTCAGTCAGATAACTATGGTCAATTTTGAGTAGCCTAGATGTAGGGACTGTGATAACTGTTTTTTTGGGCGGCAAATATTTGAAAATATGAATATATTTTAAAATCATACAAAAAAGGCGGCAGTTAGCAGACTAATGACTTAAATTCAGCCCTTGGTTGGTGCTTCCATGTAGCTTTATTCAACAGAAATATTATATTCAGCAAAAATGAAATAAAATCTGTCCCAAGCGTAAAAGAAAAAAAGCTTTGAATATTGTCGAGAAAAATGAAGGTAAAGATAAAAGATAACAATGAACCTTCAGAAACGGACGTCTGTGAAAATATGCAAATACAGACACAAAACAGTTTTTTTAAAAAATTGATGAAATAGGCAAACGAGTACAATTTGTTTCTGATACATATTTAAAAAAAGAAAATTGAAAATAATAATCTTTTTTTATCTTTAATTATTGAATTTAAATAGTAGTAGTAGTAGGAGTCTAGGTGCAGCATTTCTGCCCGACTAAAAACTGTTCATTCATATCTGATACTAGCCGATCCACGCAACCTCGTTTGCGTCTCCTATTGCCCGTAGCGTGATAATTTTCCCCCGTTTTTGTAACATTCTTCATTGGTGCTCCGCTCCTGTAGGTCTTAGCGTGATGATATATAAGGCTATCTAATACTGAAAGAATTTTTCAAATCGAACTAGTAGTTTCTGAGATTAGCGCGTTCAAACAAAGAAAAAAACTCTTTCGCTTTATATATTAGTATAGAGATATGAAGCATTTACCGTATGTCGAAAACCGCGGTCAACTCTGAAGATAAGTGACTCGATAGAAAAAGTACAAATAAGAGACAGATAAGTATTTTATTTTCTTATTTAAGGTCGCTTTTTAACAACTAAGGTCATTTAAGACCACCGAGAGGACTTAAGGAGAAAAATATAGTTCAGTTAGAAGTTAAGAATTTAAGAGATGTTGGTGTTGCGCGTAACTATAAGGCGGTTTAATAACCGGTAATCAATGTTTGTTCACTATGTTATTTAAAAGCCTGCATGCTTATCCGCTTCTTTCAATTATTTTAGGCCGCTACAGTAAAAAAATTAAGTACACTAGGAACGCTATGAAGCAACGAGTTTTAAAAAAATTATTAGCTATGCGATCTCTACATTCTGCACATTGCATTTGTAAGTACATCACGAATACGCTAGTTCAGCTGAGTTTTATTATCCGACTCGTCCACTCAACAAGTATCAAATATTTTTAATGATGTAGATTGGCTGGATGTTTTAAAATTGAGCATTCTTTGGGAAATTAAGTCAAAATAAATATTCGTATTTATTAGTCTTATAGTGTGTAGTCTTATAGTAACTGGTTTTACTACTTTTACTACAGTCAGTGTCCAGAGTTACCAGCCCCACCACAATTTGTTTGCACAAATCTTCATGTTTATTTGGACGTACATAAAAATTATAATTTTATTCAAGAGGGTCGCTGTTGTAACATGAGTGTCCCACTTCAAATTGCAATGTATTGTCATCATGGCTTTTATTATTTGCAACCTTTTTGCGATGTTAGAAAAACAAACTTTTTGTTTGTGTGTCGTTAGCAAACTTGTCTGTTACATATCTGACTGGGAATCATCTGTCGTACAATTTATATTTTGCACATTATTATCAGTGCATAGAGTCCATATTCGCATGATGTGAACATCCGAGTCATCGTTAGTAATCGAATATGGTACTGAAACAAAAAATGCAGTGGTATTAACTCGTGTGATCGGCAGGGAACAGATGTTTGGTATACCATGAGTATTTATCTTATCGAGTCGATTATTGTGTCATCGCCTTACGATATCGCTAATTGATTTCTTCATTAACAATCGATTAACGGAATACTCTCTAAAAGCGCCATCTGTTTTTTTTATCTATAGTGTTTAATTACGTGTCTAACACATTTCGTCTATTAAATTTTATGAGTAATAATATTTTTACATTAAATCTTTAGAAGATTAGGTGTATATTGTTTAGCATCTTCGTTTTACGCGTGTTTGTTTTTTCTAAATATATTTTAATGTTTTTCTCTAAGAGTCAGTAAAGTTTAGTTTTTAACCGACTTCAAAAAAAGGAGGAGGTTTCTCAATTCGACCGTATATATTTTTTTTTTTTTTTTTTTTGTGTGCGTTCGGGCATAACTTCGTCGTTTATGAACCGATTTTGATGATTTTTCTTTTGTTGGAAAGGAGATGTCCCGACGGTGGTACCATGATAAGGAAACTAGGATCTGATGATGGCATCCCAGAGAAATCGAGTCGAACCTTGAAGTCGGTTTTATTTTTGTTAAAATTGTACTTGTATTGATCGTAAAAACATTAAGCCGACAAACCGAACTTGGAAATTATTTTTTCTGTACTACTAAAACCAAGCCTAGCCAATGGCAAGGCAATTATTTGAGAATTTTTTAACAAACAACCGTATATACTCAACTAGCTGACCCACGCAACGTCGTTTGCGCCTTATATTGTCCGTAGCGTGAAAATTTCCCCCGTTTTTGAAACATTCTTCATTGTTGCTCCGCTCCTATTAGTAGTAGCGTGATGATATATACCCTATAGCCTTCCTCGATAAATGGACTATCCAACACCGAAAGAATTTTTCAAATCGGACCAGCGGTTCCTGAGATTAGCGTGTTCAAACAAACAAACAAACAAACAAACTCTTCAGCTTTATATATTAGTATAGATAATATACAGTCACAATCTAAAAAATAAACCCTATTATCCTATTTACCGTCATGCACGTCATTCAAATTAACTACTAAATACAACTTTAATTTGCTACAAGCAAAAATAAACAAAACAAAATGAAATAGGAAATGTATAAACAAAGACCACTTACTGACATGAGTTGCTAGCATCACATCATCTGTTATATATAAAAAAAAAAAAACATTTCTTTATTGTACTCATATCAAATAAAATCAACACTTTACAATCAGTAACAACTTTTAATTGCCCTGGTCAATTGTCCGCAATCTATAGTGACATTTATTTAAACCCCACATCTGCTACCTTGATTTAAATGAGCTCAATAAAATAAATTAAATTATATACTGCCTTGATTGTGTGGCTTAGGTGACCGGATATCCTCTTCTGTCACCCTTTGTCCAATTATCCCCGCAATAGGAATGTCTTATGTCCTTTCTTCCACCCTATTATACACTCTCTACTCTTTAATTTCTTACGATAGATGTTATTTCACAGTAGGTACTATTAAAATCTGGAACATATTTCCAAAAAACTTTTTTTACGCAAAATGTAAGATTACTCGAAGTTTTTTCTTAGCTCATAAATTATTCTGCAACTATGTGTTCAGGCTTTATTTTTCCGTTAAGAAAAATGTTAGCTTTTAATGATATTAAATAACACAACACTAGTTTTAACAAAGTGTTATACAAAATACTTTTAAACTTTAGTTGTTTTGGGACATCACATCACATTCAATTTGTGGTACGCTTGTAGCATCTGCGAAAATCGTTTTTGCAGGATTATAATCACAATGTCGGCAACAGCCCAAGGTGCCTGTAGTTCTGTACATAATGATGATGAATCGAATGACATTGTTTGGGTGAGGTATTCTGCGATGGGAAATTGATTAGATACAATCGCCGCGATTGTGAGTTTAGTGGTGTTAATGTAGGTGTAACTTTTTATGAGCAATCATTGTATCGTAATCTTATTTATCTAATTTTTGGTTAGATAGTGTACCAAACCGTACCGTATTAAGAATAGTACTACGGTAATAAACCCACTAATAGCACTATGTTTAAGATTAACAGAATTTCAAAATTAAAATGGGATATGTATGGAGCAGCTTTGCCCAATTTTTTTAGTTACATAGAGATTTTAAACTTTTTAATGATAAAAAGCGGGATTCGTTCGTAGGACAAAGTAAAAAAACGTATCAAACGTATCGCATCTAATCAGAAATTACAACACATGAGTAAGAGTGACCAAAAAGGTCATTCGCAATATTTTTGTTCCTCTGCTACAGCATCCCTAATTCGTGAAAGAACTAGTGCCGTTTCCTCTAACTTAACTTTGAGCGTCCGGCCAGTTCTCCCCAGAAAGCGGGACAAAACCTGTCCCTTACAATTTTGATTCAAAAAGCGGGACGTCCCGCCAAAATCGGGACGTCTGGCAACCCTGGTAAGAAGAGTTTGGTAAATAGGGATGTATTGAACTCGGTAACTTTATTTAACTCAAATTGTCAGTTATATTACACCCGTATATCTTTTTTGAAAATTTAAATCCTAATATAAGTCTAGTAATCTATTTTATTTATGTTATTAGTCTAGGTATTTCTTTACCTACAAGATACCACTTATGTAAATCTTTTCATGTGACAAGTCTTAGAAATCAAATCGTAATGTAAAACACTGCTGATATTACGGTTACCCACCACTTTTATATGCTTGATGCTTAAAATAAATTTCAATAGAAAAATATTTGAATCGGGTCAACTGAAAACAATTGAGAGCAATCTTCGTTCTAAATTCAAAAGTAAACATTATTATAAAAACATGAAGTTGTAAGACCTCCGAGGATAATAAAGGAAGAGGTTGGAATAAAAAAGTATATTCGGACGGAAACAATTAAGAAATTTTGAAAAATTCGTTCCGTTTTAATTAAATCAGAACAAGAGTCAAAGTAACGAACCGTTAAGTCACGCGCGGCGCACAAATCAACTTTACCATAGTCTAGTATAATCAGTTTTATTTACCTCCTCTCTATACAAATAAAATAGTATTATCTCCATATTTATTTTTCAAAGTACATACAGGTGAATTTTTGAGATAGGATAGAAAGGGCAGATACCTTAACCGTTATAGTTACAGGAAAACGTGTTTAGGACACTATCCATAATTTTTTAACATATTCTGAACTGAATTTACAGATGTTGTAAAAAATGTACAGTCAGCAAGAAAATGGTCATTTAAACAAAATCTTTTTTTGATGCCTATCGATCCTGTTCCTTATAAGGATCAAAAGTGATTTATTTTATCATTATTTGTTTTTGTTCTAATGTTGTAGAAGAATATCGATGCAACTATGATGATTGTCTACTTAGGTCGGCGCTTTTGCTGCTAGGTACAGTAAGCCTCGTGGCTCGAGGCCAGCTTGACAAAAACTGTAAATTATCATATGCCACCTGTATTTCCGTAAAAATGTATTGGAACAGATTTTTGCGATTTCTGACATTTCTGGTACTCAAACCGCGTTTTCTCCTGTATGTTTCTTTGCCTAGTAATCGGTGCAGTGGTTTAGCCGTTTAGCCGTATTAGGGTAATCATATCTGTTGGATTAGACTGTTTATATTGAATGTGTAAGTTCTGTTATTTTGTACGTATCTGTATTTCATTTCTGTCAATATTAATGTTGGACTTCAGAGATTGTTGACAGTTTTGATTGTGTAGGTATAAATGTATTTTAATTCAATTTCAAAAATTGTGCTAAAAAACATCTGTACAATACTAATAGAACTATGTTGCAGAATTTCGAAGAAAACTAAACTGGCTACCTATTTAGCTGCGTCTTCTTCTCCTCTCTCTCTTCTTCTTCATATGCGCTTCTTCCGTCTATTTATTAGTGCACATGACTTCGCCCTAACATACTTCACTATCCTCAACCTCTATTCACTTAAAGTTAACTGGAAGATAATTCATGTTTGGGTTAAGCTCGCCATTGTACGTGTTATTTCCAAATAATTTTAATAATAATTTCATTTCAAAATAACGAAATTATATTCACGCTTCAGAAATGATACATCGAAGAATGATGTGACCACTCCTTGTATCATAAAATTCAGCAAAAGTAACCTTTAACCCTTTTACACACGAAATATGTAACTGATTTCAAATGTTATGTTTAATGAGGTAAATTACTTATTTACAGTCTGGGTAGTAGAATAAAAATATAGATACATATGACGCATAAGGACCTGTGATTAAAATAGGCTAACTTAGCTACCTGCTTGTTGACCTTCGATCTAATTTAAGCTTAAACTGATTGGCACCCTAGGGAATCGATAATGCAAATCGATTGTAAATTAGTTATGGAGAATATCCATATATTTATATCTGCAATGGAACTTTCTAAATTTCTATATGAATCGTAATTTCAAAATAAGGGTATTCGTATTTTTCAATTCAAACAAAATCATGTTTGTCAGAACCAAAACAGCAGGTTTCCTTAGCATTAATTTCAAAATAAGATTCAGGCAAAATATTTTTTTTATCAACTTCAGTACATAAAATGGCTTAACAATTGATCGAGTATGTATTCGAAATAACAAATAGTTAAAAATTTAAAGACGTTAAAATATTAATATTTTACGTCTGCAATGACTAAAAAAATGACATTAATTATTACTTTAAAATGTAGACATTTGACTTTGGTTTCAGATTTTTTGCAAGACACATTGCGTAAGATTCGTATTAAATAAGGTATAAAATAATATATGTACACATTTCTCTTTTTTTTGTGTAAATAAGTACCTAGATCTCATTGCTTACCATAAGGATTGCAGATTAATTGAGTGTGTTTCTAAAGCACATACACAATAAACAAAGTAGAACTCAAAGCTTGATTCTACTCCCAGCGCTATTCAAAATATCACAGTAGAATCAGACGTGGTTATGTATAGTACAAAACGGCCACTAACAAAGCATCACGACACTGTGCGGTCGGCATGTGCAATTTACGTTGCAGTGTGCACGTCCGCAGTGAAAATATGATTGTTTTTTTTTTCACCGCAAACGATGGAAATTGACACCTGTGATTGTTGTAAAGTGCTATCGGACTTTCAGATTTTGAACGAAGCTCTCTCCATCCACTCAATAATTGATGGCTATGCGACGCGGTGCCCAAGTAATTAAAAATTCAAAGCGCAGCACGTTAAAAATTCGAATATGGAGGTTCATTTAAAAATTCTTGTACCTAAATAGTATTTTTACTAAACTTTTTACTACGAATTTTCTAAATTACCAACTTTTAATTTCTTTTTGAATTGTGCAACGGTTCCATGCGACTCATATCCTTTGTCATCCCTACAATGGAATGTAAAAATTTTGAATTTCGAATTCAAGTACCTATCTATGTTCATTGACAAACACGCGTACGACAAAATTAATTAGTTCCATCAATCACTGAATGAATAGTGTCGGGACACCGGCCCATAGGTTTAAAAAAGACCAACTATCGAAAAAAGTTGTAACGTGATTCGACCATTGTGTTCCAACCCTTCCATTACCGTGGTGATAAAATGTATCGAGTTGTGACGTCTGCACCGGGCGTGCTAGCGCTTGGGCGGAGATATATTGGACAATATTTTGAATGCGTTCCTGATATGATAAGTGAAGATTTATTTTGGTGTCGGCCGTGGCATTCGCTGTGAGTGATCTGGAATGTTAGCCGTTTATTTAAATAATTCTGATAAATTATGGTGACTAATAGGTACGGACCAAATGATTTAATCAGAATGTTCAAGCAACTAAAAGGTGTAGCAGTAATTCCAGATAATTTGCTTAAAGATTAATTAGGAGTATCTATTAGTAGTACAGAAATATAATTTAAATAGAAAAAGCCCAATTAAAACTAAAACATTTTAGATTTTGGACTTGAATGTTTATTTTACTATTTTGGTAATAGTTAGAGTAGCCTAATTACTCAGGAGATATTTTCTACACTTAAAACCATAGGCTAAAAAAACTTGCATTTAACAAATAAATAATAAACCAACGCATACAATGAATTTCCCAATAAATAATATTTTGTAATAGTCCGTGCAAAAACTTCAATTTACATAGCGTTTGATGCAAAATCGTGCTTACAATTTTTGGTTAATAAAATAGCACACTTTAGTTCGTGCCATTTTTTGAGTGCCGATCAAACATCTATTTGATACTTTAGATCGAAAAATTCAACACACGTGTGTTTTGTATTGAAATGACTATCCTTAACACGACTTTGAAGAGACAACAAGAATAGATCTGAATACAGCTTACTTAAAGTACTATTAATCTGCCATATTATTAACAACCAATTTCACGAGTATGGTAAGCTGGTTGGTCTTAGTGTTCTAAAAACTGGAATGATGAGCGAAGAGATGGATTCGATTCTCACTCAAGACAATTTCACGAAGTTGAGGAAATGGTCGTCTTCTATATGCAAATTAAAACAATTTAAGAACAAAATCGTATTATTTCAAGTAATGCTATAAAACTTGTAGGTTTCGACAAATTTTACATATTCAAATATTCCAATGTAACATTATTTTTATTATTAGGTCCCTTGTAGGCACACGCCCCTAAAATATTTTAGTGACAATACAACAGAGTACAGATATTCGTAGTGTTAATTTACATATCTATAGGTGATACTTTGAATATGACAGCAATCTGTCATGTTCAATGACAATACGCATGCGCCCTACGCGACCTTTCGACGATTCCATTTTCGAAATTAAATAAAAGTTCGTTCCAGAGAGTGACGTGGGGTGTCGCGTCGTCTTGTGTATTATTATTTTACGATACCTATACACACTAGAACACTAAATATTAAATAAAATTTTAGAAATGTATTTAAATTAATGCAAATTGTTCATATTTTCTTTTCGCCTCAAACATTAAACTGGTTAGAATTGTATGTTGTGCCTGAATATGAGAATTTAGAAATTGAATTTTCGTGTGGTGTATTTATTTTATGTGGTATTTCAATCAATCATTAATAATACCCGTTCAAATGATTAATCGTCACCTATATCACCAATAGGAATAGACGCAGTGCACAATGCAAATCGGAATATTATGCGTGCAGTGAGTGGTTACACTGTAGAAATGCAAATAAGTATATCTTTTTCATCCACTTCGAACTATCGACATATTAAAGAGGTTAAGTTGCATAAACTAAGATGATGATTGCATTACGAAGATGTTTTAATGTGCTTGATTATAAAAAAAACAAAAAGCAGTCACGAGGACTGCCGACAGAAGTAAACAAAAGTTGGAGAGGATTTATTAGTTTAAGAAACACTATATAAATTTGGCTTATTTATTTTACAAATACATTGAACATACAAAACGGATTTATCATTATTTTATTTAAGTCTTCGCAGTCTTCGCTAAGACATAATGTTTTTAATGAAAGTGACGGCCTTGTTGACTCGTCGTTAAGACGTCCAGCATAGGAACCGCACAGGCGCGTGGCGAGTGAACCGCCACATGTTACGAGCCATCAGCATCACCATGCACACTCGCGCAAGCGCCCCGCGCCGCCGTACTTACGCAAGCGCCCTGCGCAGTCTTACAGCGTCTTAGGTCACGTGTCATGTCACGACGTCACCTGTCGCGAGTTTAACATTTTTTTACCCATCTCAAAGTAATTTTGCTAAAGTGTACAGAGCCGCTAAAGTTTTGACTTAAAAAAAAAATAAGCAGTCATAAGGACTGCCGATAGAAGTGAAAACTTCTAACTTAGAATGTTATTTGTAAAATTAGAAATTTCATAATGTTTAAATTAAAATTATCAACATAAACATAGCATGTCGGTGACGCGAACTCATAAGATTTTCCACTACTAAAAAGTGTTCAACGCGGCTAGAGAAGTTTTAACTTCAATAAAATGAGACAAATGACACACGGCCGTCATATTTTATTTGCCCGTAACATAATAATTTTTCCGTGTCTTTGTAACATTCTTCATTGGTGCTCCGCTCCTATTGGTCTTAGCGTGATGATATATAGCCTAAAGCCTTCTTCGATAAATGTACTATCCAACGCTGAAAGAATTTTTCAAATTGGACCAGCGGTTCCTGAGTTTAGCGCGTTCCAACAAACAAACTCTTCAGCTGTATAATATTAGTATAAATAAAAACATTCATATTATAGGTAAAATTAAATAGACAGATACAAAAGAACTTATTGTACTCATCACATAATTATTTGACCTGGAGCGGAATTGAAGAATTGAAAGCACTAAGTTAGATACTTGATAGTACTTAACTTAGAGCTCTTTATAGAATTTTCTATCACATCACGTACATCAACAGTATTTAATAGTCCATTGCTGAACAGGTATCTCCCTAGGAAGGAGGTGTTGGCCTATGATATTCTATCGGTCGATACTATATTGGTTTGGTTTCTATTGTAACCTGAACTATGGGTATGTAAGTATGTTAAAAATTTCAGAGAAACACAGATATCATCCTTCTGTGTCGTAAAAGCGGTTGGCAAAATAAGGTAAATATTTAGGATAATTTGAATGACAACGCCATAAACAAGAAGTGACATAAACATTTGTGGGTCTGTGTATGATCGTTGGATCGTTGTCATTTGGTGACGGGCGTGAACGCAATTGGCATAACAATGCGATGTCGGCGCATCTTTGTCAAATAAAAAAACCATTTGCATTTTGACATTTGTTGCTATAAAAAATGACAGACGTACCAGTTTAAAGTCAAAAGTATAATTTTAATTACAATTTATGCTTTAGAACAGATTACAAGAGAAACTTTATTAATCATATTATTTTAAATAAGTTCTATTCAGTGCTTTTATTCCTTAACGATGCATTATGCGAACTGTTGACTCTTTCAGATGGCGATGAAGAACAATATTTTAAATAGAAAACAATGGTAAATAATTTCTCTCAGTCTATTTACAACAGGTTGAAAGAAAACATAAGTGTTAAATTTTAACCCTACAATGTAACTGTTAATCTTTTGTTTACATTGTGAGAAAAAACTAACCCTAAATTAGTGGTCGTTATTAATTTGTACACATTTGCATATTGGTAGATTTTTGTTACATTGTTTGTGACAAAAGTGTTATGCGTATGCTTCTTTTAATTTTTATGTTATACATTATAGCGAGTTTCACGCTGTGTGTTTGCGGAAGTAAAACACCGTTATTTGCATTTACTGTTACTTTCTACGTAAATGTTAATTAGTCTACGGCTTTATGTAATTTTTATTCTGAAGTAAATATCAAAATTACTGTTAGAGACAACTGCAGTCGTTAATTGGTGCTGTTGCTATGACTAAGTTGTTATATTAATACCACTTAAATTTGAGGATTACATCATTACTGGCCACATATATTGCATTACTATAATTCAAGGCTTCTTGTATTACTATTGCTTGACTATTTCAATTCATTGCAAACAGTTGTATACAATTATTTGAACATAACTGCAGTCGAATGCATCTGTTTGTTGAGAATGAAATCGGGAATTTGATTGGGGTCCAACAAAAATAGTTGACAAACAATCTTCTAAAATATCTGAATAGTTGTTGCCCGCCAACCAACGTACAATGGTTATCGGGACAAAAATTAGACTGTGTCCTTATCCATGGTCTAATCTATCTCTTTACTGTAATTTATTAAATTTATACAAATCAGTTCAGCGATTTTCCCGTGAAAGTGTAACAGACAGACAGGCAGAGTTACTTTAGAATTAAAAGCTCTAGCATGGATTTGAATGATACACACAACACTGCACCGCCCAAAGGTCGACTGGAAGAAAATACCTTTGGCATTAAGTCGGCCTTATGCGATGTATTTTCAGAAAGTTTTTTTATACTGACATATAGTTCAACGCCCTGTACGTTCAAAAGTGTAATTCAGTAAAAAAGAGTTGCTTTTACTGTACTAGTAAACGTAACACAAGTGATGTAATAAATCATATCGCACTTTAAACAGAGTACCGATATTTGAATTGAATATACATAATTATATGGCAATACAAAACATACTGTGGGCGCTAAACCTATTGATGTCGGCAAAAAACTATTGTAAGTTTGTTTTTTATACGTCGGCGAAACGAGTCTATGAATGGAAAACGTGAGCCGGCAAATCAAACACAGCTTTGTTTCACCATTTATTTGTATCTATTGTTCCCCTTGAAATATTTCGCTTTCAAAGATTTCGGGGATCGTTTGAAAAGGTTAGATTGCATAGGTTTACCTCGCGATTTTGAGCTTGAGGCAAAATATTCCAAATGGATTTTCTGGGAAGTTATATAGGGTGATAAGGGAAAGGTATCGTAAGTTACGAAAAGGGAAAAGCTTTTAGGTACACATGAAATAAAAACATAAGCAACTTTGTTTTATTTCTGTGGAACAAGAATCGCTTTTAATTGGTGTTTAGAACCTACTGTTTTCATTGAGTATTGTATTGTATATCAATTATCCTTAATATATGAAGTTATAACAAATCTTCAATGAACTAGAATCAAATACTAAAACATCTATGTTTATAATTAACAGACAAATAAATTAATCTAAACCAATTTTCGCAGGGTTTCCTGAGATAACGTAATTAATCATACTGCTCCTAACTCAACCTGTTTTTTAGAATCCAAAATAATGTTTACTGTTTCATATTTGGAGTACCGCGGCGGCCGACCATGCATTAAATGAATAAATTGTGTTGCTCCAATTTGCATACATTGTTAGTAAAATGTTTGCTTTGAAAATATTTAAGACTACATTTTAGTATTATATTTTAGAATAATTAAATATACATATATTATATTCATTCTTTCGTAAGCGAAATGAGAGCTAGTAAATCGCCTATACCTTGCCATACAAATCTTGGCGAACGTGCCGATACGTGAAATCCAAAAAAAATATATTATTAAGTTTTACTTGTGTATCACCACTACATGTTATGTTTTTAAGTGACAAAGTTTTAGTTTTCTGCAGAGAGGTCTCGCTCAATACACATTTTTTTTGTGATTCTTAATTTGTGAATTCAATTCTCATCCAGTCTATAGTCTACTTTATGTTCCAACCTAATATTTACTGAATAAGCTAATCAGTATTTATGGGACATAATCCTAGGATAGGTTACACAAGATATTAGATCCAATATTGGACGATGTTGGCAAATTCTATCACAATTGATGGCCTTTGCTAACTCGACAATAAACCATTTAGTTCATTGAAGCGATTAAAATTAGAAATATGCTTTTAAAATTTAAGCTTACAAAGCGCGCGAGCATTTAGAGTAACGCGACAAACCAATAGTTAAATCTAAATGGTCCGTGAAAATTGTGCATTATCGTAAATAAAGAGGATAGTTTGACAACAAAAGTGCTCTTCATTCAACAATAACAGCACATTTTACGAACCCTTTGCATTTTGGATTAAATGCTATAAATCTTTCTCTATATGACAGGAATCGGTTGGCTTGTCCTTGTTGCTTGTTGTAAAATTTTGCACATGATAGTCGATACTTATTGAAATAAATAAAATAGAAAACCAACTAGGTTTTCAGAATTAAATAACTTGATAATGAAATTAATAAAAAATATTATTTAAAAATATTATCATACGTAAAGACATATTCTTACACATCTGTAAGGTAAATAATCGTTAAAATAATTTCGGCACATGCGATCGATTCTCGTGTTTTAACAAGCAAGTTTGTACTGTCTGACTGCATTGAAATTTAATATTTTGTCAAACAAGAATTATGACAAAACCTTTAATATAACAGCGTACATCTGTCAACCAGTTTCAACAAACATAATTCACCGTTACTACAATATTATTTAAAACAACAAAAACTTGTTATATTAACGTCACACTACCTGAACACATACAATCGGACATCCGACACGCGCTCCTTATTAAATTATAAAGAAAATAAACCGGTAAAGTCTATAACCCGACCATACCTAGAGGACTCTCGTTATCAGTATTATCTTTTTGAAAACGAACCTTTTAAAATACTTCGATTTATAGCTAGGGGAAGCTACCGGAAAGGACTGCCACGCGCCTATCCAGGTGGGTGTGATTTTTTTTTGAGTCGTATTGAGAAAGGAAATGACTTTTAAAGCCAATTTCTTTTAAGGGTCTTATGAATGAGTAGGGACTTACAAGTGAGACTAAAATAGGTATATTAAATTAATTGTTGAACACGGTGAAGGAAGTTGTTATTAGTGTTGTTTATTGTCTTATGATATAATTTGTTTCAATAATTAAGATTTTTAACGTGATTTAAAACTAATTAAGACCTGCCAAACTTTAAGAAAAGTTATATTAAATAGCAATGAATACATTGAGTTTATGGAATTGTTAATTGTTTCCTTGCCCAAAAACGTAACTGACTTTTGAAGAAAAGAAATTGAAGCGTTCAAAATCACGATAATATTGAATGACTATTATCTCTCTTACCTGACAGGACAATATAGAAATACTTTGTCTTTTTACGGACTTGGTAAGCATTCATTTATCTTCGATAGGTCTGACTTCTAAGTAACTTTTTTTTAATTAAGCCGGCTTTTTCCTTTTAACCGACTTCTTTATGGGTTAAGAATGACATGGGATACATCTGCACCCTATTATGCCTTTAACATTAGGTTATTTCATCACTATCATCCCATTGGAATATCGTGCTGAATAGAGGCCTCTTCCTAACAACTCCAAATAGCCCGGTTTGCTGCTTATTTATTGTTGCTTTATTAACTTATTTTATATCAAATACTTATATCACATTCAAATTGAAAAATCTTCTTTCATACGATGTTATTAATAAAGTGGCAATAAGTAGTCAATAAATCAGTCAGCTTATCGTAGTCCCCTCCTGGACACAAGCCTCCTGTTTGCCATAGTATCCAGTTCCGTACGATAATTACCCCTTGCCACGCCCTTGAAATAAGGATTTCATTCCGTGGCTTACTTCACTAAGTATTTTGGCAAATCTGTGTGCGGTAAACATACACGATACTATAAAAGCGTTTAGAAGTGGTGTAACTCTAATAACGATAGTTTGTTTTAAATGCTAAAAGTTTGAAGTTGAATGTCGTATGTTAACATTGTACCAAAGTAAAGCAAAGTACCGCACTGATAAGTTACACGTAAGCAATAGCGTGCTTCTCCACCGATCGATAAATTAGTTTATTTGTGAAAATAGGCCAAGTATGTAGCTTCTGTTCGCCTATAAATCATCGTATTGTGTGTTTTGGCCATGAAGCCTATTTATCTTTGGAAAATTAAAGCTTATTTGACATACGAAATTAAATCTAAAACGTAAGTAATTCGATCAAAGATGGAAAGATAACTTCAAATCTTAAATTTATTTACAAGTACTTTAAGAACTTAAAATAATACAACCAAAGCTATGGAAAGTCTTTCGTGGGTTTTGGATAAAATCAATTCGGGCTTCCCCTAATTCTTGACAGCTGATCACCAGCTTGGTTGGTGCTGTATACACGTCATCAGGTCTTCGTTCTTCAAACCTTGGGGTCTACTGAAGTAGTTGTACTACTTCAGTAAACCCCAAGGTTTGTTGCACTCCCTCAAAAAGGCACCAATACAACAATTTATTTTATTACTCTTTCTGGTTCATGGAATAAAACAGTTTTTCCCATAAATAATACCATTAAATAACATCATTATAAGACATAGGCAGATGTCCATATTTCTGAACAACCCGAAAGTATATTAACTTTTGTAAGTAAATGAGGCATAACGTGTGAACTTCTTTGTTCCATTACGATGAAGTTAACGACGTTAGTCCATTACAATTTGTTATAAGTAAACACAACGCGAGCTCATTGCTGCGGCTACATTTCCTTTATTATACCTACTCGTAATAAATCTGTATTTTTAACCAACTTCGAAGAGGAGGTGGTTCGCAGTTCTTTGTGGAGTGTGCTATTTTGTTGTTACCTTTGTTCAACATTTTCGAAAAAAGTGATAAGCAGATGTATATTGAACGACGACGTATATACCCCAAACTTTAGCCTGTACTTATATATTTTTACCCGACTAAGCAAGCTAGCTAACTAGCTTGCTTATGTATACTTAAACTGAAACCCAACTACGACAAAATACATTAACAACGCGTGACTACGGCTTTTGAAACTTGTTTCATACTTTTTCAGCGTCGTTTTTGTCGTAGTTGAGTTTTAGTTTTTACTATTGTTTTATTATAGATAGATACATTAAAAGAATAAATTATATTGAGACACGGAACACACGAATTAATTTTTCTTTTATCGGATTGACCCCGCCACCTCAGGCTGGTCAATCCAGATCACTAACCAGTAAACAACAAGCCAGTCAGAGACATATTCAGACAAGCAGTAAACATCTACATATTAGGTTTACTAGTACAAACCTATATGTGTACGTTTACCGGAATGAAAAAAAAAACACAGTAATTGAATGTTGCTTTTACTTCCCGAAACAATTCAGTGTACACAAAGCTGGGAGCTTCCTGAGCGAAACATGTTAATTAATTAAAGCGTTTCCCCCAGTTGACTTTTACGACACAATAAGCACAGTAACTGTGTACTTTGCCCAACAAATGTTTAGTACGAAGTCATAGACTAAAATTGTAGGATTTATTTAAAATATGCTGGATAGAAAAATGCATTGATTGCAAAGATGGTTAGAAGATTACAATTTACCTACCGGGCGACGCTAACTACAGCCACAGTGGAATAACTAGGCTATCGTGACCTCGAGCTTTTATATTCACTTTTAAATTCACACGAATTTACATCTTTCTTTTTCTTTTAAATGGAACGTTCTTCTTTTGTTCATAAATTTTTCGGTTAACGGCAATAGGCTTGCCTGTATTTACTGTTTCTAGGCTATAGGAAGGCAGAAGTGTAATCCTGCTATCATAATTATGTTTTTTTAACTGACCTTCTTCATTTTATTGTGTTTATGAATAAAATATGTGTACGGATACTTAATTCTTGTTGTAAATGTTACGCAGACTAACAGCCAGATAATGTAAGATTGCCTATAGTAGGTAGGTACATAAAATATTAGGAATTTCGAAAGAACAAGCCGTTACATAATAAGGTCTCAAGTAAATATATATGTACCTAAGTCTCGATTGGTATCATTTGAAATGGCCGCGTGCTTATCGTTCTGCACATATTCGTATATGTAATACCAAAACAAACAAACTTCAAACCATTATCTTAGTCCCATGTTAGCTATTAATCCGATCCTAATACGTCGTTTAAAAGACAGTGAGTATATTACTGATACGGCTAAAAAAAGTTTAAGGGCTTAACTCAATGATATCTTTTTATGTAATAATCATTGGCTTAACTTAATACATAAAATAAAGACTGATGCAATCTACTCAAGGATAAAATATTTTTGTTCATAGAAGATAGTTTTAATCAATGTTTTTATAACTAAGCAATCATCTTACAAGATATGGTATAATAATATGATGCTAGACACAAATAATTAACTATCTTGTGTCTTTTCTCTGCAAAACTGCAAAAATACTTTTACTAAAAAAATGGTACTGCATTTTAAAATGTAGTACAGCGCCATCTATTTTTAACATGGCAAACCATTGAGGTACAAAAATATTGATTTTGATTGGTGGCATAAACATTATGTGTTCTAATCGCTAGATGTCACTTCAAGTTGCATTTATATTTTTACACAATAGAGGGCAGTGGTGCTAGGTACGACTTACTGACAAATTTCTTGACTGCCTCATTGGTATTGTTGTTGACGTGGGGTACCGCGATTTTCTGTCTCTTTTTTACCGTTGGACGTTTCCGCTTACAGGCAGCCGTATGTCTTTCCCACTCTATCTATAATAGCTGTGTGGAGCTGACCGACCACTATGTCAATAGTTCATATCGCCTTATTAACATAGTGCACTTAGTAATTTCTTTTTAAATTATTTGTCACACGTGGGTTCAAACCTAAAACAATTAGCGCAGTAGAAAGCGCTTACTGCTTAACCCACAACGCGGCAGTCAAAATTACCAGCGGCCTTCAACCTTTACGGCAGATGGTCATGGTCAAACGACTCCACATACGAAGCTCACAAAAATATGTTCACACATTTTTTAAGCTTTGTTGTGACTATATTCGCAAAATAAAACTTTTAATATCCTCCAAGAAGTTTAATGGTGAGACATAAATATTTAATCTCATTACAACATAAATTGTATTGTGAGGTCAACAGCAAAATAATCGTAAGAAAACCGTAAATGAGTCTTGTAAATAAACTAAATAGGTATGTATAAAATCCATATTTGAGACACACTGATTATTTTGAAATGATTTTTTTTTGCTAAGTGACCAATTAAATCAATATTAACCAAAACAAAAACGAAAACCTATGCTTTAAAGTACATGTATGTAACAAATAGTATTATCGAAATAGATACTTTTGTGTCAAGAGATCGAAATACATTGATGTTGATGAAGACAAGACAGAAAAACAACATTTTAATAAAGCTGTCAAAAACATGCATAAGTTAATCAATCCAGAAGCCAGCGAACAGGAAAGACTATGACTTGTACAGTACAAGCTAAAGGAGTACGCTTCTACTGAACAAGATTATAAGGAAAAAAACATAATAGGTTTAATAATTATGATATAGGGTGCAAACAAGACGGGTTGGGTCACAAATGCTACGCCACCTTCCTCTTGCTGGACTCTCTAAAGAAACGGGGGAAACAGCTAATAGGTTTTATTTGCTTCTTAATATGACCGAACCAATTTGCACTTTGATTTGTAAAACCTCCCTTAATGCGTAGTTTGTTATATCAATGACCCCAAGGGGTCCACCATATGTTTATAAGCATTGTACTTAATTAATTAAATAATGTAGCCTTCTTGGATGCTCTACTTACGTTGTATTGCATATGTCTAATAAGCCGTATGTTTTTATTAGGCGTTAGACATGAATGTCTAAGTATATGTTAGTCTACATGCTTACCACATTCTTTTATTACCGTAATGGATCTAGGTGTACTTATTTAGCGGCGTAATAGAAACATACGACTAGGTACGAGTTTGTTTTATTAGTGGCTTCAGACGTGATACCTGGTAATCTTATTCGTGAGTCAAGAGAAAGAATAGAATAATGCCAGAAATGTAGATTGGTTGAGTTAATGGGGGCATTTATTGGGGACTTCTTATTATTCAGACCCCAATTTTTTTTTCTATGTTCTATGTCTATGTTGTTTATCATCTCGATTCAACTACACAGTTGAATTATAATGAAATTAGATACAGTAGTCTCCCATTAAATGCATGCATACATGTAGGTGTAGGTAGTTATTGATTTGAGAATACATCACATTACTTTCCTGCACTTTCCTGCGCTTTTATCCTTAAATTTCACTTTAAGCTCTTTTCTTAATAAAAATTTATTACTCGATAGTTGAGATACACCCGCAAGGCAGTTCTTGAAAACTGTATGATTTACTATTAGAGGCTGTCTTTTATGAGAACTTTTATATTGAACTCGAAGTGAAATAGCCTCTAGTTTTAAATTTTAAAAATGTTTACTTTCATTTAGGCTTACATAGAACTTGTCACGTGGGTAGTGCAAGTAATAATGATACATAAATATGGTAGAAAAGCATACTTATCATCAACAGCATTAATTAGGCCACTATTGGACATAGGCCTCAGCATGGAGGTTCTGGCCTACTATGCCACACTGGCCAGATTAATTGGCGCAGGATTAGCATCAAGTTTTCCTCCTCTTAATCACGTACTTGAAAGACATAGTAAAACATAAGTTATTAAATATTGAATGTACAATATTGTCAAATAAGTAAGTAAGGTTGAGTCAGCATGTGACCACGGCCAGTGCAACCTGATCGAAACGTAAGGCAAATCAGAGTGATCGCGTTAATTCTAGTTAAAATAATTGTTAATATATCATGGAACGCGAAAGTTTAAAAGTAAGTAATAATTAGTTAATTTAGGAGCCGCAGAATTCTTACACTAAAATCCTCATCAGTCAGTAGAACAAGTAAGGATACGTATTAATTTTCTCGTACGTAATTTAATATAGCGGAACACCTTTCGCCAGCTTTTAGTATAAGCGGCCTAAGTTATCTCATTGATAACAAATAGATAGGTAAAGTTATTTTCTTATAATAGGACCAACATAACTTGAACGACGCTTGAGAGTTAGTCATAAATAATGTTGGATGAATTCTGTGGACCTATTTGACTGATCAGGGGTCTACGTATTATAGCCGCTTATGGATATATTTTGTTGTAAGCGATATTTTCGTCGATATCCGTAGGGGAGTAAGGAGACGTTGTTACGAGACATTGGTTTTGACAGGTAATACCGTTGTCACTTATGACAAAGGAAATTATTGGCATCTACCATACCATACACAATATATCTTCGGTAAATTATGTTTGGGGCGAAATATTCAATATTTGAAGTTAAATATGTATCTCGAATGTTTTTGTACATTATTTTTCGTAAAGGGTAATGTTTAGACAATCGTTTTGAACCGACTTCAAAAAAGGAGGAGGTACTCAATTCGACCGTATTTATGTTTTTTCTTTATGTGTGTTCGCGGATAACTTTGTCGTTTATGAACCGATCTTAATGTTTTTTTTTAATGGAAAGGAGATATCCCAACGGTGATACCATGGCAAGGACACTAAGATCTGATGATGGCATCCAAGAGAAATCGTCGTTTTTGAAGTCGGTTTTTTATTTTGTTAAAATGTTACTTGTTTTGAGTTGGTTTCTTTTTTTTTTTGCTCAGTGTTGTATTGATATCCACTCATAAAATGTTATGGACTACATTTGTTATTTTTTAAAGGTGCATATTATCGTTAGTAAAAAGGAACCGTTAACGGCACATTCTAAAGTCAATCCAAAACATTTGATTACTGAAGTGTTACTTATTAAATAATATTAAATACACAGGACATCAAGCTTAATATAATCACGTAAGTTGTATCCAAAACTAAAGGTTACCCTTGAGACAAAGATAATTGCTTGTATAATACCATGTCTCGCCGTCCAAAAGCGTCACACGTACCCTTTGACACCCGCACACCTGGACCCACGTTATATGGAGGATTAACGTGTTATCTCACTCAGGTGGGCCCACGAGAGCGCCCTAAACTTAAAGTGGGGAAAAGGAAAAACAATATGTTCGTCCACCTGTAGCCTTCTTACGTCTGTGGTTGTATAGAACAATCTGTTTTATGATATTATCGTTGAAAACCACAATATATCATAAACGCAGTTATGATACCACAAAATACGTCAAAACAGAGTTTATTCGCTCTAATAAATGTATAATGGTCTAGTCTAGTCTAGGTATCGAACATTTCTGAGTTCTTTTGGGTTGTATGAATTATGCATGATTGTAATAGGTATATCACATGTACTATGGTAGGGCTAAGTGTTAAAGGGATATATGGTGTTTAATTAACTTATTTTTTTTTTAATAACTTTGCATTTAAATTTGTAAAACTTGTAATTGGCTTTGTGTTGTATCTTTACTATTACCTTTTTTCTTAGCTGTTGGTTTTTTTTAAATGAAATAAATAAAAAGATATGTACGGTTTAAAAAATTGATTTCAAAAAATCCTCCGTAAAAAAAAAAAGATTTTCTCAAACTCCGTCTAAACAACTTCTGTATATTTACCTAGAAACACTCATGTTGAGTATATAGAAGATATAGCTTTGGAAAGTCGTTCAAACACAAAATTTCTAAAGTACACACACCCAGTGTGTCTAATATGTTTGGAGACCGCATGAAATCTGCTCGTAATACTTAGAATTCAATGGGGATGCAACTAGGTCAAGAACACTTGCGAAGGAACTGAGTAGTAGGGGATTACAGCCACATTCATACTAAGCCGAAAGTTCGTGGCTGATTATTGTTTTTACCAGTTTCAAACACCTAGATGGGTTTTTTTTATTTACAGCAGTCACATTCATACAAAGACAAAAGTTGGTGGCTGTTTTTACCAGTCTCAAACACCTATGGATGTGAATGTTTGTCAATGACGTAATATCGTTAGGGTTTATTAATCAATCATCCACACAGCTGGCAAGAAATCAACACAAAAACACATACAGTACACAGGAAATCGTTGGCCTTTTGAAATCACGATTATACGATACGTTTACGTTATGAGCATATCTGATTACTATTTTAAAATTTTCATAAAGATTTTTTAAGTTTAAAACTGTTATGTAGAATGTTTTAAGTTTTGAAGTCTCCTCCTATAGGAGACGACCAAAGAAAATATGGATGAACTGCGTGTAAGAGGATACTTTGAATTGATTAATGAATATGAATATTTCAGACATCTAACACGCAACGCCATCTAATCCCAAGCTAAGTAAAGCTTGTATTATGAGCTCTAGACAACTGATATAAATACAAACTGGCAGATCATAGAGTAACTACATTTATTATGTAATATCTTGTATACCTGTGATCACAAATAAAGATTGATTTGGTACATAAATAAGATTCATACATAGATATTGTAGATGGAAAACATTCAAACTCCGAAACAAATATTTGCAGATCATATAAACATTTTGTCCGTCCCGAGATCGAATCTGAGACCTCAAGCAAAACAGCCACTTACGCTACCACTGCGCCACCAGGTAATTAACCCGTAGGTAGAAAGCAGTGAACTGACGAGTGGTAGAGGAGAATGGAAAAAGAAAACTCACTGCATCTACACTGACCCCAAATAAACTTTGAAAAAGGGTAGAAGGATGATGTATTTTTTTAAAGTTTTGGTAACAAAATGTCAAGGATTTCTATCAGGTAAAGTTTCTATAAAAGTAATAATTTGTTCTGCTACGATAATTGTGATTACTCATTTCAAACAAATTGTAACGAACAGTTTACTACAAACAGTCGGCCTCGTTTAGACCGTTCTTTTATTGAAGGGGATATAAACAACTTAAAAGATAAATAAACATTGCCGATCATTCCTGTTATTTATATTTTCAGACTCAAGTATGAAAGGATAACGTTTGGTTACTTTAACTTAATAACTTTCATCTGTTTCTTTGACTCTTGTTGGTAGAACATAAATACTAGTTGCACAAAAAATTTGTACTCAAGATAAGTGACTATTAGATATAATTTTTTTATTATATAAAATCAAACCGATTTATAAAAAACATCCAACGAAAACTCCCTGCCTAGAAACACAAGCTTTAAATAAACTAGCTCTTCATGAATTGCTATGTGACAAGTCTTGTCTATACCTAATTCTTTATTCATTTAAATAGTAGTATTATAATGTGTGCTAGGTATCTAAAATCTTTTCGAAGTCAGTGATAACTTTAAATAGATTTTAAGAGAAGAGTAAGTCGGTTTTTTATTATAAACAGTTTTTATATATTTTATGAAAACAATGGACCAAAATGAAAGGAAATGATAGATATATATCTACGTATCGCACGTAACCTTCTACACATTGATTCAACACGCACTAGCTCGTTTTAATTTAGTTTGCCCTTGATGTAGCTAGGACAGGCTTGTTATTTATTAAGGTACTACAAAAATAAAGTCTTGTCTACAAGTAAGGCTTCAAATTAAACAGTACATACATGGATATAGTACGCATATGGTCAGAGTGGCGTAACATAAATTCGTCCCAGCTTGGGGGTAGCTGTCAATTGAAAGAATTACGTATTACAACTATTTTCTATATACACCTTATTTTGTACTGTGATTAGGAACATAACATATATATTCGCCGAAAGAATGGTATTGCTACCTTATTAAGCGTACCATACATACATACCAAAGGGGATTGGAATCTAATTCACTACATCTGTATTAGGTGAAATCTAGTTAAGTAACTTATTTATATTCTGATAATGATTACCGGTAAAAGGCGATACCTTAAATTCGAATACCCAAGGTTCCTTATTACATATATGCAAATGAAAGTAGTAGAAAAGTTGTAGATGCTACATTCTGTGTGTAGTCTACAGTAGTGTGAATTTTTGTCGATAGAGCAATGAAAAATAGGTTTATTCTGAATATAAATCAATCATATTAAACATAAAATAGTTCATTTTTAAAACCACCGTCTGTTCGGCAAACTCACAGTATTTAACAAACGGTTGAATTAAATGTTTTCAAAGAAAGTTGTCAAACGTGATTAAAGTGTCTACTTTTGCTTTTTTTTTTTAATTTGACCTTGCCAAAATAACAACTCTGCCAGATGGAAAGCATCCCCAGAATCCAAGAGTGATGGTTCCCATCCTCACTGCGAATGCAGACTATGAAACATTGCAGCATGCTGTCCTCAGCAATAGGAATGGTAAATTAATATCATTACTTTTACTTATTTAATTTTATAAGTTACCATTTAGCAAATAGCAGTGGTAGACACTGAGTACAATTTCCCTATTTTCGGGGAGAAGTTCTTACACTGACACACTGATATTTCCAAGTACCCACAGTTGTTAGGTTTTAGATGTAAATGTTTTGGGTAAATGTAATCATAACCTTTGAGAATGCCATAAGGCGATACCGGTCAGATGTAAAATAAAATAAAATAGTGGAATAAGTACAAGTGAGTTTTATTCTAGAATGTATTACAACAAGTTCCATCAAGTGCCGACAATCGAGAGTAGAAATGAATTATTATTATTATCTGTCTGTTTGTTCCACCTAAACTCTGGAACGGATCGATTTTAACGGGACTTTCACTGGCAGATAGCTGATGTTACAACGAGTAATTTAGGCTACTTTTAGTTTAGAAAAAAAATATACCAGAAGAAAAATATTTTAGAACTGGTAGTAGAACCAAAGAAATACACGTCCGATTTAAAAGCAACAAAACCCCGCATGCCGCCGGGCACAGCTAGTCTATACATCTATACAAATCAATGATATTATAAAATACAAATATATAAAATTTGAGTGTCTGTTTATAATATTAAAATAACCGCTTTTTACTAAATGCATATGTATGTATAGACGGTACATATAGCAAAATATCATTTTTTACAATTTTTGTCTGTCTTTCTGTCTGTTCCGGGTAATCTCTGGAACGGCTGGACTGATTATGACTGGACTTTCACCGGCAGATAGCTGATGATCTAAGAAGTAACTTAGGTTACTTTTTTTAGGCTAGCTTTGTCCCGCGGTACGGCAATAGCAGTGGGAAACACCGCGGGGTTAAGCTAGTGCAAAATAAAATAAAACTGCAGAATCTTCAAGAAAGAAGGTTTATTTTCCTCTCTCACTGTAAGAAAACAGATTTCCTCTATTTACTCTGTGGAAATGACTATTAGTTGTGTTTTGCGCAAACTGCTATTTAGCGTCATAACAGGTTATTCTGGAGGTTAAGCCCGGATCTTATTTGAGTCTCAGTTATTTCCAAACCCGGGATTACTGTGGTGGGTTAAAGTTTAAAGCATTCCTTGCGGGTTACGTCGGGGTATATTAGATATAGTTATGGTTGAAGTTTTGATATTGTTCTTCCTTTGTAATCCCACAGGTGTATCATATTTAATCAAAATGTTTGATTAATCTATTCGTGGAGATGAAGAGACAAAAAATGTTTGAATAAGTAAATAAATTTGTAATAAGGTAGCTTAGGATCGGTTAGGTTGTTGTGGGGAGCTTTGTGAGATGATTATGCCCAGCGATGGACGTCTTTCGACTAAGATGATGATGATGAAGGCCGCATAACTATGGCACAGTTACTACAAAATTCTTTCTTCTTATTTCGACACATCCGTAACGCGTAATGAATTTGTTACTTCCTTTTAAAGATTTTTCAAAAGAATATCTATACAAATAAATAAAATTGAAGTGTCTGTTTGTAATATTCAAATAACCACTTTTACTAAATGTATGTGTATAATGCATAGTAACTTAGCCTACTTTTTTAGACTGGTGTTCTCCTCGGTACGACAATAACCGCGGATAACACCGCGGGACTCAGCGTGTATGGAATATAAACCCAACAAAACTAAAATTTACAATAAGCGATACCTCGAACCCAACCTACCGAATTTTACTCATTATGGATCGTGATTTCTTAAAATCAACATTAAACCACATAAGAATGTTAAGAGATAGAAAAAAATGTACTGTCTGTTAACGAAGAATATTGGCCATCCTCCCATTATTGTCACAGCGTGCTACAAATATCAATAAGGAATTAAGTCATTCGACCATTTTTTCTGAGTCGATGTCACGCTCGGTGCTCCGAACGGAACATCGGTAGTACACCGTTGTTTAACAGTGGTAACCGCTGTTGGTTAATTAACCATCCTGTACAAGTGAGTTAATTGTGTGAATGGAGCACACCAGTTGTAATGAATCGTTCGATGATTGACAAACCGTACTTTTGGCGTCTAAAGCGCTGCACCAACTTCAATGAAATTTGACATAATCTGTTCACTTGTGACACCGTTGAGGAGTTCCCTTAACTGTTCTAGTCTTCAGATCAGACCGCTCATGACAGTTAAAACGCTTTTAGTTGTACGGTTCTCATCAATACAAATTAAACAAGCCCAAACACAGGGTAACTGCTATAAGTCGTGGTTTTTTTTTGAATTCTTTGGAATGCCATCATCAAATCCCAGTTTCCTTCTAATGGTTCCACCAAAAGAAGAATCATTAAAATTGGTTTATAAACGACGAAGTTATCCGCCAACACACATAATTTTTTATATACGTAGTATATAGTTGAATTGAGAAACCTCTTTTTTTGAAGTTGGTATAAAAAGAAAGAGCCATAAAAAAATTGACTTCGGGTAAAGCGCCATCTATGGGATTCAATAGATATTTTTTTGGAATATCTAAATTCTCGAGAGACTCGCTAATACGTTCACACGCGAACTTGTGATCTTATGAAATGAAATAATATTCTTACAACCAACCGGGTTGTACGAGTAGCAGCGCCACCTTCCGATTGCTTACGATCCAACTATAATATTATTAACTTAAGAAGATGAAAAGAATATTATTATGTATACACAATACATGTACCAAAATCAATTTTTTTACAACTTTTGTCTGTCTGTTTGATCCGGGTAATCTCTGAACACCCTTTACACACTGGAAACAATTATAGTGTAGCAGACAAAATCCTCGCAAAATCAAAATGGAACCTGAAATTCAATACAACCTTTTACTTAAACAAGAAAAATTATTAAAAACAAAAAAAATTTTTAAATAAAACATATCAGTTAAATAAATATTCGTAATCACCAATAAAAATTCTTTATTTTGATACTACACTCGATATATTTTGAAAACATATTTTTATGAAATTTCTTTTTTCGCGCCAAAAATCTTTAATTTTGTTGTTTTTATTTTGATTTACCCAGAGTCACTCTCACGATTATGACGAATCTATTGACACCACTCATATAAAAATACGACAAGCTGTTTAGGCTCTAGGGCGTGTCAAAAAAATATACATACATATATTCGAAAAACATAACCCTCCTTCTTTCGCATTCGGGTAAAAAAAACTAAAAACGGCAACAGTTAACTGCTTTTTTTTTTCAATTTTATTCTTGAATTTTTTCGCACATTTCAAAAATAATATCAAAACGTAAATTAATCAATTAAATTAACTCCACTTTAAGTTGGACATAAACTTAAAACATAAACTAACATAAACTTAGGCATTAATTCTAACTTAAACGACCCTTGGGGGAGACTTATGTCATGTAGTGAACGTCTTTTGCTTGAGATGATAATCACGATACTCCTTGTAAAATTATTTCATCATATATCTATACAAATAAATAAAATTGCAGTGCCTGTTTGTAATATTAAAATAACCGCTTTTTACTAAACGCATATGTATGTATACACGGTAGGTACATATACCAAAAACGTAGTTAAAAAAAATTTTTGTCCGTCATTCTGTCTGTCAGTTTGGACAGCTGGACCGATTTTGACGGGACTTTCACTGGCAGGTAGCTGATGATCCAGGGAGTAACTTAGGCTAGTTTTTTTAAGACTAACTTTGTCCCGCGGCGTTGTTACTCGTGGTTATTGTTGTACCGCGAACACTGCGGGGTTCAGCTAGTTTTAAAAATATAATTACCATTGCCGAAAGTTATCTACGATATAAATTTAATACCACATGTAGGTCTTATTATTTATTCGTAGCATGTAGGCTGATTTTACTATAATATAGTAATAAGCAATTTAAAAACAGGTCACCCATACATTAAACGTGTGAATATATTATTAGATTACGATGATAATATCATTAACAGCTTTTGATAATTCACTGCTGGACATAAGCTTCTGCGAAAGGAGGTTTTGGTCTGTTATAACACGCTGACCAGACGGTTGGTATACGATCTGCGACATCTACAAAAATAAATAAAATTGGAGTGTCATGTACTAAAATAATATTTTTTTAAATTTTTGTCTGTCTGTCTGTTTGTTCCGGGTAATCTCTAGAACGGCTGGACCGATTTTGACGGGACTTACACGGGCAGGTAGCTGATGATCCAGTGAGTAAGTTAGGCTACTTTTTTTAGACTAGCTTTGTTCCGCGGTGTTCAGCTAGTAGTGAAATAAGTCTAAAATGAAAGAGGAAATTAGTAACATGTCGTTAAACAGTAGTAGTAATCAATAGGTCAAATATCCTAAAATTTTTTGAGCCGGATAGGGACAAATATATTAAATTAATATAGAAAAATACATCTGGATAAAACTTAAACGTAGATAGGACATGTAATACGACTATGGTAATTGATAAGATACGTAGAAATTAAGTAGTATATAAACCGAGACAAGGTATTATTAGACCAGACTATCACCAACTGTTGTTGTCTCATTAACGCCATTCCCATCTATAGTTATAGTGGACACCATAACTCCATAAGAACAGTATGGCATCTCCATGCAAATCATGTAACAGTGTATTGTGAGATGTTGCTACCGGTATCACTGTCACATCCCGCATCCCGGAATTCTTCATCTACCCACACACACGAAATATGTGAGTTCTGAATTCTAAATCGCGATAGCAAAGTATTCATTAAAACTCTGCTAATGTACAGCCTATTAAAACTTATAAATAGTGTCCGTGTATATTCAGGAAGGCAGAAGGGAGAGCTGTCCCAAACTTCTTCTGAACTATAGAGCTGTGGCACTTCCAAGAGGCTTTGTCTTATTGGCAAAGGTACTTACCATAGATGCCCGCCAATAGTTCCCTAATGCTGTGCGAAGGTCCAACCATTTTCATATACCTACATTTATTTAAATATATACTTGTATTATATATATTGGACGACCCCACTGAATATACAAGTTGACACGTTGTAATTTTTGTTCTTTCTTTTTCTAGGTTATTTAAAGTTGAATATGAAAAGGGCTACAGTCGATTTTGCCGAAGTGTTAAATAAAAGTAAAGATTTTTGTAAAATTGCCTTCAGTGATCTTGTTTAAATTAGGTTCCATGCACTGATGGATCTCGTGCTGTATAAAAGTATTGGTGTTATGCTGTCGCTGTTTTCGGTTACAATCGACGTGGCTATGCGACTACTGTGCTCGAGGTCTCGAGTTCGATTCCTAGGTCAGACCACAAATTTGGTAAATATTTGTTTTGAAAATTGGGTGTTTTCAATGTATAATGTGTGTGTTTTCACAAAAAAGATAGGTATATATGCTACCATTAACAATTATCTAGTACTCCTTAGCACAATTTTTGCTTAGTTTGAGACTAGATGGCGCTGAGTGTCAGATATCAGTTGTCAAGTTGAAAAATACAAATATTTGAAATATTTGTATTTTGCAACTTGCAACCGGAAGCCTAATTATGTTTGTAAGGACCAACACCAACATACTAAGATGATTTGAACAATAATAAATAAATAAATATTTCGGACATCTATTACACAACGCCATCTAGTCCCAAGCTAAGCAGACCTTGTGTTATGGGTACTAGACAACTGATACAAATACATATATACTTTTTTTTGTAAATACATACATATTACACATAGAAAACACCCAAACTCCAAAACAATATTTGTAGATTATACAAACATTTGGTCCGACCCGAGAATCGAACCCGAGACCTCACGATCAGCAGTCGCAAACGCCAACCGCGAGACCAACGAGGCAGTCAAATAGACACAATACTATTTATTAAAGGTTCGAGTGTTCATCGGAACACAAGCTAATATTTATTTAGCAGCAAGTTATCCCATCTCGAACCAACATAAAACATGTTAGAATTTGTTGTTGTCGGGAGCGGGCGCCAAGAGTCAGTACCTACGTCGCGTCGACGCCATGCCACAATGCTCTGTTTTCATTTAGTTTTTACGAGCACAAACAATGTTCAATGTCCCTCCTCGCTGTGAGGGTGAGGTCGAACAGAATGTATTGCACGGCGGATCCGAATTATGATACTTTTGTTTTTTTACCTATGGATGTTTGGACATAGGTACTGACTGAATATTCTCATGTATCATTTTTTTTAATATTTGCGGTTTTACTTGTTCGCGTTGAAGGTTTAAGCAAAGTCCAACCGAAAATTTTGCATTGTATTTTCTGTTAGATGAAAGTTTGAAGAACATATTTGTAGCATTTGTTCTCTTATAGTTATTCCTGTCATTGGGTTTAATGTTTCATAACGACTATAAAAATATTATGATAATTTTGAAAAGTTTTTATAATAAAATGTACTTAGGTATATAATTTGAAAATAAACAATTTATCAGGCTGAGATCAAGAATTTGTCGATAAATTAATAAATAAATATTCCGGACATCTATAACACACAACGCCATCTAGTCCCAAGCTAAGCAGAGCTTGTGTTATGGGTACTAGTACAACTGATATAATTACATAAACACACAAACTGTTGACTTATGTGGGGAGCGAACCCAAGACAATCTGCGTAGTAGGAAGGGGCTACGTTACTGCTCAAAACATTTCACTTCTACTTAATTAGAAATATCAATTCTTATATCATCAGCTGTCTGCCAGTGAAAGTCCCATCAAAATTTGTCAAGCAGTTTTGCATTGATTAGCCGGATCATAAAGACAGACACACACACGTAAGTCAACTACAAATAAACAGTTTTTCAATTTATTTAGGTACTTGTATAGATTGTATTCATGTCTAGTTTTATTATTATTTTTTTGTTACACATTATTTTCTACAACTCAAATTCCATTTGTAGCAATACACTCCAATAAGTAAAAGCAATGACTCACGATCAAAGGGTCACAAGTTCAAATCCCTGCTTGTTGAGTTATTGCTATGAACTTACCACTGGCCTTGGATAGGAATGTTCACGTAGAAGTTATCAGTTGTATGTGGGATGAGCGTTTAAATTTAAGTGTAAATATTCTATTAATAAAGCAGGAATTAAACGAGGAACAACTTAATACAAGAAAAGGTTTAAAAACTAAAATCCGACTATGTAAACACTTTTGATTAAATTTATGTAGCCTATGTCACCCAGGCTCTTATTACGAATTTATTAACATCTCAGTAATTAGAATCGGTTGAGTAGTTTAGGAATGGTTAAATGGAAAATACAAACATACATAAGCCAAAACTATTACCATTTCGTTTGGGTTAGCCGTAGTCTTGTAATAAAGTTACAAACGCCTGAAATTGTGCAACGACTATTACTATCAAGCTTGAGATTATTTGCGGCTTAAGACACTGCCGTATCCTATTTTTTAACCGATTTCAAAAAAGGAGGCGGTTATCAATTCGACGTTTTTTTATGTTTGTTACCTCATAAGTTTCGACAGGGTGTACCGATTTTGATGATTCTTTTTTTATTTGAAAGCTGGTGCTTCCCGTGTGGTCCCATTTAAATTTGGTCCATTTTTAAAGTCGGTTCTATGTTTGTTAAAATTTGAAATTATTTTATGTAGCGCCCCGTCAAAATGACTCTAGTCCACCTAATGGAAAGCTTAAGCAGAATCCAAGAGTGGTGGTCACCCTACTCATTGCTCGTGTAGACAGTGCAACAATGCAGCATGCTGACAAACACCACGACCCGCGGAGCTCTAGTGATGCTTCTACATCATTGGGCCTCCGGTCTCGCTCTGAACGAACGAAACACGACAGCACGAACGCTTTCATTTTACACTGATCTTACGTGCGAGGGTTTCTCACCTTTTATACCCCAATAGCTGCTACCCGCACTATTTCGTGTGCGTCTCCAAGTAGTCGTAGTGCGATATTATATAACGTGAACAAAGATTATAATTAAAACGGTTATAGTGAACCAATCTTAAAACCTAGACATAATTGTGTTGTCGCGTACTTTTCTTTTTAATTTTAAAAAGGGAACAATTCTGTCATACACGAGTTTTGCGAAATCCTAACACAATGCCTTAATATTATCTAATACTAACTAAATTCGCGGTCTTACCCCCGGTTATTATTGTACCACAGGTAACGCCGCGGGACAAAGTTAGTCCATAAAAAGTAGCCTAAGTTACTCCTTAGATCATCAGCTATCTGCCAGTGAAAGTCTCGTCAAAATCGGTCCAGCCGTTCCAGAGATTACCCGGAACTAACAGACTGACAGACAGACAAAAATTGTAAAAATTGTATTTTGGTACATGTACCGTGTATACATAAATATGCATTTATTAAAAAGCGGTTATTTTAATATTACAAACAGAAACGCTAATTTTATTTATTTGTATTATATATATGTATAGATAAAATGTAAATTATCATTTTCCTCGTATCGTTCGATCGTATCGATCGTAGTGTGATATTATTCAGCCTATAGTTTTTTTTCTATTAATAGGTAATCTGACACTGGTAATGACAATATTTTTTTAAATCAAACAAATTAGTTACTGAGATTAACGAGTGCGACCACTTAACTCAGATTTCTTCCATCAACACGCTGACTTTTCAAGTCGATAATTTGTTTTATTTTCATTAACAATTCTAAAGATAACGTTAAAGCTTCGGTTTAATTTTTTTATGGTATAGGAGGCAAACGGCATTTTTTTTTATAAATTTTAACAATGTAAAACCAAATTATTTTCGATTACTTTGCGTTATATCATGATGAAAATTTTAGATTTTAAATTGAGTAACACTTTACTGCCAATTATAACAGTGAAAATTAATATTTTGAAATTGATAATAACAGAATTTACATTAGGTAAAGCTGTATAGGTGATCAAATACGGTTCAGACATTTATAAAATTAAACATTTCATTAATTTGTTTGTCGTGATCCAACCTGTCGTAATGGGCCGAAAAGCAACGATCTGTGACGTCCCAATAAAAAGTTATTTGCAAAATTATACCGGCGCCATGACGCCGGTTATACTGTCGAAGATCGATAGGAGAGGAAATAGAATGTCAGTATTTCTAAGTGATAGAGTCAATATCTACAGAATTGGGTTTGCGGCATTTTTAAAGAATAATAAACGAACCTATGGTATATCTATACAAATAAATAACATTGGAGTGTCTGTTTGTAATATTAAAATAACAGCATTTTAATCAATGCATATATATGTGTATACACGGCACATATACCTTAAACATAGTTAAAAATGTTTTTGTCTGTCTGTCTGTTTGTCTGTTTGTTCCGGGTAATCTCTGGAACGGCTGGACCGATTTTGACGGGACTTTCACTGGCGGGTAGCTGATGATCCAGGGAGTAACTTTGGCTACTTTTTTTACACTAACTTCATCCAGGGATAAAGTTTAAAGGATAAAGGATAAAAAAGGTTTAAAGAATAAAAAATTGTAATCGCGGGTAACACCGCGGGGTTCAGCTAGTTTATAAATAAATCTGTACTTTATCAAGATATTAAGACTTACCCATTCGGCTGCTGCTCTTGGTTTTCATCAGCATCATTACTGACGATAGACTCTAACATTTGTATCTTAAGCATTTTAGTACGTCACATGACAGTGAGTTATCACAGCACTCAAACACTTCACTAGCACTGTAATACATTCACTTTACAATTGTTTTTTAAGAACACTAATTTATTGTTTATCTGGTATTGTTTTCTTGATGACCTGAAACAAAAGAACTAACATTATTATATGTATTTATTCACACCAATGCTTATGCCTGTATCCTCGAAAAGGTACATGGGGGCGTCATAAACGTTGAAATTCGAAAAAGAAATTATAGTTACCTCTTAGGTGATAGGGAGGACGAGCCTATTGACGTCAACTAGGTCCTTTGGAATTGAAAAGTAAAGAGAGAATTGGGAAAGACTGAATTAGAAGTAGGTATAGGTATCTATTAAGTATTTTTTGGTATAAGGGACAAACGTGCTTGCTTGACCTCAGTAACAACAAAAAATCGACACATAATATCCTGCCCATGATGTAAGGGCACATAACTGCGATGCGATGCGATGCAGCGTGAAGATCTTGCGGTGCATTCGTGCGAGCTCGCAGATATATGCGATGCGTTACGAATAGGTCATTAATATTTTTTTCTGATATTATCTAATCAAGTGTGTGAATGGGTGGCGAGTCGGTGGACGGTAATAGTTTGCAAACATGAAACATCACGGAATATCTGCATTAGAATGTGGCAAACAAAAAAAAAGTTTTAGTTTAAATTAATACTTTTTGCAGAATCTTCTTTTTGATTACAATTGAGGTTACAAATAATTAAGGATACATTTTCAGATTTTAGTAAATTAATTTTAAACGATATACGACAATAGTAATCCTTACCGTAAACTATGCCCATTCCGAATTTAGTACTCAATTCAACGGTCTAAGTATTGTTATTTAAATACCAATGTACATTTTTGCTGCTTCAAATAATTGGAAATTTCCTTTCAGGTAGAAATTGTTCCCATTTGATTGACAGTTCTATTAGTAAGCAAACAATTTGTGTCGTATTAGAGTTTCAATTAAATTCCTTTACAGCCTGACAATTGCTTCGCCATGAACGTCACGTCACCTCAATCAGCACTTTATTTCCTACAATAATCGACTTCTCGTACAAGTTTACTTTATCAAGATACCCCCTTACAATAAAATTATTTTACTTTAAGCTTTTTGTTTACGTTAAGACGAATCAAACGATTTTACACAATGTGTATATGTATATGTACCGTGTATACATACATATGCATTTAGTAAAAAGCGGTTACTTTAATATTATAAATAGACACTCCAATTTTATTTATTTGTATAGACAATGTACTAAAAGCTAAAAATATTTCGGTAAGTCCAGGGTCCAGTCATCACACCCACACCCCTCTCGCTCATCAATCTAAGGCATCAGACAAAAAATAAAATCGTTGGGCGTAGCGTAAACTGTGTTGACTGGATGAAAACACGGTCCATACGATTTCATTTTTTTTTCTGATCAATGCAACCATTTTGTAGCGGCGGCCATCCTGGATTTTAATTTTTCATAGTTAACTGTGTTTTACTAGTCAAGCCCTTTCATTAGACACCCATGTTGAGGTAGTCGTGACGAAATTTCTATACCACCATTTTGTAGCTGCGGCCATCTTGGATTTACAATCAAAAATAATTTGTTTAATTGCATTGTCACCAGAACTAAAGGCTTGTACCATATTTCAGATCAATCTGTCAACAGGAAGGGGGTCAAATTTCAATTACTAGATTTGACCCAAACAAAAAATAGGGCAAATAAACCGTTTAAAAAGCTTGTAAAAAAAGCAACTTTTCTTGAGCTCCGTAGACTTTATCAACAGGCACAAGTATCACAAAATAGGTTCGAAATAAGTAAGTCTCTGCACATAGCAAAAATACTATGTTTACTTATATATTTGACTTTTAGGACCTTGACATTCAGGACACAAAAAAAAGCAAAAGAAAAAAAAGAAATTTCTAAATTCGTTACGAGCTTTTTTATCATACCAAATTATGTAATGACATGTTAAGTAGATAGTAAAAAAAATATAGGAAAAAATATTTTCTGCGCTTTAAAATAAAAGCTTGGTTTGAAGTATTTCTTTCTTTTAATTTATTTATTATTCTAATTACCTAATTTAATTTTAGTAATTGTTATAATAAAATAAATTTAAATTCATTGGCTTTGACCTGAACTCGTACAAATGTGAAATTTTTATTTGTAACAATACAGACAGACTCTCGGTTGTACAAAAATTTTATTCCTTGGCCTAACATTAAAGTTTTAGAATGAAATAGACCTTCTATTCCCCTTTTTGGTTCTCCGGTCTTGGGAGATGGTTTTCAGACATGCATAGAAGACAAAAATAAAAACTTTGAAAATTTTCGGATCGTTTACTTAAAATTAATAATCATTCGGCTTTTAGTATTATTTGTTATTGTCTTTTTGTACCTAATTTTATACATGCGCTTCGGTCATCATTCCTTTGGATATATTCATCACTTTTGGAAAAAGTTGATAAAATTATACAAAACACGCTTAGCCAAGTTTTGAATGTGGCTTTAAACGATCGAGCCTGGCTCCAAGCATCCTTATCAGTTGTTCGGGTGGTCTTGGAGTACGCAAAATTGTAGATCTTCCAGAATTTCGGTCTTAGGTTCATGGCACAGAAGAGTTAACCAGGAAAATTCTTTAAAACACACTGGTTGATTCTGAAGTATTAAGCTTGGCAGATAGCTTGTCCCAGTGCTGCATTACCTGTTAATCCTTTTTCTCAGTGACAATGGGACTTGCAGTTATGTATTTTAAAGCAAAATACACTTTTAGATACATCAACCAATCTTGCTGAGCGAGCTCGTTTGTTAGAAGTGGGAGAGTGGGAATCAGGTTTATAGATTCACGCACTTCCATTACACAACATAGGTACCTTGTTGGATAGTACTACTTTTCACTTTGCCACTTGCGGTTTAGGAGCACCTTGTGTTTCTCCGCATTTTTGTCACTGTGAAGACGCTGTTGACAGTTTCGGACATCATGGCCCTTCTGGTAGCAGAAGCGTTGACCAAATATCTCAACATGCCAATATTAACAACATTATCCGTCGTACTCTTGTTACCACCGGCGTTCCAGCTGTACGTGAACCAAATAGTCTGGGACGGGACAAGACGAGACGGGACGATGGCAAAAGATCAGATGGTATGTCGTTACTGCCATGGAAGATGTACCCGTCTTCATGTCTTTGGTGTGAGACGTAACTTGCGTTGACACCCTCGTGTCATCTCATCTTCCAAGTACAGCTAGAGAGCTAGAGCAGAGAGCTAGAGTGATCGCGCTATGTTTAAACAACTAGTTAAGCAATTGATTGACGCTTCTTGCGAACAGAAGCCCAGCCTTTTTCTAGCACAGAGAATCAGCATTGCCATTCAACGTGGTAATGCTGCCAGTCTTTTGGGAACACTACCGTACACGAAGATATGGAGTTTTTGACGCTTGTATGTAAATACATAGTGTTATTGTTTTTTTGATTATGATTATGTACATAAGTTTCTATAATATGGTTTCATAAATAGGTACACATATATTAAAATATTTATTTATTAATTATATTTTGTAATAATATTTAATTATTTTAGTTAAGAATTATCTTTTAGATAAAAAGCTATTACTCTGATTAGTGATCAGTATTAGCTTCCTGTTTTAAGAGAATTGACTATTTGTTTATAACGCACCGTATTAGATATGTAAACACTTCTTACCTTATATATATGTAATTATATACTTTAGACTTAGGTTTTGCGAGTGACAATAAAATAAAATAATAACATTGTTGCAATTTAAAATAGTTCGCAATTTAATAAATTATGAGGGTGCAACTGCAAATATTACCTTCGTAAGAACATTTTAAAAATGAGAAAATGCTTGTTTTTTTTAATCTCCGCTAAAAAGCTTCTATCTACTGCGTGCAGCGCTGATTTGCTGCGAAGTATTGTACACTCAACATAATAAGCGATTATGTGTGACAAGTTTTATCGTTTCGTTTATTGAAGAAGACATACTCAGATTTTTTTTACGTAAAAACGTAATAGTCGTTTTCTGTGGACATAAGCTGAATAGAATTTAATAAATGTGAGTAGTGCCTTTAAAATAAAATTTTATTAAATAGCAGATATTGTCGTTTCGTTTTCAACATTATTTATAGAATATAGAATATAAAATAATATAGAAAATTCATATTTAGCAGTAGTCATTGGACTCTATTTCTGTGGCTATTTTTGAACTGATGGTTACAGTAAAGGAGCCTTTGGGTATCTTTTCATTTGGAAATTTTCAAATAAATAGGAAAACGTTTTTTTAGGGTTCCGTGCCAAAAGCAAAAAACGGAAACCACATAGATTCGTCACGTCTGTCTGTCTGTCGGTCCGTCTGTCTGTCCGTCCGTATGTCACAGCTACTTTTTTCCGAAACTCTAAGCACTATAATGTGCCTAAGCACATAACTTGGTAAGTAGATATATTCTGTGAACCGCATTAAGATTTTCACACAAAAATAGAAAAAAAACAATAAATTTTGGGGGTCCCTATACTTAGAACTGAAATTATAATTTTTTTCCTCATACCCATACATCTATGAATAGGTCTTCAAAAATGATATTGAGGTTTCTTATAATTGGGCGATGTGATTAAAACAGCATGTTTTTTTTTATATCTTTTCCTGGCCATTATGAATAATGCGCACTCTATATAGGGCAAAGTAATAAAATAGGTTAACTGTAGTGTTTTTGTTTTAAAAATGAAATTAAACTTATATAATTTTAAACAAAAGTTAACAAAAAATAAACCTAATCTAACTAACCTAACTGTCAAAGGCTATATAATATAATTATATAAAATATCTATGAACCCAAAACTTAATGAAAGAAAACTTATAATGAATAATTTAAAAATCACAATACACAATAAAGATCTTAACGATACTTTGATGAAGTATCAGTTCATCGATAACAAAAGAGAAGTCAAATTTTCTACGATGGTGGTGTTGAATGCTCTTGCACGTCTTTTTCTGCGCTCGGCCGATCAAGCCTTCATACCCAAGTAATCGCGCTCATTTTAACCCAACTGCCTAGGAAAGGTTATTATGACATTTTTTGTAAGGGATATCCACTTTTACTTCCCACGTAGAAACGGACCTCTCCAATGTGTTCTTGACAAACTGGTATGCATGGTTCAATATTCAAAATAGTTACTTTTGCGATATAGACCAGGTAAAGGGGACTCACTTTTCTATTGTTTATGTGACACAACGCACAAAAGAAACACTCAGGCGCAGACACTACAATGACAGATACTACTAAAAAGTCAAAAAAACGTTTGTCTTTTTGTATAATATTTCTTTTTTCTTACAAATTTCGTTATAAAATAAAAATAGACATGTCACTTAAAAATTACCCTGCTCTAGGATATTTTGTATACAATAGAAAAACGAGAAAAGGGATGATCTCTTTACCTGGTCTAAACCGCAAAAGTAACAGTTTTGAGTTGAGAATCATGAATGCAAAATTTAACTAGTAACATTCAAGAGGTCCGTTTCTACGTGGTAAGTGTGACTTCAATAGCACATACAACTATTTGAAATGAGCGCGAATACGAGAGTATGTGGCTTGATCAGCCCAGCGCAAGAAAATGAGGTGCACTGCACTCAACCCCACCATCGTAGAAAATTTGACCTCTCTTTTGTCACCGACAAAATGCTGCATAGTCAAATTGGTGTTAGAAGCATAACTTTTGTAACTTTTATAATAGATAGATTTTATGTTATTAAAAAGCGGTACGAGGTTACCATATTACTAATCGAAAACTTAATTGTGATCATTATCATAGAAAACTTGTTTAACGATCAGTAAACTATTAAGTGAAAGGCGGCATAAATATTTAAATCGTAAAGACAATATAGCCATAATTATATATGTTGAGAATGTATGTGAAATTATTAAAAAAGGGCACAATCGACACTTCCTTTGTACTATGAATCTCAGACAATAGAAAAATGCAAAAAATCTGTCATAGCGACTGATCTAGGCTGAAACGCCTCTATCAAATGTTTGTAGCGCTGAATATACCGCGTAGTGTTGTAAAGAGTTACTCAACATGATATGCTATGTTCTATGTAAGATTAGTTTTATCGCTTTGCTTATTGCAGAACATTTACTTTAAAAAAATTAACGAACAAACTAAACCGTTGTTATCTTTGGACATAAGCTGAATAGAATAAAATAAGTGTGAGTAGTACCTATAAAATCTATTTTTATTAAATAACAGAAATTGTCGTTTCGTTTACAAGAGCTTCACTGAAAGTGAATGGGTTGAATTAAATTTATATACAAACGTTGAAAAGTCATATGTAGCAGTAGTCATTGGACTCTTATTTCTATAGCAATTTTTGAATTGATGGTTACAGGAAAGGAGGCTTTGGGTATCCTTTCATTTGGATATTTTCAAATAAATGAGAAAAGGTTTTTTTATTGCAATTTAGCGTTTAATTACTTTAAGAAGTTGTTTCTTGATTAGAAGTTTGTAAAAAAATTTAACTTCCATGAAATATATACCTAACTAGCTGAACCCCGCGGTGTTACCCGCGGTTATTGTTATACCGCGAGTAACGCCGCGGGACAAAGTTAGTCTAAAAAAGTAGCCTAAGTTACTACCCGGATCATCAGCTACCTGCCACTGAAAGTCTCGTCAAAATCCGTCCAGCCGTTCCATAGATTACCCGGAACAAACAGACAGACAGACAGATAGACAAAAATTTTTTTAACTACGGTTTGGTATATGTACCGTGTATACATACATATGCATTTAGTATAAAGCGGTTATTTTAATATTACAAACAGACACTCCAATTTTATTTAGTTGTATAGATAATACGTATCTTAGAATCTAAGGATGTGACTTATGTGAAATTAACAACAAATTAACAGTGTTCAGTCACAAATTAAACAATACTTCGACACTAAAAGGTCTTGCAGTAGTATTATCATTGTATTGCCTGTGCCTCAATATTTTTATTGAGCTATATTTTGTATACAATAGAAAAACGAGAAAAGGGATGATCTCTTTACCTGGTCTACACCGCAAAAGTAACAGTTTTGAGTTGAGAATCATGAATGCAAAATTTTACTAGTAACATTCAAGAGGTCCGTTTCTACGTGGTAAGTGTGACTTCAATAGCACATACAATTATTTGAAATGAGCGCGAATACGTGAGTAAGTGGCTTGATCAGCCCAGCGCAAGAAAATGAGGTGCATTGCACTCAACCCCACCATCGTAGAAAATTTGACCTCTCTTTTGCCACCGACAAAATGCTGCATAGTCAAAGTGTTGTTACAAGTATAACTTTTGTAACTTTTAAGGAGTAGTTCAAATGTTTATAAAAACATAGCTTTTATGTTACTAAAGAGCGGTACGAGATAACCATATTACTAATTGAAAACTTAATTGTGATCATTATTATAGAAAACTTGCTTAACGATCAGCAAACTATTAAGTAAAAGGAGGTATAAATATTGAAATCATAAGGACAATATAGCCATAATTATTTACGTTTGAATTAAACTATTTCGTATGACGTTAACAATTTATGTAAAATTATCAAAAAAATACACACTCGACACTTCTTTTGTACTATGAATCTTAAAAAATAGAAAATGAGAAAAATTGTCACAGCGACTGATCTAGGCTGAAACGCCTTTATCTACTGTTTGCAGCGCTGGAATATACCGCGTAGTATTGTAAAGAGTTACTCAACATGATATGCGACGTTCTATGTGTGATAAGTTTTATCGCATCCCTTATTGCAGAACATATACGTAAAAAAAAACAAAAAACTAAACCGTTGGTGTCGTTGGACATAAGCTGAATTGAATTAAATAAGTGTGAGTAGCACCTATAAAATCATTTTTTATTAAATAGCAGATATTGTCGTTTCGTTTACAAGAGCTTCACTGAAAGTGAATGGGTTCAATGAAATTTATATACAAACGTTGAAAAGTCATATTTAGCAGTAGTCATTGGACTCTAATTCTGAAGCACTTTTTGAACTGATGGTTTCAGGAAAGGAGACTTTGGGTATCCTTTCATTTGGATACTTTCAAATAAATAAGAAAAAGCTTTTTTTATTGCAATTTAGCGTTTCATTAATTTTAAGAAGTTGTTTCTTGACTAGCAGTTTGTAAAAAAAAAATACTTCTATGAAATATATACCTAATACGTATCTCAGAATCTAAGGATGTAACTTATGTGAAATTAACAACAAGTTAACAGTGTTCAGTCACAAATTAAACAAAAGCCAAAAGTCTTGTATCAATTTGATAAATCCGGGCACTATTAATAATGACCGGTCTGTGTTCATAATGCCCGACGCAATTAGGCGACGTGATTAAAGCAGCATGTTTTTTTTATATCTTTTCCTGGCCATTATGAATAATGCGCACTCTGTATAGGGCAAAGTAATAAAATAGGTGAACTGTAGTGTTTTTGTTTATTAAATGAAATTAAACTTACATAATTTTCATGAAAAGTTAACAAAAAATAAACCTAACCTAACTGTCAAAGGCTATATAATATACTTATATAAAATATCTATGAACCCAAAAATTAATGAAAGAAAACTTATAATTAATAATTTAAAAATCACAATACACAATAAAGATCTTAACGATACTTTGATGAAGTATCAGTTTATCGATAACAAAAGAGAAGTCAAATTTTCTACGATGGTGGTGTTGAATGCTCTTGCACGTCTTTTTCTGCGCTCGGCCGATCAAGCCTTCATACCCAAGTAATCGCGCTCATTTTAACCCAACTGCCTAGGAAGGGTTATTATGACATCATTGTGTAAGGGATATCCACTTTCACTTCCCACGTAGAAACGGACCTCTCCAATGTGTCCTTGACAAACTGGTATGCACGGTACAATATTCAAAATAGTTACTTTTGCGATATAGACCAGGTAAAGGGGACTCACTTTTCTATTGTTTATGTGACACAACGCACAAAAGAAACACTCAGGCGCAGACACTACAATGACAGATACTACTAAAAAGTCAAAAACATCTTTGTCTTTTTGTATAATATTTCTCTTTTCTTTCAAATCTCGCTATAAAATAAAAATAAACATGTCACTTAAAAATTACCCTGCTCTAGGATATTTTGTATACAATAGAAAAACGAGAAAAGGGATGATCTCTTTACCTGGTCTACACCGCAAAAGTAACAGTTTTGAGTTGAGAATCATGAATGCAAAATTTTACTAGTAACATTCAAGAGGTCCGTTTCTACGTGGTAAGTGTGACTTCAATAGCACATACAATTATTTGAAATGAGCGCGAATACGTGAGTAAGTGGCTTGATCAGCCCAGCGCAAGAAAATGAGGTGCATTGCACTCAACCCCACCATCGTAGAAAATTTGACCTCTCTTTTGCCACCGACAAAATGCTGCATAGTCAAAGTGTTGTTACAAGTATAACTTTTGTAACTTTTAAGGAGTAGTTCAAATGTTTATAAAAACATAGCTTTTATGTTACTAAAGAGCGGTACGAGATAACCATATTACTAATTGAAAACTTAATTGTGATCATTATTATAGAAAACTTGCTTAACGATCAGCAAACTATTAAGTAAAAGGAGGTATAAATATTGAAATTATAAGGACAATATAGCCATAATTATTCACGTTTGAATTAAACTATTTCGTATGACGTTAACAATTTATGTAAAATTATCAAAAAAATACACACTCGACACTTCTTTTGTACTATGAATCTTAAAAAATAGAAAATGAGAAAAACTGTCACAGCGACTGATCTAGGCTGAAACGCCTTTATCTACTGTTTGCAGCGCTGAATATACCGCGTAGTATTGTAAAGAGTTACTCCACATGATATGCGACGTTCTATGTGTGATAAGTTTTATCGCATCCCTTATTGCAGAACATATACGTAAAAAAAAACGAAAAAACTAAACCGTTGTTGTCGTTGGACATAAGCTGAATTGAATTAAATAAGTGTGAGTAGCACCTATAAAATCATTTTTTATTAAATAGCAGATATTGTCGTTTCGTTTACAAGAGCTTCACTGAAAGTGAATGGGTTCAATGAAATTTATATACAAACGTTGAAAAGTCATATTTAGCAGTAGTCATTGGACTCTAATTCTGAAGCACTTTTTGAACTGATGGTTTCAGGAAAGGAGGCTTTGGGTATCCTTTCATTTGGATACTTTCAAATAAATGAGAAAAAGCTTTTTTTATTGCAATTTAGCGTTTCATTAATTTTAAGAAGTTGTTTCTTGACTAGCAGTTTGTAAAAAAAAAATACTTCTATGAAATGTATACCTAATACGTATCTCAGAATCTAAGGATGTAACTTTTGTGAAATTAACAACAAGTTAACAGTGTTCAGTCACAAATTAAACAAAAGCCAATAGTCTTGTATCAATTTGATAAATCCGGGCACTATTAATAATGACCGGTCTGTGTTCATAATGCCCGACTCAATTAGGCGACGTGATTAAAGCAGCATGTTTTTTTTATATCTTTTCCTGGCCATTATGAATAATGCGCACTCTGTATAGGGCAAAGTAATAAAATAGGTGAACTGTAGTGTTTTTGTTTATTAAATGAAATTAAACTTACATAATTTTCATGAAAAGCTAACAAAAAATAAACCGAACCTAACTGTCAAAGGCTACATAATATAATTATATAAAGTATCTATGAACCCAAAAATTAATGAAAGAAAACTTATAATTAATACATTAAAAATCACAATACACAATAAAGATCTTAACGATACTTTGATGAAGTATCAGTTCATCGATAACAAAAGAGAAGTCAAATTTTCTACGATGGTGGTGTTGAATGCTCTTGCACGTCTTTTTTTGCGCTCGGCCGATCAAGCCTTCATACCCAAGTAATCGCGCTCATTTTAACCCAACTACCTAGGAATGGTTATTATGACATTTTTGTGTAAGGGATATCCACTTTCACTTCCCACGTAGAAACGGACCTCTCCAATGTGTTCTTGACAAACTGGTATCCATGGTTCAATACTCAAAATAGTTACTGTTGCGATTCAGACCAGGTAAAAGGACGTCATTTTTCTCAATTTTCTATTGTTTACAACGCACAAAAGAAACACTCGGGCGCAGACACTACAATGGCAGATACTACTAATAAGTCAAAACCATCTTTGTCTTTTTGTATAATACTTCTCTTTTCTTTCAAATCTCGCTATAAAATAAAAATAAACATGTCTCTTAAAAATTACCTTGCTCTAGGAAGAAAGTTATTATTTTTTTAGAATATATTTGTTTCGCATTTTCACACACTTTTGTAACTGATGATGATGACTGACAGATGCGAAACGAAAATATTTTTCGATCCTTTGAATGGAACCAAAAACCAACATACCTATAACTACATTAATCTTCCTAGGCCTCATTGAGGCCTAATATGTTTTAGAATGGGAGTGTCAGTTTATGCCCGAAGCAGCTTTACTACCATTGGAGCTCTTTGCTAATTATCTTGATTCTTTGTATTGTATTTGTCCCTTATGTCACACATTAAATACATAAGTATATAGGGTACACGGAGTGTCACGTCATCTATAAAGTTGGGTTTTAACTTAAGTTGAGTTTTCTTCCTGAAAACCCTGAGGCTACAAACGCACAAACAGGCGGCTTGCTTAGCGCCCAGAGCCTAGCGAGTCACCCAGCGGGCAACTAAGTAAAACGAACATTCTAAAACGTTCGCGACCGACCGCACTGCGCGCTTGGCACCTAGCAAGCCGCCTGCCTGTGCGTTCGTAGCCTTATTGAAGAGAAGCTAGCTAGCTAACTCTTCTAAATCCATCCAGAAAAACGCATATTTCAATTCATGTTCTAAATTGATCGGTGTAAGAATGCCATCATTAGAAGTCTGCCAGATAGGAATATTACGTCCTAAATATACAAACACTGGTTAAAAAAGGCAACCTAATTTTTAACACTTTGTAACCGATTTTTATAACCGACTTCAAAAAAGCAAGAGGTTCTCAATTAGCCTATACGAGTATATATGGTTTTTTTTTGTTCGCGGATAACTTCGTCGTTTATGAACCTATTTAAATTATTCTTTTTTTAAAGGAAAGGAGATATTCCAATGGTGGTACCATGATAAGGACTCTAAGATCTGATGAGGGCATCCAAGAGAAATCTATCGATTTGGTAGTTCTTGAAGTCGGTTTTCTATTTTGTAATTTGTTTTTATCCTTCATTCATGACTATATAATTATTAGGTATTTTACATGGTATTATTTGACTTGTATTCTTTTCATCTTGTTTGTTTTATTTGTATTTGTAATTTGGCTATAAATCTTGTGTTTGAAATCTTGTCTTGAAAATATTACTATTACATAAGTTCGTACTTAAAAGTCGGTAGAAAAACGAACATAATTTAAAACAAAAGAACGTTTATTCTAGAACAGGGTAATTTAATGTTGTTGCAGAACATATACTTAAAAAAATAACGAAAAAACTAAACCGTTGTTGTCTTTGGACATAAGCTGAATAGAATTAAATAAGTGTGAGTAGTACCTATAAAAATCATTTTTTATTAAATAGCATTTGTGAATATGACTTGTAGTAGTATTATCATTGTATTGCCTGTTCCTCAATATTTTTTTGTGCTATATTTTGTATACAACAGAAAAACGAGAAAAGGGAATATCTCTTTACCTTGTAAGTGGCTTGATCAGCCCAGCGCAAGAAAATGAGGTGCAATGCACTCAACCCCACCATTGTAGAAAATTTGACCTCTCTTTTGCCACCGACAAAATGCTGCATAGTCAAAGTGTTGTTACAAGCATAACTTTTGTAACTTTTAAGGAGTAGTTCAAATGTTTATAAATACATAGCTTTTATGTTACTAAAGAGCGGTACGAGATAACCATATTACTTATTGAAAACTTAATTGTGATCATTATTATAGAAAACTTGCTTAACGATCAGCAAACTATTAAGTAAAAGGAAGTATAAATATTGAAATCATAAGGACAATATAGCCATAATGATTCACGTTTGAATTAAACTATTTCGTATGATTTTGACAATTTATGTAAAATTATCAAAAAAATACACACTCGACACTTCTTTTGTACTATGAATCTTAGACAATAGAAAAATGAGAAAAACTGTCATAGCGACTGATCTAGGCTGAAACGCCTTTATCTACAGTTTGCAGCGCTGAATATACCGCGTAGTATTGTAAAGAGTAACTCAACATGATATGTGACGTTCTATGTGTGATAAGTTTTATCGCATCCCTTATTGCAGAACATATACGTAAAAAAAATAACGAAAAAACTAAACCGTTGTTGTTTTTGGACATAAGTTGAATAGATATAAATAAGTGTGAGTAGTTCCTATAAAAATCATGTTTTATTAAATCTATACAAATAAATAAAATTGGAGTGTCTGTTTGTAATATTAAAATAACCGCTTTTTACTTAATGCATATGTATGTATACACGATACATATACCAAAAATGTAGTTAAAAAAATTTTTGTCTGTCTGTCTGTCTGTTTGTTCCCTGTAATCTCCGGAACGGCTGGACGGATTTTGACGGGACTTTCACTTGCAGGTAGCTGATGATTCGGGGAGTAACTTAGGCTACTTTTTTTGACTAACTTTGTCCCGCGGCGTTACTCGTGGTACAACAATAACCGCGGCTAACACCGCGGGGTTCAGCTAGTAAATAATATATAATAAATAGCACTTTTTAAAATGATGGTTACAGGAAAGGAGGCTTTGGGTATCCTTTGATTTGGATACTTTCAAATAAATGAGAAAAGGCTTTTTTATTGCAATTTAGCGTTTCATTAATTTTAAGAAGCTGTTTCTTGATTAGCAGTTTGTAAACAAAATTTACTTCCATGAAATATATACCGAATACGCATCTCAGAATCTAAGGATGTGAATTATGTCAAATTTACAACACTGTTAACTTGTTGTAAATTTTTTGTTTTGTTTGTTTTGTTGTAAATTCATTCACTAATAAAACAATACGTCGACACTAAAATGTCTTGTAGTAGTATTATCATTGTATTGCCTGTGCCTCAATATTTTTTTGTACTATATTTCCTATACAATAGAAAAACGAGAGAAGGGATGATCTCTTTACCTGGTCTGAATCGCAAAAGTAACAGTTTTGAGTTTAGAATCATGAATGCCATATTTAACTAGTCACATTCAAGAGGTCCGTTTCTACGTGGTAAGTGTGACTTCAATAGCACATACAACTATTTGAAATGAGCGCGAATACGTGAGTTAGTGGCTTGATCAGCCCAGCGCAAAAAAATGAGGTGCAATGCACTCAACCCCACCATCGTAGAAAATTTGACCTCTCTTTTGCCACCGACAAAATGCTGCATAGTCAAAGCGTTGTTACAAGCATAACTTTTGTATCTTTTAAGGAATAGTTCAAATGTTTATAAATACATAGATTTTATGTTATTAAAGAGCGGTACGAGATAAACATATTACTAATCGAAAACTTTATTGTGATTTTTATTATAGAAAACTCGTTTAACGATCAGCAAACAATTTGGTGAAAGACGGTTTAAATATTTAAATTATAAGAACAATATTGCCACAATTATTCACATTTGAATCAAATTATTTTGTGTGATGGTGACAATTTATGTTAAATTGTCAAAAGGTATTTGTGTCCATTCACAAAAATAAACAATACGTCGACTTCAAAAAGCCTTGTTGCGTGCCTGTGCCTTAAAATTTCTTTTGCATTATGCATCTTGGACTCTATTCACCCTAGGACTCCTTTGATTCATACACTAATACCTTTAAACGAGCTATTCTTGTGTATATTGTACGAGCAATTTGATAAATCCGGACACTATTAATAATGACCGGTCTGTGTTCATAATGCCCGACTCAATTGGGCGATGTGATTAAAGCAGCATGTTTTTTTTTATATCTTTTCCTGGCCATTATGAATAATGCACACTCTATATAGGGCAAAGTAATAAAATAGATGAACTGTAGTGTTTTTGTTTATTAAATGAAATGAAACTTACATAATTTTCATGAAAAGTTAACAAAAAATAAACCTAACCTAACTAACCTAACTGTCAAAGGCTATATAATATACTTATATAAAATATCCATGAACCCAAAAATTAATGAAAGAAAACTTATAATTAATAATTTAAAAATCACAATACACAATAAAGATCTTAACGATACTTTGATGAAGTATCAGTTCATCGATAACAAAAGAGAAGTCAAATTTTCTACGATGGTGGTGTTGAATGCTCTTGCACGTCTTTTTCTGCGCTCGGCCGATCAAGCCTTCATACCCAAGTAATCGCGCTCATTTTAACCCAACTGCCTAGGAAGGGTTATTATGACATTATTGTGTAAGGGATATCCACTTTCACTTCCCACGTAGAAACGGACCTCTCCAATGTGTTCTTGACAAACTGGTATCCATGGTTCAATACTCAAAATAGTTACTGTTGCGATTCAGACCAGGTAAAAGGACGTCATTTTTCTCACTTTTCTATTGTTTATGTGACAACGCATAAAAGAAACACTCGGGCGCAGACCCTACAATGGCAGATACTACTAAAAAGTCAAAAACATCTTTGTATTTTTTTGTATAATATTTCTCTTTTCTTTCAAATCTCGCTATAAAATAAAAATAGACATGTCACTTAAAAATTACCTTGCTCTATGAAGAAAGTTATTACTTTTTTGGAATATATTTGTTTCGCATTTTCACACACTTTTGTAACTGATGACTGACACATGCGAAACGAAAATATTTTTCGATCCTTTGAATGGAACCAAAAACCAACATACCTATACCTACATTAATCTTCCTTGCCCTCATTGAGTCCCAATATGTTTTAGAATGAGAGTGTCAGTTTATGCCCGAAGCAGCTTTACTACCATTGGAGTTCTTTGCTAATTATCTTGATTCTTTGTATTGTATTTGTCCCTTATGTCACACATTAAACACATAAGTATATGAATTAAACACACGAAATGTCATGTCATGTATAAAGTTGGGTTTTACCTTAAATTGAGTTTTCTTCCTGAAAACCCTGAGGCTACAAACGCACAAACAGGCGACTTGCTTAGCGCTCAGAGCCTAGCGAGTCACCCAGCGGGCAACTTAGTAAAACGAACGTTCTAAAACGTTCGCGACCGGCCGCACTGCGCGCTTGGCACCTAGCAAGCCGCCTGCCTGTGCGTTCGTAGACTTATTGAAGAGAAGCTAGCAAGAAAGACGTAAAATATTAATTAACAACAATCGATTTGCCTACATCAACATCTTTAGGCAACTTATGGGGCTACCACGATACTGTAGCGCTTTCGGTATGTTCTTTGAGGCGCGAGTTAACTCTTCTGAAGCCATACAGAAAAACGCATATTTCAATTCATGTACTAAATTGACCGGTGTAAGAATGCCAGCATTAGAAGTCTGCCAGATAGGAATATTACGTCCTAAATATACAAACACTGGTTAAAAAAGGCAGCCTGATTTTATCATTTTATCTTTATTTTTAACCGACTTCAAAAAAGGAGGAGGTTCTCAATTAGCCTATACGAGTATATTTGTTTTTTTTTGATCGCGGATAACTTCGTCGTTTATAAACCTATTTAAATTATTCTTTTTTTAATGGAAAGGAGATATTCCAATGGTGGTACCATGATAAGGACTCTAAGATCTGATGAGGGCATCCAAGAGAAATCGATCAATTTGGTCGTTCTTGAAGTCGGTTTTCTATTTTGTAAAAAAAAAATATCCTTCATTTATGACTATATTATTATTAGGTATTTTACATGGTATTATTTGACTTGTATCCTTTTCATCTTGTTTGTTTTATTTGTATTTGTAATTTAGCTATAAATCTTGTGTTTGAAATCTTGTCTTGAAAATATTACTATTAATAAGTTCGTACTTAAAAGTCGGTAGAAAAACGAACATAATATAAAACAAAAGAACGTTTATTCTAGAACAGGGTAATTTAATGTTATTGCAGAACATATACTTAAAAAATAACGAAAAAACTAAACCGTTGTTGTCTTTGGACACAAGCTGAATAGAATTAAATGAGTGTGAGTAGTACCTATAAAAATCATTTTTTCTTAAATAGCAGATATTGTCGTTTCGTTTACAAGAGCTTCACTGAAAGTGAATGGGTTCAATGAAATTAATATACAAACGTTGAAAAGTCATATTTAGCAGTAGTCATTGAACTCTATTTCTGTAGCACTTTTTAAAGTGATGGTTTCAGGAAAGGAGGCTTTGGGTATCCTTTGATTTGGATATTTTCTTTTCTTATTGCAATTTAGCATTTCATTAACTTTAAGAAGCTGTTTCTTGATTAGCAGTTTGTAAAAAAAAAATACTTCCATGAAATATATACCTAATACGCATCTCAAAATTTAAGGATGTGACTTATGTCAAATTAACAGCAAGTTAACAGTATTCATTTACAAATTAAACAATACGTCGACACTAAAATGTCTTGCAGTAGTATTAATCATTGTATTGCCTGTGCCTCAATATTTCTTTTGTGCTATATTTTCTATACAATAGAAAAACGAGAAAAGGAATCCTCTCTTTACCTGGTCTGAATCGCAAAAGTAACAGTTTTGAGTTTAGAATCATGAATGCAAAATTAACTAGTAACACTCAAGAGGTCCGTTTCTACGTGGTAAGTGTGACTTCAATAGCACATACAACTATTTGAAATGAGCGCGAATACGTGAGAAAGTGGCTTGATCAGCCCAGCGCAAGAAAATGAGGTGCAATGCACTCAACCCCACCATCGTAGAAAATTTGACCTCTCTTTTGCCACCGATAAAATGCTGCATAGTCAAAGTTTTGTTACAAGCATAACTTTTGTAACTTTTAAAGATATGTTCAAATGTTTATAAATGCATAGCTTTTATGTTATTAAAGAGCGGTACGAGATAAACATATTACTAATCGAAAAATTAATTGTGATCATTATTATAGAAAACTTGTTTAACGATCAGCAAACTATTAAGTATAAAAGGAGGTATAAATATTTAAATCATAAAGACAATATAGCCATAATTATTCACGTTTGAATTAAACTATTTTGTATAATTTTGACAATTTATGTGAAATTATCAAAAAAATACACACTCGACACTTCTTTTGTACTATGATTCTAAGACAATAGATAAATGAGAAAAACTGTCATAGCGACCGATCAAGGCTGAAACGCCTTTATCTACTGTTTGCAGCGCTAACAGTTACTCAACATGATATGTGACGTTCTATGTGTGAAAAGTTTTATCGCATTGCTTATTGCAGAACATATACTTAAGAAAATAACGAAAAAACTAAACCGTTGTTGTCTTTGGAGATAAGCTCAATAGAATAAAATAAGTGTGAGTAGTACCTATTCAATTCAATTCTTCAATTCAAATTATTTATTTCGGACTTATCAATATTGATACATCCATATTTTGTTAGTTACACCTATAAAAATTTTTTTCTTAAATAGCAGATATTGTCGTTTCGTTTACAAGAGCTTCACTGAAAGTGAATGGGTTCAATGAAATTTATATACAAACGTTGAAAAGTCATATTTAGCAGTAGTCATTGGACTTTATTTCTGTAGCAGTTTTTGAACTGATGGTTACAGTAAAGGAGGCTTTGGGTATTCTTTCATTTGGATATTTTCTTTTTTTATTGCAATTTAGCGTTTCATTAACTTTAAGAAGCTGTTTCTTGATTAGCAGTTTGTAAAAAAATGTAACTTCCATGAAATATATACCTAATACGTATCTCAATATCTAAGGATTTAACTTATGTCAAATTAACAGCAAGTTAACAGTATTCATTTACAAATTAAACAATACGTCGACACTAAAATGTCTTGCAGTAGTATTAATCATTGTATTGCCTGTGCCTCAATATTTCTTTTGTGCTATATTTTCTATACAACAGAAAAACGAGAAAAGGAATCCTCTCTTTACCTGGTCTGAATCGCAAAAGTAACAGTTTTGAGTTTAGAATCATGAATGCAAAATTTAACTAGTAACATTCAAGAGGTCCGTTTCTACGTGGTAAGTGTGACTTCAATAGCACATACAACTATTTGAAATGAGCGCGAATACGTGAATAAGTGGCTTGATCAGCCCAGCGCAAGAAAATGAGGTGCAATGCACTCAACCCCACCATCGTAGAAAATTTGACCTCTCTTTTGCTACCGATAAAATGCTGCATAGTCAACGTGTTGTTACAAGCATAACTTTTGTAACTTTTAAGGGGTAGTTTAAATGTTTATAAATACATAGCTTTTATGTTATTAAAGAGCGGTAGGTACGAGATAACCATATTACTAATTGAAAACTTAATTGTGATCATTATTATAGATTTTTTTTAACGATCAGCAAACTATTAAGTAAAAGGAGGTTTAATATTTAAATCATAAGGACAATATAGCCATAATTATTCACGTTTGAATTAAACTATTTGGTATGATGTTGACAATTTATGTAAAATTATCAAAAAGATACACACTCAACACTTCTTTTGTACTATGAATCTTAAAAAATAGAAAATGAGAAAAACTGTCACAGCGACTGATCTAGGATGAAACGCCTTTATCTACTGTTTGCAGCGCTGAATATACCGCGTAGTATTGTAAAGAGTTACTTAACATGATATGCGACGTTCTATGTGTGATAAGTTTTATCGTATCCCTTATTGCAGAACATATACGTAAAAAAAATAAGGAAAAAACTAAACCGTTGTTGTCTTTGGACATAATTAAGCTGAATAGAATTAAATAAGTGTGAGTAGTACCTATAAAAATCATTTTTTATTCAATGGCGTTTGTGAATATGTTCATTCGCAAATAAAACAATAACGTCGACACTAAAATGACTTGTAGTAGTATTATCATTGTATTGCCTGTTCCTCAATATTTTTTTGTGCTATATTTTGTATACAATAGAAAAACGAGAAAAGGAATGATCTCTTTACCTGGTCTAAATCGCAAAAGTAACAGTTTTGAGTTTAGAATCATGAATACAAAATTAACTAGTAACACTCAAGAGGGCCGTTTCTACGTGGTAAGTGTGACTTCAATAGCACATACAACTATTTGAAATGAGCGCGAATACGTGAGAAAGTGGCTTGATCAGCCCAGTGCAAGAAAATGAGGTGCAATGCACTCAACCCCACCATCGTAGAAAATTTGACCTCTCTTTTGCCACCGATAAAATGCTGCATAGTCAAAGTGTTGTTACAAGCATAACTTTTGTAACTTTTAAAGATATGTTCAAATGTTTATAAATGCATAGCTTTTATGTTATTAAAGAGCGGTACGAGATAACCATATCACTAATTGAAAACTTAATTATGATCATTATCATAGAAAACTTGTTTAACGATCAGCAAACTATTTGGTGAAAGACGGTTTAAATATTTAAATTATAAGAACAATATTGCCACAATTGTTCACGTTTGAATCAAATGATTTTGTGTGATAGTGGGAATTTATGTGAAATTGTCAAAAAGGTATTTGTGTTCATTCACAAAAATAAATAATACGTCGACTTCAAAAAGCCTTGTTGTGTGCCTGTGCCTTAAAATTTCTTTTGCATTATGCATCTTGGACTCTATTCACCCTAGGACACCTTTGATTCATACACTAATACCTTTAAACGAGCTATTCTTGTGTATATTATACGAGCAATTTGATAAATCTGGACACTATTAATAATGACCGGTCTGTGTTCATAATGCCCGACTCAATTAGGCGATGTGATTAAAGCAGCATGTTTTTTTTATATCTTTTCCTGGCCATTATGAATAATGCGCACTCTATATAGGGCAAAGTAATAAAATAGATGAACTGTAGTGTTTTTGTTTATTAAATGAAATTAAACTTACATAATTTTCATGAAAAGTTAACAAAAAGGAAACCTAACATAACTAACCTAACTGTCAAAGGCTATATAATATAATTATATAAAATATCTATGAACCCAAGAATTTAGTAAAGAAAACTTATAATTAAAACATTAAAAATCAAAATACACAATAAAGATCTTAACGATACTTTGATGAAGTATCAGTTCATCGATAACAAAAGAGAAGTCAAATTTTCTACGATGGTGGTGTTGAATGCTCTTGCACGTCTTTTTCTGCGCTCGGCCGATCAAGCCTTCATACCCAAGTAATCGCGCTCATTTTAACCCAACTGCCTAGGAAGGGTTATTATGACATTTTTGTGTAAGGGATATCCACTTTTACTTCCCACGTAGAAACGGACCTCTCCAATGTGTTCTTGACAAACTGGTATGCATGGTTCAATACTCTAAATAGTTACGGTTGCGATTCAGACCAGGTAACACGGACGTCATTTTTCTCAATTTTCTATTATTTACAACGCACAAAAGAAACACTCGGGCGCAGACACTACAATGGCAGATGCTACTAAAAAGTCAAAAACATCTTTGTCTTTTTGTATAATATTTCTCTTTTCTTTCAAATCTCGCTCTAAAATGAAAATAGACATGTCACTTAAAAATTACCTTGCTCTAGGAAGAAAGTTATTATTTTTTTTAGAATATATTTTCTACGCATTTTCACACACTTTTGTAACTGATGAGCTGATGACTGACAGATGCGAAACGAAAATATTTTTCGATCATTTGAATGGAACCAAAAACCAACATACCTATACCTACATTAATCTTTCTAGCCCTCATTGAGTCCCAATATGTTTTAGAATGGTAGTGTCAGTTTATGCCAAAAGCAGCTTTACTACCATCGGAGCTCTTTGCTAATTATCTTGATTCTTTGTATTGTATTTGTCCCTTATGTCACACATTAAATACATAAGTATATAGGGTACACGGAGTGTCACGTCATGTATAAAGTTGGGTTTTAACTTAAGTTGAGTTTTCTTCCTGAAAACCCTGAGGCTACAAACGCACAGGCAGGCGGCTTGCTTAGCGCCCAGAGTCTAGCGAGTCACCCAGCGAGCAACTTAGTAAAACGAACGTTCTAAAACGTTCGCGACCGGCCGCACGGCGCGCTTGGCACCTAGCAAGCCGCCTGCCTGTGCGTTCGTAGCCTTAGTGAAGAGAAGCTAGCAAGAAAGACGTAAAATATTAATTAACAACATTCGATTTGTCTACATCAACATCTTTAGGCAACTCATGGGGCTACCACGAAACTGTAGCGCTTTCGGTATGTTCTTTGAGGCGCGAGTTAACTCTTCTGAAGCCATCCAGAGAAACGCATATTTCAATTCATGTCCAAAATTGACCGGTGTAAGAATGCCATCATTAGAAGTCTGCCAGATAGGAATATTACGTCCTAAATATACAAACACTGCTTAAAAACGGCAGCCTGATTTTTATCATTTTATCTTTATTTTTAACCGACTTCAAAAAAGGAGGAGGTTCTCAATTAGATTAAACGAGTATATATGTTTTTTTTTGTTCGCGGATAACTTCGTCGTTTATGAACCTATTTTAATTATTCTTTATTAATTGGAAAGGAGATATTCCAATGGTGGTACCATGATAAGGACTCTAAGATCTGATGAGGGCATCCAAGAGAAATCGATCGATATGGTCGTTCTTGAAGTCGGTTTTTTATTTTGTAAAAATTTTTTATCCTTCATTTATGACTATATTATTATTAGGTATTTTACATGATATTATTTGACTTGTATCCTTTTCATCTTGTTTGTTTTATTTGTATTTGTAATTTAGCTATAAATCTTGTGTTTGAAACCTTGTCTTGAAAATATTACTATTAATAAGTTCGTACTTAAAAGTCGGTAGAAAAACGAACATATTATAAAAAATAAGAACGTACATTCTAGAACAGGGTAATTAAATGTGACCTGTGAATTTTATTTCATAACCAGATTTGAGATTCTTTTGAAAGTATTTCTCATCGATTAAGTAGTCTCATCGATTGTGTTATAAAGAAAATACATAAATATAATATCTTTATCCATATTTATCAGTTTAAAATTTTTGTGGTACTAGTGGTAGTGTAATAACTTGTTTCATGTGTTCATATCAAGAAAAAAATTCAAAAATGACAAACGATTTTATGAAAGATTATACATATAGATAAATGTTATTTGCTTTGTAATGACTGCCATTGTAGTGTCTGCGCCCGAGTGTTTCTTTTGTGCGTTGTAAACAATAGAAAATTGAGAAAAATGACGTCCTTTTACCTGGTCTGAATCGCAACAGTAACTATTTTGAGTATGGAACCATGCATACCAGTTTGTCAAGAACACACTGGAGAGGTCCGTTTCTACGTGGGAAGTGAAAGTGGATATCCCTTACACAACAATGTCATAATAACCCTTCCTAGGCAGTTGGGTTAAAATGAGCGCGATTACTTGGGTATGAAGGCTTGATCGGCCGAGCGCAGAAAAAGACGTGCAAGAGCATTCAACACCACCATCGTAGAAAATTTGACTTCTCTTTTGTTATCGATGAACTGATACTTTATCCAAGTGTCGTTAAGATTTTTATTGTGACATATTAATAAAAAAGTAGTGAGCGCTTACCATTAATACTATTTTTGCCCGCGATTAAAAATATTTTTCATTCATTCGTTTCTGGGTCGTTATACATAGATATATTATACAGTCTTTGACACTCACATATAATATGGCTTTCTATTGGTAAAATAATTTTCAAAATAAGTTCAGTAGATTCAGAGATTACTCTCTACAACCTCACAAACATTACCTTTCTATAAAGTTAATATTAACTTAATTATTTACATTAGGTTATTTTTGTTTATTTTAACATATTATTTATAAATTTATAAGTTTTTAACGATCGATCGATATACAACGATTTATGATCGATATTATTTTAAATAACAACTAACTTTCTAAACTATGTAGACTTTAAGAATGGCATGTTTGAAAAATTAGAAAAAGCGTTAATGCAGTTGTAACAATTTTTGAACAGAAAATCGCGAGCAAAATGGTATTATTTCAAGCAGTGTTAATGGTAAGCGCTCACTACTTTTTATTAATATATCAAAATAAAAATCTTAACGACACTTGGATAAAGTATCAGTTCATCGATAACAAAAGAGAAGTCAAATTTTCTACGATGGTGGTGTTGAATGCTCTTGCACGTCTTTTTCTGCGCTCGGCCGATCAAGCCTTCATACCCAAGTAATCGCGCTCATTTTAACCCAACTGCCTAGGAAGGGTTATTATGACATTGTTGTGTAAGGGATATCCACTTTCACTTCCCACGTAGAAACGGACCTCTCCAGTGTGTTCTTGACAAACTGGTATGCATGGTTCAATACTCAAAATAGTTACTTTTGCGATTCAGACCAGGTAAAAGGACGTCATTTTTCTCACTTTTCTATTGTTTATGTGACAACGCACAAAAGAAACACTCGGGTGCAGACACTACAATGGCAGTCATTATAAAGCAAAAAGCAAATAACCTTTATCTATTTGTATAATCTTTCTTAAATTCGTTTGTCATTATTGAAATTTTTTCTCGATATGAACACATGAAACAAGTTATTACACTAAATACAGTACCACAAAAAATTTAAACTGATAAATATGGATAAAGATATTATATTTATGTATTTTCTTTATAACACAATCGATGAGACTACTTAATCGATGAGAAATACTTTCAAAAGAATCTCAAATCTGGTTATAAAATAAAATTCACAGGTCACATTTAATTACCCTGTTCTAGAATGTACGTTCTTATTTTTATAATATGTTCGTTTTTCTACCGACTTTTAAGTACGAACTTATTAATAGTAATATTTTCAAGACAAGGTTTCAAACACAAGATTTATAGCTAAATTACAAATACAAATAAAACAAACAAGATGAAAAGGATACAAGTAAAATAATACCATGTAAAATACCTAATAATAATATAGTCATAAATGAAAGATAAAAAAAATTTACAAAATAAAAAACCGACTTCAAGAACGACCATATCGATCGATTTTTCTTGGATCAGATCGATCATTCTTCCTCAGATCTTAGTATGTTCTGTCAAAAATGTATGAAAAATATTTTTAACGATACTTTAAAATAACATTTTGTAGATTGCAAAAGAGAGGTCAAATTTTCTATGCTGGTGGTGTTGAGTGCTCTTGCACGTCTCTGACGTCTCGGTCTGCGCTCGGCCGATCAAGCCTTCATACCCAAGTAATCGCGCTCATTTTAACCCAACTGCCTAGGCCTAGGAAGGGTTATTATGACGTCATTGTGTGCTGTGAAAGGAATTCCCACCTTACACTTCCCACGTAGAAACGGACCTCTCAAATGTATTTCGAGAAATTTTGTATCGTCATTTCAAAATTCGTAAACGTTACTTTTGCGATTCAGAACAGGTAAAGCGAACGTTTATTTTCTCACTTTACGTGATGATTCCTACAAAAAAAAACTTGACCGCGGAGATTACAACGACAATTGTTATTGCAAAGAGAACCCAGTAACTTTTTACTGAATAGGAAGGAGTACATCGATCATGATAACTTTTCTTTTCTAGTTTTTTGACTTGACCTCACATGTTGAAACAAATAAACGGAATAAAAACACTAGAAAACACCTCTTGGTCAGACAATAACTATTGTATATGTTTGATAAAACACTTCAATTGGAGGCATTAGTTATATGTATTTCACGTTTACGTAATCAGAATTTTATCAGTAAAATTTATAGATAGCTATAATAATTAACCTTACTAGTTAACTAATGACAGTTGAATAACTAATTTGACGTTATAGTCGAAACAGTTAACATTGAAAAGTGTTTGCATGCTCTTTAGTTTTGTGCTTTGCTCTTCTCGAGATAATTATACTTTTTGGAAACATTGAATTCCTTGGCCAAGCATGTGTTAAGAAACAAAATTTTTTACAATTCTGCCCAGAAGATTATCGAGAGTTAATCAATGAAATAAAAAATCCTTAATTTCTTGTAACTGAGCTACTAAAGTAAGTACAATGGTAATGTTAAATAATAAAATAAACAAGATTTTGAACGCCATTTTTAGTCTTTAACATTCAATTGTTTGCTAATACAAAAGTTTTAATGCATAAACTCTCTTTCAAAGATAAAAAGTTATTCAAGTTAAACAAACGTTAAACATTGATCAAGATCAATTTCGTTTGTAACAAAACACCTAATGGTTAAAATTTTCTAAGGTGGTGGTCTTCGCCCCCAAATACAAAGAAATGAGCGTGATTAGGTAATCGCGATTATGTAATCAAGTAAGTGTAGAGGCTTGATTAGCCTAACACGGGAAGTGACGTGTTAAAGCACTCACCACCACCTAAGTAGAAAATTTGAACTTTCTTTTACTATAGTATCGTGATGATTTTTACTGACATTATTAATAAGCAGTAATAATACTCTGCTTTATGTAATATGAATCTGCCAAATCCATATTAGAAATATAGGCTACTATTTTGCTATAAATAAAATACAATTTCATCAATGCGTCGTAAGGAGCATAAACTTATTATCTTTAACAAAAGAGTTCAGGGGTTTCTACACATTAAAGATATTGTTTAGTCAGCACACAATGCAATGTTATAATTGAGTTTAGTTTATTTAATTATCTATCTTTGTGATTACAGAACAGCAGTGGCTCAGTGACAAAAATTAAATGATAACCGCACTAGGCAGAACTGATACCATTTTGTATTGTTTCTTTACACAAGCTGGACTAAAAAATTCAATGTTTTATTAAACAATAAGTTTATGTAAACAGTATGCACGTTTTCATAGAAACAGAAGCAAAAAAATTTTTTTTTTCTTAGCGCGGTTGTCGAACAAGAACCGATAATTTTCCTTGTTTTTTCGTAAAAACCAAAACCAAAACGCCGCGGCCGCGACACTCACTGTCGAAAAAATTATATTTTAAAATCATGAAATTTTTGTCACTTTAATAAAGTAGTAATTATAGCGGCAATGTTACAGTATGAATTAAACTAAACTTTGTCATTGCATTCAATTGTGTATTATCTTACTTAAAATCGACTTCAATCAAAAAGTACTCAACGGATTTGAAAAATTATTTCACCAACAGAAAGCTGAAGGTGTAGTATATATAAGTATAAGGGTTCCGCTTTTTGCCTTTGGCACGGAACCCTAAAAAGCATAGCTACCAAACAGATGATTTGAAATATTTAGTTTGCCAAAATAAGACTTAGTTTAGTTTTCTAAATTTGAAAATTTTTGCTAAGAGCGTGTTATAATATTTTGATTTTTGGTTAAATACCTATGTCTAGCGTACCACGCCGGGGCCGGCTGCTAGTCTCATTTTAAAATAAAAACACATTATGTTACTTTAAAAATCACACATGTTCTTCCACCCAGCTTATTAAATACAAAATACAAATAATTATGGGCCTCCGGTATCCTCACTCACTCGGTGAAACACACCGCAGGTGCTATTTCACACCGGTTTTATGTAAGGCCGTGGTATCACTCCGGTCGAGCCGGCCCATTCAAGCCGAGGCGTGGCTCTCCCACGGATTAAAGCAATTTTGTAAAGCATTATTAATGATAAGCACTAACTGCTTTTTATTAATACAGCACAATAAAAATCCTGACAATACTTTGATAAAGTTTCATTTTATCAATAACTAGCTGAACCCCGCGGTGTTACCCGCGGTTATTGTTGTACCTCGAGTAACGCCGCGGGACAAAGTTAGTCTAAAAAAAGTACTCCCTGGATCATCAGCTACCTGCCAGTGAAAGTCCCGTCAAAATCGGTCCAGCCGTTCCAGAGATTACCTGGAACAAACAGACAGACAGACAGACAGACAGCCAGACAGACAAAAATTTTTTTTACTACATTTTTGTTATATGTACCGTGTATACATACATTTGCATTTAGTAAAAAGCGGTTATTTTAATATTACAAACAGACACTCCAATTTTATTTATTTGTATAGACAAAAGAGAGGTCAAATTTTCTACGATGGTGGTGTTGAGTGCTCTTGCACTCTTTCCGCGCTCGGCCGATCAAGCCTTCATACCCAAGTAATCGCGCTCATTTTAACCCAACTGGCTAAGAGGGTTAATATGACATCGTTGTGTATTTCCACTTTACACTTCCCACGTAGAAACGGACCTCTGCAGTATTTTTTTAAGGAATTGACATGCATGGTTTCATATTCAGGAAAGGTACTTTTGCGATTCAGACCAGGTAAACACGGCATTTTTTTCTTACTTATCTATTGTTTATATTCCGCAGCGCACAAAAGTAACACTTGGGCGCAGACACTACAACGACAGTCATTGCAAGCAAAAAAAAACCTTTATCTTTTTGTATAAAGTTACATATAATCGACTACAATATTGCAGTTTTAGTACTCAACCTTAATGAACACATAAAATAAGCTAATATTCATAAAATAAAACAAAAGTACCAAAACAAACCACTATTTTAAATGAGTGACTAAATAGTACGAATAGAGACATTATACTTGTGTATTTTCTTGTTTACACCATCGATGAGATTAATTACTTGATGAGAAATACTTTCAAGAGAAATCAAATTTTATTATAAAGTAAAATACAAAGGTTATTACTTAAAATTAACCAAGTGTAAGAAAGTTTTTTTTACTTTTGAATCTATTTGTTTCTCTACCGATTCGTACGAGTACCCCTTTTTTGACTTTGTTTGTGCTTTTATTTATTATTCAAAATTGAATGGAAATAAAACAAACATTATACCTAAACCCATCTTCCTAGATTTTATCGATTCCGAATTTTGTTTGAGTATCATTTATAAGCAGTATATAGATTATAGTATATAGATACCTATGTATATATGAAATTAAACTTTAGCTTTAAATAACGAATTTGATTGCTATATCAACAGTACAAATATGTATATATCACTAGCTGACCGTTCACGCAACTTCGTTTACGTCTCCCGTAGCCCGTAGCGTAATAATTTTCCCGCGTTTTCGCAACATTTTTCATTGGTGCTCCGCTCCTTTCGGTCTGAGCGTGATGATATATAGCTTTCAGTGATAGCCTTTCTCGATAAATAGGCTAACACTGAAAGAATTTACAAATCGGACCAGTAGTTCCTGGGATTAGCGCGTTCAAACAAACAAATTCTTCAGCTTTATATATTAGTACAGATTATTGTTCATCATATATGCTATTAGTTATAGTTACAGAGTGTACAATTTGTCCACTAGACTATGTAAACAAATGCCATTGAGCCAAAGGGTCAGGGGGCATGTTCTATGGAATGGAGCATATTTTATTAAAGAACTAGCTGAACCCCGCGGCGTTAGTCGCGGTACAACAATAAGCGCGGATAACACCGCGGGGTTCAGCTAAAAAGTAGCCTAAGTTATTCCCTGGGTCATCAGCTACCTGCCATTGAAAGTCCCGTCAAAATCGGTGCAGCCGTTCCAGAGATTACCCGGACGAACAGACAGACAGAGAGACGAACAGACAGACAATTTTTTTTTTACTTCATTTTTGGTATATTTACCGTGTAAATGCATATGTATCATTTAGTAAAAAGCGGTTATTTCATTATTACAAACAGACACTCCAATTTTATTTATTTGTATAGATTAACATACATGTGATATCAGAATCTAGAAATGTAATTAATTTCATGTGAGATTAACAAATACTCATCGGTGTTCATTCACAAAAATAAATCAATACGTCGAGTCCAAAGAGCCTTGTAGTAGTTACCATCATTATGTTGCCTGTACCGCAACACCAGAGGCGTCACAAGTGCGTTGCCGGCCTTTTAAGAAGGAGAACGCTCTTTTCTTAAAGGTTTCGGTTGTCTTATTATTATTATATTGTTACAAACGAAATCGATCTTGATCAATGTTTAACTTTTGTTTAACTTGATTAACTTTTTATGTTTGAAAGAGAGTTTATGCATTAAAACTTTTGTATTAGCAAACAATTGAATGTTAAAGACTAAAAATGGCGTTCAAAATCTTGTTTATTTTATTATTTAACATTACCATTGTACTTACTTTAGTAGCTCAGTTACAAGAAATTAAGGATTTTTATTTCATTGATTAACTCTCGATAACCTTCTGGGCAGAATTTTAAAACATTTAGTTTCTTAACACTTGCTTGGCCAAGGAATTTAATGTTTCCAAAAAGTATAATTATCTCGATAAGAGCAAAGCACAAAACTAAAGAGCATGCAAACCATTTTCAATTTTAACTGTTTCGACTATAACGTCAAATTATTTATACAACTTAAATTAGTTAACTAGTAAGGTTATTTATTATAGCTATGTATAAATTTTACTGATAAAATTCTGATTACGTAAACGTGAAATACATATAACTAATGCCTCCAATTGAAGTGTTTTATGAAACATATACAATAGTTATTGTCTGACGCAAGAGGTGTTTTCTAGTGTTTTTATTCCGTTTATTTGTTTCAACATGTGAGGTCAAGTAAAAAAACTAGAAAAGAAAAGTTACCATGATCGATGTACTCCTTCCTATTCAGTAAAAAGTTACTGGGTTCTCTTTGCAATAACAATTGTCGTTGTAATCTCCGCGGTCAAGGTTTTTTTTGTAGGAATCATCTCGTAAAGTGAGAAAATAAACGTTCGCTTTACCTGTTCTGAATCGCAAAAGTAACGTTTACGAATTTTGAAATGAAGATACAAAATTTCTCGAAATACATTTGAGAGGTCCGTTTCTACGTGGGAAGTGTAAGGTGGGAATCCCTTTCACAGCACACAATGACGTCATAATAACCATTCCTAGGCCTAGGCAGTTGGGTTAAAATGAGCGCGATTACTTGGGTATGAAGGCTTGATCGGCCGAGCGCAGACAGACGTCAGAGACGTGCAAGAGCACTCCACACCACCAGTGTAGAAAATTTGACCTCTCTTTTGCAATCTACAAAATGTTATTTAAAAGTATCGTTAAAAATATTTTTCATACATTTTTGACAGAACATAAAGTTTATTTTAGAAAAAATATTCTCATAGACAATCTATACTATTCTACTAATATTATAAATGTGAAAGTTTGTAAGGAAGGAAGGATGTTTGGATGGATGTTTGTAACTCTTTCACGCAAAAACTACTGAACGGATTTGGATGAAACTTTACAGTAATATAGCTTATACATCAGAATAGCACATAGGCTACTATTTGCCGCGATAATCGACATATACGCGGGCGGAGCCGCGGGCAACAACTAGTACTTACTATACTAATATTATAAACGCGAAAGTTTGTAAGTATGGATGGATGGATGGATGGAAGTTTGTTACTCTTTCACTCAAAAACTATTGAACGGATTTGGATGAAACTTTGCAGTAATATAGCTGAAACATCAGAATAACACATAGGCTACTATTTGCCGCGATAACCGACATTATACGTGGACAACAACTGGTATATTTAAATACAAAGTAATTTTATTGAATCAATGAACTTTATTAATTACTTTTGACAGTTTCGAAAACGAGCAGTGCAAGAGGTTATGGTCAACGTTAGTTACTGAATTAATAGAAATCAAATATATGAGCTTTTCATTGTACTATAATGTATTTAGTATTCATTAGTTTATGTCTTAATATAGAAAAGCTTGAAAATAAGCTTGAAAAGAAAAGTAAAAACTAAAGCCCAACTACGATAAAAAACGTCGCTGAAAAAGAATGAAACAACTTTTAAAATCCATAGTCACGCGTTGTTAAAGTGTAATGGACTATGGTATATTACTAAGTTTCCAAAGCCGTAGGTAGCCCTTTCGTATGATACCAAACATGGCATAATTCTCAAATTTATTTTTAATACTGTACTTTACGTCTGCGCCACATTGTGTGTGTGACACACACACAGTGACACGTCATCTATACAAATAAATAAAATTGGAGTGCCTGTTTGTATTTTTAAAATAACCACTTTTTACTAAATGCATATGTATGTTTACACGGTACATGTGCCAAATACTTTTTTGAAATTTACAAGTAACGCCCTTACCAAACACATATTTATCTTTTTTTTTAATACAGTAGTTTATGTCGGCTATAGGGCGCCACATTAGATTTAGTGACACGTCATATAGCCTATAACCAGCAGAGAATCATGACGCTTCTAACGACATCTCATTTGTCCAGTTCTAATGAGTAGTTAAGGAGCTATGAGGGAACAAGTGAACATACATACATAGCCTGTCAAAATCATAACCCGTCTTTGGCTTTGCCGTAGTCGGGTAAAAATATTGCCTTAAATTTTACATTACATCATTATGTTACATACAGTTACAGACATTTTATTATTGCCTCCATTTTGATACTCAATACTTAATTGCACCATATCGAAATACAAGGTCTTACAGTAATTCAAATTGTTCCACTATGAACCCTGTCGGGCACAGCAAAATTAGAAATGAGAGAGGACACAAACTTAAAACTAATACAATTCAAATCCATAATACAATCTTCTTATATCTTAAATATAAAAATCAATTGCTTTTCATTTGTCTCGCTTAAACTCGAGAACGGCTGGGCCGAGTTAGCTGACTTTAATTTTGAAATGTTTGTCGTCCAGGTGTCCAGGGAAGGTTTAAACAGTGAAATATTTAAAATAACTTGAAAATCCAAATTTTACGTGTCAAATGCCAGATATCTGTGTTAGAGTAAAAGTAAAGTTCTTTTTGTTTTTATTATAAAATAAATATTCGACCACTTTTTATGCGTTTGTTCGTTTGGTAAAAAATCACACAGTTCATAAAAAAAAAACGTAACCACACTATCGTCGCATGGTTGTACCCACGTTTTTTTACGTGGTACGTGGGTACGGTTTTTTTTGCAATCTACGCCCGAGTACTTCTTTTGTGCGATGCGTCTTAGTCGGGGTACCTGGTTTCTACTACTACTTACCCACTTACTTACATTGTGCAAGTGAGAGAAATGATAATGTCGTCTTTACCGGTTCTGACTCGCTAAAGTAATGTTTTTAAGTATTAAATTACATCTATACAAATAAATAAAATTGGAGTATCTGTTTGTAATATTAAAATAACCGCTTTTTACTAAATGCAAATGTATAATATACACGGTACATATACCAAAAATGTAGTTTAAAAAATTTTTGGAACGAAGTTCCTTATCGCGCGTTTTGGAAGGGGGCTAGACGGAAAAAATTCTCCCGAAAAGATGTAACGACACCTTTTGCTATAGTAAGCTATTGTAAACCGTGCGGCGTGCGCAAGTTTCTTTGCCTGTCTCTCTCTCTCTCTTACAGAAAGGAAGCCAGTTATTTTCATTTCCATTTCGCATTGAACAGTGTGGTTTCGCGACGATTATTTTTGTTGAGTATAAACAGGTTTTTTTTACATAATAAATAATAAAAAATAATAACAATAATGAATCCTGACAGTGAACTTCGTTCCATCTGGGTGTCCCTTGACACCTATTAAGTTTTTTGTCTGTCTGTTTATCTGTTTGCTCCGGACCAAGTTAGTCTAAAAAAATAGCCTAAGTTACTCCCCGGATCATCAGCAACCTGCCAGTGAAAGTCCCATCAAAATCCGTTCAGCCGTTCCAGAGATTACCCAGAAGAAACAGACAGACAGACAAAAATTTTTTTAACTTCATTTTTGGTATATGTACCGTGTATACATACATATGCATTTAGTAAAAAGCGGTTATTTTAATATTACAAACAGACACTCCAATTTTATTTATAGACTTTTTGAAATATATGGGCACGTTTCGGTATATCTCAGAAAATTAAAAAACGAGAATATAGTTGTTTTATTTCAGTTATATATTATTTTGTTTAACGAACACAGAAACGCTCGAGTTAGGGTAAGCGTGCGATATTGTTCTAATTATAAAACCATATACACAGTTGTGTCTATAGATTTTACCACAAATATGCTTGTATAGATGGTATAGTTATTATATTTTTAAAAAAGTTTATGTAATAGAGTATGTTTATTTAACTACTTTTAGTTTGATTAAAGAAAATTACTGCATTAGAATCTTTCACCGAAAATAGAATTGCCATTGTTAATACTTTGTCGCACATATAAAATAGTTATCTGACACTAAGGTTGTCTGGAAGAAATCGCCGTGAGCGGTAGGACCGCCAATTGTTACATTTTCAACTTTGTAACTCATTCTTTGTTATGTATTTATTATGTGTATACAATGAAGATATAAATAAATAAATAAAAAGTAGTATTCCATAATCATCTATCTAGCCTTTAGTATTCCTAAGATAATTTGGGCTCAGCTATTAGTTCTATCAGTTTTGTCTGAGTAAACAATAGTAATAAACACATATTACGCACATCTAACTCACAACGCCATCTAGTCCCAAGCTAAGCAGAGCTTGTGTTATGGGTACTATACAACGGATATAAATATACAACAGAGATACTTTTTTGTAAATACATACATATTATACATAGAAAACATCCAAACTCCAAAATAAATATTTGTAGATCATACAAACATTTGGTCCGACCCGGGAATCGAACCCGAGACCTCAAGCACAGCCGTCGCACACATTACCTATAACTGCGCCACCAAGGCTATTAAGAGGCATAATGACAGTTTTTCATCGGAGCGACTGGCATCGGACCTCCACGCCCCTTTGGCGAACTGAATTCTAAACTTAAACTAGTTGTCAGTATTTTTAAAGGCACTGACTTCTCAATAATGATTGCCATAGATGACAACCAGGACCGATAGATTAACGTCCTAACGGGCATGAAACACCACCAAACTGCCATATCGTGGACTGTTATTAAAATTTCTTGTAAGGGAAAGCAAACAACACTTTTGACCATACGATACTTCTGATTAAGCAATGATAAAATAGTAGTAATCCGAAATAAAATAATCTGTAACAGTACTTTTGTTTTATTTTATATAAATTTACAAGAATTATAAAGAACGAAGCACGTCAAACAAGAACACAACACTAAAACGAAGAAAATTTAATATGGTACTCGATTTCACGTGTAATAATTGTACAAAACGTTAACGGGGTTTTTCGCCTCATAACGCTTGCACATTGTACTCTTTGCGCCCGAGTATTTTTTTTTGTATGGTGTATCCCATAGAATGAGAAAAGGGATGCCCACTTTACCTGGTCTGAATCGCAACAGTAACGTTTTTGAGTTTTGAATCGTGTATACAGAAAGTTACTCTTAACGCTCGAGGGGTCCGTTTCTACGTGGGAAGTGTGACTTATAAGTAAATATAGCACACATCTATTTGGAATGAGCGTGAATACGACAGTATGTGGCTTGATCAGCCCAGCGCAGAAAGGGAGGTGCACTGCACTCAACACCACCATCGTAGAAAATTTGACCTCTCTTTTGCCTCCGACAAAATTCTGTATATTATGTAGATATGCAAAGTATCGTTAGGAACATAGCATTTGTAATTTTCAAGATGGGGCTTAAAGGTTATTTCGCACAGGTTTCATGTTAATAAAAGGCAGTAAGTAGGAACATTTTAATAGTAATGAGTATGGTGACTACGACTCTTGAATGCTGCTCATGCTTTTCATTTTATTTTTTACTATATTATAATAAAAAAAATACTACAAAATCACTTAGGAGCAATGACATCTGTTTCTATACAAAATTGTAAGATATTGAATCTTAAATGTACAGACAGAGACAAAGTAATGAAGGAGGTTTTTTCTTAAATTAATACATTTCAAAATAACGGATCTTAGAACTTTGTCTGTTTTTTGTTAGCGCTAATGTCAAAGTGGTTCCAATGATTTGGTCCATGCGGATTTATCTTATGTATTATTATATATTTTTTTTATGTAATAGGCGGGCAAACGAGCAGACGTATTTATTTATTTATTTATTTATTTAATTAAAATAAGTACAGCCACATCACAAACATTTAACATCGAAAATTACTTAAACTATTTAGTTTATGGCCTGATGCATGTGACAATAATGGCGTACATAGCATTGACAATTCATCAGCTCGAAGATGGAATACAATAAGTAATAATAAAAAAAAGAAGAAAAAGAACAGCTAATGAAAACATACTTTGAAATTGAGATTTAACAAACAATACAGTAATAATTGTTGAAATATTAATATGAATGTATAATAATAATAGATGTTATGTCATTTCAAAAAATAAGAAGAAAAAATTACAATATAATATCAAATAACAACAGGTCAGTTATAAAACAATAAATGATTAATGATTAACGATTAAAATTAAGGTTAAGGTGCATTTATAATCTTTCCTTTAAATATACACAACTTATCGTGGAACACATCAAGATCGGGTATTACTGTGATAAGGAAGTGATACTCATCAATTATTCTATGGAGAGGTGCTTGCCGTCCCAAATTAGACTTTACAGGTGGGGTGTAGAAAATATATCTGAGTTTCCCGCGAGGATAGGTACGGGTTCCCCGTACCTATCGTACGGGGAACCCTCAAAGGCATATCCTACAGAAAGTAGCTACACTGATATTGACCGCTTACGATTCTGTGAAAGAAGGACTTGTCCAATAAAAGTCTCTGTTCACGAAGAGAACGCATTTGAAACTTAATTAGGCGCTCTTTGTAGGGATTTCTGTGGGAAAAACCGCTAGAATTATAAGCCAGATGCCTAGTGAACGCACTTTGTATGCTCTCAATGCGCTGCGAATGCACGGCATAATACGGATTCCATACAACGCTGGCGAACTCAAGATGACTGCGCACCAAGGTTTGATAAAGCAGGATTTTGGTGCGCTGATGCCTGAATCCGCCCGAGCTACGTTTTAAAAATCCGAGCATTTGAGCTGCTTTTGTGACAGACTTGTTGATATCCGACGTATCGCCTGATGGTAATCGATTACCGCCGCCCATGAACACCTGCAAACACCAGAGGCGTCACAAGTGCGTTGCCGGCCTTTGAGGTATAGGGAGGGGATATAGGGGGAAGGGGTTTGGGTTATGGGCCTCCGGTATCCTAACTCACTCGGTGAAACACAGCGCAAGCACTATTTCACACCGGTTTTCTGTGAGGCCGTGGTATCACTCCGGTCGAGCCGGCCCATTCATGCCGAAGCGTGGCTCTCCCACGGTATTATAGTAAACTTTACTTAATATTTAGTGTTTGTTATATTTTAATCGGTTGGCAAATAAAAGGTTATATCAGTTTAAAGAACCGTCGCAATAATCGACATACACGCGGGCGGAGCAAGTTATAAATAAATACCTAGGATATCACATTATGTGACATCGTTGGTTAGAATCATACTTAACGGTTGTTTAGTTATGATGTTATATCTTTCTTTGAACTATAATACTAACACCCGTGGTCCGACTGCGGAATTAAATGTGGTGTAGCCAGGGCCGGATTTAAACTTAATGCCGCCCCTGGGCACCGGATAAAAACCCGCCTTAAGGTGGGTTTTTATCCGGCATTTTACTTAAACTTATAGTTCCCATATTTTATTTGTCAAAATTAAATAACTAATTTGTTGAAGAAACTATATTTATTACATGTTACATATTCCAAAAACATAAACAAATATTTCTTTCTTTTCTAACAATTATAAATTTAGCACTAAAGGTGGGTCTTAATTATATTATATCAATTTTATAGCAGGCAAATTCGTCTGACTTTTTGAATTGAGAATTGTTTGATTAAATCTTCGCAATCTAAACGTTGAAGTACGTCGGATTCGATGCATAGAATAGCTAAGCTATTGAGCCTATTAGCAGTCATTTTAGAACGTAAGTAGTTTTCAACTCTCTTCAAACATGAAAACGAGCGTTCTGTACAGTTTGTTACAACAGCTAATGTCATAAATATTCGATAGGCGATTTCCACGTTTGGAAAATGAGTACAGGTCATTTGCATGCAACAATTTCAAAAGATCGGAAAGCGAATTCTGTTCCATAATTTTTTCAATGCAATAATTTCCTTTTGCGTATTAGCAACAATTTTGATCAATTGTTTATAATTTAACAATGAAGTATGTTTCATCCACTTTATAATATTATAATACTTTATCATATTATAGTGTAGATGAAACATAGAAGAGTTTGTTTGTTTGTTTGAACGCGCTAATCTCAGGAACCGCTGATCCGATTTAAAAAAATCTTACAGGTGGATAGTGCATTTATCGAGGAAGGCTATAGGCTAAATATCATCACGCTAAGACCAATAGGAGCGGAGCACCAATAAAGAATGTGTTAAAAACAGGGGATAATTATCACGCTACGGGCAATAGGAGATGCAAACGGTGTTACGTGAGTCTGCTAGTAAATCATAAATCAATAAGGTAAAATATTTATTTATGATCATGAATGACAATGGCCATATTAGCCGCAGAAGTGATTACCGTTGGGGTAAACGGGTTCTTGAGTAGAGACCGCGTCTCGGCAAACATAGTGCAGGACGTCCACAAGAAAGGTGGAGTGATATCTGCGCAAGACAGCTGGCAGGAGCTGAATGCGAGACGCTGAGGATCGAACCAAGTGGCGGGCAATTGGAGAGGCCTATGTCCAGCTGTGGACTGCGATAGGCTGAAGATGATGATGATCATGAATGAACAATACTGCTATAAGCGTCATTGTCATAAATAAATTAAATTAAAGAAAGAGTTGTTTTACTTCTTAATATTATTTTTGAAAAGGTTTTGGCACCAATTTTGAAAATAACTTGCCGCTTAAGATGTTCAAAGTTTTAGCCAAACCAATGACCCTTTCGTGTATCCAAAGATATTTTTTTTGTTCTTCACAGTTAAAAGGTCTATCCATTTTTTTTAGGTTTTTATCTACAGTAAGGAACTTATGCCTGCCCGTTTTATTTGCCCACATAGGTACTGCACAACACTGCGGCATTTTAGAAAACAATATTTGTATAAGAATATTTATAAAAATAAATAAACCAAAATAATTTAGAAAAAAAAACAAATATCGTACTTGACAGTTCATTGGACCTGACGCCAAAGTGCCGTCATCTGGAGTAGACCATTCCAAAAAACCACAAAACCCCTACATATAATCGATGAATTGAATTTCTTGAATTATCAATTAAACATAAAATTATTAATTAACGGAATTAAATAATTATAATATATTGAGCAATCTTGGTTAGCTAAACAATGTTTTTCACTTACCAAAGTTTGCCGCCCTAAAAAATTTGCCGCCCTGGGCACGTGCCCCGACTGCCCCTATTGTAAATCCACCGCTGGGTATAGCACTACACGCCCTTTAAATAGTTCTAGCTGAAGGTAGTCTAACAAAGTAGCATAAGTTCCGACTTATACCATTAGCTGTCTGTCAGTGAAAGTCTTATCAAAATCGGTCCAGCAGTTTCAGAGATAAATAATAAACAATTTAAAGAAATGCATTTTTAATGTAGGTACCGTATAATTATATTATACTTTCACAGGTATTCAATAAAATTTTGAGAAATAAATTTAAAAAAATTAGCTTCTCATTAAAATATTACCTAGCCCATTTTTACATTCCATTCATTTTTACACAACAATTGACATTATACAGTTGTTTTTTGTAGACTTTTTTAATACAAAAAAACTTTGCCCACGTCCAAAGAGTAAGTGAACTTTACAAAAGCTTCTACTACAAACTAGCTTTTTCCATCGGCTCCGTCTGCGTGTATATCGTTTATCGCCGTAAAGTGTAGTCTATGTCTTTCCTCAATAATCAAAGTATGTACCTATCGTCATGGTATTCGGCTTATCTTGTAAGCATGGATTTGAGGAACTATGTTAATTTCTTTGAGAATTTTTCTAACATACCAATAGTGTATTATAAGTCTAGTTAATGACATAAAACGGTATGTATAAGGTATTTTTTTCAGTGTCACTGTAGGGTTTTTTCTTCTTCTTATTATAAAAAGACAACTTCCGCATTAGGAATATATATCCTGTGTCGCTGGGGACATTACAAACCTACATGAAATGGACCCAGATAATAGCCAGACCCAGAACAACAATTTATTGTCCCATTTGGGACTTGAACCCACGACACTTGGCGCGTCGTGGCGACCGCTTAAATCACTAAGTCTACCGTGCAGTCGTATTTGTAAGTAGTCCTTTTTGTAACATATATTCAAGAAGTTTCAGTAATAAATTATGAATGTTTCCTTGAAATACATGTGAATGTTTCGGTACGTTCTAAAAGTTTTCAAATCAATGAGGAAATGTTTGTTTTATTTATACTGGATCGAAGTTTTGGTATAGGTATATAGTTTAAGTGTTTTTTTTTTGCAAAGAGAAGGAAGACTTGACTTGACACGAACCTTTTTTTTTACGTGGTGAATCCCCTACGGGCCGTCACCCCACTGGGGTTTGCGGCGGGGGTGTGTCGGAATCGAACCGACTTAAGCCGCACGTTGTGCCACTCTGCGCCTGAGACGGGAAGGATCTGGGAACACTTGACACGAATCCTATACCAATCCGTTTGGTTCGCGTGGTATAGTAAGCCAAAACTTCCATTCTAAAGTGACACCTATGTCCTAGGTATCTGAAGTGTTGCCTCCCGACTCTGGTCACCCCAGGATGTACGGCCTTGGAGCTCCTCCCGACTGCTAAGGTAGGTATCCTCTGGGCGTCCCACACACGCCCTTCGTCTCCCCACGAAGGGTATGGTGCGAAAAGCATTACCCGCGTAAAGAAGCAAAAAAAGCTTTATGTTTACATGATAGTAATATGCTAAAACATCGGCTTAGAGCTTACATCAAAGTAATGCATTGTTTTTAACCATGACTTAGTATTTCCTAGTGAGAAATTTCAAAAATAAGAATCTTTTTACAGATACAGTTTTTACAGATATTTTTTAAATCTTCAGAAGCTATAAAAAGATTCTCTGCTTCCTTTAGTAGGTAACTAAAGGAAGCTGTGTAGAGGCAGCTCGTGGAAGTCCTACCACACCTACGTTTCACACATAAAACAGTAACTTAAAACGATACAACAATAAAATATACCTGAAACATTGATTATTTATTTCTATCTCGGTTTTGAATATGACTTACTTACCATTAAACGTTGATAAAAATCACATTAAATACTTAAAATACATAAATAAAGTTTACATATAAAATACTAGCTGAATCCCGCGGTGTTACCTGCGGTTATTGTTGTACCGCGAGTAACGCCGCGGGACAAAGTTACTCCCCGGATCATCAGCTACCTGCAAATGAAAGTCCCGTCAAAATCCGTCCAGCCGTTCCAGAGATTACCCGGAACAAACAGACACTCCAATTTTATTTCTTTGTATAGATTATTTTTCGGTCATCGCATCGGACACACAACGCCATCTAGTTTTAGAACCAAGCGGCAGTTGAATTATGACTTACATAATATATTAGTTTCTAAATACCTATATTAATATACACATTTACAAAAAAACACTCAAACTCCGACACAAATATTTGCAGATCTTATAAAAATTTGGTGCGAATCGGGAATCGAACCCAAGACCTCCGGATAACAGTCGCATACACTGCCACTACTGAGGCAGTCAGAATAAAGTAAAAGCTTTACTTTGTTGTAAAAAACGTGTGTTGAGCAAGACTCACTTTTTACTCGTCTACGGCAAAAGCCAAAGGAGGGTTATAATTTTGACAGGCTATGTATGTAAGTATGTTCATTTGTTCCCTCATAGCTCCTCAACTACTTATTAAAACTAGACAAATGAGATATCGTTAGAAGCGTATTGATCGTCCGCTGGTTGTAGGCTGTATGACTTTAGACACAAAACACGACATATTAGATAAATATGTCGTGTTTGGTATCGTTGGAAAGGGCGTCACTTGTACGTTTCAAATATACATATATTATTAGCATTTTCTCGTGACTCTGTCCGTATTTATTCGATAATTGTGATATTTCTATGGTACCTGTTTAAAATATACTTTGCAAAGAAATTAATATTATAGAGGCACCAAAACATTTTAAATAGAAAAAACTAAAAACAAACTACGACAAAAAACGACGCTGAAAAAGCATGAAACAAGATTTTCAGGAATCTGGATAAACAAAATTACTGAAGAAACATACGATGCGAAACTTTTAGTACACAATTATCAGTGTACAGAGATACACATATTTAAGTTTAAAAAGCCGTAGTCTCGCGTTGTTAAAGTGTTATGGTACGTTTCTATGTAAAATCCAGTGTCCTGAAAATCTTGTTACATGCTTTTCAGCTTCGTTTTTTGTCAAAGTTGGGTTTTAGTTTTATTTTTTATTCAAACGAAGCGTTGTTCAGTCATTTTATTAATGTTTTGTGGGTTAAAAAAATAACAAATTAACCTAATGTTATTCTTAGGAACGATGCGCTGCATTATAATGTCGCCGTCGAACTTTATATTCGAGATTACATTGTGTGTAAAGAAAAATCAAAGTATTTTTTGTAAAAGAACTTTGGTGCCAAAAAGGTGTCAATATTACTCTTCTGCAGTGATGGAGAGAACAGTAAACTGAACTCACAGTAGGAACCAGAGAGAAAGTCCGGCGCTAACTTCTCCCAAAGACCCTACATTAAATCTGCATATGCAGCCAAGACTTATTCTAATCACTCAAGGGGCACAGAACGGGTTGGGGATAATTTCAAACTTGTCAACTCACGTTACATGTAATGTAACTTCCTGAGAAGAGCGAGACACCCAACTCATATATATTTTTTAACATATTTAAGATCTGTGTAATGTAAAACACTTTTATCGCGAGTAAGGTCTTCTTGATATTCATCACACAAAAATCCTCCACACGTACCTTAGAATACTAAGAAAAAACACAAAATGAAGATGCGTCGTATTCAAATTAGAACAATGCCTTTTAAATGTCCCATAAATTCATATATACCAATTATTTATTTTCAAAAGAGAACGATGTGCCTTTAGTGACATCTATTTAAATTATATGGCAAAGAAAAATATTATTTTTATTTACTGGTGGGTAGAAAAAGATTCGTTCTTTTGTTCTCTGTTCATCATAGTTCATTAACAAAGATGCGATATTAAAGTAAAGCGGTTACGTATAGTCTAATAATTAGTTTAAAATAGTGTCACTCAGTGAAATGATAATTTAATAGTATTTATTTATCCATCCACGAAAAAGTAAGTAATATTTGTTTAAAAAATTAACATAGATAGACAGTTTTTTACATTTCTTAGTGTTACCTTATTAATTTTTAACAAGTCTATAAAGAAGTCAGAAAAAAATGTAATCATGTTCACATTGTTGTTAATTGACATTTTATTGAGGAGACAGCCCCACAACAGTTACACACAGTTTACATGTTTAAGACTTCAAAAACTAAAAAGTATAAAATAACTTAATAAAGATTTAATTAAATACACCTTTTAAGCAAACCTTCAATATTGATGAAACACTATTATTTGTATGTGCTACTTATTCATAGGTTTGAAGTCGGTGCCAAGTCAAATGTATATTTCGTATATAGAATTCGATAGATTATTTCGAGGAGACCGTCAACGCCGTCAGCCCGTGCGTATCTGCCCGCTTTGGTTGTTTTGTTCAAAATCCAGATATAGTGGCAATGGGACCACATGAGGTGCATACCCTTTCGAATACAAAAAGAATTTTCAAAATCGGTCCACAATTGACGGAGTAATCAGTGTCTATACATAAAAAAATAATTGGGAACCTCTGCCTTTTGGAAGTAGGTTAAAAATGATAGACATACAAAGATAATCTAGCATTATTATGAACTACCTACCCATTACAATTACCTAACAACAACGTTCAAATAAAATAAAAAGCCGACCATTACAAAAAGATGTAGGTAGTTTTTCTAACTCGCGCAAGTAAAATTTTTAACATTTTAAGTACGTATACAAAATAGCGAAAAAGCTTAGTGGTCCGTCCGTTTCTTCGCATTAAGTCGGTCCGCGTGATCTGACCCAAGAATGTAGTATATCGGTAATGAGTTTGACGGGTTCAGTAATAGGCACAGTGTGCAAACTTGACAGTCAACAAAGCCAATGACGAAGAAGATTTGACGGATCTTTTTCGTCAAATATTAAACTTTTTTTTAAGATAACGTTATTTAAATTTTACTCGATTCAATTACTCGATAAAATAAAATAAAATTAAAAACTTTTTAAAAACAAGCTTTTATTGAAAACCCCTAAAAGTACTTGTCGAGATGAATTACACGAGTCCAAACTCGATGGTGTTACGACGTTTTTTCACAAAGTTCCTATGGCCACCTTCTTGCTACAGCATCAGATCAGCTCCATGTCATTATAATATTGTATTGTCACTTGCTTGCGAAATGTCAGCAAAGTCGGTTTAAGATATCTGCTTCAAAATTGAGTTGCAAGATTCCACTCGAACATACATACATACTTCGAATGCATGATTGGCCGCTATGTTTGTGACGTCATAATGTGAAGTTTTACGATAGTATGGTGTCATCGACTTTTAGTCAATACTAGAATTAATTAAAAACCTACAAAACTTTGACTAATTCTGATAATGTACCTAATGTCTGATGTGAAAACGATATTCGTTTCAGCTGAAGTGGAATGTAAGTTTGAAAAAAAGTCATTGTAAATTAAATTATTAAGTGACGTATCCGTAGTACGTATCGTATAGAAATGTTGTTTTCGGATTCGATCGTTGCACTGCTTGTCGTACTACTGAACTATTTCGACGCTTGACATCTCGTGGAACATTAAGAAACATTTTTCAGGGATTGTTTGAGTATCAAATGTATGTATATAGCGGTAGGAAGCAAGCACAATTAATCTTTAGATTTTAATTTTTTCATGTATTTATCCATATATTAAATCAAAAATCAATATATTAATTTTCTTCAAACTCAAATTGTAACATCTTTCAACTACTGAGGAAAAATTACCGTTGTGACGTCACACGCATTTGGGTTAGTTCGATTACTAGCGGCGTGCTTTCGGTGCTGGGTTCAACAATTTATTGGCACAAGCAATTGTTGTTGTTGTTGTACCTTTACAACAAAAACCGTAGGTAACACCGTGGTGCGAAGCAAGTCTAAAAAAAGTAGCCTAAGTTACTCCTTATATCATCACCTACCTACTAATGAAGGTCCCTTCAAAATCAGTCCAGCCGCTCTCGAAATTAGCCGGAAGAAACAGGTCTGTCTATTTATTCCGGCAAGATAAAAGTTTAGACAAACATTTTAAAAATTGTGTTTGTGTGTGGCAGTATAATAAACATTCATATGCATTTAGTGAAGCCTGTTAATTTTAAAATTGTATTTACTTGTACAGATTCATTTTATATATTTTTTGTAAGTTTGATAAATTTGTTTGTTACAAAACTTATATAATTATGATCCATTAATTTATTGCATTTTTGATTTATATATTATTCAACTAGCTTTTGCACGCGGCTTCGCTCACGCAGACTTTCATCCCCTGATTTACCTCTTTAGGGGTGGAATTTCAAAAATTCCTTTCTTAGACCCGTATTTTAAAACGCGTCTCAGTCGTGAATCTAGATTTAAAACTAGTTTTAGACTAACTTTTAAACTTTCGCGTTCCATGATATTAACAAATTTTTTTTTTTTTTACGGGAATTAACGTGATCACTTATTAAAAGGTATCACATAATTCTGATTTGCCTGACGTTTGTCAGCCTGTGACCACGGCCAGTGCAACCTGGTCGAAACGTCAGGCAAATCAGAGGTATGTGATACCTTTTAATAAGTGATCGCGTTAATTCCCGTAAAAAAAAAAATATTTGTTAATAGTTTTAGACTGTTGAGTAGAGATTGGTTACTGAGACTAGTTACCACTGAGTAGAACTCAAAACGCTTTCTATAATAAGAGCGGCGTTTGAGATTTGATTGGAACTTAAAAATTGTTTCAGCTGATAAGAGATCAACGGATACTTGAAACGCCTTTTAAAATACGGTCTTAGTCAGTTCCCGCTGACTGATTCAGTGTGATGAAAGGGACTGAGCCCTAAACTTTTCACTAAACTGCATTTCGTTCTCTGCAGATATTTAGTCAATTGTATAGTTTTTGTTCACTATTATTCTATTGCCGTTACCTATCCTTTAATCTTCAATGACTCATTTTTGCGAGTGGTGTTTCTGATTGTAGATGAAATGCATTTTATAACTTCGTTTAACAAATGTAACTGCTACAATAGTCCTGGCCCGGACAAAGGCTTCTAAAAAGGAGGTTGGTATAGGGCTTGGACACCGATAGGATGAATAGGGTGGTGACAATCTGTATTTTTAAACCGTCCATAAATAATACTCAGTACCTACCCAAATACAGAAGTATAATTTCCCCTATATTATCAACTAGCAGTCCCACGCAACCCCGTTTGCGTCTCCTATTGCCCATAGCGTGATGATATAGAGCCTTACTCCATAAATGGGCTATCTAACAATGAAAGAATTTGTCAAATCGGACCAGCAGTTCCTGAGATTAGCGCGTTCAAACAAACAAACTCTTCAGCTTTGTAAAATTAGTATAGATTTTAGAAGTGTTCGATTTAATTTAGAATTACCTGACATGATCCTATGGAAACTTTTGTTCCAGGAGGCAATCTGCAATCAGAAGATCAACGATACACTGATCAAACACTTATATTGTTTTTTTCATTTCAAACTAATCTCGTACTCGAATTATTATTTTTACGGGAATTAAAGTGATCGCGTTGATTCCCGTTAAAATAATAATTATTATATCATGGAACGCGATAGATTAAAGTTACTAATCTCGTACTCATTAAAGCCTTAATCTAACAAGAGTTTACGTATTGAGCTATAGACTAAAAATTATTCTAAGCTACGATTTACAGCGCCTAAGTGCGTCCAATTAAATTTTAAACGTTATTTACAAATAACTTTTAGTTTGAATACAAAGTGTTGTTGGGAAATTTATAACATCATAACAACGTTATTAAAGTCGTTTGACTTTACCCGCCGAGAAACTGAGGAAAGAAAACCGCTCGTGATGGTGGAACATTTCATGTTATTTATTTTGTTGGTGTCTAAAAAAAGCATTTTAATTAAATTACCACTCATCAAATTTATATTAAACAAGTATAATTTTAACAAAAATAAAACCGACTTCAAGGTTCGACTCGATTTCTCTTGGATGCCATCATCAGATATAATGTCCTTATCATGGTACCTCCGTTGGGACATCTCCTTTCCATTAAAAAAAGAATCACACATAAAAAAAATGTAAAAAAAATATATACGGTCGAATTGAGAAACCTCCTCCTTTTTTTGAAGTCGGTTAAAAAGGTCCTTAAACATTTTTCAACAATACGAGTTACTATCAAGCTAATTTGTCGTGAGTGGCTTTATTTTGATAAGGTAAACTTTGGATTGTGGTACCTAACAGGGGTAGCAGGGACGAAAAACTGTATTTATCTATACAGATATTACATATTGACAGTTATTTCTGTATGAATTTTGATATTATTAGGGACTTGTAATAGTGAAAATTAATTTATAATTTGTGAATTGACATTGTTGCCTATTATATATTATGTAACTTCACGGCATGCAAATGTTTTGGTAATGTACTGTAAGTTTGTGTTGCTAATTTTAAAATAAATAAATAGTAGTCTACCTAATTGGCCTACGCACTTTGGTCTTTTGCCATCAAATATTACGGTGACCATGACTTGCTCGAGGTTATTCCCTGTGAATGGCGATGTATCCAAAGAAATTAAGCACCCTTCGTAGGCAGAGAGAAGAGAGTAATAGTCGACTAAAAAGCCTTTTATCGATAGCTTTAACAGTCTATTTTTGAACAAAGATCAGTCCGTAGAAAGGAGGTTTGTTTGTCATTGTTATATATAAATGTAAATATATGTTATATCTTTAAAATTATTGTCAATAGATAATTGTACGGAATAACGACAAACAAACCTCCTTAAAGTAATAGTGATTCAATTTAAACATGATTCTTAAGCTAGTTAACTATAAAATTTTCTAAATGTATCTGTGTTGTAATCCTCCACATAATTTACAAATGTTTGCTCATTGTTATTCAATACTAGCTAAGCGCGGTTTTTGTCGTATCGTGGGTAACGCCGCGAGACAAAGTTAGTCTAAAAAAAGTAGCCTAAGTTACTCCTTAGATAAAGTCCCGTCAAAATCGGTCCAGCCGTTCCATAGATTATCCGGAACAAACAGACCGACAGATAGACAAAAATTGAAAAAAAAATATGATATTTTGGTACATGTACTGTGTATACATATATATGCATTTATTTAAAAGCGCTTATTTTAATATTGCAAACCGACACAAAAATTTTATTTATTTGTATGGATGGAGTAAAAAATTAAAAGTTTCAAATTTATATTAGCATTCACTTTTTTAAATAAACACCACTTAAGTCTATTCTGAGTCACAGTCAATTTACCGCATCAATTCATCGAACAATAAATTCAAATCAAGTAACATCATTGGTGTGTGGAATACATTTACGCCTACACTACACATTCTGTTCCAAAATGGTGTAATGGTAAAATGACATCATTTTTACTAATTAGGAGCGGCATTCATAACTGTTTACTGATTTATGAGTTGTTTTTTATTTTGATGTTAAACTTTTAATCATGACCGCTTGACTACTGACATAGTTGTAAATCCAATGGGTCCATAACACAAGTGGTTGTTGTGTGCATATATAGTTCGCCAAATAGATAGATAGATAAATAGATAACACTTTAAATTTACCAACCATATTTTAGTCTTAATTATATACTTTACTAGCTGAACCCCGCGGTGTTACCCGCGGTTATTGTCGTACCGCGGGTAACACCGCGGGATAAAGCTAGTCTAAAAAAAGTAGCCTTAGTTACTCCTTAGATCATCAGCTATCTGACAATGAAAGTCCGTCAAAATCGGTCCAGCAGTTCCAGAGATTACTGGGAGCAAACATACAAACAGACAGGCAGATATTTTAAAAATGTTTTTTTGGTACATGTATCGTGTAAACATACATATGCATTTATTAATAAGCGGTTATTTTAATATTACAAACAGACACTCCAATTTTATTTATTTGTATTGATAAAGGACTTGCAAATTGCCGTGAATTCGGCACATACATTTCTAGATAAAGTAAACACACACTGCATTTATAAATAAAAAAAAAAGATCTACTTTTTATTTTATAAATATCTACTAGCTGGCATGGCTAATATAGCCATGAAAGTTGAGAGTTGTCATTTGAAGAGCTGTCACGAAACACGCGTTGTTTTTTACTCCGGAAGTTTTTAATCGAATTGAGTGCTAAAAACTGTTTTTAAACCACAAAACTTACATTTTGTAGATACTAAAGAGTGGATAATTGAATTAAAATAAAATATAGACTTATTATCGTGAAATTCAATAGAAAAATTCACTAAAACAGAATAAAGTACATACAAATATCTACATATACCCACAGTTTAAGTTGAACTATTTGTCGGTCGACATTGACAACTGACATTTCATTTTTGATACTGACGTCTGACAGCAGAAACCATCTCAGTGTTGTCAGGTACTCGACCTTTATTGTCGCCGATTTCGACAACATTAGTGTTAGAAGGCCTGCTTTTTCAAGAAAATGGATAAACAAATGGAAATACTAATACGAAAAATGGAAGAGAACATGAAGGAAATAAAAGAAGATTTCAAGACGCAAACAACTAACTTAACCACGAATATGATAAGTACAATTGAAGAAAAACTCAAACCATTGGTGGAAGAAAACAAAAAACTCAATATCGAAGTAAAAACATTGAAGAAAAAGGTTGAGAACCTTGAAAAAGAAATGAGGAAAAACAACATTATATTACACGGAATAGAAGAATCTGAGGAAAACAACACAGAGTTGTTGGAACTTGTATTAAAAACCCTTAACACTGCGAGGAAAGATAACACAATGGCAGAATTTGATAAATGGGAGATCAGCAGCGTTCAAAGACTAGGGAGACATCAGAATAAGAAAATTAGGCCTATATTAATAAAACTGACACTGTCCTGGAGAAAAATCGAAATCCTAAGAATCAGAAAGAATTTCGCAGAAAATACTTATGTCACAGAAGACTTCCCACAAGAAGTTCTGCAAATTAGGAAGGAATTAAGACAGACACAGCAAGAAGAAATAAAGAAAGGCAATATAGCATTCATAAGATATGATAAACTTGTAGTTAAAAGTAAAACAAATCAAGAAAAAGGCAATGATAAAAGAAAACGGTCTCCGTCAACAACGCCAACAAAATCAAACCTTAATACCGGATTAAGACAAAAGGCTCCAAACAGCCTTCAGGAAATAAACAAAAAAGAACATTCAACACGTAAAATGGACAACAAGAAACTACATTTCCCAACCCGGGCAGAAAAACCAAGACATATACAAACAAGAACAACTAAACTATGTCCCAATCCGGCTGGTCTCCGTGGGACATTAGACCACCACCCCCTAGAAAGAGCTGACCCAGTTCCAGATTTTATTTCAAAAAAGGTAAAAGCAACTGAATATCTTTATATATCGCTCAATGATGGACAAAAAGAAAGTTTTTAATACCTGCATATTGCCATGCATGTCTTATGGCTGCCAAACATGGGCCTTAACAGGAAAGCAGAGAGAAGCGCTAAAAGTATGCCAAAATAGAATGGAGAGAAGTATGCTTAACATCAAATTAAAAGACAAAATCAAATTAACAACTATAAGAAACAAAACGGGAGTAGCAGATGTTACATATACAATAAATAAATTAAAATGGAAATGGATCGGTCACACAATCCGCAGCAAGAAAAATAAATGGTCTAAAGAAATCACCATGTGGTACCCTCGCGACGGAAAAAGAAGGAAAGGAAGGCAGCGTAAGAGATGGGAGGATGAAATTAAAAATATGGCTGGAGCAACATGGAGAAGGAAAGCTAGAGATAGAAAATTATGGTCTCTACTAGGGGAGGCCTTTGCCAGAGGGCAAGCTGACACAAAACTATAAAAGCATTTTACATTTATAAATAGTCAAGTATCATAGTAGTAATAGTAGTGTACCATAGATTAAGAGAGCTTTATAATTGTTGTCAGTAATAAAGGCTTTATTTATTTATTTATTTATTTATTTATTTATTTATTATAGCCATGAAAAAATATAAAACTGGATATCAATATCTTTCAAATTATTTTTCATCAGAAAATAATCCACCTATTTCAATTGTCGACTTTACAAGCAATGAACGCAATATAAACAGTTTACACAGAAAGTCAATAAACCAGTTGGTATTTTACAGCTAAAATCATGTATTTTATCCGTACATAGCACCCATTTGTCAAGTAAACCGCAGGAGTCGAGAACTACAAGTAAAGCCTTTTAGTTTATTTACAGCTGTTTAATAAAACTAGCGTTTTATATTGCGCAACTTTGTTGCATTGTATTTATTTTACCACACAAGAAATGTGTCATTAGGATCCTAGGAGAAATAAACATTTTAATGTGTTTACGGTAGTATAAATAAAAATATCTACATTAAATGATTAATAATTACGTCATTACGTTACTTGGGTATAGAAAGAAATCTGTCCAATGCGACGTTTTGATAGTATCTTGAAAACATTTTTTTAAGGTAGTTTTTGTGGGTTATATCTACTTAGCTAGATTTGCCCGTGATTTCGACAGACCGGTGTGTGTCCTTCTCCAAGATCCTGCTATTTCTATACCCATGTTAATCCAAATCAGTTTAACCGTGAAAGCGTCGTAAGAGGCAGACAGACGGAGTTATTTTAACAGACAAATTTATAGTACTAGTTTATGTATTATAGCTTCTATTTAGAGAAATATATGTTTTAATATGTTTTAAAATTGTGTAGTTTATCAAAATAATAATTTTTTGCCATTTATTTCTAGGTGAACAAGGAAAAGTAATAGGAAGGAAACCTTGAACGTGTTGGTTAAAAGGAACACCGGTGTTTCATCCACAGCAAATCATCGATATATTTATTGAATGAATATGGAATCTTATGTTAAAACGGAGTTTCAACCATACCATCTCGACTTACCTAATGAACCTTGTCCTCGGAACTTGTTTATATCTCTTGTGAGTAAAAAATATCTCGGCGCTCTCTACCTAGTGGAACCTTCAATATTTCCACAAAATTGGCCATTGATTGTAAAGGTCAGTCCTATGGGAGCATGGAATACCCTAAATAAAATAGTTATAAAGTACTTAAATTCAAGGTACTCCCCCCAAGGACTTCAAATTGGCAAGAGTGAGACGGCGTTACTCGCACTGGCACAGAAAATTTCGGAAAATATATCGAACGATATAAGAGACAGTGATGGAAATTCCTCAAAAATTCTAGATGCGATGAAACCTCAAAATGATGAGTTTGACCTTCTTAGTGAAAAACTTCAAATTGTTTTCGATCTCGTTGCTAGTGACATAGTAAAACTAACTGGAAGAGAAATAACTATTCAGATTTCAATTGATGATAAGAAATTCAAAATGACCAAGTTACCAAAAGTCGAATCCTTTGACGAGTTAAAATTATTTAAAATGTAAAAAATTAAAAGATTTCATTTTCATGCTCCTACTTTGCCTGATAGATTTAATATAATATATTTTCACTGTTACAAAAGACGTATTAAAATGTATTTTAAATTTAACCGATGGCCGGATCATCGCGTTCTATGAAATACTCAATCGACGAAGTGCAAACATGATTGTTTTGTTTTATTATATGTATTTATTTTATTCATATTATTAAGTATATGTATTTAACTTTTGTTGGAAATTTTTCTACTACTAATTGCACCTAATCAATTTAAGAAAGACACTTTCATTGCTTACTTACATTACATTGTGGCAGTACTTATCGTCCAACGTGCAAAAAATTCGGAAAAAATGAGAAAAATTTCAAACTGAACAATCAACAACGTTGTACTCGTAGGGACTCTTTTTATTGTGTTGCTTTCTTTTGTTAAATATCTTTTTGGCAACTTCTTACAAATGACTTTTAAATAAATTTGTAGAACTTCCTAAAAGTTTTATTAAGAATTTTTTTTTCTGCCGTGTTTACATCAGATCCTTATATGCATCTAAAAAGGTATTTATCTTGTTACGTCTTCGACAAAAAGTATTGACCTTAAATGAACTCTCTTAAGGATTTATAACAGTTAATACCTATTAAATTAAGCTGTGCTTGTGTACATTTAATAGAGTCTATTAAATGTACACAAGCACAGAAGCACATATAGAATTCGTCTATTAAATAGACGAATTCTATATCTTAACAGTCATTATTTCAAATGAGTGTTGACTTGTGTTTTATGTATAAGTGTAATCATGAACAATAATCACATGGCCTTTATAATATAAATAAGTTGGAAAAGAGACTTATTTGTAAAAGTCTATCGAAAAGAAAATGGTTTGAAAATCTATTTTGTAACTGTTTTTCTTTGCTTCCTTTTACTTCTTAGCTTGTACAGTAAATTATATCTGCCTTTATGTCTTATATATGTAAAAATGATTGGTGTTTTTGTAATTTTAAAAATGATTTATATCCTGATATGTATCCAAAAGTATTATTTTCCTTATTTTTCTTTTCATAATTTGACTGTTTTCTTTTCTCTCTTTCTTTGTACTTCTTATTACTGTTGTAATGCTGAAGAACTTTATCGCGTAGTTAAATTTCGTTTCCTGATTGTACTTAAGCATTACTGTAACGCAAAAAAAAATACGATTAAACTATGCGATATTTATTGTAACTTACTAATACAGGAAAGACACTCGGAGATCATCTGATAGCACTTCATTTTTTGTAGGAAACCTTCTTCTATCAGTAAAATTTGTAATAGGGTTTTCTTTTCGTAATTATTATCATTTTTTATTCATAACATTGGGTATTTATGCATGAAAACTTTTCATAATTGTATCAATTATAGAATAAAAGAATTGAAAACGATAGTTGTGTTTGCTTTAATATAGTCATCAACAAAGCTTTTAACATGACATTGTTGGTCATGAGAGGCTCATGCATTCTTAGCCAGGAGGTTTGTTTTAAAATGATTTCCTCAAACACATACCTAATTAATCGCTCAAAAACTTAGGAAGTTTAAGCTACCCGATAGAAGGGTAATGTGACTATCATAATACTGTTATCTAAGTTATTGATTTTCTTCCTGCTACTCGCATATGGAGTTGAGGAAAGACGACGAGGGAACCGTGACTAATTACCTACATTGTTTATTATCTTAACATCAAAGTGAACTATTAATATTGCAACAAGTAGATTATTCTGTTATTACTCTACGTATATTATAGTAGCAGTAACAGATATTGTGTGTGTTTTAAAGCAAAATTTGATAGATTTACGTTTAAATCAAAGTATGTGCTAGAACGAAGCACACTACGAAAATAGTGCTATATAGTTGCTAGGAGTTGGAACCTATCGGTTCTCCGTTAGAAGAAAACTTTCATCTATACCTACAAATAAATAAAATTGGAGTGTCTCCTTGTAATATTAAACTAATCACTTTTTACTAAATACATATGTATGCATACACGGTACATATACCAAAAATGTATTTAAAAAAATGTCTGTTTATCTGTCTGTCTGTCTGTTTGTTCCGAGTAATCTCTGGAGCGGCTGGACCGATTTTGACGGGACTTTCACTGACAGATGGCTGATGATCCAGGGAGTAACTTAGGCTACTTTTTTAAAGCTAACTTTGTCCCGCGGTTATGATTGGACCGCGAGTAACACCGCGGGGCTCAGCTAGTAGTCAATAAAGCCAAGAAATGTTACACAAGATCTTTGTAGGGAGAACGACAAGAAACTAACTTTTGAACTTGTAGCGTACTTCGAGAATTTCTGAGCTCTATGCTATGCTAAAGTGGCATGAAATTCTGCGGAGCTGATATCTATACTATCACATCACATCACACTTCACACTAATATCTATAAAGGCTAAAGCTTGTGAGTGTGTATGTTCGTTACTTCTTCACGCAAAAAGTACTGGACGGATTTGTAAACTTTGAAACTTTACAGTAATATAACTTATACATCAGAATAACACATAGGCTACTTTTTGACACGATAACCAACATACAGGCGGGCGGAGCCGCGGGCCACAGCTAGTATAAAAATATTTGTAGTTCCCACTTATCGAATACAACTCCATGAATGGTCGGATTCACGTTAAGGTTAATTCATTAAAATTTAAATAAATAAGTTAAGTACCTACTACTTACTAGGTAGGTACATACAATCTGGGTTGCTCTCACGTGCATTGTAGGTAGGCTGCAGAAATGAATGGACATTACGAAACCAAAATAGAAAACAGATTGTATTAATGCCATCTGGTGTCAGCTTTTTTGAGATTCCATTTACTCATCGTAGTTATTATTGATCCTACTAGATGGCGTGGCGCTTGATTAAAATTTCAAGAAAATTGGCGATTTTAGTTGTATTCTTAGTCAATTGACTTTTACCTTTATAACAATAACTTTAATTAACACCAATCGGAGATAATTTTAATATCATTATTATTCGTTGCAATTCAACACTGGACTAGGTATCTACCAAGGTCAATTTTATTATGGTTACTAGCTGAGTCCTGCGGTATTATCCGCGATTATTGCTGTACCTTTACAAACCCGTTAAACACCGTGGCGCGAAGCGAGACTAAATTAAAAAAAGTAGCCTAAGTTACTCCGTAAAAGCTATCTGCCAGTGAAAGTCCCGTCAAAATCGGTCCAGCCGTTCCAAAATTGTAAAAAATGTTATTTTGGTATACCTCTGTACATATGCATTTAGTAAAAAGCAGATATTTTAATATTACAAATAGACACTCTAATTTTATTTATTGGTATAAATGTATAGATTACAAATATACCTACTATGTATTTTTTATAATAATAGTAAATGCATAGTTTGTCATCTTATTGTTGGCCATGAAACAGTTTAAAAAACTATAACCCGATTACGTAAAAACTTAAAAAAAAATTATACTCGTATAGACCAAGTCAGCCGTGTCATTATTACGAATGTATTAACACCTTATTCATAAAATTGGTTTAGTAGTGCTACGCTTCGCTGGTCGGGTAGAAATATTATTTTATTTGTTGTTGTATTTTTTACCTAGCATTGTTTTTATCTTAAAAGTAATTTGTATATCTACTTTTACAACATAACATTATTATCTAAATAGTAAATATCTAAATCTAAAATATCTCAGTTCCCAAAAACATTTTAGAAATCATAAGTGAAACTACTAACGCCATCTAGAGTATACTTGGATTCAACTTTTCAGGGTCTTATACGTAAGCTTAAAGCTAATCATGCAGTTTTTATTGTGATTGTACACAATTTAGATTTTTTTACCATAGTTTAAAACTATTAACGAAGGTTTATAGTATTGGTATTTATCTGACCGGGCCGCGACCAGAGTCGATAAGGGGGGGAAGCCCATATTTTTTGTATTTTTTTTATCGTGTGGAAAACGACCCTTCGGGCCGTCACCCCGCCGGGGTTTGCGGCGGGGCGGTGTGTCGGAATCGAACCGACTAAAACCACACGGTGCCACTCTGCGCCTGAGACGGGAGGGATCTGGGAACTGCTGTTATTAACACATCCGGACCCCTCCCAGTGCCTGCCCGTCTGCTGGTAGACTCTCTAAATAGGCGACGTACGGCACACGCATAACGTCGCCCCATCGCGGGTGGCCACTAGAGCGGATGGTGGGGAAAACCCATCCCGACCATCCGCGACCACACAGCGGGGTGAAGCCCTTGGGGCTGGGATAGCGCTTGGGTAGTCGCGGCATTGATCCTGAGCCGAACCTGAAATAATGGTGTCCGGGTCAGAGCAGGGCGCTTGAGACCGGTCGTCGGGTTGGTTTCTAATGGAAATATCACATACACCTGGTTCCTGAGACCTCAAAGAGCCCTCAAAGAATTTTCTACACCGTCTACATAAAAAAAGGTATCTGACACTTTTAGCAATGTGCTTCAGTACAATGTTTTATAAATATTCTCTATAGTTCCCTTCTGAATTTTTTCTTTAAAATAAGTCATTGTAAATGTATATAGAACTTAAATTTTGAAACTCCGCTTTAAATTTATGTTCCATTATTTTTTATTAAATTTCGAAGAGCTAATATCGTACATCTATAAATAATTTCATGTCACACGTGTGCACACATTTTACGCAATTAATTTTCATTCAATATATTTAGAACTTAAATTTAAATTTAGCTTAGACCTGCCGTAGTCGTATTGGGGTAGAAAAAAGGTCCTTCTATGTATAGAATGTTGAAAATGTTATGGTATGATGTTATTTTATTTATATATCACGCTTCACACTAATATATAAAGGCGAATGTTTGTGAGTGTGTGTGTTTGTTACTTCCTTAGCAAAAACTACAGAACGGATTTGGATGAAACTTTACAGTAGGTAATATTGCTTCAACATCAGATTAACTCATAGGCTACAATTTGCCACGATAATCGACATACAAGCGGGCGGAGCCGCGGGCAACAGCTAGTATTAAATAATATTTTATTATTTGTTAAGGAAAGTAGATTGTCTAAGTAAGATGGTGAAATAGTTGAGATTGTACGAATAGCATGAGTTGTCAAATCGCCACTTTTTACTGCGCTCAAAAAAAAAATGAAAAAGAACACAAAAAAATACTGCCTTAAGCAACTTACAAAAAGAAATGAAATCCCACCAAAAACATTACACATACTTTAACAAAAATAAAACCGACTTCAAGGTTTGACTCGATTTCTCATGGATGCCATCATCAGATCTTAGTGACTTTATCAAGGTACCACCGTTGAGATATCTCCTTTCCATTAAAAAAATAATCATAAAAATTGGTTCATAAACGACGAAGTTATCCGCGAACACACATAAAAAAAATTGACAAGATAGGAAGTGTCCCTGTGTATTTTAAAGTTATCAACTTCCCTACTGTTTAAGCTGCGTGGACCAAAGCTTACATAATAGCAAACTGTGCTAGGGAACGGGGTTGCCTTCGACATACAACTGATTTTGCAACAGGCGTGGTCAACTTACTGAAGCAAGACAGACTTGCTTAAGTCGCATGATGCGACTGAAGCAAGACAGGGACACATTTGCCACAATTCGTTCGTTGTTTAAAGATAACATTCTTGGATTTATATGTGACCTTCGGAGGGTCTTTTTACTTAACAAAAGGGAAGAAGGAGAGTAAATATATAAAAAGAAAAAATATAAAGAACAATATTCGTTCATATAACTGTACAATATTTGTTGTCTACGTATTATCAACCGAGTAAGTAGATACTTCAAATATTCCTGTATGTGTACTTATTCTGTAACTACAGTTACAACGAGATGTTGTTAACGTCCAAAAGTGCCCTTGAGGTGAACAATACGAACATGGATTCAGTAATATGAACATTATGTTGTGTGGTCTACTATACGATTATTATACCTTTGGGCCAAATGTATGTAATAAGCCTGTCAAAACATTACCTTGTATTAGTGGGAAACCCCTGTTGTTATTCTTTAGGATTTTGGTTATTAATCCCAATTGAAACATACATTATCTTTGATAGTCAATGAACTTTCTTAATTAAGGCCTCAGATCAAATAAAAAAGGTAGATAATGCAAAGCCTTGCTCTTGTTAAAGCAAAAAAAGTAGCGTAGTTCCAAGTAAACACAGGCGTTAACGCACACACATGCTAAGAAACTACGCTACTTTTCGACAGCATCGTACAAGTTGTCGATATTTGTACGACACTGATGAAAAGTAGCGTAGTTTGTAGCATAGATAGTGCGTTAACGCGTGTGTTTACTTGGAAGTACGCTACTTTTTTGCTCCAACAAGAACAAGGCCGTGCGTTATCTATCTTTTTTATTTGATCTGAGATAAATATACACAGTTTTGATGTAAAGTTTGAATTTAACAGATATAATATATTATATAATGTATTATATACCAAAACCGACGAGATGTTTTAAGTTTGACTTGTGTATATATCTCGTTTTTTTTTTAACTTTTGCCAAATATTTTTCCCTATTTTAATTGGATATTATAAGGCAAATATAACAAACCATGGTTGGCATTTTAAAATCGTTGATGGTATTATAGTTATTATAGATACTAACTATGACTTCTTGGAAATCTTAAAACATTCTAAATTTCATAACTGAAAAATAAGAAGCTTCGTGAAACTGCAATGTTATATGAAACCTCCCTGAACAAATTAAAATAGAGTACAAGTTTTTTTTATTTATTTTATTTAAGAATTCATGTCGGCTGTAGTGAGCGAGGCCTTTTTAATATGTATGACCGTGCGATTTGCTCAACAGTATACACAAGTGTATCCTTTTGTTAACTCGCTTCTTCGGAAGTGAAAGCTGACCTCAAACACTACCAAGGTCAAGGTCAAACGTTATTGGACGTAAAATTGATGACTCATTGTTTTTATTAGGTTGTTTGTTTGGCTACATTGAACCGTTAAGACCATTCTGTCCGTTTTAGTTTCATAACATTAAACATAAAGTTCTGCGAGAAATTCCTCATGCGAATTATTATGTGCTGTATATTACATGACCAAACAAACTCTTCAGTTTTATATTATTATGTGATTAGTAGTCGTTGCACATCAGTGTAATTTATTTAAATATCTAGGTAGGTAGGTATCGTAGGTAGTAGAACCACGCTGAGTTCAGCATGAACGGGCCGGCTCGACCGGGGCGGTACAACCCTCGCATAGAAAATCAATGACAGCGCTCGCGCTGTCGTGTTTCGTTGGTGAGTGCGAGACCGGAGGCCCAATGGTGCAGAAGCATCACTAGGCCGCCATAGTGTGGGTCACGTTGCTGCATTGTTGCATTGTCTGCATCCGCAATGAGTATGGTGACCACCAATCTTGGATTCTGCTTATGCTTTCCATGAGGCAGAGTAGTCATTTTGGCAGGCCATAGATAAAAAAATCTATGTCAGAGGCGTAGTGTAGAATACTCTAACTGAAAGCGAAACAGACAGACAGTTTGTCTGATACGCTTTCACGGCTAAATCATTGCACCGATTTCAATAAAATTTGGCATGGAGGCACTTTACTCCTTACCGCGTCAGCCGATATATGTACAGTATGTGGAGCCGCGGTCAAAATTTGGAATTATATACACATATAGTTGTCCATGTTTGAATGAATTAGACAGTACCTAAGTAGATTGCATTAGTGACATTACAACCATAATACCTATATATATTTTATATTATAATGTAATATACTACAGCCAGAATAGATTGGTACTATAAAAGTTACAAGAGTGTTTATCGTGAAAGTCGATGTTAATGTTGGCGACCAAATGTCTAGGAGAGATTGGTAAACATCCTTTAGGTTAATAAAGCTGTGTAATTACGTAGTTTGTTTTTGGTTTCTGATATTTTTTGTAAATGTAGTTTCTAATAAATTCTCCTTGATATGTTAGTACATTGAATCACTTTCAAAAAGGAGGAGATTTTCATTTTGGTTGCATAAATTATAAGGAGTAGAGAGACAGCGCCCTCAAATATGTTGACAACTAGTTCAACTTTTGAATTTAGCCGGCCCTCAAGGTTGTAAAGGTCCGATGCCAGTCGCTCCGTGGAAAAAATGACATTCAGAAAAAGTTGATGAGGGTGAAATATACAGGATATAGTCTAGAAGTCTAAGAATCCAGTTAATAAAAATTATCATCATCATCATCATCAGCCTATCGCAGTCCACTGCTGGAGATAGGCCTCTTCAATTTCGCGCCACTTGGTTCGATAAGAATTGTCATGACGTCGGCAAATTAATTCGGTTATTCTTCTTTAAAGTTAATTATTTCTCCAGCAGCACATAAATTAATTAACAAATGTCACCTTGGCACTTATGGTTTTAAATGCGTAATTTCATTATTTTTGAAGCCTGTATAAATACAGTGAATGTCCCACCCTGCGGCACGGGACCTGTCTCTTTGATCGTCAGGTGTTGTGTATGAAATTGGGGTCTTGTCTCAGCTGTGGGTAAAGTAATGACCCACATTTATGCATGGTTAGAATGTGACCTACATATCTACAACAAATATTTTAGCGAGATCTTCCCCAAAAAGCCGAAATATTTTAGGTTGCTACAAAAATATCCTGTAATTAGAAAATGTAATATAGCTTAGACAAAAATTTAATAAAATACGATGTAAATATATTTTGTTTCTTGAATATGCAAAATTTCGGATATAGTATACTTAAACACATGGTATGTTTTTACATTATTATTTAAATACATGTGTATTGTATATATTATATAGGTTTAGGACCTCAGATATTCATCCAAGTTTCATAGTGATTTTTAATTGTGTGACAGTCACCTGTTTGATTATAACGGTCAATAAGTTAGGCATACTGTTGTGCGTGGCATTGCTACTCGTCTGGTTATTTTTAACATTATTACTTTAAGTTAACAAAGAATATATTATACGTATTAACCTACTAAGAAAGTTAAAGCGATATTCCAGGTTACTCCCTTCCCTTAAAACATTACCTAACCAAAGCGGTAGCACTGCTTGGCTGGTTATTCTTCGCTGCATTGCAATTCTTTGTTTTAGGTTTTTATCCAACACCTACAGTCCTACACACTACACAAAGTATAAATAACAAAATAAAATACAGAAACTGTGCTGCTTAATAATGAGTCTTAATATTATAGTAATTCATATTTGTTTAGTTATAAGCATTTATTTTAACTACTAGTGGTCGCCCAGTTTGCCCAATTCGACCATACTTCTTTTTTTTTATGTTTTAGCTTTCGCACTTCTCCATATAAATTGCAACTGTGTTATATTTTATACTCCTCTGTTCGCGTAAGTTTCTTAAAAAGAGCTACAAAATTTTTACTTCACGTATTAATATTTAGATAATGATACGTTTATATAGATACATACCGTCAGGTATCAAAGTGGTTTATAATAAAATTATATCATTAGGATTGTAATTATGACACGGAAATTATCCGGTAATACGATTTTTTTTTTTTTTTTTTTTTTTTTTTTTTTTTTTTTTTTTTTTTTTTATAGTGAGCTGCCAAAATGACTCTGCCCTGCCTGATGGAAAGCATGGGGCACGATTAAATCTTATTGGACTAATCTCTGGCACAATATTTTATTCAGCCATGTTGCATATCGATCAACTAAGAGAATTCTGAACACACTAACTAAACTTGTAAAATAACAATAATAAGATCGACATGGAACATTGAGTAGAAAAGTCTTTAATTATATTTTTTAAGTGCCTAAGATTTTCCCTAAGTTTAATTTATTTTCAATGTCGGATCTAATGTGAAATTCAATCCTCAAATAAATATTATATTTTTGGGTAGTATTTTATCGTCAAAATGCATTATGCGTGTTGACCGCAATTTTGAGCATAGGTATAACAGTATTAGGTATTTTCTCTCGAACATTTGAACATAGTGTTCATTTAATCTGTTTAAAAGTCCTAACTGAGTATTATTACCACTTATATTTGAAGTTTTGGAGCAGTGTTAGTGACATGAGAGTATAGGTATATACAATGTTTTCCTATCTACAAGTTTAAGAACGAATTACTAATAGCAATTTATTGTTTTTTTTCTGCCCACTGCTATGCTTATATTTATTTTAAAATGTTCTCATAAACAAAATGTATTATTATTTTATGTATTAACTAGCTGACCCACGCAACTTCGTTTACGTCTCCCATTGCCCGTAGCGTAATAATTTTTCCCCGTTTTCGTAACATTCTTCATTGGTGCTCCGCTCCTATTGGTCTAAGCGTGATGATATATAGCCTTCCTCGATAGACGGCCTATGTAACACTGAAATATTTTTTCAAATCGAACAGTAGTTCTTGAGATTAGCGCGTTCAAACAAACAAACAAACAAACTCTTCAGCTTTATATATTAGTATAGATTATTTTGGTGATGTTGATAGCAAAGTTTAATATCTAAAAAACGACCCAAGAATTATACTTACTTAAAAATCGTCACCATCTCAATAAAATGCGCATTATGTAAATAAATCGTCGACGTTTCGCATATATAATAATATTAGCTGTTGCCCGCGGCTTTGCCCGCGTGAAAGTTAGTTATATGTATTTAATTAAAACTGTGTTAAAGTATGTATCAGTAATTTATTCATGTTATAAACCTATTTATTTATTTTTGATCAATAGCCCATTTAAAAGAACTTTCATACAAACATTCGACCCATATTTCATCCCGTTTAGGAACAGAATTTGCGTAAATGCTGATATAAGTATTCGTCTATTTGTAATCAGAAACATAAAGACGAAAGTTTTCAGGCTGCTAAATAAAAAAATATGGACTTCCAAACTAACTAATATATGAAATGCCAATGCTTATGTATTTCTCCCCTTAGAGGTAGAATATCCAGAAACGTTTAAATATGTATCTACTCGTTTTTAATAAGTAACCCAAAGATAATATTTTATGTTTCTAACTCAAAAAATAAGAGACTTCCATGCAATCTTGCAACCCCTAATTCACCCCCTTAAGGGTGTAATATCCAGAAACGTTTAAATACATATCTACTCATTTTCAATCAGTAGCCCAAAAACAAAGTTTCATGTTTCGAACTTCACAAGTGACGGATTTCCAGACTAACCATTTCACCCCTTAGGGGTAGAATATCCAAAAACGCTTTAAAGGGTGTCTACTCATTTTTAATCAGTAGCTCAAAAATATAGTTCAATGTTTGTAACTTAAAAAATGACGAACTTACATTCAAACTCTCAATCCCTATTTCACCCCCTTAGGGGTAGAATATCCAAACACGCTGAAATATGCCTCTACTCTTTAGTAGCACATGAATAAAGTTTCATGTTTCGAACTTCAAAAATGACGAACTTCCATACAAACTCTCAATCCCTATTTCACCCCCTTAGGGGTAGAATATCCAAACACGCTGAAATATGCCTCTACTCTTTTTTGATCAGGAGCTTATAAATAAAGTTTCATGTTTCTAACTTAAAAAATGAAAAACTTCCATACAAACTTTCAACACTTATTTCACCCCTTAGGGGTAGAATATCTAGAAACGCTTAAATAGTTGTCGGAGTCATAGTGTGGATCGATCGAAGCGGTTTGTAAGAAATGGTGACGTCAGTTTCGCCGACGTCACTTGCATATTTTGTCAAGTGGCACTCATGATCCAAAGCAACAGAAATCGCTCTTAATCAAGTCTAGTCTAGTCTAGTAATCAATTTTCATTATTACACACGTTGGTAGGTAGGGTTTATTTACACAGCCAAAGACAATATAGAATTCCAATAGTTTATTGAATCAATGAAGCTACAGTTAAAATCATAGATCGGCACAACACTGTCAAAGTGAATTAGGTGAGAACACCGAAATCCACTGAACGTCCGTGTCGACCTATAACCTCCAGTTTCCAAATGCGTAGGGCCTTATGAGAAGAAACCGGCAAAGAAACTCATGGCCACTCTTTTGAAAGTTACATCTTAACTTATTAGTCACAAACTATCAATAGTCAATTACAACAATTAAGAAGACTATGTACTTAGCTTATTTACAGCTTGTCTTTCCTCGTACAATGCCCGTACTAAACTGATCTGTTGATTCTATTTTACTTCAATACGAAACGGTGGGTAGTTAGATTAAGAGCCAAAAGGTTAGTAGTCCCGTAACTCGTGCGGCCGCTCTCTTTTATACCGGCTGCTCGCTTTAACTAGTGGTGACACCTACCACTATATTCGGTGTTACCCGCACACATTTTAGTAACATTTAATATTGCTTACAGAATCGACTAAAACTAAACCAACATTATTAAATCAAGCTGTAAGTAAACTAAGACGTAATAATCACATCGTTAACAACAAATAATCAGTTTCTTCCTTTACATACACCGTCTACAGATTCCACCCAAACTGCCATGTTTCTCGATGCACAGTTTGACGTTTCGAATAATCGATTGAAATAAACACGAATTCAAATTAAAACTTAAGAAAACTACTCGTTCTCCGACATAGTTATCTTGTCATTTTTAGTCAGTAGCCCAAAAACAAAGTTTCATGTTTTGAACTTCGAAAATTACGGACATCCACACTAACCTATATGCGAAATGTCAACCCCTATTTCACCCCTTAGGGATAGAATATCCAGAAACGCTTACATACGTATCTACTCATTTTTAGTCAGTAGCCCATAAACAAAGTTTCATGTTGCAAACTTAAAAAATGACGAATTTCCATGCAAACTTTCAACCCCTATTTCACCCCCTCAAGGGTAGAATATCCAGAAACGCTTAAGTACGTATCTAATCTTTTTTAATCAGTAGCACATGAATAAAATTTCAAGTTTCTAACTTAAAAAATGACGAACTTCCATACAAACTTTCACCCTTATTTCACCTCTTAGGGGTAGAATATTCAGAAACGCTTATATACGTATCTACTCATTTTTAATCAGTAGCCCAAAAACAAAGTTTCATGTGTCGAACTTCAAAAATAACAGACTTCCAAACTAAACTAAGTGCGAAATGTCAACCCCTAATTCACCCCTTAGGGGTAGAATATTCAGAAACGCTGAAATACGTGTTTATTCATTTTTAATCAGCAGCCCAAAAATAAAGTTTCAGGTTTCTAACTTAAAGAATGACGAACTTCCATACAAACTTTCAACCCCTATTTCACCCCCTTAGGGGTAGAAATTCCAAAATTCCTTTCTTAGTGGGTGTCTACTCAATAAAACGATCCTACTCACCAAATTTCATAGCCCTAACTATCATAGTTTACGCTCGGCGATGATGAATCAGTCACTCAGTCAGTCAGTCAGGACTTACTATTTTATAAGTATAGATTAACTGTTTGGTAGGATTTTCTACCAACATTTCTGAATGCTTTTATCATTTTTTTGTAATTTATTTCTACTTTGCATAATAACTCTGAGAGGTTACCTTTGCTCTTTAGAAAAATGAAAAAAAAAAACTGTAATATTTTTTTGTCTTGAAATGACTGCGTTCTTTTGAGCCAGCCAAAACATTTGTCTAATTGAATAATATTTTAACGACCGTGCTTTTATCCCCTTAACAACGAATGTACGCGTTTAAAAAAGAACCTTTTTAAAATTGTTCACAAGGTAATTGTTTGACTTGAAAATACGACTTGATTTTTTTAAGTTGTCTCATGAGTTAAATTTAGCAAATCATCGATTATTAGTAGACTTTAATCGAGCAATTCATGTTAATATATATTATATTATAATAATATAACCTGAATCTCTGAAACGGCTCCTACAATTTCTATGAAATTTAGTATGCAGGGGGTTTCGGGGTCGATAAATCAATCTAACTAGGCTTCAGTTTTAGGAAATATATATAAAAAAAATACTGAGCATAGCTCGGTGATCTGGTGATGGTACTTAAGAATTGTAAGTGAAAAACATTTCTAAAAAAATAAAACAGTATCTAACTAGTAATAGTGTTTACCAACTTAAAATTTTCTTCTATATAAAGACAGTATATTGGAAATTCTATGTTTACATTGTTATCGTTGAGTATTTTAAAAAATTCGTCGACGTTCTACAGAAATTCCTTTAGAGAAATACTTTTCAGTAAATAAAAGTCTCCTCTGTAACATTATTTCATCATAATACCATAACGTTGTATAGTCTACCTTTCTATTATATCCGTATTTAAAAGTTATAAAATAACGAGTTTAATAAAAATGATAATCTCTTAAAGGCTTACTTAAAAAGAGGATGACTTATAAAATTTGCAATTGTATTTAGATTAGATAATTCTTAGACCTTTGGGCTTACTTAGTTCGGTCTTTGGCCTTGGTTAAGATTTAGGTTGGAAGTTTTTTTTTAAGTTGTCAAGATTGAAGAACGGCAGTAAAAGACTAAAGCGGGATTGGGTGTAAACCATTTTTTAACAACCCAAATCCAAAAAAAAAAAGTTTAGTTCCCGTGTTCTCTTTAGTTTCCTTCTGGGATTTACTCAGGCCTTTGTTCTGATTTCCCAAAAGTGGCTTTCACTTTTAGTCAAAAGAATGTCTACATTTTCTGGGGCCTTTAACTAATTTTCGTACAAGTGTTAATTTTGCTACTGCTATTGTATATTCTACTATATTGCTTCAAGAATACGTGATGACTTTATAAAACTCGTATTTTTTTATGGTATAGGGTCAAAACGAGCAAATGTATCACCTGATAATAAGTACCCCCCTATATCATAAAAACCCCAAGCAAATTTTCGCAACACAAGAATATTCAAACAATATCAAAGAGAATATGACATACCTATACCATACAAAGCAAGTACCCTGAGGTAATTTGCACAATAGTCATATATTTCTAGCTCCGTGACCTTAGTAGCTACTACGCTGGAGGGAAGGACTCTTCCGAACAAATAATCGCATGGATTCATATCTAACCTCGTGTCCTTCGTCTAAAGGAGTTGGATCGTGAGTTATCCTGCGTTCAAGATAATCAAGAGTATTGCGAGTATTGCTTTTTTTTTAATTGGTCACCTGCAAAGTTAGATTTTGATTTAGAATGTACCTTTTCTACACATTCACATTTGGGATGTCACATGAATCAGGATGTATATAATACTAGCAGACCCACGCTACTTCCTCTGCGTCTCTTTTTAATCATGCTCGGCTCGTCTTAGGCACCGCCAGCAAAACACGCATTTAAAAAAAACGAATTCATTGTGAGCAACAACGTGACACTTGAATTATGTATAAAAGATATATACTGTGACTTATTTAGATAATATCTGGTTAATATAATATCACATCAGCATTTAAAAGTCCATTGCTGCAATAGGACTCTCCTAAAACACGTTTATGACCTACTGTGTATTACTTTTCAGACAGAACGGTATTGGGTTTATGTTAAATTCTCCTACTTTCTGCAGTAACTAAAGCAATAAATATGGAAAATATAAATCAATATTAATATGTCAAGCAGCGGAGTGCGATACGCTGATGATGATTTAAAGTGTTATGAGGAAAATAATAATAGTCTATAAAAACCCAGGACATTGGTTATCTGACCTTCTTGTTATTGCATAAACTCTTATTGCTCTAGTTTGTTACATAAATCTTACAAGGGTAAAAATTTATTAATCATATCTTCGGATTATGCAAAGAAACCATTACAACGTCTGCAACATAAATATTTAACTTATCCCTAGCAAAAAAGTGCTCGGAATTTTAAATACTTGGATATTAACTTGGCATAACATTATTACATCCCTGTTGCGATTAAAGTTTTTTATACTTTTCTCTTCAGCTACCAGCAGACTCTTACTAGAAGTGATTATGTAAGATTTGAATTACTTCCAAAGTTGTAATATTATCGGTTTGACCCACTGATTAAAAAGATTTTTAATAACGCAACACAATCATAAGAACGCACTTTTACGAACATTATTATTTTGAACGTAATACGTTCAAAGCAATACTAAATACTTCACTTTAGGTAATAAAAAGGCGTTTGCTTTAAATGTTAGCTGCGTATTTTAGATTAATCATCAGTGATAGTTGTTACCCAGCATTACAAGTGTTTCGAGTAGTATGAATTAAAATAAAAAAATATATGAGCCATGAGCAGAATCTGAGAGAAGTAGTCTCCCTCCATACTCATTGCGAATGCAGACAATGCAATAATGCAGCACACTATGGTGGCCCATAGAGATGCTTCTGGGTGATTGGTATTTACATGTTAAATTTATAAATGTATTATAAAACGTATTAAAAGAGTTAAAAATCAATTCAAGTAAATCCTTGACTTAATCTCATTATGTAACTTTTTAAATTCGATATTGGGATGCAAAAGCTAGACCTAAATCTTATTCGATTGCGAAACTTTTAACAAAAATAAATACAGTTCATTATGATTAAGCTTGAGAATCAACTCTGAAGAACGCTTGAGTAAGAAATTATGGAAACGGTCCCAATATTTGAATGATTGATGAGAATCGAATTGATGATTCATTATGCATTTGGAAATCGAATTACGGAACATTGTTTGAATATTTTTTTCTGCTGCCGCCGCTTAGATATGACACATTTTATGTTCCCGGTATAATTTATTCGATTCGGTTTTTGTCATCGTTATGTATACGAGTATTTTTAATTATTATTTACGTTTCAACTATTACTTATATTAGTTACCAGTTATTTTAATTTTAATTAATATAAAAAGTAAAAAGTTAAGTACATAAATTTTACTGTAGTATTCATTCCTGGCCTTCTATCTATTTTAATACCCGATTCATGAGACCTTTGGAAAATCTAACGATAGATATTCAAGCCCATTCAACAAAATTTACTGATATTTATCACGGTACACATACAAGTACACCCGCAGAATTCCGTTGGAATACCCAAAGCTATGAGGCGGACACGATCTGTAAATACTTTTCTAAAACACAACAATGGTCAATACTTTTAACCATAATCTATCTTATATATAAAATTCTCGTGTCACAGTGTTAGTTATCATACTCCTCCGAAACGGCTTGACCGATTTATGAAATTTTATATACATATTCAGTAGGTCTGAGAATCGGGTGACCCATTCTTAAATATTTTTATGGCAAAACAATGTTTGCCCGGTCAGCTAGTACACATATAAATGAATCGCTGAAATGTATGTACGCGCGTAACTTCCGATCGGCTGCACCAATTTTTTTATTTTTTTATTTATTCGTGTTTGTTACTGTTAGGACAAGGTTTGTGTACAATAAAAATTAAAAGATAACGGTTTTTTTTCACGACTGTACACTGCCTGTGAAAAGCTGAGCTAGTATGAAAATATGTAAATATGACAGTACGAAGTTCGCCGGGTCAGCTAGTAACTATTAAATATGTGTATAGGTATTTTGTTTTTATTTCATTGTACCTCTAATCTGTGGTTTAGTAACTGGGTACTGACATACTGTTGTGTTTGAGCAAGTACTCAACTCTAAAATATTAATTAGATTTCGGTATGTGTGAGTGTGTGTGTTTGATTTGTGTAATTTATGTTTAGCGTAGACAAACTGAAGATTGCACACGTACATATAAGGGATAAAAAAACTAAATTGTCTGTTGCCTGTCTATGGTGTCTCATAAAGAGTAAATTTAGGATTTATTAGTTACTGAATTCTTCGAAGAAATATACTGGTTTTCGGGTTTTTGCCGAGCACTAAAGTGTCACTACCGTGACAATAAAGTATAAATGTTTTTCCAGTCTCGATCGCTCTCCCAAATAATATCCCGTTGTAGCCAATGCTATCGATCCAATTCGCTTGGGATATATGTATGTAACCTACATTTTCTTCCTCCTTCGGGTAGTCTATGTGCATAACTTCCATTTTGACTTTCATAGTAACAAACTATATATTACATAAAATTGAGATTACGGTTTTCTACCGCTATGTCAATTAATTTTGTATTGTTCTACAAACTAATTTCGGTAAACAAGTTTTATTATTAGAATGTATTACTATTTGAATCTGCTCAAGACGTTTATAATCAAGTTCGCCAAATGTGGTATTCTGTTTCATCAGTAAAATTAATTAGGTTTGTTGTGAGCTCAACTGTTTCTGTGATTTTCGGGAATGAGGTGGTGTGAAGTTTAAATTTGATATTCAATTTTCTTTTTCACAAATTATTTTGAAATAAAGTACTTAAAATGTACTATATGTAACATTATTCTCTCGTATATGCGACTAGCAGACCCACGCAACCTCGTTTGCGTCTTCTATTGCCCGTCGCGTGATAATTTTCCCCCGTTTTTGAAACATTTTTCATTAGTGCTCCTCTCCTATTGGTCTCAGCGTGATGATATATAGCCTATAGCCTTCCTCGATAAATGGGCTATCTAACACTGAAAGAATTTTTCAAATCGGACCAGTAGTTCCTGAGATTAGCGTGTTCAAACAAACAAACAAACAAACAAACAAACTCTTCAGCTTTATATATTAGTATAGATAAATGTCGTTCATCTCATATTTAGTTAAGTCCCGTCACTTCAACTTTTGTGTATCAGGGTTCAGAATCTTGTTCAAGTTAGCTGTGGTCATAAATAAATCGGGGAAAAACAGCCATTTTGACTCATGTAATATTCTCTCTTGTATAAGAGTAGATAAATACACATTTACCTTTTTAATTGCGTTTCGCTTTCATAATGAGAGTGGTTGGAAAGATTAAGAGAGACGGTAGAAGTTTAAAGGGATTTAATTATGTTTCTAACTATTTAATTAATTCGTTGTAGTTTAAAGACAATTTAACTTTCCTTGGGGCTGTACGAGTATTAAAGTTGACTTAGATTGTTCCGTTTATTGTGTAGGTATCTTCTTTGAGACAACTTTCTGTCTTAATTTAGGAGACAATAAAAAAACGTTCTTTTTCTTTACTTCAAAATTCAAGTTTAATACAATTATTTTTTATTGTTAGCAATGTTAAATATTATTTATGTGTTGGCAACATTATTTTGAGTAGGAATTATTCCATAAGTCTGGCAGCCCGCTCTCTCTCCCTCTCTCTCTATGTCTTGCTCACAATTAGTGGCGCCGAGTGTTTTTGTGCTCCTATCTATACTAATATTATAAAGCTGAAGAGTTTATTTATTGTTTAACCGCGCTAATCTCAGGAACGGCTGCTCCGATTTGAAAAATTATTTCAGTGTTAGATAGCCTATTTATCGAGGAATGCTATAGGTTATACATCACCACGCTAAGGCCAATAGGAGCGACACACCAATTAATAATATTTCAAAAACTGGGGAAAATTCTCACGCTACGGGCAATAGAAGAAGACGCAAACGAGGTTGCGTGGGTCAGCTAGTATTTAATAAACGTTTTTCTGTTAAACTTGCATTCTCATTCAACCACTACAATAACAACATTTATTTTAGAATTGCATACCTTTGTAAGACAGAAGTCAGTGGATAATATTTGATAGTAGATTGGATTCATGCTTATTTTTTAGTCTCTCTTAGAATTAATCACGTTAGGATAGATTTGAAATCATTTCAAGAGAAATGAGAATATATCATCTTAAGACTTGGAACTAATCCCGCCCACATTCCCACCACTGTAACTCCTGTACACCAGGATCAACAGCAGTGACCCACGATCACACCGAGTTATGACACTCGGGAAGTCCCAGGAAGAAAATTAACTGTCTTGGAACCCGCAACGAAATTAATCAGAAGAAAAACAGGAGGAGTTGGAAATTATAAATCCACTTCCCTCCTTAGCAAAGCGGGAGACAAAATGAAGTCAAAATAGGCAGACACCTTTTCCAAACCGGGAAGCACCACGGATAAAGTATCTTAAGACTTATTCCCTAACAAGACTTATAATAGTCATATCCATATAAAGATCGTATATACCCTGGACTTTTAAATGTAAAATACTATGTTTTGGCCCATTAATCGCTTAAATATTTGATTGGTGATATAATAATGAATCTTGGTGATTTTGTAGGATGTCCTTATTGTAGCCCATCAAACAATCGTTTGAAGGTGAACAGTAAACGTGAAGATAATTAATTATTTTTGTTCGTGGATTATTTTTATTTAGGATGCTCGTATGGAATGTCGGAGCGTCAAGCTTAGTTCTAAAGTTATTTTTCGAATAAGTTTTTGCCCGCGTGTCCGCCCGCGTATATGTCGGTTATTGCGGCAAATAGTAGCCTGTGTGTTATTCTGATGTATAAGCTATATTACTGTAAAGTTTCATCCAAATCCGTTCAGTAGTTTTTGCGTGAAAGAGTAACAAACATCCATCCATCCATCCATTCATAATTACGAACTTTCGCGTTTATTATATTAGTATCGATAGATTCAATTAGCTACTAGCAATATTTGACCGATTTGAAGTTCGTTTTTATTATTATTACAAGCTTTTATTAAGCTTCACCTGTCTCGATATTTGTCTGTAATCAAATCTTGCAAGTTAAATTTGAAGCAGATATCTGCAACCAAATTAAATTTTGCAGACATGTGTAAACAGCGTGACAATGCAATATTATGATAACATGAAGCTGATCTGATGCTGAAGCTAGAAGATGGGCATGGGAACTCTGTGAAGAAACGTCACAACACCATCAAGTTTGGACTCCTTTGATTCGTCTCGACGAGTACTTTAAGGGGGCATTCCAATAAAAGCTCATTTTTAAAAAGTATTTTTTTTTATTAAAAAGTATTAAACTCACCCTTATTTGTAGCCATTATAAAACATGACAGAAGTTACCTGTAAAAATAATTTCATGTTTAATTTACAACCACACTTGTATATATTACAAGAAGATAGATTTTCTGTTTCCCTTTTTAATAATTTGCTATTTAATAATTTGTTAAACATTTTCTTTATTTTTTTTAAAATAAGCATTTATCGTGACGAATATTTGTTTAAACGTTATTCTTAAAATTTGATAAATAATAACATGGTATAAAATACAACGTGCTAAAAGATTTTGTATTATATCAAAACTTTATAATGAATAACATTAAAACGCTCCGCTTAACGCTTCGCCTATTACAAACACAGTGGCCTAAAAGTTTATGGTATTGAGTTTTATTATTTCATTACGGGTGGTCTGTATAAAATAGGCCAAAACAAATAAATGGTTATATTCCAAGCGTCATTTATTGGACAGTAAATTTTATGTTTATTAGTAATTCGTTTAATTTTATGGTAGGAACTAATAACATTATAACTGCATATTCGATGCCAGTAACATTTCAGTAAGCTGTTTAATTAATATTATAGGCTATGGTTGCATTGCGAGTTAAACGATGCCGTCCAATTATAATTTTTATTATAAGGTATCTGTGTCGAAAATTGTCACCTGAAAGCTTGTCACTCTTTTTTTTAATAAGGAAGTTAAAACCAACAAAAAAATACAAAGACATTAAAAAAAGTTATAGTAAAGCGACAGCTGAGCTGGGGCGTTTTTCTTTTATATATATATATTTAATTTTAGGTTTTGATCTGTTTTTATGTTACTTTTATTATTATCTTTTTGTTAAACCCTGTAAAATGTGTATGTCCAATAAATATTTTTCTTTCTTTCTTAGCGTAACAATTAAAAAAAGAATGAAATATTTCCGACCCCCCGTCGGAAATATTTCATTCTTTTTTTAATTGTGGTTAAGGTACCTAAATATGGCCATATGTGAAGCATATGTAACATTTTCGCCATGTTCTGTGGTGCTACTCAATTTAGGTACTTTCTTGGATCCACGCTCAGCTAAAACTTCTGGTGATTTGTACAAATTAATCTGGCAACCCTTTTCGTCAATATTAATAATGCGTTCCAGTTTGTTCATAACGTCATTATCTTCCAAGACTTTTTAATAACCTCTACAGCATGTTTCACTTTAATGGACGCTGGGCGACTAGTAGGCGCGCGAGGAGATTGACAGGTACTCCATTTGGTAACACGCGACACTAGGTTTCGCGCAAAAAATCCACTTATAATTGTCATCTTCATCTCCCTACCCTTTTCAAATTTTTAATCGAGGTTGGTGCAGGTGGATTCCTTACTCCCTTCCCATACCTATTCTCTTTCACACAGAACCCCATCCTCTACTCTTGTATCCGTCCACTTCCATACTTAAAACTTTTTTCGCTACATTTTCCATTTACGTATGAAAACAGAATAACGTCTGATGCCACATTTTTTCGGGAAAGGTAAAAAATACACCTGAATAATCGTAAAATCTGTGCACATAGTGAAATTGTGCTATAAAGGTAAACGATGCTCATATAAAACAAATGGACCGGGAAATCTTGAACATCGAGCGATTAAGTACAAATATATGTAAAAGGAAAAGTTGTTGATAATATTTACTCACACAAGACATTTAGTTTGTGGCGAAATATTTGTTGACTCTCTGATGAATGAATAATGAATCAAATACTTTTCGACTATAGTGTTAGTGTTTCTCAGAATGTGAACTATGCGGAATCAAAAGTGTGATGGAAATACATCTACCTACCAACCTACCCATCTCTACCGTGGCAGAGCTCTGATATTTTACATTTTATTGAAACCTAAAACACACCGATTTCGTCACTGACACGCTGATGATAATCAAAACTGTTAGGGTGACTTCCTGAAGTGCTAGAAAGCTGAAATTTTGTATATAAACTAAAAAAATTATAAACCTATTAATTTTGCCCCCCCAAACCTCCAAAATTGGGGGGTGGAAGTTTGTATGAGACTTTCACATTTTTTTAAGCTAGAGGTTTTAGTTTTGGTATACAGACTTTTTCGAAAGAAGAAAGAACATGTACAATAAATACATTGTACCCCAAAAAATACTGTCTTAAGTAACTTACACTGCACATGAAAATGTTTTTGGTGGGATACATTTTATAGAAACAAAATAATTTGTTATCAATTTGTTTAGCTAAACGAAATGTAAGTTAAATTCACAAAATGTTATTTAAAATAGAAATTTGTAAGAAGGGTTCACTGAAATTTGATTTGAGATTACCCACAAATCGAACGCCTACAGTAAATTTGGTCGTGAATACGGAAAAACACTTCGAGCGTAATATTCTTGCTCTTTGAGTCGGCCGTAACTTTTTAACAGATCTTTGTCAGTGAACATAATAGGACAGGAAGGTAGCCATAGTGGGTTGGGAAATGAGGTGCCCGCTTTACGATCCCTTCTCAGATGTAGGTGAAATCTATATTTGGATTATGTTTTTGCAATACCATATTCTTTTGTTTTATAAAACAAATTAAAGGTTGGATAGAATAAAGTTTCACGTATCTTGAGTTATGTAACTACTCCAATTGCAATTCACATTTGTAGTTTTCAAGGATACAGTCGTATCTTACAAACGTACGAGTATGTAGAACTAATTACATATTCATATAAGCCACAGTACGGCAAACAATCTCGAGCTCACTTCTACTAACATGTTTTTCCCCTAAGTTTGCATGGAAGCTTTTAGTGATAAAATTCTTTCTGCTATGCTTTTCTCTAAATTTTGCTTCCCTTTTATTATCGTATTCAATAAACTATACGATATTTGGAGTCCCAATCTATAAATTATAAAGCGCTATCTACGTCCGCATGGTTGATTGTTGCACTTGTTTGCTATGACTTTTTCGAAATCATACTAATATTACAAATTCGAAAGCGGCTCTGTATGTCTATCTGTTACGCTTTACGGCTACCGCTGCACGGATTTAAATGAAATTTGGCATGAACTTCCTTTGATACTTGAGAAAGGACATAAATAACACTGAACCGCGATTACAGATATTCATGCGGGCGAAGCCGCGTTCGTAAAAAGTACCTATGGAATCATTTTTTTCCAAAAAAATAAAAGTAGATGTAGGTCTTGCAAAATGAGTGCAGATCCATTTATGGCTTTAAAATGTATACTACGTTTGCCAGTTTGATCATTACATTTTTTAGGATGCAACAGCGTGTTTCGAGTGTCGACTAGAAAGTCTCAAAACAGCTAAATTTACAAACAGTCCTCTGTTACCCAAGGGTCTTTGAGAGCTTACATATCCTGGGTAGGTAACCTTGAAGTTAAAGAAAAGTCTTCTTATATTTTAGTACCATTTTATATTTAATAAATGATATGAAGCTGTAATTCGATTCGCAGCCAATTCGATCTAAAACCAGAACTTTCATTTTGTAATAACTGATTTCAATTAAATTGTACTTCATATATAATGTTTGTACCAATGAAAGGTGACAGGTTTGTTTCTAATATAATATACCTAGTTATATTACTTATCGTTTGATTTTTTTGTCATTGATACATTTCAATATCTAAAGTCGGCCGCACCGAGCCTGAACATTGGCTTTCTTATGAGAGATGTGCCGCGATGAATTTTTTAACCATTCTTTGCGCAGCTCCAGAATTTATTCATATAAATTCTTAAGCGATTTCCGTCGGTAGAGATACGGTTATTGTAGAATACAGGAATTTGCACCAGTAATTAGGTCTCAGATAGAAAAAATCTGTTGACATCCAAAGAACTATTAGAGTGAAAGCAATGGCAATTTCTTCTGATAAAATTACGCATATTATGTGTTTAATAAAAAAAAATGTAATTGGATATTCTAAAATAGTGGTCTAAGAATTAAAATGCAAAATAATGCATTTCAACTTGTAGACTGCTTTCCTTGATTTGAGATAAGCTTGTAGCCCACATAAATGACAGATGTATTTAACCTAAAATTATGTGTCCAAAGTTTAATAAAGCCTCGTCAATAGGAAATTCCTTTTTCAGAATACTTAGCGTCAAAAATTAATTATGAAAGTAATCCAAAATCTCGGACTTAAAACGTCAAGTTCTTTGAAGTTATCAAGTTTCCATTGACATTGACATTTCGAATGGTTTTCATAAACTTTTTAATTTTCCCTTTCTATAAAACAACTTATTATGTCAATAATTACAGGATTTTTAGATGATATGCATTTGAGCCGATGATTATTTGATATTGGTATTATGAATTTTAATTTACGGTGTTAAATAATTTTGCTAGGTGGTGTAATAAAGTAGAATGTACATATTTACAGAACAGTAAGTGCCTTGTGTACTGTTTATTTGGAGATGGAATGGTATTTGGTTTATTTAATAACCTATTAGAAATACTTATTAAAATCGTTTTTTTTTATAATTAATTTATAATACTGCACTTATAATGCATTAATAAGCTCATAATGCTTATTTAATTAATAATAAAAAAATGAACACATTGTGTTACATATGTAGATGTTTGTTTGATAGAAATAGAGATAGTTGTTTAAAAAGTATACCATTATATATGTATAAGATATATATCAGGTAAATGCCAGTGAATAAAAGCGGTAATAAAAAATCTTCATAGTACGATGTCCTTTCCTTGATCTCTCTAATCCATTTACTATTATTACGAAATTCCGAAGTCCAAGTTCTTTTAAAAATATTTGGGATCGGTGCGTAAAGTATTCTTTATTCTTTATCTTTTTCAAATGTAGGAAAATTATCACGCTACAGGCAATAGGAGACGCAAACGAGGTTGCGTGGGTCTGCTAGTCTTAAATATGAAAATCAATTACTGTTCGTTTGTCTCACTAAAACTCGAGAGCGCCTGGGCCGATTTAGATGATTTTGGTTTTGAAATGTTGGTCGTAGTCTAGGGAAGATTTAAACTGTGAAAAATTAAAAATAACTTATACTCCAAATAACACGTGTACGAAGTAGCGGGCACAGCTAGTAATATATAAAAGTGGACTGTGATAGGCTGATTATAATGTTATTTTAAAGGATTAACCAATAATGTGAATGAAATATAAATTAATATGATAAAATAAATAAATCTGTTTTAAGAAAATCCTTTGGTGTTCAGTGACAGTGAGTCGATGCATAGGTAAATGTATGTATTGACGTACATAACTGTACAAACAAAACAATAAAAATGTTGTTGGAACAATAAAAATGGCATTGGAAATTTATTAAAGACAAATAATTTTATGATTTAAGTTGTCTAGACTACTATATCTTAAAATGTACGTAAGTAGTAACGTTGTTATGCAAGAAGGGAAGAAGGTCGGGGATTTTTTTTTTGTTATTTATTTTCGTACTTAAATACCCCGCACCAGCCTATAATGAAACTTTTCCATCCAAAGGTTGCCTGGAAGAAATTGATATGAGCAATAAGGCCGCCCTTTGTACATCACATTTTCTTTTCTTTGTTATTTAGGATTGTATATTGTTTGTAAACCCTGGTGTACAAATAAAGTGTTATCAATCTATCTAGTATTGTTTTTGTGTCTAGCCTTTATTATTTCCAATGTTATTTGGCGTCGGCTACTAATTCAACCGGTTTTACCTGAGCCAACATTTCATTTTCGAACATTTTGCTTATTTATTTTTTCAATACCCTTCATCATCGTCATCAACAACGGCTTCTAATAGTCCTCTCCTGGACAAAGGTCTCTTCTCAGAAAGGAGGTTTTGGCCTATTATTGTCTGTTTAAAAAATTTTGTAGAGTATTTCTTGTAGTCTATAGTAAGATAAGCGTTATGTGGCGAAAAATAGTAAAACAAGAACATAAAACCCCAATGTAGGGATTTCTGTGAACCTATTTCAATATGGAATAGTAATTGGAGCTTAATTGAATTTTGTAGTGTTCTCGTCGTTATTGGTATTTTATGATGAATAATAAAACGAACCAACCTAAGAATGAATTTATGGTATTGGAAAAATAAAACTATTTACTTTTTCCAGTCAAGCAACAATTCTTTGCAGTTAATTGAATTGAAACATGTTTTCATGTTAACGCTTTCTTTATTATTAACTAAAATATCATTGTAAAAGCACAAGAGATCTCGACTAAAGAACTAATTTTTTGTTTTGTTTTTACACATAAGTATATGAAGTTTTTTCTTCTAATACTCTGTATTTTTTTGTATTAAAGACACTTTCTCCTGGCACAAATTGTAAATATTCATGCTATATTTGTCAAGTAGTATATTTGTATGAACTTGTGTCATAGCAAGGCTCAAAACAATTCAAAGTGACCTTTTTATCGTCACAATAAACAATTTATATTCTTCCAACACGTTACACTACATAATTACAATGGATGTCATCAGGAATACCTTAAAATTATAGTCGAACCACGCCATTGTGTTTCCGATTCGTATTCGAGGCGCGTGCGCACCATGTGGTAAAATATTTTGATAGAAAGTCTCTGGAGTTCTTACTGTTCACAGAGTAAGGACGCTATCACTATGGATTTAATTTTAATAACAATTATTTTATTTAATATGTTATAATAAAAAAGGAAATATAATTTTGAAAAAGAATACTGTAGTATCGTAAAGTTGTATTACAATCTGTCTTTGGAAAAAAGTTATAAAAATAGGTAATTTGAATTCGACTTAGTCATCCATGTACAGTTCCATTTCATTTAAGTTGTATTTGAAATTAATAATTATTAATTGTTACTAGTGGTTGCCCAGTGCTCAATCTTGTTATTTGTGTTCGTTTCATGTATGTATGTGCAGTTGTTTAAAAAAAAAGGTATAACAAGTCTGAACTACTATAAAGTCATTTGTCTTTCTTTTTTTTCAGCACCATCCGTTTTCAGGGCTGGTCTTGTTTTCTAGCCTAGTCAAGAAATCTTTAACAAGCATGGCACAGATCACTGATGTAAGATGTAAGATGTAAAAATATATACGGCCGAATTGAGAAACCTCCTCCTTTTTTTAAAGTCGGTTAAAAATAGTTAGACACTTCTTTTCAATAAAATAGAAAGATGTTACTCGGAACAAAGTGCGCAATATATGTATATATATATATATATATATATATATATATATATATATATATATATATATATATATGGATGTAAATAATTAATTAGAGACACACCTTAAGGGATGGCGTTTAGAGCGTGTTTCAAATGATAGCCTTAAAGGCTTTCGAGGCGCTAATTTGGTAGTTAAATTAAGCGTTGTGTTATTTATTCAGATTGCGTTCGACAGTCACGAAAATGTTCTATATGGTTCAGATAACGTCGATACTCAATGCTTTGTTTATGTAAAATATATTGAACACTTTTTATAATACAGGCTCTTATGACGCATGCCTTGCCGCCTACTTGCCGGAGACACTGCATAGGATCATAGCCGATAACAACAGTCAAATTGAGCATTTGAAAGATAAATATCAAATAGATCCTCTTATTGCATTATTTTTATGGAACAAACCACTTCCAAAAATTACCCGTGTAATCTTTGTTCGTCGAGCTATTTCGCGCAGATAGCAGAACGAGACAGACAGACAATAGACTTACAAAGTCTAAGATAAAACAATAATAGGTGTCCTTTTGTTCTATCAGGCGATTGGCTGACATCCAAGTCTTGGTTTTGCAATAAATACAACATTTAATATCTAATAATTACATTCAGCATATCAACTCATCTGAATACAAAAACAATAATTAAAACTTAAATGTAGCCATAGTCAGCATAATAAAACTTCACAAGCTTTATGGTAAACGAAGACACGTTCTCGTTATTCAATCTGTTTTCTAAAATATAAACTTGTTTGGACATTAATCTCCTAAAAGTAACTCGTAATTTCGTTAGAAAGTGATTGATGTCTTTTAAGTAAAATTGAATTTGCAGGGAAGAATTTTTTTTAGAATAGGGTTAAGCAAACAAATTTCTGCAATACAAGAGTCACAAGTGTGAGACTTACGATTACGATTGTTGCCCCATAAATGACCACGGTGATAATTTCTCAGAGCTCTCTCTGTGGATAATCTTGTGATATACTACAAGTGAAATTTATGAATCCTTCTGATCAATGTTATTATATTATACTCTATGGTTTACCTTCCATTAACATTTAACAAAATTTATTTCAGTAACCAGTTTAATAGGATTTAGAGAATGAACAGTCCTATTAGGAGGTATGTAACATGGTATTTTACAATTTACTCTAATCTAAGTATTGTTAAAAATAGTATATTTGATCGCCTGGCAGTTACACAAGATTCAATAAGAGTAATGTTAACGTTTTGTTAATAAAACAATGGGCTTTTATTTTCACAAGTCTCTACCATTGTTGTATTATAAAGTCGATTGAAAGAACTTCTCACGTTCCACTGGAAACTTGTTTGAAACACATCCAGAGTCTTAGTGATTAGTATGATATTATTTTGATACCTACTTTGATTACTACTTACTGCATACATATCAGAGGCATGTACTTAATACCTTTAAATAAGGGATTGCGTTTATTTCCGTAAAAATATTTAGTATATGCAAGATTGATGTTTGAAACTACGAATGCTAAACATACATTACAATTGTATTAGAATTTTTAAGTCAAGGTAATTCAGCTTGCTTTGGGTCTTTAGTTAATATTAGAGTTAGACATTCGAGCACATCCCTTTGCTCAAAAAGAGCATTTGATTTGTACTGACATGGTAGATTTGAGTATCACTTATTGGTTATTCCTTTTTTAGATTTGTTTCACTTAGAGGAAAATGCAAGTTCCAGACTTTACATACAATCTTGAGGACTTTCTTAATATGCATTTTTCCAAGAATGTTCTTAATTAATATAATTTATCGTACAAGTTTAAAGAGTTTAAATGCTAATTTCGTACAACAAACGTTTGGTAGTGGCAGCGTTGTGGTAATAGCAAAATGTGTAGATGAAGTAGGTGTCTCACAAACCTGACACAGAATTTACGCTAACCAAAGTGTTAAATATCAGGGCATGTGAATTTCAAGGAATACGTTAAATGTAATGGAAATTGTGTTGAATTTTCCATTGCTGCTTTCGAGTGTAACCTACTCTAGAAAATTAGTTCAGCTACTATTTTACATTTACGTTGAAATAGACTGGTTACATAAAAACGTTGCTTAATTTAAGTACTCACCTAAGTAAGAAGATAAACGGGTGTTATGTCTCTACAACAGAAATAAGAAATTAACAGTGGATGTTGGGAAGTCGTATATAATATATATTCGGCGTAAAAAAAAATCGTAAGTGTAATTTACCACAAACTACCTTCAGAAAGCTGAGGTCGAGGAAGTTTTAAGTATAATTGTCATAACTAGATAGTGATTCACTTAAAAATGACCACTGCTCCTACATTAGATAGTAATTAGTAACAGTAAAAGTTATCACAACTATTATTTTTTGTATTTAAACATTGGAATCTTTGGCCATCAGCGTCGACATGGTCAAGGCCTTTGATAGGGTTAGGCGCCGTTCGCTTCTCTCCAAGATACCGGCTTTTGGTTTGCCCCCCAAAATCTGCAACTGGAATGCCGCATTTCTACACAAGTGGCGCGTCAGAGTCCTTTGCGACGGTGCGGCCTCCGATTTTCAGCCGATTAACGCCGGAATAGCGCAGGGCTCCGTCCTGTCGCCCACACTGTTTCTTCTGCATATCAATGAAATGTTAGCCCTTGGCAACATTCATTGCTATGCAGACGACAGCACATTTCATGGACGATATTTTGGACACCCTACAGCCAAGCTTGCAGATATCAAGGAAAAACGACAGGAGCTTCTCGTTCAACTCGACCATGTCCAGGGCCGCATTTTTCAATGGGGCTGTGATAATCTGGTCGATTTCAACGTCAAGAAAACACAGCTGTGCGCGTTCCTTACCAAAAACTCTCCATTCCTTTTCAGAACACTTAAATGCCATTACAAGGTAGGCTCGATATCCTGGGCATGGATATCTGTCGAGATCTCAACCCACGAGAATACGTTGAGAGTGTCACTAAAGCGGCCTCGCGGAAGCTAGGTGTGTTAAACAAGGTGGGACGGTTCTTCACGCCCGGGCTCTGTGGCTTCTTTACAAGACCCAGGTTTGTTCGTGCGTGGAGTACTGTTCTCATCTTTGCGATGGTGCCGCACAGTACCTGTTTGACGTTCTCGACCGGTTGCAGCGACGAGCAATTCGCATAGTCAACAGTACCGAAGCCACCGAGTCCATTGAGCCCCTGCAGTTGCGTAGAGATGTCACCTATATGGCAGTACTCTATCGCCTGTATCACGGAGAGTGTTCTGAAGAGTTCTTCCAACTGGTCCCCCCCTCCATCTTTCTCTACAGAACTACACATGCAGGCCTTGAAAGTCACCGCTTCAGAGTGGTAGACTAGATCTCGTACTCATCGCTTCGGTTCCTCCTTTCTGTACCGAGCGGTCAAAACCTTGAACTCACTTCCAGTGCACGTGTTTCCTTTACACTATGATTCCGGGTCCTTTAAGCGGGGCGTAAAAAAGCATTTCACTAGGCGGTCATAGTGTGGGTCACCATGCTGCAATGTCCTTATTCGCATTGAGGATGGTGACCACCACTCTTGGAATCTGCTCATGCTTTTTATCAGGCAGAGCAGAGTCATTTTGACGCAGCTAAAATATATAAAAAATAATGGTATTTGTAAAAGTAGGTTGGAACAGCTTGCTTTGGCAACAAGGCCGTTCTTTGCGCTTCACATATCTGACATTTTATGTACTCTCTTGGGACTGCGTAATATGGTGTGCAAATAAAGAGTTTTCTATCGATCTTATCATCTATATTTGTTCCACAGTTTCAGATATATTATGTCCCCATTCTCTCATGCGTATTTATAAATCACCTTCTTAATTCCATAGTAAGTATATTTGTATCCCTTGCTTTTAATAAAACCAACCTAACCAACCAAATGTTTTACGCGTGTAGGATAGTCTTTACAATGCAACTAGTAATAATAAAGTGTGTTATGTTACCTGATATATTTTCATACTGTATAGACATTGAAAGCAGAAAATCAGATATTATATAAGAAATATCTACATTATCGCATACAATTCGATTCAACGTATATATCAACGTCAGGCTCCACATGGTCTTCGCATTACTGAGAAAATGAAAAATATCATTTGTGTTAGAAAGTGAAATCATGACATAGTACTGTAGTGTTCAGTTCTGTGTTTATATACTTATTATGTTCTGTGGGAATTACTTGACAGTGATAAATTGAAGAGCTTTTCTAGGTACAATTTTCAGTGTTTCAAAAAATATGTAATCATAATGAATTACTGCGTATTTCTATAACATTAACATCTCCAAAATGATATTGTTTTTTACATAATTTCTATGAAACTCTTTAATACACGATATGATACGGGAGCTGGTAGGCATTTTGGAGTAGGTGTTTGAGGCGTTCTGGAAATTTAGCAGATACCTTTTCCATAGTATCGTAATACACAAATACAGACCCAAGTAAGTACCAACCCTAAAAAGTTTCGTTGTTACATACACATGTGTACATTTTGAGAGTAAGTTCATGATTTAGCGAGTAGTCCTTAGAAACGGGCCATGTTACATAATGTACTACATTTAAGACGTTACGTTAACAGAGCGTTATCAATTGAAAAAATATTATAATAACGAACGTTATGGGTTTTTTTTACAAACAAATACACTTTTATTTTCTACCTGTTTCGATTTTGTACGCAGCTTTATTATCCTGTCTTTCTCCTGTCTCATTTTATAAGTTGGTCGACAGCTGTTTAACTTTTAAAGCCTACTTAGCTGTGATAGTTTTCCTTTTAACTTTGTTATATCTACTGACAAGAACTTTTGATATACCGAAGTAGTGAAAGTAAGTCGGTTTATTTTTGTAAATTTATTCTTTATTTGAGAAATGATTAGATGCTAGCTTTCCGTCGTAATCTTTATATGGCCATGTTACTGTGCGCTTTTCGAGAAACTCGTGTGCGCTTTTCGAGAAACTCGCACAACAAAATTGTGAAATGAACTGTCGGATGCGGTATTCCCGGACCAATACGACCTGCAAACCTTCAAGAAAAAAGCGTACTCCTTCTTAAGAGGCTGACAACGCAATTGTGTTGCCTATGGTGTTGCGAGTGTCCATAAGCGGTGATAATCACTTACTCACCAAATAGTGATCCAAGTAGACATGCTAGTTTTCTTTATTACCAATGTGTTTATCACTTACATTGTTGTAAAGTGTGTTGGTCACAGTATACAACACAGTTAAATTATTTACAAATTAAAATTAGAGAGTATGTCTTAACAAAATAACATAATATATGTTTTACACACTGCTCAAATAGTATTAGTAAATATGTTATCTACATATGTGTTATTTATATGTGAAAGTATTTCCAACATGTAACATAGTTTATTGGATCAAAACGAATATGTCAGAAACAGTTCCCGCCACTCGTAATATACGCTTAGTTATACAACCGTTACTGACGTACGTTGATATTGTGTTACTGTGGCGATAATTAATTTGAATTTTAGAACAAATAACCAGGCTATGCCGGCGAAAATTTATATTTTATTTATGTTCAAATTTGGGTACGGTTTAATTAAAGCTTGCGTAGTATTATGCTTAATTGTCAGGAGGCTACCACCAAAATTATTGTTATAAAGTAACAACATTTAAATTAAAAAGACTGTTATTTTTATTTTCATTAGCCATGTGAGACATTATAAATAAGTCGTAAAAAAAAACAACACACTAATTAAATAACTAAAGTTTTTGTATCTTATACCTTCTGTTTATAAAGGGAGACTTATTTATATTCTGATTCACCTTAAAGTACTTCAAGTTAGAAAGAACCTTTTTTTTTCTCATAGGTTCACGGCAAAAGGTTTTTTTGTAACGCAAGTCTGCTTCCAGTGTCATTCCTTACATCTTAACTCTTCATTATACATTACATACAGAGATCTGAGTTTTGTCCAGATTTGGAATCGCTAAAAAAAATCGATCAAACTCAAGCCTTCACTGACAAGTACTTTAATTAGTAAGGCACAGTACGACGGTACTGTCATTTTATATGGAGTATAATTATTGAATTAGTTATTAAATACCCGATTATAGTAATATAATCGATCCAAATGGCGTGTAATCATAAACTGATGATGATTGTCGTAAAGTGCATGGTCTGAAACCTGACTATTATTTTTGTTTAGTTCTTAAATGATGAGGTGTTTAAAACTGAGATGCACTAACTAAATATAGGCGCACGCAAGAAAATGCGACGTAAATAGTCAAACACAATATTCTCCCAAGTACGACTTTTAAATATATCTACAGATACTGATATAATGTTAAGCTATGAAATTTTGATTCGTGTCTGTAGAATTTCCAACATGTAACCAAAGCTTAACTTACCTATAATATATATATATACCTGTTAAGATCGAAATTGCGTATTTATTTTAAGTAAATAACGTTTAAACTCTAGAACTGTCTCGGATATTCCATTCATGCAACTTTGTTTATTTGATTCTTTGAAAACCATCACCATAATATTATATTTATTGTGAATACCAATGGTTCTGCCGTTATAAGTTTCACATTCTTTGATGATCTGGTCATGTATGAAGTATTTAACATACCTACTTTTGTAATTGAAAAGATGGGAAAAACACATTCATTAGCACATTAATATTTTACAGGCAAATATGTACATATTTATTTATCATAAACATTCGCTAGTCTCTTCGTTTCATCCGTATTCAAATTACTTCGCCCCACTTCCTGTATAGAAACGTGTCCAGAATACCGGCAACTCATTGAAAACTCTCAAAACAGCGTTCATTTTCTTTGAATATAATTTTTGATGTGGATATTTTGGACTCTCATACAATACCATGCAGGTAAAATAATTTTGTAAATGAAGAATTTTCTTTTAGAACTGCCTCTTTAATCTACCATCCAGTTAATGTTACTCATTTTTCATCGAAATGATTTTCGGAAAGTATGATTATGATGTGTTTAAATAACCTAACTGAAGTAAATGAATAAATGTCCTTTCAGATTACAGAGCGGGTGGCGCCTATAATTTGGTAATTTTTTGCGGGATACACTTTTTATGTTCCTTTGCTCGATGCTGAATCACTTTTGGTAGAAGTGGAAGAAAGTTTCATCAATATTTTTTCATATTTTCAGGTGTCTTTTCTTAGCTGCTGTTAAACTTGTTATGAGAGTAATCTGCTTTTGTATTATTTAATTACTATACACAAAACTTGGTGATTTTATTATATCTGTATATTACTAATAAGGTGACAATCACCAAGAATCACTGGTGTTCTTGTTAGCAGAAAAATTAACTACTCTGATTGAACAACAAAAAGTTTGATTCGATTAATTTCACAATTCTAAATAACATAAGTTGTATATGTTATCATTTAGAAATTCCTTGATATCAATTTCAAAAATAGATTGTTCAAAATATGAGAATAAAACATGTTAGTTGTATAAATCTATTGTCTTATAGGCTTATAATGTCATATATTATGTGCAGCCCGAGTTTTATTGTAATAGACAAACTCGATATTCATTTGATAGGGATCCTGACCAGGACGCTTGTTTGTCTCAACACAAAATGAAAAATTTAATGAAAAGATGACGAAATAGCTTTTGCCTGCGGCTCCGTCCGCGTGTTAGTGGTTACTGCGATAAAAAGTAGCTCATGTTCATCATCAACAATTAAAGTAAAAAAAAAGTTCACCCGTAGCCGTAACAGACTTAAAAGACGATTCCACTGTGTTTGTCTCAGTATCACTAATAAAATCTAAAACTAAACAAGAAGATAGAGAACAAACAATTAAAAATACCTGTTTCAGAACTGAGCCTTGAGTCAAATTATAAATACATTGAAACCAACTTCATTTGATTGGTACAAATACACCAAGGGGCTAGAATAAATAAAGAACCTAATTTATTTCGGGATGACAAAAATCCCCTGCTCTGTTTGAGGTAGCGAGAGCCTAACTTCAGAAATCAAACATAAAGGGACTTCAAGAATTGTATTAAAAGAATCGAGTTATAAAATTACTTTACGTTAGTTTTACATTTGTTACTTATTTCTGAAAAATGTTTTACATTTACATAAAAATAAGGTATATCAACGGTATTGATTTGATAATCTATACTCTATGGAAATAAATAAAATTAGAGTGTCTGTTTGTAATATTAAAATAACGGCTTTTTATTAAATGCATAAGTATGTATACACGATACATGTACCAAAACAACACTTTTTACAATTTTTGTGTCTGTCTGTTTGTTCCGGGTAATCTCTGGAACAGACTTTAACTGGCAGATAGCTGATGATCTAAGGAGTAACTTAGGCTACCTTTTTAGACTAGCTTTGTCAATTTAATGTTGACAATAACCGCGGGTAGTAATTTAGTGTAAACAATAACAGCCAGTAGGAAATATATGTTGAAACAAAAAAAAACTTGGTTGCTATAATTTATAACCTATAGCAGTCCACAGCTGGATATAGGCCTCTCCAATTGCACGCCACTTGTTTCGAGTCTAAGCTTCTCGCATTCAGCTCCTGCCAGCATATTTCTGTAAAATGTATTTTTTAATACAGTACTTTATGTCGGCTAGAGGGCGCCACATTAGATTCAGTGTGGCATGAAATGTCACATATCCTATAACCAGCAGACGATCATGACGCTTCTAACGACACCTCATTTGTCTAGTTCTAATGAGTAGTTAAGGACCTATACCTATACCTTGCTAATTCAACAGGAAATTACGTATAATACATTAATAAAGCCCAACGTTAAATAAATAATTGGTAAATTCTCAAGAATACTCTGACAATATTTTAAGAATTTTCTTTTAATGCGCTCAGAAAAATGATGAAAATGTTTAAAGAAACCAATATAACACAAACAAATTCAATCAGTATTAATGTGCATGTTTATCTGAACGACGAAGACCCTCATGTATGGGACTTTTGTAACGCCTTGCGTATCTTATTAGGAGGTATTATTGTATTTATTTGGTTGATAATCTTATATAAAATCACGGTTTCTAATACCAGGTTTCAAGGTTATTTCAGTTTCTAATTTACATAAGCTAATGAAGCTCAATTAGCTTTATGAAATGAACCTTACGTTTCATAGATTCAGAGCTTAAATTCACGAAAATATGTACAGTTTAATTTTGCAATATTAATGATATGATAAAATGAGTGCAACAATTATTTCCACTGAGAGATTCATATTTGTAGTATAAAGATAGTCTCACTTTTAAACTTATCTAAAATTGACAAATTTTACTAAATCCAGGTACAGAAACCTGTAAAATATGTTTTTCTAAGTCTAACGGTTAGGTTCTTTTGAATAAACAATAAATTCTGTCAATCATTCTTCATATTATGTTTGATTTAAAAGTTTCGATGGTTTTATTAGACTGATAGCTCGATATAACAACCTAATAGAATGACTTTAATATAAAATAAACAAAACACATGAACGTTTGCAATTTAATAAATATAACAAGCAGTCCATCCAAGGTGGTTTTTTAAATAGGATTATTGATTGTTATAATAATAATACACAAATTAAAATGATTTTGAATATTAGTCTATTATTATAATTATGGAGTAAACCCTCTGATTCATTTGAAATCCTAAACTTTATGAATTGTGTTAATTTTATACCTGTTGTAAAGAAGTTTGCCAAAGTTAAGTAGCAAATTATATTGTCGATGTTTATCAATAGACTTGTAGTAACTTTTGGTAAATATCCAATCTATACAAATAAATAAAATTGGAGTGTCTGTTTGTAATATTAAAATAACCGCTTTTTACTAAATGCATATGTATGTACATACGATACATTTACGAAAAATGAAGTTAAAAATTTTTTTGTCTGTCTGTCTGTTTGTTCCGGGTAATCTCTGGAACGGCTGGACGGATTTTGACGGAATTTCACTGGCAGGTAGCTGATGATCCGGGGAGTAACTAAGGCCTTTTTTAGACTAACTTTGTACCGCGGCGTTACTCGCGGTACAACAATAACCGCGGGTAACACCGCGGGGTTTAGCTAGTAATATAATAATAATAATAACCGAACATACTAATAAGTCGAATCATATAGTGGGTACTACTGTTTCTATTATCAGTGTAAAGAACCCCATAGGAAAACTATAATCAATCCTCTTTCAATGCATCTATGTTTCATGTTATTTCTAGCTTTTGCCTGCGGCTACGTCCGCGTGAGTGTCGATTATCGTGACAACAGAAACAGATAGGCAGAGTTACTTTTGAATTTACAATATTAGTAAGGATTTTTTAGCGTAGGTTTATTTATATTTTTTACATTAAAAAAAAGTAATTTCGTGCCAATAATTTCAAATTGAAATAACGAGTGCAACAGCAACAGTACAATGTACATAATATGACATGACCTCTCATTTTTTCATTAAAAGTAATGAATTTCGACTTGTAAATGCAATAGTAGATACGTAAAAAGTATCATTCGTTCTCCACAAACTAAGTCTTTGTGATGTTTGAACGTATAATGTAGGTAATCTAGGTTGTGCTAACGTAACATAATGTAACTAAAACGAAACCACAAAATAGTCTAACTGTTACTAACAGTATAATATTTGTGTTGTATAACTAAAATTAGCACATTTTTATTTTAAATTCCACTTAACTCTCAATGACGTGCATTTATTTATATTTGAAGACGACTTGTAGTTTGTTTCCTACATATCCTATCCATATGGATATAGGTTCAGACTTTTCTTTGCTTTAACCTGCTCGAACTATTGCTTTTGCGTATGGATTGAGTACTCCACTTATTCTCGAATCGCGAATTGCATGAACTGCGAATGGGACGAACGTTGAATTTCACGAATTAGATTAATCGCGAATTCCAACTTTTTTAGACAATTGGAATAAAAGCGAAGTGGACCAAACGCGCTTGAAGGCCCAAATTCACTCGAATCTGGCTAATTATTTTTCTTAGCTGAAGCTTGCCTCTTATTAATATTTTGTAGTTGCAAAATTACTCATTCTAGGATATATTGCTAGTAAATCTCATTAAATATTATAAATTGCAATATGAGTGAGCTAACGCCTAACACTCACTGTTAACGAATTTTGAAACAAGTAAAATTTTAACAAAAATAAAACCGACTTCAAGGTTTGACTCGATTTCTCTTGGATGCCATCATTAGATCTTAGTCTCCTTACCATGGTACCACCGTTGGGATATCTCCTTTCTATTAAAAAAATAATCATCAAAATCGGTTCATAAACAACGAAGTTATCCGCGAACACACATATTTTTTTTTTTTTTTAATATTACAAACAGACACTCCAATTTTATTTATTTGTATAGATTTGTGTTTCATTATATTAGTGGAATCTGTAACATGTTTTATGCAAACATTTCATTTGCGATTTTTGCAATTTTGTAGAGAAGGGGGTTCCAAACTCGTCGATTATTTTTGTGTGTATGTCCAATTTTATTTTGATTTAAATATTTTCCTCCGTGGTTGGAAAATTCAGGGACAAAGGAAATAGTCTGCAACAGGTTTTTTTAAAGTGAATTAAGTAGGTATAGTTGTGTATGAAATAATTAAAACAAACCACTTTATCTAAACTTTATTCATACCTATACAAAAAACTAACATTTATTTATACTAGTCTAATCTCTTAAAATACGTGGTCTCACTTGTCTGTTAGGAACTGCTACGATTGCTATCCACTACCCCTTAGTAAATACAATACAATCACATGTTAACTCATCAGATTGTTTTATTTCTACCTGTTCCGTACGAAACGGAAGCAAACATATCGTTACTGTTTATATAGGTACTGTACATGTGTATGTGTATGTCTACATAAATGAAGGTCTTATTTTATTACAGCCTTTCTAATAAATAAACTTTTGTTCGAGGTTCTGTTTCCTGATATAGCGGAGTTATTTATATGTATATTAAATTTTGTTATTACATAGGTACTCTTTTAACCTGCAATTTTTATATTAATAGGTTTAAATATAATATTAACCTTAACCTTTTTTGTAGGATTTTATCTAGAAATCTGATTAGGTATATAGTGATTAACAGAATAAGGTTTAAAAGCACAGTGTAAGCACAGAATCCTATTAATATTATAAATTCGAAAGTTTGTAAGTATGGATGGATGTTTGTTATTCTTTTACGCAAAAACTACTGGACGGATTTGGATGAAACTTTACGGTAATATACCTTATACATCACCATAACACATAACCGACATATACGCGGGCGAAGCCGCGGGCAACAGCTAGTATTTATATAAAATAAAGCTGCATATCTTTAGCTTAAGCAGTAGCATTAGCAGTTATTAAATTAATAAAAAAACGTCTTTTATCACTCTAATTTGTCTCAACTGAATCTAATAAACCTAAAGAGATTCTTTGTTTCATAGATCTTAAAAACAATGGAGATTTATAAAATACGAGATTTATAAGATAGATAAAAGTTCTAAAAAACATACGCCTATCTTTTAAGATTGTCTCACTATCTTTTTATAACTTTATGCCTAGTGTCCGTAGAGTGCTACAGCCAATGATATTATAAAAATACAGGCAATAGGAGACGCAGACGATGTTGCGTGGGTCAGTTCAGTTTTAGATACCAAAACCAAAAGTTTTTGATGTGACAATTATTTGTGATAAAAATTTATCAGATTTCTAAAATATTGCTAATAATATACTTTAATATGGTACTATTACGATCAGGAAGTGCGTAATTCAGACGAAAATTATGTGAGTTGAGGAGCAATACGAATGAGGGTACGCGCCCCGCGGCTCGTACCTGCGCGTATCCCTTTTAACAAATTAGAAATGTAAATTACCAAAATAATTATAAGTACATATATTTTAATTACATTTGAGAAATGTTTTCGTGTTTCAAAATCTAATTCTATTTCCATTTCTTTATCCTAATAAGGCGAAAGAAATGTAATCAAATACAAATGACTCATCATGATATTCCCGTCCTGATTCTTAATTTATTTATTCTATTATATGTCGGAATGAGGGTATCCGAATAATAAAATTATTACAGACATGTGACACAATCGAAAGTCTCCACGAGTCAGGCGAGGTGGGGACAATCTATATACTAATATTATAAAGCTGAAGAGTTTGTTTGTTTGTTTGAGGGCGCTAATCTCAGCAACCATCGGTCCGATTTAAAAAAATCTTTGAGTGTGTCAGATAGCTCATTTATAATATAAGGAAGGTTATAGCCTATAGGAGCGAAGCACCAATGAAGAATGTTTCAAAAACGGGGCAAAATTATCACGGTACAAGCCGTAGGAGACGCAAATGAGGTTACATAGGTCAGCTAGTACCTATAAAAAGCAGCGCGAAACAGGGGAAGTTTCTCTTCAGATCTCGTGACATCCACATTAATAAATTAACGTGGTAGAAATCATTAGACAATAACTTATAAATAGTCGATTACTTCATTTAAACATACGCAAAGGATTAGTCGAGTTGCTAGGTACAGCACTATTTATGCGTAAAGTTATATAAATTAATATAAATTGTCGGTATTTTCATTTGCGGATCATTTTTGGTACGTTTTACTGCCAGCCACTAGCGAGCTGCCATCGTTAAGATATTTTAATATGTAATTGTTTAGTTGTATACGTGACCCGAAAATATTCGATAAGTTAACTTTCGTATTTTTAAATTTCTCGTCTTCTTCCGGCCCAGGGCTATAAACGTACTTAGTCGCTATTAGTTTGAAAGTATATATTATATTATTTCCAATACCCGCAATCACATTCAGTGAATTTGTGATTCCATAATTGTAATTTCTTTAATATTTATTTAATACTCGTCATGTTGTATGATTATTTCTTTCACTGTGTTAATTGTGCATAATCTGTAAATCTGTGGCCTGTGTGTGGTACCTGCTGAGGATGCCTACCTTCTCCGTTTCAGGGTTCATGGTACGAGTACTTGTTTTCTCCATGGTACGAGTTTGAAGAGTACAGAGTATTCTTCTGTACTATTCGTAGAAGACGACGTTTTGCATCTGCAGCCAGAGCGTTGGGGGAAGTCACTGCACCACGTCACCGACGAAGGGCCAGTCCACGTAGCCCTCAAGGAGCCGAGCCGCTGAGAGCACCGGCTACCACAAGGCACGTTCTAACCCGTACGCGAGACCCAATATTTTAACCCTAAGACGAATTACTCACGACCCTAGTATTGTTATACTGCCGGAGCAAATTTTATCTTTAATAAAATACTGTAACATAATTAATATATTTTATTTATATATTGCACAGTAAAATGTTACAACATCTCTTAATTGTGACATGGTCACTCCTGAGTCATAATAGTTTTCTATTATTTAATTTATGATTTATTGTATTTATGTGTTTATATTTATTATATTTACATATAATATATATATATATATATATATATATATATTTGAAATGTACAAGTAACGCCCTTTCCAATAATGCCAAACACGGCAAATTTAGCTGAAATATTTTTTTTAACACAGTACTTTGTGACCGCTAGAGAGCACTACATTAGATTCAGTGACATGTCATATAGCCTATAACCAGCGGACGATCAAAAGAAAGATTCTTCTAGCAATACCTCATTTGTCCAGTTCTAATAAGTAGTTGAGGAATAGCTCCTCAGAGTGAACAGATGAACATACATACATACATATTATATTCTATTACAACTAAATTAGATACCTAACACATATATTTTGTATAAATACTCTATAAGTTAGAACTGCTGTCCTTGTCATAGTGATGATATATTATGGTGCTAATTTCTGATTAATTACTAACTACTAATTTCTAAAACCCGAAATAATATTTTTTAGTCAATCTTTTGAACGTCAAAAATTTTTAGTTAGATTTCTGGTTTTGTTTGGAGAGATTTTGGAACATCAAAATTAGCACCAATCAATAATAAATGATCTGCTCTTGGTTGCCGCGACACAAGCCTCGAGCTTAGTGCGGAAACCGTCGATAAGTTTGAACCTGTAAATTGTTTATGTACAAATAAATAAATAAATAAATACATAGCCTGTGAAATTCATAACCCTCCTTTGACTTTGCTGTAGTCGGGTAAAATGAAAGTCTTCCGCCGCGTATGTCTGTCTGTTCGTGCTAAACTCAAAAGCTACTTCACGGATTTTTATGCGGTTTTTACCAACAGATAGTGATTTTTGAGGACGGTTTACGTATATAATTTAAAAATCAGAGAAACATGGCTATATTATATTTTCCGTAATGCATCTGTGCATAGCCGGGTCATGCTGTTAATCGTATTAATTTAAACCTACTTTAACAAATAAAAATACTAGGTAAATACAACTATTAATAATGTGTTTGTGTGTGTATAGCTTAAGTTTAACAAGCGTACAAAAATAAATATATACCTCAGTCATATGTTTAGTTTTTTAGTTTAATGTTAAGTACTAATTACAGATTTACGTTATCCTGAGTTCCTGACAGTGGCCAGGTCCATACCAGATACAGATATACCTGTACCAATGGAACACTGTTTTTTAGACTTGCCCGAGACATATCTACACATAGTTTTTGTTGTACAATGGGACTTATTCAGTCTGCCCGTGACTTGAAACTATCATAAAGTTAAATAAAATACAGCGAATAAGCCCACTAACACAAACTCAACATAAAACACATATATAGGTATATCCCCTACACAAAAACTCACACTCACACACTCTACACCTCCCCACTCTCTCATCATCGCCCACGCACTCACCTTCCACATACAAATCACCATAATTATAACACTTCACTCCTAACACACACTTCACACACTCTGCCCCTGTATTTTGTTTTTATGTTTTCTTTATATCTTTTATTTCTTTGTTTAAATTAAGTACATTAGCCAATTAAATATTACACGCTCGAAATATGAGGAAGCGGTGTCTTCTGGCACAGGCATTTTTATGCTTAAAAGAAGTCACCTTTAACTTTTATGTAAATGGTATGTGTAATAATGAAATAAAACATTTTTGATTTTAATTTTGAAGCCCCGTTGTAGGTACAACAAAAACAATTGTACATTATTTTTTTAACGTTTGACATATAACCAATAATTGACTTTTAGATGGACGATTGTAAAATAACGGCAATGATAATTATATATTCATAATAAGTACACAGTAGCAGATGAAAAAACCTCATTATACTAAACAAACCTAATACAATAGGATTAGTGTAATATAAATTGACTAAATTATTAAGACATTTTGATGAGGTTCTCGTTTGTTCAGATATACATACCTGTATACACATAGAGACAGACTGACCAAGCAAACCTATCCTTCGACCATACCTTACCTGTATAAATTAGGTTGTCCCAAGGCTTTAACCGTTGAAATTCTAATTGCGGACCGAAGGTACTTGTTATCAAAGTCTAAAGTTTAGATATGAAATAAGCTTTATAAATTATCTCAGGTAAAGTATATTACTTAAAAGGGGAAAAAAGCACAAAGCAGTCATGAAGACTGCCGACAGAAGGGAAAACTCAAAACTATTAACAAACAGTTTTTTAAGCTCACCTGTAATAAATCTCTGCTTTTTAAATTAAAATGCGCGATAAAAAGAAGTAAAATACTCCTTGAGAACCGATAACTACAGAAATGCTTATTGTGATGTTATAATAATATAGGCTAATGCTATACAGCATAAATATATTACCGGGGTTTTCATCTACCATTTTTATAAATAACTCATTCATTTTCCTTTTTTTTTTTTTTTTTTATACTGAGCTGCCAAAATGACTCTGCCCTGCCTGATGAAAAGCATGGGTAGAATCCAAGAGTGGTGGTCACCATCCTCATTGCGAATAAGCACAAAGCAGCATGGTGACCCGCACTATGGCGGCTTGGTGAGATGCTTTTTCACGCCCCGCTTAAAGGACCCGGGATCATAGTGGGAAGGAACCACGTATGCCGGTAGTGAGTTCCAGGTTGTGACCGCTCGGCACAGGAAGGAAGAACCGAAGCGATGAGTTCGAGAACGTATGTCTACTACTCTACAGTGGTGACTTCCAAGGCCGGCACGTGTTGTCCTGTGGAGGAAGGGAGAGGGAGGGACTAGTTGGAAGAGCTCTTCAGAACACTCTCCATGATAAAAGCGATAGAGGACTGCCATTGAGGCGATATCTCTACGCAACTGCAGAGGCTCAAGGGACTCGGTGGCTTCGGGACTGTTGACAATGCGGATTGCTCGCCGCTGCAACCGGTCGAGAGCGTCAAACAATATATATTTCACTATTTCTTCGTCATTTTTTTCATTACTAGAGGCACTTTTTTCAATTTCCATATTTTAAAACTCTTATTTATTTAACAATTATAGAACATACTAGCAGCCCGTCCCGGCTTCGCACGGGGTAGACAATTATTTATTTTTGGAAATTTGGATATAAAAACAGTTTTTCACAAATATTTTTATTTATTAAAAAAATATTATTTATTAATTATATATTAAAAAAAAACCCCACAGTTATATTTGTATGTAAGTCTATTTATGTTCAATTTCTTTGATGGTTTAATTGGCGGGCACTTAAATAAGTAATATTTACATAGGATATTATATACATTTTTACTATGTTTTTTTAAGTAATTAGAATAAAAGCAGAGTCGAATAAAATATATACAGTCTAAAATAAACGTTGACAACTTTCAACTAAAAATGTATCTACCTATACATACATCTAGGTATTTCAAAGAAATTTTTGTTCGTGTCGATAGAAACTTGCCTATCATTATTTAGTATTTTCCTTACAAATTTTTTTTTTTGTTTTTTTATTTTGTGCTTTTTCTTTTGGTTTTATATATTTTTTGTGTTTTTTTTTTGGTTTTTATTTTTTATTAAAAAAGGGTTTGTCATTAATCATTTTCATTCTTATTATTACTTAATAATTTACATTTTTAGAATTTTTTATTTTACAGGTTTACTTTTACATTATTTACAGATATAATATTAAGGTAGATTTACGTTTTTTACTTTTATATTTGTCAGTTTTTATCTTAAAGCTTCACTGTAAACTACGTTGGCAGTTGTATTTGTAGATGGCAACAAAATATATTGATTTTCAGGAGATTCCACTCGAGAAAGGGCAACATATAGTTGTCCATGAGAAAAGCATTCTTTTCTTAGGTCGATGCCAACCATCGAAAATGTTTGACCCTGGGACTTATTTATTGTGAGGGCAAATTATGTTTTTAGAGGAAACTGTAACCTCTTAAAAGATATAGGCAAGTCCGTATGAATCATGGGGATCCGCGGTATGTGGGTGAGCTGTCCGGCCGCGGCTCTGGTGATTATAGTGGCTACTATGACGTTCTCCCGCAATTCCTTCAGAAGTCTCGTGCCATTGCACATGTTGGGAGGGCATAGGTTCCTCAGCAGCATTACGGGAGTGCCTACCTTTAATTGTAGTTCGTGGGGCGGCAAGCCGGAAGGATTCAGGGAATTTAAAAATTCTTGTGGATAGTGCACTGTCTCTTCGATGTTGCATACTGTGTCAATAGATTTGTAAGATTTAAATTCACTGGGTACTTTTTCCATAATAATTTTGTTAATCTTATTAACCGATTCATTTCACGGGGACACTATCGCTCTCGAACAGAGCCAATTGAAATTTCTCTCCGTAAGATTTTGTATGTCCGGATATATTGTGTCCACAAGAATTTCTAGACTCTGAACGATTTGACCCAATTCGTTATCCAACAATACCTGGGGACTGTTTGCAACCGGAGACGGTAATTTTCCGTCTCCAAGTTTTAGAAGTTTTTGTGAGAAATTATTATCGTCATTGTCACTTAAATGTGCTCTCATATTTGTGCGCAGATTAAGAGTTTCAATCGATTGCCATAAAGTTGATGATTTAAGGCAAGCTCGAATAACGTCAGCTCGAGTACCTTTTGTTATAACTGGTAATGTTTGACGAAAGTCTCCAGCTAAAACAAACGTCACGCCCCCCATTATACGGTCTGAGCTTCGGATGTCTCTCAGCGTGCGCTCCACGGCTTCCACGTGCGCCCTGTGGCTCATGGTGCACTCGTCCCAGATGACCAGCGAAGTGTCTTGTAAGGGCTGCCCCAGCGGACCGTTTTTGCGGATTGAGCACACAGATTGTTGTTGCAAACAACGGCCACGGCGCTATGGCGGTTTTGTTTACTGTTTGAATTTTTTAATTCGTAATATCTTTTGAATGGAAAGTCCAATTTAAATAATTTAAAAACTATTTTATAGGTAGTTAAATGGTCTTGACCATAAAATAATTTATTTGGATAAGGATTAATATAAACACATAAATAGCATGGTTTGGATTTGGTTAGCATTTTCATTAATGTTTAAAATGAAAAAAGTTGTTGTAGTGACATAACTACAATAGTTGGACATATGCTACCGCGGAGTTTTTTGTAGACATTATGATGTTCTTCAATATTGTTGTACATTATTTTGTTCTATCGCTAATAGTTTCGGCAGCGCATTCGACGAAAGACATTTTAAGACTCATTTTTCTACACCTTCGGTTACATTGTTCAAATTTTACCAAGGATCCCTAATTTTTTTCAAAATGAAATGTAGCCTATGTCAAATTGGAAGAATGTAGCATTCTATTGGTGAAAAAATTTTTAAAATCGGCCCAGTACTTTTTGAGCCTATTCATTACAAACATACAAACATAGGTACAAATCTTTCCTCTTTATAATATTAGTGTAGATGTACAAAACGGTTTTAATGTCTAATTTAAGTAGTCGCTAAAACAATAATGTTTTTATGAAAGTAACTATGGCCTTGTTGACTCGTTGTCAAGGCACCCTGCGCCGTCGTAGGTCATGTCACGTGTCCTGACGCATCACGTGCCTTAACGCGAGTTTAACAATGTTACCCCATTCCATTACATTTTTTAAAAGTGCACAATGACGCTAAAGATGTTTTCACTTTAAAAAAGCATGTGATTTTTTTATGAAAATGGTATAATTCAGGTTTACTGGTCTATTTTTCGGGCGTAGATTTTTTATAGCCTATAAATTCTTCAGTTAAGCTCTGTTCTTCTTTACTTATTTATTAATATTAAAAATAAGTAAAAACAGAACATATTGTGAAAGATAGAGTTCGAAAACCCCGCAGAAGCTATAAGACTACGACTAGTGAGAAAGTGTCTTTTGTGAGAATAAAGTAAATTTGGAAAGGTTGTTGTCGCTTTTCATGTAGGTTCTATATGTAACAGAACCTAACTATAGAGACTAACTACAGAGACTAGAGGTTCAATGATGCAGAAGCATCTCAATAGGCCGCCATGGTGTGGGTCACCATACTACCTTGTCTGCATTCGAAATGAGTATGGTGACCACTGCGCTTGATTCTGATCATGCTTTCCATCTAATTTCCATAATTTTATGCGATAAAAGTCTCATGTAAAAGCTAGAGTTCATTTTAACACAAGGATCAGTGCTCGCATTTGATATTTATGCCTTTGTAAGTTTATAATCTTATTCATTTCGAGAACACCTGTTTAACTTGCTACAATTTCATGTTCAGACAGAATCGAGTTTGAATAGAATTATGTTAGTGTCGCTTCTAACCCGTAACTTTTACACAAGTGTCTAGTAGAACTAGTTCAAATAGGATTTATTGAATTGTTAAAGTCATTTAGCTAAATCGTTCACTATTAGTAGAGTAATCGTAATAATGCTGATGATAATTCAATAATAAAAAATATTAGGTTTGTATTAAATTAGTTCCGAGAATATTACTGTTAGATTTAAATTGAAGTCGAGTTGTGATCGCTAAGACCATTTCGTTATACTCAATTAATTGGGAAGTTAAGATGAGTTCTATTTCAAATGTTCCTAAATTGTGTGAATTGATTGAGTGAACTAGTGGGTTTTCATCATAATCATGTGAAAATGTAAATATTTGCGACGACAAATTACTGTAAAATACGGACGAGTTTTTTGTTTCATTGTTTCCTAAGAAGCTCTAATCTCTGGAACTACCAGTTGAATAAGAATATTTTTTTTGCATTGGGTTGAAATATTTATTGTAGAAGGTAAGAAGGTAAGGATTCAGCCTTACCTTAGTATGTAGGGTTGAATAGTGATCATATAAACAAGAGAAACTGCAAGAAACGGTTTGGTGTTTAATATAGGTTTTATTTTGTGTAACCGAATGGGTATACTTCTATACGAAATATATCAAACTGATTTTACTTATTATTACACAAAAAAAAACCTACGCTGAATACGTATACAGATTGTATTGTTTTCATACGTCCTCATACTTTTTCTCGTTATTATGAATTATTGTTACGAATTTTAACAATAATTACAGTTTCCATTATTCTTTAAAATATCAAACGACTTATAAGCTATTTGTGTAGGAATCATGTCGTATCAATATTGCTTGCCAGAGTTTAGTGTTTGCCCTCTGCGATTTGGACAGAGGTCGATCGACGACAAACTAACAACCAATCACAGTAGAGTTTCAAGGACCCTCACCGTACTCGATAGGCCCAACTAGTCTCGGTAAACATCGAGACGAAATCATTTTGGGTCTTGACTAAACATCATTAAATCGACATGGTACCATCATTAGTTGATGGTAAATAAAAGTATTATAAAATGTTGCGATGAGTAATACTTTTAGATAGTTTTGTGATAGCATATATTAAATACAGTATTAATGAACAAGGCTATGTTTCTCACAATTAGGAAATATAAATTGAAATGTATAGTAGGTAAGGATAAATAGGGTTGAGAGGGTTGAAATGAACTTTCCTAAAGTGCCAAAATATATGATAGTGCTACCAATAGTGCTTCCCTTTATTATGTAAGTATGAATAAAATTATATGATATTTTGAAAAGTATATCGTTTAGTGTACCTGTATTTACTTCTTCGGGGTTATAGACTGTGGGTATGCTTATTATATACATAGGGACATAAATACACGATATACTTCAACCTAAAAGATGGAAGCAAATTATCCATCCATAATCAAGATAATTCAATGTATAATGAAGAATGTATAACGAATATATGACCCCGATGAAAATGAAAGTTTACTAAAGATGTTGTTAGTGTTTCATGGAGATATCGCTGAGAAGGCATTGGCTTTAATTAATCGCGACCACTTTACACAATTTCGATGACAGAAATATTCGCGAGTTATTTAGGAATTTATTATTTAATTTTTACATTTAGTTACAGTATTTCAAGGATTTACATGAACCACACTTCGTGGTGTTATTAATTTTTCTTTTATATGAAATAGTGAGTTTGTCTCAACAACATATACAGTTTATTACATTATAAATTCTATGTAATTAGATCATTTAGTCAATTTCATTCTTTTAATATATACGTTTCAGTTCATATACTTGAAACCTTAAAGTAATCATTGACATTTATTTGACTTCTCACCGCTTCATGTATATTTCGGCCATGAAACAAAAACTACATAATGGATTCATAAAATATTTGATTACTTTGAAATAAATTATTTACGACTTGGATATTTTAAATTATATAATATTGCGTTATTACTTTTAAGATTATCTTTATTAAGAATGTGACTGTCACTTACTGTTTCTGGGTCAGACGTAGGTATTATTTGTGTTGTACAAAGCAATTACCTGTAAACAAATAAAATAATTATATCGAATAAGTTTTTTACTATCATTAATATGATTATTTACACTTCAGGTGAAACTTAAAACTAGACTAACGTAAAATTAGCATCGATGTCAGAATTTAGGAAAATTAGTTTAAAAAGGCGCAGGTAGGTAAATCCATATTATCACATCACACTAATTATATAAAGGGGAAAGTTTATGAGTGTGTATGTTTGTTACTTCTTCACGCAAAAACTACTAAACGGATTTGGATGAAACTTTACAGTAATTTAGTTTATACATCAGAATAACGCATAGATTACTATTTACTGCGATAATCAACCTACACGTGTGTGGAGCCGCGGCCAACAACTAGTAATATTAAAAATTCTAAAGTAACTCTGTCTGTTACGCTTTTACGGCTAAATTACTGCACTGATTTCAATCAAATTTGGCATGAAGAAAATTTGATTCATATTCTTTACCGCGATAAAAGACTAGCTAGACTAGCTTAACATAGTCATTTATACTAAATTGTCATTAACTAACGATTTTCTAAACATTCTTAAATTAAACATGAATTATTTAATTACACCGCTTTTCTTTAGGGAATAAAATATACCTTAAATATTAAGATTACCAAGTGAAGATCCGTGCAGTACGAAGGGAGTTTCGCTGACGAAACGCCCGGGATTTATGTAATCCCGATTCAATCAAGACGCTCCGTCTTGCTTACATTAACCCATGACGTGACTTGGGTTACTAAGTTATGCATAAGTCTGTGCTACGGTCGATAGCGTCTTAAGTGTCGTGGTCAATAGTTCCCAAGTGATAACGTGTGATAAAGGTTGACAGTTAAAGAATTTTGGGTAATGCTGTTAGGTAATAAGTTTGATTTTTTATAAAAAAAAAATACACTATGTAAGCTGTTTATAGAAAAGTCGGTCGTTAAAATTTTAATAACCACAGTATAAACACGTAATACGAGATTTTTTTATTTATTTTATTGATTTTAAGGAAACTCTACAGCTATTTTATAAGATACATTATATGTAATCTGTCAGCCTCAGCTGGCTGTATTTACAACAAACTTAAGCCAATTACAGAGTTCCACGGCAAGTTGTGGTATTATATTACAACAATTAAGTATATCTGATAAATAAAATTTGCTATCGCAGGTAGGGTAGCATTATTTTGGTATCCACATGCACACATACAAAACTGTCTTCACATCCTGGTATAATGGCAGTTGATTATTCTATTCCTAAGTTTTAGTTTTATTTTATTTATTCTGTTTCCTAATCACTGATTGATTCTCCCTGAAAGGAATTGCGTATGGCGTTAGGAGTTGTTAAAGAATGTGCTAAAATATTTTGTATTTGTTAAAAGAAAGAGATGAAATTCATGAAATCGAAGGATATCTGATACTTACCTATTTATTATTAATACTCTGTAAGTAAGAGGAGACAGACAATTATAACGCTTGATAGTAGCTGCGGCTATCGGCGTCAAATCGAGTGTTACGGTGGGCACTGAAAATCAGTACTGGGATGAGTTACTTACACCCATCGCAGTGAACGCTGAGAGTCCACCATTTTGTTACACACTGTGTACAACCCTCGTTAACATAGTCCATTAATTAGTGTTCTGTCTCAGAGGCTTATTTTGACGTTGTATTGGTTCACGCTATGTGGCTTAATTTATTGTTTGAGAATTTAATCTCGTTTAAAATGATATAATGGCTACAAATCTCAAATGAATCGTGTGCACACATGTACACGTCATCAGTGCCACGTCATTTGACTTTGACTTATTTGTACTGTTGCAAGCCTCAAAAATGTTCGTTTTTTTTTGTAATCTATATGTGGAAACTTTGGAATAAGTTTTTTAATTTGTATGCTCTGTGTATCAAATAAAGTTTATTATTATTATTATTTATTATTAAATAGTAATCTAAGTAAATATACAACAAAAAAGGAAAAAAAATATAAAAGGAAAAATTAATAGATTGTATTAGAGATGAAAACATGTGCGTGTTCCCGTCTTTATATTTTTCATGAACGTATTAAGATAACATATTTTTATTTATTTCAAGCTATGTTCTATTTTCCTAACGTTTGCATTTCAATGAATACATTCCATTTGTTATTATAGTATCTTGGCTATGAAGTTACACTTGGATAGACAGCCTTGCTTCCGAGATCTGATCCAGCTCGACTTATTAGATTACCCTGGAAATTAGGTAGGCACGGACTTGCTATGAAGTGGTTGCAGGCTTGAACCCGATCCACTAGCGACGTGAACCAATTTCCTATAATTTAACTTAGTTAATGCTTTGAAGGAGAGTTATAGGTACATTTGAGTCAAAGACGTCCTATTTAAAACAAAACGTAAGTAACAGTTTTTTTATCATTATGTGAGAATATTATTAAAGAAATAATAAAAAAATAACAGTCGTTTTAATTGCGGTTGTGGTTTCAATTGGAATACAAACAACATTAAATGTGAATACAGTGACATAAATATACAACTTCTTTTTGTCAAAGTTAAATGGAAACATCAAACAATGCGCACATTAGAGTTTTTTGACTTACATCGAGGTTTATTCAGATATTTTTAGTTGAGTTACTGTTAAAGATAAACATTTAATCAGATACTTTTCCATAGTGTGTTTTTTTGTTCTAAGCAAAGTTCAGCATTTTTTCTGTACAAGGTATAGCGATAAATAATTTTTGAATTTTGGATTTTAGAGTTTATAAAATACACTATTATGTTCGAGATACTGAGTCGAATCATGGAAGAACTTGTGTTGAAATAGTTTGTTGATTACTTTTACTAATTTTGGGAGTTCAAATAAAAAATACTTACATTTTATTTTGTCTTTCATGTTTTCGACTTATCGGGGTTTGACGTGTGAGGATTCTATTGTGCATTATTGCATTAATACTGCTGCTGTAGGATATATATTAATGTTTAAATGATGAAATCCTCCCCTTCTTTTTAAAGTATAAACCAGTTATAGGACACATATTATTCAAGGGAGCAAAATTACTGTATTGATTTAGCTATGCAACAATGTATCGGACACATGGGTAACATTTAAACATACATTATATCATCCGTGATAGAATAACAGGATGTCTTAAGATATTTTTCTTAGCTGAGAGAGCTACGCATAATTATTATATTAGATTGTTGATGCTCTAAGGAGAAATGTATGGGCTACCTATTTCATAATAGACTATTGTAAATTTACACAGTTGAAACAAACTTCCAACGTCACTCAGAATGATAAGAGGTTAAAATGTAATTATACTAAGGTCCGCCACATGAATATATTCTAAGGCGAAAATAACAGATCAGATGTTTTACAGAAATATTCACGTTCAAAAATTGCATCAAGTAATTGCACAACACACTATATCATTTATTACTTACTACAACGTGCTACAAGTGCTACAACAGAGCGTTTAAAAGTTGCAGTAGCTGTTTATACTCGTATACTCACGACCCCCAGAGTGAAAAGGGCGGAAAGGGCGGATACTCATTTAAAACAAAAACAAACTTTTTTAATTATTGTTTGTTACAACGTTATTATAACACTTTAAAACTTTTGCGTAACCATAAACTGTAACCTCTCTTTTTTTTGTGAAATAACAATATAAGTTTCGGTTTGTTTTTAGTAGTATGTTTGTTATTGATTCAAAACGCATTTATACCGCATTTATTCTTATACCAATAATTATATGCTTTTTTGTAATCGTAGGTAACCGCAGAGCAGTTCCCAGTAGGGCCATAACAATTTCCTTTGTTGTTGTTTCTTTTCTTGAGATTTTAAAAAGGTTTTTCGTTATAAAAAGTGATACCGTGTTTACTTTAGAATAAAAAAATTAAAAAAAGTTCTTCGCTACTAAGATGACGAAATAACTTAATTATCTTAATTTATGAAACAAATTTATAATATCGTATGAAGGCCCACCAGCATTATACAATTAGAAATGATATCGAGTTGGTTGGTTTTTAATGCAAAAAAATGATAATGTCTGTGAAACGAATATTAAATTGTGAGTTGCCTTATTTAATTGTGTGTACGAATAGGATAACTATACAATTTACGAGAATATTCATTACAAGTTTCTTAGTAAGTTACAGTAAAAAAATAACTCTTCATTGCGTAGAGATACAGTCTATCTCTGTCGTATGTAATCTAAGAGGCGCCTTAGGAATTATTAGTTTGGACTGGACCGATACCTTCAAAGCGCCAAGACAAGTATATACCTACTGCTACGTTAAAGGTAATGGGTTTTTAAGTCGTTTTTGAGTTCCAGATGTCCATGAGCGGCAATAGTCAATTTCTAACAGGTGACCCATCTTCTTCTTTGTAAATATACTACTTCGCAAATACTATTATATTTCATGTAAATTATACTAGAATAATAATAGTATTTTCAAACACATTAGCTACTGAAGTGAAAAACTGATATCACAAAACTTACAAGCAAAAAAGGATTTAAACAAGGATTTAGACGAGGATTTCTACAATAAAAACTTTTTCCATCTCAGTCTAAATATCATTTTCTTACCCTTAAAACGAGTTGAGGCGGTAACTCTGAGGTTGTAAATAAATTATTTATAAAAAGTTTATCCGAGGAGATAGGATTATGCAAATTAGGTACACAGACAAGGTTACCAGATCATGTCGGAAGTACTTGAAAAATCTTCCAACAAGTAAGTCCTAAGCTCAACAATATTAGAACGAGATAAAAGATTTATCTAACTTGTATATAGAAATATGCATAATTCATACATGTTAGGACTTATATTCACTAATCTCAAAAATGTTTATAGATTTGATACCTAAATAATAATAATTGTATTTATAGTTTAGAAGTTATTGAGCGTACCTACCAATTTATTCAATGCAGAAACACTACTACTTTTAATACGTTACCTAAATTTGCTTGCGATCGTGAGCTCTCTAGTTTTGAGTCTTAGGCCGCTAAGTTTTCATTGAGCATTCATTAATTTTCATTGTTAGTAGGTAAGTAGATATTGTCAGCAAATTTTAAGCAACAAAGATAATCTAGCAAAATTCTCACTGTATTTTAGTTATGCCTGCTCTCTCGTAGAGAGATGCGTCAAAATAGTCAAATTAATTTTCAAAGTGAAATCTAAAACACTGACTAAATTTGAGCTATTCAAACATCGCTATTTTACGCGCGCTTTTGACACGGTCAATGGCGTCATTGTCATCTGCTAGTCAATTTACTATTCAGTGTTTCAGTTACTTTATACATATTTGCAGTTTTAATTGCTATAAAAAACATGGAAGAAGTTAATTTTTCTCACAAACACTACTAACACAGCATGAATTTCGACGTCGATAATTTGGAGTGGACATCGACGTCATATTTCGTTTTGATCAATAAATGTCGCGTTTTGTAAGTTTGAATTTCCCTCCCTTATTTTTCACTTTTTATTTAATATTTTCTGGATTTAAATAATCACTAAATAAAAATAATACCTTTTAAGTATATTGTAAAGACAATCAAGAACCTAGAAAAAAATATTTGAGACAAATAAAATTGTATGCATATACAATACTATTACAAAATGAAAAAAAAAACTGCAAGAAGCGCGTCTACGGACGTTAAATACCTACCACAGACGAAGAAATCACCCCCTCTGCACGTAGACAGATGCGTCCACCGATGACATGTGCGGACGCATCTGTCTACGTGTTAAGCAGGCATTTAACAGATACGCATGATTCAAGATAATACACCACACTATTTTGGGTTAGTGGGTAACTATTGTAGTTGTCTCACAAAGAGACTATGTAGAGAAACTGTAGTTACCATTTTTTAACAGCAAAGAAAGATCTTCCAACCAGGAGAGGTGATCATGCCCCGACGGACGACTTGACTTAATCGTGCGTCGGCGTCGTGTTAATTTACACTCAGAGATATTAGTAACAGGCAAAGTGTAAAAACTGATATTCAGGTAAAACCAGTTGATCTAGTAGCCGGCCCCAAATCTTGAGAATAATAAAGGCTAGGAAGATGACGATGATGAGTCATAGACAAAGATAAGTAGATACTTTGCATTGACGTGCGTGTTATGTAAAAATAATTACAATTAAATTATAGTATACTGGTACATTTTTTTGTTTTCTTTTAAAACAAAAGTGTAATGTGAATATTATGATATTACATATATCATAATATTTACATTACACTCTCGTTTGTTCGTCAGTGATCTGAAAAGTTTCCGACCTAAGCCAATTTTTCTTTGTTTTTCATTTTCTACATAATCTTGTAACTCTGCCCACTACTCCCAGCGATTCGCTACTTTTTGTTAACGAGTGCCGCTAACTTCACGTTGCTTGAGGTCTAAAACTTTACAGCATTGTCGTGAGAGTTAAGGTACTAAACTAAGTAACTAGGTAAGTATCGTTGATTACAAAATGTAAAATCAAAAATACACCAATAATGAAATAACCGCTTTCTTATGTATGTAGGTTTTATATTGCTACTACTGTCTGGTATAGAACCCTGGTGTCAAGGATTTTTTATCAATATTATGCGTCATCGTAAAGTGATTTTACTGCATCTGTGTAATACATAAAGTAGGCAATATGCTTTACAAAGCGGCCATTCAGCTACTATCTGGTCATTTATAGCAAGAGATGAAACAAGACGCATGTAGTGAGGACAATGTCAATGTATCGATAAACAGTTAAGTAACACGTAAAACATGACAATAAGGTTGATAAGTTCAGATGCATACTATCTTAATCATTATTTCATTTCATTAATTTATCAAATAAGATAGTATGTTATTCTAAATATATTTGTACCTAACGTATAACAATTTCAAAGTATGTGTTTTAAACGACTAACTACTACTTCAATGTTACATAATTGTATTTCATATCATATTTACTAAAAAAATGGTTACGTAGTAAATTAATTAGTGTGTATAAAATTATCAGATTGCCACAGTTTCTTATGTCGTAATTACCTAGTTACAGTATTTTTAAAAATAAATATATTCCAACCTTCAATCCTTGAATTCAATGTTCTTTTTTACACAGAAATTATGAAGCAAAAATCGTAGCTAATAAATCATATTAGGTAGGTAATATTTCTTCTAGTTTTAAAAACTAAAGGAATAAATAGTAGTTGATAATGGTAGTTATAATTTTTTTATCGACATTTGGTTTTAAGTTTATCGATAATTATTACAGCTTACCGATCTATCACTTGGAACGTCACTCGTCGGTGCCGCAGTGTCGAAAGGGTGCAGTGCTTCAGTGACGGCAACGTGCTGACATGTGACTCAAGAGGGGTCAACGACTGGCGTTCTTTCACATATACGAACGAGTACATCAAACCCAGAACTGTTAATACGTTATCAATGAAGTTTGTTTGGACGTGTTGTGTCATTAAAGCATTCGCCCATGTTGTAACTATACTAAAACTTACTTATTTTATAGATTTTCATGACATTGTTCATTTCAATCGATAATACTATTTATCATAATAAGTCTTATAACTGTTTTGAAATAAGTTAATGTAATGTTAAAGTTTATAATTAATCAATGTTGGTCTACTTTTTTTAAAATATTTATAGATATTTTGCACACAATCAACCCATCGCCGTTCGTGTAATTTGCATACGTTCATATAAAATAATTTATTTTTCTACAGATTTAATGTTACGCGAATTCCAGTAACAGTAAGTAAATGAAACAGTCACAATTAAGGTAACAAAATTCTCAACAAGGTGGAAGGATGACCTCGTAGTGTATGATTAATTATCATTCACACAACAAGAATAGTATATTAATACAATAAATTCACGATTTATATAACATTTAACTGCAGCTGAACAGGTGGTTTGTTTGCACCACTAAGTGTGTAAAATATACACATGTCTCATATCAAAAATCTGAATTCCCGTATGTAGTTTTTCTAGCATACGTTAATACATGACAAGGTCTACACTAGTTTTATGCGTTAGAATTGTTCGTACTTACATGTTAAAATATGCTTAGACGGCATATTTACAAAAAAAAATTATGAATGAAGTAAATTTGTATCTCACCTCAAATGTGTTGATGGTTTGTTTTTGTAAAAATGGCTTTAATAACTATTCACATTATTATTTTTTTTTCAAAAATAACGAAATTTATTTTTGAAAACCTTAGATATGCATAGTAAGTAGCACTTACGTGGCCAAGCTTAGCGATTAGCAATAAGTATATCTCACCAACTTAGGTGTATCTTTTATGTTAAGCAAAAAGATTCAAATAACATCAAAATAATTACTAAAAATATCGATGATGGAATATTCTTTTTTTTATTACATTTAACTAAATTGAATAAAATATATTTTGGTAACCGCTTACGGTGTTGTCCTACTGTATCCGATGGTGTTGGTATATTTTGAACAGATTCAAACTCAATACTCTCTCACTAGTCAATAATAGACTGCTTCTGCGTAAAGCCACAAACGGCGTACCTAAATACCAAAACCTAACCCAAATTCGGTCCAGCCGTTCCAGAGATTACCCGGAATAAACAGACAGACAGACAGACAGACCGACAGACAGACAGCTTCTTAAAATCAATTTAATTGTGATTGGTTGGTAAAAAAACAATTTTAAATTTCGATTTCTTTTCCGGTTTAGGAAGCGTCTTGAGAAACTATGAACATCTTATTGTTAGGACCGGCTCGACTGGGGCGGTACTACCCTTGCACAGAAGATCAACGTAAAATGACAGCGTTCGTGCTGTCGTGTTTCGTTAGTGAGTGCAAAACCGGAGGTCCAATGATGCAGAAGCATCGCCAGGCCATGAGTGCGAGACCGAAGGTCCAATGATGCAGAAGCATCGCTAGGCCACCATAGTTGGGTCACCATGCTCCGTTGTTGCATTGTATACATTTGCAATAAGTATGGTGACCACTACTCTTGGATTCTGCTTATGTTTGTCATCAGACAGATTAGTCATTTTGGAAGGTCCATACATAAAAACAACCACAGATAGACATGCACACACATACACAAACATCGACATCAAACTTATAACACCAGTTTTTTTGCATCGGGGGTTAAAAATATGGCCAAGTTGCCACGTTTTACCAGTACGTATCTTTCTAAAATCTATACAGGTTAAATTCTGTGATACGGGACATTTGAACTTCAGTAGAATCCATATTTATTGTGTATCTATCCAAAATGTATAATCCTGATGAGATCATATCTGTTTTTATTTTCGAGGCGTAAATATGCAGACGTAAAGACCTGATAAGTATCTCTTCGAAATGCCATGTTGTCCTATGTATTTTTAGGGTGTTGCTTGTACCAATTCTTATGTACCTACGTGCAACATAATATAAGAATAGTTTTGGTAACTATAATACGTAACAATATCGTATTTTGATTGAAATTCGTATAAAATAAAATAAAGACTGATAAGGTTTCTTTGAATCAAATTAATAATATCACAATTAAGCCCTGATTAGCTCTTCTTTCTGGAAAGGTGAAATGTTGTTTTTTCTGGAATAATGAAGATAATCAATCTGTTAGGTTAAATTTAACTATGACATGGTCAAAACATATGTGATAAACTCACCAAAGCTGGGAGAAGTGGTCTGTCATATTCGAACCGCCTTACCACATGGTACTTCGTCGGTAGTGAATTTACTGGAGACCCGTAGTACCTTCACCAACAAGGAAGAACCCATGCAGACAATCCTTCCATAGAATTAGATTCTATTTAATACATAATAATATCGCCATGTTTAATAACCGTATATTTGTTAGTACAGTTCTTTGAAGGAGGATGACACTGTCTTCAGAATTTCACTTCTGAATTTACACCTACGCAATATCGTGACACCTCTATGCAAGATAAATGTATCTCTATAATACGTAATTAGGTACACGCAAAGGCTTTTAACCTTACCTTTGTCACAATAAGGTAAAAAGTAGCAAAATAAATTACATTAATCAAGTTGTTTGTTCGTGATTTGTTATAGAACCCGTTAGCGTTTATGTCAACAACACTAATTTGTTTTACTTTTGACTTTGTTGATTTATACTCCCTTCTAATATGATAAATTCGAAAGTAACTCTACCTGTCTCTAAGTAAGTTATTACAGACAACCGCTAAATGATTTTAATTTGGATTGGAGATGTCAATCAATCAAAAAAAAAAACTTGAGGAAGGTCCTAGTCCACTTTTTAACATGAAAACTGTCATACACGAGGTCACCATGCTGCGTTGCCTCGAGGTCAGTGGCAAACAAAAAAGTTTTGCATCACAATTACCATGGAGTTATCCCACACTTATTAAGAAACATATATATAGAAAAGCTTAACTTTACATTTTATATATTGTAAATAGAATTTTGAATAATACTTCCATGTAAAAAATACAATACATCATTACCCAATCGTATCAAAATTCTGTAAAACCCAATATAACGTAAGTCTATAAGGATAAGTAGTCACTTATTTACTTGCAAATAGACGCTAATCTGTAGAAGTAGTCTTCTTCTATTCAAATTATTTATTTTGGACTTTTTTAAAACAGTTTGATAGCATAAGCAATTGCACTTTAATAAACAAAGTTGCTGCTTCATTGTCCACTTATAATCCTGTTAATTATTTACTTACATTATTCAAATTTAGATTTTTACGAACTTCTATAGCCAATGACAATGTTTACTTGGATTTGTTCAAAAAGAATAAGGAATTGTGTCGGTATTTAATAATGAGTCTTATAACGATGTAGCATGTTGAAATGATATTTCAATGAATGTACGAGTACTAAAGTAAATAAGGCACTACATTGACTGCCTCGTTGGTCTAGCGGTTGGCGTGAGCGACTGCTGATCATGAGGTCTCGGGTTCGAATCCCGGGTCGGACCAAATGTTTGTATGATCTACAAATATTTGTTTCGGAGTTTGGGTGTATTCTATCTATAATATGTATGTATTTACAAAAAAAAAAAAGTATATATGTATTTGTATCAGTTGTCTAGTACCCCATAACACAAGCTCTGCTTATCTTGGGACTAGATGGCGTTGTGTGTTTAGATGTCCGAAATATTTATTTATTTATTTATTTATTGTTCAGTTACTTATGTCATTGGGTTATTCAGCTAATTTAGACTTTTAATAATGATCATTCAATTGTGATGCTAGACTTGGTAAGCGATTTATGTGCGCTAAGTTGTTTATTAGCTTTGGAAATTTAGACATGGTCAGATACTTTTGAAACTGCCTGTACATAGAGAAATGCTAAATGCGGAATTAAGATTTTCACGTAATACAATTAATAATTTTTTGTAAACGATGCTTTAACTTACCTTTAATTGACTTGAAATTTTGCACTCTCTTTGCTTTTTCACTAATATGATAAAAAGATGTGAAAGAAAAAACTATAGAGTAATGTCTTTTAAAATAACGATCGTGGTTTCAACTTTAGCCGTTTGCGCAAGGCCACCGTCGTAACTTAATATTCAGTTTCATGAATAAGGAATAGATTCAAAGTAATCTAATCTGCACCTACGAAATATAGGCAAACAAAGTACCTATTCATATTATGGTAAATATTTCTCATGTCCTTTTAGTATTATATGGCCTGCTAAGGCCAACAGACAGGAGCACTCAAAGTTTAAGTAATCCATGATCGCTCTTCTAATAACAAAATACGTTTTCAGCTATTGCTGTTCATACGTCAAGCAATCATATTTTTTACTCCTTCATCGACGAGATATTACATGCCAACCTATTGACTCATACCTCGTAACATAAAATAATTATTTCAACACCATCTCTCGCTTTAACAAAATACACTTCTGTCTCTTAGAATTCAAAGGCGCGTTAATTCTTCATGACATGAGTTCATAAATCAACCTTTCAAACAGCGTTACCGACATGTTTATAGCCGTCATTCCTCATACACGAACATTATCCATCCATGATGGATATGCTAAACAAATACAATAATGACATGTTACTGTTAAGGTGAAAATACCATAGTTAAATTGATATAGATCATTTTACGGCCGAATATAAAGAAGTTTATTTGACATATTAAACATAACAAAGAAGGGAGGTATAATATTTTCTTTGTTCCAAAGTTATAGAAAGATACAGATGTAGACTGTATTAAATAGTTATCCCCAGTGATTGATCTAATCTTGAGACTTTTTCTTAATCTGATCTTAAGATCGTCCAGCTGGTCCACTGGTTCTTCGTGCAATTTATCTAAAATAGATACATTTATTGTGTAGTTAGATACTTATAAGTATGTTTATCAGTACTCTTATTACCATTTGGTATAGATTCTGCCTAATTTTTGACCAGGCAGACGGTCGTATGTAAGACCTGTTATTAGTGTATTGTATTTATTTTATTTTACTATTTCAAGGTAACCGGAGACCCACACCCTAATCCCTCCCCACAGCCCTTTCCCCATCCCCCACTTGTGATGCCTCTGGTGTTGCCATGGAGACCCATGAGCGGCGGTAATCGCTTACCATCAGGTCTCATGTCTCATTGTTGCTCGTTTGCCCCATATACCATAAAAAAAGAACTTCCAGCTTGAAATACAACTCAAAATTGATTCTCGCAATGAATATGGTGCCCACCACTATTGGATTCTGCTTTTGCTTTCCACCAGGCGGAGCAGAGTCATTTTGGCAGGCCTATACATAAAAAAAGGATGGTGAGGGCTAATTACAAGTTTCCACAAATATCCAAAAGGCCACATTTAAAAAATACTTCTATAAGGTTGCCAGAAAATTCGTGTGCTGCTGGTATACCTATTGACCATGCATATTATTAACATTTATTTTTGTGTAATCTGATATTTAAAACAGCCAAAATAAAAACGATAAACACCTAAAGTCTATACTTATCAGTTTTAATGAATATACACCACAAGACTGCTTTTCAGGCAAATTGAGTTATATTAAAAGTCCTAAGCCGAAGTAAAGCTTTTTAAGTGAACTTGCTGTCTTATGTTTAAGTTAATGATGTGGTGTATCAAAATTCAGACTAACCGCCTATTTGAACTTTATTAAAAACATGCGGATGCAAGATTTTTAATCGACTTCAAAAAATGGAGGAGGATAAAATATACTTTTGTAGCCTATGCTCAGTTTAAACAGGTGCTGAAAACCACTACATTTATTTGTATCGATAGATACAAATAGCAGGGAGCTTTCGTTTGACGTTTTTTGAAGCTGGTTTATTTTTTCTTACTTTTTTTAAAATATTTTAATTTATTTTATTTTAACTTTAATATTTGAAGTTGACTCACGTTAACACGTATAATAAGCACTATCAGAAAAACTTTGTAAATAATCCATTTAATTTTACACCGAACTTGATATTGACACTGTAAGAAAATAAAGGATCGAGGAAGGTGTTAGTAATACTGTATCAGTTTTTACTATATTAAATTCAGACTGGCAAAAAAATTCTTCATTGAAATGATATAAATGTTCGGACAAGACACGTAAAAATTTAGGTCTGCAATAAACTTCACCTGTCGGAAAATATATGAAATCAATTTTTGTTGGCACAATATTAGCCATTTACGTGTACAATATAACACAACAAACTTTGTCGCAAAAGTTTGTGCGTTGTGTAGAATAAATAAATATGGCTTGGGAGTTAAATATTTACATCAGTAGAATCAGTTCAACGTAAGGCAGATTTATATTATTGGTATATTTTGATAAAAGTACAAGAAGTTTCGAAATGTCATAGATGCGATATCGACAAACACGAGAGCTCATAAAATTCTGTAAACGAAAAACATATTATGCTGACTATCTGAAAAACTATTTATTATTCCAAACTAATTAAATTTACTAATATATGTATAAACAATCCCACCAAAACATTTTCAAGTAAAATGTTGCCAAGATGACTGCTTATGGCTTACCCTGTGGAAAAGATATCAGATCTCATGTAGAGCCAACCTTCAGAATCACACACACACACACACGCTCTAACTTTACCAACTCTAAATTCAGAAACTATACATCTCAGTAAAAAAATATGGCTTGGCTCTTGGCTCAATTTTAGGGGTCGGGGGGCAAAAGTTTAAGATTTATGATTTTTTTTATTTGTATACTAAACTTAGTTTACATACCAAATTTTAGCTTTCTAGCACTTCAGGAAGTACCCTAACATTTTTAAGATCATCAGTGTGTCAGTGACGAAATAGGCGTTTTTCAGACATCAATAAAATTTAAAGCATCAGAGATATGTAATTGAAACTTTGTAGATTTAATTAGTCTATTAATGACTTCATATCCTGAGAATTGGAACGATCTGGTATATCGAAAACCAAAGATGAGGGTTCAAAAAAACAACGAAACACTTCGAGAAAAGGTAGGTAGTGCCTTTGCGCTTCGCTTGGTTCGTCTTGGCGGGGACAGATCGTGCTCCCAGATGATACATGTGATATTTTAAAGAATCTATTTCTTGATGTTATAACATTAATTTAAAATTTTAAACTTTCATCTTCCATGATATATTAAAAATGATTTAACAACAATTACAGGCCGACTGCCTGTGACCACGGCCGGTGCAACCTGGTCGAAACTTCAGGCAAATCAGAGGTATGTAATACCTTTTAACAAGTGATCGCGTTAATTCCCGTAAAAATAATTGTTAATATATATTTAAACTGTTACGAGTTTACTTAGCTACGAATGAAAATAGCCCCTATTGGTGATTTCTCATGGGCTTTTGCGTGGTCAGGTGCTCCTTACTGCAACCGGCTGATTGTCGATAAACTTTACTGGAGGATTGAATGATGTTCCGAAACAAATATTATGAGAATTTTACCGTAATAATTATCTTTTTTACGCGAACACTGCGAAGCGATACGGAAGGGTAATAGTTTTGGCAACCTATGTGTGTAAACCACTGCACCGATTTCATTAATTTATTTAAAAACTTTATATACTAAGTTTGTATATCGGCGGACTTAATACCCAGGGCATTCTCTTAAAGTCAACCTTTGGGTGGTGTAGAAATCTTTAAAGGTGCACAGAGGTTACATATTAAGTAGTCAGTTAAAATATTAATAGTTCACTAAATATTTAAACATATACTTACATATAATAATATAAACATACATCCATAAACAAAGATATACACAGATTGACACCTACTTAAGTATTATATTTATTCACTATGAATATCAGTAACTTAAGGTTTGCTTCGGATTAAAAAGTTCCGCCAAGAGTTAACTGCGAAAGAGATCATGTTCTTTTTTTTAAAATGTAAACTGGTTGATAGACATCCTGATTCCGAGCGGGAGCGTATTCCAGAGTATTTTAATGATAACAGAATATTTTACGTAGATGGGTTATAGTATTTTAAACTTTTCTTGTTCAGATTCAGTATATAACTTTTATGGTTCAAGTTTTTAATGGTTTTTTTCAGTTTAATTTCAGTTGTAAACCTTAATTATAAGATATTTTACATACAATTCTATTTTAAAATGTAATGTTTAGTGTACTTTTAGCAGTCAAAGTAAGATACGTAACATGATCGTATGGATAGAATTACAATATACTACTTAATATGATGAATAATCGTCGTATGTGTGTTCTTATGTACTCATTTGACGTAAATTGTGGCTAATAACAATATGCACTCACATTATGCGTGGTATAGTAGGTTAAAAGATCCTTGCTAAGTAGAAGCCTAATGTCCAACAGTGGACTATTAAAGATTATCGATGATGATGACGCTGATATCTATATCTTTAAATAAATAACTTAACAAAACGGATGACGAACATCCGCTTTGCTCGGACTATTTTCAGTTTATTTTAAGAACGAAAGTCATCATATTTGCACTAAGTTCAAATATTCGTAACACGTTGCAGGAATATAATTTTCTCGTTTATTCTTAGTTTACTTCAGGGTAATAATTAAACTCAGAGAATAACATGCCAAGACCTTTGGACTGAGGCTCGAACGTAGATCGCAATATGTTTGCTGAGTTCCTGACTAATTACTAACATTCAAATGTAAGGAACCTACGTGTGTTTAATGAAGTTTATTTATTCAATTACCTCATTGCAATGTACTATGTTGCAGTTACTTTAACTTTAAGTTACTTTAGATCCTATAGTACGAATGAAAGTGTTAATAATAAAAGTGTATGATATGTACGTATTTAAAAATGGATAAGTATGTTTAACAGCAGTTTGGTTTTCATAGCACAGGCTCTGCCGAGTTTGGCACCTGATGGTAGAGAGTGAATTGTGTGAGTTCATTATTATTATTATTAATTACCGAAATCAACAAGTTATCCGCAACGAATATCTGGGAGCAAAACATTAAGTTCTAAAAATACGTACTATAATAATATTTTTTACACATTATTTCATGCAATTCTCAGTGATTGTATAAAGTACCTTCCAGTCCACCAGCAATGAATATAGTTTATTTGAATTTTGTCCATAGGTATTTATTAATTTTATGTATGGTACAAAGGTTTGTACCTTTTATACCTACAACCAGATAAAAAATGTCACATTTTGGCGAAAGTTAATGTTTTTGATAATCATCTTAACTTCCATCGCAAAAGTAAAAACTTTTGCGATGGAAGTTAAGATGATTATCAAAAACATTACCACTTTGATTTGGTAAATGTGCCTTGTCGCTATTGGTATAATTCTTAATATTATTGTGTTTTGTTGAAATATAGTTTTTGGTTAAATATATTGCAATAAAAAAGTTTTAAATTACTTAACTGTGCTTTAAACAAACTTTACACAGACTGCCTGGGATGTTTTTCTATGTATAATATGGATGTATTTGCAAAAAAAAGAGTATGTATGTATTTATCTCAGTTGTCTAGTACCCATAATACAAGCTCTGCTTAGCTTGGGACTAGATGGCGTTGTGTGTAAAATGTTCGAAATAATGATTTAATTATTTATTATTGGAATAAATTCAAGGAAAAATAATAGGACTTTGTTTAACTTTGCACTTTGAGATAGTCATTGCTCGAAGAAGTAGAACACAAAAGTTAAATACTGAAACAGAACAGCATCCATTATGAAGCTTTTATCAAAATTGCCGAACAAAATTTCAGAAACTTTTGTTGTTGGTACGTATATTAGTGCGGTTTGAGCTTGCGAGGGGATGTTGAAGAGGCATGGGGTACGAAAACTGGCAACGGCTCTCACGCCCCAACTCACGCAAAATTTTATATAGCAGTTATATGCAAATGCATAAAAATACGCTTTTCTCTAACCTTTTATGCCTGCTAGTAAAACTTTTATTGAGGAAGCAATATAAAAATTGGAAACCGTATAATATCAGAGAATATTACAGGAAAATAAGAATATATTGTAGTTTTGATAGCAATATTTAGATTTAAAACTGTCACAATTACTACAGCCGTAAGATGTCCAGTGTTTTACAAGGACATGTCAGTACTAGGAAGTTGTATTTTTACAATATATATATAAATAAGCATATAAAATAAGGACGGCGTCATAGTTATAAAATAAAACCCTGAATATTTTTATAACGTAAACGTAGAGGGATCTACGGAAAGAATTATTAATCCAGTACAAATCAAAAGATATTGTCATATAATAAAAATATAAAAAGTGCGTGGCTAAACAAGCACTTGGTTATTTTTATCTCTCTCTCTCTTATCTCTTCCCTTTTTTAGTTTTCTTTGAATTCTTTACAAAATTGACATTTCCTTTTGAGTGTACCCGAGATTTGCCGTTAGATATTTTCTAATGGTCACAACTAATGGTAAAATGATAAGCCATTTTGTTTAAGAAAAACAGTATAAATGGAGGTGTCAATCAAATTTATTTAATAAAATGTAAATTAATAAACGAGACGCTTATAAATAGGAGCAAGGTCTTCGCTGTGAAATGAAAATTTATTTAAATGTTTAGGATATACTTTTCCTGTGCAGCAAGTCAGTTCTTAGTTATTTGTCGTTTTATATTTTTTTTTCTTTATTACTTTCGAAGTTACCTAAACATATTGACAAATTGACAGCAATTTTCCTAGATATTAATTTGAATATATGTAGTTAGTTTAGCTAAATTACGCTCTATATAAATATACTCATCTAGTTTTCGGAAAAGGCTCGGATGAGGTAACAGCGGAGCTCAGAAACAATAGGATTCAAATCCAATCATTTTGATACCAATATAATGGTTTGTTACCGATGCGTTACAGAGTAAATACAGAGCAAACAATTTTCAACAAACTTTTAGCTCAATTTGATCATTGCCTTAACTACTAAAGAATTTTCTTAGCGGAAATAATGATGGTAAGTGAACCCGTTAATAACTTCGTCTCGTACAATTTTATGAATATCATTAAAATTCTTTTACTTAACCATTTTTTGGAGGTGCCTTAGTAATCATAATTAATTTATAATTGCGTCTGTTTGTCATAATTATCCAATTACGTCAAAGGTTTTACTTAGGTTAGCAGATTATGAAATACAGTTACCGATTAGTTCGGAATATATTTATCTGCGTCTCTCACGCTGAATATACTTAATTAATAGCTAATAATACTTACATCTATAATAAGAACATTGGGCACAATAATAACTTTATATCAGTTGCCTAGTACCCACAATACATGCTCTGCTTAGTTTGAAACTAGATGGCGTTGTGTTTTAGATGTCCGAAAAGAAAAATACATTTACTCGTAATTAAAATGTTGAAGAATAAACAGTTTCCTTATTAGCCCATTAAAAATATTTCTTGAATGTTCGTTAATATATTTTCTGCACGCTAAGTCGCTAACTTAAGTAGGTACTTTTATCTTGAAGTAAGTACTAAATTGACCAAAACGATCACGAGCAATCAGTCACGGCCTTGACTTCCGTTTGCGCAAAGTTATATTAGTCGGCTTATACGTGTACTTGATTTCTAGACAGCAAAGAATGGCTAATAACAATTTGCTCAAATAAAAACGAAGTGAAGTTCTTCTAGATTTATGTGGAGAAAAAGGTAGTGATTAGTTCTTTATTCTTAAACAAAAGCAGTCATTAACATCAGCGAATGACACTACAAAAATATTTACGACCCAATTGAAAACAAGGGTTAATTGTATTATTAACTAGCTGACCCGGCGATTTACATACCTGTCTCAGCTTCCCACAGGCAGTGTACATTCAAGGTTTGTGTAAAGAAAAATTAAAAGATAACGGGAAAAGTTTACGTGTCCGCGACTGTACACTGCCTGTGGGAAGCTAAGGCAGATATGTAAATATGGCGGTACGAAGTTCGCTGGGTCAGCTAGTTATTGTAAAATAAAGCGTACTCACTGCTGAGACTCACAAATAAGTCCTTATAAATCTTACTATAAAAGGAAAGTAGGGCGCTCATTCGATTGAAATCGATGGGAGTATCTGGTTAACTTAATGGAAAATTTAAAACCTCTTTTATGAGAATCTCCCGAATGCAAAAGTATTAATGATTAATCAATAGCACAATATATCTACTTAATCAATACGAGTGTGTTTACTTACGTGTATATAAACCGGTAGCGTGTTTACAATCTTTAACGGAATCGTCAATCGTGAGTGTCATATGTAATTGAAAGTTTAAACACGTCACATGTTTGTACCTGGTTGGGGACTAAATAAAAAAAAGAAAGTCGTACACATGCAAATAAATACATGAGAAATGCTAATGGACTGAATGACAGAATAAGAATGAAAGTCAATGTTAGATATTTTTTTAATTCAAATGACTTTACTTTAATTATACTTTTTACAATTATAAGAATAAAAAAGAAATTGTAATACTTTCTATTATTTATACTCACCATTATTTATATTGCTATCATATGGAATTACAATACAGAAAAGTTTATCTATGGCATTTAAATTGAACGAGATTCTACCTTGTCACTTGATTTATTTAAGGAATTTGTAACTCGAGACGAAACTACACTTGTAGTACAGTCATGAACGGCTTAGAATTGTCAGGCTGTGGATCCTATGATGTATGGATATTCATTTTCTTGAATTGGTTTTTAGGGTTTCAAACTCAACAGATTAAGATTTATTTTGTTTGTTTCTGGAAATCAGATTACGGATAAGAATTCAATAAAAATTCAATTTATATAAAAATGAATCGCAGAAATGTACGTACGATCGGATGCACATATTAAATAATTATTTTTTATATATGTTCGTTATAAATAGACAAGGGTTCTGTACAAAAAAAAAATTAAAAGATAACGGAAAAAGTCTGTACACTGCCTGTGGAAAGCTGAGACAGATATTTAAATATGGCGGTATAAAATTCGCCGGGTCAATTAGTATTTTATAAATTTGAACGCAGTGTTCTACTGCTGCTTATTTACGCTATAGAAAAAGAAATATTTCAGCAGCACGAACGTGTCGGCTCGACCGGGGCGGTACTACCCTTTGTACAGAAGATCAACCTAAAATGACAACATTCGTGCTATCGTGTTTCGTTGGTGAGGCCGGAGGTCCAATTATACAGAAGCATCATTAGACCACCATGGTGTGGGTCACCATGTTGTATTGTAACATTGTCTGCATTAGCAATGAGTATAGTGACCATCACTCTTGGATTCTGCTTATGCTTTTCATTAGGCAGAGTAGAGTCGCTTTGGCAGGCCCATATATAAAAAAGTTACGGCTGGTATAATATTAAATGAGACACGTTACACTTTATTTTTTTTAAACAACGTAACTGTACCATACTACAACAAAATAATATAATATTATGTTTAAAATGGCTAAAGTCGTTTCATAAATTTCACAAAAAGCTTAATAAGCTAATAATGCCTTATGTTTTATAAGATTTTAGGTCAAGATAAATTGGAAAAGTTCCCTCCTAAAAGTTTTATAAGATTTGGAGATCAAAGGATAAGTGCTTTAGACGGATGAAATAAGTATTAACTAAATCACTTTATTTCATTATGCTTCCAACATGACATCAAAACACCAATAGCTTTATTCAGCAATTAAAATCTCAGTATTAAGAAAACACACACGTACTGATTCGTGATGAGTTCAACCCAACTGTTATTAGTATTATTACCCGTAATGAAATGGTTGGTACTAATTAATTTCGACCGGACGCGAAATTGACCTATGACAGCAGCGGAATCGGTTTATTCAACCCTGAGTACTTTTAACTACCAAATCAAATTGCAACTTTTCTATCCTCATATACAGTTGAAACTTGTTTGACAGTCTCTTCGAATTAGAATTTTTATAGCCCTACTATGCTATAGCGACGACAATTATGATTATTTGTATAACTATATAAGAGCGTGCAATAAGATCGGCACGTCCAGCGTTTGCTGTTAACAGAAGAAAAATTAATGATTAGTGAAGATTGTTTTACGCGAGGAGAAGCAAGCGTATCTTAATCTTTGAAATTTGTTTGTGGTAGCTCAGGATACGTTAGATACGTATCCTGAGCTAAAACAAACTAATCTAAGTAAGTAAAGTATAGTATCAAATCTAATTTTATTTATTTTTACAAAAATATGGGGTGACACTTTGAACAATTAATCATTTGTTTAAAACTAATTTCTCGCGACTAAGCAACAAAAATTTAGACGAGGATAAAAAAATCTTAAAATTATACCCCTCCGACCTATTTCGGCCATGGCGACACCTTCGGACTCCTACTCAATTCTTCGCTGATGCGAGCGAAGATGGCTCACATGACCAATATTCGCAACAAACTCCCGCGCACAGTGTGGGCATGTTAGTTTGTTACTGACAATATTGTAAATAATGGCTCCGGGAGTACGGACGCTTCTCTTAGAACTCGCGTACTTTCCTGTCTACGTACCCTCGCCATTTTGACCGTTGTGCCGCCAAATCCTCCCACCGAGAGGGGTCAATGTTGCATCTTTTTATGTAACGTCTGACAGCCGCGCTTCCGCTTGCCTTCCTCAAGTTCAGAATATAGGATCCGCTTCGCCATTATTTTCTTCACCTTACGAGATACATGACCGCTCCAGCGAAGCTGACGACGCATTATATAGGCTTCGATGCCACCGACATTGGCTCATCGCAGAACTTCGGTGTGTCGCACGCGATCTGACCATCTTATGTTCATAATTTTTCGTAGGCATGTCAGGTGAAAACAGTCCAATTCAACAGTATTTGGTGTCCAAACAGTATTTGGTGATACAAGCATCACGTCTCACAGGAGTATAAAAGGTTCGGCAGCAGAACAGTTAATCATTTGTTTAAAACTGATATCAAACCCGATTAAGCAACAAAAATTTGGACGAGGATAAACCAAATCTTGAAATAACCTATATATTTTTATTTTTATATTTTAGATACTTCTAGTACATATTTTCATCACTACTATTACTTAAATAGAAATAATGAACATATCAATAATTAAGAGCGAGTAGGAGATGGACATAACATTTAGCTGGTGAAATGTAGTGATTTATTTAGTTCTACGTGATAATAACATTATATTACAGAACTATGTTTATGTATTCTGTACACGCATCTGTAAAACTATCTACTCATAGTGAATGACTCAGCAACTGCTCGCGTTCCTCTTGACCTTTGACGGTGCCCTTTATGCCCTGTATCTGATTTGTACTGAATTCACGGATAAACGCCCCGTAAGACAGATTGCGGCCTAACCTTTTTAAGGTAGATAAGAAAGTGGCAAAACCCGTTAGACCTTTTACACACTTATTTGATCAATTCGTAGTTTTACACATGTAAGTAAACATTGTCCGTTCCGCGATTTTCGTTCCTAAATCACCATTTCTTAACCATTAGATCCGCTAATCTGTTCAGCTCTTGTTGTAAAAATTGGAAGTAATAAAGTTTCACACCTTACACACACTCCACCATACGGGTTTTTGTAAAAAAAATATTAAAGTTTTACGATTCATTGTTGCTTGCACTACTTAAAGACACTTATTTAATTAGTAAATTGTAAAAGGAAACTTAAAGATATTTACTACACTGATTTCAGCGTTTTGAGTCAGAAAGTTGTTAAATTCCACTTTCTTGTATAATTTATTCTTATAATTTTCTTATAGTTATATCATGAATCTTTGGCACCTCAAATACTTAAAATAAGACGGTAACATAATTTGTTCTTTTATTTTAACTTACGTACTAAACCGAGCTGAAACCACAATGCAATGGGACATGGGATGGGAATTGTTACGAGTTTTGATATTTTTCTGTCTGTCTTCGTATTCCTAGTGCCAGAGTTGTCTGAAAACATAGGTAAAGAACTTAATTTATTTTGCTTTGTAACGTAACCTCAAACCGGGGTGATCCACATGAAAAAATGTTAACATCTGTTAACATTTTTTAAATGTTATATAATACACGACTTTAGCAGTTAAATGAATACTTTCAAAATGTATTTTCATAATCTATTCCTAACTAAAGTGTAGTGGACCTTCTCATTCATTTTCTCACTATCTGACGATAGACTGGTAGAGAATACCTGTGGCATTAAGTCTGCCATTATACATTCTGTGCAATTTTTTTTAAATAAATAAATAAAATGAACGTTTAGTTAGAATTAATTAACTAAGTTAACTTAAATTAACTGTCACAGTTAGTTTTCATTGGCTTCCTGACTGGAAAGCTTAAGCGGAAATCACAAGATTATATAGAGGTATCAAAGGCTGATACTTTAGCTTCTATTGTTAAAGTCGTACAACTCCGAAGGCTTAGTATAATCAACTAATCTATTTGAGCCTGTTGGCCACAGAACTGAGGGAATTAATTTTGTTGGATAAAGTTTGCTACTTAACCGAGCATATGTACATCACACAAGTTTAATCAAGTTTTACCCAGTGTAGGTATATATGCGAATTAGGGTTGCCAGATTAAAACTTATCAAATCAGGGACATTTCTAAAAAAAAGGTCAAAGGTGTCGCGTCGTGGTCATAGTTAAAGATCTTGTTTTTTTTTTATTTTTAAAGGATTAACTTTAAGTGCAATAAAGCTGTGGACAGGTTATTTTTTTATATTTATTACTGAATTTTGTCATTGTTTTAGTTTTTCTACGTAATTTTTTTTCAAAACTAAAAAAAATTCTGAGCAAGACACGCCAGAATAGATAGGAGTCTGCAGTTCAGAATTGATTTAATTCATTCGGTTATGCTCTTTAGTCCATAATCTATTCAATTGTCTAAATACTCTTTCGCAAAAGGTATTGCTTGTTAGAATTGAAAGAACAAAACAAACTACTTTATTATTTAAATTAGTGGATGAGTTATTTCGGAGCACCATATAGAGTTTTTAGACATGCGAATTATGTATAAAGGGATGCAATATTAACTGGGTCCTCTATATTCAATAACGAGAGAAATTCGGGAAGCATGTACTCCTCACTCACAGGCAGGCCAGCCGTATCATGCGTTGTTAGTTTATGTTGTTATACAGCCAAATAAGTTTTCAGAATCCGGGACAGTAAGGTCTAATTACTGGACATTGGACAAGTCGCGAAATTCCGGGACAATTCTGGATTTCCCGCCCATCTGGCAACTCTAATGCGAAAACATATGAGGTTACTTTAGGCCTCCAATTATTTAACACGTCTTTTTTTTATTAGATGTTCATTAGTGACATCATATAGTTGCAAAAGTAAAATTCATTAACTCCAAAATTTTCTAATTTTAAACAGTAGCCTTAGTAACATTAAACTCTCTTGAAAGTCGAATACATGCTGAACATACACAATCGTATACCTGTGATACCGAACTTAGTTCTAGTACGCCATAACTACAATACAATTTACTTAAGAGAAGCAGGAAAATTAAAACTAAAAGAAGCGTATTATTCCCGCTGGATTAAATATCTAAATAAAAAAGCTGCCAAGTGCGATTCGAATTCGCACATGAAGGGTTTCGTAGCAGCAAGTAACATAATATAACAGTTCTTATAGTTCGTTATATCTTACTTACGTTATAAATTGCGGTTTACGATTTATGACGTTTACCACTTTGGAAGTGTCTCTCGCGCAAACTATTAAGTTTAGAAAAAATTTAAATTAGAAACATCAATATCATTTAAGAAGACCTATCCATAGATACCCACCCATAGATACACAGGTATGGGTTTAAAAAACTTTTTTTTTTTGAGTTTCAGGTCTAAGTATGGGGACCCCCAAAATTGTTTTTTTTTAAATTTTTGTATGAAAATCTTAATGCGGTTCACAGAATACATCTACTTACCAAGTTTCAACAGTAAAGTTAGCTTATAGTTTCGGAAAAAGTGGCTGTGACATATGGACGAACAGACATGACAAATCTATAAGGGTTTCGTTTTTTGCATTTGGCAAGGAACCCTAAAAATTATTATTATTTATTAAATATACGATGAAAATATAAAACCAAACTAACAAAGACAGATTCTGGACTAAAAGTTACGAAACTTCTTACTGAAAGGCTTAGAAGTTGTGCAGAATATAAATCAGTTATTAAACTCCCAAATGGCACCGTAACATCATAATCAGTCTAGGTCACTTGAACCAGACTGTTTCTCAGAAGGTGACCTTTATGTACTTATATAAAGGTCAAGAATTCTATTAAAGACCTAAGGCTTAATGATTTATGAGATTTTCAAAATTACTTCTGACCTTTACTTAGCACAGTATATTCATGAGTGGCCCACAGCATTCAACGCTACGAAACTTGTAAAAATATATAAAAAATTCGTCAACTGGTGCTTGAGGCACGACGCATCTATCTCCCTGTCCTATTCGACTAAGAAAAAAGACAGGTTATATGATCATACTGATCATCTTTAAGATAGTTTGTTATTGTTTTTCATCACACTTGAAATCAAAATATTAGTTGCAATCAAAAATATTATACTGATTACAATAAAAAAAATACTCATATTATTCCTCTTTGTCATCTCTGTTTAATTGGTTTACTTTATATTCACTTCTAACAAGGAAATTATATAAAGTTGTGGACGTTCGAACTATTTTAAAGAAAAGCAACAGCTAAATTTTAAACAAGCTCGATGCATCATGATTACACAATTTGCCGACTGATATTATTAGTGCGGGGGACGCTGTAATGGATTGAGGTAGCGTCGATGGAAAATATATTGTCAATCTTATAGCTGTAGGCTGTAGGTAGCACGTAGAACTGTTTTGTTTTGATCTATTTGGAACTCTGTTAGTTATGTTCAAGAACAAATTAAATATATAGTATTATGTTCTATATTTAGTAGATCAATACAATCCAGAGAGATCGTTTATTAAATACATCGAAACTTTTGAATATTATAAATCTTAATATTCCAAATATTTGTATCTCACTGCAGATTTGAAATCGAATGATAAATCAAGTCATTGGAATTTTGGTAATCGGTTTTACCAGATAAACAAACATATTTACTATCATAATGATTGAGCTACATAGAATAAATTGTTGATTAATGTTCAGATTAAAGATATACACGACTGTCGAGCCATCGAAGGAGATACGGTGACTGATCTTAGCCCGATTTAATAACAGCAACAGAGAAGTGACACTACTAGATGTAGAACATCCCTAGTGTACGGTGAAGCTAATTTTATTGGTTCTACGCCTTCAAGTAGGCAGCATAAAACTGCACTTAATGGATATTGTAAGCTCATTTTAGTGTTTCCAAATTGGATTCAAACTTAAAATGAAAGTAATCGTAACTAAATCACTGTAAAAATAACTACTTATATCCATATGGTACTCGTATAAGTGATTATGTCGAACTAAAGATGTTAAATAAATGGACCAATATAGTAAAAGTTTTGTTTAAATTCAAAAGATAATTTGATCGTGTATTCTTAGTTTTTTGTAGCCATTTTTTGATAGAATGTAACTGCCGTTTTATAATTATAAACTTTTAATTTTATACTTATAGTTTCCTCCCCTAATCTATCATTTACATTATTTGTTTTTTTTTTTTTTTTAATATTTCAGACATCTAACACACAACGCGATCTAGTCCCAAGCTAAGCAGAGCTTGTGTTATGGGTACTAGACAACTGATATGAATACATATTTACTTTTTTTTGTAAATACATACATGTTATACATAGAAAACACCAAAACTCCGAAACAAATATTTGTAGATCGTACAAACATTTGGTTCGACCCGGAAATCGAACCCGAGACCTCATGATCAGCAGTCGCACACGCCAACCGCTAGACCAACGAGGCAGTCTTAAAAGAGGCAGAATTAAAAGGATAGTAGTTAAAATGCTAGTAGTTCTTTTGCCTTCTTAAATTTTTAAGAAGGCAAAAGTACTACTAGCCTTTGCTGGCTCCACCCACACGCCACACGCCGCACTTAAGAGGGGCCTCTTCAAGAATCAAAGTATCTCCATGCCAAATTCCATTGAAATCGGTGCAAAGGCTTACTCGTAAAAGTATAACAGACAGACAAAGTTATTTTCTATTTTATAATATTATTATGGATTACTAGTAGAATAGTAAGAAATACAGGTAGGTACTATTTTTTATTCTGGAACGAGGTTTTACAATTTTTGGTACAAATACATCTTGCTATTCTTAAAAAAGACGCTCTCAGAGTATTTTTTTAAACCACTCAATTCACATCCCTTCAGAAAAGATAAATAAAAGACCTAAAAGGCAGCCAATACCTTTTTGTGGAACGACATCTTTAGAAGTCACATCTAAATAGATAGGTCCAAAATCAAGCCTTGGGGACTCATTTTTGTATTATACTAGTCATATTTTTACTTCTCAAAGCTTGCATGTACGATCCTTCATGGTATACTTACGTACATAATACGTATTGTGATCAAATCAACAAAAAGCTACTTATTTAAATAGTTTTATTTACGTTGCCCACGAAATTAGCAGACTTCTTTTTTTGAAATTTTGTACACACAAAGTTGCCAGCCTCTATTAAACACACATACGATTAAGGTTAGTTGTCCGTGTGGTGACCGTATCCATGTGGTAACGGTGTTCGTGTAGTGATGATATAAGAATATGGAGTGTCACTACCCGTATTCACGCCGTGGGTGTCGTAAGAGGCGACTAAGGAAGCAGGATATCATCACTGCAAAGAGAAGGCAAACTTGAAAAAAACCCTATGCTAACCTGTCTGGCAAGCGTGATAGAAGTAGTCAAAGCCTTATTTTAAAGGTGTGTGTGCAGTGGAATCTTTAAAGCTGTTGATGATACGATTCAGGATATTTTTGTTTAAAGTAGTAACTCGAGATTTAATTGTCAACGTAAGTTACTCAATTTCAATTACTCTAATGCCTATGGATTAGTCAGAAGTCTAATGTATGTAAAAGGATGGTTGCTATTAAATTGACAAAAATAAACTAAGGTAAGTAAATTTGTTTTCATTTCTTTATTAATAGTAAATTCAGGAGAACATATGCACGACCAGGTGTGTTCTGGTTGTATGTATGTTTTAAATAAATATTTAATAATTTTCCTTTTTATTTTTCTCTTTTATAAACTTTATAACTAATATCATAGAAGGAAAGAGAGGAAGAGTAAGACCGAGACACAGTTATATAGACCAGATTAAGGAAAAAGTGATGGTTGCGACGTATATAAGGAGGTCAAGGAAACGGCTCTTGATAGGGAGAACTGGATAAAGCTGCATCGACAATAGCGTAGCTCTTAAGTTAATGATGATGATGATGATTCAATAATGCTTGATAATTCAACTCATACATATATGTGGATTAATCACACACTAGACACAGCTTGAATTAGTACAGGCTGTGTACCATAGGGTAACCAAGCTACTATTCCACTTTCTAAAATGAATTTCAGTTCATTTCAAGTATAAGATGTGTGTAGAACTTATTTCAAATTTGTGTAGCTAGATGCCTTTTGTATTCTTGTTTTTGTATACTTAAATGTTATTATGTCAGATTATTTTAGCCTAAATACATTTTCAACACTATTCCGCATCTATTCACAATTACTTCACGGCAACGCAACGTTCCGCATTCGTGAATAACATCGAAAGTGAATGCGTTGTATACAACAATTAAGATATAAATTCTATTGTTTTATTACATCAGCCTCTTCAGTGAATAATACGATAACTAGTTGAAAGAATGCACAACAAAAACTAAACAGTGCTTATATTTTAAATTGCTCTATTTGGGTAAAGGTTAAAAGAAATTCAATTCTATCCGTTATAGTGAAACTAGACGTTGAGGTGATAGTTTGTTTTTTTTATATATTACTAGCTGACCTAAAATATAACTCGTAAGTTTTTAAATGACACCAGTAACAGCTGTTCCACAGACCAAAGTATATTTTAAGGACGCATTAGATACTTACAATCATCCATTGTTAATCCAATAACCAAGAAAAAACACATACAAAAATGAATAAAAATATTGTGTTCGTTTTTAGGGCAATCGTGTAAAATAAATTAAATAACTAGATTTTCCATCGCTTAATAATGTACCTACTGCACGTAATAACGTGAAGGTTACGAGCCTTACATTAATTTTCATTGGAATAGACAACTGCATTCATTACACTTAAAAGTAGGGTTTGTACGTATGTGTGTTCATTAGTTATAATTATCGCACTGTTTCTAAAAGTTTTTGTATTCAACTGTTAATGAAGATTTTTATTAGAACCTTATTATTAGAACTTGCCACATCAGAAATCGATAAACATGTATACCAAAATGTACTTAATACTTATTTATGATAATGTATGAATATAACTTATAAATTCTAAACGTATTTGTCGTGAAGTCTCCTTTACGCAAGAACTTGAAGTTTAATAAGTAAATAACAAAATATATGAAAAATAATTGCAAGGTTAGCACGTGAAGAAATTCTCATGGAATTAAAGTACAAAATGTGTTAACTATTCCATTTTTTTAGTAATTTGGATGAACATTTCTGGTGCATCATCTTTTTCGGTATATAAAACGTGAAACAATGGTAGGATTAGACTATAACATCCAAATGAATATTCGAACTCCTTACCTTAATCATAATATGTAGTAGACATAAGCGTTAAAAATAATCATATGAAGCAATTTGATCTTAGACTCTTTAATACCTACATACAAAGTAAAATTTGTACTTATATAATAGTGTGAATATTTTTTTATTTCAAATACTTAACTAAATTTAATATAACGAGGTGAATTGTATAAAAAGTGCTTAGAAACATCAACTAGTGTAGTAAATGTGTGCCGAGGAGCGTACCGTGACGAACGGATCGCTATATTTTTCGAGTTAATGTGCAAACTTGAGAGGTTAGTAAACTTGCAATGGAAAATTATTTATAGCTGCTCGTATATACTTAGCGATTCTAATAGTTAGTAGAATATTTTGTACTTTATTGCCCCGTGTGTCTTACGTTGTTTACATTGAATGGAAATCATTTTTGACGCTAATTGCGAAATAAATCGTTACTATTTGTTTGAAACGAAACCAAACGCAATTGTCGATTGCAATGACAAACCTGAGTGGTCATGTTTTGAAGGTTAATAAGTCATGTCACTATTAGATATAGATCGGTTGAGAACAGTCGAAGTTTTTGGGCGGACCATGATTGGATTGAATTAGTTTCGATGTTTGTTAATTTCGCCTAGTATCTGGTAAACTAATTAATATATAGACGAGTTTTGGATTCCGCCCAAAGCACTTGTAGAACCACACGAAGAGATTAGGTTTCGGCGAAAGACGGATTCCTCTTCCCCCGAACTTCGGTTTGTACGTGTATGTGTACCAGGACATTGTGTAGTGTACCAGATCTTAATTTGACGGCGCACAGGGGGCCCCTTCACCGCTGCGGACGTCAATGGTGCAATGCCATGGTGAGCTTTTCATGTCATACTTAACGAGGTGGATGGCATGTGTTTGAACCGTTCAGCAGAGATTGATCTGCGGGTGCAATTAGCTTATATCTATGGGCCTTATAAGGCTGAATCACAAGATTCCTGCCCTCGAGAAGGAAGCAGCGCTGCTAGACAGGATTTAACACTATTTATATATCAACGACGCTTGCTGTTCGACATTTCAGAATTAATCTTTACGAGATTATTTGTGGGGTTTAAGGCTTTCTAAGAGCAAAATTCATCATTTAAAATTACAATTTATTTAGAAATACTAAATCAACCACGGGAAATCTTATTTTGAATTAGACGCAAATTACTTTATTTGTATAAGTACATAAAATTACGAATTATGAAAAAAATCTGCATCTACTTTGACTCCCAATATATAGACTTCGACTTTCATTTCCTGTTGGTCATGAACTCTTGAGGCTCATTGTCAAACTAAAAACGTAAAGTCACATGCTGTACCCGACATACACACTACGTGTCTGCATGCATCAAACAAACAATGTTACCAAATCTAATGGTCACATAACCGTGTTATTTTTGAACTGCATTTGTTTTATCTAGAATAACATTTCAAATAATTTGAATTAGGTCTTCTCAATAGAAACATTTATGGTGAATTCAGTCATAGGGTGTACAAGAAGATTAAACAAATAATAATATATTTGTCTAAATATTTTGTCATGAGAAAGCGGCCGTATTTAAGCATAAATGGACTAGCACGACAAAAGTGATAGCACGGCTTCACAGAAAACCTTCATACTATTCAAATGTAGCTTACAATTTTACCACAAGTTGTCTTGTTCTTTATTCTAAGCTTTTTATCATACCATAACAGTGCAGTCTGAAATTATGGAGCCATTTTAACAAAAAATTTAAGAAGTTTTTGTACGGCAATAGTAGAATAGACTCTATCTACTCCACTATTACACCTTGATTGTTAAGCATTTTAGGGTTCCGTGTCAAAGGCAAAAAACGGAATCCTTATAGATTCGTCATATCTGGCTGTCCGTCTGTCTGTCTATCCGTCTGTATGTCACAGCCACTTTTTGCGAAACTATGAGAATGTTGAAACTTGGTAACTAGATATATTCTGAGAACCGCATTAAGATTTTTACACAAAAATAGAAAAAAAAACAATAATGTTTGGGGACTCCCACACTTAGAACTGAAACACAAACATTTTTTTTCATCAAACTCCTACGTGTGCACCCATACCGCAAAATTATATTGAGGTTTCTAATATATTGTTTTTCTAAACTGAATAGTTTGCGCGACAGACACTTCCAAAGTGGTAAAATGTTCCCCCCCTGTAACTTCTAAAATAAGAGAATGATAAACCTAAAAAAATTATGATGTATATAGAGGTTTCTAATTTCCTTTTTTTTTTAAACTGAATAGTTTGCGCGAGAGAGCAATTTACCTTTTATTCAATGAACATAAATTAAAGAATAAAATAAAAATTATATTATGTTAAAACAGAGTACAACTTGAGTAAAACAGAAATCGATTTAACTCACGGAAAACATTTCTTATGAGGGGCTGCTAGTATATTTAGATTACTTTGTATTGGTTGTACAGAAGGCTTCCTACTTCCTGTCTTGAAGGTGGTTGAAAACCAGATATACCAGGGCATTACAAGGACTAAATTTAGTATTGTCACACGTCATGTAACATTGTATGCACCATATTGTAAGAAGTAACACTTTAAGTTAATATTTATTTATTTGTTCGTACGGAACCATACAAGTAGTATTTCAACAAAACGCGTATCTATCTACGCAAGGTTGCTGAAAGCAATCACTCAACTTCGCGATTGAGCGTCCACGTGAACCAATATGTGTACTAAATTGCTACTATTCAACAAAGGAATCGCTAACAATCGATCGCTCTCAAAATACTTTCATACTCGAGTAACGAAATTGTCAAAAGAAAACACAATCGATATTCAATTAATAAGAAAAAACAATACGACACCGGTTTCATACAGAGTTGTTGCATTTGATGGTAACGAAAGGTGGAATATTTGAATTTGACTTGTTAACGATATTCTGAACTGTTTGTAACTAACTGGCGAAATTATTCATTTACGAACATTTACTTAGGTTATTTAAGGTATTATATATGTATGTATTTAGTAGTGGAGGTTTAAGTATCTAAATCTTTGGCACACTATAGTCTCTGCGATTATAGTACCGTCCCGTACCTCCCAAGCTTGGCTGAAACTTCATAATGAGGTGCTTGTGGTGTTTATTTACTATACTATGTAAAAGTTTTGAATTTTTACAACATTTTTTTTATATTTTACTGATAAACATAAGCAATTACGACAACATAAAAACGCTCACTGTATTAAGGTCAGCCAATATTATTTTACACCCGTCATTGAGTAATATAAAATAATGTATTATTTTATATTTTATTCAATGTATCACCTAGGTAAGTTTATAAATCTGTTTCTAAAATAACAATCTCAGTTTACAAACTCAAAAATACCAACTAAAATACTTTTACGTGCAACGAGGCACGTGTTAACAGAACATCAGCTCACTGAAGGACAGTGGAAATTGTGCAAAACTAGGAAATGCATCCACCGAACAAAGGACCCTCCACAATAAGGATGTGGAAACGTTACATTGTGTGAACAGATGATATTTTTATTGTTTACTCTGCCCAACATATGCTTGAAAAAAAACTTCACCTATTCTTCCAAAGAGAATAGTTTCCAGGTTTTTTGTAATGTTTCCATGGCTACTAATCGCATGTTACCAGCGTACCACGCCCTTAAAAAAATAATATTTTTATTTTATTTCAGAAATTGATGCGCTTTGACTACAAAATAATTGCTATAGCCTTACCTATATGATATCTGGGTTTAATCGATCGCTTGCGATTTCTTCAGAAACAGGTTGTTTATTTTGGAATGGTAAGAACTCTTCCGGATGACACTACTAAATAACACTCATTTAAAGTAAATAGTTTTAGTTATGTGTATCTGTAAATATTGAGCCTACTGGACTGAAATTAGATATCTATGTAATGTAAATTTTGCACTTATTAAAATATCAGAAAACTTACCATAATATAAAGCAAGTAGTTACTACATATATATTTTCATAACTCTTAAAAAACATACAACAACCGATTTTTTATTTCTTTCTGTCACTAGAATGTAACTAGTAATAAAATAAAATAGTGAGAACGTAATATTGACATATACAAAGGACAGCCTTATCGTTAAATTCGATTATTTAATTTTCTGAGAAATCTTGGGATGGACAACAATACTTATATACAAAAGAAGTATTATATCAAAAATACAAAAGACTAAGATGTAGTTTTGGCGTGATAATGAAATAGAGAAAACATTTGAATGTAATATCATCATCATCAGCCACACAGCACGCCATTTGATATGAACCTCGGCTTCTCGCATCGACCTTCTGCATCCTCGTTTTGCACAAATCATCACTCCACCTAACCTATGGACTTCCTACAATACGTTTGCCGAAACACGATCTCCACTCAAGAACCCGTTTATCCCAACGGGTTTTTGAATGTAGTTTTAAAATAAACTAATTCTTAAAACGTCGTTCTCATGTAACAAAGTAATATTACGATAACATTCAAGCTGGGCCCTCGTTTTTTGTCCTTTAGCAAACGTGCTTTATCAGTACGTATCACAAGTACTAAGCACTCGATTAGGGCAAAAATGACTATATTCATTACTCCTCCTTAGCGATTTAGATACAAATTAAGAGCTTGCCGGTTTGAAGTGCTTCTTTTCCCGTTGCTTCAAGGAGATAATTGTATTTACTTTTAATCTTTAAAGTCTACCATGAGAACCTATTTTATGTTAGGAGTCGGTCAATAAAAGTTAGAAGTTCCAAATTTAAACGTGGGTTGGTCACCATCGATGACAATAAATAAATATTTCGGACTACTTTTTACACACGTCATCTAGTCCCAAACTAACCAGAGCTTGTATTATGGGTACTAGACAACTGATATAAATACATATATATATACTATTTTTGTTGTAAATACACTCACATCATACACAGAGAACTTTTACAGATCATACAAACATTTGATTCGACCCGGGAATCGATCCCGTCTCGGGTTCGAATCCCAAATCTCGGAACCAAGTGAATGTGCTCAAGCACAGCACTGGCATACGCCATTAATGCGCCACCGAGGCATTCGATTATAATAGGCTGTGTAGATTATTCAGATGAATTTTTTGCAATCTATAGTTAAAAAGAAAACTAATTACAAATATGGTATCGCACAGCTGAGTCAAATTTACTTTATGTCAAGTTCTTGAGAACATCTGTCTTTAACTTAGTTGATAAAGAACTTTCTCTTTATTACTTAAGACAGGCTAAAAAAATACACTTCAGTTTGTGAAGTTAATACATCATCCGATCTCGCCTCGACAAAATTCAGATTCAGCGTTCTCTATCAGCGAATAGTTTGCACATATTGTGAGTGGTTAAAAAATTGTAAAAAAATCTAAATACGTTCCTATGACCCTTTTCGACTACTAACTATTTTTGAAATCATTAACCAAACAGACTACGAATTGTTTGTTTAAAAAAAGTTCTCACTAAGACAAAGGAAAATTTAAGTAGGTGTTGTACAGTTATTAAGGAGGTCTACATATACAGGTAACAAGGAATTACTTAAAAATTGTAATATTGGTCTAAATTGGACTCTAAACATTTGTTAAGATGAATATTATCATTATATAACACTTTTTGTTAAATTATGCTAGGATTTTTTATGGTTCAAGTTACTTTTCCATTGAGAGATTTGGTTACAAAATATACAGCGATAAATTTACACAAGTAAATAAAATTTTAGTGTCTCTTTTTAATTTCAAATGAACAGCTTTCTACTAAATGTATATGAAAGTATAAACGATACTTACGTCATAAAAGCGATTTTTTAATTGTCCGTCTGTCTGTAGTAATACATATCTATACAAATAAATAAAAGTGGAGTGTCTGTTTGTAATATTAAAATAACCGCTTTTTGCTAAATGAATATGTATGTAAACACGGTACATATACCAAAAATGTCTTTTAAAAATTTTTTGTCTGTCTGTCTGTCTGTCTGTTTGTTCCGGGTAATCTCTGGAACGGCTAGACGGAATTTGACGGGACTTTCACTGGCAGGTAGCTGATGATCCAGAGAGTAACTTACGCTACTTTTTTTTGACTAAGTTTGTCCCGCGGCGTTACTCGCGGTACGACGAGAACCGCGGGTCAAACCGCGGGGTTCAGCTAGTCATAAATACAAACTATAACAATATAAGTAAATTCCCAAAGGGCGTATGCTTAGTTGCAGACTTTCTGCCTACTCATCGAATGTCCTTAACAGTATTTCCGAGAGAAATTGATTTTAGCCAGCTTCATTAAGTGGAGGGCTAGGCAATTTTAGTTTGCGAGTTATTTAGTTCAGTTTGTGTTTTCAAACTAAGTTGTGTACTTAAAATGGTAAAGTGGAGAAGTCAACTTGCTCGTTACGGTGTTGCTGATCATTTAAAATTTTAGTTAAATTTAAAGGTTAGTATTTACGCTAGGAAAACTTTAAATTGTATTTGATTCAAAACCTGCTATTTTAATAGAAACCCAAATATTTCTAAACAAATAACTGTTAAAGTGAATTTTATTTTTATCAATTTAGCACACTTATAATTGTTAAATTTGGAGTAATATTATGATGAAGATGATCATACCAGAAGTGTAGAAACTAATCTCATCACATCACATCAACAGCATTTAACAGTGCACTGCTGGACATAGGCATCTATTGAGAGATGGAGGTTTGCACCTACTATACCTACCACTGAAATATCACTTAATAGTTTTAATTATAAAACACATTGTTGTGATAAATAAATAAATAAATAAATAATAAATAAATGTTTTCGGACATCTAACACACAACGCCATCTAGTCCCAAACTAAGCAGAGCTTGTATTATGGGTACTAGACAACTGATATAAATACTTATATACTTTTTTTTTGTAAATACATACATATTATACATAGAAAACACCCAAACTCCGAAAGCAAATATTTGCAGATCATACAAACATTTGATCCGACCCGGAAATCGAACCCGAGACCTCAAGAACAGCAGTCGCGTACGCTACCACTGCGCCACCGAGGCAGTAATAAATGTTATTAATACTATCAATGTTACAATAAAATGTTGCTTATTGAATAAGGCACTGTCATCGTCATCAGCCTATCACAGTCCACTGCTAGACATAGGCCTCTCCAATTTCACGCTACTTAATTCGAGATTGGGCGATATGGCCAGCCCACCACACAAATAAAGCACGGTACCGTATTAAATCACCAATTTTTTTTCCTTTACCTTTAACAGAAGGTTCTTACTTCAACGTAGTAACAAAAGATAAGGAGGGTACCGAGTGAATGTAATTGATGAACGGGAGACCGTAGTTTCTCATGAAATTCAGATGAGGCGTTTGCGCCGTGGCTTTTACTGACGAATCCTGGACGATTCAAACATAATGCAATTAGAACAAGTATTTTTTTAAATATCAAAACATAGTTACGGTAACTTTTCATCTATATTTTTATCATTAAGATTTATGTTTCTATTTTAATACGGTTTCAATAGTTTTACTTGTATCTTACTATAGGACTACATTTTGGAAATCTGTTTTAACTCATTTGTATGGTACTTCGTATTAAATGGAAACAAAGTCATTTATACTGGTTATGATTTGACATCTGTAGGCTGGTTTGATGATGTATTCAGGAGATGTTAGGTACAAAATAATGATCTGGAAAGCCAAACGATAAAGTTTGTAAATTTCTAACCATAAAGCGTGTTTTTTTATTTTTATTTTCTTACGTAACCAAAGCTTCAGACAAGGAACTCATTAACCCTTGCTTAATATCGTAGGTTTAGAAACAAGTAAATTAAATAAATAAGATATAAAGTATCCATGTAATAAAAAATCCTTCCATAGCCAGTAGTGGGCTGCGATAGTTTGATAAGGATTATGATGTGAATATTAATGTACCGGTTAAGTTTCAGCTCATTTAGCTTAAGTATGAATACGAAAAGGCGTTAGTAGTACAGATCAAGCTACTTTAACAGTTAAGTATTTTTCTATGTACTATGCATGTGTATGTGTACCATAGAAATAAAAGTATCGAGACTGGAAGCCCCATGATGTAGAAGCATCTTAATAGTCCGCCATTGTTGCATTGTCTGCATTCGCAATGAGTATGGGGTCACCATGCCCTTGAAATCTGCTCATGCTTTCCATCAGGCAGCGTAGAGTTACTTTGGCAGGCTCATTAAAAAAATCTCATTAATATTTATGTAGTTAATTACTACAATTACGATTCTTCTTTATTTTCAAATTATATGATTTACGCCTTGGCTTTTGTAATTTTACATGAACATTCATATGCATATGAATCGCATTTTGTATCATCACTCTAAAACCAAAGTCTATGACGTCACGATAAATAGAATGATGATGAAAAAATAGAAGTAACATATGTCACGGTATGCCAATTAATGAGGATCTAAAGGAAAAGCGGAGACCTAAACGAAAATGGCAAAAATTTTCATTAAGTGTTGAATGTTTTGAGGAATCTCAAATAAAAATGTTTGTTAGAATAAAAAATATACTTCACTAAATAAAGTATCTCTACAAAGTGACAAGAGTGATCAAAGTATGTTATTGCAAAAAGCATAAGCAAGTTTATTTAGAATTAAAAAAAATCCATCTTAAATTTTATTCTTATGTTTTGTCTATAAAGCTATCCTGTCTGTGAATAGAGTAACTTAATTTGCATGGAATATAACCAATTGTCTATTTCACGAGTGGCTGGCTCAACGGGCCCAACTATTAAACCGATCAGTAGACATAATTAGTCCATGACCTCAGACAGTCTTGCTAAGAAATGTTTAATCAAATTGTTTTAAGCCAAGAGGGATTCTCCAGTGCTGGTTCCAGCATTAAACACTTTTAATATAGTAAAACTGTCAAATGTTTACTGTCATACTAACCGTGCGTATTTTAGATCAAACACCAATAAATTTTAAGTTAATTATTTATTTATTTATTTTTTATTTAAGGTTTACCAACAGTTGTTACAGATAATTATTGCAAACATAGGAATATGCAAGAAATTTGTCTTAAATCTAACTGCACAACCAATTACAGGCAAACACCACATGCAATGTGATAGATGTATCAACATGATAACATGGCTATATGAATATAAAATCGCTTAAATTAGCGCTTATTTTCGCTAAAATCTCGTGTTTTTATTAAATCTTTATTGTTTTGCACGAATTTATCATACTACTTATTTAAATAAGTGGAAAAATGAAACGAACCTACAAATATTGTTACGTGTTAGGGTATGTGTAATATATTTCTAAAGTGCATAATGCAACATGAGTGCAATACAAATACGTTGATGTAAGTAAATTTCGTTAACTATTACAAATGTACGGGTTTTCATTAGAGTATATTTATGACATACTCGTAATATAGAAACCTATGTACATAACCATAGTTAAAAAAACAGTAACAATATTTACATGCAAGCGTCAAAAAACCGTCCGTTGCTTAGCTAGTTGTTTAAACATAGCGCGAGCACTCGGACCCTAAAGGTTAGGGTTCGATGGGTTTGGTAAATAAACCTTCTGATGTGTAAAAGAGACTTTATTAACAACACTCTTAAAAACACAATATCGCTACGAATAACAATCCTTAATGGTCGTCGAGGTCGCTAGGTTGATCACTGATATCTCTTCGCTGTTTATCGCACTGTAGCTCAAACTGAACTGACTGCGGCACCCGAGTAGTCGTGTTTATAGATTTTTACATTTTGCTAGTCAAAATCTAATGTGGTTTAGAGAAACGTCTCGAACATAAGAGGGTGTTTCCCGTACCAAGGACATGCCCGCCGGCGAATTCGTTGTAAACAATCGCGCAACAATCAATCAATATTCGACGCTATTCATATCAGTATAAGGTTCGTTATTCCGAGCCTCAAAAATCTTTCTCGTTCGTTGTTCGTGAGTAATCAAGAACATTCTCGATTGTTGTTCGCGAATAATCTTTTAAAAATCTTCTTCTTCTTCTTTTAAATCTTCGTAAAAATATTTTGACAATTAACTTAATGTATGGAATGATCAAACTTCAAAGTTTTGTACAGCCAATTATTTTTATTAAGACCGTGAAAAATCGTTAAATTGTTCTAGTTCGCTAATTTGCAAAGTTTACTTTCTTTTAATTAAAAGTTAGAGCGATTAAAAACATCATTAACGTAACAAAATTTGTTTAGCAACATAACCTGATAAATATGCATGTACTGAAGACTTAACTCAAAACACAGAAGTTTTAAATGCCTAGTGGATACTGTTTACTGTATACCTTATATGAAATATTAGACTTTTGCCCGCACGCGTGTATATTGGTTTTCGCGGTAAAAAGTAGCCTTAGTCCTTATAGAATTAAAGCATCTCCACATAAAATTTTGTTAAAATCGGTTTTTCTTTGAAAACGTATCAAGTAGATAGACAGAGTTAGTATAATACTAGTTAGGATGAATTGTGTCACTTCATAGATATTTGCAATTACTTGTTTAAGTATATATGATATCTCATTAATATTTACCGTACTAATAATCTCGTGTCATTATTAGTACAGGTCGTGTGAAATTGAACGCTTTTTATTACCACCTCATAACACAATGTAAGACATATTACAATATCATGTTCTCTTATATCTTTCATTATAGACAGTAAGACAATGTTTACGGCAATATCGCGATCGTCTCTCACGACTTCAACTATTGTAACACAGTAAATAGAAAACCTCAGCTTGTTACTTGAAACGAGAGACATACTTTTAAATGCAATGAGAAATTATTATCAGCATAAAGTTAAACAATAGAAACAAAGCTATAAATAAACTAATTTGTCACATAAACAGTAGGGACTTCGGGACTTTTGGCTTTTAGTACTAAATAAACGAAACTGACTGACTTGTGAAATTATAATTGAAGGGACCCTTTTACTCTCCCTACATCTATTTAGAGTTGATTAGTCAATAAGTTCCCAGAATAGGGGACAAAATTAGCGAATGGTGTATTTTCCCTAAAATTAGGTGTGACAGATTGACACGAAGGGGCGTGAAATCGTTGACAAGAACTGAATAAATGTCAAATTGATTTTACAAAGATTGATGTCTAAACTCTGCCATGGCAAATTGATTTCATAAATAGGTTGAATCATTTTATTATAAACAGCACTCCTTGTCTGGCGACTTCTTGAATTTTGTTCAGCAGTTGTTGGATCAGCTTCCATTTGTCCGCTTAAATTCTAAACAACTAATCTTTCAGATATTACTATAAGCCTTAAGTAGACTCTTGCTGTACTAAGAACCGCCTGTTTAGAATGTCTTCACTGTCATTTAAATAATAATAATAACTATCATTATTGTCTATAAATCTATGAGTATTTTTTTTCTCTTTCATATTCCTATATCAATTTAAGGTTGACCTATTAGTAGACAATTCTATGTGGCATTAAATCCACCTCGTGCATTTAATGCCACAAAGATTTTTGGAAAATAGAGCATGGATGGGCGACTTGTGCACCTTACACAAAATTGAACATTGCACAATAGATAGTAATCTCGTAGAAAAGATTGAAATTAAAATGCCAACACGATCTCTACGTATACCACAATTATTATGTGTTCCTGCCAGTAATAATAATAACTCACTAGACAGAATGTGCAGGAACTGTAACACCGTGTGCTCACAGTTGAATATCTTTCACGAAGCCTCAATGCCTTCAAATCTCCTCTCATTCATTATAGCAAGTTTTTAATTTTAACGCACATCTCAGTTTCCTATATATATTTAGTTTGTAATGGTATATCTTATTATGGTTAGTTTTTGTTTTCTTCTAATCATTTTTATTCCTATGCCAAAACGAAGCACTGTCTACCGTCAAAGTTGTGTACAGTAACTGGATGGCAGGTTTACTATAATGTACTGTTAAGACTGCTCTTTGTATTTTTTTTCAATCTGTTATCTGTATCTGTACCTATTAAATAAAATAAAAAAGAAACAAATTAAATACTAGGAAATAACAAAAAAACAACAACAATGTTTACATACAAACGTCAAAACATTCCTCCGCATCATCATCATCTATACTAATATTATAAAGAGGAAAACTTTGTTTGTTTCGTTGTAATGAATAGGCTTAAAAACTACTGGACCGTTTAAAAAAAATCTTTCACCATTCGAAAGCTACATTATCCACGAGTAACATAGGCTAAATTTTATTTTGGAAAAAATAGGGTCACGATAACCGACAAACACGCAGGAGGAGCCGCGGGCAGCAGCTAGTAATATATAAATTAAGATATGTTCTTCTTCTTAATCAACTAAATTCATCACCATGTTTGAATTTTTATACGGAATTCAGACAGGACATTGAGTAGATCATTTGAATAAATCTACATTAACGTATTAGCCAGGACCATTATCATCATTAAGCCATAATGTCCCACTGCTGGGCTCGGGTCTCCTCTCAGGAGAGGGTTAAAGCCATACGTCCTCACGCTAGCCAAATGCGGGTTGGGTACTAGCAAGGTAACGTTGTGGCTACGTAATCGTGCAGTCAGATGTTTTTAGGCCGCCCAAAGGCCTCCAACTAAGCTTCACGACTGTTATCATATGATAACAACTGGGACCGACTGCTTAACGTGACCTCCGAATCACGGAGACGCTTATGAAATCACGCCACTAGCGGTCACCCATCTGAGTACTGACAGGGCCATCGATGCTTAATTTACAATTTATTATTAAAATGAAGTCAACGACGCCTTAACTTTTAAGTCTGACATCATAGCTTGTCTTAATTAACATTTAGTTATAACACGTTGATTCTTATATGGTCACTGTTACCGTAAGCAGATTGTATGCACTGTTCTCGACGGCAAAGCCTGTGCCATAATTATAGCTATCTCTTTTTGGAATACTGAGACTCAACTCAGTAAGCAGAGATAAAGCTTTTTGAAAAATGTCTTTTTACATTTCGAACTAATAACTTTAGTTGAAATAATACCTACGTGAAGGTGTCAGGTTTGCCTGTATTTACTAGATCTCAAGTGTTTCCTACTACGAAGCTACCTCAAGTAAATTGTGCAACACTCAAACTGATTAAACTTGGTAAGACAAGAACTTGTATATCGATTCAATGGTTCACTTAGATTTTCATTAGCACGCTCAAGTTGCTCACGAATGTGAGCATCGGAATTGAACTATTTAGGGATCTGACCTGATTCGCGTTTAGTTACGCATTTTTGGGAGTACTCGCGTGGAAATATGTTGATAAATCTATATTGTGGGTGTTTGGTATTAGTAAACAAGCATTTACATCATGATAAAGTGATTATTAAGAAGAGATGTTAATGTCTAAAAGTGGATACTAGAAGTATAATTTTCACAAGATAGATGCTTCTGCTTCTTTCACGTAGAAAGATTCTTAGTGATTCTAGTTTATATTCCGAACATGTATGTAAGTCGAGGTTTTAACAGTAACCAATTTAAAGCAATGTCGAAAACAGAGAAGTGTGATATATAGATTAGACCAGGTATGGAGTAAAATAATTCTTCATGTTATAAAGAGACAAACAAACAAACGGGTCACCTGGTGTTTAGTGACTAGTGCCACCCAAGAACAATACTACTATTAAACCTAACTTACTGGTCGATCCTGTCCCTGATCTCTCCCCGATCGTGTCGGTTAACCGTCCCATCGGATTATGGAGAGAGGGAACAGAGAGTGCACCTATGTTTGCGCACACACTTGTGCATTATAATATCTCCTGCGTAGTTGGCTGGTATCCGTTGAGACTGGCCGCCGTGGCCATTATCAGTTAGGACAACATTATTATTTTATTATTATTAAACTTAAGACATTCTGGATATAATATATTTATATTGTAACACTGCTCAGTCATTACAATTCTCTTTTTAAGTAGAAAAATAGAGCACCATCTTAAATCTTCGTTCTTATATCTGCGTTTTTAAATAATAGGTAAAGACGATGATAACTGGTAATAAGCTATGGGCAATAGTTTTTTTTTAATAATAAATTTTAAAATTGTTTTAAATAACCTTTTAATGCCTCGTGGGTCTAGCGGTTGACGTGTGCGACTGCTGATCGTGAGGTCTCGGGTTCGATTCCCGGACCAAATGTTTGTATGATCTACAAATATTTGTTTCGGAGTTTGGGTGTTTTCTATGTATAATATGTATGTATTTACAAAAAAAAAGTATATATATGTATTTGTATCACTTATCTAATACCCATAACACAAGCTCTGCTTAGCTTGGGACTAGATGGCGTTGTGTGATAGATGTCCGAAATATTTATAATATTTATTTTTATTTTACAAATGCCTTAGAGCTAAAAATTACAAGGTTTAATGTGAAGGTCATACAATTAGACTAACCCTAACTCCCAAACTAGGTATTCCTGTGACTTGAGAGTTAGTGTAAGTTAAAAACCAACTACATAAATAAATTTGAATTTCATACTCTAAAATCCAATTAATAGTTAAATTACAGAATCTTTATTAGCCTCTTTACAAATAAAACTAAATGCAATACAAACAGGTATTTCGATTTAACGTTCAATTATCGAAAATCCAATATTATTTCATGTTATTTATGACTTCAAAGCGCGCTGACAGGAAATTTACTAGGAACGTGTTAACTAAAGATTTATGACTTTCATAAACATTATAAAACCAAAATACGTGCTAATAAAATCTCGTATTTTTATTAGCCAATTAGGGGAGTTAATGGAATTATACAATTATTCAATGTGAAATATGGCTACATTTCACAACTCATTCTTTAATACATATATTTATAGTTAACTAATTCTTTCACCTTTTGTAGTTTTAACTTCTTTATTATAACTTTGTCTTAATATTTTGTAAAATAATGTTTTAATTACATAAATGCAATCGTATCTACAATCACGGTTCCAAAGGAATATCTGGGAAAAGGGAGAGGCGAATTAAATACCCATATTTGATTGATTACAGCTTTAATTTCACTTACGTAATAGGGTCCAAAGTATTGCCGTTAATTGATCACTTTGTGGATGTAATATTGATCCTAATTTAAGTAATAAAACTATTCCCCTAATTTATTTCGGTATGTAACGCTATTGTATATTTATATACCCAATTGATTTCGATTAATTTCTGCATAGAGATAAATTAGACCTTGAAGAAGAATATAGACTAGTTTTTGTCGCGATAACTGAGATACGTGTGGGCGGAGCCGCGGACAAAGCTAGTTTAACATAAATGTTTGTTATATTCTGTACTTTCTGTAATACATACTTAAACTAAGAGGAATGGCTTACTTTGAATTTTGTGAACAATTTGGATGATTGATCATAATGCTAACAACGTTGGAATTTCATATTTATTTATTGTTTAAGCCTCCGTTTATAAGTACAATGTAATTCCGACTGATTTTTTTATTTTAAATACTATAATCATCACCGTGTATTACGACGATAATGAAATGTATGAATAGACAGAAAAGTAATCAAATGAAAAGTAACTCACCTAACAACAAAATCAGGTAGATTCTAAGAATTACACGAATTCATAATCACCTTGTATATCTTAGTATATATTGTAATTGATATTGTATGATTGATTGATTAATTGTAAATGTTATTTATACAAGATATATATGTATATCTTGTATAAATAACATTTAAACTTAATAGAAATGATAAGCCCATTATAGCTTAATTCAATAACAGTATTTATATAAAAGGCTTTCAAAGAAAATTCTAGCAACTTTGTCAGTCAATTTTGTTCTTCTTTATGTTATTTTAATATCAATTCAATAAAAGTCTTTTTTTGTATCAGTTAGATGAAGATAAGAAGCATTTTGTGATACCTTGTTACTTCATGATCCTGGAAGATTTGTAACTTCAGGTAGCCGTTAATCGATTCATAAAATCTATTCCCTTCATAAAATTGCAAGTGTTTCGATTCACTTTTTTTAATTGCTAAAACCTTTATTCTCTTGTATTATTGGTTAAAATTTGTTTTGACCTTTTGCCTCAGCGTTGAGAGACAACATTCCCATACATCTGTTATTTTTCTATTAATGTTTACGTTTGTAGAATGTCATCTTGGCTAGGGTCATCATACCCGTCTTGATCTGGCATCAGTTTGGGTCTAGTCAAAAACATAATTTCTTGACTACCCAAACTGAAAAACCTTATTACAGTGGCAAAACTCATGAACATGAAATAGGTATATATGATGCGATAAATCACGAAATGTTTATAACATCGAACAAAATTATTGAAATTTTAGTAGAACGAATTAAGAAACAGCCAGGTATATACGACTAAATAGTAAAAAAATATAATTTTGTTCAATATACTTATAGTATGTTATTTGAAGAAGTGTCCCACGTTTATGCCTATGTTACCATTTACGAATCACAACATTAACAAACTTGAAACAGACGTGAAACAGAAATGAATGTGCTTGTGAACTTTTTAATGTCAGTACTACAATACGATGACATTAGTTAAATTAAGTAAAAAAAAGTAAATTTCTAGAATATACGTGCATATGACTTGATTATATGTAAAACTTCTCTAAATATCTATCTGCTTAGGTTACCAAAAAACAAAGAAGCCTGTGAATTCAAATAAGAATCCAAATGTACACAAACGCTGTACTCAGATTCGTTTCACTTTATTCTTCTTATTTGAACTACAAACCTTAGTATTTACAGGAAAAAAATATTATTCGTATTCTAATTTCAACTTTAAATGTAGTTCTGATAAGAAAGAATACAATAGAAGTTGTTAAAAAGTCAGATTTTATTAAAAAATAATGAATAGAATAAAGTTGAGTTCAATCACTCACATTTAAAGCTGCATAAATCTTAGCGGAGCCCCCATAACTATGCGCACACTATTCGGTGACATTGTTGAACCGCAGGCCCATTTTCATTGATACGCAAATCTCTGTGTGGTGCAATTGTCCCCATCGAAACGTACATTAATCTCTTAGGATTGCCTGACAAATGGCTCATGCAATTGCATTTATTTCTTTCCACTTGATTTATACCAAGTTGTATCTTCTCTATTAAACACAGAAAATAGAACAAAAGTTCAAATTATTCATCAAAAGTATCATTTGTGAAAATGAGATTTTTATTTATAATAATAAGATGTTTATTTGTCAAAATGTGTAATGTCTGGCATCGGTACTACCATATTTATTTTAATGTAAATGGAAACTATATAGTAGTTCAAGTCAAGTCCATATGGGACTTTTATTTGTCAAGATGAGACTCTTATGGAACAATTTATGTCAGTAATATTTATATACAATTGTTGGTTTTTAAAAGTAACCATTAAACTATGATGATCAAATTGACTGAAGGATGAAATGGTTATTACAGAGTTTCATGTTTGCCAGAACAATACTTTTAGGAGTAAAAGATAAACATTTAGAAAGGTACAAATAACCCACGCACAGGTAAAGATAATTTCTCAATGCGAGAGCTGTGGCAACTACAACCCAAAAGTTCAAAAGTTACTCTTAAATTTATACCTTATCGTAACAAATAAACATACAGAGGTAGACAGCAGATAAATGCTGAATTGAGCCGTTCCACTGGGATACCATCAGAAGCTAGCGCTCATGTATCATCATTCGTATATAATTGTTTTTGAGAAATATAAGAATCGTTATATCTCAATTTACCACCGTTTATTTAGTTTAAAAAAAGTACTGATGTTTACTAATTAACTCTATCAATGTATATTTTGATATATGTATGACGACAGTCATCTACCCCATTATGTTAAGTATGTGTCCAAATAACCATTATATTCCAAAGTAAATAAAATGTGTTACATAATGTGTAACATGAAATACAAACGTATCAAAATCAAATAGCCTTTATTTAAAGTAGAAATTTTAGGCCAATTTCAAACCTAATGATAATTTTTTTTACTCTAGAAAATTACTAACTCTAGTTGCGCAGTTCCAAAATGTCATTCCTATAGAGAATAATAAATAAATAAAAAAAAATCCGGACATCTAACACACAACGCCATCTAGTCCGAAGTTAAGCAGAGCTTGTGTTATAGGTACTAGACTACTGATATAAATACTTTTTTTTATAAATACATATACATAGAAAACACCCAAACTCCGAAACAAATATTTACAGATCATACAAACATTTGCTCCAACCCGGGAATCAAACCCGAGACCTCGAGACCTGCTTGGCGTAATGACAAGCAAGCAAGCACGTAGTGGCAAGAAAATCCGTTAAGTTTAAAAGCTTATTAAATAATACTTTAGTTTTTACCCAAGTTTTGAAAGCGGTTGTCTATCTTCAAAGACATAAATGACATGAAATAACATTTTATGTATCCCCTAAAAAAATCAAATATTAACAACCAAGTTATATATAGCACGTTGAGTCTCTTGGCATCTTCTAGGCTAAGCACGTTTTATACAGTCGTGATGCTACTGAGAATTGGGATACTAATTTAGTAGTCATTATAATTAGTGAATAGAATACAAATAAATTTAAATTTTAATTCTTACAAATTGCTACTTTATATTACTCTCTAGTGGTAACTAAAGAGAAAATTTGATTAAAAATACGACAAAGCTGGGAATGTTAATTTGTAGGGTCTGAAAAATTAAAACGAGATGCACAACATTTTTATTACAACTTTTAAGCTTTCACGTTCCATTTCTATACTTTTGTTAACGAAAACTATTTTGACAAATGACATTAGTGTCACTAAATACTTTAGTTGGTTTTCAGATTAAAGATCCTGCTAGTGTAGTAAACCAAATTTTGGACATTTTTCAAAAATATCTGCAACGTTCAACTACAGAGTATTAATCCACTTCAATCTGGCGGAAAAGTTTAGTCATTTAAACAATATTTCATTTTCGCACTAAAGAATCGTTTAAAAAAAACTATAAACTGGAAACAATTAGTTACTCGCCTTATTAAACGATTTTATATAGCTTGACCTGGTTGTTAAACGATTTTATCTAGCTTTACTTAGTTGTTGTTTGGGTCAAATCTTGTAATTGAAATTTGACCCCTTTTCTGTTGACAGATTGATCCGAAATTTGGTACACACCCTAAGTTCTGATGACAATACAATTAAATGAAATCTGTTTCATTGTAAATTCAAAGTGGCCGCCGCTACAAAATGGCGACTTACAAATTTTGCCACGACTACCTCAATATAGCTATGTAATGAAAGGGCTTGACTAGTAAAACACAGTTTACTATGAAAAAGTAAAATCTAAGATGGTCGCCGCTACAAAATGGGCTCGTGTTTCCAGTTATCTCAGTTTACGCTACGCCCAACGATTTTATACCGAATATTTTTTTCCAAATTATTTTTTAGCTTTTAGTACACTATTTTCAATAAAACCTTAAACTGTTTTTTTCTTTAATTCATTTACTTATTTTTTAATATTTTTTTCTTATTACATATTTTTTATTACTCTTTTTTTCTATAAAACAATTTGAAAAGGCTATCACGAAATAACTATAATTTGTTTAAGATCATTTATCATTATTGATGACACACCTACTATAAACGGCTATGTAAACAGTATATATTTTTATTAATAATAATAACTAAAGGCATTTAAGCACATCCACTATGATTGCCTTTACGAATAATTTACCTCAGCGCATGTCAACCAATAATGCAACACAGGTATGTTAACAGGAATTTGCTACAATATGGCATACCTGAAACGTAAATTTACTACGTCATTTTGTAGTCTCTATAAGGCTAAAGCATGATGTATTTCGGAGTAACTCTTCGCTCAACCCTGATCTCAGAGGTGAAGAAATGAATAGCAAAGTAAGTTCTAACTAATAGCACAAATTTAGAAATCGTTTTGTTAGAAACCATTTGAATTAGAAAAAAAGTTATTATTTGCGTACTCTTGAAATTTTACAGGTACCTACTGTATCTTTCATCAAAATATTACGATTTACGAGGGGTAAATAAATAAATTAATATACAGGGATATTTTAATTTATTGATATACTCCTGGAAGTACTGATTCTGTATCTGATCTCAAAGTTGTCTTAACCTAGCTGGATCGTCCGATAACTGTATATATAAAAGATAACAACTTTGAGCGTAGAGCCTCATTCTCACTGGAATGGGTGTGACATGGACGTTCGAAAATACTTTTGTCTTTTCCGCATTCGTTTTTAGACCTACTACCTACCAGAGAAATTACTGAACACACATTACTGAAATCATTATTTCTACTGATGTAAACAGCCTATTGTAAAAATTGAAAAAAGAATCAGTACCTAAGAAAATTGAAAAAGTTTGTCAGAATATACAATGTGATGAAAACACGTAATGTGCTTTTTTTCCATTACGGTTGTTTCTTCTGCTTCATCGAGTCGATGACAAATAGCAACGATCCTGAATGTGTGCCCGACAACATCTGTCAATGTGTTTTATTGTCGGATGTGGTGTGCTTACATTGCACGTTACTGTTAGTCGTAATAAAAACCACATTTGTTTTCCCGATTAATGTTGCATTTAAGTCATAAATTAAGTTGCTTATCTTGTTGTATATATATAGTTAGTTGGGTACTAATCAAAATGTGTCCGTTTTCTTCATATTTTATGTGGACAATTTCTCAACTTCATTACGGAAATTCAGAACTCAGGTTGCTTTAGCTAAGATACTGTATATCAGTAGGAATTCTTAGCGTAACACATTTAGCTGATAGACGGAGTTCTTGCCCAATTACCAACGAAATTAATAACAAGAATATAACTCACAATATGTAGATGTTTATTCATTATACACCTACATTTTCCTTCGAAGTAGGAAGAGGTATACCTCTTCCTTCTTCGCCGGAAATATGTTTTATAAGCGTAAATAAAGTTACGTATATTTATTATTCACATCTTATATGAGTATTACAAAATAAAACGAAAATTAAGATTAAAATTCGTTCTACATCGTTAGATACAGTATAGATCTAGGTTAAGTATTTTAAAGAATAACATAATTTGTTTTTAGTGTGTTATAAGATTTTGAGGTTAATAATGATTCTCAATCTGACTAATTTCATAGCATTATGTTGTTTTTTTTCTATGTAAAGGGGCATACGAGAGAGGTTACCTGATTTTAAATGAGTACCGCCACTCGAAGGCACATGCAAGTCACGAAACACAAGTGGATTGCCTTAATTTAAGCAACCTCCCCCACCTCTTTCACTTTCTTAGCTTTTAAGAAGGAATAGAGGGTTTACGCCTCTGATCATTTCGCTCTGCGAAATTCAACGTTTATGCAAGCTCTATCACGGTTAACAATTTTGCACGTGACGTTAATGTGCATAGTCTTGGTATGCAAGTCAACTTCAATTTCATACAAAGAACTATTCACAATTTTAACTCACTTTGGGTTGCAAAAGCCACAATAACATAATTTGAATATATGAGTTATATTTAACTAAAGATGTAATCATTGTAATATTCACTTTTTATTCATTTCTTGAGATTGCCTTCTTGCTAGATGCCACTTCATGTAGAAACTTCGAAATACCCAAGGTGTGTTGTATTTATGTCGTTTTCTTCGTACAACGGTGAGGTGGTTATCCCATTCGACATGTTGTGTCACGTCGCGTTTACATGGCACATGAGATAAACAAACAAGCTCTAGATATATAGGTGTCGCAGATACGATCCTCTTCGCTACACCTTGTTGCTCACATGTATTCAAACATTCGTATTCCGAATTGTAATCACACCTGCTGACATCCAGGTTTTATTATAAGGTTATATCGTAAAGTTAAGGTTAAATTGTAATCGTAGATGTGTTCAGTTTTACAGAAAATATTTTATTATGTTTTGTTTAAATTTTATATACTTGACTAGAGACTTAATAATTTACTGGAAATAAAACTAAATTGTTATTTGTGGTTATTTAGTTCTAAGTTAGACAGTTTTTTTTATATGTAGTATAACTCAATCCGAAATCATGTCGAGTGGCGAACCGACTTCATCATCTTCCTACCCTTTTCCCAACTTTATAGGACTGTAAATAGTTCCCGTTACCTGCCATTACATCCATTCTGAGTGGCAAACCGACTTAAAAGTACAAAATAGTCCTTAGTCTTCTGCTTAACTTCCTTCATTCATCAGGCTTTTGTTTCATCCACAGAATAGAGAATTAGGTAGAAAAGTTTTGTAGGCGGGGCAGGAATGCCCGAATTATGAGCTAGTGTTGTAACGTAGAAATTAGGATAAGCAACGTCTGTGCTATATGGATTTTATTCTAATTTTTATATATTGTAAAAAAGAAAACATATACAAACAATACAATATAACACACATAACAACAATAAGTATAACAAAGTACAAATAATGTTTATATATGGAATTTTAATTTAATAATATATAAATATTATTGTGGTTGAGTAAGGCCAGCCTTTGGAAGTAGATTGAAATTATTTTCTAATAGACAATAGAGAGTTGTGTGTTATCTGTGGTAGGTCATTGATCTGGAAGGTTCGATGGAAAAGGGAAGAGAGATGATTTTCATTTGAAATTGAGGTGCTTCCTTTTACCGATTGGACCTAGCTAAGAAAGGTTGTCACTGAAGAAAAAAGAGGACGCGAGTTGGTTTTGACCAGGGAGTAATGACACATCCCTAAGAGAGATTTTCCTGTGAAACATCTTATGCGGTCATCCTAAAATCCTCGCCAGACACGCGGAAGGTGTGACCGTCATTTCAAAAAGAGGTTTCTTTTATGTTCCACTGGTTGTGGAGTCCACGCTGGAACGGTGAAGTGATATCCTTTAACTACGTGTCACGCAGGAGGGCTGCCGGAGACCGAGGTTTTCTGTGCCGTCATCATCACAAATCATCTTTCGCACAAAAATCTCGCCGTGTGTGTAACACCAACTAAGCTGTACCGGGCGGGGGTGATTGTTTTGGAGGTAAGAAAACCCTTTGTCGGTTAACGACTTATGTATCTTAATTAGTTTTAGACTGATTCTTATTTACACTTCAGTGCTGTATAATATATATATATATATAAATATATGTGTGTTTTGGGATTGATGACCCAAATCAATTTATTCTCACCTGTACCCACAGATCAATCTTTGTAACGGGTGCTTCTTTGATCTCGCACAGAATGATTCATACCACACTACAAAAGCACCACGTTACAGTGTGTATAACATCTCTGCTCATATCAACTAAACGCTCTTACTAGCGTGTTACTTTTGCCGAGAACTTAGCTGCGTTAAAAAATAAAATGGTTGGACGTAGTAGAAACTGAGTTGACTGGATGGAAACACGAGCTCAACGATTTTATTTTTTTGTCTGATCAATGCCTTAGATTGATGAGGGAGAGGGGTGTGATGACTGGAACTTAGACCTACAGAGTTATTTTTTATCTTTTAGTACATTATCTATACAAATAAATAAAATTGGAGTGTCTGTTTGTAACATTAAAATAACCGCATTTTAATAAATGCATAAAAAAAAAAATTGTCTATCTGTCTGTCGGTCTGTCTGTCTGTTTAGTCTGGGTAATCTCTGGAACGGCTGAACCGATTTTGACGGAACTTTCACTGGCAGATTGCTGATGATCTAAGGAGTAATATTTTTTTTAGACTAGCTTCGTTCCGTGACCTTACCCGCCGTACGAAAGTAACCACGGGTAACACCGCGTTGTTCAACTAGTTTTCAACAAAATCGTTTAAATTAAAAAAAAAAACATTTTTACATATTTTTTTATTTAAAGAAAGAAGAATAAATACAAAAGCTAATCTCTATAAGGCTTAACCATGGAGTAATATTTATTCCGTGTTACTTTACTCCCATTAACTAAAAGATAGAGACTGAAGTCACCATTATAAAAAACATAAAATCGCTTTATTTACTTCACGTTTTAAAAATGAAGCTAGCGAAGCTGCTGTGTAAGGAGTTTCATGAGTGTCATAAAATTTATAACGGTTATAAAAATGTGTATTCCTTGTTTCAGACGATATATGATATCGTTGCAATGACTATTGCTTCCAAGTCGGCGTCACAGCTTGCTGCGTAAGCATTAATGACCATCAAATAAAATAAAATAAATTGTCCTTCAACATGCTTAATGGACTAGGACGAAATTTAATATATATTTGAGTAGCTATAACTTTCTCTTCAAACATATCGTAACTTGAAACCCAACCTTCCAATTAAATGGACATCATTATTGAATATGGATTTTATATTGAATATGTATTCATATTAACATTTCTCCGAATAGAGTTATAACGAAAGATATGACAACAAATGAAAATACAAGGAAACCAACGAAGAAATGGACCAGATTTATTAATAAAAATGGGTATTGGCCGGAGCAAACTATCATAATTCGAAAAGTTGGATAGCCTAACAAAAAATGTTATGTGCGTATCACAAAGAGAATATATCTAAATGTGGATTAACGAAAAGCAAAACCTGAAAGTATAAAACTTGGAATACGATAAATATTTAATTTCATTTAACCTTGTGGATGTATCTGTATTTGTAGGAAACAACTAATAATTACGTATAAAAATAGGTATTATAAAATGTTACGTTACCGTTCGTAATATTGTTTTTTGTATTTTATTTCACAATCGTACGTTAAATTTTTGATCCACTTTACCTTATACTATTATTATTATTCGCAAGACTGCTTTTTACAAGGATTAACACATATAGTCCAAAACTGAAAACATGAATTTTATTAACTGAAACTTTAAAAGTATTATTTTACCTCTTTAAACCAAAGATTATGTTTAATCACATTATTTCCCGACACTTTTGTCAAATGCGTGGACTGTAGGCTAAGAATTTAAATATTAAATAAACATGGAGTTACTAAAAATCTGATCTGATTAGAACAATATTAATAATAATATTAGTTAATAATTCTGAACTTTTTAGAAAAAAAATTGTCTCTATTTTTATACACATCTTTCTTTGTTTAAAGGAGTTATAGTCCATATAAATCAGTTTAATAGAAACAACAACCTCAGAACTCTTACGAAATATGATGTATTTTTCAGACAATACCCTTAAAATGGTTTTAAGCAAGATACATTATGATCAATCCTCTTGATACGCGTAAAAATAAAAATACATATTCTTATTCGTCAATCTTATTTCGAAGGTGTTACATCTAAAAGTACTACATAACTTCAAAGTTAAATTTAAAAAAGAAGTAATTATTAGATTACTTTTATTGTCAGTTTTTATATTGAGCATGTCTGCCTGTAAATTTCTTAAATACTTACACACTTAGACACTGAGTACAGCTGACCATCAGGGTAGTTTTAGTAGAATTAACCTCAAACAGATCTCCTGCATCACCACAATGTCGCCGTCGTCAACGAATTAAAGTTTCGTCGAGTAAATATATATTTTACAATTTGGAGAAAAGAATATTTCTGTTGCTGACTGCCTTCATGCTGTGACTTATGGGCAGAATTAACTCACGTTAGATTTTTTACATAGTAGTTATACTTAAACTGTTTTATAGCGTAGTTTGTGTACTATTAACTACTCATTGAAATCTCTCTGGGAGTTTATCTCACTTGTTATTCGTTTGATGTTCTAAAAACACTTCTTAAACATTGGTTATCTATTCATAATTTTAAATAGTCCTTACTGTCTATTATAAATAATACAGTATTTTTGTTGAACGTGTCAACTCCTATTTTAAATAAAAAATCAGAAGCTCGTGGATTAAGCCTAAGCTAAAACTATTGAAAAATGTATACGGCAACCATCATCAATCGCGTTTAGTTGTACAATGATAAGTGTATCCTATCGAAATGTTTGAATTATGAAAGTCATATACAATAACATTAATGAGCTAATGCAGCTCTATGAACTGCTATCCTATTGACGTAAAAACAAAACCCGCCTTTTCTCAGAAGTAATTTTACAAAAACTTATTGTAAAACATGTACCCGGCACCGAAGTAAATAGCAGCTGCAGTCGTTCTTTATAATTTTGTAACTGTGCATAAAGGTATGTGACTATGTAAACGTTAGTAGCAAATCCTCGCAAAACCTAAAGAAATCAAATTGTCACGAGTGCAGCCATTAGATCGATAATATAGCATAGCTCCTCAAAAAGTATTTATACAGAACGTATACCAAGCGGTAATGGTTGAAAAAGATATAAAACAACCATAAAGGAGTTTGATGCTTCATTTCAGTCAGTGTAAACGAAACGACTCACATTTTTTTAGGGTTATTTAAAGGTCAACAATGCATATTTTACTTAGCTCAAATACGTCTTATTTTTGCTGCTATTTAAATTGAGTAAACAAAACAAACTGTTTGAAGCAATTCTCTTTATTTCCATTCCATTTCCGCGTTTCCAAGGAAAAATAAAAGCCTTATCCTAAATTTTCCAATCGACTTTCTCAGTTACAAAACATTTTTTCTATTTTTAAATTCTGATCGTTCAAAACATCAGACTTTACAAGGTCTTCTTAAGAAAAGTAACAAATTTAGATTCTTAGTTTGTGTTACCACATTTTAGTATAAGTTTATATATTTTACAAGAACAATGAACAAAAATGTGTTAAAATAGTAAGTGTTACCTTTCAAACTAACATAGATAATTACTGTAAAAGTATAATTTAAAAACAAAACGTGAAAATAACGATCCGATTCATACCTTATCAGTACTTTCCACAATACAATTGGATGCCAAACTTTTTTACAGTCCCCCGTAAAATACAATTTTACGAAAACATAAAAGATAAAAGCCATACTTTTTACATTTCGATGAATAATTTTAACTAGACAGCCTTGCTAGGAATGGTACAACTAAAAATATTGTTTACCCACTTTCGTTTTCGACATTCCAATATCGAAAATTCTGATGGATTCCTTATTTGATGCTTAAAGTACTCATAAATCTGGGATTATTTTGCGTTCTGCAACTATATTTTATTGGTTATCCTGTACGGAAAATCTTTTGAATATTTCTGTTTTTCAAAGAAAACCAGATATTAAGATACGAATGTATCCATCAGGAGATTGATTTTCTTTAATATGGAAGTCTATCTACAAAATAGAACACGAAACAAGAAGTAATTCAGAATAAGCAATATTTAAAAATTAAATTAGATCTGACCATCATGTTCTAATAACAGTTTTGCTATAATATCTCTGATAGATGATAGGAGAACATAAACAGTCTGCTGTAGGATATTCACCTGAACAATATTGCCATAACCACGAATAAATTTAGATTGTTCTGCCTTTGTATTTCAATAAAAACAGTAACATAAATCATCATTAGGATTACCGCAATATGGCTGAAATTCTTCTTAATAATGAAAGTACCTAAACACCACAAAACACTCTTTTGTAACCAAATTTTACGGTAATACATCCGAGCTATATAATTCCATTCCATTACGGTTACCCACCAACAGCTATACAGATATGGTGCAAGTTCATATTGCATTGATTAATTAACATGTATGTGCGACTGAATGAACGCGACTGCAAGCAATTGAACTGCATTAAAACATAAACAATGGATTGTTTACCGTGCAGTTTATACGTACTCATTACCGTCTTGTTAATTATCTGATCTTATCGACTATGAGAGAAATGAGATACATATACGAATTGGTACAAATTAGTAATAGCAATAGTGTCATAGATTCAATAATAATGTGAAGATATTACGTAGGTATCCATAATGTTATTATGTGATTCATTAGCTGCCTTCCAGGAATCGATCTCTACAATTAAATATGAACATGGTGAATTATAGTGTGTTTTCATTGTTAACTTCACAGTACCATAAACATCCTTCAAAAATATACTTTATCATAGGGATAACATATTAACCACTATCCCAAATTGTAATTTTTTGTGTCAAATAATGATTTTTCTTTTTTATTTACAGTATTTAATAGAAATTCGAAGAATACTGGTAGATAGAAAACGTAATAAATGTAAAAATTAAAATTCATTTTAGACATTCTTTTATTGTTAAAATATAAGGTAATCCAGGATAATGTTAAGAAGTCTTATGAAGACAAAGTACAGGTTAGAAATTGTAACAAATATTAAATTTATTGTAAGTTTAAAAACTCTTACAGAAACAGACTTAAAGTTAAAGCAGTAATTTCTAAAATTAATTGAAGAGTAGATTCTTGTTATGTTGACACAAAGCATTGTATGCATAAATAGTACCTAAATACACGGAAAACATTTTCATTCTTTCAAATTCTTGTTAGTGACTTCATCAGACGTATTTGGGGGACGAGCTACTCATCTCAGCACCCTGACTCGGTCGCTTCCGCTCGCGGACTCGTCGAGTAATTTCCGTTGCAAGCGTATATAGGGATACGCACTTAGATACATACAGACTTTTGTATGCGTGACAGACATGATTGTGTGCGTGCGAATAAATGTAATATGGCATACATACTTTAAAGATGAATGCACTGACTCACTCTCATCATGTAACATCGACAAGAATATCTGTGCATACATCTGCCATTTAATAGATTTAACTAAAAATACATAAGTAAAGTCTTCAATAACAAAACTTGGTTTATATTTATAAACATTCGTAATTATATAATTTAGCTTGTACTCTACAAATGACTTGGGACTCTTGAAGGTGACTTTAAAAATGACGCTTTGACAAATATATTAATATGATATTTGCCTAATGCACATGTCCTTTTTCTTGATATGTAATGATAACATTTTTAACACTTGAAATTCATTAACTATCTGAATCCAACAGATGAAAACACCTATAACACATATATGTTTTACCATTTAATGGTAAATGTGCTCCAGTCGGCTTCCCAGTAGGTTGCCCCCTCTCTAGAATCTTATGTTACGTGTCTTGTCTACCTTTTTTGTTTTTACAAAAAAAACGTGGATATTTGTGCTATTTAATTAAAAAAATAATAGCATATTCATCCTCATCCCATATCAAATTAAGATATGCGTTTATTTATAAACTTCAAGTCAAACAGATTTTCGGTTTTATTAATATTGTTCAGTAGAAAATACATTTACATTTTGACCTTTCGGCAACTTCGGTCTTCTTCGTACCCAACCGATATAAATATTTACTTAGGTGGCATAAAATAAACGTACACAATATTTTGATTTCAAATGCCATATTCCATGACGTCAAGTTTTTGGTTGTACCTATTGTTTTGGGCCTTCTAGTAAGTACAGACCTAGTATTAACAAACAACTGTTAATAAACTCAGTCGTAAGGGTCCTCGTTTTTTTTTCTTGTTCGTTTTCGTCACTGTATCTGTAAATGTGTGTGTATTGGAAATAAAGAAAAAAAAACTACATTTTCTTGATCATTATTCTTCTTTAAAATCAAACTCCATAATTCTGTATACATTACAACAACATAGGGTTATGTCTTTAAACTGGATACGAATTTAAATCGGACTAAAACTTCTTCTACATCATTTAATACTAACTACTGCGAAAGTAATGTAAAACATTAATCATAGTATCTTGTTGTCAACAATAAACAACTCAAAATAAACAAATACATATGTCGAAAGAAAAGCATTCCATCGGTAAATTAAAACATAATACGAACAACACGTTTTAATTACTGTAAAATCAAACATAAAATTACCTGAAAAACTGTAGTCAATTAGCGAAAACAATATTCACCAGCTCCAAAATCAAACAGTAAAACATCACACTAACACTTTAACATTTTTTTAAATTCTTTCCACAAATAACCACTATATAAAAGAAATAACAGTTATTAAATCCTTGACAGCGTTCAAAGGTCTGAAGTCATACTCCTTTTTGTTTACATTTAATTCGTACGAGACTCGGATTCCGAATTGAAACTGGCAACGCGAGCGTCCTGTCCGCATGTGCGATCGGAACTGGCGTAGCATTGTTCGGCGTAGCTTGGCTATGAAAATGGAACCTTCGACTTGACGGTTAACTCTGGAAAATGATTTCGTCACCTATATGTACAGTACGGTTACCACTCTTTCACTCGATAGGCTTAGAATAAAGGCGGCGCAGTTTTCATTTATGACTGCATATTAATGGTTAACTTGAGGTGTGATTTTATTATTATCATCCACGCGAAAAGATGTCTATTACTCCATCACAAAGTATATACAAAAGAAATGAATTAAAATTTGCCAATGAATTTCAAAATACAAAGCAAGTAAGTTATGAATATGTTTGAAAATATTGATTAAAAAAATATACAGAAACGCTAGTGAAGTTGTAAGTAAAGTTAAGTGTTCTAAAATGTATAATTGAGTTATATAATATATTTTGCATAAAGTATATCTGACATTCTTATGTGCCTACGTACATACAATGAGCAACAATTACCTACAGGGATTTTATGAAATTGTAATATACAACATTATAAAAAATTTAACTTTCATTTCATTTGCACGTTAAGCGTTTTTACCAAATTTTTTAATACTTAAATTAACAAATGGTGCAATAGTTTAATTAATTTGCCTAAATGTTAATTTCATAATCAGATTATCAAATTTTCTGTTTAGAAAAGATAATGAACAATGTGTGTTGTGTTGTGTGTGTGTGTACAAGAAAAGATAATGTACAACTAATTTACATAGAACCTTTTTGTTTGTATAGTTTGATTTATTAGGGGATAGAAACTAAAATAATAAACTAAACCATAAGTTATAATTACGATAACCTTTGTTTTATCATAAAATAACCCATATGCAGAAGTGAAACATACATTTGAGTTTTTATACAATCGTAAATTTTATGTAATCTGTAGTTTAAAAACTCAGAATATAAAGAAGAAATGTCAAAATAATTAAATACAAGATTATTTACAACTTATTTGCAACTTACAAATGCGGCTTCTATCACACCGAGAGTAGCTGAGGGCTCACATAGGGCTTCCTGTAAGAAATTCTACCCTTTTAAGACGCAACTCACACAAACACATGTACAATTTTGTTCAAGATTAACATAATTTACAAATTGAAATCTTCGTAAGCTCTAAATAATGATATAATGATTAGAGATAACTCATTCTACAGTCTCATAATTTCACAAACATAGGTTTAGTACCTATGAATGTGAAATAATAATAGTAAAATATTATACACAAAAACAGCCTTTATTATTCCTCTGCAAAACCTTCTTAGAAAAGAGATTTTGGCCTCAAGATAGTAGAAACACGCTGACTTCAGCACTAACGGGCTGGCACAACGGAGGTGGTACTATCTTCTCACAAAAGACCGACCTAAAATCACACAATTCGTACTGTCATGTTTCGTTGGTGAGTGCGAGACAGAGAAGTCATGCGTAGTTTGCCCTCCCATTGTTGATTCTCACAACACCCACGGGATGAATCCCATATTCTTTATCCATTAGCACATGAAATTGATATTCAAAAGCATCATAACATCTGTCTTTTGAACTAAAAGTTGCAGATGCCCACAATTTTGCTTTAAGAGTTTTTTTACAGATTACGTCGTGAAAATAAAAATCATCATAATGACAAAAACCAAACATTGTTAGTGTGGACCTATATTCATACGCCAAATACTCAAACTGTTTGGAAATGGGTGGTTTTAGATCAACACAACCTTCTAAAAATTGTACAAACAAACTCACGGTCACACTTTTAAATGCAGTGAATGGAATATCTTGCTGGTGTGTTGTATTAGTAAGATACAGAAGCAAGTAAACTAAAATGTAGCTTTATGATATATACATACATACTGAAAACTAAACAAGATACAGTTATAATAAAATGTAAAATGTTTTCGTCAATAACAATAACAAAGAAAAACCAATTCTAAACTTTTTCAGAACCTTTTCTTATTATTATTTATTATAATGTTCCTGTAACAAAAAAAAAAATCTATAGTAAGAAACATGTTGTGGAAAAGATACTTCTGACTGTTTCTTGATTTTAAGCTCTATATTCAACTTTTAAAGTTTAATTACGCAATAGGTACCAACAAACTAAGTTAACTTTTATTATCTCATTGCAAATATTAGCAAGAAGGTTTCAGTACGTGGTGTGCTTAAGTGATGGATCAGTTGAAGACGGCGTGACAGTCTTCGTGAGGCTTCGATACGTTGGAAAATTACATATTAGTTAATATATTAGGAATTAAATGAGACTATCATGCAGTGTATTCGTGATGTGTGTTATTTGAATAAAAAGTATCGCAAAATAAACAGTTATAGTCAATTACAATTTTTTTTGATTGATAAGTACTTGCTGCAGCCATAAACCTAAAACTTTTTTAAAGAACCGTTTCTTTTCATTCATTCATATATTTATCTTCTAAATTCTTTATCTATTACTTCTTTTCATTCTAATAAAAATAGCAAAAATATGTTCGTCGATGTTCATTTGTCAAGTGGGTAAATATCGTCGATACCAATATTTTTCTATGCACATTATATTAATTTCGAAATTCAAATCCTCAATTTCAAAACGAATCGGAAATACATAGCTACTTACCTATATCATTTTCAATTTGTGTCAATATCTTAAATATTGTACCATATATGGGTACCATTTAATATAATAATATTGTAATATTATCGTCGTGGTTTTGTGCTGACCGAAAATTATTATAGATCTCGTGTTTTTCAATTATTTACATGTCTTGTAAGTATTAACAACCGTACCCTTTTTTTCTTTCATCGGTTTCATTTCCACTAAGTGTCAGTGTATTATTATAACTTTAATTGTTAACTATATGTATTGTCAACAACAAGAAACTGTTGTTGGTTATAAATTTAACTAGTGATATATAAATCTCTTAAAGTAATACAGTGTTATCCTATCTCTAATAAACTACCTTAAACTCCTCTCTTGGGCACTATAACAGACTGATATAGTATTATTTCAGGAAGATTAAACTCTGTTGTATACTTATGTTTATCTACATATTATGTTTAAAAAATATATTCCTGTAACTTCGAAAGAACGTGTCTTAGAAAAATAATCGTAAGCAGCTGATTCATAAAGAAACGTTTCTCAAATTTTGGAACTCAACATTCTCAGATGAGCAGGCAACCTGGAACGTACGAATTGTGTCAAATTTATTGTATCAGAGAATCATTTGTGGTAAAGGGAGAATTAGGAAATATACCTATTCTATATTTCTTATTAATTTTGTTATTGTTAACAGGTTCAATATTGTCGTGGATTATATCTATTATTAATACATTCTATTTTTTTATGTTTGTCTCTACCAAAATTACTCTACTCTGCCTGATGGAAAGCATAAGCAGTATGCAAGAGTGGTGGTCACCTTACTTCGAATGCAGACAATGCAACAAGGTAGCATGGTGACCCACACCGTGGCGGGCTAATGATGCTTCTGTATCATTGGGCCTGCGGTCTCGCAATCACCAACGAAACAAGACAGCATGATCGCTGTCATTTTACGTTGATTTTCTGTGCGAGGTTAGTACCGCCTCGATCAAGCCGGCCCGTTCGTGCTGAAATCAGGTGGCTCTACTACCTGAAAAATTTATTTTCCGCCAATTGCTGCCCGTTTTCTTGCTGATACCGGTACGTGACGGTGCCTTGACGTGTTTTGCAGCGTGTTAGGGGAATCCTATGTTTAATAGCGTGAATCCATTTTTTTTTCTTCACATTCTGCTACTTGGCGATCTGCGTTGACACAATGAGCCAATCATTTAGTATTTATTGAAATTACTTTAGTTTAATTAGTTAGAGCTTAAAGAATATCGGAGAATTCTCTTCAGTTTCTTTAATCAAATCTCTAGTCAGCGTGGAAAAATCATGCCGCTTTAACCGGTCGTTTGATACACTGCCTGTACCCTGTAGTCTTGAGGCCAACTCGTTAACGTGAGTAGATATTATGGTTCGATAACTTCTACTGTACTCAGCAATCTCTTATCTGACCGTCCTGATGTTTAAATCAGCGTGAATACCGCGTAATACGGTATATTTAGCATGGCTCTTAGTGTTTTGCTTTGAAATCATTCGAGAATTTAATATTAGTATTGCTAGTAGTTCCTCACAGTTGGATACCATAAGTCCATATGGGTGTTAATATGGTCTTATATATTATTATTTTGCTTTTATGTGACAGACTTGACTTACGGCCTATCAACCAGTACATAGATCTCACTCTCATACAAATGTGTTGTGTTTCGCTTCGCCCAAATGTGTTTCCTCCAATTTAACCGGTGGTCCAGATGCATCCCTACAGCATTACATTGAGCGTCTTCAGTTTAAGGAATGTTGTAGAAATTTACGGAGGGCAAGTTGGTTTTCTCAGGGCGAAAGTTACATGGATCAATTTGCTTTGATTTGCGCTAATGCGCCATCTGTCTAACCACTCCTCTACCTTGAGAACGTGGGCTTGGAGTTTGGCTGATGCTACTACTGGGATATCACAAACCGATAGTATGGCTGTGTCATCTGCGTATGTGGCTGTTATAGTATCCTCTTGTGTCGGCATATCCACAGTGTACAGGAGGTATAGGATAGGGCCCAATGTGCATCGCTGTGGTACCCCTGCAAGGATTTCTTTTAAAGGAGCAGTTTCATAATTAAATTTTACCTCAAATCATCTTTGATTTTAAATAGTAGACCGTCATGCCACACTCTGTCAAGAACTTGACTGATGTTCAAAAATACGGTAGAGCAGTATTGTTTACACTACAACGTTCGACTTACGGTGTCTGTTATACGATGGATCTGTTCGATGGTTCCATGTTTCTGTCGGAAGCCGAATTAGTGAAGCGGTATGACTGCTGGTAAATATGAGCGCATCCTGTTCAATAATATTCTCTCTAATAGTTTACCCAATATACGGAGAAGGCTTATCGGTCTGTATGAACAAGCTTCATGTAGTGGTTTTCTTGGTTTAGGTATCATTATGACCTGTGCCATTTTCCATTGGGCGGGATAAGTATGGAGTCTTATACAAGCATTAAAAATTGCTATGATGTGAATTATGCCCTTTTGAGGAAGTTGTGTTAGTAGTCGCGCATCGATTAGGCCGAATCCTGGCGCTTTACCTTCATGAAGATTCAATATTTCACTCTGTACTTCCCTGGGTCTAGCACTTTCGAATGGCATGCACATTTGCCGTGGAGCTTCAAGATAGTCGTTGACCTTTTTGTCATGTTCAGGGTATTTATTAGATAGTGGTTGGAATACAGATTGCAAGTGCTTTGCGTGCACTGAATTCATTGAAGAAATAAAAAGTTTTATACAAAAATCGACCCCTCCATTTTAACCCCCTAAATTTCAGATTTTTAAATTACAGTTCTTAGAACTTACTTACTTACTTAAGAATACAATATAGAAAATTTGAAGTGAATCTATTGAAGAAATAAAAATAATTACAAACTCCGAGCCCCATTTTTCCACCTCAGAGAGAGAATTACCATTTTATTTCTTAGTAGGTACTTACAAAATTTGAAAAACCTATATACAAAGTTTCAAATGAATTCATTAAAGAAATAAAAAGTTTCATACAAACTTTGTCCTCCTTAGAAATAAAACTCCGAAAATTCCTTTCTTATCGGATGCCTACGTCAAACAAATAGCACAACCTCCAAGTTTCAGGTCACTTTATTGATAGCTCTGCCGAGGCATATATTGAACCCCTTCCAGTATTCAGAACTACAGTAGTTCTGAGCCGCGGGAGAGTTTAAGCGATGATAGGAACTGCGTGTTTACAGTTTTACGTATTAAATGCTATCCTGATTTCAATTCTGTACTGAGGGAGCTTTTACCAACTTAATATTAGCAATATGGATATGAATTCCTACGGCTACGCATACTAAAATTTTGCTTTTAGGTTAATTTAGTTATTACTACTTATTTGTTCTATTTTATAGTTTATTCGTTTAGTTATTAATATATAGACGCGTCAGTATAATTTATTCGTATTATGAACCATAGTACTCATATCATTTCTACAAGCCAAACACCATTCCGTGTATTTCATATTAAGTTTGTTAAAATGCTTAAGTAGCTTATCGTTTTGCGATATGAGATAAAGGAGCCAACCGCAGAAATACCTCCCGTGTGTCAGATGGCAGATAATTTATAGTTTCTCCAGATCTGAGTAAAGAAAGCATTTCAATTACCGGAAACAAAACCCGAATTCAGATCGTTAGTAACTCTAGTGGAATGGTTTAAAGTTGATTTCTGTAAATTATTGCTTGTAAACTCTCCCGAAGCTCAGTACTACTGGAGTTCTGAATACTGGTAGGGTTTCCATATACGCTCCGCCGAGGTGATTAACCTTTCACACGATAAAAAAATGTAAGTGTAGCCCAGTGTAGTTTTCTTTACATTTCAACGAGATCAAGTGTCATTAGAACATGTTATTTTTTTTCTTCAAATATAGCAATACACTTAGTTTTGAACGCACTGATTAGTAGCCAAATATCTCAAATTTGTAACTTTAAATAACGCGTACAATAGTAGGCATGTAATTTTCATGTGTTTACAATATTCAAAAGTAAAAAAATCATGTAATCGCATTGCAAACACTATACTATACTACAACCCAACCATAACACCTTATAATAATTTATAAATCATTAATTTAAAAACCTCAACTAGAGCGAAGTGAAATGTAAATGACCTGTCACTCATCCCCCTCAGGAACGAGTGGAGGAATACTCCATGAAAATTAAATTACTGGGGCGTGTGGTGTTACTCACGGTAAGATACGACTTAACCCTTGCGTGTTTGTGTAACGCTATCCAAGCATGAAACGTGGCATAGAAATCGTCCGTGCTAATACCACTTTAACGCTAAAAAAATAGGTAAGGGTTAACTAAATATTAATTCATAGATGACGTATGTCACTGATAGTCAAATTTATGTCTAAAAACGTAAATATTAAACCCTTTCATAGTGATATAATTTTTATATATAGAATCTGATTTTGAAATCGGTGATCTACGCGAGTTATTAAAATTTAAGGGTTATTGCGAACTTTTTTATAAATGTTATTAAACACGTAAACTGAAGAGAGCTCAAGCGGATCTAAGCATCAGTATGAAAAAAAAAATTTACACAGTTAAAACTAATAAACTAGTAACTAAGTAGTGGACATAATTAATGACATTGAAGTTTTACCGCACGACATTATTAATTCTTCCGTGGCGCCTATTCTTTAATTAAATGAATTTATATTTTTTATAACTGTTGTACGATAATAATCACGTATTACATGATACAAAATATATGTAGGAGTGTTACTGTTTTAATACATTTAGAGAAATAACGGCTATCGTAAACGTACGGTAAACGTAATTCCATTATGATGACTTTGCCTATAAATAATTACAAGCTATTTTTGAGTCGACGTAAGTGTTCTATCATATCTATCATACTATTATTTATATATAAGTATATTCCACAAACATCAAATATATATACATTACTTTTAGTATGTAAAATATTGTGATTTGTAAATGAACAAATATATAAAATTGTGTATTCAATTACACATAACTTAAACATAAGGAACGAGAATAACAAAAATTATTTCCATTTTAAAATAAATAACCACTTCACTCTTTATCAACTTTTAAAAGCCTTCATAAATTAATTTAATGTTTCTTTTTAAGAAATCATATTTTTTTTACTTTTGAAAAGGGGTGTAAATGTACCGTTCGTGTAAAACGCAATTAACTTATTAGGCATACTTTAATGTTGATTAGGTAATATTTTGCTTTAGCTGAATCGTGAAATAATTAACGTAACACTATTTACAGCGCTGAGGAATTTCTGTATTACGTTTAGAATTATATTAGGCATTTCTTAACATGGATTCCTATTAAGGTCATGATTCATCAATCGAAAGACGAAAAAGGATGAAAATTATTCATCATCATGAATAATTTTCATCCTTTTTCGTCTTTATTAGGTGAAATATGGGTTTATTGTAAATCTCTACCTAAAAATTATCTGAAACGAGAAACAGTCAGATATGAACATATTAAATACAATAACTCAAGCACTTCATACATAGAATTCAAAATGAAGTTTTTATGTAGCAATCAAACTGTCTAGAACTCTAGAACATTGATGTATTTCATGACACTAGCCGAGAGAAATGGGTCACCTATATTGGATATTATTGTGATTAAGAGTTAAAAGAAATAGAAAATCACTTGTGCTGATGTTGTTTAAAAAAGTGGACAATGTTTTTTTATTTTCATTTTATAGTCTGCAAAAGTGATTCTACTGAGCCTGATGAAAACTTGAGTAGAATCCAACATCATAATCACTGCGAACGCAGAGAATGCAGTGTAGGGTCTTACACTATGGCGGCCCGGTGAGATGCATTTTCATAAACAAAGGACCAGGGATTATAGTGGAAGAGAAATAAATGCGCACATGTTTCCCTTGCGCAGTGGAAGACAGAACGGAACCGTTTAGTTCCAAAGCGTATTTCTACGACTCTAACTGACTTCCAAGCCAGTACGTGTTGTCCCGTAGAGGATGGGAGAAAGTGGGATCAGTTGGAAGAGCTATTCAGAACACTGCCCATGGTAAGCACGCTAGATGACTGTCAGATGCGATATTTCTCCGCAAGTGCAAAGGCTCAAGGACTCTTTGGCATTGGGACTGCTGGCCACTGCAACCGATCGAGAGCATCAAGCAAATACTGCGTGGCTCCATCACAAAGATGAGAACAGTCCTCCACGAATATGTGGACCTAGGTCTTATAAAGACGACACAGATACTCGGGTGCAAAGACCCGTCTCACCATATTCAGCACGCCAAGTTTCCGCGAGGCCGCCTTAGTGACGCGATGGATTGATTTTATTTATGTATTTGCTGCCAAAATGACCCTGCCCTGCCTGATAGAAATCATGAGCAGAATCCAAGAGTAGTCACCATTTTCAATATAGGTAGTAGGTACGTAACAAGGACATGGTGAGATGCTTTTTCACGACCCGCTGAAAGGACCAGTTACCATAAGGGGAAAGAAACACGTGCGCTGGTAGTGAGTTCCAGGTTTTGACCGCTCGGCACAAAAAGGAAGAACCGACGCGACGAGTGCGAGAACCTATGTCTACCACTCTGAAGCGGTGACTTCCGAGGCCGTGTTGTCCTGTAGAGGAAAGGAGAGGAGAGGACCAGTCGGAGGAGTTCTTCAGAACACTTACACAGAACACTAGCGAACCTGGGTCTAGTAAAGAAGACACATATGCTCGGGCGAGAAGAACTATCTCACCTTATTTAAAATACCTAGCTTCGGCGAGGCCTGTTTGGTAACACTCTAAACGTAGTCGCGCGGGTTCAGGTCTCGGCAGATATCCATGCCCGAGATATCGAGCTTACCTAGTGATGGCATTTGAGTGTTCTGAAAAGTGGGAAGGGGAAGGAATGGAGACTTTTTAGGAGAGAACGCTCACACCTGTTAATCTTGGCATTGAACTCGACCAGTTTCTGACAGCCCCATTGAGAAATGCGGCCCAGATCATGGTTAAACTCAACGACAAGCACATTCAACCGTGATTTTATCATTAAACCATTGTCTTCGAAGTTTTTATTATGAGAAACAATATCATACAACTTAATCTTTTTGAAAAAAATGAAATACTTATGAGTCCTTTTGCTGATATCTTGGGTAGAAATAAAATACGCAACAAAAACAAACAAAACTATAATAAGTTGTAACTTTGTTTCTTTTCTACTTATTTTCTAAAAATGACATGAGCTCGTGAAAAGGGCTAATTAAATAAAATAAATAAATAAGTATGCACTTACATTTAACATTTATCCATTTATGTTATCAAGGTGTGAAGGGTGAAAATAGATAGATAGGTAGAAAACTCTTTATTTGTATACCGTTTTACAGTTTTTGAAGTTTTAATAAACTTAATTACCTATTTAATTATATCTGAGTTTCTCTATCTATCTATATTATATTTAAAAGTATCCTATTACTACTAGAATGAGCTGAAAATAAATAAATACCTACCTAATTGGCAAGCAGGAGCCAAGTAAACTGATATCTCTTTTTGGATATTATGTCATAATAGAATGCGAAATATAAGTTGAATATTTTGTTTAGTATCGGTTTTATTTTTACCTGTGGATACAAATTACACACGTGTATGCCCACATAAAGGGAATGAAAAAAAACAAATAAATATTATGTTCGTTCTACATTTGATATTTGTTTGTAAAAGCGAGGTAAGAAATATTCTTCAATAGTGGATGACCAATTATATTTTTCTGTCGCCGATGATTATAAAGATGGAATTCATCTAAGTGGTACAGTCACTTTCTTCAGGCAATCACGAAATAAATAGTAATACGATTCTGTGTTATAAAAAGAAGTTTAATATTCAGCGGAAAACAAATAAACTGTTCTTGCAGGGAGCAAAATTGACACAGAATGTCTGGTTGACACTCTTTGGGGGAAGCCTTCATTTACCAGTAAAAGGCTAATGGCTATAGACTGAAATGCAAACATACCTTTAAGTAAATCATCATCATCATCAAACTTTGGCAGTCCACTTCTAGGTACGGGCCACTCCAATTGTTAGGTAAGTATTTTGTACAAAATCTTTAAATAGATACAAGGTTATTATGTAAAATTGCAATTTCTACAAATTCTTTTAGTATACTTCATTAGTGCATACAGTACAGTAGATACAGTGTTACATATCAATGTATAATAAAAAAACACAATATTGTATTTTTAACCGATTTCAAAAAAAGAGATTATCAATTCGATTGTTTTTTTTTTACTATTATACATAGATATGCAACCGCACCACAAGACAAGTGTTTTAATACAATAATAACGACGTTGTAGAAATTTCTTCATTGTAGTAATAACTAACACTACTACTGGAACTTAACCCATTAATATCCATTTAGTTTATTTAGTAATAGGCTAAACGTAATTCGTAGGAGTGTGATCACAGAGTAGAACAATTTAAATAGGTACTGGTACAATTATGTTACTTTAAAAATCATATTTTTTTCGTAAAATGTTAATGTAAAACTGATCTCGAAAAAAAACTTAAGGTATCTAAACATAATAGCGATCTCTATAAAAATTTTAATAGTCTCTGTTTTATACTTATAACGCATTGCTGGTACACTTACACGTACAGCCGTATTCGTAGAAATTACGATTGCTATGATTACAATATAATTGCGTGATTATCGTTGGCTGCAAAATTGGTCATTATTTACACTGCCTGTTCCCGGTTGCACATGCTATGCTACTTTTTATCGCATAGCTAAGACTGGTGTTATTATGTTATTATCTAAGTTGTCAATGGTCAGGCAGTAATCATTTATTAGAAATAATAAGTGACATCACCTTTTATAGTTACTTATCAGCACGAGAACTTTTATCACAACTTTTTTATGGTTCGTGTAAATTGATGTGTGACAACAAGTTGGTTAGGGATATAACAACCTATGTACATAACACGACAATGAAATACATTAAACAGCTAAATAAGCCGGTAGGTGTTTTACGCCCGTGCCTCAAGGATCACGTTAAGCCATCAGTCCCGGCTGTTATGAACATCTATGGCCGTTGTTATACTGTCAAGTATACTGATACTTTTTTTTTCTTACGTGTGGGAACTCCCTCGGGCCATCACTCCGCCGGGATCTGCGGCGGGGTCGTATGTCGGAATAGAACCGACCAAAACCACACGGTTTGCCTGAGAAGGGAGGGATCCGGGAACTGCTGTTATTAACCCATCCGGACCCCTACCAGCGCCTGCCCGCACTGACTGCGGGCACTGTTCTTGGAATGTATGCGTAGAACAGTCGCCCCCACCTCCGATTCCCTGACGGGGTGGTATACTGATAACTAGTTCAACCTTCAAGTTCAGTTCTCCTTCAGGGTTGCGGAGGTCCAAGGCCAGTCGCTCCCTATGTAAATTGATATTCAGGTAAAACCCTGTTAACTAGTAACCGACCGCAAATAATCTTGGGAATAATAAAGTCTAACCAGATGAGCTAAATAACTCGACAATTTTATGTTTTTACTGCTGTTATAATCATGATTTAAAATTAATTTCAATAGTTTAATTAAGACATTAATTGGATATCTCATTTTACTTGTGATAAAGTTGTTATTATATTTTATAGCTAGGCACCTCTGAAGGACACCGTTAATCACCCTTAGAAAAGTTTGCGACTCATATAATTATATATTCTTTATACATATCTTCAAAAAAATTGAATGGATAACATCATATCATTTTGAATAAGAAAGTTGAGAAGTCTATTCATTGCGGAGTTTATTTAATTTAATACGTAGATTAATATTAACTATGTTATTCATAATTATTTAAAACTTATATGCCCGTGTCATCATCCCTGTAAAACGGGTTTTTAATTCAATGTGTAATTTAAAGATTCCAGAAGAATATATTGTATATAAATAGAAAATTGTTGTCTTGAATTTTTTTATTTCACTAATTCTCTAGTAGAGAGCGATTGATGTAGCGTGCGACACTTTAACAGTTCCCGATTTTATGTTCACCTGGGACATCGTTCGGAGATAATTCTGCTGTGTTATTCATTTCACTATCGTCTACTCTCCCAAATTATTATTTTATATGTTTACTGTTTAACTGACTCGATGGCGCAGTGTAGCGTATGAGACTGCTGTGCTGTGCTGTGTATCGAGTTTGATTCCCAGGTCGGACAAAATGTTTGTATGATCTGGAAATATTTGTTTCGGAGTTTGGATGTTTTATATGTATAATATGATTATATTTACAAAAAAAGTATATAATATGTATTTATATCAATTGTCTAGTACCCATAACACCAGCAAAGGCTTAACTTGGGATTAAATAGTGTTGTGTGTCCGGAAATATTTTATTAGCAATAAATTTTCAATATAAATATGTATCTGTACTGAAAAAAAAAACTTTACCATACTTAAATATAGCAACATACTAAATAAATGGTTATAAAAGCAAATAACTTATAAGATCAATGCCTTTTATCAGTTAAACCATAAGAGATAACGGACAAATTGACTTAATGAGGCCATTATAAGAAAACAACCCAGAAGTCGGAATTCGATTACAAGAAGTTCTCGAATTGATCAAAACTTTAACTTTTCCGTTACGAAATTAAATGATGTTTGCCTTTGTTCGGATGATAATGCTTCACTTCTTTGCAAATTTAGTAGACTTGAATTACAACAACAACTGATTTATAAAAGACGGAAGTACCGCGGTATAAAATTTAATTGAATATAATATAGATGTTTTTGACTTCAGAAATTTTCAAGTTATAATAGTCCGATAAATTTTGTAATTTTAGTAATGGGTACTTTTAGTAATTACTACTTTTTACCACTGTGCCGCAAAGAAAACTGTATTACTTGATTGAGATAACAGGGTGGGTGTTTTCTATGTATATTAAGTAGGTATGTATTTACAAAACAAGTATATATATATTATTATATTAGTTGTCTAGTACCCATAGTAGAAGTTCTGCTTAGTATAACACTAGACGACGTTGTGCGTCAGATATCCGAAAAAAAATAGACAGGTCAGCCCCTTTCGTCAAGTTGCGAGTTTTTTGAGTCTATTCTTTTTCTGCAACCGCTTATTGTCCTATTCTGCTATTCTCTAGTTTTGTTGTCTAATAATATTCTGTTTTGACCTAGTGAGTTAGCGTTGAGAGACGTCATTACCATATAATTGTTCGTTTTCATTCCTTTTTTTGTTACAACTCTAGCATTAGGAATATACATCCTGTGTCGCGGGGGACTTTACAAATATACATGAAACGGACACAAAGAACACCCAGACTCGAAACAACAATTTGTGGATCACGCATAGTGTTGTCCCATGTGGGATTTGAACCCACAACACTTGGCACTGTAGAAAGCGGTGTGGCGACCGCTTAAACCACTAGGCCAATCGTAGGCCAACAGTCGTTCTATTAGCGTTGAAGTTTGTAGAATGTCAATTTGGTTAGGGAGGCAGGTTAGAAGATTATTTTCAGTTGCAACCAAAAAGTAATTGTATACCTTATTTGAATTTTATGTGCTGCTATGATAGTATCTGAAATTAAAGAGACTATACCCGACGATAATTTCGCTGAAATCTAGAAAAAAAACTCGATTGTCGGCACTTGATGGAACTTGCAACACATTCTATAATTAAACTCCCTTACACACCCTCACAGTTACCTTATAGGCCTGTATTCACTTTGATTAGTGCGAGTGCAAGTGCGTAGTGCAGGTGATCAATCATTGGTAGAAAATACGTGTGCACCGCGAATTCGCTGTTCGCACGTATTTTCTACCAATTATCGACTACCTGCACTACGCACTTGCACTCGCATTGCTCAAAATGAATACAGGTCCTAACTCACAGTAACCTTTGAGGATGCCATAAGGCGAAACCGTTCAGGTGTAAAGAAAAATAAAACAGTGGAATAAGTACAAGTGATTTTAATTCTAGAATGAAATAAATCATCTTGATATATATTTCTGTGGATTAGACGCATTTTGGTATCTAATTAAATACATGCCCTTATAACTCAAAATGCATCACCTAACACACGTCTTTTAATGAAAACATTGCAGTTATGTTAAGTCAAAGTAGTTAAAGATATTTGTCCTCTTACTTGATGATTGTAATCTAATCATTATTTTCATAAAAAGTGTATAGGAATACTTTCTGTACAACTTAAAAAATGGAGAGCTTCACTATAAGCCAACTTCAATGCTGTTTTAAGCTGTACGTGCCATATTAAATTAATCTTTTAGGTCACGTACGTACTCTACATAAATAGTTTTGACCGCCATCCGCCATTATATGTTACACAGAGGAGCGCTATCTTTTATACAAAGTATTTGGACTTCATATATTATCAATATTGACATAATTCCAATACTACGAAAACCTATGTCCCTGGTTGTCCATTGTCCGCGATCCCTTTTTTCAATATCTACTCATAATTATTTGCCTCCAATAGCGGAGGGTCGGGCCCCTGCATTGCGGAAGCAAATTATCCCATTAGGTACAGGATTGAAGTGATCAACGCGCGAAAATGCCTTGCTTCCTCGCTACACGGTTCCTGGCAACTATTATGCTGAATAATTAAGTAGCGCAGATTGGAATTAATAATCCAATCTACACTGACTACTTATTCAACTCAAACGTTGTTTCTAAATGCATAGTCTGTCTTACGAAAAGATCATAGGTTTTACATTGTTTAAAATTGTTAGGGAATTTTAGTTTTTTATGTACACAAAACATTATTTTACAGGTCAGTGGTTTTAAAATTAAAATGAAAATCGTGTAACTATGCTTAAGTTTATTTATTTTTAACCGACTTCAACAAAGGGAGGTTTCTCAATTAGACCGTATATATATTATTATTATTTATTTTTTTATGTGTATTCGTGGATAACTTCGTCGTTTATGTACCGATTTCGATGATTCTTTTTTTAATGGAAAGGAGATGTCCCGACGGTGGTACCATGATAAGGACATTAATATCTGATGATAGCATCCACGAGAAATCGAGTCAAACCTTGGAGTCGGTTTTATTTTTGTTAAAATTGTACTTGTTGTTAATTAAAATTTTACTTGTCTTACCTCTCGTTAAATCAACCGAGGTGAAATGTGGACGATAGGTCACATTCCACATTTCACCTCGGTGACGTGATGACATAAAATCTTTACAAAATCATCACGATAGAAATCTTTTTTCATTCAATTTCTTTTAAAGTCTAGTTCTTTTCCGCAATTAATTTTCAAATACAATTTCTTTCACAAATCATTAAAATATGTAGCACGAATCCCACACATTCAGGTGTTGCTTGACATGGTTATTATTTTCGCCAAAAATTATTAGGTGATATAAAAGTCTCATCGTTCTTAACGTTCATCTCACAGTGCCTAAAAACTAAAGTCTGCAACCATTACGTCATATAGAGCCAAATCGTAGATACTTTTGGTCCGGCTGGTCCACAATTTTAAAGTTGCTCAGCGTGCTTTGGAAAGGGCTAGGGCGCTTCTCTAAGGGATCGTATCGAATGGGGTGTTTAAATTCGTATTGGATTCTTGGATTCTGCTTAAGCTTTCCATCAATCAGAGCAGAGTCATTTTGGCAGATAAAACATAAAAAAAGGTGATCCAGCATAGAGTCAAGGTCATGACATAGTCCATAGGAGCAAGCTGAAGTGGCAGTGGGCCGGTCATATTAACCGCAGAACAGATAATAGTTATGGTAAACATGTTATTGAGTAGAAACTGCGTCTATTCAAACGTTGTGCTGGACGTCGCAGAGGTACGTCCAGCAGTGAACTGAGATAAGCTGATTATAAAACGTCACGGAAAAAATCTGGTTCGCGATATGAATAAAATACATATTATTCATATTTATATGCCAATGCCTATAAATACGAATAAATGATTTTTATTTATCATAGTTGTTTAATGTAAGAAAAAACACAAACGTTTGTAGATTGAAAACTTCAGCTCAATTTATACTGTTACTGCATTTAATCATTCAGTAACAATGAATTCGCAAATACTATGATGAATGCAACTTCTCTGTTTAAGGTAATTATGAATATTCGTATCCGATTCAAAAGTGTGTCACAACTCTATTGCGGACAGGATAGGAAAGGACCACTCAGAGATAGCGGGACTTCGCAGCGGAATTCCGGATTGGCGTGCAATTGATGGACGGTGCAAGTTACAAGGTTTTGTACACTGTTACAAAATTAAATTAAATTAATTTACAGAATATTATTGCCATGCGTAATTAAATATGAATAAATTAAATAGCATTCTGTAAAATAAAGTACTCCATACTAAATTCCTTGATTCTTGTCCTAGTTTGTTAAAATTGAGAATTTGTTGTAAGTAATATTAGAAAAATATAGAAAAAATGTTATAAGAGAATCAGAGACCACTTAAACTCGTCATCCTTAGCATTAAAGGGGAATAATCTACTTTACTCATGTCAGATTTGGGAAAATCTTAAGCCGCTAACAGTTACTTTCTGAAGGAAGATTAGCGTGTAGCAGAAGACAGCAAAGGCAACCAGGTTCTTTGCAGAATGGCACATATTGCATCAACCAGGAAGGTAATACTGTAATGAGATACGTAGCGGTTTACATTGTACCAAACCTTATCTACAATACAGGAGCCAACTACGAAATGCCAAATGCAAGTTAAATTCTGTAGGAATTTACTTGAAATACTTTAAGTTCGGAGTTTATCAGATTCTATTTATCCGAGTTTCCGAGATAAGAAATATGTTTACCTCAGTAATACTGGCATTATAAAAATGTTTATGAAATTTAGGCATGTAAGTAAGTATACATGATTTTCATCAATTAATATAGGTAGGTATACATATAGTGCTAGTATCGAAATCGTTTGTAAGCTAAAATAAGTTTTTGTGTGGCTACAAAAATAGGTTATTAATGTACATATAGTATGATATGTTCACCTGCACACTTAATTTAAAGTCTGTTTTACTTGTAAACACTCATTTGAGGCATTGTTAGTTGGCAAAAATTCAGACTCAGATGACAGCCCTTAATGGGGAAGTATAATGTATTTAGAGTTAGACAGATGCAATATCAAGCAAGTATGAAAACTGTGACAAACTATTCGCTTTGACCACAGAGCAATTTGTAATCTTGAAGCTTTGAGTTTGAAAAGATTAAGACATAAGGTCGTAGGATTTTCTTGGATAGTCGTATATCATCTTCGTTTTTATTGTTAGTTTTCTTATAAGTGAGTTAAATAAATGATTTACATTTATTGATTTATTGTAATGTATAAATTTAATTTAATTCACACCCTGGAAAACATTATAAAAGTTCAATAAATTGTCTTCTGGTGTTTTACAGTCTGCTAGTCATGTACTTGTCCCTTTCCTCCATACTTATTATAATATTCTTTATACCTCTGGTAATGTGTGATTATGATAAAAACTTTGTATTACACATACACTTGAGTATTTTTTTTTTGGAAACTGTTATTAATCCATGCAAAATCCAGGCATTAGCTTTTGTGTAGTATCTTAGTTCAAATTTGTAATACTGAAATCAATAAACTTTTATTCTTATTCTAATCTAAAGTTTCCGATTACAAAAATGACTCAGTCATACTGGACACTCAACGACTTTCAAAAGATGGCCATAATTTACTACCGTTTCTTTTTTCTCTTTTCTCTTGAATTTGGAAATAAAAGAACAATAATTCAGTTGAAATATTGTATTTTTATAGTTTCAGAATCAAATAAAATATTTAATTAATTGTTTAATCCTATGGATTACAAAAATAAGTGTTCTTATTACATTTTAAAAATATATTTTAATTACATAGCTTCAATTGCATTACCCATACTTCAGAATGTTATTCATAATTTCAATTGATAAACAATTTTTAATTAATTTTCTAAAGAAATATTTACAATGATAGTAACGTATTTAGCACTTTTACAATTAAAATGGAAGACTTACATTTAAATTGACTATTATAAATGAATTAAATGATAAGTCTTAAATAAGGTCATGTCTAGAGATAGCTACCAAAAAGCTGAAAGCCGTTTAGTACATGACCAACTAAACGTAGTAAAGCAACTATTAGTGGACTCTTGAATACATTTATTACATTTTATACAAAATTCCCTAATAAAATATAGGTTATAATTAAATGTACATAATATTCCAATTAAAATTTAATGTCACTAAGCTAGGTAACTATTTAAGAACCAAATATTTCGAAGGATTAAAAGACAAAAAACATTGTTTATATTGAGTGTATGTTTATTAAAATAACAATTACACTTATTTAATTATTTTCGATTTATTGTAATTCTTTAGTTGTATAAACATTGTGCTACGACCACACATTTGCGAAGCTACATGATGCTGTTAAACGACTAAAGGAGTTAGAAACTTTGTGTATCTTAAGTTAAAAGTACCGACAATCGTAAACATCATCAACAACCCATAACGTCGCACTGCTGGGCTCGGGTCTCCTCTCAGGAGAGAGATTCAACCGTAAACACTTTCTTGATATACGAATTTTAATTCACTTGTAAATACAATTAAGAATTATCAGTCATTACCCGAGTAGGTCAATATGGCAATGATTGTGCTTCCTACTATTATCGAACGCTGAATCTTATTGGCTATATCCCTGCCACTCAGCCCGACTCCGTTTGTTGCTTTTTGTGGGAAAGTTAAAAGGACAATTAATATATTATTATGTGCCTTGAGAGAGAACACAGTGAGAGTAGCTATAAGGCGTCATATATTAGACGATGTCTGATGTGTTAAATATAGTGTGGATGAGTAATTAACACGTTGACGGAGACTTAATAATGTGATACCTCTTATTCAAGAGAAACTCATAAGTATTAGAAACAGTAGACAATAAACAACGTATTGTCATTGTTTTTTAATTTTTCGATTCGACTTTACTTCGGCTATCTTATAATGATATTTGAAATAACATTTGATATGTGATTAAGTGATTAAAAATTATTTATAATACGTTCATAATGAGAGATACCGACAGGAGTATTGTTTTATAGGAATATTATGTTACATAAATCAGTGTTAGTAAGCGAGAAAAAAACTTGTGAAAATATATCTGGTAACACAATGTTTTGGCATTCCGGTCACCCTGTCTTATCTATATAAATTGTAGGTAATACTACAGAAAACGAATATTCCATGACTTACGTAAAGGAGACCAGTTTAGTTGGCACAATTGTATCAACATAAATAAATAAAGATTCATGTTTTCCTACATAAAGTTAACAGATAAAAGATCAAGTTAGAATTGTATAACCAGTAATTTGTAATATATTTAATTTATAATGCATTAGAGTATTTTGTATCAAATTGATTATACTTTGGTACAAATATCTCAAATGAATTCTAAAACTAAAACATTTCTTTTAAAGTAAATCTTGTCACGAGTTTTTTTTCGTTTTGCACCAAGAATAAAAAATATGTATTGTAAAAATACATAATATTGTCGTATAATATAAATAAGTACAAAAGTAGTACCAAAATTGTTTTAAGCATGACAAAAATAAATATGCTGTTACAAACTGACGATTTACTTTAAGTGAAATAAAAGACATCCTTAATAATAGTTGAGACGTTAAAATGTAGATTATAATTTATTTTATTTACAATTTCTATGGACATTCCAAGTTACGTTTAAACGGAATTATAATTTTGATATGCAAAATAGTTTTATAGTTCGAACATCAAAATTAAATCGCCGATTTATAATTATTATCAGTTGCTGGACAACTGGCAAGAACTAACAACTACATATGTAATGGCATTAAAATTTTCAACCGTCATTGAAGCGATCACATCGATATGAGAAAACAGTTTACTCATTTAGTTCAATATAACAATGGAGACGAAACATTATTAAATTAGTTTTATATTTAATTAGGAATACATATATTACTCTTGTGGAGATAGAACTTAGATTACACAATAACGATCTCACATAACGTAATCTAAATCTCAGAAGCTGGCTCTCACGTTTCGAGTCATTTCTTTACTCACTCACAGCAATGCAAAATGACTTACAAACACATTGTAAAGAGAAATATTAGTTTTAGAATCTTATGTTTAGAAATTGCTGTCCCATCCGGAGAGATCATCCGGCGGAGGCTCGTCTCCATCGGGCGGGTACTGGTCAAAGTTGTGTGTGTCGAGTGGGGACTTCACCACCGGCGTGATCGGAGGCTCCAAGGAACGCTGGGCTAGACCTTCCCAGTTGAAACCGTCGAACCATCTGTAAAAATACAAAACAAATATTAGAACTTACAGCGTCGGTAGTAGCGTATACAACTACTGTGTTCAGGACGCCTCATCACAGTAGTTGTACTCTATGTTCGGTTTGGGTAAATAAATGTTTGAATGATCTGTAAATATTTATTTCAGGGTTGGTTGTTTATAGTTGTTCATAGTACAGTTCTGCTTAGCTTGGGTCTAGATGACTTTATGAGTCAGTAGTCCGAAAAGTTTAAAAAAAAACTGAAAAAGAGGTCGGAATAACCTGATCTAGATAGGTCTCAAAAGTACCATACTATACCATGCTAACTCTAAGTGAACTTATAGGTTTTAACATTATAAAGTCTTGGTACATAACAAATTGTTGTAAAACCGAATACGTACTTGTGTTTCTGTATCTCCGTTATACCGCCACGCTGATAGCCCAACCTCTCAGCTGGGTTGTCTCGACATAGTTTCTTGATGAGATTTGCAGCATTTCTTGTGATGCATCGTGGGAACTCCACGGCGTCGATACCCTTCAGAATCTTGTTGTATGTCTTCATAGGATCTGTACCCGTGAACGGCGGTGAGCCGGTAAGGAGTTCAAACATGAGAACACCTGAAAACAAGAGATATCAGATGATTACAGAATACCTAAATCTCTTAAAAAAGTGACTCTTTCTTTGATATAATAAAGTGTAATTAAGCTCCTACAGTGTGCAGATGAACATATGCAGTTAGCTTCACTTAGACAATATTATGTATATTGTCTAAGATAAGATAAGATAAGATAAGATAAGATTCATTTATTCGCTCAAACACATGTGTACATACAATAAACAATCGCATGTAAGATATAGTTTTGGAGAAGGCTCAAGACATGTTTGCCACATACCATGGGCTTGCGAATATAATTATAATTAAGTATGAATAAATTTCAATTCCAATCACTGATCATTTCCAACATTAACCCGATATTAACTGTTAATCTTAAATGAGTATAAATATATTATCTAAATTTGCAAAATTTGTATACAATGTCAAATCAATTAAGTTAAATAATATTGAATGTCCAGATCAATTATGTCAAATAATTATGATATACAATAAATAAAGAATTTACCTGGACACTTACTTATGTCAAATCTAATGTATCATTTAAAAAGTCACTTACATTATAATAGGCTTTTTCGACAAGGAACGCTTTGACTTTATGCTTAAACGCTTGGCTGTCAAGATTTTTCCAACTGTTAGGAAGTTTGTTATAAACAATTGGAGCCATGCAAATAACACTTTTGCGCATAAATGCAGTCCTAGAGGTATGCAGACAAAGTTTATTTTTATCGCGCCTATTTCGAGGAACAACATCTGCCATACGCGGAAACAGGCTTGAATTCGTTTTGACAAATAAAGCTGTTTCTAAAATATAAAGAGACGGCAGTGTAAGAATCTTATAGCATATGAAATACGGCTTGCAAGAGTCTGTGATGTCCAATCTAAACATTGACCGTAGACATCGCTTTTGGGCTTTAAATGCAATTTCCTTGTTGGTTGAGTTGCCCCAAAATATTATCCCGTATCTTAAAACAGATTCAGTTAGTCCATAATATGCTGTTAGTAAAGCATCTATATTAAGCGTCGACGACAAGGTGTATAAAGCAAATGCACTGCTAGTAATTTTTTTACAAATAGTTTCAATGTGCATCTTCCAATTTAAGCTATAGTCAATCGTTAAACCTAGAAACTTTGTTGTATTAACAGTGTCAATATTATTATTCTGATATTTAATGTCAAATTTAGTATATGTTAATGCACGTTGCCTAAAATGTATAATTACTGTTTTATTAATATTTATTTTAAGGTGATTGTTATTTAACCATTGTATTGTTTTATTTAACGCGTTGTTTATTTCTCCTTCATACATATCTCGGTCTGTACAAGGTATGGCAATTGTGCTGTCATCTGCGAATAGCGTTACAGGGTAATTAATTGATCTCGGAAAGTCATTTATATAAAGTATAAAGAGAGAAGGCCCCATTACACTTCCTTGAGGTACACCATTCACAACAGTGCGTTCATCAGATAAGAATATTTCCTCTCGTTTAGTGTCACTATTTATTCTTTTGATTTCTGTCACTTGTTTTCTACCATGTAAATAAGATTGTAAGAGATTTTTGACATTTCCTCGAATACCGTAAGCCTCAAGCTTTTGTAACAATATATCGTGCTGCACATAATCAAATGCCTGTGACATGTCACAAAAAATAGCACAAACTGGATTATTTTTATCTACGTTTGTCATTACTGTGTACAAAAAGTCGTAAATTGCCATGTTAATGGTTTTGTTTTTTCTAAAACCTTTCTGTTCATTACAAAGTATTCCATGTTTTTCCACGTACGTACTAAGTTCCCCATAAATATATGATTCCAATATTTTTGAAAATATTGAGATGAGAGATATAGGTCTATAGTTTTCTTTTTGCTCCTTATCCGATTTTTTATGTAATGGTTTTACTATTGACTTTTTCAAGGCATCGGGAAAGGTGCCTTCACAAACACTTAAATTGATTATGTGGGCTAATGGCTTACAAATCTCCTGTGCTACTGCTTTAATTATTTTCGTTTGTATACCGTCGTGTCCAGTACTGTATGTATTATTAAGACTAGATATTATTTTTAGCACGTCCTGCGGCAGACATGGCGCCAAAAACATGGAGTTTTTGCTATTTAAAATATGTTCTGTGACTTTGCATCCGGAATCATTTCTAGGTTGAATCTTATCAATAAAATAGTTGTTAAATAAGTTAGCAATATTTTTTGGATCAACAATAACAGTGTCATTTTCTTTCATTTTGTGAATGTAGTTCTTTGGTATGTTCAGTTTGTTTTGATTAATTATTTGCCAAGTAGCTTTTGATTTATTTTTAGATGACGTTATTTTGTGATTATTTTGTGCGCGTTGCGTTAGGTGTATGATTTTTCTATACAGCTTAGAGCAATTCCTAAAACGGTCCTTATTTTGTTGAGTAGGTTTTAATCGGGCCTGCCACAACAATTGCCTTTTCTTTTTGTTGCAAATTTTAATACCACGCGATATCCATTTATGCTTTTTAACCATATTTACGGAAACAAGAGTTTCGGGAAAACATTGTACATATAAAATTGAAAATATATGAATAAATGCGTTATACGCAACATTTGTTTCAGTAGCTTCATAAACATCTGAAAAACTCAAACTATTTAAGTATGATCTAAATTTACTAATATTTTCATTACGATAGTCCCGTTTAATGGTTCGCCATTGATTTATGGTACTGATTATATTAATCGGACATTTTAATATCTGCGCCGTGTGGTCAGATAATGCTAGATCCACTACCGACGCACTACACGACTTGCTAAAGTTATGCGCAAAATTGTCAATGCATGTTTTTACGCGGGTTGGTCGATAGAGTGTAAGATTTAAATTATAATTTAACAACACATTTTCAAATTCTATCGATTGATTATTTCTTTTTAAAACGTCAATATTAAAATCTCCCGCTAAAACTACATTTTTATAGGATTTCTGTACCAGAATACGTAATACCTTTTCCAGTTTATCCATGCACTCATTGAAATTTTTTGGATTCGGTACTCTATATATACAAACGAAGACAATTCTGTATTTAGTGAGTTCGATGGCGCAACATTCGAAAACACCTGTTGTAGACATATTGGCTATTATAGATAATTCTTTAAATTGATGTCCGTTTCTAACCAAGATACATGTCCCACCTCTCTTGCTAAGTGAAGCTAACTGCCTCTTTTTACCTAAATACCATATAAACACTTTTCTGGCTCTTATAAATCAGACCGTGTCTATTCTCATATCTTTCGCGAATGACCAGTAGCCTCCGCAGTGCATCGACAGTTGGACTCAGCACCACCATGACGTCTGCATAACTAAAATTGTTCATGTAGACATTGTCAACAAAATAACCTATTTAAGTGCCGCTGAGTTCATCTATCAGTTCATTCACCTAAAGATTAAATAGTCTAGGAGAACTTGACCCTCCTTGTCTTATAAATTTTGAACCTGCGCGCATGCACACTTGTTTCTCTGAGTCTCTGCCAAAGAACATCAAACAACAACATCCAAAAGCCTTCGATAACTTTACCCCTCTCAGTATAGTACTGCACAGTGTGCTTGAGACTGAGTATCGCGCTTTCTGTAGATAGTCCTGGACGAAAACCGAACTGTGCATTATGCATCTTCAGAGTTTTAGCAAGTACCGAATCAAGCACACTGTCCAGCACCTTGTCTGTCACCGTGGCCAGAGATATTTATTTATTTATTTATTTATTTAGGGAAAAACAAACAGATACACATTCATCTTACATCTAAGTTTAACAAGAAATATATTTAAATGTGTAACTTACAACGTTATCCACTTATTACAATATAAATTGACTACTTACTTTATCTTGAGTGGACCAAAAGTCAAAAAGAAAACAGATATAGACCGGTAGTTGCTTCTTTGAGATAAATCACCTGTTTTGTTCTTAACGATGGGTACAATAATCATTCGCATGAGTTCGGCAGGCAGGTATGTATGATTGAGGCACAGGGAGAAGAACATTGCCAGCTTTGGTGCTAGATGAGCACCAGAAAATTTTTGATGTTCTATACCCCCGGCCCGTCGTGCCCAAGCGACTTACCTCTCGAATGCCACATATAATGCGACATACCTGGTTGGCGGACACAGTAAACGAGTTGTTAACAAAATCGTTTAAAAAAATCTTTAAATAAAGAATTGCGTTTCAGAATTATGTATCCCACTCCTACCCTATATTTACGATCCAAAAGGTAAAAACAGCCATTTGTCCACAAATCCGCAATTTACGTTAAAAATATCAATAAATTTTGTGTAAAATATAGCTACACTTTATTTCATATACGTTCACTTTCATTAATGATAAACTTGACAAATAAAAACGCGTGACCATGAGTTAACACGGCCAGCGATTTCATTGCTTCTTTTAGTTGTGTAACTGTTATATGATAAATTATGTACAAGTCATGGCATCGTACGATTGGAATACATTTAAAAACATAAATGCAAAATATTTATGACATTGCGTCGAGAATGGATAGGATCCAAGACCTTCAATGAAAAAAATATTGATTTGACATGTAAAATCAATCTTTGTGACTATTCCCAGATATTCTTACCTGATGCTATTGTCAGGTAATTTAATACATATGAGTCCTACAGAAATACAGGAGAACTTACACGTATTTGACGCTCTTCTGTCCTTTTCTGACATTATTTAGCTCAGTCTCATGATTTTTAATGTGAAATTAAGTCTTAATTTGTTTAAATATATTTTTTGGTTTCCCCTTTGTCTAAAAACGAGATTCTCAAGACCACTTTGAGTTGGATCATTTAAATCATTGGATGATTTACACTTTACATAAGCAATCGAACTGATATTCACAGTAAGCAGCGTAAATAGCACATTATTTATTATAAAAACCCGATTGCCTTAAAGTAATGCTGAGGTATGAAAAAAAAACAAACCCACTCTTTCCCAATTGCGGATTCTGATAAATCCAACGACACCTCCTGTGTCAAAATCCGTCCAGCCGTTTGGGCTGTAGGGCGTGCCAAATAAATGGACATACATACCCACGTACATACCCAACATACCCACATACATATAAACGCTCGAAAAACATTACCTGACGCAGTCGCGTTGAAAGTAATATCTGAGAAATATTTTACACTATTACTACCAGAAATTACTAATATAGTAAAACTCACCTAACGACCAGTAGTCAGCACTTATGTCGTGACCGCGATTCATAATCACTTCAGGTGCCACATACTCAGGTGTACCACAGAAAGTCCAGGTCTTGCGGCTGGCTTGCAGCTTTTTCGAGAAACCAAAGTCCACTAGCTTTACATATCCTTTGGAGTCTAGCAGTAAGTTTTCAGGTTTTAGATCCCTGAAATAATAAATTGAACATTGAAACGCCATTAAATTCATAAACACACTTCAATATTGAAATTTTTATGTTCAAAGTAAGATAACCACATAAAAAATTTAAATGAACAATTCTGTTGGTAAAAATCTATCTAATATAGGTATAGCATTAAGACTTGTGCATGATTTTTAAAAATGTGCATGACTTTAATTTAATTTTTTTTTTTAATTAATAAGATTAGGTATTAAAGTATTAAAGCATTGCAACTCTTTCCAAATATAAGTTTTGTATGATATAAGTCTATAATGAAAGTTTAGAACGGTCATTTAAAAAAAATATATAAATCGAATAGACTTATGTAAGGCAGTAACCACCGTACCAAGTTAGTTATATACGTTCTTTAAAATAAAGTAAGTATTAAATGTTTCATTGAGCTGTAAAAAACGATCAATCTTAAACTGTAAATGATTGTAGTGGGATATATCGAAATTAGTGTTTGTTTTTTCGTAATTTACTGCGTACACTCTCTAACGTACGTACCCTAAGGCGTATACCCTATGCTCTCATCATGAGACAAAATAGCTATAGGGTAACATTCAGAAATAGACAACTTTTCCGAGGAGATAAAAAAATATTTTATGCGAACGAAGTGAATATAAATTATTTCGCTATAAATGTCTACTGTGATCACCGCTTGGCGCGATATCCAATAAAATACAGTTTTTATTTCTTCTTCTAATCTTACCTGTAAATTATATTTCGAGAATGCAAGTAATGGAAGGCTTCAACCACGCAAGCTGTGTAGAATCTAGTCGTCGAATCGTCGAATTGGCCTGTTAATTAAAAACAGATTAAAATATCAAAGAATAGATTTAACTTGCTTCAGCAATCTTTAGTCTTGATTATCTCTTACCTCGATCCCTTAAAATGGTCCATAATTCGCCACCAAGACAGGTCTCCATCAGCATATACAAGTATTTACGATCTTTGAACGTCTTGTACAGTTTTACAATAAACTCGCAGTTCATTTCCGACATTATCTCTTTTTCAGACATGATGTGTTGCTGTTGTCTCGTTTCAACAATCTGGGCTTTCTTCATTTGTTTCAGGGCGAACGACCGGCTGGTGTCGCCTTGAATCTGTACCAGTTCCACTCGGCCGAAACCTCCGATACCCAAAGTAGCTATAATACGCAGGTCTGATAGGCGTAGATTGGCGAATTCTTCGTTTAACCTGGAAATTATAAATAACAAATATAAAACACATATCAAAACAATTATGTTGAATCCATATGGTAACGACTGCCTCATTGGCGCAGTGGTAACGTATGCGACTGCTGTGCTTGACTAATCTTAGTATGACCTGTAAATATTTGTTTCGGAGTTTGGGTGTTTTTTATGTTTAATATGTGTATTTATTTACAAAAAAAGTATATATCTATTTATATCAGTTGCCTAGTACCCATAACACTAGCTTTGCTGAGCTTGGGACTAGATGGCGTTGTGTATTAGTTGTCCGAAATATTTATTATTATTTATTTATATCACTAAATCGGTATTCTCAGCTTATACTTTTTATAACATATTATAGTTTTATTTTGTTTATTTTAAACTAGCGGTACCCGCTACTTCGTACATGTGATTTTTAGATTTTAAGTTTTAATTTTTCATCGTTTAAACCTTCCCTGGACTACAACAAACATTTCAAAACCAAAATAAGCTAAATCGGCGCTACCGTTGTCGAGTTTTAGCAAGACAGCAATTCATTTTTGAATATAAGATTATTGACTTAGTTGTAACTAACTTTCTTTGTATGAACCATATTCAGAAGGTTTCACTATTTGCTTTTTGTTTTCAAATAAAATAAAAAATATTATACTGTTACATAGATCTTTAAAACGTTCAATAATCTAGTAGTTTTCTTAAATGGTTTCTATTCATATATCCCTATTAGGTCGCAAATATTGCACAATTCATATGAAAAACCCGATTTCACATCCATAAATGTTAATTTTGACAGTAGATCTGAAAGTTTGTAGAACTATTGGAATAATAAATATACATACGACACACGTCACTATACCAAAACATGTTCTAGATTACAATAAACGTAATTAAGCTAAATCGATTTCTCTAATTACCCCGTTCCGATGTTCAAAATCAGGTTCATTCACTTAATAATAACTTTCCTATCAAATATTAATTGAATTTGCTCTGTTTTTGCGGTAAGTTATTATTAAGCCATCGAGAAGAGTCTATTGTTTACATATCACCTTCACAACGCATGGCGTAAAAACGCGGGAAACTTATTTGTTATCGCTCTCAATGTCTAAGTAACCACATTTTCTACGTCAAATAGGAAAGTTAACAACCGATTTACTTCCATTAATAATTAAATTCGACATTGACAAATAGAAAGTTTAAAAGCAAATTAATTTTATAACACTTACCAAAGTGTGAAGTCCGTGTTGTATGCAAGAAATAAATAAAATGGATTACAGACGGTAAAACCAAGTTATCAGTCATATTACATCCATTGTGTGCAAGTCAAAAAGTGTGTTAATAAATACAATTATTATTGTGTTAATGTGTAATGGTTTGTAATACTCTAGCAGCTGTTTTAAGGTTATGTGAACTTGACACAAAGGCAACTCTCAGGCCTTCCATCAACCATAAAACAATTAACTATAGGCTTATGTGATTCGAATATATATATATATATATATATATATATATGTATCCATGTATGTATGCCTACTTCTTTGGCATGCACTGTAACCAAAACGACTTGATTTTTGCATTTAAGATGTCGTAAGATTTGTCTCAACAATGAATCTCCTATTGGGTATATTTTTTCAATAGTACTTAGTATTTTTGCTAATATTTAACTACCAAGCAGAATTATTGTGATAAACCTTACTTATAAGACTAGAAACAACTTTCATAAAAGTTTCAAGACGTATTCTAAAAATGTGTCTCACCTTGCTCTGCTTTCGCCTTCGTCCTTGTATTTCGTACGGATTTCGTCGAGGGTCGAGATCAACTGGTTGAAAGTCTCCCGGTCGATAACGAGGCAAGTCGTGCCTTCTGGAGCATCGCAGATAATGTTAGCCGTTCGAAGATCGTCTCTGAAATATTAAAGAAATTATAATGTTAATTGTGAAAAACTTTGTCAAAAGGCGTTTTAATATTTTCTTTACACATAACAAAGATTCTTCGTTCTGTGAATCTATATTTAAAACAAGTTGAAGTTTTATAAGGCCAAGTCCATGTTATTTTTTGTTCCGTCTAGGCTTACTTTAAAATCGTGACTCATGGTTCGCAGAAACAACATAAATAAAACCGACGATGACAAAATCACCTTGACGGTGTGACTTGTACCCAGCTATGTACACCTATATTCATATTATTGCAATTTCCGTGGAAAAATATCAGTGTCATTTTAAACGAATTTTGATGAGGTGAAATAAACTAGTCTTTACATAACCTAAAAAGAAGGAGGTTCTTAATTCCTTTGATTTTTGACGTGACAATGTGTAATATGATGACTCATTGTCCAGTTACGCCCATTGTCCCGTTACGTTCATTATCCCATTATACGACGTACGTCGTTGTATGTCAATGTTTATGAGAGATAGATATCTCTCATTATTTCATAAATGTTTTGTTATGATGTTGTCACATGAAACTATCGTGCGTATACCGACTTTACAACCCATTTTTTTCTGTAGTTACGTAATTTCTCCGCCATTTATAAACCTACAAAGGTTTAAACTTTAAAAGGCAAAAAATTAGGGGATGAAGGCAAACACTACAATGTATAATTTTCTCGTTGCATCAAAGACAACTTTAATACTTTTGAGAAGCATATCTTAAATAAGTGAGGACATATTCCTGAAAATGGCAAACAGTGCGATTGTAGAAAGCAGCCGTGGGAATTATCTAGAGTAATTCAGCACGTAATACATTATACAATCCAAATAATCGTTATAAACGCTAAAATTATTAGGTATTTTTTCGCTAATCATCTAATTTACCTTCATTAAACCTTGACACAAACATTTACTTTGTGTAACAGTTTCAGTTGACAGTTCGCGTTCATAAATAAATATAGCAATACGTATAAAAATAACAATATAACAAGATATAGTAAATACAAGTAGTTCATATTCTTAGGTTCCGGAACAATGCAATGTATTATTATTATTACTTACCCTTGCAATGCCTTCTCGCCGAAGAAATCGCCTTTTGTGAGAGTTCTTATAAACTTCTCATCGTTACTGTTAGGTGGTTTCTGAGTCACTTTCACCTGAAAAACAAATAAACACAACCATTAGCTTCTAAACTAGAAACATTATTACATACATAACTACTAATATCTATTAATAAACCTTTAATCATAAATAATCATCACATCAAACATTATTTTAAATGCAATAATATTATACAAAATATTCAAATACATGTAATGAGTTTCAAAACTACATCAAATAAATATCTGTGTCGTATTACAAGTAGCTGATGACGGAATCCGTGAGTTGAGTATGCAAGCCATAAAAATGCTAAGCGGATTATTAGATTTCATTGAAAGTTGACATTAAAATCCGGACCAATCTGGATAGACAAGTGAAGTACGAGACGGATGGAGAGAGCCACGCTTCGGCATGAATGGACCGGCTCGACCGGAGTGATACCACGGCCTCATAGAAAACCCGTGTGAAACAGAGCTTGCGCTGTGTTTCACCGAGTGAGTGAGCATACCGGAGGTTCATATACCAACCCATCCCCTTCCCCATCCCCACAAGGCCGACAACGCACTTGTGACGCCTCAGGTGTTGCGGGTGTCCATGGGCGGTGGTAATCGCTTATCATCGATAGGTCGTAGGTTTGGTTGTATGGTATGGTATGGTTAGGTTTATAGCGATAAGTCTTTAAGTTTGCCTCCTATCCCATAAAAGGACCATTTATGTCGTCACAATTATATGCTAGGCAATTTAGTCACGAGAGCAGGAAGCGCATATTACTAGTTCCGTTCTGTAAATTAGTAATTAAACCCTTCATCGATAACAGAAACTATAAATTATTAATGATCCCATAAAACCCGAGTTCGCAAATATCAAACAATAAACATGATAGAAATTCATGTAACTGTATAATTAAATAATAGAAATTGGGACAGGAAATAAACTTAATTTAACATAAACCTAAAAGTGTTCAATGAACCATCAGTACAATTCAGGATGTGGTTATTCACACCTTATGACAAAGGAAAAAGTAATATACGGAAGTAAATTTAGAGCATATTTTAGAGTAATGTTTTGAAAGAATACAATGGATTATTAAGATAAATATTAAATAAAAAAAGCCGTAATATACGTAAATGCTAGCTAAGGTGAGAAAAAATATACCCTATATCCCACAACAGAGACGAATCTAATGACACCTCATAATATTATGTGCAAATACGTCAAACATAAGCCGTAAAATATTACTCTCCTTGACAATCTGATATAAGTAGCAAAATATAAATAAGTTACACTGAATATAAAAACAAAACTGTGACTTAATGACAATTTGTTCAAAACGAAAACATTTAAAACATGTCAAAATCTAATATTTACTGTCACAGGTTAAAGAGTTTGCTTAAACAAACATTGATGAGATAACAGCGGAAACAGATGAGATAATATAACTTAATGTAACAATCGACGTCACTGTAGTCAACCAAATAGTTTCATAAGATCAACAAAACGGGCACTTTTGTCACACCTCAGCGCTCTTGGATTAGAGGTGGTGGTTTTATAAATATTTCTTTCTTAGAATACTCACAAAATCATTCCATCATTCGTTGTGACGAATTATACGTATGGTTATACAATTTGTTGGTTGGAAACAAATGGTACAAGGTTTTTTCCGTTTACATAGCTCTTTGTTCGATGTCACGGTTGTTCATATTTGTTATATGCGTATTAACAACCAATAATATTATTCTTTGGCAAATACTATTCGACAATTAACATATTGTTTATAGATATAATAGTAGTATTAGGCCACGCTTCTACTTGTGTGTGATATGATAAATAAAAGACAGGTAGGGAACAAAACTTCATAAAATTCATCACATGGTATAGAACAAGTGTATTGAATATCTATCGAGCATTAATATTTTGGGAATGGTGATGAACTCTTAGTCGGTTTCGGCCACAGCGGCAAGTCTTTAACGGAGACCAGCCAACTAACTACGCAGGATATACTAAATTGCCCAAGTGTGAGCACGAACACAGGTGCACTGTCTGTTCCGGTTTTCTAGCTAGCCGGACAGGTGAGGCCACCGGTAACCCTAGCAGAAGCTAGCCAGGGGTGGCGGCGCAAGCTCTATAAAGTGCTCTATAAGGTGTTAGGGTTCCTACATAGGAGGGGGCCACCTACAAATAGTGGAAGGCCCGAGGTACGTTGGGATTCCAGGGATTTCCTTTCGAGGGTGCACCTGGTTCCCCAGCTTCTAGTCCCCGAGACGGTGTGCGGTTTTTAGTCGGTTCGGGTACGACATAACAACCAATCGGTGGTACCCGACGGAATATCCGCACAAAAAAAAATAAAAGGTACACTCTCTGTTACCTTACTCTAACAATCCTATGGGACGGCTATCCGAGACGATTGAGGAGAGATCAGGCGCAGGAGCGATGGTTTTACGTGCTCTCCGAAGCACGGGAGTTGGGGAAGACCCCGACTTTCAAACTCTGGGTTGTCATTAAGCATGTTCATAATCAGAAAAACTCAATAACGCTCTTAGACGTGACCCGGAAATAGAACCCGAGACCCGAGAGTCGCATACGCTAACCGCTGGACTAATGATGCCATAACTTTGTTCTTTTAGGAATAGGAAATTTTTAGTATTACAAAATTATCAAGTTCTGACAAGAATGAAACATTACTTCGCTCTTACGACTTTATTGTTAGTTTGAATGTTTCACAGGGTTAAGAACAATGCTCTCAATGCTAAAATAACCTTGCAGAGTTGCAACTCAAATATTTTTTGTCCAACAATGAAAAATAAAAAAAAAACCGTCGAAAATTGTTGTTTTTATTGCAGTTGTACCAAACAATGATGTCACAACCATGCAACTACATAGAATGTTAAATAATGTGACGAATTTGAAATACAACAGATAAATTGTTTCCGCAATCAATTTGTTTACACTTTAACAACCAACACCAACCACTAATTGCTTTGGTATAAATTGCTACGATTTGAGTCGCAAATAAAAACAATCTGAAAGAAAGAAAGATATTTACTTTCTCCCTTTTACAACAGAAGTATTCACGACTATAATGCAAAGAAATATAATTACGATAGAAAATAAAGATACTCTTAAAGAAAATTAACAGTTTTTGATATAACTCTATATCTTCCTAAATAATGTTCTTATATCGGCTTCAAAATACTGTACGCATAATCCTCACGCTTGCGTTCGGTGCACTGACCTTGTACTTACAATAGCCAGGCTTTTGGCCTCTACTACCTCCGTGCTATATAAAATTGAGCCATAGGTAGCGATTGTTTTGGTCAATGGTAGTAATTTTAATGAAGGAAGACAAAAAAACACAATCAATTGTTGTCAAAGGTAGCAAAAAATATCGATACAATTTAAAATGTAATCATCTACTAGTTTTTTTTAATATTTAACAGAATATAACCTATAGAATGTATATATTGATATATATTTAGTGCAAACTTATATTATTATAGTAGTCGCAACAGATACAAATGATAAATGTTTGAGGACTCGCAAAGCTAAATGCCGAGGTAAACTTCTTGAACAGTCACCGTCTACAGATTAAATGTTCAAATCACTGCTATAATCACAAAGGAAATTTAATTTAAGCATTCGTTTTAATATAGATAAGATATAAGAAATAATGAAATTCCCAAATTATAACCGGGAACAGAAATTCGAAGCAGTAATTGTTAGCACTAATCTGGTTTTGATTTCTCCAATTAAAAGGCGAAAAGGATTATTCGTTTGTACTTTTCAGGTAAATAATGTATTACAAAGCTTAAACTAAAACAGATAAATGTTTTGGAAATAAATAATAAAAAGATAAGGAAGTATAACTTTTGATAACGCACACAACATAAGATTATGTACGTTGGTATAATGTTGGTGGGTATTGTGTCACGTAACTTAGTATTTTGATTGCGGCCTCACGATTTTCCGTTCACAAGGACACCTTCCTTACAATATTTGACAGTGGCTTCTTACTGTTTAAAATCAATTATAAAATGAGAATTGTTTTAATTTAGTTATAATAGTAGGCCAAACACTCCTTTCTAAGGAGAAGCTTATGTCCAGGAGACTATTAAAGGTTGTTGTGTCTGTGTGTGTATCTGTTTAAGGGAGGCCTGATAAAAGTAGTAGTTATCCATCTTCCAGTTAGATAATGAAAATAATTAATAAGGCATAGAGCAACACAGTAGGAAGTAGCCATATGCAGGCGTTCCCCTCTGTCAAAGCATGTGCCCAAATGGGCCTACGCATAAGACACGGCATGTGTGTTAAATGTGTGTGAAATTGTAAATGTTTTATTTTCATTGTTATGTGTGAGTTCATAGTGACAGTCGATTGTTTTTGTATGTGAGGTTAGAATATGTATGTATGAAGATTCCAACGGCAAAAAAATTTCACACACAAACAGTTTTGTATCGCGAAAAGCCTCCCTTACAGTTCGCCAGTTTGTGTTGATCTATGTAATAAAGGAACATAGAAGTTAAAAAGTCACGTCCGTACAAGTGCTGGATAAACGAAAGTTGATACAAACGAAAGTGAGAATTTGGTTTTTTTCATCTCTACTTAATAACTTTGTATTCGTTCAATCTTTGTCATGGAAATAAATGATCCGAAAATAACGAATGCCCACTTACAGAGTTTACAGACCACGCTATTAGAGACAAGATAAAGAAACTGTCGAAATAATAACATGAAGATAAGAGGTACGTAAGTAGTAAGTAATATATTACTTAAAAATCAATACATTAGAAACTCATTAAAATACCTATGGTAGTTATAAGCCTATCACAAGTGTCGGGACAGGATAATCCGTGGTCGATATGTTTGAACCGATGGAGAATTTAAAAGTTAGAGAAGTACAGACTTTTTGAACCATGTTTGTCTATTTAGAACCTCACTACAATAAATATACCTACATTAAAAATGGAGGCAATGTAATCACGTTCCGATGTAATTCCGATGACTGAACACTGGCCAACCACTACAATGTAATTATTGAAAATAAGGACTTAAAACAAACTGAAAACTAGCCTTTTTACTCTCGACGTTAGTAGCTGTCTGTTACGCTTTCACGGCTAAACCGCTACACAGAATTCAATGAAATTTGGCATAGAGATACTTTGATTCTTATGAAAGGACAAAGGATACTCTTTACTGTGATAACAGTCATACACGCGGGTATAGCCGCAGATCAATAATACAAGAGGCTAACAGATAAAACAGAAAAATAATGATTTTCCATCCCCCCATCTCGGAAAGAGTATTTTTGCCCTTCGATATCTGCGTGCAATAGCCGTTTTTATCTGCTAAAGGATAAAGTAAATTGAATTTAGAACATCGTGTTCATTAAGATTGCGAATTCAAAACATCATTAAACCTATTTATTACCTCTATAATGCCGAATTTATCATACAACTTTTCTTAATTTGTTAAAAACTCAAACTCGGAACCTTCTTGGTGTACTTCTTTTTTTAATTTGATTTGCCAGCGTCATTTTCTTTTTTTGGTGGGATGAAAAGCACTATTTTACTTGCACTTTACTTTGCACTCGAGTGCAACACGCACTAGAGTTTAAAGGTTTTACACCTCGTGCTCTTTTGATTCCCTCGCTAACGCTCAGGATTCTTTTTTTTTTAGATCCCTCGCTTGCTCGGTCATCTAAATTGAGCACGCGGTTTAAAGCAATTTTGCACTCTTGTGTAACAAAGAACGAATGTTTGTTCGTTCTTCTTTTACTACGTTCTGTTCATGTTGATTGAAGTATTTAAAAGGATTACAAATGTTTATTTAAAACTTTTTACTAACTCACTTATCATAAGCCTTCTTAAATATTTGCACTACTTACTTATTTATAAACACATGAACTAAAATATACATACCTGTCCTTTAGATATGATAAAGAAAGTGTCACCACGAGCGCCTTGTCTGATAATGTAGTCACCATTTTGATAATGTGTTTCCTCCAATACATCAGATAACTTGATCAGCGTGTCTTCAGAGAAATTCTTGAAGATCGGTACACTAAAAAGATGAAAAGAGCATTATTAGACCATTGATATTACATCACTCAAATGTAGGTTAGAGCCATATTACGTTGGCTAATGGAAAGTGTTTATTGCCTATGGAATTCAGGTAGTATAAAATAAACGAGTAACTCTTCAATGTTACGGTACATCGACCACGTTTATTTGTTAGAACATGAGTTTGTTTTTATATACAGTCACAATAGCTTTCATTGTGTATTCAATAATAACAAATAAGGAAATTCTCTTGGAAGGAACCTCTTACAAGGAGTTTGTAGTAACATAATATGACAATGTAGAAAAACAAATATTGATAGTTAATCAGAGATGTATGTGCGTATTAAGTGTTGGTAGACAGATCAAAGGTTGGTTGAAACTGAATATCAGTCTCGTCATGCTGCTTATAAGCATTTATCGTGTTACTAAATAATAATCAACACGCAATCCATCTCAAATGAATTCGAGTGATATTTTCCATCAATTAAAAAAAAGTATCTACTAGATTACTACAACATCTTTTTTTATTTAAGTCTGAGATATCAGACCTGAAGACATTCTGTTTGAATACATTATCAATCTTTTCCTGAATTCAGAAACTAAAAATGGTGCTCTTAGATTTCCAAAGTGAATCATCTTGAATAAATAAACGAAAGTTAGGTATTAGCAATGTGTAGTTAATATTTACACGTTTAAGATTAAACCGGTAAGTTAATATTAACCGTACGGATTAAACGGGACTTAATTTTACAAGTGCAGGTTGTAAAAAGTAATGTTACGTGTATCAGCTTTTAGAATAATAAATAGTTTGTCAAGAGCCCTTAAAAATCCACTGCTGCAAATTGACCTCTCTGTAGAAGTACATATATTTTTATTATATATGTATACAATAAATAATACTTAGAATTGGATAAATGCCATCCACATATGCATGCATGCATCATTGTAAATCCTGTACACCAGAATCAAGATCAGCGACCCACGAATACAACGAGTTATGTCACTCGGGAAGTCTAAGGAAAAATCAAACTATCTTGGAACCCACAACGAAATTAATCACAAGAAAACTATAGGACTTGAAAATGTAATAACTCCACTTCCCTCCTTGGCAAAGCGAGAGACAAATTGAAGTAACCAGACCCAGGCCGAAACCTTTTTAAAACAGGAAATCATCATCGACATGAAAAAGCAATACTTTGAATAAAATAGGTATCCGTTATTTCCAATCAGAATGCAATATTATCTATACGTCTTCGGCAAGAAGCCACATTTCAGCAATGGATTTCCCTTGTTTCGGTTTTATCTCAAACAAGGGAAATCCACTTAGTTGATGAATATGAAGTATTTATGTAACTTACATAACTTGATAATAATATGGGTAAAGTTTAAAATCTCATAAATAATTTAACATAATTGTTTCTATAAAAGGGGATATATATAAAAAAAATCTTATTACATTTTATACATTCCGTTTCCAACTGGCTTAGTCAGCGCATGACATTCAAAGGTATATAATACCTGTTATTTGATCGCGTTAATATCCGTATTTGTATGTTATTATTTATCACGAAAGTTTAAAAATATGTAGCTTTAACAATTTTAATAAAAATATCTTTAAGTAAATGCATATTTATTTACTTAAGTAATTATGTTTTGGAAAGGAAACTGTATAAATAAAATTTAATATGAGAGGTGGTATTAAATTAATGAATTGAAATTTATTAATTTTAATGACTTTTAGTTGAATACAGAATAATTGCAATTTAATAATGTTAATACACGGGGCGAAGTTCATTACTAACACATACGTATAAAACATACATTTATCTATCTATTTCTAAAAGAAAAACACAATATGACCTTACCATTTAAAAAAATATCAAGATAAAGGTGTATATGAACCAAATTACAATTTTAATAGTGTAATAATAATATACATGTCTCAAACCTTGTCCAATTAACATTTATGCATTAGTTAATTGATTGCGGAACAGTCTACCACATTTTAATACCAGTGTCAAAACCTTGCACTAAGGTCAAAAAATGTCAAATAGAAAAGATGTTTTATTTAAATATTCGATGTGTCCTAATAAATGTGTTCAGTGTCCTTCAGATTGCAACATTTATTTTAAAATATAAAATTTAAATTAAATTATTTGCAAGAATGTGGGTGGGCAATATAAGATCTTAGAAAATAATATTATGGCCCATTCATATTTTACTATTATTCGCAGTATAAGGAGTGCAAAATATTTATTTGCTACGATTATTGTAATACCAAATAAATAATTATGTTTTAAGTCAAAAATTGTGTTAGTATAATGGTTAAGACTTCGTTAGACATGACTTAATAACAGGAGTTCCCGGGTAGGGTGTATACGTACATATATACCGTACGTAAAAAAACGTTAGTGACAGCTTAACAAATAATCTCAACTAGTTCACTACCGACGTCTTACTATAAGTATAATACAAGCAATTGCCAATAAATATTGTCGGTTCTTTTTTAAACTTTCTTACTACAACTAATGGCTTATAGTGACAAGTAATAGTCACAGTAAGTGAGCCGTTAAATTATTAAATCTCACTTGTTTTTCTCGATGGAAAAATTCCTTTCAATTCAGCAATGGAACGAAAATATGAACGTGTCGTCACCAACACAGTAGCACAACAATATTGACACAATAAACTTTCGACTGACGAGTATTGACCGTGAAAAATTGTGTGATTGTTGCAATTTTCCTTCGCACTCTCTGTGACGCACAGTTATAATAATTTATTTTAGTTTATGTGGTAATGTGTTTCTTCTTTCATGTAAAATTTAGTTGTCCAACAAATGCAGACTGCAATTCACTGTACAGTACAGTCTAAAAATTATAATCAATGAAATTGTTTAAAAATTATCGTGCCTTTATCATAACATGTCTGCTATAAAGGAAGTTAAATTAGTGAGTGTGCTTATGCGGTTTCCGTTCAGAAATATAGACTGCATTGTTTTTTCGAAACTGTGGGCTGTGGGAATAAATCAATGTGTGTTTAACACACACCTAGAGATTGGTTTGCACTGATGAGTTGAGTTGCTATTTGATATTGCAACTGACCAACCTCGTTAGTAGGGTTAAGGTTTCGGTTAGAAAACACATAAAAGTAATAGGAAAACATATAAAAAGGGACAAAGAATGAGACTAATTAGAGTAAAAGTAAGTTGCCCTGTCTTGGCCTCGGGGTCTTAAATGACGTTATACAATAATAACTTTAAATAAGCACATCTTTCTGATTACAAACTCAAGTAGGCAGACTTTTCATAAATGCTACGCTAGCCACTAGCTAGTACCCATTCAGAGGAATTAATATCTGTTAGTCACTTGCAAACAATGGGTTGTCCTACAACAATCAACATCTAACATCAATAACAAAGTAAATTGATATCTGTTCTTTCGTTGTGTTGCAAATCGTTGCAATTTGCAACGTCACGTAACTTGATACTCGTGGACAAAGGTTATTAGTCAGTGTTTCTAAGCAAAAGTTCACTACTTCAATATCTTACAGAGGAAGATCTTTGTTGCATACATAGATTATTTATTTTAGGTCATAAATTGTGGGGCTGAAATAGATTTCTTCGAACCTGGTAAGGTCGAATGAAAAAAAAAACATGTTGGAAAAGATTGCCCTTAGAGTTTCTTGCCTGCCTTTATACTGGAACAGTATCCATCTAAATCAACAGGCAACAAGCTAACTGACTTTTAAGAATTCATCAATACTTTAAAATAGTCTATCTAAACAAATAAATAAAATTGTAGTGTCTGTTTGTTATATTAAAATAACTGCTTTTTATAAATGATTTTGTATGTAAACACGGTACATATGCCAAAATATAATTTTTAACTATTTTTGTCTGTCTGTCTGTTCGTTCCGTGTAATCTCTGAAACTGGATTTTGACGGGATTTTTAATGGCAGATAGCTGTTGGTCTAAGAAGTAACTTAGGCTATTTTTTTAGAGTAGACTTGTCTCGCGGCTGTACGTGCGGTACTACAATAACCGCATGTAACACCGCGGGGTTCAGCTAGTTTATAATATAAGTTTCAGTAAAATGTTTATCTACACCCACGCTATAAATCTATACAAATAAATCACATTGGAGTGTCTGTTTGTTATATTAAAATAACCGCTTTTTAATAAATGCATAATATATGTATGTATACACGGTACATGTACCAAAATATACCAATTTAAAATGATATCATTACCAGCAGTCTTTATTAGTCCACTGCTGGACATAGACCTCCCCTTAGGAAAAATGTTTTGGCTTACGATTACATACTAGCACTAGCCAGACGGTTGGCTTTACACTTTGTTAACTGCAGTGCAGTACAGTGGTAAGGAAAATAACTAACTAAACTAACTATGCACAACTATATATTTATATATACATACTTCGATGCAAGTATCGACGAAAATTGCATTAGAATTGTAACTTTCAATAGTCAGTAAAAGCTTGAATGCACTAATAAGCATTTGGCACAATAACACACGTCTGTTTGCTAAATGGCTGCACCGCTTTTATTTCACAAATATGTTTTAAAGTGATTTACCAACATTTACATTTATTTATATAAATTATACATATTGGATATAAATTACTATTCCTGCACCTCTGTGTAATGTACAAAGCAACCAAAAAACGAGAGAATCAATTTTTATATTTTGATTTGGCTACCTTCTCTATTTTCTAATATTGGTTTATAACCATTTAAAAATAAATCGTGTATTTTGCCGAAATCACAAATAATTATCGGTTAGAAGATTTACACATCAAATCAGTGTGTACGTTTGCTTTGCTAGTTTATATATGGCTATAAAATCACCATTATAATTGTGAGGGAAAGGTACTCGTGTATTGTTTAGAATCACATTTTTATCAGTGTGATCGGTTAACGTAAATATTTTACGTTTGTACAAAGTAAACGTACCTATTCGTGATAAGAAACGCTGTCACTTTACTGCGAAAATATTTTTTGTCACGTTGTATATTTTTATAATTGTTTAATATTTCATTAGTGTTCGGATTCTAAAAAGTGCGAATTTGATTTCTCACACATAACAGTAATAAATTAGACATAAATAAATAATAAATATTCATCTAGTAGTTTTTTGTAAATGCATACATATAAAACACCCAAACTCCGGAACAAATATTTGCAGAGCATACAAACATTTGGTCCGACCCAGGAATCGAACCCGAGACCGAGTAATAATTACTATTGTCAAATATTCTAGTCTATGGAGTCAACTATCGAACTTTTCGGACTCTTAGGTCATCTGTTCTATGAGCTATGTATTCAGCACACTGCAATACATATATAGCTGAATAGTAGGGCTTAGATATACCTTCATTTTTGACTGAATTCCGCATATATATCAATCAGCCCTCTCTACAGTTATTTGAGCAACGTTGATTTTCGTTTGCAAGCACGCATTGAATGAGCCACATATCGAATACGTAGGCTTCTTCTGTTGCACGCCACTTTGATCGATTTTAGGCTTCTTGCATCCAGTTCCTGCTAGTCATCTTGCGTAATTCGTCACTCAACCTAAGCCTGTCACTGCGCGTCCTACACTACGTTTACAGAAGGAGTAGGAATATAATATATAAATATAACAAAGTCGTGTTAGTCACACCATTTATCTAACTCAAGAACGGGTGGGCCAAGTTTTGTGTTTTTTGCGTTTTTGGATTTGTCTTCGTCCGGAATAGAATAACAAGTATAAAAATATGATATTCAATAATAAAAAAAAAATCATTAAGAAATATCAATCAACACATCTGCCCATTCATTGACTGTTAGCCGGGTCAGCCGTTAAATTTATAAAAAAACATTTAGTGAGACACGATGCAACATACGAATCTTGAATATACACAAGAGTAATACTGATTAAACTTAAACATTTAATGTATGCAACACCTACAAATTTGAGACGGTACCACTGTGATACCACTATAACATTCAGCTCACGACAAAGATTCTGCAATCATACAATCAGAGCAAAGTAATAAATTAGCAGGTATAGTCACTTTAACTGTACAGTAGTTACGTGATTTTTATAAACATTGCAAAACTGAGAACAAATCCGACGTATGTCCTCAACTTTTCTAGTACTTTCTTAGAATAAAATATAAATTACGTTGTTGCAGTGAAAGGATTGCAATCTCAAAATGTCAACTTGCAAACGTGACGGGCTAGTGAGTTTCGTAAATTGTGCGCGCGCGTCGCGCCGCCTTGGGCAACAAGTAACAGCGTTGACACTGGTTTCGTCAACAATAGCTTTGTTTTACTGACAGCTTAATATAGCTGAGAATAAACATTGTACACGTACACATTGAATGATAGCCATGAATTTATCGTTTCGAATCATTGTGACATTTGAATTAATAAATACATGACGACTTTACTTTGATAAAAATCGTAACCGGCTATTGCCGAATAAAAGGAAGACTCTAGACAGTACGCGCAACAACTTAAAGTGACCCACAAGATAACCTCGTTTATTTTTAACTCTGAACGATCGAACGATAGAAACATTCATATTCTTAACACGAAGCCAGTCATGTTCATATATAAAGCAATGACTTAGATTAACATCACATCGAGGCATTAATCTAGAGTATGATGGCTTCAACTAAGATGGATCACTATGCTAAGAGCGAACAGTTCACTGAAGATATAAAGCAACAGATACTTGAAATTCTATAACACGACACCCTTGATACTAAATCGAAGGCGATCTAGTTACATCGAGAGTAACAAGACGTACATGACAAAGCACTGGTAAGAACTCTTTAAATAGACACATTAAATTTAGTCTTCGTAACTTCTCACTAAGAATTTTTAATAAAACATTTTGCATTGATTGTTCCCATTACATATTTTTATTAATTACTCTACTTTCTATATTTCTGATTTGAATTTCATGCTCCTACATGCAGTGTGTTTCTTTAAAAATATCCCCACGTAAAAGTAACGTAGGTGCATCTTCAATACATTATTTCCATACTTTATGTATGATTTTACAAGTTGTAAAATCGATAATAGGATTCAATTCCTGTATAAAAGCTTTTCATCAAAGTACGTTTACACGAATCTCCGTAGATTTTCACGAATCATGATAGAGAGATGAAGGAGAAATACTGGTTTTAATGAAGAGCTCTCGGAAAAGATTTTGCCTTCCATTATATCAGTGCAATCTTTCAAACAGAACACGACAAGACCCGCATAATATGAAGGTAGTCTACTATTGTATAAGTGCGAGCATGAAAGCAGAAGAATGGGTTCATTGCATTTGCATAAGTGTCCTGAGGTCAATATCCTTTCCTGTCATCGTTACTTCGAGGTAAGCCTTGCACACTGTTGTGTATGTTAAATATAGGCGTAAGAGTTATATTCAAAGGATATCGGAAACGTCTTGTGTATGTATTTTAAATAAATTATTTCCATCTATATATATGTCTAAACGCGATCGATTGATTTTTTTTCCAAAGAAATTCTGATTCACATGGAACTTTCATGTGAAAAATTGGATTCGGTTCGGTATTTAGGTTTTTCCAAAATTTAACCATGATTTTACGAAAAAATGCGCTGAGGGTAGCTTTACAAACGTGCGCTGCATGAACCAAAGCGATGTTTAAAAACCATGTACTTACTCCTGAATTATCTATTAATTGTGAAAAAACTGAGGTATTAAGTCCTGCGAAGGATCCTTCTATACGGGGTAATTTGGTTGTTTTAAATATAATACGAGGTGTTGTTTAGAAATAAATATTAATTGTCAAGCGGTATAGGAGTATATTGTAATTTATTTTGTCCAATTTCTTCTCTCGCTATGTTAATAAATAATTATCGTATGAACTTAAAATCAATGACTTTTACAGCAATTTACAAAAATTACTGCAGACCCTCCAGGTTACATTAAAATACAAACCGTTACTGTCTTTAGCTATTTCATATTTTCTTGTGTACTAATGGACATAACTGCATAGGACTTTAAAGAACTATAATATACATAAAAAAAGTTATGTCTATGCTTTGAAAACTACTGACAATTTTAAATTACTAGCAATTGTAGCAACACAATACAATGTTAATTATGTAAACAGTTATTAAATTACTATGTTACTGTCTTTTAATATATTTACATCACAAATTATCCCAGTTGGCGATTAATTATAATTTTATTACTAGCAAGCACCTTCCACTTTTATAATAATAGAATATAATAATAAGATTATTAAGAAACCATCAGTACTTGCTTCGCTTAAATAGATATAAATATATAATATTCACAATTAACTAGCATTTAACCTCAGCTAACATTGGGAATAAGTAAAATTTTCACTTTCCAGAACAGTGTTTGTTGGATTGATCAATTTATCATGTATTTCTATCCCATGTAAGTGTATGATAAACATTGATTTCTTTTTTTATATGCAATACATACATTAAATATACTATAAAACTTATTTTAGTAGAGGTTTTTGTCACTAGAATAAGCGCATTATTTCACTCTACTTGTTTCTTTACCGCTAATCAGTTTTGCGTAACTATTCATATAAAAAAACCATGACTCTTAGTAAATAAGATCATGTCAGAGACACGTCTAGTGTCTAATAGTAATTGGGACATTTAAAAATATTTGAACATGACGAAGATGTAGTAAAAATATCGAGTCAGTTGAGTGACTTACACTGGGGTTAGTGACCTCGTGATTGTAAACAACGCGTCTTATTAGGAAGGAAAGTTTGAATCATCCCATCTAAATAAAACTCATACAAAAACTGAAGTTCGTTTTTAAATTGTGTGCCAAGAACGAAAGATTTGCGTTTTCATTACGTATGTAGGACACATATTTCATGGCGATGCGTGCTTCTGTGAATGTCGGTCGGTAGAACTATTGGCTGTTAACGTATATTGAAACAATAAGAATTAATAGAACACGCCAAAGTTCGATCTTTTAATTATTAATGCACTTGCAGTTGCGTTAGATATTGTACATAGTAAAAATGAAATAATAGAGGTGAAGCTTGGGTACGTTGATGGGACTCGAACATGACTAATTTGTATAAAAGGCACTCTTCTATATATACCTGTCTATATTTTATTAATATTCTTGAGTTTTCCTACATTAAGTACTTGATGATGAGTGAAAATTTAGACGATATTAAACAAATAAGAAGGAATTCGCTATAAGTTATAATAAAAAAATAATAGTCTGATGTTCCATCGACTTCAAATCATAATAATATGTATTGCCGTTTCTTTTTCATAATTGAATTTATCTATCTTACAATTTGAATATTTTTTTTAAACTTAAATGGCATAAATTTAGACTGCAAACATTTTTTTTCAATTCAATTCAATTTTAATTACAAAAAACAATTGAAATCAATATTCTACTGGCAAAAATAGCAGTTGACATGATAGTGTGCGGTAACACTAAAATAGTCGCTTTGAGAACTAAGTACTCGTAAAGTCGCCTAAAAAATAATTTTATAAAGTCACATAAACCATAATTCGCTTTGATGTCAATGGTTTCGTAATTTTCTTTAAGAAGAAACACTAAAAACAGTTGGAGTCGTAAGCTTCGCGGCATTAACGGCGTTTAAATAAGGGAATCTTCAGTATTCGTATTTATAATTTTATCATAAATATAACTTTATTTTATTGGTTGTCGGTCGGTTAAAAAACCTTGTTTCTTACTAACATCGGTGTTCTGTGGGTCCACACGGTTTCAAGGAAGGGTGTAGTTAAAATAAACGTATTTGAAATTTGGAAGCATTGTTTGAAATTCATGTATTTTAACGACTTATTGCAATTTTAGTGTATTGAACATTTGATTATTTTACTCTCAAATAATTTGTTCTTATGTTAAATAATTTTCTTACGACTATACAATTTTAAGTGGGTTGCAAAACCTTAGTGAGTATTAGTTTACGTAACATTGAGGAAGTCTGTGTCGTCAGAAAATGCGACCTTTGTGGAGGCAAAAATAATGCACCCGAGATGTGTGAAAACATATGTTCACAACATTTGTTTAAAATAACAAGTAGCGACTCCCTAGCTCAAATTTTAAATAATCTCATGAGGAAACTTCATAACAATCTCACGCTCGGGTTGTTTTTTTCAATTAAACTTGCGTTAACGTTAATTACGTCTTAATGTAACATAACATTGGTACTTGATAGCGCTTTAATAATTTTAAGTATTTGTAGTTAACATTAATTGAGGTTTATCAGTAAAAACTCTCATTATTCTCAAACAGTTATTATTTTGAATTATTATACCAGTCATCTCCGGTTTTCAATTGTTTTGTCTTCAAAAATTATAAGAAGTATTGTCATTATCAACAGTCTTTAACAGTCCACTGCTGAACATAAGCCTCTTCTTAGAAAGGGAGTTTTAGCCTGCTATACCAGGCTCAGGTCAGGTCAGGTCAGACGGGTTGGTATTGGGTTGGTTTCAACTTTTCTCTCTCTTTGCAGTAACGTTGTCCATGCGTAGTTTTTCTTCCTTAGTCGCCTCTTACAACACCCACAGGATGAGTAGGGGTGGTGTGACTCCGTATTCGCAATCCGTCTCCACACAAGAAATGAACGAATAATGCAATTTCTAAAGTTTACTGAAAAAGTATGCTAAAAACAGTCTTGAACATAGTCTCTTACATTGTGTCCACGACTGCTTTTAACCATGTACGGCAATACTTTTACGGGAGTAAAAATAAAATTCTTGCCTCAAAGCTCATACATATTTTTCAATGTGGCTGAAGGGTTTTTTAAGTACCTTCAGATGTTATTTATGATCGCAAAATTTGTTTCCAGCGGTAAAACACTAGGCTCTGACACAAATGTAGGCTCTAATAAAAGGTTTTTTTGTTTAATCTGTTAGAAATTGACTGATTTGAATTATTTCATTTCATTTATAATTATTTACTTTTACGATATTAGAGAATTTTATTTACATATATATTTAGAAAACAAAATATATATTTTCATTATAACTAAAGTCGCTATTCAGTCTGTCGTGGTTCTATTGAGGCTTCCAAACGGGCAACTGACTGAAAAGAAGCTTCCACACTTATAGTCGCCCCATATTGACCTAATGATGTTAGAATGAAGGTGAGATACAAAATTTGTTAATGAGGACGAGCAATTCATGTCACTGCGGCCTTGTCATTTAAAAGTCGTTAATGTCATAGTACGCTTTCTGATTAAATTAATGTTAAATAAACCTTTTAAATTTTGTTAGACTATTGATGCACATTACTATGCAGTGCTAGTGACTTATAAATTAGTTAGTGTTGGATCTTATGGGCATAGCAAGCTCATCCTTACTTGTAGTTTGAAGTTATGATAAAAAAACAATGACTAATTTTTGATAAATTTGCGTTTATTTTATGAGTCAACAATATATTATTATCACAAAGAGTTTTACAAAGTTTTTGATAACATTTTATGTCATAAGATCTGTATTAAGTATGGGATATTGATAATACGTTTTTATTCTGATTCATTTGATTAGAAATCGCAATAATGATAACACAATTAACAATACGTAATTAAAAGTAACGTACCTCTTAAGAAAGTCGGTGTATTCAGCCTGGCGAATTAGTCCAGTACGCATCATGATGGTTTGGAAACACTGACGTTCGATGGCCCACAGGCGACAGTCTGTTGCTGCCTTGATTGTGGCCGTACGTTTACAATTGTACAGGATGGCCAACTCGCCGAAGACCTTACCCGGAGCCATCGTACTGAGGTACTTGTTCTCTCGGGACACTTCCACTCGGCCCTCTGTGGAAGATGCGTAACTGGTTAATTATTTCGTAAGATAATAATAATAAAAACTTTATTTGCAAAACACAGCACACAACCAAAATACAGTTTTTCAAACATAGTAAAAAAATAAAAAAATAAGATTATAACAAATTGTATAATCTTTTTTGAGGCTTGCATCATTTTATATGTCAAACTGTCAAAGTCAAATTACGTTACGTGGCATTGGTGAGTTTGAGACTTCCTGAACAGAGTATTCAATCATGGCAACGAGGGTTGTACGCCGTGACTCACAAAAAGGCTAACTCTCAGCGTACTCTGCGATGGACACAGCCCACTCCGGTACTGATTATCAGAGCCCACCATAGCAATTGATTTGACGCCGATAGGCGCCGCTACCATCAAAGGTTCTATCTGTCTCTTTACAATACTTTATGTATAATGTGCATTCGGATATATCTACCTACATAAACAATAATTTCGTGTAAAGTTTTCAAGGTTTTATGTTCGTTACTCTATTACTAACAGTACGGTCCATCTCCTTGGCTATATTGGCTAATTTCATATTACTATCGATTTCTAAGACCTCGATGAGGTGACTATAAAGGCATAAATATGTACATATTAAAAAGTACTTAGTTGCTCACCGTTTTTTTTAATAGAATAGGGGGCAAACGAGCAGACGTATCGCCATTCACTATTTTAATTATCTGACATTTTTTTAAGAACCCAGACTAAAATGTATCTAATGTATGACGACGAATATATTAATGTAAATTATTATAAAAAACAAAGTTTTTATAAATTGAATCTCGACAGAAACTAGATATGACCTTAATTTTTACTTTCAATTTTAATATGAACACATAAATACTTTTTAAGAAAATATAGTAAAAGTAAGTAATTAGAATGAAACTTTTCATACTATAGTGCAATTTCATCAAAAGTAGCCACTTTTGGTTTTTATATAAAATTATGAACATTCTTTAAAATCTCCAACTGTCTGTACGGATCTATAAATATAATCACTGCGGGCTATCTAAATAGATTTCTTGACTCTCAGTATTATACTACATACTTACATTACTTAGCGGTGACTTAAAGAGTTGATGAATGAAGAATAACTATCCTCCGGCTTGTTCAAGTGCCAAAAACTTTGATGAAAATTCACACTACGTTATTAGATCTTTCAAACCTATTTCATAAAAAAAATGGGAACGTCACACTAGTTTCAAAAGATGAGAGACAAATAGGGTCATCTGGACGGACCGCAAAGAAAATTAGTTCATTTCAATAAATAATCGTATATTAAATAAACAACATTTTGTTACATTGGGTAAAAATGCTACGTTTCATATTTTAACTAAAAGACGGTAACTACAAATGATTATAAAAGTAAAAGACAAAGTAGAAAATAGATTTATTTTTATTTAATGAAATTGCGCGCAATATCAAAATTTTGATACCACGTATTTCAAATCTAAGAAATATCAGGTACCATAGTTGGATTAACGAAATTTATTAAATAAATACCTGAAGGTCAACACATAATTTGGATCGTTAAAAACCCTAATTATATTGAATGAACATAACAGAACAAAACATCATTTACGACATGGCTAAGAAACAATAAATGTTTACATTTCTATGTCTTATCGCTTACGCGGTAAAGATTACAATGGTCTGCAGCTGTTTCTATCAACCCAGAACAAATGAACAACATAAGTGTGGGAACAAATAAGGAGGTATGTGAAAATACCTACTCGTCTTATCATAAATCGTAAGTACGTGTTTACATGTGCTTAACAATCATACCGATTTATTGTCAGTAGTATAACCGAATACAATAAAACTAGTTCAAGGTTTAATAGATATTGTATATTTGTCGATACAAAAAGAATCGTCAGGTAATAAAGACAATGCAATCCTTTATTACGAAACTAGGACTAGGAAATAATTATATGTGTTGATATGTACAGTATAACAAACAAAGAGATTAAGCAATAATACTGTTACAATTATGTACATGACAACTGTACCTTTTTTTGGTTTAATATTAATTGATAAAAAATTACAGCTCTATATACTTTTTGAATATCATGCAGAGAACTGAGTGACTTACTAACAAAAACTAAGAGATTGGCAGTGTAATAATGTTTTACATAAAAAGGATAAATAAGAAGAGCAAAATGTAACAGCAGAAATGATTTTGTTTGGAATTAATTAGGTACATCAACAGGAAACTTGAGATTTATCTACTTTTTATGACATAGTTTACTATACAAATGAAAATTCAAAATTAATTAATTAATATTTTATGATGTGAAAGTAATCTTGAACTAGTTTTAGAATGATTAAATGTTAATGGCAGCCATACCAGTGTTATGAGTATTAGTAGTATTTATTTTTGTACTTTGATGACTATTATCGACTGAGTATTAGGTAACAGTTTTAGGTTAGCAGTTACATTTATATCCACAATAAAAAATTAAAGTATTGAAGGCGCGAAGTTTGCTACCTTATGTTTGACTTAAAAAAGAAAATGACAGCTGTCTTACTGACATTGACCAGCATCAATTTGTATGATCACTTCAATATCACATCAACAGCCTATAAAGTCTACTGCTGGACGTAGACTCCCTTTAAAAGGAGGTTTTGGCCTACTACATCACGCTATTTATTAGTATGCTTCAACAATATTCTCTAGAGAGAAGGCACCCCAACATAAACGTGCTGATCAACACTACATCACTTCAGAAGTCAAGGCACATAATTACGCCCAAAAGACGTCGAAATTATCTCTTCATAGATGTAATATTAACAATAGATGACTTGGTCTGACGTTGGACTGACTTGTCTCATTATTCGAATCACACCAAATACTCCCTTTCAAAATAATACGTGTTTTATAAACAGTACGGTGTCGCGTGTGTTTACAGTTACAGCCTATTCAGAGATAGGTCGATGGTTACGCTATTGTCCTGGCACATTTCTATTGTCTAATAAACACGTATTCCCGTTATCCGCATGCTATACATACACAATCATGTTCAACTATTTGACACATGATTTTGTTGTTACTCTGCTATAGAGCACGTGAATAATTAATTGTCAAATAGCAGTGAAGGCCCTATTATGTTTTATAACTTGCAATATGTATATACCATGTCCGGGTGGAATCTTGCAACGCAATTTTCGAAGCAGACGTTGATTCTGTAAATATTTAGATATATACCAGATAATAAAATCCGGGTCATTAGTATTTCGATTGCAAACAGTCGTATATTCTGACGAAGGTGTAAAGTTTGTAAAATCCGGGCTTATCGAGTTAGAAGCTTCACTCTACACATAATCTGATAAGTTCTAGCCAAATGGTCTCGTTTTCTCAATATTTCACATGAAAAATTTTTAGTTCGATAGTATTTACGAGAAAAAAATCTTTTTAGAGCATTTTAATTACTGGTCTACACATTGAATTGTCATTAAACTAAAATTTTTTGTTCTAAATTAAAAAAAATATTTGTAAATCATTATATAAACCCTCATGTTTTAACGTAGATCATAAATCAATATATGAAGAGTTCAAGTTCAAAATATTCTAGGCCATGTCCAGTTAGTGTAATTTCTTCAATGGCACCAATGATCCGCAATTTATTTCCAATTGACTTATAATGGCTAGTCCTACTGATCCGTCATATTACTATGACAGTGAACTTTATATCATTTGACCTAGACGAAGAGCAACAGTTCTCGTTAAAGTAACACCAACTAATAAAGGCAGCTATATATTACTACTAGTTGTTGTCCGCGGCTCCGCCCGCGTGTGTGTCGATTATCGCCGCAAATAGTAGCCTATGTGTTCTTCTATTGTATAAGCTATATTACTGTAAAGTTTCATAAAAACCAGTTCAGTACTTTTTGCGTGAAGAAGTAACAAACATACACACTCACAAACTTTCGCCTTAATATATTCATTTAATGTCTCATCAATGGCAATCTGTTATTTGTCTGGAGGTTAGTACAATGGAAATACAGGAGGAGGTACAATGAGATTTTTAAAGTAGATTAGATTATTTTATTTTTAGTTCTTTTATTTTAAGCATGTACGATGAACTTCAACCCGATTAATAAACGTGAATTCATAAGCGTTATTTAACTCAAGCAACGGTTGTTTATTATTTTAACCTAATAAGGGGATTAATGTCTATCAATGGATATAACAAGGAACTATTGTCGTTTCAAGACAATTCATACGTACCAAATTACATATTTATTGCTATATCAAATTGCTTTATTCATATACACAAAGAATTTAATATAACAATAATGAAACCTATCATAAAACAATATTTGCACATTCGACAAAGTCAAGCGCCAAGGACATGTCACTTTGACATAACTCTTTTAACAATAGAATATTATCATTGATTTTATTCGAAATTGCACTTAATAGCGACAGATGTAAGTTATATTTCATAATTTCTACTATTTACAAAGGTTTTATATGTAAACAGTATTATTGTTTAATAGTAGTTTAGTAAACAAAGACGTTAAGGCCACTTTCAATGCCGAAGTTATATTTTGTTATTAATGTTAATTTATTCAGAAATATAATATATTTAAAAGAAATCACGGGATTAGGAAGTTCATTTTATATTAATTGCAATAAAGAACTTTCTATAACCGACTATTTTACAATCAACACACGAAAGTGTCGAATGAAAGTAAAGTGACGCATAATCTACGCAACAGATGTTTTTTTTAAGGTTTATTACGAAATATGTTTCTTTTAGCATACGTGATTTCATCATCATCATACATGATTTGCTAAAACATAAAAGTATAATATCATTTTTGTTAAAAAATACAAGTCTCAAATTACATAATATGTTTATTGATATGGTGGAGTAGTAAAAATTTTAGATTTATTTTAAGTTATTTATTCGTTACTTTTTCTTATCCATACTAATATTATTGAAATTTGGCGATTCTTTGATTCTTAAGAAAAGACATAGACTACTATTTACCTCAATGACCGACATACACAGTCTCTTTATAATTAAGTAGGTAATAACTTCTTAAATTATTTAATTTTCTTTTTATCTAATAAAACTTGTGTAAGGGATGAATACTTAAGTAAGCGTGCGCTAATAAAGATTCATTTTATTTTTTTTATACTTATGTACGTATTCTATTTTAATTATATGAATTTAAAGTTTAAAAAATTGAAAGATCTCTAATAACAAAAGTCATTAATCACACTAATATATTAAAGGGAAAGTTTGTGAGTGTGCATGTTTGTTACTTCTTCACAAGTAAACGACTGGACCAATTTTGATAAAATTTGTTATGCAGGAAGCTGACATCCTGGATTAACACATAGGCTATTACATATAACACAACATAGGTTATTATTTGCCGCTGAAACCAATATACACGCAGGCGGAACCGCGGGAAATACTAGTTTAAAATACATGGAAATGACATATTCTTATAGCAAAACAAAAACTAAAAATTAAGAAAATGTCGGTTTCAGAGGCTGGTTTATTATTCTAGTTGTTGCCCGCGGCTCCGCCCGCGTATATGTCGGTTATCGCGGCAAATAGTAGCCTATGTGTTATTCTGATGTATCTATACTAATATATAAATCTGAAGAGTTTGTTTGTTTGTTTGTTTGAACACGCTAATCTCAGGAACTACTGGTCCGATTTGAAAAATTATTTCAGTGTTAGATAGTCCATTTATTGAGCAAGGCTATATCTATCACGCTAGGACCAACAGGAGCGGAGCACCAATGAAAAATGTTTCGAAAACGGGGGAAAATTTTCACGCTACGGGCAATAGAAGACGCAAACGAAGTTGCGTGGGTCGGCTAGTAAGTTATATTACTGTAAAGTTTCATTCAAATCCGTTCAGTAGTTTTTGAGTAATAGAGTAACAAACATCCATCCAAACAACCATCCATCCTTACAAACTTTCGCATTTATAATATTAGTAGGATATATATATATTATATATATTGGGCTTCCTTACTTTATAAGGCTTTCTAAAATGACATCATGACATAAATATATGAATGACTATGCGTACAAAATTCAACATTAAAGTATGTTACGTCAGCATAGCGTCTACGTAATAGGTATTAAGACAAAGAAGAATATCTTTATAAATAAATATATGAAAATACATTGTTTCAATTTGTTCTAAAATAAAAACCTAAAAATCTAATGCACAAGTAATTTTTGAATTGATTTTTTGTAATTGTATAATAATTAGGAGTATAGGAAAGGTAGTGGGTTCCATTCCAACCCAGAACAAATATTTGCGTGAACATAATCACTTTTTTTTTCTGCATGTATGTATGTGGGTGCAATTTATCTATAATATCATATCATCACATTTCATCGCATACACTGCATGAATGCGATGTCTTGAGTTGACAGTTTTATTATCATAGATTTTTTATTATTGGACTATAAATTGCTACAGTTTTAAAGCTCAGTGATACAAATTGCAGCCTGGTCGAAAGTAGGTATTTCAAGGCAAAATACAGGGTCAGGACTTCAACTGCGTGTCAATACTTTCAACCATTTTACTGTTAGTTTGTCATCATCATAAAAATATTTACTTTTTAATACAGATTTCAAAGTTTGTGGTAAAACTGAATTCAACACAGTACAAATTAAGGGACACAATGTTTATGTTTTTATTAAACAGGATGTTTATAAAGTTCCTTAATTAATAATTAACAAATAGGAAATAAAATGTTAATGTTTCTTTGTAAATAGTATTCTATGTTCCGGCTTTACAAAGATATGTAAGTATTTATTTACGTAATTTTTTTTATGAAAGAAACAAATAAATTGAAGGCTCTTGAAATTTATGTGTCATCACAAATATGTGTTTTTGTAGATAAATGTGCATGAATCTATAGGTTATTTTCTTAAAAGCAAGGTAAAAACAGGTACATAAGAAAAACTCTTTCATGGAATTCTTCAATAGGAGAAGTATATATTGAACATCATTGAATGCTCAAAATGAGTGTTTTACCCCAAATTACCCTAATTTGTTTCTTTATGATTCATTTCATTTACTAAATGTGTCATTAAATTTTCTTGCGTTCCTTAAACTTAACACAAATAACTAGACATATACGTACGTACCAAAAATGTAATGTTAAAGACGTTTAGAATCTTCAATACATAAAATTTAATAGTTTTTCTAAATGTATCCTGTGTCTACTACGACTTCGTGTCACTGTGTCAAACAATGTAACGGTTTTACAAGGCCTTGCCTAAAAGTATTCTATGCCATACATATCTCCATTGTCTTTTAAAAACATAAAAGCCTGACTGGTGTATATTTAATTCTTAAGCTAATATGACAGCCATTGAAATTACAATACTTAAAAATAGATTTATTTAAAGAATCGTTTTCTTTTTCAACATTCTATTTACTCTACATTTGTAAAGCTGTATTATGTTGATGTATTTACTAAATTAACCAGTATTCAACCAGTTTGCGTATTTAATAGCAATTTAAATTAAAATAATATTCATGCTTGGCTTGAACTAAATGTAGGACAGTACGAATCACGTAAACTGTATATTTTAATTGATATGCCAGTCTCGGTACGAGGTCCGTGCAATGTACAACATACCGAAGCAATTGAAAATGAAGCAATTGAAAATGAAGCACACATCTGTTGTTTTCGTTACTAAACATATCAAATCTGATTTACTACAGGGATATGTAACAAAATTAACAAGTGTTCGATTCTTAAAATCGCAAATATATTTTTTTCCCCCAGAGCATGTGTGTGAAGTACGTAAATAAAATGGTACCGTGGTACAAAAAAGATTAAAAAATTATGCACTTGTGAACTTTTTAAGCGGCTTTAGTTTTTACTAAAAAGTATTGCTACTACCTACTATTTTTTTACCTTTAAGATTTAAACCTCTTTTCTGAGGTATGACCAGCAGTTAACTTTTAAAGGCAGTGTAAATTATAATTAAAATGTAATATTTTTAAGTAGGTACAACTCCCATATTAGGAATATATCGCAGGGGACTTTACAACACAAAGAAACTCCAGATTTGAAACAACAATTTTTGAATTAGGTAGGTACACAAAATGTTCTGTCACTGATTACGACGTTTTTAACCAAGTGAGTAGTTAGTCCGTGCAAAATTGATTCACATGTCAAAATAATACATATTAAAAAATGTATAGATTCTAGGTATACATTTTTCAGAGAAATGTCTATGTTTATCATTTAATGTGAAATTTTAATTATTTGGTGACTAAAGGACTACGTGAATTCATACCGTATTGAATATGTAAATATTGAAAAATAAAGATTGAAGTGTAAAAATAATCAATTTTCTACAAATTAATTTAACTGGAGAATGTACAAACGCAATGGTAAGAATTTTGTTGAATAAAATATTGCGTCACACCTACTTGTAATAAGTATATTTATTATTATTTATCATTCACATTACGCCAAGGTAGCAACCGCCCGTAGAAATTGAGGTGTTGACATAACACGTTTCATCGATCAAGTTCAGTACATCCGAGATCAAAATAAACTTCCCGATAACAACTCCGATAACCGTTATTTAGTTAGACTAAGTATTACATAAATAAAAATATAAAAGAAATTATCATTATTACCTGTGTCTTCATTCTGATGATGTTTGTCAGTTGTCTTCTCATCAGGATCTTGAAGACGAGTTACGTCTAACACTATACCCGCATCTAAAGACGCCTCAGTGGCGTTACTGTCACGCTGACAGAGATTTCCCGTCCTCCTCTTCCTGGTTCCATAGGTATGAACAGGCACTATTAACTTAGGTCTAGGTATTGAAAAATCTGAGTCCGAACCACTTGAAGAACTTTTAGCACTTCTCGAATAAACACCATTAACGTTCGTAATACGCTCTTCACTAATACTGTCTTTCTGTTTCTGATTTCCAAAAGACATAATATCATTATACCTATCATATCTATCATCACTTTTTACTCTTACAGTACTATACAGTTTGCCATATTTATCGCGTTTAATTTGTTTTGCAGCAGCATTTTTAGTCCGATAATCACTTTCTTTAGGCAGATCATTAGAGTGTAACCCATTAGCAATCGGCGGCGCTGGTTGACTTTGACTTCCGTTGTACATTTCGTACTGCATTAGCGTCAGTTGTTCGCTGGGTGATAGATTTCTTTTCGGTTGGGTGACAGTGACGCTATTATAAACTTCTTCCGATTGCACTGTATCGAGATAAGCTTGAAGAGGCGCCCTCCCTTCGCTTTTTACTCTCAACGATTTAGACCGAAAGCTAGGCCTATTATCTTCGATGCGTCCACTTTGTTCGTTCGTCGGTTGAATTGTGACTTTAGGAAGTTGATCGCTTGTTGATAACGACTGTTTAACGGGCTGCATGTATAAACCTAAATCTTCCGCTTCACAACTTATATCTAAGTCTTGTTTTCCATTCCTAGCCTTTATTGGAGCTAAATCTAAAGTGGCCATTGAGTTTATAATTTGATACATAGCATTTCCATTTTGTTTACTAGGCTCATTTTGGCTATTTTTTTCTCTTTTCGTATCTTTTTGTATTTGCTTTATCTTATCGCTATCAGTATCATTATTTTGCTGACTAACTCTCGAGTAGTACTCGTAATATGATTCAGACGAAGGGTCTGGTGGCACCGGACCAGGATCCGGTAGCGGATAATAGGTCTTTTTAGTATCTACCTTTCTTTGTCGATGTGCATATTTTAAAGATTCCTTCCGTTGGGGTGGCGCAGGTGATTGCTTACTGTTACTAGCGAATGATTCGATGTTCCATTCGGTAAAGTTCCTACGTTTTACCCTTCTTAGCGTGGACGGCCTGTATCCATTTGGCATATCCTTAAAACTATAACTATGTTTCAATTTGTTCTGAGCGATGAGATCATTATTGGCTCTCGCCTTTTCTTCTATATTTTGTTGGTACTTAGCTAATTGAGATATATTTTCATTAGGAACATCTTTCGAATAATTATATCCATTATCTTCTAAGGAATATATTTTGCTATCGTAGTATTTCTCTTTTTCTGGAGTGCGTCCAATATCTCGGCAAGACTTACTTCTTGATATAGAGTTAAATTTAACACTGTTTGTATCATCATTTTCCTTTAATTTGTTCAGATTTCTTGCACCGACCCAGTTTGCAGCATAAACCAAGTCCATAGTTCTGTCCGTGATGGACAGCCACGGGTCCTCCATGACCGCTTTGCCGGGGTAATGCTTGATTTTCATAATGTAATCGAATTGTGTAATATTCTCTTAGTTGCATCACTGTGAAGCCAAATACAACGTAGAGGTTTGATCTTAATAATGTGTGACAATATAAATTCCATTTTCCTTTAAGATAAATGTCATCTACCAGTTAGAGGTTACTGCTCACGGATGTCATTAGGTTTAATGTTTATGTGACGCACTTGATGTTTTGTTAGTTTCTCATAAGTTTAAATGACGTAAGACCACTGCAAATGTTACAATTAACAAGAATACTGCAGTAAAATTAGACCAATATTACCTATTTTGATGTTATAAATAGACAACCGAGATACCATTTACCCAAAACTAAAATGGTTTGAAATATTTAAGGTAATTTATATTAAATGCTTAAAACCTTTCGTCCGATTACTATTTACCATGTGATTATCGATACCTACTATTATACTTCCATGTATGTCTATATATCTACACGCGATTACTTTTGCCTCATTTAAATCTGGTCACAGAAGTAATAATATCTCTATCTCGGAACTAAATAAAAATTATAACTTTCTTTAGTATGTACTTGTTGAGACATTAATCATCTCACAAACAGAGTTAGCTGTTGTGAGAAATTGAGATAATTACATAAAAATGCATTGGCTTAAAACGTCTTAATTAAAAAGGTGCACTAATTGCAAGGCATGATTTCATAACATTTTACGTTTACTTTTTAAATATTTAAACAGAAGGTAATATAAAAATAGCATCATACATATTATAAACTTTACTAATTTATTTCGATAGTGTCCAACTACTTACATACCCACCTACTGCAAAAAGATTTACTGCAAGAAGATTATTTTTTAGCTATCAGATTTTACCAGGTAGTAGTAGCCACGTTAATTTCAGCACAAACGGGCTAACTCGACCGGGGTGGTACTGCTACTCTAGCACAGAAAATCAACGCAAAATGACAGGGTTTGGGCTGTCGTGTTTCTTTGGTGAGTGCGTGACCGGAGGCCTAATAATGCAGATGCATCACTAGGCCGCTATGGTGTGAATCACCATGCTGCATTGTTGCATTGTCTACATTCGCAATGATGACCATCACTCTTGGATTCTGCTTATGCTTTCCATCAGGCAGAATAGAGTCATTTTGGCAGTGCCATACACAAAAAAAACTCAATGATCAATTTACCTGTAAGTGAAATGTCAATTGTACTACTATAAGGGCTAAGCATACTGGACCTTGGTCAAGAGCCCATTTTTACTTTGACACTAGGAAGTCAATAGGACTCTCGAGACCTCATAGCTATATACGGTCTCAAGAGTCTAAAGGCGAATGCAAATGGAACTACATTGAGTAATAATTAGATAACAGGCGGTGGCAACTGGCCCATAGACTACTAGCTAGCTACTACTAGTACTATGTATGGTGCGTTTGTTGTTATTAATATAAACTCACTTTCACTGAGGAACCTTATGAGAACATAAATATAAAAGCAGATGTTCGTAAAGATAACGAATTGAAAGTAGGGAAGTAAAATATGTATCCGTAATTAGAGAACGATAAAAAATTATAAATACAATGTAGGTGAAGAAAACAATAACAAATAATATGTGTAAAGTGGCAACAAATTAGAAACAATCATTAAACGGCTGATCGAGTTAGTAGGAAACGATTTCTAAGACATCAACCGATAGGCGAGTTGAAACAAGTTCATTGGTCTACATATGCAGTCAGCTGGTCAGTGATGATACGTGAGAAACATATCCAGGAACTTTAGAAATTGTGGTCAACACATACTTAATTACTATTTCATTAGAAGATGAATTGTCTGCGATGAAAATAGCCGCATGTACGATGAACTGCAGCTAGTAACTAAAATAATGTAAATTTAAATTAGTGAATCAGATGGTGTTTTTATAAAAATAAATATATTTTTTTAATATATAATAAATATAATATAAGAAATAAATATATTAGGTATCTAATTTTCAGGTAGATAATAGATAGCATAAATTTTGGTCTACTAAGTTCATAGATTTTTATATCTATTTGTTTTTTTTTTAATAAGTAATATCTTATCATTGCCGCCATCTACGTTAACATTGTAGAAAAGGCATCAAAAAAGCACCAGAAAAGTGAATCAATAAAAACAATAGTCATGTATTTGTTATGCTATGCATACATGTACCTTTGACTCAACAATTCCATTCAAAATCATTTGTATACATTGGTTAGCCAGAGGAATAGCACGCGTTAAAATTTAGAACTAACGGTAAGGTTCACCAACGATAAACAATATAACCCTTTCTCCTATCAAGTGACTTACAAAATAGTACTTGTAAGAAAATAAAATTAAACTGAAGTTGACGATCTGTATTTGTTATTTAATCTTGAAGATGCAGAACAAGATTATGAGAATGTGACGTATGATAATATAAAATTACAAACACAACCGAGAGTGACATTTCCATTTCGAAATATCCGTATTGTTATAAGCACTTTCTACGGTCCGGTGATGAATATAATAATATGAATGAATATTATTTGATAACATCATAACATGTGTGGTATTGTTAATACGCAAGAGATTTAGCCACACACTTTGACTGATACTATCTGGTTTGTTTAACTTTCTAATCATTGTTTGAATACTAAAACGTGACAATGGGTCGCTACCGTACATTAAATCGATTGGAAGGACTTTAGAATACATACAATCGATTTCGGAGGTAGGGTGAAGGGGGGAGGGTGGGGAGGGAGGGCAGATACCCCCCCTTGAAGGGGGGGTTGCGATTCCTCATAGTTTTTTTTATATGAATTTTTGAAATTTTTTAAGGTTAGGATGCATTTCACAATATATCCAATAGATTTTGGGGAGGGGCTCTAACTTGTGGTTTCCCCTTTCAGAGGGGAATCCCGAATGGGGGGGTTGCAGCTCCTTCTTTTCTGTTGTGCGATCACAAGTCTACCTTTTTTTTTTAACCCGATCTACAGAGTAGACTAACAAAAACATTGGAGGGTTGCGGTTCCTCATTTTTCTTTTGTGTGATCACAAGTCTAACCTAACCTAACCGACAGAGTAGACTTACAAAAACATTGGAGGATTGCGGTTCCTCATTTTTTCTTTTGTGTGATCACAAGTCTAACCTAACCTAACCGACATAGTAGACTTACAAAAACATTGGAGGATTGCGGTTCCTCATTTTTTCTTTTGTGTGATCACAAGTCTAACCTAACCTAACCGACAGAGTAGACTAACAAAAACATTGGTGAGTTGCGGTTCCTGCTTTTTCTTTTGTGTGATCACAACTGATTTACTGAATTGGAATCCAACTTTAACCTGTCACTTACAAAATGACGTCGCGTCATTAGTGTTGCGTTTTGCTTCTCCTTTTATAAGAAAATATGTCCTTTATTAAAAGTGAATCTTAATACGTAATTGTGATAAAAAATACTCGAAAAGTATTTTTTTTATATATTTCGGTATGTATTACAATAAAAACTAAATTAAAATGGAAAAAAATTAGACAAAAACAATTTTGAGAGTTTGAAAAAGTTTAAAACGAATAACGTAACGAATAACAAAACGCCGAGACGTTGTCAAAATTATTTTCATGTATTTTGTTAAAAATTTCAAAAATTAATATCTCAAAAACTATGTATTTCCGCAAGTTGAAATTTTAGGAGTAGACTAACAAAAACAAGAACTATCAAACATAAAATTTTCAACTCTCAAATCGATTGTATAGATTCTAAAGTTGAGCCAATCGATTAATATTAAGCGATAAACAAGTTCCAAAGTATACTACTATGATTGCAAAAGTGTAACGAGGCGTGAATGTATCGCAACATTTGCAATACATGGGTAGGGTATATCGTTAATTGTTAAACCAGTACCTGAATAAAATATTTCAATATTAATAATCTAATATTGTGGATTGCAATTTGGACACAACCAAATAAAGTTGAAACCAGTGATGCCGGTATTATTCAAGAAAGCAATACAAGACAGTGATGTCATACTGTTTGACCAAACACATGCATAGAAAGCTTAAGTCTCGAACATTAATATGCTAAAATATCTTCACAGTGAAGACAACGTTCCGAAATACTTTCACAGCACACGGGTAGTGCACGCAAATACGAGAGGCTTGCAATAATAACCTTGTAGTGCATGAGAGCCTCGCAAATGTTACTTTCAAATCATGAATCGGACGAAAGGACACAATGTTAAAAACATTCATAAACTTAAAGATCATGAACTTCAAATTTTACTGCAGTATATTGGTAACGGTATTATAGTAGCGTGTATAATCCTTTGTCGATGAGGGTGCAGTAAATATGTATCCTCCGAAATATTGCCATTTGCAACGACAGCTGTATTTTGGCAAAAGCACTTTTGTTTAATCACAAAAACACAGCACAATATTTACCATAGTTTTTTCAAATCTTTTATTTAACTATATTGAATACACAAAACTACATTCGTATCGCGTTTGACAGTTAAATCGATCGGGATGATTTTAAAATTTGGAACGCGAGACATTAGATACGCGGCAACCAATCACGACGGCGCCGCTCCGCTTACTGCTCTACTACGATCCGATCAACTCCTGCGCAAACGCAGCTGGCTGACGCTGACGATGTGTGCGAGCGAGACGTACCGCGTGTAAGAAGAGGACAAAACACATACTTACCTGAATAATAAAAGCTCCAAGCTCACTAATAGAAGGAAACCTTTCAATTTTGATCCTAGAGATATTAGGTAGTAAGTGTAGAGCATTAAGTGGAGACAAATCATATCATGAAAATAAATCACCTCATAACCAATCTACAAAATTCTCATAAGTCGTAACAGTACACTAGTAGTCAGTCCGAGGCCATTTAAATTAAATTACTTGACATTTAAACAATGTTTTTATGTAGGTGCTCATTAATATTCAAACGAAACTTGAAATAAATAAAAAAATTGTAAACTATTGTCGTAAATTTTTCTTTGTGAGTTGAAAGTATCCAACATTAGTGACCTTTTCCAATTTGACTTTCAAACACCCAGCTGTGCGGATGTTCAAAGTGGAGCGACACTAGATAAAAATTTAACATATCTAGTAATAGCAGCCATTAATGAGTTAAGTGAAGGTGAATGAGGTAAATCTACAAGGTATCGCCCGTGACCGAATAGCTAGCAAGCAAAATGTAACGTGTTGTAGGTCAGGCTTACAATGCAGTCTGAAGAAGTCATTAGTCTAAATGCTTCGCACGTTATGTTTCATGTTGAACACATGATACAAAATAAACATCAAAAATTCATCAAAGCATTGCTATTTCCCTTAAATGAATATAGACATATTTTTATAGAACAAAATAATAATTCAACTAAACTTTACAGACTATTTATACGAACAATATGTTTTTAGTATCTAACTAACGTGACTAATTTATTATAATTATGTAGCATTGTGTTTTTAAAGTTAGTTCAATGAAATTATTTGAAAAAGAAAAGTTAAATAATCTACAACAAATCAAACAGAAATCAATTACAGATTAAATTGGTGTAACAATGAAAGAGAAAATAGTAAAAAACGGAATGGCCTTTGTTGCATTCAGTATACCAAGCAAGAACTATTCTTTACATTACATGAAGTTTTAAATTTATGTATTCGTATAAAATAATTGTGATAACTGGCAGTAACTGTACTAAGAAGAAAGTTAGCTGTGTATAACTCACGTAACACCTCTTCAAAACCTGTTATTATGATCTAAGATTTTAGAACTATAATGTCTATAGTAATAAGTTCTACAGTTTTATTTCCTCGGTGGAACGTACCATTATGGGTGCAGAAAATAACCGCTTGGTTGGATATCATAAAGATGATATCTTTAAACATTTTATACATTTCACGTCATCATAAAACTTGCCATACGGCCACCAAAATCATTTAGGAAACGTGCTTTTTGAAATTAATGACTACATTATTTACGCTTTTCAATTCAAATAGAAAATCATTTATTCAATTAAGACACTAAGAGACATTTATGAACGTAAAATTGGAGCTACAGTTAAAAATAATAGATCGACACAAACAAACACAACAGCATGTGCTGTATTATCGAGGTAAATTAGGCGAAAACATCAAAATCTACTGCCTGCCTGGGTCGATCTATAACTTCCAGTTTCCAAAATGCGTAGAGCTTCATAAGAAGAATACCGGCAAAAAAACTAATGGCCACTCTTTTTCAAAGTCAGACTTTGTTTCTCCAATTGCTGTTGTAATTATAAAAACAGGTATCCAATCAGTTACAATTGCAAAGTTTTATAAGGTTATAACTGTTGAAGCTTCATAGAGTTCTTCACGATACAGGAGGAAATAATCAGACGGGTTACCTGAAGAAGACTGACTGCGGTTACTCTTTAGCGAGTGTACTTCGAAGACATAACATGTTCCGGCACTTCAGGTGGGAGTACCGTTTTTTCCTCGCAGGTCGCAAGGTTGCGAAAAATATCCCAAATATAAGTATAGATATTACAGCTCAGGGCGCCCACACATAACTGCGAATTCGCAACGCATCGCAAATATCTGCGAGCTCGTACGAATGCACCGCAAGAACTTCACGCCGCACCGCATCGCAGTTATGTGTGGGAGCCCTTACTCTGAAATGTTCGAATGTAGATGCATCCAGTTCAATTCTGTTTACAAGACAACAAGATTTTGTTTACAAAAGTGGTGGTTAGTAGTAAACGGAGCAGTTACTTTCCAATAAAACACCATGTAATTATGGCCGCGTCAAATCGAAAGTTCAAGTAAAAGGAGAAATGCTAATCTTGAAGATGTTCAGACGGATTTCGTTTGTGACGCAATTACGTCGCGGTCAAGGCTGTTGATGTTGTGATGGTTTCACTTTTCATCATGGCGTCATTAAATATTCATGGTTATTATAATTTTCTGTTATATCATTTTTTTTTTGTTTTCTAACGTATACAATGAACACAATAATAATAAAAAGGAATTAAATATAAAATAGAACAAAATAATTTATTCTGTACATATCTGTAAATGTTATATTTGATAATATTTATTCTTTAATACTCTATTGTACACGTAGTTTACAGTAAATAATCGGATCTAACCTTAAAACAACTATTCAGAATGAGGAATTTATTTTAAAGGAAAACTTATGCCTATTTAAACAATAACCCGTGTTGTTGTCTTGTTCGTATACAATCGCGCGAACGGAACGAATGAATAGATGCTGTAACGACCAATCCTCCGTATTGCCTTGTCTAATTGAACAATGGAACCAGACATGCGGGCATTCTTCCCCTCGTTTAAATGAAGTACGTTAAATGAATGACGCCATCGTCCCGTTGCTCATATGAAAGAGCATATATAATTTTGAACATTTTATGTTTTTTCTTTGAAGTATACAATTGAAATCATTCTCTGTAAGAGCTTATTTGAGTTTCTGAAATCGAGCGTATTAATCTGGACACAGACTGTTGTGCATTCCATATCATATCATAATGCAACTTTTGGTTAATACCTCATTAATTGCCTCATAATCATCGGCAAGATTCAGTAGTTCAGTGACGGACATAGGACTCTTATTAGATAGGAGGTTTTGACCTACTACATTATATTACGGTTGGTGTTTATTGTCTAAATATCAAATATTTCTATATAATTATTTCATGTTACAAAGGAGATAAGATATTGTTTAAATGAGAGAAACAACGTGATATGGATGGTCACGCACTCAGAATGCAAGACAAATACCGAGAATCGCATTTGCACTCGTAATATAATGCTGAGAGTAAATGAGAGAAAATTAACCATGTTGTTGTAAAAGTAACAATAGTTAGGTGCTGAAATTAAGCATTTCTCGACAGATTCTATTAAAGGTAGCGTATTTACTACAATAAGTCCCCATGGAGAAGTACTTAGAGAATCTGATCAAAGTTATTCTTCAATTGGACAACAAGCTGATTTTTTTTAAGCTTTACCTAAGCACCTAAATACTGAAATGATAAGAACGATTGTAGACACTTTGAAAGTTTGACTCAGACTTGAAAGATAAACATCATTTCTTAGTACATAATTGAATCTATTGTTTTCTGACTTGCTCTAGCTACTGACCATTTTACCAATCAAACCCTATAAGATTTATTCCTTCTCTAAAATTATCTTGTATTTCATTTAGCTATCTGATTCCTAGAGAGTCCAGTTAACAGTATTAGACATAATCCTACTAAGTTACTAAGACTAAAGCTATAGACGGCAAAACGTTAGCGTTTTTTAAACCCATCTGGCCGACCTACGGAGTTATAGTTATAGGAGTTTTAGGAGTTATTGTGATTCTAATCAGATGATGACTAAAAAGTTACATTTATACCATGGGCATATGCATGTAACGTACAATCTTCAAGACAGTAAAGAGAACAATAAAACAATTTGTGACATCCATAAGCGGGTCAGTGACAATAAAAAGTTTTTCTGTCACGATATCGCATAATAGGCTCAAACGTTTCTAGACATTAAGGTCGTGTTGGCCAAGCATCAGCAGCTAAGCGAGTGGAACTTAAAAGAAAATTGTTCCTTGCATCACATTGATGCGACTAGTGTTGTAAAAGTTCCGAATACGCAATTTCATACGCACTCAATATAAGCACGTTTATGTGCACAAACACGAAGTCAATTATGGGCCTGTACGAACATAATGATAGTAAATTAAGTCGTGTCTCTCGGCCTTGACTATCATTTAATAGACCTCACTTTCACAATCAACATTAATTTTGTTAATTTAAACTTACAAAATATAAAATTGTAATTCAAATTATATGTGTACATCATATTTCAAGAATGCTAAGTGACACTAAGCGATTAACAAAATGAGGATAGATATAAAATCTATTTATGTTTACAACATCCACTGCGATTAGCAATCTGTCTACCAAGTGTGTTGGCTAAAGCAAAATCCGTTTAACAAGGTTCGGAATACAGGCCCAAGGCAGTAACATAATGATGATGAAATGAATTCGCAATCAAGAAACAATCTGATTTCTTTGATAAAGAATGTAAACAGATAAAAAAAGTGAGTAAATTCAACAGTAAACACATAACTAAAATCCTATATCAACTTATTTCATTACTGGCTTTTTACTACTCTCAAACAAACTACACTATCTGAATGACGTAATAATAGCTATCTCTCGCAGTTTAATAATTACAAAAAAGATGGTACTATGTTTCTCTTCCGCGTTAATTTGAACAGTTATGGGGGACACATCCTATTATACAATCAAGTAAACATTTATATCTCTAAAAAATGTATTTAGACATCTACGTCGTTTTTTAACAAGACTTGAACAGTACTGAATCCGACACTTGAAATACCGTTTGAGATTTTTTTTTTTATGTAGGTCGTATAATTTAATTTTATTAGTAGAAGCTATCATTTTGGAGTTATTTAAAGACAATTTATTTGAATTGTACATTTTTAGCTAACTACGTTATGAAAGCCTAAAAACATGAGGTGGTGGTTGTTATAAGAATCAATCAACCCTTACCATTTACAGGCAAGGGATTTAATGAAACACCTTGCTTGAAATAAGCCTTTCATAAGAATGCTTGCGAAGGTAACCAGTAGAAGTTGACTTATAAATTATTTCTTGTAAATACCATTTCATTGCAGATAATTGTAATAGTTGATTTGAGATGTTAAGCCATGACACGGCAATGCTAATATAATTTAAAAAACCTTATGAGTACTTATGACTAAGAGTACACTTAGGGCTGGTTTTATACTACACAAAGTACTCAAGCCTGGCATATCGGGGTTAATAGTGTAAAAATACAGTTCGTTACTATGTTTCTACATATTTCGTTCTACGTATTCGTATACAATGAAAAGTATTTCTTAACTTTATTCTCTCGTTTTGGAAAACCCTACAGAGTAGTACCCATCAAGATGATTAATAACTTAAACGTAAGCGGGAGGTAACGGCGGCGTAGTACGCTACCATTCAAGTTTTAAAGTGGACCCTCTGCCGATGGCGAGTAGTGTTACGATAGGAAGTTGCCAACAGTTAAAACAAGTTTTGTAATGGTGAGAGAATATCACGAATAACATTTGGTTAAATTATGAATCGTCAGCACTATTACTACACGATAAAGAAAAAATGTGAGTTATATACTAGAGATTAAGCTGTTGCTGTGGATAGCGACATTTTATTATAATATGCGGAATTTTCCAAAACACGACTTGACAATGACTTCCAAGGTTGATAAGAACCTGTATTATGAGAGTCCGGATGCCTTAATTAAAGCTATTCCGGAATCTCTCATATTTAAGAATTAGTATATGTATACAGTGTAAGTATACCCTATGTGGTTTCAGTATCCTATACAGGCATATCACCATGGTAAACCCAGGTGCGTTAACGGCCTGCCATGTAGAAAAAGGGGTTCTGCGAGACACATTTCGAGAAATTTGTAGACATTGGCAACTGTATAATCGTCTCTGCTGTCCTCTGCTGGCTGCATTAAATTAAAAGTTATTGGATTCTGTGGTCCTTTTGTATTAATAATAATTAGTGTGTATTATTTAAACTCAATATATTTATTTATAAACTGCTTCAAAAATGGACACCGATGTTTTTATTCTTTTTGAATTAAATTTCATCGAAAACTTATCTCATCGTCTCGTCAGAAATCACATTATGTTGTTATCTTTATATAAACATGTAAAACATAAAAAGATAGGAAGGGAAATTACACTGGATGTACTTTGATAATAAAGTGATGGTCGGGTAAAGTTCATGATAATATCGTCTTACTCTCCTCGTGTTGTTTATTGACTTGAAGACTTATAACTTGAAAACTCTAAACACTTGACATTGGCAGAAATAGCTGATCCGAGAGATCGGGCTGGTTGCCATTTCATCAAAGAAGAAGAAGAAGATGAAATTGCAAAATTTGCTGAAGTTTTAAGAAGCACTACTAATAATATCTATACAAATAAATAAAATTGGAGTGTCTGTTTGTAATATTAAAATAACCGCTTTTTACTAAATGCATATGTATGTATACACGGTACCTATAACAAAAATGTAGTTAAAAATTGTGATCATTTCATTGAATATATTATACTATATTTGTGTTGAACTTGAATGTTCGGTGTATAAAAAGATCATAGTGTTTAATGCTATCACATACACACCAGTTTACACTACATAGGTACACAGGACATCTATATATCTATACAAATAAATAAAATAAAATTGGAGTGTCTGTTTGTAATATAAAAATAACCGCTTTTTACGAAATGCATATGTATGTATACACAGTTCATATACCAAAATGTAGTTAAAAAATTTTTTGTCTGTCTGTCTGTCTGTTTGTTCCGGGTAATCTCTGGAACGGCTGGACCGATTTTGACGGGACTTTCACTGGCAGGTAGCTGATGATCCAGGTAGTAACTTAGGCTACTTTTTGTAGACTAACTTAGTCCCACGGCGTTACACGCGGTATAACAATAACCGCGGGTAACACCGCGGGGTTCAGCTAGTTTTAAAATATGTCGATATCTCATCTAGTCAAAATATAACGAAGGTCATGTTTGTTCTTAAACCGATTTATTTATTTGTATTTTTAAAAAGCCATCTTTCCTTCGTGGATTACACAAAGTATTTTCCCATGTGGGATTTGAACCCACAAAACATGGCGTAGTAGAAAGCAGCTAGGCGACCGCTTAAGCCACTAGGCCAATCGTACAGTCAGATTTTATTAAAGGAAAACCTGTGGCAGGCGAAGCCCTAAGGAAAAATTATCAATATATTCTATGAACACACTCTTGGATACTACTAGACTTCTCAATGCAAGTAATAATTTTGCACTTATGTAAATTGGCACTTTGGAATGAAGTAAACTGTTATTGCTCAATTAAGAACATTTATATTTTCGCATTGAAGGTTATAATTGTATAACTATCTGCTTTTCAATTTCATTCCTGTTATTATTTGCCAACTACTAAATATTAGAAGAGGTTAGTTTATTCGCGACGTTGTAAAAATGGAAAAAATATTTTATTTCAATGAATCTTAGATAAGGATTGACGCATAATCTTTAAGGGAAAGTCTCTATTAAAATTTTATGCATGACGCACTTCACTCCTTTTTGTTAATTCAATACAAACTGATTGTTTTAGTCGGGGAGGAACTCCTAATTTCTTCTCGAATGTTTTTAGGTTTACCGTTCACATTGTAGGTAATATACAAAAAGAGTCATATTAAAAGTAATTAAATGGTTTTTAATAAAGGCAATGTTTTTCATGTGTAATAATAAAACATAGTAACTTTTTAGTAAAAATTAGCAGAAGAAGATTTTTTTTTCTATTCTAAAACTGAGATAAAACTGTTGTTGTCTCTATGGGTTGATTATCAAACTTTGAAAGATTATATATAGGCTCTGCCTAATGTGGCTGTCACAGAAAATGTAAAAAAATTGTCTGATTTTCTTGATAATAAACTATTATTATTAAATGTACACGCTTTATGTTTCACACATACTTAAATCTAAAAATCTTACTAAAACTTCATATACTTACTTCCTATTTAGATTTTTGAAGAATTTATTTCCATTTCATTAATTTTAATTAATAAAAAGTTCTAAGTTCTAACTAAGTTTCTAATACTACTTACTTGAAAGCCTTAAGTGAGAAATCGTTAAATACTTCACTGTTAGAAAGCTAGCTGTCATAAATATAGTTAGACGGATCTGTGTCGATTAAATAAAAAATGCTGTTATTTTCCTACGTTTAGGCGTTTCTGCTATTCATCATAGAGATGCAATTCATTATAAGTTAACACTATTAAAACTGGCCATTCCATATACATGCGAGCCGGAAATATGATAGATGCTCATCCGGGATTAAATTTGTTAGTCCGATATGATGTCCGAAATATGTATATTTCGTCGGGACTATTATTTCCTAATCCCTAGTCTTCCTTAACCAAGGTAAGGGTTCATAGAAATGAAATCATCTAACTACTACATTAATCTGAATTATCATGCAGAGTCATTTCAATATCAAAAGCGTAAATTTTGCTTGTGATTTGCACCTATTAGAATTAATGCTTACACAAACTTTATTCTATACTAGCTTTTGCCTGCGGCTCCGCACGCGTAAAGGTCGGTTATCGCGGTGATTCTTCAAGCTGATTCTCTTCATCTTCAAGTTGTTCTTCCTAGCCTTTATTATTTCCAAGATTAATTGGGGTCGGCTACTAGTTCAACCGGTTTCGGATCTCCGCAGCCCTGAGGGTGAACTGAATTCGAAGGTTGAACTAGTTGTAAGTGCATTTGAGAGCACTGACTTCCCAATAACGATTGTCATAGGTGTTCATGACAACCGGGACGGACGGCTTAACGTAGTCTCCAAGGCACGGGATTCTTCAAGCTGCTATTTTTTTTTTAACCGATTAAATTGAAACAAACACTAAACACACAAATACACAATGTTAAGTAGAGCAAACCGCAACGCATTAGTGAAATCTTTATTCAAATCGGTTGAGCCGTTTCTGAGATTAGTATACACAAACGTACCTGTACAAACAGACAAAAATTTAAAAAAAATGTTTTGGTTTCTTTTGCGTTCATAACATTAATAGTTTTCCTTTATATCTTCCATGTACAGACAGTTACCAGTTATGATTTTGTCAATACTAGATGTATTATGATATGATATCTGCTCTATCTATGACTTAAAACACAAGGGATGCGTTGCATATCGTACCCTCTTATGTAACAAATAGTCCTTCGCCACCGCTACCAGTCAATAGTCTATTCTCTGACATCGCCAATACTATTATTGAAACGTAAAGTTCTCTTTACGTTTTGATAATAGCCGCTACCGTAAAAGATATTCCACGTTCAATCGATATATATCAATTCTTCAACTCTACTCTATAACAGGCCCAACTGTTTGTGACCTCTTATTAATTAATTCCTTCTTATACGTCACTTTAGGTTATTTTATTTTGATAGGACTGTCTCACAAAATAATTAAGATTAAGCATCAAGTATGTTGAAAAAAACTAAAAAAAAATCGGTAACATCAATTGCTTTAATTTGGTTTAATTGATGAAATGCCACAATCCGTGCAGTTTCCCTACCTTTTCTGATCCGGGTCCAGCAAGGGGGGGCATGAAAAACATCTTACTAGACGATGTTGTGGTATTCTACTCTAGCTTTCCATCAGGCTGATTAGAGAAATTTTGGTAACTATTTACTAAAAAAATATTATCTTTCGAGTCTTAATCTAAATTGTATATTAAAGTTAAAGCTGATAGGTACAAGCAATGCTAGTTACTTAACAGAAGTTAGTTAAATATGTGACATCTTGTCACACCAATTTTTACTCGTTATTAAATCGGAAACAAGTAAATGAGGAAAGCGGGACAGTAGATGTGATGCTTAAGATATGATCAATCACATGATGATGATTTGATGATTTCAGATACGACTATAGACGTTATACTTAAAATATTTGCTTAAAACAAGAAGCCTTTCGTATGAAATATAAATTTAAAGCATGTTTTGTAATCTCTATCTATTTTTCTTCATAGAAAGTTAAGTGTTTACAATGTAATGCTTCTTAATTACTTAGTTAATTATGTTCACATAGCATATCTACTGAATATATGTATGATGCCGTCTTGATAAATGTATGTATGTACATAGGTAAAGTATAGTGAACTAATGTATTAAATGTTTACCTGTATTTATATTACCACCGTTGCAATAATGACTTTAGAAGATCAGAACAAACAGATTATTAGCATTGATATTGGATATTTATATACTTCAGGGTCTTATTCAAATATTTTTAATTTTTTACAATATAGACCACAATTTACCTAACTTCACTTCTTGCAGGTGTTTTTTATGTTTTATTTCATTTTAAAAGGTATTATTTTTGGGTACAAAAAGACATAATCCTCAGAAACATGTCTGACAATTACTTCGCTTGGCGATCACGAATTGTTATACAACGGGATATTACGTTTCTAGACTAGACGGAACTTATAAATCGTTATGAAACTTAGGTTTATACAAAGTGTAGCGACACTGATTGTCAACCCTACAATTCCGGCACCGAGCTGCGTAATATTGCACTAGAAATTACACATTTACTGGTCTATACTACTCTTAACTTTCACTTGAAAAACGTTGATGAACCAGTAGGCCCGAGGCGTTCAACGTCACCTATTATGACGGGCAAAAAGCCGACAAGGTCTCAGAGCTCCCGTCAAGGCCGCGGACCGATCACGCATTGTCTGTTCAGACACATTTTTTGTACGTTTCGTAACAGTGACAAAAAGGCTCAACTCTATTCTATTATTAGATCGGTTCAAGAGGGGTAATCTAAAATCCTGTTACCGATTGTCACACTTATTCGGACTCTCAATGGTTTCTTAAATTTTCATATTGGTACATTGCTCCCTGGTATTAGACACAACTTAAACTTAACGGGTTTGATATTATGATTACTTGTAGTTACCCAAACATAGCATGCGTAATCCGAATAGAGCTATGTCAACTATTTAACAGTACTCTCGAGATGTTCCAAGATTTTTTTTATGAATTTCGGATATCTGTTGCACACAACATCATCTAGTCCCAAATTAAGCAAAGCTTTTACTATGGGTACTAGACAACTAATATAAATAATAATAAAAGTTTATTATCAACAAAATCATTAAAAAAAAAAAAACATTTTCTGTTATACTTTCTTTGTATGTATATATTATACATAGAAAACAGTCAAACTCCGAAACAAATAATTGCAGATCTTACAAACATTTAGTTCGACCTAGGAATTGAAACCGAGACGGTAGTCGCATTCGCTACCACTATGCCACCCAGGCAGTCAATCCATCCCATCTTCATTTTTACACAAAACTAATCCTTTGGTCATAATTTTGGTCCCTGAAATACAGTTTGCACTAGTTCAGGGGCCAGAGAATTCACATTTAGTGTAGGAATGATATTTTTTGTGTGTCAATAAATAAATAAATAAATAAATAAATAAATAAATAAATTATTATTATCACTCTACTCTAATAAATCGTTTTATCAAAATATTTTGACCTTCGAATCGAAGTGATTGTATTTATTTACTTTATATGACTCAAACACCAATAAATGTGATTGCAAAAAATGCATGAATGTTAAATTCATAAATGTGACCAAACGACCAAGTTAAATTATAATATACATTCAAGGCAACATTTAGAAGCCAAATTAAAAAGCAACTTACAGAAATACGTTTTAAAGTTGATATAGTCCATGCTTTTAGAGAATCCATTGAGTTCATCGGAGAAATTACAGATTAACTCATTTTGGACTTCTACTAACGTAGTGATTGGACTTAATTAGCTAAGTATTTGGATATCATCTGTACATCTGTAAGTCTTTTGACGAAAACAAGTATCTATCTACAAGCTGCTTCAACCGTGTGATTATTTCTTGTTACGTGTTTTTACTTTGAAAATGATGAACTTTTGTTTATGTACGGGCTTGCCGAAGTGACTCCACTCTGGCTAATGGAAAGCAGACAATGCAGAATGGTGACCCACACTAGGGCGGCCTAGTAATGATTTTACTATAGAATTTCTATAGAAACGTTCATACCTTATTTTACAGGCAAATTATCCAAAAAATATTTGTTAGTTCTCTCTAAAGGCAGGCAGCTAAAGCTTGATTAGAACATTAACAGCATCAGCTGCCAAAATTTTGAGTCTCAATTTTCAAAAACTTAAGCTAAAGTTGATAAATCATTCAGGCAGGGTAAATAATATTGTATGATAGGTAAACGAATCACAACACGAAACAGATTTATAGCTACGAGTAGGTATTTCAAACGAATAATATATTGCAAGATCGTTATGTGTAATAGCGACAATAAACGTTCAGTAATTGACCTGGTAATAGATTTACCGCAATTAAACGGATTGTTTTGTATTTCGAAAGACTGAAGCAGTAAAATATTTTTAAATTTATTTTATTATATTCATAAAACATATAAAACATGGACGAGAACACCCTGTTGTGTTTTATTAAAGCTAAGGAAACTGTTTGTCAATTTATATAAAACTAGCTGCCCCGGCAAACGTTGTTTTGCCATAAAAAAAAATGTTAGGGGTGGACACCCTTATCACTTAGGGGTATGAAAAATAGATAGTAGTCGATTCTCAGACTTAGTGAATATGCATATAAAATTTCATAAAAATCGGTCAAGCCGTTTCGGAGGAGTATGGTAACTAACACTGTGACACGAGAATTTTATATATTAGATATCCAAAGTTGTCCAAATTCCAAATGGGAGTAGAAACATATGTATTAGAAAAGAATAAGCCTATAGTTTTTAGAAAAGAAATAAACTAACGTATCCTACTAATATTATAAATGCGAAAGTTTGTAAGGATGGATGGATGTTTGGATGGATGTTTGTTACTCTTTCACGCAAAAACTACTGAACGTATTTGGATGAAACTTTACAGTAATATAGCTTATACATCAGAATAACACATAGGCTACTATTTGCCGCGATAACCGACATATACGCGGGCGGAGCCGCTGGCAACAACTAGTATCATCATAATATTATCATTAACAGTCTTTATTAGGCCAGTGCTTTGCATAACCTTCTCCTCAGAAAGGAGGTTTTAGCCCTTCTACATCACAATGACCAGACGGGTTGGTATAAGGATCGTGTCAATTTTTTTTTCTACTTGTATTGTCGTTGCCTTGCATAGATCGACCCACCATCGTACGATAGTTTATAAATTGCGGAGTAATATTTTGCGTTTTCTGTCTAATAGATGCAGTCTTCTTGACAAATACATATTGAAGAAAATCGAATTAAGATAAAGAGAGATAAACCATGCAGGCAATCACTGTTTCCTTGTGTTTACGAACAACACTCGCATCAGTGGAGTAGAAACTGAGCTATAGTAGCTAGGTACACAATCAGACATCGTTGCGTAATACTTAAAATATTCACATACAACCACAAAGGTTATGAAATTTTATTAATCTTTTACGTTAGTCAGCACTAAAACATACTACACTAATGTAACTGAATACGGATATACGTCTCTTAGTAAAACACTCTTTAAATTACATTTAAAACACTTTATTTTTCATATTATTTTTTTTTAAACAGGAATCATTTTTTGTGCAGTAAAGTAGCAAGGACAGACTTTCAAAATACGATAAATTTGCATTATGTTAAACCTGTTTTATTCAACTTTGTTTTAGTAAATTATTTATATCTATGAGTCAACAGGCATTAACTTGTCTATAACTATGTAAATTAAGTGATTTTCTTTGTAAAATACGAATATAAAATTATAATTCTAATGATAAAAAACAATTAGTGAAATACAGAAATAAATGAAAAGAAAGTTCTTTGTTAGAGAGTCGTAGCCGGATTAGAAAACTGATATAACTTTGCCTTCTAAACATTATGACGACGGAAATCTGGGTTATATCACTTAAAACAATAATATCAAGCCGGTATTGATAGTTTGTAAGTCTATTAATTTAATGAACGAAGAAAATATTATTGTGGGTAACAATTTATTACTTTGATCTATAATTCTGTATATTATGATTCATTTCATTTGGTAACATTACACATGGTATATATAAGTAACTACGTGTTATAGGTTCTTCTGAAAAATTTAATATATAAAATATAATGTTCTAAGCATCCAACATGTTATTTTATTTAAATGAAATAGTCTACTAGAAAGTTACAAAAGGAAAATTCGGTTACATATACTCATCATACAATACTGTCTATACATACTCATTGTCTATACTACACATTACATTGCAGATATACTTTAGATTATCTCCATTCGTGAATTTATTGCGAAATGAAATTGAAGTGAAATATCGATTGCCGAGTCCAGGAAACGAAATCGGTATCCGCAGTCTCGAGCGCTAGAGCACACATACATATGTAAGTAGGTACTACAAGGCATTTGCGGAAACTTATAAGCGGTTTTCATGTTATAGCGATAAATTTAAATTTACCGGGTTTCAGTACTGCTCTAAGAGATTAGAAATTAGAATTTGGAATCATTTCCGACGTTATCCCCAATCGGGGCCTAAAATCTAGGTGTAATTCTCATGTCGCGTTCAAATCAAATCCAAAACTATCAAAACTTTTTTCTAAATTGAGAATGAAAAAATAATAGGAAAAACTTTATTTGTCTTTTACATTACATAGGTACTCAAAATAATAACAGTATTTGAACATTATTATAGAAAAGACAAAATCGTCTCGAACTCAGCATATGGATGCCAATGCAAAGCATGCCAGCCGCTGTTACTCTGTCTAAGCCAATCATGATTATCATAACCTTAGAATAAGCGCAACGACACCATTCTGACCATGGACATATAAATCACTGTACATACCGGGAACAGAGCAGTTGTTGCTGCTGAAAACATTGTACAGTACAGTCGTACACATACTGGTCCAATAACGTCCCCACAACATAAAATTATACCTTAGTGTGTGGGGTCTGTGATCGTGGCATCTAGATAGATATCTAGATGCCACGATCACAGATACCAACACAAAATATTGTTACTTTGCTGTTTTTTCTTCTTTTATTTACTTAAAATCACGCTTAGACCAATATGAGCAAAGCATGATTGAAAAGAGACGAAGATGAAAAAGAAAGGTTTGCTAGTCACATTATATTTAAAAGAAGTACACTAAGCGATAATTAAATTATATACCAAAAAAATACACGACCTTAATGAATGTTCTAAAATAATATTCCGGTAACTAAATGTCACTCAATCGAATGAGTCAAGTAACTGTTTGTTCAAATATATCTTAATCAAAGACATTAGAGCTAAACTGAGAGTGATGTCAACACCTAATTTACAATCAAGTGATCACACTTTAGACCGTACCTACACCAGTAATGTAAACACATAAGTGGGTTTTCATGTAAATGTATTATTTGCGTGATTGTGGTCATACATTTTCTCTGCATAGCGTTAGCTTATTTAACAATAATTGCCCGAGTGTGATTAAAATCTATCATATCGATGGACCGTGCTACTGGCTGTTCTACATTTCTCATCATTCCGTTCAAATGTTTAAGCATGTGGGTCGGTTTTCTTTAATGGCTAATAGTCACAACATTTAAATGATGTGACGCAATTGAAATATTTCCGTTTAGTAAATTTATAAGCCTCATTGCGATGCCTGCATATCTTATAAGCTAACAAATTTAGAAAAGTCAGTTGTCACTTTTTCGCAATTATGTATACCTGTTTGGTTTGTTTTAATAGCCAATGTAGCTTGAACCATGTTATATACCGTGACACATTTTAAGGTAACTGTTCCATCTGTATTTGTTTTTATTCCTAAACTTTAAGTTTTTGAAAAACCAAGATCCACAATATCACCGATCATTGTTCAAATTAGATTTAATGAACTATTTTATGTAATAAAGCCTCCCAAGCTTGGCTAAGCTAAAAAGAGGCCGATGTCCAGCAGTGGACTATTAAATGCTGTTGATAATGATGATATAAGTATTAATGAAGTAACACATAGCTTAGTAGGAACGATTATTTATTTGTCAATTACTAAAACATAATACTGTCAGGACAAAATTAAGTTGAGGACAAGCCTGACATGTTAGGCTTCTTCTATGTTTCTCCTTTCCAAAGAGAGGCTTATGCCCATCAGTGGACTATTACAGGCTGTTTTCAGCACGAACGGGCCGGCTCGACCGGGCGGTACTACCCTCGCACAGAAGCTCAACGTAAAATGACAGCGTTCGTATTGTCGTGTTTCGTTGGTGAGAGCGCGAAGGGAGGCCCAATGATGCAGAAGCACTGCTAGGCCGCAATAGTGTGGGTCACCATGTTGCATTGTCTGCATTCGCAATTAGTATGGTGACCATCACTCTTGGATTCTGCTTATGGTTTCCATCAGGCAGGGTAGAGTCATTTTGGCAGGGCCATACATAAAAAAAGTATTAACGAAACCGCGGCAATTAACGATCCCTGAGCAGTTTTGTAGTACCAGTAAAGTTATGATACACAAGATTCCATTTATGTACTTATATACAAATGTGATTCATAACATTACGAAAACAATCGGTATCGGATTATAATATACTAGCTGTCCCGGCAAACGTCGTTTTGCCATAACTACTAATAAATTAAAAATTAATTCAAAAAAAACATTGTCCAGCGGACAAAATTGTGAATCTAAACCATTCCCAGATCCCCTTGAACACACACAAAAAATTTCATCAAAATCGGTCCAGTCGTTTGAGAGTAGTTCAGTGACATACACACTCACAGAAGAATTATATATATAAAGACTAGCTGTCCCGGCAAACGTCGTTTTGCCATAACTACTAATAAATTAAAAATTAATTAAAAAAACATTGTCCAGCGGACAAAATTATAAATCTAAACCATTCCCAGATCCCCTTGAACACACACAAAAAAATTCATCAAAATCGGTCCAGTCGTTTGAGAGTAGTTCAGTGACATACACACTCACAGAAGAATTATATATATAAAGATTATATTTCAAGCTACGGAATTGTTATAAGCTTTTATTATTCATAAATCCATTTTACATCTTCGCAAACGATACTCGTATACGCAATAGTTCCTTTACGTGCCTCTTACCGCTGACCATTCAACTTTGAACATATTTAACGGCATTTCTTAGCATTATGTAACTATATGTTAAATATATTATATAAATGTGAAAAGAATTGTCTATTACGCATCGAACAGGTTAAGTCATGTCAATTCTTGACCTTAGTTTAGCGAAGTTTCACATTTTTTTAAGTCTTATAAAGAACAGGTTTCTTTGATAAAGCTAGATTAGCTGACTCAGAGTAAGAAAAGAGAAAGAATGGAACTGTTAAATATTATAAATAGCAGATTTCTGGATTGAACCGACTTTTATTGCCAGATAGCAGATTGTCTAAGGAGTAACTTAGGCTACATTTTTTAAACTAACTTTGTCCCGCGGCGTTATCCGCGGTACAACATTAAACGCGGGTAACACCGCGGAGTTCAGCTAGTATAAAATATAATGTTCTAGTCATTCGAAAGTTTATTAATCTATCTTATTATATGAAATTAGTTGTTACCCGCGGCTCCGCCTGCGTATATGTCGGTTATCGCGGCAAATAGTAGCCTAAGGGTTATTCTGATGCATAGGGCTATATTACTGTAAAGTTTCATCGAAATCCGTTAAGTAGATTTTGCGTGAAATAGTAACAAACAACAACAGCACACACAAACATCCATCCATCAATACTTACAAACTTGCGCGTTTATAATATTAGTAAAGATATTATATAAAAGCAACTCTATTTGTATTTAGTAACTTACAAAAGGAAAATTCGATTTCATTATGCTCACATATTGTCTTTATTTGTAGATACACTTTCGACCTTCTCCATTCATGAATTTTAACAAAACAAAAATCTATGCATTACAATAGCTTTTTGAAACAAAAATTTTGTGGTTTCACTGAAGATCAACCAAAGATTTGTGCTGTCGTGTTTCCAACAGACCGGATGCCCAATGATGTAGAAATTCAACAAGCCACCATAGTGTGGGTCACCATGCTGCATTAGTGCATTATCTGAATTCGCAATGCATATGGTGGCCACCACTCTTGGATTAGAATAGGAGATAAGGTACTTTTAATGTGACATTTTTTCATTTTCAGATGAAAAAAGTATTTTTCTCTTAATGGCGGTATAAAAAGAAAATATGGTTGGCCTTTACACATTTTTCTGATTTTTAACGTTAAATGAAAACAAGAACTTAAGGCATTGCATGTTGTTTAATAATACCTATTTATAATTTGCAGTAATTAAATTTAACAAGCTGTCACTTGAAGTAAACAGGCTCAAATTCAAAGTTTACTAATCCTTACATAATATTTTGTTAATTAGTAGTTACTACATATAAATATCTAATTAATTACATAATAAACAGTTACATTACATATCTGAGTCTGTTAAGTGGATTACACGTATGTAATTGAGCAATATCTACTTGGAATAGCCAAGAGGCGTATTAAATTTGTTTTGATATTACTATTATGTGTAAATACAAGTGTGCAGGGTCATTTGTCTGTCAGTATCAGGTTTTGCCAAGATCCTGCTTTGTAAAATAGGTAATTGTACGCAATTTGTAATTGTGTATTTAGTATTAGCAAAGCGATTCACACTGCCCTCGACCGACTTGTAAAGACTGACGCGATTTGTAAAGATCGTTAACAATAGTCTAGCACGAAAAACCCGATTTTTTAAAAGAGCAGGTAAACATTATTTGTTAGGCAAAGGTAAAGCAAACATACATAATTGTTTCCTTCATTTAAGAAAAAAAAATGGGTTTTAATAAATTACCTGATCGTCGTTTATGTACAACTACAGAAAGAATAACCAGTCAGTTAAAACTACTGCGTAGGTATTTATTCCGCTCTCTAAAAAAGAGAAGACAGGGAAAAGCTGGTAAAATACCTATGTAGATTGCAAGTATGAAACGTTCAAGGCAAGAAAAGTCGCGAGTGTCACGCAGCTGCTTTTCCGCTTTCTCGCATTGCTTAGGGAAAGTAATCGAGAACTTAATATGAGTATGTTTATTTATAAGTAAAAACTATGTCAATACGAAACTTTAACTTACTTACTAATCGTATAAAGCTAAAGACTTTGTTTGTCTCTTTATTTGGTTAAACGCGATAAACTCGGGAAATACTGGTCCTATTTGAAAAAATGTTTCAGTGTTAGATTGCGCAAAATGTTGCAAGAAGGGGTCGGCTAGTCAAACATAAAATGAAAAGTTCCTTTACCTTACGCCATTTTCTGTCTACTTTTATATTTTTCCGTTAGAGTTCCGTGTCAAAAGCAAAAAACGGAACCCTTATAGATTCGTCATGTCTGTCTGTCTGTCTGTGCGTCTGTCCGTCCGTCTGTCTGTCTGTCTGTCTGTCTGTCTGTCCGTCTGTCCGTCCGTCTGTCTGTCTGTCCGTTTGTCACAGCCACTTTTTTTAAACTTATTATTTTATTTAATCTGAGGGATCAACTAGTAAGCAAATTATTGTAATGTTAAATTCATTAGACTAAGTTTTGCAGATAACGTAATTCGTTCAATGTCAAAATAAATTACAAAGAACCTGGCCAATAAACTTTCTAAATTAGAAAGATTTACAAAACAGATCAATTTATTTCTTAATACTTACAATTCAAGTTCTTGTAATTATGTATGTTGACGATTAATTTTATTCATCTTATTACGAAAGAATTTTGTGTAACCTGAGTACTTTGCAATGAACTCATATGTGATGGAATGGCACGTGCTTTAGTCGGCCGTTAAGCCGTAAAGGTTTCCGTGTGATATAAAATTTACTACACTAACAAGATAAAAATTAAAAAAATTAAACACTTAATCGAGTATTCATACGCCAAAAATGCCTTACATCATTTTAGAAAAGAGCTGATACTCCTACATCGCTGGACCGATGGACAGATATTAACCAAAACATAGCTATGAGCCACCGCAAGGAAACAGGCTTTCAAATGAAAAAAAAACCACATTGAATTCGGTCAATCCGATTGAGAGCTACGATGCTAAAGATAGACACACACACACAGACAGACAGACATCGTTGTCAAACTTATAACACCCCTCTTTCGCGTTGCGTCGGGGGTTAAAAACCTAGTGTAATCGTACTTCTGCTGCCTAAAAACCGGTTCATCTACAATATCGATAAAAAAAATATATAAATATGGTAAAACAAATCGTATTAATAAATGAGAGTAAAAGAACTTTTTCATTCCACCATCTCGGAAAAAATATTCTTACTCTTCGATACCTTAGTGTAAAAGTCGTTTTTATCCGCTAGAGGATAAAGTAAAATTGAATTTAGAACATCGCGTGCGCTAAGATTGTGAGTTCAAAACATCATTAAACCTTACTTTTACCTCCATGGTGCCGAATTTAGCATGCGATCTTTTTTAATTTGTTAAGAACTCAGACTCGGAACCTTCTTGGCATTCTTTTTTTGATTTGCTTTCCCGCGCCATTTTCTTTTCACGTCATTTAGTCATTTCCTCGCTGAGGTGGAATGAAAAGTTACGTGTTGCACTCGAGTGCAAAGATTTTTCGCCTTGTGCTCTTTTGATTCCCTCGCTGGCGCTCAGGACTTTAATTTTTAATATTATTAGAATCCCTCGCTTGCTCGGTCATCAAAATTAAGCACGTGGTTAAAAAGCAAGTTTGCATTCTTGTATATCAAATAACTAGTAACAATTTGGCCAAAGCCTCAGAAAATTTTATTAATTATTAAGTGTTTACTTGGAATAATTAAATTCTCGTACCGCCATATTCACATATCTGCCTCAGCTTCCCACAGGTAGTATACAAAAAAAAAAACTTTACCCGTTATCTCTCTATTTTTCTTGTACACAAACCTTGTCCTAACAATAACAAACACATAAAAAGAATTAATTTGGTGCAGCCGATCGAAAGTTATGCGAGTACATACATTTCCGCGAATATAGATTAGACTTACAAGAATTTAATAGAAGTGACAGAATCCTTTTTTAAAGTGCCATCTATCGAGCACTAGAAAAAACCTTATGTAGAAAGCGACATCTATTGACAAGTAGACGTGGTACTAGAGAAAAACAGGTAAAGAGCGACATCTGTTGACTAGTAGAAGTGCATATTTTTAACGCCATCTGTTGGTGTCAGAAAGAACTACGTCGTTTGCTAGTAAACTATTTATTATGGTAATTGGCCAATAGATGGCGAAATAGCTTGAAAATATATACTTTATTCTATTAGCTCATAGATGGCATACAAGTAACCTATATTTGTTGGCCTCAATCTTTCCCTATTCGATAATAGATGGCATAAGCCTTTGAAAAATTACATTATAGAATCAAACTCACTTGTACTTAATTCACTATTTTCGAATTTACCCTTACCGGATTCGCCTTATAGCATTATCAAAAGTTAATGGTTATATAAAATATTTACATCTAAAACCTAACAATGTATTGCAACATTCATGCACAAGTGCCGACAATCGAGAGTATAAATTTGAAAAATTACTTACCTTCCATGACATATACGATGCTACCAACATCCCCTTCTTTGATAATAAGGCTACCCGCCGCATATTCAACGGGATACATACAATCCACAATTTCACGAATTTGGGTCATCTCAAGGTTCTTCATGAAGTCATTATCCAGGATCGCACTCTTTATTAACTCCCGGGAACTGCAAATTAAAAAAAAACATGAATAAATTATATGTCGATACGTTAGTTATGTTATAATAACATTAATTTAAAACTCTGTATAGTTAGTATAAACTAAAAAGAACTTATTTTGGTTTAAAGCTATTGATTAACATTTCTTTTAATACCTTGTCACAAACTGTTTTCTTGTTTGTTTAAGTTTAACTGATACAAATTCATTCTAAAATCTTGTAATTTAATTGGGGATATTAATTTTAAATGATACTAGCTGACCAGGCGAACTTCGTACCACCAAATTTACATATGTGGCGACCTCCACATACCACACAAAAAAAAACAGAAAAACACACTACAGCGCCATCTACCGGATTCACACCAAGCAAAGGAGTAATGTAGTGTACGAAGAAACTACCAATCCTGCATCGCGCAACAGAAGTTCTTGCGCCGATTAACATATACACAATATCCCAACATCAACCGTTGGGCAGTGGCCCGCCAGGCATGATCACCTCGCCTGGTCGGAGGATCCTCCCTTTGTGTTGGTGGGACATGACACACCTGTCCTCCACAGTGGTGACCCCGACGTGATTGGAAGCAGCCTTCGATGGAGCAGATTCAGCAGCAGCATTACCATGCCACCATCATGTTCACTCCCACAGCAAGTCTTAGCCAGCCAGCAACCTCGGCCTCAACAGGGATACACCACACGCAGGAAGCGACCGCTCCAGCCTGGTTACCCCTACGGCCTCATCAGCGTCTAGGCACAGCACACTGCAGCTACGGTTCTTGTAAGCAGAGCATATCTCTCCCGTCTATGCAGCAGCCAGCCACTACGCAGCAACCGCCCCGACTCACTGGGGACCTCACCGCAGCACCGCGCACCGCACGCCATCCCGACTCACTGGGATCAGCGGACTACAGTCCCGACTCACTGGGACTAGCGGCATTCAGTTCCGACTCACTGGAACTTGCGGCACTCAGTTCCGACTCACTGGAACTACTCACTCCTGGCACTGGCAAGCTCCGCAACAGAGCACAGACAGCTGACTCATCATACATCGACCTCCGGTCTTGGAGGGGAGTGATGTGGCGACCTCCACATACCACACAAAAAAAAACAGAAAAACACACTACAGCGCCATCTACCGGATTCACACCAAACAAAGGAGTAATGTAGTGTACGAAGAAACTACCAATCCTGCATCGCGCAACAGAAGTTCTTGCGCCGATTAACATATACACAATATCCCAACATCAACCGTTGGGCAGTGGCCCGCCAGGCATGATCACCTCGCCTGGTCGGAGGATCCTCCCTTTGTGTTGGAGGGACATGACAACCTGTCCCCCACACATATTTTTCTCAGCTTCCCGCAGGAAGTGTACAGACAAAAAAAAGACTTTTCCTGTTATCTTTTAATTTTTCTTGCACTGAAACCTTGTCCTAACAATGATGAACACATAAAAAAAGAATTAAGTATTAATTTATATATATATAAAAATATAATTATATAAATAATATATAATTTAAGTATTAATTTGGTGTAGTCTTTTAGAATTTATGCGCGTACATACATTTCGGCGATTCATTTTTATATATGTATATACTATCTGAACCCCGCGGTGTTACCCGCGGTTATTGTTGTACCGCGAGTAACGCCGCGGGACAAAGTTAGTCTAAAAAAAAGTCTTCGTTACTCCCTGAGTCATCAGCTACCTGCCAGTGAAAGTTCCGTCAAAATCGGTCCAGCTGTTCCAGAGATTACCCGGAACAAGCAGACAGACAGACAGACAAAAAATTTTTTAACTACATTTTGGTATATGAACTGTGTATGCATTTCGTAAAAAGCGGTTATTTTTATATTACAAACAGACACTCCAATTTTATTTTATTTATTTGTATAGATATATAGATGTCCTGTGTACCTATGTAGTGCAAACTGGTGTGTATGTGATAGCATTAAACACTATGATCTTTTTATACACCGAACATTCAAGTTCAACACAAATATAGTATAATATACTCAATGAAATGATCATCGGTTATACGACGATGTCTATGACTAATAAGGGCGTTCTTTGTACTCCTCATAAAATATTCTGGTGGAATATAAATCACAAGGAGACAGGCAAACTGTTCCATTTACCTGTACCCCATGATGTATCCATGACGCACATGAAAATCTCACAATCTGCTTTACCTGATTCCATATTATTTTGTACCTTCTTGAATCTCAATAATACATCGACTGCAAACATGACGAAGTGGTATAAGTCACTGCGATTTATCTGAATATTTTGAGATCAATCCTCTCATGGAACCACATTTTCTGCGACCCATAATTTGTTGTTCTGAGTCTAAGTCTTATGAGTATCGCTGTTATGAATGTTTGTTTAGTCCTCCGCTACATACAGTATATGCGCAGAGCGGTGTGTGTCACATGAGTATTTTAATAACTAATTATGTACAGTTGCATACAAGACTATATCTACACCCAAGATATTAATCCTCTATAAAAAGTTCTGAAACTGATAGCTAAATGGCGAACAAAAATGGCGGACTACGCCGTGAATTCGAATCCGTTCTTTTTTCAAATACGGAGCTGTGGTAGTCAAAAACGCATGCCTGACAATATTCTTTTTTAAAGAAAAGAGTTGCATTATGAAATTTCGTACAACATTATAACACTCGTTTGTGTGATATAATGAATATTTTAACACATGATGTTTTAATATTGGCGCTAAGCTAATTGTTTCAGAAACTTTTATATGGGATTTATAGCAAGGGTGTAGATAAAATAAATAATATAATTTCTAATATACTTAGAGAATAAGATGTTAAACTTGGGATAATTGACATTTTTATTATTGTTATTGACTTTATTTTGTAAATTATAGTAGATACTATGATACACTCGTTAAGAATGATATTAAAAAATATTTCGAATTCAGTAGGCGAAATATTAAAACTAAAAACTAGCCCTAAGATCTCTATACTGTACCGTATTTCAAGCAAATAAAGAATCTTTCTACGAATAAATAGTGGAGTTGATTTTCAAGATTTACCAAAACCAAAATGCCAATTATGTTGTAGCACTTACACGTAATACTTTAGCAAAACTATTAAATATTAAGTACGTCCTAATGGTAATATGAAAGAAGTTTCTAAGAAAGACTGTTCTAAAGTTATACATTTTTTGTCTAAATAATAAGGAAGTAGGATATAATATGATATTTACAAGGATATATCAGTATGCAATGCCGACTATAATGATACTAACCTCTAAATTATTACCGTAAATAAGCATGATAAAACATAAACCTCATGAAACTGCTGGCGGAGGCAGGAAGGACGTGGATAATCATTTTTTATAGGCCATTTAGAGGAAAGTATTAGCACAGAATTTATATTGGTAATAAGTAAAGCAATAGTCCACTTAGATCGTCATTTAAATAAAGGCCGACGAAGTCTTAGCTTTGAAGAAAGAGTGTAGATTTTTTATAATATTCTTTGCTTCTTGAATATTTGCTTGTTCATGACAATTATACTAAAACAAGGCATCGTAAAAACATCATTATCAGTTTCTAAAATATGTTGTGAAGATTTCCCCTCGTAAAAAATTACAGACTGTTTTATATCGCAAAAGACGCTATGGTTATCTGTCTCTTTTCGTTACTCTATGTTGAAAGTAAAAAAAATATATTGAATACCAACTGAGTCCCGCGGTGTTACCCGCGGTTATTGTCGTACCGCGAGTAACGAGGCTAGTCTAAAAAAGTGACCTAAGTTACTCCTTACGTCATCAGCTACATATCAGTGAAAGTCTCGTCAAAATCGGTCCAGCCGTTCTAGAGATTAGCCGGAACAAACAGACGGACAGACCGACAGACAGACACAATTTATAAAAAAAAAAATATATGAACCATTTTACATACATATGTATTTTGTAAAAAGCGGTTATTTTAGTATTGCAAACAGACAATCCAATTTTATTAATTTGTACAGAAGATGTATAGATATGTAATGTACTGTAGTTTAAATCACATAAATTTACTATTACTACTTACTGTATTCGAAGAAACACTAAAATATATGATATGGTCATGTTCGTAACCTTCGTCCGAGTAACCGTCCCTTAAGAGTGGGTAGAGACAACAGCTGGGTTTCGGGTTGTAAGAATCAATTCCACAACTATCTACGGTACGACACAAAATTTAGAACTGAGTCGGTATTGAGGAAACATAACCTTTTTATTTAATGCGGGAACATCAAATTGCAAAAAAACACAATATTGAATCTGATTATGTTGAATTACAAGTTTTGATTGCAATCGCGATTGTTATCTTAAAATTATTTATATAACCTCAGTCAGTAAAGTGAAATAAAATAAAAATAATCTATCACGAGAGGTTTTTAACTTGAAATGTTCACAAAAAATAATGTTTTACATTTTGTTATCGATTCAAACAAGAGTTGCATAATTCATAATTAGCTAGAATTGTTTACTAAAAATAGATTTTTTGTTAAACATGGACAAAGCTTTTTTTAAATGTTTCATTTCGTATATCAATAACAGTCCACGGACGCCCTACTGTTTCACAATATTATAAACAAATGGTCCGTCTTGTAGATTCCTAATATTATCTTCACTTTTTACAGAACTCTGGCAACACTACATTCTAGTAGAAAAATACAGCACAGACAGGTACTTCAACTCGTTAAAACGAAATGGATTGCTTCGCTTCAAGAAAACTTTTGTAAGGGACGTGATCCACGCCCGGAAGTTTGCGATAATCTAGTAGACATCTATGAGGCACTTCGGCTCTTCGAATGAAAATGTATGAAAATAAAGAGTCATTTTCACATTTATTTTGAATGCTAAACAATAAAAAATTTATATGGTTGTTTAATGGGTAGTATTATTTTAATTTACCTATTAGGTATCCTTTGTGAAATACTTGAATTGTTTTTTAAAACCTCTTTGTAGTGAAATCAAAATATTGAAATAACTAATATGATTTATTTGGTGAATAGCACATCTATTAGTAGCTGCAAGTACATTGTTTATAACAAATTAATAATAAATTATGTTCGTTTCATTTTATGTTCCTGTTAACATGTAATGCACCAATATATCATACAATTCATTCGCTATGATAGGTTAATGGTACTTGAATCAGATATCATTTAAGAGAATAAATAATATCTCAACCAAATGTATTACAAGATACATGGCAACCTTTTTGGATATTATGAATAAATGCGACAGCTAAACCATAAATTTAGTAGAAATTCACCATCTGCTATTTTTTATCTTACTGATTATAAACAAAGTATTGATGGTTTAGGTAGAAATCTATTTTATGATCACAGTTCCACATTCGAAATCTAAGGCGGTAGTAATAACTTTAAGTCACAAAAGATCTTGTACGTCGTGACGGTGCCGTCGGCGAGGACAATTGTCACATAAACTTTAAACATAATTATACCAAATGGGATCAACGAAGGCACTCTAGCTAACACACGTCGACCTCGAAGCAATGCCTTTTAGATGCTTGTACTTAGAAGAAATTCAATCATACTGGAGTGAGTTATTGATGATTTCTGAATTGATTTATGACTAAATTATCCAGTAGTTACAGAAAGACAGTTTCAATCAATCACTTTTGTTGTTTAAAAGTTATCGGTAAGTATTTTGCTTCATAAATATGGTATAAATTAAAATTATGATATCGTTTTATGCACCATAACAAACAAGAACGATTTTCCATCTTTTACGACTCAAACTACAGTAAAATGGTTGTTATTTTAGACAACATTTGATCTGCATAATGGCTTCTAAGGTTTACGACACCATAATACCTACCATAAATCGATATTTAATGTTTCATATAGTGGTGACATTTTTGCGTTGTTTCAGTTTGATCTAAAGATTAATGATAAATCAAAATGCTCGTAAACAATTTGCGAAAAGAAGCAAGGAAAATAATAAAAAGACACGTTGAACGAATGAAGTCGCAGTCAATTCCTAAAATAAAACAGAAGATATAATCATGAGAAGAATTAAAGATTAATAATAATGATATGTGTAATATTTCTATGGCAACATTAAACAACTGACAACCGATGTGGTAGAAGAATTCTAAAGTGGAGACCGTGTCTTAGCAAACCTAGTGTAGGGATGCCCATAGGCCAGGTGGAGTGAAGACTGATGATAGCCGGCAGACTGAGAAGTCCGAAATTGATCAGAGTGGGTGCAATGGAAGAGGCCTATGTCCAGCAGTGGACTGCCATAGGTTGATGATGATGAAAAACAAAAAAATAATACAAAAAATTTACTCCGATGTGGCTTTGCTAGCAGTTAGATTTAATGAAGATAATATATATTTAATTATGTTTGTATGTTTCTGATTGCGCCGCTCTGGGTTATACTAGCACCATTTTAGATAGAATTTGCAAAAGGAATTAAAGAACGCGTTTTTCTTGTCATCACTAAGATCTAGTATTCGCTTCCTTATGTTGACCCAAAAAAAAAACTAAATAAGTATTATAGGTAATTAATAAACGTCACAGATAATTAAATCGCAATAGTCATAAAACCAGTCAAAATATATATATATATATATATATAAAATATATATATATAAGTAAAAAAATAGTAAAAAAATCATTTATCAATAATACAATCAATTGCTTTCACAACAACGCTATATCAAAGATACGATACATGAAACTGCGAGTATTTTGACCTGTCACGAAGATTTAAAATACAATAAAGAATATAATCAAGTTCAATGAAGATGAATGCAAATCTTTATGTGAGATAATAGCGCATAACGCAAATGAATCATCTCCCTTGTTTTAAATATCGGTTTATATTTCAGTTGAACACAAATTAAGTTCAATTGCAGCCACTTACACTTAAAAAATGTTCACATAAAACGTTTTATTGACGTTTATCGAAATATTTAAAAGACATCCTCCGAGTTTGTTAAGAAGTTATATCTAACAATTTAAGAAATAGTAAGATATCCTTATTACTTATTTAAATGATTGATTTACATTATTTCTTGTTGTGTTTGTATGTAAGAGTGTGTTTTCTTACTATATACCTCCGTCTCTAAGGTACAGAGTACTTTTTGGACCAAGAATACTCGATGTAACGAACTAAATTGTGGAGTTGGTGTTACCCAAGGTAAGATCATTTGTCATTAAATTATAATCAAAATATTTGAGGTACAAATTAAACCAAAATGTTCGAATTACAAAAATAAGCTGAACTCCATAAATCCGTAATTATCATAAATATTACATATCCTAGATTCATTAATATTTATTACATTATCAGTATCTTTTATCTCAGCAAACAGGTTAATTTATACATTTTATTATACTTACTAATGACTTTTTGGGATTTTTACAAGTTTCATTTCATAATCTTGATTCAATGAAGATAAAGGTTCCGCTGAGATAGCTGTTCTTTTTAGTCTAGGTTCACCAATATGATAAACTCTGGTATTCTCAATTCCTGGTGTCTTTATCACGAAACACTCTTCTTCATCTACACCATTTCTACGGCTGTCTATTATTTGTCTGGTCAAAGGTTTAACGACTTGTCGAAATTTATCTATTTCATTTTTGAGGTATCTTATCGTAGCATCTTTTTCATCAATCTCATTTTCTAAATATGTAATTATCTTATCTCTCCGTTTCAATTCTTCTGTTTTTTCAAACACCAATCTTTTCAATTCTAAATACTTTTTCTCCAATTTATAATTGTTATCCATTTGACATTGCTTCGTGTGTGTTCGCTCCATTTCGTTCACTATTTATTTCACTGTTACTGAATTATTCAGAAAAAAATATAAGAATCCACATGATATTTTTGTAATTCAATAGTCCGTAGTTTTAATTTCAACACTACAGTGCAATAAATGGTAACAGCTATTGAAGTTTATCAATAAATCTATAATAAAAAGATTAACCGCTCACAGAGTCATACTATTCGAATATTAATAAACTTTTTCGTTCCATATACGTATTAAATTAAGTGTTCAACCACACAATATCTTTGCCAGCCAGTAGTCTGAGTCATAACACCATCACAACTACAAATTATGTCAATCACTATTGAATAAAATATGGTGACGACTGATTGTCCGAGTTCGTTGCAAGCCAGTCTGACAGTGAGCCAGCCATTCAATAACTAGTGCCTCGAATAGTGAAATATTATGTATCAATGATATAAACGTTATTCGACGTTGCTAAAATTTAATTGGTTTTTATTAAACATGATTAATGTTGCAGATTAGGGAGCAAAGTTAAAGTGCAAAAGTCAAATTTGTATTAACAAGAAACCGCCTGAAGCAAGGTCACAGGTGGTAAAATTTCGTTGAATTTGTAGTCTCCTTGCAAATATTGTTTATAACACACATAAAAGAAACAAGACAAATTTAATTTGTCATACAATATGTTTAGAAAATTGTGCTTACATCCGATTAACAGTCAAGGCCTTCTCTTTAATTACTTAATTAATTCCATTCATACGTTTCATTATATATAAAGTAAGATTAAATATTCATGGGACGCATTATGTCACAACGAGTTCATTAATTTGCTGTACAAAATAGACATCGTGTTTTTTTTTTATTTAAGATCATTCAAATTTGCCAACGAACAGGTTTCTATAACAAAGAATAATAAATGTTCATTCATAGTAATAAAATATACATAAAACTACTCGTACAATCTTTGTACTTGTCAGCTTATTAACACTTGACTGTAACACAATGTTAAGCAAGAAATTAATCAGAAGGTACTCAACTAATATTTCAAGAGTCACTATGCGTAGGTGATATATTACATTTTGTAAAGGTCGTTAAACTAATCAGGCCTTTCTAAGTGTAGATAAGGTCAATGTAACACCACTGTCACTATATTCAACACCAAGTATTTGGACCATGACATCGTTGTAAACATAATATGAACATGAATACCACGCATTTGTTTGAAACTATCAAGTGTAATGCACACCAATGACAATTCAACCCATAGATGAATAAAACGTAATAACTTTTCATTTTTCTTAGACTTTACTGAGGTTGTAAATTACTCTATCCAGTATAGTTTAAAGGAAATTATGTTTACGTGAGGACATTCATTAGAAATAAATTAAGTAATTTTCTTGCGTTAAAAAACCACATGCCTCATTTTCAACAGGTTAACCTAAAAAAATATCTTTTGTCACATGACAAGTACATAATAGACCTTTTGTCACCCCGAATGTTAAACGTGCATTTAAATTACGTGTGTCAACAAGCACATGAATTATCTTCAAGAGTTTGATTTTAGCTTGTGAAAACTGTTATACCTATGTACAAAGAAAAATTTTTACGACCGCTTTTAACTCTCGTCACATGAAATTATCTTATTCTAATATTGACTTATTTTTAAATGTATTTCAAAATCAAATTTTACCGTTAACTTTTGTTAAGGCTTTCACGTGTTTCAAGTTTCGGGACGTTTGCTGGATTTACAATGTCACTTATTTTTATTTTTTTATGTTTAGATGGATATTGAATTGATGGACACTTCTTCCACAAATTACTTCGATTTGGCAAGTCCACTATGTACCCACCTGTAGAAACATAACGAGCTATTTCTGACGACTCTCTAAAATATTGCTGAAACCATAAAATAATTAACAGGTATGACTTCAGCGCGTTTAAATTCTTGGCAACTGACAAATCAAACATTCATCAAAAATACTCTGAGGAAGTCTACTTGTTTACTTTTATCAATTGATAAGCCATCGACACTGAATTAGTATTTATTACACACTTTTATCAGTATAGTATAACAATGTTATATTTTGGTGCTATTACAAATGTAGACCTAGACCCATTTTCGCTGAATTGGATGAAAGCCCAGTGCGTTTTGCCTCGTTACGAGTTATGTCAATTAATATTTTTACTAAAGTGCTTCATAAATCGCTCTTTTCATTTATTACTTTGATTTGACTAATGTCTACTATCACACAAATGAAACCTAGGTTACATTCCTCTAATCCGTAGGCTAGTTCGGCTTTTAGATTGTTTCAAAGGCGAAAAGGCAATTTGAAATGATTGTTAAAACAACTGATTACAACTTCTCAATTAATTTATTTTTATTAAATAACTATGCTCACCTTGTTTATGCATATGAGAATTTGAACTAATAATTTTATAACACGTACCTATCTTATGCTAATAACATATCTATTAGAAATAAAATTATTTCGTTCCTTAAGATACATACGTATGAGTTTCGTTGTTTTTGTTTTTAAGTGGTCTTCTCTAAAGTTCAGATCCACAATAGAGATTAGATCTGATAGAAAGAAGAGTAGCCGATTTCTAGGATTCTTATTTCATTTTTAACCGCCTTCAAAAAAGGAGGAGGTTCTCAGTTCGAATGAATCAATTTTGATAATTATTTTTCTAATGGAAAGGAGATAGCCCAACGGTGGTACCATGATAAGGACACCTTAGTGTCCTTCCTAGATCCTAATCTGATGATGGCATCCAAGAGATCGGTTTTTGTTTTTGTTAAAATTTTAATAAGATAAAATGTTCATAAATTTCTGTGAAAATATTTGACAGAATCATTGATATTCAAAGTTTTCTTAAATCAATGGAAAGGGTACATAAATAATATTTATGCGTAGGCATTATTTTTTATTTTTTATTTACTGTCATATACAAATTATGTTGATATTACAAGTTATGCAAGTTTAATTTAAAGTTCAAACATTTGTTTTATAAAAATATTATTGCGGTATAAAATATTAAAGCTATTGGAAATGGTTAATTAAATTTTAAATAAATAAAACCCGAAAAAAAAACATAATAAATCATCATGTAGCATAACTTCGTAACATTTATGAATGCTAATAATAGCTAAGAAATATATCGGACGATCTGGATAAACAAAAATGAAAAACAGATGTAAAACTGTAAAATAAGAACAGACTTTCTTCAGCCAATAACACTTGTGAAAATATATTCACGATTATCTTCACTAAAAATCTATGTGCCCGATACCTTTAGAGCCGAAATAGTTATTTAATTTTATCTAAGGCCAGGTTAATCTACATCGAGGCTGACGTCACAACTGTTACACTAAAGCCTGTTCAGCTAAAGTTGACAAAATACAGGCTAATGCTATTTACAGTGGTTGACGTTATCGCGACAGAGTCCAAACTACCGAACCATTAGATTAAATGTATGTACCCTCATGGCGTAATTGTACTATATTTATAACATTATTCCATAGAAAGAATAATCTTCTTAGACATACACAGAAAGATTCCTTAACGTGGTGGAAATCTTTACGTCTTATCATTCTAGGAAAGTTTCATTAAACTTTTCTATATTTAGAGCAGTTTTCATCGATTGACCGGCTTTTATGTACGATAATAAATCAATGTTTTAACACTCTTCATTTTCGAGATAAACGACGCGAATCATTTATTTAGACAGTAAAATATTTCCACTTATATTTATGTCTATATTATAATGATGGAAATGAAACTAACATTTTTCAAAGTAAACATTGCTCTCTTACTGCTTTCTATAACCGATTCATTATATAAATATTTCAGTAAGCGATTTGGACATACAAAATGTTTATGAAATTATCTAAGGTCAAACATCAATCGCATTAGTTATACGAGGACTTTGAAAAAAAACAATGTGTTCTTCATAGAGGGAATTTGCAAAACCTTGACATACATTAAAACTTCAGTTTCTGTATAGATCATTAAAACTGACCACGGTTCTCAGGTCGGTGTCAGCACGGCGAAAAAATAGAGTACGACAATATCTATGAGCTATTTCGGTACTCCAGAGATTGTAGTCGACAGACGCTGTCAGTGTTTGGTGAAAGATATTTGTATATCATTTAACTTCATGATTTTGACAGGCAGCGAATTTAAAAATAAAAATTGATTTCAAGAAAAAAATCCCTGGTTTATATATATGGACTCTGATTATATCGTTTTGAATATAACGTTGAATATAAATGTTCATATTCAAAAAACAATGTACTATAATATTACAAAATGTTTAAATGTTAATGTGCCTCCAAAAAAGCCGACTTCAACAATATTATAAAGAATTGGTTTCTTGTGTAGGGAATCCACTTCATGTGTTGAGCCACTTTTGATTTTATCAAACGGTGCGATATTATCAACAAAAATACACGAGTATCTTAATTCCAACATGAAAAATCACTCCTTTTTGAATCTATATACGTATGTATAGCTAGTTATAATTATTGATAGATTGCAGTACTATTAGACAATTGTACTATTGAATGCAAATTAACCGGAAACATTTGTGATTATCCTCCATTCTTGCAACGACACGTTTCTGGCATTTTATGTCTACTAAAAATTTATGTTACAATAAAGTGGTAGCTATTCAATAAATGGACCACAATTAAACTTCAAAGATAATTAATTCTTCTCATATTTTGATGTGCACGGGTCGAATGCTCTAGTGTGACAGAGTGCATCGTCATTGAGAAACCTTGAAATTATTTACTACTACGAAAGTTGCTTGTAAGTCGGTTTTATCTCAAACTTTCTATTTAAATACTTTATTAGGTTTCTAATTTCTATAGCCATTAAGAATTTTTTAAGGAATGTAACTGACAGAGGGTATAATCTAAGGAAATGATATCTATGTACTAATTAAATAAAGTTTTAATGACAATCGACAGAGATTTGCTACACAACAAAAAAGAAAATTATAAAGTTTTCTTACAATTTTAGTCCATGAGAAAATTAAAAATCAAAATATTATTATACTTTAGATGAATTGTCCTACTTTATTCACAAAATAGTCAATACAGGCGTCACCTTAACTTGCCATGAGTGACATTAAAATGTTGGCATATCATAATCATTAATACCTGTGTGACATGTTTTATTTATTTATACATCAAATATCTCAAAATTACTCATGTTAATAATATTCATGTGGTGTATTTAATATAAAGGTTGTTAACATTCTTAGAGTGTTTTTAAAAGGTTTCCTAGAAAACAATTTAATGTAAACATTTGCTAAGCTATTCTTGTTTTAACTTCGACAAACTACAGATACAGATTTCGATAGATTTTACTGTTTTTTGTTATGTTCAACATTTTTTAAAAGAATTATTAAGTCTAGATACCTCTAACGTTAAGTATTTCTGAAAAGAGTTTATATCAATATATGATACAATGTTTGTCTTAAAAATACGTATTTTATGTAACGTAACAATTAACTATCAGATCCGCTCACACACAATAAATACAAGTCATTCAAGATCAAGAATATGTCCATAAATATTGCTTGGCACCACCATATACTATTACTCTACAGTTTTGCGAGGAGGACTTCATACATATTTTTACAGTGGTAACATAAATGTAATTTTTCAGCATTTTTTTTATTTATTTATTTCGAAACACTGGCTGACAAGATATTGATACCCAAACACGTTTATATAATAACTTTAAAAAAAATATTCGGACGCCGAATGTTGCGTTTATTATGAAATTCACGATGGCTTACGGACAAACAGCGACGTGATCCCGGCGTGACCGTCGCGTTAGTACTAAAACCAACACCGCCGCATGCTTCCATTTCAGTTCAAAACAGTGTTTGGGCTAACATAATCATTTAAAACTTGATTGCTGCTGATGAATTCATTGACATAGAAATTGACCTGTTGTTTCAGACAATAGTTAAGGATTGAAGATTTTAATTGGTAATTGTGAAACAGTTTTAAAAATATTGATGAGCGTATTCATACTAATTCACCCGCCCTTTGCTTTTTTAAGAAGGAGGTTTAAACTGTCGACTAATATCCTTGATTTAAGTATTTCAAACTATGTTTAATCAACATTCTCCTAGATTTTTGCAGACAAAAATCATCGTAAAATTTATATAGATATTGTCTGAATAAGAATTCAGGTTACGATATAAACAGATTACCAGGTTTCGAACAATTTTTACGTGATGATGTGTGTAATCTGTTTCGTTTGCGAGTTTATATAAAGTTTCTAAGCTGTTAGATAGAAACACGTAGACACAAGCAAATACTATATAAAATGTGTATAAAATACATGTTTTTGAAACCATTCTACCATATTGCTGTTAATTAAACTTACATTGTTCAACGACTTTACACTATACATCGTTTTATTACAATATAAAGTGTCATGTGAACGTTTTTTGCTTGCAAAGTGATGTCAACTTTTGGATTCAAAATATTCTCTATGTCCTTGTTCGAATGTTTTTGCCGTACGTGCTTTAAATTATAATGTCGAATTGTGGAGACGTATGTATAAAGAAATAACCAAGAAAGTTATCGTGTTGAAGGTGACAAAGAAATATGTTAAATTTAATGGTACTAATTGTATTACTTACTACATGACTTACTAGCTTTTGTGCGTGGCTCCACTTTCATGTATGTCGGTTATCGCAATAAAGATTAACCTATGTCCTGCCCTAAAATTCAATGTATCTCATTGTTAATTTTCATTGAAATCAGCTAAATCTAGGCTCAGTGCAGCCATGAAAACGTAAGAGACAGACAGACAGTTATATGTACTTTAATGTTTTTCATTTTGCTATGGATTTATAATATTGGCATGAAAGTTATAAATTCAATACTTCTAGCTCAAAAAAGAGAGTGTTTTTTAATTTATTTATTTAAGAATATTTATTTTGAACCATTTTTGGATTGCGGCTGCGTCCGCGTATATTTCATTTATCACGGTGATTTTTCAAACTGATATAATTTTATTAATTATGAAGCGATTGGAATGAAACAAACATTAAATGATAAGTAGAGCAAACCGCAACGCACTAGTGAAACCGCATTCAAATCGGTTAAACTGTTTCTGGGATTAGGCACAAAAGTACAGACAAACGGATAAAAAAATTTAAAATCATCGTTTTGCGTTAATATATAATAGTTTTTCATATGTATTTTCTATTTATAGACAGCTACCAGTTACAATTATATAATCTATCAATCAAATGTAATTTGATGAAATCGTTGAGTATCTTATTTGTAATTTGTTCAATAAATATAAACGTTGAGCCGCTTTGTTCAAATTGCCTTTTGTGACCTTTAAAATGTTTTGACTCAGACTAGCTCAAGTGAAACCAAGTTTTAGTAAAACTGGTAATTACTTAAATTATAAATGTTAACAAGTGACTTTTAATATCATATGCATTACGATTTTTTGTAATGAGCAATTTATTATAATTCTTACAAGTACTTTTTCATAAGTAAAAGTATTTTCAGAGAAATTTCAGAGATAAGATAATCTATTTTTTATAAAATTCCTATTTTCCTTGGTCACGGCATCACGCGTGTTCGGCTAGACCAATTTGAAAAGGCTATGTAACCTAACGCTACGACCAATAGGACCCTAATATCAATGGAAAAGTTGCAAAAATGCGGTAACTTTATCTTTACAGTGACGCAGATGAAGTTATGCGGAGCAGCTAGTAAATAAAATGATTCATCATATTTAGCATTCAGCATATTTGGACCGGCTGGAACGAAAGGATACCACGGCCTTATACAAATCTTTTGACATTGTTGGTGCTATTGGAGGATAAATCAATGCGTTAAATGATAGAAAAGATAAGAAAAGTCAGTAAAGAAGAAGAGAACAAGTAAAGAAGATAAAAAATTTTTAGGAAAACATCAACAGAACTGATTTTGAAGTAGAATCAAAATCCAGACTCTCTCTTCAAGTGTTCTGCAATAATGTACTCTGATGTAGATAGTTTTCTGGCATAGGCATTCCTATCCTATACGTTGTATTTTTATAAGACTAAACAACTCTAAACTTTAGACTAGAAAAGACGCTGTTTTCATGTATGGCGTTTTTCATTTTGCGATTTTATTGCTAAAATAAAGACTTTGTAAAGGATTCAGCTTACAAAAGAGAGAAGCTTACTCAGAGATGAAATTCTTTAAGAAAAAATTAAAATAATATGTCGTGACCACGTAGCTCATTTTCCACGTCAAGATAAGATTATGTGCTAAAAATGAGCGTCAATATAGATATTTGCACATTTGATAATGGTTACAATAGAGGATCCGGAGGAGGATTATCATATAAATAACATATATATATACATATAACATATAAAAATTCTAAGGTAGTTAATTAACTACCTAAGAATTTTTTGCAGTATAGCTTAGACTTTCATGTGAAGAAAAGGTAAGGGTACAAAATGGACCTGTAAACTTGGTAGTAAACATCGTATAGGGTGCATTTCAGGTTAATGTGTTGATTTGTTTAGGAATAGTAGCAATTGATTTTAGTTCAGTTAATAATAGTAGTAAGCTCGTGATAGTATAGGTACTTAAAATGCATAAGAACACCGCACCCAGGCCGGACGGGGTACCAGCCCGAGTGATGACCTGAGACCTCGACCATATGTCCAACCGCCACAGGGAGGTGTTAGACGCTAGCCTGGCGTCCGGACGCTTTCTTGAGTGCTGAAAAAGCGGGAAGCTGTCCCTATTGAACAAGCTGGAATGGCCTGCCGATTCGGTCGCAGCCTTTAGGCCCATTGTGTTGTTGGACGAGGCGGGCAAGTTGTTTATGAGGATACTCTATGCCCGCATCGTCCGGCACCGCTGCGAAGTGGGCCCGACCCGTCGGGCGCCCAATTCGGGTTCCGAGTAGGGCGTTCGACGGTCGATGCCGTGATGCGCCTTAGGGCTGTGACCGAAGAGACAGTGAGCTGTGGCAGCGTTGTGTTGGCGGTGTCCCTGGATATCGTCAACGCATGTAATAGTCTGCCATTTAGCTACGTCAGGGAACCATTCGAGTACCACGGGATGCCACCTGAGGCGGCTAGTGGCAGACTATTTAGAAGAGCGACCCGTCGTGTACGAGAACCGAGAGGGCGTCTCGAGACGGCGACTTTTAGGTTCTATATTACGATAAAAAGTAGGCCTGTTCTTTTCCCAGTTTTCTTTGATTTCTATCTAAATAAATGTAAATTGTACAAAGAGGAGTTTCTGTCGCAGACGTTAAATTGTATCTACAGCAGTTCAGGTGCAATGTGTAGAAAAGGAATAACAGAAAGGAATTGAGAGAATTTATCTTTATACTAAAATTAGGTTAGGAATTGAGGCGTATTAATGTTAAAGATAGACTCCGATTTATAAAATTAAATATTGTTATTAATATAATAATTTACAGCCGTCTGTTAGTTAGGTTTCATTAATTATTACGTATTGGTAATACTATAATTATACAAACATAATACATTATAGCACAGGTACTACGATTGTAAATACTGATTGTAAATACGATTTATATCACAACTATTATTTCATTAAACTGTGAAAAGAGTGCAAATTTATGTGAAAATCCCAAAATATATTTTATTAATTTTCTTATCACAAACTTATTGGTTTCTGATTTGGACAATGAATACACCTGTCATAAATTAAGGAGAACTGTTCTCAAAAATTTATGACAGGTATTGGGTGTGTTACATCGAATTCCCGGATCGGACCAAATTATTTGTTTAGGAGTTTGGGTGTTTTCTATGTTTAAAATCTTTGTATTTACAAAAAAAAGTATATATGTATTTATATCAGTTGTCTATAGACTATAGCCCGTAATACAAGCTCTGCTTAATTTGGGACTAAATGACGTTGTGTGTTAGATGTCCAAAAATATTTATTTTTATTTATTTTCAATTTTATTTCTGTCAACACTCTCCTCTTTTACACTTAACATAATTTGCAATCCATTGTATCTTGGACGCATAGCAATCAGCGTTGGCTCAGCGGTTCTTCAATGATAGCTCGTGAAAATATTGGAAACCGTACATAATTATATCAATCAAATAAACCCATTTACAGAGCATCATACAGACGTGCAGGATCTAAATAAATTTTGGATATAAGGCCAGTAATTACCCTTCTGCTTGTGATTATGTAGTTCAGATACAATCATTTAGCCTTAATGGACAATACAACAAAAAATATATTAATCGTTGACTAATACGTACTGAAACCTAAACCTTCTCATTATACCTCATAACCTTTCATTTAAAACGAAGTGTGAATCAGTTTTGGTACCTAAGAGGTACCAAAACTGATTCACACTTTATTTAAAATGTGCCTTATAACGGGATTTTCTTATTAAGTCTTAACATAGGTATGAATTCTAGTCGATTCTCTGTGAAATCAGTCTATCAATGAGTATATGAGTAACTCGCAATGTTGGTTTACCTCATTGCTCATTGTAGTGCATGCCAAAGCATCAGCTCAAATGATAATTAAAATCACATTATAAAAGCCTATAAAAGCCTATATGAGTGACGACCTCGGTTTGTACCACTTTTCCTGTATGCGTAACGAAGCAATTTTCTTCTGATACGACAAAATGATTGCACTCCAAATTGAAGTAACTAAATCTATCCTGTGTCTAAACTAACGAAAACTAATGAGATTAGGGAATTTTTATCCAACCCCTAATAAGTCCTCGAAGGATTGCTTCATGTTAGAAACCGTATTCTTGGTGTTGAACATTGTATTACGAACTTTTCATTATGTGTCAACCTCATCGTAAAAATACACTGTTTTTTTAAGATTCGTTTCGTTTTCTTCTAGATTCACAAACATCATGGATGTCGACGCTAAGGTAAAAAGAAAGATGTAAAGTCACAGTACGTAGTAAAGATCTAAAAAATATATGCGAAGAAAAACAATTTTCAATTTTAGTATTCTTTACGTACGCCCCAAGCCCAAGCCTAATCCAATGACCGGCCAGTAGCGCCAGGCACACAGGTGACTGCGACAGGCCATAGACCTGAAGAAGTTACTCCGAGACCCTCGTGGGGGTCTACGAGAAGTACCTATTATGAGTTAGAAACGCGGGATTCCTGGATAATTTTTCCGAAACAGTGCCATCTAGTAAAATAATTGAGTATTAAAACGTATTTTGCTACTCTACAATAGATGGCGCGTTTCATACTTAGTGCGCAATGTCTAGATATGTAGATGGCGCTTTTATGCCCTGTTTTAAAAATTGATAATATTTCTGTTAGTAGTTTAGTTACGGGCAAACAACTTGACGCTCCTGAATCCATTCACGAAGGCAACCACATCTAATTTATAGCTCAACAATATGAGATGGAACGGGTCAAATTGATTGCGTAGACGATGTTGATGAACAGTCACACTGAACGCCTTGTTGTGTCGTTCTAAAAATAGAGCGGCTACTCAATGACAACTTATTGTGCTTTATCATTTGATGATCTTTGGAAGATTCATGAATATTCCAATTGTAACAGAGTCATGCGCTTCAATTGCTTTCATTTAAACCGCACACTTATTTATTCAGATATTAGGTTAATTAGAAAAATGTGATTTTAGGATATTTAATAAATACCTAACATCGAAGTGCACAACCATCTTCATTATTTACTACTCTTGAATATTTCTAAACCCTTTATTTTTATGTCTTAAACAAATTGAACTGATAAATATTGTATCTCATTTGTAATTTTTCCATCTGATAACATGGGGCTTTAAAAAAGAAATTTTAAGGACAGTGCTCTTTTCCTCTGTGCTCAAAAGATGGTTAAATTGACAGGGGCCATAGAATATCTGTGTCATAAATGGTAATTGCTGTAATACTGCGCTAATGCGCGGTCTCGTACAGACCTAACTACGAGTAAGTTCTGTTTAAAAGACGGCTAATATCTAGCTGGATTATAGTGTAATTCCTTGTTAAGTGAACCTTAGCAATAGACTCATTTATAAAACAGTTTTGTTTTGTTACCAGCATAATAATAATGTTATAGAATTCCGTAAAGCTCTTGACGGGGCCACTCAAGTATTATAATGATTTTGTAGTACCCTCCATTGACAGCCGCACATGAACTTGAAACCACTTTTTATGGAACTTATTTTATGGAATCTAATCTTATTCAGTATGCATCGTCATTTGTTTATTTCAAATATTGTGATGAAATGTATTTTGTATGCAGAAATTTTATAGGTGTATTAAAATGAGTAGGATAACCCCTATAGTCAACCAACCCCGGTCTTCCCTACCTTGTAATGATAGACGGATAAAATTTTCTATAAGCAGAAACACAAAGACTTGATTTTCATTATTCCACAACTCGATACAAGTATCGAGTTGTGGAATAATGAAAAACAGGTCTTTGACATAGGTGACATAGGAAGGCTACATAAAAATGAATATGCATTATAGATAGTATAGAACAAATGGTGGTGTTATCACTCAAGGTAATCTGAGATCGAGGAAGAAAAATAAAAGTAATTGTACCTGTGTTTACTATATATTTGCGTGAAAGGTTATATTTGTTTTTATACACAACTAAGATAGCAAGTAGATTAAACTATTACCGGTCCCTTTAAACACTAAACACACTTCTGGTGATTGTTGTTTAGGTAAGTTTATTAAATTGACACTCGTTCGATTAATTTGATAAGCAAAATCATATTAATTCATCTGGTATTAATTTAAATAATAATATATATATATATATATAATAATAACAAAAATCAAGAAACTAATTTAAAATATATCGTAGTGCACATATTTAATAATGGGTACCGACGGTGATGAAATAATTATGCTAGAGATATACTCTTGATTGATGGGACTTAGTGATTTAATTCAATATGCGTAGCTAGTCTCAGCTACATATATTGAATTCAAGCACTTGTACTGCTAAACAATATTTATTTATAAAAATGAATACTGCGAAACAGAAGAAGTTATCTAATTTAGTAAGATTATAAATAAGTAAAATTACCAATATATAATAATAATAAATAATAAATATTTCGGACATCTATCACACAACGCCATCTAGTCCCAAGCTAAGCAGAGCTTGTGTTATGGGTACTAGACAACTGATACAAATACATATATACTTTTTTTTTTGTAAATACATACATATTATACATAGAAAACACCCAAACTCCGAAACAAATGTTTGTAGATCATACAAACATTTGGTCCGACCCGGGAATCGAACCCGAGACCCCACGATCAGCAGTCGCATACGCCAACCACTAGACCAACGAGGTCTAGTGGTTGGCGTTAGAATCGGTTAATCGGTCTAACTTTGTAAAACTCTTGGATTCTGCTTATACTGTCCATCACAAGATACAATTATGTCATTATTTTATCCTGTACCCCCTTTTCTTGATATTACCACCTAGTTATTGATTATATAGGTACGTATTATATCCTATGATGGAAAATACACACAAACACACTGAAATTGACTTCACTACTACTATACTATATAATACATATAGTAGGAGTGAATGCCTCGATGGCGCTGTAGTAGCGGATGCGATTGCTGTTCTTGAGGTCTCGGGTTCGATTTCTGGATCAAATGTTTGTATGACTTACAAAAGAATAGTATATATGTATTTATATTAGTTGTCTAGTACCCATAACACAAGCTCTGCTTAGTTTTAGACTATATAGCGTTGTGTGATAGATGTCCGAAATATTTATTTATTTATTTTATTTATATTATTACTCAGATATATAATGATAGTTTCTGACACCGGAACTAACGCCTTCAATTTGTTATATGTCACTTTTGACAGTTAGTCAATGAGCGTTGTTAATATGATTGACAGTTACTTCCACACACGCAGATAGTTATTAAACAAGCATTTGTCGTGCGTAATTACGAACAGAATCTGTTAAGATTCCTTAGTCGGTTTGTTAATCGTTGTTATTTAAATGTCTCGCTCATTTTATATCGCGTTTCTCAAGTTCGTGGGATTTTGATGCTATCTCACAGTATATTTTTAACTTATCTTTGTTTTAGAAATGAAGGTGACATATCATCTGATGAATGACTTAAACCGACCATAGAGACTTCTTTTGTTAATCATTTTTAATAAATTTCCGAAAAACAGGTAAAAATGGTTTTTACTTTTTGCTTGGGCGTAAAAGATTTCTTGAATAGAGCACTGTGGTGGAGTACCAGTTATAGTATAGAGTAATGGGAATTGAACTTAAACGTTTTACAAGGCTTTATTTCCTAACAGGCTAGAATACTTCGGAACTATAATTTGTCTCTAACGTCAACAACAAATAACAATAGATGGGCTGTGCGTCTTAAGAATACCCGTAGTAGTGACGAAGCCGATGTGAGATATAATAACTTTGATTTGATAATGATTAATTAATCTATGGATTAAAATTTGTAGTAAAATGAGATTTCGAAAACTGATACACCGATCATGCTCTAATGGTTACTACCATATACAAAGATACAATGTATTAAAAGTATATGTTCAATTAATAAAATAGTTTTATAACGAGCTAAACTAGAGCGCAGTTGGTGTTAATTAATAATCCCTCATGAAGTAGGTACTAAGTAAAGAAATAAGATAATTGGTTCATTATTGTGTTCTTGACTTAAACATGTCTTATGCCAGAGATAATGTAATGTCGATCTTCAAAGGTACCGACATCGCATTTAACTATCTGTTACTCTCACACGACACACGAGTGGACGTTGCGTAATAAAAATAAACACCTCTTTCACCAGTACCGGCTAAGTTTCACAATCGAAAACCCGAGTTAAGTTATAAAACATATCTAAATCAAAATTATATATTATATTATAGGCCTGCCAAAGTGACATGAGCAGAATCCAAGAGTGGTCATCACCATACTCATTGCAGACAATGCAACGACGCATTCGTATTCAACGTCTATTGAGATTATTTGAGATTATTCTGTATCATTGGGCCTTTGATCTCGCACTCACTTAGAACCGCTCCGGTCGAGGTCGCAAGAGAGCTACGCTGATTTCGTGTTGAAATCAGCGTAGCTCACTTGATGTTAAATGACTAGTCCATAATAAGAACACCTACAACTCAAAATAAGTTGTGCCCCCGTAAGTGTCCTCTCTGCCTGTTTGTGTTGTGTACTGTCTAATAAATTTTCAGGTAGGTTGATATTTGATTTTCATCATTACATTACAATTTAAAGCTTGAAAATTTGGGTTCTCATTGAAAGAGTAGTCGTAAAAAGCAAGCGTATTTTAATGAAAAAAAATCTAATGCAACCATTACCGCGTAATAGGTTCATGAGAAGTTAAGTGTTCATATATCTCTGCACATAGTTCATGGAAATACTCAGATCGTAAATGAGGTGCAGATGTTTTCAATCACAACGTTCAGTGTTCTCGCCCACTCAACCAAATTTAAAACCACCATAGTCAAGTGAAGTTTTGCATTAAAAACTATATTTTATTTCACTTTATTACAAACATATCAAGAGCTTGTAAGTAAGCGTTGAGTGAGCTAATAGCCTTTTACATAAATGCACCGTAACACGCGTTATGTCGATGTTTTAGAATCACATTTAATAGATTTTATAAGATCTTATTTAACATAATGTCTATTATTGTCCATATACAGATTACTGAAATGTTCTAGGTGAATGAGATTCTCTTACAAATTGGATTAACAAAATAGTCAAACATAAAGTTTTTATGACATTGTGCTTTGAATTCTCATAGATTTTGAGGTTTTAAAACGCACACTTATGTGTGCCACCTACTACATACTTATATATTTTATAATAATTTTAATTTAACATCTTCACATGTTTCTTAGAGAATTAGAGTCGTGACAGTCTGCTGGACAATGAGGTAGAAGATTCTACAAAAGTTCCATTTTGGTTTTTGAGCAATGGAATGAGGAACTGTGAAAAAGTTCACCTTTTTCACAAATTTTGAAATGTTAATCAAAAAATGCTTTATGTTGTATCCTATTTAACGATAACAAGCATTATACTAGACCAGTTCTAAAATACTATGTACGTTACGTTCTAAACAAATAACATACATCAAATGCCTTATTAGGTTTATTTTATTCGTTAAACTTTGTAAGTTACGACTCTACATATTGTTCTCACCTTTACCAGTCGTTTGAATCGGATCATATCATAAATATTGCCTGACTGGAACTACAAGTATATTGCAGTGTTTCTAATGTTTTAGAAGAATAGGATATGTACTCAGTTGAAAATTTTATTTCATCTAAACACGGCATAAAACTCTAACATAAATTAATACTTTCTTTACGTATCATGATATTAACGTAACAAGATCGGAATAGGTATCGTCAGTGGAACATAAAACGGCGTTAGCTTCTTTAAAGGGTAATACTACTCATATTGTTTGTGATTTTTTAGAAAGTATCATTAGATAGATCTTTTGAAAACAACGACAGGTCTTAAATATTCAAGTGAGATATTTTTCGTACTGTGTAATATTAACTGCAGAACTCTAAGCGCCGAAAGAAGCACATCAAGAAGATTCTTGTTTGTGCTGTAAATACAGTCAGTATAGGTCTAAGGCCTTAACGCGAACCTTAACTAGTTACAAGATTTGTCTTTAAAAATTAAATCCCGAATTCACACATAACTATTAAGTAAACTTGAGAAGCAGTGACCTAAGGGAAATTAATTCTATATAAAATAGCATTCGCTTGACCGAGACTAGATAGATTTAAACATGCCTAATGGATAAAGCAAATAAGTCTCAAGACTTTAATAATGGAATCAATTGTTTAGAACTTAATGGCTCAGTTCTAATGAGGTAACATATTGCCTAAAGAAAAAAGTAGGTAGGTACCGAATAGGTAGGTCACGCGTCGACCTCTCTCGACTGATTGGCGGATAAGATTAATATAGAGATTTATTCACGATTGATGGATTTATTCTTATGAAGTGTTAAGCTAAGTGTCAAACAAGCCACGTGAAGCCGTGTCAGGTGTTGAATTGAAGGTGAATGTTGACTAATTATACACGAATACAGACGGATGTTTGAATTAGATTTATTTCATAATAGATAGGACTGTTAGTGGTTAAAGCTGTTACCGCGCCGCGCCGCTTACTATATACCGCGCTGAGCGGAAAGAAAATAGTAAACACCGTGTGATCCACAAACTGTTGTTCTGTTTTGGGTGAAATTGACAATTAAGAAAATTCAGAGTCGGACTGATCCACAAGTTGGTAGTAGCTCAACGTACGATAGAGCGCGCGATGTTCGATGTTCCTCCAGACGATAAAATTTGCAACGAAGCTGTTCGACAGAGAACTGAAGCACTTTGAGGTAGAAATAGGTCGGTTTTGTCTCCAGACTAACTGATTGTCGCTGGCACCGAAATGTGCTAGAGTGGAGACTGCAATTAGACAAACGTAGAGTGACCTGTGGTTTTACGGGTCTACGATTTGACGAAAGTGACAGGAAGCGGATGGATGCGAATTGCCCAAGACCGGGATCGTTGATGCTCCTTGGGACTATCCTTCGTTCAGAAGATTTCAATAGGTTAATATGATTAAGCAAATACGTTTTGAAGTGAAAACTTTTTTAGCAGCGTTTTTGGTAGTGGTAAAAACTGTTAAACTCTCGTCAGGATACCTGACGCGTCAGGCGTCAGGACACGTGACCTAACCTAAGACAGTGGCGCAGGGCGCTTGCACGAATAGGGCGGCGCAAGGCGCCTTGACGACGAGTCAACAAGGCCATTACTTTCATTAAAAACCTTATTGTTTCTTAGCGAAGACGTAAATTAGATAATAAAAAATCAGTTTTGTATGGTCAATATGTTTGTAAAATAAATAAGCTAAATTTATATTCAGTGTTTCCTAGACTACTGAATCCTCAATAACTTTTGTTCATAGTTTTGAATGTTCACTTCTGCCTGCAGTCCTCATGACTGCTTTGTGTTTTTTTTTTAATGATATCATCAACCCCTAAACGTCCCACTACTGGGCTCGGGACTCCTCTCAAGAGAGGGTTAAGGCCATACATCCCCATGGTGGCCAAGTGTCGTGGCTACGTAATCTTGCCATTGAATGTTTTTAAGCCACCCAAAGGCCTCCAACTAAGCTTCACGACTGTTATCATATGATAACAACCGGGACCGACTGCTTACCTTGACCTTGATCACGGAGACGCTCATGGTATCATGCCACCAGCGGTCACCCATCTAGGTACTGACCGCACCGTCGTTGCTTTCCCTCGGTGATTGTTTCGAATCACCGAGTGCAACTGGGCTACGACCGCCTCTTTTAACCGATACTGTTTAATTTGAGAGACAATAAGAATACATTTGTTTTTACATAACAAATTATGACATCTGTCTGGCGTATCTGAGTTATTAACAAACTGTTTATATAGCATAATTAGAAAGAAAGAAAAACTAGACAACATCTGTTACTATTATGTAGTTCAAAGATAAATATAATTATGTGACATGTGTCTTATGTATGAGTGACAAGGATATAATAATATAATTTAAAAATACAAATCTGCCAGTGGTGCAACTTTATAATATGGGAAGCGCCCATCGTTATCATAATATTTCTCTTCTTTTTCCGCGGCTTTACAGGCGGTACAACAATAACCGCGGGGTTCAGCTAGTAATGAATATAAATTAGGTAAATAAAAAAAAACTACATTCAACAATGTATAAATGTACGGTTTTTTCGGCAACGCTTACATTCTTTTTGCAGCACTGTTGCAAACTGCGGCGATATTCAAAATGCTAAATAATTAATTGGAGTCTAAAAGCCTATGAAATAGATGTGTTGATGCCCTAAAATTAACATTCTTATATTTTTGGCCATAGAAATTAAGTCACATTTTTTACTATCTGTCCTTTCTTCACAAGGTCCAAACTTTACAAGCTGTAAACAGGCATGACTACATATGTGTGTAATCCGATTAAAATATCGATAACATGATCAGTCGACATTTTCGATAGCATTTATATTACTAGTTGCATACGTAATATGCTCTAGGGTATAGTCGTTATCATTATAGTAATTAAAGTGGCAAAAAAAAAAGATCCACAAGCTGCTTAAATGTATATTTTACAGTTGTCATGTAATATATATGAACTTGGCAAGTAATTATAGTAATTGATATAACCGTGTAAATTCGCAATATAATCATAATTTAAATCGATTTCAAGTACCTTTAATTTAATTAGGTAATAAATTTTCAAGGTATTGAATTAATTACAGAATATAATATCATTAAGCTTAAGTTGATTTTGATAGTAGTTATGATTTTATTGCTACTGAATAATTTAAATAAATCAATCAAATATTCTTATAAAATTATGACCAACTATTAAGCAAGAACTCTAATACCGAGCTAAAAACAGTTTCTTGCCTAAAATAAAACATATGCTCGTATAGAAAAGATTTACGGTGTCGTATACACTTTGATATACATATTACGTATTTAATTATCATTATTGCCATTACTACCATTTATATTCGTAGGTGTGTTTTATTATCAACAACGGTATCGACAAACTCATATATTCTAAAAGGACGAAGTGTATTGTCTTCAATATACAAAAGAATAATGACGAAAAATTGTCATCGTTCTCCGGATAACTGTGACACAAACACAAATGATTTGATACACTATCCATATTTTTAGTTTTAATTTATAACTTGTTTATCATTTATTAAAATTGTTTTATTTCGCTTTATAAATTATTAGTAATAAAATATGCATATAGTTTGGTTTAAGATAGTTCTCCATTTGCATTGTTTATAGGGTTATCAAGTACATGGTCTTAAAAGTCACGTTGTCAGGTTAATAATATCACAGTTCAATTAGTGTATGTGTTGTTGTGAATTCAGAGTTTCAATCTTCAAAATGTTTTTACGCATTTAAAATTAACAGTAGCAGTAGTAAAGAGCGTGATTGACAGTCAGTTTGCGTAATAACTCGACATGTATCGAAACCGTCATCTTTTTATGAACATAGCAGATAGACCGACATAATTGCTATCAATACGCTGATAACAACTAAAACAAACAGCTCAATTACATATTAATTATTCAATAATGATTCAAATGGGCCTTAGTCGTAGTTTACCTACCATTTATAGTAATATCCCCTAGTACTTTTACAATATCTGTTCCGGGACATCTATCATGACTCAAAAAATAAATGTGTGGATCACAAAAACTATACTTTATTGTGGTATTGCACCCACATCACTAAGCTCATTAAGAAACTGAAAACCACTATTTCATCTCTGTAGTCAAAATAATATTCATAAGAATACGGCATAGATACTTAAAATAGATATCAACTCAACAATAGACTTAAATTTTCAGCTTCAGCTTAATATAAAGTCAATACACCTTATGTCACCTTGTCATACCCGAATTGTTAATCACTCGATCAGCACCGCTAAATATGTATTTAATATATGAATATAACACGACAATATTGGCAATATGGATCTAAAAAAACATTTTCAATAAATGAACAAGAAATCGAACATTTTGTAAGAATAATGCCGTCGTTTATGCAAGAACATTTGTCTGTTACGTGTTGAAGTATATTCTCAAAGTATCACATGATAAACAATGAATACCACTGTACAGCGGTCATGGTCGTACATTATATTAACTGAGGTGTTAGAAAAACAACAACATTAATGAGAAGGGGTAAGGCTTTGTAGGACCTGCCTTACTCTAGAAAATATAGCCATATTTTTTCGTTATTATTATTACTCGTTTTTTTTTGGAAATGAGACTCAATGGAGGTTATAAATGTGTTCTTTACCGCGTAAGAATATATTCTAAATCTTAATTCGTCACTATTGTGTCACCATCCCTGTTCTAGGTGTCGTAAGAGCCAAGCTAAAGTTAGGGAGCAAACTACATAGGATAACGGTACTGTAAAGAGACTGGCCCGCATCTTGGTATAACAGGCCAAAATTACCCTTCTAAGGAGAGGCCAATATAAAGCGCCTAGCTCAAAAGATTTCTACACCACCCTAAAGTTGACTGGTAGAGAATGCCCTGGGCTAAAGCCCGCCGATGTACAAAACTGCATAAAGTTATAAATAAATACAACAATGCTATTTTAAAAGTTGTTGATGAGATGATGATGTGATAGTATTGCTTAGTGTTAATTGCTCGTGACGTGTAAAACAAAATAAAGACAATACATAAAAAGTAAATCTAATCTAATCTACACACTATAGTTGTGACATATATGACGTATTTCTTCATTATTAGTGGTCGATCAGTGGTCGAAATAGGACCATAATTCGTTCATATAACGTTTTTTTAGATTCCTGCTTTTCTCCTCCATTTAAACTTTAACTGTGCCAAATTTCATGCTGCTTCGATCACATACATTTACAAAATAGATTTTGGTTCACGTACTAATATGTGAACATTTGCTAAATCTAAATAACTATGTTTTTAAAACATAAAAAAGAACACATCTTTTAATATTAGACTAGACTATTTATTTAAAAGATTAAGTAACCCAATAAAAGTAAGTACATACGTTTAAAAGTTGTTGTGTGTGTTACTCATACTTACAGACAACATTTTTTATGATAAACTATACCGACGAAATACCAATTACTATTCGTAATAGAAGTTACTGTACCCATTCATAATCATCTTCTTTCACCCGTGAGTATAAGTTAAATAAAATAGCTAGATTTCGATTTCACAAAGCATGAGGAATTTATAACAATACGCAGCAGATTAGTTTTTATTTAGTAAGAATTTTATGTTCGAGCTAATCTCTATCACACGGAGAATTAGAAGATGCTAAAATAAAGAACAGGAAACAGATTTTAAGAGCAATTATTAGACCATGTTAATTTACATTGACAAATTCATATTAATTTCCCCTAAAACACATTTCACTTCAAACTAAACGTGTAATAAACATCTAAAATTATCACCAACCAGTGGACCAACCAATCTCAGTATGTGAAATTTACTTTCATAGCAACTTAACGTTGATGATTTTGGGATCCCGTATGTCGAATAGGTGTCCATATGGCAATAATATCGATTTAAATATAAATATATAGCACAGCATACCGGCTACCGCCACTTCGAGACGACTTTATGATAAACACGATGTTGGATAATATAATTAAAGTTCTTGATGGGATTTAATTTAGACAATCGTTTTAGAACAAGTTTCTGTTGTCTGATCTAAATAAATAAATAAATAAAAAGTCTATTTATACTCAATGTTTCTATGTTTATACTTTATTTTACCGGAATTATTCTGCTATGTATGTTTGAAGAGAATAAAACTTTAAACAAAGCTCAAGTGAGCGGCAAAATATTTCAATTGCGACGCTCACTTCTTTCTTTTGAGATTTAATTAACAGCGGCAGCAAATTTTTAAAAAATAATGCAATTTATTTAATAACCTTTTAGCATACCACTGTTAATTTTATTATTTATGTTAAGTTTTCAGTGAAAAAAACAGGACCAATTTGGGTACATCAAAATATAATTATAGAATTCAATGCGAAGCAAGCAAGATTCATTCGCAGGAGCGCGAGCGAGCTGCTCGCGCTCCTGCGATTTGCAACTTTACATTTTGAGTTTTAACGCGGCTTCTTTCTTATAATTATATGTAATTTGATTTATACTTGTAAAGTAATCGTCTCATGGTGCACTTATTTGGTGGTCTGCAATTTTTATTCGATTTTCAACAAAATACCATCTGACAACTCGATAATTAATTTTGTAATTATTTCTTTAACCGTATAAACGACCATTGTGCAACGATAAATATAAGTAGAATTGCTATAAAATTGTCCATTGTAGATGATTATCAGTTTTATAAAGTTGTACAACATTGCCACCAAGTGATTTATTAGAGTTCGGTATAAGTGTATATTAATGCTGTGTTAATCCGTCAGGGTAACCGTGATATTTTACATAGGAAATAAAATTGAACTTAAAACCTTTACATTTAAGGTTGATTTTATCTGTACTATTGGGTTACTCTTATTGAGTACCGCCCCTTCTTTAAATCAACTATAGTACAATTTGTCTTCGCATTGCTTACCAACTAGCCGCAACAGGTTACAATACTGTAATGAATAATGAATTTATTTTAAAATTTTGAAGCAAGTTGAACACGCTAAGTAAAAACTATTTTCGTTACTCGTGTACAAAGTATAACACCATCATGTTGAGTATTTATTCCAATTTTTGTAATGTTTTATACAAAATTTCCTCAGAGTATTTCGCGTATTTGACTGACTACGCACATAACACCAAACATTTTTTTGTGAATTGTGAACCAATTTTAACATAAGACAGCTTCATCCATGTTCGTCTATGACTAAATGTAAATTTACATATATACCTACACTCACACTTCAATCCTATTAGGGATAGCTATAACCTCCACGATCCTGACCCTCCATCTTTTACAAGTCTTTCATAAATGCTCGCCGGTTAAAAGTGTTTAAACAAATTACATGTAGAAATTATACAGTAGCTCTATTCATTTAATGGATTAGTAACGTTGACTATTAAAGACCATCGTGCCGATCGAAATATAGTAGTGGTGATATTTTAACTGGCTGATTACAGGTAACTGATGCTATTCTTAGAATAATATCCCGAGTTAATAGCCAGTTACTCTTGCTTTTTCTTACACAGGTTAAAGACCACTTATTCAAATATCCTTCCCTGGTAAGAAATAATTGTTGGCTAATTAATCACACGCTATCTAGTTATAGTAGATTAGTAGCCATTGGCTGTAGTAAGGCATCAATTGCAACCCGAGATATTTAGGCGCACGAACGCAGCGAGGGCGCCTATAATTCGAGGGTGCAATTAGTGCTGATTGTGAGGTAAGTAGAAAAAAAACCAGCATTATAAGAATTAAACATTTAATTTGTTGAAATTTATAGTAAAATGAGAACAATTTTCAAATTTTAAGGACTGTTTTTTTTTTTCAAGAACGAAATTGGTCTTCGCTGTTCGATATTTAAAATTGATGACTATTATACTCACACGAAGACAAGGCTGACAAGGATAGCAAAGCGACCTCTTTGGTCATTGGGCTGAATGTACGATGTCTATTGCCAGTACGATGGTTAAATGTACGCGTACTTTTTGAAAGAGAGAAGTGTTTTTTTTTAATTACTTACCGCCTTTTCTAGCTACATTATTACCTTAAAGCGCTAACTAGTCACCTACAAGCCCCATTTGGAGGTAATAAGAACCTACTTACCGAACATGAGAGATGTAAAATATTTAAAAGAGTATGGTGTAATGACAGTACAAAAAATAAAAGCAGTTATATACAAGATCTAGAGATTGTAAGTACATTAAGTTTACAAATTTTTTTGTTACTTTTTAGTTTCTATTTAGACAAAAACCGGCCAAGTGCGTATCAGGCCACGCAAAGAATGGGGTTACTTAGTTACCCACAGAACATTCCCCTTTTCTGTGTAGTTACCCATAATGGTGAGTGGATTTAGAAGGCGGGGTTGATATTTATTACTATTTATAATGTTTATTTATTATTTCAGTATTTTTTTACGAAGTTTTCCAACTAAGCGCATTTTACAAGGTAGGCCTTTTTAACTCCTGAACTAACAAAGTTATTTAAGTTGTTATAGTTTTCCTTCAAAATTCATCACATGAACTAACTAGGAGGACCCTATTTAAAACAAAAATAAATAAATAAACGGGTTGCACTCCGGGAGTGACGGCAGAAGTGAAAACTTGAATATTAACGTTGTGCATTTTTGTATCCTATGTATAATATCCTATGTTTATTAAACACAATCAACGATGCTATACGAATCTATGTCTTGCTTTACCTTTAATATTCCTCGAGAACCAATAACTACAGAAATACTTATTATGATGTTATAATTATGGTTATTGCTATACAGTATAAACATATTACCTGAGCGAATTTCTAGTATTTTTATAAAGTACTCACTCATTTTCTTTCCCTATTTCTTCGTTACTTTTTTCATTAAAAGACGCACTTTGTTCAATTACCATATTTTAAACACTTGAAATACACGAATTTTACAAGTATACAGACAATCGAGCCATCAGCTGTCAGCATCCGTCCATGCGCGTAGCAAGCTGTAGTACAAACACCCGCACACTCGCGTAACGGCCCTGCGCCGCTTAAACGAAACAGCAGGGGCAGCCATATATTTTCGCCGCGCGGTAGAAAGAGCTCATCAACAACCCATAACGTCCCACTGCTGGGCTGGGGTCTCCTCTCAGGGGAAGGTTAAGATCATACGTCCCTACGAATGCGGGTTGGGGACTGGCAAGACGACATTGTGGCCACGTAATCTTGCCGTTGGATGTTTTTAAGCAGACTAAAGGCCTCCAATTAAGCTTCACGACGGTTATCCTACGATAACAACCGGGACCGACTGCTTAACGTGACCTCGGAATCACAGAGACGCTCATGGTAACATGCCATTAACGATCACCCATCCCGGTACTGACCGCGCCGTCGTTGCTTACCGGCGGTGATTGTTTCTAATCCCCGAGTGCAACTGGAATATGAGCGCCATAACGCCGCTAAAGAAGATTTCACTTCAAAATGTGCTTTAAAGGTGAATATCTCGCGAAATATCTCTCAAAAATTCTAAATTTAAAAAATCGTTTAGCAACACAAATTTAGGGTTTAGATTAAATAAAATGCAATTCACACACACAAAGATTTTTTTAAGTCATGAAATCTAAAAGTAATTTAGATCTTATTAAACATAAAATTGAGAGAATAAAATTAAATCTACCGCATGATATGTTTTTCTTAACACAATATCTGCGACTTTCCATAAAATATTTAGGAAATGTAATAGAGACAAAGAGAAGAATTCACTAATAAGTTATGACTATACGTTTGAAAAGCAAAATATGAAACATGTTTTAAGAAAGTTATTGGAAACCATTCTTAGGTTCGTTGCACCGTCATAAAACAACCACTACGACAAGGTTTTATAGGCCACAAACCGCAAAACAGCTAAGGACTACAAGTAGACAATGAAAGATAATTTAACGGTCTTCATCAAACGTATATTCTTACATCTAACAACGTACAGTTAAACACTGTAGCTAAAATTAATGAACTATTTGTTTTTTACCTTTGGCACAGGAACTTAAGAGCTCAAACACAGAGTGTAATGAAATAGTAGTGCAAGACACTCTACCGATGGTTCAATGTGAGTTGGTATAAATGTCGGGGAATAAGTGGATAAAGACTGCTGAAAATCAACTTAGTATAAACGTACCGAGAACTTTATGTAGCTCAGTGAGGATGATTAAAGAGTCATTCTTAATAAACTTTTCTTTTGTAATATAAGGCATCCTCAAAGCTCTGGCTACAAAACATCAAATTTTTCGTTTCCCTATGTTACTAATTATAATTAGTATGTAGAAAGTAACGTCACTAGGGGTGTCATGGGAGGCACTTCCTTTAATTCAATGTTTGTGCTAAGACACGTCTGTGATCTTTACCTGTATAAGTCTGATAATAAATCAAATCAATCAAACATCTTTTATTAACTTAACATAAACCTGATATACTAAACACAACACATATAGGCTGCATTTAGATAACATTAACATTCTACAAGTACTAGTCTACAACAAATTAAAATCACACGCACATACACCTTACTAAGCCAATTATGATAAACCTCGAAAAGAATTTATGTTATATCTTAGCTGGTCAATAAGTGACGAGAACGAGACATTAAATGTTATCCATATTTTATATGGTCTTCGTACAAGAGAGATTACAAGACAAGTATTCCATCGAATTTAAAGATCGATTGGCAAATTACTAGATAATTTTGCACTTACAAATTTACAAATACTTGGTAAAACTTTACACTTGATAATTAAATGCAGTTTGCGATTTACCGTTAAGCTGTCATCGTCGCCTATCTCCACTAGTAACAATACGGGGCATCCCTTTGAAGAAAAAAGGATAAGTGACTGAAGTATTTGACGTCGACCTATATTATCAGTTGCCCAAATACTTGATAACTGTAATTGTGTCATAATATTTTTATACGAAATAAGATGATAAAAATATTAACAATTCAATAAATGAGCTCGTAATACAAACTAATCATATTTAAACTAGATAAGATTTTGTTCTGTTGTATTCAAGATATTAAATAATCAGCGACTAGGTTATTCAGAGAGAAAATTAAGGTGTTACTAATAGCTTGTGAATTAAAAAATCGTGAAATATCGAGAGACGGAATTGTCACTCAATGACTGTATGACAATAATGTCATGTTAACATACACACACACAATTCACTGTCAATATTGTCATTTTCTGTGGGCAATGAGTAAGTAAGGAATGTTGAAATTTATCGTAGTATTAGAACATGTCCGCGTTTGCAATATGAAACTAAGATGTAACAATGTGAGATCAATCATATACAAAATGGGATGCCAAGCGTGATAGATAAAGGTAAAATAAAACGAGATAAAATCATAGCGATAAAATGTTATTATTTGTTATTTGCTCATAGAATGGAGATTTTTTAAGCTAGATTGCATCTTGTTACTGTTGAACTGACCCGTATGTATGGATATCTTCATGAATTTAAAATAATACCTACATCATATTTTCGTACTAATGAAGGGTGAAAATTTGTTTTTTAGAATAGAAGCTACCAAATGGCTCTACTTAACTATAAACATGAACAGAATCCTAGTGGCAGCACCATCAATATGACTTTAGAAGAATTTTATAAATACCTAAAGGATTTATGTGTATAATGTTGGTAAAAATGTTTTCGTGAACTTAATAACTTTCTTGTGATGTTAAAAATTATATGTAGTAAACCTAATGACTGACATGATGAAATATGTAGAAAAGAAGTCAGGGCCATAATATAGGATCTCAGATTCTTAGGAATGGAAAAAAAATCCACGATTTGAATTTGATTCTGAACTTTTGGTACTGTACTGAGTAACTTGGACAATCAAATGTGTTTGCAAAATATCGTAAGCTTCAATTTCTCACAAAGTCAAAGAGAGTCTCGTGTCGGTTTTGTACTTTTCACTGACATTTGGGTTTACATATGTATAAGTAAATAATATTTTAATAATATAAGTAAATACGCAAATGTATATAAAAGTAAAGCGCCATTTATTTTAATAAAATAATAACTTCTACGCTATTTAGAGCTAGTCCCTGTGTCTAAGATTTGGTATTTAGCATTAAATGAATGAGACACGACTTAAAATATTTTTCTTAGAAGTTAGATTTTAATCAAGAATCTCCAGAGACATGGGCTGTTCAAAGGCGACTACTTTCGTCACGCATTGCTATAGGAAGTAGCCAGTTCTTGTCTACGGGCACACTTCCGTCATTTAATTGAGTTCTATTTGACATGAATTAGGGCTGACATATTATAAAAATTCATAATTTATGGTTAAATAATATTTTTTTTTCTAGAAATAAATACACATCATGTTTGGACATTTTAACCACTAATACTTATTATTTTAACTTATTAAAAATATATTACATTCGCTAATAAATGCTAATTTAGCTTTCAATTATCATAAATCCCAAGTTGAACTCATTCATTCGCGTGATCTGCTAACAAAAGCCGTCGACAAGACTATCAATTCGAGGTCTCGTGTTGAAATGTATTCAATATTGAGCCTTAAATTACATCTCATATGAATAATGTTTAAGACCATTATATTTAAATTTAAGACTGAATAAACATTTGTGTTTTCTGTCATTCCGAGATAAAAAGCGGTCTCATCAAACAAGAAACAGAATAATGACCAAAAGTCATATGACATGATGATTACTGGGTTACATATGAGTCTATTTTTAGAACTCTTTCAGTGAGCTAATCTGGAAATATAAAATAAAGATAGCTAGCCGTGTGTCACAATGACGCTAGTCTAAATCAAATGCGATAAGAAATACATGTTTTTATAAACGATAACGATTCAAATCCCATGAAATTATCTATGGAAGCATTTCAGTTTTAGTTGTAACATTCATACTAAATATTACTATTATAAATTAACTTTAACGAAACTAACTTGGTCTGTCAGTTACGCTTACACAGCTAAACCGCAGCGCCGATTTCAATGAAATTTGGCACGGAGATGTTTTGACTCTTGAGGAAGGACAAAGGCTACTTCTTATTGTGATAAGCGACAAGCAAGCGGAGCCGCTGAAGAAAGTAAGTAAGGTTATAAAAATCTAAGTTATAGTTTGACAACTAAATATAAGTGCTGCCGACAAAGTCACTATACAGTAAACGTTTGATAACCCTGTTCATATGAAATAAGTCGCATGAAATGCTAAAAACTAGAATCGTGTTTTGTGTGTCCCAATTTCGGATTCTTAATAAGTGTGCTAAATACCATTGAAATTAAAAAGAATTCAGTTGTAAAGTAACTTCCGATGTCATAACAGAATGTTTTGGGTTAAGGTGACACGAACTAACTACTATTACGTCTACAATTAACACTAACTAAGTCCTGCAATTTAAAGAGTTCATCATTTTAATCACTTTTTGTCATGTGACAAAGTTAAAGAAAAACTTAGCTATAATGCATACTCTATTTTTGTTTGTCCCTATCTCTAATTTGTTTGCCTCTTTGTCTTACATTATTTACTTGAGTAGGTAATTTAATACTTTACATATCGTAGACTATGTACTGTTCGATGCAACAAGTATTGTTGCCATTGAAACTGGAATTAAAATCACCTTCATGAAAGAATGAAATTGAAACATTGACTCCTAAATAAATATTCAGAAAAAAGAAATTTATTGAAAACTAGCTGAACCCCGCGGTGTTACCCGCAGTTATATAAAAAAGTAGCCTAAGTTACTTCCTGGGCCACCAGCAACCTGCCAGTGAAAGTCCCGTCAAAATCGGTCCAGCCGTTCCAGAGATTACTCGGAACAAACAGACAGACAAACATTTTATGTAGTGTGTATTATTAAAAAAATCAACTACAATAAGTACTTGAATGCATATTTAGCTGTAAAGTTTTTTTTCTTTGTATCCCTTGTACCTACTACAAATCTCAGATGTGAATTAGATTTATATGTGCTCCTATATAACGGTGAAAAGCTATTATTACTTGTTTACTTTAATAACAGTTTAAATAATACTGGACTACAAATAAATTAAAACAAAACATTCACAACAACTTTATTATGGACGAACTTTGTAGTACTAGGTAAATTCCAACGATAATTAAATACTGACGTTGTATTATTTACTATTTGTTTTTCATTAATCACCGAGGATAGCAGCTACTGATAACTAATTACTTAGCGCACTTAACAGAATACTCGTTAATAACAGCTAATATAAACAATCAAAGATAATCCTACTTTTACTACCTATTAGGTATTAGCACTAAGTGATTTTGTTACTTTATTACGCTTTCACGTTTTAACTAAATAGTTAAATATGTCGCGTAAATTTCATCAATCTCATCTAAATAGATGAAATTACGCGACCATTGACGGAGTACCCAGGGCACCACTCAGCCAAAAAAATAAAAGTACAGTTTCATAGGAATAGACCAATACATATACGTAAGCGGAACCGGGGCGAAAGTTAACTAAATGAAACGAAGACGAACAAAAGAAAACGAAAAGTGCAATGATTTATTATTTGTAAACGTGTAACGTTATTTTTGACACACAAATATATAAATTACAATCGATATGTACGCTATTAAAAGTTTTAGAGGATAACCAATAAACATAAAGACGGTTGACACCGCTTTGAACTTCACATGGCCCCGGTGAAATCGTGGAGAATAGCTTGTACTGCAATATTATACACATTTTATGTTGATGTACACTTAACTTTCCATGTGTCAATGTTTGTTTTTATTTTACTACGGGTTATTATATAGTGAAGGGAGTAAGTGAGAAATGATCATTAGACAAATAGATTTTAAAGTACTAATACGGACAGATATAATTTATTATGGGTACCTATATTCCTAGTGCCTGCAAAATTCGTCTTCAACTTCTATTACACAACTAAACATATGCTTACAATATTTGATTTAAATAATAAAAGAATCACCAAAATCGGTTCATAAATGACGAAGTTATCCGCGAACACACATAAAAAAATAGAAAAAATATATACGGTCGAATTGAGAAACCTCCTCCTTTTTTGAAGTCGGTTAAAAAAGTAAGATTCCAAGTAGTTTTAACCATTCAGTATTATTTGTACTGTAACCAAACAAATTAACATTATTACAAAAAGACAGACAACAATTCCTAAAAATGGTCTCCTATATATTTTGTTCTTAATGTAGTGATGCCGGATTCTGATATTTTATTATACTTTTACACATTATACATTAAAATTTTAAATAAAGTCTGTCCATCTCTTCGAATCCTACTATGACTACGAATCCTAATAAATCAAAATTCATTTATAATCATAATTTATACAATCATCAATGAATCGTTAATCACAGTGACAAATGCGTGATTAATACTACGTTGAGCCAACAAATCACTATTTGCCAAGTTCTCAGCATATGACAATTTTACACGATCCAGTTAAACGAGTTGTAGGTAAAATGTTGCCTTACCGACAATTGATGGGCCAATTAAAACGATATTAAATGTACTCTTATCATATAAGAACCACTTGTTAAGCCGAACTGGAACAAAAGTCACGGTTTTAAAAGTAATTCAACTTTCCCTTTTTGTTTTAAATCCAATTTATGTGAACTGATAATGCGATACCATACATGTAAGTAAAAATTAAACTGATAATATATAGGTAATTCGCGATAAATATATTTTTAAAGTAGGTTTATTTTAGTAGTTGTCTTTTGCACCCTAAATTATTACATAAGCACGGATCGCCTGCGATAGATGCATGTCAAGGTTCGTTGATACAAGGCCAGTCTTACGATGTGTAAAATAATGATAATACCTAATAATGTCTGTACCTAGTTTATATTAAAATAAATTATTGACATAGGAGCTACTTAACTATGATGCTAGCATCGAAAAATACTTAATATGTATTTTTATGTATATGTGAATAGGTTTCTTTTTAACTATTTCGTAGAATTTTTTGGGAATAGAACGGATAGTAAAATATAAAAACTTTAAGTTTAAATGTATACCACAAAATGTAAAAAACTTCAATTTTCAAAAAATGGTGGTAATTCTGTTGTTGTTGTCATCACTAAACTAAAACTCACTAAAATTTGTTGTTGGATTATATACTTTAATCTTATCTTCTTACAATACATTTTTCGACATCTCAGCTGTCACTGTGTTTGGTTCAGTACCAAATAAACGTTAATCAGAGACACAAAGTTGTCTATTACTTGTAAAACTAAAATTTACTTTGGCATTACAAAAATTAGTTAAATTACTCAACTTAGACCATAATTTTTCTTTTGCTATTCTTGTGCTGAACGTTTAAAACGTGTAACGTAAAACTTGACATGTCGCACTACTAAACTTAGACGTCGTCTTAATACATGCCGACTTAATTACTTCCATAATTATTTGTTTTAATTTTTACATTTAGAGTTTAATTTAATATTTTTACTAATAAAAAAGCGTGTACTTCTGATCAACTTTTAGTTGGTACTGAACTAAATATACTGAAAACTGAAATGTGAGGTATCCAAAAATGGACAGTAAATAGATGAGATTAAAGTGTATAATCCAACAACAAATTTTTGTGAATTTTAGTTTAGTGATAACAACAACAGAATAACCGCCAATATGTGAAAAGGGCTCTATGCATGACAGATTTATAACGGTATTAAATGCTACTACTACTTCTATCTTTAAAGTGTATAGGTATCTGATGATATAAGGAGTAACTTAGGCTACTTTACTTAGACTAGCTTCGCCCCGCGGCGCCACCCGCGGTACGACATCAACCGCGGGTAACGCCGCGGGACTCAGTTAGTTAGACATAAAAATAAAAACCCTGAAACCACCTAAAGTCAAAAACTAATATCTTTTTAACATATATTAAACTTGATACCCACATCAGTAGCTATAGTGACGTAGACATAAATACTTAAAAACTAAAAACTCACTCTGCATAAGTTACATGTCAGAATCTGACAGATAAAAATAAAATGACCAGCCGCACGGTGTCTAAACGAACGTGACAGTCTAATATAGGTCGTACCTCTGTAGGCAGTCACGTTAGTAACAGTCTGAGTAAAACTAGTAGCAACCGCTTATATATACAAAATTTAATCTAGTTCAATATTCTTCACTCAGTTACTGGTCTAGCAATAATTTTTGCAAATACAGCTAGGTCAATGTCTACATCTATATAAATAAAAACAAAATGTTGTTCGCTTTTTGACGCATAACTTGAGAATAACTGGACAGATATGGCTAATGTTTTCGCTAAAATTTTAGCATACAGTCAAATAAAATTTTTAGTTATACTCCCAATTGTCAGCACTTGGTGAAACATGTTAAAATATATTTTTGAAATTATACTCGCTTGTACTTTTATTCCACTCTAACAATAGTGAAATAAAAGTACAAGTGAGTTTAATTTCAAGAAGGTATTCAATATGTTTGATGTAATATGTGACGTAATTGTTATCATACAACAAAGCTTATGTCCCGCAAACGGCATGTAATATATCTATACGAGTACGTTATTTACAGCACATTAAAACGGATCTTGTTTAAATAAGCGAAGCGAATAAAATCGATAAAAAACGTTTAACATTATTTTACGACAAATTTATACGAAGGCGAATATTTGAAATCAAACTGCGCTTGCGCACTAACTTTACAAAAAATATGGAGTTTTATACGTTTCCAGCATTATGAAACTTTAATTGATTATTATATAACATAGACCACGATATTTCATTATAATCACGTGTAGCAGCATACATAAAAATAACAAATTAAGTCACTAACAACGACCCTATAAACCGTGGCAAACATTGCGGTGTTTTAGGAGTACCTAAAACATAATTCCTTTATCTCCGACCTAATTTAGTGACAATTATGCACAATAAAACATCTGCAATAAACTTGTAATGCTGTAGATATCCTTACTATTTCATTAAAAGTTACAGCCATGATGTCCTTCTTCAATACTCAGACGCGGCACTTGAACAATAAAATGAAGTCGAGATAGTCGCTGAATCACTTGACATACATTTGTAGGAAAAGAAATTCTTACGACGACTTATTAAACTGATCTAACTTGAAATATTAATACCAGAAACATTTTTGCAAAAGCAGATGAGTTATCTAGTTAGCAGTTAGCTATGCATATCAGGAGGACTCGGGTTTCATTTCAGGGTCAGGCCAAGTGTGTTTTTGGATTATTTTACAAGAAATTCCGAATACCGGTCCGGGTATGTAAGTTTGGTGGTGATTCACTCCCGTTCCTCGGAGAGCATGTTAAGCCGTCGGTCCGGGTTATCAAGAACGAATCGTTACTGGGAAGACAGTACCCTCAAATTTACTAACAACTAGTTCAACATTCGAATTCAGTTCGCTACATCAGTCAATACCAGTCGCTCCGTGGAAAAACTAAAACAGGTATAATCGGCTGAACTAGTAGCCGAAATCAAATAATCTTATAAATAAATAAGACTAGGAAGAAGAAGGGTTACCTAAAAGTAAATAGCTACCGAAAATATCCATAGATTTCTGAAAGAATTAACCAAATTTTGATAAACACGATCTTCAAAGTAACCCTTATGCTTTGTGTACGTTCACTATTGTAATACACATTAGTGAAGGTATAGGAAGCATTGATATCTCAAAATCATATTTACGTACATTTACAATTATATTTTTGTATTTTATTGATCATTTATCAACAGAACAATATAAGATAAATAACAACAATAAAGTTATTTTGTTCAGAAAGTATAGCATACACCTGTTTCAGTTTAAATACTAGTAGTGCTTGTGGAAAACCTAATATTTATTGTTAATTTTTCAGCTACAAAGCAAAAGACAATTTTTATTTAAAAAATGCCAACATATTTCACGTTTATTAAGTGGTAATTTTTATGTATGTTAAACAAGAAATCTCTCTTCTATCTGCCTTCAAAAAGTTCTTGACTTTTTTGGTCACACCGCCAGAAAAGAAGAGAAGAACCTCAAGCAACTGCTGGTCACTGGAAATGTTGATGGCAAAACACCAAGCGGACGTAGTTCAATTAGGTGGAATGATCAGTTGACTGCAAAAACATCAATAGGACGTAGACGACAGAAGATCTTACCACATATACTTTTGTGTAAAGCATTAAAGGCCACGCTTTGGCATGAATGGGCCGGCTCAACCGGAATGATACCACGGTCTCACAGGAAACCGGTATGAAACAGCGCTTGCGCGGCGTTTCACTGAGTGAGTGAGGATACAGGAGGCCCATATCCCAACCTCTCTTACATCCCCCTCCCCATCCCCCATAGTCTGGCAATGCACTTGTGACGCTTCTGGTGTTGCAGGTGTACATGGGCGGCGCATCGGTAATCGTTTACCATCAGGCGATACGACCCGGCACAGCCTTGTACGGAAGTTTTTAAAATTCTTGGATATCCTCCACTGTATAATGCATATCTTACAGACTTACACATTCCTCTTGAATCACTCTATCCAATGCTAAAAACTTCATTTAATTCCGTTGAGTATGAAACATCTAAGGCTTAGATCTTTTAAACTACTTAGATTCTAAGTGATCAGACAGCAGAAGCTACTTCATATCATATTATGTAAAGAAGATATCTTTTAGTAAATTTTGATATAAAACTAGTATACGTAAAGCAGTTACGATATTTATATTTTTCTACATACATGCAGATTAATAAATCGATATTGGAATAATGATTGAATCAAAAAACAAGATTTCTTATTCCTCATGCACGTGGGACACGGTAACCGGTAGTCATTTCACATATTGAGCTTTCCAGTAATAAATTGAATTTCTTTTTTTTGATTCATATTCTTCTTTTATATATTTTTTTAAATTTTCTTTTCATTAAGTGAGAAAACTATTCAATATTTTGTCAATTTTTTATGGATATATAATGGTTAGAAATTATTGAGTTCCTTTCTTCGTTCTGTTTTACTTTTAATAAAAATATATATTTTTATATATACCTACTTATTTTTTATCTATACAAATAAATAAGATTGGAGTGTCTGTTACTAACATTAAAATAACAGCTTTTTAATCAATGCATATGTATGTATACACGATACATATAAAAAAATTTTTGTTAAAAAAAATTTTTGTCTGTCTGTCTGTTTGTTCCGGGTAATCTCTGGAACGGCTTGACGAATTTTGACGGGACTTTCACTGGCAGGTAGCTGATGATCCGGGGAGTAACTTAGGCTACTTTTTTTAGACTAACTTTGTCCCGCGGCGTTACTCGCGGTACAACAATAGCCGCGGGTAACACCGCGGGGTTCAGCTAGTATGATATAAAATGATTCATAACTATTATATAAATTACACGGACAATGATTATGCACATAGCTCAATTATTTGTCCTGGGTTGCAATCGAACCCAGGACCGCTTAGCAGTCAGGTTTCCTAATCACTAGATCGAGAGGCCCGTTAACAATATATGAAAATTGAACATGTGTTTTATATGATATAACATTTCTATTTATGGAAAATAATACAAAAGACTTGAGATGACAACGCTTTTCTTTGTCTTCTCAAATCCTTTGTCTCTTCAGTTTTCTTTCCTCGTGATATTTTTAGAAAAAAGTCATCAATGTTTATCATTGCCCAGCAAAATGTTACAAGTTATCGTTCTTCGACCTAATCTTCAAGTAATTTACATGTGTGTACCCGCCTTTAATGCTGTAAGAAAATAATCATGTTCGTATACCATTTGATGTCAAAAGCGAGTTATTTATTTACTGTGTGTTGGCATATGACCGCAAAATTCAAGTAAACTGCATAAGATATTCTTGACGGAGACAACTGATATAGAAATACTGTTTATTTAATTAATTCAGTGACTGAATCGATAGCAATTTAAATGGAGAGCTTTTAGTTAAATACTTGGACGTTAATACTTGTACCTATAAGTGAATAATGATATCATTAACAAAACATTTAGTATGGCTAGTGGGTAATTCTACTTCATTAATGAGTAGATGGCTTACATACTTTGATTTTCTTTTACGTGTGGAAACCCCCTCGGGCCGTAACCCCGCCGGGGTTTGCGGCGGGGCGGTGTGTCGGAATCGAACCGACTAAAACTTCATGGTGTGCCACTCTGCACCTGAGACGGGAGGGATCCGGGAACTGCTGTTATTAACACATCCGGACCTTACATTCTTGGATAGCCTAACGTTTGAATCTCACCGAGTTTGTTATCGAATACACTGTTTATTACACAAAGAAAACATGTACCTTGACATGATAAGAATTAAGCCATATGCGTAAAATACTTAAAAACATCTACAGAATTATCTGAGCATTACAAAGTTCAGAGAGTTGAATATCTCATTTTGGTTCTCATTATCATAGGGGGATATATAAAGTAATGATTGCGGTAACGTAAAATTAATTCTGACCCTACTAGTACATAGGTATAATTATTTTGATTCCTTTGCTGTTTTTCTCAGAATACCGTATGCCCATTTACATCCTCAGCCCTTGTGGTTAATACAAATCTGTCTCAATAAATGTCAACCGTAATGGTGACCGCTGTTCATTATTTTACACTTTTGACGTTTTAAATGAAATAAATTGACGGGTACAAATCCAATACCCTATGACATTGTTGGACAAAAACGTTTGAAGCATACGAGCGTGATGGGACAACGATAAGGATAATCAGGAAGGTTATCTAATTTCCTTGAACCGCCACTTTTTGACTGTATTTTTAAACTGCTAATAAATGCTAATGAAAAACCCGTAGGATTTTATCTAGATCGTCTGGTACCTTATTCAAGTACACGGAAACTAAGTAACTTTATGAGATCACAATCATCGTTTCTGTGTACTTCGGCAGCTTATAAAACCTTAGAAATAAAACTTGGAAGTCATATCAAGTGACCATGTTTAATGAATGAGGCTCATAAAATGTCAAATTAATTAAAATATACTGCGATATTATACATAATAGTCATTTAATTTGCAGTTTGTTTTTGCAACTTCGTAATGGAACGAAGGTAAACATGAAGGGTAAACTACACCCAGTGTATTGATTACTTTCCACATGACACGAAAACGAATAGAAATGAACCAATTAAAATACTAACTTATGCCCACGGTTTCACGTTATGTCCTTCGGGAACGTCCTTCCATATGAAACTTTCCCGACAACTTATATAAAAAAAATCATGTCTACAATCGGAGTGAACAGTGTAAAAAAATCTTTGGTGCTTACAATGTTAGTTTATACTAGGAAATTCTATCATTCACATAATTACGCACGTTCGTTCATTCGTTGTTATATAAATTTAAGTGTATACGTTATGTTGATAAGCTGTTAGTATTACGAATAATAAAAAAAGTCATGTGCGAGTCGAACGATACACGAAGGGTTCCGTACCATTTTCTACACATTTCAAGGGTCTGCCTGTCATCGTTATTAATAAAGCAAAAACGGCAAAAAATCACCTTTTAGTGTGTGGGAACCCCACTTAAATATTTATTTTATTCTGTTTTAGTACTTGTTGTTATAGAGAACAGAAATACATCATCTGTGAATTCTGACAAAAACTTTCGATGTCATGCTTACAATATATATATATAACTAGCTGAACCTCGCGGTGTTACCCGCGGTTATTGTTGTACCGCGAGTAACGCCGCGGGGCAAAGTTAGTCTAAAAAAAAGTGCCAGTGAAAGTCCCGTCAAAATCCGTCCAGCCGTTCCAGAGATTACCCGGAACAAATAGACAGAGAGACAGACAAAAATTTTTTTAACTACATTTTCGGTATATGTAACGTGTATACATACATATGCATAATAAATAGATTAATATTACAAACAGACACTCCAATTTTATTTATTTGTATAGATAAAAAAACGGAAATTTTACTTTACTTCAAAATGAAATAAACCAATGTTTCTGTTGAATAATTATACACTTCAAAATACAATATTATTGACAAGTCAATTATGCGTGAAGTAATTAAATTAATAGTAGGTAGCGTATTTGGTTGTGAAAATACGACACCATGTAAGAGTTCCGAAAAAAAACTTTTTTTGTTGGTTTTCTTATGCTACCTAAATTGTTTCTGAAAATACATTTAATTCCTAGTATATTTTTTTTACAGAAATAAAAAGCATTGTTGTGTTAAAATGTTGGGAATTTAGCAACCTTATGTAGCTGTCCTCTCATCAAATCTTTAATACGTTTGTTTCCTACTAATTTCGAAAATAGTATTGAAAACAGAAGGTTATTATATCATAATCTTATGAGGAAATATCTTTTTATGTACCTATCTAATATCCTACTAATATTATAAACGCGAAAGCTTGTAAGTATGAATGGATGGATGGATGTTTGTTACTCTTTCACGCAAAAACTACTAAACGGATTTGGATGAAACTTTACAGTAATGTAGTTTTTAAATCAGAATAACACATAGGCTACTATTTACCACGATAACCGACATAAATATACTATTAAAACAATTATATATCTATATCTATACTTATAAAATAGTAAGTCCTGACTGACTGATTCATCATCGCCGAGCGTAAACTATGATAGTTAGGGCTATGAAATTTGGTGAGTAGGATCCTTTTATTGAGTAGACACGCACTAAGAAAGGAATTTTGGAATTTCTACCCCTAAGGGGGTGAAATAGGGGTTGAAAGTTTGTATGGAAGTCCGTCATTTTTGAAGTAAGAAACCTGAAACTTTACTTTTGGGCTGCTGATTAAAAATGAGTAAACACATATTTCAGCGTTTTTGAATATTCAACCCCTAAGGGGTGAAATAGGGGTTGACATTTCGTACATAGGTTAGTCTGGAAGTCCGTCATTTTTGAAGTCTGAAACATGAAACATTATTTATGTGTTACTAATTTAAAAGAGTAGAGACGTATTTGAGCGTTTCTGAATGTTCTACCCCTAAGGGGTGAAATAGGGGTTGAAAGTTTGTATGGAAGTTAGTCATTTTTTAAGTTAGAAACATGTAACTTTATTCATATGCTAAGGACTAAAAATGAGTTAATACGTATTTAAGCGTTTCTTGGTATTCTACCCCTACGGGGGTGAAATAGGGGTTGAAAGTTTGTATGGAAGTTCGGCATTTTTGAAGTAAGAAGCAAGAAAATTTATTTTTGGGCTACTGATTAAAAATGAGTAGATACCTATTTAAGCGTTTATGAATATTCTACCCCTAAGGGGTGAAATATGGGTTGACATTTCGCATATAGGTTAGTCTGGAAGTCTGTCATTTTTGAAGTTCGAAACATGAAATTTTGTGTTCGGGCTACTGACTAAAAATGAAATAATACGTATTTAAGCGTTTCTTGATATTCTACCCCAAAGGGGTGAAATAGGGGTTAAAAGTTTATATGGAAGTTCGTCATTTTTTAAGTTAGAAACATGTTACTTTATTCATGTGGTAAGGACTAAAAATGAGTTAATACGTATTTAAGCGTTTCTTGGTATTCTACCCCTAAGGGGGTGAAATAGGGGTTGAAAGTTTGTATGGAAGTTCGTCATTTTTTAAGTTAGAAACATGTTACTTTATTCATGTGCTAAGGACTAAAAATGAGTTAATACGTATTTAAGCAATTCTTGGTATTCTACCTCTAAGGGGGTGAAATAGGGGTTGAAAGTTTGTATGGAAGTTCGTAATTTTTTAAGTAAGAAGCATGAAACTTTATTTTTGGGCTACTGATTAAAAATGAGTAGATACCTATTTAAGCGTTTATGAATATTCTACCCCTAAGGGGTGAAATAGGGGTTGACAATTCGCATATAGGTTAGTCTGGAAGTCTGTCATTTAGAAGTTCGAAACATGAAACTTTGTGTTCGGGCTACTGACTAAAAATGAGTTAATACGTATTTAAACGTTTCTTGATATTCTACCCCTAAGGGGTGAAATAAGGGTTAAAAGTTTGTATGGAAGTTCGCCATTTTTTAAGTTAGAAACATGTTGCTTTATTCACGTGCTAAGAACTAAAAATGAGTTAATACGTATTTAAGCGTTTATGAATATTCTACCCCTAATGGGTGAAATAGGGGTTGACATTTCGCATATAGATTAGTCTGGAAGTCTGTCATTTTTGAAGTTCGAAACATGAAACTTTGTGTTTGGGCTACTGATTAAAAATGAGTAGATACGTATTTAAGCGTTTCTGGATATTCTACCCCTAAGGGATGAAATAGGGGTTGAAAGGTTGTATGGAAGTCCGTTATTTTTTTAATTAGTACCATGAAAATTTAATTTTGGGCTACTGATTAAAAGTAACTAGATATCTATTTAGCGCCTCTGCATATTTTACCAATAAGAGGGTGAAATAGGGGTTACATTTTTTATGAAAATCCGTCATATTTAACTTAGAAACCTGAAACTATACTTTTGGGTTGCTGATTGAAAATGAGTATATACGTATTTCAGCGTGTCTGAATATTCTATCCCTAAGGAGTGAAATAGGGGTTGACAATACGTGCATAGGTTAGTCTGGAATTCCGTCATTTTTGAAGTTTAATACATAAAACTTTATTTATATGCTACTGATTAAAAAAGTGTAGAGACGTATTTAAGCGTTTTTGGTTATTCTACCCTTAAGGGGGTGAAATAGGGATTGAAAGTTTGTATGGAAGCTCATCATTTTTTAAGTTAGAAACATTAAACTATATTTTTGGGCTACTTATTAAAAATGAGTAGATACCTGTTAAAGGTTTCTGGATATTCTACCCTTAAGGGGTGAAATAGGGGTTGCAAGATTGCATGGAAGTCTGTCATTTTTTGAGTTAGAAACATATTATTTTTGGGTTACTAATTAAAAACGAGAATATGCATATTTAAGCGTTTCTGGATATTCTACCCCTAAGGGGAGAAATAGTCATTGGCATTTCATGTATTGGTTAGTTTGGAAATCCGTCATTTTTTTTTATTTAGCAGCCTAACAACTTTCGTTTTCATGTTTCTGATTACAAATAGATGAATACTTATATCAGTATTTATGCGAATTCTGCTCCTAAAGGGGTTGAAATATGGGTCGAATGTTTGTATGAAAGTTCTTTTAAATGGGATAATGATCAAAAATAAATAAATAAATACGTTTAAAACATGAATAAATTACTGATACATTCTGTTACACAGTTTTAATTAAATGCATATGATCAACTTCCACGCGAGCAAAGCCGCGGGCAACAGCTAGTATATAATATAATAGCTGTGATGGTCCGCCGCTGGACATTATGCCTTTCCTTAAAATCTAATTGTTTGGATTAACAACAAATACATAAAAACGCACCTTATTGACTTAGATATCACCAAAAATCATAGAATATTAGTTTTTATCTCCATTGTGTACATAATATCTCATACATATTCTCTTAAAGGAAAATTTATTTTCAACTAGCTGAACCCCGGGGTGCTTCCCGCGGTTACTGTTGTACCGCGAGAAACGCCGCGGGACAAAGTAAGTCTAAAAAGTAGCCTAAATTACTCCCTGGACCATCAGCTACCTTCCAGTGAAAGTCCCGTCAAAATCCGTCCAGCGGTTCCAGAGATTACCCGGAACAAACAGACAGACAGACAAAAATTTAAAAATAATATATTTTGGTACATGTATCGTGTAAACATACATATGCATTTATGTAAAAGCGGTTATTTTAGTATTACAAACAGACACTCGAATTAAATTTATTTGTATAGATTTATCGTGATTATCACAGAGTTATTTGCCCTGCGTGAGGTTCAACTTTGGTTTAGCAATCAGAATCGCTAACCGGTAGATTAACAGACCAGTATTTTTTAAACCGATACGGCGAAGTTAAAAGGAAGGGTAGTAGTAGAATGGTATGTTTGTATGTTCATTGTAGCGCCTAAACTACTGAACCGATTTTAATGAATAAGGTGTCAATAAATTAGCAAAAATGGGCCATGTAACATAGGCTACATACATTTTATCAAAAGTTTTTAAAAACTTTTTATTTATTGTTGTTTTTAAGATTTTAGTACTTTCTTCAAAGTTGTCCAGAAGCAATGAGTTGCCAGTTAAAAGTGTTACTTTGTATATACTATTTATAATTATTGTTGTATATATTGAGCTAAGAAAAGGCTTTACTCTGTTTATAGTCTACTTGTCAGACGGCCTACGATAAAAACTTATCTTTACAATATGCACGTGATGTACATAGTAATTCTAAAAAAATCTCGGGTTCATTGATTCTAAGGCCATAATGGTTTAAAAAATGGTTCAAATGATTTATTTATATTCAGTAATACTGGTAGGTAGTAGGTACCTTTCGACATCAAATCAATGTACAACATTTTTGTTGGACGGTCACGATTTGTATGTACTTAATATATATTAACACCTTTGTTACATAAAATACCTGAGACGATGCATATATATATATACATGATCTCGTTCATTTAGGAAAGTTAACTTAACCACTGACAACATAGATTATCAAATTATTTCGTCCAACCTAAAAATATAAAGTGTTTTTTTTGCTTTACAATTGACTATTGGTAGTATTTGAACTGTGTATTTTTGACTTAATCTGTTATTTTTTTTGAAATTTCGTTACTTCTACGTTCGTTACCATATACTTCTTTCTTATACATATTTCAAATATATATTTGATAATGGTATATTAAAATGGGTATAGTATTGACAAAATTTCAACTGTTTCATCAAATATATAGGTAACTAGCCGACCCACACAACCTCGTTTGCGTCTCCTATTGCCCGAAGCGTGATAATTTGCCCCCGTTTTCAAATCATTTTTCATTGGTGCTCCGCTCCTATTGATCTTAGCGTAATGATATATAGCCTATAGCCTTCCTCGATAAACGTACTATCCAACAGTGAAAGAATTTTTCAAATCGGACCAGCGGTTTCTGAGATTAGCGCCTTCGAACAAACAAATAAACTCTTCAGCTTTATATATTAGTATAGATATTATAGTATTATCGAAAAGAGTTTACTCGCATTGTAAATAGCTGTGATTAGGGCTCGCACATGGAGAATAATATTTTATATTATAACAATTAAATCACTTAGACTGGACATTTATTAAATAAATCAATTGTAATTACAGTATGGTAATAAATAGTTATCACGCTTTAGAAACTTATGAGATCAACAATAGATCCAGTGATCTGACTTCATATATGATCTCGAGATCAGAGATTACGCAAGATTTTATGTCTTGTGTTGTGTTTATCAATGCTGTTAATTAAAGTTTAAAGTATTGCTTTGCATGCAGCAGGTGCAAGTTAATTAACGCCCAGTATTTATATCTTAGTTCACTCCTGCCTACCGCAAAGATATGTACTACTATAATAACATATATGTTAACTGCTACTGGCATGAAGTAGCTATTGGCTACTATTTTCTATTTGTAGTAGGTAAGTATTAAATAAACGTAGTATTAAACACCAGCAAAAAGTTACTTAACTTATATGTTATCTAAAGAATGTCAACGTGTAGTTTATCAACCATTGATAATATTCAAAAGTACTTACATTTCACTCTTGTCGTAGGTGGGGAATGTCTGGTGAGTCAAGTCCTGCAGGGAGGAACTAGATTGTGGCTCAGCAGAGATTCCCTGGGCTCTCTGCTTTCTGGGAGCTCGTGAGCCTCTACCATATTGCTGGTATGGAAATACGCTCTGCAATTTGTCTAATTGCGAGCGCAGTTCCAGCATTTCCTGGTCCCGTTGCTTCAGCAACGCTTCCAATTCCCTAATTCGCTCGATTAGTGGTTGCATATCGTTAGCCATGGTTGCATTAGCAACACAATTTTCAGAATCAGCATTCATTGCACTAGGAGTCCCCATTATCCCGTTTAATTCAATCTCTCTATACGTTTCGTTTAAAGCACGTCTATCGCCGTTCACTGTAGGCGCCACGGTCAGCGCTCCTCCTCCTGTGTTCACTAAGACCCTCGGCTCATCGTCAGCAGCTGTTCGCTGTGACGATCCAAAGCAGAGGTTATCAAAACACACGCGCATTCACTCGGTTACCGAGCACTGACAGGAACCACTAGGGATTTCACTGATTTTGTCAAAGTTTACGTTTTTAATAGAGTCCACTAACACTGTCGGTGTGTAACGGTCCGTAAGCACAGGCGGGCTAGGAAGTACAGGAAGAGCGTGGGTCGTGTGCGTGCGAGTCGTGCGGCGCGGGCGCGGACGAGCGGAGTAATGTAGATACGCGCGCGCCGCCTGGTCGCTGCTTGGAGTCAGCCCCGCGTGCCTCGCCACCGCCCTGAAAATATACAATTTATTATTTCACCATTTTCATTCTTATAATTTCATATCTTTTTTCATTCACAAAATTTAAATTTATTTCTATTTATTTTCTAAATTCACTTTAATGTTATCGGTTACAACGATATAAAAATATACTGATAAATTAATCAAGTTTATTGTTGTTTTGTTATCAAAATTTGTATTTCAAGACCGTAATCTTAGTCTCAGACTGTCGCAATTTGTGTGCATGTTTATCTAAATTATATACCAAAATTACAAGCACATATTCTAGAATAACATAATATTATTGTGTTCGAGATAATATGCTCTCATACTGTCCTAAGGTTGTATATCTTATTGCTTAACTTCCAATAAAAATGAAATAATAATGACATAATGAAATCATCTAATCAACTTTCAATATAAAAATTATGATTCAATAGGTACTAGCGGAGAAACTGGAAGGAAAATGTTCAGCTCACCTACCTAAGTATTTGTATTCTATCCACTTAAACGTTAAGCGTGCAGTATCTTATCAAAATATTTTTAACTATCAACTTCTGAAGTGATTTCCAGCACAATTGACGGCTTATCAACAATCAAGTAAATTTTAGGGGCGATAAACGCTGTATCTGTTTACATCTGGTTAAAGACCATTGATCACCTGATGCATACGCAATGTTTCTACCACATGACTGTTTGTATCTAATCGTTAATCTCATAATAGACATAACGCAACTGTCCGATAGCCTTTGATACAACAAGAGAGATGCTAAAATTGTTTTGTATAAAGGAAAACTCAAATGTAATATTGCCATGAACTAATTTCGGTAAAAAATATACCTACTATTTAATAATCGCCTCTCTGATAGTTTGCAAGAAAAGTCATTGGTAACATTGACCTCAAAACTAATCGTTGTTTACAATACGAAGTATTCACTACGGCACAAATTTTCCGAGATGGAAAGACTCGTATTGTATGTAGCTATATATTATTCTATTATTAATAGTGCTAAAATTGTAACAGACGTTACGAGGGATAAGAACTGGTTAGAAATAATTACGAACCACACATGTACATGTAAATCAAACGTGATAGTTACTCATAAAGAGCAAGTCTACAAACGCTCTATATTAAGAAATCAATCTCATGCATCTCGTATTTGAAACTGATTTCTTATGGCACTAAGAAGATTAAAATCAATAGTATCAACGATAAGGTGACAAGTTTGATTTTATTAATTTACCTTTGCTGGCAACTAAGGAAAGTAAATTTAAATATAGAATAGACATTCAAAAGTTAGCCGGGTACTCTCAACTGTATAAATAATACGATGTTATTGAAGAAAATATAGTAGATGCGACACAGCCGGGGCAAGCAGCCAATATAAATGAAAATGCGAAATCAAAGCGATATCAATTACATATAGGAAATTATTGAGCTAATTTTAAACTGCCACTTTTATAAACCATGCACGGGGTGTAATGAATTGTGTGAGAAATTATGCAGATTTAACAGAAGAATGCTCAGGGCTTTAAGTAGCTTTTGTACTGTGAAATCTCTTCTACTGAACTTCTGACCATTCGAAAATCCTTCTGAAATTCTGAGCATCAAAGTGTTTTTTCTTTGTACTTTATCTTAAGGTTTCTGATATAATGTTTATATTTATTTTCTTTATTTAAGTTCCTAGATCTTTTATGTCGTCATCTAGAATTGTTCAATAAAGGTCTTATGGGAAAGGTCAGTATTTAATTATTTAGGGATCGACTTATTTAGAAAATTATAATCATCACGTATAGCGTGTTTAAGAAGAGTTGACAATGTTAATTACACTTTTGAAATTTTATCAATCTAGTTGTAACTGCTACTTCGTATACGTGACAATTGGAAATTCAGTTTTTTTTTCACCGTTTAAACCTTCCCTGGTCTACGACAAACATTATCAAAACCAAAATCAACTAAAGCGGCCCAGCAGTTCTCGAATTTTAGCAAGACAAACGTACAGCAATTGATTTTTATATATAAGACGATAGAAAAGTTTGTACTAAAGTTACATGTGAATAATATTCAATTTAAAACATGTGATCAACACATTCTACAAGTATTCGATTAGCAATGTCTGTCTAAGGACGAACTGAAGACATTGGTATAATGACATGATAATCGAAAGCGGCCTTACTCCAGTTTATTTGTAGGTGGTTCTTGTTCCGCACTTAACTGTCGTTATCTGGTGGGTGGTACATAAAACATCATCAAAGTAAGAGTACTTGACGGTTAATATGCACACAATCGTTACGCATATACAAGTATAGGTCCAAATGCCACATCGGTCATGGTAACCGACAGCTGTCATACACAAGACAGCGGCTGCAAGACACTGTATAGGTATTTAATTTATAAATAATTGCTGAACATGTAAGATTCCAGTTTTCATAAATAAGATTCATCAGCCGACGCTGAGATAATTTAATTTTTATTAGATTTGTCCAAACATACTAAATAGCTTGATATGTTCCAGGTTATGTAAACAGCCCGCAACAACCTCTCTTAAATTTTATTATCCAAATATTTTAATGGCAATTAATCAATGTCTATTCCCATCTCTCAGCTTTTATTTTTGTAATCAATGCTACTACTTTTTATTTATATAAACTATTATTAATTTGATTATAAATCTTATAATATTAGCTGTAAGTCGTCTATAAAAAAATGCTACAAAGGGTTTATAGCTTATAAGGTAATCCTTATCATAACCAAATCTGAACTAAAGCATGGAGAAAAACTCCTTAAATAAAACTGTTCCAACGGAAGTCTTTTGAATGTTTCTAAGAAATGCACTTTTTCTAAGTAATACAATATTAAGTTCAGAATAATAAATCTAATATATAAAATTCTCGTGTCACAGTTTTCGTTGCCATACTCCTCCGAAACGGCTTGACCGATTCTCATGAAACTTTGTGAGCATATTGAGTATGTCTGAGCACATCTGAGAATCGGCCAACATCTATTTTTCATCCCCCTAAATGGTAAGGGTCACCCATCCTTAAAAAATTTTTATGGCAAAACGACGTTTGCCGGGGCAGCTAGTGTAACTATGAAATAAATAGTATACACGTGTTTTAGAAATAACGTAACTAGTAAATTTGTTATTCTAAGAATTTCATAGTCAACAAACATATTTAAGATAATAGTATGTCATGTTCATGCTATGTCTTGCGAACAGATTTAAAGATTAGTGATCTAACAAAATATAACTGGTAAAACCATGTCAGTCATAGGCATTAGTGCGTCGATATACAGTTATCTTTGAAACCTACATTTGTTCGATTAAATACAACATGCGTACTATATTAAATTGATTTTCAACAGCTACTTATTCCTTAGATATCAATCTATAGCATAATTATTACACACTAGCTGTGCCCGCTACTTCGTACACGTGACATTTGTTTTTTCAATTTATTTTTAATTATCACCGTTTAGTCCTTCCCTGGACTATGACAGACATTTCAATACCAAAATCAGCTGAATTGGATCAACCTTCTCGAATTTTAGCGAGACTAACGAACAGCAATTGATATTTATAAACAAGAATGTAAGTATACGCTTTTTGTGATGAAGTGAGCAAGTTGCGAATACAACTGATTAACAAAGATCTTTGGAAAAGCAACCTTTTTACATAAGCGTACTTGTACAAAGTACGCCTGTGATCGTAAAGTATCGACATAATACTTTACTAGACGATGAAGGAATTTTCCATTTCAAGCAGAAAAGATATCTTAATAAATAAAGATTTACACTTATCTTCAGATCTTAGACAGTAGCACGACATAAACTGATACACCACCCCGAACAAGATATTTGGGTAGCACACTATAACACAATACTGTCAAACTGACGAAATGTTATCATTGTCTTATACGTTAGGCGAACTAAGTTCTGGAAAGTGGAGTAATAGTACTACTGTAATAAGTTTTACTCGTTTTATTTAAAGGTCAACTTGTTTATTTTTTTACATCTAATACCTAAATCTGAAATCAAATTGTGAGTGCGGCTTTATTTTGAAGTAGCTATTACCAGCAGTGGACTTTATAGGCTTAAGCTTTAACACGATTACTGTCAAAGACGGCAATATTTAGTAGAATTTATGCTCCATTTGGTTCTAGATTAAGTAACAAATGAAAAAATAGGCTCCCTTTGTTTCCTACAATACGAGTATATTATTGCGTCCACCTGTCATGTAAATTAAAATTATTATTTTTGTCTTAATATTACGTAAACATATAACAAGATGAGTAAAGAAAAAGAGTAACCCATTTTTTTAACTGTCAACATGATATACGATTATGACATTACATTCCCATATCTACAACTAAATTGAGCTATTATAACAGTTTTTATAAAGCAATAATAATTAATCAATCTACAGAGTTTTAATTAAACATTGTAAATAACGAAAGATTAGACAGTTAAGCATTTTTTTCAAATTATTTTGAAGGTGACCATTTGAGAGCAAATTAGTACATACCTAATTAATTTGATAAGTATTTAACTACGAACATATGCAAACTGTACTGTGTAAACGGCTAATGATATACTTAGTGTACCTTCTAAAATAGTATCACAATTTATCGTAATCTTTGAATTAAGAATGAACTAGTTATCCTGCTAAAATGTAGTCTGTACTACACTACTACTACTAAGGACATTAGTAGGAAAGGTTTTTTATCTTTAAGGATGGTATTTTTTCTGTTTTTTCAAGTAAAAAATAGTAACGTTTCAAATCGATTTATGAATAAGGGAATTCTTAGGTAAAAAACATTAAAACTTAAATAGTTAATAACTTTTAATAAACACAGAGAAAATACCTGCATTACAGATTTTTCAAATACAAACACATGATACTTGTAAATTCCATTCCAGTAAGAAGCTACTAAAACTACTAGCCACACTATTTTACTCTATGTATGCTACTGTAATTAGCGATACCATTAGGGTTTTAATATAGAATATCGTGTGTTTAATAGGCTCAGACGAAAATGCACTTAAGGACCGCGTCGTGTTTTGTCTGCATGCCAGCCCTGTCTCTGTCTCGGTTCAGGATTATTTTTAGAACAAGAGTCAATTAAATTCAATTCTGAAGAGCTCGACGGTTGTTAGTACAATCATGTGATTTACAACGAACCGAGCGGCCGTCTGTGTGACGCGGCGTTTAGTGAAATCGCGCTTATTTGGAATTAAGAATAATTGTTCTTCATTGCCTGGCGAGCTATTAAACAAAGTGTTTAAAAACAATTTAGTGGTTTTGTTTTAAACTGTTCTTGAACTTATTAATCTATACCTTATTTACTTACGTGACATTAATGTATTTCAAAGAACTAGTATTGTACATGTTTACCTACTCTCACCTACTGTCATAGTGGGTTTACTTCTATAAGTGAGTCTACTTCTATAAGTGTTTAAGGCTAGAAACGGTTACAAAACTAGAGATCACGATGACTTTCATATTGAAGACACTTTTCACCAACATCAAGTTACGTCGTGATCTTGGAAAACAACAACACTTGAATTTTTTCTTTCACACATTTCCACTAAAATTTCTTAAGAGTTTGTCCGTGTCTGTATGATTGTCAGATTATATTCGTCGGAATAAGGGACTTCCGTAGCGGGACGCGGAATTAAATAATCGTCGGAATGTTTGGTAAGTAAAAAAAAAATCCCACATGGAAAGCACCAGTTTACAAATGAAAAAAAAATAACAAATGCACTAGTCGCCCCTATGAATTTCGAAGGTTCCTCTCGATTTCTCTAGGATGCCATCATCAGATCTTAGTGTACCACTGTTGGGATATCTCCTAAACGACGAAGTTATCCGCGAACACACATGAAAAAAAATATACGGAACCTCCTCCTTTTTGAAGTCGGTTAATAAAAGTAATGAAAGAACTATTGCTCTTTTCTGTTTTACTTTTTACAGTAAAACAAGTTAGGATTGAAAACAGTTGAAATCGCAGAAATCGATTCACTAATGCTACCGATAACCGATTGGGTACTAACAGTACCTGTGGTTGTTTGCGAAGTCAGTCGTAAAAAGTAAAATTACATTGAAATTCAATAGATTAACTATCCAAGGATGTTCTTTTTAGGTTTACTAAAAGTTTTATTATTTATTTGTTTCCTGTTCGATAGTCGAATATACAACCCTGACCTGCGTTATTTAGTGTAAACGCAGCTACACTAAATATAGCCAAATTGTAATTAATTTGTAAGTCAGATTTTAGCCTTTTAAGTCCAGAAAACAGACCTTCCCATCAAAAACGGACTGTCTAGTCAAACTGGTCCCAAATTATAACTCGAAAGTTAAATGTACGCATGGATTGCTTAATGGATTACGTAAATCAAAATCAATATTCATTAGACCAAAAGTTATGTATCGATTATGGTTTGATGAACCCATTAATATATTTCAATTGAACGCTTATATATCTATCAATGAATAAGAATATCATGTCTAGCAATGAATTAACCAACTTATTTGGTTAAATACATCCAGTAGTCAAATTAGTGGTAAATTAACTTTGATTAATTGTTACATACCTTTGCAACGTTTCCTTAGCTGTTTGGATAACACGTGTATATATATGAAGGCTATTAATAATGTATACAATTTATAGGTTTTCAAGCAGTGTATTCATAGAGTTATTATAGATAGAGCAGGGGAGTCAGGCCTCGGTTAGAAAGAGAGAGTCAATCGCGGTACCTATCAGTCGCGCTCTACTCGCGTTTGCGCAGTTTGCGCGTAAAAGCAGCATAGCAGAACCATGGTATAGAAAAGAAGGTCTCGCATTCCAAGAGCGACACAGTCTGACGTCACTACTTCAGTTTCACGTTAGTCCTTTACTACGCATGCGTCAGTAGAGAAAGACAGATTGGGTACCTCGATCATCTCTCTCTTTCTAACTGTTGGACGTTTACACTTACAGGCAGCCATATGTCTGCCCCACTCTATCTATAATAGCTCTATGAGTGTATTACCCACACGTAGCACGGACAATAATTGCTGCTTTTTAATACTGCAGGCTAAAAATAGATTCATTGTCTAACGTATATTTATTATTTAATTACTAGTAAGAACTAAAATGATGAAAGGTAAAATATGTTTTTTATTGCGATTTTATAACAAAAAGATCCTATGGGCATTAGGTGAATAAGAATACTGAACTTTAATTCCAGTTATTTGGTGCAAAAACAGGGCATTACCTCTAAAGCTAGCCGGGCTGTTTGAAAATTGTTGACTTTATAGATTTTGATGAGCGATTTACGAATTTCAACTTTGCCACCTCATATCTCTGCCAGTCGCACCACCATATAGGAAAAAAACTGGCCAAGTGCGAGTCTGACTCGCGCATCGAGTGTTCCGTACAAACCTGTAGGTATATTTTATGATATAACTAAAAAAAATATGCTTTTCGCAATTTTTCCATTATCTGTGATATAAAACGTTGCTTTGTACCAAATTTCAAGATTCTGAGTTCACGGGAAGTACCCTGTAGGTTTAATTCCCGTGAACGAGTGCCGAAAATTTGCAGCGTGTAATCTTTTGATTGCGTTAGCTTAGAAGTTTGATTTTTTTACAGCTCCAAGTGAGTGTAGACCTTAGTATTTGATATCAATTTTAGCTTGATACCTAAACGCGTTCCTGAGAAAAAGGATCTAGACGACGGACAACAAAGAGATCCAATAAGGGTTCCGTTTCTTCCTTTTGAGGTACGGAACCCGAAAAATGGACGCTGATAGCAGTTTTATGGCGATACCTCCTTTATGACTTTTTACGATAAAAACATCAAGCACAAAATCAAACTAGAGACAATTTTCTAGAATTTAAGTCCAACCACTTTTTTCGTCAAATTAATAGTTTTGACGTTTTTGTTAGAGCGCATCAAAATCTATAAAATTATAAATTTTCGAAACCTTTAAAAAACTTTCATCGTAATACTATCAAATCACTGGACTATTTCCCTCTTTCACAACTTCTGGAGTGCAAGAGTTTAAAAATAACAACATAATGTAAAAAACTGCTGTACATTTAAATGCACATTTCATCAAGATTGTAATCATGTAATTACGACATTATATGCGGGTAATAAGTCCGATAATCTCCCTGAACATATCAGCGTCAAGCATAAAAGAGGTGTTGTGTATAAGTTATCTTGTAATTGATGACATATATTTACATGCGGTTAGGGTCGAAACACTCTCTGACATGAAATCAAGACACTTGTAAGAGTTCCATAACCTGACTTTGCATACTAACTTAAGAAATCTTTTAACCTATCATATTTCTTCTTTATTCCTTTGATCATACTACCTACTACTCGTCTACACAAATAAATAAAATTGGAGTGTCTGTTTGTAATATTAAAATAACCGCTTTTTACTTAATGCATATGTATGTATACACGATACATATACCAAAAATGTAGTTAAATTTTTTTTTGTCTGTCTGTCTGTTTGTTCCGGGTAATCTCTGGAACGGCTGGACCGATTTTGACGGGATTTTAACTGATAGGTAGACGATGATCCAGGGACAGTAACTTAGGCTACTTTTTTTAAACTAACTTTGTCCCGCAGCGTTACTCGTGGTACAACATTAACCGCGGGTAACACTGCAGGGTTCAGCTAGTAACATATAAAAAACATATATTTCGTTTATTTATTTATCGTTTATTTAGGTATTTGATGATATAGGGAGTAACTTAGTGTACTTTTTCAGCTAGTAATGAATAAAATTTAAAGAGAAAACATTTTAAAATCTAACGTCTCACTTATTCATAAACCACAACTTTTCTTTCCTCTTATATACATGATCTTGGTATTATAATAGGGTACTCGGGTTTGCGCATTTAGACTCAAAGAAGATTATTTATGCGTTTATGTAAGGTTGGCTAGGTGAGCCAATTTAGCACCTTCCAGAAAAGGGATCATGAAGATACACAGAAATTTGTAGCTTTAAACAGCTTTTATAGAAAGTAAGGAGACCCTAAAGCTTCTGAGACAAAAGTCCTTGAAGGGATGGTTGAAACAATTGAAACCAACCAAAAATTCATGCAAAGGCCAAAACTTCATTTCTAAGGAAATACTTATCCAGCAGTGGACTACTGAAGACTTTAAATGTGATGTAATATGAGCGAAAATTTAATAATTTAATTCCTTTGTGGCGACTTCCACATACAGCGGCAACATAACATAGTACAGCGCCATCTACCAAAGATACGTCGAACTACGGAGTAACAAAGGAAACGAAGAAAATACCTACCCTGAATCGCGCAATATAAGTTCTCGCGCCGATTAGCATATTTATATATATATATACAACATCCCAACATCAACCATTGGGCCGGCCCGCCTGCCACAATCATCTAGGCCGGTCGGAGGATCCTCCCTTTGTGTTGGAGGGATATGACACCCGTTCTCCCACACCTTCAAACTCTGATTTGTTTGCTTGATTTCTACAACTTTGTTAAATGCTTTTAAGTGTAAAATATTTAGTCTGAGAGTCGATGTTGCAACCTTAACCTGCCATTTACTCATGGCGTATCCAGAAAAATACAACTCTTTATGATGATGGCTAAGATAATGACCTATTGGTTATCATCCAATCTTTAAAGGTACAAATTATTGTAAGTAATATATCTATGCCAGATATTTAAATATCTCACAGATCGTGTTGTGATTGTAGGACATTTATCATTGCTATTTAGGGCAAACGTCAACTTTAACACAATAGGTACAGATCACACAATGACGCGGTGACAACTATTCTGAATTGAACAATAATACACTAGAGATATTGTTATAGCCTTTACTGTATTTGTTTATATTTAATCACTTTGTAATTCTCACTCAATTAATTTGCTGAAGGTTTGAATAAACTTTATCAGTTATGTGTTCGATTGGGCTGTGCTACTTCTGTGCTGTGCCTATACGCTTAAATTACTTGATAACTAGTACATAATTCCTTACTACGTTGTTTGATTTCAAATAAAGGTTTTTTAAAGTTTTGTTGTTTTTTAAGAGAAAAAGGGACGGTCACGTTAAGTTCGGAACGGCTATCGTTAAAATCTCGATTTTGCGATCGTACGTAGAATAACGATTTAATACTACTAAACAATGTTGTTCAATATTTATAGAACGAATGGATTTTACTTTAGTAATAAACGTATATACATAATCCTGACCAGTTTTGACATTACGACTTTATTTGGACACTTGATAGAAACATGTTATTATACAGTCACCACTATCTGATAATCAGTGAGGTGTATTGACACAAGTCAGGTCATTGGACAATTATATTAAAACCTCTAACAAGTATTATACATTGAGTTATTTACACAGTGCGGACACCTTGACAAAAATAAACGACCAACTTGTTTTGTGTCGCTCGTGATGGCCGTTACATTTGAACGATTCAGTTTAGATAGCATTCGGAAGTTAGTGCACAAAAGAGGTCACGTACACAAATTGTACAGCAGACACTTACGTACGGACCACGTGAAACTAGGGAAATAATGATTAGGTTAACGTTGCTTCCGGCGTTTAAGAGTGCAAAAAATTGCTTCAATTTTAATGTTTAAAGTCTAATCCTAGCCCACATTTTCACATGCGTACTTAACTGGTTTTAATTTCCGTTTCTAAGAGTCACAACTACGTGTTAAATAGTTAATACTAGCTAATTATTAAAGTATGAATCCGTACGTATCCAAAGAATTTCAAACATTTCTAAAGAATGAATATTTTTCAGAAATGTGAATCTATACTAATATATAAAGCTGAAGAGTTTGTTTGTTTGTTTGAACACGCTAATCTGAGGAACCGCTGGTCCGATTTGAAAAATTCTTTCAGTGTTAGATAGCACATTTATCGAGGAAGGCTATAAGCTATATATCATCACGCTAAGACCTACAGGAGCGCAGCAACAATGAAGAATGTTACGAAAACGGGGGAAAATTATCACGCTACGGGCATTAGGTGACGCAAACGAGGTTGCGTGGGTCGGCTAGTACATACATAATGATTTTTACACTTCTTTATGTATGTTAGGTGACAAAATTGTTTTGTAACACAAAAATTATGCGAGAATAATGAGAAGTTATAAAAATGAACTGCCTTAAGTAAGTTCATTATTTGAGCACAGAGTCTTTAATTTCCAAAATAGACTGTACTAAATATCACACACGTTACATGCACGTTATAAATAAAATTTTAAATACTTAAATGCATTAATACACTCCGCTTTACTTCATTGGAAGGAAGTTATCAAAGGTATTTTGTATCTGTCACAAAATCTTTCACTTTTGTAATACATAATTAAGTCAAATTGATACATTTTATTTAAAGAAACATGTAGATTTATTACACATATAAACATATTGAATACTTTAATTAAATCTTGAGACTCTTAATTACTATGTTTACTAAACGACTTACAGGAAGAAAGAATCAATGAGCGAGTTAACTCAGATGTCAAATCTTAAAAGTCAGACAATTCTTGAAAATCCATAATCCATAAACCGAGTTAGTTTTATAACATACTAGTTGTTGCCCGCGGCTCCGACCGCGTGTAAGTTGATTATCGCGAGAAAGAGTAGCCTATGTGTTATTCTAATGTATAAGCTGCATTACTGTAAAGTTTCATCCAAAGTCTTTCAGTATTTTTTTTGCGTGAAGAAGTAACAAACATACACACTCACAAACTTTCGCCTTTACATATTAGTGTGAAGTGTGATGTGATGTGAAGTGTATATATATTAGTGTGATACCTAAAACTTTCCGTTATCTTTATCTCCAGAAAATCTGTTATTTCTCAATAACAAAGTGAAACAAACAGGAACATTCCATTATATATTTGTCAAAATTTTCTTTATATTTGTTTGCCTTTACAAATAAATATAATATTTTTAGATCTTGATGTTTTCAAATCGGTAGTACAAAGTATATTTTGAAATCGGTGAAGATTTTAATATCACCTTCAAATTTTCCTAAGATATTGTGTTTGTACGTCTCTTTTACTAATGCATGAATGAGAGGATAAAATGAAGTATTACCTAGATAAAAATTATCATTCTCACATTTATTTACAACAGTCACATTCACTTTATCTCAGTATTTTAAGTCATAATCGTAATCGTCGTCACTTTTACAACTTGATATTTAAATAAACAATTGTGCTTCATCAGTTGCCATGTAAGTTAGGAGTTATAAATTCGAATGTCTCAGAAGACCTTCAACGCATGGATTTATTTTTCTCTTGAACATGAAACTAGCCTGCATTGTGATTAAAACCTTATACCTATACGCATAAAGTGTTTTATTAATCTTGACCTAATTCGGACAATACAATTAATGTGTGATGGAGCACAAATGCTGCCAAAAGATTTTTGAGTTTTAAGTTTTTGGATAGTTACCTTGTGATTCGTCATCCTTGAAGTCAACTGCCAGACATTGGCCTCTCTTTAAAAATGAGGATTTTGCCTAATATACCACACTGGTCAGAAGGGTCCGTATTAGGTTTGATTCATAATTTTTTTCTCTTTGCAGAGATGTTGTCCTGGATAGTTTGCTCCCGTAGCCATCTCTTACGACAACCATGGGATGAAGAGGGGTGATGACACACGGACAAACCGCAGGAGAGCCACGCTTCGGCATGAATGGGCCGGCTCGACTGGAGTGATACCACGGCCTCACAGAAAACCGGTGTGAAATAGTGCTTGCGCTGTGTTTCACTGAGTGAGTGAAGATACCGGAGTCCCATAACCCAAACCCCCTCCCGCTATCTCCCCTCCCTATCCCCCAAAGGCCGGTAACGCACTTGTGACGCCTCTAGTGTTTGCATGGGTGGCAGTAATCGCTTACCGTCAGGCGATACATCTGCTCGTTTGCTAGCTTATTACATAAAAAAAAATTCCTTTGACAAGTTAGACACAAACGTCATTTTTCAAATTTATCTCCCCCTTGCTCTACTGGACGACTGCACTGATAATACCAGTAAAAATAAACTAAGAAGAGAGCAAGAAGACAAAATGAATGAATGAAAAAGAAACACAAATTGTTATGAGCCTATTTATTATTGCGGAATTCAGCTAAACAGTATTGATTTTAGTGTGATAATGAGTTAACATTTTCTTAGTCGCGAACATGGAACGATAAATCCAGACCAACCCTAAATATGGGCAAGTTTTGCGTAATCTTAATAAAAATTAGTACAATGAAATACTTACATATTTGAAATGGTAAAAGTCAAATGTAAACATTGCAAAACGTGGTAGCTCCAATTTCATTAAAAATGTCGTAAACCCATAAACTTATATTTAGGTAATTAAGTCATAAAATAAAGTCGTTAACTGTATACAAACTAAAGATTTTTAAGAAAAATACACCTCAGAAACCTTTTGATAATATTTTATAATAATATTATGTTAAAGTTCTTAAAGGAAAAACAGGTACAGCCTGATCTGTGTCGTATTTTATGTGAAAGGTCGCAAGTGTTGATTGACAGATTTCATTCTTTGAGGTGTCGGCGTAGCACCGGCTATATTAAAAGGGCGTGGCTTTGTATTTAATAAGCTGTTTTAAATCACATCGCTTGAAAAAATATTTATTAACGCGGTTTAATGGAAAAATAATATAATGTTTTGAGATTATTCAGAAAGTCAAGAATTAAATAATCATTGTACGTGTGATTTTCAAAATTGGATTATCGTAAAGGTTGTCACAGAGGTATAATTATGGCATACGATGCTGCTGTTATAAAATAAGCAATTCTGTTTAAAATAATATAATGGAAAGCGAGCAGTACAATGTATGGCAGACTCATGACAAATATCTGTCTATCACTGTCACCACCTACTTAGGACAGGAACGGGGCGTGAGTATATTTATGTAGTTAGATATGTATACCTACAAACATCTGATATCCACGACCATCTTATTCATCTTGCAACGCGCTTTTACTGCTATGGATCATGGTGGTCACACGATTCTTTTCACTTTTTACTGTTTAAACGTCAGCTGACCTTCTGTTTGCCCCTGATGGACATCGCCTTTATATAATGCTGCTTCAGAGACCTTGTGTTTTCTTTTATTTAGCCCTAAAATTATAAGTCTAATCACTTGGTCCCAAGTTGAGACAACAAGCAGTAGTATGTATGTATTTGTGTAATTGGGGCTCTAAACTTTACAAATGATAAACTGCTCATTTATCACTATAACTTGTGTTGAAAACCGATTAACTATGTCTAACTACGATTATGATATACAATTGTAGCAATAGATCATCGCCATTAGATTGAATAATGATAAGAGATTAGCTCTCACAAAAGTACCTATTCATAATTTTATATTCTACCATAAATCTTGAATGCCTTAATGACTACGATTTATAAATGAATATTAATAATTGATGGATCACACGCTTGTCAGTTCAGGTAAAAGAGTTGTTTATACACAGTTTGTTCACGAAATAATTCATCTTTTTAAAGTAAGAAGATTTAACGACGGCGTCTTATTTGAGAGTGGAGTGAGATTTATCGCAGTTTTAGACGTTGAATTTTAAACTGATCGTATTTTGTACGCCAACTCTTTTTTAAAGATATCTTATGAAACTTTTAATCAAATAACTTAAAAAATATCCGCCACGTTAATAAAACTTAAACCCTTTTTTATATCAATTTTGCCATGAGAAAGTATTTACTATACGTATAAATATAAGTATGTACATATATATTGTTTAAATGTATGTACCACTCATTAAACGTTGGTAATACAGGCAGCAGTTTAACTGTCAGTTTATCGAAATAAGAGACAGATTGCTGACACCCCTGACTGCATTTGTAATCAAAATTTATATCAATTTATGATAATAAAACGGTGAATCGATGTGGTCGGAGGTCATTGATCTCTTTAGGTTTATCTACTACCATTAAATAATTTTCAAAAGAATATTCTAATGGATTGAAAACACATTTTATGATACATTTTTTCAGTTTTAATAGTCAAGAAGAAAATATTTCAGAGCGTGTTAAAAGAAGCAATATCTGCAGATTTATTCCAAAACCTTGGTAAAAAATATAACATGCTAAGAATCGGTTTAAACCGAATCTAAAATACCGTTCTCAACAATCGAGTTCAACATTCGTAGATTGTTTCAAACAGAAGTCAGATGACGTACGGCGTCTGTTCGTTTAGCGAGTCGGTTGTAATTGAATCCTCGTGATACTGATACATGACTCTTATACACAACATGGTGTATATATATATACATCCTGTACACTTTAACATGTCACGGAAAATCGCATATCGATTTTAATTTTATATTTATGACAATTTAAATAATTAGTACTTACTCTAAAGAACAAACAGTTCTAAGTGATCAGTTTTTTAACTTTTAACTATTTTAATCAACCGAATGAGAACGTAAAGTACCCATATTTTACAACATGTTAAACATGTCAAATTGCAAAAGGGTTTTGGAGTCAGGATAAAAAAGAAAGAATTCAAATTTAGTAAGAATATGCTAAATCCAAGTAACTGAAACAATCTTGTAATTTAATTACTGGTAAATTAACTTAAGAAGAGTATTTTTTTCACAAGAATTGAACTATTTAAAAGAAATATAGATAGATTACTTGTCCCGTGCCTTCACGGGCACGTTAAGCCATCGGCCCAGGTAATAGTTCAACCTTCGGATTCAGTTCACCCTCAGGGTTGCGGAGGTCCGATGCCAGTCGCTCCGTGGAAAAACTGATATTGAACTAGTACCCAACCCAAATTAATCTTGGGAATAATTAAAGCCAGGAAGATGATGGTAGGTAGACTACATGTACATTTCTTCTGAAATGATGTAGACCCTTACATATGGATCCTCATCTCATTATCTTCCTAGCCTTTATTATTCCCAAGATTTGGGGTCGGCTACTACTTCAACCGGTTTTACCTGAATTAATAATATGTCAGTATATTTATGGGCGCAGACTTCCCAATAACTATTGCCATGGATGTTCATGACAACCGGGACCGACGGCTTAAAGTGCTCTCTGAAGCACGGGCGGTAAACACCGCTATCTACCATACTTCCGGCTGCTATTTAGAAATTCTTGTAAGAAAAACCCAACAGCAGTCCGACTCGGGAATCGAACCCGATACCTTTTGATCAGCTTACGCTAACCACTATAAAATTAAAATAATATAGTCACTCTAGTCATATTATACATTTTTTTATTAACTGATGTCCATATAGATGATAAGAAATCATTGAATGACTAAATACATTAAAATGCAATATCTGTCAAACAATATTTCATTTTAATTACAGTTGGTTACCTAATGTTACAATAGTTGGCGAGTCGACAAACGTTTAGATGTTATTCTGAACTAAAGTGATTTATCGGATGAAACGTTGATCTGCTAATATAGGTGTACTTCTAAATGAGTTTAGCCAATATTTTGGAACTACAACGATACAGGTATTTTAAGTTCAACAAATTTCAATATCACGAACGCGGATCAATATTCCACCAGTAAACCTAACGGTTTCTTGTCAGAACCACCAGAAGTTAATTCAGAAAAGAGCTTTGAATAACTAACAACACTAGGCTAAATTAAATAAGGTGTAACATAACAATAGTTATCTTCAGTTACAAATAAATAAAATTGGAGTGTCTGTTTGTAATATTAAAATAACCGCTTTTTAATAAATGTATATGAATTTATACACGGTACATATATTTAAATAAATTTTAACTTAAATTTAAGTTGTAGTATGTATACACGATACATGTACCAAAATAACCTTTTTTTTTAAATTCTGTCTGTCTGTTTGTTTTGGGCAGTCTCTGGAACGACTGACCCGATTTCCACAGAACTTTCAATGAAAGGTAGCTGATAATATAGGGAGTAGCTTAGGCTACTTTTTTAGACTAGCTTCGCCTCGCGACAATAAGCGTAAAATTCGTAAGCGCATCTTGTATGCCTAATTAATGGGCTCAGAATTTATTACATTTGCTTACATTTGGTTATTACATATTTAGCAGAGCATGTTTTTTCTAAGAGAAAGTAGAAAACCCCGGCAAAATTAGACTGATAGTACAAACACTCCCAAGATCCTGTCCATAATAAAAGTAATGAATTTGGTAAGTTCGCTTTTACGTCTAAATAGCTTAAATTAAATTAAATTTGGTATTCAGATAATTTGATTCTAGACTTCTTGAGGAAGGACCAAGGTTACTCTTTATCGCTATAAGCAATATAAACACGGGCGAAACCGCGGTCAAAATCGACCTTTTTTGCTCTATATATATATGCAATAAATTTTTATATAAATGAATTCATTACCGTTTAGTTTTTATTTACAGTAATTAATTCTTAGCTTTAATCCAAATTAACTATATTTGTAGTTTATGTTTTCGTTTGTAGGTAAATAACTACCTAACTATATCCCTTTTATAGAAATTCAGATTTTCAATCAGCGCTCGCCTTCACTGATTTTACAACAGATTTCGATTCTAGTCACAAAACATATAGCCCAAAATATTAGAAACGTCGGTATATCATAACAGTAATGAAATTAAAGTTTCGAAGAGACCTTATCAAAACGTGTTTATTTACCTTAAACAAAAGAACTTTACTTTTGCACATTAATCACCACCTGAACTAAACCAAGTACCTACAGTTTATTAAATTCTAGAACAACTGAATGTATTTAGTTCAAACCATTTCAAGTTGTCATTAATTGTATGTCTTATCATTTTAAAAGGCAGCTTAAGTAATAATAAAAAATGTTGTAACATTTCATTTGAAAAACACAATCCCTATCAGGTCTTTTAATTAAGTAAATGCAGAAATTGTTGATGACATCATTTACCTGTAGTTACTATTTCTACTACAGTCAAATCATGACTATCATTAACAAGGGTATGAATTTGGAAATATTATTTAGCTTTCCATTTCCCAATCAAAGCAATTGGGAAATGGAAAACAATATATTTTTTAAGATGTCTTTTTTTTCTGTGACTTTAATATAAAAGCAACTCAATTAGCCGCCGAAGCGTGGATCACCTTGTTGCATTATTGCAGCATTTCATTACGAATACACACGTCGTAATAAGTATGATGGCCAGTACTTTTGGATTCTGCTCATGCTTTCCATCAGGCAGAGATGTCACTTGGCAGGCACGTACATAAAAAATGTGCTTCATGCTAAATAACAATCTGGACTTAGTCTAGACGGGGTTAATAAAATTACGAATACTTCGAAATAATAGAATGCGTAAAATATGTTTTGTAAGGATACCCTGGTCTTTACATTTTCTTCTTCATTCTTATGTTTTTGTTATATTATTTGACCTTAGGTATATATTAAGAAGTGAAAGGCAAATAGAAAATAAGCTTCATGGCTTATGCAGTTATACAAAGGGAAACAGATATTAAGAAACATCCGGTTTATTTCCTTGGACTTCTTTTTTTAGGTGTCTAACGGTTATTTAAACCAAAAGAGGATTTTTTGTTATCATTACTTCTTATTGTTGGGAAGTACACCTACTTAAATGGAAAATATAGGTACTTACTTCGCTCATATATTTATTTATTTACTAATTTAGCTCTGCCTGATTTGGGCTCAGACGGTCGTGTGTGGGATGTGAGAGGTTATTATTATTATGTCGATATATACATATATTATATATTTATAATATAATATGGTGAATTTGATCTACAACTAATGTATATTTAAAACCATTTAAACAAATAAATACTTACCAAAGGATGCACTAAAACAGGTTACACTAATTTCCTTAAACTACATTTGGTATTATCACAGGTTATATTAACTTCTAACAGCTTAAGCTAATGATAAGCCGTTCTATCGCAATCTGAACACTGATTTTGATGAATTTAATCAAGAACCGGCTTTCGGAGCCAATGAACGCAATCACCAACGTAACGAACGAAGGGATATCTAACAAGTGAACTAAAAAATTATATAGAAGAGACGACGCTCACAAGTGCACGTTGTTGGGTTCACGGGTTATAACTACACACTACACGGGACGCGAGCGATGGAGACATGCGGAGGAATCAGTCGTCCAAAGGACACCACGCCTACTCAATACGGCGAAAATGGCAATTGAACAACACTATTTGTAGATCAACGCTGCCACTACCTACTAATATAATACTCAATGCAAAGCAAGTGCTCACTTAACAATGAATAGCATAAAACCGATTAGATATCTATTTTTACAGACAATTTATTTACGTTATTAATGTTATCGCCAGTCATTTGGGAGTATTTTAATCTTGATCAAAATTCAATCGTTTTTTATAGATAAAAGTGGATCAATGACATTTTAGATACTTATAATAATTGTTTAGAATTTTGGCTTGGCTAGTGTAAATAAAACATAAGTAAATAGACTATTTTAGGTTAGGTGTACTAAAAGGTTGGTTAAGCAAACGTTATACCAAATTCAATCTTAGATATTAAAAGTTTTCCATTACGACACTGTTGCAGTATTAATTAGCCGTCTTTGAATACTACAAAATTAAAGGAAAATCGAACTAAATAAGTAATAGCGTAATAGTAAGAAAAACTGAAGTAGATTCTAACAATGACCTAGAAGACTATTATATAAAAAGAGTAAGTAGGTACTTTTACCATTGCACTCAACAGCATAAAAAACGTTTTTTTTTAAGATCCAGGGTAGATCAGCATCAATCAATTCAGATGTAGGTTCACAATGTAAAATTAGTAAAATATATCAAGATCAGTTTATTAAAATGTTATAGTTTTAGTGATTGGTACAACCTTAGGTACTATTTTTCCAGTATCTACCTATAACATTTTAATGGAATATTTTTTTACAATAACATTCCGATTCCATAACAGAATATAAAAATAGAGTTATGAAGATAATTTAATAATGTCAAGGTTACAAATATTTATTTATTGGATACTTTAATTAATTCAAAGTCCTGTAAACTGGAAAGTGATAAACACATATTTTATTTTACCAGTTAAGTAGAGCCATCTAGCGGCGAGTAGTTGCAACAACTAAAACAAAACTGTCTATTTGATAATCTAGATGGCACTGTTACAAAGATCATAAATTTACTAAAGTTTTATCGCCTTAAAAACGTTTGGCAATAATACTACTGGAATTATTTATCATGGATGAATACATTTGAAGGGCAGTGCTATATTTCATGGCTATTTTTAATATTTAAAAATGTTTTAACATAGATTGTGATCATTCTTCAGCTACTTTTTTGTAGACTAGTTGAACCTAGTTCAGCTTCAGGGGTTCAGCTAGTATAAAAACGGGATAGGACGCGGGACGAAGCTACTATAAAAAAGAAGCCTAAGTTATTCCTCAGCTACCTGCCAGTAAAATTCCCGTCAAAATCGGTCCAGCCGTTCCAGATTATCCGGACCAAACAAACAGACAGACAGACAGACAGAATTAAACAAATATTTATAAATAAAGCCTATTACACAATAAATGAATACATGAATGATAAAGAAATATTACATACTTAACATATAATATAACATATATAAAATGTGCCAAATTGTTATCTATACAAATAAATAAAATTGGAGTGTCTGTTTGTAATATTAAAATAACCGCTTTTTACTAAATGCATATGTATGTATACACGGTACACATGCCAAAAATGTAGTTAAAAAATTTTTTGTCTGTCTGTCTGTCTGTCGGTCTGTCTGTCTGTCTGTCTGTCTGTCTGTTTGTTCCGGGTAATCTCTGGAACGGCTGGACGGATTTTGACGGGACTTTCACTAATAGGTAGCTGATGATCCGGGGAGTAACTTAGGCTACTTTTTATTAGACTAACTTTGTCCCGCGGCGTTACTCGCGGTACAACAATAGCCGCGGGTAACGCCGCGGGGTTCAGCTAGTTTTAAATAAAATCATTATTGTTATTGAAATCGTTATTTTGATTAAGTTAAAATTAATTATTTTCTTAATTTTTTATTTTATTTTTTTGTTTGCATGAACTTAATATTGAATAATTCTTATAATTCATTGATGTTATGTGACTTGTTATTTGCTGTGCCCTACAGGGTCCACGATTGTTTCTAGTTTTTAAGCGGGACATGAATCTAATCATCAATCATCAATCTAATTACAACATTGTGAAATGCAAATTAAATGATATGAATATGAATTGAATGAATCTTTAAATCGTTGGGGTTCACGGGGTCCGAGTGCTCGCGCTATGTTTAAAGAACTAGCTAAGCAACTGATCGACGCTTCTCGTGACCAGAAGGCCGGCCTTTTTCTAGCACAGAGAATCAGCATTAAATATATAAATATAATACTTGTCTACCCATAAATAAAATAAATAATTTTCTAATCTAATCCATTAGTTACCGTTTACTCCAGAAGGTCATCATCATCTAAGTACTGCAAAAATTATAGAATGGTCGTTTAAATTGTCTCTACCTATATACTCTTACGATTATAGCGTGAATATATTTATATGTTTAAGCCAAAACTGAACATATTATTCACGTTTTTATTAACATAGTCGAGACATGCAATTGTTCACTCGAAATAAATCCAATTATATTTGAATTCAGGCAACAGAAACAAACCGGATTTATCATGTGACCTAGCACTGTTGCGACATTATTAGGAAACAAAAGTTCTTATCTATGTACATATATATTTATACGTGAAGCAAAGACTTTGTAACCCTTTTTGCGAAAACTATGCATAAATTATTATAATTATTATCTATACAAATAAATAAAATTTAAATGTCTGTTTGTAATTTCAAATTAATAGCTTCTCACTAAATACATGTGTCAGTGTATAGGATATGTACATAAATAAAAAAAAATCTGTCTGTATAATCTGGCTAATCTCTGGAACGGTTGAACTGAGTTTGACGCGATTTTCACTGGCAGATTGCTGATGATACAAGGAGCAACTTAGGATAATTTTTTTGGACTAGCTTGTACCAGCGGCGTTACCCTCGGTTATTGCCGTAAAAGTAGTTGTGGTTATTGCTTACCACCAGGCGATCCATTTGCTCGTTTACCCCTATCCCATAAAAAAGTACGTCAATAACCGTGTGGGTTTCTTATGAGTTTTTATGAATTTAATGTTTGAACAGGTTTTGGTCCCGGGTCGTTTGCAGCGGTCACATTTCCCCAAGATGTGACCGCAGCGACCCTTAGGCGACGATTCGGTCCAGTCGGTCCTCCCTATCCAAGCTTCGAAGCTCAGCAGAACGGCTCCGACAGTGCGTTGGCTGGCACAGCCCTGGATTTCGAGCCGTGCTCGCCAATCGCGCAGAGCTTGCGCGTTCTGCCGTAGCATTCTGGGCACATGTTCCGGCGCTGTGTGTGACCAACAGAACGAATTTGGTTGTAACTCGTAACTCGTAGACCATCGTGTCCATGTCCATGCCGGCCAGAATGTCGAAGGGATATCACGCCTGGACGGTCGCTGACTCAAACGAAATTGTGCAGTAGCCTCGTATGACCCGTGTGGCCCTCAGCCGCTGAGTTGAGCCTAGCAACGGGAGGAACCCGCCAAGTCTTTCGACCAGACAGGCGCCCCATAGAGGACCTTGGATCGTACGACTCCCATGTAGAGGCAGCAAACTTCTTCCTGTGGTCCCCCGATTTTTTTTTATTAGAGCTCCCAAAATTAACAATCAAATAGTCACGTAAGGTACTGTACCTATATTTTTTTGTATCTAAATATACTGTATGGTACACATATTTCACATAGAAAGTCCAAGAATAGAAAGAAACTTATATTCATGGAAACAAATATTAGTAATGAACTGGCTTTACCTCCTAGCCATGGAGGTTGTCAAATATTTACAACTAATTGTTAAACAAGGCATAGTAACAGGGTATTGGCACAGTATGAGGAAAATCTTCTGTGGTATAAGTGGTTATGAGATTTGCAATATTGAACCATAGATATTGTAGTAGAAATCATCTCATCTACAGAATGAACTAAAGCATTTTTAAAGGCACTACATCCAGATGTCTAAAAATTATAAATCTATCACACAAATAAATAAAATTGGAGTGTCTGTTTGTAATATTAAAGTAACAGTTTTTTAATCAATGCATATGTATGTATACACAACACATATACCAAAAATGTAGTTAAAAAAATTTTGTCTGTCTGTCTGTTTGTTCCGGGTAATCTCTGGAACGTCTGTCTGTCTGTCTGTCTGTCTGTTTGTTCCGGGTAATCTCTGGAACGGCTGGACGGATTTCGACGGGACTTTCACTGGCACGTAGCTGATGATCCAGGGAGTAACTTAGGCTACTTTTTTAGACTAACTTTGTCCCGCGCCGTTACTCGCGGTACAACAATAACCGCGGGTAACACCGCGGGGTTCAGCTTGTAAAAAATATAACCCGACTCCGTTCAAACTTTTGTTAAATTTAGAATCACCCGGGCTGTTATTATTCACCGTATTACGAATCTATTGATACTTCATATATTAAAATCGGTTCAATAGTTTAGGCGCTACAGTAGAACATACAAACATACATAGCCTGCCAAAATGATAACCATTCGTTTTCCCTTCGCCGTAGTCTAGTAAAAACTGCTCTTACGATAAATCAGATGTTGTTGCTAAGCTAACAATAGTAAACAATGAGCTCACTCCACTAATAAAACGTCCAAAATTTCTAGTCAGCGAAGTAAAATAAAAAAACTTTGTATATATCAGTCTCATCAAATGATTAACAGATGGTACAATAAGAACAAGTTTATTATAATACAATAGTAATAAAAAAATCTATTGATGTATACATTTCTACCGTGTCACGCCCACTTGCTTTATGAAAGCCTATTGATAAGCGTACGCATTCGGCAGATTATAATCTAATCTTTAGGTATGTTGCCGAGTTTATTTCAGGTGCAATGTAAGCTTATATGGGTTTAGTGTGAAAGTAGTAGCGGTGGTTTACTGTGGTAGATTGGCGTCGGGGAACTAATGTGTCCGCATTTCGAGGCAGTCTAGCGGTCGGTGGTTTAAGGTAGTCGAAGTAAAGTACCGGTCGTGACTCTATTTCGCTCTTTGAATGAAGCTACTTAATTTCAATAAATATTTCAATACAGTGATGATATCAACATATTGTGCAGAGTAATAATACTTTCAATGTTTGTTCACTGTCTTTACAAAGTCGTAGTTTTTCAAATGATTTTATATCCGTTTAATTAAGCACTAAGGATTTTTTTCACTGCTGCCAGGTGTCAAAGTCGGAAACGTTACCTTACTCCTTACGAGTTTTTGGATATTGATACACGTAACTTGCAATCTTGTGGCGTGTGAGGCGCTAATAGTCCAGTTGTACTCGGTGATTAGGAACAATCACCGAGAGTAAGCAAAGGTGGCGCGGTCAGGACCTGGATGGGAGACCACTGGTGGCATTATACTATAAGCGTCTCCGTGATTCACGGAGGTCACGTTAAGCAGTCGGTCCCGTTTGTTATCCTAAGATTACAGTTGTGAAGTTTAGTTGGAGACCTTTGGGCGGCTTAAAAACTTCTAACGGCAAGATTACGTTGCCACAACGTAGTATTGCCAGTCCCCAACCCGCGCTCGGCCAGAGTGGGGACGTATGGTCTTAACCGTCTCCTGAGAGGAGATCCGAGCCCAGCCTAGCATTGGGACATTATGGGTTGTTGATGAACTTGCAATCGTCTTAATATTTAGATCAGTTTGTTTTTTACCTCGGCAACATTTTCAATGCTTGTGTGCTTTGTTTGTTTTACATTATCTGTATTAATATAATGAAGACGTTTAGAGAGATAGAAAAAATTTAAGAGGGTGTAGCGGTTATCTCTGGATCTACTGAACCGATTTAGATTCCTTTACCAATAGTAAGCCACATTATTTGTTGGTGTCATAGGCATATTAACCCGAAAAATAATTAACACGATATCCGAAATGAGCGCGGGCAAACGCTAATTCAAAATTAAAGTGATGTTCACAAGTTAATGAGGATACTATGCTTATCGTGCCAGATTCTTGGTTTGTAGATAGTAATGGTTTGCACTATTTCTGGTGTTTCTCCAAAGGTAACATAAGGTAAAGTCATTCAATATTTTATTACTTACTAGCTGTGCCCGCTAGTTCGTACACGTGACATTTGTTTTTTTTTTCACCGTTTAAACCTTCCCTGGACTACGACCAACATTTCAAAACAAAAATGAGTTAAATCGGCCCAGCCGTTCTCGAGTTTAAGCGAGGCAAACGAACAGCAATTGATTTTTATATAATATAAGACTAGTCTTATTATTACACAATAAGTAAAACGTAAATATGAATGTTCACTCTATTTTTACATCGCCCGATAAACAAATAGGTATCGTTATCGCACATTGGTATTTTAAAACGTCTACGTAAATTATGTATTAGGTAATTGTGATACAAACTTTAAATTTAATGCTTGGCTAGAAAATATCCATACTAATATATAAAGCTGAAGAGTTTGTTTGTTTGTTTGAAGGCGCTAATCTCAGGAACTACTGGTCTGATTTGAAAAATTATTTCAGTGTTAGATAGCCCATTTATCGAAGAAGGTTTACCACTTACGTTTACCGTGGAGAGCCACGCTGCGGCATGAATGGGCCGGCTCAACCGGAGTGATACCACGGCCTCACAGAAAACCGGTGTGAAATAGTGCTTGCGCTGTGTTTCACCGAGTGAGGATACCGGAGGCCCATAACCCAAACCCCCTCCCCCTATCCCCCAAAGGCCGGCAACGCACTTGTGATGCCTCTGGTGTTTGCAGGTGTCCATGGGCGGCGTTTATCGCTTACCATCAGGCGATACGTCTGCTCGTATGCCCGCCGAAAAAAAAAGGCTAAAAGCTATATATCATCACGCTCAAACCTACAGGAGCGGAGCACCAATGAAGAATGTTACGAAAACGGGTGAAATTATTACGCTACAGGCAATAGGAGACGTAAACGAACTTGCGTGGGTTTTATAAATGTTTAAATATGTGCACGTAGTATTTTCAGTTCAATAACACGAGTCCGAGTAGCTAGCTGTTAGACTTATAGAACACTAGCTGAACCCCGCGGTGTTATCCGGGGTTATTGTCGTACCGAGAGTAACGCCGCGGGACAAAGTTAGTCAAAAAAAATAGCCTAAGTTACTTCCTGGATCATTGGCTACCTGCAATTGAAAGTCCCGTCAAAATCGGAACAAACAGACTGACAGACAGACAGACAGATAGACAGACAAAAAATTTTTTAACTACATTTTTGATATATGTACCGTGTATATATATGCATTTAGTGAAAAGACCTTATTTTAATATTACGAACAGACACTCCAATTTTATTTATTTGTATAGACTAGCTGACACACGCAACCTCGTTTGCGTCTCCTATAGCCCATAGCGTTCTTCATTGGTGCTCCGCTCCTATTGGTCTTAGCGTGATGATATATAGCCTATAGACTTCTTCGATAATATCGAAAAATATCAAACACTGAAATATTTTTTTAATTCGGACCAGCGGTTATGAGATCAGCGCGTTCAAACAAACAAACAAACTCTTCAGCTTTATAATTTTAGTATAGATTCCTTTATAATCTGAAGAAGTCTGTACACCTAAACTTGAGACATTAGAATGTTGTAAGCCGTTAAATATTCCAAGAATGATTTATATATTAGGAAATTGCACCTAGAATGTATCGTTACATGTCGAACCAATCCCATTATCTAGATCTTAGGTAAGTAGATACATATTTAATGATATCAGATTCACGTATATTTATGATCATTGCTTCACGCTTAGGTGTCGTAACGTAATATCTTATGTACTAAATTGTTATCCAAAAACCTAACTAAGTATTCCATACAAAACGAATTAAACGAAAAGTTGATTGATAACTCTAGAGTATACCGCATTTCAACATCTAACAAACAAAACTCGATGGAAATCCTAATTGACAAAACAATGTCTATTTATTATTCTAAACACGTAATTATCAGTCATTATCTAAAAGTACTTTTCCAGGAAAGAGAAACGTCGGAAGACCACCAAAAAGGTGGGCTGATAATATCAGTAAAACAGCAGGGCAAGACTGGGTGTCCCTCGCCAGGGATAGTAAATTTTGGAAGGGGAAAGAGGAGGCCTTCCCCCAAACGGGATCCACGTCAAAGAAAGATGTAGAAACTAATAATACTAACACTAGATTTAAGAATAAAATTTCATAAACTAACACCATGAAACAAACATTTAAATTTCAAAATACTTTAACGTGGAATTAATAAAGGCTTATTATTATTATTTAAAAGTACCCAACAATAATTTTTATGTGGGTTTTGATACAAATTTAAAATCGATCTAACTCTTTAGTAATTTCGACAACCTGAATTAGATGGAGACAAAAAGTTGATGAAATGTCCACTAAAATCTAGATAATTAACAATATTTATTTATTCACAGTTAGAGTAACAATGTGTAATATACATACCTGTATTGATATAGGTGTAGGCTCGAGGCGATACAAACCGGTTGCTAGTCAGTGCGGCAACTTTTGTTGATGTAACGCAACTATGCATCGTTGAGTGTACCTTTCGATAATGCAGAGTAACTACTTATATGTATCAAAAACATTGATCTATAGAAATAGTTTCCTACTGTTGACACAGACGTAAAAGAAAATGAAATATAGACAGGTAGCTGATGATCCAGGGAGTAACCTAGGCTACTTTTATTTATACTAATTTTGTCCCGCTGCGTTTCTCGCGGTACAACAATAACCACGGGTAACACTGCGGGGTTCAGCTAGTAATAAATAATATCATACTATAACATCATACTTAATAACATCATATTTGAGAAGTGGTAAATTTAAAGGAATCCGAACAGTCAATTTATTTGTACATAAGAAGGTGTTTTATGCAAGTGTATTCATTAGTTTTTAGTATATTATAGTATATAGTATATTAATTTACAACATGACTTCAAGCAGAACGTTATTTGTGAATATAGATAAAATGCATTTAAATTTATATCGGCTCCTTTTAAACCACGTAATCTGCCACTGATATGTCAGGTTGATATTTTATCGGCTTTTCTTTTTCTTATTTCGAGCTCGCGACGATGTCGTGTAATTGTACGGATGACGTAATTATCAATAATGTGATAAATAAATACACAAATCAACAAAAAAACGGTTCCTAAAAACCAGCCAATTGCGAGTGGGACACGCACACAAAGGGTTCCGTACCATTAATATCTATACATTTCAAGCGTCCACCTGTAGCCATTATTATTATCGAGCAAAAAATGGCAAAAAAGTGTGTTTGTTTTATGGGAGCCCCTTTTTAAATATTTATTTTATTCTTTTTTTTAGTATTTGTTGTTATAGCGGTTACAGAAATACAAGATCTGTGGAAATTTGAACTGTCTAGTTATCATGGTTCCCAAAGTAATTAAACATGTTTTATATTTGTTGTTTGTACGTTTTAAGTACAAACAACAAACGTTAAACATAAGAAGCATAAAAGCATTTTAATTAATGTTAAGTGTATTGAAATATTAATGAAGTAACTACTAATTCCAGGAATATCCGTCGTAAATTAAACAGTAGACTACCTACGAGTACGTAATCAGTCTGTAAATGTAAAATACACTCATTTCACGTTGTAATTTTAGACTTTTATTTGTTGTCGTAATTTTATTCCAAATCTAGTCTAGTCCCAAATATAGTCTATATTAATAATGGCACTGAGCTGTGTGTTACCGTACTGAGTAAAAGACTAATTCAATGGTGATGGGTGGGATGGATGATTTACATTGTTACGTGTATAAAGTTAAATACTAAACCGTAACAAGTCCAGTGCTCTTTCTACTGAATGAAGTAGGTTTCATTCAGGAACGAAGCAGGATTCACCATGAAATCAAGCTTCTAGACAGAGGAGACAGCTACTAGCGTGCCTTGTAGTAGGCACGCAGTCTACGTCAAAAGTAGATCAAAATTTTCTAACTTTGGTGCTGACTGTATTATTTTCCTGACTGACAAACCTTAAAAGCCATACTAACCTTTTAAAAAAGTCGCGGAATAAAACTAAGTAACTAAAAAAAACTTGTTAACCAATCGTATTGTAAATTTAAAAGCAATTTAATTAAGTGCAATACATTGTGGAAGCATCATTCCAATATATTATTATGTTCAGGGACAGTAAATATTCAAAAGGTCACTTTGAATCCGGAGTATTTAAATGAAATCAGGGAATTTCCAAAATGTGAAAGTCGAAAGTCACGTAATGAAGTCCGTTACCTTCAAATAATGAAGATACTCTTTATAAACGTGGAGATACTGCTGATTGACTGTAAGCACTAAGCTTGCAAACTGTACATTGCTATTTGGCGCTTCACAGACTTAATTTTATTGTCGTTTCAATTTGATGTCGCCGATCATTAATTTACTAGCAATGTGCAGCTGTAACGAGTCACAGACCGTCGCCGCGTCGTTGTATTGCTTAGTACTATTTGCAAGTGATAGACTTGATAAGATGTAGTATGCTGCTGACCATGATGCAAGTCTGTGTCATCTAGACTTGCACCGTGGTCAGCATGATCTCACTTCCGTTCGCATTTCGGCAGTATGAAATAGTTTTGTTGAGTCACTGATCAATTATGTCGATCAATTATAAAAAATCATGTAGAAGAAGTAGTAAGTTGCTTAAAGCTGAAAAATTAAACCAGTACGAATAAAATTCATTTAATCGCACACAAAATCGCTTTCCTAATAATGTTGCTATGTTACAAGTTGATGCTTTCAAAAAATATTTCCTCAAAACATGAACTAAATCATCATCTATGATTTCAAGGGGAATACTGATTAATAATGTACATAAACTCTTTCGATCAGATTTTGAAGTATTAGATATCACTATTGTTTTGGCAAATTACACAGAACAACAACGCTGTAAAGACAAGGAAGACTTGACACAAACCACATAACTATCAACCCATCTGGCCAGCTTGGTGTATAGTTTGGATAAAGGAGGTTACGGCCGATTTCAATAACTTATCTCCAATTTTAACTATAGATATGCCTAAATAACGGTCTAAATTTACCATAAAAGAGTTTTTGTAACAGACAACTAAAACTTGACAAAAAAAAAACATATTGATACTGCATATCAATAAAAATATTTAATCAATCATTATCATCATCATCATATTATTATCAGCCGTAAGAAGTTCACTGCCTATTGATTTCCATTACGACCGTTCGGTAGCGGCCTGCATCCAACGAGTCTCTGCGATCTTAACTATGTCCTCCGTCCACCTTGCGGAAGGCATTCCTACGCTGCGTTTGCCGTCACGTGGTCTCCACTCAAGAAACTTTCTGCCCCATCGACCATCGGTTCTCCGAGCTATGTGCCCTGCCCACTGCCACTTCAGCTTGCTGACTCTCTCTGCTATGTCGGTAACTTAAGTTCGTCTACGGATCTCCTCATTTCTGATTCGATTTCGATAAATCAATCATATTGAAAAAAATATATAGACTATCTCCAGTTTTAACTAAAGATACGTTATTGAAAGCGGCCGGTAATTATGTTACTTAGGCTTCCAAATAAAATGATATGCAAATATCACTGAATCAAGTTTTACTTTGTTGTGTGTATACAAAAGTTTTACAAATAAAAATAACCGTAAACAACGTACGATATTTCTCGTATTTGTTTTATCTCAATGCTTTTATCGTTCGAACTGTTTATTTTCAAAAGTGACGTTCTTTTTAAACACGCTGAGGAGATGAGTTTCGTGTAACGTGCTTTTAGTGAGTATCTTGAACTTGACGAATCACAACCGGTTTACAATACGTTTTTTGTTGCTAAGAGTAAATGTATAGGTATCATAATCATTCAAATTACATTCTTAAATTGTTTCTTTGATATGATGGCTTCGTTCAATTTACAAATGAAATAGATACCTATTGATCCATAGGTTCATTTTGTAAATGTTGTTCTAGATTTTATTTTTAGCAGTTACTAACGAAAATATAAACAAAGATGTCTAATTATGTAGCCAGCCATCTGGATTCATTGTTGTGAATTGGCAAATTTACAACGATGAATACAGATGGCTAGCTTTTATAATAGATATTGCATCGTATAATAAAAGCACCTGAGTCACAGTCACTAAGTGTGAAATCGTAGCAGATGAACCAGTTTTCAAGTGTCTCGGATAGAAATAGAGCTGTTACATTGAGATATTGTATCTTTCCCCTCTGCAAACATTTGAACGAATAAACTGCTATGATATATATAACGGCGATATTCGCGGCGTTTATAAACTAAATTAAATTTATATTTTAGGCTATATCACTGCTTTCGAAGAAATTTTAATATTTATAGTAGTTAACGATCTACAAATAAATAATTAGTTTTTCGACGTAAATATGAGTGTATATTTATAGGTATTTAAACACTTGTGTATACAATACATTTAAAAAGGGTAGATTAACTATTATTTTTAAAGCCTTATTCATCCTTGTCTAGCTTGTCTGCGGATCGTGTATGATACACACGACCGTCAGACAAGCTAGACAAATCCAATCCTATGGTGTGCAAATATATTAGGTAGTTTATTTTGAAATAAATCCATTTTATAGATAAAATGTATAATTGGTCCCAATCCATAATTACTTGATCTAGTTGGGAATTGAATCCGAAACCTCTAACTTGGCACTGCAGTGCTACTGACGGCTAGACCACTTGACCCCTTATAAATTTTCCGAATGGTGATTTGGAAGACTGGCAAGCTAATGGGTTTAGCCGTATTTTTTTAAAATATTAAATTACATATACATTTGGAATCAGCATTTACGTTCCAAGGTTGAAGGATGTACAAATAATATTTGTTTTCTAGAAATTATGTAACTCTATATCTATAACAAGATAAAACTTATAAGATGAATATCTATGCAACTCCTTTCACATTGTTCGCGTTTTAAATTAAACTTTGAATGCCTTAAACATTAATTAGAAGAGAAACTCAAAAACTACATAAAACCATTTACTGAAACTTCACTATGCGTTAGTTATTTATTTATTTCATTATTTTTTCCAGGTACTACTTCTACGCCTCGTTAGGCATAGATAGAAATAATAGTTGAAAAAATATTACCCAACATTTTATAAAAAAATCTAACTGTGACAGTATTCGGATAAGTCGAACCCGATAAAGTTTTCACATTTGCACAGGTAGCAGTGAAATATCAGTACTTCAAGATACAAAGTGTTTGGCAGTTGCTAAATCGTTGTCATCTTTTAGCACGATGAATTTCCTAACACTAATGAACCTACTATGGATACTATTCATACAGTAAACATGGCAATGTGCGTAAAAGAAATTTATTTTAGAAATGTTGTCAGCTTCGTGTTTCAAACAGTAAAAATATTTTGTAGCTGCGTCTGTCTCCAACTACGTTAGGTAAAGTGATAACCGCAAGTTGTCGACACAAATAAATCTACAACTGATTATAAATATCTCATTATTTCATTCCAAGTATCGGTTGAGCAAAGTCCAATAAAGGATGCTTCGATATTCAAACAGCTCATACAACGTTCACATGTTGAATAATATCCCGAGTGTGGATGCAAGTGAATCAAGAATGACTAAACTTAGGAGTGCTTGCAATGTCTTTGTAATGACGTTTTCGTGTCTAACTGATACTTTAAAGGGAGTGTCTGTTAATGCAAGCAGATGTTATGCATAACCTACATAAATGTCAACGTGCAGGTCAGGGCTCAGACCATTTTGTTACAGCTATGAGAAAAGCTTGTTGTGACATTTTCGTGACTTTTATACATACACACATTCGTGACATACACAACTACACATGTACACAAAAGTAAATGAGTTTTAGTTGTTCAATCACGAGAGAACATACTTAATAAAACATTCTTTATGGGATAGGTGCCAAATTATGACTGATGAAACGTTGACTGACTTTAAGGTGATATTTATTTAGAAATTACATTCTGAGACTAATAAACGTTATTATTATTATTATATTTGACATTACCAGACTTATCATTATAAATTCACCGACATACAAGCGGATTTCTACACCACCTAAAGATTGACTTACAGAGAATATCTACGGCATTAAGTTCACCGACGTACAGAAGTGCATAAACTTGTAAATAAAATGAAGTAAAAAAAGGTTAACAGCTACACATATAAGTAACTACTCATATTTACTGCATGAATAAGCAGACTGTAACAACTAGTCATCACAATAAGACTCTTCAGTAACATGACCATGACAATGAAATGTGTTGCATCAATGCTGACGCTATTGCAACTACTGTACATTATATTAATAAATTTCCATAAAAATGTTGACGGCAGTGATAAATTAAGGCAACAAAATTAACAAGTGGGACAGGAGAATGACGCAGAGATGACTTGACGAGGCCATATAACACCGGGAAAATAAATTCACCTTATAAAACACACACTGAGTTTTTTAACTCACTTAAAAAAGGAGAATCAATTTATATGTACTCTTTTACCTCTGTTTGAACCGACATTTTTCGTAAAGGTTTTCTCGTTTGACCCTATATAAATAAGTATACGAAATATTGGTGAAGATGTATTGAAATCCACGATACTTTTAAAAAAGATATGTGTAAGATTTGTAATAATCCTAGATAAAAAACACAGCATAAAGTGAAAACTGACTTTACTGTAATTGTAATACTTACAACTTTTATTCGTTAAAGCGTCGTCGGCCAACGCAACGCATCGCAGTGTCTCTATCTAAATGGTCATGCATGACTAAACTGATCTAAAAATAGATCCCTGGTTGGGATGTGTGGCGATAACTGGACTAACTCGACTAAACTGGTCATATTTATGCCACGTTGATTCCAAATATAGAACACTTTGTATGGAAATAGTTACGGAGTACTACTTAATGTTTCGCAACGAATGAATATTATACGTATTTTTTTAAATACACATACTCATATTCCCGTGAAAAATTATTTGAGCTCAGATACTTTATGTATTTGCTTTATTCAAGTTAAATGGTACCATTTAGTGGTATGACTCATTGGATTAAGTGCTTTGAATTTTTGGATTTCTTTACTTTGCGTGTCGGCATGTAGGTACATCGTCATAAGTGTAGTGCGTCTTTTACTTTACTTTATGGATTTAAGTGTTATGAATTTTGAGTGAATTAAAAGGGTTTAGTGTTATTGCTTCACTTTACGATTTTAGTTCATTAACACATTAAAAGTAAGACTCGCAAGTGTAACTTTACGAGAAGCAACCTGAATCACTGTTATGATATTTAGCAGAAATCTTTATTTAAAGTAATAAAGTTCGTATTAAAATATAAGTGTATTCGGTTGCAAAAGAAAGTGATAAAGGTTATATTAACGTTACATACTCTTTGGATTTTTTTAATAATATATACAACCATATTGCACATTGCACTGTGCTTGGAAAAACTGGAAGTAATCGAAGCTGTATACAAATATTTTTTTTAAATAGTAACACTTTTAAATCCTTGTTTTCATATAAAGAAACTAGTTTAGAGACGGAGATTAATTGTTTTTGTTAAGAAAGTAGTAAATCTTCCTACCAAAACTCATGTAAATACACACTGGAATGTGTTCCAATAGAAGAAATGGAAGTTTAATAGTGAAATTCTGCGATAAGTACAAAGGAGACACAAATGTGTGTTCTTTGTTAAATGACAATCCTGAAGAGCACTATCATCAATCCCATGGAAATATTAAGTAATACAGGTACATGTACTTAAGCAAAACAACGATATAAGGGTCTATAGAAGTCTATACTTATATAAGTATATTTACACTGAACAAAACGCGCCCTAGAAAATAATTGAACAGAGTTATTATCTGCCGTGGAAGCCAAATGTGGGACAAAATTTAAATAGTTATCAACACATTGTTGAACTTGTGGCTCCTGCTGTCTAAGTACATAAAACATTGCATATGTAACTACAATAGAATATGCATAACATATAACAGTCACGCTTTGTTTATATGTAAGTACATCGGGTGGCAATGTCCCGCTCATGCTACATGTCAACATATTTTAATTAGTGACCGACCGAAGACTAGAACATAGCCAAGAAGTTCGCTGACCGCTGACCGGAGCTTTAGTTTCGGTTTCAGCCGAAAAACTGCCGAACATTCGGCCGGTTCGGTTTCAGTTTCGGCTTGGCCGAATGTCTTCTTGGCTTACTAGTAATTCATAAATAATTGGTTAAATATTGAAATATTGATAGTTACACTGCCATATTGATATCAATGTGGCGGGTGCAATGTGTTTTTGAACTTAGAGTACCTCCAAATTTCCGACCCGCCGAAACTGGCCGAAACCGAAACTGAATCTTCGGTCGGTCACTAATTTTAATGAGTTTGGGGTGTTCTATAGAGATGTGATGGTTTGAGTTCTACTTATATAGGGTTTACAAGTTTACTTAGTACGTATAAATGCATTAAAGTAAGATTTGTCCATATTGCATGCTGAGGAAACAAATAGAACAGCTTATGAATCGCTAATAATGCGATGAATACGCAATGAGATATAAGTATGTAGATGAATGTATATGAAAATACATATAGTACATTCATATTATAATACAAGAGGTTATTAATACACTGTTTTATTTAAGGAAAACAACAATCGAAACTATATTTAGATGTTATACAGTTATTTTAAAATAACCGTATATCTACATTGTTTTATGTCAAACTTCGCGAATAGTATTTCACAGACTTAAAAAAATAGAGATCCTTAACAATTTTGTAAGAGAAATAGTCGGCACCTATTATCTCCTACACGGTGACATTTACATTTAAACATAATTTTAGCTTTACCTGTAATAACCTATTTTCAACGTTGTTTTCCTTTTGTGTACATGTTTTTTTCAAACTTTCAACTGTCAACTGGGTAAGGACAAGGAAAAGCTATCAGCCAAAATTAATTATGAATGGGTAAACTTTTTAATTGATGGCATTAAGATAAAAAAAAGAAGAATCATTAAATCCGCTTACTATAAGCGGGTTACGACATTTAATCTACTTTATTTGCACTGTTATAAGTCTTAGACTAATGGGAAGGTCAAATTACCTTTTGTACCAGAATCATCTTCTAAAATTGATTCAATTATGTTATCTTTTTTCATAGATAATATATATATATTTCTTTTCGATATATATATTTTAGAATACTAATCTTTACGATGTGACCAATGACATTACTGACATAGGAATTATCTTCAAAATACCGTGTGATAAATCTTCAAAAATAGTGACGGTAGATCAAATATACGAGCACATATATGATAAAGGTGATGTCGATCAAATAGGCTTTAGTTATCATATCAAATACATGAGGTTAATACAGCTTCTACAAATATAGGTACATGTACTAGCTTTATCTGTGTGTGTGTCGGTTGTCGTAAATAGTACCTAGTCCTTGTGTTATTCTAACATATAAGCTATATTACTACATAGTTTCTTATAAATCCGTTTACTAGTTTTTGAGTGTAAGAGTAAAAACATCCATATATCCTCACATACTTTCGCATTCAATATTAGTAGGATAACGTACAATATTCTTTGAAATATATTTTCCATTATATATTATTGACAATGTATACAAATAAATAAAATTGGAGTGTCTATCGCTTTTTACTAAATGCGTATGTATGCATACACGGTACATATAACAAAAATGTTGTTAAAAAAATGTTGTCTGTCTGTCTGACTGTCTGTTTGTTCCGGGTAATCTTTGGAACGGCTGAACAGATGTTGACGGGACTTTCACTAGCACGTAGCTGATGATCCAGGGAGTAACTTAGGTTACTTTTTTTTTCGACTAACTTTGTCCCGCGGCGTTACTCGCGGTACAACAATAACCGCGGGTAGCACCACGGGGTTCAGCTAGTAAACAATAAATGTATATCTTGGGGCCAGATAATAGACTCGATCATTGCATGGAATAAAACTGATCATATCATGCTCGCTTAGACAACATTTGACGATGACAATATAATATGTCAATCAAGTTTCTAAATGAACATGAAATTTATGTCGAGTTTTACTGATAATTTTTCTTACATGTTACTATTATTATACGGTTTTAAAACAAAACATTTGTCTGCTATCATGATGGATCACATAAAAATATCGATATTAGTGCCTCTAACTAAAGCGTAAGTATTTTATTTGCAATATGATCGGTAGTAATTGACTGTATAAGAAATTAAAAGCAATTATTGCGTTCAGTTTATTTTCATGTCACCATGTCGATCATCCACTTCTTGAAATACTATTATTTCTCAAATGATGGACTACTTAAAGCAATCGGTTCTTTGATTTCATTACAACGACGTTGTCTCGTAAATGTTTAAAATTACATAAACTATAACCCGACTACGCAAAAACATTTGATTAAATTTATATAACCCATGTCACTCGAGCCATAATTACGAATACATTTACATTCAATATAATCTATTCAGTGGTTTAAGCGCTACGGTGTAACATACAAACATCCAAAGACAGCCAAAACTATTATTATTCTTTTTGGCTTTGCCATATTAGGTAAAATTGGTGCAGATCAAAATGACGGTCTACAAATCAACGTGAGGCTAACTACGTGCTTATTTTGCAGATGTCAACCATTTATGTTTATAGGTGTCTGTCGTTATATATTTACTTAGCGATAATCAGTTATAAATTAACAACAATGATATTATAAAAATAATATCATTGGCGGCAATAGTATTTTCAGTAGTGAAAAACTTTAATGTAGGTATTCTACCTACAATGTTATTAGGAAACGGATAGCAGGTAATAAATTGGTTTGATTTTCGGTTTGGTTTTCCCGGGCCGTCTCTGCACTTAGCCATTGTACGTGGGTTTTGTCTTCTACTTACTCTAACCACCCTAGATCATTCGAGAAACTTAGCACCCTTTTCAGATCGCTTCATGTTTCCGGGAGTGATGTTAATTGGAGGATGCCTACCCGTTGAAATGCTACACTTTTACATTCTGTGAAAACATGCTGCGTTTCTTCTGCCTCCATGAATTCCACAGCACAGAGGGCTGTCTTTTGTACCTATAGTGTATTAACTATAGGTGCTGGTGCTTTTTGAGGGGTCAATTTTTTGAGGTTATCTTGTTGTTTTCCAGGGCTTGAAGTACGGATGCACTGTCAGAGGTAATTTTTATGTTTAAGTTTCTCACATCTCTGGCTGCAACTACTTGAGTTGCTTTGATTATGCCAACACATTCGGCTTGGAAGATTGTGTTTAACTTGTCTAGAGTGGTTTATAACTTGATACTTACCTTATAATCTGACATGGGTATATACAGGGGCGTCTTTACCTATAGCGCAGTGGGTGCCCTGGGCACCACAGTGTTAGGGGCGCCGCGTAGCCCCGGCGCTATCCCTAACATAGACGCTCGCCTCGGCACCCCGGCAAGTCGTTTACTTTTTTTGTTTTGGAGCTGTCTGTATATATCCTAAGTTCATCCATGCCAGAGCTATCTTTTGTTTCTGCGATTAGTTGGATATACTCGTAATAACTTCGATCGAAGACGTGTTGGCATGGAGTTCCATCTCTGGGTGCCTCGAGGATTTCTTTAAGGATCCCCTGCAGAATTTTTGAGTCAGTGTGTTGTTTCTGTGTTTAGTTTCTACAGTTCGTTTGATCTTAGTCTCAGGCCAGCTGTTTTCGTTTTGCTGAATGACCAGATCTAGAGATCTAAATTTTAAAAGAGACTCTAATGTGGCTGATGGTGTAGTTTGCATGCATCCAGTGGTTGCTACTGTGGCTAAATAATGTATGCTCTGGACTGGCAATAAATGTCTAAAGGTCAAGATGTAAAATAGGCGTTTACTTAAAATGTAAACAATCCCAGACTAGGAGTCACAATAGAACAATGCATCATATGTTATGCGTTACGTAATCTACTACATATTAAAACTTCCAAACTCATTAAATGATTCCTGACTTATTTTTCACAGACTGTTAATATTTTTTTGTACATTTAATAAAAAGATTTTAATGTACTGATAAGTAAATTTTACAACTCACGTTTTAACTGACAACCGACAAATGTATGCCGCTGCTGTTTAATAACACTGCGTAAAAATTTTAGCATCAATGTAATTCTAAAATTAACGAAGACATGGAATTTTACCCTCATCATCATAAATTTAGTTACTGGAATTTGAGTTTTATTCCAGTACAAGTTTAAAAAAATATGGAAATGTTACCACATTACACACACACAACTTATTTGGAAGACTTTAATATTTAGTGAAATTAATAAAGATACAGATTTTAACTATTTTTTTATTTCTTTTACGTATTCAAGTTAAATAGATTAAAATACAGTCAATATTAATGACGTGTTTTCGCCGAACTCAGCTGACGTTAAATCATAGAAATGTGTAAGATGACAGGAAGACCTGACTACCAGCCAAAAGCAACAGGTAGATAAACCAAATATTTATTGGCGGGATGCCACTAGTGCACGTGTTAGAGAAGAATCTATCACGTTTTAGAGACAAATTGAAAATCAAGAATAGGTTTTAATGGAACAACTTATATGACGCAGTTCTGGACAGATTAATATCTGTGTCGTGACGGATTACGTGACAAACTACGCAGGACAAAACTGCAAAAAAAGAAAAATCTTAAAAAAATCCTATACCAACTCGTTTGGCCAGGATGGTAGACCAAAGGTAGTAGACCAAAAGCTTCTTTCAAAAAAAGTTTAGAAGTTTTGGAGTATTAAAAGTGATGTGATCACTTCAGACATATTCAAGAACTCGGTAACATAATGAGTTCAGTGGCTAATTACTATAGTCTCAAGAACTGCGAGTTGGCTTGCCTACTTCTTCAATTTGATGAAGGGATGGTTGCTAAACGGATCATCATTATCAACAATAATGTTTGTTTCGAATTTTCCTTTTATTTGCTACGTTGAGTTTTATTGTGACTTATACACTCTTAAATAACCCTTTAAAAATCTATATATCCAGTGCCCGCAATTTCGTTTGAAGTAAATTAGAATTCTTATTGAGGTTCTTAGGCAGTTTTCTATCGATCATAGGGTGATGATGTACAGTATCTAAACGAATCATATATTTAATACGAACTGGATGTCGCCCAGTGATCGGAACTCGATGATATTTTTATTTTATTTTTGGCTATCTGAATTCCTTCTCCTTACAAACTACTTTAACTGTGGGAATTTCATACTACTCCTTTCACATAATTTTCGTAGAATAGGGTATAAAGTTTTTGCTTCACATATTAATAAACATATTTAGACATTACACATTCAGAAACAAAGTCATCATTTTTATATTACGAGCTTATTATAGATTCGATTGCGTGATGATAATATAAGAACTCTCAGACCAACAGGTTCGATTTCCGGTTGCTTCTCACTTCTCGGAGTTTGTGTGCGTGCTAGATATAATTGATTTATATAATGTAACAGTAGACTAGCCAAGTTTATTGATGTTTTTAATGATGATAGGTAATTTTATTGAAATATTAAGCTCAGTATACATTATGTTTAATGAGCTTACTCTTTTATTTATATATGTCTCAATATTTCCCTACAAAAGCAAGAACAGCTGTCCTCCTTGTTAAAGACTTGATCATTTGTTGACTACTTGTACACATCTACTTAGGGAACCCTTATGAAATACATAAACTATTCTATCTATAAACGTGTAATCTTGAATAAATTACGATGAACTTTACTCACAGAAATTGATACTCTAATACCGGAGATAACCACAGGCCATTAAATCAAATTCACAAACTTAAAAACTCACAAACATTATTTATTACCTCTTTAGAATTTTAGTGCAGATATACAACGATCAAATGAAGCAATATAAAGTTGACTGTAACGGATGTTAGTTTTAGTAATATGTTATATCGATTTACTTTTAACCTCAGAATGTTTATACTATTTATACTTTTTATATTCGAATTGGACCCCAGCCAATAGCTACAATAGATAAAATGAATTCACAATTATACGTTTATTTTGTAGCAATCAACGTTATTTGTTTGTTATACTGTAGAGCAGTCTTTGTATTGTTAGGATGTTCATCTGCATTACACTGTAAGGCAGGTATACAATTCCTAACAAATGTTCGAAACAACTAACCGTTCTGTGCAAGTGTTAGTAACAGCCTGAAACTAAGTAAAGTAATAATAGCATAAAAAAGGAAGGTTAAATTTTATCAATATTGGGACAGTTCCCACTTATTGTAATTATTTCAAGGATACTACTCTGGCTTACCTCCTGCTTACATTAAGTTCTATAACGACGGCATTGGAGTTTTGCTCTTCTTTAGGTGTTTATCTTATCTTTGCCCATTGTGGATAATAGCTGTTAGATGTTTATTATTAAGTAAACATACACAATGAATTTCTGTATTGAAAGTACCTTTACATTCTTGCAGTTTTCATTAAATAAACAGATTAAAGTTACTTTTGAGACTCTCAGGTACACTCAAAAAAAATGTTAAACAAGTTCATTTAGGCGGTTAAATAAGGTAATTTGATGCTATTTGCAGCAACATTTCCACATAAATATACAGCTTTCGCCCCCGGAATTTTAAAAAGACCCTGCCAAAATTTTATACAGAGACGTGCTCGAAATGTAGTTATTGTGTAATGAATAGACGAAACGGGACTACTAAAGGTTATTTCAAGGCCTACATGTATGTATACGTTGTATTCGTGATAGTCATAAATTGAGAAACTACTGAAGACGTGAGATGGATACATTGCCATATATTTGACACTACCCGTGTTTTATTCAAGTCTCATAGCGAATTACACTCAGATTCATTTTATGAAGTGATACCCCTTGAATTAAGTGATGGTTAAAGTTATATATTTTCAAATATTCAATCGATTTCAATGAACAGGACGCATAAGATCAAGACATTATACCAAGCCGTCTGCCTAGCGCGATAGCGTGGTATTGTAGGTCAAAGCCCTTCTACGGAGAGGCCTACTATGTCCAACAATAGACTGTTAAAGGCTGTTGACAACGCTAAAAGGTACCAATATTCAATACATAAAATTAAATATGTTTATTAAATATTTAATCTTATTAAACTTATCCTGTATTGCATCTCGGCACGATAGTTAGATGTAGGTATATTTCGGGTAAGGCCCATTATATTCGGGAACGAAGTTCTTTATTTTTGTTACGTAATAGTAGTTTAATCTGAATTAATTTTTAAATTATAATAAACAAAACAATATAGTAGGTATCTCAATTTTTATTAGATACTTGCTTTTGCCCGCGACTCCGCCTGCGTATATGTCGGTATTTAAATTTAAAAATTCTCTATAAATTTTAACTTATTATGTTATACCGATGTCTAAGCTATATTACTGTAGTCTCATGAAAATCCGTTCAGTAGTTTTTGCCTGATAGAGCAACAAACACACATCCTTACAAACTTTCGCATTTATAATATTAGTAGGATTGAGCGAATAACAGTTGCTTAAAAATATAGGATCATACTTTGAATTTTGAATCAAGTGTAGGCATTTATCAAAACACAAATGGAATAAAATATGATTATACACAAATGCAGAAGATCGGACGTTGCAAATGTAGCCAACATATCTTTCGCGAAAATGTTAGCCGGGACTTCTAAAGTCTCATCCAAACATTTAGAAATGAAGTAACATTTTTCTTTATATTATGAGGCAAGATCTTTGGCCACATTATAAGTTACGGTAACTTTATAAGTACTTAATATCATGGAAGGAAAGACAGGTAGAGGAAGATCGAGACACAGTTATAGAGACCAGATTAAGAAAAAGTGGCGGTTGCGACGAATAAGGAGGTCAAGGAATCGGCTCTTGGAAGGGAGAGCTGGATAAAGCTGCATCGAAAATAGCGTAGCTCTTAAGTTATTGATGATGATGATGACGAATTGATGCCTTGCCGCTGTAGTTGTACTTACCTAAATACAATACTGCAGCATATAATTTATTAAAATACTACTTTAATTGCAAATCGTACACGACTTCCATTGTGTAAGTGCATGTCTAATGTAGGAATGTTATCTTAGCTACAAATAAATTCTATCATTACTACGTGGGTGTCGTAATGATTAGCTTCGGAATGGAGTTTATGAGAAGAATGGATGATCTTTATTCATTCAACAGAAAATAATATTGTACTTTGGTTAAATATCAAACTTGGTTAAATATAGATAATAAAATATATGAATGCTATTAGTATGTAAGACATTGTATATTTTTCTTTATAAATAATAAATAAATAATAGAAAAATATGAAAAAATACAGAGAGATCCAGCCCCAGGGGTAAAGAAAAAAAAAATTAAGGGATGCATCGAAGAATTTTCTATCATAAAGTATTTATTATTCTCTACACGGAATTACCACAAACAACTGTTATATACCCTAGTCACGTGGCTTGACGAAGTAATACATTACATATTTTGCATGCTTGCATTATTCATTCTGCAAACCGACTTATGGGTACTACATGAAACAAAAATTAGGTTGCTTTATTGCTTAGTAGACTACAAGAGCAGACGTTGATGAATACAAACGATACGTTACTAAGGCGATTGTTCTCTTTTTAATGGGGTAATAGAAATACAAAGTGGATATAAGATGTGAGTTGGTTCTCCTAAAACCACTTAAAAACGTTTTAGTCGTGGGAACAAATTTTACTTAGATACCCAACACTTCCTAGTTCCAATAAGTTGTAAATCAATTATGTAATATATCAAATCTATATTTTGGTGGTCAAGCAATAAGGCTTGATTTTTAACATTAAGTTTCGCATGTTACGGTAAGGTTCAGACATTTATTTTTATTATTAATCATCAGACAACGATATCTAAACAAGGTGCACATAAAACGTTAAAAATAGTTGTTTAACTAGTTTAACTGGTTAGTTATAGACCGGCATTTCACGACTGTTTTGTGTCAATACTCCGCATTTTGTTCCTGCATCGTTCACCTACCGCAACCGTAATATCACCCAATTATTACGTTTAAGTAGTTCGCTGTAGATGTCATAATAATTTTCATATCGATTGATTGGAATTATTCGATTATTGATCATATTTTGTAACGAGATATGTACTTCCTAGAATATCTTAGCTGGAAGAAAGAGGTTAGATGAATGTTTCAGTAGATGGAAAGAGAGGCCGTGACGTGGGAAAGTCATGGATTAGGAAGGAGGTTTTGGCCTACTACACCACGCTGGTCACGGGTTGTCAAAGGGTTAACAGGGTCCAAAGATGCAGAAGCATCACTAGGCTGCCATGGTGTGGATCACCACCGTCTGCATTTGCAATGAGTACGGTGACCACCACATCATTTGGCAGGTCATACATAAAAAAAAAGAACGTGACTGGCATATTTTTAATGGCATTCAATTTATTAAAAAAATATTAGGCTGAATGGAACAATCCTTTGCCTTATAATGCATTATAAAAAATATAAGACTTCCCTCCAGTTTTTCTTGTTAAATATATTTTTATTATTTACAATGAGTGCCGCGTACGCTTCCTGATTTCAAGCTGTGTTTCTCTGTACTCATCCGACAGGACCCAAAATGTACCGAAACCAGGCAATGGCCAGTATAAAAAGTCCAAAGCCTTCGTGAGCAAGTGGGTGAAAAGATATTCACAAACAAAAACCTTCGATGACTTACCAGATCGTGGAAAATCGGAAAAGACGTCTGTCGCAGAGGATAAACGGATTGTGCAGCTGTTTGCCAAGAATCCTTTATTATCACTTCGCTCTGGCCAAGAATAGTTGAAGAAAAAGGGTTTCATTACATCACTTGAGATCATCAAAAAGCGTTTAGTTGTGAATGGCCTGAAATATCGAGGCACTATGAAGAAACCTCTCCTTTCTGAAACGCATATTGCAAAAAGGTTGCATAGGGCGTGCGAAAACAAAGATCATGATTGGGACAATATTGTTTTGCTGACGAAGATTCTTTACCGGCACTGACTTGCATGCAGAGAAGATAACGAAAATTTACGAAAAAGCACTTTTGCCGTCAACTAAGAAGATGTTTCCATACTAAAATGATTTCTGGATTCTGCAAGAAGAGAGATCCTAATCACCGAAGTCAGCTCTGCACCACTTGAAAAGCAAAATATGGTATTAACGTGTTGGATTGGCCCTCACAGTCCCCTGATGCTAATCCGATTGAAAATGTTTGGGCGTGGATGAAGTTTAAACTAATGACAATCGCTAACGTTGCTCGTGAACTGAAGTCCCCGTGGAGGTCTTTACCTCACAGCTATGTTGAAAAATTGACAGAAATTATGTCGTGAAGATGCCAAGCGATTACAGACAATAATGAAGATTGGACGGCGTATTAATGTAAAGCATCACATAACAATAAAACACTAAATTTATTTTAATTTATCCTTAAATATTTCTAAAGGTTTCACAATTTTTTCCGATCACACTCTTTTCGTATTTAGTGTATATCACGTGTTTTCTTCTCTTTGCAGTGTTTTCCTGCGTAGTTTGGTCTTTTAGTCGCCTCTTATAACACCCATGGAATGATAAACCGAGAGGATGTTTTACTATATTAGCTCGTAGTATAAATCTACCCCAATTAAGTTCTATGACTTACTCTTAAAACTTTTATATCCTTTTCTATACCGACGTTCAAATATATATTCACATTCTTTAATAGTAAACTTATATTTACTTATATATATATACTAGCGGAACCCCGCGGTGTTACCCGCGGCTATTGTTTTACCGCGAGTAACGCCGCGGGACAAAGTTAGTCTAAAAAAAGTAGCCTAAGTTACTCCTCGGATCATCAGCTACCTGCCAGTGAAAGTCCCGCCAAAATCCGTCCAGCCGTTCCAGAGATTACCCGGAACAAACAGACAGACAGACAGTCAAAAAAAAATTATACTACATTTTTGGTATGTGTACCGTGTATACATACATATACATTTAGTAAAAAGCGGTTATTTTAATATTACAAACAGACACTCCAATTTTATTTATTTGTATAGATATAAATATATATATATATCGTAAAGAACATACAGAATCTAAACCCAGCATCCATATCTCGTGTCAATCTTTTATATGACATTGTGATTATCTCGTTGACAGGTTAGAACAAAATTATATAAAAGATCTGCGATATCTTTCACATTTTGTCTGTTCTGGAATGTTAAAATGTATCAATAAACCAGTTACTGGTAGGCAATCACGATTGTGTTGTATTTTTAAAACTTCGCTTTTTAAAAATATGATTATTTTTTGGTTTACATCTTCTCAAGACAGGTTTAAATATTTCTGAAAAACTGTAGGTATTTCAAGGGGTCTAATCTAAATTTTGATTTCATTGAATTTAAGGCAATGTTTGTTTAAGTATTTACATATTAACTAGTACCTAAATTCCTAGATTAGTATACAAAACATGTCTTATTGATACCAGCGTACGTAAACAATAGTCATTTATTTTAATTGTTATGTAAAAGTAAGTTACGAATTGTCGGGTTGAAAACTGAAAATATTAGATTGTATTTTAGAACTGCAAAAATACATTGACCGTCACAGATCGCTGTTAGCGATAAAGCAGAGTAAGTATAACTAACTTTGCATTCTATATTTATCTACTTACTTACTTACTAATCTTTACACATAAATAAAATTGGAGAGTCTGTTTATAATATTAAAATAACCGCTTTATGCATATGTATGTATACACGATAGACAACATTTTAAAAAAAAATGTCTGTCTGTCTGTCTGTTCCGGGTAATCTCTGAAACGGCTGGATAGATTTTAACGGGACTATCACTGGTAGATAGCTGATGATCTAAGGAGTAACTTAGGCTACTTTTTTAGACTAGCTTCGTCCCGCGGCGTTACCCGTGGTACGACAATAACCGCGGATAACACCGCGAGGTCCAGCTCGTAAAATATAAATATTGTATACCAACACTAAGTTGCAATTGACTTCGAAGATTTAACTCCTGTAGACTATACCAAAAATACAAACCTCAATAAATAACTAAACAGTAGAATACCAGACCGTTGAGTCTTTAGCGAAATTAAACTGATAAGATAAAGACTTCTTTAAATTAAACCTCATAATAAATCGAAATTTCAAACAGCACAGACGAAGACGTATTACATTATCTTTTGCGCCAGTAATTCCAACAACTATATACCTAATCAATGGTACACCTTTATTAAAGACAGAATTAACTCGAATGTTGCCACTATTCCTACTGATTATGTTTTATATACCAAGTTACTTAAAGAAAAATGAACCAATATTTTCTACTGGCTTATTAAATATTACTGATTTCACATTGTATGGAAATCTGCAATATAAACTTGAACTAAGAAAATGCTACCGTTAATATGAATTACGTATCTAAGTAGTTGCAAAATATTGAACTCACTAGGTAGTGGCTAACTACTGGCCTCGTTTTTTGGTCTGTTAATAAATATATATTACATTTCTATCGTACTTAAGTAATAATACAACACAAGTTATTAACTAGTATTTCTGCTACGCACGTTTATATTGACTGTTTTATTACTGACTTAAGCTCTCCTCGTTTCTTTATTATGAGTACGGGAATCCATACTATTATTATAAATTCTTGATTCTTCTTAATTGGCTAAACCAGTGAACTGATTTCGATGAAAGTAACAATGGAAATCTTCTGATTCTTGCGGAAGGACGTAAGCTATTATTTACTGTAAAAACCGACATACACTCGGGGGAAGCCGTCCCCAAGAGATAGTTAATGATAAAAAAACAAGGCCCATAGGTAGACTGACAGAACCAAACCGAAAGAACCCCCAAAAAAATGACCCACGCTGTAAGTGTATTTATTTTACCCGCTCAATGATGATCAAAACTACACACCTATAAGGAAAATATTTGGTTTTCAACTCTACGTGGAGCAAATTAACAATCGCTTTAAGTTTGTTATTGAGAGACCATGTATTTATGTTGCCTTTTTATTCGATCATCATTAAGTCACTGTATGTAAAAAAATTGTTATGTAACATACTATTAACAACTTATTTTTGCATTAACATTTTGTTGGTTTAAATATTTTTGTTTTATCTGTAATAGGTTCATAAGTATTAAGAATAAAATGTGTATAAGAAAATTTATCGTTACCATCTCTGCTTATTAGTTTATCAAAGCCAGACTTTACATGATTGAGATATGAAACCTTTATTCAGACAGTTTTTATAAGCCACTACAGTCTATCAGATGAGATCCAATCTCTTGAATGTCAAAGCACTTAATATGTAAAAGTGCACTTTTTAAATTTAGTGTCATTTTTTTTCATGTGCAAGTGATATCTCTGGAATTTTGCAGCTGGCACATATTAAACATATGTCATAGTGCTTTACGAGAGAACATCACTTTTTATTTATGAAAACTTAGTACGAAAATTTTAAAACTTATGCTAAGACCGCCCGATATAACACCTATAACCACAAAGAATAATCTAAAGTTCCGATAACACGGAGTATACAGGTATCAAATAGGACTCTTAATGACTAAACCTATAGTGTATATTTTCTTGGAAATCTTCCAAAGCGCATATCATTTGTATTCCAAAGATTTGTTTCATAGCTTCAAGAGATTGTATTTAATAACTTTTGCCCCAGGCTCCGTCTGTTGTAAGTTGGCTACCGCGGTAAAGAGTAGTCTATATCCTTCCTTAAGTATGATGATGATGTTCCTTCCTACATGACAAAATTCAATGAAATGGATGAGTCATTTTAGAAGTGAAACGTAACAGACAGACATAGTTACTTTCGAACTTATAATATTATAATAGAGAATTAAAGAGTTAAATCATTTTATTTATCATACACTTTCTTATATTTAAAAAATACGAGTAGTCCAACTATTCCACAAAAGGTATATGATTTAAACTGTAAACATCACGACTGACAAAATGTTCTTATTTTAAAGCCTATTGAATCTAGATTCTTGTAAAACCGTAACGTAAAAACAAATTATAAAACAGAGACAAAACTGAACTTAATAGAAACAATTTTGGATGAGGAAAAATCACATCACACTTCACACTAATATATAAAGGTGAAAGTTTGTGAGTGTGTATGTTTGTTACTTCTTCCCGCAAAACTACGGACGGATTTGGATGAAACTTTACAGTAATATAGCTTATACATCAGAATAACACATAGGCTACTATTTGCCGCGATAACCGACATAAACGCGTGCGGAGCCACGGGAAACAGCTAGTAACAGATAAAAGTAGTTGTAAAGAGACATTCACAAAGATGAGTTTTGTAAAATATATTCACAATGTCTGTTCGAAACCGAACGCAATGATTTGATAAATTGTCTTTGGTTATGTCAAAGTAAAATGTCATTCAGTTGGTAACTAATTTTGTGAGAAAATGTCGGTTCAGGGAACGCCGTAAGGTCGGCGCCTATTAATTATGAATTCCTCGCTTGGGAAACTTTTTAGAACGACCTAGTAGGATCAAAGTTGCGTAAATAGTTCGGCCACTGTTTTGATTGCATAAACTTAATGTAAGAGGTTAGGATTGGGAAACCTTGCGATCCTCGAAGTGATTAATCCTTGGTGTGGTGAATTGATAGTTCAAGTGAAGCTGGAATGAAGAGAGGTACCTCACTCCAGCGAAGAAGGAACAATACACCCCCCAGGAAACCGTGAGGTTTTTTATGTTATTTTAACGGGGTGTTACAGCCTCTAAGTCTGACTACTTTAACCTGGAGGATGGTTCTTCGTCTGTTCTCGCTTACTCATGGGCCCTAAGCCTAGATGAAAGTTTCCCTTACTCTAAGGACCAAAGCCGCTGGTGAAAGGAATTAAACAATGTCAATAAAAATATCATAGAACTGAATGCTGCCTGTGTTGTTTATTGTATTCATGTTTACTCTACATACCTATTTACTTTATCGTATTTAATAATTTAGAAGATACCTTGGTACATTTGTATACTTTTCTTGATTTTATTACTCACATCACATTTAGAATCAATTTACAGCACAGACTACACTGATTCACACTTACTTAGGTACATTGAATTCGTAATAACACGCCAGATAGTTAAAAGGATGATAATATTCAACCAACGTAAACTTTTAATGTTTTATGTGAATACAGAGATAGGTAAATATTTATAGCACTAAATATCAATATAAATTTAATTAAAAAGTAACGGTTTGTAAGTATCTGCGAGTCATAATGATGCCTTCAGAATATATAATGAGGATTACGGAGTGATATAAAGTAAACGGTCTCTGATACTCGTAAATTTTATGTGGTGAAGTAAAATCGTAACGAAAAGTGACTAAATCGTTTACGATAGAAGATAAAACCACCCTAAATGTTCCCACGAATGACGCACAAACACGTCTGGCAAAAAGGTGTAAAATTACCTACAACTGGCGAAAACAAAATAGAAGACAGTTTTATCGAATCTAGGAACATTAAACTCATCTCTCCAATTACTATTTTTAAGCAATTCTAAAAAAGGAGGTTATCAATGCGACTGTATTTTTTTTGTTTGTTACCTCATAAGTCATAACTTAAGACTGGGTGAACCGATTTTCTTGATTCTTTTTTATTTGAAAGTTGGTGCTTCCCGTGTGCATTTCAATTTGGTCGAGTTTTTAAAATTCGTTTTTTTTTTGTTAAAATTCGTGATAATTACTATTCAGGTTAAACAAAAATTAAGGAAACCAATTAGTAGAATTAGGAAATCGTTGTAATGGTAGAATTAGTAGTATAATTATTATAACGAAACGTTTTTTTTAAATATAATGTAAACTCACACTTTAAAAAACAATTATGATGAGGTGTTTTGTTCTACCAGAAACGTTCATGTATAAGGTTCATACATAGATAAAGACAATTAATGATATAACGGTAATATTGATCGTGCATGTACGATAGCCACTGCAGGTAAAAATAATTATATTTGATTAATTAAGATACGCTTTTTTTTATCTAAAAGGTCTGCTTACGCATATTCGTTTATCTTTTGGCCACATTTACAATTAAATGGGCCTTGAACGCCTATGTTTAATCATTTATATTTTGTAACAGGTAACTAAATCGTAAAACGACTAAAACTGTTCCAATGGGACTTTAGTTGAAACGTAACCATCTGAAACTCTATCCTCATCATTGTTCCAGCAACAAATTGAACAAGTTAGGTGAAATAATATATGTATATGTGTAACAAACATAGTCATTGAAACAAAGATATCTGTGTAAAGTAATAGAACATACCGTTAGAGTGAAATTACTATTTACACCACTGACCACAATCGCAATGAGTGGTATATGGTAAGTACCGACTAATTCCGTTATTATAATTTCATCGCGCTTTTTATTTAGCACAATTTTAGGATCTATGTTCGTTACATCATCACAAAAACTACCTATCAACTGCTGTTAGAAAGTTGCATTTTTTCATTTTAATATTTTTGTATTCTAGTAATCAGTAAATAACTTGTGTATTTAACAATAGGTATGAGCTCCCAAACTTTGTTTATTTGTCCGCTGTTTGTTTACGATGGCATAATTAGCCAAGTCAACATGAAAATAATGTACATATAGCATAGGTGCGAACGACTGCATACACGAAACTTTATATGGAATATTAACACAAGGGGTTGAATCAAGAGTAAACTGCTGATTAACCGCCATTACAGAGTAAGCTATTTTTAGAATCGCACAGAGATCACGTCTTTGTCTGCTGTAATGTAAATGACTATCAACTGCTCAATGTCCCGCAATATCGGCCAGCGCTGCCGATCATAACAATACTATAAAAGTACATAACCTAAAAATATCAAGAAAATATAACTTACCTAATTTGTCTTTTACAAAGTTCCTCATTTTGACAATATTCATAATTACACAAAAAGTAAGAAATGTTTAACACTGTGAGGTTATAAACACGATTGTCTTAACGTCACGTCATTTTGACAGGTGACGCGCGATGTCACCGCAGCGGTGGCGCGGCTAGTTAGGGACGCACGGGAGAGTTCCCCGTGCGGTGGTGTACTCTGCTGTGCAATGGCATAGTTTAGGGAGTAACCAGAGGAACGCAACTCGTCTCAGCTTCTCGCGGCCAATGAACGGCACGGCCCGATGCGCCAAGGTCACTGGAGGCAAAACCGGCAGCGCGAGCCTTCGATAGAGGGCAGCACGCGACACTAGCGACTTACACGAGCAGCCTGTGTGCTGCCCGTATGGCAACTAAACAGAAACACTGTAAGTATGGCTCAGAAGCATGATGCGCCGATAAGCGGTATTAATAAAAACGCGACGCGTTCTGAATGTGAATGAATGTGCAGGCAAACTTTACGTCATTTTATTCATTGTATTTTAAACCTATTTAAAGACATTATTGAGTATTTTCTAATAACAAACAATAGCCCATTAAGTTTGGGGAGCTGCTTCTTCGTCTATTATGTGGTAGATAGGTCCTATTATCTGAAAACGTGTTAAGCTATTTTATAATTTGCAACAATTTTTCTTTATTTACCATAAAAAACTATATAAAGCATTTAATATTATAAGTAACTACTGGGAACTGATTTAATAATAGCTTTGTTCATTATCACCTACAATAATCCAAACTAATATACCTATATCGAGGTGTGGAGACCTATGACATTCAGTAATAAGCACACATCCGTAGTTCAAATAGCACTTTAAAATATTCATCTTTTGGTTAATGATATTATAAATACCTATATATAAATGTTTATATATAGGTATTTATAATAAATACCATAATAGGAACATACCTACTAAAATGATAAAGATGAACATGAAACAAACTTTCATAAGTAACCTTTTTGCTACTGGACACTAGATGGCGTAAGCGGTGATAACTTTATCTATTCTTTTCTAATAACAAAGAAAATGTTTTCACGTGTTCTTTATAAATACCTAAATAAAATCAAATTATCACTAAATGCTTATAAAAGTATTTACAAAACATATTTAAAGAAACGATTTAAAAAAAATGTTTGTCTGTCTGTCTGTCTGTTTGTTCCGATTAATCTGGAATGACTGGCCCACTTTTGATGGGATTTTCACTGTTAACCGCAGGTAACACTTAAACACAGGTTTCAGTATAAGATAAAACAAAAACGTATTATTTAATAAAGATATAAATGTATAAGTAAGTGTGTAAGGAGTTAAGGAGAGGCAACGCACTTGTCACTCCTTAGTAGACGAGCATGTGTCTAATATCGGCAGTAGTCAATTGCCATCAGAGGGACACAACTCACTGGAAAGAAATAGTTTGATGTAAAAACCATGTTTAATCAATTAGGCCATGTTTTAAGACCTTTTTACTTAGATTGCAAGCCTTGCATGTTAATAATCTCCCGATGGTCTGACTGACCCAATGGTCTGACTACGCGTACTTTTTTATGTTGGTCCATTCGGACTTTTTATTCTTGTTGATTCGACTGAAACTGACTGACTGACAAGCTTATCTAAGCGGGTCTCTTTTAAAGATTACGGATATCTAAAATCTGCATTTTCTAAATATTTAATTAGGTAATATTCTGTGCTAGAGAAAAGATACAAACATACATAAAGATGAAATCAGTTTAAATGTCAATGTTATTACTTAATACATAATACAAATTGTGTATTTATATTTGTACGTTTACACCGTGGGAGAGCCACGCTTCGCCATGAATGGACCGGCTCAACCGGAGTTACCATGGCCTCACAGAATACCAGTGTGAAATAGCACTTGCGCTGTATTTCACCGAGTGGGTGAGAATACCGGAGGCCCATACCCCAACTCCTCCCTACATCCCTTTCCCCATCCCCCAAAGGCCGCAACGCATTTGTGTTGCGGGTATCCATGGGCGGTGGTAATCGCTTACCATCAGGTGACACGTGCTCGTTCGCCCCTAAACCCATAAAAAAAACTCGATTTAATTATTTAAAAATATTTTTCAATTGTTCTAATTCTGTGATTTTTTGGAACGAAGTTCCTTATCGCGTGAAAGGGGGCTAGACGGAAATCTTACGAAATGTTGTCACGACACAAAAATTTTTACGAAAAGTTGTCACGACACTTTTTGCTACAGTAATTGTTGAGTATATACAGGTTTTTTGTTCATAATAAATAATAAAAATAATGAATCCTGACAGTGAACTTCGTTCCATCCGGGTGTCCCTTGACACCTCTCGAGTTTTTTATTTTTAAGAATGTTTTTTTTAGTTTTTAATGATGATATAAGGAAAGAAACTTTGATATGATAAGACGATGTATAAACAACAAAAATAGCATTTTACAGACCACCTCTAGACATTTTAGGCCTACTGCACCTCACTGGCAAAGTTGTTATAGTGTTTGTTAGAAGTTTTATTTCTCTTTTCAGACGGAATGCATAAGCAGAAAGAAAGTGTGGTGGTCACCATACTGCGAATGCAGACAATGCAACAATGCTGCATGGTGGGATAGTGATGATTCTGCATCATTGGGCCTCCGGTCTCGCACTCACCAACGAAACACGACATAACGATCGCTGTCATTTACCATTGATTTTCTATGCGAGTGTAGTATCGCTCCGGTCGAGCCGGCCCGTTCTTGCTGAAATCAACGTGGCTCTACTACCTTGAATGTGTGGTATTGTCCTGCGTGTCTTGCTGCTTTAGTCGCCTCTTACGACACCCATTGAATGAATAGTGGTGGTGACATTCTTAATTCCGCATCACACGGAATACATAACATATATGCAAAAGGAATTTCTATATTAGTGATAGGATCTCTGAACTATGAAAACTTGGATAGTCTCTGTAGTCCTATGAATGAAAACAATACGATAGCAGTTAGCGTCAACCGACCAGTCGGTGCAATAGAAAAAAACCCGCATCATCCCATCAGGCGGACCAACCGGACAAAACTAACAATCAATAAAAAAAATAGCATCTTAACTTGACTAAAATAATTAATTTACTATTGCATATTTATTAATATTATGAATTACTACTTTTTTATCAAAATTTTTATTCAAACTATTTTTTATTTTTTTGCTTTTTTTTATCAAAACTTTTGCTACTCATAAGGATATCCACTATGCATGTCAATTTCAGTCGGTAGAAAGAAATCGGTGTCGGCGATGCGATCACAAATTTATATTCGTCTGACAAAACTATTTTATACTATCTGACCCGTGGCCACTTCGTTGGGTGGTAAACATTTTTCTCCGACTTGCTTTGCAAATCGGGTTACCACGAAAAACTCTTTACACTTTTCAAGTTATTATATAACCTATGTCACTCACACACACAAACAACCTAGCCTTCTATTGGTAAAATAATTATCAAAATCGGTTCAGTAGATCTAGAGATTACTCCCTACAAAGTCATGAACTCACAAACTTTACCTCTTTATATAATAGTATAGATTAAGGTTAAATTTACACTCGTGTATGTAGAAGAGTTCTTTTTGGTTATCGTAAGTTAAATGATTTATTATATTAGACATGTCTTAAACTTTACTGCTGGTTGCCGTACCTACCATAAGATTGTTGATGATCATTATTACTCATTGTCGTTGAAGAGTTCTCAACGTAGAATATAATTTAATTTGACTTCTAATTTGTAAACTGTTTACGATGAATAATTAATGATATTATTATTATAATAGTAAAAGATTTTCTCTACCCGTGCAGGCGTGAATCAGAATGGATAAAAGTAGTGTAGAAGTTATTGCTACTTAGGTATATTGTGAAAATAAAACTACGAAAACACCGTTTTTTGTTTTTTCATATTTTATTATTGAGTTTATTTCTGCTTTTTTCGTTCATGTCGTTTGTGTTCGACATGCCATTTTACATGTAGGGTTAACTAAGGTATAACTGACCACTGTCATTAACTGGCCACTACTTGCTTTAGTTGTTCGAAATAAGAATAACAAAACAAGCACGCTATCTGTTTTCATATGAAGTTATTACTTATGACGGAAATTCTGTGTTCAAATTTTACAGAGTTATCCGGAAATTTACCTCCGTTGGTCATACGAGAGGTGCATGCCAATTTTTCCAGAGTGAGTTTATTACAAAAACTTCCTTATATCGTCATGTAATTTCAAAACACGGAATTGCCCTTTAATTTTATTCAGGTTTTCAGAATCCTATGATCATCTTGGGCCGCTGCGGAGTGCATGCCAACAATTATTACAGCTTTAATTTGTTTAAACTTCCGTATATTACAATGGCATGCAGTATATTATCACGGAAAAACACGAAAATCCGCTACACAAAGAAAAGCACTTTTCCTTATGAAGAGGACGCGTGGGGGGGCTAAAACCCCGACTATCATTGATATTTTAGGGTTAGTTATCAAGCCTTAAAAAGGCATGCACGACTAAATCGTGGAACGTCAATTGTCACCAGCTCCCGGTTTATTAGTTAATTAGCTTTCATATTAGTACTATGGTTTACCGCTATATACAATAGTTCCAAAATTAGCGGCTATTTTTTGACAATTGGCTTGCAAATCTCGACATCTGAGGTTGTTTCTTGTGTAAATGAACTAATTTATAGAATTATTTTTTTTGTCAATACAAACTGTTTCTATGAACTGGTTGTGTTTTTGGAGTTGTTTTTAAGATGAGACATGAATTTAATACTTTATGTTGTTAAAATCTGTTCAATGCTGATTTAGAAGGGGTGGCCAATTACTAATTTGTACATTTGCTTTATTCAGTAAATGGCCACCTATGCCAGTTACTACTAAAAAAAAGTTTGCAGTCAATTCCTCGTTAAAATCAGTAACTGGCACAGGGAACCACTTGTGTGGTCAGTCCGTTATCAATTACTAACTGACAATAGGACATGGACAGGACAGGACATAATTTAAATTGTGTACCATCGAGTCATAGATTGCATGTGCCTGAGGATGAGGATAATGATTTATTTTTGTGTCACATTTGCTACCAAGAGAGCAAAACTGACTCCTCTGGTTCGGAAAATGATTTCGCATTTGTATATTTTCGAGAAAAATTACCAATGGAGGTCTCATCAAATTTACATTTTAAACTTAAATGTCTTATTATTATTCTTTTACATAGGTTAGGGCAATAAATATTCCTAATAAACCACTTAGTTTAAAAGTTTGTCATGTAATATTCAGTAGTTTTTTTCATGTTGCCAGTTACTAAAAAGATGCATGCCAGTTACTGAATTATGGCGGCCAATTACTGCTAAAAATGCAATATTTTGTTTAGATTAAAATAAAAATATTGAAAATTGATTTACTTTATTAGACGCCAATGAATGCCTATATTTAAGATATACTTTACACAAGTCTATCATAACAAAATTAAATATATGAATGTAAAATTAGAAGCGCATGTTTAAATTGACCAAAGACCTAAAGTGGCCACTTACTGGTAAGTTTACCGTATTTAATCTTTTATTATTATAATAGTAACATATATGATAGTTAAAATTATTGTATTTTTTGAAGAAACAACATTTGAAGTAAGTATATGGGTACTAATATGTTTTTTTTTCTTTTTTTTTATGTAATAGGCGGGCAAACGAGCAGACGTATCGCCTGGTGGTAAGCGATTAATGCCGCCCATGGACACTGGCTCAAGAGAGGCGTCACAAGTGCGTTGCCGACCTTTGGGGGGGTGGGGGAGATAGTGTTGGGGGGTTAGGGTATGGGCCTCCGGTATCCTCACACCATCGGTGAAACACAGCGCAAGCACTATTTCACACTGGTTTTCTGTGAGGCCGTGGCATCACTCCGGTCAAGCTGACCCATTCATGCCGAAGCGTGGCTCTCCCACGGTGATTAAAGATTTTCTCTTCCTCGATCTGTATATGCTATCTCAGTTCGAAGAGACAACGAATACAAGGGCTATTCCATTCATGTCATCAATAAAACATTTTAATCAAGTCAATACTTTGGTTAATTATATGGATATCCGATACGGAGCGAGATATAGGAATATCGATACAGCACTATACGACTAAGAGCATATATGTATCGATATTCAATACAATGTTGACGCGATACGCTTCGATGAAAATATAAAACCTGTCGTACAAACTCACACGAAAATATTAGATTAACTGGATTGGCGTATCGTATCAATTATATTAGAAAGACGATAAGCAGTGTTGTTGAACATGTTGTTATTCGTAATAAGATATACTGTTGATAACATTATTTACGGAACAAGGAGTGTATTTAATATTGAGTAATAGGTAAGTAAAAAAATATTTAATAGATTTTGCAGCACAACATTCCAAAATAACAAAAAATTACACAATAGAGAACAAATCTTTTACCAAGCTTACGCCCGCGGCTACGCCCGCGTTTATGTCGGTTATCGCGGAAAATCGCCTATGTCCTATCTCAGGCTTTAGACAATGTGTGTACTAAACTTCGACGTAACGAGTACATGTACAGTACTTGAGATGCACAGCTACAAGACAGTATTCCTCATTTTAGTCACGATGTATAATCCAACATTAGGACTCCACACGTGTGTCTTGAGTACTTACCTACATATACCAAGATATTAATAAAACTCAGATATTTGTTGCATTGCACGCCACTTAGTTCGATCCTCGGCTTCTCGCATCCAGCTCGCTAAGTGGCGTGCAATTGGAGAGGCCTATGTCCAGCAGTGGACTGCGACAGGCTGATGATGATGATTTGTTGCATTCACTTTCTTTTTTTCCTTGCCAAGAATTGTTATTTGATTTCTATATATAGATTTTATGAATTAAGCATATGTATTAAAAACATTAATAAATAAAAAAATAGAAAAAAGGCTTTATTTGATCCTGCTACATTCCCGCCAAAATCGGTCCAGCCATCCAAAGATAACCCGGAACAAAAAGACAATTTTTTTTTAACTACATTTTTGTCTATATATTATATACATAAAGTAAAAAGCGGTTATATTACAAACAGACCCTCGAATTTTATTCATTTGTATAGATTTTGTGAAAACCTATTTTTTTCTGTGGAACCTGTTGAACACAATAGGTGAAAATTCATTTAAGTATTAATTCGAAACAATAACAACAATATAGATACAAAAATATTTATAGTACAAATGAATGGTATTAATTATATAAAAAGTAAAAACTAAAACCCAACTACGACAAAAAACGACGAAGTATGAAACAAATTTCAAAAGCCGTAGTCACGCCTTGGTAAAGTGTTTTGACTATGGAACATTACTAAGTTTCAAAAGCCGTAGTCCATGTAGTGTAATGTACCATAGTCCACAACACTTTAACAACGCGTGACTACGGCTTTTGAAACTTGTTTCATACTTTTTCAGCGTCGTTTTTTGTCGTAGTTGGGTTTTAGTTTTTACTTTTTTTATTTAAAATGTTTTGGTGCCTCTATAATATTAATTTCTTTGCAAATATATTTTAAATAGGTATTATAGATATCATAATTATTGAATAAATACGGACTAAGTCACGAGAAAACTCTAATAATATACATGTTTTTGAAATGTACAAGTAACGCCCTTTCGAATGACACCAAACACGATATATTTATCAGAAATTTATTTTTTAATACAGTACTTTATGTCGGCTATAGGGCATCACATTAGATTCAGTGACACGTCGTATAGTCTATAACCAGCGGACGATCAAGACGTTTCTAACGACACCTCATTTGCCCAGTTCTAATGATTTAATCTAATAAGTAGTTAAGGAGCTATGAGGGAAGAAATGAATATCCATACATAGCCTGTCAAAATCATAACGCTCCTTTGGCATAGACGTAGTCGGGTAAAAAATTACTTTTAGCGTCATCATCAGCAACAACCTTTAATAGATCAGACTTAGAAAGGAGGTTTTGGCTTGCTACTAATGAAATTTTACTCGAACCTATTTTGAACTGACTTCAAAATAAAGGAGGAGGTTCTCAATTCGACCGTATAAATTTTTTAAATGTTTTTTTTTTATGTTCGCGGATAACTTCGTCGTCTATGAACCGATTTTCATGATTCTTATTTCAATAGAAAGGAAATATCCCAACGGTCTACCGTGATAAGGACACCAAGACTTGATGATGGCTTCCAAGAGAAATTGAGAGGAACCTTCGAAATTCGTAGGGGCAACTAGTGCATTTCTTATGTTTTAAATTTTAATTGAAAGTTGGTGCTTTTTATGTGGCCGCCTTTGAAGTCGTTTTCTTTTTGTTAAAATTTTACTTGTTTAAATTATAAATTATAATTTTAACAAGTAAAATAAATAAACACCCAGGGTCTTAATTATTGAATTTTGTTGTCCAAAAACTTGCAAACTCACAAATATTTTACGATAGATTACTATATTTATTGTAGCCGAGTTGGTATACAGCCAAGTTGAAGAACTAAACATACTTGATGAAGTACAAGTACTATGAGTTCAAGGAAATTGGTATAAGTCCAAACATATCTTACGCATCGTGCCAATTATCTTAATAGAATACCAATTAGGAAACACTTTGATGTGCTTTAATAATAAAATTCTTAAGCACGTATCGATCATCGGCGCTGTAAAGGTAGCGGTTTGCGTCGCTACAGAGACAAGCGACCGAGACAGGAGACCGCGACTGGAGAACACGACAATGTGTATCGGTCTCTTCTATATGTACCTACTGTAAGTCGAGACCTTAGATCTGCAAATATTTTTTCAAGAGTTTAGGTGTTTTCTTTTGATAAAATAAAATATATGTGTATTTATATCAGTTGTCTAGTACCCATAATACAAGCTTGGCTTTGTTTGGGACTAGATGGCGTTGTGTTAAATGTCCATATATTATTATTAAATAATAAATATAAATAAATATTTTTCGGACATCTAACACACAACGCCATCTAGTCCCAAGCTAAGCAGAGCTTGTGTTATGGGTACTAGACAACTGATATAAATACATATATACTTTTTTTTTTTTTGTAAATGCGTACGTATTATACATAGAAAACACCCAAACTCCGAAACAAATATTTGTAGATCATACAAACATTTGGTTTGACCCGGGGTTTGAACCCGAGACCTCATGATCAGCAGTCGCACACGCCAACCGCTAGACCAACGAGGCAGTATTACATCTAAGAGTGCTATTTAAATACAAATAATGAAAAAAGGCGGACTTTAGTCAACCTTAAGTCAATGCAGAGAGATAAATGAGGGATAAAATGTATCTAACATTACAATTACAAAAAATATATTACAAAATTATAAAGTTTAAAAGATCATCTGTGAAATGAACTTATTAATCGAACGAGATGTTAAATCTTTACATGAAAAAGTTTAAAAAACTGTAAAACCTTTAAAAATAAAAAAAATCTATTACTTATACTATATATATATATATATATATATATATATATATATATATATATATATAATATACTAAACTATACTAAACAAAAATACACCAACTCACTGAGATTAGCGGTATTCAGTTCCGATTCACTGGAACTCGAGGCACTCAGTTCCGACTCAATGGAACTACTCACTCCTGGCACTGGCAAGCTCCGAAACTGAGCACAGACAGCGGACTCTTCAGATATTCGAGCGACGACTTCCATATACAGCACCCCATCGATGGTCAACGTATATAACCATTCAAAATCATCATTATTAGGCCAACCAGTAATCAAAATCAGCGTCATCCCACCGTCCAAATAGCAAGCAGACAGACAGATTGCGTCAATATGTGCAAAAATGCAGAATCAGCATAGCAGATTTACACAATAGACTGTGTTCACGGTCACAGGCCTATCGCGTCACAGATTGTGTTTTTAGCATAGAAAGTATAGAATCTGCACAATATTCCCTCGAACCGCCCCATGATTACTTACCGACAAAGTGGTACGAGGGTGCGGTCGATAAAAGGGCCAGTTTAGTTTGTTTCCGCGTGAGGATGAACTCATATTTGAGCGTCTGAAGGAAAATGGAATCACGATAAAGTGTGGATTTTTTTAATTTGAGCTTGATATTCTTGGTTATCATACAATGAGCCAATGAATAAAGCCGACAAAACAAGAAAACCACGATTATTATTAGAAGTGCACAGCTCGCAAATAAAAAAGTATGGTCTGGCGTAATACTATGTGCTATTTTACTGCTGGAGAAAAGGTGTGCAAAAGAAGACGGACGCGTTATCACGAACAATCTCTATGCCTTCATCGCTAGATTACGACGAACTTTGTCGCGAGCAGCAGAATTAAATTGTTGACTAGGAAATATGGAATATATATGGAATATGATGACAGTGTAAATTGTAAATGTTGCTGATACATGAAGGTACTCATGCGCCAAGTGGTATTGTTTTATATGTATGTTGTTTATACTGTAAATAAGTTGTAGTGCCGTGTTTCATGTAATGTTATGATTGTTATTGCCATAGGTCAGGATGTAAATAGTAAAGATAGGGTAAAGGCTATCTGAATTTACTACCGTAAATTTTTGTTTGTGGGGAGTTATATTCCTACGTCATATATTATTAAATCAATAGCATGTATAAATAGGTAAGATCGACCAGCTAGGTCAGCAGATTACAGATCACGTCGGGGTCACCAACTATAGCGAACTTTGTAGTACATGGAATAATAACGGTGATGAATAACTTTCGGAGCAGTATTTACTATGCAGGTTTTACTCACTAACATTTCATTATTTATATACTAAAATGATTTGTTACCATGCATTTAATCATGTCTTATTCTCGATGAGATAAGCCGTGTCTTTTACTACGTGATAAATAATTAATCTAATGATATCTAAATACTATTTCCTAGCTGCTTGGTCTTATCTGTGCATAATCTCCATTTATTTAATAATAAATGGCGTAGGAATAATATTAATAATTAATAATAAATCCCAGCTAATAAGGTAAATAAAGATAATAAAGGAAAAGTTAAGGTACAATTTTAAAAATTTACTTGTTTGTGATTTATTCCTATGTATTGCTAATTATTATGTCATAGGCACTAAAAGTTTTCACAATTAATTGAAAAATTATAATAAAATGATAAAAATTTACTAATTTCCGATTTATTTCTGTCTATTCGGCTAACTACCTACCTGGTTGCCAAATTTGAACTTTTTTTGTCATCTGGAACTGGATTATAATTTTGATCTAGTGAGTCAGTGATAAAAATGACTATTTTTGGACGTTAATATCTAAACAGCCATTCAAAGAGTGTTTATGAAATTTAGAGGGCACGTGTATCTCGCAAGTCTAAATATATATAAATCCTAATCCTAACTATAATATTATAAATGCGAAAGTAACTCTGTCTGTCTGTCTGTCTGCTACTCTTTCACGCCAAAACTACTGAACGGATTTGAATGAAATTTGGTATACAGATATTCTAGACCGAGATAAAACATAGGCTACTTTTTATCGCGAAAAAGGGGTTGTAAGGGGTTAAAAGGGGGGGGGGGAAGTTGTATGGGATTTCATAAGTTTTAAAGATAAAACCATGAAACTTTATATTTAAGCACTTGATAAAAAATAATAAAATTTCAATTAGATTTCATCCCCCTAAATGGTAAGGGTCACCCATCCTTAAAATATTTTTATGGCAAAACGACGTTTGCCGGGGTCAGCTAGTATACTATATATACTTTAAGAGCCAAATTTGACATGTCTACGTAAAATCGTTTTTGATTTCTGGGGGTGTCAAAAGTGGCTCCAAATGGTTCGTGCAATATCACACACGGTGCTGCTCGCCAGTTCTGTAAGCTTGAACTTGGCTTGACACGCTATCGCTTGTCTAGATACTTATACTGTGTGGACCTGTCACAGTATGGATATTTCAACTATGAGAATTCAACTTACATTGGCAATGAAAAGCAAAAAATAGCAATTATTAATATTCGTATATTATATAGTTCTTCTTGTTTTTTTCACTTATCAGATCTTTTTTAACATCAATTATGTATTCTATTTTAGGAATAGATAAGATATTGTTATTAGCGGTTTATTTTTCCTAGTTCTATAAAATATGTCAATTATGCCTTCCTAGTTACATAAATATTAATTTTGCTTATCGCCTATCTTAATTCATTTATTATAATATTATTTTATTTTTGTTTATACATCAAGTTGATAAGATCAGACTTGAAAATGGGCAAGTTTGAGTCGAACGTCATGAATGACGGTTTTAGGATTTTATAAAGTCGATAGAAATTTTCAACTTAAACTTATAAAATACTCGAATAATACATCAGAAATTCACTCTGAAAATGTTTAAAAGTAGTTCCATATTAGTTAGTTAAATGTAGCTGTAAGAATAAATTCATTTTTGCTATGTTTTTCGTCGGTTCTTTATAAAATTTGCAAATTCTAACAAAACTTATTTTGAAGCAAGAAAGACCGAACATACATTACCAATATCAATGATTGCAGTTACTCGACCTTCCTACAAAACCTTAACTGACAACGTCATCGTTTGGTGAAGAAATAACTCTCCTCTAACCTCGAAACACTTTTTTTGCCATGTTTTTTAACCCGTCTCTAGTAATCCGTTGCAGATTTCATAGAGATTTTTAGCTCCGCTGAATGGAGGCAGAGATAAACCATGCATATGGTTTTTAAAATAATTTAGTGAACCCAAACTAACTTTTTTAAACATATATTTTATCAGTTTGACCCGAACTGTTAAAATGCAAATATTCTTATCAATAGTATTGAACAGGACTTAAAATAGAATATGATATTGTATAGATAAAAAATACGATTAAAATTGGAATATAATGTTTGCTAAATAACCTGAAGGTCAATTTATGGTAATCTCCTAATAAAAACTTCAGTCTTGGTGTGGCATTATTGGATTAACGTAATTCTTTCTTTATTTGTTAGCAATCAAAGCAGATTGAATTAATTACGTCTATTTATTTCATATAAGCAATTCAGAAATTCTTTTTTCGTTGGAGAGTTAAGTCGAGCCGAGTCAAGTACAGTACGTGATGTCAAATTTAAAGTAGTTATATCAAGACAGGCATAACAAGTATACCGACGATAAATTTAGTTCATGTAAATGGATTTAGGATTGGAGATGCGAGAAGCCAAGGATCGAACCAAGTGGCGCGCAATTGGAGAGGCCTATGTCCAGCAGTGGACTGCGATAGGTTGATGATGAAATGGATTTAGTCATTATCATCATCATGTTAGCCGAAAGGCGTCAACAGCTGAACGTAGAATAGGATACAGCGCTATAAGACAATAATGAAGCTGGTTAATAATGCTGGGACTCGCAGATTCAACTTTGCATTAATTAACTAGTCACACGAATACACCTACGCTTAGTTTATAAAACTATTCTAAGAAAGCATTCTCTGAAAACATTATTAAGACATTCTATTATAAATATGATCCAATCCTCTTGCCAAGCGAAATGAACATCATATATTTTAACTAATAAATCTAAAAAAACGTCAGGCTATTAACTTCGTTAATGTGTTTACAAGACTTTTCGCCCATTGCGAATGACGTTTTCGCGGCATAATTCAAAGAGGATTATTGAATAGGTTGAAATTGACTCTACCAAATTATTTAACGCAGAGGTTAGTACAATATGTTATCCAAGTGTGAAGTGTTGCTCGTCTCAGAATGTTATTTTATAGTTTTCGAATTTATTAAGATTAATTTTGACTGTCTAATACTATTTCAGTATAATGGTGTTAACGTAGCTTTTCTGTTGCTATCCAGCCGCTCTACTTCAAGCTGGATTCGTGCTGGAGGATATTGGAACTCTTTCCTTCAGTCTGAAACAAAGTTGTTTTCAGGACACGGCTGCTGCAAAAAATATATTGGGCCACATTCCAAAGTGACTGGATAGATCAACAGCTGAATAGATTGGAGAGATAGGACCTTCGTTAGGACTACATAAAAATGAATTAAACTACAGTTTTAAATTTTTGAAAATTTTATTTAAAAATAAATTATCGTAGTACAACTTGCACCAGTAACAACAAAATTTTGGTTTGAACAACTCGAAACCGCAACGTTTGCTCAAAGCATGTATCGACTAATTAATATTGCGCTCTACGATTACAAAATTAGATGCTATACGGTGCGACAGTTTGACCTAGGAGTAAGTACTTTAATACTATTTCACCATAATAAAAACAAACATAGCCACTCTCATAAAATGTTGAAGGTACGCCAGTATGTGTCGTTAATAAAGGGGGTATTTCGATACAAGCAGCGGTTACCCGCACAGTCCACACTAAATGATTAGACAATAAAAAACACGAACTTAGCAAATAACAGAACTGCACAATTCTTGCAAACGAGTTAAACACCTGTCAAAGGCACAATATAAAAAAGTGAGTATTTTCTTACAATACTATTTTTATGTTAAGGAAATTATACAGGTTTACTATTTACATAAATAATTACAATTCTAAATTTGTCATGCACGAATTCAGATAAGCAAAGCATGTAAAATGCGTTTTAAAAAGTGCGTTTTAGTGTAAAACGTTTTAGTCTCAGTCGCTTCTCTGAATAGCAAATTGTATTAAAACTATTAATATTTGCCTAGAATCACAACAGCAGACACACAATATAAAATAAATATATTCATAGTTCTAATCATAACCGTTCCTTTTTGGATCATCATTTCTGTGTCTAATTGTAAAGTATATTGTATTGCTTAACAATTGTACCTAAGTCTATTTATTGTAGGTAGACGATATTCCGTATTAAAGTTGCAATTTCACTGAGGTGCTTACTACAGTGTTCGCTACAGGCGTTTCCATGGGGTCACCATTTACTTTTAAAGTTCCCTTGGTGTTAAAATATCAGTAAAACTGGTTCAGACAGTATAAGTATCGGTTTAGTACAGAACTAGGTTAAAATTTCACTGTTCTTTCACTTATTAATAAATTACAATATATAAGTTAGGGGCCGAGACGCATTCTCGTGAGATATTTTAATTGACTTTCAATAAAACGATAATTTCCACTTTCCTCTATATTATTGCCATAACAATAAAACGTCTAAAACTATGAGAAATTGATTGTATACAATTTCAAAGTCTACTTTTATAACGCCAACGTGTCGTGGGATTAATGTTCTTAATTATCTTTCCCGCGAGGGTCAAACGTTTAACGTAATCAATTCGCACTAAATTATACACTACAATAGAATTTAGCTAAGTGTTTCATTTAGCGATAAAGAAGTAAAATGACCTATAATATAGCGAACACATTGTACTGTGAAAAAAGGCTTATTGAAATTTTGTGTAGTCACATTTCATTGCCCAGTAGCTAATACTTCGTTGCTTTAAAAAGTATATATTATTACGTCATATGTATTTTGCTTTTCAATAATTTGTAAGAGCTAAAAATTTTTATAATATTATGATTTTATTGTCGTACCTACTTGTATCTTTCAAAGAGATACAAAGATAGGTTAAAAAGCGAATATTGAAATAACGAACAAATTCGTAAACATCATTAGGTTCGTAATGTGACCACAAGTACTCAATGATGTCAGTTAACCTTGGAATCACAAGTGTTCACCCGTCATCAACAACAAGATTAAACAACACAAAAGCATATATTCAATTTGCACTTTAATTATAGATATCTCTTTAGGCCTATAATAATCTGCTTTCATAAATCATCAGATGTATTGAATTTGGCTGTACTCCAAATGGAAGTAAAAATTGAATAAAATACTTTAGACAGCATACAAGTACGCTTTACGTAGTTTCAAAAGCATTTCACTACACGTTTACAATTCTATGTTTACTTCATAAATCAAAGAGACAATTACTGCCTTTTGCAAAAGCAACTACGAGTATCCAAATGACTTACAAATGATTTATATTTTTTGTGAGAGTACCATTGAGAAGAGTTTTAGAGGAATTTATGAGTATTGAATGAACAGATCATATAAATAAGAATTTAATATATTTTCAGAGATCATAACTTCGTAGAGGGGACTACAATTGTCATGGTAAAGTCTACATACGCTACGCTGCCGCAGGCTTATCTTAATAAAGCAACGAAGTTCACAATCACATCCAAACCCAGGTACGCGCGCAAGAGTTTTTTTTTATAAATCAGTGCGAGCGAGCGCCTACATGTAAGTGCGTAACTTGCGCTATTCCAGCTGTTTGTACATGTCTTCAATCTGGGGTTTGAAATAGCTTCTTATTTCTGGTCGTTTTGCTTTCATAGTTGGGGTCAGAAGGCCATTCTGTACCGAAAATGGATCTGGGTGTAGGTAGATGTCCTTGACCTGTTGACAAAAGTACGTAAGTTCAGTTTCACTGTTCGAAATAAGAAAAATAAAACTATGGTTTATAACAGAGTCTGTGGTGTGTACTATTTTCAAACTGTCTGCTGAAACACTTTCCTGGTGTTACAACAAGTGATACAATCAGAATAGTTTCTAAATACCTGTTCAAAGGTTTTAAGACCAGCGGTCCTTCCCCACTGCAACATGTCGTCCAGGATAATTTTCTTGACACGCGAGTCTTCACAGAGGGCTGAGAACGTACCCTTGATACCATTCTCTAGCGCCCAGCACTTCACTACATCAACGTCAGGAACTATTACTGCCACTACGCACGACTGGAAAAAGTAAAAATGGTATGCAATTATTAAACAACCGCAATGCGCCACATCTAAACATCAGTGCAGCTAGCAGCTAATTATTAAATAATAACTCTGTCAAAAATATTTGAGAAATAGGTACGGATTTTATCACAAACATCTGTTTTATGAATCACTTTGTATTGTTACTATTGACTATGTGCAAACTTTACTAAGTCTCCAGAGAAGTTTTATAGTTCATAATACATTTGAAAAACTACACGTACAATAATAAAAGTCTATTGTAATAAATACGTATTTCCTCTCGAACATGAAGATTTCAGTCAACTCGACTGTTTTGTCATTGTAATTTAGTTTAATGCATTTGTATACGAATTTGATATTTTATGATGTTAGAAGATACACCTTTTTACGATTTACGTGAAATCTACCATACTAATATTGTAAATTCGGAAGTAACTCTGTCGGTCTGTAACGATTTCACGACTAAACCGCTAAACCGATTAGAATGAATTTCGGTAAAGAGATAGACTGGAGAAGCACATAGGCCTCTTTTTGCCGCGATAACCGATATACACGTGAAAGCTAGTACGATATAAGCAAACACAAAATAAAACGTATCAAAACAACTTATATGATGAAAATTTATGTTTACCTTTAGAGATTCGCCATGTACAAAAACTTGTTCGACATACTGACTTCTAATATAAATGTTCTCTATTTTCTCAGGAACTATATATTCGCCTTGTGACAGCTTGAAAATGTGTTTTCTTCGATCGATGATCTTCAGGGTACCATTCTGTAAAAAGAGAAATACTTTTTAATTGGATTGGATGAAATGGCCTTTTTTTATGAGTAGCCCAAAGAAGAGAAAGGCAGACAGCAACCATCCGGTGCTAGTCTAGTTTCTTAAGTCGTTAGTCCAACGTGCCGGAGGGTTCCCTACACTACTTTGGCCTAAACGCGATCTCCACACTAGCAAATTTCAGATTCAGAAGTCCGCCTGGAGACATGACCGGCCTACTTGAGCGTACTGTTTGTCCGTGCGATGTTGGTTAGTCAAGTTCTCAGTCGAATATTTTATTGATTAATGGAACACTTAGCATCACAAGCTACGTTAAATCATAAACAAAGTTTACTAACCATAGTATAGTAACTATCTTTCTAGCCTTTATTATTCCCAAGATTTGGGGTCGGCTAATAGTTCAACCGGTTTTACCTGAATATCAGTTTTTACACGGAGCGACTGGCATTTCACCTTCTCAACCCTGAGGTGAACTGAATTCGAAGGTTGAACTAGTTGTTAGTATATTTGAGGGCATTGACTTCCCAATAACGTTTGCCTTACATGTTCATGACAACCGGGACCGACGGCTTAAAGTGCTCTACGAGGCACGGGCGGGAAGCACGCCCATATTCCATGCTCCGGGCTGCTATTAAGAATTTCTTGTAAGAAAAACCCAACAGCAGTCCGACCCGGGAATCGAACCCGAGACCTCTTGATCTGCAGTCGTTTACGCTAACCACTAGACTAACGAGGCAGTCCATAAGATATAGTATCCATAAGATATACCATGGTATAGTAACCATAAGATTTAATTAAATAGAAAGTAACACAGAAGTACCTAAACATATTTCGATAAATCATTGTCTACTAAAATATGTTGATATTATTATAGATGTGTTAACAACAGTTATTGTAATCAACATACTTTTATTAGCTTCATTTGAAATTGTAACTGACAATGTAAACAAATCGTAAAATTTAATGTTTACCTATTTCTAATGAACTGTCGTAATTCTTCGGCATAACCAGATTAGTTAAACTACTCAACTTATGCCATCATTTTTCTTTTGCTATTCTTGTTTTGAACGTTTAAAACGTGTAACTTGTGACGTAAACCTTGACATGTCGCACTAACCTTACATGTCGTCTAAATACATATATAGATGTAAAACACAAACAGTGACAAATTCATAATGACATGAATGATTTCCATCTTACCTGCAACCACTTGCCAACATCTCCAGTGTGATGCCAGCCATCTTGGTCGATGACTTCTCGGGTCTTCTCGGGCTCCTTAAAGTAACCCTTGAATACATTTGCACCCTGCACACACACTTCACCCTGGCCCTGCGATGCGTAATATTCCATTTCGGGCACGTCCACTAACTGAAAGACAGTAATCATTTTTCTTATTAAATTTAAACAATTGCTCATTTATACCATTTTTAATCGAACTGGATATCCCCTTAGATACTACCACCCACCGGTAGCTGATATGACCATGTTTGAATCGAATCCACTATAAACTGCACGCATCCTCTCGGTTATCAGTAGCAGGGAACCAGGTGTAACCCTAGGAAGGAAATATCTGCTATCCTGGTCCTGTGGATATTTTATACCCCTTGTTATTATAAAAAAAGTGTAAATCATGTTCAAATATATATTTTGACACTGTAGACCCATATTTTTATAACTTATATTTTAGAAGTAATTCACATTTCAAATCTAAGCTACTCATAAATTGAGAAGTAATTTCTGAGGTAAATAAACATATTGATTTATAATATTGCCGCCTAAATAATAATTACACTTTAAATATCTACGAGTAAATTTATTAGTCAAATGGCTTATCGTCACATTTATCATTAACGATGAAAGCTTATCAATCCTTTAATATATATTCAGTTTTATTTTAAGATGGATCTTTACAGACAAACGTCTGTAAATACCCGGTACACAATACCCATGAAATAACTGTAACTAAATGGAATTCTGGAAGCACTTATCGCATCTTGATTTTAACAGTATTTCAAATGTTATGTGTTTTGGCAGCTAACATCAGTGACTTGTTAAACGATCAGGGCAATGAATCATCCACATTAATTTCTAGTTATATAACCCATTTAAATGCAATCACTGGAACCACAAATGATTTCAAATATTAATGCCACCTTTTGTGTTTTCCAACCTATAAATAACATACTCAAACTATCTGAAAAGTTTATGTTAATAGCAATTGGAGATACACACACTGCTCATTCCACAACTATAAACACAGGATCCCAAAACTATGGAGAGGCAGGCAGTAACCATACAGCTGATAAATCTATTTACTTTATCATAGGAAAATATTGACTGCCTCGGTGACGCAGTGGTAGCGTATGCGACTGCTGTGCTTGAGGTCTCGGTTTCGATTCCTGGATCGGACCAAATATTTTGTATGATCTGCAAATATTTGTTTCGGAGTTTGGGGGTTTTCTATGTATTGCATCAGTCAATCTAGCTATCATAATACAAGCACTGCTTAGTATGAAGTTGTGGGCGTTGTGTGTGAAATGTCATATATATTTATTATTATTCAGACCAAGAACAAATATATTAGAACAGTATTGCGGTGTTGTATTCTGGTTAAAATCGAAATCACGTCCTCTATGTCTGCAGTTAGAGTAACTAGCTACTAGATTAACAAACCAATCAAAGTGATTTAATAACAATTTTTCGATGATATCTAAGACAGTACTAAGAATATATGGGAGTTGGTTATCATTTACTACAACAAAGACTGAAAAACAACAAAGACTGAGTTCTCACAATTATCTCAGTTATTACGATTGCAATCGCACTAGGCCATTGATCTACCGTTTAATCTTGAAGCTGTAGATCTCACTTCTTTGTTTAACTAAATTGCATGCAAATAAATATTATTAATTAGACTCGTAATAATAATCATCAATATCAACAACCTTTTGTAGTCTACTGGTAGTACACAGGCTCAGGCATAGAAATATGCTCAGCGGTTGGTAGGTTAACAAAGGGATTATTTCAAGATTTCCTTCTCTTTGGAGTCTCATTGTTCTGTGTTGTTTGTTCCCTTGGCAAATCATATTTTTAATTCGTCACCACCAGGATACTAATAAATTTTAGTAAGTAATTGAGTAAGAGTGACATTAAATAATTACCTTCACTTTACAACAAGCGACGGGAGGGCCTACGTGTTCTGGTACGTGGTCACCCTGAACAGTTAACGTTACAGGCGCTGTACATTCTGTTTGCCCGTAGCCTTCCACGATCTGTTAAAAAAAAAAATATAATTTGATAATTTATGAAAAATCTCTTAAAGCTTAGTGATTTTTATTTTAATAATTTTAAATAATAAGCTAAAAAATAACGAAAGTGCTAAACCGAGTCGGTTTAACACACTGTAAAGTTCAGTAATTCCAACAAGGTCTATGGGTGAACATTCTTAACATGTTGGGATCCCTCTGGTACCGTTTGCCGTACAAACATTTATGGCAATTGTTACGGGTAGTTGGAAGCCCTAAAAAGTCCGACAACAGTCTATCTATAGAATTTCGAAATCGTCTAGTAGTTGGGCTGTACAGTTTTGATTCTGTTCTGAAAGACAGCTAAGGCCGCCGACGGCTAAGGTTAAGACCTAGTGTGGCAAGAAGCTCGGAGGGTGATGATGGTTCATAAAAACCACTTTGAAAAGAGTAGTATACGTATGAACGTTCACTATTTATCTTTAAGATGCTTGATCCAGGTGGATAATACTATTTTGACTCGTTGTGGATATTAAATCTTATGATAGAAAATAAGAGCAAAGTCGATCCGAAAATAGATGTGAGGGCTGTTGGCGGTTTTCCATACGGCTGGATAGTATTTGTGATACGCTAAAAGATATAAATTGACGTCGGAATCTACATTTGAAATGTCTCAAAGCATTAAGACAATTAGTAATTGCTGTGTTAAAATTAAACTCGGACTATTACTATTCGGTATATTAGTCTTACATAATTTATTCGTTACATTGTCAGACTAAGACAGTATTGTTAAGTTAAGGAATTAATGGTGAACATAGGATAATGACGATCTTCTAATCTGCGGTTTGAAATAACATATTTATATTTAAAATATTTTAAATTTACATTTTTTTTACATTCATTTACATTAATTTCAAAAGATTTTAGTTGTACGCATATAGGATCTATAACTGTGTATGTTTTAAAAGTAGATTTTCAAAATTATGTCAGACAATTTCAAACACTTGTTTTGATCCCTTAGTCGGTTCTTACGACCCCGATGAATAGGGATAGTGACACTCAATCCTATTCCAATAAGCAAGATCCTTCTTTGAATAAATTAAGTAATTTAGTAGTATTAAACGCGAATATCAAACAATGTTTTACGGCCAGGGTATTATTTCTATATAGGTGTTGTCTTTAATTGACAAAACAATAAATAAGTCTATTGATGACCTTGAATCAAGAGCAACAAATAAATACGTTGCTATGTTACATAACGTAGCTTACAACTAACCACGACACTTACTATAATAATACTTTCCATTGGCAGTGGTATTTGACAACAAAATGTGTGGATGGTATAAATCACAGAGCAACAGCCGCAAAAATGACAAGACGCACCGCGATCTCTGTCGTCATACAATTTAGTAAAATTCAGTGTATTCACTCACACATTCAATTTCGTCTCGTCGAGTCTAGAACATCGTCATTAAAACACCAATAGTTTCGTTACCTCCAATTAGAGTAGTCATAGATCTTTTGTCTTGTATGACAGGAAAACTAATATGATTGCTTATAATTTGTTATTTAATCATGATATAATGATTTTAAACATTTTGAAGGAAACAAAAATGTTTTGCCATATTATTTTCAGAACTGTTATTATTCTCCTCAACGTATGTATATATGTAAGAGTGTATTTATATACAAAATATTATACTCCGTATACTTGTTTATTACTTTGGCTATACGTAAAAACTATTGATAAGAAACTGTGATCCTATAGCTATTATTTTTTAGTTTATTCCGTTACTTCTTAATTTTTTGTTGTAAAATTTAAACAAGTTAATTTATTACTTACCTATAGTGACACGGACAATAAAATCAGGTAAAAATCAACACAGTAATATACAAATAATTAGCGAACAGAAGATTACTTACCAAACACCCAAGAGCACATCTCGCAAAGGTGAGTACGTTGCCTGCGAGTGGAGCAGAGCCGACCACCATTATGCGGAGACGACCGCCCATTCCCTCGCGCACCTTACGGAACACCAATTTGTCCCATAGGGAGTCACTGCGAACTATACCTCTGAAACATTTGAAGTAGTAACGATTAAATTCAACTCTTACTAACTATTTACATTATTCATTTGAAAGGAGGAACCAAAAGAACGGTGTAAGAAACTTCTACACAAAAGATAAATAAAAAAAGACTGTAGTAAAATCGTGTAAAATGTATGGGCATTTTTGACAATGATTTATTTATTATAAATAAAAATATTATCAATTATAGTGAAGATAGCGTGAACGCGTAAAAATGTGTAACTTTAAAAAGAGCAAGTAGGATATCTGTATTTACCTCTTTAGTTCCGACTCTTTAGCCGACAACGCCATGTTGAACATTAACTTCTTTATCTTTGAGTTGGAAATTTCGGCTTGAGCTCTATCGTAGAGTCTATTTAATAATCTTGGTACAGCAGGCATCATGGTCGGTTTAAGTGCAACCAAATCATCACCCAATCTTCGGATATCACCGCTATAGAACCCTACAGCTCCTCCTACCATATAGAGAGCATTCTGGAACGAAGTAATATTGAATCTTGAATCTAATTTTGAAATATAGCAACAAATTTGTAGCATACAACAAGAGGTACATACCTCGCAACATCGCTCAAGCATGTGCGCAAGTGGTAGAAAAGAGATCATGACGTCATTCTTCATGGGCCTATGTTCACCGAGCTGCATTATCACACTGCACATAGATGCGACCACATTCTCGTGGGTGAGCATCACACCTTTAGGCATACCCGTTGTTCCTGATGTATAGCAGATTGTGCAAACATTGTCTGGTTTTGGTGGCTAAAACAAAATGACAATTTTTCTAAAGGAATTATGTGCTTAGTGATGATGTAGTCATGTACACAATTGTGTCACTCAGAGTTTCAGCTTCAGACACTAAAAAAAAAAAAAAACTCACAAGGCATGGGTGGTCTTTTTGGGCGCCTTGAATTTCAACATCACTGAATTTAAGAATCTCGACTCCTCGACTCCTCGCTCTCTGATGCGTGGAAGGCGAAACTTCTTTGATTGTTACTAGTTTCCTCAAACACCTCGGTGATTGGTCGAGGAGTAAATTTGCTTTTTTGTCGTCTTCACAAACTACAACTGACATTTCAGCTGCAAAAAAAAAAACAGTGAGCGTCTCACATAAATCGGAAAAAAAACTTTATTTGATCTGTTCAAATTTTATAACAAAAAGGAATAAAGAACTATAATGCTAGTAATAAAAAAAAAGATATGTGGCACTCGGGGACTGCCGCGGTAAAGCTATTGCATAGCATTTTTTATCAGCTTATGCAATTATAATTATTTTTTTATTTTTTATTTATGCAGTATGTTTAATATTGGGAATGAAAATAACTAAACTATTTTTCAAATTGGTGTCATACTGACAACAAACAAATGTATGTTTGGAATTACCAGACCGTTAGAATTTATCAAGTAGCTTAAGAACAACAATTTAGACATTAAGTAGTAATGAGTTATTAGCTAAAAGGCGTAGTGGAATGATTTAGGACGAGGTGCCTCGAGTTCTAATCTCAACTGGGCGTCGTCCTCTTTCTGTGAATGTTTCCTGGATATTGTGGTAAAAGGTATTTATTAAATAAGTAATAAAAATTACACCAAACAAAAAAGATACGATAAAAGTTCTGCTATTCATCGATAAATGGCAAAACTAAAAAGTATCACCGCTGTGCCGGTCGGAGTGGGGGTGTTAGGTTATTTTCGTTACGGAATTTCTGGATTCGGTCTCCACGCTCAAGGCCCGCGATAGAAGCTATGCAATAGCTTAAAAAACACTTACTTTGATTAACAATAAAGGCACATGCATTAGCTCCTAAGGTGTCATATAGGGGGACTATGACCATTGAATAACAGTAAGCAGCCTGTTCTGTCATTACCCATTCCGGGCAATTCTGTGAATATATACCTGGAAACAAAATAAATAGTTATGTTTTGTTTACAGAGGTATTGACCTTAGTTCTTTTACAAGTACTTAAACTCATTATAAGCTTACCCACAAATGTGTTTTGTCCAGGAACTAAACCTTGACAGATAAGACCTGATCCGAAATTTTTAGCTCTCAATAATGTCTCATTATATGTTTGCCACATGTAAGGCTTGTTGGGTCCCTCTCGCCATCCAAGACAATGGCCGTTATCTGAAACCAGATATCAGGTTATAATTTATAGTTATGTCTATTACAATGATGTCTGAAATTTGAGATATTTGCTCCACTTTCACACTTAGTTACTTTAGTTAGGAATTATTTCAAATGATATGCATATATTGATGATTTTACACGTTTGATTAGCCTTGAACCGGGTTTAAGAATAAACATTAAACTTGTCCTGTCTCAGATACCCTGCTATTACAAAATTATGATAACTGTATCCAGTGAACTAGTTTCATTATGGCCGAGTATTATCGTAGTTATCGTTGACGAGCGGAAATGTTGAGGAAAATGAGATGTCTCACAATTTTGCCTTAGGGCATTCGAGAGCCCTGACCAGTAAAAGCGAGATATTGACTAACAATCTTATGATGTACTTTTTCGTTTCCTTCAAGAATTGCATCACACTAATATGCTTTGTACAGATCCATTCATTATTCTGTATTCTATGTAAATTGTACGTATTAATCCATATCTTCGATTTTTAATTACTTACTTGATTCTTTGACACCTCGTCGAAAGGTATCGTAAAGAGTGCGTGTATCATCATGGAGGTAACGTAGGTAACGACCATTTTTTGCGTCTTTGTAGAATTTCGATACCCGAACCATCTCAGGGCCCTGTAAAACCAAAATATAATATCTTTATTCGTCAGTTATTAGTAAATATTTTAGGCTAAATTTAGGTTTAGTGATATACCTAATGATAGGAAATCATAATAGCATTTCGTGAATATGGTCTACTAATATTAGCAGACACTCTTTCTTAGTGTCACACAATGATATTTTTCTGTAATATTATTGATGTCACATTTAACTTTAACATTTCTATTTATGCCTCCGCTTAGAAACAGGTCCGCTTCGTAATTTTGTCCTCATTAGTTTAATAGTAGTATCTATGAAGAACAAAAAGCGGTTTAATCCGAACGAGTCGTCTACAAATTGAGAAAAGGAATGACTTTAAAAAATGTTAATCACTTAATCATTATAATCATAATTTATTTATTTACTAACACAGGTGTCCAATGTTGTTACATTTTATATTCATTTTGGTAAAATATATAAAAACAAACAAACAAAAATGTTATTCGATTACAATGCTCGAATGATATTGTAATCTAATAACATGGATTTCAATGTTATTCGAACGTTACTTAATTATTCTTCAACAAATTCAATATGATAGTGATACTTATTATTAATGTAATTCACAAAGATATGGCTCTTTTAGAACCTTTAAAGCTATAAAGCCTTTTTGCACAATTAAGTAATTGCTTATTGCAATTTAATTCACTTTAGCGCCTCACTCCTTAAAGTAACAGTATAGTAACACACATGGAATTACGCTGAAGAATATTAATATTTAAATTGGCGGAGAATCGAACAGATCATAAATAAAAACTGGAATGTGAGGTCAAGTTTGTTGTCGCTACAAAAACATACGAAATCAGAATTTAGCTCAAGTTTAACGATGTCACACTGTATAAATACTTATTTAAATACATGTTATTTTCACACGACAAATATAAATTAGTCTGTTTTTTAAAGAACAAGGTAGTAACTAACTTTCGTGTCATCGCACTGAAACCTTGTAACTTACGACGCTAATCAGCTACTAATCATATTAAGGAACAAACAGTTATCAGACACTTAATGAGTTACGTACGGAAAAAAATATTGTAAGCCTCAATATGAATTCATGTCTTTCTTTTGTTTATAGTCAATTATTTTACAGCATAAAACTATATTTCATCGTGGAATGATGACCTTAAAACCAAATCGTGAAGCATAGATAAAGACTATGCTAAAGTTACTAAAATCGTATGCTAATACCTCTCCGTTAACCTAATGACATAGTTGGCCCACTAGCTCCGAATCTTGACTCTGCGTAGAGCACTTTTACATGTTACGGTATATTGTTATTACAGTTTGCACAATGATAAATGGAACACTGAACGGGTCAAAGACACTTGTGAGAAGAAAAAACCGTATGACGATTGAATTGTGAGGCCAAAAATGTTATGTCATTAAGTTGAAACACTACATTATTTGTGATATAGAGTATTTATCTTTACTAATATTATAAGTTCGAAAGTAACCTCTTTCTGTCTGTTACGTTTTCACGGGTAAACCGCTAAACCGATTTAATGAAATTTGGTATGCAGATACTTTCATTCATGAAAAACAACGTAATCTATACTAATAAAGATTTAAAGGCTATAATAACATATTTTAAATACCTATATCTGCGAATGATTAAACAGAAGTAATGTAAATGCCGCATTTTGATAAAAAGAAAGATCAATGAAAGAAATGGTACATGCTTGTTTAGATGGATTAGAGTGTACGCTACAGTTCAAGCAGATCATGGTCGCACATCTGTGATTTGTAATGCCACAATTCTACAAATAATAAAGAAATAAAAGTTAGATGTTAGAGAAAGAGTTATTTAAGATGTGTTTTGTTCTAAGTCTTCTGTTTAAATATGAATGTATACGAATGATATTTTAAGTCTTAATGATTTTGTTTTCGTCAGTGTTCTATATTTATTACACGAAGCGCCAGCTCTTCCTTCTGTTATTTCATTTACTATATTTTATTGTTCTTTCAACTCTGTCAACTCTTAAGCTGCTGACTACAAGAGTATTAAATACATTTAAAACAGTATGATACCGTTTTTATATACCGATATAACAGTATTCACCAATAGGTTGTCAAATATTAAAGCGGGTAATGATTTGACTAGAATTATCATCACGCGTTTGTCTTCATCTAGCTAACAGGTCATGACTTGTAATTTTTTTTGTAAAAACCTATGTATAGAAATAAACGACTTCGACTTTATCGATACTGAAATCATAATTCATATTTTTATATTATGAGTGAGCCCGCAAAAGTGACTCTGCTCTGCCTGAAGGAAAGTATGAGCAGAATCCAATAGTGGATGTCATCACACACATTGCGAATGCAGACAATGAGACATTGTAGCATGGTGACCCACAGTGGCGGTCTATTGAGATGCTTCTGCATCATTGGGCCTCCGGTTTTGCATTTACCAATGAAATACGATGGCACGAATACTAAAATTTTAGGTTTTTCATATGTGAGAAGATATAATCGTGCTGAAATCAGAGTGGTTCTACTACGTTGAGAAAATAGAAATTTTTAAAAAAGGAATATAGAAGAAATGGTTATCAACTATTTTAGAAAGTTTATTAAAAAGGAAATATTAATGATTTGAAATTGTGGAATTAACCATGAAGAACATAAAAATGAATGAATTTGCTACTTAATCTGTTGTGCTTCTAACAAGTTAGAATGAATTTCATCTAAGATAACATACGATTTAAAATGTCTTTAAGCTAATTCAATGTAGTACTTATGAGTAACCGTACGAGTATGTATTTGAATCGCTGAGATCGCGTTAAGATTTAAGGCGGATTTGAATTTGAATCTGTAAATGAGACGAAGACTCAACAATATTGTTTTCCACGATAAAGCAATCTTAGTGTTTAAAAATATACGGACTAAATTACGGATGTCACACCAACTAAAATAAAAAAATGTAAGAGATTAAGCAAGCAAGCTGATCTTGAATTCAGTACGCAAGGTCAAAAGGAAATTGGTCACGCAATGCCAACTGAAAAATGTGCCGGTTTTGTGACCGAATATTTATAACAAAATGATGAGACACACGCTCTCAATCGTTTTTAAAGCTATTTTTGAGTTGAGACTCACATAATGACAATCTGAGATATTATAGATGCCGTTAAAATAACATTGTCTTTTTGCTCGCAATAATCGTGTGTAGTGTTCAGTTGTTACCATGACATCACAAACTCTAAAATTTTCATAGCTACATTGGTGGCCACAATACGTTTAGTAAAGAAGATGCTACTGACTCCACAAAAATAGAGTCAAATGTAAGAAATTCTATCGTCATATTATCAAATCATCATCATCATCAGCCTATCACAGTCCACTGCTGGACATAGGCATCTCCAATTGCACGCCACTTAGTTTTTTTTTTTTTTTTTTTTTTTTATAGTGAGCTGCCAAAATGACTCTGCCCTGCCTGATGGAAAGCATGGGCAGAATCCAAGAGTGGTGGTCACCATCCTCATTGCGAATAAGCACAAAGCAGCATGGTGACCCGCACTATGGCGGCTTGGTGAGATGCTTTTTCACGCCCCGCTTAAAGGACCCGGGATCATAGTGGGAAGGAAACACGTATGCCGGTAGTGAGTTACAGGTTGTGACCGCTCGGCACAGGAAGGAAGAACCGAAGCGATGAGTTCGAGAACGTATGTCTACTACTCTACAGTGGTGACTTCCAAGGCCGGCACGTGTTGTCCTGTGGAGGAAGGGAGAGGGAGGAACTAGTTGGAAGAGCTCTTCAGAACACTCTCCATGATAAAAGCGATAGAGGACTGCCATTGAGGCGATATCTCTACGCAATTGCAGAGGCTCAAGGGACTCGGTGGCTACGGGACTGTTGACAATGCGGATTGCTCGCCGCTGCAACCGGTCGAGAGCGTCAAACAGGTACTGTGCGGCACCATCGCAAAGATGAGAACAGTACTCCACGCACGAGCGAACCTGGGTCTTGTAAAGAAGACACAGATGCCCGGGCGAGAAGAACCGTCTCACCTTGTTTAAGACACCTAGTTTACGCGAGGCCGCTTTAGTGACACTCTCAACGTATTCGCGTGGGTTGAGATCTCGGCAGATATCCATGCCCAGGATATCGAGCCTACCTTGTAACGGCATTTGAGTGTTCTGAAAAGTGGGAAGGGGAAGGAATGGAGACTTTTTGGTAGAGAACGCGCACACCTGTGTTTTTTTGGCGTTAAACTCGACCAGATTCTCACAGCCCCATTGAGAAATGCGGCCCAGAACATGGTCGAGTTGAACGACAAGCTCCTGTCGTTTTTCCTCAATATCTGCTAACTTAGCTGTAGGGTGTCCGAAATATCGCCCATGAACTGTGCTGTCGTCTGCATAGCAATGGATGTTGCCAAGGGCTAACATGTCATTGATATGCAGAAGAAACAGTGTGGGCGATAGGACGGAGCCCTGCGGTACTCCGGCGTTAATCGATTGAAAATCGGAGGCCGCACCGTCGCAAAGGACTCTGATGCGGCGCTGGTGCAGAAATGCGGCAGTCCAGTTGCAGAGTTTGGGGGGCAAACCGAAAGCCGGTAGCTTGGAGAGAAGCGAGCGGTGCCAAACCCTATCAAAGGCCTTGGCCATGTCAAGGCTGATGGCCAAGGATTCCCCATGCCTGTCAATTGCCTCACCCCAAATGTGTGTGACGAACGCCAAAAGATCACCCGTGGATCGGTTCGGTCTAAAACCATACTGACGATCATTTAGTAGGGAGTGATCTTCCAGGTAGTGGACCAGTTGTTTGTTTATTATCCGCTCAAACACTTTGCAGATAATGGAGGTGACGGCTATCGGTCGGTAGTTGGCCGGGTCGGAGCGGTCGCCTTTTTTGGGGATGGGTTGAACATTCGCCTCTCTCCAAGCCTCCGGAACAGCTCCTGAGGAATATGACAGGCGATACAGGCGCGTCAATACCGGAGACAACTCTGGTGCACAGTTCTTAAGAACCACCGCTGGGATACTATCGGGTCCACTGGCTTTCCGGACGTCGAGTGACCGAAGCTCTGCACGGACATCACTCAGCCGGATACGAATATCCCGCATTGTAGTGTCGCAGCTCGGAATGGTAGGCGGGTGCTTGCCGCGGTCATCGATTCGGGAGTTAGCCGCAAAAAGATCAACAAGCAGTTGTGCTTTCTCTTGCGGCTGATGGGCCAGCGATCCGTCTGGATATTTCAGCGGTGGTAGCGAGGGCTGGCAGAAGTTGGACTGCACGGCTTTGGCCAATCGCCAGAACTTTCGGCTACCCGTAGGGTATGCAACGAGCTCTTGACCTAGCCGCGCGATGCGCTGGGCATCCGCTCTGATGTAAGCCTTCTTGCATTCCCTAGTGGCTTTGTTAAACGCTGCTTTTAGTAGATCAATGTCAGGGGAGCCGTGAGCACGAGCCCTGGTCCATGCGCGGTAGGCCGACTGCTTTTGTGAAACAGCATGGGCGCACTCGCGATTGAACCAGGGACGGGTCGCTGCGCTGGCGACCTCACTGTAGGGAATATAGTATTCCATTCCGACAGTGATTTCGCCAGCCACAGCGGCCGCACTTTGCGACAGATCTTTATCTTTGAAGCAGCGTTGAGCCCACGGGATGGATGCAAAATAATCCAGCATTCCATCCCAGTCTGCCGACGAGTAGTGCCATAAACGTCTTTTTGCTGCCACTCGTCGTGGAGGGGCAGCAAGTGGCACCGTGGTGGAAACCAGGCAGTGATCGGAGGATCCCAGAGGGGCGAGCACCGACACACTGTACTGCGCTGGGTGACTCGTCAGCAGTAGGTCCAGCAAGGAAGGCGCTTGACTCGGTATGTCTGGTACCCTGGTGGGCTGGAGTACCAGCTGGGTGAGGTCATGCGTGAGGGCGAATGCGTGGACAGTCCGACCTGCGTGGTCAGTTCTGGAAGATCCCAACCAGGACTCATGGTGGGCGTTAAAGTCTCCCAGAAACACCAGTTCGGCTGTCGGAAACTGTTCCTGCGCTTTGTCCGCTGCTTGGCTGAGATGTTCAAACAGTCGAGTTGTTTCAGAGTCTCCAGAGTGGGATCGGTATAGGCATACGTAGATTCGGCTCATAGAGCCAATATCCGCGTAGAGCCAAAGGATGGAGAAGGATGGGTCCTCAAGGCAGCGTAACCGGCGACAACAAACATCCGCCCTGACGAAAAGACATACCCCAGCCTTCGCCAGGAAGCACTCCTCAAGCACATAGCCGGGATAGTGCAGATATGTCATGTCGGCAGGGCGGCGAATTTGTGTCTCCGTTAGGAAAAGCATGGCCGGTCGTGCCGTCTCAAGATGCTGGTGGACGGCGTTGAGGTTTGCATGGAGTCCACGGATGTTAGTGAACTCCACCTCAAAAAGTGTGTTGGTGGGAGAGTGGAGTGCCGCTGTTGAACGTTTTTGCTTGTTCCTTGCTGCCATGATTAATAAAAAGGGGGGGAGGGAGGGGAATGGAAGCGTAAAAGGCGTGACAGTCATCGTGGCAGTGTAATACTGAGACTCGGAATGCTGTGTCGTCATATAACGGTGAGGCATGACGGTGACCGAGCCGTCGGACGGAAGGGCCCCCGTACCCTCCCGGAAATGGTCGCCTGGTCCCACCGTCCGGTCACCAACCGGCACGACGAGCCACTCCGAGGATTATGCGCGACCTGACGGGGCAGCCTCCCAGGGTGGTTAGCCGTGGTTGGGCCCCTCTCTATGCCGCGGGCGGCCAGCGGCACCACCGTTTCTACGGGTCTCCCTGGCCGACGACTCGATCCACGTCACCCTCAACATGACTCTACGAGCATTCCACTGCTCACACACTTACCCCGATAACTGTCACCCCTGCATCACTGGGCCTCCGGTCTCGCACTCACCAACGAAACACGACAGCACCAAAACTGTCATTTTAGGTTGGTCTTCTGTGCGAGGGTAGTACCGCCCCGGTCGAGCCGGCCCAGTCGTGCTGAAATCAGCGTGGCTCTACTACCTACTATCCTCGGCTACTCGCATCCAGCTCCTGCTAGCAGTCTTGCGCAAATCATCTCTCCACCTGGCCTGTGAACGTCCTACACTATGTTTGCCGAGATGCGGTCTCCACTCAAGAGCCCTTTTACCCTAACGGTTGTCGGTTCAACGGCAAAAATGGCCATCCCACTGTCACTTCAGCTTGCTAATTATCAAATATTTATTAAAAATAATATTTTTTATTAATTTGTTTCAGCGTATTTAATGATATATATAAAATAATAGTAATTCAGCTTTTCTAATGTGTCTTCATGTTTAATGTAAATTAATTATATCTGTGTAATATAGTAAATATAAGAGAGGTAAAAACTTTCTTTTAAATGAAAGGCTCATGTCCAGCAATGAACTGTTAAAGGATGCGAATGGATAAATGATGGTGATGTTAGTTGCGGTAACAATCTGTTTAGCGTGAACCGTTAAGTAAAATTTTATTCCACTAAAGCTAATAATCTAAATATCTATCTCCTGTCATAATTCGCCAGATATCACTTTGCGGTTTATAAGAAATAATAAAACGAAATCTAGAAAATTAAATAATTTGCTTTACAGGTTTCATTTTAATGAAACACGACATCATCGAATAAGCTTTTTTGCGTCAACATGTTGTGTCGCATAACTATACTATTAATATCACAGGAAAGCCCTGACGAGGGCGTGACTTAATATTACCCGATTTTTCTTGGCAAATGTGATGAATCCGAAATAGTTGACATTGTAGACAAGTTTAGCTGGCAAGCAATTCCTCTTATGTCTTCCGTAGTCATCTGTTTTTAATTTAAAAATATAGTTATTTTACTAATTAAACAGATTTATGAAGAAAATAAAACACTTTATGAAGAAGAACGTGGGAGCTCGCAAAGTATCGGCCTCGGAGAGTGAATCTCGCCGTCTGCAAAACTACCACCCTGATGTCGCAAATAATAAGAATAGTTATGAATAGACTTATTATTAAAACGATTAAGTATACATACATATATATATAACTTCTCTTTTATTGTTATTTAAACTCTAATTTTATCCCACGTTATTCCAAAAGTTGTTACTACAAATTCTAATATTAATTATTTTGTGTTGGCATATTACAATTACGTATTATTTAAAGTATTTATTATCCGCAGTCTTTTGCTTGTCTTAAATCATTCAACCCCATTAAACAATAAGGTCATTACCCACATTCCTTTAGTTTTCCAACAATTCCATTATGCTTACTGTAGTGTTTGTGAACATCACTACATCACATTATTTACATTTATATTTCAAAGCATGTTCCACCTAAAGAGCCAGGTGCTAAATTTAACGTTTGTAAAAACCATGAAAGTAAAACCACAACATTTCTAGTTCATAGATAAAGAAAGAAATATGAAAGCTTATTATCGTTTCACCTACTTAATATTTCAAAACGTAGAAATGAGGCTGAGCAAACAATCGATACTATTGACTAGCAGCGTTCACGCTAGACAACAAAGGCTGTAAGTATTTTAATATGTAACTTTTCGAAATGTTCTTTTGGTTTAAGATGCTTTGAACAATCTGTTCATGGGTTTCAGTCTATGATAATAACATGATTATGTTTATTAAACCTCACACTCCATGAGATAGTTGATAAGTTAAGAAGTGGATATTGTTCACTTCTACCGCATTAAACTTAAGCAGACAGTACAGATTCTTTAAAGATTGCATTAATAAAGAACGTGCCACAATGTTCCTATATTAATTGTAATGAACCATTCATAAATCTGGCAAGCAATCAAGCATGTCACGAGATGACAGCTTACTAAGAGATTATTATGTTGATAATCCAAGTCAGGTTATTTATGTATGATGTAAATGTTGGACTTGTTATAAAAATAAAATTTCTCATCTTGCATCTAATTCTTGACTTATAGTTTCATATAGGTATTATACCCTTCTCTATTTACAATACTATACTTCATACAATAAATAATTTATTTTTACTAAAGCTATATTTTACTTATTAAGAGACCGGCCACCTGGTCATACGACGTGAGCGTCCTTCAAATGTAGTAAAAACGCTCTATTATTTAACAGCCCTCGCGTCACGCGTCTTTGCAATGAGACATTTTTTTAATACAGCTGTTGGCCGCAGATAGCATTGTCAGTTTTTACACTGAATGCTAAGGGCTTTTAACCGGTTTTATTAAGCAATAGAGCCCGACTGCCACGTTTCTTAAGAACACTGAATGTGATCTGCCGTGTCAGAGAAAAAGACAGGATCTACATCAGAATAAATGCCTCACGTCATAGGACAGTTTCGAGTGACTGTCAATAGTAAACGGTTTCCAAGAATAGTCAATTATTCATTTACGTAGTTTATGTGACCAACGCAGGCTATAACAGTGTCTTCTTCATTGTGTTTTCTGATATTTTAAGTTTTCCATTTCTACCATTCTACATATAAAGGTGCCATAAAGCCATGCTGATTTCAGCACGAACGAGCCGGCTCAACCGGGGCGGTACTACCCTCGCACAGAAGATCAACCTAAAATGACAGCATTTTTGCTGTCGTGTTTAGTTGGTGAGAGCGAGACCAGAGGCCCAATGATGCAGAAGCATCATTAGGTCGCCATGGCCACACCATGGTGGCCTAGTGCTGCTTATTCATCATGCTGTATTGTTGCATTGTCTGCATTTGCAATGAGTATGCTAACCATCACTCTTGGATTCTGCTTATGCTTTTAGTGCTGCTACTCTGACTCTAGTGACTCTACTCTGCCTGGGCAGAGTAGAGTCACTATAGAAGTTTATACATAAAAAAACCCTTGTTTTAATCAAATTTCTCAGTGCGAATTCTGACTAGGGTTAAAGGGTTAAATTTGAACTAGCAATATGTTCAGTGAATGTTAAACGATATGAGTATAAATAGGTACCAGTGAGAAGTATGTGATTGCTGTTTAACACTGCAATAAAACCGTAACCGCATTCCGACATTTTATGTTACCGTGTATATATTATAAGTCGTCAGGTATGGATAAAAATAAAGATATAAGTGCATTATGATATAATAACTTTAATGTATTAATAACCTTGCAAAAGATGTACCGAACTTTATTGTTCTAAATTAAACCAGTGTCAATGTTCCTGTATTTGATCATCGTCACCTTAAACAACTAAACAGAAACTTGTAAAGTACTACTAATTTACTGGTTTTTTTAGTACACAATTGTAAATTTTTTAACTTTCTATGTATGATTTTCTTGTGACTTTCTTGTGATATTCACATGATAGTACAATGCATTTATGTCGACGTTTATTATAGTAATAGTTAAATAAGTTTTTGTTAAAATAATATTCAAATTTCAAACTTATTTGAGTTTTATTTAATTTTCTCGAGGACTTCCTCTTTAAAGGGCACATACGTCAGAAGATTATGGGTCTTCATTGCGAGTCACAGTAAGGATAATAAAAGTAAATAACAAAACGGTAATCTCAAATCTAGTCTAATATTCCAAAGTAACAGTTAATCTTATTCTTAGGCCGTGTTTCATTTGCGTTTCTTTTATTAAGTGGCGAGTATATTTAAACATTCACATTGTCAGTTGCCAATTAAATATATACAATGTTGCGAATAACGATGACACAAATGTTTAGAAGCCAAGTGCAAATTGAAAAACTTCTTCACTACTCGACTACAGCAAACCCAAAGGAAGGTTATAATTTTGACAGGCTATGCTTGTATGTATGTTCATTTGTTCCCTCATAGCTCCTTAACTACTCATAAAAACTGGACAAATGAGGTGTCGTTAGAAGCCTCATGATTGTCTGCTGGTTATAGGATATATGACATATCACTGAATGTAATGTAGCGCCCTCTAACCGACATAAAGTACTGTATTAAAAAATAAATTTTAGATAAATATGCCGTGTTTGGTATCACACGAAAAGGCGTTACTTGTACATTTAAAAAATACATATGTTATCAGCATTTGCTCGTGACTTTGTCCGTATTTACTCGATAATTGTGATATTTCTATGGTACCTATTTAAAATATACTTTGCAAAGAAATTAATATTATAGAGGCACCAAAACATTTTAAATAAAAAACTAAAACCTATTGCCTACAACCGGCGGACGATCAAGACGCTTTTAACAATACCTACCTCATTGTATAATTCTGACAAGTAGTTTAGAAAGAATGAGGGAACAAACAAGTCTACCATAGAAATATCACACTTATCGAATGAATACGGACAAAGTCACAAGCTAATGCTAATAATATATGTATTTTTGAATTGTTAAAGTAACGCCCTTTTCAATGATACCAAACACGGCATATTTATCTAAAATTTATATTTTAACACAGTACTTTATGTCGGCTAGAGGGCGCCACATTACATTCAGTGACACGTCATATAGCCTGTAACCAGAGGATGATGAAGACGCTTTTTACGACACCTCATTTGTTCAGTTCTAATGAGTAGTTAAGGAGCTATGAGGGAACACATGAACATACATACATACATACATAGCCTGTCAAAATCATAACCCCCCTTTGGCTGTGCCGTAGCCGGGTAAAAAATAGAACAATACTCAGTTTCACTTCACACAGATCTTTCGTTTTGTTTTGTCCCTAAAGCGAGGGAGAGGGTGATAAATCAACATCGAGCTATGCTAACCAAACATTTAAATATGTCTAAATTCTTCAAGTCACATCTAATTCACTTTGAAATTTTTGACACATACATTGCAGATATCGAAAATAATCAGTATTTTATCACTGACGATATTATTTATTTATCTTACTCAGACTGACTGACAACCGCTTGACGTTAATCTTTTAACCAATTTGTGAACGTATCAACGTAAGAACGGTAAAAGAATAAAAATTTGGGATCATTTGAATGAACTTGAATCGCATACTGTGCCTAGTAATAATACGGCAGAGCCTGTATCAGGATAAGAAAAATGCCGGCACAGGTATCATAGAGAAAAGGCATTATTTTATATTCTTGGAAGAGACATGTGTCCAGCAGTAAATGCAATGAACTGATGATTATTAGTGAAAAATTGTCAAACTCACAGCCTCTGTGTCTATAGTCAGGATCATTAATCACTACGATACCAGGGCTACCAGATAACTTATTATTATTATTTTTTATTTATTTATTTATAGTTAATTAAAACGGTTTACACCAATTACCTTAATTAACATTGAAACAATTGATATTACAAAACAATAACATAAAAATTAAAAGGAAATAATAACAATTAACACAAAACATAAAACAAAATTAATATGGCACTGTGGACTTCCTGGCGTATGCCTTCTCACAAAACACCAAACAAACTCCCACAATCTCACTCCATCCATCCACAAACACATCACACTCAGGGTTGTCGATCAGGAGGGTATTGAGCGCTTCGAGGGTACGACAAACGGGAGACTTTGCTCTAGCGACTGTGTGACATACCGGTTGCGCAAACAATTTGCGTCGACGGCTTTGACAATGTAGACAGTAGTTGACGGGCACATATAGCCTACATAACACATTGTGGAGTTCAGGACAGTCAATCCCCCCACGAAGAGTTTTACCAAATATCAACAGCTGATGAAGACCTCTTCTAACCTCCAAAGAAATAAATCCTAAAACCCCCAATAAATAATTGGTTGGGTACATGTAGGGATAGTAGTAATAAGACCTTTTAAAGAGGTATCTGAGAAAGGTCTTTTGCACTTTTTCGAGCATCAGAGTTTGGTTCGCCGTATGGGGGTTCCAGACGCAAGCATTCGCCTCTAATTTGCTTCTTACCAGCGCGATGTACAAGAGCCCAATGACTGATGGATTCTCAAACTCCTGGGTGTTACGCAGTACAAATCCTAAGCGTCTGAACGATTTCTGAGCCAGAGAGGAAACATGATCACCAAATGTCAAACGTTGGTCAAAAGTCACCCCCAAATCCTTAATGTTGCTGACACGAGTAATTGATTTGTCAGCTAAGGTGTAATTATGCAGGATAGGTCGTGACTTCCTAGAGTAGGTCATTATGTAGCACTTAATAGTGTTGAAAAGCAATCTATTTTTAATGCTCCACTGCTGAACCATGTTGATATCTTTCTGTAGCAGTTTACAGTCATCGTTGGTGTTTATTTGCATGATCAGTTTCAGATCGTCAGCGATCGAACCTCATTCACCAGATCATTTATCATAATCAAGAACAGGAGTGGGCCTAAAACTGATCCCTGACTCACACCAGACAGAGTATTATAGTGCCTGGACTCGAAACAACCGAGTCTAACGAACTGTTTGCGATCACGCAGATAGTCTGCAAAGAAAGTGAGAAAACCCGATGAGAATCCAATAAGGCCCAACTTCGTCAAAAGCACATCATTGTCTACCCGATCGAATGCCTTACAAAAATCGAAGTAGACAACATCAATCTGCCCTCCAGAGTCCATGTCCCTTGAAATAAAGTCTACACTGATCAAAAGATTTGAATCAACTGAACGACCAGACAGTTGTTGTTACTTGTTTATTTTAGTAACTTGTTTATTTTCATTTCATTTAACTATTTATAATCAGTTCTTTCATTATAATAAAAAAAGCTATGTATTGTAGACATTTATATATTTATTGTTTTGACGCAATATACTGAGTTATTTTCTATTATTGTACATAGTAATGAGAGTAAATGTTTCTACTGCATAATCATAAATCGATATGTTTTATTATCTAGATGTAAATCAGTATAAAAAGATTTTCGTTTATGGCCATAAATCCTGGTTATAGTTTTATCGCATTTGCGATAAAATGTATCATAAAAAAGTAGAAATTCTAATTTAAACTAATCGTAGTGAACGAAGAAATATCGAGAGGAAACAGATTAGTCAAAAATATTAAATATTCATTTCTTATGTGTTATATTTAATGTGAGAAATGTAATTGATAAGTCAAGGTCCTACATCTTTTTATATTTAATGAAATTTACTTTTGTAATCGGTCTCAACATGTGAGGACATCAGTAGAAAAAACCTTATGCAGCCAAATCTGTTCATAATTGGTGAAAATTGAATTGAATGAACTTGCCCCAAGATTTTATGCTAAAAAGATCCTACAGTAACATCTTCCTTTCTAAAGTCATTTGAACCATCAACTTTTTAATGAAATACATTAATAAATATAAACACATATCAGTCTGAATTAACGACGAGAATAAAATACTACTTTGGTCGGTGTTGAAGACTTCAAAGAGGAGTTCAGAAGTTTAATTTAAACATCACTGATCCATCCCTTTCGCATACTGTACGCAAAAGCTTTCGCTGACTCATTGAGTAATACATTTTTAACTGCTTCAATAGTTTTTATTGCTGATATTTTTATATTTATTAGACTAAACTACATTTCTGAAACTATGACTCAGACCATTAAATAGTATAACGCAACGCTTTCATTTTTTTCTTGCTGACAACATGTTACACATTTTCATCCTTTTTAAAAACTACTTCCATACAAGAAAGTTATAAAAAATTCACTTATAAGTATTGTGTTTTAAGACCCTCGCAACGAACCCATTATTATATAATGATATGTCGTAGTTTTAATTGTCTAATATCCCTGTAAAGAAATATATTTTTGAACTTCAATAGATATTTATTGCCACTGATCCTGCCCAAAGTCTATACCGCTTCTACAACCTCTACGAGATTAAAAGAAGAAAATGAAAGCGGAAAAATAACGAGGAGTCCTCGCGTTTATGATTGCCCATAAGAGATTGCCTAATGGCTCTAAAGCCGCCAATTATACGTTCTAGTTTTGTGTTACCTATTTAATTAATCTGGTGTACAATAAAGTGATATACTATTATTTTTGCATTTGTTGTTCTCGAAATCTAAATGTTGGTATTATAATGAAGTCCACCTTTTTTGGATGAAACAAACCGACGTCGAGCAAACAAACCGATTTTATTTGTATATCCTAGGTTTCTTTAAAAAAAAAACTTTTGCTATTTTATACTATTGCTGCTGCTTTATACTAGTAGAGAACTATCATATAGTATTACAGGATACAGACGTACGTTAACATGATGTTGCCACAACGCCAAGTTCTTTAAGTAGATGTTCTCGTTTATTTTTTTCTGTTTTGAATTTGATTTAGTTAGTCAACCATTGATAAATACGATTAATTTCCTTATTGAAGAATAGACGCATTTATTTGCTTTCGGAGCATTTAAAACAAATCTTTTATTGTTTAAATGTTTTGAGTGATTAAGTTTGTGGATAGAGATTCACAGCGTCTCTAAACAGTCGTTCATTAAGGTTTATAGGTCCATATTATTCTAACTTCAAAACATAGTCACAAGCTCTTTCTGATTAACAAAAAATCTAACTTTTTTTATATTTAATGTGTGTTCTTAAAGTTACCAAAGTATTTGGTGCCTTTTTTATGATAAAATATTTTTCTTGAAGTTTATATATAGGTATATTAGGCCTTAGAAAATTAAAAACAAATTCATTTGCTATCGCCCAGTGGACGAAATCCATTTTTTTATTACTTTTCTGCACTTCACCTGCATATAAACTGTAACTGTGCCGAATTTCATACTCGTTCGTTCGCAAAATATTCGTACAAAGTTTTTGCTGTAGGTATATTTAAATATATATATATAAACTATTAGAATCTCTGAGTAATCCTATGGATAGCAAGAAACTAGAATCCCCATTTACACCCGTAGGTCCTATGTAGAACGTATAAAGAACTAGTTAACTAGCCATATAAATTCATGAACTTTTGTCCGGAAAGCACGATATACTATAGTAATTAAATATCTAATTTCCGATATGTATCGAGACATCTAGAATTCTATTTTTTCTATTTCTAATCAGTAACAACATATCTACGAATCTCTGCCAACTGTTGGACGTGAGCAACTACCAACAATGTTTTGACCTTTACAAATTAATTTTGCAATACCCTATGTTTTGTATATAGTAGACAATTATTTTATTCATAGGGTCGCAGCTGTTACCATAGATACGTATTTATTTTATATGTATTCATCATAAAATATGTAGGTTTTCACGAAAACTTTTTATTTTAAAGTAACTGAATTTATATTAATTTATTTCGTTTCATTATTTATTTTCATAATTTATTTAAAAAATACGTGTCTTTACCAAATTGCAATAAAAAGATTATATTACTCACTTTAAGAGAATCCGATTGTTCGCTGAGACTAATTGGGGGCCGAATCGGCGCAACTCTAAGGCACCAATCAAAACACATTGTTATAACTAACTGTTATCACACACAACAAGTAAAAATACACCGTTTATTTTGAAATTCAAATTGTTATCAATTGCGCAATCATAACTGATTGCACTTCATAAATTGCGTCACTAATTTGCATTTGCTTCACTTCACTTTTCAAAGTTTTCAAGTATCCTTGTATGAATGGTAAAAGTCCGGTTAATCTTCTTGGCTGACACTCCTTGGCGGAGGTTGCGAGTGTCTCGTCACTTTCGCTAGAGTTTCGGGAACTGACAGGAGAGCAGCGAGCAGGGCTGCCCGTGGTACAATGAGTTAAAAATATCGCTCAAAGATGCGCTCTGCCAACTCTACATCGTGGGCAGTTGGTATTAAGACAACTTGAACTTTGATACTGTAATAAAGAGGGATACCCTATCGTGAACATTCCATACCGATTATTAAATTTAAATTAAAGTTTAATCTTTATTTGACGTTAATTGTGGTTGTGCAGGTCTTTAATTTTGGTTCAGACATATCATATAATCTTTTAATCACTATGTTTGTCCGAGTATTGTACATGTAGGTCTCTTATAACTTATGATGCATTTTACACAATTGTTTGATCGTGTTATGATAAAACTATCGTTAATCAATCGTCGACCTTCTTTAGATTGGTGGGTTTAGAGTTCATATACCTAAAACAACAGTTGTCAATTCTTATCTACTATTTCATTTAAATAATCATAATGCCATATATTCATATCATGTAATAGTGATATAACTATTTTTGCTTATAAAATAGTTATGAGGAAGTTTCTTTATTAAATTGAATTGAATTGCAGACGTCCATGGACGGCGCTAGCCACCAACTCACCCTCATCATCAGGTAAACCGAGTGCTGGTCATGCCACAAAAACAAATAAATAATGGCTTGTACAATATCTATGCATCTATAATCTATACAAATAAATAAAATTGGAGTTTTTATTTGTAATATTAAAATAACCGCTTTTTACTAAATGCATATTAAGTATACACGATACATATACCAAAAATGTACTGAATTTTTTTTTGTCTGTCTGTCCGTCTGTTTGTTCCGGGTAATCTTTGGAACGGCTGGACCGATTTTGATGGGACTTTCACTGGTAGGTATCATTTGGGAAATGTACCGTCTATCCATACATATGCACTTAGTAAAAAGCGGTTATTTTAATGTTACAAACAGACACTACAATTTTATTTATTTGGATAGATTTTTTGTACCTTAATTAATCGTCAATTGTGTGTGTAATTTTGCTTGGCACTTACTCATGTGCCGCATGACAAAAATCTAGAGAATTACACCGACATTTAAATGTAGGTGCTTTTTAGTTACGACCGACATTGTTGAAAGACATCTATGGCATATGCATAATGATGACAAAAAAATAAGGACTTTAAAAGAAATGTGTTATGGGTGCGGTTTATTGAATGTACTTCATACTTTATATTATAAATGCGAAAGTAAGTCTGCCTGACTGTCCCGCTTTCACGGCCAAACCGAAGTCAATGAAATTTAGAATAGAGATACTTTAATTCTTCAGGAAGGACAAAGGCTACTCTTTACTGCGATAACCGGAAAACCCGCGGGCAGAGCCGCAGGTAAAAGCTAGTAATGTACAAGTAAATATCATATGTTAGGATAGGAGTAAAGGCGCCCACACAAAACAGAGAATTCGCAACGCATCATAAATATCTGCGAGTTCGCACCGGAAGAACTTCCGATCTAATTAGCATCGTGCATTCGTGCGATGTTTGGTCACACTTATTGACATCAGTTTTGGTCAACTCTGAGACTTTACTAGATGGCACTACCTTCTTTCTTTTTTCTTTACTTTACTTTTACTAGATAGGTCTGTGTGTTAGATGTCCTAAATATGTATTATTATTTTTATACATATATAGTGTAAAGTTACCTAACTAAAATACGCTACGCATAATTTGCAGGATCTGTGATGTTATTTTATATTGGTTCAAATACTGAAGAATACAAATATTGTAGTGTTATTTGTTATACATTATTTTATCTTTTAAAACATTTAAAAACTATTTTCCTATTTAAATGTATCCATAAATCATTTATATTATTCTAATTTGTTATTTTTATTCTATTTTTCGTCATCCATTTCATACAAAAATCTCATTAGGACATCTCTTTGTAGTATTTTTTTTTGGGACTAATCCCACCCACACGCCCACCACTAAGTCCTGTACACCAGGATCAACAGCAGTGACCCACGAACACACCGAGTTATGACACTCGGGAAGTCAGAGGAAAAAAATTAACTGTCTTGGAACCCGCTACGAAATTAATCAGAAGAAAAACAGGAGGAGTTGGAAATATGATAAGTCCACTTCCCTCCTTAGCAAAGCGGGAGACAAAATGAAGTCAAAATAGGCAGACACCTTTTTTTAAACCGGGAAGCACCACGGATAAAATATTATGGGTCCTAAGTGAGCTATATTTGATTACTATAGTATGTATGGCAGAATCGCCTAAACGCACGGAAATTCACCGCAGTTGACACAAGATCCTCATAGTATACCGCCCCAGATGTCATTTGTAAGCTATTTAGCATTGTGTTACGTTCATTGTACCAAAGACTACACTCCCAGAGAACATGATAAGCCGACTGTTCACAGCTAGTATCAGGTGTTGAGCATTGACACAATGATGAATCGATTAATTTAAATGAGTGTGGTATCTCTTTGTAGTATGTCGAAAGTATGGTCACATGAACCAACGCTTTGCCGCACAAATTAGTATCGTAGCAATTCGCATCGTAACTTCCTACGATACGATGTCGCATCGCATTGCATCCATCGTAGTTATGTGTGGGAGCCCTAATCTATGGATCACTTTTACTAGTAGACTTTGAAATATACTATGTATATAAAGTTAACTTCATCATCATCATCATCATCATCAGCCTATCGTAGTCCACTGCTGGACATAGGCCTCTCCAATTGCACGCCACTTAGTTCGATCCTCCAAGTTAACTTCGTTAACATATTATTAAAGTTAAATAACGTCGTCGTATTTAACAGTTATATTGATAAAACTTATGTGATTTTTCAGATTTTGAATAAAAATAAATAATAATAACATCATAAAAGATGAATAACTTTTTAACCGCGCCTTTATTCAACCCAATTAGTGTTGGTTGAATACGTTAGTCTCGGGATCTACTGGTTCGAATTAAAATATTATTTTAGTGCAGGTTAGCCTATTTATTTAAAATGGTTACACATCGCACTATGATCCTTAGGAGGCTAATCTATGTAATTACACCTATTTATTATATAAATTAAGGACAAAATGGTGTAGGTCCACTAGGGCACACAGGTAATGGATTCCCACTCAAATTCTTAAGATGTCTGAAAGTAAAATTTTAAATCAAGAATCAATCTGGAATATGTTTTAAGTGTAAATTACAAGCAGCTAATGATTGGCAGAAAGGTTTTTATCAAAACGGTATCATCGATAAGAAACTGTACAGATATGATAATCTCCAGTCTAGACTTTAATATAGACAATATTTTATTGCTTTGGTACCTCGAAAATGTTAATTTTCTACTTTTACAGTTAGAACTTATTATTCAAAATGAAAGAGACATGAACTATTTCAATTGAAAAGTATTTCTTTTACTATTAGGTACAGTAAACGTTTTTATATCACATATACTTGGTTTACATAATCTATGAGGAAAGTAGCAAAATTACCTTTAAATTGTCATGTGATAATGTTCTTTACAAAAACCCCACGTTACGCTCGTAGGTTTCATTTCAAGAATGCTAAAGAATTAAGGTTACTTACACCTTTTTCATATAATTGTCATTAACGTAAACTGTTAAACGATACATGTTATTATAAATATAATTTCAGATCAATTTTGTCAAACACATTTGTTAATCATGCACTTACTGTTTCAAGAAGGCTTTGTTCATGGAGTGTGACGAGAGGCTTCTCTGGTCTCGGCCTCGTACTGAGGTAGAAAGCCGAAGCAGCCGCCACTCCTGTCAGGGCAAGTGCACCCGCAGAACCGCCTACCATCCACAGGTACTGGTCGATTTCGCTCACTGTAAGCAGAAAAGAAGTTGGTTTACAGCTGTTTTCAATAACCTATCTCTAGTTAAACTGCAGATGTTTTCTATCGTTTTCAATATGATTAATTCAATATTTTCATTGATGACTAATTGATCGTTATTTTTTTATTTTTTAGCTGCTAAAATGACTCCGCCCTGCCTGATGGACTGCAAGAGCAGAATTCAAGAATAGTGGTCACCATCCTCATTGCGAATTTTTTTTTTAAAGAGGGGGCAAACGAACACACGTATCACCTGATGGTAAGTGATTACCGCCGCCCATGGACACCCGCAACACCAGAGGCGTCACAGGTGCGTTGCCGGCCTTTTAAGAAGGAGTGCGCTCGTTTCTTGAAGGTTTGAAGGTCGTATTGGTCCGGGAATACCGCAGGCGACAGTTCATTCCACAGTTTTGTTGTGCGAGGCAGAAAGTTTAGAGAATAAGGACAATGCAGCATGGTGACCAACACTATGGCGGCCTGGTGAGATGCACTCTCAACCTAATCACGTGGGTTGAGATTTTGCGCAGATATCCATGCCCTCCTGGGCATGGATATCTGCCGAATATCGAGCTTACCTCGTGTGTTCTGAAAAGTGGAAAGGGGAAGGAATGGAGACTTTTTGGCAGAGGACTGTGTTTTATTTGCGTTGAACTTAACTCACAGCCCCATTGAGAAATGCGGCCCAGAACATGGTCGAGTTGAACGACAAGCTTCTGTTGTTTTTCCTCAGTATCTGCTAGCAATTTTTCTCAATTTTAGGTTTTTAAAAAAGGACAAACACTCTTTTTATGGCAAAATTCGGACCGTTTACAATAACCTATCTTAAGTTGAAACTGGAGAAAGGTTATTGAAAATAACTGTAAGACTTTTGGGAATGTATAGAATTCAGGAACTTTGGGATCGTTACCCAACTTAGAATGATATGAACAACACTGTAGTTGTATAATTACCAAACAATACAAACTTGGTGAGCACATTTACAATACAATGAAACATAAAATCGTGGTTAAAAGGGTGACTAGGCGAGCGTCTCGGACGGATTCTCCCTGTCAGGAGTTTTTCGACGTATGTTCAAAATTCGCGCTCTTTTCCCTGACGTTGCGTTCCAACTCGTCACAGACTTCTCCGAATTTAGGATAATCGACTGAAATCGGGTGAACTACTGTAAGTTATTTACCGTTCATTAGGGGAAAATAAAGAAATACTAGAAAAATGGTTAATAGACATTTCCTTTTTTTATAGCATAGGGGGCAAAGGAGCAGACGTACACCTGATGGTAAGCGATTACCGCCGCTCATGGACACCCGTAACACCAAAGCCGTCACAAGTGCGTTGCCGCCCTTTGGGGGATAGGGAGGGAGATGGAGGAGGGGTTACGGTATGGACTTCCGGTATACTCACTCACTCGGTGAAACACAGCGCGAGCGCTGTTTCACACCAGTTTTCTGTGAGGCCGTGGTATTACTCCGGCCGAGCTGTCCCGTTCATACCGAAGCGTGGCTCTCCGACGGTTTGCTTTCGTCATTTTTTCACGTTTTATAATTTTGTCATTGATCCGATCATTAACTATTTTTTGTGGAACTATCATGATCCTTAAGTGATACTGAGAGCATAACATTATTCTGTAATGGTAGCTGTAAGTATGTTATAAATAAATATTTAGGAGGTATATGGGAATGTCCGTTGCAGTATATTTGTTCCGAATAGGATCGGAGTAATATGAAAATTTACTTGCAGTAAGATACTTTTGTGCTTATTTTATTGCCATTTTATTATTTTGCTTATTAAATATAAAGACTATGTACAGACTGTGTACAGACGAAATAGTGAAGTATACGGCACTCGAGACCCTGGTGACGTTCTCTATTTCCACCTAGAGAATTATTCGAGAGAAATAAATAAATTTAATGTCAAAGCCAAACGTAATAATTTAGTAAAAAAAACTAAGGTAATATAATTTAATTCGAGGAAAGTCAAGTCAAGTCGAGAAGAGAAAAGAGTCAACAAAGTCTGAATATTAAAACGACAATTATAAAAAGTTATCATTTCACGATTTCAATGAAATTTAATATGGAGATACTTTGATTCTTGAGGAAGGACATAGGCTAGTATTTATCGCGATAGCCGACATACGGACACAGATGGTGCCACGGAAAAAAGTTACAAATTTATTAAAAAATCGAAATCGTCACCGTGACTGATCTAGTCCTAAAAGCCTAATTTCCATTCCTTGTAGTTAAATATATTTATGATTAAATCACAAATTTATTTCATTTTGCAATACTTCCTTCTATTATTACAGTCAGACAAGTCAAATCATAAGTATTTGCATAGGTGGTTACTTCACGCGACTTTTTACCATACGTTGGTATTATAATCCTCCTCGCACAAGGAAATGTCAACAAAACAACTTTCATGCAACCGAACAACTAGCAGTTCCTGAACTATTAAACCGTGCACAGTCTAGCCAGTTTAGAAAGTGGAAACTGGGGAGCGCGTGCGCACACATCACATTAGCGCATTGATTTCTCGGGATTCTCTCGCGCTTTCCACTGTCATACTTTTACGTCAATATTTACAATATTAGCTTGGAAAATCAATCTTATATGGTTATGCGCGACATACACTAACTTATTTTACATGTTTTAATATGGTACTGAATAATTTATATTATTGTGTCAAATAGTAACAGATTAATAAACTGAAATTTGGGTTGAGTTTTAAATGAGAGTGAAGTTGAGAGTAGAAAATTAATCATTCGCAACTTTTAAATCATTAGAAGGGCTTAAATAATTGAAGGCAACGTTTAAGGTCGCATTGCTGGCCTCGATACCTTGCCGCTTGTACAGCTAAAGCTACACGACAGTTTCAAAAGTTAGAACCTTGGTGATCTAATTTCCCCTCATTGAGCATTCAAAGGGCGTAACGGACATGACGGCCCTTGGAGGGGCCCTTAGCCTTCCATTATGGCAAACCGTTAATATCTGATTTATTTTATTCTATTAGTTACTTCTTTCAATACTTTTTATGTTCGAAACGAACAATGATAATTCACAACAAAAATAGTAGACCATGAGAATCTAATCTATGGTTATTTTTATATTAATTGATGGCTGATAACACATTATTTTGTTTACATTTATAATTTGCGAGAGCAGAATAGGAATAAATAATTGAACTTACATCTGTTACATTGATTCCACCAAATTGTCTTTTCGCGCTTTGTTTCAGTCTTCTTGATTTCAGTCTTCTTGAGTTTCTTCTGTATTTTGTGACACTTTTCCTTAACACTAAATTCAGTTTTGGGGGTCCCCATGTCTGTCACTTTGTCTTTCTTTATTTGAAAACCAAACTTTCCACTACCCATATTGTTTATCACATTCACACAAGTACGGTGCGTCTCAGCACATTATCATTTCCGTTGACGCCTAGGGCATTCTATGCGTCGACTGAATTGTATAAAATGTTAAAGTTATTGCTTTACAATGTAAGCACACGTTCACCGCTTGAATGTCGTAAATATATTCGATATCGAATTATTTTGTTGCGGAATGAATCGAAATCCATAAAACTAAAAGGTTTTATAGAGTTATCTCGAGGTGGCTTTGGCCTTGCAGGGTTCATTAACTTTGTCAAGTCGATAACTGAAATATAATCTAGAGTCAGATTCCATCAGTGGCTTATCTACTTGAGTCACTTCTAATGAACTGATTAGCTTGTATTGTGTTCGTAATTATTTGTAAATAATAAATTGTTGTTTAATACAGAGTATTTCAGTAAGATTTGGTGAAGATACTTAATCTTTTTCGTATTACTGATGTGTGCTCCTTATCAACATCAGTATATAAGATCCATTTGAAAATGAAAAGCTGCACCTTGTTGCCTTATGTATTGCCGGAGTTCGTAACTCCTTTAACGTATTTTGGAAGGAGGACAAAGTAGTGAACCCGAAGATTTGTTTTATTTCCTTTATGCACTGACTTTATAACGGCTTGTTATGTAATATAGAAGCACAACATAACCAATCTAGTATACCGTAGATGACTCGGATAATGCAGGTTTAAACTGAGAAGTAAGAACTACGTGTAATTTACAATTAATGTTTATTGCCGTACATTTAACAGCACTGAATACGGAAAAGCCAACTTATTAACAGGCCAAGATTTTATCTTACAATAAATTGACCTGTTACCCATGCAGAGCACACACTTAATAAAAAAATTAAATAGAAACAAAGATAAAAGAAGATTATATGCTGTTACCGTTCAGCTGTTAAGAATTTAACGATTTCAATAATTACAAGTGTCGTCTCACTGAACGCGTGAAGTTGCTATTAACCATAAACATATCCATTGACATTTATAATCGCGTTGCAATTATATAGGTGCAAAACCGAAGAATGTTTATAATTTTATGATTATTTAAATTCGCTTATGATTTCGATATATGATTCCGTACGAATGAGTAAACAAAGCTTGTGTCAGTAAATGACTTACCGATTTCCACTCAAACATTAGCTTTGGACATGTTTCTAAATGAAAAACTGACTTAAACCACGCAAAACCTTTTAATTATTTTATTACTTTTACTCGAGTTTTGCATTTATAAAAACTTATCTTAATAAAAATATAACGAGCCACTTAGATTGTCCTTTGTTTAAAAATCAATGAATTATAATTAAATATTCGTATTGATCGCTGATTCATATGCAAAGATGTTCTTAATCCCTACATCAGATGTGAGAAGCTTCACTGACCTAATATCAACTGTTGGTCTTTGGATAAATATGCTTCACAGGACTATTACGCAATGCAGTTTCTACAACTGCAGATTAGGAGCAATAATTCTTAGATGGAATATCAACATCAGATATCTTTCTGCCTACACACCTATTACCACTAGCTAAGTGTTTCCCAGTAGGTAAATGGATTACAAATAAAGTAATATTCATATTTACAAAGTCTCTGATACAGTTTGTTTACCTATAAAATATGACTTATATTAACTTTTGTTACTACTATAACACTTCTATTAGGCTTTGTGTAGTGTAGTGATAATATTTGAGAATCCAAAAAGAAGAATATAAAGAAATGTACTCCCTCAGATACCAATATTAAAAACACGATCATTACTAAGAAATAATCACAAAATATATGTTCTATGTGTACAATAAAGAATAAATACAAATACAATACCAATTTTAATAAAAAAAACCGTCTTCGAGACCAAATTGAAATGGGACCTCACCGGATAAAAAAAAGAAAAAGAATTATGAAAATCGGTTTACCCAGTCGAAAGTAATAGGGTAACAAACATAAACAAAAAAAAAATCATTCGAATTGATAACCTCCTCGTTTCTTGAAGTCGGTTAAAAATTAAATTACCTTGCCAAATGCTTTGAGTCAACCAGCATTATAATTGAATTTAAAGCGTATCAATTAAATTTTTTGTGTGTGTTTCTTTAAAATTTGTTTTTTTTTTACTATTATTTTATCTTTTCTGCATGTAAATCAATCACTAATTTATGTAAATATCTAAGTGAAATAATGACCCAATATCAATCCGTCATGTCAATGTCAGGCATACATCAATGCATGGCACTGTAAACTTGGTACTTAAAACCAAAAATAGCGTGGTTAGTTTATATTTGAATTGTATCACAACCATTCATCGCTTTCATGTGACTATTGTTTGGAAAATATTCTGCGCCTATGACAGATTTGTAGACCATAATATCGGCCTCACCCACTCGACTTGAATAGGATTACCTACATATTACTGTTAAGGTGTGAGAAAATAGCTGATACGAATAAAACTCCGTTATAATAGTGCATTGTTCAAATCTCGTGTTTGGTAACCTAAATTATCTGTTGTCATCTAATATCAAACATTCAAAAATACTAAAAAATAGAGGTGTAAATATTACTAGTTCTTTCATACAATAATTAAGAACTTCTCGTCATCACAAAACATTTATAAATTTAGGACTGCACTTGCATCTTTAGGAAAAACAATCAATCGCTGAAGTCACCAAGGTCTAAGCAGTGAATTGTAAAGCAAAAATAAAATACTAGAAACGTCCGAAATACCGATTAACTCTGTTATCTCTCTATTAAGTTTGTTTAGTTACGGACCTTGACAGGAAGCAGCCTGTAAATAACTGCATCACCAGCAGAGACCTAACACCCTTTCCCATGGAGCTAGCGCTTACTGGTTTGAACGCGTCATGAACTAACAATTAAATCTTTAGGGACTAATATGGTTTACAATTACAACTCCCAGGTATATCCGCTATCAGCTCATTCACACCTAACGGTGACTCGGACATTTTGATCTGGTTCACAAAACAATAAAACTGCGCGCCTGTCATTGAAACTTGTTATTCCGTAGGCCTATTCTAGTGTCATCTACCTCTTTTATTGAAGTACATTAATAATATAATATAAAACGTGTTCATGAACAGTAGTGCTTCTGTTTAATAAACAATCCATTGTGCAGACCACAATTTTAACTCTTAATGCATGACACATTCATGTGAATAGTTCGATAGTTTAACAAATACAAATGTAGTACTAGATCGAGCAATAATAAAACATTGGGTCAACAACCTCGGAACGCAGCATGTTTTGATAAGGTCACCAATTCGGCATCCGCCTTTTTTTTGGAGAGAATCGCAGCAACAGTTAAAAAAGCGGTAAGCGGTTAAACGCAAACCGTTTTAATTACTTCATAGTCACGTACTTGTAGTAAAATTTTACCGTTATTGGAAAGTGATATGATAAACCGGACGATGGCCGATATTGAATCCACGTTTTTTTACCGACTAACCGTGGAAATTCGAACTATTCGAAGACAAAGTTTTAGCAGTGTACGTGTGCTTTTATAAGTATATTATAAATTTACGTGGATCACATAACATTTACTTTATAAATAGAAAACATACTTACTTTATTGATAATTACCAATGTATGTTCATATTCATAAGTATGGTAATATGGAAGTCTTAGTTTAGAATTTAATTTTACCTTAGTAGTTTTTAAAAACTACTATTACTATACTATTAATTATTAATGTAAGATTTCCGAAGTTACTAAGAATTCCGGAATTTAAATTTATAAGAAATTTAGTTACCACGAATCCATTAAAATATTTATGTTTAAAGATAACTTAAGTGATTCCATCTTTAGTTTAGATAGAGAACCAGCCAACCGTTGTAATAGAATAAAACAGAATCATGAAAAAAAAGTTTGAATCAATCTACCAAAAATCCGGAACTATTGAAAAGTCAATGACTGCAAAATTACGTATGAGGCTTAAATTTTAAAGTTTATTTATTTAAATAAAAAACATAAAGTCGGTGATTACACTAAACGAAGCGAAATGTAGGTTGCATTCGAACGACCAATGTAATTAGATATTTTGCTGAATTAGTGCTGCTTATAATCTGAAATATCAAAACTTAGTTTTATTCAAAACCCAATTTTAATACTAGTATATAAACAATTCAGCATTTTAGCATACAACATTACGCAGGTAGGTATGTACCACGTACACGAATGCACTTCCTAGGCATAGCGGCTGCGCATACGAAATGAGACACCCACGGTAAGTGAGTCACGTCCACACTCGGCCCTATTTTACTATTGTGCATAATGTACAGCCAAACACAATCGCCATATGTTTATTGTACAGACTTGATGGCTTAAATGACAGGTTTCGATGTCTACAGGATGCCTTTAGTACTTCTTAGAAGACTTAAGTTTATTATTAGTCGACCTAAAAATATTGTTCAGACTTTGTCATGACATAGTAAGTCAATAAATATTAAACTTTCTTGACTCTCACTTGTACCAAGGCTTACAATTATGATCAAAACGCTATCAGAGACCAATTAATTATAAAGACAGCTGCAAATAAAAACGGACAACATTTTGAAGGGTCGATCAAGCGATGAATGTAACTCAACATTTTAAAAGTTTAAGGTCAAATATTTCTGCCAGGGGCACTCTTAAACAAGAAAAGGGTTTGATGTTTTTTGTTGTTCTTTACTCGTCGAAGTTACCTTCAATTTATATGAAGTAACCTTCAGAACTGAACCCGAGAACGGTGAGCTTTGATCATTTATCATAATTAAACACCACGTTAAGATAACTGACTGCGTTGCAATTTCTTTGGCAATGCTCAAGGCCTATGATATGAGTTTAATTTAATTACAAGTAATTTAAAAACGGCTCACTTGCCCAGCCCACTTATTATTTTTAAAATGCTTTGGCCTGGATAATCATCATAATATCAGCATTGTAGTGGTGATTAAATCATTATTTTCCAATAATAGTGTTTAAATTCTGTCTGCTACAATTACGAACTGCAGGATGAAAAAAATACTAAGAATGCATTGCAAGTACCTCTTATATTACGAGTATTCCTGGACAATAAAACATCCGTTTTAAATCTACTACCTCATCACAGCATAGTTCAGTGCCTCAATATAAAGGACCTACAATATACATATATTTATATTTCCTTTTCCTCAAGTTCTGCTCGGGCGAATGGTTTTATTTTATTCCTTTCTTCGTCTAGAAAGCAGGTGTGTTGTAACGAGCCGGCGAGTATCACTTGGCCCTACAGTCGTAAAGTTTTATTTTTCCTTTCCTGCTTTTCCTAATTTATATAGACACTGTCTTCTGAAACCGATTTACATATTTAAAATATGAACCTTAAACCTTATTTAGATTTAACTTTTGGAATTGAAGTATAAAGTAGGTAGGTATGGTTAAGAGTAGTTAGACATAACCATTTCATTGTATTGAGTTATTTGAATAAAGATTTCAACTCATAAATTATTCTATGCTAGAACAAAGATTCTGTTGAGGGCAATGGTTACCCACAAACGCACAATGGCTCTCGAAAGTGTGCTAAGCTAGATCAAATCGTGATTACTTTAGACACAATCGCCTAGTAGGTATTTTATGTTGCGAGTACAATATTATTGGTAAACTTAATTATTAATTTAATGATCTTTAACTTGCGGCAAAATTTAATTAAATAATAATAATAAATCTAAACATTAATGACATGTTTTGGCAGAATATATTTGTAGGGAATCGAATAATATGACAAAATAGTAAGTTAACTAGGTTTAGGACCACGCAGAAATGTTAAAACGACATTAAATAATAGAAAAGGCAGTGAATATGACTATGTGAGGAAACACAATGAAAACAAACCCGAATAGTAACAACAACATTACGACATTATAGCGGTGATAACGAACGCTCTGTATCTCGACAAATGTACACTTTACCTATAAAATTTGTAAACACTGCGCGTATATATGTAGATTCGGTTATCGCGAGTCACTTAAATCGTATTCGTCGTCAAGCTACCAGGCGAGGCGGTATCGCGGTAACTCTTGCGCAGGCTTGTACGCGCGACCGTTGCGCCAGCCGTCCGTTACGACAATGCGCCTCCATGTTGCCGTGTGCTGCCTCCCCCAATTGCCTAGCCACCTCTCTCTTTTGAGTTATCACAGGTTTAACCAACGGTAAGCACTCCAGCAAGCCCGTACTTTGCTATCTTTCATCGATTTTGAAAGCTATCAGTATTATAAGGGCATATTTTAAAGATTGTGACACTCATAAGTTTGCTTCGTACCTTGAGGTATGATAGTCTATTCACGAGCTAAACACCCAAATCATTAATATTTTAGAATTGTTTCTTGTTGTTTGGAAATTAAATAGACACATTTTATGAGCGAACATTAATAACTTGTTTATGAGATTGACTGAAATACATTTACAGAAACTGAACCGGATATGAAGGATGAGTCTTAGTCGTTTGACCCGAAGCTCTAGGCCTTCCTAATTATAGTTTTAGTAATAGATGTCATACACAAAGTCAACATAATCCCACTGTTAAATGAAATTACAAATTGATTTTCTAAATACAAAACAACTAAAGATAGCAGTTACTTGAACCTATCTAGCGTAAATGTAATCACCGACTGCGTTGTATAGCCGCTTTATACATTTTGTTTGTTTAGTTTGGGCTAACCACAAGTCTTTAACCGCTATTCGTTGTGTACCCACCACGCAACTAGTTTCAAGTAGTTTTGAATACCGTACAAAACTATTCAATAAATATAAAGTAGGTACCTTGGAGTAGTACTTATAGCAATTCCAAACTATCTAAAATGAGAAAAAAAAATATTTTCTTAATATTTCTTAATCTAACTTGATTGTCCGTATATAAATCTGGTACACAAATGCCTATGTAAAAGTCTATGAAAAATTTAACACATAATCATGTTACTCACTCTATGTTCAATTTGTTATTGTTATTGGTCGTGTAAATAAGTACTTAAACACATAGGTTATGACTGCAACCTATGCCGATGACACTGCAGTACTTTCATGTAGTAAAAGTCCGAACACGGTCTCCTCAAAACTGCAAGAATGTCTGGATGAAATAGGACTATTGCTGAAGAAGTGGAGAATTCAAGCCAGCCAACGAAATCTGTCCATAAAGAATAACGTTCGCACTAAAAAGAGGGGACTCTCCACCAGTGACATTAGACTGCGCTGTCTTGCCAAAAGACACGATAGTTAAATACTTAGGCATGCACCTAGATTGGAGACTCGCTTGGCGAGCCCATATAAAGGCTAAAAGAGAACAGGCGAACAAAACATTTGGAAACATGTACTGGCTGCGTGGCAGACAGTCTACGCTAGGCTTGGAAAATTAAGTCCTTGATTACGAGTGTATCATGTAACTGATTTGGATTTACAGCATAAAGCTCTGGGTATTAGCGAGTCACTCAAATGTTGAAATTCTCCAAAAAAAAAGTTCTAAAGATTTTGATAAATGCGCCATGGTTCATCCGAAATATAGAAGTGCATGAGTATCTGGAGATCTCGACAGTCAAGGAGGACATAAAAAGTTCCTCAGTGTCCTATAAACAACGCCTGGAGCGACACAGCAACCATCTGGCTACACAGCTCATAACCACAAAAACTGCGTCTTTCGGCTGAAAAGAATGCGATTAGCGTCAGCTAATCGCATTCTTTTCAGCGTTTCCATCGGTATTCCATCGGTGTTTCCATCGGTGATACATCTACTCGTTTGCCCCCTATTCCATAAAAAACACATTAGTAACTTATAGACACAACAAACCACCAACACAAAAATTCCAGATGCATATATCTCATCTAAGGTCAATAAACGATAGCACTAATCCAGCTCAATTGATACTATACATGTTAAACACACAACACAAAGAAAAATAAATAATACGTTACAACATAACCTTGGAAAACTATTACATTAGATTAGGGCAATGCCACCTTATATTATTATTTAAGTTTTAGGTAAGTCCAAGGTCAGTGGGAGGCTGTGGAGCGCTTGGGAATTTTTATTTTCTTGGCCAATGAAAAATTTAGGTTTAACTATTGCCGAAACTATTATTATATATATATTATTATTATTTTTATTATATTATATATTAAGATCAGCTTAGTTTGAGTTAAGATAGCGTTGTGTAATATGTACCTTTATAACATGTGCAACGGTGTTTTGGCCCTCAATAAAGACACACGTGTCTGCGATCACATCTTAAGAATCCGCATTCACTCGTGTGTAGGTCCTTATGTGTCTGACAACAAAGGGACTACAAACGATCTGGGTTCCGCAATGAAAAGGAGTTGAGTGACATCCAGTATTCGGATAGCATATATAAATAGAAAATGCATCGATATTAGCTATCGTTCTTTGTTCGTTCAGCCTATTTACCCTGCAGTGCTGAACGAAAGAATACTCCACATAGCGCTATAAACTATCCAGATTCCGGGCAATCCCCATCTATCCGCTGTCAATCATTGTCCTCCAGTCGTTGATCCATAGTGCTGCAGAGCTCTACGTTTACCCAATAATGGTCTCGATTCTAACACGTGTTGGCTCCAACGACCATCAGTCCACCTGGAGACATGACAGGCCCACTTCCACTCAACTTCAGCGAGCTGGATCTCAGTGCGACATTGGTTACTTCAATAGTCATAACGTTTCCGCTTTAAATAAATTTAACTAAATATTGATGGTGACTTATCAAGCAGGCAAAGGGTTGCATTCTGTTCCAACATCCAATTTCCATATTTATAGCATAATCTTACAGTTTTCCTCCTACAAAAATGATTTCATATTTCGTTAGTACAAATAGTCGACTTTAAACTGCTAAGGTAACGTTTCCTTCATTGCTAATTCACAAACCTTAGCTTAGTTCTCCTCCCAAAGATGCTGAGACTGACTATTGACGTGCTATGTATATATACCGTTATATACAAATATCACAACATCTTGAATGTAACCTCTATTAAACAAATAGTTCAGAATCAATATGTGTTAGGCACAGAGATACCTTTGTGTAGAGATCAGTAGGTATATCGTGATGCACTGAAGTCCTGTTCTCATATGTATAATTTGATTTCCGCGATAGATAACAACACGATATGACGGCAAATAAACAAGACTAAAGGAGACTGCAATTTCCGACAAACAGATTTGCCAAAGCTCCTTTACGACTCTTCTAATGCACAACTATTGCAAAATACCTTGTAAATATTGACTAAAGCATAAAATGTGTTGATGCAGTAAAACAAATATATACACAGATTTCGCAAGGGCATCAAAGTAAACCGAGCATACGTATTGGCAATTCATGTACATGTTAGATGCTAATTCAGGTGTGATAATTTATTGCATCAGACAAGTTATTGGTTATTGATGTGCTTGAAATGTGTTACTGAACTATGGTTAAGCTTTGGGAGAAGATTTTCAAATGCTTCATTAAATTATGCAGACATATATTCTATTCTTTATTTAAAAAATAGCAATAAATAATTCTGTTAAATTTAATAACTTTTATGTCGGCGTAAAAGTAACCTGAAATTAAGTTCTGAAATCAAGAGAGAACTAAAGAAATGAAATTTATGAGAACTAAACTGCTACTGGACACTTACTAATCTTTGAATGTTTATAGAAAGGGCTTTATACTTGTTTTACATAAACAAAATATTGTAATTCTATACAAAATAACTTCCTAACATGGATTAAATTATATTAGTTATTTCTTTTACGTATGACTAGAATTCCCAACACTTGATTTTATGACCATATAAAATTTTATGAGTATTAGTTAAGAGACCCGTAGATTTTACCATTGAACCAATATATTTGTAGCAGCGCGTGCACACTACGGAAGGATGTGGTTACGTAACAGTAGTAGCGTATTGGAATGTTTTAGTCTTTAAGAAACCTTATAAATCACAAAAATATGTAGTCAATGTTTATAGACTTTTAAGCCTACTTTTGGTTGGAACGTCCGTATGTTCCTATGCCAACTTCGTAAAAAAATGTTTCTAGCTGTGATGCCAATAGAGCACTTATAGTATGGTGCTAATTAGGTATTCAGTTCTCATAAGAGTTTCAGAATCCTAAACAAATGTTTACTATTATGAGCTTAGTGCAGCATTCTTATTTCACACTAACCTACCTCAAACTTAAAACACTAAAGACTTATCAGGACAGGAAGTATCAAGATGTAATTAAAACGACATCGTATAATTCGTGTACTCGAGAAACGTCTATAAAGCATCATAAAACAGAAAACTTCCTCTTGCTAATGACTGTTTAACGGCCATGTTCAGTTTCTGCGTTCGCAACGAATGGTTCTGATAATATCAACATGGTGAAATTATATACCTATGCGTCTCGGTCACGACTGGCGATAAATCTCGTTTAAATGTTCAAAATAGAATTTCATCTGCAACCCGCATACTTAAGTCATACTGAAATTACAGTTCGGTCAATAAAAGTCCGCGAGAAATAGGCGTACCCGCAGGTGTTAGCAGAAAAATAAAAGACACGATTTTAACTCCCCACAATAGTGTCATTAATCCTTTATGAGTCCCTCGACCCCGGTTCTCGAGTGATAGACAATGGTGGTAGTCGTGTGAGCAGAATTAATGCGTATGCACATGCAATGGGAAGCGGGACTCGACCAGCCTTGAACTTGTGCATGCACTTCTATGCAAGCGACGAATGCGAAAGCAAGCAGTCGCCATTTCTAGTCAGTACGTCATGGAACGCGTGCGTAAAAACAACGACGCAAACTTATTCCAACTAGCAGCAGGAGACGTACCGTGCCTAATACCTCGTTCGTACCTCATACGGTTGTGTTAAAGCAATTTAAACTATATGTAATTATGCCCAATATATATGAGTTTCAGCCAATCACACAAAATTATGTTAAGATTGTGTTACTTCTGTTTCTATACAAATTACTTAACAAACAGTAAACGATTTCGAATTCGAACAGTAATGCGATATTGATTCATATCATAATTATACAACTGTGATAGCAATCAATATAACATTATTGTTCAAATTCACAAACATTTTAATAGAAAGAAACATTACCTTCATTTAGTAGCATTATTCAATCAAATCAATCAATCATTTAGTCAGTTTATCTTTAGGTTAGGTAGTCTATTTTTCAGTGTTTATAGTTTTAAGTCAAATGGGTACAACTACAAATCTCCTTCATCTTCCTAGCCTTTATTACTCCCAAGATTAATTGGGGTCAAATCAACTACAAATTTCCTGACTACCTATAATTTTCATCGGATTAATTTAAATTTTATACGAGTACTACTATGTGGACAAATGTCAATCACTGCAAAATATAGCTAGATTGCAGATATTTTAGAAACATTTACCCTGACTTAATATTTATGGTTTAAATATGTTCTCCCTCATCGTTGTGAAATTAAAACGTAGGTATACTTGTCTCCTCTACATTACACATTATTGAACGTACCTCCTATCCCATAATATTAAAAAAGCTAACTATTATAGTTTAATAATCAAGTACTATCTTAGTCAGGTGCCTATTTATATCACAATGTATTATTTTATAACTTAAAGTAAGAATAGTTAAGTAATTTTCCAACGATCTCGCGAATTGTACGAGGTAAACAGCGAGTAGGTTGGCAGGTCAATGACCCACCAACCGGTCGAGCTTTAAGCTTTGCCGAGCGAACATAGTGAGACAAACTTGGCCTAAATTTCCAAGCAACCAGTATAAAATGTGGACGAGAACTGTAGAGATCCAGAAACAGGCTATTATGAAACATACTAACCAATTTGGTGATATTTGTGCGAATATAAATTTCATAAAATAACAATCTTATTTTTTATAAAAAAACGTATTCTAAGTTATTCCTTAAATCATCAGCTACCTGCAAGTGAAATTCCCGTCATAATCGGTCTCGGACCAGCCGTTCCAGATATTACTCGGAACAAACAGACAGACAGACAAAAATGTAAAAAAAATGATATTTTGATACATGTATCGTGTAAACATACTTATGCATTTATTTAAAAGTGGTTATTTTTAATATTACAAACAGACACTCCAATTTTATTTATTTGTATAGATTTCATTATTTTTAATAAAAGAACTGTTATAGAAATTGTTTAAAATAGATTACTTTTAACTAGCGACTCATCACTGTACATAAACTAAATGTTATTAAAATAGCAATAGACTGTAAAACGTAATGAAAACGTTGTTTGTAGACACGTGGGAGTTAGACGTCCTCGACATGAAAGAATAAATTATAAGAGACGGCACTTTTCATCATTTCCTCATTCGCGACGTAATCATATCTATATGTAATTTTACATTGAAAAGTATTCGACAAAGTAGTAAATATTTTAAAAGTATTAGTTCATTTGTCTAAAAATAATAAAACTAAAACATATTGTTTTTTTTGTAACGTTAACATTATGAAAATTTAAGGAAAAAATATTTTAAAAGTAGTGGTTTTATAATTGGTTAATGGAGTTAATGGGAAAACGTGTAAATTTATCGTGACTGCAACCGAATGCTCTTATCTCTGCCATATAGTTTATTTGAAAAGATGGATGTTAAAGGCATTTAGAAAATCTGACCGGTTGTTATACGAATGCACCTTGGAATTCAAAGGCTTTTAGGTAATATTGATAAAAAAATATTATGAATGCAATCGAATAAAATATCCTGTGAGTACTTTTTAAATTAAAATGTTCGCCGTTACAGAAGAAATCGTTGTGTTTTTCAAAAGTTTTCAAAACCGTTTTGAGAATTTTCGCAAATTCCAGGTAAGATGAGTTTCCACATGAGTATCGCAGTGAACTTATTTATTGTAAAGGCTAATTTACAGTAGAGGTTTAGTGCCATCTTTATAGTATAACATACCCTTTAGTTTTCCATAAACATAAACATTAATATGATTGATGTAGGTCTTGATCTACCAGAATACAGTAAAACGTACACATTAAACATGGTTTTAATACATATATGGTTATAAATGATTATTATAAGATCTCTAAAAACAATAATTTTGAAAATCGTTGTTGTTAACTGCACCATACATTTAATAGCTGAAACCTCGTTTCACAAAGCGAGAAAAATACTATTCCTCGTAATTCTTTTGAAAAGCTATTCCCATATAAAATAAATATTAAAGCGTTTGCTTTACAAACATACAGTTAACGGACACAATATACAATAATAATAATATTTCGGTCATCTGATGCACAACGCCATCTAGTCCCAAACTAAGCAAAGCTTGTACAATGAGTACCAAAAACTGATATAAATACAGTAATACAATATCATCACAACCAGAAAAACACCGGCGGACAACGCGCCCGTTACATCATCCAAGCCATACGGAAACTACTATAAGGCTGCAAGACCAACCATCATATAAGCCAGCATTAATGACCAATAAATCCCTACACCCACCCCTACCAGCGAACTAACAGAAATGAATCAACCGAATTACAATCAAACAACAGTGATATGAAAGTGATCACGAATAGCATGTCAAAGCTAATAAAACAACCACAATGACAAATCTGATGGAAATCATGACCAACACATTTGACATTGACATTTGCCATGCCAATGGGCTCTTACAACATGTCGTAGAAGTAGAGACATTTTAAAAAATTAACAAAATTGACATCCTGACTGACTGAATTGACTTACTGAAACACACTTTACAATTAAAAACTACCTCAGAATCAATAATTACAAATTCTACCAAACCATCCATCCAGACTGTACGGCCAACGGAGGATCAGAGATTCCTATTGTTATAAAAATATAATATAAAAGTTATAAAACTACTTTTCTTAAGGCGACTATACACCGTAATAGTAGAAAATAAAATCATACCTGACCACCAATTTGGTTTTAGAAAAAACATGGCACTATTAAACAAGTTCATAGACTAGTGGAAGAAATACACAAGGCCTTCGAAAATAGGAAATATTGCTGTGCAGCATTTCTTGACATATCCCAGGCCTTTGATATAGTTTGGCACAAAGGTTTATTATACAAAATAAAAAAAAGAACTCCCAGTAAACTAAATAACATTTTGCTAAAATTGTGTCTTGCTGACAGATTATTATTTATTAAACCCTTGTTTAATAATAAAAAAGGGGAAAAGTTAACTAAACTGCACAGGGTCCATGAGGGAGTATCACAAAAAAGTATACTTGACCCGATCCTCTACCTGGTCTTCACTGCAGACTTACCGACAGCGGATGGCGTCGTCATTGGTACTTTTGCTGATAACACGGGGCTTTAACTACCTATGACGAACCAGAATAAGCAAGTAACATACTGCAGCGCTCTTTGAACAACATCACGAAATGGCTAAATACCTGACAGATAAAATCAAACGAGTCTCAGTCGGTGCAGGTCACCTTTACAACTCGACACGATACATGTGCCCCCCTGTGTAGGTCAATGGAATACAGATACCTCAAGCAAATGAAGCTTTGTCTCGATCGACGTTTTACCTGGCGGAAACACATTTTCCATGGTTTGTAACAAACCAACAATTACACCACGACCTTAAAATTAGAACAGCTCAAGAGGAGGTTAAGTACTCAATGAAATCCTACAGGAATAGACTAGAAAACCATCTAAATATACTGACTGTGCACTTAATGAATAACACTTCCATATTCAAAAGACTTAAATGAAAGTCCCTAGAGATTTATGGGGATTGTTAAACATAAAGGGCGCATGTCACTGAACTGACTGCCCTGCAAGTTAAAATGATAAATTTATGACCTTATGCTAAATGTTCGCACTAAATCGATTACATTAAAACTCACAAAAAATGTATGTATGTTCATGTGTTCCCTCATAGTTCCTCAACTACTTATTAGGATTGAGCAAATGAGGTATTGTCAGAAGCGTATTGATCGTCCGCTGGTTATAGGCTATATGCCGTGTCACGGAACCTAATGTGGCGCCCTTAATTTGAGATAAATATGCCGTATCATCGGAAAGGTCGTTACTTGTACATTTCAAAAATATATATATTATTAGCATTTAACTCCTGACTTTGTCCGTATTGATTCGATAATTGTGATATTTAAATTATAACGGCACCAAAACACGACACAAAACGACGCTGAAAACATACGAAACAAGTTGGAAAAGCCGTAGTCATACGTTACATAGAAATGTACCATAACACTTAACGCGTGACTACGGTTTTTCCAACTTGTTTCATACTTTTTCAGCGTTATTGTGGGATGTAACAAATGTTATTGTGGGATGTGAAATCTTGTTGTCTGGTTCAAATGAAATACAGTCATAAATTCAGTAGAATGAACTTAATAAGTTTATTGCACACATATTAATGTATTTAGCTTAGGTTCCTACCTATTTCAGTTTATTGTGATAAAGTGATTATGACAAGCATTATGATAACATTCACCTTTATTTATAGGTACAAGGGCTTCGAGTTATTTATTTTAAATAATTTTGGTTTTGGAGTACTGTGAGCAGTAGGTTTTGAAACTTTGTGGTGTCGGATATTCGGCTAATTTAGTTATGTTAATATAGAATGGAAATATGAACCTTCCTATATAAGCCCTGTACACGGCTGCGCAGACTGGTTACATTAATCTCCCGCTTTGCGGTTACTGTGTCGAATAACGGTACAACAGCAGATGGAGCCAGGCGCGCCTACACTGAAACATAGAGTATCAATTTGTCCAGACTCGATTAACCTTTCAAAATTTTACATTTTTTTTAATATTTTACCTTTAATGTTTTACTACTTAAAGAAATTAAAACTAAAGGAATAGTCTTTATATACACTTCAGGTTGCAGCCAAACAAGCTCGTTAAACGGACGCGCAGCAGGACCGCGCAGTATTTAGTGGCACTACTAATGTTGTAGGATTCATCAAGTAGAGTGTCGCGTAATACTTGATGACAAATGTTGCTAATTCATATCATGTTATATGTAGGAAAAAATGAGATTGTATTTTGCCATATTGTATTCATAACGTTTACGGTTTAACAGCATCAGCACGACAAACGACGAAAGGCAGACGTGTTAAATTATTTTACTTCCGCAGATTGAAAGCTGTAGGAAAAGTAAGTTTTATAAAATTCTGAAACCACTCTCTTGATCATTTTCCTGTCGTTTTCTTAATGGTATTTTTAAATCCAGACTTCAGACAGATTTCCTAGAGTACAAAATGTCAATTTTTATTTTAGGCGAGTCAAGTCACTCACAAGAAGGTCAGTCACTTTGTTGTTTAGATGATCTTTATTAGATGCATCGTTAATAATAACATTTGGACTTCTTTTTGTTTTCCAATATAGTTATTTTAATTCATATTTTACAAGGACGAGAGATATTTGTATATGTTTTTTAAACGGACCCACTTTCAAATATTGATCTCCATTAAATTGCGCAGGGGGTCCGAAATTTGACCAGCAAACTGTTACATTTGACCGTCCGCATACTTTTTCCAAGTTTTAATGATACACTAAAACCGACATATTATATACTTATTGTTATTAAATATCTTAAACTCCATAACTCCATCCAAGGCACCGCGGCACTTTTGTGGTTTGAGACACTTACTTATACTTTCATACCTAGCATCTACTTTACTGTAAATTATAACTCTCTGTATATACATATATGTATTCAAAGCCAAAGTATTGAACTTGCGCGGTTTGTATTGTGTCATGAGCAGTTATGTGATGCCTCTGACCCACATTGATGATGATCGGTATCACACAAAAACTATTATTGACCATTGTTCACACTAGCGTGTGTATTCGCGCATGTTATTGTGGTGAGCAACGTTTAATAGTTACGTTTCACTTAGTTTCTATAGCGTAATACAAAGCTTAACAGTTTAGCACATCCTACTTATATTTGTGCTTTTATCTAATACCTTTAAACGAGCAATTCTTGCATCTATACAAATAAATAAAATTGGAGTGTCTGTTTGTAATATTAAAATAACCGCTTTTTACTAAATGCATATGTATGTATACACGGTACATACACAAAAAACGTAGTTAAAAAAATTTTTGTCTGTCTGTCTGTCTGTCGGTCTGTCTGTCTGTCTGTCTGTTTGTTCCGGGTAATCTCTGGAACGGCTGGACGGATTTTGACGGGACTTTCACTGGCAGGTAGCCGATGATCCGGGGAGTAACTTAGGCTACTTTATTTAGACTAACTTTGTCGCGCGGCGTTACTCGCGGTACAACAATAACCGCGGGTAACACCGCGGGGTTCAGCTAGTTTATAATATACTAGCTGAACCCCGAGGTGTTACCCGCGGTTATTGTCGTACCGCGAGTAACGCCGCGGGACAAAGTTAGTCTAACAAAAAGTAGCTTAAGTTACTCCCTGGATTATCAGCTTCCTGCCAGTGAAGAAGTCCCGTCAAAATCGGTCCAGCCGTTCCAGAGAGACAGACAGACAGACAGACAGACAGACGCAGACAATTTTTTTTTAAATACGTTTTTGGTATATGCATATGCATTTAGTAAAAAGCGGTTATTTTAATATTACAAACACACACTCCAATTTTATTTATTTGTATAAATATAATCTGAATCTCGAAAACGGCTCCAACTATTTTCATAAAGTTTTGTATGTATCTTTTGTATCATCTTTCGAGGGCGATAAATAGATCTGGCTAAGATTCATTTTTATAAAAATTACCAAAAAAAATACGGATCATCCAGGTACTAATCATTTTATGCTTAAAATTATAGAAAAAGTAAAGGGTAAACCACCAATATAAATTATGGACAATGAGCTGTTTATCAGGATGGCGGAAGTAGTATGTATGTAATTTACATCCAATTCCACAAGATGACGTGTATTTTCTCGTTACACTGCAAAAAAGATCGGTCATAAAATTACAATGCCCACCGTCACATACTCAAACAGTTACAAGAGGCTATTTGAGAACAAAAAAAAATCACGAATCAAATGCATAACCCAGATTTGACAGCAATAAAAAAATCTATACAGTTATCTATCGAATCATATTATCTGTGAGGCAGGCCCGGAGTGCTGGAGGTCTTTGACCGCTCCCATCATCTTGTTTTTAGTTTGACGCTTTTGCTATATAGAATTAGAAAAACGTAGTGGCAGAATACAAATAGTTTTGTCCAATGGAAATTTATCCGGTTTCCGAGTGTTAAACGTGATGTGAGTAAACTTCGAAACTGATTTAAGAACTACTTTAAAATAAAAATAAAACTCCATAATAATAATTGACATTAGTAACTGCGTGCTGCAGAGTAATTTATTGTACTTTGACAAAACTTTTCACAAGATACTAGGCTATTGAGGCTAGAAAGTGGCACATTGTCCGATGAGAGAAATGATATTACTCACAATGTTTTCTTAAGTTGGGTTATGTATTAAATTGAGTTTCAAATAATTTAGATATCCTTTGAGCTTGCAATAACGTTTGTAAATCATTCGTTACATTAAGTGAATTATACAAACTTACATAAAAAATGATTGTTATGAAAAGACGTTTCATTTACATAATTAAGTAACCCTAAGTTTACATTATATGCTTAAATAGCTAACCCCCGGAACCTCGTCTGTGCCATTGCTATTGCTATTGCCCGTAGCCTGGTGTTATAAAACGTGAACAAATTAGGTTACCATAAAAAGGGTTATAATGAGCCACCCTCAAATAATAGACATGTAATCGCGAACTTATTTTAGGTTTCTTAAAGGGGAACAATTCTTTCATACACTGTTTTGGTGTTTTAACTGTTTACGCAATGTATGCAATGGAAGTTCTCGAAACGAATATTTTTTTCCCGTTTTTGCAACATTGATACTCCACTCCTTTTGGTTGTAGAGTGGTTATATATAGCCCATAACTGGTCTATCTAACAGTAAAAGATTATTTCAAATCATACTAGTATTTCCTGAGTTTAACGCGTTCAACCAAACAAACAAACTCTTCAGTTTTATAATATTATAAATATAAATGTACTACAAAATAAAGTCTTATGCTCATAAAGCATTATAGGAATAAAATTATCGCCAACCTCAACCGTTATGCCTTAAATTAAATCATCAAAAACCACGTAGGAAGGGTCGGTTGCAAAGTGCAGCAAGTCCGGTTGATGTGACACAGAAACCCGGTGCACGGGTCGCTGTGACCGAGAACCGCGCTCTCACTGTAATTACATCGAGGGCAATGACCGACAATCTTCAACAAACAAACATTGGAATGGACCCCGAATTACTCCGGCGTACATACGTTTCGGCACAAATGTGCTTCTCCGTAGTATGTTTGGACCTACCGCTCGGTTCTTCCAAAAACTCGTATTTAACGTTACTTTTGCAGAAATTATTTTTGTATCTACTATTTAAATAAAATGTTTATAACTTAGTTTCCACATACTCAACAAGACAGAATCACATTTTTCGTCATACTGGTTTCTTATTCGAAGCCGTAAAAACAATGTTTAACATGTGCATTCTTTTTCATACACAATTTTTATTACTGCCTCGGTGTCGCAATGGTTGCGTATGCGAATGCTGTGCTTGAGGTCTCGGGTTTGAATCCCGGGGCGGATCAAACGTTAATTGTTTTTGAGTTCGGAAGTTTTCTATATATAAAAGGTAATTACAAAAAAAAAAGAAATGTATTTATATCAGTTGTCTAGTACCCATAACACAAGCTCTGCTTAGCTTGGGACTGGATGTCGTTGTGTTTTAGATGTCCGAAATATTTATTTATTTTTATTACATATTTTTACAAACAATTTTAAATAAAATAAAGTATTATTATATTCTATGATGAGGAACTTCGTTCCTATCTGGTGTCTCACGACAACACACGACTTTTCTATAATAACTGCGTATATGGCCTTAATGCGAGACATACACGTTGTAGTAACTTAGTCAACAATATTTATAATTATTAAATAGGATTCCTCTAATGGGCGCATTATATCCGTAAAACAAAAGGAGCTAAGTAAATTCGTTAGCCATTCACTGTGTCAAATTGAAGATGTGCTTCACGTTAGAGCTCATTGACCTGCGTATTGTAAATTTATTTTAATAGTGGTTAACGGAGGAAATTTTAATTCATATATTCATTCTCAAAAAAATTGTAGGTATTTCTATACATATATATAATAATACCGTATTTCTAATACGAAGTTTCTTGGAGTTTTTTCGCATTCGGTAGCCAACATCGCATCGGGTCGTTGGCACGAATAATTTTGTAACGCGAAAACAGCTGATTGAAAAGCTTTTTATATATTACGTTGTTGGTACCTTAACAGCTTTTGTAATTATGAATACAAAATTTAAAGTAGAAATCGAACATAAACTGAGAATATGAGATAGGAACTTTAAAAGAAATAGTTACATTCGTCACATTTGAAGTGGATTTCCAGTTACTACCGGTCATAATAACTGACTTTAGTATCCCACGGGTTAGATTTATTTATGCAACATAACAAATGAAAAGCATACAACAAAATACACTTTGCACTAATGGCCGCCATAGACGTTCAACTAATTTGATCAAATAGGCTGGCTCAAACAATTTGTTCTTTGTTGTGCTTCTTTAAAAATATCTACAGACGATGCTTTAGCAATAAATGGTCTGCATTTGGTTCTATTTTTTTATTATTTTTATTATGTAGTTATCAATAAGCAGCATTCCGCTTAGCTCTGTCATGATAATCTTTATTTTTTATGTTCCATAGACAGGATTCATGTTGACATATTTGTGAGAATTCTTCTAATACATCGCGGTTCGACATTATGCAATGCAAGTCATCCGGTCAGGAACACTTCCGCAACAACAACTGAGCGCTCGCAACACATGCCCTCAAATTTTTAATCAGACAGTTTGATTAAACTGTTGGATCAAATAAAAATACGAAAATTCATATTTTTCTAACTATTTGATTACTCATTAACTTTGATCAAAATTGTCCATAGATATTCATGCTAATTGGATCAAAATGTTCGAACCAGCCTATTTGATCAAATTACTTAAACGTCTATGGCGGCCTTAAATAAGGCTTTATTTGACACTTTTATAAAACAAAATCATAGAGACTATTTGATTACTAAAAGATGACTCCAACCGAATTTTAGGAAAAAGCTTGAAAATAAAAAGAAAAGTGATATAGGGGTCAAATGAGCAGAGAATCATCATCATCAGCTTCTAATATATCACTACTGCACATAAGCCTCTCCTTCGCAGTACAAGAGGTTATATACCACGCCTGTCAGTCGGGTTAGCATATTGTTTACCAGACTACGGAAAAGCCAAAGGGGGTTATGATTTTGACAGCCTGTGCATGTATGTATGTTCATTTGTTCACTCATAGCTCCTCAACTACTTATTAGAACTAGGCAAATGAGATATCGTTAGAAGCGTATTGATTGTCCGCTGGTAATAGGCTATATGACGTGTCACGGAACATAATGTGGCGTCCTCTAGCGGTCATAAAGTATTGTTTTAAAAAAATAATTTGAGATACTTATGCTGTGTTTGGTATCATCGCAAAATGCGTTACTTGTACATTTCAAAAATATATATATTATTAGCATTTGCTAGTGACTTGTCCGATTTATTCGATTATTATGATATTTAAATTATAACGGCACCGAAACAGCTTAAACAAACAAGTAATTTTTTTACAAAATTAAAACCGACTTTAAGGTTTGACTCGATTTCTATTGGATGCCATCATCAGATCTTAGTGTCCTTATCATGGTACCACCGTTAGTATATCTCCTTTCCATTAAATAAAGAATCACCAAAATCGGTTCATAAGCGACGAAGTTATCCGCGAACACACATAAAAAATATCCTCCTTTTTTTGAAGTCGGGTAAAAAAGTAATAACTAAAACCCAACTACGACAAAAACGACGCTGAAAACGTATGTTACATAGAAACGTACCATAACGTGACTACAGTTTTTCAACTTGTTTCATACTTTTTAAGCGTCGTTTTTTGTCGTAGTTGGGTTTCAGTTTTTCCTTTTTTTTGCAGTTATGTTGTCCTGCGTATTTTGTTCCCATAGTCGCCTACTCCATATAGATAGATCAAATGATATATAGTATCACAAGTGACAAGCTGTCGCCAGCTTTTGACCTATCTAAAAATGTTCCTATGTAATTAAAAATTTACAGCTAGGATAGCTAATTCCTACTAATATTATAATTATAAATGCAAAACTTAGTGAGGACGTGTGGATGTTACGCAAAAACTACTGAACGGATTTACATGGAACTCTAGAACACATAGGCTTTTATTAACAGCAACAACCAATATACACGATTATTGCCAAAAGTTAAAAAATACTATAGCAATAAGTCTAATTTAATAAATTCTCTCTTCGAGAAATTTGTCATCAAGTACGTTGAATATAACGAGTGAGATAGAAATAAAACTGTTGCTATTTAACGCTACCATAAAATTATTGATTTCTGTAGTTCAATCACACAATTTTCCACAACGTTAGTGAAGGGGTTCATGTACATGATTTGCTTACTAACTAATTAAAAAAGCTATAATAGTTCACCTTCTAAGCAATCAAATTCCCCACCGACTCGCGCACCTAGGTGGGGAGGAGCAATAAACCCCAAAAGAATATACCCGTGTCTAAAACTCAATTTACTGTTTATGTCGACGTCACGTCATTATACAGAAGAAGGTACTCCGTTTTTTTAGAGTACAGAAAAAAAACTACTTTTTTATTTCTACAAACCTCTAATGAACAGTTGGTAAAATAGTAAATAGGAAAGAAATCTTCGAAACCTTTTTCTATATTTAATTTTTTGCATGTGGAAACTCCGACGGGCCTTCACCCCACCGGGGTTTGCGGCGTGTATGTGTGTGTGTGTGTCGGAATCGGACCGACTAAAATCACACGGTGTGCCACTCTGCGCTTGAGAAGTGAGGGATCCGGGAACTGTTGTTATTAACACATCCGGACCCCTCCCAGCTCCTGTCCGATCTGAAGCGGTTACCGTCTGCTTTACTCTCAATTTAATTTAGGCGACGTACGGGCACACGAGTACGTCGTCTCGTCGCGGCTGGCCTCTGAAATGGATGGAGGGGAAAACCCATCTCGACCATCCGCGGTCACTCTCACTTCCCTCCTAGTGACTGTGTGACATAATATTGAATTGAATATTAATAATTCTTTAATTTCAGACCCTCAAAAAGTGGTCAATATTTTTAACGATTTTTTTGCGTGCATTGGTGAAAAAAATAAACCTGAAATGACACTTGGTTTGCCTGTCATTCACCAGACAGAAAACACTTTCTTTCTTAGACCAATAGATTTCAAAGAAACACACAAAATTATCAAAAACCTTAAAAACAAAAAGAGTTATGGTGTTGATGAACTTCCCCCTACACTAATTAGGCAATGTGCAGATGAGCTTGCTATACCCCTCTGCGTGTTGATAAACCAATCTTTCGATGAGGGCATTTTTCCTGATAACTTGAAAAAAGCGATCATAAAACCATTGTTTAAAAAAAACTTAAAAACTGACCCCAGCAATTATCGACCCATTGCTATTCTTCCCACAATATCAAAAGTTTTCGAAAAGGCTATGTGTGACCGTGTCTATGGTTTTTGTGAAAGATATAATATTTTTAGTGAACATCAAAATGGATTTCGTAAACAGAGATCAACAACTTTGGCGGTCTATAAATATGTTCAGGAAATTATAAATATTATAAATGATAAAAAATACGCGGTAGGAGTGCTTCTCGATATGACCAAGGCATATGATAAGGTACAGTTTAAAATCTTACTCGACAAATTATATGGAATAGGGATCCGCGGTACTGCTCACAAATGGTTCGCATCGTATTTATCAAATAGGGAGCAATGCGTGGAAATGGAACATTTTAATAACGAGCTTAATCAAATTACACCCGTTAGATCAACTAAAAAGAATATAAATGCCTCAATTCCTCAGGGCAGTGTTCTCGGATGTCTTCTTTTCATTTTATACATAAATGACCTACCTACATTCATAAATGAACCGTGTGTACTGTTCGCCGATGATATTTCTTTACTTACATCATGTCAGAACAATGACAATCTCAGTAAAAAACTGCTCTCAATATTGAATAAAACAATTAAATGGATGGATGACCATAACCTGGAAATCAACTACAACAAAACAAAACTCATGACATTTTATCCCTATCAAAAAACTCCTTTAAACATTAACTTTAGTATAAACAACACAACAATCGAAGTCGTTAACGATTTTACTCTGTTAGGGCTCACAATAGATACTCACATTTCCTGGAAGACTCACATCAAACACATTAGGTCTAAAATTTCTAGTTTTAGCTATGCATTATACGAAGTTAAAAAAACTACAGATATTGAAACTGCGCTTACCACGTACTATGCATATGCACATTCATGGCTAAGTTACGGAATCATAATGTGGGGGAACAGCACAGATGCCCCTACACTCTTCATAGCACAAAAGAAATTGATTTGTATTCTATTTAATTTAGAACAAACGGACAGTTGTAAACCCTTTTTTACAAAACATAAGGTACTTTACTTACCTTACCGTCTATTTACCTTCTTGAAATATGCAAGTTTGTCCGAAAATATATCACTTTTTTCACAACCCGCGGAGACAAAAATTCGAACCGATCTCTTAGACACAATAAAATGTTAATGTTACCCACTTCCCGTATAACGTTACATCCAGGTAGTCATGTCCATCAAAATATTCAATAAATTACCTGATTCCGTTAAAAATGAAACGAATGAGATACATTTTATACATAGAATTAAACAAATACTTATAAATAAAGCATATTACACAATAAATGAATACATGAATGATAAAAATATATTATATAGTACTTAACATATAATATGATATATAAAATATGCCAAATTATTATTGAAATTGTTATTCCATTTTAAAAGTCTGAAGTGTTATTTTTCTTTTTTTTATTATGATTTGGTTGACTTTAGGTTTTGATTAATTGATAATTAATTTTTTTTCTTATTTTTTATTTTATTTTTTTGTTTGCATGAACTTAATATTGTTGTATTTAGTAATTCTAATAATTAATTGATATTATATGACTTGTGATTTGCTGTGCCCTACAGGGTCCACGATTGTTTCTAGTTTTTAAGCGTGGCATGTAAACCATCTAATAACAACATTGTGGAATGCAAATAAATGATATGAATATGAATATGAATAACCGTGACGTTTTTACTAACTTTTAGACTTTCGCGTTCCATGATATATTAACAATTATTTTTACGGGAATTAACGCGATCACGACTAAAACCACACCTTACCCTGTCACTAACTCGCCCGTATTAAATATTATCTCAAAATAATTGTTATCCATCTGGATATGTATAATATGTTGATAAATAATAACCAAAGTGACCATTTTATATAAGTGAAAATTTGAGAATACTTATCTATAATTTCTACAATCTAAACAAAGAAATAAAATTGGAGTTTCTGTTTGTAACATTAAAATAACCACTTTTTAATAAATTAATTTGTATGTATACACCATACATGTACCAAAAGAACATTTTTAACAACTTTCGACGGAAAACCCTATGTTCAGCTCTGGGCTATTAAAACTGTGTGTAGTGACAGTATTTTTTAGATTATTCGTTTTCAGCATATTCATAGTTGCAGGTTTGTAATGTAATTAATTAAACTCCGCTTACCATAAGTATGTAGTACCATTCCATATTAGCTAATACCCAGCATGCGTTTCATTACCAATGCGTACCTAGTATGCGTTAGAATACCTTTTTAAATTCTTTTACAAGCTATTTATATTATTTTACTTCAAATCCTTCATGCAATAACAACTGTATAATTTTTTTGTCGAAATTAAAAAAAAACTGTTTGTTGTTTATAAGGAATGTTATTCAAGGAATCAAGTGTAATCAACATAATCATAGGAGTGAATTGTAATTTACTCAAATACTTACCTGTAAAGTAAAAAAAAACAGTCTTGAATAATTTAGTTGGAGCAATATTTCCTCTTTTCTCTACCTCATTTAAAAACATTTTTGTGTGTAGAGTATTTCGAAGTCAGTTATTAGCTAAAAACCTCAAATTACCGATGACATTTTTAAGGAAGGTGATGTAATCCCTCTATTCAAGTCAAACATAACTAACTTCAGTCTTAATTAAAGCATTAATTAAACTTAATATCGAATAGTATAAATATAAAGGCTATATGTTTCATTTCACTTCGATGACTTATTTTTTAGAGTTGTTTTCCGTCTTGCGCGAAGACTCGACGAATTCCAACCTACGGACCAAGCTGGATTTCCAAGTGGATATGATATCATAGACCACATCCACACTGTGCGGCAGATTATACAGAAGACCGAAGAATATAATCATTCTTCACTTCTGTTTCTAGCATTCGTGGACTATACAAAGGCCACTGATTCGATCGAGATCTGGTCTGTTCTGGATTCCATGCAGCGTTGCCATGTAGATTAGATGTCTTTACGATGCCGCCACCATGTCCGTCCAATTACAGAACCAGCAAACAAAGCCCCATACCGTTGTATCGAGGAGTGAGACAAGGGGGTGTCATTTCCCCGAAATTATTCACAAATGCAATGGAGGATATGTTTAAGACGCTAAACTGAAAAGGAAGTGGCATTAACATCAATGGCGAATACATCTCTCACTTGTAATTTGCAGACGACAACGTCATAATGGCAGAGACGCTGCAGGACCTACAACAACTGCTGAATGACTTAGCTGGCTCGTCTATGCGCATCGGCCTATGAATAAACTTGGACAAAACCTAGGTCATGTTCAATGAACATGTTCTACCGGCGCCGAGACTTGGAGAGCCACGCATCGGCATTAATGGGCCGGCTCGACCGGAGTGACACCACGGCCTCACAGAAAAGCAGTGTGAAATAGCGCTTGCACTGTGTTTCATGGAGTGAGTGAGGATACCAGAGGCCAGAGGATCACGTACAACGGCCCAATCAAGAGACTAAGTGCGGAAATGGCCTGGTAAAACAAACAACAAACAAACAGTGCGGTTGGTCCAACAACTCAAAGTTGCTCAGCGTGCTATAGATAGGGCTATGCCCGACGTTTTTCTGAGGGATCGCATCAGGAATGAGGTGATTTGGAGGACATCGACGTAGCTCGCCGGATTAGCAAGCTGAATTGGCAGTGAACTGGCCGTATTAGCCGCTTATGCAGAATGGCTGGCAGGAACTGGACGCGAATATCTCAAAATCGATCAAAGTGGAGTGCAATGGGAGAGGCTTAAGACCAGCAGTGAACGGAAATACACTGATCATGACGAGAGTTGTTTTACGAATTTTGATCAAATCTAATGTATCGCCTTTTGCCGTGGAGGATGTTGTAACATTAATATCTAGGCAACAAACTGCAGTTTTCTGCATTTAATAACGTGAGACTGTAATTTTATGCACGTGTATGATTTTCTAGCTGTTATCACCATCTTTGTCCTCTGGAGCAGATGATTTAAACAGCGTTTTGTTTTATTAATGTACAAGGGCATTTTAACTAATGAAAAATACACGATCAAAACCGATACACATTTTCTGGTCTCTCTATAGATTGGGAAACGAACATGTTATAGTGCAATCGTGGTTGACTAGAATACAAAGTGGTTACTCTGCTACTGACATTTACAATTATAGTTAAAGATGGTTAGATTCAGTAAAGTTAAGTATGATATATATCAACACTATCTGTTGCCCGCGGTTTTGCTCGCGTGGAAGTTGATTATTTGTATTTTATTATTTTTAATCAATAGCCCAAAGGGGACTTTTATACAAATTTTCTACCCTCATTTTAACCTCTTTAGCAATAGAATTTCCATAAATGCTGATATAGGTATTCATTTATTAGTAACCAAACGCCTGAAGACAAAGTTTCAGGCTACTAAATACAAAAATGACAGACTAACCTATACACGATATATCAACCCCTATTTCACCCCTTAGGGGCAGAATATCGAAAAATGCTTAAATACGTATCTATCTAAAAATATATATATATAGAATATATTTATATATTTATATAATATATTTTATAAGTATAGAGAAATAAATATTTATATCTATGGATATTATCTAAAGGTTTTGTATCGTAAAACGCTAGACCTTGGCTAGCAGGACCCGTATAAATTAGATAACTGGCCGTTGACAGCCTATTTATTAAGGTAAGCTTATACTCGTAGGCTTTATAAAGCCGAGACTCCACCTTTTTTTGTGTTGTCAAATTTCGGTGGAGTCGCGTCTTAAGGTCTTATGATACGGCAAGGGGCTTGTTTTATATTTAGAAAATGTATTCGTGTAATCAATTGCTCGTATGCGGTTAGACCGTGTGCAATAAAGGTTAATTGTCTAAATTTCATAAACGGCCTAGATCAAAACATAAAAGCGAACGTTTTTTAACTTTACTAACTTAGTGCTTTTTGTAGTAATTTCACGCTACGAAAATATTGACCGTGGCATAATCATTTGGCAATAAAACTAAAAACTGAATAGTATGGACATTTTATCTATCGATGGCGAAGATCATTTATCTACTAGTATGCAAATTTATTGATCTGTGTTTACTGCTCTATGTCAAAGTTTTATAATTAATATCTGTTAAACTAATGTGTAGGATTGTATAATAAATTAATGATAAGGATTGGACATCTATACAAATAAATAAAATTGGAGTGTCTGTTTGTAATATTAAAATAACCGCTTTTTACTAAATTCATATGTATGTATAAACCTATATAACAAAAACGTAGTGAAAAAAATTTTTGTCTGTCTGTTTGTTCCGGGTAATCTCTGGAACAGCTGGGCCGATTTTGACGGGACATTCACTGGCAGGTAGCTGATGATACAGGGAGTAACTTAGGCTACTTTTCTTTAGACTAACTTTGTCCCGCGGCGTTACTCGCGGTACAACAATAACCGCGGGTAAAACCGCGGGATTCAGTTAGTTCTTCATAAAATCCGTAGTTTGCATGTGCTGTACATAAATGTTTAAAAAAGCGTTACTTTTTAATATTCAGAGTAACTGAAATCCGATCCGATGTTAATTGATATTGAAATATTGTATATATTATCGCCTAAATTTTATACGGAATATCGATTAGTACCTAGTCTGTTTGCTTGGTCAATAGTTGATAGGTTTCAATTGTTTCATTGCAAACGGTAACTCGTGTCTATTAATATTAATAGACTTTATATACATATTCCTCAGACCTCAAGTTATTACTTAATTCAATCAATGTTGTTGTTGTTAATATGTTTATAAAAAGATTCAAAATGATTCTCTTCATAATATAAACTGAGGGCTTTAAGAATTTTCACCTTCACCATTAAATGCAAAACGTTTATAACATCTATAATATTCAAGAACCATACTTGGTAAGATTAATTCAATACTGTCCAAAAATACACTAATTCTTGATGCGATCCTTATATCAAGCTATCCAAATCTTAAATAACACTTGTGACTTTTATAAACGGATACAGAATAAAACATACCGTAGTAAGATGATTATTCAGAAAAGCCCGTGAATACACAAATTTAAATTAATTTGTTTTTAAGTAGTAAACTATATTTATATCTAATACCTGTTATTGCACATTTATGTAATCTGACTTTCGTTTTACTTTTGTCTGAATTTAGTACTCAGGAGGTTTCGGGGTGATAAATCGATCTAATTAAGATTTTTGTTTTTGATGATGAAGTTTATTTTTGAAAATATACCAAAATAAAATACGGAGCTTAGCGCGGTCATCACTCTCTAAATATAAATAAATATTTCGGTCATCTAACACACACAACGCCATCTAGTCCTAAGCTAAGCAGAGCTTGTGTTATGGGTAATAGACAACTGGTACCTATACATATATACTTTTTTTGTAAATACATACATTTTATAAATAGAAAGCACCCAAACTCCGAAACAAATATTTGTAGATCATACAAACATTTGGTCCGACCCGGGAATCGAAGCCGAGACCTCATGATCGGCAGTCGCTCATACCAACGAGGCAGTTACTAAATATTTATGTGCTGTATTTTTTCCTGTAATCTATTTAATATATTTATAAAAATATATTCATATTAATTTCTAGGAGGATCAAATTAACCAAAGAATCGATATAATTTAATAAAGCCCCGGAGAAGTAAACTGACTACCTGCGAAAGGTAACTGGTAATATGGTAGGGATAGCGGGGGACCGAGATCTACAGCGGACGTTTGGAGTGGCCTGGACAGGGAATAATTGACTTATTGTGCAATTTAATCTAACTATCATAAGAAAACTAATGAGAAAGCTTAGTAAACCCAAACAATTAAAATGTACTGTTTTCAGTAAGTATTTCCTATGTTCTCGTCACTTTAATAGCCAACTTACATCAACGCAGATTGATAACAATTATAACTAACATTCACAATCCGCCATGATACCGTTCAATTATACACATACATAATTATACTTAAGTTTAACGTTGTCAGGATTTCTTAGCTTAGGTCAGAGATTTTCAGTACTTGAATATACTATAATTTATTTTCTGTAATGGTTAAAATATATTTAAGATAGACGTAATAAACCTTTATTAATTGTTTTTTGACTACCTTTACTGTGTCCAATATTCGCGAATGATATGTGTGTGTCAATCACCGGTTATATTATGACAGTTCAAAATTCTTCCGTTATACTTGTGAACGACACAAGAATAGCGACAGCATAAGACCGGCTGTTCTAGAAAACCTTAGAGGTTTATGCAGAGGATGTCTTTTAGCTGATATGATTACGATTTCATGGCTATTAGTTATACTAAAGCACTTTCAACGATTTTAGGTTTACGCTTTACGTATTGCAAATGTGAATACAGAAATACTTTGCGAGATTACTATTCTTTCTTATGTTATCTGTTTAAAAAAACGTATAAGAACTTAAATTCATAAAGTACAGCAAGCTGAGATATTAACAAACAGACAATGGAACTTTATATACGATAACACTTGGATATACGAATAAATATATAGTCACAAGAAATACAATTGCAAAACTCGTTTCATTTCCTTGCAATTTTGTTCCTGATAAGAACAATTAAAATGTACAGATTTATGACTTTAATATTACGACAATTGGTGACTTCACTTTACACCTGCTCATAACTTTGCATATTTATTTGTTCAAATCAGCAGTACTAATCATATTTTTATGATATTGTTGCTTATTGAAGATATGCTAAGTCCTCGTGGTGTGTGATAATATTCACTGGTCAACGACCGAAGTCGTCATAAAAGTAATAAATACTGGTCACTCACCAGCTGGATAATGGATGTTATCATACAGCATTTTATCTTATTATACACTGCAGTTCTAACATTCACAAAATTTTATTTACTAATTTTTTTCTAACATTCTTTTTAAGATTTCATCCAAAGAATAGTACTAGAAGTGTCAAAGTCAAAGTTTTATAACATAGCAAGCTAGTCCATTGAAATGTTATATTTTTTTGGGCATAGCGTGGATTTCTCAGGGGACGCAATTCTATTTTTTAGATATGAACGAGATGTTAGTGTAAAGTTAAATTCAAGTTTGATTCGTTGCTACCCTTGTCCCCCGACCGCCGTTTTAGGAAAATAAGTGCAAGTACAGGTCTGACAATTTTTTTTTAACATTTTCGTTGCCAATTGAATTATCTACAACTTTTTCTAACAATCTTAACCGTAGAACCAAAAACACTATAGCGAACTTAATGTAAGCAGTTCTATAATGCAGGAGCCACGGCTTCATAATACTCTAATGCTACATGGTAACGTCTGGCTTGTTATACCGACTTACAGCTACTTTCTATATAGTAAATCTATCAATACAATGCATTTAATCACGTCTTATTCTCGACGAGATAAATATGTCTAAATACTTCGTGGTCATAATAAACTCATATCTGAAATATGCTAACATAGCTGGTCAGGCTTAGCTATGTATAAATTTTATTAATTTAACAATATATGACGTAGGAATAAATTGTTAAATTAATACCAAACCAACGTTATAAGCGAAAATCTATGATTTTATTTTTGATTTTTTTTCTATTGACCTGTTGGGGAATGGCTATAACTTTTTTACTGATCATTTTACCAAAAAATTACCAAGAAATCTCTTGAATATTAATTTAAGGAAATGATTTTGAAGATGAACTGCCGAAAATGACGCCACTTTCTTCTTTGGTTCTGTCAGTCCATCAAGTATTTGAAATAGAAGATCAACCAAATCGTGCGCCGTAGCTTAGTACATCAAAAAACCGAGGACAGAGTATTATGTCATTTAGAAAATTACCGTGGATTGCGCCCACAAATTATCACTGAAACAAAAAACGTGGATCCAGACTCTACCTGAAGGTGGTGGGGAAAGAGTCAAATATTAATTAATTAAAATATTAAATTATCAATAATTAACATAAAAATAAAAAATGATTGAATATTATCGTAAATCATTCAAATGTATGTGTATAGTTGTGAATACTGAAAAATAATGTTTACTTCGCAGCGCTGTAAAACTATAAAAAAACACAAGTCACTTTCCTTAAGGGACCCGTTTGCTCGTTTGCCTTTTACTTTGTAAAAATCTAGGTGAAAATAAAATTTTGTTGTTTCCTTCATGATCATCATCTTTCCGTCGCCTTTACCTAATAGTTCTACTGCTGGACAGAAGCCTTTCCTTAGCAGGCCTTTGGCCTACTATATACCATGCTAACCAAATTACATTTATTTACTTCACTGTCATTTATTTTCCAGTTTTGTATAAAATTTATAATATTTTCTTTACTTGGTTTCACAAAGCATAATTGAATTTAACAAGTTTTCTATAAATTTGATTAAAATTAGACTACTTTCAAATATGTAACGCAATGTAACATCCTGAATCACGCTGCAAAGATAAACTTAGGAAAGAGATTGACAATAATTTATCCAACAGGCGCAATATTAATTAATCAACAAGGTAGTTAATAGTGTTCGGTTCGAAGCATTCCCACCCGGTAGAACACTTCAAAAAAAGTCTTCCGAAAGGAAAATATAATTGAAATAGTAAAACAGTAATAACTTTTGCATCATAAATCTGTCAGTCATAATGATACCTGTCAGTGATAGATTTTAATTTGCGTGCCCATCAAGCACAAAAGTTTTTACATTCAGTCGGTTAATCAATACAGTTACGTCAAAAGCATTGTGCATTCTAAGTTTCGTTTTCCAATTAATTTTGAAAAATATGAAACTTAACAGGCGTTTTGTCAACTGCGTGTACACTACCGCAGTAAGTATAAAACCGCAGTTTTTATTGAATTGTCCCTAAAGGTTTTCCTTTTATAACGTAAAGGGGATGCCTTTCTCCAATATTACTCATCTCAAATATTACTAAAAATAGAATGAGATAATCAATAAACGAATAGAACACAAAAATAAGTATCAATCTAGAACTTACCTATCGTAAATAATAAATAAACGTATCATACAAAATACTTTATTATATATACAATATAGTTACAATGTTATATTGTTTCTTTACTTCCAAGAATATAATTATTGTATCGGCACTTATTACACTTATCTATAGGTAAGTATATTGTCTGTCTAGCAGTCATTGTAATGTAAAAGAAATTACAATGATAACCGGTTTATTCTTATTCGATTTTCAAGAGCATAATTAAATAAAATAAGCAAAAAAATATTACATTAATTTCTACAAATCAATGAAACAGAAAACCCAAAATTTCTCGAACTAAAGAGATTACAGATTGCTTTTTGTTGCGAAACTATGTAAAAACTAGCATGTATTTAGAATTTGTTTTCTATAAAACTATATTACTCTAACTACAAATTACTATAGAATAATATTATTGTAAATTTTATATTGTATAAATTTAATTAAACATTGAACTCACGTTTAGACATCTTCCTCGTTGAGATTTGAATTCACTGTGAAACCTTCAAACAAAACCAGAAACATAATTTAATAGATATATATTATTAGCTTTACAATAAGGAAACATAACTTATTTTATAAATATGTACGTACTGATGGAATAGCCAAGTTATTATGTGCGATGCATAACTAGTTTAAACATCGTGGATCTGAGCCGTACACTCTGCAGCATGAAGTAAGGATAGGGTAGACGTGCCAGTGAGAATCGGGTTGGTAATAATTAAAATATCATGAATATTAAATTGAAATTATCTTAAGTATCATTTACCATTGATCAAAATGAAGTATAGTCCTTGTAAAATAATTTGGTACGATTGAATATAATCGCGGATGGTATACCGCATTTCGACATTTACTGATGTTTTTATTTCATAAGACGGAGTGGGTGGCTCTTATAACGTTGGTTAAACTAACGTTAAGTTAATTAAATTCTTAAAAAATCGCGTTCCTGTAATAGTGTTGGTGTAAACGACAAACCATATCGCTCCTTGGAAATATATGCTAACGACTAACTAGCTGTATCTCTTGTACCGTGACGTAATAATACGAAAAAATTGCAGCCTGATATGTAAGTGACTTAGGGCTGGACTCCATATACGACGTGTCAAAATATATGTTAAAGATTTACTTATAAAAATAAATATAATTTAAGTATGATTCTATTTAACTTTTTGTTTATATGGAGGACGAGGGAACAAACCTAAAAAAAATTTTTTTTATCAATTCCGGTCCAATTTAAACCGCTGGGCGACAGCTAGTAAAAATAATGTCTTTTGTTATGATTCAAGTCAAACGCTCGTAACTGTGACCGGGCGATAGCACGTTCAAGAACGTATTACTCATAGGGTGATGAAAGTAAACGAATTAATCAAATCGTTGTAAATGTTGGTTTGTTCACGACACGTCCACCCTAAATGAACTTAATCGGTCAAAAAATATCAGGCTTATTACGCAAAGGATTGTTATCAGTGAAGCCGATCGATGTCATTTAAATGGAACAGTTTAAACTGATGTTTGAGTTCATTAAAAGAGCATTATGTGGTTACTGAAATAAATATTTGAACCGAAATGTTGATTATATTACGTCCGTCGTGTTTCATGTTTAATGTCTTATCTATTTAATAGCTAACTACATAGATACATATTATATTGATTACCGCCTCACGCTACTATTAGGTTTACTAAAAAGATTTCAATGTGTAGCTTTTTTGAGTAACATTTCCTTGCCTAAGTACTGCATAATATCATTGACTGCGCTGCATACAGTAACTTAAGTGGGTATTAAACAATTATTAGTGAAACAATAAAACAATGAATACAATACCAAACCTATTAGAGTTTATTTCAATTCTTGCTCTAGACGATTTAATTGTATTTAAATTGTTGAAATTGGCTATCGAGCACTTCTAATAGTTCAAACATTAAACAACAAAAACCAAAAGTAAACACTAGAGGTAGATGATAGATAGAGAGGTAGATTTTCACTACGTTTTTGAAAAAAATATAAAAATAATATACTGACAAGTTAAGGGGTTAGTTTTTAAATTTTGACACGAAAACATACATTTTGTAATCTACTGAAAAATACTTATGGTTATGCAATAAATACTTTTTATTGACACCAGTAGTTTAATCCGCAATCGATAAAAGAAGAGAATTTTACTGCATTACTCTACCTAACCATTATTGTCGTACCTATATCGGTGTTGACATATGCATTAATAGTTGCAATTTTAAAAAGCATAAAATTAGCCCGATAATAAACAGTAAATCAGTACATAATTAGATTGAATACAATTGAAACGTAGTCAATGAATATCGATCGAAACGTTTCCATTAGTTATTAGTCTTGCAGTGTTCAGAACTACCTATACGTGTGTTTATTGTAAAAACGAGATATCATAATAAACAAAGAAAACAAGGCCAGCAATGTTAGTTCAAGATAACGTATTGAGAACATAGGTTATTATTAACACTCTTAGGTTTATCATGCCATACCAAAGAGAAAGAGATTAGACATTTAATAATTAAAACTTATATCCTTACCGAAACAATCCTCGTGCTTACTTCTATATTTTCACAAAATATTTATTTTTCCTAATTATCACGAGCTGCAAATGCAATTTCAGTGCAAACCAATTACTTATGTAAAAATATTTTGTTGTAGCTATGATCACTAATAATCTAATTAAATATTATGATACAGACTACTAAGTCATAAGTTATTCACAACATTTTAGTTAAATTTACAATAATTTACAACATTGCTACACAAGTTTTTATTCACGCCGCATTTCCAATGGTGTGGATACCGTGCCTAGCGTACATTTTTCTAAAAGGCTTCGTCCGCGCATGCGTGTGAACTTGGAGGTTATCTACTTACCTATTTCATTTTCTTATTGTGGAAAAGAGATGGCTATACGCTTTTAATAACATGCGCAGTGTTATTGATAAAATTTTTGGCGGGAAAACATGTTATCTGAGGTGATGTTTTAGAGGCATGTGATTGGCTAATCAATGAAAACGCACGGACTTGCACATGCGTGTAACTAGACTTTATTTACCATAGAGAACTGTAAGAGTATTTTTAGATTACCGGGCCGATAGTGAATAATCTAAACATCTTAATAAATGTAGCAGACTATTTTGATATATTGTATCATAGAGATTTAGGCAAAAGGTAACAGAAAAGTAAAACTAAAGAAAACTATATCTTTAGTAGTTATTATAAGTTCGGCAAAATGTGTGGCTAGAACGAAAGAAATGTTGAGAGAAACGAAGGGGAACGAAAGTGAAGCAAAGAAAAGATGACTTTAAATCTTGGAAATATAGAATAATAGTAAAACAGAGAGTGAAAATTAAGATCCTATTAAAAAAGTAATGAAGAAAAGCCAAAGATATACACATATCGATTACTGTTTGGACATGATGTAAATGGTTAATTTGTGAATCTAACATATATTTAAAATTGGCGATAGCTAATATTACTCTAATGACAAGGTATAAACGACTAATAGTTGCGTAAATAAACCGTGGACTTCACAGTTAGTAGACAATCCGAATACTAAACCATAATCCTTTCGGGGATTATGTTTTTGGCGGAGTTTATATTTATAATATTATGAGATGTACTCAAGCGTAATTTACACAAAATTCTCATACAACCTTATGTAGAGTTTTTTGACAATTGCTATTTTCCATTCAAATATATAAATTAAATTAATATCATATATCGAACCCGAGACCTCTTGATCGCAATCGCTTACGCTAACCACTAGAGTGTAGTCTAGACCAACGAGGCAGTCGTTATTGGAAAGTCAGTGCCCTCAAATATACTGACAGCAAGTTCAACTTCGAATTTAGTTGACCCTCAGGGTTGCAGAGGTCCGATGCCAGCCGCTCCTTGGAATAATTGATATTCAGGTAAAACCGGTTGAACTAGTAGCCGACCCCAAATATTCTTGAGAATAATAAAGGCTAGGAGGATGATGATGATATATATTTAATTAATTTATAATTCTTTCTGAAAATATTTCGATAATGTCGCTACTGTTATCAGTCATCATCTAATCATGTGAGGCAAATGTGCGCTATGGATAAGAGTACGCAAATCCATGTATTAAATTAAATTAAAGTCCAAAGCGAATGGGATTGCGCATACCTACTTACCCACAGCGCACACTAAAATAATTTCTTTAATTTGTCACGCTTGTATTAACAACTAGTCATTAATAAGTTCTATCATTCGTATATTTTAACGAATATTGGTATAAACGTAAATTTGAAAAGTCACAACACTATGGTAAAGGATCTAACTACGTTACTTTGAAATCAGGTCAACTGACCTGGAACTCCATGTCATTATAATGTTGTATTGTCATGCTGTATACACATGCTTGCAAAATTTCCATAAAATCGGCTGAAGATATCTGCTCCAAAATTGAGTTGTAAGATTCCACCCGAACATACATGCATACATAAACTGCAAGTTAATGAAAAGCTCGTAAAAATAATTGACGAATTTAAAATAATATAACATTTGAAATTCAAACATCTATAGGCCGCCAATATCGCAAAACTTTTAGTATAAACCGTGATAAGTGTGGGAGTTTAATGTAAACTTTATTGAGTACTAGCTGAGTTTAATGTAAACTTTATTGAGTACTAGCTGAGTTTAATGTAACCTTTATTGAGTACTAGCTGAGTTTAATGTAAACTTTATTGAGTACTAGCTGAACCCCGTGCTGACACCCGCGGTCATTGTCGTACCGTGGTAACGGCGCGGGGCAAAGCTAGTCTAAAAAAAGGAGCCTAAGTTACTCCTTAGATCATCAGCTATCTGCCAGTGAAAGTCCTGTTAAAATCGGTCAAGCCGTTCCAGACATTACCCGGAACAAACAGACAGACAGACAGACAAAAATTGTAAAAAATGATATTTTGGTACATGTACCGTGTATACATACATATGCATTTATTAAAAAGTGGTTATTTTAATATTACAAACAGACACTCCAATTTTATTTAATTGCATGTATAGAAGATGTAGAAAAAATAACAATAAACTATATTTAACGTTTGATTAATTGACGAAGACAAGGACCCAATTAATATTTTAATGGCATGTTAACTAGTTCTCACAGTCATTTACAAAAAACTAATAATACACAAGTAAGGAAACTTTTCTTTGGACTTCGGCTAATGACAGGATGATTGATGAATCTGTAGCTTGTAACGACTTCAGTCTTCTACTGCTAATCGTGATCTCGTTCACGGAGCTCGTTTTTTGTTTTTTCGAAAGACGGTCCCCATTTCATATAGTAAATTTCATCACGACAAAGACTTGCAGACTCTAACTTTTGATTAAGAGACTTACGATTTAAAAACTATAAATACTTGACAATGTCAGAAATAGCTGACCCGGCTGGTAGCCATTTCATCGAAAGAAGAAGTAAATGATCACCAATCACCAGTCACATCATAAATAATGTCACGCACTGTGACTAGTACGGCATTGCATACAAATTACAAACTTTTATGAATTAATTGAAGCATTATTTGAACACGAGGACACAGACTTACTTGGAAAAGTTGCACTACATACTTTCTTCCTTTTATGTTCTTAAAAATTATTCGTGTGCCATAGTACCCCAAGTCTCCCTTCTCAGGAAGCCCGCGGCACCGACTTGTTAGTACCTACATTTCTAACAAGATGACAAGCAAGCAATTTAACAACACTAAGTGTTACTACACCAACTCTAAGAGAGTTAGTGTAGTAACACTTAGTGTTGTTAAATTGCTTGTTAAACTTATTAAATTGTGGACTTATTATATTATTTTTCCAACTCCTCCAGTTCTTTTTATTAATTTCGTTACCGATTCCAAGACAATTTTACGTGTTCTCGGACTTCCCGAGTGTCTTAACTCGGCGTGTTCGTGATTGACTGCTGATAACCTTGGTGTATACAGGACTTACCGCGGTGAGCATGTGGGCGGGATTAGTCCCATGAAATAAGACTCTATTAAACTTCACATCTGGCTCTAAATTACATTTAAATTTTTAGTTCACCTCAAGTAAGTTCACAAAAACTAAGACGTTTAATGGTAGATAAGTATAATATAGTACTATAATGCATATAGATGAAAACGATAGATATTTTGTATTTTAAGCTATCCCAATTGTCTGCTAGTTGGGTATACGTTTACCTATTCGAGATTTATAATTTTGGTGAGTAATGCATGAAAGCTTCTCATGTCTAGGTATAATTAGGAATGTAACAGATAGTTAAATTATTTTTGGGATCCAAAATCTGTGGGCGAGCATCCCACACCGTCACTAACTGACTGCGTACTTCATAGTTGGTATGTAAGTAGCAAAACGGCTGCTACGTACCATTTCTCACATTCCTCATAAGGTTATCTTAGTCTATACAATGTGGCATCTTGAACAGATTTCAAGGCATTAGTAAATGTATACGTTATCTTTTGACTAGTGGTTTAAATTGAAGGCGGGAAATGTTTATGTCTTTTAACATTTGATGTAGTGTTGTTAGAATAATAATATTTCCATGTATACTTTCTATATATGAAATTAATATTTACTGTACTGATGTTTCCTTTAATTATCATATACTTTTATTTTTAAGTTGTTTCTCATTTATTTTAATAAAAACATGACACATCCAGTTCCATTACTTAGTAGAGCTTGTACTCTACCTCTTACAGTTTCAGATGCCAATGCGAAGCTGGTGGTAGACATAGTATATATTTCTAAATACATACACCTCAGAAATGAAGTACACCCAAATGCAGTACAAATAATCGTGAACATCACACATATTTATGTCCCGGGCAGAAATCTAACTCACGACCTCTGGCATAGAAGTCCGTATAACTAATCACGAGGCCATCGGATCTCCCACCAGGCCAATAATTTTAAAGTGATATTTTAGAGCATTTAATTTGATTAAGATAGTACTAAAAAATTTGTCTCTATTAAAAAAGATCTTGTTAGGTTCGTAGAAATGACACCTTGTAACATGCTACAGCTAAGCCATAACTCAGAAATATATTATGTAAATGTTCCCGGTAAATACTATAATTTATAACTTTATTATAGCAATATTTCATTAACTACAACATATAAACTTTTAATATACAGAATGTTACAAAAAAAAACAATAACATTTTGATTTCCTAGCGTTTAAAATTGTGGCAATAGTTGTAATTTAATTTATTTAATTAAATAATTAGATTATTATTGTTATTGTTAAAACATTTTTTTTGGATTACCAATTTCTTAAGAGAAAATAATGTCGTGCTGGTAACTGTGGCAAATCCATATCCAACTAATATTACTTCCAAACTAACATTATTAATTCATAAGTAGCTCTGTCTGTTTGTTACGCTACTTTCACAGCTTAACCAATGCACCGATTTCAAAGTATGGTATGGAGATACTTTTATTCCTGAAGAATGACATAGGCTACTCGTTACCGCGATAACTCACATACACGTGAGTGGAGCCGCGAGCAAAAGCAAGTTAATAATACGGATGGCGTTACACAATATCTGGATACATCCAGTAATGTCCATTTTATATTTATTATACAAGTTTTTATTAAATGATAGTACCTAGTTACATGTAAATAAAATAAATAAATAAATATTTCGGACATCTTACACACAACGCCATCTAGTCCCAAGCTAAGCAGAGCTTGTGTTATGGGTACTAGACAACTGATATAAATACATGTATACTTTTTTTTTGTAAATACATACAAATTATACATAGAAAACACCCAAACTCCGAAACAAATATTTGTAGATCATACAAACATTTGGTTCGACCCGGGAATCGAACCCGAGACTTCATGATCAGCAATCGCACACGACAACCGCTAGACCAACGAGGCAGTCAAATAACCTTTGATATTTATTTTACCTAATATTAAGTTCACACCGATATAATAGCTCTAACTCCCAAATTAGGTGTTCCTGGGAGGCCACAAAATCTTTCACAAAGATTTAACTATCAGTGAATAATATACTAACTCTTTCCTCCGGTGCTGACCGGGTGTTGTCCTACCTCAAGAATTAAATTATCTCCATGCCAAATTTCATTGATATCGGCCCAGCGGTTTAGCAGTGAAAGTGTATCAGACGGACAGATTTACTGTCGAACTTACAATAATAAGGTATAGATTACAAACTTACATCAGCATACTAACCATCATAAAATATAACACAAATAGAAACACCTTGTACCTAAAGAGAGAAATTAAATAAAATTTTACTATTCACTCCTTTTTCACCATATTAAAATTAATGGAATCATTTGTGATTATGACAGTTTAAAACGGCTCACGCCTACGGCACAGTTATAAGTGCTTACAGAATAGATGAGATAAAATATTACTCTATTAGGTGTAAAGAACTACTTTTTACTTACGGATTTATCAGTTTTACTAATCCTTTCGCCCGCGGCTACGTCTATATTGAATTTGGTTCATTGGTTGTACCTGTTTAGACAGACATTTTGTGTGGTCATCTTTGCATATTGATATATGAATGTTAATTCATATAAATTTCTGATGAGTTTATATTTGTAATTAATAAGGAATTCCTCGACGATAATGTATCAAGTGTCTCATAAGATTTCTGATGGAATTGGCGTCGACCAATTCAGAGCATTTAAAGCAGATTTTTTGTGGATGGAGTCACCAGATCAGCCCACCTAATCAAGTTTATATTCTACAAAAGTAAATATTTTTAGAAAACTACCAAATGTATGGAAATGATTTCCTCTAAACGTGCTCAAAACTAAATATTAGCAAATAAAATAAGAGAATTTTGTTATGCTATTTAGAGACACTGAAAACCGTATGATTATTTGCCAACTTAGTTATAAAATAAAACGTATCGTAAAATCCTTGTGAAACATTAGTACCCATAATAGGTTTCGAAAATAAACACAAAACCATTAATCAAAAGTTGAAGTTAAAGCGAAGTATTTCTTGGAGGAAGCCCAAGAATGAGAATGTTCCATAGTCATTGCGACCACAGTTAGTAACCACAATTTTTTTAAATGAAATAAATCAACTTTAATGATTCCTTTATACTACAAGTTCCAGATTTATAAGATTATGGTTCTAATTTTAATGAGGCAGTGGCTAATTGGCTGGTTAATTGATCGAATGTTACTGACTTCACTTGCCTGACTTGATTGAATTTATAAATGGATATGATCTACGTCTTAGGCAAGACAGTTAACTTTTTTTTATTCTTCTCATTGATCAATGCCTATTTTGTTGTTCGCGAAAATCTCACGAACATAATGCCCCCCCCCCCTCGCCAGCTCCCCCCCCCCCAACGAACAGCGTTCCGCGACCTTCACCAGTTCATGTAACCACCTTGTATAAGTGGACCTATGTATGTCTACTAGTGTATGTGTACTTATGTCTTTCGGCTGAGATGATTATGACAAGTTATAACAAGAAGATAAGCTTTGTTTTCATTAAGACAGAAGCAAATTTGATTCTGACATTAAAAGTTTAGTACAAGACCGTTACAGTCGACGACTCAACTTTCGACAACAGGATTTGAGAATTTGTGCTTTGTTACCAAATACATTAATATACTATCTATATATATAAAAGAGGAAGGTGACTGACTGACTGCCATACCCAGAGATCAACGCACAGCCCAAACCACTGAACCTAGAATCCTGAAATTTTGCATGTAGTTTCTTTATATAACGTAAGTAAGCACTTAGAAGGAATTTTTGAAATTCCACCTCTAAGGGGATGAAAATCTGCGTGAGCGAAGCCGCGTGCAAAAGTTACCTTAATTCATCGTGATACTGATGTCCTACCATATCACTATTATAGCGAACATATTCCCCTGCTGGATATGATGGATGCTAGGCCCACGGCACCATCGTAGCGCGACAAGTTGGTAGGCATGAGGTTTGTGTCTTGTGCTAAATCTAAAGAGAAGAATCTCTGCAATGCTCTTTGTGTCTTGGATAGTTTGCTCCCTTTGTGTGCTCTTATATTTCGACACCTACGAGATGAATAGGACTGTTGATATTCTGTATTCTTGATGACGGATAACACGGATTAAAACCTACTCCACAAAATACTTACAGATACCTACTCTATATATACTTACTACTTATATATTTACTTTACGAAATCGTAAAAATTATTTCAGATTTTAATGCTCTCATCATCCTTGACCGCCTCATTGGCGCAGTGGTAGCGTACCTAAGCAATTGTTGTGACGGCCCGGCTTCGTTTGCTGGGTCGGACCGAATATTTGTATGATCTGCAAATATCGGAGTTTGGGTGTTTTCTATGTATAATCTATACTAATATATAAAGCTGAAGAGTTTGTTTGTTTGAACACGCTAATCTCAGGAACCGCTGGTCCGATTTGAAAAATTCTTTCGGTGTTGGATAGTATATTTATCGAGGAAGGCTATAGGGTATATATCATCACGCTACTACTAATAGGAGCGGAGCAACAATGAAAAATGTTTCAAAAACGGGGGAAATTTTCACGCTACGGGCAATATAAGGCGCAAACGAGGTTGCGTGGGTCAGCTAGTATGTATATATTTACAAATAAGGTATATTTGTATTTATATCAGTTGTCTATTTCTCATAATACAAGCACTGCTTAGTTTGAGACGCAGCGTTGTGTGTTAGATGCCAAAAATGCTAAATGCCAATCTTTTAAAAAACAACAGCTTGTTGAAGAACCTTAACACCGCATAGAATATCTTACAGTTTTCTTTTTATGTTTTTATTAACTTATGAGCCTGTGTGGTTATAATGTATGGTGAATCCATTATGACCGCCGAAGTCAGCCAAATACTCAGACGTTACAAAAAACTTCAAAAAAGGTGAGGGAATTCCAGGCATTTCCAGGACGTCTATGTCATAGACAAAAACTCTAGACGCAGTGAAGGACATTTTTAATACTAATCCAGAAGTTTACAAGTAGCCATGATACATAAACAAGGTTCTCTTATAGACAGTTTAGTACCAAAGAGTATTATTGTTACAATTTAGTACCAAGTGGTAAGTAAATAAAACCGTAGACAAATTTTGGTATTAGTACCATACAAATAATGTTTGAACAGGTCATCATGTATGTTGAATAGGTTAGCTAGTATTTAATCTTACTCAAATTTCAAATTCTACATGAAATTTTTACTTTTATTTGTAAGACTCGTTTTATAAAAAGGTTCCATAGATACCGACATCGTAATAAATCGTTGTCACGTCTAGACGGTGGAATGTTTTCGGGGTCCTTCAGACCAAACCAAGACCAAAATCGCCACACACACACACACATCTTTCTATATATCGGCAGGTCGTGCACCTATTGTCGAATACCACGACTAAACTTAACTTTTTCGTTTTGTCTCACTATTATGCGACCTCGAATTGCTTTGTGGCCATTGGCACAGCTATTTTAGGTGTTAAATATTGTCATTCAAACCTTTGTTACATTATGGTGATGATAAAAAAAGGTATTACAAAGATATTTTAATTCAATTTTTAACCGACTTCAAAGTAAGGAGGAGGTTCTCTATTCGACCGTATATATTTTTTTTATGTGTTCGGGGATAACTTCATCATTTATGAACCGATTTTGATGATTCTTTTTTAATGTGAAGGAGAAAAACCCAACGGTGGTACCATGATGAGGACACTAAGGTCTAATGACGGTATCCAGGACAAATCGAGTCGGTTTTATTTTTGTTAAAATTGTATTGTATACATATATAGTTAAATAAATGATTCACTAATTTGTACAGCACAAGGTTTTGCCATCACTACCTACGAAAGGCCGACCCTACTGGGGAATATAATCCCATTCGGGTGCGATATAAGAAACTAAGGAAAACCATTAGAGCTAAAGTAAAGAAGACGGAGCCAGCTCCGAAAGCAAAGTATATTAACATTTTAGGGGACAACCGCGACGCTTGGATTGGGTCGTTTCTGGACGCAGGCGGATGAGAAGTATTCCACTCGCAGTAGTGTGTCTGGACATTGCCCAAACATGTGATGGAGTCCACAGTCTAGCGTTGGAAGGGTCCGCTTATTTTAAGTGTAGGTTTATGGTTAAAACCGTGGTGCACCTGGTTCCCCGGCTTCTAGTACCCGAGACAGTGTGCGGTTTTTAGTCGATTCGAGTCCGACATAGCCAGTAGTCCTGTGATATAAGAGGGGATTTCCGCACAAAAAAAATTGTCCAAGATTCCAGTCAGCCCAGACATACGACATTTTAGGAGAGATGAAATTTTTAGGATCAATAGTCTAACATAATAAATAAATAATAAATAAATATTTCGGACATCTAAACACACAACGTCATCTAGACCCCAGCTAAGCAGAGCTTGTGTTATGGGTACTAGACAACTGATACAAATACATATATACTTTTTTTGTAAATACATATATATCATAGATATAACACACCCAAACTCCGAAACAAATATTTTTAGATCATACAAACATTTGGTCCGACTCGGGAAACGAACCCGAGACCTCATCAGCAGTCGCTCACGTCAACCACGAGACCAACGAGGCAGGCAACGAGATAAAATACTCAGAAAGGAATGGATACTCGGTAAGCTGAAAGCGATACTGTTGGCAGAAATAGCTGATTCAAGAGATCCGGCTGGTTGCCATTTCATCAAAAGAGGAGGTATACCTCTAGTATTCCTGTCTACCGCGATCTTCTCTCTCCTTCTAACCGTTGGACGTTTCCGCTTACAGGCAGCCGTATGTCTATTCCACTCTATCTATAATAACTCTATGAAAAAAAAACAACGCTAACTTACGTCATTTTAAGAAGCCTGAATTTTATTTGAATCAAAGTATACTATTGTAAAATATTTTTTCAATGAGCCAGACAAATCTGACAGGCTATACTTTCTACCAGACTCGTTTGAAGTTTATGGGAACTAACGCCACTGCTATATTTACGGTAGACATACGCGTCATGTATATTGCTATATACTCAGATAAAGAGTTATATATGTCGATCATACTTCGTAACAATATAGACTAAAAACAGTCTAAAAGGGTTATACCACAAGAAGTAATGTTTGGTACTGACATCGAGGTTTTGCAATGTAAGTTAGGTAATGCTTGTGAATTTTAGTATAATAATGAATAGGTATAACAGAATAAAAATCACAAATTATTTCAAAATTTGTTTAATCATAAATAAATAACATTATTGTTTGGAACAAAACAACCTCCATAATTATTCACACACCATACAACTCGTCATTTAGTGAATTACAATTATTAATTTTCTAATTATTTTCTAATAATACTTACAGCAATCTTAAAATTAATGTTGTACATAGTTTTATTACCACAATTAATTTGAGATTTTTTAAATGTAAATATCTAATGCTTATAGAGAGAATTATTCCAATTACAAAATATATATATTTTCCACGTTTGTTATGGAGAAATTGGTCATAATTATTTATGAAAGAAGTTTTTTTTTTAATTTGAATATACTGAGTCGAAATTTTTATTATATCGAATGTAAAATATGGTCATTCATTGTCGGACATAGTGTTATACAATACAAGAAGCATCAGTAAATATAGAGGCGTCATAATTTCAAGTTTAAAAAAAAGCGTCACAACAATCGAAAATCGAGAGATCGTTGTCTCAGACAACACGTGAAATAGCTCTTTGCAGCAGGTATAAACTATGCGTTAAAAGAACAACTCATAAACAGTGTATTTTATAAACGTCTGATTATTATAGGTATTATACGTGTCTTACGTGACATAAACCCAAAAATTAAACATTCAGTACCCATAAAAATTGATATTATTGACACGCGACATTTACTGTTGCTCTACACTATCCGACTATGCGCGATATATCCGCGAAATGTGATACTATTATCTTTGAATAAAGAGGTCACTTCGCAAACTTTCTTTTCATCTTTGTACATGATAATTTTTGTCAATAAACCATTAACAGTATTAAAGAAAAGTCGTATAAGACATGATCATTAAAGCAGAATTTAATGAAAGACTAGAGGAACAACTACTATCGATTGTTAAAATAAAACAAATATTATTACATTTTCAAACATAAAAATCTGTAGTTAATTGACATATTTAGTTGTATTAAGTTATAAGACGACACAAACGATTGCAGACTATTTTAAGTTCAAACTAATATTGGAATGGATCAGTGGGTGCCGTAACTGTCTCGAAAAATAATTAATGCGAGGTCACGATTCCTATAAGCAGACGAACTATAAATATAACCAAACAATGAATAATTAATAGAGAAAACCCGAATTTATAATAAGTACTTACCAAAATTACAACATTATTAGTATAGTATTTATAACATTGATTAATAATTATTTACAAAAATGACGTTGTGCGACTGAAAGTACAACATTACAATACGTAAACAAATTACACATAACGTTCGAAACACACTTACATCAACATAGACCGACACGTTACTTTACTAATACAACTCGTAATTATAATTTTCATACGAGAGAATTAATGACAAAACCGAACAATACAACACAATAATGATTTTAGTACTACATAAAAACTTTTTGGTATTTTGGTCATACAACTACGTCACGACAGTTAGGCCCTGTTTATAACACTTATTACTGCAGCTAGCGGCGAATAGAGTATTTTCATAAACGAAATATTTATTTTTCTATGAGAAATTGAATATTTCATATAGCTGTAAAAAGTATCTTAAATGATACTAAAACAAGCGACACACGAAAAACTTCATGTAATACGTAGTAGGAATAGACGACTGAGGTAAATTAGAAAAATACATTATCTACTTGTAAATTTTCTCTTATATGTACTTAAAAATGTAATGTTAAATTAGGAAGTGTATAAAAATAGTGCGGCGATGATCATGACCACTTATCGATTTACGCCTTGCGTTTAGATAAATTTCAAATTCGACTAAATCATCTATTTACTAAACGAATATCGCACAACTATCAGGTGTAACTCGCCAAGTGCACGTAGATATAGTACTCCATATCTCGCGTACTGGACCAACATTTCAAGCTGACCAATAGAAAAAAAAACATGTAAATAAATATGTATAAACAAATATATAGACCTGAACAATGTATCTAAAATGCAACAAAATTAGCAAGTCGAATGAAATTTTAAATGTTAGTTGTGCAAGATACTTAAAAGTTAAAAGTATCTTAAAGTTAACATCCCCATTGGACGATTTGGCTTGTCTATTGGCCTTCGAACGTGGCACTTGACACGCCGCTTCACTTTATCACAATGTAAGTCAAGTTTAGAAGTCGTTTAGATGACAAAACTTGGTGGGGTCTCGCAAAGCGAGGACGTTGTTACAGAGAAGCCCGACGACTGGATTCTCTAGATTTTCGTATTTAGAATTTGTCTCCGAAGACAAACTCACCGCTCCGCTACTATCCCCTTCGTACGTGTTCTCTGTATCGTCAACGTTCTGAGAGCTGATGCTGGATTTGTCGTTCTTCTCCGGGAGTTCCTTGTCGAGATTGTACTCTATCTTGTCGCCGTCATTCTTGTCGTTGTCGGATAGTTCGATCCAGTGAGCACGATTGGACTTCACCCTGTCTAGCATCGGTTGGAGGGCGGGAGATAGAACTGCGAACGCCTGTAAAATAGACGGAAAATTTAATTAATATTTTTGTGTCTCCTGTAGATATGTGTAAGACAAGGTAAGATATTTGTAATGTGATATTAACCTCGTATATTGGAAGGCAGATGGTGTCAATAAACTTGACTTGCATAGCAGGCAATTCGTCTTCTTTGTCTCTGTTCATAATATCCTGAAATAAAATAAACACATTTTTAATAAAATATAGAATCGCTTTAAGATGTTATGTACATGCCATTCTACACTAAGCAACAAGATGAAAGAGGTAATTGTAACGTGTCTAGATAAAACCTTCAGATTAGAATCATAAGCAAAAGTCCGTGTTGAATCTGTAAGATATAGTCTATGGACAAATTCTAAATGGTTCAAACCGCTATATTGTGTAATGGAAATGTGAATAAAGTATGATAAAGTGTTTGAAGAGTGGGTGACTCACGATGGGGGTGAGGTTGAGGTTCTGCCGCTCGAGGTCGCCCTGGCGGAAGAACTCGCCGGCGACGAGCGCGGCCACGCGGCGCTCGACGGGCCAGGGCTTGGTGATGGCGGCGAGGTCGCACACCGTCATGAGCATGGCGCGCAGCAGCCCGCGCCGCTCCTCGCACAAGCCCCACGCGCCCAGCGACGCGCGCTCACTAGCCACCAGCTCGAGGAACGCCTTGCGCTTGCTGCAATTCACACCATATATAACATTCATCATGAACATACTATACTATCTTTATTGTTATTTGTATTTTTTTTGTCAATATAAGTTTTTTTTTATATATTTCGGTCATCTAACACACAACGCCATCTAGTCCCAAGCTAAGCAGAGCTTGTGTTCTGGGTACCAGACAACTGATACAAATACGTATATATATATACTTTTTATTTGTAAATACATACATATTATACATAGTAAACACCCGAACTCGGAAACAAATATTTGTAGATCATACAAACACTTGGTCCGACCCGGTAATCGAACCCGAGACCTCATGATCAGCAGTCGCACAAGCCAACCGCGAGACCAACGACGGGCGGCAGTCAACGGCAGGTCAGATTATTGAAATCAAAATTGTTAAATGTTATTATTTTACGTTCCATTGCTCTGATGGACTAATATTTATTATTTTGTATGAATACGATATAATTGATAAGATTAATTATAAAAAGTAACTAGTTCTTAATACAAAATAAACGGTAAATGTATATCGAAGAAACAAATAAAGCAACATCAATGTGATTGAAAGATCTAGTGAGACTTTAAAAAAAATGTTCCTCTCTTACGCGAAAAAAATATCTTTATACTCAAATTTTTTTTGCTTTATGAAAACAAATTAAAGCAACGCTAGAACTATATCTACACACCATTGTACGCTCGTTTACAGCACGTAACAATCCGTGCAACTTTTCTCTTGCGCTCACACTTGGAGGGAGAATCGTTGATTGAAAGCATGGTAATCTCTGTTTACAGCCATTTTTTAATTGGTAACCATGGATTATTGTAAACAACAAAAACACTCAAGGTAGTAGAGCCACGCTGATTTCAGCAAGAACGGGCCGGCTCGGCCGGGGCGGCACTACCCTCGCACAGAAAATCAACGTAAAATGACAGCGATCGTGCTGTCGTGTTTCGTTGGTGAGTGCGAGACCGGAGGCCCAATGATGCAGAAGCATCACTAGCCCGCCATGGTGTGGGTCACCATGCTGCATTGTTGCATTGTCCGCATATGCAGTATGGTGACCACCAATCTTGGATGCTGCTTATGCTTTCCATCAGGCAGAATAGAGTCATTTTGGCAGGGCCAAATATAAAAAAAAAAAACAGGAAATTCAAAACTTTAACTTTAAACTTTTTGTGTGATAAATTTCAAGAAACAGATGACTGTAAAAAAGTAACAATATTATAACTGTTTTTACACCTGGCAACCTCAGCATTGCGGCTGACTGAGAGCTGAGAACCATCTTTTTTTTTTCTTATCTTTACATCATTTTCTTTAAAATGACGTAAAATTTATTAAAAAAGCATATAGCTGCAATTTATGTTTCTATTTTAACTTTCCAAAAATTATATAAATATAATTGCGGATTATTTTTTATAGGCAACCTATCGCTAATCAGTTGAATACTACCTCAACTTTCATTTAAACTTAATTTTATAAAAAAGAACAGATACCTGCAGAATCGAATTTGATCTAACTTTAAGATTCGAGATTTAAAAACTAATAATATAGGTAAAAATAGCAGTACCTGAAATAAACAGCTAAATCGGTGGATAGGATAGCATCTTCCAACACTTTGACTACTTTCTCGTAATCATCAGAAGAAAGATTGAGAAGTATTTGGTTCCCGGGTGAATTGAGAATCATCAAGCATTGGTCGAAATGGTGATGTTCCATTGTCGATGTGGAGTACAGCTGCGCCAATGGTGACGAAGCCCTGGAAACAATAAAATCACATAACGTATTGAAAAAGACTTATTTATTTTTAGATAAACACGCTAAGGGATTTGTCATATAACTTTTCTGATTGGAAATGCTAAGAGACATGTTTAGAGAAATCACTTTATAAAAAACATTTTATGTACAATACTCGACATACCAGTGCAGACACGTCACTGGCACGTTGCCAGTCCCTTTAACCAAAGATAGTTGGCACTCGTTAAAATCAATGCTACAGTACGAAACAATAAAACTTTTTCGGTCTCTGACACTATGGATGTCTCTCTCTTGCACTTCTGTGTTCTTATTTAATGAGCTTGAAAAACAACTTACGAACTAGTGCGCGTTTGTTTCAGGGTTTCGCTCTCAACAGCGAGCGCGTTTGGTATTGTCATCCATGTTAATCTTATAAATTCGACAGTAACTCTGTCTGTCTGTCACGCTGCACCCATTTCAATGTAAGTGATGCAAGTGAAATAAGCCCACAGTACCTTTGCACAGTAAAATATATAAACGTGCTTACTTGATTTGAAACGAGTTATTGGTCCCTCGGTGGTCAAGATCGTGGCACAGGCAACCGATGATCAACGCCAAACATTCCAATTCACCGAATATCTTCCACCACTGCGTCTCCTGAAATAGTGCAACGGACAACTAAAATTATGCTGTATTACGTATTACATTTTTCTTGTACCATGTATGTATGTAATAGGCATACCGAAAACAACAAGTTGATGTCAACCCTAAGAAAAAAAATTGTCCCTATATTTGAATAGCGCTTCTGGAACCGGCGCGACGGTGTTAAATATTTATGAATATTGTTATTCTTGTCTTTGTTTTACATAGTTACTTCTTTTGTTTTGAATTACATATTCATAATACAACAATGGTATTCGTAAAATGTGTTTAGAGGAAGGCAGTGATTTCATTAAAATATTTATTGCGACCAATCGCAGAAAACCGTCTTGGCTTGTTTGGGTCAGAATACGAGACACAGGTGAGAACAGAAGTTACAGTTCGTAGTATATATTAACTCGACCAGAACTAAAGCGAACGAGAGGCCGCTTGCATTTGACCTGGTGGAGCTCCACTGAAAGGACTTCAAAAAGCCCAGGTGGACGGCACGACATACCAAAAACTTGGCGCAGTAAGGAGGGAGACGAAAATAATGAAATACGAAAAATACGAAATATTTAAAAGCATCTGAAGCATTTTAGTTACTAGGTGGCGGTAGACTAGGGTTTACTTACTTTCATATATGCTATGTAAATTATTATCACTTTATGTATTGTTCTCAAGATCCAGTTAAATAAATGAATAAATGTATACTTCTATTCAATTTTTGTGTTTCATAATTTTTCTATAACTTTACAATACTCACTGTCAGAATAGCGAACATCATCTGTGCAACATTGAACGCGTGCCTCCAATTGTGATACGTTACATTGCGGTAATTCTTCTTGACACTCAAAAGCCACCTACAGAGTACGCTGTAATCTATATGGAACCGCTCAACAAAATCGAGATCCAGAAACATTCGAAGGCAAGCACGTAATGTGTCATCGTCAGTTAGATCTATATCGTCGAACTCCAGCTCATGGAGACTGAAGTGAGCTGACGAGGGTATCCTTAATGTCTGTAAAGAAATGATAATTTATTGAGTAGTGTTAACCATTAACAATGTAAGAGGGTATGGCAATATGTCTATAGATAATAGTTACAGTTAGTACAGGATTATTTGCACTCAATATAGGTAAAAGTTCTCTGCAAAATTTGTATAGCTTATAGCAACTACAATTTTCAGTTTTGCTATAAATAATTTGCTGGTATGCAAACCTGAAAATTAAACACCAGACCAAGTGGGGTTAAATATCAGTTTTCTAAAGTAATTTCTGAAATTTGGCAACATCTTTTTATAGATTTCCGCAACTTTTACACCTAATTTTTGTTGTACAGCGGGATTTTTACGCGATAAAATTATCTAAAGGTTGCGAAACTTTCTATTTCCTTATATTTCTAACGGGTAAAGCTCTGGTCGGCTCGTCTTCACCGGTAGACTGCTTACAGACAGAATAGAATAGAAGGTATCGTAGCCTTTCAAATTATATAATTCTAGATCAAGTCGTCATATATTATCACATCATCATATTATCCAATAGTAATAACAGTTTCAAATAGCTATTTAGTTTCGTAGAGTTTCAGCTAACGCAACGTTAAACATCAAATTTCTGTTTTAGACAAAATTCCTTAGTTCATTATCGTTAAGTTTTATTAATTAGGGGTTTAATAAACTAAAGTTCATTTATAGTATACTCACCCGTAACCGTTGAGCGTCGTCTAATGATGCAGAAGCGTGGTAACTTAGTACCTGTAATAACATAAATTGTATGATTAGTTTTACTGAGCGAAAATCAACCAGCATTATAATTTTACTTTTCTTTAAATATCCTTGTGAGAAATTCCTTTGTGATAGATTAAGTTGTAAGGTTGCAATTCACAAATCTTTTTGGATATATTTATAATGATTTGCCACATCAGAACAATTTATATTCCTTAAGACTACATAGTCTTGTTATGTTTGTATATACAATTTGTCATCAATAAGGTTGTATTTACTCACGTCCAACGTAACGCTCTGCTTGGCCATGGCGGTTATTGCCTTTTCATACATATGCGTGTTGTGTATGCCCATTCCGCAGAATATTGCGAACGCCTCCACGAAGTTCTCATCGTTCTGCGTGAACAGCAGTTCGTCGAATTTGTTTACAAGCTGGAACAAAAAATATATTTTAGGACCAAGTACTCAAAAAAACTCCAAACCTTGACTAGTGCAACAAAGAGACCTGAATAATAATAACTGAACTTTGCTCTTAGGGTAGTTGCAACTTGCTTGCAACGGAGCGGCAGCATTGGCAGCTTGTCAATGCTTAGATTTTATCGTCGCAAGTTCGTGCCGAAAGTCATTGCGAATGTTGTGAAATTATTGCACATTATAAATTCACAATAACCAATATCTGTTAACTAAGGTCTGCATTGCGGACAGTGTACAATTTCTAGTTATATACATCCCATTATTTCGTTTTACTCGATGTGTTGCGATCTATATACCTTAATAGATTAGATATATACATTCGTTCGTATAAAAGAAACTATCAACCTTCTTTTTATAAATGTTAGCAGTCTTTCTAATTGCAGCTACAACATAAAACTTTTTTGTACATTTAAATTACGGCGACTTCCATATACAGCGCAACAGAAATAAACGACAGCGCCTTCTATCGCAGATACACTGAACTACGGAGCAATGTACCACACGAAGAATCTAATAACCCTGAATCGCGCAATAGAAGTTCACGCGTCGATTAGCATATTTACAACATCCCAATCAATCATTGGGCAGTGGACTACCAGGCATGATCACCTCGCCTGCTAGGAGGATCCTCCCTTTATGTTGGAGGGACATAGCACCCGTTCTTCCACAAATTACAACTGATGGTATTTTCATCTACTTTAGTTGCTAATTGTCACAGTATGTGATTTTAGAGATGATGAAGGAGCCAGATGACGGGGGATCCCTTCGATGGTTAGTAGGAAATCCTTAGAGTTTAGATTTCTTCCTATTGAAGAGTTGAATAGACTGAGCTTAGCTAAGGTCTAGTGTTGTTTGCAAACCCTTTATTATTTCCTTTCATAAAAGTCCGTTGTTTAAAGATACCAACTTTATAACTTAATTAATTCTTTATGAAATTTTCATTATACTCTTTACGCTGTAGCATAGTGCGGGTGACATTTCAGTAACATTTCAGTAAAATGCGCTAATCTCAGCAACTACTAGTCCGCTTTGAAAAATTCTTTCAGTGCTAGATAGCCCATTTATCGAGGATGGCTATAGGATATATATCATCATGCTTAGACCAATAGGAGCGGGGCATCAATTAAGAATGTTATAAATTATTACACTACGGGCAATAGGAGACGTAAAAGAAGTTGCGTGGGTCAGCTAGTCATTAATAACTGTAGTAAATTAAATTAAACTAATCAGAATGTTCGTGCAGGCAACTGTCACCCGCAACATGCTACAGCGCAAAGAGTGTAATTTGCCACACGATGAATATGTCATCTTACTTATATTATAAATGCGAAAGTTTGTAAGGATGAATGGATGTATGGATGGATGTTTGTTACTCTTTCACGCAAAAACCACTGAACGGATTTGGATGAAACTTTACAGTAATATAGCTTCTACATCAGAATAACACATAGGCTAATATTTGTAGCGATAACCGACATACACACGGGCGGAGCCGCGGGCAACAACTAGTATTAAATAAATATTTAAAGATAAACATTTAAAATTTTATAAAACATTTTTATAATAGTAATAAAGTTGACTTGAGTGAGAGACTCCCAAGCAAAGGTAATTTAGTTCATCAACAAATGTATTAAGAAAGTATCGTAGTAACTAAATTAAGATTAAGTCGAAGTTTCCGTGACGTCACTCGCGAGATGTTGGGAATACGTGAAACTTTCTCTGAAATTGTCCGACTTACTTTTTATATAAAATAAATTGCGTTAAATATGAAGTAAATAATAAAAAAGGGCTATGACCGCGAGGTCCGATCACTTTGTCCGACTGATCGGACGACGCGGACTTTTTTTTCCTGTTTGTCCGACTGATCGGACGACGTGGACATTTTTTTCCTTTTTGTTCGACTGATCGGAAGAGTCGGACCTTTTTCTTTCCTGTTGGTTCGACTGATCGGTCGACGTGGACTCGTTTTCCTGATGGTTCGATTAATCGGTCGACTTGGAATTTTTTTTTCCTGTTGGTTCGATTGATCGGACAAAGTATTTTTGTTGTGTTTCATCGACTAATTACACTTCACAGATTTATCGTATTGCTTCTATTCATAACATTACACGAAATATCCAAGTTTTATAGGCCAGAGATCTTTTCATAGATGGATATAAACAACATTTTTACTTGTTTCTATTATCTTTAATCTTCTATATTTTATATATATTTATTTTTGTTAGTTTGGCGCAAAATGATAATTTATTTGTGAAAACTGTTCTGGATTAAGTGTAAGTTACTTGTATATTATTGTTCTTTATTTAGTCTCTGTTTGTTTCCTTAATAAACTAAAATAAACTAAAAATAAACTTATACATTATATAGTTCCATATTAAAATCTAATTCTGAAATCATTTTAGATAAAAAAAAGTAAAGACTAAAACCCAACTACGACAAAAAACGACGCTTAAAAAGTATGAAACAAGTTTCAAAAGCCGTAGTCACGCGTTGTTAAAGTATTATGGATAAAGAACATTCCTAAGTTTGCAAAGCATATTTTAAATATGTACCATAGAAATATCACAATTATCGAATAAATACGGACAAAGTCACGAGAAAATGCTAAGAATATATATATTTTTGAAATGTACAAGTAACGCCATTTCCAATGATACCAAACACGACATATTTATCTAAAATTATTTTTTTAATACTGTACTTTATGTCGGCCAGAGGGCGCTACACTAGATTTAGTGACCCATCATATAGCCTATAACCAGAAGACGATCATGACGCTTCTAGAGACACCTCATTTGTCCAAATCTAATGAGTAGTTAAGGAGCAAGGAGGGAACAAATGAACATACATACATACAAACATACATACATACATAGCCTGTCAAAATCATAACCCTCCTTTGGCTTTGCCGTAGTCGGGTAAAAAAGGTTATTGGTCATTAATATCAAAATATCTTTGGTCAAAGCAAGTGGTAAGCGTCACATAAATTTTTCTTCGTTTTATTCGTGTCATTGCGGAGAATAGTATTAATACAATATAGGCATATCTCATATATCTACTGTCAGAATAGGATAATTATCCATTGCCATAAATTAAAGAAAAAAAAAGAGAAGACTGTTCCCGCTAATACAACTGTCATTGTTGCGTTATGCTCATGTGCTGTATTTTCTTTTATATTAAAGCTACTACTAGCTGCCCCGGCAAACGCCGTTTTGCCATAAAAAAAATTTTAAGGATGGGTGACCCTTACCATTTAGGGGGATGAAAAATAGATGTTGTTCGATTCTCAGACCTACTCAATATGCTTACAAAATTTCATGAGAATCGATCAAGCCGTTTCGGAGGAGTTTGGCAACTAAAACTGTGAAACGAGAATTTTAAATATTAGATAAAACAATATTTAAGTGAATATAACAAGTTTTATTGAAGAAAAACTATAACATCTACTACATTTTTATTTAAAATGGAACGTAACGAAGAATTGTGCATTATAAAACGTAAAGGCGGATCGTTGTTGCTCCACGATGGTCACCAATACTACAGAAATAAAAAATTTTAAAACGGGTCGGTGGTCTGGGTGTGTATTAAGAAACGCACTGAAAAATGTCGAGGCTCTATTACTCTGCATGTAAGTCGTCTTTAGCATTTTTTATTAAGTAAATAATAAAAAAAGCATTCCAAATATATATCACCCCCTGAGACCTTTCCCTACTAAGATGAGGTTAGCCATTTAATCTCTACAACCCAAGAATCTACTAAACGATCTTTTCATGAATACACTCAACTTTTAAAGTTTTTTAAAGTTGTGAACTTGGACTGATATGGGAATTGTAACAATAAAATTAAATTAATTACCCGACTGCGAAAGAAGGAGGGTTATGTTTTTCGAGTGTGTGTATGTATGTATGTATGTATGTATTGTATATTTGTTTGACACGCCGTAAAGCCTAAACGGCTTCTTATATTTTTACGTGAGTGGTGGCAATAGATTCGTCTTAGTCGTGAGAGAGACACTGGGTACATCAAAATTAAAAAAAAAACTTATTCTCAGATCTTAATTCATCTATGTTTATCTCATGAGATTTATTATTAACAATAGTTCAGTTATAGTTCCTCTATTACAGGATTCTCGCATTGTCAAAAATGTTGTGCACTCTTGTGTTCCTGACTTTTGTAAGAATGATATCGACAAGCAACTTCACCTAATGAAACAGGCAGCATACAATTCTTTAACACCCATAAAACGTGTGTACGATGAACATATAACACCATTAAAAGATTCTGGTGTAGAAATAATTAGTAAAATACCGGCATATAGTTCCGTTAAAAGTGGGTTATTTGAAAATAGAAAAAAAGCCTTCAATGTTAAAAAATTAGCATACAACAGTCCAATGGAGGTTGTGGTGCCACAGGAATTCGATCAATTTCTTTTGGCAGACTATGCTTGTGGTGACACATGAATTGTCGCATTTTGTTCAGAGGAAGGTAGGAAATTAATACCAACTCTGAAATCATTTTTTGGAGATGGCACGTTCCATAGTTGCCCGATGCCATTCCAACAATTATACACTATACATGCTGATTTTGGTTCCTCAGTGCAATTCACTAACGTCATTCCAGTGATATACATTTTAATGTCCAACCGAAAGACAGAAACATATGTAATAATGTTATCTATGATTAAATCACAGATACCAGGCTTTAATTCAGACTGCTTTATGACAGACTATGAGGCAGCTGCAATAAGGGGAATAAAATCAATCTTCCCACAGATAAAGGCAAAGGGTTGTTTTTACCACTATGCAAGAGCTATATGAAATATGTCTATATGAAATGACAAAATTAATAAAATTTACTTTTCAAAAGAAAAATCAACAGCAATAAAACATATACTAAAAATATAAATACCTAAATTGTAGACTATTTCAAACGACAAAAAAACTGTTTTTGTAGTTTTTAATTAGTAATCTTTAAAAGTCCTCGTCGTCCGATCACTCGAACGAACAGGAAAAAAAGTCCATGTCGTCCGATCGGTCGGACTACACGGACTCAAAGAAAATAATAGTCCGGGTAATCCGATAAGTATGGTCATATTTTTACATCGAACCAACAGGAAAAAAAATTCCGCGTCGTCCGATCAGTCGGACAAAGTGATCGGACCACGCGGTCATAGCCTAAAAAAGCACTTTAAAGCACTCCAAGGGCCACTTGCACGACATAGCTTAAATACATTTAAGACATACTAAATGCGTAAAAAAAGGTTAAACACAATTGGCATCTTGCACAACGATAAATTTTTTGCTAAATATGTTTGAGAACGGTCTAGGTTAAAAATCGAAACTCGGCTACTTAGCGGCGCTAATCGTGTTTAACGCGTGATTGTGCGTGAGTGCATATTTATCATTTTATCATATTTAACTAAATTTACCTGCTGTCATCATTGTGCAAGAGGGCACTAAATTTGTTTAAGCTGAACGTGTCTGTGCGTTTAATTAATTTATTTTAGTAGCTACTTATGTCGAACGTTGTGCAAGTCGCCTTAAAAGTGAAATTAAAACAGTTAATGAACCTGAACTACTACGAAGGTTAAGCAAATTTGTTATTAGACGGCTATGGGTTCTATATATAAATAGACGTCATATTCAATTCTCAAAGCATTTAACTTGTTACCTAAATACGCTGTCTAAAGTAAGCTCTCACAGTGTAATACTAATGCAACTATCTATTAGGAGGATTAAAGGATCCAACGACGAAATGTTCCAACGAAACCATTTTGAATATCCTACAAACCGAGGTGAGTCATTATCATGTTCCTAACCATGCTGGCAGCTAGTAACCTCTCAAATCGATCTGCGTCATCCAGTTACACGACGGGAATAAACTACTGACTTGAAGCTGAAGCCATTGACATAGTTCACAAAAATCCGACATTACTAATGATTATAGAATAAAATATACATTGAAATTGGATCGTTGTCTCAGCTATATTATTTATACCTGCATAGTTGCTCATGGATTGACTGAATAATACTGTCTTAAACAGCCGTAATAACTTATAGTTTAATGTCACCTAAGTATCAAAATAATGTCTAAACGTCGAAATGTGTTTTTGTGTCCGTAAGATTGTAAATACCCTTAGATTATAATCTACCTTGCGAGGTAGTAAACTGTCGAAAGATTGTCAACTGCCTACAGTTTAATGTACTATTTTTCGTTAGACTGTAACGTTCGAAGTAAACCCGTTAAATCACAATCTGTCGCGCGTAAAATTGTCAACTATCCCTGATTGTTCGGTCTTACAATAGGCCGTTCTATGGCCAGAGCTGGGTTTAATTAGGTAAGAACTTCTTTGGTCTGGATGTGTTAATAACAGCAGTTCCCGCATCTCTCCCATCTCAGGCGCGGAGTGGCACACCGTGTGTGGTTTTAGTCGGTTCGATTCCGACACACCACCTTGGGTTGCCAGATGGCCGGCAAATTCCGGGATTGTCCCAGAATTTTGCGTCTTGTCCCGTGTCCAGTAATTTAGAATTTTCCCGGATTTGGTAAATTTCTATTTGGCAACCCTAACACTCTAGATTACAATCTAACCGTTTTGACAATCTCACGGTAACATATATGGTAAAAAAGAGAAACAAAACGAAATGCTATAAGTCATTTCATTTGTGCTGAAACAGGATAGGTATCTGTCGCATTGCGCAAATTGTTAATGTGTTTCTACAGACTCACGTTAACTGTATGAGAAATATGATTTATTTTTACAGTTCCATTTTAATCTATTGAATTAAATAAAATTGAAGTGTCTGTTTGTAATTTAAAATAAACAGCTTTTCACTAAATGCATATGAAAGTATATACAACAACATTTTTTTGTCTATCTGTCGGTCTATTTGTTCCGGCTAATCTCTGGAAAGGCTAAACCGATTTTGACGGGACTTTCATTGGCAGATAGCTGACGATATAAGGCGTAAGCTACCTTTTTAGCTAGTTTCACCCCGTGATGTTACAGGAGATTGTGCTTGTGCACAGTGGCGTAGCGAGGGGGGGGCGGAGGGGCGGACCGCCCCGGGCGCCATCATAGGAAGGGCGGCAAAATTGGAAAAAATATATTTTGTGTGGTCAGTGGCGGTCAGTCAGCCAATGAATTTTTCAAGAACATACTTATGTTAAAAAAAATGTAGGACAAAGCTATGTGCTAACAAGCTACAGCCACTTGTTTAACCAATATTTTACGCACTAGAGTTCTGATAAATGATCCACAAAAACAATTGATAGCATTATACATATTTACAATAAATTCAGAAAAAGATTTTTAAATGTAAATTATCTTGCAAGTCAATTTTAGTTGGTTGTATTTAAGCTATTTTTTCCTATTCCACTAAAATTATTGAAATAATTTGAATTATTAAATTAATCCGACAAACATTTAGCTATACCTACTCACAGCATCGATACAGATAACAGCGGGATAGAGGGTGCTAAGAATCACCAGGAAGCCACTACAAACGATTGATCTTGGCAACTTTTAATGGCCGCACGTTACGGCTAGACTCGCATCTGGCACAACTCGAGGTGGAACTTGAGAAGATTAGACAGCATATTTTAGGGTAATGTGAAGTCCGAAGAGAAGGGGAGGACACCATAACCCTCGACTTAAGCCATCCAATGTACTTCCGTGTGGGAAACTAACAATCTCAAGCTGGCATTGAGTTTCTGGTTCATAAGAATATAATAGAACAGGGTAGCATACCTCATTGTCAAGCTCACCGAGCGATATAGCCTCAATGTAGTGCAAGTGTAAGCACCAACCTCGGCCCACTCGGATGACGAGGTAGAGGATATGTTTGACGACATACCGAGGGCTCTCCACTTCACCACTAAGATCCACAACTGGGAGTACTAAATTGCAGCGAATCGGTAATAGGATCCTATGGATTTGGAAGCAGAAATCATAGGGGCAACTTCCTCAAACGAGAGGGGCTGAATTTTTTTAATTAAAAAAACAGTCCCAAAGGAAGTGGACTTGCCAAGCCCCAAAAACGAGATCGATTTCATCTTGACGGACCAAAAGCACATATTCAGAGACGTCTCAGTTTTATCAATAGGTCTAACACCGGCAGTGACAACCGCATTGTCTGAGGGTCTCTAATATCGACTTTATGGCTGAAAGTGCCCGTTTGATGAAATCAAGGCTCCGGCCAACTCTGCTCCAAGCCGCGATGGGAACTGAAAAGTTTCATTCCAATCTGGAAAACCGATTTGCTACCATGGAAACCACAACACAAAGCTAATGAAGGAATGACGTGAAAACCCACTTTTAACTTCGTCGGCAAAGCGGACTAAACCAAGAGATCAGCATACTCGTACGACACGACATCCGATGCTCCAATACTCTTTCAATCGAACAAGCTATCGAACAGAACCGGGGTTCAAAAGTGTTTGTACAGTCTCTCGGAGGAAGTAAGTAGAAAAATCGTTACTTCCAAGCCGACCTTTCGGAAGTGGAACATTTCTATGGCGATTTATACGCTGACAGAGGTAGGTGAAACTAGTTAGAAGCTCAAACCCTAGGACAGGTGCAGGAGTTTTACTAGTAGTGATGCAGTCATTTACCTTCATTTCTTTCTTGGGCCTTTGGCAACCGGTTCTACATGAAGTGAATGATACCTATACAAAAATATTTACAACTAATGGGACTTGACATAAGATTCTGCGCTCAGAAAGTAAATGCTTTGCAAATGATATTGACAGAGAAACGAGAGAAATAGGCAGATTTCGTTGTAAGTTATGAAAAAATATCTGTGAAGAACTCTAGAATTCCCATAGAACCTTAGAGGCACGTGCAACATAGAGGTAGGAATAATAGGTAGGATTCCTTATTCATAGCGTAAAAAGAAGGCATGTTTTTGATGACAGAACTAGAGATGCTAACTTGTATGATTTGAAATAGTAGTTAACTTGTCTATTGAGAACGTGAAAAAAATATGTGTGATGCTATAGACATTGATGGTGTAACAAAATACTTTTCTATTAAACAAAGTAGACCTATAAATATTTAATTTAGGGCGGAAGTTTGACTTTTATTCTCAAAAGCACTTATATTATTTTTCAATAAAAAATAGTTCTAGTTTATATGAAAAACTAGCTGACCCACGTAACCTCGTTTGCGTCTCCTATTGTCCATAGCGTGATAATTTTCCCCATTTTTGAAACGTTCTCCATTGGTGCTCCGCTTCTATTGGACGTAGCGTGATAATATATAGCCTATGGCCTTCCTCGATAAATTTACTATCCAACACTACATGAGATTCTCAAATCAGACCAGCGGTTTCTGAGATTAGCGCGTTCAAACAAACAAACAAACTCTTCAGCTTTATAATATTAGTAAATATTGATTTGGGTTTTTGAATTCGAATTTTGTCTATCGTCAAGTTGTAACAATGTTTCAAAGTGGTTGAAATAATAAAAAGTGTACTAATAAACAATAAGTGATTGGAAAACTAAGATTAACTTATTTTTTTTTAATGTATTCTTTCTTTCTTTTCTTTCTTTCTTTTTATTTTAAATCTAACCTGTATTATGCCAAAATAATGTGGACCGTTCTCGCCGAAAAGTTCTCTAAAATTAAACTACATAAGTAATGTTTAGTAGTTATACATTGACTTTAAATATCTAAATAAGAGGGCGGCAAAATTGCCTGCCGCCCCGGGCGGCCGACACTCACGCTACGCCACTGCTTGTGCAGGTTACACTGCGGGACGCAGCTAATCTATACTAATATACGAAGCTGAATAGTTTGTTTGTTTGAACACGCTAATCTCAGGAACTACTGGTCCGATCTGAAAAATTCTTTCAGTGTTAGTTAACCCATTAAAATTTATCGAGGAAGGCTATAGGCTGTATATCATTACGCTAAGACCTACAGGAGCGGAGCACCAATGAAGAATGTAACAAAAACGGAGGAAAATTATCACGCTATGGGCAATAGGAAACGCAAACGAGGTTGCGTGTGTCGGCTATTTCTTTATAAATAGAGAGATGACCAACGGGAAGAGGACCGCTTGAATAGGTATATCATAATGGTAAATTGTAAATTCTATCTAAATAATAATCACACCACTGTGGTTTTTATTATCTCCTGGTATACAGTGCTCTCTTGTATTATTGTTAAATTAAATAATGTATGAACATTGTGCAGTGTCAAAAAATTACAAATCTACCGCTGTTTGCAGACAATTTTGCATACATGTTGTTAATTAGTAAAAACGTCGGTGCATTTGAATCATAGATCTCTTGAACTTTTTTCGAATCCATACTTATATTATAAACTAAATGAACCCTGACAAAGTTAGTCTAAAAAAGTAGCCTAAGTTGCTCCCTGGATCATCAGCTACCTACCAATGAAAGTCCCGTCGAAATCGGTCCAGCCGTTCCAGAGATTACCCGGACTAAACAGACAGACAGACAAACAGACAAAAAACTTTTTAAATACATTTTTGGTATATGTACTGTGTATACATACCTATGCATTTAGTAAAAAAAGTTATTTTAATATTACAAACAGACACTCCTATTTTATTTATTTGCATAAATTTAAAATCTGCGCATTGAACCGCAATGCGCTAGATACTAGTCTCTAAAGCGTTGTTGTCAATTGTGGTTGACATTAATGGCTTAAAATTTTCATTATATCTCCTTGAAAAACTTGGCAAATAACACTGTTCGGAAAATAGAACAACAAACAAGACTATTTTCCAGAAGCCAATTACCTTTTAGGTGGCTCCATTGTTAATTAAATGAATACAAAATTCTGAAACGAATTTACATCGTTAATCTGAAAGGCTAAGGAAAATGGTTCTGGAAAATTACTCACTTACCTGGATAACGCCGATAATCCTCCCTTCGGAATTCTTAATGGCCATGCAGAGTATTGTGTTGTGTTTAAATCCGGTACCTTCATCGACAGACGCATCAAACCGAGGATCTAAATATGCATCCGCAATGTTCACTGTCTGAAAAAGATAAAAAATCTCAATATACATGTTATTTTTAGGCTAATTATCACTGGAATAGTTTCATCGATTTTTACGTTTTGATTTGATGAAAAAGATTGATACAAAAGTAGCGTGTATAAGTTGAAGAGTACTTTGGGAAAACTTCGGGAATGCTGTATAATCAAGTTGGACGTCTAGGTTTAGGTAGGACAAAAAAATTACTTTCTACTTCGTGTAAATAGTTGAAGATTAGGTTTACCTACAATTAAAGAGCACCGGGTTGGTAATTTAAAACCATTTACTAACTTAGTTTCTTCTCAACTAAAATTAAAAACATCAAAGTTTCGCTTCTCTTGTTTAAGCATTTTCCTTTAAAGTTCAAGTTGAATTTAAATCTGTTTATTTTAAAGAGCTTGCAAATTGTTTATTATTTAACATTGTCTCAGCTTATATGTTGTCTGGTTAATTAACTGATTGTGCTACGCAGTGCCGGTTTTAACACTACCAGCGCCCTGGGCGAGATTTCTACGGCGCCCCCCAACTGCAATTAAAACCCATACGAAAAAAGGGAAATGATATAATTCAATATGCATTTATGCAATATTTGTTTCGGAGTTTGGGTGTGTTCTATCTATAATATGTATGTATTTACAAAAAAAAAAAAGTATATATGTATTTGTATCAGTTGTCTAGTACCCCATAACACAAGCTCTGCTTATCTTGGGACTAGATGGCGTTGTGTGTTTAGATGTCCGAAATATTTATTTATTTATTTATTTATTTATAAAAAAAAAACAATTATTTATTATAAAAAATACCTTTCTGGCCTTTCCATAAGTGAACTCTTTTATAAGGTTATCAAAGTCGATGTTTTCAGCAATTTATTTTTCAATTGACTAAGTTGCTAAGTTTGTCAATCTAGGTTGAGATATTATTGATCGAAGATAGGTTTTGTATGAAAAACTCCTCTCCCCACTAGCAACTATTAAGGTATAGTCAAAAATATGCGAAATGTTATCCACACATTTGGATACTTTTCTTGTAGGTTGTGATTTTTGATAAAGTTTAAAACAAAAATAGGAAACGTTCTGATCAGGCAAAAAATATTTCAGACTTATGAGTTTAGTACATAACATATAACCATCTATGTTTGATTTAGAGTCAATTTTAATTGGAGATTCCTAAAGACTTTGACAAAGTCGGATTTTTACCCGACTACGGCAAAGCCAAAGGAGGGCTATGATTTTGACAGGCTATGTATGTATGTATGTATGTATGTTCATTTGTTCCCTCTTAGCTCCTTAACTACTCATTAGAACTGGACAAATGAGGTGTCACTAGAAGCGTCATGATCGCCTTCTGGTTATAGGCTACTAGCCGACCCACGCAATCCCGTTTGCGTCTCCTATTGCCCGTAGCGTGATAATTTTCCCCCGTTTTTGTAACATTTTTCATTGGTGCTCCGCTCCTATTCCGTCTTAGCGTGATGATATATAGCCTATAGCCTTCCTCGATAAATGGGCTATCTAACACTTAAAGAATTTTTCAAATAGGACCAGCGGTTCCTGAGATTAGCGTGTTCAAACAAACAAACAAACAAACTCTTCAGCTTTATATATTAGTATAGATATGACGTGTCACTGAATCTAATGTGGCGGCCTCTAGCCGACATAAAGTACTGTATTAAAAAAAAAATTTTAGATAAATATGTCGTGTTTGGTATCATTGGAAAAGGCGTTACTTGTACATTTCAAAAATACATATATTATTAGCATTTTCTCGTGATTTTGTCCGTATTTATTCGATAAATGTGGTATTTCTATAGTATGCTTGTTTGTTCCATCCTTATTTCTGAAAATACTAGTCAGAAAAAGACAAATGAGGAATCGTTAGAAGCGTCTTGATTGCCCGCTGATAATAGGCTATATGACGTGTCACTAAATCTAATGTGGCTCCCTCAAGCCGACGCAAAGTAGTGTATTAAAAAATAAATATGAGAGAAATATGCCGTGTTTGGTATCATACGAAAGGGCGTTACTTGAACATTTCAAAAATATATATATTGTTGGCATTTTCTCGTGACTTTGTCCGTATTTATTGGATAATTGTGATATTTCTGTGGTATCTATTTAAAATATAGTTTGCAAAGAAATTAGTATTATAGAGGCACCAAAACATTTTAGATAAAAAATAAAGTGTTATGGACTATGGTACATTACACTACATCGACTACGTATCTTGAAACTTATTAATGTACCATAGTCCATATCATTTAACAACGCGTGACCTCGGCTTTTGAAACTTGTTTCATACTATTTCAGCGTCGTTTTTTGTCGTAGTTGGGTTTTAGTTTTTACTTTTTTTTCCTGAATCTGTTTAATATTTTACAAAAAAGACCAAGATTTCGTACTAAGTTAACTGTTCGAACCTTTCATTGACTGAAATTAATATAGTGTCCAGAAGACAGTTGAAAAATTCAAATTCTGAAATCTTTTAGATGTTCAGCTGGAGTAATAGTCTCATAAGACACTTGAACATCAGTTCTCTGGATTTCAACAGTAAAGTTCTGTAAGCATCATGGATGGCAGTAATTTGGTAACGGACTGCTTTAACACTGCTTATTCTTGCTTCCCAACGTGGTCACTGAGTTTTTTTTATAGTTTATAGCCCCAAGTGATCAGTTAGAATTTTCCATGGATGAACATTGTATTTGTTTTACATCACCAATGGAGTCATCCTTGTATATTTTTCCTTTGCGGAAATCCCTCTGGATACCGACTTACTGGTGGCATGTCGGACTCGAACCGGCTAAAACCGCACGCTGTCTCGGCTACTGGAACCCGGGGGACCAGGTGCACTCTAGAAAGAAAAACCCTGGAACCCCGATGTACCTCGGGCCACCTACGGTATGTAGATGGCCCCCTCCTGTGTGGGAACTCCGATGTTACCGTTGCTGTCCCCAAAAGGCACTCAACCCGGCCTGCTTCTGCTAGTGTGACAGTTGGCCTCACCTGTCACTCCCAGGCTTGCGCTTATGGATGACGGAGATCGTTTTACGATCTCCAGCGCCTGAGTTGTCTGCGGTACCTGGCCCGGGCCTGGCGAACCGAGAAACTTCTAAACCTCTCCCAGCCCCGCTTCGCCGTCACCTTCGCAAACATAACTTGGCTGATCAATCATGATACCGAGAGAGAGCACCCCGATGGCCGTCACAAGATCACGCCTCGACTCCCCACACGCCGGACATTCTGCCAGCGTGTGGAGATTGTTCGCGAATAACTTGGTCGTGTATAAACCGATTATGATGTTTCTTTTTTTAATGGAAAGAAGATATTCCAACGGTGGTATCATGATAAGGACAGTAAGATCTGATGATGGCATCCAACAGAATCGAACCTTGAAGTCAGTTTTATTTTTGTTAAATTTTATTAACTTTAATATTAAAAAGAGAAAGACAATGTGTTTCTCTATGATTGGGGATTCCGGATAAAATTAACTGCATGCAGTGCTCAGTTCGAAGTGTTTGTTTGTGTTGTGATTCAAGTGTTGCAAACAAAGATTTTTTCGCTTAATTTAGGGAATTTACGAGTAAGTAGACCTCGAACTATGAGCGATGGGTTTTAAAGGGGCGCCTGCGGCGCCCCTTTTATCTGGCGCCCTGGGCGGTCGCCCACCCGCGCCCTACCCTAACGCCGGTACTGGTGCTACGACTCGCTAAGTAACAACAATTTCTCTATAGTTTTTAATTAATCTTCTTAAATGGTATTCATAACATCCAATATAAACACGACATTACTTACAAAGGCAAGTAACCTATAACACAAAACTTAATACAAAAAACTAGCGTTTTCGCTGAAATTGCAGTAATATAGTTTCACAAACCTAACGTTTTTCTAAAACACAGTCTTTAAGGTTTTATTAATAAATTAGCTGAACCCCGCGGTATTTCCTGCGGTTATTTTCGTACCGCGGGTAACGCCGTGGGGCAAGGCTAGTCTATAAAAAGTAGCCTAAGTTGCTCCGTGGATCATCAGCTATCTGCCAGTGAAAGTCCTGTCCAGACAGACAGACAAAAATTGAAAAATATATTATTTTGGTATAACCTATGCATTTATTGAAAAGAAGATATTTTAATATTACAAACAGACATTCCTGATGTAAAAGTATGAAAGCTGAGGATTTTTGGCAATTGGACTGTATAATTTCCTACATAATAAAATGAACATATGAATATCTCTAATACTACTACTATACTATGCAGAAAGATGAAACATCAATATACGAAATGAGGTTAATTGAAATGAAAACTTATTGCACTTTTAAAAATATAATGGGATGGGTTAAAATTGTTAAACTTGCTTCAGGAGACGTGACATGACCCAAGACGCCGCAGGGCGCTTGCGCGAGCACGGCGGCTTGACGACGAGAAAAAAAAACCTTATTGTTTCGTAGCGAAAACGTAAATTAGATAATAATGAATCCGTTATGTATGTTCAATATATTTGTCAAATAAATAAGCGTTTAAAGTATGGAAATTATACAAAGTACAACTATTATTGAAAAAAGTGACGAAGAAATAGTGAAAGATAATAAGTGAGTTCTTATATAAATACTAGATTAAAACCCGGCTCGCTCAGGTAATATGTTTACACTGTATAGCGTTAACATATATTTTTATAACATCACAATAAGCATTTCTGTAGTTATCGGTTCTCAAGGAATATTTTACTTCTATTTTTTGCGTATTTTATTTAAAGAGCAAAGAGGTTCATTTCAGGTGAGCTTAAACAATTGTTTTTTACTGTTGTTTTCACTTGTGTCGGCAGTCCTCATGACTGCTTTGTATAGCGTTATCCTACATTTTTATAACACCACAATAAGAATTTCTGTAGTTATCGGTTCTCAAGGAATATTTTACTTCTATTTATTTTTCTACGCATTTTATTTTAAGAGCAAAGAAGTTAATTTCAGGTTAGCTTAAACAATTGTTTTTTACTGTTGTTTTCTGTTTCTGTCGGCAGTCCTCATGACTGCTTTGTGTTTTTTTTTTCTCACATGCATCGAGTGAGAGATATCAAGGGTGTTAAGAGGCGGACAAAGCATACACGTATGAGTGGTATTTTTAACCGACTAAGACTAAACCAGACTAATTATAGTTAAACAGATAATAATTTAACGAATTAATTCTTAATTTTACCTTTTATCCGTACCATCAAGAACTAGTTATCAATACAAATAAATTAATTGAAGTGTCTGTTTGTTATTTCTAATAATGGGTTTTCACTAAATGCATATGAAATTACAACCGGCACTAAGACCAAAAAATAAACGTTTGTCTGTCTGCCTCTTTGTTCCGGTTCATTTCTGGAACAGTTGGACGATTTTGGCGGGATTATCACATGTAGATAGTTGATGATGCAAGGAGTAATTTAGGTTACTTTTACTTTAGACAAGCTTCGCCCTGCGGTTGGCGGTTGTTGTTGTACTTTTACAACAACTGATGTAAACTGTGAACAAAACTGTGTAAATGTGACTAAAATAAATGTGACTCACCTCTCCTGTAGTAGCCACATATCCAGTTATTCCAATGTTGATTGGAAATCGACTCTCGTAAGGAGACGTTCTCGGCGTCCCCGGATCGGTGTCATCTCCCGCCTCCAAATCGAAAACTCGGGAAAAACTGCCCTTGGATGCTTCATGCACTAATAGTACCTGAAAAATGAAAACAATATAACCCTTAAAACATTTACGATTAATACCTAATTTAAGGATTTAATCGTAACAAACACGTTCTCAATCAAAGTTACGTGCGTCACTCTAAAACAGTATAAAATATTATTATAAGTAGTATGTTAAACTGACTAAATGACTTTGATCAGCCGAAATATGGAGAAAAAATTGATAGCATCTTTCGTGCTGATCATGTTTTATGATATAAGAACCGAATTAGGTACTTATAAATCTGGTCGACATGTTCTCTGTTCACTAACATGGAGAGCCACGCTTCGGCATGAATGGGCCGGCTCAACCGGAGTGATACCACAGCCTCACAGAAAATCGGTGTGAAATAGTGCTTGCGCTATGTTTTACCGAGTGAGTGAGGATACCGGAGGCCCATAACCCAAAACCCCTCCCCCTATTTCCCCTCCCTATCCCCCAAAGGCCAGCAACGCACTTGTGACGCCTCTGGTGTTTGCAGGTGTCCATGGGCGGCGTTAATCGCTTACCATCAGGCGATACGTTTGTTCGTTTGCCCGCCTATTCCATAAAAAAAAAAAACATTAAACCCTAAGATGAAACTCTAGTACACGTTACGATAGAATTATATGACACTTTTTATTTTAGGTCATTGAACTACCTTTAATAAAGGTTATAGGTTTATAGTTAACAAATTATAGCCATGGTCGCCGCGTAGCCGTTCCTTTATTTAAATGCAAACGAAGTTTACATAATTTGGAACCAGCGAAGTATGAACTCAACAGAACTGCAACGCGAGACTTTAAAACAAACCAATTCTCTTGTTAAGCAATTCACATTTAAAATTTTATATCCTAAACAGCAACAGCAGATTCATATTCCTAATTTAAAGGTATACAGGAATAATGCATGACAGAGAATGTCTAAGACATTAAATCCGTACATGTACAAATAAAATAATATTTCATTAAATTTTCATAAGGCATTTATAAAGCATTTAAAACTAATTGTACGTTTTAACAAAAAAAAACTACTGGAAATATACGTATTTACGGATAAATCTTGTAAATTACAGTTTTGTTTTCTACAATACATTTTACATTACAATGTCGTTTACTACTTTCTTAATAATTTTCGTATTAAAATCAAACTCTTAATTTCGAACAGTAATCATCCATAATTCTATTCAAAAATGCAGATTAATTTAATTTAAGAACGATTGAATCGTGTATCGAAATTAGCGCGTTTCTAACATACAGACCGTGACAGGGACTTCCTTCTCAGTATGATTCGTCGCGGACGAAGTCGGCCCGAGGGTATTGTACCAATAAAACATTAAAGTGTCTGGCTCTGAGAGGAGCTCGGCCGGTACGCAGACGTGTAGAAATAGTCACATGAATGCATTGGAACTACGTCTGCCATGATCATTCCCTATACAACTCACCACATTATGTATTATTACATCTATAAGTGGCCATTAATGGTATACGATATTTTTACGACGTGTACGACTATACAAAGCTTAGCCTTTTATATTGTGGGTTACAAACTTGAAACATAAAATCCTTACAAAAATAAAAGAACGTTCAGGAATCTCGTCGTTAAACTGATACGAAAATTTAAAAGGTAGTATTGATATCAACTATTGCTTTGAAATAAAGTCTTCTATCTAGAACACGATTACTAATGTAAATTCAAAGATGTCAAATGCTAATAATGGATATGACTTCAAAAGCGTACCCCAAGAATATTTTTGTTTATAGTTTCATGAAACTGGAATCATGTTCAATCATCGTATATAATTGAATATATTTCAAAGACTATCTACTAAAATTAAAAAATTAATTTTGTATTCCAAAATGACATTATTCTATATGTCCAAAATAAATTCTACGAGTCTAACTTTTTCAAGTCGGTGATGCGACTCTGTAAAGAATTACTGAACCGGCACGCTGCTGGTAATTTTTTTGGAAAGGCTTAGATAATCGATTTTGTATTGGTGTTTGAAGATCATAAATTGAACTAAATTAATTGCTTTCTACCCCTGAAGCGTAAAGTAACCAAACGGTAGCTAACTTCAATAAATATCTTGTAAACAATGGGTAATTGGTGGTCCAGACAAAATTCATTCCGGCTACGTTTACAGTTGCGGTCCAACTGATTTAAAATTATATTTGGGACTCGATTTGAATGCTAATTTTATTGTAGAATATATCGTGGGACCTTGATTATGTAAATGATGACCTGGGCATTATATATTCTAAAAAGTAGCTCACGAAGTTTCTGCCACTGATATTCATTAAACTTACTGTTCTACATCAGTTTATTTGAGTAGGTAAGCAATCAAATCTTAGTCTAGATTAACATTTTACTAATTTTTTTGCTTTGCTGAAAAATAAAGTATTAGTATTGTTACAGTTTTTGAAGTCCTCTGAAAAACACGGCTGTTTAAGAATGAGGGGGAAAGGCGCGAATTAAAAGATTTATAGGTTACAATGACTATTTTAGTAGGTACTCATTTCCTTTTTTCGATGAACGATGATGTTTAAAACTTTAGATACAAATATTTGTATTAAAAACAGGTGTACATGAGACTGAGGATATAATCAGTGTGCGAACATTCTAAAATCTTTTGGCAAAGTATTTTGGGTACTTTTTAATACGTTAACGTCAATAAAGCCACAAACAAAATAAACAAAAACCACACTTTGCTATTAAAACTACTATCAATTTATAGTATCCCAAGATTTCGACCCATTAATTTCGTGAAGCTAAATTTCTATCGACGCCTTGGATGCCGCCGCTTCTTTTCTACTTTGGCAATAACAACCGAACTTCCATTAAAGGACTCTAGCGTTATTTCTGCACATTGTTCCTTCATAATTGAGTTTTCCTTGGAAACGATCCAATAAAGTATTGCCCCAGGGACGGTTGACGCGCCAATATGTTGGTACGGCCCAAAGCTATCGTGAATGACCGGGCAATAAGCAATCTGGTGGTAGTTATGAAATGGTAAAATAGAGGCATATTTTATATCTGTGCCTTGCGTTTGCTATGTTTACTACTATGTTTTTATATTTACATTACAAAGCTATTTGAAATAGTGTTTATTGAAACATACCCAAAGTATTTTTATACATATATTTTCTTTCCAATAATTGTAATACTTAAGATTTCTGAACAACACCATGCAGTAAAAAAAGTTTCGTAGTTATTCGTATACAATATAACGACGACTCGTCAACAAATCCTTTATTTTATTCTCCTTTATTATAGTCTTTTTATATTATATTGTAAGCTGTGTAGCATGTATTAGTTTATATAGTCATGCATATCATATATTAGTTCCATTCCGTTTCATATTATAATTTAGAGCTTGTCAAGAAGGGGCGAATTCACCACGATTCTCACGCGCCTAACACGCGCGTCCACGACCGCGCGAGAAGGAGCGTACCAAAGCGCGAGTATTAAGCCAAGTTCACATGACCACGCGATACCGCGCGGTACAAGATCAATATAAACAGTGATAATTGTCAACACGCGGTTGCGCGCGAAACTTGTATAAGTTCTACGAATTTGTATCGACCTATGCAGTTGATCCGCGCGGTTTGACACATAGATTAAAGAAAAATGATTAGCGAAGACGGTATTGTGTCTATCGATTTGCTTATCGACGAAATTGAAAAAAAGATGCCATTTAGAGTTTTAGCTCTAAGGATTATTGAAATAAAACAATAATAAATTATTTTGTAGATTTTTTTAAATAATGATTCTAAAGAAAAAAAAGAAATCTCCGACATATCAGTTTGTGATACAAAATTCATAAACAAATTGCCTCCTCCACGTCCATTCTCAATCGATGTAGATGCCAAACTGCCGCGCGTACATATTGTGTCAAGTTAATGCTTACACCGCGCGTCACCGCGTGGTGCCGCGCGGTCATGTGAAATTAACCTTAAACAATTCCGTATCAAAATTTAGGCGCTCCATTTCCTTTTGATACGTGCACTCGCTCTAGAATTCGCTCGTTAACTGGACGCAACAAGGCGTCTCTAGTATCTCGAATCGCGCGAATCAGGCACGCGTCCAGTCTGGCTAAGTGCACGCGATTTATTGGCGCCTAGTACCTTGCTAATGCGCGAATTAATTCGCGCGAAGTATTTCGTAGCGATTTCGCCCCTTCTGGACAAGGTCTTAGTTAAAACATCAACCCTGTCTCGCACCACGCGTAATGTGCCGAGTGTCGTCGACCATACGCTTAACCATATGATAAATTATTAGGGCAGGTAGACACCGAGTATTTCGGGTATTTCTTAAGTTATTTCTGTTGAATAAAGGAAACGAGCATCATATACATACTATAAATATACTATCTACAGTATTAGAAACCAAAACAATAGGTATGCAAGAAACAGTATAGTTGCTTACTTTCCAAACATTATTTTTGCCCTATATCGTCTTTAAGTTGCAAGTAAATTGCTGCTTACTAGTCCCAAGTCTTGGAAAAGTACATGTTGACCATAACAAAAACATGCCTTCAGTTTTCTAAGTAGTTAATTTGACATTACAAATAATTTATGCTGAATAACATCATAAAATTTTGGCATATTCATAATAAGTGTATCAAACTGGAATGTATCTCATAATACAGGAATATCTTTTTCAAATTGAACAAATACTTAATTTTGACGACAAACAATTTTGTTGATGTATAAATTTGTTTACTACAACCTAATCTACGTCACAGTATTAATATACGAGATTAAGTTTATTGGGTGTAAAGTAGTAAAACATCACAAATGGTTACGAATATTCAGGATAATATTGAGATTGACAAAGTTTGTTGAAATCAAGTTTAAGAAGAGTTTAGTACCAAGATAATCAAGTACTCTATTCAAACCGAATTTCATTGAAGTCACCACAAAATGTTGTAAACGTGTCGCATAAACTTGATAAAACCTTTTCATAGTATTCCCCGAGGGTGAAGATTTTGCTGGCAAGCTTATCGTTTTCCATTCTCATTAGGGTTCACGACACGCTTTTATCTTGATACTGTGCTCCAACCCAAATCCCGCTTTAACTTTATTTAACCGAAAAGTTACTTTGTACGCAATTAAGGCAGTGTTTTTTTCTGATCATCCGTCATCGTTGTTACGACAAATGTATTGCAAATACAGTTTCCTAAGGTTTTACTATTGGCGTACATTTCGCCAATACATAAAATGACCACTCAGTTTAAAAAAAAAAAATTCTCGTCTTAAAAGTTGTTTACAGAGAGGGATGCGTTCACTTAATTAATATAAATTTATTTTCAACTATTAATGTTCAAAATTATTTTTTAAATTTAAGCTAAATGAAAAAGTGTAATAGGAAAATTTTTGCACTGTAAGTGGCAGTTACAACACCTCTCTGTCTTTTCTTGTGCTAATATAGGGAGCAGACGAGTCAATTGACGAAAATTGACTTCAGCCTCAAGAAAACGCTAAGATCACAACTTGTTCCAGAGATTGTTACGCTAAAGAGTAAAAAACATTTGGATAGACAGGAAATTTTACTTCTTTGTTTGACCTAGTCTCCTGTCATTCAAAATATCAATAAACACGGGGAAGATACAACGGTGACTGTAGGTATATATATATAGTAATATGGCCGTCTGTACGGCCACTTTTCTAGTACATTTATGTAAACTTTACATTCTTATCTTTTCATCGAAGTCGGGTAAGCGTAGCGATAGTAATGCTACAAAGTCAATAAAATGAACCTTACAAAAAAAGTCAACTGCGCGTAGAATTAATACAAAAATCAATTTACTTACTACAGATAAACCTAAAACTATATTGATTGTTGAAGCTTGGTTTTGGTAAGTTCTTATATTCTTAAACAACCCACTATAAAAATGCTTAAATATTACTAACTCATCAAGTAAAAGAATTTCACACATATTTTTTCTAAGTGTAAAAAGTTGTCTGTAATAAAATCTTAACATTTTAGATTTTTTCAGTAGGTACTTTTTTGCCGCTTGTAGTACTTTGGCAATGTTATTTTTCTTTAGAGAAGATCGTATCATTAATATTGTCTTTTTAATGAATTGAACATATTTTCCTTATATATAAAGCTGAAGAGTTTGTTTGTTTGAACGCGCCTAATCTCAGGAGCCGCTGGACCGATTTGAAAAATTCTTTCAGCGTTGGATAGCCCATTTATCGAGGAAGGCTATAGGCTATATATCATCACGCTTAGACTAATAGAAGCGGAGCACCAATGAAGAATGTTGCGAAAATGGGGGAAAATTATTACGCTATGGGCAATAGGAGCCGTAAACGAGGTTGCGTGGGTCGGCTAGTCACTTATATTTAGCTTTTTTTATGGAAAAGAGGGATATTCGTAATCTCTAACTCAACATGGCACATCATTTGTGGACTACTTACCGTAATATTTTGTTAAAAGCATTTTTTTAATATTAGCACAAATTGTCCGGGTATAAATATATAACATAGATAAATATAGACATAGCTTTTTTGTACTTATTTTCCGGAAGACTGAAATTGAATGATCTATTTTGAAGAATGATACATTCCTTAGGTGTTGTGATGCACAGGATATGTTGTGATTACCAGATATACGCTTTCCTGCTTAAGTTCTACTTGTTCGCTGTCGATTGTCACATTGTACCTATGCCTCAATTGTTTTGGCACATTTTTATAACCCAATACTAATAGCAACTTTCCCTTCTCATTCATAAAGCTAAGAAGAGCAGTTATTATTTTTTAAATTATATACCTACTTATATTTTTTCTATTTAAATGTAGCCAATAAATAATATGAATTGCCTTTTTCTATTTCATATGTGTACATATCATTACAAACATGTATTTTGTGTAAGTAGCGTTACTTTGGCGTGTTTCCAATAAGTTTATACATAGTGATGCCCAACATGTGTAAGTCTAAACCAAATATTTGAAAACCATTCTTAAAGGATAAATGTTAAGCCGGTTTTCTCTAAGCGTTAGATATGGTATATCCATAAAATATAAACATAATGTGTTTTGTTTCGGAATCCACAATCCCTAGGTTTACAAGTAACTCGTACCTACGTAAAGTATCGGGTTTCAGGCACAGTGTAAATATTTTTGTTTATTATGTTATTTATTAAACTGATCAAAATATTTTAAAGAAGTTCAATAAAAAAGCTATTCTCGTTGTTAGTCATAATACTAAACTTTTCTGAATACTCATCAGAGCCAAGACCATATAACAGTGAAATACTACGCTCTGCAGATACGAAGGAAAATGAATTCAGAAGCACTAAAACTGCAAGATTCGGTCAGCTATTCATAAATTTCAATAAGATTAGTGTTTTGGCACAAGAGAGAAGTGAATGTTTTGCGCAATCTAATAAGATGCAGTCGAAATTTAATAAAGCCAAGATCACGCGTCTTCATATTTCATAGAATTGCTCACAATGCAGCATTGTGCATCGTTGCTAGGCCACTGCGGCGACTTACTTGAATTATAGTTGTTGGCAAACCGGTCTTATTCTGCTATGCAGTATGTTATTCTGCAATCTTGGAGTAACATTATTATAGCCTACTTTGTTAGTAAAGCATCAACATATATGTAACAGATTGGTATGTACTTTCGTAGGTATGTACTTCCGCATGTCATCAGTATTTTACGATTGTTTAGTCAATGATGTCAAAAAGAGACCATTTAGATTGAAAATAATTTTAAATCAATGTAACAACTCCTGAGTATTTACATACAAGACGACCAAGTTACATCTTGTGAAAAGGGAGATATCCTAGATTTTTATGTCGATTCAATAACTTTTCAATTACCTAATCGGAATAGTTTTATGTTTATTCATGGACAAAATTCTACATTGCATTGCCCAACTTTTGCAGGGGTATTTCTTTTCGAATTTTTTAAATATTACGTTCGTTAAGTGTGAAAAATTATGTAGGTAGCATTGAGGAACAATATATATATATATATATATATATATATAATAATAGTGTATAATATATATTATAAGTATATATATATATATAATATGTATAATAAATTTGATGTATCATAAATATAAAAAATTTTAACTACCTACCATTGAGGTAGGTTATAGGGTAGGTATAATGTTCTAGAGGTAGGGTTTTGCTAGAGGTAGTTTACATCTTTTAAAAGCGATGAATAAAAAATTAATATTGACAGTTGGCGACGTCACAGGGTAACGTGTAACACGTTATTTTTTAACATTGTTAAAATTTGAAAAATGTTGTTCTTAGATAGATCGCCATAATAAACATTCTTAAAAATGTCCCTAGTTCTATTTCACATAAATATATAATACTAGCCGACCCACGCAACCTTGTAATTTTCCTCGTTTTTGTAACATTCTTCATTGGTGCTCCGCTCCTGTAGGTCTTAGCGTGATGATATATAGCCTATAGCCTTCCTCGATAAATGCAAATTGAAAGAATTTTTCAAATGGGACGACTAGTGCCTGAGATTAGCGCGTTCAAACAAACAAAACAAACAGACCAACTCTTCAGCTTTATAATCTAATATATAAAATTCTCGTGTCTCAGTTTTAGTTGCCAAACTACTCCAAAACGGCTTGACCGATTCTCATGAAATTTTGTGAGCATATTGAGTAGGTATGAGAATCGCACAGCATCTATTTTTCATCCCCCTAAATGGTAAGGTTCACCCAAAAATTTTATGGCAAAACGACGTTTGCCGGGGCAGCTAGTATTAGTATAGATTTAATGAAACAAAAAGGCCTCAGATATTTTCTTTTTAATTATTTTATTGATTCAGATAACCCCTAATAAAATTTGTACAAAGAAAGCTTAGCGAGGGTTCGCTCTGCTCAGATATAGTGTTATTTTTGCACTACTTAGGATAGTTGCACTAATCGATTTTTGCTACAGCAATGACGAATCAATCAGATGCGAATATAAGATAAATCTTAATAAGTATGCTGCCATTGGCGGCGATGACCGCGATAATCGCGTCTGGCGCCACCTCGCGGCGACATTTCAATTATCGCTAGATAACGGCAATTAAATATAGCTTTACTAACGTCTTACAAGAAGAGTTAAATTACGGAATATTAATCATGAAAGATAACATTAAGATAATACGGTATTACATCTATATCCCATTGCTCTTTAACTCCTGGTCTTTAAATCAAGTTAGGTGTGTATAACTAATTGAGAACTCACAACACCTTAGTTGGAAAACCGAGAAATCTTCAAATAAGATTATTTTAAGGTAAAACGAATGCAGAGTTAACCGTCTGACAGTAAGCAATTTATATTTATTTGCTTGTTCTTATTTGCTCTTTATTTCGTTTCGAAATTCCTTTAGATATGATGTTTTATCGCAATCATTAGTCAAACTGTACACACTAGCAAATCCTAACCACTCACAGTTAGTACAACAATTTCATAGGCATTTTTAAGCTTTTGCATAGCTTCTATCGCGGGCCGCCATAGTTATTACACAAAGCTTGTATCAAAGAAAAAATAAAATAAAATACTGCAGAAATAAAAAAATTAAAAAAATATAATTGCATAAGTTGATAAAAATGCTATGCAATAAATAGCTTTACCGCGGCAGTCCCGAGTGCTACATGTCTTTTTTTTATTTATTCGTGCTGCAATGACTACAACTCTTAGATTCTGCTCATGCCTAAAGAACGCAAGACTCAAACAAAAATTTGTGTATCACACAAAGTGTTGTCCCAAGTGGGGAACCCACCCATAAAACTCTACAGCAGTAGAAAACGGCGAGGTCACCGCTTAAATCACTACATGATTTGTTCAGGCAAACAAACTAAGTTCAGTCGGTTGTCTGATAAAATCAAGAAAGGTGGTAGAGCCACGCTGATTTCAGTATGAACGGGCCGGCTCGACCGGGGCGGTACTGCCCTTGCACAGAAGATCAACGTAAAATGACAGCGTTCATGCTGTCGTGATTCGTTGGTGAGTGCGAGACCGGAGGCCCAATGATGCAGCAGTATCACTAGGCCGCCATAGTATTAGTTACCATGCTGCAATGTTGCATTGTCTGCAATGAGTATGGTGACCATCACCCTTGGATTCTGCTTATGCTTTCCATCAGGCAGAGTAGAGTCATTTTGGCAGGACCATATATTAAAAAAAAATCAAGCCTTACAAACGAATATGTATTAGAAACAAAATTCATACTAACTTTTCCAGTTAAAATACTAAATACCTCAAATGAATACTAAATTAATCTCATTCAAAACGTATAGCCAGCATTAGTTTACTCAACACGACGGTCATGACACTGACACATAAAATACTAATTTACATATCGATTGTAAACTATCAATGATGTCATTAGTAGTTAAGCACTGCAGTAAACATATCAAGAATTTATTATAACAAATATAATTCCTTATAACACTGCATATGCATTCAATACGTATTAAATCTATACAAATAAATGTTTGTAATCTCTAATTAACAGCATTTCACAAAATGAAATAAAAAATATATTCGATAGTGACATCAAAAAAGCATTTTTAAAGTTTTGTATGTCTGTCTGTTCCGGCTTATCTATGGAACGGCTGGACCGATCATGACGAGATCTTTACTGGCAGGTAACTGATAATATAAGTAGTAACTAAGGTTACTTTTTTTTGACTAGCTTCTCCCCGCGGCGTTTGCTGTGATTACTTTTTTACAGCGGGTAGCCTCGGGGCTCATTTAATGGTAAATGTAATTAATTTTGAAGGAGACAACTTTACTCAGTTTGCACAAGTTATATCTGTATATTTTTATACGCATATCTCGTTTTTTTTGGCAACATGTCAAATTGACTAAATTAATGAAGCATAGTAATTATATCAAATATAGTTCTTGTACTCCACAAATTTATCACATCACCAGGCGGTTGCGTTCTCATGAAACCTGTGCTAGGTACACGGTCCCGGTCCCATGTAGATGCAGCCAGCCAGAAGAAAAAACTTTGTACCCCTTTTTACGAAAATTATGCGAACGGAAAATATGAAATTTGGCACAGTTATAGTTTATATGAGAAGGAGTGCAGATAGCTACAAAAATAATTAAATAATTTATGGTCGAATTTCAGCCACAGGGCCCAACAACCCCAATATTTAATCAGTTAAGAAATTTTATTAATGGCTTATCTGAGTATTGCTCATCGCTTATCACTTAAATTAAGATTTCTGAACAGTAATAATATAAAAAAAAAACTTAAATAGATATTCCATTCATAAATTACGCCACATATACAAGCCGCGGTCAGGGTTAAGCTTGTCCAACTGTCAACGCTACAATGAATAATGCCCGTGTAAATATCACAGAACATTATGAGTCTGACAACTAATAAATCTTAATCAAGAAAGAAACGGGTTTTGTAATCATAAAAAGATGATATGTTTTTGGTTTTTTGAATGAAACACACATTCTTCAGAATTGACAAAAACGATCGTCTAGAACTCTAGACTACACTAGCGTTAGAAGTGCTCAAAGTATGTTAGATCTTGGCCCATATTGCCGACCTATACCTCATCCTTGAAGTAATGGCTGATATACAGTAATAAATTTCAACAAATTACGAGGGAATGTAGGGTTATTAACTTTTACGAGGTCTAAAATAATTTGCACGTGAAACAAATGGTTAGAGTAATGCTTCCGTATTCTGAATGTTCAAAGTTATAATGTCAGTAATCAGTAAGTATAAACCAATGCACGAGATATATATTATTACTAGCCGACCCACGCAACCTCGTTTGCGTCTTCTATTGCCCGTAGCGAGATAATTTTCCCCTGTTTTCGCAACATTTTTCATTGGTGCTCCGCTCCTATTGGTCCTAGCGTGATGATATATAGCGGTTCCTGAGATTAGCGTGTTCAAAGAAACAAACAAACTCTTCAGCTTTATATATTAGTATAGATTAATATAGAATAAGTGAAAGACATTTTACGAGCAGATTGTACGGATGTGGTGTTCTACTGCTGCAGAATGTATATATTAGCAAATATTAAATTCTGTAATCTATGATTACACACTGACACAACTACACGTTTGTTTATGCGACTGATTTAATTCTTGTAAAAGACAATACCTTTTATTTTACTAAATAAATTAATCATTATCATAAACAACCTTGACAGATCTTGAAATTTTCATACATAAATTAGCGGAAATTTTGCCATTTGTCGAATAATAATAATGGTTTTGTTTACAAGGATAATAATTTACAAAAATAATGTAAAACAATTAACGGAACCAGAATATAAGTGATGTCACAGGAATATTAATAAAGATATAGTAGTACCATGGTGATAATTCTGTTGTTATCATCACTAAACTAAGATTCACTAAAATTTGTTGTTGGCTTTTATACTCTAATCTGCTTACAGTTCATTTATGGATATCTCTCACTAAATTTAGTTCAGTACCAACTAAAAGTTGAGCAGAAGTACACGCTTGTTTATTAGTAAAAAAGACTAAAGTAAACTCTAAATGTAAAAAATATTAGAAATAATTAGGTAAGCAATTTAGTCGGCAACTATAGTTAAGCATTACACACGTTTTAAACGTTCAACATAAGAATAATAAAAAAAGCATTTTTTTTTTAATTTTCAAGTCTTTAATTTCATTACATAGTACTTCTCATCTCTATTCTACTAGTCAACCCTTTCTGATACCTACATAGTGGTAGTCGTGACAATATGTGTAAACCACCATTTTGTACCATCGGCCATCTTAGATTTTATTTTTTTATAGTGAACTGTGTTCTACTAGCCCTTTCATTTAATACCCATATTGAGGTAGTCGTGACAATGCGGCGGCCATCTTGGATTTACAATGAAACAGAATTTATATAATTGTATTGTCACTAGAACTAAAGGTGTGTACCAACTTTCTGATCAATCTGTTAACAGGAAGGGGGTCAAATTTCAATTATTAGATTTGACCCAAACAAATAAATAAACCAGGGCAAGCTAAATAATAATGTTTAAAAAGAAAAATTATGACCTAAGTTGAGTAATTTAACTAATTTTGGTAATGCGAAAGTAAATTTTACTTTTTCAAGTAATATACACGCTTGTTTTAACTCTGATTAACGTATATTTGGTTCTGAACTAAACACAGTGACAGCTGAGATGTGTGATATTGAAAAATTGACTATATAATCCAACATCTAATTTTAGTAAATTTAAATTTAGTGATGACAACAATAGAATTAATACCAATGTCTTAAAATTGAGATTTTATATATATTTTTTGATTGTTTGCTTTTAATTATTGTAAATATTTTAATTTTAAATATGTAAAAGTATTTCCAATGGTTCGGTGTCAAACAACCGTGATTAAAGTACAAAATAAAGTGAGCCGTCACGGGACGCCTGGCAGATGTGAAACATCGAAATTGTTTTGTATAAAATAAAACTCGCCACGCCAAAAATAAGGTTTACCAGCGCCTATAGACGTTTTACTTCAAAAATTACAATACACAATAGTACAGTGGCGAAGCGTCGCCACGGCAATTTACGCCACGCCAAAAATCAGCTTCACCCTTCGCCTATAGATGTTCAAATCAAAAATATATACAACGTACACTCATATTCACTATTAGTCATTTTACCCTTTTTATGGTTATTTTCCATCCGCCTCATTTGCAAATTGTTATGTAGATAACATATACACTAGCAATATGACGCTACAATATTAATGTAAGATGAACGTCACTATATAACATGTAACATGACAATAGTTCTACACATTACGTTATTGCTTCCAAGTGTGTTTATCTTAGCTTCTCACTAATTTACTGTCTCAGACAATGTTTGATAACAAGTAAAGCGGCTTTTGATATCGAAATAAAAGTTATTAACAATGACAATGAGTCGCAAAGCAATCAATATTAATTGAGTTATTGTCATTACTAGTAACATTTTTATTTATTCTCTATTGAAACATGCAATTACATACAAACCCAAATTTAAAAATGTAAATAACATTTTTAAATATACGCTTAAAAAATACATTTATAAAATATAAGAAGTAGGTTAAAAATAGTAGACCACGGACTTCGGGTACAGGGACCAAAAAACCAGTGGATAGAGGAACCGTCTTACTATACAAGTACTTGCTGCATAAAGGAGGATTGCCTTCTGCATCAGACCCTTGATCCAGTCGTCTAACGTAAGCCACTAAAGGTGTTGGTCGAGGCTCTTGGCTATCAATCCTTGAGAAGAAACTACTATCAGAACAATGATTATCGAATCCAATTTCCACATCGATAATCTCCTGAGATAAATCCAAATATTTTATTTGTTTTTCTTTTTCAACTTTCACGAGATTCTCTTCACGATGTCCGGCAATGTCAACAATCATTGCGCGGCACAATTACTAAACGGTCTATCACCACAATATCAGGCTTATGGGCAACAATAGTCTTGTCTGTGATAATAGATTGATCGTAATATAACGTAGCGTGACCATTTTCGAGAACTGGGTCGGGCACATTCTTGTGCTATGGTTTACGTAGTCGTGTTACCGTTTTAAACCTTTTCTTGTTTATTAACAACACTAGTGATGGAAAGACAAATCAATAAACAGCGTACAAGTACAGAGGAAATAGTTCTCTCTAACTACTCTATCTGGCCGGACGTTAATGGTTTAGATAAAATAGGAAATTTAACAATTATAGTAAGCTAAATAAAACGTAGATAGCTAAAAAATATGTGTACTGCAGATAAGAAGAGATGGATCGTACCATGAATGATTTTGCCCATAGACAATACTGACCTGGACAAGAGTGAGGTCCCATCAGAATAAATTGCGGCAATGACCGAATCTGTGGCAGACCATTTACTACACACAGGCTGTATTTTATTACCGCTTTTATTTGCAATGTGTTTTTTACTAAAGTTAATGTTCCTCTAAACCGATTACTTAGTAATGGCGGCCCAAAAATCCATTAAAAGCCTCTTACATTTTTTGCTACATTCGTAAATAGTAAGACAGTAACCGATAGAAATGTCTTCAAATTAAATTCGCTATTATATGACGAAGAAACTTCAACCGTTACATTCACTCGGATATATTCAGTATATGATTCTGTTGATGACATAAACAATAACAGAGATTTGGTCGTGTTCGAATTTTTAAGGTATTGCTCCTGCAAATAGTTACTTAGCATTTTTAAACATAATCATTATTTACTCGTAGAATAAAATCTCTTGCGAGTGGTAGTCATACACTGGTTAAACATATATGACGACTTAATTATCTTTATATTTAGTTTACTATAGCTTGTTATTTTACTGTATGTATTATAGTTACAGACTGTACATAGAAGATCACATCGGTAAGTTTATTGGAATAGTCAAATCTAGTTACCAATTTAGATTTGTTTTAGTTTCTCGTAGTATTATATTTATCAAGATAGACATATAAGATTACTGGGCTTTTTTGAGGACGTAGCCGATGCGCAAATCTTTATAATTATATACAGATACATGATATTGTTGATAGTTGATCCTATATAATGCGTCGTCAGCTTCGGTGGTGCGGTCATGTATTTCGTATGGCGGAGGAGAGAATGGCGAAGCAGATCCTATATTCTGAACTTGAGGAAGGCAAGCGGAAGCGCGGCGGTCAACTCCTCCGATATAAGGATGTGCAAAAACGTCACATGAAAAGATGCGACATTGACCCCTCTCGGTGGGAGGATCTGGCGGCCCAACGATCAGAATCGCGCGAGCACGTAGAAAGGAAAGTACGCGAGTTTGAAGAGAAGCGTCTACTTGATCTCGATGCCAAGCATGATCAGGCTAAAGCCCGTACGCCCGCAGCCATTATTTACAATATTGTCAATAACAAACTAACATGCCCACATTGCGCGCGTGAGTTTGTTGCGAAAATTGGCTATGTGAGCCATCTTCGCTCGCATCAGCGAAGATTTGAGTAGGAGTCGAAGAGGTCGCCATGGCCGAAATCGGTCGGAGGGTATATATATATATATATTGTTGATAGTATATCTACACGTAGTAGACTCATTATCATTAAATAAACAAACATGTAAATCCTTTTAATAACTTTGGGATTCTGGACCGGTTCGATTTACCCAACTTACGTACGGATTACAGATCTCATTTGGAGTGACAAGATAGGTGTACCTACCCTTACATTACAACTTTTACTAACAAAATGAACAGCATTTACAAGTTTAAGGCACAAAATTGCTACGTTACCTGTACTCGTTGGCATCGAATGAGACTTTGAGTGTGCGTGAGTATTCTAAGGACCATGTGTTCAATAGTGCTCTGTTCCTCGAACACCATTCTGGCGAGGTCGAGGAGTACTTGGTTTCTTTTGACTTCCAATTGTGATCTTTCATAAAGCTGAGCATTCCGCAGCCCGATGCCGCAGAACTGAAGATACGACGCGAATACTTTTTCATCGTTAGCCGTGAAGGGACCGTCGTTTTGTTTGTTTATCACCTAGAAGATTTAATGTGATTAGTATTAATGGTTTAAAATATAACTGAGGTAGTTTTACCTTTAGTGTTATGTATGTATATGTTTTCATTAAACAATATGTTTATGATGCCTGGAGATAGAAATTAGCTTAACAAAGGTTCAACATCTAACTACAATATTATATTCCAAAATTTACATTAATCAATAAATGTTAACCATCATCAATAATGCTTGTTGATAACAAATAGGATAAAATAAATAAAAAACTAATCATCCCACTTATTTAATTTACTATGACGAACTCCGAAGTGATGTAGTGGCAACAAATAAATAAAATTTCGAGACTGATGTTTAGCACTCTGGCTAGAGGCTCCTCAGGGACATTGCTAACGGGCAGATGTCATAAGATACTACAAAGTTTTGATAACATTTCACAAAGCAATTTTAATTTCACATTAAAATATTTAAAGCTGTATACGTTAAGGGTGTCTGAACTTATTTGATTCCATTTATTTCTTTGACAAGGATTCATCGTACCGCTTTGTGGCCTATTTTGATCAACGTTGAATATAATAATTTATATTCAGTTTGAAAAAAGTGGCTTTAATATAATGTAAAAAAAGATTTATCGGAACACTAATCCAACACTATACAATACATTGATTTTGTAATGGGAATTTTCTATCAACTAAGTTTATATTTGTCATCAACTGTTATCGTCTAACTAGCTGGCCCGCTCAACTTCGTTTGCATCTCTCCATAAGAAATATTTTTTTCCCATTTTCCCAACATTTTCGGTGTATACCCGGCTCCTATTGGTCGTAGAGTGATGTTACATAGCCTAAAACCTTCCTCGCTAAATAGGCTATCCACCAAAAAAGAATTAGCAAAATCGTATTATTCGGTACCAATTTAATATATTCATTTATAAATTTAATGAAGAAATGTTCAAAGAGGTGGAGCCAAATTGGCGTTCAATGGCCATAGAGTTAGGTTGGCGGATGTGTTAATAACAGCAGTTCCCGAATCCCTCCCGTCTTAGGCGCAGAGTGGCACACCGTGTGGTTTTAGTCGGTTCGATTCCGACAAACCGCCCCACCGGGTGTGTGAATTTTATTTATTTTATATAATCTCAATTTAAAATTGATTACTTCCTGCGTGCGTGCTACGTACTAAACTGACTACGTTATGTTTGTACAAAAAGGTATTTTTTCCCTTTAAACTGCTTACACTTTACATTTATTTACCATTTTAATATTAATATTAGTTTTTTAGTTATTAAACTAATATATTTGTGACTTTGCGTATCTCCCCCTGCATTGTATTACCATGAGTAGCCCCACTTCTAAACCATCGCCAAAGTACCCCGCAAACAGGAGAAGCATAAGTGGTGAACAAAAGTGCTCGTCAAGGAATTGGAGAGTAATTTGATAGAAAGAATAGGGTGTTGAAGTGATTAACACAACCACTACTATGGTAAAGGAACGCCAAACGGAGGAGACCTGTAAGCGTGTACTACAGGTGGTGAATAAAAGTACCATATAAACTGAAAATTTTGTTGATGGCTTTGTTGAGAAATTAGATGCGTAGACAGAACTATTAGCCCATGAGGTGAAAGAAAAGTTGGACTCCCTAAAGTCCAGCATCACAATTGCGTATGAGAACAGAGAGATTGTGGAAGGAATAAGAGATATAAAAACTGCAGTGGAGGGTCTCCAGATACGTGTCTGGAGTTTCTCCCTCGTACGCAGATGCAGTGAGGCAACCAAAAACACCATGGGAGCATAAGTCTACACACTCCCCCTCATCATCTCTTCCACTGAGGGTATGGACACTTCAGGTGAAGTAGTCAAACACATCAAAGAAGCACTGGACGCTATGAAAAACGGAATTAGGGTGGAGAAGCTGAGGAAAATACGGGATGGGAATGTTATCCTCGGCTGCTCCACCAGAACGGAGCTGGATAAGGCAAAGGTAAAAAAAATACAGTTATCAGGACAAACGTATTATAATAAATACAAAATTATTTAATTGATACTTGATAATATATCTCTATAATTATACGTGATTTATTATGGAATTGGTTTTATATTGTTTGATGGCTGCAAATTGGTGACACACGGGATTACATATTTAACAAATACAAATCAATTTAATTGGCGCTAGTTTAAATCATACCTTTTTATATTTTTGGGCTTCACGATTTACATTCTTGTTTATATAATACTAGCTTTCGCCCGGGGCTTCGCTCGCATTTAATAAAAAGTATCTTATATTACGTCTAATACTCTACGGTTAAGTGGTTTTCGTGTGAATGCGAAACAAACAAACTTACTTTCAATATTAGTGCGGTCATAGATAGATATGTATGTTGATATTAAAGGATGTAAAAATACCTATAGATAAGGATTTATTCCATACTATTTGATGCGACATATCGATAAGGGCATTAGTTAGGGTCGAAATCTACATGAGACGCTTAAGTTTAACAATTAGATTTACTTGGTCTACGGCAACATACCTGAGCCACACCGATGACCTCTCCGTTGATGTCTTTAATGGGCATGCAGAGAAGTGATCTTGTTTTATAACCTGTCTGCTGGTCGATGTCGTGGTTAAATCTCTCGTCCTAAAACATAAATAAACAATAACACACTTTCAGAATAGATTTACTACACAGCTTGCGATACTAAAATATCACAGTACATTAAAACCTGTAATTGAACTGTAATTATTTCAGTAGAAACACGTTCTAAATGGAGATTGGAGTCATATAATAGGAACTGGGCTAAGAGTAATCAGAGTCGTGGCAGCGACCGCAGACCGCATCTGTCCTCTAGACAGGCGCCTCTCTATAGCTTTGTTAACTCTATGCTCAATGTCGGACATTCAATTGCGGAAATAACTGTCATTTTTCAATTTTTTTATTGCTTTTTTTTTTCATTAAAATCAAAAGATTCATACGTCATCATCATCATAACTGAGCATTAGAATGAGAGAAAGGGGAGAAGTAACCAAACAGGGATGTCCAATACGCATGCTTGAGCGTGTTGTGTGATCGATATTTTACTGAAGTTTTAAAAATATATATTTTATAAGGAGGTTTTAAATTTTCTTAAACAGTTGTTACTCAAGTAGACGTTAATAGATAACTGATATTTCAGTAAATCATGTCTTTCAACTGAGAAAATAAATTATTAGTTTATTTTTAATTAAAGTCGATATCCCGTTAATTCACTACAAAATTTACTAATATTTGTAAATCTATTTCGTTTAATATCTTATATAAATCAAAATCAATAACTTCTAAACAACTAATCGATTACGATATTTAAGTAAATAAAGGGTCGATTGTGTTTACTTATGGGTCAATCTTTAGCCTAGACTACCTTCCCCCGTACGTCGCCTCATGCCACAATTTTGTTCCTAAAAAAAGTTATTGGGCAAACTTCTGCGCGAATTTCGGACTCGTGAAGATAGTCAGCCGTATTGTATCAGAGAACTTATAATTCGAAATTGCACCGTGCTCGATGACATAACGTATACCGTTAAATGTCCAAACAAGAACATTTGGTCTGAGCACTGAATACGACCGTGTGGCCCAGAGCCAAAATAGGAGTTATATCGAGAGGTTACCATTTAGTATACTCAATAGGAATATCCAAACAGATAGGGCTTACACCCATCTATTAAGCTTATACAATTTAGTCCACCCAATACTCGTAAACCAAATCAAATAGATTTTGCGTAAGAAAACTGAAGAATGAAATGTTCAATTTTAACAGTTTTAAGTTACTTTAAATATACAAAGCATAATTTAATTGAATTTTAAATAATGAAACTCATTAATTTTATTCACATCTCTTATAATATGTCCCTGATACACGACTTCGATGTCTTGAACATATTAATTTAATAACGTTGTGAACATATTTAGCAAAGCAAGTTATAATTGTTGCTCTGCGAAATATTTTGCATCGGTCTTACTATATTTAGTTCAACTCCTCACATACATGATCGCCGCCATCATAAAACTGATTTAATTTTGACATTATTTAATCTTAATTCAATTCATCATATTCTAAAGTGGGATTTAAAAATAAAGGCCCAGAAATCAAAATCTAAAAACAAATCAAAATGTTGGAGATCAAAGTTTCATTACAGATTCTAAACTTGGAAGCATCGTAAAAGTAATGGCCAACAAACGGACGCTCAGGGATGTTAAATTCTTTCAAGAGACTGCCTGTGCCAACTTCAATATTGAACATTCATGAAATGGAGGCAAAATTTGTAGGTTTATTCCATATTATAGCTGTACGTGACTTAATATACATTCATATCTAATTGAAATATTGATTTTGTGGACTAGCTGATCTATCAAAATACAGCAGAAACATGGGTTCAAAAGCATGAAATCATTTTTGTTTACTAAAATTCCCTTTCGTGTGTAACGAACGAAATTCAAAAATTTGTTCACTGCACTAACAGTAGAAGTCACAAGTTCAAGTATAATATTGAGCTGAACTGCGTAAATCATTCTGCTAACTGTCAGAAAATACTAAATCGTGTTACTCAAATTGTAGAAATGACATTAGTGTTCCGCTAAATTTAGCTCTATGTATTCCATTAGTATCAGAAAGTTACTGTTTATAACGGGTTCTAAATAGATTGACGTCGTTCGTTTTATATTCTATACTATATGGCCCTGCGCCAAAGTGTCTTGAAATCGAATCGAAAGCATGAGCCAAGAGTAGTGGTCACCATACTCATTGCGAATCCATACAGTGCAACAATACAGCATGGTGTCATCATTGGGGTTCCGGTATCGCACTTACCAACGAAACACGACAGCTAAATACTGTCATTTTAGGTTGTCCTTCTTTGAGAGTGTAGTACCGCCTGGTCGCCGGTTCGTTCGTGCATAAATCAGCGTGGCTCTACTACCTATGCATTGTAGACTTCTGTACCCACATCGATAGTAATAATAACCAGTGTTTCCTCCACGATAATATGACTGGTAATTTGGTCTAGGCGTTAGTGATAAGACACAGTTTCCTACTAAGGAAGACGCACACGTAGTGCGATGAGCGTGATCTTACGTTCTGTGTCTAAGTGTTAATTATTAACAACAATATAGATAAAATAGCACAGGCTCAGTTTTGCTTAGGATCAGATCGTGGGAAAACAGTTACTAGTTACCATGTAGTGTCATTTAAGCCCTAGGTCTACTCAATCTAAGGCATATATACCTACATACCTACATCTATCCATAACAATCTAAAACACACAGCTGAAACGCACAATATTCAAGACTTTAGATAAATAAAACTAATACCAGTAAGTAACTACAAATTAAAAATATATTTTATCTTGGATTCGTGTAGACGTTTCTAGGTGAATAATAGCTACCGAACAAAAGAAAAGTTTTTATTTCGCCATGTAACAGATTCTGTGGCCGGCTTAGCGTAAAAGTGCTAATGTTAGGCTTTTCGGGTAAAGCATCCATTATCCTCTTTGAAACTTACACTATTCTATTGTCTTCAAACTACTTAGCAATAAACAGGATAAGAAGTTACATTATCGATTACACAAACTGCTTGTTAACCGTTAAATGTACTAATATTACCTATTCAATATATTATACTTTGCTTATGTAACAATTGACGTGACGTGACTCGTGTTATGGTTAACATTGACTAATTACAATATCTGATTATAATACCTAATAACGTAACCAAGTTTTAAATTAACTTGGCAACAGTACTTTCTTTCTATTTTATTATTATAAGTGTCCGCCCCTTCAACGTCTAAGTGCAATGTTAAATAACGGCTGTTGTTTTTGTTAAGTTTTATTATATTTAACCAATTTTACAAATTATACCCCCCTTCCCTCTCCACTAAAGGCCGTCAACGCACTTGTGACGCCTCTGATGTTGCTGGGTGTCCATGGGCGGCGGTAATCGCTTACCATCAGGCGATACGTATGCTCGTTTGCCCCTTTTTATTAAATAAAAAAAATACAATGAATAAAACATGGTTTGAACATCACGGAGAGCCCCTCCAGTGCTTATTGGTTGAGATTATTAAGATCAGTATTCATCTGTTATCTCTCGTACAATGTAAAGTAAATACGTCCACATACACCATTGAATGAAAATCAACTATCAATTACTTCATTACAATGAAAATAAATGAAAACAATAAAATCTACAGACCCAGTCACTTTCGTGATATGAATTAATTATTATAAAGTGACTTCACATAAATATATTTATTGAATATGGCAATACACAACTATATTAAGATTCAATTTATGAGCACAGTAACACAGCCACAATCGAGTACCAAAGGCGTAAATTGAATTAACACACTTTCAATAATTCCTCTAAAAGTAAAAACTGAAACCCAACTACAACAAGCCGTAGTCACGCGTTGTTAAAGTGTTATGAACTATGATACATTCTTCCTTAAATATTAGTCAGAATTATACAAATGAGGCGTCGTTGGAAGCATCTCAATCGTCCGCTGGTTATAGGCTAAACGACGTGTCACTGAATCTAATGTGACCCTCTAGCCAACATAAAACACTGTATTAAAAAATAAATTTTAGATAAATATGTCGTGTTTGGTATCATTGAAAAGGGCGTTACTAGTACATATCAAAAATATATATATTATTAGCATTTTCTCGTGACTTTGTTCGTATTTATTCGATAATTGTGATATTTCCTATTTAAAATATACTTTGCAAAGCATTAATATTATAGAGGCACCAAAACATTTTAAATAAAAAAAAGGTAAAAACTAAAACCCAACTACGACAAAAAACGACGCTGAAAAAGCATGAAACAAAAACCTCATTAGGGCATCTCCTCTTTGTGTTCGAAAGTATGGTCAAATGAACCAGCAATTAGCATAGCAAGTTCCTACGATGCGGCGTGGCGTCGCATCGCATCGCAGTTATGTGTGGGAGGCCTTAAGTATTAGCTGTAGACTTTTTGAAATATGTGTTTGAGGTACGCAGATTAATTGCTTGAAGTAATCAGTAGATCTCGATCATACCGACTTTAAAAACCTGATTAGCCTTTGTGGGTTAACGAAGAGGTTTCATTCTTCTCATTAACGAATCATAACAGTACCAAATGCTATTTTTTTATATGTCAAATTTATATGTAAAAATCAAAGAGTTCTCAAAAGTAACAAGATTCTAACTGGACCACAAGAATCACATTTGAAACTTAGCTTGTCGAAGTTTCTTCATTTACGTAATAAAAGATACATTGAGATAGCAAATATAAGTGACAACATACACATAGTCCTCTTTACGAGGCAATTGCTCGATGAAACGGAGCGTGAAATAAAATAGGGGGAAACGTTGACACTAAATGTCAATTTTCCAGTCAAGTTGCCGTATATGGCATGACCACGCCTTGTCAATGGATAAACACAAGTTGTTTGTCTTAAATTGACACAGCGTTATGAGAAACATCAACATAGTATGAAATAAATTTAGCGTGTAGCCTTCTGCGCTATCTATTTAGTGTGATCTTTTATAGGCATTTGTATGTAAATCCTTTTCATAAACAGCACATACGTGAGCACGCATGAGCTGCAAATCTTGGCAAGGTCACGGCTTTGGAGGCAGGCCAGGATTAAACGCTACTGACTGTCCACAGTATGCTAATACGATCAACTTAAGACAAAGAATAATAGGAAAATACTAATATTGCTTTAGCTAAAGATGTAAAAAAATTGAGTATTTCTACGAGTTCGTATATGTATCTAGACATAATACTATCATTTAGTTTATAATTTAAACTAAGATACTGGCTAAAGAAAATATATTCTAATGTAATATTCATGAATAAAGGCGTATATATCATACACAAAGCACTAAGTCTGTAATATTCCGCAGCACCAAATGTATATTTAAAGCTCTCACGTACATGGAACAATGTACAATTTAAAACTCCACTAAAGTTTACTGGTATAAATATAAATTTAAAATTGAGATTCGTATATTAGCCACTTATATGGTCGTCAACATATGTCCGCCATATGCCATTATGCATAAAATCTCAATGTACATTTAATAAATGCAATTGAATTGTGAACAGTCGTATGCATGCCCATACGGCTGTTCACAATTCAATTACATTTTACACAAGTAAATGTCAAAACCTTAGAACCCTCTTAGACTTATTCCTAAATTCTTGATATCGGATTTTAAAAATATTAGAAAAGCAATATAACTTTATAATAAGGACAGAGGCTGACAAGTATACACTAAATTTATAACAAGCATTATGTGACTCCGATGTTAGACGTATTCATCTAGATTGGAAAATACTCGAATTCAGCTGTTACGAATCTTTTGAGCATAGAAATCTTTCTTGTCATGTAAGAACCCCTGTTTACTAAATGTTTTATTACCCGAACGTCATACGTCATTACAGGGTAATATAACTACCGAATGCTTGTAAGACTTACCACTCGTCACTGAGGAATAAGTTTAAAGAAATTTAAATAAATATTTGTTTATTCACAAAATTTAGCGACATAAAGCGAAATAAAGATAAACCCGTATTGTTTGAGATCGATGCTGCTTACTCCCGCATTTACGCTTTTTGTGTCTGAAAGTGATAAGACATTTTAAATTATTGTTGTATGTTGTCGTTTCAATTACTTTATTCCAATACAATTCTTTTTGTGTATGTAATTGTGAGTATAGTCTAGCCTTGTAATGTAAGTTTACATTTAGTATATTTCTGGTAGTTTTGAGTGTCTCCACGGCCTACCGAAATGTCCTGCTGACGGTAGTGTCGCGCTTCGGGTCGTTAATTTTGACTAATACTGGTTCGGTAACACGAAGGCTGAGGCTCGTATGCCATCTGTATGGACAGGCCGACTTAAAACTATGATTCTTTCGTCAAAAGACCAACCTAAAACTTTTACTGTACTCGCATATTTTCTTTATTAAATTAATGTTCACCCGCGTATTTTCCATATAAATTGTAACAAACCATCTGGTAGACAAATTATCTGTAGCCGGTGAAACAAGGCCTTAGACTTGTCAATAGGATTTAACTAGATTTTTCATATAAAGTACGTAGTCATTAAGAAACATTGTAGGAATCAAACTATTGTGTGCGAGATGTATCTGACAAGTTGTTGTTTTTACTGTCACTTATTAAAAAATATTATTATACGTAACTGTAACAATGGACATAACTTTAGTATCCAATATACAAAACAAGGAATTACTTAAAAAGTATAGTATACGTTTTAAAAGTTATGATTGTTTATGATTTGCAGGTATTTTAAGCTCAAACTTTCATGAAATACAGACGGAATGTATTATAATACAAATTTTAAATGGAATATAACTTATTTATATTTTACTATTCTTAGAAGCTGGAAACTTTGAAGTACATTTCAAAGCTTCTGTGCAAAGTCGGGCCGAGTTGCTAATCTATATATCTTATATATAAAAGTCAATTGATGTGCGTTTGTCTCGGTAAAACTCAAGAACGGCTGTACGGATTTAGCTGATTTTGCTTTTGATATGTGGTCGTAGTCCAGGGAAGGTTTAAACGGTGAAAAATTAAAAATAACTTGAAAATCAAAATTGCACGCGTACGAGTGCGTAGTGGGCGCAGCTAGTACTTAAAAAAAAATAAAATAATAAAAATCTTTATTGATACAAAAACCTTTGAATTTGATTAAATCTAGGATACATAAAATGATAAAAACTTAAGGTAATGCGGATAAGGTAAACCCTGACTCCCAAACTAGGTAATCCTGTGACTTGGGAGTCAGTGTTCTGCTGTCATTGTGATACAAAAAATCTTTCAATGTTGTGTCTCATCGTTACAAAGGTAGTTACAAAGGTAGTCTTTGACGCAACAAACCACGAGGTATGTGCCAGGTTTAAAATCAATAAAGAGGCAAGGGAATAGGAAAACAATTTAAAGAATAAGAGATGTTAGGATATATGTGAATGGCCATAGATCATTAGTGTGTCGGTCTTAGGTATGTATGTGAGTGTGTATATGTGGAGGTATTTATGTATGTTGTGTTTATGTGTGTATGTATCGTGATGTGTATGTGTAGGGGTGTGTATGTGGAAGTGTGTGTCTGGATGGTATTGTTTTATGGTGTTTGAAATTGTGCTGTGCTACTGCTGGTGGTACAGTAGTTCCTCTGTTTGAGCGTAGTCCTGATCTTGTAGCCAACTCTGTACTCTAACTTTGGCATCATGGAAATTTAACTCAACTATCTGAATAGCTTTACATATTTTATTGTATATAAATGTGCTTAGGACGTAAAACTGGCGCCTGGCAAACGCAGTTCTATGGCGTACTGTCGGACATTGGTTTTTTGCTTTGCGCTTTGTAGGGTTTGGGGGTAATTCCTTGTGTTTTCTGAGAGTTGCACGAAGAATAAAGAGCTGTCTTACAGTAAGCAATTTGCAGTCTACATATAACCTATTGGTTGGAAACCTGTATGGTCTTCCAAGCATCACCTTAAGGACAGCCCTCTGTGCCCGCTCCACCACAATAAACCTGGTTTTAGCAGCTCCTCCCCATACTGGGATGCAGTAGCCGATAACGGACTGACAAAGTGTAAGATAAACCATTTTCAGAACATCAATGTCTGCGCAACGTCTCAGAGATTTAAAAATGTATATTAATCTTCTAACTTTTGAAGCAGTGTTATCTATTTGCTTATACCATTTCAGCCCCTCATCAATCACTACACCCAGGTACTTCGTGTGATCAACACGGGTAAGTGACGTACATGAGCAAGAACTATGATCGAGGCACGTATGGGCCATGATTTCAAATTCAGGTGGGGCTTTGTTCCTGTAATTGATGAAGAAGGGGATGAAGTTACTTTTAGCAACGTTAAGCGTGAGTAGGTTAAGTTGTAGCCAGTTCGTTACTGTTCCTATGGACACTTCTGCAGTGCTCTTCACCTCGCCCCAAGAATTACCATATACCACGATTGCGGTGTCATCAGCATATGTAAAAATTTGTGATTTATGTAGAGGCAGCGTGCACAGATCATTTATGTAGATTTGGAACAGTGTAGGCCCTAGCACACTGCCCTGCGGGACACCGTATGTGACAGTTTCTTCGTCACTTAGGCACGAGTTGATTTTAACGGCCATTTTTCGGCTTTGAAGGTAATCTTTGAAGAGTCCAAGAGCACCTCCACGAATACCAATCGACTCTAATTTATAAAGAAGGGTGGGAACAGAGACTGTGTCAAACGCTTTCTGCAGATCCAGGAAAATGCTAACACATTTTTGTTGCTCATCAAGTTTTTTTGATAAAAACTGTGTAAGATCAATAACTGCGTCTTCGGTGGAGATGCCTTTTTTAAATCCATACTGGTTGGGTGCTATAATATTGTATTTGTTGAGATAATTTACTAGTCTACCATTGATTAGCTTTTCCATAACTTTAGAGAGAGCCAAGAGTACCGAAATGGGTCTATAATTGCTGACACAGTCTCTGGCCCCGCTCTTGTGTATAGGATGAACAATGGCTCTCTTGAAAGGCTCTGGGAATACTCCTTTCCTAATAGATATATTAATGATGTGCGTTATCAATGGGACAAGAGTGTTGTGACAAACCCTCAACACGGTGGACGGTATTCCATCCCAACCAGTTGCACTGTTCTGCTTAAGATTCATGATGGTGGATTCCACCTCTGATTCATCCACCTCAAGAATAACAAAGGAATTATTAAAGGTGTTTTGTTTGATTGGCTGTTGCGAGATTGCAGGAATTTTTGAAGCCAGTTCAGCTCCAATTGTTGCAAAGAAGTGGCATGTATTATTAATTGACGCCTTTGGATCAGATTTTGTAGTTAACAATTCTGTAGGTGTTAGACATATCTTTTTTGTGTTTGTGATGTCTTTTATTTTATTCCAAAGTGCTTTAGGATTTTGTCTTGTTTTATTAAGTTCGTGTTTGTCATGTAATGTTTTAAGTTTTCTAAGTAGGTCATTGCAATAATTACGATATCTTTTATATGTTGTTTGTAGGTTCATATTTGTAGGGGAGTTCCGTGCATTAATAAAATTTATTGCTTGAAGACAAATTTTGTTTTTGAATAAACTATTTAAGGTTGTACCTATTAGAAGTAATTAAGTAGAAACTCTAATATTGATATACTGATAAAAACGTACCGCAATACTGACTTTCAGCCTTCCAGCTAATTTTTTCATTGGAATTTACATCTCATAAGCTTGCTATGCAAAAATAAATTTGTATTGGGCGATCGGCACGTATCGTATTGAACACTTGTATAAATTACCTATTAATTTTCGGACATCTGTCTTTTCACCAGCGTCTACAGATAAATAAAGTATAGACGATCCAAACTTATTTATCTTTGAAACGTTGGTTCTTAATAAATTCAGCATGGTCGGCTAAAGCGAATTCATGAAGTGACTAAAGAGGGATAGCATTTTTAAGCGCGCAATTTATCCAGCGGTGGCTCGTGTTTGTAGGAATAATTTATGTGCACTCGTACTATACTGACGAATCTCAGCTCGGCATTTCCCGCTACTAGTATTACACGAAAGCAAAAATTCTCCACAAGGGTTTAAATAAAAGAAGAATGTAGTGTAGGTAATTCGAATGTTAACTTTATTTTTAAAGCTTTAGTTTTTTTTTGTATTTTTTCGGGGAGAAACTTTCTTGTTGCAAATAGGCTTCATGTTTCACAGCGGGCAGCGGCAGTAATAAGTCCCGATGCAAAAGGAGGGGTTTTATTAGTTTGACACCTGTTTCTTAGCCTGACTGTGGTATCTTGCTTCATAACCAGTCCCCTTAGCCCGACAATCAAACAATAACTTTCAGTACAAAAAATAAATATTCATGTACTGCAATCGAATAGTCGTGCGAAACACCTTGTAGATATTTACAATAATTAAGAAGTAATAGGTATACTATTTAGGAAACTACTCGCTAATTTAGCACAAAATAAAATACGTTTCCTATTATCACTCGAAGGTAACTAATCCGCAAGAAAACCGCTTACATAAGTAAAATCACTCTTGGTGTGGATTCGCAGCAATTCTGATTAATGAGATAAGGTTGGCGAAACCGAATGAAAAATTGAAACCAATGAATTAAACTTACGTTCGAATCGATCGGCTACCTGCCTATCTAAGACTCTGAACATTTCTTGAGAACTTTTGCCTATCCACAATAGTGGGTCGAACATAGTCAACAAGTGATTTTAATGGACAGGTATGATTCCAAATAAATCTGATCTAAAAAGTTGGCAAGAATCAAGTTTAAAGATTATATACATACTAAGTTAATCATATTTATAAGTAAAATACATTTTTCTATGTTATTTTACTTGTACATATTCTGTAGATTTTCGTAAGTGTTTAGTCACAAATCCTTTTACATCCAACAAACTGACAAATATAAGCACAGCTGGCAATAACTTTTATTGGATAAACTTTAGGATCGTCGAGTTTCAAACCCAATGACCTTTTTATAATTATTTTTATTCATTCATGATTATCTTTATTACGATTATACATTCATATCAGAGACGGACATATTTACTAATGGAAGCTTAAATATGTACCTACTTTAAAAGCGATTACATTACATGTGTCTCTAACTTTTTGATAAGTAATATTGAAGCTCGTCGTGTTCATAATTAATTATATAAAATAACTAGCTGACCCACGCAACTTCGGCTACGTCTCCTATTGCCCGTAGCGTAATAATATCCCCCTGTTTTCGTATATTCTTCATTTGTGCTCCGCTCCTATTGGTCTAAACGTGATAACATAAGCCTATACCTTCCTCGACAAATGGGCTATTTAACACTGTTATAATATTTCATTTTCAAATCGGACCAGTATTTCCTGAGATTCAAACAAACAAACAAACTCTTCAGCTTTATATATTAGTATAGATTACATTTAACTGGAATTACAAATATCAGAGTCCTCATTACTTAGAAATGGAAGCTTATGGAACTAACTTAAAAGCTTTTGGAGTTTTTTAGACGTCTACCTTTATTTTAGTGCCTTTCTATTTATTATTAGATAACAGGGGATAAATACAAAACAAGAGGTCGGGTTGAAAATAAATACTATAGTAAATAATATACTACCCGTCGGAAATATCTGCACACCTGGCTTGTATGCGCTTCACCTCTCCCTTCATCACTCGTCGCCCCGCGTTCGGCTATCTAGTAGGCGAAGGAGGGGCGATGCGTGGGGAAGCGAGAAGTGAAGCAAGTACACAGATATTGCCGACGGGTAGTAGAGTACTCATCAAATGTAAAAATATATTTTGCGATATAGAAATAATTGTTCCAACTCAGTAAACGCTTGTCTCTTAAGTGGTTAGTCAATCACAAAATCATAAAGTTGGAAAATATTTCCACTTATGCCAATGCAGTACCTGATGTAAGCCTCAGACTTCGTTCAGAGAATGTTTTACTGTGTGTTTGAAGGAGATATTTCATGCGATTTTTAGGTGCTTGTCGTATTTCTCCCTAGTCTCAGAGAAGTAGTAAAAATGAACATCGTGTCTCAGGCGAATGTAAAGCGAAGTGACTTTAATGCCATCATTTCAAGAGTACCTACCTAAGTAGAAAAAAAACCCGAGGCCGAGGATGAATTGCCAGGTGATAAAGCACAGAGCTAATGTCAGTCTTGTGAAAAAATGTGCCTTACATTTTATTTCTAACTTCAAGGTCAAGAGAAAATCAAGTGATAGAACATTGTATTTGGGCCACAAAATAATACCTTAAATGTAATAATACTTTCTAAAAATAAAGGAGAACTTTTATTTATATAGCAAACTTTGACATTTACAATAATAAGGGTTTGGAATAAAGAAGCGTAAAAGGTGTCTGTGTATTGATCGATCAGAATCTCATCGGATTAAATTAAACGTTATGATGTGGTCAACATTTTTTTAGAATTAATTCGGTCTTTCCTACCATAATCATACCAATTGCGTCGCTGCTTTCTAAAAATCGATCGATCTTATTATCCTGCTGTAAATTAAATGAATCCTCTGATAACCACTATTATTTTATAACGTAGCCCGTAGACACACAGCCAAAATCCAGACTCTACGTTGTTATTAGAATTTCTTGTAAACTCAACAACACTTTTTGGCCCAACCCAGGAATCGAACCTGAGAACTATTGATTTCACAGTCGCATGTGCTAACCGCTTTACCAACGAGGCAGTTAGTATAATTAAAAAAATGATAATGCCTTGTTATGTATTTATGTGTATAGTTATAATCCAATCAAATACAAAACTTTACGAGAGTCTACATTACCAAAGTCATTGTTGTATATTACAAACTGTTTGTGTTATATGGCAGTGGTCGTGTAAGCCCCTGGTCCTGTCATTGTTTAATGACCAGTCATAAAAGAATATTACTGTTATATGTTTTTTTCGTTTCATGTTCCATATAGAGGGACAGGGTTAGATAAATTAGTTCGAGTACAATAATATTTTCTGCTTATGACTTACATCATTCTGAAAATGAATTTACATTCCAACGGAAACTAAGGTGTTTCATTCCCCAAGCAAAATCCAAGGTTTGTTAACGTTAAGATATAAAATGCTGTGCATTGACGTCTGAGACGTGCGAAAAATTAAAATTTTGAATTTTTATTATTATTATTACTTTTGTAGATATTATTTTAAGTGGGAAATAAGAATTAACAACTTTCAAAGGTGTACTACTCATAAGAAAATATCGTTTATGACTTGGTTTATACTAAGTACATGTAAACGAAGCGTGGTGGTAGGCACAACCAAACCAATGAAGAAGTATGTGGTGTAGTAATGATGTAAATAAGTAGTTCAAATTTTTATGTAAACGTATCAAAATTTAAAACCCAGAGTAAGGCATTGTTTTCCAAGTCGGGGTTTAAAACATTCTTAAAATGTGGATTTTCATTACAAAGGTTATTTAAGGAATCCATTGGGACGGTAAAACGAAATAGCGACCAACCGACCCATGTTTACCTCTTTTCATTACATTTCTTGTGGAGCTTAATAGACTGTTGTAATACAAGATCCCTTTCAAGAAATTTTCCCTAATTAGAAAGAACGTTCGTTAGCTAAAGCTTTTGTTTTTGTCTTACCTCGCCTATTTTATAAGATTTGTATTTGCATAAAAACGATTGAACTCTAATATTGAGGGTTAATGAAACCTCACTCAGGTAAGAGAAAAACGTTTTTAAATACACATTTATCTAGCTCTTGCAGTACGATTATTATATTTCTCCTTTTCCTGCGTGTATATGTCGTGCACAATTTCTCCACGTAATTGGGTTCAAATATAAAAAAAAACGTTTTAGAAAAACAACAAAATAATTTTATAATCTGAACATTGTTATGCAAAATTACTTAAGTTACTTAATGTGTAACTAAACAAGTTGCATCATTATAAAAGTAGACATAGGTTTAATCTTGAATTGACCTTGGTTTTTTTTAATACTGGGAAAAAAGATCCGGGATGGGAACAAAAGTGTATAATTTCCCCGTTTATAAAACAATTTACTTTATATTTATTCCATGAAAAATATGTAAAAGTTCTTGCAAAAGTTGTATTTTGTCGACTAAGCATTTTTTAGAAGACGACATTTTCGAAGTGTCGCTAAAGAAGTCACTCGCGGAAATGAAGGCAGTGAATTTTACGAGCACGTGTGCGACATCTCTATGACGTTAAACGTAATTCAGTCGAGTCACTTAAAACTTTACGGCCGAAATACAATTTCAAACAGAATAAGTTTAAAGTACACCTTGCGGCTGACGAAAAAGCTCAAAAATGGTAATAGTTCATAACTATAGTATTTACTCAATCATGTAGGTACATATTACAATATATTACAAACCGCGAACTAAGAGTTCTAGTAATTGACCATGTACAGTCAGCATCATAATCATTTGTGCTCTCAGAGTGCTCAAAATTATGTAAAAAACATCAATTAACTTTTATATTAGCAAATAGGTACTCAAATTGTTGTACGCATTCAAAGTGGTCAAAGTTATCTATGCAAATAAATAAAATTGGAGTGTCTGTTTGCAATATTAAAATAACATCTTTTTAATCAATGCATATGTATGTATACACGATACATATACCAAAAATGAGATTAATTTTTTTTTGTCTGTCTGTCTGTCTGTCTGTTTGTTTGTTCCGGGTAATCTCTGGAACGGCTAGACGGATTTGGACGTTGGACGGGACTTTCACTGGTAGGTAGCTAGTGATCCAGGGAGTAACTTAGGCTACTTGTTTTAGACTAACTTTGTCCCGCGGCGTTACTCGCGCGGTACAACAATAGCCGCGGGTAACACCGCGGGGTTCAGCTAGTCTTGAAATAGTCAATTTGTCACATTAATATGATCACATTAATATGATCTCTCTGTCAGCCAACACAATAGTGTTGGCTGACAGAGAGATCATATTAATGTTATCAAATAGGTTATTCAATTGTATATATGTTACCATTGAATAATAGTATATAATACCATTGAAAGGTAAACCCAGTGACCTTGTTTACGGTAAGTAATTGTCTAGTGATAGACCGAGCCTGTAAAGTACTAAAGAAATTGTATGTAATTTTATTGTACTGCATTAATCAATGAATCTTCAGAGAGCATTAGAATCGGCAGCTTCTAGCAATACTGACGGTGTTCTGGGAACCACAATTGAACCATCAGCAACCGCGTTGCCTATCGCTATTAGTGACGAACTGCTGTTGCCGCCAACGGGATCATCAGAAATTGACCTTTCTGGCTTTACATTTGATATCACCTTAGGGCAGTTAGACATCGCAGCTGCCGACAATATACTTGAATCAGAACCATCAACTACTCTAGGTCAAGTAAAAACCACCGCTCCTGACACGGTCCTCGAAATGAGTCCATAAATCCCAACTGTAACTTGGTCAATTGGACGGTCATCTACTGATGCTAAATAGGGTCATCTACTAGTTTTTACATGGTCAACTATAAGTAAAAGTGTTTTTTTTTTGTTTTAATTTTTTTTTATACGTTTACCAGAAAAATATTGTCCATGCTTAGATAAAATACTTTATCAGAATTTACAAATATAAAATGATTGAAATCGGAATAAAATTCAGGTAAAGCATGAAAAAGTGAAACCCCTGCCCTTAAATGGCCTACTGGTGCTCTTACTTCACCGAGGCACAAACTAATAAAAACTGATCTAACTAAGCCTTGGTCTGTTATTTATGTACACAGTTTAAAATAATTTTTGTTACACTTTTTTGTTTGTCATCAACATCTACATCTACAGCCTCTTAACAGTCCACTACCCACATTCCGTATTGTAATGACCTCTTCGCAATCTTAGCACACGAATACCGTTCGAAACAGTTATTTGGTTATTGCAATTAGGTATACAAAGATTTGAGATGAGAGAGTGGCAATCCGCGGCTTAAAATATAAAAAAACTAACAACAACTAAATAACATAATAGTCACTCGACGGGCTTTTTTCTTAAATTGCTTATAAAGCATTCTCTTCACTTCAAAAATAGTGTTAAAAGCATATTGTAACTAAAGTGCTCTGAAAAAAAAATATAAACTTAAAATTGAATTGAAGGCAATTCATAAAATATTCAATTCACGGGTTTGAGTCGCTTCATTAGCTAAAATAAAAAAGCAATGTTCGGAACAGTGAATAACTTAGTGACACTCGAGTGCTTGTTGTCAAATACAGATATAATTTAGGAACATTATTTTGTCACGTAGCACGTTGTTTTCACTAATTGATTTATACGCAACATTATAATCGTATATCAATTATGCTTCAAATATTTTATTTATTGGAAAATAAACAACCCTAGCCAGATCCGTCTATAATGGGTGATCATTTCAACAATATCATATCGGAGAGTTTGTTAAGTCGTCGGTCACAGTTGCTTTACGAATATCTTTGGCAATCGTTGCCGTCTGACAACAGTCTTTTTACAGAACTGTGATAGCCTAGCACTTGGATTGTTAGTACTTGGAGGTCTGACAGCAGTCTTTACGCGTAAAAAAACGAATTTCATCATCGTAATAGACTTAAAAACGACCTAACCTACATTGGTGAAAAATTCAGGGGAAAAAATAATATCATGTAGTCGTAGACGACATATTTCCAGTTTGTATTGTAGTTTCTACCTTTGAACTAACCTTATACGCATCGGGTATGTTAACAGGCTCGCCGCTCTCGGCAACATATCCGACGATGCCGCTGCCCCACGGTATCCGTATCTCTTCCAGCTGTTCCATTTGCTCGGGTGTTGACTTCGAGCAAACGTCGAACAACTTTGACACCAAACATCTGTAACAACGAAAATAAAGTCATTAACATAGTCAAACCAAGTTTCATAGGTCTCAATACATTTTCAATGGCAGGCGATTAAAAGTTATTACCAGTTTTCTTAAAGCGTTATCCTTTGGTGAGCCAGGACTTTTATTACTAGTGTGTCTTATTTTAATCGAAAGAGAATGTCAAACCCCATCGGTTGAAGAAACCTTATTCAGATTTCAATAGGCTGAAAAGACTAGGATCGCGTAACTATATGTCTATTATTGTTGCCATCAGTGGATCATTGAATTCCGGATAATAATGTGTATCTCGAACTCGAAGCATTCAAACTACGTATAAAGAAGTCAAAAAAGTACATTGCTTACATTTCAGACAACGTGTCAAATTTCTGTCCTTTTTATTTCATGTAAAGATTACAAAGTCCAAAAATAATGGCATGCATTCTACAACACTTAATATAGATTTAAAACGAAGCCACTACATTCCATTACTATAAACGGGGAAACAAGCAAACAAGACAGGCATACGACAGGCATAATCGAATTCCCAGTGCTGCCGCCTCGGGAATTTTCCAATCGGCAAATAGGAAGAAGAATCCGTTTAATAAAACCTCGAGAGCCGTGTGTCGTCGGCGCATGTGGTACGCCCACGTATACGTAAAGTACGCAACACGTGACATTTCAACTGTACGATTAAGTTAGCGTTAATTCACATGACTCATGAGATTATCTCAATATCACATCTCGCGTCAAAATAGCCTTACTGGTGCGAACGTGGAATCAAAATACGATGTTCGATTAATTTGATTTATGACATGGTATACCAAATAGATTTGTTTTTGAACCATTAGTTTTTCTGAAAAAATACTTTATATATTCTAAAACATAGAATTCGACTTTGGGAGTATAAGTAAGCATATGTATTATTAATGGAATTATGCAAGTAACAATGTGATCTCCATTAATCGAGCCAAATGCTGTTGTTACTAATAAGTCTTAACATTTAAAGATGTAACTTCATTTTGTTCGGAACATGAGTATGTATGAAAATAATGAAATAAAGCTTGTTTAGAAAAACTAGCATGCACAACATGCTTAAATTTTCTAAGAATGTTTTCTAGTTTTTTACAGTAGTACTGATTTGTTTTTTTTGTAGTTACAGACAAACAAACAAACATACAGGTTAAGTTAACAAAAGCGTGTAAAAAAGACACGAGAATGCTGGAGTATCTACTGATACAATCAAACAATAACGTCACGCTAGCGAGTCTTGAGTCCCTAGGAAACCTCGTCTTTAAGAGCTCACTCAAATTCAATAAACCCTCAGACGGGAGGCTTAAGTGGCGACTACGCACGTAACTTAATTTTTGTTTCCTGAAATTAAATAATCAGATAAGCATTACAAGTGAAACACGTTGCCGCTCACATGTTCACTTTAAGTAAGCTGTTTATATGTACGCCTACAGTTTACAAAATACTCATGACCTTAATGGATTAAAGCTTTCTTTTATATTCCCTTACTCATATTGCTCCACCTCGTCTTTGTTACTATACGTCTAGTATAGTCTAGTATAGCTAACGTATTAGTAACAACTAATGCTTAACGACTTACTTTCCAACGACAAAGATTTTAATTTAATAAAGTCAATACTTTGATTTAGGTTCTTTGTTTGTCTAATAACTTTAAACGAGCAATTCTGATAATCAGAATCTCGGAAACAGCTCCATCGATTTATTATGCAGGGGGTTTCGGGGGCCATAAATAGATCTAGCTAGGATTAATTTTTAGAAAATTTACCAAATAAAAATCTCGAGCCAGGCTCGGTTATCCGGGTACTGAATTATTTATATAAATAACAATATAACAATAGTTTTATGAAGACGTCCTAACAATGTCACTATTTATATAAAAAAACTGAAATAAAAAATAGCCAATTTACCTAATAAATTGTGTCCTATCTAGACGACGTGAAATTGATACAATTAATTTTAATAAAATGTATCAATTTCATAATTTATCAAATTATATAATTTATAGCCGACCCACGCAACCTCGTTTACGTCTCCTATTGCCCGTAGCGTGATAATTTTCCCCCGTTTTTTAACATTCTTCATTGTTGCTCCGCTCCTGTTGATCTTAGCGTGATGATATATAGCCTATAGCCATCCTCGATAAATGGGCTATCTAACACTGAAATAATTTTTCAAATCGGACAAGCGGTTCCTGAGATTAGCGTGTTCAAACAAACAAACAAACAAACTCTTCAGCTTTATATATTAGTATCTATACTAATATATAAAGCTGAAGAGTTTGTTTGTTTGTTTGTTTGTTTGTTTGTTTGTTTGTTTGTTTGTTTGTTTGTTTGTTTGTTTGAACACGCTAATCTCAGGAACCACTGGTCCGATTTGAAAAATTCTTTCGGTGTTGGATAGTCCATTTATCGAGGAAGGCTATAGGGTATATATCATCACGCTATTACTAATAGGAGCGGAGCAACAATGAAGAATGTTTCAAAAACGGGGGAAATTTTCACGCTACGGGCAATATAAGGCGCAAACGAGGTTGCGTGGGTCGGCTAGTAGATATACAAAAGACTAGCTGACCCACGCAACCTCGTTTGCGCCTTATATTGCCCGTAGCGTGAAAATTTCCCCCGTTTTTGAAACATTTTTCATTGTTGCTCCGCTCCTACTAGTAGTAGCGTGATAATATATACCCTATAGCCTTCTTCGATAAATGGACTATCTAACACCGAAATAATTTTTCAAATCGGACCAGCGGTTCCTGAGATTAGCGTGTTCAAACAAACAAACAAACAAATTCTTCAGCTTTATATATTAGTATAGATAATAATTTATGAAAATAGCATGAGTTTGATAATGCTTATCTTTTAACTGTAAAATATCTTAGGTCTTCTTGATAAATACCAATGTCAGGCCTAATTATTTCCTATTCTTCTAACCTGGGCATTGGGCATGTAACCACATTAAACATCTTTATTTCATTGAGAAATAGAATGACTTGCTCTCCGCACTACAGTCACAAAGAATAATATAGTAACTTAAATACTACTAAAACATTCCAGTACTAGGTAAATTTGTGCATATACGAACATAAAATAAAGCTCCCAAGGCGCTAATATTAAGTATTCGATCGTCGTATATAATGCTGGGTGCGATTGCCAAGCTGTTATAGTTGTTAAAAAAATGGGAGTAAACAATTCATACGGAATATATACTTTCTGAATATACTATGGCATCTTTGTGTTGTTTTGGACTGACGTAATATCGAATCAAAAGATTGTCTTAAGAAATAATTCAATATAAGTAAATAATTATTCTTTTTAACCTTAAGTTGCTAAACATTATTTCATTCAATAATGTTCAACATCTGAAGGGATATGTGAAAGAGGACGCAATTCCCTAAGTATAGCAATAAAATTCTTGTTACGATGACAAATATGAGTATATTTCAGAATGGATACGGCCCTTCAAACTTCATCGCTTGTTCGTTTCAGTTCGTTATGATTTCCGCGTTCGAATCAAATCGGGTTTCTTCGCGAACCTTTGTGTCCATGACCCTGAATATGTTGCTTGTTACGGGTTTTACATTGCAAGTAAGGAAAAGTCTTAGATGCCGCTTCTAGAGAGTATTCAGGTAGTGTCATTAGAAAACAATTACTGCGTCTGTTATGATCAATATAAAAATTATGTGCGTTGCACTTCAAGTTTTTTTTAATAAGATAGTAGGCAAACGAGCATACGAATCGCCTGATGGTAAGCGATTACCGCCTGCCATGGATACCCGCAACACCAGAGGCGTCACAAGTGCGTTACCGGCCTTTTAAAAAGAAGTACGTTCTTTTTTTTAAGATCGTATTGGCCCTTTTAAGATTATATTTTTACAAGCTTTTTATTAACTTGCAATATATGTTTGTATGTTAGGGTGGAATCTTGCAACCCAATTTTGAAGCAGATTTCTTCAACCGATTTTGCTGATATTTTGCAAGCATATGTATACAGCGTGACAATACAATATTATAATGACATGAAGCTAATCTGATGCTGGAGCTGAAAGGTGCCTATAGGAACTCAGTAAAGAAACATCGCAACACCATCGAGTTTGGACTCGTTTGATTCGTCTTTTTTTTTCCTTTTTATGGCAATCCACTAAAAGCTTGTTTTTAAACGTTTTTTAATTTAATTTATTTCTAGCTGAGCCCCTTGGTGATAGCTGCGCTGCTGCTTGAAAAACAACACGCGGGTACCGTATATACATTTAGTTAAAAGCTGTTAATTTGAAATTATTAATTTATACAGTTCAAGATCGACGCATTTATATGAAGGCAATACTTTCTTTCTCCAATAATTCAAAGGTTGTAAGGTGCAACACAAAATGGCGTGCAATTGGAGAGGCCTTTGTCCCGCAGTGGACTGCGATAGGCTAATAATGGAGATGATGATGAAAGTGCAACACTGCAGTAGTTATGTATAAGTTGTTATGGTCAGTGAAATCTTTTATTTATTTATTTATTTATTATTTATTTATTTATTTATTTACGACTATACCATACACTATCATTACAGATTACATCTAATACAATAGTGTAGGACTAAAATTAACAATACAGCCAAAAAAAACATAGTAAACAGTGCCAAAAATACAAATAGAAATTACAAATATTTACACAGCGCACACCATAATATTAAAACGCAATAATAATACAAAAAAAAAATACGAAAAAAGACAACTTAACTCTATACATACAACACAACTCAGCTAATACAGACAACCCAGAATTAGAAAGAAAAAGAAGTCCATTCAGTTAATCATCTTTCTATATTATTACTAACAGCGCAGTAAGCGATCCGTGAGAATTCATTCAGGGAACATGAAAACAAATCAATACTGTCTGAGACCATATTAAGCACAAGAAGTGCGCGAGTGAGCGGGGCGCGCTGCAGCAGGTTGGTGCGCGCGGGCCTCAACACCAGCAGGCTCGGGCGCCGCCGCCGCGAGCTGCAATCTCTTGGTGCACACAGTGTAATCTCTCGCAGGACGGTTGGGTTATGTATGCGTCCACGCAGCACTTTAAACATATACGTGGCCAGAGCCACCTCTCTCCTCACCTCCAACTTGTAAAATCCGACCATGCCCAAAATAAACAGTGTAGGATACAACAACGGGTATCCTGGATATACACCGTAAAGCTTGCAATACAAAAATCTTAAAAATTTGTTTTGTATACGTTCTAACATTAATTTATATTTCTTTTCGGATGGAGACCAAATACCGGAGTTGCACTCGAGGTGGCTTTTTACTAGTGCTTCGTATAACACTCTCAGAGCGGTAATATCTGTAAAACCATTTGCCTGCCTTAAAAGAAAACCCAGATTACGATATGCTTTTTTACATACATCATGAATGTGTTTAGTAAATCTTAAGTCTGTACTAAAACGAACGCCCAAGTCCCTGATCTCATTTATCCGCTTCAAAGGTGATCCCGTCATTTGATACTGATAGTGACTAGGATTACGCGATCGGCTGAAAGATAGTACAGAGCACTTAGATATATTAAAATAAAGTTTATTTTCAAGGCTCCATCCAATCACCCTATCTATGTCCTCTTGCAGCCTGTCGTGATCTGCATTTCGTGAAATTTTTTGAACCAATTTTAGGTCATCCGCAAAAAGTAACGGTGAAGAGCTAGTAACAACCTCTGGTAAGCTATTTATCATTAAGATAAAAAGCAGAGGTCCCAAATTACTCCCTTGACTGACCCCAGATCTCGTCAAGTATGGTTCTGAGAGGCATCCCCCACAGTCCACATATTGACATCTGTCCCGCAAATAGCTTGCGAAGAACGCCAGTACATGCGGTGTGCATCCCACTGCAGCCAAACGTGTTAAAAGGATGTCATTATCGACCATATCAAAAGCTTTTCTGAAGTCGAAGTAGGCCACATCCACCTGCAAACCAGCATCCACCGCAGGCACCAAACATGTCATTAGGGTCAGAAGGTTTCCCGTAGTTCCCCGTCCAGCACGAAAACCGTGCTGCGCGTCAGATAGTTGTGAACTCACTTGTACACAGAGACAATTATGAATGGCCGCTTCAAACACTTTGGCAGGCGTACTGAGAATTGCGATAGGCCTGTAATTACTGGGATCAGAGCCACCACCACCCTTAGGGACGGGCACGACTCGAGTTAGTTTCCATCGTTCCGGAAACTTTGCGGTGTCGATACATCTGTTATATAAGTGTAGTAATGGCTCAGCCAACACCATACGAACATCTCTAAAAACAAACGCAGGCATACTGTCCGGGCCGATTGAGTGCTTGGGTGGTAGTCGAGCTAGCGCGGCTAGGACCTCGCGCCTACTCAGATGCGTGAGGGAAACCAAGGTACCAGGCGCCTGAGACGGCGCCTCGCTCGCCGTCCCTACGCTCAGTTCTGCGGGCTCTTGATTATATATTGAATCAGGCAAACAATCTATGAGTTTGAGCAATAATCAATAGCTCTAATCTTTAAAATAAAACTATTCAATGCAAGTTTAAAGCCGGGTGATAGTATATATGTATAAATGAAATGAAATGCCAAACAACTGAAACTGTTTTAGTGTAACCATGTGCCTTTCCATCAATCTTCCGCGCCCTTGCCCTTGACAATGCCTCTCGAAGTAAATTGCAATGTCAGCGTTACATTTATCATACCCGTTTAGCAAACTAAGGTCAGAACTGATGCAAATTATCTTCTACATATGGTAATAGAACACAAGGAGCGTTACTTTTTGTTTCTGGTACGAGAATAAGAAAGGTGTATTTTTCTTACTTATTAATTATACAAATGTTCTACTAAGTTGGGAACCCCGCGTGATGGGTGTGTTCATCAATCACTATTACGCATCGGATACGAAATTACGGAAGCGTAATTTAGTTCCTTATTTATTTTATGTTAACATATTTGTAAGTTATAAGATAATTATAAGAGAATTAGCATTACCATTTAACGCTGGCAGCATTGCCAATGCTGCCAGCCTCTTGGGAACACTACCAGTAGGCGATGATGCGGAGGAATTTTTGACGCCTGTATGTAAATATTGTTGCTTCCTTTTTTTTATTATTATTTCCTAGTATTTTAACTTAATTTTAATGTAATATACTATAGAATGAATTATAATAATTATTTTAGTTTTACACTGTGTGTCTTCTATGTATAATATGTATGTATTTACAAAAAAAAAAAGTATATATGTATTTATATCAGTTGTCTAGTACCCATAACACAAGCTCTGCTTAGCTTGGGACTAGATGACATTGTGTGTTAGATGTCCGAAATTTTTATTTATGTTTATTTATTTATTTATTTACTGTATACAGAAAAGTATAAGAAAATCATACACTCGTGATATTGAAAGTATTGTTAAACAAATCAGCCATATTTTTATTTATTTTTATTTACAACTTTATGCACAAGATGTACAATGGCGGACTTAATACCATAGGCATTCTCTAACAGTCTACCTTCAGGTGGTGTGAAAATGAATGTAAAGGTGCACTATACTTTTCTTGTGATTGCTTTAAATTCTCGAGAAGTAGAATGCTTCAGTCAAATTAAGTAGCTATTTTTAATAATTATGTTTAAAGCTATTTGGTATTGAAACCCATCAATTCTTACTTGATCGTTAAAGAGTGAAGAATTTCCAGAAAACTTTTAACCGAACATATGTTACCGATGACGCAATGTTCATTTTACTTGGTTACTACAAGCTATACGCTAACGATTATCACCAGTAGTTAACCGGCATGGGGACTATAATCGCATAGATTATAGTATAGTATGAGAGCGCATTAAATCACTCCGGACGCGTAAGCATCCCTTTGGGATTGATCCGATATATGATATGTCTGATATAAGCAGGTGAGTTCTATGTATATTGTCTTTGAGTGTATCTTTCAGCAAAAGATATCTATCTACTTATACTTAGACCACTGTATATATAATATGTTTATAAGGCTAGTATGTCCTTTCGCTTGAGCCTTTTACAATAGCTATATGTTGTCAGCTGGGCATTGGGATGCTTATCAAGTCTCCCTTTATATATCACTGTGTATTTCTCAATTTCCTGTTGTATAGTACTCATCTCAAGTTGCTGGTCTATTTCTGTATTGGTAATGAACCATGGGGCATTCATAGGTTTCTAAGTATCATATTTTGTACTCCCTGTAGTATAATGAAGTTGGAGTTGCTAGCGCTGTCCCATAGTTGTAAGCTATACATTCACACAGGCTTAAGCACACTTTTGTAGATGAGCAGTTAGTTGTTTATGGACAGCTTGCTATTTCTGCCCAGTAACCATGACAGGCTGTGATAACGAAGCTTGAGTTCATATCTCTTGGTCGCAATGTGCGGTCTTCATGTTAAGCGTCAATCAAATAAGTTACTATGGAGCATTTGTATAAACTTTATAATTACCTTTGTGTCTATATTTTCGGATGCTAACCATAGTTTTGAAAGCTTTGTCATATGGGTCAAACAAATAATTATGAAAGCAATTTTTGGTTCAGAGCTGCTATAACTTATTGTTGCTTATAAAGCTACATATACATAAAACCCATTTATAATATGTACATGTAAATCAATTTTGTTACATTGGACTGCTGCCAAATGTCATAATATAAACATGGCCAGTAAATTTCTCAAAGCAGCTTTATTCTTCCTAATATTTTATGCAGATATGTGAAACACTCAGAGAATATTCAAGAGACGTAAGTATTTGATTATTTCAGTTACAAAGATTTATTCGAATTGCCTTCTTTTTATACTAAGATGTTTATTGGCATTATTGTAAGCCTTATGTAGTAAATTTTATGTACTTAAAATATCAGATGGCAATCTGGCGTTATATGTGTTACGTGTGTTTATTTTGTTAAATTAAGTGATATAAACGAATAAACTACGTAATGTTTCCATTGTACGTCACTTCTTCTGGCCCTAACATAAGCCAACCCTTCTGGTAAATTTGTTTCCTTAATAACCATTTGTTTTGACGTGCGAAAATTCATTATGCAACATCATGATTACCTGAAGACATATGACTGGAACTTTATTTATAAATGATTGATCAACGGCTTAAAATATATGTCTGGGATAAACCGTAAAAAGGAAGAACAAGAAGAGCACCAAAGTAAGAATACTTTGGTACAGATTGAACGATTTTTTTTTTCGTTTAGGCTCAGTAAGTAATATGATATGAATAGTTCATTAGTTTTAAATAATATATTTTTTTAGATCCTGACAATAACTCTATATTAGATAATACTGTTTAATTAGACGTGATATCAGACGGTATGAGCCTGTAAGTGCAAGCTCCATCGATATTCAGGATATGAATGAAGAATATAATTTTAAAAATACTTTGAGTTTGTCAATAACTGTAAACTAAGAAAGTTTTAATAAGACAAACATTATATTCAGGCATCGTACAATAGGGCAAAGAAAATTTATTTTAATGTAATCCCCGTAAGCGCTAAAATTCTTTATAAAACTCCATCTAATATACATTTAAACAAAGCGTAGTCGGCAAGCCGTTAACACAAAATAATACACGAATTTCTCGGAGACCGGACATTTCCCTACAGTGTCGGGTGCTTCCCATCCATTTTAATGGTTATGGCCAGACCTTAAATATTATCTGGCAGATATTGGCTTCTAAAGCGCAGCAAATAACTAGAGACGTCTGTTAGACTTTAACGCGCAGCCGCCAGTGCAGTACAGTGGTAAAAGATAGTTTACTGCCTTTGAGCATCGCTTCGTAAAACGGTAATGAGTGTTATGTTGAAAATGTGCTTTATCACAAGTTTATTCATTCCCGTTCAAACTTGTGTCATTAAATTATTTACACTTTAAAATTTTACCGACGGAATTTATAGCTAGTTTTTTAGTGAATTCGTCTCAAATGTGAGGTTAACATACGATATAAGTATGTAGTTTATAATGCTTCTACTATTTTAAACCTCATAAAAGCCTATGGTTATTTAGCAATTGAGCAACTAACTTAACAATACAATCATTTTCAAAACTGTAAAACCATTTAAGTACTTGTACAAGCAAGCAAATCACATCTGTCAAACGGAATCGTTGCTCTGGGCGGAGCGATAACAAAGGCTGTGTGGCTTCTTGTCCCGTGACACGAGACTTATAGGCGGGAGAATACATTTGTCGTTCCTCCGGGATACACGACAAATAGTTCAGCACTCTCGTAATATATCATACAATTATCTGTGATCTTTAATTTCACCATTTGCTGCACGGATTTGCCGGTAAAAAGAATAGGATTTAATAAAAATAAATACATATACATATATGATGTCGTTTTCATCGACCATGTCTACGGACCGCGACCTGGGTTAACGGGTATAGCTGCTTTATTTCCATTTAACTGGATCTTTATGTGATCTATCTAGAAATGGATATCTTAGTTTCCTGAAAAATCATCAGATATAATGCACTATCACACTTAGATAGACTGTGCTCTGTGCTTCAGAGGAAAATATTGAGCAACGACAGATAATTAAAAGATATCAACTATAAAAGTACATTGTTTTGAAAAACGAAATTAACAGTTTGTGAAAACAGCATTTTTATTTTACATTCAAAATCTCTTAATAACGCTCCATAGCTTAATCAAGATAGTAATGCATCATTATTATTTTTCATTTAAACGTCTACTTTTATTGGCATTTCGTTTATGTAAGTTCCGATATTACAGAATTGTTTTATCCAGAAACGTATTTACTTCTGGGTGAAACTTGTGAAAATTTCCCTGTTGCTTTGTAATGAAAACCGCAATATTTAATTAAAAGTTCCAACAAATAACCAAAGGCTCACTCTCACTGCTCTAGTACCAACTTGCTTAGACTAATTTCTTTTACATTTTGCCTTATAGCAACTGTCGAAGTATAAGTTGTAGAACTATTTAACTTTTTTTTTATTTCTCTTTATAGTAAATTATTCATTAGACTGCCTCGTTAGTCTTGTGTTTAGCGTAAGCGACTGCAGATCAAGAGGTCTCGAGTTGGATTCCCGGGTCGGACTGCTGTTGGATTTTTTTACAAGAAATTCTTAATAGCAGCCCGGAGTATGGAAGATGGCGGTGGTTCCCGCCTGTGCCTCGGAGAGCACGTTAAGCCGTCGGTCCCGGTTGTCATGAATATCTATAGCAATCGTTATTGGGAAGTCAGTACCCTCAAATATACTGACAACTAGTTCAACCTTCGAATTCAGTTCACTCTCAGGGTTGCGGAGGTCCGATGCCAGTGGCTCCGTGTAAAAACTGATATTCAGGTAAATCGGTTGAACTAGTAGCCGACCCCAAATATAGGATTTAGACGCTTTAGGACTAGCTTTTACACGCGGCTTCGCTCACGCAGATTTTCATCCCCTTATTTACTCCCTTAGGGGCGATATTTGGAAAAATACTTATTTCATTACTTTAACCCCACTATATTTTTACAGAATTTTAAGCAAATTCATCAAAGGAATAGAAAGTTTCATTCAAACTTTCATCCCCTGATTTACCCCCTTAGGGGTGGAATTTCAAAAAATCCTTTCTTACTGCTCATTTACGTTATATCAAGAACCTACATGCAAAATTTCAGGATTCTAGGTTCAGCGGTTTGGGCTGTGCGTTGATCTCTGGGTATGTCAGTCAGTCACCTTCCTCTTTTATACATATAGACTAGCTGTCCCGGCAAACGTCGTTTTGCCATAACTACTAATAAATTAAAAATTAATTAAAAAAACATTGTCCAGCGGACAAAATTGTGAATCTAAACCATTCCCAGATCCCCTTGAACACACAAAAAATTTCATCAAAATCGGTTCAGTCGTTTGAGAGTAGTTCAGTGACATACACACTCACAGAAGAATTATATATATAAAGATAGATAAGAAAGGCTAGGAAGAAGAATTTATTTTGTCCATTTAATTCTTTATATATTCGGTTTTTTTTTTCATGACAAAGATAATAGACATTATTTATCGCTTATTATACCAGCTTTTGATATTATTATTAAAACAACTGACTTAGTTTGCCTAAAATGAACATAAAATACCAATACTAAAAACGTAGAAAGTAAACTTACAAAATCGAAGTATATATACATATTTAACGTGTTTTTCTTTTGTTTTTTGCATGGACAGAATCCAAGAGTAGTGGTCACCATCCTCATTGCGAATAAGCACAAAGCAGCATGGTGACCCGCACTATGGTGGCTTTTTCAGCCCCGCTTAAAGGACCCGGGATTTTAGTGGGAGGGAAACACGTATGTATGCTGGTAGTGAGTTCCAGGTTGTGACCGCTCGGCTCGACTGTTGACAATGCGGATTGCTCGCCGCTGCAACCGGTCGAGAGCGTCGAACAGGTACTGTGCGGCACCATCGCAAAGATGAGAACAGTACTCCACGCACGAGCGAACCTGGGTCTTGTAAAGAAGAGACAGATGCCCGGGCGAGAAGAACCGTCTCACCTTGCTTAAAACACCTAGTTTACGTGAGGCCGCTTTAGCGACACTTTCAACGTATTCGCGTGGGTTGAGATCTCGGCAGATATCCATGCACAGGATGTCGAGCCTACCTTGTAAAGGCATTTGAGTGTTCTGAAAAGTGGGAAGGGGAAGGAATAGAGACTGTGTTATATTTATCCCAGTATCAAGGACGCCTTTTTATCTTGAGAGCAGTAATACACATTTAATCAAGTTCCCCCCGCGCGTGTGACTTAACTCGCCATCGAATATAGTAAATATTGGTTTATGTATTCGATAACTAATGATTATGATATACCTATCGAGTAGTTTAAGTATCGAATAGTTCGATAGCCTTTCTATTGAAAACTGTTACAGTTTTACTCCCTAGACAAGTTTTACCCTTCTAGTTTTCTTCTCTTTTTTTTTGATCTAGTTTTCATTATACTTTTGTTACTACAACTTATTTATTTGTCGAATACTCCTTTGAAAATCGGTCATGAAATGTAACATAATATTGTAAATAGCATTTTAAAACTGAACGTTATTTCATTCGAATAAATAAATGAAACGTCTGAATATTGTGAAAACACGGTTACTAATGGAAAACACTTTGTATATGTATGTTTTCAAATACATTTCTATATAAAATTCCATTTTAGAAAAACAGGCCAAGTGCGAATCGGACTCGCCCATGAAGGGTTCCGTGACAGTAAGTAACATACTATAAAAGTTCTTGTACTTCGTTGTAACTTTGATCGATGTTTTAATAATAGTGTATTTTTTAAAGGATAATTGCTCATTACGATTTATGACGTATTAAAAAAACTACTACCTAGATCTCCTTCAAACCAATTTTAGGTGGAAGTTTGCATTGTAATGTATATCATACATATTTTTTTAAGTTTTATCATTCTCTTACTTTAGAAGTTACAGGGGAGGGAGACACATTTTACCGTTTTGGAAGTGTCTCTCGTGCAAACTATTCATTTTAGAAAAAAAAATGTTTGAAACCTCTATATCATTTTGAAGACCTATCCATAGATAATAAAAAATAGTTTCGAGTTTCAGTTCTTAGTATGTTAAAACCCCCTAAATTTATTTGTTTTTTTTTTATTTTTATTTGAAAATCTTAATGCGGTTCACAGAATACATCTACTTAACAGTTTCAACAGCATAGTTCTTATAGTTTCGGAAAAAAGTGGCGGTGACATACGGACGGACAGACAGACATGACAAATCCATAAGGGTTCTGTTTTTTGCCATTTAGCTACGCAACCCTAAAAACCGCAAAGAGTTGGAGCAGTTAAAATTCGAAGGAAAAATCATGCGAGTGCCTACACACGGAATGGAGAAGCGAGTGGAAATATTTTATGAATGCTTTTGTACTCTGGCTTTATATTCACACATATGTTTCGTGTAACCGTACATTTTTGCTTTTAACACCTACCATACGCGTAAACATACGGAGAAACATAAGTGCTACAGATGAACTACGTCGGATTTTATGCCTACTTGGAATGTCTTTATAGTTAAATATATAGGAGCAATGCAAGATAAAACATAATAAAACTAGGATATTATTGTCATTGTTTTTTCTTTGTATTACCACTTCGAGAGATATTCACATTGATGACGATGTACTCTTAGCCCATTTTGGCTTCCGCGGCCAGTGACAATAGAGACCAGCCAACTATGCAGGAGATATTACAGTGCACAAATGTATGCGCAAACACAGATCCACTGTCTGTTCCTTTACTCTCACAATCCGATGGGATGGCTATCCGACGCAACACGATATTCACATTGTATGATCATTGACTAAAATTCGACAGTTCATAAGCTTTTGTACACAAAACCGAAGGATTTTACTATTGATTATATTTGTCAATAGAAATACATAACACGTCGTTAGTGAATACATTCGCAATGCATAATGCATTGTGTTCATGTTTGTTATAAACTTTGTCAATATGTTATGTGCATGCGTTGTTGGCTACATCGAATACAAACTTGTTCAAAATTATGTTAGCTCGAAAGCCAATACGGCTTCTGCTTGACACGAATGTACGATTACGATATTTATTTCATTTTGAAATAGTTGGCAATATTTCACGAAGCTAAGCTTTTTTTTGGAATTGCGTTGGAAGAAGAAATATAGCGCAAATGTCAAAAAGAAAAAGATGCATACGATGTCGAACATAACCGTATTCACACTTAAAGTGGAAACATTTCTTTTACGTTATTAGGCGTATTTCTCTTTTATTATTGCATTATAAGTAAATTACACAAACGCTGAAAAACTTTAAGTTAGTAATGCGTCGTTAATGATGTTAACACTATCTTCTATTTATGTTGCTTTAAGGAAAAAATCTATAAGTTAAACATAAGCATAACTTGTACAACTAAATGCTGTTGTATTCTTGGATGAGGTAAAACAAGACAGTGGACAAGAAGAATCTCCTTTTCTCGCCCCGAAAAACATAGCAAAAGAATTTACCGCATATACATACCTACATGATACAAGAAAATATACCTTCAAGAATCAGTCGCTAAAGTTTTCTCTATTCACAAACTTTCTTTACATCGTTTGCATAAACATAATTTATTTATTTATTTATTTACAACTTTATGCACAAATGCATGCATCGGCGGACTTAATGCCTAAGGCATTTTCTGCCAGTCAACCGGTTGGGCAATGTAGAGAAAACATGAGGTAGGTGCACTTCAAGGGCGAAAACTAGATGATAGTAGCTTTAAAACAGTTATACTATTATTTTAATCTAATAATGCTAATAAATACAGTAAGACACATATATACACATACATATATATTCATACATATACCACAATAGGAGATAAAATGCAAGGTTATGAACTAAGAGCTCGCCAGTGCCGCCAATTCACCTAGTAAGAGCTCCTTCACTTTCATTTTGAAGGAGTTATTTTGAGTTATAATTATTAAACAGCAAATATAAAATAACCATAAACTTTACTTGCACATTTGCTATTGGCTGTATCTAAGTTTAATTACAATAGACCACTGACCGGACAGAATGACTGTAAATATTCGTAATAAAATTTTAAGTTGATGTCTAGACGTAGTGTGATATAGTTTCCTTCAATTATTAAGTCATTGAGACGCTCATAGCCCAGTACCAATCGGTGATTCGAAACAATCACCGAGGGTAAGCAACGACGGCGCAGTCAGTACCTGGATGGGTTACCGATGGTGGCACGATATCATGAGCGTTTCCATGATTCGGAGGTCACGTTAAGCAGTCGGTACCGGTTGTAATGATATAATATCGTCGTAAAGCAAAGTTGGAGTCCTATAAAACATCAAACGGCAAGATTACGTAGCCTCAACGTTGTCTTGCCAGTCCCCAACACGCACTTGGCCAGCGAGACGTATGGCCTCAACCCTCTCCTTAGAAGAGACCCGAGCCCAGCAGTGGGAAATGTAGGTGATTGTCAACTTTGTGAAGTACGAAATAGATTGGCTAACCATGAAAAGCATTACATTTTCATTATACATATATATGTCACTGCTGTGACATGGTTTTTAGTTTTTGCTAAATTATTAATACATGAAATAACCCTTTTTACAAAAATTATGCGCACGGAGTAGTATGAAATTTGACAGGAAAAGATAAAAAATAAATTCTTTTGAATTTTGAGTACCGGGCAACCAGTAGTTAAAATAAATACAACTTTTTTTATGAAGCATTCTTTGTAATCGTGAAAACGTTTTCATGTATTGGTGAACGCTTTTATAACAATTGGAACTACAAAGTAGCAAGTCTGAACCCGTACCACATTGAATAAATTAACACAAGGAGAAAAGCTGGAATTATTTACACGACATCCTACAGTAGTTTTATGGGCAACTGGGCACACAATAATCATGAATCATCACTGAAATTAGAGCAAGGCTAATCTAAATAATAATGTATCGAGCATAACCAGGACACACACTTTATACGATGTATTTTTTAAAAGCTATTGAAAGCTAAGGAGAAAGTTACAGAAAATTTGCAAACATTAATATTACCGGACACCAGACAAATCCAAATACTTCTATCTTACATACATACGTACTCTTATAATACTTATAGAGCTCTCATTAAGAACAATAGTGCATTTGAATAGTCTAATGAACGTCTACAGTCTAGACGAGCGTTATCTTCCTTAGACAACGAATTTGACTGTGAGTGAAAGTGCTATTTGGATTTTATTTTCCAAAAGTCAACCTCATAATGTAAAAATCTTGCAGTTTTGAGTAATAGGGGGCATGATTCGTTAGCTTATGGTTATGCAGCAATAAGTACTCTAAACTTTTTGTTTTGTTTTCTTTGGTAAAATATTGTAAACCCTATTTATTTTTTTAAAACGAGCAACAATGGAGTTTCTTTCCAGATTCTTCTCCATGAAGAGTAGGCTGCCCTTGGAACTGGCGACTAGAATTACTCGATTTTTAAATATTGACTATTCACAAGTGCCTGTAAAATAAGTGCCTATTTGAATAAAAATCTTTTGACTTTTTTGACTTTTGCATAAAACCAGAGATCTCGTAAATAAATCTCACAGATGTGCGTTCGCAGTACTTAACATAATAATAGTATTTATTCATAAGTGCCTGTAAAATAAGTGCCTATTTAAATAAAAATCTTTTACCTTTTTTGACTTTTGAATAAAACCATAAAACCAGAGATTTCGTAAATACATCTCAAAGATGAGCGTTCGCAGTACTTAACATAATAATAGTATTCTTGGAAGAGCTATTCAGTAAAAGCCAGTATTTTGTTTCCATAACCCCATTTTCAACATACGCGAAGGAGATAAATAAAGTATTAAACAGCTAAACGTCTTTAAGTTCACTGGAATTACACAGGCATCCATCTCAGCGGTGCAGTGGCATAAACTCGTTCCTAAAGCAATAAATTCTGATTACGAACGGGTCTACTTGCATTCAAGTGCAAATTCTCATTTCGGTTTGAACGTTTTATTGGGAATGTTCTTTTTTCTGTATTGTTGCGGTGCGCTTTTCTAATTAATAGATTTCAATTAACTTCGCTGAACATTTTCTATTTAATTTTCACGTTCACCGAAAATAACAACGATCTTAACTTTCGCCCGTAGAAATTAATGTTTGCAGGTTTATTTGCAAAATTAATTCAATTTACTGAATATCTCTAAATATCCTTTTTAACGTGTGTATTTATTTAATATCACCACACGTTATTCGAGTTAAAACAAAGAAACTTAAAAGGTGTCTGGGGAAACCCGGATGGAACGAAGTTCACTGTCAGGATTCATTATTGTTATTATTTTTTATTATTTATTATGTACAAAAAACCTGTAGACACCGCATTGTTCAATGCGAAATAGAAAGACGAAACGAAAATAACTGGCTTGCTTTCTATGTGAGACAACAGGCTTACAACTATAGTAAAAAGCATCGTTACAACTTTTGGTCTAATTTTTTTCCGTCTAGCCCCCTTTCGCAACGCGTAATAAGGATACTTACAATAAAATAATTACCGTGGCAGAGCGAATTAGAGGTGTGTTATATTTACGATCGAATAACTAGCCCTACAGTCCACTAGGAAATACCCAAATTACATCCAGGCCTTACATTTCGGCCTCAACATGGTTCTAGACATGGTGAACTTCGTTCCAAAAACATGATTTTTGAATGTAAGTCCGATGCCAGTCTCTCCGTGTTAAAACTGATATTCAGGTAAAACCGGTTGAATTCGTAGCCGATCCCAAATCTTGGGAATAATAAAGGCTAGGAAGAAGATAGTAATATAAATATAGAATAAATAAATAATTACTGACCTGCCATTTTGAGGGTTAGGTGACGCCTTTTCTCCTTGCACTAGGAACAATGACCCTCTATCAGCGTCCAGGAGTATGGAAACATTTTGAAGGATCTTATGACATAGCACTCGCACTTCAAGCTCGTTGCATATGTCTTTCACCTGCAAAGAATAACAAAATGAAAACCATATTTTTATGAATAACAAAACTTTTAAATTTAAAGACAAAGTGTTTATAACGGGCTGATGGTGATAAATTCCAGTACACTAATTACATAAAAGTATTGTTTCACTTTTATCGGTTAAATCAATATTAAACTTTGATATTTTCTAATACATGAAGCGTGTGTTCTAATAGGAATAGAATTCTGTACCTATTAATGGGATGTCTTTTTTTTTTGAAAACATGACCATACTTCACCCTGGATTCTGTCAACAAAAACAATGTTTTTGTACTGTAGTTTTTACTTGTGTGCTGTACTGTACACAGCACACAAGTATCAATGACAACTTTATAAAAAAATATGTTATGTATTGTTTTCTCACAGCGTTGAGTGTTGTGAGTTCAAACTTCAAATGGGACCAAATTTTGTATGATCCACAAATTGTCATTCCGAGTCTGGGTGCTAATTGTATCCGTTTTATATATGTTTTGTAAAGTCTACTACAATACATGATTTGTTCCTATTGCTGGAGTTGTTATTATTTTTTTCTTCAAAATCATGTTATTTATGCAATCTATGGCCTGTATTTTAAAAGGCGTCCCAGTCGTGAATCTAGTTTTAAAACTAGTTTTAAGAAGAGATTTTATTATAGAACGTCTCTTGAAACAAGATTCACTGATCGTTAATCGAGTGAGTAACGATCAATGAACAGTTTATTGTAGAACGATGCTTATGTCAAAATCTCCTTTCAGGAATAGATTTGGACAGATGTGATCTCTGTACACCTGAGACAAGCTGAATTTAGTCTTAAGTGGTAATTTCTAAGGGCTTTTAGGGAAAATGAACCTATTTCATATTGATTATTTTGAATAACAACGAAAGGTTCACTTTACGTTGCTTTATTAACGAAAGAATTACATATCATACACATTTCAATTCACTTTAATTAACATTAAATGGATATTCTACTCACTTTAAATACACATTTAACCACTTGTTTCAATTAATATCACTCACAACCTTTTAGTTTATGACAAAAATATAACATTATTTTAAATAAACAACCAAACATGACAAGTATTGATAATAATTTAAACGTTCCGTTATAGGTAATATCTAGCCATTTAATTTTAATATTTATAATATTTAATTTAGGGCGAGTTGCTTCTTATTCTTATGTTTACATTGATACACTGGCAAATAGTGTATTATGTACAAACTAATAACTAATAATATTTAAATTATATTTGTTAATTATCTTTTGTTTAATAAAATTTGCTGCCAGACACGGACCAATAATTTCGATAATGCAGAAACAGACTGTTGAGTTGAGATTGGTTACTGAGACTAGTTTCAACTGAGTAGAACTCAAAACGCATTCTACAATAAGAGGGACGCTTGAGATTTGATTGGCACTTAAAACAAGTTTCAGCTGATCAGAGATCAACGGATACTTGGGACGCCTTTTAAAATACGGGTCTAAGTTACAGTAAAACACAATATATTAAATACTATAGGTAGGTATTTGTCCTAAAAGTCCTTCTCCTAATTCAAATATACATTATACCCAATTAGAAGCACATCGCACCTTTAGAATTGAAGCGACCTAATCCAAAATTCTTGTTTTTTGGTAAACGACAAAAATGTGATTTAAGAACTGGCCATTTTTCTGATTTTCAATTATAATACTTTAGATAAAGCGTTTACTGTCATATTTTCGTTGTCAATGGTAAGGTAGGAATCGTTTTCATGATTGGATACTAAGCCAGTAAGTATAACTAATTAGATTCTATCTTAATCAATAATCAAAAAAAAATTTCACTAAATTTCTAAAAAATAAAATAAGTGGACCCGTTGAACTAGACAAAAATAAAAATGTTAGGAACTATATAATGAAGAAAAACATTTGGTTGTAACCCCGTGTGTAATAAGGATTCATTTCATTATACATTCAAAACGTTCAACGATTTTGTCAATAAGTTTTCTGACTAGTAAAATTTCTTTCTAACACAAAAAGGATGTATGCCTTTTATTAAATATAAGCTCATGGACCGTCGTCAAGATACAGTTAGAAGATAGAAATAGACGTATACTTTGTCTACCTACACGGTTTAAGCTTAAAGAGGGTATCCATACGTCGCATATGATTTCCGAACTAATTTCCGCCAAGTATTTGCACCAGCACCGTGTATTTATAATATCAGTAAATGTGATTCACAAATATCTATATTTCCGATGTCCTCAATGTCGTGTAAATTACTATTGTAAATTATTTATACTTGTATGTCGACTAATCAACAACAACTTAAGAAAAATAAAATAAAACGATGGTAAATACATACTATGAGCAGAAGACATATTTTGAGCCGAGGATCGAACTAAGTGGCGTACAATTAGAGAGGCCTATGTCCAGCAGTGGACTGGGATAGGTTGATGATGATGATGTTGAATGTTGATAAATACAATCCATATAATAGTGAAACATAATATATTATACTGTAATACCAACTCCACATTTAAACTTTAAGCAAGGTATTTGTTGTGAAGACCAGTTTTCGTAATTTTAAAACATCACAAACCAAAATGTGATTGTAAATAGGTATTCTGGTAACAAAAATATAGTTCGATATCAGAATCATTGCAATAATACTCGTAATCTTAAGTTCAATCACATTACGAACTTTTAAAACATCAGTTATTGAGCTCAGCAGATATACTCAGCAGAATATAGCTGAGTATGGCTACATTCCGCTGCTCTTTCATAATGCGTTGTCAGACTTGTGCCGGCGGCGCGCGTCACAAGGCCGGCAACGCACTTGCGACGCTTTTGATGTTGAGGGTGTCCATGGGCGGCGGGCATCGCTTACCATCAGGCAATAACTTTGCTCGTTTGCCCCCTAAAAATAATAAAAAAACACAATATTACTTTTTTCAACATTTAACGACGAAAATATGAGTTTTGCAGTTTACAAAAATACTTAGGTAATAACAGCCCGGATTTTGGAAAGTTTCAACTCCCGTACCTCGAAAAGCACGCCGTAAAACCGTAGAACCTGTGCCTGATCTCATCCCATCGGATCCGATAGCCGTCCCATCGGATTGTGAGAGTGAGGAACAGAGATTGCAAGTAAGGAAAAAAATCTCCTGCGTAGCTGGCTGGTCTCCATTGAGACTGGCTGCCGTAGTCGAAATTACCTAGGAGTACGTCATCAATAGGATATCATCATATTACAGTCAACCCTCATTCTCTCGGTGAACTACTTTGCGAGTGGACCTATGTTGAAGTATTTAATTTTATTCTAATATTTTGTTGAAGTTATTTGATTCACTAGTGTTTGAAAACTCGGTACCTCTCTTACTATCTTGTGGAGGTGCCCATAAGAAGCCGACGCCATCTTTATATCTGTATAGCGTCATCCCGCTCATCTTTACCAGTGAGTAGAAACTTACAAAGTTACAAATCATTTATGAAATTTCAAAAATTGATTCGGTTAACTGGGGTTGGATCCTGCGACAGCGCCTGCCGGTGCGTGCGTGCGCCGCGCTTGTTGCCACGGGGCCACAGTGAATGTGACGCACGGCGCGAAATACTCGGCCAGTATCGGCACAACCATAGTCTGTGTGAGAATAAATAATATAAAGGGGGTGGACTGTGATCTGTGCGACACATAGTTTATTTTGGGATATTTATTGTACAAACTTGATTATAAAACATGCAACGCTCGCCGCCTTCCACGTCACTTTCGTCACCGAATCTATCTAGTTTATCTGGAAATAGCGGCAATATTACACAGAGGAAAAGAAAACAACCAGAGTCTGAAATCGCTTGTGCAATTAATAATCTAAGCCAGGACATAAATAAGAGACTTGACGAAATGAAATGCTATTTCGATTGTGCCATGTCTAAGTTGTCTGAAAATTTGGTGACTATTAAAGGAGACCTAGCCACAGTTACTCAAACCACCACCGATATAAAAAATGAGTTGTACTCCCTAAAGTTAGAACATCATAAGCTAGAAAAACAAGTGATTGGATTAGATGAAAAACATAAATTATTGACGCAAGACTTTGCCTCTTTCCAAAAATCTCTACAGTACACATCAGATCAACAAGATGATCTAAATAAACGATTTGACTTTATTTCTAAGCAAACCAATAATATAAACGCTCATAACACCACGATACTGGGACTAGAGGCAAAAATTGACGCACTTGAGCAACAAGCTCGTCAATGCAACATAGAGGTCTGTAATATCCCCGAAAAACGATCTGAAAATTTAATCACACTAATAGAAACTATCGGATCGATAATTAATTGCCCATTGCAGCGAAACGACATAATTGCGATACATCGTGTCCCACATGCACAAACTACAAACAAGTCACCAAAAAACATCGTAATTAAACTTGGATCTCGTATACTGAGGGATAACTTTTTGAGCGCAGCGCGATTAGCGAAAGGTATAAAAACTGATCAGTTGGGAATATCTGGTCCGTCGCAACCAGTATATCTGAACGAACATTTAACACTCAGGAATAAACAGTTATTTCGCGCGGTCCGGGAAACCGCTCGGAAAAGTAACTTCAAGTACGTGTGGGTCAAGCACGCTACCATCCTCGTGCGTGAAAATGACAGTTCACCTGCAATGGCTATACGTTCAACACAGGACATTAGTAGGATTAAACCAACTGCCGCAGCTACAAGACGTAATTAGTTTAAATTTAAAATCCTATTTACATATGATATTTTTAACCATACATACATTCACTCTTAATGAAAATATTAATAAAACTATGTTTTGCATAAGTAAGAACTCACGTTCGTCATTTAAGCTGTATGTTGTAATTTATTTCTACTACTACTATATTTTTGCAGAGATTTTATTTACTTCTATTTTTTTATTAATGTACTCAATAACAATGTATTGTGAATATCTGAGCAGTATAGGAATATGTATATTTAATTTATTTTTGGGTCATTCTCATAACAGTCTGGACTTTAATTCTAAAGCACACGTTTACGTGAGACATTGCCCCAACTACTCTGAACTCATCACTGTTGAAAGTTTATTTATTCGTAATGGATAATTTGGTTGTATACTATCAGAATTGCAGGGGTATACGTACCAAGCTCAATCAATTATACATGAATATTTTGTCCAATTGTTATGACATCATAATTTTGACGGAAACCTGGCTGACCTCTCAAGTTTTGGACAGTGAGTTTATAGATGACCGCTACATAGTTTATAGATGTGACCGTAACCGTGTTGCCACTAATAAAAAGGAGGGTGGAGGTGTCCTCGTGGCTGTATTGAAAAACCTACGTTCCGCTCTTGTAAGCCATAACTTACCAAGTACACCACATATTGAACACATTGTTATAGAAATCCCTGGCAGTAATAATAATGAAAATTGTTTGATTAGTGCGGCAAACGTTCCACCTAAATCCCCTCTGGAGGTTTATGTTAATCATTTTAACCTTTTGTACACTATATTGGATAATTTAAATACAAACCAGAATACTGGAAAGTTTTATTTATTTGGTGACTATAACTTGCCTGATGTTAACTGGCAATCATATATTAACAATAATACAATAGCTTTATATTGTGGTGGTACTTCCTCGCTAAGCGAGCATATGAGTAATTTTATGGCTTTGTTAAACTCCTACCAGTATAACAACATTGTAAATCACAAAGGTCGCATCTTGGACTTATTAATAAGCAATACAGATTGCACTACACATGCGCCAACATGCACATTACTACCTATTGATGGTTATCATCCACCCTTTCGTACCACTATAACCTATAAGCCACAATCTAAAATTATTTCACAAACTAATTCAATAAAATATAATTATTTTAAAGCGGATTACGAAGGAATTAATAAAGACATATCGGAAATTGATTGGGTTAATACTCTAAATCACTTGTCAGCTGAAAATAGTGTTAGTACATTTTATGAAGTAATATACAAATCAATTAAAAATCACACCCCATTGTCATGTGCAAAGTCATCTAAGTTCCCGGCATGGTTTTCCAAATCACTCATACGCATTTTCAACAACAAAAAAGGGCATGGATCAAATGGAAAACGTATAACAATATATCGGACTATGAACAATTTTCTTATCTTAGGCGTAGATTCCATGAACAATGCAAACATAATTACACAAACTATATCAATAGTGTGGAGGATAATATCAAAAGGAATGTGAAAAACTTATGGAGCTATGTTCATAATCGCAAAGCTAATGTTGGTATACCGGCAAATGTATTTTATCGAAATCAGAGTGGTGATGACCCGGAAATGATATGTAGTTTATTTTCAAGTTTCTTCCAATCGGTCTATGAATTGTCGACATTTAGGGAAAAAGAATGGGTACCCCCGGAAACTTACGCTGATAATTGCGTTATTATTAACCATATCACTATCAGCCATGAAAAAATTTTTAAAGCATTAAAAGCTTTAGATACTAATAAAGGGCCTGGGCCAGATGGATTACCACCCTATTTCTTATATAGAACAGCTGATAGCATATGTACCCCATTGCACATTATTTTTAATAAGTGTATTACAGAAGGCACTTTTCCCGATGTGTGGAAGAAAGCTAACGTTACTCCGGTGCACAAGGCGGGTTCCAAGCACGACATCGAAAACTACCGGCCCATATCTATACTGTCTGCCTTGTCGAGGCTTTTCGAGAGACTTGTGCATAATGCCATTTACCCTGTAATCCATAACATCATACTACCTCAACAACACGGATTTGTACAAAAAAGATCTACTGTCACGAATTTACTGATTTTCACAGAGTATGTATTTAATTGTATGGATCGACAAAAGCAGGTGGACGCAGTGTACACGGACTTACGGAAAGCTTTTGACAAGGTGGATCATGAGCTGCTGCTGAAGAAATTAGCCTATAACGGTATTCGAGGAGATCTACTTCGGTGGTTCACATCATACGTAACAAATAGGTCGCAGAGAGTAGTCGTAAAGGGTCATCAATCACAGTCTATAGTCATTACTTCAGGCGTGCCGCAGGGCTCAATATTAGGACCTCTATTATTTGTCATATTTATAAATGATATTGGAAGATGTTTTGAAAATTCAAAATTCTTGTTGTATGCAGACGACCTTAAAGTGTACAGAACAATTTGCAATGATTCCGATGTTAATATGTTACAATGTGATCTAAATAGATTAGGCGAATACTGTACTATAAACAAGATACACCTAAGCCTTCCAAAATGTGCAACCATTACATTCACTAAAAATAAAAATATTATACCTAACAGTTATTCATTATCCCAAGTAACGCTAAATAAGGTTAGCTCTGTAAAGGATCTAGGTGTGTTACTAGATAACAAGTTGCACCTTGATCAGCACATAGATAAAATTGTGGCCAATGCATATCGCATGTACGGCTTCGTGATGCGATCAACCACAGAGTTTAAGAAAACTGACACCTATTACCACCTTTATAAAGCACTCATTAGGACACAGCTAGAGTACGCCGTTGTGATATGGAGCCCCCTTTACAACAAATATGTGGATCGTTTGGAAAGAGTCCAACAGAGATTTGTGAGGGCGACTCATTATCGCTGTCGTCACGGTTCTGCAGCCCAGGACAATCATAAAATGCTGTGGGATTTAAGGTCTAGACGTCTTTTCTTAGAAACCATGTTCCTTTTTGACTTATGTAGTAACAAATATGACTGCTCAGATATAACTAATAAGTTATGCTACATAGTACCTAGAACTATAATAGGGCGCAAGGTGCGCACGCATCCGCTGTTCGCAACACCTACTTGTCGCTCTAACGCCGGTGTACGCGCACCTTTACATCGCATAACTAAAAACTATAATACTCATTTCACAGACCTAGACATATTTAGATCTTCTGCTATTAAATTTAGAAGTGATTTGAGTAAAAAAATTTCAAACCTTATTACATTTTAGATATCATATTCAAGCATTCCCCCCCCCCCCTTTTTATTTATTTTTTTCGTTCTTTTGCATATTGTGTTCTTATCTTTGTAACGTAATTTTTGCAGTGTTATTCATTTACTTTAATTCTGTTTTCTTTTTGACTTTTGGTCCACTCAAGATAAAGTAAGTAGTCAATTTATATTGTAATAAGTGGATAACGTTGTAAGTTACACATTTAAATATATTTCTTGTTAAACTTAGATGTAAGATGAATGTGTATCTGTTTGTTTTTCCCTAAATAAATAAATAAATAAATAAACCCTGGATAAAATACTAGACACCTTTTATGATATCTGTAAGATCGAGAGTAGAACGAAACTAAATTAAGGCCAAACTTTTATTAGGAGAATTGGCCTTCTGTTCATTATCTATACAAATAAATAAAATTGGAGTGTCTGTTTGTAATATTAAAATAACCACTTTTTACTTAATGCATACGTATTCATACACGATACATATACCAAAAATGTAGTTAATAAAATTTTTGTCTGTCTGTCTGTCTGTCTGTCTGTCTGTCTGTCTGTCTGTCTGTCTGTCTGTTTGTTCCGGGTAATCTCTGGAACGGCTGGACGGATTTTGACGGGACTTTCACTGGCAGGTAGCTGATGATCCGGGGAGTAACTTAGGCTACTTTTTTTAGACTAACTTTGTCCCGCGGCGTTACTCGCGGTACAACAATAACCGCGGGTAACACCGCGGGGTTCAGCTAGTACGTTATAAATTAATTAAGCCTAATGTTGATCATAACAATACTGAAATTATTACAATTCAGCATCCAAATGATCTTGTGCAATCATTCTTTAAGTTTTGACAAACTCTGTTCGTACGTATATTAATAACTAGCTGAACCCCGCGGTGTTACCCGCGGTTATTGTTGTACCGCGAGTAACGCCCCGGGACAAAGTTAGTCTAAAAAAAGTAGCCTAAGTTACTCCCCGGATCATCAGCTACCTGCCAGTGAAAGTCCTGTCAAAATCGGTCCAGCCGTTCCAGAGATTACCCGGAACAAACAGACAGACAGACAGACAGACAGACAGACAAAAAAATTTTTAACTACATTTTTGGTATATGTATCGTGCATACATACAAATGCATTAAGTAAAAAGCGGTTATTTTAATATTACAAACAGACACTCCAATTTTATTTATTTGTATAGATATACTTAAATTCAAACTAGCAGCTCGAAAGAAATAGTCCTCTTCACTAGATTCAACTTCACGAAAGAAATAGTTCTCTTCACTCAGAAACATATATCGACGTTAAAATAGTGTCATTTTTTAAGATTTTTGCTATAAACTTTACCCTACAATTCTATAACAATATTCTGTCGAACTGAGGAATTCTTGCTTTGACGTTGTTGAAGGATAAGGTATTTTAATAGGTAAAAAATTAACTACTACGAGTATTACTACAATAAGAACCAAATATTCTTCTGATTATTTATTGTTCTTATTTTCGTGGCGTTTTAAAAGGCATAAATCAATCAACTTCGTGTCATTTTTCATGAAGTTTAGTAACATAGGTACGGCGAATTCGTAGGACTGCAGAGTATAAGAGCGCCACGTTTATCATGCTATAAATCTAAATTCTGACGTAAACGTGCAGGGTCTGACAAAATAAAATACCTAGCAACCGTCAAAGGCTATTAAGCCTAGCATTATGCTACAGAAGAGTTACATTCACCACATTGATTTCATCACAGAACGAAATCGACCTAATTTTGTAAAACTTTTTATGAATTTATATTTTTTCCTAAATTCTGTGGACTAGTTTATCAAGAGTGTATACCAAGCTTTAACCAGCTGCATATAATGTTGTTATTTTTCGTTGTTCTCATTCATAATGACTGTACGATATAACAAAATCCTTGACACAAATAGCATTCAGAGAAACCGTAATTTACCCACATTACCTGTCAACATCAACATAATATCTTCATTGAATTAAAACTGGTAAATAAATTTGAAAGATTAGTATTCAATTTAATCATTTATTGTCATTTGTTTTTGCATCAATTAATTCGTTAACGTTCGTTTCGAAATGATAAATTATAGTCCATTTTGCGTCGAACGTGACGCTCCAATAATCTGAAAACCCTCAACCAAACATTTAGGTTAGACAGGAACCTCGTTTAGCAGAGAATGTGTATTGTATATTAATGATATCCTGGGATATATTCCAGTATATCAAATACACTTAGTATAATATATTATACATAGCTATTTAGGGGTTTAAGAATGCATTCATACATAACAATATATTTCCAACATTTTACAGACCGTCGCGCCACAAAGATACTTTCTTTATGCAAACAAAATTTCATTTGATTGATTTACTTTGAGGATCGTTTAAATTTGCCTAAAAATAAGGATTGTGTTAATCTGTACAAATAAATTCTTAGCCAGCACCTATACTTATGTTTATTGCACAGATAAACTACTTTAGTGTACATGTACACGTCAATGTTAATTAATGAATTATAAACATTTACGGACGCCTACACACGTAGTGCTGTTCTGATATACTCAGTGTTAAGGATTGAGGTAAACAAAACGGCGGTTATCATACAACAATCATTATGCTAAGCATATGCTGTTAGTATGCTAAACAAACGACACTTCTCTCTGACTTGGCTGTACTTTGTGGCTATCTGACATACAAGTCAATTTGAACAATGTAAAGCGGTAAAAACCTTGTATTCATATTATATACTTCCGTTGTGCCTCAAAATACTTCTTCACAACTTTAAATCATCTATCTCATCTATCTGATATCTAATAATTACTTACGAGTTATGGACACGAACACCAATTAAATATCATTAATTTAATTTCATGTACTTTAGAAGAGGCCTATGTCCAGCAGTGGACTGAGACGGGCTGATGATGAATAATTTAATTATTTTAAATTATCCCTATTACTGAGTTAGCTTTAGATCACTATTATTCAACTCAGACACTGAACGTTTGTTTATAATTTTGTATGTCACCGTTTATTTATATAAGAGAACAATATGTTCTGTTATACAAATAAACTCAGTATTTCGATTGTTTAAGAATAATTAGTGCATGTGTACCTACTGGGCCGTGTGGCGCCCGTTTATCAAATGCGGGCATTCTGTCGGCAGTCAGTAGTTGAGCCACGGAACTAAAAGCACTGGAATAACATAATTGCTTTAAGAAAATCCAGTTGTGGCATTTTATAGTGTATACACAATTAACTTATTCACGTATAAATATTTAATACGCAACTTTATATTAGCAATAATTATAATTATTTACGAAGATACTTTTATGGGTTTATATAAATAATAAGAGAAGAAAACTTATATGTAAACGGATTTATATTTTATATTATATTTATATTATATTATGAAACTGTAAAGTTATATACTCACAGATCACATAACACATAGACTAATTTTACCGCAATATCTAACATATACGCAGGAGGAGTCATAGCTAGTATATAATAACTCAAAGAAACAATAATGGTATACAAAGTATTTTTACACGTCTCTTAAAATCAATAGCAAAACAGCGTGGCGGGACGAGTAATGTAATCTTGAGTGGCTCAGATATTTAATAAATCGGACTGTAGCAATGTAAAATGAAAGATAAGTAGGAAAGTATGCTTGTCCACTGTACACTTGTATAACAAAGTTATAATAAAATATTTTATCAGAGTTTTTAACTAAGGGCTCCAACACATAACTGCGATACGATGCAATGCGGCGTAAAGTTCTTGCGATACATTTCGCATTTCACAAATTCGCAGTTATGTGTGGGAGCCCTTACTTAATAATCCTTGTTTTACTATTACACGATTTAAAATACTATTTTGATTTATGAAAGGTTTTTCATTGGGATTATGAGTATTTATTGTCCACCGTACATTATTCATAAATCAACAGGTATTTATTAAAGATGGCACTTACATCTTCTTGTCTTGCAAAGTATTTCAAACTAAGTGACAGTCTAATGCCACAGTACTTTACAGCAAAAACATCAACAGCCCTTTCTAAAATTAGTCATAACAAGATAAATTGCTGACTCATGTTTTGCATCCTTTACACAATCAAATAAAATTGTTATAAATTGAACATTTTATTAAATAGAAATGGCCTTTCCAGCAGATGATGGGTCATTGGGTGTGTTTACGATAATTATCAAGCGGTTTTTTATCAGAGTTGACCCTTGTCTGTCAGTGGCGAGCCGACAGAGGCCTAATTTAGGTATGTTCGTATAGATGTGAAACGACAGCCGATTGTATATTGTAAATTAACAATGAGGTTAACATATCGTAAAATTTTATTGGTGACGTATATAAGTATAGCCAATACATATATTAAAAAATAAAAATATTTGTATTAGCTATAAATATATACGTCACTAATAAAATTTTACGATATGTTAACCTCATTTAATGTAAATTAATTGTTAATTTACAAAATACAATCGGCTAAAAGCAATCATCGATAAAAGCAAATGTCTGTGTGTCTTCTTCAACAAATACCTGTTTGAATTTCCCTTCGAAAAAGAAAGGTCCAATTTCGAAAGCATTATGTTTTAATGAAGATTTTTATCACTTATATGCATGAATATTGGCTTTTGGTGAATATTTGTGCATGCGACTGCAAAGAAGAATACGAATTTGTGATAATCTGATGACAGGGTATTGAGAACACTAACTTTCGCGTTCCATGATATATTAACAATTATTTTTACGAGAGTTGCTTAGAGAATAGGGACAGTGTTAGTGTGGTATGTGACGATACATGGCGAAACAAATTTATCAATAATATCGAAAATCATCAGGCAAATCAGATGTATGTAATGCCTCTTAATAAGTAATCGCTTTAATTCCCTTAAAAATAATTAGGGTATTGAGAAAATTATACACAGAAGACAGCAACGTAATATGTGTTAACTTTCGTTTAAATCTCTATATGATACTTAGTTGTTATGTGGAATGAATTTAAAACTCATGTTCTGTAGAAACTCGTAAGAAACAAAGTCACCATGAATTACTTCAGACTTTAATTACCATCAATCTGCTTTTAACGATTACATTTAAAGATAAAAAAAATTAACAAAAAAACCGACTTCAAAATTGAAATGGAAACCACACGGGAAACACCAGCTTTCCTCCAAATCGGTCCAAAATCATCCAAATCGGTTAACCCAGTCGAAAATTATGAGGTAACATAAAAAAAATACAGTCGAATTGAGAACCTATTCCTTTTTTGAAGTCGGTTAATAACATCAAATATGAAAAACTAAAAACTATTATTAGTTATTGTATCCTAGGTATGATACTTTATTCCAAGGCTTAGAATATAAAATTCTTATTGCAGTCATTGATTAGATCCAAAGTGACTTTTCTAATGAAATTTATAAAAGAGTGTTACTGAAATTTTCTCAAGAAACAAGAACTAACAACTTTTTGTGGAATAAAAACATGAGACTCTGTAATTAATCAATTTGTTATTATAAAGCTATCTCCACTCTGAAAACTTAAGCGCCCGGTGTAGAAAGAACAAAAAAATACTTTTGTTTTCATTTCGAACCGACGTCGACATAAATCAATTTGTAGAAAGCCTTAATTTGAATTGGTATTAACTTTCTGTACAGATTACTAATGTACAAAAAAAAGTTTAAATGGAATTTAGCTAGGTAGCTCATTATGTAATGGTTTCTAATTTATTTAAGAGGATTTCACGGAAAACACGGTTCGGAAAGGTAGGACATCATTTGAATTGATAATTACCAATAATAAAATTAAGGAATTCGATCTATTAAGCTTATCTCTTCAAAGAAAGAGCGTACTTATCATAAGTTGAAATATTGAGCAGTCTTAAATTTAATGACCACGGTGTTCAATGTCATCTTTTCTATACAAATAAATTAAAATTGAAGTGTCTATTTGTAATTTCAAATTAAAAGCTTTTCACTTAATGCATTTGAAAGTATACGGTACTTACATCAAAAAATTTTTTTGTCTGTCTGTTTATTTGTTCTGGCTAATCTTTGGAACTGCTGGACTGGCTTACAGGACTGTCACTGACAGGTACCTGGTCGTAAAAACAGTAACTAAGGGTTACTTTTTTAGACTAACTTCACCCTACCATATATACCGACAGGGCTCAGTTAGCTGCGTTTTAATAGGACATCCAGAACGTGTATATCTGATAAAGTACTTCAATGAAATATATCAAATAACTCAAAGAAAAAAAGACAGCCATCCTTTTCCTTAAGTCATTCTAGATGATTTTGACTCCAGGACTTTATTGTATTCAGTAACCAAGAGGATATTAAATATATGTGTAACATTGCGTTTTTCCAAAACATACCAGTTATTATTTATTTTATGCCACAATTTTTATCATGAACGTGTGACAGTCAATATGATTTTTCTGATTTCTTCAACAAATATCGTCATATTTCAAATGATATTTCGACGCACAGGGGAGGCGTGGGACTTTATAATATGTAGAGATAGTGGTTTGTGTGCACTAATTGTTTTTTACATAATGGTCAAATCGTTTAATAATTTATATATTATTCAGTTAAAAATATGGTCACTGTAAAAAATAGTTAGTTAATTATTTAGGTAACAAAACGACACTTTGCGTTACAAGACTTTCTTATTGTACATGTTATGTTTACAGATTTTTTATGAAACTACGTTAAAATGTCAATAACTTCAACTCGGAGCTACGGTCCTATTAACGTCGTGTCGGTCCTCATCATCTTAAATACAATCTCCGTTGGGCGTGATTGAGTACTAACTTTTAGTCAATATATAATTTTAAGAGAAATGGTCTCACTGTATCTGCTTATTCGGGTTCAAATAAGGTATATTCTTTTTATAAAACGGCTGAACAATTATCGTGTTTGGAATCGACACACAGAGCGTCAAGAAAAGATAACCAATTCGTGTAGTACTAGTAAAATGTTGATCTTAAATGAGGTACGACAAGCAAACTCACAACCTAACTTATGCTGTTCCAATCACAGAGATGTCAAATTTTAAGAGCATGTAATAATAATGCGGTATGCGAGGTGGAATAGCTATGCGGTAGGTTTTAGGCACCATTATTGCACAATTATTACTATACTAGGTGTCGTCAAAGAATCCTGTTATAGTTGAACGATTGATAATAGGTATATGAATTAAAAAGTAACAAATGTGTGCAGGTGTGCATGTGTTTTGAACTTTAGGTTGTTTCAGAACCGTAGATTTCCCTCAAAGATCTAACTAAATACTAGTTACAAGAATTTGCAGTCTAGACAAACATACATTGATATTTGTATCGATTACTTGAACTGTAACGCATATTATTTCGCTTTCGTTTAATACGTACTGTTATATTATTATGAGTTCATTGCCTCAATACAAGCTGTATCTGTAGGAACTATGTGCAAATGAGTGAGGATTTCCACGGGTCATTAATGTTTAGTAATATGCATTAGATATTTTATTAAAATAAAATAGAAAATTTAGGAGGCGCTTATAGCAAAGTTGCCTTTGTGATTAGAAACAATCACCGAGCCGTTGCTTACCCGTTAGTGGCATGTTACCATGAGCGTTTCCGTGATTCGGAGGTCACATTAAGCAGTCGGTTCCTGTTATAGGATAACATTCTTGTAGCTTGGTTGAAGACCCTTGGGCCACTTAAAAATATTCAACGGCAAGATTACGTAGCCACAACATTGTCTTGCCAGTCCCCAACCCGCACTCGGACAACAGTGGGATATTACGGGTTGTTGAAGAAGAACATTTAGTATAATTTATCGTGTGTTTAGAATATAAACCTTAGACATAATTAAGTTACCGAGCATACTCACTAATTCAAATATAAGTTCCTTCTCGTCCAGTTGTCTCAGCTCATGCCGTGACCGTCTTTGTGGTCGTGAAGGTGTTACATGAGGAGGCTGGTCTCCAAGGAATGTAGGTGTGCCGTCCACCGTCGTTACCAACGGCTTTAAAAGACCGCCACGCTCGAATTCGTGAGCTGAGATCTTCCTGTCAAATAGAAAATTAAAGTTAGGTAGGCGGCATGAAATTTCCATTTAGGACATATGACAACGGGTGACGTGCACATCTGATTCAGATTTATTGAAATGTTTTTTTTGTTGAATTTATACACGTATAAGGGTAACTTATCATTGGTTTTCGGTAGTGAATTATTAAATAAATTGAAATATTTTGGAGAACTAGACTGTATATGTTCTTTATTAGAATTCAAAGTGGTACCACTGACGAAATATATACAATTAGTATATTGTGTCATTGGTGGTACTAACATATTTTTTTAAATCATATGATATATACTATTCGTTAATTTAACAAAGACATACAGCATTATACACAACTGATCTCCAATACTTAATCCTACCTAAAAATATTGAGTTTAAAAAAAATCTGATAAAACGAAATAATATAATAAAATTTAATTACATAATAATAATATATTTTTCAAATCTGTCTATGGCGACGCGTCGCCGGTCCTCATTATATGTTACATAATTATTATCACGTAGCGGGGCGAACGTATTAGATCTTTAACATCAACATTAGGTCAAAATAGCTGCGTAAAGTTGGATGACAGTCTAGCTAAGAAGCAAGAACATTTTGTTATAACATTTTATCATTATTCTTTTACTTTCTAGGAATATAAATTGCTCTCAATTTTTCCGGTACCTAAAGTTGATTATTTCACTTAAATTAATGGCATTCCGTGTATAACTTCTATGTATCGAATCAATTTTTAACTTTACTGCTGCCTTTTTCTAACAAAGCTTCGAACAAATGTAGGCTTTACTTAAAACTACAGGCGACAGTGACGTATTGCCAGCTCTCCACTACTGACATCGGTATAATCCATTTTCTTACGTCGGCTTGTACAGATATCGAGGGATCACTCAGCAAGATATATTGTGTGTTATATTAAAACTGTAGAAATTCTTAGTCATGCTGCATCTTTGTTTTATGGTTGCTTTCAAACCACTGTAGTAGTAAGAACATCTGGCCAGTATTAAGAATGATTTTAGATACATATATTTATATATAGAATATATATTATTTCAACCAACATAAGTCAGCTAAGATGTTTAGCAATAGTTTTATGGAAAAAACGGATTCCGATCGAAAATTAATAAAATTATGGGTTGTAAAATAGACCTATAGAGCTAGGAAAATGACCAGTTTTTACCTCAGGAATAATGGATTTTGCTTAGCGTTACTGTCTAGTTTAAAGGCCAAAAGTATCTTTGACGGAAACTACAGGACAATTACACAGTAAAAGTAATTAATTGTAGTTTTAATTATATAGTAATGTAATTTTGTTCATTAACTTGAAATTTGATAGTAATCTAGACAGGTGCTAAACAAATTTATGAACCATTATTACCAGAGCTATCGTTATGACAGCTCTGGTAAATGATTCATAAAACTGTTGCGTTCAGCAAAGTACAAATTCAGAATTTCACACGTTAAGCTTATCAATTATGTTTATTTAATTGAATAATTAATACCAAAGTTAATATGCACCACGCGCCACGTTCGTGTTCAAACCAGTAAGTTTCATTAGCGGGAACCGCAATCATCAGAGTTGGGTATCAATCAGATAAAACTGTATTAAAACTTTAATTTGGTTAAAAAATATGCTAATCGATTCAATTGCGATCTACGTAAAATACAAATTTAAGTTTGATTACTATTATTAGTGCAAAAGTAAACGTAACCACACTATACAATTATTTTTAGACTCAGCATTAATTACAAAAATTAATTATTCACAATTCGGTGTGAAAATAATACCAAATTTTTAATTCAAATAAGTACCAAGTAGCATTTGAAAAAAAATCTACAATCTTTAAGCATTATATTGTGAACGAGCAAGAAGTAACACTAATTTTGTTAATTTCGTTTTCTTATTTGTGTAGTTGCATTTAAATGCAACAGATCTATTTATGAATGCTATTCATCAACATCAAAACAACATTTTTTTTATTGTACGTAACAAGGTTTTCTCCAGCGTAAGATAAACTAAACTAAACAGTTTCTAAACTAAAATAATAAAGTCATTTTCATGACTTTATTCTTTTAGTTTTCCATATTACTGCTTAGGTACTACTGATGTTCTCTGTCGTGTCGCTGTTGTCGGAGCGGTCGTGGTGATATTATATTGTGATGTCCAAGTCAGTACTATATATACTAGGGCTACTACTGATATACAAGGTATGTTATATTAAATTTAATACGGTAATACATACATATTAAAATTAATTAGGTTGCATATATGTCATACTAGTCGGAATTATGGCTATATGATCTCATTAATTATGTATTTCGTAATTATATACTTATGTTTGAAATTTTTACTCTTGTCACTAACAGTGGTATTAACAGCGAGGTAGATATAGCGCATATTTCTCTGTTGTCGTCTAAAAATGATAACTATTTATATATCCTATCAAATTTATATGTGATAAATATATGATATTGTAGAAAATAATGTGCCTTACTAGCTACGCTCAGCGGGTTTTGTTTCTTTTGAATCAGATATTGTTAACTATTTCACTAGTTTTAATCACTGTTTTTCTTCCACTTTACTTGATATTGCTCAAAAGTAACTACTACAAATATGATTAAAAACCCAGAAGATAATTTAATTTCCGACTCAGATATTATGTAACAACAAGTAAAATTTTAACAAAAATAGAACCGACTTCAAGGTTCGACTCGATTTCTCTTGGATGCCATCATCATATATTAATGTCCTTATCATGGTACCACCGTTGGTATATATATATACTCCTTTCCATTAAAAAAAGAATCATCAAAATCGGTTCATAAACGACGAAGTTATCCGGGAACAAAAAAAAAATATATATATGCGGTCGAATTGGGAAACCTCCTCCTTTTTTTGAAGTCGGTTAAAAAGGAGGCTCGCCAGGTCGCAGTTTTTTAAAGTTTACATAAAAGGCTAAGATGTTTTTCAAGTTATTTCGAAGTAGGTCGTATTAGGTGAATATTAATGTAGCCACTCGATACGAGGTGGACGTGGGGACTAACCATATTATGCGAATAGACGACCAAGTTTAAAATTATGAGGGGCAGCTTAGGCTTCGTTTATAACAATTTTTTATATTGGTATACTTAAAACTGGGGAGACCTTTTGGGTAGAACTTCTGAAACTGGTTTTTAAAGTTTATAGTATTCATCATGATACAGTGTGTTTGACAAAAACGTAACCGGCATATTTTTAGATTTTTGAATGCAATTTATAAATATAAATATTAGTCTGTATAGAACCATCCTTTGCCTAAAATGCACTGTAATTGCAATGTGAAAACATAAGTTTTCCCTCCAGTTTTCTTGTTAAAAATATTATTTATTTACAATAAGTGTCGCGTACACTTTACGCTTTTAAGCTGCGTTTCTCTGTACTCATCCGAAAGGACCCTAAATATCCCACGACCAGGCCGCCCGTTATATATGAAAAAGTTCAAAGCCTTCGTGAGCAAATGAGCGAAGAGGTATTTACAAAGAAAAACCGTCGATGGCTTACCAGACCGTGGCAAATCGAAAATGACGTCTGTCGCAAAGGATAAACGGATTGTGCAGCTGTTTGCCGAAAATCCTTTATTATCACTTCACTCTGGGCAAGAATAGTTAAAGAAAAAGGGTTTAATTATATCATTTAACACCATGAAAAGGCATTTAGTTGTAAATCGTTGTTCAGACGTATCGCTGACCATCAGGCAATACGTCTTCACGTTTAATAAAAAAAAAATTAAAAAATAATAGTAGTAGCAGTAGTAGCACTGAAGAAACAGCTCCTTTTTAAAATGCATATTAGAAAAAGGCTGTATTGAGCCCGAGAAAGCAAAGACCGCGATTCAAACAAGATCATTTTTTCTGGTGAAGCTTCATTTTGGGCAGCTGGTTATTCGACTCGAGCTTGGACTACGGATAATAATAGACTGATGGTACAAACCGTGAAACACCCTTTAAAAATGCACGTTTGGGGATGCATTTCAAAAAAAGGTTTCGGAAATTTGCACTTGTTTACCGGAACTTTGAATGCTGAGAAGATGATGAAAATTTACGAAAAAGTATTATTGCCGTCAGCTAAGAAGATGTTTCTACACCAAAATGATTTCTGGATTCTGCAAGAGGATGAAAAAGAATGATTCTAAACACCAAAGTCAGCACCACTAGGACAGCAGAAAGTGTTTGATTGGTCCTAATAGCCCTCTGATACCATTCCAATTGAAAATGTTTGGCCCTGGATGAAGCTTAAACTAAGGGCAAAAAATGTAGTGACCGTACTCGTTAACTGAAGTCCGCGTGGAGGTTTTTACTTTACAGCTATGCTGAAAAATTGGTGGAAAGTATGGCGCAAAGATGCCAAGCGACTTTGGACAATAATGGAGACTGGACGTTGGATTAATATCAAGCATCAAACAGCAATAATAGACTTAATTAATTACAATTTGTCGTTTGATATTTTTAAGGTTTTCATTAAATTTTGCTGTATCTACCTTTAAACAAGCAATTCTTGTGTGTATAATCTGAATCTCAAAACGACTTCGATTTAGGATTAATTTTTTTGTTAATATTGATTTAGATTATAAAGAGGTATAGTTTGTGAGGTTTTAAGGGTAGCCTCTAGCTCAATTGAATCGATTTTGATAATTCTTTTACATTCGTTAGAAAGAAAGACACATTACTTATGAGTGTCATAGGACTCATAGGCTATTAATATCCCGAAAAATGATTACCGCGATAAACGACATAAATATATAGGTGTAGCCAAAGGCAAAAGCTAGTCCTAAATAAATTACACTTATTTAGGCTTAAAATAGTATCCCTATCTTTATTACTTACAAATCAAAACCTTAGTACAACTTTTAAAAGGGATTATAGTATTTCGTAGTTCAATACTTTTTCGGGCTCTTTTAAGCACATTAAATGCAGTTGGCAGACTTAAATAAGAATGGAAGAAGACTTAATGTAGAAGGTACTCGGACAGGCACAACAATAAACCAACTTAAAATTATTTTACTACTTTTTTTATAAAACTGATTAAAAAAAAGAAGATCGCTTTCAGATAACCGTGTTATCCTTTGAGATACCTGTACATATTCTAAGAATGATTCAAAACCCGCTTTCTTAAATAGTGAATTGGATGAGATAAAATGGTTTCATTCGTTACTAGTTATTATAATTTTTTAACATTGTTACTTTAATTATATATAGATTTTTGCGAGATGTAATAGGTTTTTTATAAAAAATCTCACCAAACAAACGTATTTTCACCTTCAACTGCACATCAAAATATATATTTATATATGTACGTACTCGTAAACTTTTGAATTTAAAAAATCACTTTTATTGAACATAACAGAAACGGCAATGAAATCACACCTAATAAATAGCGTGAGGCTACAATTTTTCTTGTAAGAAGCGTGAGCTAGAAATTATATCATTAATTAAATGATAGATAATTAGTATTCGCATTAGCAGACTGCTATGTAAATGAATAGACAAAACAAAACTGCGGGTGCAGACTCCCAGTTTAGCTTACATTACCAGTTTACTGAAATAGGCGATTTATTTATTTGCATTTACTGTGTACGCTGTCTCTGACATTTTAAGCTTGTTTGCGCTGCCTAAACTAACGGGTCGATCTTGCCCAGTTGTGGGCTTAATAGCCTATTTGTTTAGGATTAGTTTTCTTCAGCGGCAGCCCACGCATTCATTAATTAAAGTTAAACCTATTTTCATATATTTCACCCTATCGTTTTGTTTTACACAGATAGATTTAAAATGTGCTTACTAATACAATACTAAAAAGTTTCCTTCTACTTTATCTATATAATATAGTATTACGTAAAACAAAAACATTGTACCCATTATTACGAAATTATCCGAACACAGGAGTATATCATTTGTTATAGTTAAAATTTATCTGAAAAAGAGTGCAGAAAGATACCAAAATAAAAATTAAATGATATATTGTCGAATTTAAACCATTCGGAAACTACTAGTAATTTCAAATTATACAGATATTAAATATATTTACTATTGAAACGCAAAAAAACTTTGTTAATTATATTCTATTCTTGCATGGACCAATTGGAACATTTTCCTGTAAGATGGATCTTTAAAGTACTATGTATCCGGACTTCTTGCAGTTCTAGGAATTCAAACATATACATAGAACTAGGACATAAAATGAGATTGTTCTAGAGGAACTACGAATCCATAACATAACAATAGGTAAATTTCCAACAGTAAAAATTTCATACGTATACCTACGTATAAATAGACTCGAAAACTGTTATCGCTAATCAGTTACATGCTATAATAATTATATTTTGTACACTGTACAAAACCTAATCAACAACGTAAATCTTAGTAAATGTACAGATTTTTTTTATTTATTCCTTTTCCTCGTATCTATTATATACAATATTACTAACTATTAACTTATATATATAAGATTCTAGGATGGTTATTTTATATTACGATGGTTTTTGTTGCATACATAAATAATATTGTACACAAAAATAATAAAATGTTTTTAAAAAAGTAACTTATGGAGTTTATTGCTGGTTCATCACCATAGGAATGACATTCATCAATATGACTTCATGACTTCATCATAAGAAAAGGCCTACTTAAAATAAAACCTATTTGATTTTGATATTTGACTTATTTAAAGAAAATAAATTATTCATGATGATGACAAAGTGACGAATAACTTAGCAATGGTAACGTGTTCGTTATGATATTCCTTTAAAATTTCTACGAGGTATACGGTTCGTTAAACTGAGAGTGAGAGGGTGTTTTAGCCTATCCAACGTATACTATAAAGTAGGAAGATATTGTGCTAGTCGGTAGTAGAATAAAACCCGATACGACTGCGCTACAAGTTCTGTGCGCCTTAATAAGGCATTGGGGTGTCCTTGTACAACGGGTTTGTCGGAGTTGACAAGGTGTTTCTTTTTAGGGTACATCTGACGCTCCGGGTATTAAGACCCGCTGACGGAACACTGTGTCATTTTATCTCGGCGTGAGAGGACCACCCAAAAGGATTTCAGACATTTAATAAAATTAGTAACACAATGACTAAATTAGTTTTATCAACAACCTTATACGGCAATATATAAATCTAATCATCTTCAGTATTCCCAATTATTTTTAAAATTTATAAAATACCATTAATTACTGTAATAGATGTTGATAACTTTGTGACAGCATAATGTTTGTAAGGTAATGCCTAACGTCTTTGTGCTTAAAGACATAAAGTATATTATTATCATGAGCTCTTACCTGACAGGTGTGGTCGCCCCAGAACCGGAGCCGGCGCGAGACGGCGACGCAAGCTCTGCGCTAGGTGGCGTCGCGTGCGATACCAACCACGCGTCAACCACTTGCCGCGTCGCCTTCCTGTCGACAATTGGTACGTTTACCTCATTAAACACTTCCACGAAACAAGTTAAAGATCGTTTTATGCTTGTGATTATAGCATTAATGTACAGGAGTATGCGGAAAGTATTATGAGACTGGCGCTTGTACAAAAATAGAATGAGGCTAGAGTGAAAAACCTTTGAAGCAGTAAAATTGTTTTAACGCTCTGTGTAAAGATAAAGAGATTATTTTCTTCTAGGTGTTATTTTTCATTAAACTCCATTCCATTATGTTTTTAACTCACAAGTCGTAGAATTTTACCATATAATGATATTTGAGAAAAGACTAGGCCAATGATCATGATACCTATAGTGTGACCTACGGTTGTAGTTTCTTAATTTAGGAATAGGATAATAAAAGAATAAAGTTCAAAATAAAAAATCTGAAAAAAATTAGTATGAACTAAAAACTAATAAGCAATTCTACGTTTCGTCATTTCAGTAGTATCGATTTGTAGAAAAAGATTTATCTCGTTCTTAGAGTAGGTACCTTTAATGTTATGCACAAAACTTAACTCGTCTTTATTTATTTCTGGAACCTATCTACATAAATATCTGCTACCATATATCAAACAACATCATTTGTTATAGATAACAAATCAAATATTGCAATCAATTGGTATAATCAAAATGCGAAATAATTTTCCATTGTTTGCCGTTCTGATTTTCCCAGTTCAAACAAACAAGTATCTATGGCAAAGCTGCAGGGCAACCAATTCTAATAGTTTGAGAATCCATATACATAGTTAGAATAAATATAGAACGGACTTTCCTGCAGTAATCTATTTTAGTACACTATAAAAGGTACTGTGTATATAACTTGAAAAAGATATTTAAAGTCATTTGCATACTATAAAGCTCAAAACGGAGTTGTACCTGCACAGTTAAATAACAAAACAAGGAAGTTTCAACATCTTGTTTAACTATACATTTCTGAATTCCGCACGAATGGAGACAATGTAGACATTCTCAGTGTTAGTACTTTTGTGTTTATCAAACAGAGACAATTTCCACAAAGCAGTACGTGTATAACAATTGAGTGAATTGTTATACATATTTCTTGAATTATACCTATAGATTGAAGGTCAAATGCAATAATAAAAAAAAGTAAAAACTAAAACCCAACTACAACGACGAAAAGATATGAAACAAGTTTCAAAAGCCGTAGTCACGCGTTGTTAATGTGTTATGGTACATTTCTACGTAACGTGTGACTACGGCTTTTGAAACTTGTTTTATACTTTTTCAGCGTCGTTTTTTGTTGTAGTTGAGTTTTATTTTTTTTTATTTAAAATGTTTTGGTGTAATATCGCAATTATTGAATAAATACGGACAAAGTCACAAGAAAATGCTAATAATATATTTTTTGAAATGTACAAGTAACGCCCTTCCCAATGATACCAAACACGGCATATTTATCTCAAAATTATTTTTTAATACAGTACTTTATGTCGGCTAGAGGGCGCCACATTAGACTCAGTGACACAACATAGCCTATAACGTATACGTGTACATAACATCTCAGAAAGTAAAACTTGCAAGCTCCTAAATGAATAAAGTAACCACTCAATCTTAGTAAGTGTTAAACATTTCTCCTATATTCCTTTGTTGTTCAAAGAATAATGAGTTAAAATTGAATGCGGACAAAAGTGTCTCATCTTAAGATAATAATATTAAATATAATGAGATCAGTCGCAACAATACTGAAGTATTATCATTGTTGTAAACTTGTATTTAGTAAAATTTGATGGTGAGACATAACAAATTATGCGACAGCCAAAATTTAAAGATGGTCGAGAGTTCGGTAAATCCGCGGAAGTCTGAAATTATGTACTTACGTAACTTTTGCTCACGAAGTAACGCATAGTTTCGTTAATTTTTTAACAATAAAAGTAAAAAGTAGTCTAATAAATGGTTTCTATAGGACTAGAGACGATGAAGCGAGGAAGTTATCTATCAGTTTAAAGTTTGAAACCATGAAAATCTTAATATCTTAAGACGTTACTTGTCTTGCCATTTTCACTATTTGACAGAGATGGCAAACATACACATTCGTTTTAACTGCCGGACTTATTATAAAAATTATACTAATATTCACTACTTTAATTTGAATCTGTTGTTAACATTGATAGTTTACAAAACTTTTTTCTATACAAAAATTAAGTAACTTAGCATGATCAAACTGACTTACATTCTCTTATTCAAACTATCCATACTCCTAATCTGTCTGTACATCTCTCTCTCTGTCTTTTACGCTTTCACGGTTAAACCGCTGCACAGATTTCAATGAAATTATCGCGATAACCGACCTACACGATGGCAGAGAAGCGGGCAAAAGCTAGTGTACAAAAAGTCGAGAAGAAACTGAAGAAACTGTAACTGTATTAAAAAAGATATACATGTTTGATAAATAACTATTCATTTGTCTCATTCTAGATTTTGCAATAATGTTATCTTCAATGCAATTTTCAGGAAGTCGAACTAGCAAGCTTATGGAAATTCTACAATGTGGCCATTTGTATGTAAACATTTGATATACGTTACGCTCAATATACTTTAAAATATGCTTCATTTCAGCTTACTACTTACAATATAATAGGGAGTTAGTTTATTTTCGTGTGAATGCTGCGAATCAAGTTTAAACGATAAAAACATAGGACGTAAAGGTTATGAAGTAGAGTACAGCATGAAAATACTGTTCTATCTAACCAGTTCTTAAGTCACGATGCAGGTATTTGACAATGGCGAGTGTTTAAGGTTAAGCACCTTGAGAATTCTTATTATAATTATCCTACCATTATAATTTATATTTGCAATTCATATTAAGTCGGCGGTTAAAGGCTTCGGAGTTCCGTGTAACAGTCAGTTCGAGATATGCCTATGACCCTGACCTACACAATGTATTGTTTACACTTCTTAATCCATCCGTATAAGTAATATCCATTTACTACAACTTTTCCTTTTAAATTAATGTAAAATTTTCTCACTTAGTTTCTAAAGTGCCAAGTTTATGGCAACAACCTTATCCCTTACTACTTAAGTGGGATAAATAGGAATCTTTTTTTTCTAAATACCTCTACTATAAGATGTGATTGTTTGCATCAGATCATACGAAGATCTTGTGTAGTATTGTAACTGTTTAACTGTTTGTGAAAAGAGTCTACGAGCTTGATCTGTAAAAACTTATAGTCTTCGTTAACGTCTGAAGTAATTTTGAATGCGACTCAGTACACCAAATAAAAGTTCCGTTCCGTAAAGTAGAACCATGAGAAGACGCAATCTAGTCAATAAAAAATGGAAGTAATAAAAGAATATGAGGTTGAACGCCTTAAATTTCATTCCCGAGGGTGTTCCCAAAATTTGTTTTGCCATGCAAAGCGACAAAACCAGGTGCGGGTAGGACCTAACAGTCTACTTGATAATAAATGGAAATAAAGAAACATTCAATGGTAAAAATGGAGTTACGAAAGGTTCAACAATAGGTATAGTTCAAATTAGACAGGAGCCCTTGAGAAAGCTTTACAATGGTCGGACGCAGAATACTCCCACAACACGCAAGTGATGTAAATCACCAAAGACATTTCTTTAATTAATGTGGTCGAATGTCAAAATAATTATTTGACTAAAGTAATTGAGCAAGCCAGTTTTTTTTGCACAACTAATACTTCAATTTTTTGTGTCATGCGCTCCGTGGTCCACTGAACACAAATTAATTTCTGTTGATACTACTGCGTAGTCGTATTCAAGAGCATGATTAAGCCAATTCATTTCATTCATGAAACTAATCAAGTAGTTTTTATCTCAAACGTTTTACAGGCCATTCATGGAATTAGTTACGAATTCATTGTTAAAACGATTCCAGAAAACGTTGGTTTACATCAGCTTTAACTGTATTAAGGTATTCGTAACTGGCTAAAGTGGATATGATCTCGTGTAAAGAGTAGGTGTTTAAAATTATATTCAAGCGTTTCTAACAAGAATTTATATGACAATACTAGTCAGTTTAATCATTCCCTAGAGCATTTTGTCTATTGGCCCATAAGTTGTTTGATCTCTCGGTTGTATTACTGGCTTAAAATAAACGCTAAAAATTACTATATTTATAACAGTATTGGAAATGATAATAGCGGTTATTCGAATACTCGAGTTGGTTTTGCTTTAAGTGATTAAAGTAATACTAAAAATGTAAATCCTATGTCTACATTTGTGACCGTTTAAGATAGCCCAAAGAGCTTTATGTAGAGATTCGCCAAAAATATAGTCATGTTATACCAGTCATGCTGTTAAGACCAAAATAAAAAATATAAGTTTTATGTTTTAAATATAAATAGATATTTAGATCACATAGCAAAAAAACTATAGTTAGGAAACCCGTTTTCCTTTTTTACATTTGATTTTATTGAACCAATTCAAACACCAGAAGACGTGGAAATGATATACATCCTGTATACCTTGTCCTTAGTTCAAGTATTATAATTAATTATCACGTGCCTTTATTACAGTACTCACAGCATTATGTGTCATGCACTAGACGACCTCATCTGCATACATAATGTACATAAATATATTATAACGTACGTAAGCCATTAGTAAAACTGACACCTCTAGAAAAAAATTACTTACCAGTAAAGGATGTTAAATTTGTATAGGTATGTTTTATTACATTATTTAAAACGAGGTAAACCAAACGGAGACAGTGTACAAGCGAAAGTCGAACTAGTAGCTTTTTATTATGACAAATCAAATCATGTACACGTGTACATACATTTATTCTGAATTTAATTGTGCGTCTTAGAAAGTACTGATTTACAGTAGCTGAACCAACTATCTCGAGTTACCGTTGCGTTACTCACGGGTAACCCCGCGGTGTTACCCTTGAGTAACGCAGCGGTGCGAAGCTAGTCTAAAAAAAGTAGCCTTAGTTACTCCTTGTATCATCTGTTATCTGCCAGTGAGAGTCCCATCATAAGCCGACCAGCTGTTTCTGGAATTAACAGCAATAAACAGACAGACATACAAATAAAAAGGATTTTTGACATAAGTACCGTATATACTTTCATATGCATATAGTTAAAAGCTGTTAATTTGAAAAATACAAACAGACACTTCAATTTTATTTATTTGTATAGATTTACATTATTACGTGTCATAAGTTTATTTTTTGGTACTTTTTTAAATAACCTAAATAAATTCCTTTCATGTAAGTATTTATACTTATTTTTATATAGCTTATTAATAGTTTTAAGGACTTTTCCGCGCGATGTATACTTTAAATTATAATAATAATACTTTAAACAAGATAAGCATATCTACATCAAAAACTTATTTCCTTTTGAACTCAAAGACTTCTTAACACAAACAAGCTTTAAGCATAACCTCAAATAAAGGAAAAGTTTCAGTCCAGAATATTCTTAAAATTGGGGCATAGTAATTAACTCCTTAATGAAACTATTATGAATGGCCTTCTAACAATAAATTATAGTTGACATTAATCTAAGAAACACATTAGGTACACAAAATATTAGCTAAACATTTAAATGCGAATAAGCTTGAGTTCAACTAGAAGCAAATACTTAATACGAGAATAGATCTCTTAACCGTCACGATTAGAAAAAGTTTCGTCTCCAGGCCAGGCAATAACGATCAAATAACTTACTAAATAGGTCTACATAGGTCACCAAGCCATTGACTCCAAAATGTATTATTTATTATGTTTTGTACTAAAAGCAATATATCTCGAAACTTTAACACGAAAAACTTGAGACATATTTTAGTAACTAGGCGACTTGATTTCTCCAAACTTTTTAGCATCAAAAATAACTGAATCTGGAAGAATCACATGTTCTTGACCTAAATTTACGCTAAACGCAAAAATGTATTAGATAGTAGGTTAACCTTAAATTTATCGCTTTTCATTCCTGATCATCTTAAAGTTTTGTATTTACTTTGCATAGGTGCATAGATAAGATAGTATATTTACATAGATATTTTTCATCAAGAAAAAGTAATCTTCCCAAAGAATAAATCAAATAGCCATTGCGAGATATTTTTACTCTTCGTATCCCTCGGATGTTGTTAATGTTTTAGCACGTTACATCATGTCGCATGCACGATGCAATATTGAACTTTTATACGTTGCATAGACAATATGCTAGTCGTTACTTTTGAATATCGCTTTCATCCCTGAGTTATAAAAGATAAAGCAAACAACAGTTTGCTTTTAAAATCATATAATGTAAACCCTAGAGCCTTTTGGTTTGGTTACAGATTATCTGACAGATAATATCTTTGTATGTTCCTTCCTATCACATAATTGGGTCGAAGCATCTGTCAGATAAGCTATCCGGAACTTATCTGTACTAGGTGAAGCAGGGCCCGTAGTATGGGACTTGATAGATCAGATATTATCGATGTCCATCTACCTACAAAACATCCACAGTCCTCCGATTTGTTTAATTATTAGCACACAAAAAAATAAAAATGTTATCGAGAGTTGTAGGTTCGACACTACGCATTAACAAGCTGAATTTAAAACTAAAATCCTCCTACGCAAGCACTTCATCGAGTAATCATACGCCAAAAAAGCCTTACATCATTTTGGAAAAGAGCTGATACACTGCTAAGAACCACCATAAGGAAACTGGCCTTTAAATGAAAAAAACCGCATCGAAATCAGTCCATCCGTTTGAGAGCTAAGATACACAGAATGACAGACAGATACACATCCACATCGCCAGAATTTATATTCTTTATATTCATTTCGTACCAAATAATACGTGAGCCGTACCAAATTAAATAAGGTCTCTAAATGAAGTTAGGATTATGACTATGGATGGAGACATTAGATAAAACTAGCAAATAAAGTTTTAGTGAGTAGGTGTTTAACGAGTGTTTAGTTTCTAACATGTTCTACTTATACGCAGTAGAAATAGGTAACTGAAACACATTATATGTTAGAAGTGGGTCGCAACATGAGTAGTTTTTTTTTCTGTCATGATGTGATTGATGTGAAAATTTTCTGACATTTAAATTGAATTGGTCCCTGGTCAGAACATTTAAAAACTATCTGAATCGAAGCACCATTTGATCCTGTTGATTACTGTATGAATTAATTGCAAACGTTATATATTATTGAATGGCTTCTTGAGTTTTTACTAAGTAGGTTACTGAAACATGAACAAGATGACAGCACGCTATTTCTTAAGTTATGTACAACGTAGTTGCTTATGAAATAGGGTCTTCATTCCGATATATATTTAGAGATATTTAAACATCTATATATATATATATATAAATATATTTATATAATATATATATAAATGAATCGCCGAAATGTATGTCCCAATGCACCAAATTAAATAATTATTTTCTTTATGTGTTCGTTATTGTTAGGACAAGGTCTGCGTACGTGAAAAATTTAAGATAACGAGAAAAGTCATTTTTGGTCCGCGACTGTACACTGCCTGTGGGAAGCTAAGACAGATATGTAAATATGGCGGTACAAAGTTGACCGGGTCAGCTAGTGTACTCATAATAAAATGACAACGAGATATATGGATTATACTCGCTACCTCTGAAGATATTCAAAGCGTAGTGGCGAGGACGCACGACTGTACATCTAGTCGAACCCTTTGAAGATTCGTATAGGTTCTGATAAAACTAAAAGAATTTCTTTGTGGACTACAAAGTAATCCTTTTAGTTTTATCCTCGTTATTTGTTTAGTTGTTATCTATCAATACAAAGAAATAAAATTGAAGTGTCGTTTGTAATATTAAAATAACCGCTTATATACACGGCACATGTACCTATCAAATTAACATTTTTTTTTAAATTTATGTCTATTTCTATGTGTAAAATGTCTGTCTGTTTGTTCCGGATAAACTCTGAAACGGCTGTACCTATTTTGACGGGACTTTCACTGGGTCAGGTAATTGATGATCCAGGGAGTAAATTAAAAAAATATATTCATTTCAAGTTATAAGGTATAAAGAAAACAACTATTCAGGCAATGATCTTTATATATATAATTCTTCTGTGAGTGTGTATGTCACTGAACTACTCTCAAACGACTGGACCGATTTTAATGAAATTTTTTGTGTGTGTTCAAGGGGATCTGGGAATGGTTTAGATTCACAATTTTGTCCGCTGGACAATGTTTTTTTAATTATTTTTTAATTTATTAGTAGTTATGGCAAAACGACGTTTGCCGGGACAGCTATTTGACAATCAAATCAATTGACATCTCTCTCAATCACAGTACCTAATGACACTTATGACGCTATGGTGGGTGAAGAAAGAGAGAGTAAACTAATTTCGTCGTGAGAGCGATAAGGATGAGTGGACTGCGAACATCAATGGCGAACATAGGTTAGTTTTACAGAAGCGAATTTTGGCAGTGACTTTAATACCTGCCACTTGAATTCTGTTTTATGGAATTTTTAGGTAGTATTTATTATAGCTATTTTGTTTAGGTCATTTTATAAAAGCAAAGTTTTCGATTGTTATAGAAAGTGATACCACTCAAAAATTATAAAGAACTCCTTGTGAGCTGTGTAAAAACAATTAAACTTGAGACTGAGAGATTTATTGGCTTTTCGTCTTAACGTAGAGATATTTTTATCGATAGATAATTATTTTTTGTTGGTTAGAAACTTGAGATAAAGTTTATTTTATTTTAAGTCTACTTTAGTTATGAGTGTTTATGCCATTTACTTTAATTTATAAATCACACTATTATTTCAAAAATAAATATGTATATTTATACTCACTTTCCTTTCCTATCTTAAGATTAAGGTGTACACATAGAATTGAGAATAAACCGAATAGTTTTATTTGATTATTTGGTCCTGTTGGTAATAAGTACCACGCAATATAACTTGTACACCTACTTAAGCAACCTGCTAAACTTTTTAATCAAGTTTACAGTCTACGTCTATAAACATGTTAGTCTATACAAACATGTGAAATTAAAGAAAACATTTGTAATTAATGTGATAATTAAATATAGCTATCTTTTTCTCTTAGGTGTTTCGTATATTTCGTACTATTCATCAAATTGAATTCATCAAAATTAAATTTGTCAATGCATGCAATTTTAGACCGTACGGCTCGGCAAGGCACAGATTTCAGGGCAAATTATTGCGTACGTAATATATCTATTGTTTTAAAATATCATTGTATTCAGGTATACATTTTCTTTATATGATTTTGTTATCGATAAAAATAACTAAAAAGATCATTGTGCTGCCACCTAGTAATCTTTACTGAAATAAGTTCTCTACTGAAATAATTTTAATTCAATTAAAAAAAAGGATGAATAAAAAGTTCATTATTTTTAATTTTTTTAATTTTTTTGTAGAAAGATCCAAAACAAAAAAAAAAGATAGAAAACATCCAAACTCCGAAAAAACAAATATTTGCAGATCATACGTTCAATCATTTGATCCACCCGGGATTCCAACCCGAGACCTCAAAAACAGGCAATAATCTTACCTTCCTGACGCATTTTGCCGGCTAGAAGGTACCTTCGTTCCAATAATGTAATTAAAAACCTTAAACATTAGGTATACGAATGAACAAGTTAAAATCTTTTCCCTGCAGAATTGTAGTTTTTGGACTTTCTGCCCACACCTTTATGTTTACGTCTACTCACAGAAGTAGGTTTAGCACCTTTATTTTAGTAGGAGATTGTGCACTCTCAAATAATTTTGTCACCGTCGTTCGTTTTAAGCAGGTCAAAGAAGTTAAATTTTCATTGTTGCATAGAACACTAATAAACTTTCAAAACATGTTTAATTATGAGTAATTGTAAGAAATATAAGTCAATCTCCTTTTTAAAATGATCTCTTACTTGCCACGTGTCGCTTGAGATAGGGCAGCATGGCGCAGAAATCCCTGCCCCATGTCAGATCGCAGGTACTTTATATTTTCTACGGAACTATCTATCTTTGTAACGAAATGTTTCAGGTGGAGACATAAGACCCACTGTAGAATATGTGAAGGATCGATATCATCACTAACTACTGTTACACTATACAAGTCGGCTATTAAATGCAGTTTTACAGACAATATTGTTATTCTAAATGCTGACAAAAGCTTTCGAGAGACAGTTTTCATTTCTATTTTGCGATTTACCATAATATAATAAAAGTGACCTACAAGAGGTAGCTCTAGGTTTGCGTTACAACAATACTATTCTAGCATTCTGAGCCACGAGATATTTACCGTTAATTCGTCATTTTTACCACTTGTCTGTACTTTTACCTTTATTACTTTAATTGACACAAAAAAAATGTTTGAATAAAAGGAAACAGGGAACATTTTTATAGCACTAGAAATTCAATAGTTGTCTATTTCTCGTAACAAATGCCACCGGCCTAGTTGGCACGCGTTTGGGTTGAATGTTAAGATAGTCCTCATCCATCATGTCGTCTTAATAATAGAACCTTTTGTAACGGATGTTATTTTATGTGAACCCAGTCATTTGAAATACCGTTGAGTGGACAATAGTTATAAGAATAGGTTATATTTCATTGACAATTCGTAAAGTTGAAATTAAAGTAATCACTGTATATACAGTATGTAGTGAATTTGGGTTTGAAATTGGTCTTAAAAAACTCACTTTGAAACCCTATGAGAAAGCAAATCACATGTTGGAAATAGAGAAGCTATATAATGGCCACATTTGTTGATCACTCTTTTCACTTATGATTTCTTTTTAGAAGACTTTCATTACTTACTTTAAAGAAATTGCTAAATGACTTAGTGGAATATTGGGTTAGTCCTACTACATATGTATAATATCTAACAAGCACATATGGATCTATGTCTGCCAGTACCCTAACTCGAAGTTAATGATATTTTCTTATATTCATAGATTAACACTTCCCTGATATTTGGACAAAACTTAAACTGACTACACTTGTTTCATTTCGCACTAACAAATAATGAGAAGCCATGGAACAAATATTCAGCTTCCGCTGAACGCGAGATGAATTCCCATGCCTCATTTGGTTTTTCCTACTTGTTCAGAAAAATATTTAAATCAGCTTAGCAGAAGTACAATAGCAGAAGTATGTATATTAAGTATAGATAGAACGTTTTAGCCTTTGGTCGTTGTTGAAGTGGCTGTATTAGAAATTTGGCACGAGCTAGTCGCTTTTAAACTGAATAACGAGAACAAAAAAGAGAATCATCTTTTGTTGTTTTGTTATTTTTCCTTTGTATTTCCCAGGCACACAAAAACGGGGTTCGTGTTTGAAATGACCATTGTATATTAAAATCGTATATGTACCATATTCGTAAAGGGTTGTGCACAAATATCCCGCATATTCATAATACTTCAATACTTTCTATTCAGTAAAAGGTGTCGTAACAAAAAGGAACAAGTCTATGGCTTGTTAAAGTATTGAATTCTAAATATAGAAAATTCTAATTTTATAACGTTCTTCTTTGATGATCTAACCAATTTACCAGAAAATGGTAACTATACATTTTTTTACTTAAATTAAGAAAATGGTTCACTTATAGGTTAAGATATACATAGTCTATTTATAATTGGTACTATGAATTTAACGCTTCCAGTTTGCCGACATAATTTTAAACCCACTTACATAATATGGGCCGGGTCCGTAATTTTACTGCGCGAGTCATATGTTCGATGAATGGAAAATCTACTGAACGTTACTTCGAATTGAGTTTATCGCGAAAGAACTTTTCGCTTCTTCAACTGAACGATTCATCGAACATTTTTGAATCGAACGAATGCTTTTTCGAATGAGTTCAATAATGAAAAAAAAATGTAAAGAAAACATGTGTGGTGTATTATGTACATATGGGTCTAGTAGTTGGAAGGAAATTATAGAATAGTCGTGAATGAAGCCACAAACGTTGCTATTTAACATTGTGATTGTACTCACCTGAGGAAGTAATCATGAACAAACTCCTGGTTTTCGTCCAGCCAGGCTTCGGTACGTGCACATTCGGAGTCGTAGCAGGTGGGCGCGGGCATTCCAGCGCCCGCGCCACCTGCTGGCTCCTCTATGCTCCGCAACTGTAGGCCTAAAACAATGGAAAATAAGTTTATAATTTAAATTCCATATACGACAAAGATTAATGTTTTTTGGCTTAGCAAATCGCATGTGTCACGTTACAAGTCAGTATTTGACTCCCTCCATTATTACCATTACAAAAATATTTGCAAAGGCCCCACAGGTCAAGGCAATTCTTTATAAAAAGTCTTGTATGTGCGGAATACAATAGGATATTTACATACTTTCAAGTAAAAAATAAAATGTTTTTATTTTAAAACTAGTTGATCCCCGCGGTATTATCCGCGGTTATTGTCGTACCGTGGCTAACGACGCGGGACAAAGCTAGTCTCAAAAAAGAAAGTGCCAGTGAAAGTCCCGTCGAAATCCGTCCAGCCATTCCAGAGATTACCCGGAACAAACAGACAGACAGATAGACAAAAATGTTTTTAAATGCATGTTTGATATGTGTATCGAGTATACATACACATGCATTTAGTAAAAAGCGGTCATTTTAATATTACAAACAGACACTCCATTTTATTTATTTGTATAGATTATATATAGATTTGTATTGTAAGGTTACAATACTGTCTTTCAGAAATGTCATTCATTCATCACACTCGGTTAACTCGTCATTTTGTTGATACCAAATTACTAATAATATAATCATTCATACTTGGTACTATTTTGTCCCACCAAGGACAGCATAAACTAAATGCCATTTAATTATCTTCACACCGCATATTTTTACTTGAAATGGAGATATAAAACTAAAACAGCCTTAAAACACGGGCTTGAAAGGTAAAGGAAAATCTGACACATTACATGACATTTCTTTTTAAAAATAAAAATATCAATGTAAACCTCCTTAAGTCTAATTTTTAAATTCTCAGAACTAGTGTATCAATGACAAACTATATTTTATCAGTTTTTAGGGTTCCGTAGCCAAATGGCAAAAATCGGAACCTATATGGATTCGTCATGTCTGTCTGTCTGTCCGTCCGTATGTTACAGCCACTTTTTTCCGAAACTATAAGAACTATACTGTTTAAATTTGGAAAGTAGATGTATTTTGTGAACCGCATTAAGATTTCACACTAAAATAGAAAAAAAAACAGTAAATTTTGGGGGTTCCCCATACTTAGAACTGAAACACTAAATTTTTTTTTCATCATAACCATACCCTACCCTTCCCATGGATACGTCTTCAAAAATGATATTGAGGTTCATAATATTTTTTTTCTAAACTGAATGAATAGTTTGCGCGAGAGACACTTTCAAAGTGGTAAAATGTATGTAACACATTAGGTCTAAAATTTCTAGTTTTAGCTATGCATTATACGAAGTTAAAAAAACTACAGATATTGAAACTGCGCTTACCACGTACTATGCATATGCACATTCATGGCTAAGTTACGGAATCATAATGTGGGGGAACAGCACAGATGCCCCTACACTCTTCATAGCACAAAATAAATTGATTCGTATTCTATTTAATTTAGAACAAACGGACAGTTGTAAACCATTTTTTACAAAACATAAGGTACTTACCCTACCGTCTATTTACATTCTTGAAATATGCAAGTTCGTCCGAAAATATATCACTTTTTTCACAACCCGCGGAGACAAAAATACGAACCGATCTCTTAGACACAAGAAAATGTTAATGTTACCCACTTCCCGTATAACGTTACATTCAAGTAGTCCCTATGTGATGTCCATCAAAATATTCAATAAATTACCTGATTCCGTTAAAAATGAAACGAATGATGCAACTTAATATATAATGTATGTATATTAAATATAAATTAATGTAATATATAATAATATGATGTAACCAAAAATTGGTTTGAACGAGAGTTAGTAGTTTTTTTACCGGAATTTACCTTTCATTCATTCAACTCAAATATAAAAATAACAAGAACTTTTATATTATGTTACTTGCTGCAACGAAACTTTTCATAGGCGAGTCCGACTCGCACTTGCCCGCCTTTTTTCTAGCAGTTTTGTTTTTATTTTAAAATAATGTTATTGGTTTTCCCACATATACTTAATATACCATTTGTTGTTAAAAGCATGATTAGGAACTTACATTTATATTTTATATTTTTTCCAAGTTATTGTACACAAGTCGTTTTATTTCTTAATGTCAAAGTCAGTCTCGAAGCGTTTGTTATTATTAACAATTTTTTATAACGCCCTCGAGAACAAACTTTCTATTCTTAGACACCTACGAGAACATTCGGGAAAAAATATTCGCACCAGAAAAGAATTCTTTCGAAATTCCGACGACAACAGCTTTCCAAATACAATTCTCAAGTGTGTACGAAGTGAAAACGTTTTCTCACCGTTCTCGGCTCCTCTAATATGGACTCAATAATTAGTTTAACGGTCTTGTAGCAATAATGTTACCAATTTTATACGTTGACCTTTATCGTTTCCTTCAAGTTTGAACGTGACATCCATTACTTTATGTACGCTACGTGAGCCACGGTGACCCTTCCGCCAACCTGTTGATTGCTCATTTAAGGTCAGAAGTAACCTTCTGCTGCTTTATTAAGTCGTTAAGTACATTGTTAATATGAATTTAAAATAACGGATGTCGACATTGAGTCAACGTTCATCCTTATTGAAGTCAGGAAGAGAGGTATTATGAGACCTTAAGTTTTTACATTTAAGACAATATACTCAATCCTCGGTATTACTAGGTATCAATTATTACAAAAACATATTTACAATACACATTACAAATATTTACAATTTTTTGTAAAAGCGAAGTCATTATATTATGAAATACCTTAAAAAGCATCCCACGCTTTTATATTATTTTATTTTTCTGAATCACGCAATTTTTTATTTAAGTTTTGATCTCTGGAACTGCTAGACCGATTATGACGGGACTTTCACTGATAGGTAGCTGATGATATAAGGAGGCTGAACTTAGGCTACTTTCTTTAGTCTAGCTTCGGCACGCGGCGTTGTCCGCGGTTGATGTCGTACCGTGAGTAACACCACGGGGTTCAGCTAGTCTATTCCAATTTTATACGGAGGTCAAGTTTGCATGGTTGTAGAGGGTAACCTTTAGGTATACTGAACCGATCTTGAAAATGCTTTTACCAATGGAAAGCCACATAATTTGTGAGTGGCATAGGCTACATAACACGTAAAATTATTACCGCGGAATCCTTGAATGATTGGACTTTAAAAAGATCGATTACATTATTTCCTGGATTTAATTTTAAATAAATTAAATGTCAATCTTTTTAACTAAATTTTAAAGTAATATATAAATTAAGTAATTATTTATTTAGCTCAAAGATTAGTTAATTTCGATTAAAAAGATACTAATATGTATGCTAAGCAAACTTCAATTAAACACTGAGTGGCTGGTGGCCAGTGATGGCTGTAATATCAACGAGTTGTTAATTAAACCGGCGAAGATAAACATTTATTTTTACCTAATTGAAATTGACGCGAAGGAACATAGTAATCTACTTTATAATTGGCAGAAATAGAACATGTAGACTCTCATATGACTTACTTGATGAACTTTTGATAACGTCATGTGTGAACTACTTTTCAATAAAATGATTGTTATTCATCCGCTTTTTTCCATTTAGTTTTTCAAACTAGCTTTTGCCAATCAAATCATTTTTCGGGTTAATATTTAGCCTATGACACTCAAAAATAATGTGGCTTTCTATATGTAAAAGAATTTTCAAAATCGGTTCAGTGGATCCACAGATTACCTCCTATAACCGCACAAACTTTACCTCTTTGTAATATTAGAATTGATAATGTTTTTGTTCAAGTATTTTTCTAAGCTAAGAAGTTTACATGTTCTCTTTTAAGCTCTATAACATGTTTAACATAGTTACTCATGTTTATTTTAATAGGGAATGCTCAAAATGTAGACAATAGAAAACATAAGTATAATGTTAATATATACATTTATATAGTTGGGGGGCATGGTAGTGCCTCCGCCAAGACGAGCCAAGCGAAGCGCAAGGGCACTTTTCTCGAAGTGCTTTGGCGTTTTTTTTAACCCTCATAACTTTTGTTTCCGATATACCAGATAGTTCAAATTCTCAGCATATGACGTCAATATTAGCTAGCTTTGATACTTTAGATGTTATTGATATCTAAAATACACCAATTTCGTCACTGACACACTGATGATCACACAAAACTGTTAGAGTACTTCCTGAAGTGCTAGAAAATTGAAATTTGGTATGTAAACTAAGTTTCGTATAAAAAAACAAAAAATCATAAATCTATTATTTTTGCCCCCCAACTCCCAATATTGGGGGGAAGTGGAAGTTTGTATGAGACGTTCACAATTTTTTATGCTAGAGGTTATATTTTTGGTGTACGGAAATACGAACTTTTTATTAGAAACTAAAAATAAATAAAAATACTGCCATAAGCAACCCACGAAAAAAATTAAAACCCAACAAAAACATTTTCATGTAAAATGTTGTCAAGACGACTGCATAATGCTTACCCTGTTATAAAAGATATCAGATCTCATGTAGAGCTTCTGAATCTACACGCCCGAACTCTACCAACCCTAACTTCACAAACTCTACATCTCAGTAAAAATTTGTTATATGGCTTCCTCATTTCGCTACCGTCGCGAAGACGAATCGAACGCCTTTTGTGTTTGTAAATATAGGGTTGGTAGAGTGCGGGCGTGTAGATTCAGAAACTTGACTCTACAAGAGATCTGAAATCTTTTTATTTTGGTGTTCTACGCAATATTCTTAACTATGTGCAAACCAACGCTAACCATTGTTAACCAGTTTATTCTGAAACTACGATTGCAGGTTTTGGAACTAATTTACTCCAATATTTTCTTAAAAGATAGCACAAAGGCGTATCAATTTTAGGTATATTATACATAACCTGTGAACCATTTCCGATTTAAAAGTAAAGAAACTCGGTTGAGTTGGAACTTTAGAAAGATAAACCGACTAATATGCCCCGTAAAAGCAAGACGAGTATCGAAGGCAAATTGATATTATACAGCTGTAAACCCTATTTTAGAATGTAATTTTCATTGATACCATAAAATATTAAATGATTCAAGTTAGGACACACTTACAAAGCGAAATACTTCTACCTAATATGAGGTGCAGAAGTAATAATGCCATTTTTCCAATGTCACGATCATATCATTTTATATGGTTCTCGGTGATGTGCTGAATATGAACCACTGCAACACTTCATATCTATCTATATTTATAAAATTGAATGGACGAAATGTATGTACATAACTTCCGATCGACTGCACCAAATTTTATAAAAAAAAAGTTATGTGTTCGTTATTGTTAGGACAAAGTTCGTGGACAAGAAAAATTAAAAATAGGGAAAAGTCAATTAAAAGTCATCGGGAAGCTGAGACATACGTAAATATGGCGGTACGTAGTTGCCCGGGTCAGCTAGTAATATACATTTTCTTACAAAAGTATGAGACGTCGAGAAGGGTAATCTTATTGCCAAAATAAAACTAAATACTTGCCATTTCTATTTGAGCTATTCTAATGGATTAGGTTTTTCTTTAGTTCATTAGAGGGTTGAAAATTCCGAAAACGTAAATAAGTTTTCGCCTATTTACATCCTTGCCTTATCATCTGAGTATCATTGTTAAACCCAATGTATTGAACTCGTCAAAAGGAATCATGTGAGCCCAAATTTGCCTATATTAGAGTATTGTCATGTCACGATGTACATACACAAAACATACAAAGATTCATTCCATGTGGTAATTTACAAGTAGGTAAAAATGTTCTTCTAAGATGTGTTTATTACATACTTAAGTAGTCTTAATTGAATCTAAAAGAAAGATTACGTACTGCTATAGCGATAAGCAGAAGATGGGAAAAAACTATGGAAAGGCTTTAGTAAAAATGTGATAATGCAAACAAAAACTATACAAAAGTTTACGATTTTTTTTTAAATATTGCCTGTCATTGTAATGGCAGGTGCTACCGATGCCGAAGTGAAAACTTATAACTTAGAATGTTATTTGTAAAATTAATGTGTAAAATTATAATTTTCGTAATGTTTACATTAAAATTATCAATATCAAACATTAGCATGTCGGTGACGCGAACCTATAAGATTTTCTCCTACCAAAAAGTGCTCAACGCGGCTAAAGAAGTTTTCACTTCAAAAAGATAACTCCAGCATTAAGAACAAATCCTATGGCTTCGCCTTATAATACATTTTTACTGAGATGTAGAGTTTGTGAAGTTAGGGTTGGTAGAGTTTGGGCGTGTAGATTCAGAAGCTTGTCTCTACATGAGATCTGATATCTTTTACAACAGGGTAAGCCATATGCAGTCATCTTGGCAACATTTTACATGAAAATGCTTCTGTTAGGTTTTCATTTTTTTACGTAAGTTGCTTATGGCAGTATTTTTATTTATTTTTTGTTTCTAATAAAAAGTTCGTATTTCGGTATTACGAAGATACATGTAACGGACACAAAGAACATCCCGATTCAGAACAACAACTTGTAAATCACACAAAGGTATGTCCCATGTGAGATTCGAGCCCCAACACTTTAGCGTAGTAGAAGGCAGCATGGCGACCGCTTAACTCTTAACTCTACGCCACGCGTGCAATCAACAATCCTATAGTTTTTTTTTATTGGGGGCTAATCGATAGATGTTAACCAATTATGCGGTAGAGGTACTTAGATGCACATACAATTAAGATAGTCTCGGTTGGTCACAGATGCTAATGAGCTCTCCCATGTTTAGCACTTTTACTTAATTGCCAATGCTAATGTGAATGAGTTGATAATGTTTTCCAACAAATTAATGATGTCTATTAACATTTACGCGTAGATGTAAATGAAGTACCTCTGGGTCCAGGTATTAAGCAAATGGACTTCTCTAATCCCCTGAACGTACGTATAACCGTTCATGCCGAGAATGACAATAATCACATAGATAATGGGTTAACGAAAACCTTGAACAATTCATTAATTAAAGTTAAGCAATTTTTTACTTTAATCACTGAGCATAAACTCATATACCTAATAGGCGGAATTAATCAGTATTAGGTAAAATCAACATTGATGGTTATGTATTAAAAGTTATGGTTAGTTATTGTAAAAGCACAAGACCTGAGGATAACCAATCAACAATTAAGTGGCGTTTCCTGTTAAAGGTTTTAAATCATACATGAAAAATTCAATACATGTCGGTAATACATAACGCTGCCTTGTCATAAATAATTATAAAAAAGATTAAGTGGTTACCTTCAGATTCATACGATAATGGACGTTTCAATCGCCATGTCGGACAGTTATATTTATTTTTTTAATCCAAATAACGCTGCTATAAATCAAATTAATAAAGTGTCTACTCTTTGTCTATTAACATTGCAGTTCAAATTAAGCAAATAAAAACCTATATTGAATAGCCGTATACTTTAAAAATTTTGTTCATATATTTTGTAGATTTAACTAGGCTACAATAGTCACTTGTTACCACACCATGCAATTACCATACCATACAATATAATAATAAAAAAACTTAATATAAAAATGTATGTCAATTTTACTATCTATACAAATAAATAAAGTTGGAGTGTCTGTTTGTAATATTAAAATAACCGCTTTTTAATAAATGCATATGTATGTATACATGGCACATATACCAAAAATGTACTTCAATTTTGTTTGTCTCTTTATTTGTTCCGGGTAATCTCTGGAACGGATGGACCGATTTTGACGGGACTTTCACTGGCAGGTAGCTGATGATCCAGGGAGTAACTTTTTTTAGACTAACTTTGTCCCGCGGCTTTACTCGCGGTACGACGATAACCGCGGGTAACACCGCGGGGTTCAGCTTGTACATCATAATCATCATCACCATCATCAATAGCCTTTGACAGTCCAGTACCGGATTTAGGCCTGATTGTAGAAAGAAGGGTATGGCCTACTGTGCCACGCTGGAAATATATTACAATACTTTTTTATTGGTAATCAATGACTCATTCAAGAATTACACAATACCTTATGTGTACGTATCAATTTATATGCTCACGAGGCCTTATAAACAAAACATAGTATTGCGCTGACGCAACCAAGGAAAATACGTACCATAATTAAACATAATGTTGTTGCTCATGAAAAGTTGTAAATATATACAACAACATGAAATTCAATATTCAATTTAAACGCAATTCAGTGTGTTTAAAATTTATTCGATTCATATGCAAACATCGTTAATAGTTGGGCTATTGTCAATGTTTTATGCTGAACGTAGTTTGCATTTTTATTGCATTTTGTTAAATCCTAAGCTGGTTTGAATGGCTATATTAACTTAATGTAAAAATTTATGATCTCTGAGAATGAAAATCACTTCAATGGTTATCACATAATAAGCACCTTTAATTATAAATCTATGTACAAAAATAAATCGCCGAAATATATGTACGCGCATAACTTCCGATCGGCTGCAACCAATCAATTTTTTTTTTTTGCGTACACTGGCTTTGGGAAGCTGACACAAATATGTTAACATAGCGGTACGAAGTTTGCCGGGTCAGCTAGTAATTATAAAGTAATAGTTAAGTTGTGTGCAGTCAATGAGGACTTTTACTAATGTCACATAATTTTTAACAAATATAATATTTTTAGGGTTTCGTACCTAAAAGCAAAAAAAGCATGGAAGTATCAAGATGAAATTCATATCAAATACTCAGGTCTACTGTCCTTTGTCATTTTAATCAATTGTGTTCTATCGACAACCTCAAGTGTTGATCATGCATTTATCCTCTACTGCGGTGTTGATTGTTTTCTGTAACCCCTACTCCTTTACTGCGGTTACACCAACAGCAATGTGGTCTTCCTCATCGTTACACAGGTGTAACCCTAATTTTGTTACTATATGGAATGCACGAATTAGAAGACTGCTGATTTTTAAAGCTATTTAAAAAAAATACCAAGCAGATGTAATGTAATAACTACTACTGAAATAATTATAGTTTCTTTCTTAGTAAATTGTTTCATAAAAGATTGATTGTTTATTTAAACGTTAGTAGGAATTACATTTTTTTATTTAAGAAAATATTTGGATTGGAATAGAGTATTAATAATAGGGAAAAGTACAATGTATTTACATACTTAACGACAGAACCTTTATGAACGAGGCAATGATGATAAACAACGTAGACTACAGCAGGCAATGATTTTTTTTCTCTAACAATCATTTAAATGAATTTCTTAACACAGATTATCGCGTACTCCACTTGGCCCGGCCAATTTTTGCCATAGACCAAATTCCATATTTGTTAAAAAAAAACTATCTCCATCCAATTGTGTTCTTAAGAATGCTTCTAGTTTACTTTTTATTGAAAAATAAAAAGTCTTAATAACTAAAAATAATTGCTTTTGCATAACAACAAAATTGTTTATCAACTTTATTTTCTCAAACTTTGTCGGTCATTGCTATGTACGACTTGGTAAAGTATTACGTACAGATGCAGATAACGTATTCACAGACCGATAAAGGTATATGTAATTCAATTATTTAATATATATGTATTCTGCAGCCTCAGTTTTATATTAGGTCTTACGAAGAGACTGAGACAGAATTGTCTGACTTATACGGGGTTTGCAATTAAACTCTTCATTTATTTCTCCGTAACCCATAAAGTGTTATTGCAACAGCACTTTACAAAGTTTCAACTTAAAGAGAAAAGGGCTTTTCGAAACAGATAATAAAATAAAATTCTATCTATACAATGTATTAAATTATGTCACCTCATAAAAGAAGAAAAATGTTCGTGCGTTAACTGTATGAAATAATAATGAGACGATGTACGATGATTAAAGAAAAACAATTTGTAGATAAAAGATATTTTGAGAGCTTCCAAGAAAGATCAGGTTTCTACACTTAACAGGTAAGTTTATAAATATGAAATGCAGTCGCTCATTCACCTTACTCCCTCTGAATATACACTTAAAAGGTTCGTAGAAGAGCTAGAAAAGGCAATTGTAATTTTAAACGAAAAACGTTATCTACAGTTTTAGTTAGTTAACTTTCATAGTCCGTGTGGTGTCGGATGAAGAATACGGAGTGTCACTTCCACTTCTTATCCCACGGGTGTCGTAAGACGCGACTAAGGGGGTATACTACGCAGGACAAGATCACTGTAAGAAGAAGGAAAACTTGATACAAACCCTATACTAACCCATCTGGCCAACTATACTAACTTTAAACTTTCGCGTTCCATGATATATTAACAATTATTTTTACGGGAATTAACGCGATCACTTATTAAAAGTACATACCTCTGATTTGCCTAACGTTCGACCAGGTTGCACTGGCCGTGGTCACAGGCTGACTGGCTCAGCGGCGCACGCCCTCCGTCGTCGAATCCGTGAAGTAGAAGGTTCTTCGTCCACCCGCACTTTATCGATATTTTTGATAAATTTGTTTCGCCATGTACCGTCACATACCACAGTGTGGTAACTTTTAACCTTTAACCTGGTCGAAACGTCAGGCAAATCGGAGGTATGTAATACCTTTTATTAAGTGATCGCGTTAATTCCCGTAAAAATAATTGTTAATATATCTGGCCAACTAGTAGGCCAAAACCTCCTTTCTAGGATCTATATGCAATGGAGTTTTTATATGTATGTGTATATGTTTATGGAAGAGATGACAGAGAGTGACTCTGTAAAACTCCTGTGATTACAACTACTATTACCTATTACTTGTATCTGCCTCGGTAGAGCAAGTGGTAGTGCAATCGACTGCTGTGCTTGAGATCTCGGGTTCGATAACCGAGTCGAACAAAATGTTTGTATGATCTGCATCTATAACATGTTGGTATGTATTTACGAAAAAAGAGTATATACAAATATATTTATATCAGTTGTCTAGTAGCAAAACACAATCTCTGCTCAGCTTGGGACTAGATGACGTAGTGTGAAAAAATAAAACTCAAAGCAATCATCAGGACTGCCGATAGAAGTGAAAACTCAAAACTATAAACGAACAGTTGTTTAAGCTCACCTGAAATGAACCTCTTTGCTTTTTAAATAAAATGCGCGATAAAAAGAAGTAAAACATTCCTTGCGAACCGATAACTACAGAAATGCTTATTGTGATGTTATAAAAATATAGGTTAATGCTATACAGTATAAACATATTACCCTTCTCAACAATCAAAGTATCACCATCACAAATGTCACTGAAATCGGTGCAGTCGTTTAGTCGTGAAAGCGTTACATAGAGCCAGACAGAGTTCTCTTCAAATTTATAGTATTAATATGGATAACTTGGTACGAAATATTTTGCATTTAAATAAACTTATGTACGGAAATCTAAACAATATTTAACTATAATAACTATAATATTTAACGTCCAGACAAACCTGTCAAGGTTTTGTGATGTTCTATAGATTACACCTAAATTGTATTTATTGTATCAATAAATAAAAATAAAATAAAAAAATAAAATAAATTTCATTGACAATTTTTATTTATAATCTAAATAGAAATTAAGTAACCTTTTTCTGGAAATTTTTTATACATATTTAGTTTTGGTATAATAAGCTTGTAATGTAAAGGGCCATTATAGAAAAGCCCTGGCCTTCGAGCCTGTTATTTAGACAGCTGAAAGCCTCAGTCGTCTTCTTTGACATAAAATATCTTTCAAAGTTTTTTTACCGAAATATTACCTCAAGATCTACGTAAAGCTGATGCGATCTTGTCGTTCGGTAGGAAAAATACTCTAGGTGTTAAATATTTTGTCTATTTTTTTGTAAATGGTTATTAAAATAAGGGTTTAATATTAGAAGAACTTCACCGATTCGAACTTATTTACAGATGCGATACGCTTGTGAGTCCTGTCTCAGACGTCTTTGAGTGAGGGTAGTCGCTTCCAAATAAATTCATGGTTTTCATTTCTTAAATATGTTTCTACTGAGAGCACTTGGTTCATTACTCATTGAATCACATAAACTAAAATAAAAATAAGAAATTCCTGCGTAGTATCAATGTTTTTTATAGTCTCGCATATCTATGACATCTAATTTGAAGGATTTTTATAATTGTAAATGTTTATATTTAACAGAAAAAATGTACGATGTGTGTCTAGGGCCGTATGAAGTTACAATTATTGACATTAACATAAACAACGGTTAGAATTTCAGTCAGGGTCCCGCAGTTGGGAGCGTGACAGAAGAGTTAAAGTACCTATATTGTTCAGGACCTACATTCTGTTTTACTTAAAATTTAACCTGCAGAAAACTGATACATCTTATAACACATTTAAACCAATATTTCTACAGCAAATAGTCCCGGTAGAATTTTGTTTGTACAATATGATTAATCAGCATTAATATTATATCTGTAAAGATAACCTCCTATTTGTTTAATTTCCACCAGAATCGGTTAAATACTCAAACCCCATTCAATCATAATAAATTGTTAAAAGATGCGTCACTCAATTGTTTAAGATAAATTGTAGTGGCAGATTTAGACTTGGAATATTCAAACGTACCTAATATTCTGAAAAAAATGTAATAAAATTTATGAAGTTATAAAGAATATTAATGCGATGAGAGAAACCGGCGAAGCCACTAAGTTAGTTAGATTACTATTATTTAGTTTAGAATTACCAATTGCAATAGAATCGTGCTAATTTGTACCTAGTACATTTACTTGTACCTATATATATTTGGCTACAATAGCATAAAGACTAGGTATAATAAATTAAAACACATTGTTGATAAGACTGGCTTTCTTACTCAGATTAATTTCTTAAAGGCCACCTTTGAAAGGTAAGTAAGATGTAAGAGATACTTTTATTTTATTTTTAAGTAAATGGCAATACAAACGGAAAAGGTTTAGATTCCTTTGAGGTTTTCCCGCATTCAGAGAGCAAGCAGCGCGACGAACCGGACGTGCGCGTGTTTAATACCTATTTAGTCGCTTGGTTACTAGTACCATTATATGTACGTACTTTTGGTATTACATAGCAATATAATTCGACCTGATTTGCACTACAAGCTAGTATGTGTGTACTTACTGGGCACAGATGTTTACATCGACGTGTTTGACAGAAAATGCGTGTTATCACGACAAAAAGTATCCTATATCCTTCTGCAGTCTTATCTATCTATACACCGAAATCATCCAAAACGGTTCAGCAATATAGTCGTGAAAGAACAATAACAGATAAACAGAGTTACTTCCGAATTTATAATATTTGTATAGACATGTATAGATCGTGTAAAGGTAAGTAATAGGTAAAAGAAAAAAAATACTAAACCTATAACTTGTCTAAGCTTATTATAAAACATATGAACACATATTTTACTATATTGGATAATGTTCACGCGTACAACATTTAAGCCTGTTAACGGACTTAAAAGAAATGCAGTAGTATGTGACATGGTAATGTATTTGTTTCCTTCAAAGGGTTCATGTATACGAATTAAGGCAAGTTTGTGTCTTAGGAAAAAACACTTCAACAAATCATAACATATATTATCATCAGCTGCCTACTGATGACGACGCAGAGACGCAGACGAAATTGCGTGGGTCAGGTAGTATCCTATAACTAAAAACGTGTCTTAGACAGTTGTCAGGTTCTAAATTTGGATTATATTAACTTCGCCTTCATAAGTTGAAACACGTTTACAACACGCAGCTATTCTCAAATTACATTATTGCGAGTATTATATACTCAGACATTTTCCAAAGTAATGTAACATATTTCAGCCAACAATTTAACCACTCTGGTATACACAAGGTTATGAGAACAATTAAATCCCCAAGACAATTTCTTAAGTAAACCACAACCTCTCTCTAGCTTCTCGCTGGGTAACAAAGAATGTTACGACAAACATCGACATCACTACCTTACTACACAATGCTAACAATTTGCAATTTACTTAACTTTGCAATTAAAATTGTTAATTGTGGTAATTCTGATCTTTCATCACTTAGCTAAAATTTCACTATTATTATCTTCTATCATCCTATTTTAGTGAAGCGAAAATGGTGTGTTTGTATGTATGTATTTAGAGTGCGTCTATTATTAGACTGAAATCTCCAATTTTAGACAATCTTTAACATTTAGAAGGTTTGATAGTACAACATTTTTTGTATTGATTTTTAGTTGTTGTTTAGTTTGGGAAGTTCTCCAACAACTTATTAGCACTAATCTGTTCTTTTGAATAAAAAACATTAAAACATGTGAAATTTTAAATCTTTCCGCATACTCTCATTAACCACGATTGTCATGTTATGTCATTTTTCATCATTTTACTTCGAACCTATCCTGTGCTTGTATTTAGCAAATTATGACTTCATGCGTCGAACGATATCATGAAGGGTTGGCGTCAGCCAGACCCCAGACCAAACCAATTAGAAAATGAAATGAAGGATTGCGTGAAATAGGATGATGAGTGATAGAGATATTCATTACACTGATCTATACAAATAAATAAAATTGGAGTGTCTGTTTGTAATATTAAAATAACAGCTTTTTAATCAATACATTTGTATGTAAACACGATACATATACCAAAAATATAGTTAAAATTTTTTTTGTCTGTCTGTCTGTCTGTTTGTTCCGGGTAATCTCTGGAACGGCTGGACGGATTTTGACGGTACTTTCACTGGCAGGTAGCTGATGATCCGGGGAGTAACTTAGGCTCCTTTTTTTTAGACTAACTTTTTCCCGCGGCGTTACTCGCGGTACAACAATAACTGCGGGTAGCACCGCGGGGTTCAGAATGCATTTAGTAAAAAGCGGTTATTTTAATATTACAAACAGACACTCCAATTTTATTTATTTGTATAGATAAAACATTGTGTAACACGATAACATTTTATAACAAATGCTACAACATTTTATATGTTGCAAGCTCTCCCACATACATTAAACTTGTTGTATAACATCGTATAACATTCTGTAACAATCAGTTTGGGTCTGTTTTTCGAGGAAGCTGGTAGTGGCTCAATGGAGGTAGTGCTAAATGGTTTGACTTATATTTTCAGCAAAGAACTGCAGCATTGAAAGTTCAACTTTAGTACGTATTGTAACGCATTGAACGAGATTAAGCTTGTTTTTGTCGTTACCATGTCTAATTTATTTCTATCCGAATATATTTCTGTGGTACCCACCTACTTTTAAAGGATATATATGGAACAACTGACGTTTAACTTTCAGGACGTATTTAGACCATCGTTCTCAACAAAATGCCCCACAAAAAAAAATACGATTTTCTTTTAATTTTCTTCTATACAAACCTTATCACGACAACAACAAACATATAAAAAATTAAATATCGAATTTGGTACAGACGATCGGAAGTTATGCATACATTTTAAATACCTACTACCACCACCATCACCACAATTGTAACTGCCCACCAGGAGAGTATTAGAAGGGTTCCTACTACTTCCTACAATGATAGCATATTTAATATGCCAATTCGAACCCTAAATGCACTACCACTACGCCACCGGGGCAGTCTATAATTGATAGAAGTGACGTCACTAATGACTGATTGTGGCATTAAAAAAGTCGTCTTTTACGTTTTTGCAGTTCGTAACGATTGTAGGGTGTCTTCTTTACAGCGTATTTACAACTTTTTAAATACATATATGATTTGCAGTGTCATTTCTCATACTAAGGTTCTTGTATCAAAATGATCACGCAGACTTGTGCACATATACGGTAGGTACCTACACAAGTCAACCGATGACGTGTACTATCAAGAGATTATACCGCCCACTTATTGACGTAGGTACCAGCTACTAGATCGTAATCTCTCATGTATGGTCACACATTTTCAAGATGATACACGTGCTAAAGTTGTGTAGTGTTGATGATGGCATAGGTACATATTTATGTACATAATAATCGTTAATAGGTTTTAGTATTGTTTTATATTGCCTTGCCTTAGTTGTCTATAAGAAATCGCAGACTGCGTTGTGTGTTTCTTAACAACGATATGCGGGTTGAGGACTGGAAATACAACGTTGTGGCTACCTAATCTTACCGTTGAATGTTTTTAAGCCGCCCAAAGGCCTCCAACTAAGCTTTACCACTGTTACCATATTTTTTTAATATATTTTTTTTATGGCACCAAAGGGGCAAACGAGCAAACGTATCACCTGATGGTAAGCGATTACCGCTGTCCATGGACACCCGCAACACCAGAGGCGTTACAAGTGCGTTGCCTGCCTTTAGGGGATGAGGAGGGAGATGGGGGAAGGGTTGGAGCCTCCGGTATCCTCACTCACTCAGTGAAACACAGCGCAAGCGCTATTTCACACCGGTTTTCTGTGAGGCCGAGTTATTACTATGGTCGAGTCGAACGAGTAACTCTCCCGCGGAGACGCTCATGGTATCGTACCACCAGTGGCCACCCACGGTACTGACTGCGCCGTCGTTACTTACCCTCGGTGACTGTTTCGAATCATCGAGTGCAACTGGGCTATGAGCGCCTGTTATTCATATAAGACACAATACATGTTTTTAAAAGCAAAATGTTATCTAAATAGATAACTTGATCAAAATCATTGTGATTTCCGAGATATCCGAAATAAATCTATATGAATATATAAGAATTTATTGATTGAAGTTAAAAGATTTGACTTGACTTTGCAAGAGTGCGAAATGCGATAATGAAGTGATAATGGTAGTAGATATATTTTAATCCTTATCAGTTATCACAATCGCTGCTTGCATTTTGTCACAATATCTGCTTGTTTTTGTTCTCGTTTTAAAGACACTCCTCTATCTGCCTCAGCCAATATTGGTATACATCTGTTCTCATCCTTGGGCGGGGGTACCCCAATACCAGCTCCCCCTCAGGACCGCATTCAACGGAGAGCGACTCGTATCGTCGATTGCCAGGAACTTTCAATTCGGCTAGACTCTCTGGCGCTGCGTAGAAATATGGCTTCGCTATGCACCTTCTACCACATTTACTATGGGGAATGCTCCGAGGCATTGTTCGGACTGATCCCTGCCATCATCCTACGCGACAGAACTTTCATTTAGATGGTTGGCATTCCACAACTATACGCTTCTCAAGAAACTTTCTGCCTCGCACAACAAAACTGTAGAACGAACTGTCAACTGCGGTATTCCCGGACCAAAACGACCTTCAAACCTTCAAGAAAAGACCGTACTCCTTCATTAAAGGCCTGCAACGCACTTGAGATGCCCCTGGTGTTGCGGGTGTACATGGGCGGCGGTAATCGTTTACGCTCAGGCGATACGTCCGCGCGTTTACAAGTTATTCAAAAAAAAAAGGTTAATGAATCGTAGCCATACATCGATGTTTCTGGCAAAGTCAAAGTAAGGTGTTGTTGCATTTCACCCATTGCCTCGATATTAGAAACGCTTCTAATAACCACCACCAACTGACCGCTCATAAGGCTGCATTTGAAAACATTGTTGAACCTTATAGAAGTTTTCTCAATTCCACAGAACATTCGAGATCATAGCGCCACGAACGCATAACGAATAGAAAAGCGCCATAACGAATTTAAAAAACTATAGCTATATATATAAAAATAAATATTTTTTTTTGCTAATTCTTTTTTATTGGATAGCCTATTTAGCAAGGAAGGTTTTTTAGGCTATGTAACATTACTCTACGGCCAATAAAAGCAGGGTATCGACAGAAAATGTTGGGAAAATGGGAAAAAAATATTTCTTATGGAGAGACGCAAACGAAGTTGAGCGGGTCAGCTAGTCTTTATATAAAAATGAATCCCTATTTGCCTTGGTCACGACATCACGCTTGAACGGATGAACTGATTTTGCTAATTCTTTTTTTATTGCATAGCCCATTTAGCGAAGAAGGTTCTTTTAATCTATATAACATCACTCTACGGCTAATAGGAATGGGGTATCGACCGAAAATGTTGGGAAAATGGAAAAAAAATATTTAGTAAAGACGCAAACGAAGTTGAGCGGGTGAGCTAGTATATTATACTCTGTAATTTTGCATGAGACCTGGACATATTTTAATTTATGCTGATATGATTAAAAATGTTATTACAATGTAACATTGTTATTTTAATTAATTCCTTATAATATTTTAACTACAAGAAATATAAAATAAAAATTTAATTATTTATATTAAAGAATTTTCACATAAATGTTTTTAGTAAAATGCTAACAATTTTATAAGATGTACGGCTTGATAAATTAACAAGTTCACGTTTTCTAAGAATCTTTACTCAAATTTTGTAAATTGAACTAACATCTCTAAACTATGATCTCCGACACGGAAACTTCGATTGGACGTAATTGATTCCATTTTTTTTTCTCAAGCGACCCTAGGTAATATGGATAACAAGCTATCCACCCTGTGCCACCTATTATCATCATCAGTTCACTGCTAGACATAGTCCTCACCAATTGCAGGCCATATAGTTTGATCGTCGATTTCTCGCATTCAGTTCCTGCCAGCCGTCTTGCGCAAACCATCACTGGACCTGGCCTCTGGACGTCCTACACTTCGTTTGCCTAGACGCGGTTGCCACTCAAGCCCGTTTACCCCAAGGGTAACGGTAAATATGGCCAACCCACTGCCACTTCAGTTTACTAATCCTGTGGGCTATGTCGATGACTTTGGTTCTCTGCCGGATCACCTCGATTCTGATACAACCCCTTAGAGATAGCCCTATGCCACCTATGTGGTGCTCAATCCGGTCTTCGTTACGGTTTAGGATCACATTAAGTAGCTGATGGAAGAATAGAGCAGAACTGCTTGTAACTAAGACGTACGCGTATTTAGCGAACGGTACATGTGTCTTAATAACCACTACTTTAAATGCAGCCTGATACATTTGGTGCGGAAACGTGTGGAGTTTCTTATTTACACTAAAACATTTAAAAGAACCTTTAAATAAATTGAGTAAGATAGTAAGATTCGAATTATAAATGAAGCGAAATCGTCTTTATAATCAAGTCACGTTGTCTTTTCCAAGTCATTTAGCATTACTACTAAAAGATACATTTAATTATCTGCATTTATTTATAATTACACAATCATTCACAATGTTTTATTCTTACTTAAGTAATTAGATATTTCGAGGACTTTGTTACTACCAGCTAGTGAGTAAAAAACTGGTTCTGGTTTATCTAATTTATTATTTCCTGATTGCGGAAATCGGTTGGGTTTTTCAACAGTCAATTTATTATCGTTTTTAATGAAGATAAAATTTGAAAACCATTAAACAAATCTGAGAATGGACTAGTCGTTGGGACTAGGTACAGGGCTAACTTTGATTTTTTGTTTAATTATGTACTTTTAAAAAAAACACAGTATGTGTTAGACGATTGACGTCATCGAAATGTGTTCTTTAGTTATTTTTTTTTATAGATACAGCTATACGGTTATATATTACGCTGCAATATTTTATTATTAAGAGCTTGTGCTTATCCGCTGCAATCTTAAGCTCAGTTGTAATTTAAAGTTGCGAGTGTTCAGGATCTCACTGCAGTAATTTAATTTTGTATGAGTGCACCATAAAATGAACTTGCTTTCCTTGAGTGGAAAGAAACGGCTAGCGTGTGATCTCACTCCCCAGACTAAATAACAAACATAGTACATAGTTGGATGCTGTATACATTCTAACCAAACAAGAAGTAAAGTAAGAAAATAATGTACCAAAGTAACATGCATGATGTGATCTGGTTTGTTAGAATACTTTATATCTAATGTGAATATTCAAAGTAATATTCTTGCTAGGAAATATTGTAACAGTTTTTGATAAAAAAGGTATTTTTTAAACAGAAACAGCTATATCTGCGAGGCCTAAATATTATTTGAAGTTCACAGGGAACAGAGACCTCAAAAGATCATCGGTGCTAGGGACTGCCTAATCTAATGCTATCTAATCACGGTCAATTTGCTCCAAATTTACTAGATCGATTAACTTGAATTTTGAAACGCATTCAATTATGTCAATTCCTGTAACCCCAACATAAATGTGCAACGCTTATTTAAATATATCTTGTAAATATTTGGAAAAGACCAGAGCTAGTATCATTGTAATCAGGTAACATTTCAATTATTAACTTTATAACACCGACCCTATCTAACGAATCAAGAATTTATCAAAATAATCAAATCGTTTTGGACTAATCGACGACAGAATAAGATTCCAACGTATTGCAATGTCCTTCACTTTAAGTGAGTTAAAAATAGATTATGCAGCACTAAACACCACACACGCTCAATGAAGACGGTGGTGCATTTACCTATTAAAAAGCATCAAATATCTTTACGTCAACTATAAAAAAGCGGCCAAGTGCGAGTCGGACTCGCCCATTAAGGGTCCCGTAGCAGCAAGAAACATAACATTTTTGTTTTATTTTGATATTTTTGTTGATTGAATGAAAGTTAAATTGCGATTTACGATATATGACGTTTAAAAAAAACTACTTACTAGATCACGTTCAAACCAAATCTCGGCGAAAGTTTGCGTGATTAATATACATCACACATTTTTTTAAATTTTATCGTTCTCTTATTTTACAAGTTATAGGGGGAGGAGGGGGACATTTTACCACTTTGGAAGTGTCTCTCGCGCACTATTCAGTTTAGAAAAAAAAATATTAGAAACCTCAATATCATTCTTGAAGTCCTATCCATAGATACACCACAGGTATGATGTATTTAATGAAAAAAAATTTTGAGTTTCAGTTTTAAGTACCCCTAAAAATTATTGTTTTTTTTTTCAAATTTTTATGCGAAAATCTTAATAAGACAGACACATGATGAAGCCATAAGATTTCCGTTTTTTGCCATTTGGCTACGGAACCCTAAAAAGGGGTGCATATCAATAGTTTATATAAAGTTCAATATTTCCGTTCATTCCTGAAATATATCTAAATTGGGCTGGTCTGTTAGTTTATCAGGAGATATTGAGAGACTTAAATGATAACAATTTTCCTGTTAATTTTATCTGTTGTTCACATTGAACTAATAGTTGCTTTGTTCTATTTCATGTCAATGTAACATCAGCTTCTCTACTATATTCATTATATAGTTTTAAATTTGCCAAGATTTTTGTTTTTATGTCAACACAGATAAGGGGCAGAAACGTTATTTGCATAAAGTCCTCGTTTGTAAAAATATAAAAAAGAGCGATAAGAACTTGAAACCAAAATCTAATTCTCTACTAAGATTTTATCCATGATGAAAAGGGTCTGTCTAAAAATGTATTTTACAATCTGTTTTCTCGTGCATGCAGCGCAAGGTTTTAATATATCTTCTTGTTCCACGTCGTCTTCATCTAAAATAGATGTTACGTTGTTTTACTTTCATTCGAACGTTAACGTTTCCCATTCGAGAGGAATCTTAAGTTTACCATGCTTTAAAATAGAACTCTCGACATGACTCAATAATTCATTTTCTACATAGTTGTTTGGTGAAGTATGCCAGGCGACGTATTGATATACATGTATAAACATTATATCATTTTCTGGAATCTTACAATGTTTCCTTATTCTTACTTGTTAGACTTTTATTAAAACACACACACAGGAATTTTATGATTGTTACATAACTTTATGATTTGATCGATTGAGTAACTCTACAAGTATATTAAATGTATGTAATCACACTAATATTATAAAGGTAAAAGGAAGTTTGTTTGCTACGCTTTTACGGGAAAACTATTTAACCGATCATCATAAAACTTTGTACACATATTCTTGGTGGTATTAGAAGTAACATACGATACTTTTTATTGAATGCTAGCGAAACCGCTTGCAAAAGCTAGTAGAAAGTTAAGGAATATTTTTGCTGGGCGATAAGGTGAAATTAATAAATAAACTCTCTTACTACTTAAAGATATTTTCGTCGCCAGAAATACAACAGAACAAGAAACTTTTTTCTTTGTGAAATATTGTGGACAATGCCGGATTTTGTATGGCCACCGTCCCCCGTGGGGACGTTTTTACGCAATGTCCTTTAACCACTACACAAGCTGAAGATTGAGCATTTGATATTTTTGAAAACCCAAATTTAGAAATTTGTGTAGTGTACTCCAATAATATTGTTTACCTAATATATAACTAGGTACATTTGAAAGCATAACACATAATACGATACGAATACAAATTAATATTTAACATTACATATTTTACATCTTTATATAAATATTAAATTATATTATGCGTAGTTGACTCAATTATAAAAAGTTTTATACCTCTTTCGTCTCGTACCAAGTTATCTGAATTAATTAAGTTTTTCAAAGCGATTTAATTTTATTTAATTTTTACTTAATTTTTTTATTTAATTTTTACTTGATCAATGACTGTGTATGATACACAGTCATTGATTAAGTAAAAATTAAATAAAGATTATTAAATCTACTAAATTTTAAACAGAATCCTAAAATGTGTCTATTGCCTGAACAATTACACTTAAATGCGTATTGAAATAACGCGTGGTAGTAGAATGGGGACACACTAATGACATCTCGGTAACCTTAGAATGAGCATTTGTTTGCTCCAGCCGTACACTTACTAGCTTTGCCGCAAAGCAATTTAACTTGAAAAACAATTTGTCCGTGTTTAGTGGAGTTTACCTGATCTAGTAGTAGTATTGTGTACAGCATATTCGTCCCTAATAACTTAAAATTAATCGAGTAAATCTCTATTACACTTAAAACAATAAAGCGTAAAGACTACGCATTGCGACGTATGCGTACAGTATTGTATTCATGGTTTATAGATGAACTTGAGCACAAATACAAAAATGAAAATTGTTGTAAACAAGAAATAAAAACTTGTTAGAGTTATGTTTTCTGTATATTATATCGTCGATGTTTTAAGATTACTCATAACTAATGTTACTATAAGTAAAGTGTGTCAGAAACGTATCAAACAAACATCATCATTTTCATCTTTCTAGCCTTTATTATTTCCAAGATTTTAGGGTCGACTAGTAGTTCAACCAGTTTTACCGAAATATCAGTTTTAACACTGAGCGACTGGCATCGGACCTCCGCAACCCTGAGGGTGAACTGAATTCGAAGGTTGAACTAGTTGTCAGTATATTTGAGGGCATTGGCTTCCCAATAACGATTACCATAGATGTTCATGACAACCGGGACCAACGGCTTAACGTGCTTTCCTACTAACTAACTAACTGCCTCGGTGGCGCAGTGGTAGCGTACGCGACTGCTGTTCTTCGGACCAAATGTTTGTATGATCTGCAAATATTTGTTTCGGAGTTTGAGTGTTTTCTATGTATAACATGTATGTATTTACAAAAAAAAAGTATATAAGTATTTATATCAGTAGTCTAGTACCCATAATACAAGCTCTGCTTAGTTTGGGACTAGATGACGTTGTGTGTTAGGTGTCCAAAAAAAAAATATTTATTATTTCCGAGGCACGGGCGGGAAACACCGCCATCTCTCATACTCCGGGCTGCTATTAAGAGTTTCTTGTAAGAAAAACACAACAGCAGTCTGACCCAATCGAAAAGGGAACCGAACCCAAGACCACTTGATCTTTTTGTACATTTTTTTTGTACACTGCCTATAAGTACGTGCTGTGCCGTACTGCCTGTACGGTGGTATTATATAAAGAGGTAATGTTTGGGCATTTGTGAGTTTGTGACGTAATCTCTGAATCTACTAAACCGATTTCGAAAATTCTTTTACCAATAGAAGGCTACGTTATTTGTGAGTGACATATGCTATATAATAACCTGAAAAGTGGAAAGACTTTTTCGTGGTAGGCGGATTTGCAAAGTAAGTCGGAGAAAAAATATTTAGCGCCCAGCGAAGTAGGCAGGGGTTAGCTAGTTTATAATAAAGATAGATTAGTGTCCAGGAAGGTCACTATGAGTTGGTTCATTGAACTGTTCATAGATAATAAGTGTTAATACAATTAAAGCACCATCGCAAATTAAAAAACTAAATACCTACGTAAAATAAAACTATTTCAGATTGTATTTTTATGTTTACTTGTTTTTGTGAAGTTTACGCCTTACGTGGGAGAGCCACGCTTTACGTGGGAGAGCCACGCTTCGGCATGAATGGGCCGGCTCGACCGGAGTGATACCACGGCCTCACAGAAAACCGGTGTGAAATAGCGCTTTCGCTGTGTTTCACCGAGTGAGTGAGGTTACCGGAGGCCCACCCCCCAATCCCCCCTATGATGGCGCAGTTGAAACACATGCTACCCCAGGAAGGTACCAACTGCGCTAGCGTTGGAGAATCCCTCTCTGGGCGTCCGCACTCAGAACACAACACGCCTGAGCGGGGATGCCCAGGCTGCCCCTCGTATTCTGGGGGGGGCAAAACTACGCTCAATTATGCTCGGGGTAAGAGCAGTAAGATCATGGCACCTCCTACCACGCTGGTCGTGGACTTTTGCAACATCAGGGGATTGCATAGTAATCTGGATGCTGTCCATCACCACCTCGAGACAGCAAAGCCAGCCTTGCTCTTTTTGACAGAGACGCAGATATCGTCTCCAGCGGACACATCCTACCTCACATACCCTGGGTACGGACTTGAACACTCCTTCATAACTAAGGCCGGAGTGTGTGTGTACGTCAGAGACGATATCAGCTCTCGTCGCCTCAGCAACCTTGAAGGTAGGGACCTCTCCATCTTATGGCTTCGTGTAGACAGCGACGACCACCCTCGCGTCTATGCGTGCCTCTATAGGTCCCATAGCGGTGATGCCGAAACTGACCGACTCATTGAGCACATTCAGATGGCTACAGACTTCGTGCAGCAGCAGATCCCCTCCGCAGAGATCGTCGTACTTGGCGATTTTAATGCCCACCACGCCGACTGGCTCAGTTCCAGTAAAACTGATCATGCGGGGAGATCTGTTCATGACTTCGCCCTGGCATATGGCCTGACACAACTGGTTACCACGCCCACGCGAGTCCCAGATGTGGAGGGTCAGAATCCTTCACTGTTGGACCTTCTGCTGACTTCTCATCCGGACGGTAACCGCGTATTCGTTAACGCCCCACTTGGCTCCTCAGACCATTGCCTTGTTCGGAGTACAGTGCCTATCACACGCTCACCGCGAGCGCGAGTTGCACGCAATCGTCGTGTGTGGCACTACAAGTTAGCAGATTGGGATGGAATGCGGTCCTTCTTTGCGTCCTACCCTTGGAGACAGTTGTGCTTCTCGCCGGATAATCCCAACACCGCCGCTGATTCTGTTGCTGATGTTGTGCTGCAGGGTATGGACCTTTACATTCCATCCTCTGTGGTCCCCATTGGTGGCAAGTGTCGGCCCTGGTTTGGTCCATCTTCCAGAAAAGCTTCTCGCATGAAGCAGGAGGCTTACCAAGCCTGGGCTGGCGCGGTGGCGGTACGGGATCAAAATACCAGCGCTCTGAAAAAGAAGTACAACTTTGCCTCCAGGTCCTTCAAAAGAGACATTGCAAGGGCGAAGTCTGAGCACATCTCTAGGATTGGCGAGAGGCTTGAGCGTCTTCCTTCGGGAACACGGGCATTCTGGTCTCTTGCCAAGGCTATTGAAGGGAACTTCTGTAAGCCATCCTTTCCACCTCTGCACATAGGAGATAACCCGTTGACCTATGACGCAAAGGAGAAAGCCGATCTTCTGGCAAAACACTTTGCGTCGAACTCGACCTTGGATGATGGGGAACAGGAGCCACCTACCATACCGCGGTGCGAGAGCCGTATGCTGGATATCCAGTTCCACCAACGCTCAGTACGCTTAGCACTTTTATCCCTTGATATCCATAAGTCGAGTGGCCCGGATGGAATCCCTCCTATTGTGTTGAAGATGTGCGCTCCAGAGTTGGCACCGGTCTTAACGCGTCTTTTTCGGCTCTCCTACTCTTCTGGTGTAGTCCCGACATCATGGAAGGCAGCATTGGTCCACCCGATCTCTAAAAAAGGCGACCGCTCAAATCCATCCAACTACAGGCCGATAGCCATAACTTCCCTCTTCTCGAAAATAATGGAGTCCATTATTAACCATCAACTCCTGCGGTACCTAGAGGATCACCATCTGCTCAGTGACCAGCAGTACGGTTTCCGTAAGGGTCGATCAGCTGGTGATCTTCTAGTATACCTGACACATCGCTGGGCACAGGCGATTGAGACTAAGGGGGAAGCCTTGGCAGCTAGTTTGGATATCGCGAAGGCCTTCGATCGAGTTTGGCACAAAACGCTTCTTTCGAAGCTCCCTTCCTATGGGCTTCCCGAGAAATTATGCGAATGGGTCACTAGCTTTCTAGCAGATAGATGCATAAAGGTCGTAGTCGACGGTGAATGCTCTGACTCCATATCTGTGAATGCTGGTGTCCCGCAAGGCTGTGTGCTATCGCCTACTTTGTTCCTCCTCCATATCAATGACATGCTGCAAATTAGTGGCATTCATTGTTATGCGGATGACAGCACGGGCGATGCTCTTTACACCGGCCGCGCTAATATTTCTCGGGAAAACGTCATTGAGAGTCGAAACAAACTTGTGTCTGAAGTTGAGACCTCCTTGGAAAAGATCTCAAATTGGGGTAGACTCAATTTAGTCCACTTTAACCCCACAAAGACACAAATTTGAGTCCAGTTCTGTGACCATTTGGAGGATAAGGCCAAATTGGCCTCAAAGAAGCTTGGCGTGCTCAACAGATCGAGACAGTGTTTCACACCGGCTCACCGCCTCATGCTTTATAAAGCGCAGGTTCGGCCTCATATGGAATACTGTCCTCATCTTTGGGCGGGTGCACCCCAGTACCAGCTCCTCCCTCTGGATCGCATTCAACGGAGGGCGGCTCGAATCGTCGACTGCCAAGAACTTTCAATTCAGCTAGACTCTTTGGCGCTGCGTAGAGATGTTGCCTCGCTGTGCATCTTCTACCGCATCTACTATGGGGAGTGCTCCGAGGAATTGTTCGGATTGGTCCCTGCCGCCTCTTTCCGCCATCGTCCTACGCGACAAAACTTTCATCCCCATCATGTAGATGGTTGGCAGTCCACAACGGTGCGCTTTTCAAGAAACTTTCTGCCTCGCACAGCAAAACTGTGGAATGAACTGTCGCCTGCGGTATTCCCGGACCAATACGACCTTCAAACCTTCAAGAAACGAGCGTACTCCTTCTTAAAAGGCCGGCAACGCACCTGTGACGCCTCTGGTGTTGCGGGTGTCCATGGGCGGCGGTAATCACTTACCATCAGGTGATACGTCTGCTCGTTTGCCCCCTATTTTTATAAAAAAAAAAAAAAAAAAAAAAAGTTTTTTACCTACTAGTTAACGATCTGAAACGAAACCGTGTGGCCAAAGGAAATGACAGCGTTTTTATAAATGTTATTACATTTATTTACCAGTATTTATTTCAAATCATGACATACATTAGATTTATTCCAAGTTATTACTAAAGCTTTAGGAACGTAAGAGCATACACAAGTAAAATACGCAAACGATGTAATCTGTTGTAAAGACTATAACATAAAACTGTTCTGTAATAACGATTCATTTCGAAATAACATCGCATCATGATTTTTTAAAACACGATAAACCTGCGTTTGAGAGTTGTTCGTATGTGATCCTAAGGATATTTTATTTGAATAATTTAATATCCTATGCATATTAAATTTGAATAATTTACAGTACCTATTACACTTCTCTACATTTTATTTGATTGAAAACGACACATTCCACAGACTTGCAATTACATTGCATTTAATGAACAGTCGTAGTGAATGGTATAACTATTATAATATGACTGGCAATCAGTTCTAATAGCTTTAGAAAACTGCTAGTGTTAGGTAGTTTTTAGGGTTCCGTAGCCAAATGGCAAAAAACGGAACCCTTATGGATTGGTTATGTCATGTCATGTCTGTCTGTTTGTCCGTCTGTATGTCACAGCCACTGTTTTCCCAAACTTTAAGAACTTTAATGTTTAAACTTGGTAAGTAGATGTATTCTGTGAAACCGCATTAAGATTATCACACAAAAATAGAAAAAAAACAATAAATTTTGGGTGTTCTCCATACTTAGTACTTTTTAATTTAACCCTAACGTGTGGGTCTAGGATCTAGGTCTAGTGGATAGGTCTTCAAAGATAATATTGAGGTTTCTAATATCTAAATCTAAATAAAACTAAAAAAAAAATATTATGTACATTACCATGCAAACTTTCACCGAAAATTGGTTTGAACCAAATCTAGTAAATAGTTTTCGTAAAACGTCACAAATCGTAAAACGCATTTTACCTTTCATTCAATCAACACAAATATAAAAATAAAACAAAATATTATGTTACTTGCTGCTACAGAACCCTTCATGGGCGAGTCCGACTCGCACTTGGCCGCTTTTTTATTATTAAATACAATACATTTCAAACTTACAATTAAAGGCTTATTTCTGTCATATATTTATAATACCAGAGTAATAGGGTTTGGGAATAATGATATCTGTACTATGCCCGAGTGGATAGTAAAGATATTTCTAGGACCCATACACTCAGACCAATGCAAAGCGCCAGTTACTCTTCTCACGCTCTATCTCAACCATGGATGATCGTATAAAATATTACTTCAGATAAAATTTGGACGAGAGGAATAGTCGGATAAGAGGAAATTTCGTGCTTTAAAACTTTTATACGAACCTCAGCCGTAATTTTAGAAAAGATACTCACATAGATGGTTCAAACTTGTAACTGTTTTACTACAGAAGTAAATTATTTCAAATGTCTTTTTTAAAGTACATTTTTGAAACTCTTATCGATGATAGCAATTACTTACGTTAGCATATACCGTTAATAGTTCAATATGTTGTAAAACTCGTAAATACTCGAACATCATGCAATCCTATGCAAGGCTATTATTATGTGTTGTATATGCTACACTGACAGTTATACAGAAACAGAAGTCAAACCATGTTATCCATATCCATACTAATATATAAAGCTGAAGAGTTTTTTTGTTTGTTTGTTTGTTTGAACACGCTAATCTCAGGAACCGCTGGTCCGATTTGAAAAATTCTTACAGTGTTAGATAGCCCATTTATCGAGGAAGGCTATAGGCTATATATCATCACGCTAAGACCTACAGGAGCGGAGCAACAATGAAGAATGTTACAAAAACGGGGGAAAATTATCACGCTACGGGCCATAGGAGCAAAACGAGGTTGCGTGGGTCGGCTAGTTATTATATAATTGATTAAATTTTCACACATCCACTACTCTTAACAGAAGAAATAGAGATAGAATATAATACGTAGACGTAGACTAGAATAAGATGATGTTCTACTAGAATACGTAATACGTAAAACCGCCTGAAACGGTACTAATCCCACTTATACCCTACAAAATTGAGCCGAATATTACACGTACATGTCCTTGACTAATACATTTCGTCTCTTCCCACGGGTATCTTACAATGTAACTAAACGGTCATGTTGAAATCGAGAGTAATTCCCCAAGATCATTCATAGAGGCTCATGTAAGGCCAATCTTCAACTATTTATTTTGTTATATACACATAGTTGTACGTAATCCAAGGTATTCATAACAACGATATAACTTGAGCCTAAAACATGATTTTTGACACGTTTTTCAAGTACAGACCTAAAAAGGATATTTTTAATCGCCTCTCTCTGTCAGTACAGTTCATAAATAAAACGAAGAATATGTAGAGAGTGTCCGGGGGAATTGTAAACGATTCTGATTATCGATAGTGTTTACAATGTAGTAAATTCTACAGTGCTTGTATAATTTATTAACAACACTGCCTTTATATTTGTTCGATGTTGGTAAGGACCAACAGCGTCTGAAAACTCGTGAATCTGTCTTTATTATCTGGGTTTACAAATTTAAAGGTTATTGAATATTTGGGCTACAAACGCATGTAATACTCGCATAACTTTAAAAATTGCTGTTACATATTATGTTTACTTCAAACACGATTATATCCGTAATACCATTAAAAGCATTACGAATAATATAAACTTGTAATAACTTGAATTTATTTATATGCAGCTTTAAAAGACATGCATAGTCTACGGCCTTGTTTGTTTGTAATGGCCGTACATCGATGCACAGAAATTAATGATGTACTTAAAATTAATGTGTAAAAATTCCTTTCTTTAGTCAGCATTTTCAGCTCTATTAGTTGTTCATTAATTGTTATACTAATTTCGTCATTAAATTTCTTGGTCAGATAGTAATGACAAATCTGTATTATTGAAGACAGCATGTATTTCAAAGCATATTTACTCCGTGATATCCTTTCAATTCAAAATTAAATTTGCTCTAGTGGGCCCGGAAAGTTCTCAGACAGCCAATGGACATTTCAAGTGGTCGCTGTTAGTTTCACAGACTTAGATAGGAACTGAATTCGAGACGATGGTAGATTCAAAGTACTTATGTGCTAAAGAATATAAACTTGGGACCACCAAAAAAATTTTTTCCCATCTACAGCAATTTAAACGGGCCTTGCAGACAGGATGCAGAGATGGGTTTTGATGGTCGTCAACGAAGTTTAAAAAAAAAAATCTTTGATGCGCATAGACATGTAAAGTTAAATTAGAACAAAGGTACTCCATGAAGAGAGGTATTCTGTACCAATAGTCTCCGATAGTCCACAGCTGGGGCTGGCATAGGTCATACGTAGAAAGAAGGTTTTAGCCTACTATCCCACATTAACAAGACAAGGGTAGCTAGTAGATCTCTATGTAAAAGATAATGTAAGAATACAACAAGTCGTATATATATAAACTCCTTTTATCATGAATATGCTATGAAAATATGAACCAATGTAAGTAATATATCCGCTCCTCATATTATTTTGAACATGAGTGGGTGGACAATCTATTTTCAGTGGCGCAATATTTTGTAAATAGTTCGCTTACACATCAATAACAGAGCGTCACATTCAAGCATCTTGAAATAGATATGTATTATAAGGATTTTTTTTGAAGTCTTGCTTGGCTTAGTAACTACTAATACTCGTAGAAACAGGTTGTGCTTGGCAGCAGTTACGTAGGAAATGATAAAATACATATTAAGAAATATACATGACAAACTTACTAACTTTTAAAACATAATTAATTTACCGAAAGCATGTACAATGAATCTTCTGCTTTGAACTGAAATTATCATGTGAAGAAAACGTCTAGTCTTATGAATCTATGTGATCATAAATTATATATATTCATTGCTATGTGGGTATCTCAACAAGAATTCTAATTGGATTTACCAACAATAGAAAGTATTATACAAGCAACCATCTGTCTTCAAATGTCAACTTTAGATAATGGATCTCTGTGGAACTGAAATTTTAACTTGTATTAGCTTTGTACGTTGCGAGTTCTCAAATAATGTTTCATTCAGAAAACAACAAAAGAATCAAGACTTTTTAAATGAAAGAAAACATTTAATTTTACATACAAGTCGGGACTTGTTAGTAATTTTTTTTTTTTTTTTAACTTTAACGGTTTTAATGAAAATAATGGAATGAATGGAAAAACAGGCCTAACGATTTTTTACCAAATTATTTTTTAACTTTTAGTATATTATTTTCAATAAAACCGTAAAAATAAAAAAAAAACATATTATTTTACTTTCAAGTTTTTAGTTATTAATTGCATTACATGGTACTACTCATCAGTATTCTACTATTCAAGCCCTTTCATTTGATACTCGTGGTAGTCTTTAACGAAATGTGTAAACCACCATTATGTAGAGAGCGGCCATCTTGGATTTTAATTTTTCATAATGAACTGTGTCCTACTAGTCAAGCCCTTTCATTTGATATCCATATTGAGGTAGTCGTGGCAAAATTTGTAAACCGTCATTTTGTAGCGGCGGCCATCTTGGATTTACAATGAAACCGAATTCATTTAATTGTATTTTCATCAGACCTGAGGGCGTGTACCAAATTTTAGATGAATCTGTCAACAGGATGGCGTTTCAAGGGGTAAATTTCAATTACAAGATTTGACCCAAACAAACAAATAAATAAAAAAAAGCATGACCTGTTTTTTAAAAAAACCAGGTCAAGCTAAATGAAACCGTTTCATAAAAATATTTAATAAACATGTACATAACTTTACCAAAAACATGACATTTCGTTCAATTTCAATATTCTGATTCTGGTGCACTGAAAAGCAACTTCTTAACAAACTTAAGACCGGACAAAAGACTTAAGATTTCAGACTACCAGAGCTGACACTTATGTTCAACGTATTTCCAAACTAAGTTCTCACATCCTATCAACTTTACTAAATCATCTAGTTTGTTTCAAATGTTTACGTACGTTCCTGCCACTTTCTAGATAACAGCAACGACTGTTTATACTTCAAAATAGCCTAATTCTCACTTGACTTAGTATGTTTAATATAGTATAATACTTTAACTGCTTTCTGCTTTCAGGGGTTATCGATGTCTTCAATCACTGTGAAATATGTAGGAAAACCGTCTAAATATGCCTTAAATCTGTGAGATTCAAGTTCCACAACATTTATGAAGACCCGTTCTTTTTAAGTATTCAGAGAAGGTTAATATCTACTTCTACTGTTTCTCGACAGTCAGCATATTTAAGCGTAAATTAAAGTGAAAGGAAAATATGAAGCCAGTAAAGGGATCATATAAATACAATATTCATACCTTTCTGGTTACCAAAAGTACACAAAGCATTTAGTGCCTAAAAGGCACTAAATGCTTTTTGTAGGAATTTATTCATTAAGGAACTTTGATAAAACTAGATAAAAATAACATCTACAAAGAAACGTTAAATTAATAATGAACATTATTACAGTATATCCCCTTAATTCCTTATATATTTTTGCTATATTTATCACAATACTATTTGTTATGTATTATTTTACTTATCGAAGCAATAAAAATATACAAGAACAATCGTTGTCTACGTAGGGTTCCTCACATTAAGTGTCTATTAAGGCTTGTTATGTAAAGCTCTCTGATTTCTCTACTGCATTTAGAAACCCTAGCTTAACAGACGGCATGTGCTCTATGATAATATGTAACATACATACATATTCATATCAACGTTCGACATATGCATTATGCCATCGATTATGTTCATGTGTAGTTTGCAAATACTTTGCAAATACAACGAATAACTAAAGAAATATGACAATAACAAGAGGCATCACGAAGATATTTTTTCACCTAGATGTTTTAGATGTTGGGGTTTATATCATTGACGCTGTCAACGAACAACGTAACGACAATACGAAGAGAAAAGTATGTACCATATCCGATACTAACCCAATAAAGATGGAAAAATGGAAGAGTCCCTTGTAAAATACAATTTAGCACGTATCAGAGTAAGTTCACACTAATTCCAGCTTTTAACAATGAATTACTTCAAAGGAATTGCTGCAATCATTTTTCCTTAAACTTCAATTTTCGAGTTACGAAACAGTTTTGTAAAGAAACCCCAATTTGTGAAACAAAGCGCAAATATACAGGTATATTTAAGTTAAGGTTTTTCCTGGTGAATTCTAAAATAAGTATTATATTACTTATTCCCAAATGTAACTTTATTTTCATGTACTAAATGTTACCGGGACACAAGGAAATGGCATATGAACATTTATAACTTTCAAACTGATTGATTGTTTACCACCATAATCTGTTATGTACATATCTATTTGTACCTGCATATTGTATAATCTGCGGGTAATATATAAAAAAATTGTTTGTAAATGGGGCTTCACTAGTTTAAAACTGCCATTCGATAGTGTATGAATTCAAAATGATTTTCCTTTGAAATGTTAATTTATTCTCATAACTGAAAGGTTAGAAAGGCCACTAGCGGAAAATGAAATGAATGTTACCCCGTGTTAACCTTCATTTATTAATCTTTCTTTTTTCTTACTGCACTTTTAAACTATTCCTTTGAATTTCGAGACATGAGTTTAGAGTTACAAGCTATTCCCTTAAATTATTCATTCTTAAATATGAAATTGATGTAACCCTCTATAAGTTTTTAGTAATGTTTAGTGACATTTTGAATTTTTCGTTCGATGTTCAAGCAAAAAAAGGGCTTCAATTAAAATATCATTCAATTAATGTATCATTAATTCATTACCCTATCGAGCCTCCAGAAGCTAATTAGTTAATTTCTATTTTGGAAATAGGTATTTCAATTATGTAAGAACTTGAAATATAATAAATTAAGTTAAATGAAATCGGCTATTTACACATTTTTATTTTCAGTGTTGTTATATTAGATATCTTTTGAGATACTCAATATTTTTGTTTACATGATGCTCATTGTGATATTACCGATCGCAGATAATGATCTCTGAGCAATACAAACTTTAAAACACAAACTCGGTTTCGATATTTTTATTTTGTCCGTACAATACCTTACATTATTTGAGGTTAAAGAAATTTTTAGAGGTGTTCTAAACAAAATCGATCGCGATGTAGAATAATGCAATAATTTTAAACCTATACAGGCTCCCTATATCTACTCTGATGACTCGATATCGAGATTATTTTAAATTTCTCGTTCCTCAGTAACATCAACTGATTTCAAAATTAAATTGTCACAAAAAAATGTAGAATCGTCAATAATATAATAAAATTAATATGCTTTTGTATTTGTCTGTATATATTTGCATAGCAGTTCTTGAAATATTTAAGTAATTGTAGATGAAAATTTCTTCAATTATTACGGGTACTGCGACGTTTATTCTTAGAATATGTTTTAAAAGTAATTTAATTTAATTATAACGCAATAACGATAAGATTTTATAAAATATTTAAAAAACATGCATCATCCACATGAACTCTCCTGAACACTGTCAGAGTTGTCCATTATTTTACAGATAACCAAATATATTTAACAGGTACAGCTTGACTATATACGTACTTTTCTTGTGGTGTAGACATGATCCGTGAAGGCGACACATGCTCGCCGTTTGCCCCATGCGGGCGCTACCTCGTTCTAGTCTCCATCCGCGCCACCAGACGGCGCCACCAACTCTCTACATCTCGATACTTTCGTATTAACACTTCATTTACTCACATATCACTCTTAGGCTCCGCGTTATTGTCACTACACAATTTACATTTCGTAATCACTATGACACCGATTTATATACTATACTGGCTGCTTAGTGTATACAAAAACTATTTTATATATATCTTTTAATGACATTACATTTGGATGAAAGTAGTCAAAACTTTTAAATTTTTATCTTAGTCTGAGCATGCTTTGCTACATCAATGGTAGTATATACTTGTCCTCGTAAAACATCTACACTTCCCCTATTTTAAGTAATATAATAATAATGCAGAACTGCACCACGTAAATATAAGAATTATGAAACTCAACGCATCTCTCAATTATCACCAGCGATAATGTTTGATAAACAATCAGATATAATCGCTGTAAATAACGTACATATTTTTTATCCATCCGGTAAATAGGTAATCGATTAGATTGGAATGGTTCGTTTAATGACTCTTTTATCGAACGATAATAGTGGTTTGATAGTATACGATCATAGAGATTTACGTCTTTGATATATTGCACGTTATATAATTCATATATGACGCAGAAACAATGAGTTAAAATTGTCGTAAATCATGGCATCAAATAAATAATTAATTAATGTTATGTAACTCCAAAGTTCTCAAATTATGCAGATTAAATTTCAAAGAAATACGTTTGAAGTTACAGTCAGTGTAGTAAAAACACGTAATTTGTTGTAGTAAGTTAACGTTGGAAGTTTATAAATAGTGTACAATTTATTTGGGTACATTTTTACAAAGAATATTTAAACAACAAAGACATCAGTTATGCAGATTTTAATCTTCTTAAAAGCGAGAGCGAGGCACGGGACGCCTGCGTAAAGTCTTTAACTTTAAATGTTACTAAGCTTGCGAGCTAAACGCCCATTAAACTGCTATTCACCTCATTCCTACACTTTTCAAGCTCAAACAATTTGTTCCAGATTGAATTTTACTACATATTTACTTTGATACTTCAAGTGATAATAATAAGTTTAAGTTCATTACGTACTAAGCTATGTTAAACACTTATAACGCTTGAAAATGAAACTAACCTTAATATGTTGCTCAAAGATAATCTTAATTAAAGTTTAAGTATGTGGGTCGTGTTTACCAGTTAATTCGTAATCATGGCTCTAACATTGCCGGAAACTATTAGCAAAAATAAACATAGTACTTTTCCTGTTTATAATAACTTATCAAATATCTAGGAGAATCCAGCAGACTATCATAAATAAAAACATCAGTAGGTTCAACTTCTACATAAAACAGACACAGCGTAAAATACAAACCGAAACTAGAGTGCTGTGTAGGAGCAGGAAAATAGTGGTTTAAAGAAGGCTAGAATAAACGATGTAAGCGGTAAAAAAATACATGAAACGGAACTTTAAACTATAAAATTGGGTGAAGAAAAAGACATGCGCGCGCGATGAAAGTTTTGAGCAAATGCTCACAACCTATAAAGCGTAAAATCAATTTCGTACTTATCTATACAGAACAAGAATAAAGCTGGATGGAGAAACCAATAACTATGTTGCCTAATATAGGACTGCAGTGGTGGTATTATTGTATATATATTGGAAAAAAACACACACCGTTCAGAATAAATCTACTAAACAGGCATAATTCGAACTGCAAGAGCACGCAATAAACTACGTAACCTATACTATACAACCTATATACACTGGGAACGAGAATATTTGATAAACACGCACATTTCGATATAATCGTGCAAAAATGAGAGATTTCATTGAAATAGCGAGGTCACAAATATTCACACGAAACGTTACTTATAATGAACGACATAATAATGTATTTAATACTAGCTCACCCGCGCAACCTCGTTTGCGTCTCCTATGGCCCGTAGTGTGATAAATATCCCCCGTTTTGGAAACATTTTCCTTTGTTGCTCCGCTCCTATTAGTCTAAGCGTGATGATATATAGCCTATAGCCTTCCTCGATAAATGTACCATCCAACACTGAAAGAATTATTCAAATCGGACCAACGGTTCCTGATATTAGCGCGTTCAAACAACCAAACAAAAAAACAAACAAACACACTCTTCAGCTTTATATGTTAGTATAGATAAATAATTCATGAATCCCCTCGTATCAAGTGGTGTGGAGTTATGTATGCGTGTACAACAGAGAGTGTGCAACTAGCGTAGAACGCGAATAGCATAAAGAATACAGTTGATGTTATTTCTAACTACATATTCTCAGATGAGATTTAATGCTGTGAACTGAAAATATATAGGGGCAACCATGCGGTGCATAAGCAAATCGAACTCATAGTTAAGACATTAATGCAAAAGAACAGCATCATGTGAAGCGGAAAAATCGTGTAGCTAATTTAAATTTTTACTTTGATACACACATTGATTAACAACCCACATTTCAAAGAAATAGAATGTTATTCATGAATGTAGGTAGTAGTAATTCATTACTTTATATACTTTCTCCACGCCCACTTCTTCTCTTCTTGTTCGTGGGCACGAAGCACCCGACCAGTAGAAATCCAACAAAAAATTAATACTTTTACAAACATAACTAATATTGAGAAGAGATTTTATTTAAATATCACACCAAATATTTTTTCAAATCAAAAATCAAAAATGGTTTATTTCATTATTACACATAACATTTACATAAAAGTTGAAGGTGACTTCTTTTAAGCATAAGAATGGCTGTGCCAGAAGACACCGTACACCGTTTTTTACATGTGACATACTTCTTGTAATAACCTTTTTTTAAGAAAAAAAAGGAGTATCTAAAATTAAATCAAATAGTTTAGTTTTGAAGCTTCTATACCATAGCTAGATTGACTAACTCTGTATCTAACGCGACCTCAATAAAATTGGTAAAGTAATTGAGTCTTTTTCCACATGTTATTTCTTTAACGTATATATGTAGGTATCTCCAATCATTATATCATTAATGGAAAAATCGCGTTTTGCACGCAATATGATTCTACGGCGTCCGTTACTATGTAACAGGAGATTAGTACCGTTTCGCGAAACTAGAGGTAGCGGAATGGAAATTTGATAAGTCATTTACTTTATGCATAGGCGATATCACACACGTGCGCACACACTCAGTCAGTTTGGCTTGAGACCAAAAACCTTTGACGCAAGATATCCAGTCAACGGAAAATTATTTCAAGTGCCATTGATGTGATGTCGTGAATGAATCGACATGATGTCGATAGTTTTGAAAATGGAGGATATAAATTATGTAATTCCTAATGAAATGAAGAAAGATCTTGTCATGTTCAATGTCCAATGAGTCAAATGTCCAGTCATTCAAAAGCTATTACAATTTAATAGCTTTAGTAACATTGAGAAATGTATGTAACATATAACTTAATGTGAAGCAGTGTCTACCTAGAATAATTAAAAAGAAAACAAAGGTTTCTCCTATATTTGTATCTGTAATCGGAATTCGAAACCACGTACGACTAACAAAGACGTCTGCTAATTTGAGCCTTTTAATGAATCATGGCTTATTTAGAAAATTTATTCACACCATGACATTAATTGCTCAAATTTGAAGTAAATTGTTATCAGAGTTGATTAATTTGTCATCCGATCTAGCTATAGGAAGTCCATAAAAAATAATGGGTGTCCAAATTTAATTTTGAGTACGAATTAACTGTAGTAGGTATATGTTCAGAAAGAATTCCGGACTTAATTGAAACAGCTGATCTCTGTAATCTAAAGTTTAATCAAAATCGTAATTACCCATCCGTGTAACATTAAATGGTGTACTAAGATAAATTGTTTGAGTCTAAGCTTTGACATCAACTATTTTCTAGTTGGAAAATTTTAGGAATTAATATAAACTATAGCTTAAAGCTTAAGGTTAAAATTTTAGTTACTTATGTTAAAATCATTTTCGTTTCTTAAATTTTAACCGACTTCAAAAAAGGAGGAGGTTCTTAATGCGACATCTTTAGTGTTTTTTACCTCAGAACTTTCGACTGAGTGACCCGACTTTAATGATTCTTTTTTTTAAAGTAGTAAATACAACGAATAAAATGTGCTCGATTTTTCTTCTATACAAAGAAATAAAATTGGAGTGTCTGTTTGTAATAGTAAAATAACCGCTTTTTACTAAATGCATATGTATGTATATACGGTACATAAACCAAAATAATTTTATTTAAATTTTTGTCTGTCTGTTTCTTTGTTCCGGATAATCTTTGGAACGGCTGGACCGAATTCGACGGGACTTTAACTGATAGGTAGCTAATGATATAGGGAGTAACTTAGGCTACCTTTTTTAGACTAGTTTCGCCCCGCGGCTTTACCCACGGTACGACAATAAGCGCGGGTAAACACCGCGGGGTTCAGCTAGTATATATATATTCTTAAAAACACACATGCCTTGTAACAGTATTTCACCACAAGTCACAGTCAGTAATATTTTTTAAGAAACGTCAAGTCGACATTTTATTCCTGCTACCTCTGTTAACTAATACACAATCAAGATTTTTTGTAAGAGTAAAAGTTGGGCATCTTATCAAATTTAAGCTACTCACGCTATTGCTAAAAATTAAGTTAATAGTAGTAAATGATAAAAAAAACACTGAGAACCTGGAGTAATAGTTCCTCGTTTAATATGAAGCAGTTAAATCAATATGTTGCACAATATGTTTAAGTATAAAACGATGTCAAACTGAAGTGCATCGAATAATTCCACCTACTATTTATTGGTCGCCCAATGAACCATAAATCGTTACTATGTATTTGAAAAACTAAATCTTTATACTCCTTCGATCGAATAATTTTCGTAAAAAGGGCTACAAAGTGTTTGCTTCAGGTATTAGTACAAAGATATCAAAAAAATCAGCACAAATTTATCGATTCAAATCAAATCATAAAATTCAAAGGATTCTTACTATAACTTACTGTAGGACTTCTCTATGAATATCATGCATTATTCAGGGATGAGATTCAAAGATACTTATACATGAGAAGACTTCAAACCCTAAAGATTTAGTTTTACGATATTCAAAGATATAATCTTTGAGACCGCACTTCATATTTATTAACGTTATTAGGTATAAAACAATAGGAATGTTAAAATTCTTTACTGTTCTAAAGAGATTTTAGATGCCAGATAGAAAGAGACTCCTTTTTCCTAAAATATAATAGATAAAAAATATATTCAGTGAACTCTAAAGAGTACTAACAAAAATAATAATAGAATAAGATACAGATTGTTTAGACTTTGAGGCAATTACCTTAAACCAAATTGTTATCCTACTAATAATAATACAATATAATATTATAAATGCGAAAGTTTGTAAGGATGTGCGTTTGTTGCTCTTTCACGCAAAAACTACTGAACGGATTTTCATGAGACTTTGCAGTAATATAGCTTAGACATCGGAATAACATAATAAGTTAAACTTTATACAGATTTTCAAAATTTTAATTCCGCCATAAATGCGGGCGGAGCCGCGGTTAAAAGTTAGTATAGTAATAAATTAAAAGCAATGAAACAATTCTTCCTTAACATCAAGATGAGTAGCTTTAAATTCCAATCAATTTAAACTAATTCAAAACAAATTGAAGATTAAATTAACTTTATTGATTGATTGTAAGTCGAATTGCATCGTCTGGTTTTACTATCCAGCTAAGGATACAATTGTGTGTAGACAAATAGCTTATTCTTATTTAAAAACACATATCCAAAGTATTTTGAACACGCGTGGGGTAATTGTACTGGTTTAAGAAAATCTAATTTGCCTAAAGAATATAACTAGTAAATATTATTAGTAGTACTAGTAACTATTACTTTAAGCGTCTATAAAAATTTTGAAAATATAGTCCATTCCATCGACCTCGAACATTGTTCGACGGACGGCCTCAAATTGTTAAAGTAAGTGTTAAGACTATTTGGGACATCTCCCCAACATTAATTAAATCCTTAACACAATACTAACCGGATTTACTCCCGGTGATTGATACATGACACCCCTAATAAATATGCTTAAAATACGCATAGTGAAAACTTTATCTTAAAGCTAGAGTGCCCAACAAGAATATAAGAGCGATTGTATAAGTGACATCAATTAATTGACCCCATGTCTTTGTTCTAGTCCGCTCCTTCCTAAAAACTCATTTTTTCTTATTTTTTTATAAAAAATATTTTCACGGTATCGGAGGCACACGAGCAGACGGATCGCCTTATGGTACGCGATTACCGCTATCCATAGACACCCGCAACACCTTTTATTATTTGAGGGAACATCAGAGGCATCACAATTGCGTTGCTGGCCTTTTAAGAAGGAGTACTCTCTTAAATAAATAAATATTCTAACAGACAACGTCATCTAGCCTTAAACTAAGCAGAACTTGTAAGTACTATGACAGTTAGATTGACTGATAAAACACTTACATCCTTTTTTTTTGCAAACATACATATTAAACATAGAAAACGTTCAATATTTGAAACAAATATTTGTAGATAATATAATCATTTGGTCCTCACCCGGTAATCAAATCCGAAACCTCAAGCACAGAAGTCGCGTACGCTGTTTTCTTTTGCAACAAAAAACACCCGTTACCGTTACTGATAAACTATAATAAATTCATTATATGAAAACAGGGTTGTGTAATCCTACTAATATTATGATCCTACTAATGTTATAAATGCGAAAGTTTGTAAGGATGGATGGATGTTTGGATGGATGTTTGTTACTCTTTCACGGAAAAACTACTGAACGGATTTGGATGAAACTTTACAGTAATATAGCTTATACATCAGAATAACACATAGGCTACTATTTGCCGCGATAACCGACATATACGCGGGCGGAGCCGCGGGCTACAACTAGTATTATCATAAAACTAAATCGTTCCGAATCAGATCATTCCTAAAAAACAGTTACAAATCGAAGTGGCGTGACACATTGTACTAAAATATCCATAAATCATGCACCTAAAGTGTATCGCTGGCAGTGCATATAATATCAAAAGGCTAGTGTTTCTTGCTACTTGCAATATGCAATGTGTCTCGAGTCGACAAGGTAACGCAATCTGAGAGGCCAGGACGGAATACTAAGCGGGTATAATGTATTCATCCTGGAAAGATTACAGTACTCGCCCTGGGCACGTTCTGAACGTTATATTGAAAATATGACACGACACCTTATAGTGGTGCCGTCTGGTAACATTCGTTAAATTGCTTTTACAATTTAGACGTGAACTCGAACATTTAAACTGAACTTGACCGTAGAAGACTTTTAAGCTGTTACACTTGTAATTTTAAGATTAATTTGTATGAAATCCTCACACTTAAAAAGCATGATTGAGACGATGACATTATAGTATGTTTAATAAGTTTAGGTTTTAAGTATTATTTATTAAGTCGCATAGTTTAGTGTTATTTGTTTGGTTTTTGGTTTTTATTTTAAAGTTAATATTATAAGTTGGATAGTAAACTCTGTCTGGCTGTCTGTTACTCCTTCACGGTTAAACCGTTACACCGATTTCAATAAAATTTTTGGATGATAGTTTGATTATAGTAGATACTTTGATTTTTGAGGTAGGACAGGACATTGGCTACTTTTACACGCGGCCGGAGCCGCAGGCAAAGACAAGTATAATATAAATGTAAGAACTCTTAAAATTAATATTTTAATGTTAATAAAACTTCTGAATTGTAAAAGAAATATAACCCTGCCGCCATAGTAAAGTAGAACAATGTATGAGAAATCAGACGAAAAAGACTTTTCTGTTAATCTATACTAATATACAAAGCTGCAGGGTTTGTTTGTTTGTTTGAACTTAGCTACTCTCAGGAACCGTTGGTCCGATTTGAAAAATTATTTCAGTGTTAGAGAGCCCATTTATCGAGGAAGGTTATAGGCTATATATCATCACGCTAAGACCTACAGGAGCGGAGAACCAATAGAGAATGTTACAAAAGCGGGCGAAAATTATCACGCTACGGGCAAACGGAGACGCAAACGAGGTTGCGTGGGTCGGCTAGTCTATACTAATATTATAAAGCAGAAGAGTTAGTTTGTTTGTTTTGAGTCTCAGGAACTACTGGTCCGATTTGAAAAATTCTTTAAGTCTTATAGAATCCCCCATTTATCGAGGAAGGCTATAGGCTATATATATATCATCACGCTAAGACCTACAGGAGCGAAGCACCAATAAAGAATGTTACAAAAACAGGAAAAAATTATCACGCTACGGGCAATAGGCGACACAAACGAGGTTGCGTGGGTCAGCTAGTATAAATATAAAACGAACGATATACGATTTATGTATGTTCGCCCAACAGGGCGAAGCTAGTACCTACATATATAAATAAAGAAAAAAGTTTTACGTTTTTTCTCTCCATAAGAACCTTACTTGTGTCTTAAAAAAAAATTAACCGAAGTGAAGTGGTCAAGCGGTTTTCGAGTTTGGCGCTTAGCAGCACATTTTGCGATTCATTCTTATAGATAAACTATTTAATAAATAATAGGTCGCCCACACATAACTGCGGATTTGCAACGCATCTGTAACTCCATACATACATTTGTTTGTTGTCAGTATGGCACAAATTATACTCGTATAGATGGCGGTGTACTTCGAATGCGATAGAGCATTCGAAAAACAGTTTATTATTTTTCATTCACAATATTATACATACTGCATAAATAAAAATAAATAAATAATTATAATTGCATAAGTTGATAAAAAATGCTATGCTTTACCGCGGCAGTCCCTGAGTGCCACATGTCTTTTTTAAAACTAAATATAAATTATATACGTTGCGGAAAGGTTATTTTGAACTATATTCGCTGACATTATTGAACAAACTCTTTTTTTATTTTTTATATATATATATTTACTGCTCCAGGTTTTTTAACAAAAAAAGATATGCTTAGATATCATAATCTTAGATAATTCCTTGGATAGCGGACAAACGGGTTTGCAAGTTAAACCTCTAAACCAAGTATCTTAATATCATCAAACAATTTTAGTAAATGTTAACTAAGTCGCTTTTAACAGATTTTATCTTATCGTAGCTAGTTTTTTGTTAATTTAATAAATAAATATCTAATCTGATTATATTTAAATCTATATTTTTAAGAGATGTTGATTTTTCTCGCTGACGCATGGGATTGTTATCTTTAATCAATGAATATTATCATCAATGAATATTATTTTATTATTATTATGAACATTATTAATATTAATTCTTATCTGTTTCACCAAGTAGGAAACAGATAAGTATTTTGTTAAACATATTTTGTTATTTACAGATAAGACATTTATCTAATTATTACGTAATATAGAAACCTGTATACATAACAACAATAAAAATAAAAAACCAACAATAACAATATTACATATGGCAACATTGCCACGTTGAATGGCAGTGCTGATTCTCTGTACTAGAAAAAGGCCGGCTTTCTGGTCGCGAGAAGCGTCAGTTGCTTTCAAGTGTCAAAGCGAAAAGAAGTAAGTTCAGCAAGGCTCGTATGTAATGGAATCTAGGCGATGGAAATGCCTGAATCCATAAACCTGATTACCACTCTACTACAGCTACCGAACGAGTCCTCTCAAATAAAAGTGTCTTTTGCTTGAATAAACATGGCGGCGATATATTTTGTTATTAGTTCAAGTCTACACTGTGGTGAACATCACCACAGCGATGTTTAATTTTATATTCAATAGCTGACCCACGCAACCTAGTTTGAATTAAATTGTCCGTAGCGTGATGATATATAGCCTACAGCCCTTCTCGATAAATGGGATATCTAACACTGAAAGAATTTTTCAAATCGGCGCGTTCAAACAAACAAACTCTTCAGCTTTATATATTAGTATAGATAAAGACAAAGAAAGAAAGCAATGGTGCAATAATTAGACTGTTAATACTTACATTCGGAGAACATCTAAACTAGACTAGCTACAAAAGATTACTAACAAGTAACAAATACATTTTTTAAATGTGTTATTATCGTCTCTTCTGGGACTCAAGTGTCATAATACAGTACTCAATAATGAAAAGTTAATTAATTAAATTGAATGTTGTAGCCCGACACGACATGCAAGGTTTATTAAAAATTTTAATGGACTCGGGGACCGACGCACGTTAGCTCGCCACAAAACAGCCACATAAAAAATTAAACTTTTAAAACATTAATTAATTAAATAGTTCGTACGTCAGTGAATACTGTTAGATTCGAACTTAATGCCAAATCGTCACGTGTTACTTAATGACTTAGTTTGTGTTTTAAATGGTAATTACGATACCAAAGCTAGTGTTAGCTAGGTTGTGCAACAAATGTTGTACCCATTTCTTTTTTACTACCTTTCCTGTCAATTAAACATTAAGAGACAACATTATGCGTGTTACTGAAATAAAAGGGTCTTTGTTTCCATACATACGGAAGAATAATGACTATTTGATAGCCGAAACGATTGAAAATACTTGGCAAAGTATTTAATTTGCCAATTATTTTCAATCGTGTATCAATTACACGTATTGTGCTAATTAATGCTACTTAGTATCAATGAACACAATACGCAAAATAGTTTTAAAATACTAAAGAAACAAGCTAACTGAAATACGACATAATTGAAATATTCTCAGAAAGCACCCCACGCTTTTTTACGTTAAAATTATGTTCTACTTTTTAGTTTGGTTTATTTATAAAAAATGAGTTTGTTTAGTTTTGGGTATGATTTAAGGTATCGCCAATTAAATTGGTCTTGTATTTGTTAAATAATAGCGTTAATCCGTAAAATAGTAGATCTGTCACCAATTTGTAGTCATCAAGCAATATAAAAACAATTCCATAATAAATCACATATAATCAGCGGGATATATTTTCAAGTATCAAATAAATCATTTTGTATTTACTATACCTATTTTTATTTGTTTATGTTTAGGCCTGTCAAAATGATTGTAGTCTGCCTGACGCAAAGCAAAAGCAGAATCCAAGAGTGGTGGTCATCATTGCGAATGCAGACAATGCAACAATGCAGCATGGTAACCCACACCATGGCGGCTTTGTGTTGCTTTTGCAACGATGGGCCTCCGGTCTTGTTGGTCCTGATAACTGTATAATCAAATTATCAATTGAAAACGATCATTAAAAAATTGAATTATGCCTGTAATTGATTTCATGTTCAAAATTTCTTACAGCTTTAGAATTAGTTTTTTTTTTTGTGACAGTAGTGTGATTAATCAAAGAAGTTTCAACCGAAACCCCCTCGGGCCGTCACCCCGCCGAGGTTTGCCGCGTTGTCGGAATCGAACCGATTAAAACCACACGGTGTGCCACTCTGCGCCTGAGATGGGAGGGATCCGGGAACTGCTATTGTTAACACATCCGGACCCCTCAAACCTAACCATATGGCCATTGAACGCCAATTTGGTTCCATCCCTTAGAACATTTTTACATTTTTTTTTTCAAATTATTGTATTGTCATCGGCCCTTGACCCTTGTGTAAATTTTCAAGTTAATCACATTCCTAGAAATTGGTGAAAATGAAGTTAAAAGATTCCGTTACATAAAGTGTACTCTATGTACGAAAAGAGCGTAACCGGCAACATTTAATGAAAATATTAGAAATATTTAATGACAAATTGTAATCAATTAAATCTTTTATTGCTGTTTGATGCTTTATAGTTTATTTTAATACGGCATCCAATCCCCATTATTGTTCATAATCGCTTGGCATTTTCGCGGTATACTTTCGGCCAATTTTTAGCATAGCTGCGAGGTAAAGACCTCCACGCGGACTTCAATAGGATGGGCATCAGGGTACTGTGAAGGCCAATCCTAAAATTTTCGTCATCTTCTCAGCAGCCAAAGTACCGGTAAAGAAGTGCAAATTTCCAAACCCTTTTTTGAGAAGCATCCCCAAACAAGCACTTTTAAGCGACGTTTCTAGGTTCGTAACATTAGTCTATTGTCAGCTGTAGTGCAAGCTCGAGTCGAGTAACCGGTTGCCCAAAATGAAGTTTCATCAGAAAAAATTTACTTGTTCCAATCACGGTCTTTGTTTTTGCAACGCCTTTTTTCAATATGCGTTTCAGAAAGGAGAGGATTCTTCACAGTGCTTCGATATTTCACGCCATTTACAACTAAACGCCTTTTGATGGTGTCAAATGATATGATTAAACCTTTTTTCTTCATCTTTTCTTGCCCAGAACGAAGTAATAATAAAAAGATTCCTGGCCAACAGCTGCACAATCCGTGTAACCTCTGCAACAGACGTCTTTTTCGATCTGGTAAGTCTTCGATGGTTTTTGTTTGTGAATAATAACTTCACACACTTGCTCACGAAGGCCTTGAACTTTTTCATATAATGGGCGGCCTGGTCGCGGGACATTTTGGGTCCTTTCGAATGAATACAGGAAAACACAGTTGCAAATCGGGAAGCGTACGCGGCACTCATTATAAAAAAAAAAACTGGAGCCGACTGGAGGGAAACTTATGTTTTTAGAATGTATTTTAAGCAAAGGATTGTTCTATTCAGCCTAATATTTATGTTTATAAATTGCATTCCAAAATTTAAAAATATAACGGTCACGTTCTTATTGCCCACACTGTACAGATACAGGTCAAGCTAATAAAAGCGTGTTAATAATAATATTATCGAGTGAGTGTCAGTGACTTTCGACTATTATTATTATACATTACATCTTTATAATGCGGTATGCATTCAAATACGCAGTATGAAAGAACTCGCCATAATTCAAAACAAATAAGGTAATAAGGTCAATATTAATTCGGCCACATCTAGCTTTCACTAAAGAAGTTATGTCAAACGTGAGTTTCGAATGATAAGTAGAAGTGAAATTAGTGTACAAGATTACCAACTGAATCATTTTAAAAGGATAGACTGACTCACTATGACGCATACATATAAAATAATACGACTTGGATGTAACGTTACTTAAAATTATAAAAAAGGAGTTACACGAAAAAAGAAGTTATGAACTGTTTAGTGTGATCTTTAAAGATCATTTCAGAAATTTACACATAAATATATATTACTCGTATATTATGAGAAACTAGTCCAACAAATGTACTGTTTGCTAGGTCAATGAGCGCTGTCTAACTGAGCGTTACGAAAAGAAAAAATAGCATAAAAAACCGTGGAAAAGAATACGATTGTTCGATAGTATGCATACAGCAAAAACAATACAACAATGCTATTTGTTTTTACAGTTGTTCACACTGACGTTACTGGAATGCTCAATATTGAAAATTGTATATTGAGTGTATTAACGTTGAACGCTGGACGTATGAACGGATACTCAATCTTTTGTGAGTTTGATTGATGTTATCATAACAATTGCATGTGATAATATCACTGTACCAATGGATCAAAAAAAATTGCGTTATAGTACTCAAGAGTAGATTCTAACTGACTACAGCGAGCCAAAAGGAAGGGTAACAGTTCTAGTAAACTGTGTATGTTTGTATATTTCACAGTAGTTCATAAACTACTTGGCAGATTTTAATAAATGAGATATGAATAAATTCATAATAATGGCCCAGGCTTAGGAGTATACTTATGTATACTCTTAGGGCTCAGTGACAAAGGCTTGGTAAATTTTATCAAAAGTTTTACGTAGTCAAGTTATAGTTTTTCAAAAGTTTTCCTTTTAATATTCCATTCTGGTTATTGTGGGAGTTGCATATTTAAGTAAATTTAGGTGTGTAGCATTGCAAGGCTAAAATTGGATACGTTTCCGAGAACAGTTCTTAAAACAGCTGAGTTGTGTTCTGTAAATTTCAGCAAAGCTTGCGTGAAAGATACCAAAGATTTGGAGTATTTATAATGAGCAATTTGAAAATTCAAATTCAAATAAAAACCCATTAATAAAAGGTAGAAAAAGTAAAAGAATATTAAAATCAAATGGGAATTACTATATGTGACACGTTTCCTTGGTAGATAGGGTAAGTTCATGACACCATCTGCAAGGAGCTTCAGCTTAACGCTGAACAACATATTACGTGAATGCTTACAGGCTTGAATTGTTTTTTTTTAAATGAGTCAGAAGCATAGATAAGAGAAATCTTTTTAATGTTTGAAGTCAGGTGAAAATCCATCCATGACTACTATTGATGAAATTTTATATCTGTATATAATTAGTCGTGTTCAATAATAAGGCAGTATTATTATAACTAGTGGGTAAAGAACTCATAAAATGTTTACATATATAAAACTAATGTTTTACCAGTAGAATAACAAATTGTTGAATCGATGTTGCCTTTTTTATATATTTTTACAATTAAAATACGTTAACGCGTGAAAAAAAAAACTATTTGTCACGTCGAGTTAATCGAAATTATCAGCTCCAAAAAATAAAACCACAAAATAAAATAAAAATAAATACTATACCAAAACATTTTCTAACGAGTGGGCAATTCATCAAGTACTTCCAGGGCGTGTGCGCAGCCTGTTTTTTCTTCTTACAGCCCCTATGCGAGTGGGGGTGATGGCACCGCTCAGCGGCCTTGCCGTGATTCGTGAACATTCCGAATATACCCTGACGCTTCCATAGACTGTCACATCACTGGCACTACTAACAATATCACTAAACACACTGACTTAAACCGCAGCCAAGCACTCTCGCTGCCAATCACTCACTAGCACGAACCACTAAGCAAACCACAATATCAAGGTCATCCGTAGCCATCATCGCCCCAGTGAAAGATTACATGGGCGAGGCCCCGCACAAATGCAACTGAAAAGAAAAAAAAAGAAAAAATGTAGTTTTGTACCCCACCCCTAGTCAATAAAAGGAACAAAATATTGTTAATGTTCTTCGGCGTAAGTAGAACAGAGACATTCATTTTAGTTTTAGATAGTCTCGTTGTCTATGGTTCTTGTACAGCAAAAATAAAGTGATTTTATTACATTAAGGTGGAATCAGCGTAAATGTCATGTCATCATAAGTCGTCCGAGGAGATTGAAAATCAATTATAAAACAAACTTGTTTAAAACTTTCTATTTGAATCGGTGCAGTTCTAGGTCACTGAAATCTCGAAGAAAACTAAATAATAAGTTTTATTCATAATTTAAAATAAAAAAACATTCCGCGGAAATATTATGCCACGCGGAAGAAAGTGTGCTGTATTATCTTATATTTTGCTTAAAAATCTAAGGTTTCTGTACAACTGTATTTTATTATTACATTGATGTCGAAATATTTTTTTTGTCTAAAATATGTGATTGAATTGAATAAAGAACATCAAAAGCTGAATTCGATTAACCACTTATTTAAAACTGAACTATGTGAGTAAGGATACGAGTTTGATTCTTATCAAAATGTTAATGACTAACTTTTTATTGGCAATTATGTAAAACACAGGTCTTATTATCAAAAATCCAAGGTTATTGTTCGGCTTTGTAAAATAACTAGAAAGGAAACACAGCACAATTTCGAAGAAATAAATTAACTACGCTTTAGTTGTTTTGACGACTTAAGATATTGCGAGATAACATTGATAATAGGACAATACCTTTTCCATATATTCCGTCATGATTTTTTCTGTGGTTTTAAAAATTCTTGGTTTCGTATTAAATATTGAAAGGTAATAAGGATCAGCAGTCTCATGAGCAGTTATCAACTTCGCAATTACACTCATTGGTTGGTTTGTATTGCAAATAGGCTATGATGAACATTTCTAAGTAGAGAATTAATTATTTACATCGTGGTCATAAAGTCATTCTCTTGAAATTGATTAATGACATGTATGTTGTCGATAAAGAGAACCAAGATATGTTTAATTTTATACCCTCTTCCGTCTTGTAACATTTTAGTTGCAATACCTTAAGCGTGCAAAAGCAAGGAATATAGACACTATTTGATCTTCTTGAATATCTGCAGTGCTGTTAAATATATCCTATTTGCTTTGCGTTTTCCAAACATTATTATTGTTAAAAAAATCATAAGACTTATGTTTAGAATGCGAGCAACGGAAGGTCAAATGCTTTTCAATACATATAAACATAACGTACATACATAATATTATACGTTAACAGTTCCACAGTCATACAATACACACGTACAGACAGACACATATCTAAACAAGGACAACCTTATCGTTCTTCCGTTTACTTTATGAAAGCAATGTGTTATTGAAATAAGACGATATATGTACTCGAATATGAGACGCGCCACAATAGATTCGTTTGTTTATTAATTACATGTGTATTTATAAGCCATAATTTAGACTTAAATGTGTTATTGGTGTTGATAGGTAAGTAATTGATGAACGAGCAGCATTTTTATAGATTTAATATTTACGTTACGTTTTTATATTTAGATTTACGCATTACGCTTATCTTAGAGCATTTTTGAACATAAGATATTTAAAAAAGTTACTTTACATTGTTATATCTGTAACATATATACTTTTCTTTATATTACCAAGCTTTATACATACAAATATACGTGAATAACAGTACGCTGTTTGCATATTTCATAGAATTACATGTTATGCTAGTGTATGGAATTGTAAGGTATGACTTCGACGAATAGAAGCTGTTGCCATTTTAGGTAGACCCATGTCTGCGGCCGTCGCTAGTGTGGGAAGTTTTTTCTGCGAGCGTTGTTAAGACGAAGTTTCAAAATAGTATACAAACCTAAGATGAAATAGAGAAGTATGTATAGTTAAAGAATTATATCCTCTAACATTATAAAACGGACAGATCACAATTTTGTAATTGTTTTGTAAAATAAAAGCTTAGTTCTATAGTTTTACATAAACATAATATGACCGAGAGCGATAACAATATTATTAATATTTATGTGAATATGTTAAATATAAAAGTTTTTTTATCAAGTTCTCAATTATCTAATATGCTAAAATATAACTTAGTAAGGTACATACATATAGATATATAAGATAAAATACTCCGCGATCAATGTTTCTCCCTTGATTATCGATTTAGATTCTCCTTAAAACGGCCTCGATACAACAGTTAGAAGTTTGCACTGGACATACGGTTGCGCGGATGACTCACTCTGCAAAGCAAATATGGAACTTGATGGGCGAACTTGCAGTGAGAAACGAAGCCGGATTCTGCTTGTTACTTGCTATAAAATTATTTTCTACTCATAGCGGCATTACTCTCTTTTAATGATGATTTGCTTCTTTATGCAAAAAATAATTTATATTACGCTTGTGCATTTTTTTATATTTCAAGGTATTGGATCTTAGTATTTTTTAGATAGCGATGATCCAAAAGTGCTATTGTACATATGTCTAAATTTAGCGAAATCTAATAATTATAAAGATTTATCTATCTCTATCTATTTGACAAAACACGCAGATGTTTTTAGTGCAATAACAGTACTCATCGTAAGAGCAAAGCCGACCGTGGGAGGGAGTCGAAGAGGGTGGGTGGCACAAGGGTGGCTGTTCATTCATCTGAAGCATGACGTCACGCGCGAGGTCGTGCCCTCGCGTGGTTACCGTCAAGAGAATAAACGACGAAAAAAAAACCTTAGCGTCAAAATAACAGTTGAGTATATGTGCAGCATGTCATTGCTATCTAATCGAATTTCAATGCAATAAATAATTGATGTTACTGTCACAAATTCCTATAACACGCTTGCATAGTTCCTATTAATAAAATTAATTCCAAAATTTTTCGTACAACATATAAACATTTTAGAGCAAGCAAGTTCAACATCAGTATCAGATGCGAGTTTTATGGACAACAGGATGGACCAAAAACATAAAAGGTATCAGACTCCTTCAACTAATGAAATAAGCCGCCATATTCAAGAAGCCGGTTCTCACTATGGATGTCGATGGTAAGATAAGCCGCCTAAACTTAACTGGTTTGCACAGCAATAAAGTAGAGCTATAGTGTTCGTAACATAATGTTTTACTGAGGGCGTATCGATTGCATTAATGAGATGTGGGCGCACGTGGGGTCCGTGTGTAAAATTGTGGATTCAATTGCTAACGGCCGGGTTATCATTTAAAGGACGTTTTATGGCCTCCTTTATGATTTAGAAACAATAGTGAGCGATCTTTTGTAACACTTTATGGTCGCATTATACTGTTTTTGAAACAATACAGATATACATGCCCTGCAATTTTGATGTTCGTATTTTTAAAGTGACTCATAAAAACAGACTATAGTGAAAACAAATTGAGTGTCGATTATGATAAAAGGAAATAAATTTTAATCTTACACAGTTAATAAGACTGTCATCCTCCTTAATCTTTCAGAAAAATTACCACCTATGTAAATAGAACTGTCAAAGACATAAAAAAAAATTGATCAATTTGACTAACTCTTCCAGATTCAAATTCCTATAAGAAATCCCAGTACGTGATTTAGAGTAGCACAGATATGAACTTATATTATTGTATGTTCTGTCATAAATAACTGGCATAATAAACGATGTATTAGCAAAAACTCATTTAAGTTTTAAAATTAGATTAAAATCTATGATATGTGAAAAAGTAATACTTGTAATAATTTTCGACTAAAAGTTGAAAACCAATTAAATACTTAACATTAATAAATACTTGGTTTTCAACTTTTACTTGATAATCATCTTACAGTTTTATAGTTACGTTGAAACTAGATAGTCTCACTCAAATACTTTAATAATATTTGAAACATGTATTGTCAATTCCTTACGTATAAACTATTAAGTGCACAGAGCACACAATTAATTAACACATTTTAGTTTACTAAAAAAATTATGCTAGATACGATAGTTAACCCAATATTCGCTTTTTTTACTGTTTTTAACATGATTTCTGATTTCCTTTATTGTCATACAACCAAAAATGTAAATATAGTGTAAATATGAGAAACTGTAAGCATCACATCATGGATATGATGCATTAAATGAAAACTCTTGGCCAATAACAGCGTAGTCTTGGTGCTATAACCACTAAGTCAAACGTCTCATAAACCCATACATAGACGCTATATTCATGATAATGATTTCCCTACTTAAACGGACTCGAGGTTTTCTTGTTTAAATTAAAAAAGTAGCTGAATTTCCAACATGCATTTATCTATTGCATTAATTTTGATCGAAATTTAGGTATATGCCTTAAGGAATATATGACTTCTTTACAATGTCTGTTTCCTGAAAAAGTTTAAATGATATCTAAATATTATAACATTATTGTTAAGACAAGAAAAGTACACGAGTATAATTGTAGAACTGATTAAAGTCAACTCAGACACGACTTAGTACTTGTAAACAGATAGAAAAGTTGTCAATGTCTTGTTTTTGATCACAAGAAACTCCTAAGTCTTCTGTCAATATTCGTTTACACGACAAAAGTAAATATTATCATTCTATAGGTATAATGGAGGTTACAATATGTTTTTACTGCCAAATGTCGATGTCATTATACTCGTAGTATAAGATCCAAACCTAGATCGACCTGCACCGAGCTGATAATAGAATAAACAAATAAACAGCTCGGTTCAGGTCGATCTAGGGTCGGATCTTAGACCATTATGATAGATGCCGTCTCGTACGATTACATACTGCTTCCGAACACAAGTACATACTATATGTTTTACTTAGAGGTCTTAGAAAATACCTACGCAGCCGTTGACACTAAAACGAGCCTTACGCTTAAGGAACATTTTAAATTTAAATTATCCTGTCATAATCAGCCCTGCAAAGATGAGCTTTTAAGCAAGTTGCATATTGCATGTTGAAATCCAAAGCTGATAATAACTGCAAATTTAACGTTGCCTCTACTAACAAATTATTTAAAAGAACAGAGATTTATTTAGCAGAATCGGCAAAAAGATTGTCTCTATGACATGTGGAAGACAAAACAGGATAGTTTACTGGTAGGTACTTGTTACATTGTAATAGATATACTCGTATATATAGAACTTAAATTAAAAATTGAGATCACTCATTCTAGCTAGTGCCCTAGTGGATCAGAGAAGTGTGTTGCAATGTAAGCATATCAAACAATTTTCTATGTATAAAATGTATGTATTTACAAATAAAAAAAAAGTATATAAGTATTCATATCAGTTGTCTAGTACCCATAATACAAGCTCTGCTTAGTTTGGGATTAGATGGCGTTGTGTGTTAGATGTCCGAAATATTTATTTATTTAATGAAATGTAAAGTTGACTACAAAATCTATCTTTCTATATATAATTCTTCTGTGAGTGTGTATGTCACTGAACTACTCTCAAACGACTGGACCGATTTTGATGAAATTTTTTGTGTGTGTTCAAGGGGATCTGGGAATGGTTTAGATTCACAATTTTGTCCGCTGGACAATGTTTCTTTAATTATTTTTTTATTTATTAGTAGTTATGGCAAAACCATATATCACCACACTAAGACCAATAGGAGCGGAGCACCAATGAAGGATGTTGCGAAAACGGGAGAAAATTATTACGCTACGGGCAATAGAAAACGTAAACGCAGTAGCGTGGGTCAGCTAGTTCAAGATAATCCCGTTTGTATGATCTACGTACAGCCCTTACCATTTCAAACAGCACTGCGATCTGGTGTTGACAAGACCGAAGTGAACCTACCGTTCTAAAATTGCGTTTTACTAAATACAGCTATGCGGTGGGATACTTTATATGTCATGTAATTTTTGAAGGAAAATTTGTATTTGTAATTTTTGACTTAAAATAATTAACATATGTGTATCGAACTGGTCATCATTCCACGATAAAAGGTTTATGAACGAGTGAGGAGTAAATAATGTTTTCATGTCCGTATCACAATCTATTTGGCCGTTGACACGAAATAAAGTAACATAGAAGTTTTCAAAGCAAATGATTACTATTCCAGACGAGACGTCTTCGAGAACGAAGAAGGTTATTCACCCGTTAAAGAATTAATGGCGAGGCTCAGTAATGCTTTAGTGGTACTTAATCTTGGTTTCCTCAAGGATATTCGCGTAAACAATATAAAATAAATTAAAAAGCTTTTTAAAAACAAGCTCTTACTGGAATGCCTCTAGACGAATCAAACAAGTCCAAACTCGATGAAGTTGCGATGTTTCTTCACAGAGTTCCTATGACCACCTTCCAGTTCTAGTATCACATCAGCTCCATATTATTATAATATTGCATGTATTGTCACGTTTTATATATATGCTTGCAAAATTTTTGCAAAATCGGTTGAAGATATCTCCTTCAAAATTGAGTTGCATGATTCCACCCAAACATACAAGCATAAAAGCTTGTAATATTCTCTTTCAACATAATTGACTTCTTTTGGTTCAACATGAAACACAATTCTTTGCTTCCCATTGTAAACCCTGTACCTAAATACTGTGTAATGGTGCTATCTTATTTATATTATAATAATATGGACGATAATATTAATAAGACAACAGACATGTGACAAGCTAATCTTTATTGGGTTTATAAAGCTAATATATGTTTATAAACATTTTTTTTATTTTGACGTATTACATGATAAAAGAAGTTGGCATAGGTCTATGATAATTTATACGCCTCAGTTTTAGTGATACTTATGACAAAAATAATTTGAACAAAACATTTGCTATCTCTCACAATGATTTAGTGTTTACTTCAATTCATGTTTTCTGAAATTTAAACTACCCATAAAAGACGTAATGTTAAGTGGATCACTACAGGAATACAGCGTATTTGTCATGCGAAACGAATGCTATAATATAGATTCTTTAGGAATAGAACCTTACAAAATAAAATAACATTAAAAATATTCTAAAACTTTAAAACTGATCTTTGCATATGTGAAACTCAAAAAAAAAATTAATTATAAATTTATTAGTACCTCAATAAATAAATACAGGACTGCATGTTCAGTTCAGTCATAAAAAAATAAAGTGAAAACCATTTAAGGAATAATTTAATAACCGACATTATATTCAGATAATTCGGTAGATTCAATGATTACTATTCATAAAATTAAATAATACTCGAAAACATATACAAAAGACGACTAAAACTGTCATACAAAAAGTAGATATCTAGAACCATTAAGTTATACAGAAGTATATAAAATTATAATGGATCTAAACACTAGCAACTCTGTGGGGTATGACGAAATATCTGCTTTGCCTCTAAAAAAATGCCGTATTTATTACTCCTATCCTAACGCACCTAATTAACCTGTCTTTCGAACAAGGATCGTTTCCGGAGAAAGATGATAAATTGTACATGTCAAATTACAGACGGATCACACTTAATCCGATACTATCAAAACATTTTGAAAAAGCTTGCACTTACGTTTAACATCCTTTTTGAATAAATTTAATATTATAAAGCCTGAGTAAAATGGTTTTCAACGAGAATAATCAACCACATTGGCGGCTTTTACTTTGATTTATAACGTTGTCACAACGTTGTTGTATTGGAAAAAAAACGCTAGTGATATTCTTCGATACGTCCACAACATTTGACTTTGTATCGCACGAATTACTTTTGGTGAAATTGGAACAGTATGGAATCAGGGGACCAGCTCTATCGTGGCTCGAATCATACTTATCCAATCGTTTACAAAGAGTAGACATACAGCATTTAGGACAGAACTCAACCTTATCTACCAGTAGCCCACCATTTAAGATAAATAGCTTTGGGGTCCCATAAGGTAGTGTGCTGGGGCCGTTGCTATTCCTTTTAAATATTAATGATCTTCCTAACATTGTAAATCATCATCAATACCTTAAGAGCTACGCCCATAAAACAGTTGTATTTGCTCATGACATCTCTATAATGTTTTGACTAATCTTAGTCATAAAGTAAATGAGACGATCCACATTATATGGTGACAAAATGGTAAGAGCTTAATAATTTGAATGTGAACTTAAGTAAAAGTAGTATTTCTGAATTGAAAACGAGATTATAACTTAAATTATGTAATATTTGATTGCTTTGCTATTAATTTTATTTTTGACTATTGTTCAATGTAATTATATAATTCAAATAGAGGATTTTTTACATGTCATCAGTGGCTAAATAGGCAGTCTCTTATGTTCACATTGTAAAAACATCTGTAAAGGTACTCTATTTATGTGAAATAAATCATTTCATTACGATTTAGTTAACATAATTTTCTTCAAACTTGATGCAAATGTAATTATGTGTCAGCAGCTGTATTAAAAAGTTTAGCAATGCATTTTTGCAAATGACGTTCGTACCTAAGTCTTCTTACCAGACAATATCTGCAACATGTTCGAGGAAATATGAACAAATGGCTTAGTGTATCAGATGTCATATACCATGAACATAATATAACGAATGATATGGATATACTTCCACTGAATTGGGTGTCTTCGTAGAACATGGTTTTAACTAGATTATTACTGTAAATGAAACTTAAGCACGTAAAGGTTTGTAATTGTGAATTGTAAATGGTGAAACACTTGCCACCCACCACGTGTTAGGAGTGCTTGTTTGCGTGAGTGCAACACACATAATAAATTATTGCGTAGCAAGTAGTCGAGCGAAGAGGGCAGGGCGCCGCACGCGAACTGATAATAATTATTAGTCTGAAGCAATTAAGAGGCGCCAGATATACGCCATGGATGAGACAACGACTTAGGTTGAACAGTAAACTTACTTTATGGTAACTAGATTTTGATAAGTAAGTTTATAACAAATCTCACTCAATAAAAGGGTATCTTTTACTTTATTTGTATCTGTGTCCAAAGTATGTACTTATTTATTTAAATTGTATGAACAGATAGTTCTATTTACAAGACGACTTTAATAAGTAATTATTTTAATTTAATATAACAAATTTTAAAGATTGAATGAAGACAGAACATTCACATTGACTTGTAAAATTGTTCTTAAATTTAGGTGTAAGTGCTTGATCAGACACGACGCAATCCGCTCGGATGCAAACCGCGCGGTTCACATTCCGCGCGGATCTTATTTACATTAGCGCCTAAAGGCGTTTATGATTCGTACATACCGGTCCGCGCGGATTATCAATCCGAAGTGGCAGTGTAGAACCTACTTTGTAGTTTGTCATTAAGCAAGACCTCTTGAAGATGATTTGACTGCACGGTTGGCCTAGTGGTTTGAACGGTCACCACGTCGCTTTCTACTGCGCCAAGTGTAGTGGGTTCAAATCCTACACGGGACAACACTTTGTGTGATCCGCAAATTGTTGTTCTGAGTCTGGGTGTTCTTTGTGTCCGTTTCACGTGTGTTTGTAAAGTCCCCCGCGTCACAGTATGTTAGACCTAATGCGGAAGGAAATGAAAGAATTGGTTTAATAGACATTCAGGGTGAGATTTGAATCCTTGTCGTTTGTATATCCCTGTTATAAAGATACAACGCGTGTAGGCAAGACGCAAAACTTGATAGTTTCGGCACTCATGCAAATTTTATTATTTTCATACTCTCTACTTGATGGTCATCTTCCTAGGTTTTATAAGTTCTCAATATTATTTGGAGTCGGCTACTAGTTCAAGCGGTTCTACCTGAATATTAGTTTTTCCACGAACCGACTTGCATCGGACCTCCACAACCCTGAGGGCGAACTGAATTCGGAGGTTGAACTCGTTGTCAGTATATTTGAGGGTACTGCCTTGCCAATATCGATTGCCATGGATGTTCATGACAAGCGGGACCGACAGCTTAACGTTTTTTCCGAGGCACGGGCGAGAAACACCACCAACTTCCATACTCCGGGCTGCTATTAAGAATTTCATGTAAGAAAAACCCAATAACACTTTTGTCCCCCACTTTTTCGCTAACCTCTAGACCAACATGATTGTATTATATATTAATTTATTATCTACCACCTTCAGGTATCGAGTATATGTTGTTGCAAGGATGGGAAAATATATAGTCATCATACAGTTTTTCGTAACTAGAATAAAAATATGTTATTTACGAGTCATGGATTCACAATTTAAATATAAATAACATTGAACATAAAAATTTTGCTTTTGAAAAATTTACAATTAAATATATTTAAAAATGATTTACAAGGAGTTGCGTGACTTAACAATTTACCACTCACATTTTATGTATATCATTGTACGTTTTCTGTGTAATATTAAATAGAAAACGCAATGACAAAACATGCTCGCACATAGCAAGTGAAAGTCAAGATAACCGTTATTGAAACCTAACTAATGTTAGTTGGCATCAATTAAAGATAATATCTAAATACGAAAGTTTCTACAATACACATTAAGTGTTCCATAATTTCAGGTAGGTAGGGAAGATGGTTCCAGAAAATGAGCACGTATAGTAGATATATAGGTCTTTCAACTTACTGAGATCATATAATCCCCACAAGGTCTCAATCTATTTCCGAAAGATCCAATACAGATTATAAAGTGATAGGGTAATATTACTGTACGTCACGTTACTACCTATATTATGGTTCTAGAAAAAGAAATAAATTAAAGATTAACTGTTTTCATTTTTTTTTTGGGAGTAAGTCAGTTATGATGAACATTGTGATTGTATCTATTTATAGTATAAACGTGAAACTTGGTGAAAGGAATGTATGGATGTTTGTTAATCACTCAACGCACAACGACTGAAATGTTCGAGGTGAAATTTGTCACCGAGATACTGTTTTCTTATGAAGGAAAAGTTGTTAAGAAAAATGACACAAGCGAAAAGTTAACAGCAATTAAATTGAATGGAAAGGAAAAACTTTACGTATGTAGTTATTAACAGTTTTTCGCAATACATATATATGAAATTAAGGGAATAAATGAAATTAATTATTATGACAATGGTATGCACTAGAAGTCTTGAACAGTCACGTCTTATCATAACAGTACATGTACAAGGCAGTTTGATAGAAGATTCCTAAAACGGATACCCAAATTTCGGAATATTTTTACTCTACTTCGAGCTTTTCTAAACAGATTAAAAAGTTACCTTATATTCAGGCACTTCAATATCAAAAGATATTTCATTAGCTTATAACAAAATGTAATTTGTTTCACTGTCATTTCTACATTGATAATCTAAATTAAAACTAAGTTCACCGAGTAAAAAATTTAGAGCGCCTTAATGATGAATGGTACAATTTTTGTTTACTGTAGGTCGGTAGATGATCTAAGCGTATTGTTTGCTGAATTAAGTAAAGTTTGATGTGTAGAATTTATATTGTTTGGATCCCACTAGTATTACTAGCTCAGACCACCTGTGAGCATACCATACGTGTTCAAGATTGTTATTATTGCTCTATTATATTGGGTACTTTATGGGTACAATAGGAGAGTACAAATAAGGAAAAGTAAAGTGTCGATTCTCTTGTTATAAAACTCTTGAAACTAGATTGTAATTTTAAAGTAAGGTTAAATAATGACCGACATCTCAATAACGTTTTACAGGGACAGAGGAGTTGAAGAAGTGGTGTAGGTATATACCGGAGGGTCACATTATGAAAACCGATATAAATTATTTTTAGTGCGTAGGATTGATCGTGGAAGTTCTTGCTTTGCGGTGGATTCTGTGTCAGTAATATTATGTCTAGAATCACTACGTGTTATAAAACAACAAAGTCCTCCGCCGCGTCTGTCTGTTCGCGATTAACTCAAAAGCTAATGAACGTATTTTGATGCGGTTTATACCAATAGATAGAGTTTGTTAAATTTTTATATATTGGCTAAAATATAACGATTTTTGTTAAAGACGTCGAAAAAAATTAAGCCGCACATCTTCTCGGAGTGACATAGGCTAGATAATATTCTCCGTAAAGAGCCCATGTGAAGCCGGGGCGGGTTGCTAGTTATAAAATAAATTAACTTAAGGACTAAAAAACCTCACGTTAATAACCTATTATTCAATTTCTTTTTTACAATAGTATACACCTTTAAGATATCGATTAATGAAATTATCGCGGTAACGAACGCTACACGGCCATCAAAAATCACTTAGGCCAAAAGCATGCTCATGAAAGTAACATTCGACTGGAAGAACGCGAGTAATATCTTTATCAATATTTACAGAGATGTACATAATAATGTTAATCGCTCAGTCAATTAAACTGAGTCCAACTCAAATTGTCAATTATCGTTCGCGTTATATTGTCTTTAACGGTCCAGGGACTTTTCGTTTATTCGTCCTTAATTGCTACTTGTCTTTCAGCGTTGGAATTGTTTAATGCACGTTTTGCTCTCAGTCTTAATTTGTTTCCTAGGTCTTTTCCATTGACTTCTTTGAATCATATTTCTCTAATAAGATATTTGTTGTTTAAATGTCTAGATAAACATAAATTTGAAAAATTATATTATTCGCCTTTTTAAGGACTGACGATTTAAACTTTGTATATTTCAGGCACAAGTGTACAGATTAGCCTTACCTATATAAATGCAGAAGAGAGAAGAGAAGATATATGAAATTACACATAATCCACTATATAAATCATAGAATTTACCAAAAGGTCCTGTTTTAGCTTTTATATTATTTTAATGAATCAACAAATCATATATTTTAAAGCAGTTTTAGATCAATTTCGTATGAATACTATACATATACAATATAAATGTAATAAAATAGAGAGCAATAGTAGAAATAAAAGTCTTAATAATTCTATTTTCGTTCAGTCTTATTACAACCAAATTTATTTGGCATTATTATAACAGTGATTCCCTTTTCGTAGCCTTCCAAATAACTTAATATACTCTAGTTGCGAACAATGTTCGTGATTGCGGATCTCTTTACCCGACTTCTGATTAATCCTTATTGATATGAAAATGGATCAAGAAACGAATCAAAATTCACATAATGTGCTAGATTGGTGTATGATGATATGGATCGTCTTACAACTTATCTCAGCGTAATGGGATATGTTTCATGAATAATTCATTTAATTTAATACGTTAAAATAATTGATTTAAAATTTGCAGTGGTAAGCTAAGAGTTATCGTTTGCAAGAAACACGTGAATGAAGCATAAAGCTTTGCAGTTCAACAACTTTTGTGTTTGCTCCAAGCATTCACTATCTGGTAAAGAGTCTGATAGTTTTGGACGATGGGACTTCTGCGAAAAAATTAATGATTTTAAATTTTAACGTATTTTTTAAAATTAATTATAGATCGTCGCGTCGTGAACGCCCGCGTTTTGCACACGGTTGCCATCTATCAAGAGCCGTAAAAATCTAAAGAAACAATAAAATTTATTTATTCAGACCACTCAACATACTATTCGTCTCTAGTGTTTATTCATGGGGATTGAAATTAATAACTTTTAGCCGATAGTTATGAAATTGCGAGGGTGAAAAGTTCTCTATACATATAAGTCATCAATTCATCATATCACTGTTTCGCATTATTTTTTGTTTTGTGTTTTTAAATAGCAAAATTTCGTAACAGCAATATAGTACCTGTTGCTTTCTTCACGATGGTCTAGTAATCTTGTAATTTACATCCGATTATTGTTAAACAGCATTAAGCACATCGCACTTGTATCATTTACCATAATGGTCCATTGAGAAGAGAAACCTAGACAATATCTTTGACACCGATGACCTCTAAGGGAGGCAGGGTCCATCATGACGTGACCGAGTTTAATGTGTGCGTCTACTGGCTCGTGTGTGAGTTACGCTGTACACGATTGATAAACCGCAAAACACTACGCGATAGAATGGAATTGTTTAGGTTTATACATGTGTAGTATATGTACGTACGTATACGTACATACTAGGACAACATTTAGATAACTAGTTTAATGTAGAACGTCACCGCTTAAACGATAATATCTTAAGTCAAAACTTAGTACTTACTATAAAAAGACTGAAACCCATTTAAGAAAAATACAACTACTTTTTCTGTATGGTTGATTTGATCGCCATGACACCAATTGTTGTGGACACTAATCTCATGCGGGACAAACTTGTGAAACCAAACAAAAAATTGTTTTCAGTCTTGAAATTCTTTATGTTTGTTATTCAATGTTATATTGCAAAAGGTTATGGTCTAAAAATCATTTCTTTGTCATATATAACATGTAAAATTTTATTCAATGCACTGGTTACAATAGAATTAGACAAGGAAGGAACTTAACAGGGATTAGTCCTGTTTTATATACACACACAGATATTATGACATTTACTATTTTTTAGGTTGTTCTCAACAGAGATGTACTTTCATCAAATGAAAACATTACTGTTGTCATCAAGAAATTGCAGCTGTTGTTGGTGTTAAGATTCTAGCTGTAACCTGAATTCAATTCAACCTTAGTTGAACAATTCTTTTGGTGTTTTTTACTAAGAAGGGGGCTTAAAGGCAATGCACTTGTTCCTCTTGTGTAGCAGGTGTCCATGGGCACCGGTGATCACTCACACTCTATACCTACAGTTTTTTTTTATTCTACCCTTTCAACAATGCATATTTTCAATTTGTTTTAAACTGACTTTCTTGTATTTTTTGTGTTTATTTTTATTTTGTGTGTCAGACACCAACATGTGAAATATATATCGGGCTATTATCTGTATTTAAAAGGCAACCGTTACTGACTGACCTATCAACGCACAGCTCAAACCACTGAACGGATTGCGCTGAAATTTGGCACACATACAACTATTATGATGCAGGCATGCGCAAGAAAGGATTTTTTAAAACTCACCCCCTAAAAGGGTTAAAAGGGGGTACAAAATTTGTATGAAACACCAAGAATACGTAGGTTTTCCGTTTCGAAACTCCGCGAGGTTAATCCTTTTACTAAATAAACAAAAATCTATTCAGGGTTTTCAAAAATATTTACGGACATCTAACACACAACGCTATTTAGTCATCAATTTAAAAAAAGGAAAGAAATGTGTCACAAAACGAAGTATTTTGCATTAATACCAGACTTTTCGAAATTGAAAAAATAATTGCTTACGTACATATCTCAAATTCACTTGGCTAAATGTTCATTAAGTAGCGATAACATTTTTTGTACATAAGTACATGCTAAATATGCTCTTTTATGATTAAAATGAAAGCGATAAGTGTTTATGTACACTATGTACAGTGATGAAAAAGTATTGATTAGTAAGTAGGTAGATATGTATCTGCGTTTTTACGGGGGAGGGGAGGGGAGGGGGGGGATTCATATGTTTCTCCTAATAAACTAATATTTTGGAAGTACAACCAACCTCAATGAATAACAAAATAATCTATACAAGTAAATAAAAATGAAGTGTTTGTTTATAATTTCAAATTAGCAACTGGTTCACTAATTGCATATGAAAGTAAAATATACGGTACTTACATCAAAAAAAGAATTACCTTTTATTTTATTACTAGCAACGCGAAGCAAAGCTAGTTCTAGATTTAAATACTAAACTACCGGTATTTAGGGTCAGCTGATTAAAGAATTAAAAATAATTAATGAGGCTAATTTCCCACAAGTCAAGTAAATTGAATAGATGTAGGTCTGAGTGTTATCTTACCAGACTATTAGTATTTTTGGTCTTCTTGGAAAACTTTCTCACCCTGATTAATTAATTATTCAATTTCTATTATCTTGGTAGAATATTTGTATTTATTTACACTTTTCGGGTCTGAGTTTAATAAATACCTACTTTAGATTAAATATTACTTATATCAATACAACTAAACCTTAAAATACTGAATTGCTATTTTAATTTACGGTAAATGCTAGTAGCGCGCCTATTGTCAACTGAACAACTGATTCATTTATGTAATACTAGCTGACCCACGCAACCTCGTTTGCGTCTCCCATTGCCCGTAGCGTGATAATTTTCCCCCATTTTTAAAACATTCTCCATCGGTGCTCTGCTCCTATTGATCTTAGCGTAATGATATATAGTCTTCCTCAATAAATGTACTATCTAGCACTGAAATTATTTTTCAAATTGGACCAGCGGTTGCTGAGATTAGCTCATTCAAACAAACTAACAAACTCTTCGGCTTCATAATATTAGTATAGATAGTTCACGATAAAGGGGAAGTGTAGGAGGGAATAAACTCAACACGTTATCGTCTGGTTCTTTGATTTAAATAATACTTAAATCATTTTACAACATCGTGCGTCGTACAATATATAGGTACCTAAATGCAATTATGCAAGAGTTTTAACATAACAAACGTTTTATTGTTTCAGCTAAAATGAACGAATAGTAAATGCCGACTGACTACACAGATGTTATATGGATATGTTTATGACTGTACTTATACATCCTATACCTACACACATACACAAATACCTACACGTATGCAAGATGTGTGCGCGTTTCGATACGAATGTCGCTTACTTTTTATAGCGAACATTTCGATCATAGTAATGGAAACATGATTGTACTCAACAGTGATTATACATTATTCGAAAAAAATATGGAATTTTGACGCATACAGTTTAAAGTAAAGCAGCCAAGCTAGTATCGTTATTCAACCGGGGTCATACTTACAGATAACGTTTGTCGAAACAACTGTCGAGGTTAACAACAAAAATCCATCAACAAAAACACAAGAGACGATGCAGGTATGCTGCATATACAGCGGCCGTTAACCCGGCTTCGGCGGACTGCGTTTCGAAAACTTCGCTGTGAAGCGTTTAGAGAATATTCAAAAATAGACCGACCGATTCGTATAAACAAGTAACAAAGATCGCTCGCACGTTTTACTTTACGACACGACTCGAAATTCGTTTGAAACCAAAGCGATCCGCGACAAACGGTTCCGTCCGGAATCGCTGTGAAAAGTTTCCAGTGCACAAAGTTATTGGGATCGCGAGTTAGGGCTCTACGCGGCAAGAGCGCGGCAGCCCCGTGGCGCTCAGAACACAACTGGCGCCGCCGATCGTCAGCGCTCCGCAGTCCGCCGCGCCTCGCGCCGGCACAGGAACACGCACACACTCATAGACACACAATGCTCCGTAACAACACAGATTCACGGGTAGAGCCCGCGCTGCTCACACAGACTCAATACCAAACTGATAAACAGTATAAAAACACAGAACACTATGCAACTGTATATAAACATACGTTTTCCTGCTTTTGTGTATTTAACACTGAACACTAAACAGATACATACGGTTTCCGAATAGAAATGTTGCGTTGCAAGAAAAGTCATTAGCGGCCAGCGGGTGACTAATCTGAGTGCTACAAACTCAACGATAATCATATACCACATATATACATGTACATAGAGGTACATATAGACGAGTTTTTGCAGTCGATTTAAAAGCGAGCGCCTGGCAAAAACTTTTAAGTATCTCTTGGAGTGAAACAACCGCACATGGTACACAAACAGAGCAGGAAAACATGGACAATAAACATAGAGGTCAAATAATGATTGACGAGACGATACGCACTCACTCTTTTACATACCTACATACCTACAAAAGCCGCGTGGCGTATGGAGACAGTTATCAGAAGTAGACGCGATAGAGACGCACACGGGGACTAATGAATGAAGTCCGGAGATGGTGCTTTGTTGTGTATACTGCGTTTGTCTATAGTCTATCTAACGACACGTTTTTAGCGAAACAGATACGAAACAGCTTCATACTTCTATAATTCTTAGGTGATAAGCATTAATACCAACGAGTCAAATGTTATAGAGATAAGATTAGATATCGCTAACAACAACACGTTTAATAATTACAAAATAAGCGGTTGGCATCACTTAAGTGCAATCCATTAGCTGTCTCGCATCTACGGAAATTACCTGAAACAAAAGACAGCTGATTAATGAAAAACCAAAACAAGATTTTTTGGTTAGTTTTCAGAAAACTTTCTAGATGATTTCTTGATACAAGTACGGACTGTGTAAACATTCAAATTTGCACAAACATGATAATTATATTTTTATTTTATAAATTATAATTATTTTGTTGAATTATTAATTAAATAATATTTATTTCATTAATTTTATTTATTTATTAGTGTTTATTGATGCTATAGGCTGATGATGATTATAAAATTTATAAGATAACTTCACCAAGCACAGAAGTCACAGAACATATTACTATTACGTCTATTTTTGTTTGCACTTTTATCGTATTGTTCCCCTTTGGTGTTTTTTTAGAATTTAATAGAATTTTAATGTTATCCGTGCAAGTATGAGTAACTTAATCAAAATTAAAAGAACTATTAAAGCTATTAATATTTTTTGTGATTTAGATGTTTCATTTTACTATTTTTTTGTAAATTGTACTAAAATGAAACATCTTAATGATAGATTTTCTATTGTTTTATTTACCAGCAAGTGGAATGAGCGAAAATGTTTAAAACTAAAATTAATACTTATCTCCCATTTAATGGTACATGGGATATTCCTCTTCTTCTTTTTAAACAAATATGGCACACCTCAGCACATATTACACATTAGCAATACTTTATATGTAATAGAATACTTAGCTTTAATTTCTAAACAATGTGTCCTTCCTATAAAGCATAGAATAGAAGAAAACAGCTACAAATATAATAATACATAGGTAAACTGTACTAAACATTACAATCTGTGTAGGTAGAAAAAATGTAAGCAGTGATAGTTCAAATTATAGTGGTAGTATTAAAAAACAAAAATTTTGGAAATGTCAAAATTTGACCTCCAAGTAATCTCAAGGAGGTATTAACTAGAACTATGATACGATACTTTTACTATAATAGTTTCACAATATTCATTCTAAAAAGATTTTAACACTGCCTTTTTAAATTTAAATATAAGTGCCTCGAAAACATTTTTAGTGTTTCCACTTAACTTGCTAGTGTGTCAAAAATATTAATGTTTTAACTCATTATTAACTGTCGTTAAATGGTCTCACTGCAATACACTTTATATTCAAGTGAAGTATCTGTGGCGTCAATTGAGGAACGTGACACTGGAAAAGGAAAGCCGCATTATGTAAACGTACCTACCAAATAATAAGTGTGTCAAATGGATTCGATACTTCGTAACTTCTTTATTAGATATCGCTAAGAGCCTGGCAATAAAAGAACCGTTGAACTTAGACGACAAATTGGATTGTTAATTTGCAATAGCCGCGTCAGTTCATTGCATTTTGCTACGTGCAACGATTTTATCAATATGCTTTTTTATCGGATTGTCAGTATAGAAGTCAAGAACAGTTATTGATTTAGTAGAGCCATCTTGCACCTGATTCTTTCAACACTATATGTGGTAGCGATCAGTATTTATAAATACTAGAAATCATGTATTACGCGTATTTCAATATGTTATTAAAGTGCAATTATTGAATGACCAGTATAACTTGGTCTGTTATTGTATAAATTTCCAGTACAGGTTAATATAGAATAACTGCGAAGCAGTGGACTTTTAAAGAATGTTGATGACAGTCTAGCATATGCATATACTAGATAGATAGATAGATAGAAAACTCTTTATTTGTACACCGTTTTACATATTTACAAGAGAGTACATAAGATGTAATAATATATAATATAATGTACAAAGGGCGGCCTTATTGCCAAGAGCAATCTCTTCCAGGCAACCTTAGGATGGATCAAAATGTATAGGAGAGACAGTAGCAGTTGGCAGTACTAGTCTTTTAAACTAAAGTATTCTTTCTTCTCCGTTATCTGATTACAATACAAGTACGCGGTTTTGTTTTAGTCCATATTTAACTGATAAATGATGTTTCATCTCTCAAATATTAGTGCTGGATGGTATTTAAAACCACAATTTTTTTCTTATTCCTCCCCATTATTGCTGAGGATCGAGATTCTAACTCTACTGGTCTACAATTTTACTGCAAATAATATTGGTCTCAGAACTACTATTTTCCTAAAACCGTTTTTTTATGTGAAGGTACAAAAAAATTATAAAGTGAAATTCAAATCCAGACCCTAGATCTACAACATTTGCAGTCTAGTTTCAAATAATAAAAAAAATTCGGGTCGTTGTATTTTAAGAAATTCTAATTACTCTTGTCTCTTCCCACGGATTGTTACTTGCTCCTGACTTTTCTCGTCACGACTTGATCTTGGTTGCCTATTCGCCTACGGCGCAATAAGCGTGCACTTACGTCACTATTTTAATTTCTTAATTCACAATTTTGTGTGTTTGTGTGAGTTTGTGAAGTTAGGGTTGGTAGATTTAGAAGCTTGGCTTTACATGCGATCTGATATCTTTCTCACAGGGTAAGCCATATTTTCAGTCTCAGGTCTTGGCAACATTTTACATAAAATGTTTTAAGTGGGATGTATATATGTACACACTCTTTTTTTGTTTCTTTTGCACACACTCTCACACATACACGCACACAATTATGAACATGTACCTAAACATTCACACACACACACGAGCGCGTGCGCGCGCTCACACACATACACACTCACACACACACACACACACACACACACTCTTGAATATTTTGCTTTAAGTTACTTTTCCTTATTATTTATAAGTGTTATTAAATTAATATTGTCAAACACCATATAACTCGAAATCTAAAGGCTCAACTTTATAGTGGGAATGGCGTCGGTGTCTGTCACACAGTTTCTTACTAGCTCAGACACCGTCGTTTCACTCAATTTCTATTTGTGTCTTATCAATTATTGTTACTACCTACCTAATAGATTGTAAGCTGCACCATGTATTTGAGTAAATAAAATATTATTATTATTATTATTATGTATGTACCTATATTTGTGATGTGTACAGTTGTGTTTATGAATGTATATGTCTAAGTTGCAATATGTAGTGTTATATATGTGTAATATGAAACCGCCGTGCACCTATCGCACAACATGTCTACACCACCCCAAAGGGTGACTGAAAGAGAATGGCCCTGGGCATTAAGTCCGCCGATGTACAAATTTAGTGCATAAAGTTTATTAATAAAAATAAAAAAGTCGTGTAGTGTCGTGTCGTCGTCAGATAGGAACGAAGTTCCTTATACAAAAAATATTAAATTTAAGTTCTATTAAAGGTATAAAGAAAATAACTATTCAGGTATACATTTTTATTATGACTTTTTAATCGATAAAAAATAAAAGTAACTAAACTGGTCACTTGTGCTGCCACCTAGTAATCTCTACTGAAACAAGTTCTGTCTAGAGTTACTCCGTACTTGTAACATACGACTTCCAGATGGCGCTATACTAAATTTTTCGTTCACGAAGTAAATAAATATTTCGAACATCTAACACACAACGCCATCCAGTCCCAAGCTAAGCAAAGCTTGTGTTATGGGTACTAGACAACTGATATAAATACAAATATACTTTCTTTTAAGCTATTGAATAGCTTTTATCGCGAGCTTTGAGGCCTTTGAGCGCGGCGACCGAATCAAGAAATTTCGTAACACAAAAACCTGACACCCGAAGTTCGCCGAATCGAGATGAGCTGCTCCAAACGACGTATCAACGTATCTGTCTGTCGATGACTTCACTTCACTTCACTTCGCGCGCAACAGAGACCCTACTTCTAATATGACGTTCGCTACATTTCGGGAAATTGGCGCAAATTGCTGTTTGAAACATCATTACACCTGATTAGTGAAATAGTACAAAAAGTGATATTATCAAAGTATTTGTAGATAAATAATCTAAAAACTTATATGCAAATCAGAACACACAGAAGCTGTTTTATATAACAAATGTGACAAAATATCTGTCCCACTCACTTTTATTACGTTTATACATATCCAGGAAACATTCACAAAAACCCTAGACATCGACGCCCAATTGAGATTTGCCCAGTGAGAGAACTAAATGTTTAAATTGTTGTTCTTATGCTACTTGATAAATTCTAACGGTCCGGTAATGCCAAACATACATTTCTTTGTTGTCAGTATGGCACCAATTATATAGATGGCGGTGTACTTCAAATGCGATGGAGCATTTGAAAAATAGTTTCACAACATTAAACATACTGCATAAATATAAAATAAATAAATAATTATAATTGCATAAGTTGATAAAAAATGCTATGCAATAGCTTTACAGCGGCAGTCCCCGAGTGCCACAAGTCTTTTTTTTTATAAATACTTACATATAATAAATAGAAAACATTAAAACTCCGAAAAAACTAATATTTGCAGATCATACAAACATTTGATCCGACCCGGGGTTCGAACCCAAGACCTGAAGCATAGCATTCGCATACGCTTTCATAGTCGTACGTTACGGACGTTTTTTGCCAGCTAGGGTACCCCTCCGCAACGCCCCATAAGGAACTTCGTTCCAATAATTAATACCTACTTTTTTAAGCATGTCATTGTCATTACTTTACAGTCTACACTTTTTGAGTATTTTAACATTATCGTTACTTTTCTAAATTGCGTAGACTAAATTGTCTTTGCAATATGTAAAGTAATATACGATATACGGTTTTCACGAAATACCTAGTTATTTGCTTTTTCAAAGGAGACTTTTCTTCAAAGAATTACAAACATGAGCAGTCAAGCTTATCTCATATGAATATTTATTACGTGATTCGATATTTCGGTGTTACTTCAGTTTCATAAAAAAATATCGGTACTTAATCAGTATCAGATTTAATAAAAGATATTCCTCTCGAATCGAGATAAAATTGTAGGTCGAAGATTGACTATATATTTTTTTATGTGTATTATAAACAGCTTTAAAGGCTAACGGCTTTCATTGCTAACAAACTTTCACTGTAAAATCATACGTCTAATTTGGCACCTACTTACAAGGAGCTCAAACGAAAATTGCTACTATTGGATATTCTATTTTTCTATTCTATCTACTAATGGATATATGGGATCTCATTGACTCTGAGGCTGATTTAGTCGGTGAGGTGACCAGCCTGACAGGTTCAGGGGTTACAAGTTATAAAAACGTTTGCAACAGTTGAATTTATATCTAAATACAAAAATTTATAACATAATCAATATTGCAGAATAGGGGACGAATATAACACAAAAATAAACATTTCTAACTCCATTTTTTTAAACACTAATTTCTTCATTAGCACTTGTACTGCTTGCTGCAGCTGTAGCTGCTGAATAGGCTGCACGTGCTTTACAAAGAAAATATTGAGGAAAGATTTCATAATCATAACTCAAGCTGTCAAATGAAATCAAGAGGTGGTATTTTGTATGTTGTTGTTAACTTTGTGAGCAAACGTGACCAAAGTAGTTTAAAGAGAAAGTAATATCAACAGTCACTGTGACAAAAATCTAATGAATTCGCTCTAATTTAAGAATCTGCGAATATTACTTCTGTGTGCCCGCTAGATAGCTGAAGGCCTTAGTATGTGTTTTAATTTCACGTAGATACCTCGCCATCTTAAGAAAAGAGCCTTGAAAGAGATGTTGACGCTGTTAATCCATTTCCTTTACGTTTAATTTTGATAAATAGATAATTTACATTGTAATATAAATACACAACTATATATTTATATACATGTGTGTATTATTATGTATTACATGACAATGATTTTAAATAAGTAAAATTTTAACAAAAATAAAACCGACTTCAAGGTTTGACTCGATTTCCCTCGGACACCATCTTCAGATCTTAGTGTCCTTATCATGTATCACTACCACCACCACAGGTACCACGTTTGGGATATCTCGTTTCCATTAAAAAAAGAATCAACAAAATCGGTTCATAAACGACGAAGTTTTCCGCGAACACACATAAAATATATATATACTAGCTGTCCCGGCAAACGTCGTTTTGCCATAACTACTAATAAATAAAAAATTAATTAAAAAAACATTGTCCAGCGGACGAAATTGTGAATCTAAACCATTCCCAGATCCCCTTGAACACACACAAAAAATTTCATCAAAATCGGTCCAGTCGTTTGAGAGTAGTTCAGTGACATACACACTCACAGAAGAATTATATATATAAAGATAGGGTCGAATTGAGAAACCTCCTCCTTTTTTTTAAATCGGTTAAAAAGTGGTAAAAGTTTATTCTGAAATGTAACAATATTTAATTAGTTGGTAAAAGTTTAGGGCGGCCAGTGTGGCGTAACCAAAATGTACGTCCCTTAACTTTATCTGTCGCACTTTTCCTCTCTTTCTGTTGTCTACACTCTGTTCTCTTTGCTTACACTCTAGAAACCTTTTCTACCATCAAAGGTGGCATCCTATGAAAAGTTTATGTTTATATTTTGGCCACTTACCCTGTATAATACACATTAGACGATGAAATCCTACCAATCGTATGAAAAAAAAATTTTAATACTTCAATATCTATACAAATAAATAAACTTGGAGTGTCTGTTTGTAACATTAAAATAACCGCTTTTTACTTAATGCATATGTATGTATACACGACACATATACCAAAAATGTAGTTAAAAAAATTTTTGTCTGTCTGTTTGTTCCGGGTAATCTCTGGAACGACTGGACGGATTTTGACGGGTCTTTCACTGGCAGGTAGCTGATGATCCGGGGAGTAACTTAGGCTACTTTTTTAAGACTAACTTTGTCCCGCGGCGTTACTCGCGGTACAACAATAGCCGCGGGTAATACCGCGGGGTTCAGCTAGTATTCATAATAAAGTCTTGAGTAAACTGTACAAAGATATTTGATAAGGATCCAATATAAATACCTATAGACTGTCCAGTCTAGTCATTTTACGAACGGATCCTGAAAAGAGACTCCTTCAGAAATAATATCTTTTAAATTAATTAGTGTCATTTATCCGAGTTCTCCGACATGCGTCTTAGTTGGGACTTTAATAAATTATCAACGATATTTTCTCAAGTTACGTTATTTAAACTGAGGGACAGCCTTGATTGACTGCTGAAGTTTCTTAACAGAACATAATAAACTAGTAGAATATAATGGATTTACAGAGGTTTCGGAATTCAACATTTGCTTAAATGGAACTCTTTAAAAACTCTTTAAAATTCCCTGCTTACTTTACATATAAACTTGTACGAAAAAAACGTTAAATATGTTTTGCTTTGAACATATAAATTTCATTTACGTAAATAATGTCATATATGGCCACAAAAAAACTGTATAGCTTATTATAGTATCTACTCTAATTTATTGCAATTTCTTAAGAATACAACATTTCCTAAATATATGAAAACTATATAGGTATTTGAGCTAAGATTTACGAAATTGTGTATGTATATGTCTTTGGCACACTCTAGAACCTAAACGGCTTGTCGTATTTTTATGTGAGTGGTGTCAATAGGTTTGTTTTGTTCGTGAGAGTTCATTAAAATTAAAAAAAAACATGTAAAAAATACTTTTCTATTCAGTTCTTTCTATATTTTCAGTTCTTCAGTGAATTTAATAAAGATGGCAGATATTGACGCATTCGGGTTTTTTTTTTAGTAATTCATTACTTGTTGTAATCTGTTTAATTTTTCTTAATTTTAGTATGGAGCGGATCATTATAATAGCGTTCTGTACGTTTGACTTTTTAAGTATTTGAAATAAGAAATTCTTTCGTGCGTAATATTTGTTAAAAAAGGGTACTGAGAATTCTCTTCACGTATTAATATAATGATCCCGAAATTGCTTCATCATGATCTAATTTTGCTAACGTAGCCAGCAGCGGTCCGTAATAACAACTTCTGTTTACAAAGTTTTATTGAATTTCTGGTGTCGTGATTTTGAAACAAGGCATCTACAACAGAAATACAAGTCGTTTTCATCCTACAGTTCACTAAATTTTAAAACCTTGACGTTAAATTTTAAAGTTCACTAATGCATGACGACGGTAGGTTTCCAAGTTCCCACCGGATGTGAAAATTTCCATAGCAGTTTCGGAATTGTTCGTAATTGGCGGGATTTGTTCATTCATTGATATATTTTTCGTCTGACGTGTGGAATCGGAATGGTGTCATCGCCACGCATGTGGGGTTATGGGTTGCCGACCCCTATAGCACAATGCAAACAAACAGCTGATCAATATTGCGATGAAATCGCGCCCCAACAAGCAAAAACTGAGTCATGATTGCTGACCGTGATAACCAAACTGTAGATACTGATAAACACAACAGAAACAAATATATTATTATCATTAGTATATCGTCAGGTTCAGTTCAGAAAACGCGACTTTACTTAGAATATTGTCACTATCGAAGGTTTTAATTGGCTAATTACGATAAAGACTGTTTATTAACACCAAGTGCATCACTTGATGCTCAGTCTTTTTTGTTATACAAGGCAAACGAATATATATGACTATTGCTGCCCATAGGTAGGATTTCCAGGCGATTGGATAAATTTGGTCTAAACTGGATTTGAAGGGTTTTAGACTAGACTCCAACCGCATTTCATTTAAGACCGGATTTTTGGCATCGGATAAAAAAGACAGGCGCTTTTGTTTTAAGATAATTAAAACAAGGGACACACAACATGCAAAAGTTACAAGTGTATTACAAGCCTGTCACTGGCAGAATTAGAAGTGCGGCGAAGGGGAGGGATTCTGCTAACCACACTCACTCAATTAAATGCAATGAAAGTTTTTCAACATCGGTTTCTTCGGTCGAGGTATCATTTTAGTCGAACCAGCCCCATTAGGACTAAAACACAATTATTCCTACTGTTTTTATTTAAAAATAACTGCGCCCACGATATAACCTACGGGTTCTGTTGCTTTTGAATCAGATATTGTTTACTATTTCTTTGGCTTTAATTTCGTTTAAGTTAAGAAAGTCCCGTCAAAACCAGTCCAGCCATTTCCTGCGATAGCCCGACAAACAGACAGACTGTAAGACCAACGGACAGACAAAAATTAAAAAAAAATGTGATAAATACCCGTATACAACTTCAATATTCATTAAATTAAAAGGTGTAAATAAATATGAAATCATAAACAGACACTTTTTTGTATTTATAATTTAGGCGAACAGAAAAAGCAACCAGCTGATACATCTATTCATAACTTCATATTAGCATATATAACATTGTATGACATGACCCAGCTTGGCCCATCAAGAGTGGCAGCTCCTGCTTTATATTCAAGGAATAAACCAACTACGTTGCTCCTTAAATGGATTTACTTTCTGTGAATAATATAACAATGATTTATTTAAAAAAATACCGACCTTGTATGCTCTCATATTCAAAATATTATAATTACTAGCTTTTGACTGCGGCTCCACCCATGTGTATATTTATATATATATATATCGGTTATCGCGTTTAAGAGAAGCCTATTTCCTCTTTCTACAAGTACCTCGATACCAAATTTCATTGAATCCGGTGTAGCGGTTTAATCGTGAAATCGTGACACAGAGATAGAGTCAGACAGATTTACTTTCAAATTGATAATATTAGAATGAATAGGAGATTCAGTAGAAATCTACTGAATCTCTCTAAATACCTACTAATGATATTTTATTTTTGATATCGGATTATCATCCGGATTAGTAAACGGTTAGGAGTTTTGTAACAGGAAAGTAAACAGTTAAAATCATCATCATAGAAGATCAGCAATACATAATGCATGATGATTATGGTACTCATTTATCTCCTCATGACCTTAATCACTACTGTATTGAATTGTATTTACCATATTTTTGGGTTGTATTTTTTTTTTTATATTAAACAAAATATTGTTGACATGGACGTAGATATTGCTATAGATACGGTCTATTTATGTCCGACATGAACATAAAAACAATACCAGCAATAAACGCTATGAGCGATATCCTATTATTAAGTTTAATCAATGACAGCGCTGACTGCCATTGTTAAGCTCTTGACAATTAGGTACATTTTCATCTACGAACATAAATCTATTGGTCCATATCTGAAGTGTTCTACTAAAGGAATGTCCATATCTAATTATCTACATTTCCTTAGAGGATAAACATAACATTTTCTTTAATATATATGTATGTTTAAATCTACAAGCGCCTAATAAAAAAAGTAGTGCAGAGAAAAATCTGTAAAAAGTAATAATAGAAATTAATTTACAGCCGTTTTCTATAGCCTACCTGTAGTTTTAACCTCTCTCGTTAGTTTAGTGAGAAAGATCAGAATTTATATTATAGACAGAGTATTAATTTGTTCTTCTTTTGACAACTATAAAACATATTAAAAAAATTGAAACTGCATATCAATGAAAGTATTGAATCAGTCATACTGAAAACTGTATAGAGGCTTTTTAGGGTTCCGTAGCGAAATGGCAAAAAACGGAACCCTTGTGGATTCGTCATGTCTGTCTGTCCGTTAGGATGTCACAGCTAGTTTTGCCCGAAACTATAAGAAACGTGTAAGAACGATATGTTGAAACTTGGTAAGAAGATGTATTTCTGGGAACCGCATTTTCTTTTCATCGAAGTCATACGTGTGGGGTATCTATGGATAGGTCTTTAAAAATGATATTGAGGTTTCTATTTTTTCACTAATCTGAATAGTTGGCGCTAGAGACTATTCCTAAAATATGAGAATGATAAAACTAAAAAAAAAATATATGATATTTACATTACCATGCAAACTTCCTCCGAAAATTTGTTTGAACTAGATCTAGTAACAAAAACAAAAACAGTTTTTTTTATCATAAATGGTAAACCGCAATTTACCTTTTATTCAATCAACACAAATACGACACATAAAAATAAAATATATTATGTTAGTTGCTGCTACGGAACCCTTCATGGGCGAGTCCGACTCGCACTTGGTCGCTTTTTTAAATAACCTATCTCCAGATTTAACTAGAGATAGATTATTGAACACTGCCCAAAATCAATAAAAATGTAGTAATCGAGAGTTTTCTAAACAGCCCACACACCAAACCATTCAAATGTTTGTGTAACACCGTCACAAACGAAAATATAATTCGCGGAGTTCGTACCGCGTGGATGCTAAATTTCTGATAAATAGTTGAGAACTTGTACGAATTCTCCGTAAGACTCTTATTAACAACTGCTATGTTTATCCCTAATCTATAACGATGAAAATAGTTCCACATCTGGCCAAACAATAAAATCGAATCTGTACAATTACTACCAGAGTAAAGAGGGGATACTACTTGAAGTTAAGCTTCGCTGTCTGTAATCCTCTAGGGATTAATAACAATATACCTACATTTGTATTTTACCTTAGTAAGTCCCACGTTCCATTTTGAATAGAGTTACAATAAAGATGGACATTCGATATATCAAGATTGCGAAGTACAGTCTTTTGAGAAAGATATTTTGTTTTTACATTTGGAAAGGTAAGATAATACAAAATAAGTAATACACAGTTTCACTCTGTATTTTATGCAGTTTCGTACAGAAAGGTCAATATTAGATATACTTATGTGGCGTTGTTCAGAAAAATTCAGACACATTCTTCGTAGACAAAACATTATCTTTATTGATCTTTTATTTCTAGCTCAATTTGTCAGTTTCAAAATAAGATAATTTTTTGAAAAATAATGTTTTTCTTTACGGCACTTACATATATGTACTACTATAATACTTTTCTGTTTAAAAATTTAATTTTACTATAAAAAACATTTTAAAAGGTGATTCATCAGGTTCAACAAACTATGTCAAAAGTAAAAATCACCATATATCTGTCACCATATTACTGATTATGCAATGCACTCTTCAAATTCTTTTATTCATAAATAAAATTATAGACCTATTTAATATATATGTAGATTCCAACGCTCACCATATGCCACTCCAATACGATGAACTAGAAGTTTATGTTTAGTTTGGATATGTCGCCAAATGTGATGTTTAACAATACGTCATCGGAATTAACCGAAACAAACATAAACAAATCACTCGAGTGCCACTCGGCCGCCACGTGCTTCAATCTATACATCTCTACAAATAAATAAAATTGGAGTGTCTGTTTGTAATATTAAAATAACTGCTTTTTAATAAATGCATATGTATATATGTACCGAAATATCTTTTTTTTTTATTTTTGTCTGTATGTCTGTCTGTCTTTTTGTTTCGGGTAATCTCTGGAACGGCTGAACCAATTTTGACGGGACTTTCACTGGCATGTAGAAAATGATGTATGGAGTAACTTAGGTTACTTTTTTTAGAATAGCGTTGTCCCGCGGCTTTACCCGCAGTACGACAATAACCGCCTGCATTTATTAAAAAGCGGTTATTTTAATATTACATACAGACTGGTTACGCCAAATTGTTAGTTATATAATATATAACATAAATAAATTATCTCATGATACGATTTTTACTTTTGTACGTTTCCACATATAAATAAATAAATAAATAATATACCTAGGTATACCTTTATACATACACGCCGCGCCCGCGAATGCAGTGCCCCTAGCGGATAAGGAAGAGAAAGTAGAAGATTTTTTAGTACAAAAGTTGATTCCGCCCCGCGAGCAAAAATTCATGTTGTTCATGTAAATTATTGAAATCTACCTGATTACTAAAACTGTACTAGTACAATTATAGTCGCCGCGCTGAAGACTTACAATATCTTCACGTCGTATGGGTTAATTATTGCAAATACACATGTACAAGTAAATAACCCCGCCGCATGTGAAACTTATTAATTTCCGCGTTGTAATTAACTAATAATCCACTTAATATTGCTAATCTACGGCATTGTGCCTTTATAATTATCTTATGAGCCACGCCACTCCGCGAACCTACTGAAGAGCAAACAGCTTTGCGAATACACCAGGAGATACCCTGGATCGAGTCAGAAGCGGACCCGCTGCACATCTGATAAAGGTACGTGTGTGTTTCCCTTAAATTCGCTCATCTATACTAAATAATATTATAAAGAGGTAAAGTTCGCGAGGGTTTAGGCTAAGTACAATGACACTGCAATTCTTAGCAACGGAGCAGTTACTATAAACACAGACAAACCTCCGAGAACCAGCCAGTTACATTTAAGCATGTTGTGTCTCATTACTCCTTAGCCTGTTTTATAGGTTTTATAGGACTACATCTACTTAGTTCTGAATCCTCGGTGTTAAATAAGACGAAATGCGGTGTAATACAATAACAGCAATAAGTGAAGAAATCCGTCATATAGACGTTACACGTGGATGCCGAAGTGTGATTAATCGCTGTTTATAGTTTACTAGCTACTTTATAAATCAAGGTCGTTTTGAAATATCAAGTTTTGTAATAAATGCAACGATTTTTGATATGCAAGTGTTTCGATTTCTTCCTATTGATAACACCAGTGATAACACTATCATTTTGCTTTTACGTCGATTACGTTGCACTCTAGATTTATAAGTATATAAATCTAGAGTGATATCAAATCAATTGTCGTCTTCCTCACTTGATTCAGAATGAGTTTTAGGTTACTATATTATTACAGGTAATACACCAAGACACATAGGTGAATGTGCAATGTGTTATAGTGATATTTTTAGAAGCACTTATGTTAACTTTACTGTAGATTAAGAATATTTTATCATCATCATCTTCCGAGCCCTTAATTATTCTCAAGTTTATTTGGGGTTGGCTACTAGTTCAACCGGTTTTACTTGAATATCAGTTTTTTCACGGAGTGACTGGTATCGGACCTCCGCAACCCTGAGGGTGATGTGAATTCGAATATTGAACTAGTTGTCAGTATGTATATTTGTGGGCACTGACTGCCCAAATAACGATTGACATAGAAATTCAATACAACCTGAACCGACGGCCTAACGTGATCTCCGAGGCACGGGCGGAAAACACCGCCATCTTCCATACTCCGGGCTGCTATTAAGAATTTCTTGTAAGAAAAACCCAACAGCGGTCCGAACCGGGAATTAAACCCGAGACCTCTTAATTAGCAATCACTTGAGCTAACCACTAGACCAACGTGTCAAGTAATTTATTCTGTTTATTAAGAAAAAAATAAATGAGAAAGTGATTATGTAAGCATAGGTTAATTCTTATACATGTATATCTATAATGCGTTGTTTTTGTTAGAATTATTTAACTGTTCAGTTACTTAGTTCAATAATGCTTCCTATATTTCCAATAAATGTCTAAGCATTTTATTTAGAGCTGTGGGAATATAACCTCGTCCTTGTACTTATACGTATGTGTGACGTGAATGATATTGTATCTTTGAATCAACATATATTTTCAGAATATCTCAAGGGTGATCTCATGGTCAAGGACTAATATTGACCCGGGTAAAGTAATACATATAAATGTAATACGAATTGACTACTTACTCGATATTGAATTAGATAGCCTGATATAAAAGATATACCCCGCCAGGTCTAGTAGTGAGAAAAACTGAATGAGAGAAAAAATGTCTTGTTTACAAAATATTTAAGAAATATCATCGGGTCAAACTTCTTTTTTCTAAGTCAACGCCCACATTATGTATCTTGTGTAGCGGGGGACTATACAGACATATATGAAACGTAAATTAAACAGGATTTGAAGCTACAACACTTAGCGCAGTGTAAAGCGGTGTGGCGACCGTGCAAACCACTAGGCCAGCAGTGCAGTCATGACTTTACAAGAAAATAGATGTACATAAAGGTAAACCTCCTAGTTACCTTGATTTAAGATTTAATATCAAGAGTTTAAGATAATGTTTTTCCAAACTCATCATATAATTAGACACGAAAACAGTAATATTCCCTTTTGAATATCAAGTTACCTGAAATTCGTTGTCGATTGCTGACCGTTGTCAAATCAACGTCACTGTAAACGCTCATTATGATATCCACATTAGCCAAATATAGAAATATGATATCTATTGAAAACCCAATACGATACGGAAAATTAATAGTGTTCCTTTTAAGCTATTACAATGTATTCCCTAATTGAGGCTTGTATTAATTTAGATATCTGTTCGTCTGTCTGATCAGCTAAACCAAACATATAAAAATAAAATAGTAGAAAATATAGCACTCTTGCAGTCAGACAGCTAATGTTAGAAAGACTAACTTAGACTACAAACTACTAGAAACTACAAAAGGACTAACTTAGACTACTTTTGTTAGTAAAAAACACATATTGAATATTGATAAGGTACAAGAGTCATTCTTTAAATTAATGTTATCATCATTTTGGCGTCTGTCCATCGACAGTGAATTAAACCGATGGGTCTTTTCCCTTATTTACAAACTTTACATTTAGTAGTGTGGTTATTTCCTAAATTTCAGGTTCCATAGTCCCCTGACTACAGAAACCCTTAGGCGTCGAAGTTGAGAAAGCACGGGTGCCGCAGTATGTACCCGAAAGCCTTTTTCAAAAGCTACACTGATTAAGCTCTCGTAAAGTTTATACATTTTTATTATTCTTTTGTAAAAAATAACTAAAATAACTCTACTCTCTGTAAATGTAGCCTAAGTTGTTATGTAATAAACAGTATGTAATAAAAATGTTAAGCGGCTATACCACTCTCTCGAGTATAATATTTTAGCAAGCTACTTTTACAACATTGTTACAATTTCAAAAAGACATTTATCCGTTTATGTCATCATTAATTGTTGTTGACTTATACGTACATTTATAGCCGTCAAAAGTTATAGATATTTCAACGCTGCTAAAATATTGTCATAAACTTAAAAGCCTCGATCCTGTTCTGGCCATGTTTTTAACTTAATCCGTCTCTTATGTGTATGAAAATGAATTGATGATCGTTAGTCTTACTAAACCTCAGGAATGATTCGACCCATTTGATTGATTTTAATCTTGAAATATTTGTTGAAGAAGTTTAAATGGAGAAAAAATATGGAAAATGCGATTATAAAGTAAAGACAACAATTTTATTATTCCATACAAAAAATATTTTTTCATGTCAAACATTCGATGCCGTCGTCGCTGGGTACGATAAACTCGGAGCTCTTCAAATTAAAGTACATAATTAAATATGGTTTTCGAATCGACAGCATAAATACGCAATGCTCGAATTCTCGTGGATATAGCACTACTTCAAGGTATCGACATACATGTTGTCGCAAAATATTTATGGTACTATGGTATATTGTAATTTAAGTTAAAGAAAAAATATTTAACCCCAGAAAGAAACAGAAATTAAAACATAAAAAAAATAAGTTTATATTTAAGTTGTGACTTTTGTGACTCATTTGTTCGTTAATGCCCCCTTATGCGACAGCAAAAATGCGCTACGGTGGAACATACAAACATACATGGACCCTTGCTGGCTTCGCTGTAGTCAGGTTTTATCATGACAAATTATTGGAAGCTGGTTTTTATATAAAAAATGGTGTGTGTTCCCAGGAAAATTTCTTTGTGTTCCACGCATCGATTGAGCTCGATTCAAATATGATTGATCGGGTTGAAGTCCGGGCTGCGAGCTTTCCACTCCGTACAGTTAATATTCACTTTGGAACATATGTGTACAGATACATTGTTCACCAAAGATCTAATTAATAAGCACTATATATATTAATTATATTAATAGATGTTTGAACTTAATATCTCTCTCTGGGGTGTACGTAATCGATTGACTTTTGCACCAAACAAAACCATCCAGCTACTTCTGAAAAGTAACCTCAAATCACCGCAGTGTTTTAAATTTAAAAATGTTACTATTAAAAATAAGGTTTTAGAAAGAAACTTTTCATTTATCAAACGTATTAGAACAGTAAATGAAAATTCAAAAAAAAGTTTCTTTGCACTGACGAGGGTATCAACTACTACATGGGATCGTCATTTAATACACTAAAGATTATATTATATTGGGCTACTTATTTGGGTTCCGATAGGGCGACTGTAGGTGCTGTCCGTCGCAAGCTGTTACAAGGCCAACGACGATGAATTGATTTTCTTGTGCATGGCATAAGGACTGTCAGCACTGAGGCTTAACCGGCGCTGGCGGGTGTTCTTGCAAACCTCGAGATCGACCGAACTAGGCAAACGTAATGTCTAAGGCATTCTCTATCAGTCAACCGCTGGACGATGCACAAAAGAAAGAAATTACGTACATTTGGTTAAAAAAAAATATTAAAATAAACAGACCCAGCAATATGCCCATACTTAATATACATAATATATATGAACCTATTAATAATACACACTACAACTAATATTATAAATACAACTATACTATACTAAATACATATAAACTTACATAAATACATACATACAACTACCTCGGTGGCGCAGTGGTAGCGTACGCGACTGCTGTTCTTGAGGTCTCGGGTTCGATTCCTGGGTCGGACCAAATGTTTGTATGATCTGCAAATATCTGTTTCGGAGTTTGGGTGTTTTCTATCTATAGTATGTATGTATTTACAAAAAAAAGTATATAAGTATTTATATCAGTTGTCTAGTACCCATAATACAAGCTCTGCTTAGTTTGGGACTAGATGGTGTTGTGTATGAGACGTCCGAAATATTTATTTATACATACGCAAATAGGTGTAGTAAGAATAATAAATGACAATTATGGGGGTGATGCTTCTGCAAGTTGTTTTATGAGATACTGCTTTACTTTCATTTTAAAAGAAACTTATACATATATAAATCTTAACTCCTTTCATGCTGTGTTAATAGCGAACATGGAAAATTGGTTGACTAGAACGACCGGTAGTCCTCAATAGAATTATGAAGTGTTTTAATTTTATATCTAAACTAGCTGAGCCGTACAACAACCACGGATAACGTCGCGGCGCAAAATAGTCTAAGAAAGTAGCCTAAGTTACTCCATAATAATATATCATTAGCTATCTTCCAGTGAAAGTCCCGTAAAAATCGGTAAAGCCGTTTTAGATATAACAACCAGATAGATAGTCGGTCAAAAAAATGAAAAATTATTTTTTTGATGTAAGTACCATTAGTAGTAGTAAATCACAGGAGTAAATCACAAACTCATTTTAATTTTATTTATTTATAAGATAATACCTACTAAGTTAATAGAACGTTGTCTGTAACTTTCATTGTTTTAAAAAAAATATTATACTCTAATCTAAACTAAAATTGTTTTGTATTTTAATATAAAACATTCATATGACCTTTATTTACTTTAATGATAACCATGGCAATGTCTTTTTTTGTTAAAAGGTTTTATGTTGATGTTTACTTAATCTAAAGTGTTTAAAATTATTTTAGTACCTTTGCCATTATACGTAGACACTGTTTCACAAGCACGATTCCATTGTTTCAGTATATCTATACACTTAGGCAGCAGACCAGAAAATTGTCGTGTGTGAATTTGTTAACTTCAGTGACACGAAATTTATTGTTATCATTCTAGCATGTTTCGCGCTGTTTGGATAATTAGATATTCATGTGTTTATAGTGTCAATGCTACCTTTATATTACTTTGACACAGTATACCCAACCTTTGTTATTATTGAACAAATGGCAATAATATTGTAGTGTATAAAATATATCAATGTATTTTTATTTTCTATTAAGCTTTAATTCTCCAAAAAGCGGTCTCCGCTGAATGTGATCGGCATAGGGCATTGTGTAGAGACTTCTAGCAGCAGATTAGGGAAAGGGGGACAGAGGTAGCTTTTTTTTTTATTTTTTTTTTATATTTGACCCTGCCATAATGACTCTACTCTGCCTGATGGAAAGCATAAAGAATCCAAGAGTGATGGTCACCATACTGCGAACGCAGACAATGCAACAATGCAGCATGGTGACCCACACCATAGCGGGCTAGTGATGCTTTCGCATCATTGGGCCTCCGGTCTCGCACTCACCAACGAAACACGACAGCATGATCGCTGTCATTTTACGTTGATTTTCTGTGCGAGGGTACCGCCCCGGTCGAGCCGGCACATTCGTGCTGAAATCAGCGTGGCTCTACTACCTTGAAAGATAAGTTGAAGATGATAGGGCGGCGGCTTGACCGCGTTAAGACTCGATCCCATGATTTTTTTAAAGTTTACATCTTTTTCTGAAATAGGCGCGACGTTGATTCAGAAAAAACCCTGGAATCAAATGGTCCTTTTTCTTCCCAGAGTAGGTCGATTGAGGTCGGCCTGCGGTTACCGAATCCCTAAAAGAAGATTCGTCAGCAAAAAAAAGTCGTGTGGTGTCGTAGGCGTGGGACACCAGATAGGAACGAAGTTCCGTATCATAAAATCTATTACTAATATATAAAGCTGAAGAGTTTGTTTGTTTGTTTGTTTGAACGCGCTAAACTCGGGAAGTACTGGTCTGATTTGAAAAATTATTTCAGTGTTTGATAGCCCATTTATCGGGGAAGGCTTTAGGCTTTATATCATCACGGTAAGACCAATAGGAGCGGAGCACCAATGTAAAATGTTTCAAAACAAAATAACTTGAAAAAATGCAACTAAGACTTTATTCGTGTATTCGGTACATCTATAGATACGTATCAAATTTAAAGAATTATTCTTCAATTCCTAACTGTTGAGGAGTTGTACCTTCCATGATCACTTTACCTAAATAACTAGAAAGAATACGTGTAACGGTAACAAACAAACATATGACATTCAAAGGTTTATCTTCCAACTTCTAACTGTTAAGGAGTTTTATCTTCCATCATCAGCTCGTCATCGTGAAATGATGACTACCAAGTGTAAATACTGCAATAGCTTTAGGAAATATATGAAAAACATAGTACGTGTCTAAAAAAATTGAGGGTTTCCTATGATTCCGTTGTCTCATCACCAGATCCTGATATAGTGGCAATGGGACCACAAGGGGAGCACACTCTTTCGAATACAAAAATAATTTTTCAAATCACAATTGACGGAGTAATCACTGTTCATACATAATAAAAAAGGTGTGTGGTGTCTTGGGACACCAGATTGGAACGAAGTTTCGATCACTCTCTTTAAAAACCACAAAATTGTGTTAACACCTTAAATTTTTATACCTGAGATGTATAAAAGATGTATGTCTGCCTCGTATAGATCTTTTATATAAAAGATCTATACGAGGCATACAGAAAATAACTATTCAGGTGATATACATTTTTATTATGATATTTTATCGATAAAAAGAAAACACTAAACTGGTCACTTGTGCTGCCATTTAGTAATCTCTACTAAAACAAGTTCTGTCTAGAGTTACTCCGTGCTTGTTACATACAACTTACAGATTACCACGCTATGCAAAATTTTTCGTTTACGAAATAAATAAATAAATATTTCGGACATTTTTTTTGTAAATACATACACATTATACCTACACAGAAAATATGCCAACTCTGTAAAAATAAGTATTTGCAGATCATAAAAAAATATTTGATCCGAGCCGGTAGGTTTTCGAAACTGAGACCTCAAGCACAGCATTCGCATACGCTGCCATTGTGACACCGAGGCGTAAATCTTACGTTATGGACGCTTATTGCGGCTAGCGTACCCCTCCGCAACGCCACATAAGGAACTTCGTTCCAATACAAACCAATCAAATTGAGAACCTCCTCCTTTTGGCAGTCGTTTAAAAAGTTCAAAAGTTACAATTACAATAGTTTTTAAAACTAATAATTGTTCAAATTCAATTCTGTATTTAATTCGTAGATTTAATTTGATAACTACAGCATATCCTTCTCAGTCGCTGAAATTTCAGGTTTCAAACTACATTTACATTGGATAACAGCATATGAAAATGCCCTGAATAACTTTGAAAAAAAAAACATATTTTTGCGTACATGTTTTTCCTTTACTAGCTTTGACATACTTTTATTTACTATCAATATTTGGCAATATTTTACATCCCTAGAGACATCACTGGAGCACAAGTTATTTTTTCATAAAAAACCTTCCAGCGTTAACGACTATGAAAAAGATTGTCCAAGGCTTTATTTATTATGAACTTGAACTTTGAGCTTGCAACCTTCTCCGAAAATAGGAAAAACCCTGAGGATGATGAATTGAATTGAGATTATCATAATGCGTCGCACTCCATTCCCGCGGGAACAAAACCCCGTCGGCCCATTGTGCGTACGATATGGATAATTTATTATAGCCGCTAGTTTTCTCAACCCCCGCTCCATCTGGACATCAATTAATCATGGCAATCTAAGAAATTAATTATACGCAGTTTCCTGAAACAAATATCTTGCGGTTGGCGTTTGCGAAATGAAAAAACGATTAGGAAATCTAATTATTCTTGGGGAGAAAACTGTATATGAAAACACCGACTTTTGCCTTTGTTCAAATTACTTATTAGGTAATATACAATTTTAATATATAATAAAGAAACAGTTTTTTTAAAGGAAAAACAGTTAGCGTTATGAACGAAGGTCGTTCAGAAGTGGAAAAATTTTAGAACTACTCAGGTACGTTCTAACCATGAGCTCGCTGCTAGTACAAATAATTCACAAAGCAAGCATACTCACTAAAAACTCATTTCTGTAACCATTAGATTACAATTCTCGAATTCGTTTCAGCGCGCTTTGAAATTTTGGTATCAGACTGATGGATTTGAATTAATTAACCGAAAATGTAAGTGTCTCAGAGTCCCTTCACAAAATTTACGTTGTCTACATATTTTCAGCTAAACAATTAAAGCGGATGTCTCCTTAAATTACATTCTGAATGTAAACGATCTGAAAAGGGGACTTTATTTCCACATGTATATTTACTATGGTAGATTTTATTACATATTTTAGCAAACATGAATTTCGGCTAGATTTCTTACTTATTTTGAGTAAGACTTTTTATTTATATTTAGAAGTACTATTATATTTAGAAGATTGAAATAGGTAAGTAACCTATTTCAATCACAGTTTTAAGGCGACTTGCACAACGTTCGACTTAAATAGCTTCTAAACAAAATTAGTTAAACGCATAGACACGTTTAGCTTAAACAAATTTAGCGGCGTCTTGCACAATGATAACAGCACGTAAAGTTAAATATGATAGGGGACCGCGCGCCGGCAGTGCGTGTGGGCGAAACGGTACTGCACTTACTATCCTAGTGTTGCACTCGCGCACACGCACGTGTTAAGGATGTTTAGCGCCGCTAAATAGCCGAGTTGCGATGTTTAACTTTGGCAGTTCTTAAACATGTTTAGCAAAAAATTGTGTTTAACCTTTTATAACGCATTTAGTATGTCTTAAATATATTTAAGCTATGTGTTGCAGGTGGCCCTTAGTTTCGTTTCATTGATGTGATGTGCCATAGAGAAGAAAGGATGTAAGGACTCAGATTCAAACCAATGAACCTCTTTAGTAATTCAGTGTGAGATATATGCCCCTTACTCGTAGTTCAGATGCCGTTTGAGAGAATGATCCTGATGTTTATCAGTTAGCCACGACTAGTGACGGTAAATAACATTAATACCAATAAATGGACTATCCAACACTAAAGAATTACTTAAACTGGTCCAGACGTTCATGCGCGATGCCATGACCAAGTGAAATAGTAATTCGTTTTTATATACATATATTAAAACAATGTGGTTGCGAGTGAAATACTTATTGGCACTGCTTATTCCATAAGACTCAAAATAAAGTACTTAATCTTAGTTGTAAACATATATAAATACTAGTTGTTGCCCGCGGCTCCGCCCGCGTATATGTCGGTTATCGCGGCAAATAGTAGCCTATGTGTTATTCTGATGTATAAGCTATATTACTGTAAAGTTTCATCCAAATCCGCTCAGTAGTTTTTGCGTGAAAGAGTAACAAACATCCAAACATCCATCCATCCTTACAAACTTTCGCATTTATAATATTAGTAGGATTTATCATTGAAATGTATATGCGTTGATGCTAAAATTGACTTCTTTTCTTAGCGCTTAGAGTGTTCTCTAAGCGCTAAGAAAAGAAGTAAATTTTAACTTGAGTAAATGATAATTAATTTTAACTATTTTATTTTCTTTGGCAATAATTATTCCCCTTCTAGGGGACAACCAATATTGTTTAACGCAGTTATCGGAGACCTAGGCAGAGACTACGAAAGCATAACGATTGAATTCCATTAGTTACTAAATATTCGATGAAATCAACAAATATATACTCATAGGTAATAGTTATATCTGAGCAGTGGACCGATCATAGGCAACCCACATCAAACTATATACCATAAGTAATTTCTATCAGATCGTTCGTTGAACCCTATTATTCAGAACTAAATTTGTTAAGAGGCCCATCAAGTTCACAGTTCACAATTTAGGAATATAACATTCAATATGTAGTGACGTCAAAAGGAAAATTCCATCCCGCAACCGTTTTTGTATTACCACATAATAACCTTGGGGAAAACATTAAATATAATTAAAAGATCTTATCTGTGTAATAGAAGTCCATTTGCGTTTATTGGAAATTAAAAGGGTACGTTTAGATAGCGTAGGTGGCAATTAATACCACCATCAATTTAACAAGCGCCCTGTTGATTATGCAGAAGGTAATGTAATGGGTTTGTAGAAATACTCTGTAAAATTGGTATAACCCTGTCGATAGTAGAATCAATACTAGATCAACAATTTAAAAAATTAATAGGTTATTTACTTGAAATTGTAACTGAAATATCTTGTTTTTATACAATTTTTTTTGACGCAAGTACCTGATAACGGTAGGTATATAGTTTGACTGTCAAGTACTTCAAAGCATTCTCCTCACGTTAACGTACCGAGATTTCGATTTCGAAAAACTTTACATTTTCTAGATATTTCAATGCATACGCATCTATCGGAAATAGTGGGTACAACAAACTTGCTTTTCATTTATCCATCTATTATATTTACTGTAAAAAACATGTAAAAAAAAATTTCATTTAAACGGTTTTAACCACCATTATGTAGCGGCGGCCATCTTGGATTTACAATGAAACAGAATTTAATTGTATTGTCGCCAGAACTGAGTGTATGTACCAAAATTTCAGATCAATCTGTCAACCGGAAGGGGGTTAAATTTCAATTACAAGATTTGACCCAAACAAGAACCAGGTCAAGCTAAATAAAAACGTTTAAAAATGAATTGCCGAAATGTATGAACGCGCATAACTTCCGATCGGCTGCACCAAATTAATAATTATTTTTTATATGTTCTTTGTTGTTGGACAAGGTTTGTGCACAAGAAAAATTCAAAGATAACGGTAAAACTCTCTTTATGTCCACGACGGGAAGCTGAGACGCCTGAGACAGATATGTTAATATGGCAATACGAAGTTCGCCGGGTCAGCTAGTTTATTACTAAAAGTCATTTTGGTTTTCGAAACAAATTACCAAATTCACTTTCATATTTATAACAATAATTAGAATAAGTACTTATCTAAGGAGTGTCATAGCTAAAAATATTTTAACAATATTGAGGTGCTAATATTAACGTGATCTTCTGTACTTGAGACTATTTTCCGTCAATGCACTGCCAATCGTCGGCAAGAAAAAAAACTGTTTTCAGCTTTTGAATGACATTTGGGTTGGCAGCGTTCATTACTTCTATTTCACTATGTTACTCACCTTATATATATTTACCTTATTTTGTTACTTTACTTATAAACATATATCACCTTATATAGCTTAAGCTTAAGCCATAAGGCATGGGAAAGAAAAAAAATTGGCAGTCATACGGACTGACGACAGAAGTGAAAACTTATAACTTGGAATGTTATTAGTAAAATTAATGTCTAAAATTAGAAATTTCATAATGTTTAAATTAAAATTATCAACATTAAATATTAGCATGTCGATGACGCGAACTCATAAGATTTACCCCTACTAAAAGTACACAACGCGGCCAAAGAAGTTTTTTGACGTCAGCATGTCGGTGACGCGAACTCATCAGATCATCTCCTACCAAAAAGTGCTCAACGCGGCTAAAGAAGTTTTCATTTCAGAAACCTGTAAATTGTTTTTCAACAAACTTGCTCATAAAGTGGCTCTAATTTCACCGCAATTAGGCAAATAATTACACCTATAATCAAACTGTGACTTTTTCAATGCTATTATTCACAAGTGAGTTAAAGAGTTTTTATTTTATTGGTTGAGTTGCTTTGTTCTTAAAACAGTTTCGATACAAAAAAGATCGTGTTCCTACAAACAAATTAATTTACCTATAGCTTGCTCGTTTCGTGCAACTTCGTATTTAAATAGATAATTTCAACTTATACATGTTTAATAAATAAAACTTTCACTCAATTTTTTACAACTCGTTTTCACTGTAGAAATTACAGTTTTTTATAAATAAAATGTTTATAAATACTAATTATGAAGAAAATTATTTATGTTGTACACCGCTTGTTATAACATGTGAAACCCTTAACGTTATGGAAAGTTTACTACCTGAAAAGTCCAAAGAAAAAATATTATTTAGTATTATTTTCTTCACAAGTGTGTTGAAAAACGTCGTATGATACACGTGTATATTGCAGATTCCTGTCCTCGGCTATCTTAAGAACCTCTCCTAACGACTCGGGTCTCAAGGGCGCCTCAGCGGTGATCACCAACATTATACACTTGTACCATAATGTAATATTCTATAACTTTAAAGTAGATCTATGTAATTATAGAATAGAGAAGAGAGAGTAAACGCGAAAGTTTGTAAGTATGAATGTATGGCTGTTTGTTACTCTTTCACGCAAAAACTACTGAACGGATTTGGATGAAACTATACAGTAATATAGCTTATACATCAGAATAACACATAGGCTACTATTTTCCGCGATAACCGACATATACGCGGATGGAGTCGCGGGCAACAACTAGTATTGTATAAAGTGAAGTGTGCAACTTTTCAACGTTGAGATTATCTGTGAATTTACTATTATTATTCATTGCAAATATAATTAAATATAAGTTTGAACAAATGCCTATAATATAATAACTAAGAAAAAGACAACATTTAACATAGATGTTGGTAAATGGGTATAGAAAAGCATTTTTAGAAAACACTTCATTAAATACAGCTCTGTTTTTAGGAGTAACAAAACACGGCATGTGCAGTATCGTATTTATTGTGTTATGTGTAAATATTATGTTATGAATAATGGAATAAAAATATATTTATATCATTCAGTCTTTAATTTCCCTAGCTAGCGGTAGCGACAGCTGTTTTACCCCGGTTGCAACCTTCAGCAAAGACGTAACGGGACTGGTTTTGCCGTCCATCCGCTTTATTTTTTTATTTTTTTTTTTTTTAAATTACCTACGTTCTGAATCAATGCATTTATTTGTTCAAAATTAGAATTAGGTCAAGTTTTGAAAATTTCCAGACGTAAGACACTGTACACAGACACGTAAGAAACAGACGTCTATTGAAGAATATGCTTCATATTATATTTCTATACATACAAATAAATAAAATTGGAGTGTCTGTTTGTAATATTAAAATAACCGCTTTTTACTAAATGCATATGTATGTATACACGGTACATATGCCAAAGATGTGGTTAAAAAAACTTTTGTCTGTCTGTCTGTCTGTCGGTCTGTCTGTCTGTCTGTCTGTCTGTTTGTTCCGAGTAATCTCTGGAACGGCTGGAACGATTTTGACGGGACTTACACTGGCAGGTAGCTGATGATCCAGGAAGTAACTTAGGCTACTTTTTTTAGACTAACTTTGCCACGCGGCGTCACTCGCGGTACAACAATAACCGCGGGTAACACCGCGGGGTTCAGCTAGTCTATACAAATAAATAAAATTGGAGTGTCTGTTTGTAATATTAAAATAACCGCTTTTTACTAAATGCATATGTATGTATACACGGTACATATGCCAAAGATGTAGTTAAAAAAATTTTTGTCTGTCTGTCTGTCTGTCGGTCTGTCTGTCTGTCTGTCTGTTTGTTCCGGGTAATCTCTGGAACGGCTGGACGGATTTTGACGGGACTTTCACTGGGAGGTAGCTGATGTTCCGGGGAGTAACTTAGGCTACTTTTTTTAGACTAACTTTGTCCCGCGGCGTTACTCGCGGTACAACAATAACCGCGGGTAACACCGCGGGGTTCAGCTAGTTTCAAATATAATCGGCAAATTTATATATACAAGTCAATATTATACTCGTAATCAGGTGGTTACTGTCTACAATTGCTTTAAAATGTTACTTTTATTTTTGTTGCGTTAATGTTGTTAATTTAATTTTTTTTTAATTGTTAACAGCCAAAATTGCTCTACCCTGCCTCATGGAAAGCAAAGAATCCTAGAATGGTGGTCACTATCCTCATTGCAGAGAAGGACCATGCAGCATGATGACCCAGAGTATGGCGGCCTGGTGAGATGCATTATCACGCCCCGCTTAAAGGACCCGGGATCATAGTGGGAAGGAAACACGTATGCTGGTAGTGGCAAGTTCCAGGTTTTGACCGTTCGTCACAGAAAGGAAGAACCGAAGCGATGAGTACGAGAACGTATGTCTATCGCTCTGAAGCGGTGACTACCAAGGCCGGCACGTGTTATCCTGTAGAGGAAGGGAGAGGGATGGACCAGTTAGAAGAGCTCTTAAGAACACTCCATGATAAAAGCGGTAGAGGATTGCCATGGAGGCGATATCTCTATGCAACTGCAAAGGATCAAGGGATTCGGCTTCGGACTGTTGACAATGCGGATTGCTCGCCGCTGCAACCAGTTTAGAGCGTCAAATATGTACAAACATTACGTTTACTTTGTCCTAACTAAGCTCTTCTGTAAATTTGATAGTTAAATCTGTTACTAGTTAATGTTAAATGTGTTGTTTGTTACATTTTAGGACAAAATTTTGATTAAAAATCGTTAGAAAATATATGTACAAAGAAAATTCAATCTCATAAATGGTGCGTTATTTGACGTTATTAAATTACTTCCTGATCGGCTTGTCTAATTATGAATTCATATTTTATCCCACTTTTGTCACTAATATAATTTTTGTTAATCAGGATTTAATAGCAGTTCTCCAAGTACTTAACAAATCTCTGGTTGAGTACCAACCACCACAAGCACCTTTTAGCTGCATTTTTAGTAATCAAATCGCATAGTAAAATAATCGAGTACGATAAAAAAGTCCTTTTATGAATCATGAAACACTTCTCGAGAAATTCGTCCCTCTTTTACGGCCATATTTATCACGTCATCGTTACACATAAAATGAATCAGTTTTACATCATAGAAAAGGTTGAAATAAATATTATTTGGTAAAATTGTACATTTCTATGGCCCAGAGAAAACTAGAATAAAAATACATTATGGTGTATGGTATAAGAAAAAAAAATACAGTGAGAAGAATTGAAAAGGGCATGCTTCGATGGTTTGACCACTTAGAGAGAATGGGTGATTGAAGACTCATGAAAAGGATTAATAGAGCGACTGTGTGCTGAAGTGTCGGAAACATTCAAACTGCCATCAACCGTTTTAACCCTAAAAGGGGTTGATTTCTAAAGATACATTATTAGTACACCTGTGTACAGTTAGATGTCCGAAATATTTAAAATTTATATACCTCCACACCATCTATAGAGTATTATACATTTTTAAATTCAAGTATTTTACTTCAAAAACATAGGACTTTCATACAAACTTTCAACCCTCGTTTTACCCCTTAGGCGTTAAGTTTCGTAAAATCCGTTCTCAACGGATGTATTATAAGCTTATAGATGCGTGAGAAAAGATTAAAAAAGCAAAATTAAAGTATTCTGGTAGAATTTTGACCCCTGGATGACTACTACATCTAATATAATTTATTGTCTCTGTTCTTCTTCTGTTCTGTCATTCGAAAATAGCATGAATTCATCACTAATCGTTAAAAGGAGTTTCCATTTCAGATTGTTGCCCGCCACATGTCAATTATCACGGCAAATAGTAGCCTATTTGTTATTCTGAAGTATAAGCTATATTACTATAAAGTTTCCTTCGAATCCGTCCAGTAGTTTTAGCGTGAAGAAGTAACAAACATACACACTCACAAACTTTCGCCTTTACTACCATTTGGTGGCGAAAAAGAGAATAGGATGATTTACTTTCTTTTATCGTGATAGTCTTCCACCACCTCCGCTGAACATAATGCCAAATACATATATTGGTTTGTTTATAAAACACGGATATATATTTGGGTTGTGTAAATATTTATTAATCTTAAATCTACAGTTCTGAAACCGTCGGTGATTCATTTTCTCAGTAAGGAAATCTTTGAAAGTAGGTCTGAGTGCCCATTTCATCTATTGAATTGGTTTCTGACGTTCATTTGAATTTAATTGAAAAGTATAATTTGACATGCTTGCTATTATTTTCGTAAATTTATTGATCAATGTTCTAATTTAGATGACATTCAATAAGACAGACACGGATGACTGTGTCAGCATTTTTGGTTATTTGAATTTTTGATAAATATTAATAACTATACTTTTTGCACGTAGCTCCGTCCTCGTGGTTGTTGGTTATAGTGGTAATAGTTGGTTAAAGAAGTTTCAAAATCGGTTGGGTGGTTTAGACGTGAAAGTGTTACAAAGAAACTAAGATACGCATTTATAATATTGTCAACCATTTAATATACAATTAATTGTCTAGATAGTCCGGGGTCCCCGGAACAAATTTTACAAGTTATTGCTAACAAGCAAATTTTTGGTGAATGGCTTCATTTTGACATTTATATAATTAACCGTCTTCCAAAAAGGAGGAGGTTCTATGTTCCAATGATTGCGTGGTACTTTATCCCGGCTCTACACTCTGTCTGGTCTGTTAGCTGTTCTACCACCATCGAATATTTTTGTAAGGTGAAAGGTGGGCCCCTCATCAAAATGAAGCCACTCACGAAAAATGAGCTTGATAGTAATACCTTGTAAAATTTGTTCCGGGGATCCCGGACTAAGAGCCCTTATTAACATTGACACTATATTTTAAGGTTCAATTATATTTAGGTATACGTTTAAGAGTTTTTTTGTTTGGCACTTGAATTTGAATGTTGTGATTGGTATACGCTAAATCCAAACTAATGTTATAAATTTTAAAAGTAACACTTGTTTGTCGGTTACGATTTCACGGCTAAGCCACTGAACCGATCATCTTGAATATCATTATCAAGAAGTTGCATTAAGTAGGTACATTTAGTTAACATAAATCATCTTAAAAGTCCAGAGGAAATCTAACGAGCTATTCTGGAGACAGCCTGAAGAAACAGTAAGACAGTCCAACAGACAAAGTGTTTAACAATATTGATTTCTTGGTATGAATATCGCTTAAACATTTGGATGCATTAAGTAAAACATGCTTATAATAAAATAGTTTTTATTTTTATGGATGTATGGACTAAAAACTTTAATGTTGAGAATGAGAACGAAACTACGCGAATACCTAAACATTTCATAAATTACACTTGTTATGTTTCTGTTGTAAATTTATACAGAAGTCGTTATTTTCTGACTTTATTTTTAAAATAGTGCTAATTTTCAGAAAACATCAAAAGCAAGCAATGAGTACTATAGCGAATATTGATGCAATGCTAAGGCAGCAAGAAGCTAGTTATTTTGAATTTTCACCTTTGTCTCGAAGTAAACTCCTAAAGACAATATTGAAGGGATCACCTGGCTTTCTCCGCATGCGCCATTGCACCGGCGGCGGCGCCGGGCTGCCCGAGCCCGACGATGCCAGCTTGATGCCGTCACCTTAAAAAGAAAAAAACAATTAGGATGAGTACATTTTAATATTGCATTCATCGTTCTCTTAAAGTAAACATGTATGCAAAAGTCCGTGTAGGCACTTGAGAATAACTGATTTAAAAGATGCAAGACAGTGAGTTTTATTGTTAAGGCAGCTTGTGAGAAAAAAAATAAAATGAACGTTGTCACTTATTGTATGTAGTGACATCTATCGGTGGCATTCGTAAATAGGTAAGCATGTCGTTCACCGCAATACCGTAGACGACCTCCGTTTTATGACTTGGCTCCTGACGCAACTGCAAAGTAGTAGTACTCCCTAACTTCAGTAGATGGCGTAACGGGTAAAATTAACTACCTGTTACACATTACATTATATTTGCTTTCTCGTACTTCTGAAAACTAATAATTAACTAACAGTTACTACGTGTCATTTTAACTGAAAAAACTGGCTTCATTATTCTATTCTACTTTTGACAGTAATATTCGTATTGGAGTTGTATTTTTAGTTGGTATATAGGTACCTTAAGATGTAAAATAAAGCGAATGGCTTAGTGCGACGGCCAAATAATATTATTCATGCAAGATGTAAATGTTTAATGTTGATACGTTCACTATAAAGCGTAGTTAATTTAAAAGTTAAGTAACAAGTTGATCTCACAACTTTTTACGGCAGATACACTAGACAAGTACCTACCTACCTACCTACTATGCGAAACTCGAATTTTTTATTTGTTTTTAATGGAATTTGTTTATCCCGATATATCAAACAAAAAGTTAGTTTGTTTTATGTTACATTTTATTTAAAGTTTATTGTATTGTTTTCATTCTAATGAGGTTTTTTTATTAGGTGTAGGTACCTAATACAAAAAATATTACAAGTCTATATAGACCGAGATCCCAGTCAGCCCAGAATCACATATTTTTTTCTATTTTTAAATTTTTGGTGAAAATGTTAATGCGATTCACAGAATACATCTACTTACCAAGTTTCAACATTATAGTTCTTATAGTTTTGGAAAAAAGCAGACAGACAGATAGACAGACATGACGAATCTATAAGGGTTCCGCTTTTTGCCTTTAGCACGGAACCCTAAAAATAGTTATTGTCACTTTATTGAAAAATATAAATCTTAATACTATTACAGTCCTTATTACAACGCATTAGCAAAAGAATGATTATACTATTATACAGAATAAGATTTAATTTTCAGTTACAAAACAAAGTAACAATGCAATAATGGCAAATTCCTTTAATGTACATCTGGGTTATTACTTTCCAATCCAGGTAAAAGCATCGTGCCCACGGTTAATTGTATTAAGTCGTCCTTAATGGGAACAGCCAGAGGTTCAGAAGCTTTGGAATGTCTGACATCATTTAACAGTAGGTCTACTATCTACTACTTAGTGCTGGTTTACATATTCCAGACTAACGCACCATTTGGAACCTTTATTTGTTCACGTTCTTTATGTATATTTTTTTTTAAATACATACTGATATACTTAGTCTTTCCATAAATATTGTTACAAAGAAAAGCAACATTGTTTTTATTGTATGTAGGTAACATTTATGACTATTACAGTGTGTTAGTTCAATACATTAATATAAAACTACTAGCTGTCCCGGCAAACGTTGCTGTCGTTTTGCCATAACTACTAATAAATTAAAAATTAATTTAAAAAACATTGTCCAGGTCAAAATTGTGAATCTAAACCATTCCCAGATCCCCTTGAACACACACAAAAAATTTCATCAAAATCGGTCCAGTCGTTTGAGAGTAGTTCAGTGACATACACACTCACAGAAGAATTATATATATCAAGATTAACTTTAATAACATACTTTTATTGGAATGCCCTAAAAATATTAAAATAAAGTATTCCTTGAATTTTTTTATTGTAAACTTATAATGTCGATACACAATTTATATAATACTAGCTGAACCCCGCGGTGTTACCCGCGGTTATTGTTATACCGCGAGTAAAGCCGCGGGACAAAGTTAATCTAAAAAAGTAGCCTAAGTTACTCCCTGGATCATCAGCTATCTGACAGTGAAAGTTCCATCAAAATCCGTCCAGCCGTTCCAGTTATGGTGCTATGATGTTACATTAGCTATACAAATAAATAAAATTGCAACAGCTTTTCACTAAATAAATGCATATGAAAGTATATACGATATTTACATCAAACGAGCAATGTTTTAAATTTTTGTTCGGATAATCTCTGGAACGGCGACTATTTTGACGGGACGTTCACTGACATGTAGCTAATGATATATTACTCGTATTACACTTTAAAAACCTGCCCCTTGAATCAATTTATCTAATACTGAATACTGAGTTAACTATGAATACAGTTGAAATTATTCCATACATTTTACACAAAAGTATCTACACAATAAACTTATGTAAATGAAATATTCACATTAAGAGGAAAAAGTACGAGAAAGTAAATTTTCCTTTGAATTCGCTTTAGTTATATATTACACGAGGCTGTTAAATATCTTAAAGATTCGATTAGATTCAGAAGAAAAAAACGTCCAAAAAACACCTTAATATTTGAGTTACTAGGTAATCTAAGTTAATTATACTTCACTTTAAACATAAATGTATTAAGAATCAAATTTAAAATTAAATGAAACTCTTGAAAAAAAAATTTTAGATGGATCTTTTGTTTTTTTTTTAATCCTTTGATTGAATGTAATAAATTTTAAAGTTTATAATAATATTATGAATGTCACACTATGTCACTTTAGCGACTTAAATACAAATATCATTCAATTGGTACAGTAAACAAAACCAACTAAGTAAAGCATGGTAAGGAAAACCACAACACAGATTAATAAAAGCAGTAATAATAGAAGTTCCATTCTATTTATATATTACTGTAATCCGGTGCTCGCTTTGACATCGTGGGTACAATCATTCACATGAATGAACGAGCGTTTTCAACGTAAATACATGTGCTTTTGTTCATATTTTTAAGGGTTCAATCCTATGTATAGATATCATAGCATTTGCTTCAAACGTGCGAGTAATACTACTGATTTTTATGACGTCACAAATATGTATAAAAGACTGTGTACTTTAATGCTTGATGTATAGTTATTTAAAAAAACTTTAGGGAAAATTAGCGCCCTTTTTGTCTGAAACGTTGATCATTATCTGTGACGAAATCGTTACAGACATCTATGCTGCCTCGCAGGCGCAGTGGTAGCCTCTGCCTACGCGAATTTTCGCAAGAAGAATTAATTTATATACTTTTTAAATTGAATGATATAAATAAAATAATTAAAGAGGTTTGTGGTTAAGCTAGAACTTTTATCGTTTCTTCAAATATCTATACTCTATACAAATAAATAAAATTGAAGTGTCTGTTTGTAATTTTAAAATAACCACTTTTTATTAAATGCTTAATATATGTTAAGCATTACCAAATATACATACCACGATGCATGTGCCAAAATATCATTTTTTTTTCATTTTTTGCCTGTCTGTCGGTCACTCTGTCTGTCTGTTTGTTTATTTCGAGTAATCTCTGGAACGGCTGACAATGTACGTAATGTGTTTATCTGTAATACATAAACTCACATTTACAATCTTCTGTCGTAGAAAGTCTGAGCCCTCTAACCAAACAAGATCGTAAATTGTTTCTTTGTATTAATATTTGTAAGAAGTAAAGTTTGTGAGTTTGTAGGGGGTAATCTCTGGATAAACTGATTTTACAATAGAAAGCCACATTATTTAGGAGTGTCATGGGCTATATGTTATCTATACTTCTATACTAATATATAAAGCTTTTATGTTTGTTTGTTTGAACGCGCTAATCTCAGGAATCATCAGGATAGCCCATTTATCGAGGAAAGCTATAGGCTATATATCATCACGCTTAGACCAATAGAAGCGGAGCACCAATGAAGAGTGTTGCGAAAACGGGGGAAAATTATTACTCTACGGGCAATAGGAGACGTACACGAAGTTGCGTGGGTCAGCTAGTTAACTCATAAAATAAAAAGAGTTTTTCATGGTTTACTTCAAAATGTTAAACGCCCAATGAAATGGGCACGGGTCAGTTAGTATTTACATAAAATGCATAAACGATTCACGAGATAATGTTTAACGATACCAAACATCTGCTACATAACGACTTCGCGTTTGCATTCCGTGTTTATTATATCCCTGTTACTAAATATACTGATACACGCATTCACGAGATTGTATCAGTCTTCTTACTAATTCTTACATATCTATGCCTATATAAAGTTTTATAACAAAAAGTTGTTTACGGGTCGTAAAGCAAAAAAATTACGTTTTTTGAAATCTAATATTGTTGTATTAAAGAAATCATTGTTAAATTTTTCATGCAGTCGAGGGCGTAGTTGGTATTCGTTTTAGGGAAAGAGAAAACCAGAAAACAAATGAATTCATAAAAAAATCGACTATTTAAGTTTTCGGTAACACAACCAAAGAAGTCTATGTTTAGTCAAACTTTAAGAATAAGTACAATGTATGTACTTGCTACTAGAAATCAGACGAAAATTTACCTAAACATTATACAGATTCGCCATGTAGGTCGCCAAAATAAACAAATCGTAATGACAGGGGACGGACTTAAACCTCACTTTACCCACCTCTTGTATTTGAGGGTGCCACATTGTAATTAATGTTGTTCAGTTTCAATCACGCCTAAAGCTAGGTATATATCTTTGTATATGTATTTGCTTTTGCCGAACTTTAACATCGATTTCCTGTGTGGGTAAGTTGTCGGCAACCAATAATAGTTGCTATTTTATACAAGTAATCGGCCTAAAATCATTATTTTACTTTAACATTACTTATCAAACTGTCTACGTTATCGTTTACCTGGCACTGTCTACAAATTTAATGTTATCTTTAATTTTGTATCTTAGATTGAAAGATTCTTTTTTCGTTTCTAATCGCAATGAAATTATTTGATATCGACATATGAAGATAATGATCAATTCCATTTAAATCATCATCAGCCTATCGCAGTCCACAGCTGGACATAGGCCTCTCTAATTGCGCGCCACTTGGTTCGATCCTCGGCTTCTCGCATCCAGCTACTGCCAACCGTCTTGCGCAGATCATCACTCCACCTGGCCTCCAGTTGTTTCCCGCGATCTTCACCAGGTCGTCGTACCACCTTGTACCTACCGAGGTTCCGTCTTCCAGTACGTGATTGCCACTCCTGCCTTTTTTTATGGAATAGGAGGCAAACGAGCAGATGCAGATATATCGCCTGGTGGTAAGCGATTACCGCCGCCCATGCACACCCGCAACACCAGAGGCGTCACAAGTGCGTTGCCAGCCTTTCGGGGGTGGGAAGGGGGATAGGAGGAGGGGTTGGGGTCTGTGCCTCAGGTATCTGGGGAAACACAGCGCAAGCGCTGTTTCACACCGGTTATCTGTGAGGCTGTGGTATCACTCCGGTTGAGTCGACCCATTCATGCTGAAGCGTGGCTCTCCCACGGCGATACTTAGGTACAGTTTATAAATACAAACAACTTATGTTTTCACAATATTATCTGAATAAATACATGAATACATGGATGTATCTTAAACAAGTAATGAAGAACATAAAAACGTAATAGATATGTTTGATAAAATCAATATAACTCATTTTTTGTGAAACGATAACCCTTAAAATTCTTCAGTAATCGAGTTGAACTTTAAAAGTACAACATACAAAGTGTAACTATAATAGGTATGAGTAATTTAAATTAACATTTCAAAAAATCTCTTGTATGTAAATGTTTAAGTGGCGATTTGCCGGTCGTGATCTTGCATAATTAAACCACAATTATGTATATCTAATAATTTCTACGGTGAATATTCCATGTGCACTAAGTTTACTGCTGAAATGCTTTTGCCTATAGAATAGAAACTTAAATATTTACTTAAGCTCCTCCTTGTATAACACTTATTGAAATTGAAGTGTTTTAATACCTTTTCATCTATACAAGTAAATGAAATTGGAGTGTCTGTTTGTTATAATAAAATAACCGCTTTTTAGGGTTCCGTAGCCAAATGGCAAAAACGGAACCCTTATGGATTCGTCACGTGTCTGTCCGTCCATATTCATATTACTTGGGTGATTAACTTGTAATTTGGTACCTATTAATTACTCTCTGTTACCAAGCAAGATATCATTCAATGTTAATAGACTACATACAAGGTATAATTCATAATAATATTTTAAATTCGAAAGTAACTCTGTTACGCATTCATGGCTAAACCGCTAAATTGATTTGGATGAATTTCGGTATAAAGATAGGTTGAACCTAGAAAAAGGATTCCTATACATATAGCATTACCGCACACAGGCTACGTTTTGTGGCGATTACCGACATACACGAGGGCGGAGCCATGGGCAAAAGCTAGTATTAATATATTATTACAAACTAATTGTCATCTAAAAAAAGGTCATATTGTTTAAAATAGAAAACTAACCAAAATCAGTTTTATCTATCTAAATATTCTATATCGTTGAAATGTATGTATGTATTTGTTAATTGCACCAAATTAAATATTTCTTTTTTTATGTATATCGTTAGGACAAGACTTGTGAATAAGAAAAATGAAAAGATTAAGATTGAAAAGAACAGGAAAAGCATTTCTTTTTGTCCACGACGGGAAGCTGAGATATGTAAATATGGCGGTAGGTACGAAGTTCGCTGGGTCAGCTAGTATAATTTAAATCACAGAGAGGTTCATATCAAAATTGTTTTATCTCATCGAGAAATCCCAGTGTTCGGAATAGAACCAACTTCCTAAAACTAAACTCATATTAATAGTTCGTTCAGGGAATATTCCAGAAACTCCGCTTTATGGATTCCCCTACGAGAAATTAAACGGACGAAATTTAAACATAGCCATTTACGGTACGCCCGACCGCAATGTTTGTGTTTTGTTGAAGTTCGTGCATGTGAATTTACACAATGGTAATGTTTCACTTTTAAAGAGTAATGTATAACTTGGAAACTCCCTTTGAATAAAACATCAGCCATCTGTATAAAATACACTTATACAGAGATTAAAGTCTAAAATATCAACGCCTACGTTTAGCTTATTTGCTGAAGGGGTGGAAAATTTTCCATCGTAATACGTATTGAACGTCACCAAAATATGTATTAGAGATTTAGGATCTCAGAATGCCAGAGAACAATAACTCAGAATGTTATTATTTGTAATCCTGGTGTTGACAGTTAAGGGTTATAAGAGAATAACCATAGATCTAATTCACACACCGATTTCAGTCAAAATTTTATAATTACAAGGTTTCTCAAGGTGGTATGGTGCTATATTTTATTTCTGTGCGTCATCCTGGTTATGATGTTACACATACAGATGTTTTTAGGGTTAAATTTTGTACTCAATAAGTTTCTAGAATAGTCGTTTTAGTTACTACACCATTTGAACCCGAGTTCAAACGTGTATGCTAAACGCAACTGTCATGTTATCTATAGCTCGCACCGATGATATAAGACAGAAGTAGCTAAATATAATTTTTTGTTGTTCTTTTCTAAGAATAAGCTTTGCAGTAAAATAAACAATAACCCGTTTATTACGTAGTTTCATATTTACGATGTATATGAAGATAGAAATGATGTGACTGGCATTTATTTTTACCCTTAACTTAATTTCTGTATGTACAAACTTTTAAGCAATTAAATACATCTATACAAATAAATAAAATTGGAGTGTATGTTTGTAATATTAAAATAGCCGCTTTTTACTAAATGCATATGTATGTATACAAGGTACATATACCAAAAATGTAGTTAATTTTATTTTATCTGTCAGTCTGTCTGTCTGTCTGTCTGTTCCGGGTAATCTCTGAAACGGCTGGACGGGACTTTCACTGGCAGGTAGCTGATGATCCAAGGAGTAACCGAGGCAATTTTTTTAGACTAACTTTGTTCCGCTGCGTTACTCGCGGTACAACAATAACCGCGGGTAACACCGCGGGGTTCAGCTAGTGTACCTATAAATTATACTATGACCTTCAATATCTGTGCGAAGATAAAGATGGTAGAGAGGCTGGCACGTAGATATTCTATTTATATTCAAATATGTTCCAGCCTTATCCTATTTGAATAGAAAGAAGTTTTCAAAATAGGATAAGACAGTGGTATCGATTCCATTCTACATTAAAAATCTCGTACAATAACGGAATTTAGAATGAGTTACATTCTGTTGTTAAATTGTTATTAGTTATACTGCCTGCCAAAAGTAGGAAAGTGTTTAAACAATAAGATTTGTTTTAAAAGAGTGTGTTCGGTATTTAGAAATCTTATAAATATATGTTTATACATTTTGTGCTAATTGAAATTAAAGGAGAGAACAAAAACAGCCATATTAAAAGGCCATAATAAATATATAGTTAAATGAAATTAAAAGGTTCTGTCCTATCAAATTCTTTGTCAAAATCTGGCCTATACCATGCTGCCAACAAAATACTTAGTTTTTAGCATCAAAAGTTGTATATTAATTAAATAAGGAGGACTTTATCAGTTTGAAATGTTTAATGAAAACAATATCTTAACATCATGACCGACAGGACTAAATAGACATCATAGACAATAAATAAGTAATGAATTACGAAAAGACACAAAGCTTGAAACCCTTTTATATAATAAAAATTCTCTTCACTGAAAATATTTTGAAAGATCACAATAAGGTACTTAAACACCATAAAACTCGCAATGTGAAAATCCCCAAAATATTGTAGAGGGACTCAATGTAAGCCCTTTAATCTCGGTTTGAGCTCTTTTACGCCAATGCAATGAGGAAATAACGGCAATAAATGAGTGGGTGTCAGGATATTCTCCTTGTGGCACGGATGCCTTACATTCTAAGCAGACACCCGTAAAGGAAACATGTTCCCGCTTCCTTAAAATGAAACAGGCGACAAAGACTAAATTGAAAGGAACAACGTTATGTATTATTCATAAAGTGTTTATATCAAGCGGTGGGATGGTGATGTTTACACTTCGTCTCTGAATACAACCCATTATCAAAAACACCTACTTCACGTGGAACGTAGAAGCTATCGAGTACAGGTAATTGTCTGGGCATATAAGAATGGTACAAATGTGTGACTCATATTACTTGAATACGATTTGGGGACATTTCGGTACACATAAGCAGTATGCATAATCTTCATTTCTTTAAATGTTTTATATCTACAATACTTTTAAAAATGCTTCTGAAATACTTTTAAGTTTCAAAAATAAGGTCCAGTCAAAACATTAACAGCTCTTTTCAATAACCTAACCAGGTTTAACTAGAGATACATTATTGAAAACGGTCTGAATTTTCCTACCCTAAAAAGAGTACTTGTTATTTTTATCACAAACGAAAGTTATAAACAAATAAAGGAAAAATTGCTGTTCGTTTGTCTCGGTAAAACTCGAGAACGGCTAGGCCGATTTAGCTGATTTTGGTTTTGAAATATTTGTCGTAGTCCAGGGAAGGTTTAAATGGTAAAAATTAACAGTAATTTGAAAATCCACATGTCACCTGTCAGAAGTAGCGGACACAGCTAATTAACAATATTTCATAAATATTTATTTGAAAATATATAGACTATTTCCAGAGTTAATTACCAATATGTTAATGAAAAGGGACGTTAGATACTAATGTACAGCAATTGTTATTTGCTTGTACGTCACGGTTACAATCTATACAAATAAATAAAATTGGAGTGTCTGTTTGTAATATTAAAATAACAAATTTTTACTTAATACATATGTATGTATACACGGTACATATACCAAAAATGTATTTTTCTCAATTTTTGTCTGTCTGTGTGTCGATCTGTCTGTCTGTCTGTCTGACTGACTGTCTGTCCGTTTGTGACGGGTAATCTCTGGAACGGCTGGATTGATTTTGACGGGACTTTCACTGATAGATAGCTGATGATATAGGGAGTAGCTTAGGCTACTTTTTTTGGACTAGCTTCTCCCCGCGGCGTCGTACTCAGCTAGTAGAAATATAAAGTTGAAAATTTCACAAAACAAAACAAGGGAAAGTTGTCAATAACTGAAACACTATATTGTTTTATACAATGATAATATAGTTTACAAGAATATTATAAAAAGATTATAAGATCGACAATTCTGTAACACAAATATTTGCCGTGACCTCGATACTGCTAAGTAAGTCCCTAAGTGATGTATTCCAGTATACCAATTCTAGGTGTGAAAAATAAGTTTCAAGAAATTCGAAACGAAATAAAATGATAGCTAAAACACTGAACTCATCCAACACTGAAATAGCTCATGAATGAACGCTGGCCTAAATAATGAATGCAACTGAAAGTTACACAGTTGTTCGCAGCTTTAATTAAACTGTCGATTGACGAGCACGTTGTTTAACTCTCACGTACTAAAATAGTTAGACGTACCAGATTAACTCGATGATGCAAACTCATTTGGCATTATAGTTCGCATTCAAACGTTGGGGGTACGTACATTTATTTAGTACACGATGGATAACAATACACATTTGTATAATAATAGTTTGGAGACGAATTGAAAAATATGTGTAAGGTATGATGAAACGTCAATTGGTTACTTAGAAGTACTTGTAGTATGTGTGTGTAGAAGTACTTGCCTTTACTAAACACCAATATCCCTTTATTTTAAACTAGCTGAACTCCGCAGTGTTACCCGCGGTATAACATCAACCGCAGGCCACGCCACGGGTCAAATCTAGTCTAAAAAAAGTAGCCTATTTTACTCCTTATATCATCAGCTATCTGCCAGTGATAGTCCCGTTAAAATCGGTCCAGCCGTTCAAGAAATTACCCGGAACAAACAGACCGACAGACAGACAATTTTTTTTAAAGTACATTTTTGGTATATTATTATGTACCGTGTTACATATATATGCCTTTAGTAAAGCCGGTTATTTTAATATTACAAACAGACGCTCCAATTTTATTTATCTGTATGTAAAGATATATTCTACACTATTCTACAGAATAAGCACACGACAGAAAAAATAGAAATCGCATTTTGATTGTGTATTCATAATGTGATCAAGGTAAATTCTGACGAATTTAACAAAGAAATAAGTAGCTGAACCCAGCATAAGTATTCTTTGTATCCGTTGTCATAAGTATTCTTTGTATCCGTTGTTTAACTGTTGTTAAGGAAATTGATCTAAGCACTGGCTTTGTCTCTTAAAATAATAGTACTAGGTACATAATTTTTCCACACTATCGCTAGTATCATAATAATTCGATGCACCAGATTAACTCGACGATGCTATTTGGCATTTACATTCGTTATTCAAACGTTGCGTGTATGTACGTTTGGTACACGATTTATAACAATACACATTTGTGTAATATGTATATATATATTGCTATTTCAATTATTTTGTTTCTTTGGTATAATTTGGCAAGATTAGAGCCATCAACATTGGTTACTAAACTGAGTAATGGCAACAGTAGTAAAACTCTAAAATTAAATGCGGAACTGTATTTCGTTAGGCACGAGTAACCTATAAGTGGCACACACCCAAACATCCATAAAGCTCTGGTCGTGTCTATATATCAGGATTGAGTCGCACTAAAATTTACTAAACATGATGGCATCAACAATGTAATAAGAAAACAAAAAAAATAGTACCTAATTGAGAATTGCAAAATTTGTGTACCTAGTTGTTTAAACCTGTTATCAAAACGCGTTCTCAATGCCCCGCGCACTTCATTTGTACATAGCCTTATCTTCAATCTAGTAACACGGGTATGAGAACTGAAAACCATTACATTGTTTCAGTTGTATCGAGGAAGACAATAGTATACAGCCAACACAAGTATATAATAATAAATTAAATTAAAAAGCTTTTTAAAAACGAACTTTTACTGGAATGTCTCCAGACGAATCAAACGAGCCCAAACTCAATGATGTTGCGACGTTTCTTTACAGTTCCTATGGCTTCTTTCCAGCTTCATGTCATTATTATATTTGTTGTCACACTGTATACATATGCTTGCAAAATTTCAGCAAAATCGGTTGAAGATATCTGCTTCAAAATTGAGTTCCAAGATTCCACCCGAACATACATGCATAGATACATACTACATACATTGTAAGTTAATAAAAAGCTTGTAAAAAATATATTCACTTCAAATTTTTCTTCTCTGTGTGAGACAAGACAAACAAATACCTTATACCTATAGTTTAAAAAATATTTTCCAGTCATACGACTAATTTATTTACGACTCTGATATTTTATAACTTACAAAATATTTTTTTTGTACATTTTACTTGGCTAATAGCTAATAGACGTGTCCAATTTGATGGTTATTTTGTTTCGTTACGTTTCAAAAGTATCAGACGATATTTCATAGCTTAAATGAGAGTGCACAGAGAAGACAGAAATTGCGTAGCGGTAATATGTACCACCTGTGCAGCATGCGCTCCAAATTCAAGTGCGCATCAAACCACAAAATGTGAGTGTGGAACCTTGTCTAGCGGTCGTTCGACGCCGCAAACAAGGCTCTACACTCACGCGGTTTACGCGCATCTCGTGTTTTAATGTGGTACTTTATAAAATACGAATGTAGTAAACCTACAAGCATGTACGCAAAACCTTATATGTTTTTGCTTTGAATAGGACAATGACTAGTGTCATTTGATAGCCATAACTTAAAAGAATTTCACCGAATTTGGGCACCTCTACAATTCCTTTCATCCTTTAAAAACCTAGTTAGCTTTCCAACACCCCGCTAGGGTATATGATTGGTTAGCTATTATAACCACAAACGTTTATACCATTTCATGTAAACAGACAAGTCATCTAAGTATTATCATTAAAAAAATATAAACTCTAAGCTTGTATTATTTATCGTCTTCGGAATAGGTGGAACGACTGTAAAGCATGACATCGTTGCGTTTATTGTTTTCCAATACTGAATGTGTTGAATATTCATTCGTGCCCATAACGTAATACAACGTTTGTAAATATATATAGTACATGGAACGTGCAGTTATTATTCTCATTTTGTTGTTTAAAGGAAATTAAGTATTGGTAACCAAGTAAGTATTGTGATTAATCTGTTTACATAGGTGTATATGCTAAAGATACAAAAATGTTCAGGACAGTGTTTGTCCAAGTCCATCTTAAAGTATCCTTTTTATTTAAGATAGTCCGTTTATAGCCTATATTCAGCGTCTTTAACCTAAAGGAGCAGAGCAGTTATCGTAAATGGCAATGTTCATACAGTACCGAAATTTTGACAACTATGCTATTTATTAAATGAGATTTTGCTCACACACAAGTTTCGGACACAGAATTTTTTTCAGACTTCGATTATTACAGCCCCAGTGCGATAGCAATAATGAAGGGCAGCGTAGACCTGGAGTGGACTCCTAGCTTTTACTGATAGCCAGCCGACAGGCAAGAACCAGGTCCGTAGCTGGGCAGCAGATTAGCTAAAGAACAATCAACTACACGAATTTAGGAAACTCTTTGGTATTTTTAATATAATTACTTATTGCTGATTTTTATTATTGTGTTTACGTACATTAGCAATAATTGCAAGTCAGCATTTTCCTAAGACAAGTGATGTGATAGGCCAAACAGGTATGTAACAGTACGTAGGTAACATAACAACTTACAATATTCGTATATGGATAAATGTTTTAGTAAAAACAACGGGCTACTCTTACTATTAGCGTGTGTTGTATTTCTGCCGTGTCGTATGAACTACTCGCTAATGCGTTATAGTGCTTATTGTACAATGGTATTGGTCTTATCATTCTTTGAAAATTTAAATGTAAATTGAAGCTAAAATTCAGTAACACTTATTTTGTTTGGCTGGTCAAATTAAGGAGGAAATATGATTGTGAGTACCTATTAGCCCGCATAAACATATTTTTCCCTACAGCATAGTGCACTGTAAATAAATCCTTCATTGCCCAATATGTTCTCTTTCACATTTATAGGTAACGATGAATAACATAAAAATAACAATAGCGAATACACATATCACACTAATATTGTAAAGGTGAAAAAAGTTTGTTTGTTACGCTTTCCCGCGAAAACTATTTAACCGATCATCATGAAACTTTGCACACATATTCTTGAAGGTATTAGAAGTAACATAGGATACTTTTATTAAATGCGGGCGAAAGCCAGTATTTAATAAAACTCAATAGTGGTGGTAAATAAATTCTATTTATACAATTTGGTAAATCGTCGATAATCATGACACTTCGCCGAAATCAAATATTTACTTTCGTATTGTGAATTCGGTGTCGATGCTTGCAATAACAAAGTAAAACGAAACTGGTTAATAATTATTATAATGATACTTTTACTACTTTTTACCGCTCGAACCGACATACAAGTAGGCTGTGCCGCGGGCAAAAGCTAATAATTGAACAAGTCATTTTTGAGATGGCTAAAATGTGTTAAACTCGCGGTAGGAAATCTGTGTCAGGCGTTAGGACACGTGACCAGACCTAGTTCGGAGACGCATTGCGCCTGCGCGAATACAGCGGCGCTGGGCGCCCTGACGACGAGTCAACAAGGCCGTCACTTTTATTAAAAACACTAATATTTCTTAGCGAAGACGTAAATTATATAATAATAAATCCTTTTTTTTATGTTCAATATATTTGTAAAATAAATGAGCGTTTAAAATAAATAAAGTGACGAAGAAATAGTTAAAGAAAATGAGTTAGTACTTAATATGTTTATATTATATAGCATTAACCTATATTTTTATAACATCACAATAAGCATGTCTGTAGTTATCATTTCTCATGAATATTTTACCTCTTTTTATCGCGCATTTTATTTAAAGAGCAAAGATGTTCATTTTAGGTGAGCTTAAACAACAAACAGCATTTTGTTTTTAGTTTTGAGTTTTCACTTCTGTCGGCCATCCTGATGACTGCACTGTGTTCTTTTTTAATTCTTCATTAACGCCGTCCAACTTGGTGTTGACAAAACCATTTGCACACAGACCCTATTGAATAATTTTAGCAACCAGCTTCCGCGAATACTAATGACACACGTTAAATTGTTTGCCAGACACGGACGAGATATAGATGAGCTAAGTACTAACTTAAGACTAAGTTTCCTATTACTAAATAGTAAACTTTGCTATAAATGAAGCAGACCGATGAACGAATAATAAATGTATAGGTACTAGGGAAATTTATGGTTACTTAGGTATTTTATTTAACGATTTTGTAAGTAATTTTGGTAATTTTAGGTACTGATCAAAGAAGTTTGAATATTTAATGCTTTGTAACAGTCATTGTTATTCCTTGTGGTGACGGCAAGGTATAACATAAGGTATAGGCACAACACAACACATCCTGTCCTAAGAGAGGCCTATATCCAGCAGTGGCCTATTATGTCAAATCGCATACGTCTACGGTTTTAAGAAACCTAATAGGGAATATGCATGTCTTTTATTTATATCTTAATCTGATCATTTACATCCCTATAACATAGAAAAAAATATAAATAGGCTTGAAAATAGTCGAACTAATTTTCAAAGTGAAATTTAAAACACTGACTAAATTTGAGTTATTCAAATTCAAACGCCTCCATATTGCGCTCGCTTTTGGACAAATCCAATGACGTCATTGCATGTATTGTATGAATTTCGACGCCGATAATTTCGATAAAGTAACAATCGACTCACATTTCGTTTCGACCAATAGTACGCGTTTAGGTTTGAATTTTCCACCCTTAATTTCCATTTTTTATTTAATATTTTATGGGTTTAACTAATCACTAAATACCTTTTAAGTATATTGTAAAGACAATAAAGAATCTAGAAAAAAATGTTTGAGACAAATAAATATTTTATGCATATTCACTATTCACACATTCGCTTCAATAGTTCAAAACTTCTTGACTATTTGTTAAAGCAGATTTACTATTGTCTAAAATTGAATACAATTTAATTATGTAAAGTCACTCTAACCATCATTCATTTAAATAGTGGGTACTGATTCAACGACAATATTCGATTGTGTTAAAACCATTAAAATGTAAACTTCTATTGCTTTAAGTTGAGAGTTAAAAATAAATAAATATATATTTCGTACGTCTAACACACAACGCCATCTATACTCAAGCTAAGCAGAGCTTGTGTTATTGGTACTAGACAACAATATTTGATTTCATTACATAATTAAAAAATCAAAACGGATTGCTCCGCATACTGATTATTAAATTTTTGACTGTCCCGATCTAAATTATTTTTTGCCATTTTTCATAATATATTAATCAATCTATATAAATAAACAAAATTGGGATGTCTGTTTGTAATAATACGGGACTTTCACTAGCAGGTAGCTGATGATCCAGGGAGTAACTAAGGCTACTTTTTTGTCTACTACTTTGTTCCGCGTTGTTACTCGCGGTACAACAATAACCGCGGGTAAAACTGCGGGGTTTGGTTGGTTAGTCTTAAATTAAAAAGAAACTAGATGTGACCGACGTCGAAATAGTAATATAGCGGTCAATAAAACAGGAGAGAAGCCCGTTAAGGAGACAAAATAGGGTAGGTAATTTACCCGAGAATGAAATTGTGCAGCTGCACGAAAAAGCTTTTATGCTGGCCGGGTATTTTCCATTTTGCAAACATTGAAACCGTTCTTTCAATTAGAATGACTCTTCTAAATGTTTTCACTGAAAGGAAATGCTAAATAATGGTTGCATTTTCATAAAGTAGACTTTCCAAATTATATTGCCTTTTATCCAATTTGCCAACAAATATTTCAATCTTTATTTAAAACCATTTTCCGTCTGCGACATTATAGGTACTCGGAGGTTACAAATGAATCTAAGCTTCGAATATATTGGTGTAGGTGAATGATTTATGACGAAGGTGCCTCAAGTTCAAATCTCATCTGGGCGTCGTAGCCTTATGTGAATGTTTTCTGGATATTGTGGTACAAAAAAATAAAAAAAAAGGTAACAGAATTAATTTACTTTAACTTAGAATAGAACTTAATTAAAGTTACAATGAGAAATCTCGTTATTAATAAATTTATTTTGTTTCTTAGATATTTGCTATGTCGTGTTTACAAATGAACAATTTAAACTTAAAAAATATTTTATAAATAATAACTCTGTCACACATCAAAACGCCCGCCCTATTTGCCGTAATTATGACTTTGGCACTGAAAGAGCAACTAGTGAATGAAACAGCAAAGTTACTTAGAAAACCTCTTATGTAATTGTTATTGTGGGACCTCCAAGACAATTCATAAACTTTTAATTTTAAATCACGTGACCGTAGACCTTTCCTTTTACGGTTGTTGTTGCTTAAATATTTAATAAGAGCATCAACCACACAGTCTTTTTGATAATATAATTAATGTTAGTATAATATAAATATACATGTGTGTGGCCCCTACAATTCAAAGTAACCTTTGTTTTAGGTACATAACGTAAAGCCTAAAAGGGACACTCAGATTGCTGTACCATAATAATTAAAAGCGGCCAAGTGCGAATCAGACTTGCCCATGAAGGGTTCCATAGCAGCAAGTAACATAAAATAAAAGTTTTTGTAGTTCGATTTAACTTGATCGATAAATTGCGGTTTACGATGTATGACGTGTTAAAAAACTACTAACTACATCTTGTTCAAACCAATTTACGGTGAAAGTTTGCATGGTAAATGTACATCACATATTTTTTTAGTTTCATCATTCTCGTATTGTAGAAGTTACAGGGGGGAGGGGGGCACTCATTTTATCCCTTTGGAAATGTATCTCGCGCAAACTTTCAGTTTAGAAAAAAAATATATTAGAAACTCGATATCATTTTTGAAAATCTATCAATAGATACCCACACATATGGGTACGATGAAAAAAAAATTGAGTTTCAGTTCTAATTAGTAATTGGGGAACCCTCAATTTTTTTTTCTATTCTTGTGTGAGATTCTTAATTAGGTTCACAGAATACATCTTTACCAAGGTTCAACAGTATAGTTCTTATAGTTTCGGAAAAAATTGGCTGTGACATACGGACTGACAGACAGACAGACCGACAGACATGACGAATCCATTACGTTTCCGTTTTTTACCTTTTGGCTACGAAACCCTAATAAAAAATCGACCGTAATTGTGTTCATCAGCTTCAATTATTTCTAAATTATAATTAATAATTATTATAAACAAATCACTAACTAGCGAATTGTAAAGTAGTGTTTGCACTAAAATATTATTTGTAAGCACGTAAACCACACTAATTATAATAAATATGAAAGTAATTCTGTTTACTACGCTTCCACGGCTAAACCGATGCACCGATTTCAATGAAATTTGCATATTTGGCATAGAGATTTCTTTTAATGATTCTTTAGGAAGGACATAGGCTACTCTTTACGGCAAAATTCGACTTACATGCGGGCTGAGCCGCTAGCAAAAGCTAGAAATTTTATAAAAATGTTTCTACTATGAGGCACTTAAAGTTACCGACATAACAGAGAGAGTCAGCAAGCTGAAGTGGCAGTGGGCAGGACACATAGCTCGGAGAACCGATGGCCGATGGGGCAGAAAGGTTCTTGAGTGGAGACCACGTGACGGCAAACGCAGCGTAGGAAGGCCTCCCGCAAGGTGGACGGACGACCTAGTTAAGATCGCAGGGACTCGTTGCATGCAGGCCGCTACCGACCGGTCGCAATGGAAGTCAATGGGGGAGGCCTACGTTCAGCAGTGGACTTCTTACGGCTGATATGATGATGAGGCACTTAAAGTTAATTTAGTTTATAAGCACTAAAGAGTGCTTATTATTTCTTACTATTTTGCTGGTAATAATTTATTTCCATACGTCACATGATACAATCTATACTTACAGGAATGTTATATACCTACTCCGTATATAATACTTACAAAGAAATTCAGTCCATTGTATATACTCGTATAAAAAGAACCTCCTTAATAATTACGCTTCGTAATAACCAATTTATTATTATAGCCCGCCCAGTTGACATTCTCTCATCATCAAACTAAGGCGAGTCACAATGTGAGGGATTGCTAATGAAACTACATTTATTCTTAGGTACATATAGGAGTACATATTCACTTAGAATTGTTAGAATTAGAGGAGGTATACCTACTTTTTATCGGTGATGTACTTACTCATCTATACAAATAAATAAAATTGAAGTGTCTGTTTGTAATATTAAAATAACCGCTTTTTACTAAATGCATATGTATGTAACACGGTACATCTACCAAAAATGTAGTTAAAAAAATTTTTGTATGTCTGTCTGTTTGTTCCGGGTAATCTCTGGAATGGCTGGACGGATTTTGACGGGACTTTCACTGGCAGGTAGCTGATGATCCGGGGAGTAACTTAGGCTACTTTTTTTAGACTAACTTTGTCCCGCGGCGTTACTCGCGGTACAACAATAAAGTTAGTTATATAATACAATACTGTACTGTACCAGTACTTTGCCGACTCATTCCGATGTTAATTTTTATAAGTTAACTAGCTGTGCCCGCTACTTCGTACATGTGACATTTGGATTTTCAAGTTATTTTTAATTTTTCAAACTACAAACATTTCAAAATCAAAATCAGCTAAATCGGCCCAGCCGTTCTCGAGCTTTAGCGAGACAAACGAACAGCAATTTATTTTTATATTTAAGATTAGTTTTACTACTTCGTTTGAAATAGGTAGGGTCAACTAAGAAATTGTATTCAAGTGAAGTCGCTTTCTCTATCTTTTAAACTACTAAACGGATTTGAATTCAAGTTTTAGGAAGAGAAAGGTTTATATGTGTAGTAGATGCTTATTACAGTAGTGGAAATCCGAGAATTCAAAGACTTTCGTGCAAAGTCGGGCCGGGTCGCGTATCACGAATTTAGTTTTAAAACAAATAAAATCATTTTTATGGTCGAATGATGTTGTTTGTCATAATAAATGAAAAATGTGTAAGTGGCATATTTCTAGGGTAAAAAACGTGGCGAATTGTCTAATTGTTGCTACTATAAAATGTTTTGTTAGTAATGTAATAACTATTCAAAAACTGTTGGATTTACTTTTTTACTTACCGCAAAATGTTTATGGCGTTTTTCTTAATATGTAACAAGGCCCAGGGACTCAACAGGTCGGCACATTCCGTAAATACGAAATGTCAATCTCAAACATAGAATGTTCTAAATTGCGAGTAACGTGATTCCCCATTACTACATCAGACACTCTCAGAAAATCAATTTGCCATTAATTACAGGAATCCCATTAGGTCGCTTGTTAACTCCATGACAGAGCACAATCTGTGTTTAATTACAGGGACGAGTTTGTCTATTGTAATAATGTTGCCACCCTTAAGGGGTTTTTCGAGTAACCTCAGATAGTTTAGGAACCGACAACATGGCGTCATGAAGTGTATTAAGTATTCTGTACACATTGATACTTACTTGTGTGCCAATAATATCAATAAACTTACGAGATATCTCCTTACCCCTTTCATATGAGGAAACATGCACATACACATAACAGATACATGTATATTGTAAATCTATATTTAATTTCGTTGTTGTGCAGTCCGTTCTTCTTTGGAATGAGCTTCCCGCTCGAATTCAGGATGGCTACTAACGTTTTTACATTTAAAAGAAAAGTAAAGCAGTATTTATTAAAACAGACCGCAGAATCAACCAATATATAAATGACATCTCATACTAGTTATGGTATTTATTTGTGTATGAAAGGTTTTTTATATTGTTTTTAGTTGGTGGTTTTCTTTTAAAAACGTTCCTTCATTACCACCTTAAATTATTCTAAACTAGACCAGACCGATGACATGTTTTTACCGAGATATACTTTCATCTTTTGTTATTGTAGTACCCCAGCAGACTTAAGAGGGCTCAGATAATATGTGACTTGCCGGTGTTAATCCTTTCCGAATAAATATTTGAGTAAAAAAATTACGTGTACTTATTTTAATTTGAATAGTTGACTTTTCATAGTGCGTTTGATTAAAACGTTTGATAAAGAGTCCATGGAATGGGAAAGCAATCTAGTAGAAATACACATGTACTTCAAACAGTTTATCTATACCAATAAATAAAATTGGAGTGTCTGTTTGTAACATTAAAATAAAAATATACACGGGACATATACGAAAAATACAATAAAAAATTTTTTTGTCTGTCTGTCGGTCTGTCTGTCTGTCTGTCTGTTTGTTCCGGGTAATCTCTGGAACGGCCGGGCCGATTTCGACGGGACATTTACAGGCAGGTAGCTGATGATCCAGGGAGTAATTTAGGCTACTTTTTTTAGACTAAGTTAGCCCGCGGTGTTACCCGCAGCCATTGTTGTACCGCGAGTAACGCCGCGGGACAAAGTTAGTCTAAAAAAATAGCCTAAGTTACTCACCGGATCATCAGCTACCTGCCAGTGAAAGTCCCGTCAAAATCCGTCCAGCCGTTCCAGAGTTTACCCGGAACAAACAGACAGACAGACAAAAATTTTTTTAACTACGTTTTTGGTATATGTACCGTGTATACATACATATGCATTTAGTAAAAAGCGGTTATTTTAATGTTACAAACAGGCACTCCAATTTTATTTATTTGTATAGATAATCAGACATAAACAAAATCAATTACCTCAAACTTACTAGTTAATATCACATGTGTAAAACAGAGCTGACAACCAGATTTAGGGCCCGAGAATTGGATTTGCTCTATTGTTACATTGAAGACGAAATCAGTTGGAAGAACAGTTATAGTTCGCTGTTAAGTAAGGTTATCAGAACGCCACGTATTTAAACTATGCCAGTAACCACTTATCATGTTTTGGCCTATTTTGGTTGCATAGATTGACACCGATAAAAGTGTTAAATGACTCATAAGTCTGGTTATAGCAGTTTAAAAGTTCAAAAACACAGTTACCGCTGTTTTACCTGGCACCTAAACAAACGTTTACATGCGTAATAAATATACCTGTGCTGGAGTCGCGTGGATACCAGTTGAGATGAACTTTTAAAATCGAATTTAACCTAGATTGATGAGTGATTTGATGTCACGTGTGATTTGAACTGATAAAATTGAAAAGAAAATTAGAGTGTAGTGTGCGTGATGTACGCGTTTGTGTGTGTTTTTAATTGCAACTAACGTAACTAATTATTTTTATAATTTTATGATACGAATATATCGTAGGAAATTTCGCTTTTACATTGGAGTGATGTATCAATTACAATTACTGTTATCTTATCTATGTTTCTGGTGACATCGATTTATGTTGATGAACACAGTCCAAGCACCCTGGTTTTATCAACCAAAAATAATATAACAGTAAACTTTGCCTTGAATTGATTCTTTAATACGTGTTTTCCAGCTACTATTTATACATTGGAAAAAAACTTTGATCGACAAATCTAGTCCTGGGGCTTTGAAACACACCTACAAACAATTAGACGATTTTATTTTGTTTCATTTTGTTAAGTACAAATAAACAATTTAATCAAAAAACATTAAATACAAAAGAAAAAAGAGTCCATCAGTGGTGGTCAGCATCTTCCTTGAGAACGTGGAGCATGTAAAATGATGGCCCACACCATGGCGGTCTATTCTAAGTTTTATCGGTTGTAAAGTAGATAATAATAAATAATAAAAAATAAATATTTCGGACGTCTCATACACAACGCCATCTAGTCCCAAACTAAGCAAAGCTTGTATTATGGATACTAGACAACTGATATAAATACTTATATACTTTTTTTTTTGTAAATACATACATACTATAGATAGAAAACACCTAAACTCCGAAACAGATATTTGCAGATCATACAAACATTTGGTCCGACCCAGGAATCGAACCCGAGACCTCAAGAACAGCAGTCGCGTACGCTACCACTGCGCCACCGAGGTAGTTGTATAAATAAATATCTATAATGTCAAGGAAATTAATGAACAAATAAGGCTGGACTATGTAAATGCCTTCGATTGTATACGAGCAAAGGACGTTTGAATAGGTATGTAATTACAATCAACTGAGGCAATCACTTTTTTGCACTTTTAATATTAGATGATTCGACGGCATGAAGAGTATTAAGCCCATCAAAAATGCGAAAACCATAACTGTTTTTAACCAAATGATGGCACTGAAAGTATTTAAACATATTTCATTTTATTGAAAAAGACAATGTAAAGGAATTAAATGATATAGGATTTTTATGTGGCATATTTTACAAAAGATACGTTGTTGATTTTATGATAGCAAACGACATCTCTATATACAAATTGTTGTACCAAGAATTTCAAGTAATCAATATCCTTTAGTCGTAGTGTAGATCTGCATATAGCCGTCCTTTTACTTGACATTTGTACTTATAAATGGAAGTAAGACAGAGGCGTGGTAACTTTCCTACAGATTTAGCCCATTAAGTTAAAGGACGATCCTGGCTTACAATTACGTCACAAATGGGACGAAAGCGGTTGTTATTCAATTTGGGTATAATGTCAACAGCTTTAACTATAAATACATTCGCACGATTTGAAGGACACGAGTGAGATCTCATTTTTTTTACAAAGATTTTTTTTAAATTTGGTTTCTGGGTATAATTAATCCACTCAATCAGTCCACTGCTGGACATGGGCTTCTCCCGCTGCACGCTAATCTGATCGATTCATCTATGGTATGTACTAGCTGAGTCACGCGGTTGTTATTATACCTTTACAACATCGTTTAGTAACGATACGTAAGTTACTCCTGATATCCTCAGCTATCTGCTAGTGAAAGTCCCGTCAAAATCGGCCCAGCTGTTCCAGAGATTAGCCGGAACAAATAAACAGACAGACAAAATTGTAAAAACTGTTATTATTATTACATGTTATATTATTTCTCGTAAAAAGAAAGGAATAAATAAATGGTTATTGTGGGTTATCCCTAAGAGAAAGACACATACCATGTGGACTTTATTGTAGACATTTTTAAGGTGAACAATACTGTAGTAAATTATTTTGATCATCTCGTAGAGTTCAGCCAGCGTTTGCAATGTAAGCGTAAAAATGGGTTTATTTACGACATCACATTAGAAACCTCTAAAATTATCAATGTTTCTTTACTACATTATACGTATAAACCTGTCTCTTGAATCAATCTATCTATTAAAAAAAACCGCATCAAAATCCGTGGCGTAGTTTTAAAGATCTAAGCATTTATAGGGACAGACAGACAGCGGAAGCGACTTTGTTTTTACCCGACTACGGCAAAGCCAAAGGAGGGTTATGATTTTGACAGGCTATGTATGTATGTTCATTTGTTCCCTTTGTGCTGATTTTAGGCTACATGACGTGTCACTGAATCTAATGTGGCGCCCTCTAGCCGCCATAAAGTAGTATAATAAAAATAAATTTTAGATCAATATGTCGTGTTTGGTATCATTGTAAAGGTTGTTACTTGTACATTTCAAAAATACATATATATTATTAGCATTTGCTCGTGACTTTGTCCGTATTTTATTCGATAATTGTGATATTTCTATGTTACCTATTTAAAATATACTTAGCAAAGTAGTCGTAGTTGGGTTTTAGTTTTTACTTTTTTTATATATACTATGTGATGATGTTTATTTATCCGCAGCCTGGTTGTCATAGTAGGTACATGCCCTACCAAGTTTGGGATGAAATGGCCGTGTGTGAGATGTGTCTAGTTATTATTTACTATGTTTTGACGACAGGTTGGAAAGAATTTATTAAGTGGTATATCTACCTGAGTATTTAGAATGACTTTGTTTTATGTATATTTTCCTTGTTACTACTATAAATGTGTGTACAAGATATACGTCCATACATGAATGCATGTGTACTTATCGCGTATTGTTTTACTACAGTCAATTTGCACTGTAATGTAAACTTTGAGACGATTGTTCTAATGAATGACTAACTGATAAAGCGCTGTGTGTGTTGTATTTGTAGCACAATAAGATATTTACTACGACTCTCGCGTTTTACACATTTTGTTTCCCATAACAGAAGTTCGTATTTATTTAGCCTTTTTGAGTCTAGTCTTCTAATTTATCTTTCGATTTTCTCTTGTAACTTATATTTCTGCTTTGTAAATTTGCTTACTTGATAGCTTCATCTTTTTCTTACGTTTTTCAGATAATCGTTTTAATGCAGAAGTAGGTAATTGTTCTTAGGAGTCGATCATATGTATAGTTTTGTGATATTTGAACCGCTCGTAAAGGAAATTATTCTTTAGCAATCACCACATTTCTTCATCGAGAGCGACTACTACTTCACTCGACTCACCGACTTCGACTGTTTTCAATGAGTATCTCAACAAGGAAAAGTGAATAAGATTAGTGATGCACACGTAAAACAACTAACAAGTACTGTTTGTTTGCCAGCTTCGTTGGTACCTACAAATATATTTAACCTAAAATTGATTGCCATTTTATGCATAGCCTATTTTATTGTCCATTTTGAGAGTGTATGTTGAGGATTAAGTAATTACACAGTCATTCGGAACATAAAAACAAGAACAATCATAAAATATTCGTGTGACAGAGTAGAGTGGTATGACTTTGGTTCCTATGGACATAGGCCTCCCTTTAGAAAGAAACAACGAAATTGGCGTGATAGGGTAAATCAGGCAGAAAACTTGTACATCAATATTTGGCGATAATAAATAAGTGATGTTACAATTATATTATCATTGACGCTAGTGATACAACGTCAACTGTGATATCGCGCTAGCACGTGCACAGACAGCCAGCAAATCAGTTGTATGTCAAGCAGTGAGTGTGCGTCCTGCTGCGCGGCGTGCGACGCGACGCCGTGCAGCAGAACGCATAAAAGCAAACCAAATCTGTATTGAAATTGAATTAATGTACTTTTATATTAACGTTACCAACTGTCATAGCTACTTGTACTATTAGGATAAAATCATATCAATATGTATAATTTATAATAGTATATAAAGCTGAAGAGTTTGTTTCTTTGTTTTAACGCGCTAATCTCAGGAACTACTGGTCCGATTTGAAAAATTCTTTCAGTTTTAGATAGCCTATTTATCGAGAAAGGCTATAGGCTATATATCATCACGCTAAGACCAATAGGAGCGGAGCACCAATGAAGAATGTTGCGAAAACGGGAGAAAATTATTACGCTACGGGCAATAGGAGACCTAAACGAAGTTGCGTGAGTCAGCTAGTAATAATATATCGGCCATGTGATAACAATACATGCAGAGGAGATAATAATATGCATAGGTCTAATTTTACAAGCAAAAATGTCTCAGATGAATGACTTGTAGCTATTATAGCATTATTTGTTTGAAACTACTTGTTTTGTTTTAAACGAAATCAACGAAAACATGTGCGGAACATAATACCGTATCCGTTTCCAACTAATCCGACTAATTAAAATGTTAATAAAATATGTGAATATCCTTTATAATGTGGACTGTTGAATCTTTAACATGCAAAATACATACATATTAATCTTGGTCGTTTAAAATACTGTGTGGTACTAGGGTCAATGCCACCAAATGTTATGCTAACAAATAACAATACTATCAGTCTGAATTTCGAGTGTTCAATCTACATAAACAAAGTGGTTTCACAACGTTCAAATGTTTACTAACCCTGATCCCGTAATGCCTTTTATAAGGTTTTTTTTTTCAAAATAATTACCTTACATATATAAATACATTGTCTTTTTAACCGACTTCCAAAAAAGAGGTTTCTCAATTAAACCGTTTTTTTTTTGTGTGTTCGCGGATAACTTCGTCGTTTATGAACCGATTTTGATGATTCTTTTTTTAATGGAAAGGAGATGTCCCAACGGTGGTACCTTATATTATCGATTAATTATAGGACATTAATAACTGATGATGGCATCCAAGAGAAATCGAGTCGAACCTTGAAGTCGGTTTTATTTTGTTAAAATTGTACTTGTGCTAAATAGTATAACCATATCTATACAAATAATTAAAATTGGAATGTCTGTTTGTAATATTAAAATAACCGCTTTTTACTAAATGCATATGTATGTTTACACGGTACATATACCAAAAATGTAGTAAATTTTTTTTTGTCTGTCTTTCTGTCTGTCCGCCTGTCTGTCTTCTGTCTGCCTGTCTGTCTGGTCCTTCTTTATCCTTGATTATGCTGATGCCAGTTATCTAGATCTCACTGAAGAACTTAATAAGCTAGAAACACTCCAAAACCTATGTATAAGTTTAATATTTGGATTACGCAAATATGATCACGTCTCCAATTATCGTAAACAGCTTAAGTGGTTACCCATCTGCCTTCGCCCTAATGCTTGTATTCTTTCTCTTCATTCTGTGCAATCCTTCTACTCCACGTTACCTTAAAATGCGGTTTACCTTTCTACATGACTCACACTCCAAATTATTAAAATCGTCGGAAAATCTGAAATTAAAAATGCCTGGACACTCTACCAAATTACTCGACCAGTCGTTTTCAGTTCTAGCGGTACGCTTGTGGAACGCTCTACCAGTCGCAGTTACAGCCAGGCCACGACTTTGGTCTTAGCAAAGAGCGGCACGGCGTGCGGGGCGGCGTCGGTGAGCGGTGCGTTTTGAACGCCACGTACTCTCAGTAGCGGTTAGTTGCAGCGGCCACGGTGGACATAATTAGGTAATCAAAACGTGCTCAAAATCATGGCGTTATTTATTTATTATTTAAGGTTTACCAACAGTTGTTACAGATAATTATTGCAAACATAGGAATATGCAAGAAATTTGTCTTAAATCTAACTGCACAACCAATTACAGGCAAACACCACATGCAATGTGTTTTATGTATCAACATGTTAATATAGCTATATGAATATAAAAGCTGTTAGTTAGGTACACTTAAACTATAGTTATTTACAATATATATATATATATATATATATATATGTAAATAATATTACTAATTATATTAATGGCTTAATTTAGTGCGTTTGACGTGTCTGACAAATTTCGACAGCGAATCAGAGTACACATGAACCAGGTCGCTGCAGTCATTTACAACTTTGAAAAAATTGTTCCTTCTCTGTTTAGAAAGCAGTACATTTTTAAAACAAGATCTTCTTAATATGAGAGAAGGAGTGCACGAACTAAATAAAGATCGGTATTTAAATTCGTGACCTATACGAAGATTACAGAAAACATCCAGATAAGTTTTATGAGTACACAAGAATGAGTGTGAAAACTTTTGAGTATATTCTGCAGCACATAGAAGTATATTAAAATCGGCACATCAAATCCAAAAGGGTAGTCACCAATCCAGAAAAAATGTTTCTCACTTTCATACATGGCAGAGGAAATATGTTGACAAAACTACTGACATGTTTACGTCATCTAGGTAGAAAAAAAAAATTGGTGATTTTAGTTATAAATGCCTCGGTATCCATTACCGTGGTGGTAATGGATACCGAGGCATTTATAACTACATATTTAAAACTAAATACAATACTGAACAATATACACTGAAATAATATCCTTGTTCATACATAAGCAGCTTCGTTTGGTAGGTACCTAGGTTCTATGTTTTTGTGTTATCAATTTAAATTAAACTTACCATTATATTCCTGAAAACATTGTGTAATTTCTTACCACAACCTTTTTATATTTATGTTGGGGATGTTTTGACATTCATATAGGTGGTCTATTTAAAATTTCTGTTATAAATACCTCGGTATCCAGTACCGCCACAAAATCGTCTAATTTTTTGTTTTCATTAATGCCGCTGAGAACGTCACTTTTGCACCGCTGTCCACGCCGCTCTGTTTCGTGGCGTCACACACAGTTGTTTATACTTTTGTTCCTGCCGCTTTCCACACTGCGCTTTTCGCTATGAGCGGCGTCTCGTGGCGTGCCTCAAACAAACTTTTGATATTACCGCTCGCCGCCCCGCGCTTAGCTGCCGCTCACAGCAGCAAGATCGTGAACGGGCCGTTAGACGTGCAAAAACTCAAACTACCTTCAAGAGATTGGTAAAGGAACATTACCTGGTAGACAACAACAATCCATAAGCAACTGTTACTATAAATCAATTGGGTCACAGTATCGAATGCCAGGATGTGTATAATATCTATGAATTTTACTTATTATGTATGTGTATATAACCATATATTTGTGTCACTTTTACTTCATATAATATTGTTATCAATAAATATTTATTTATTTTCCTTTTACAAATTACTCTGTAATGTACCAGACACTACACTATACGTCTGCCCAATAACGTTATTTATGTCCATACCACGGTTGCCTAGAAGAGATTGCCGTTGAGCAATAAGGACCCCAGTTGTACTACCGACTACCTAGCGTTAAGTTAAGTATTTAGTTATCTGGTGTACAATAAAGCGATTTATTATTGTAATAAATGAGTGTTATAATATTCGGTCTAATTATTATTTACCTTCATATAATAACATACCTATTTGCTTTATTTACATTGTAAAATAACACGAGCAATTGTTCATTGGTTAGGAAACCACACATTATAATTATAACCTCAGCAATTTTTGCTAGGTTAATAAGCAAAGGTATTATGTTTTCAGAATACTGTATCCTAATATAGATGCTGCATGTAGTCTGACGAAACCCTTAAGAATAGAGAATTAATGAGAACTCACAACTGAACATTTGGCTTACATTCTTCCAAATAATAATGTTGATAGGATTTAACTCGATCGCCTATTGGATTAGCAAAATAATGGTATATAATGCCTAAGGCGATGTTTAATAATTCGTACATTCCTCTAGTTGGAATGAATCTAAAATTAGGTTGAATGAACTGCGAGGAACCCTCGCTTTGTAAAGTTGTTAGGTACTATATTCAAAACGCGTGCTTATTTTGATTTTATACTAAGAGACATCCAGCCTCAGAAATTCTTGGTTGCAGGTACAAAAATTTATTAAAACCTACACATATCTGTATAATCTATACTAATATCATAAAGCTGAAAAGTTTGTTTGTTTGTTTGAACGCGATAATCTCAGGAACCGTTGGTCCTATTTGAAAAATATTTTAGTGTTGGATAGTACATTTATCGAGGAAGGCTATAATAGGCCGCTAAGATCAATAGAGTACCGCGGAGTACCAATGGAGAATGTTTCAAAAACGGGGGAAAATTATCACACTGCGGGCAATAGGAAACGCAAACGAGGATGCATGGGTCGTGTTAGTAGATCTATAAATTGAAGTGTTTGTTTGTAATGTAAAAATGAGAGCTATTCATATATAAATTTAACTAAGGCCAATAGCAAAAACACGTTTTAATGCCTGTATACGAGTATTTTTTAGACTAGTCTAGAAAGCGGCCATGACCAATTTTGACGGGAGTTTCGCTGACAGATAGCTAATAATAGCTGCATTATTGTAAAAATATTAACGGTTTCAGACAAAAAAATAAAACCCATTAAATTATGTAACTAATGTATTTACATCAACAAAATCAATTTACTTAGTAAATTCAGGTCTCTCAACATAAAATTCTACTACAATAATACAATTTTTTTTACAAAAAAAACATACTTCGAGAACTGGATCAAATTTAAATGGGAAGCACCAGCACAGCACCTTTTAAATAAAAAAAGATTAATCAAAATCGGTTCATCCAGTTGAAAGTTCTGAGGTAGCAAACATAAAGTAGAAGTATGTAATACCTTTTAATAAGTGATCGCGTTAATTCCAGTAAAAATAATTGTTAAAATACAGTGGAATTGAGAACCTCCACTTTCTTTGAAGTCCGTTAATTAAAAAGTTTGAGCGTTATAAATAGCGTAAACGTTCTAATGAGAGAACGGTTACATTATTATACTAAGTATATATAGTAAAACAAGTGTAGACTATGTAGAGTGTTCCAACAGTACACGAGATAGTTTATAATTTGATCCCTTTATTCGTAGTAAAAGATCGGGCTATTTATCAGGATATTCACATCAACTACTTCTCTAATAGACTGTCAGAAAGTTTGAAAAGAGAAAATAGTTTAGTCCAAAAGCGAATTTTACAACTAATGCTACAGCAACTTAATTCAATAATGTACATAATAAATAATAAATAAATAAATATTTGGGACATCTAACACACAACGCCATCTAGTCCCAAACTAAGCAGAGCTTGTATTATGGGTACTAGACAACTGATATGAATACTTATATACTTTGTTTTTGTAAATACATACATATTACATATAGAAAACACCCAAACTCCGAAACAAATATTTGCAGATCATACAAACATTTGTTCCGACCCGGGAATCGAACCCGAGACCTCAAGAACAGCAGTCGCGTATGTTACCACTGCGCCTCCGAGGCATAATAATATGTGTTTTTTCCCTTTTCTAGGTGTTATACATAAATACACATAACGGCGTGTTTCATGTGATAAGGTGACAACTAACGTAATTAGGTGTGACGTTAACTAGACCATTCGCTTTGATCAAACGATAATATTTACTGCGAAGTGGTGCCATATTGATAAAGTTTGCTATAGAAGTCACGTACTACAGGCATTTATACCTTCACGCTGAAACAAACACATTTCAAAAGTAATCCTATTTCGTTTATACCGTTTTCTATGCATACAAATATTTTGAAACAAATATAAGTACATATGTTCTACCTTTACCTGCCGAGATTTAGAATAAAACTGTTGTTCAACGTATATAAAAAACTTAAAATTTACCAAATGGAAAATTCTGGCTACCAGCTAATCTGTAAAAGCCTTTAATTAAATAATTTTATTCTACTTATATCATCCCAAAAGACAACAACGGAATATATTCAATCAGTTTTAAAAGGCGACTTCATTAGTCATGGAAAATGAATACAAAGTTACAGAACAGCCACTTGTTTTCTGTTTAACTAAGGTCGCCTTAGAATTTCTGTTGAAAGGAAGAAAAACATTCTTGTTTTGTTTAAAACTCCTGCATGAGGAATTACTCCTGTATTGCGGGGACTTTAGAAACATTCATGAAACGAGCACAAGGATCACCCAGAATCACAACAATTTGAGGATCACACTAAATGTTGCCACATTAAGGGTTTGAACCCACTCAGCCCTTACCCGCGGAAAACCTTTTGGAATATCCTGCTACAAACAATGTAGTCCTGTTGATTTGTTGCCCTTAATTGCGATTACGATATCCCACGTTTTGCCTACACAATATAGCTGTTTGTTAAGCCTGAGGTGAACCATTGCTTAAAAACAATTGAGATTTATCTGGAGTTTTTAACGACAACAAGGAAAGAAACGAAAGGTTTAACCTTTAAAAAAATGTATTTATATTAATTTATTTCATTTTCTAATACATTATCCAATGTCTTTGAATGATCAGGCACTGTCTGTTAAACGGTCACGCTTTAGTTGATAGATAAATATAAATGAATATACTGTAAAATATACAACTTGGGTTATTTGTTTGTTATTAAATTAATATTATGTATCATATTTATTATTATTTATGTATTCTTCTGATTCCCTTCCCTCTCTTCATCCCTTTGGAACATTTGATGATAATCTGATGCTGATGTAGCTAAGATAAAATGTAGAATATTAACAAACTCACATAACTATTCAAGTTATTGAGACAGTTTATATGTATAATGATGTAGCAGCTTAGATAAAAACACAAATGCTTCAACAAACAAAATTCAAAAATCAAGGTCAAGCTTTAAAATAAGACAATACAAAATGATGTATATTATTTAACATGTGTGTAGTATCGACATAATCTGGTACCGACTAAAGAATGATTCACATTGCGACGTTTGTTTGCAATGGTATTCATACTAATCTAAACAAATAAATAAAATTGGAGAGTCTTTTTTTAATATTAAAATAAACGCTTTTTACTAAATGTATATACTGTACCTTTAACAATTTTTGTCTGTCTGTCCGTCTGTCTGAGCTGCGGGGTAAAGCTAGTCTATAAAAAGCCTTAGTTAATCCTTAGATCATCACCTATCTGCCAGTGAAAGTCCCGTCAAAATCAGTACAGCAGTTCCAAAGATTACCCGGAACAAACGGACAGACAAAAATTATAAAAATGACATTTTGATACATGTAGGGTATACATATATTTAAATAAAACAATGAGAATTGCTATATATGTTAAGAATATATTTTTTGTGCTTCCTAGCAGAATCTCCAGATGACCTGCAACAACTTATGTCCGCTTTTCAACAAACGTGTTCCAAGTTCGGCCTAAAGATTAATGTCAAAAATACGGAAGTAATGTCACTGGACACACATGGTCATGAGACACCGGCCATAGAGCTTGGTGGAGAACTATTGAAGCAGGTACACAAAGTTCGATATCTGGGGAGCACTGTGACATCTAAGTGTGACCTTGACGCCGAAATCAACGGTAGAATAGGTGCTGCAGCTGCTGCGTTTGGCAGGCTATGTTCCAGGGTGTTCTGCTCGCACGATATAAAGTTGCACACCAAAATATCCTTGTACGTGGCGATTGTGCTGCCGAACCTTTTATACTCCTCTGAGACGTGGTGCTTGTATCATCACCAAATACGCACATTAGATCGTTTTCACCTGACATGCCTACGAAAAATTATGAACATAAGATGGTCAGATCGCGTGCGAAACACAGAAGGTCTGCGACGAGCCAATATCAGTGGCATCGAAGCCTATATAGCTGATTTTTACAAGAAGGGCATCAATAAACTGCCAATGCGTTGGCAAAGATGCGTTGATTGCATGGGTGATTACTTCGAATAACAGAAATAAAAAAGTTTGAAAAAATAAGTACTTTCACTTATTGAATACAAAACGGCAATTTCATAGGTACCTATTATCTTAGCGCAGAAAAAACATTGGAGAGATTCTTTTATCTACTTACTTCAGTGTCAACACGTTAATTACAGTATTTACAATACTATATATTGAATGAGTAATGTGGTGATTTGAAAATAAATTACAAAATACAAAATTTAATTTAAAAAGCGGCCAAGTGCGAGTCGGACTCGTCCATGAACTATTTATCACGTATCAAAAAAAACTACTTACTAGATTTCGTTCTTACTTCTATGTAATACATACGTAATGTACATCATGTATTTTTTTTAGTTTATCATTTTCTTATTTTAGAAGTTACAGGACACATTTCACCAATTTGAAAGGGTCTCTCGCGCAAACTATTTAGTTTAGAAAAAGTGATGTTAGAAACCTCAATATCATTTTTGAAGACCTATCCATAGTTACCCCTAAGGAACGGGGTTTATGAAAAAAATATTTAAGTTTCAGTTCTAAGTATGAGGACCCTCAAAATTTATTGTTTTTTTTTCTACTTTTGTATGGAAATCTTAATGCGGTTCTCAGAATACATCTACTTATCAAGTTTCAACATTATAGTTCTTATAGTTTCGGAAAAAAGTGACATACGGACGGATAGACAGACAGAGACATGACGAAGCTATATGCATGGAACCCTAAAAAAACAAATTATGCACATTAACGTGCCAAGGGGCCGTCTTGTCACAAGTAATATTTTTCCTGGGGCAACTTTTGGTTAGACAGGAGTATAATGAATTACGTGGGTGTAGTTTGTGTCAAAAGGTCAATCCGTAAATGGATGGCACAAATATTAATACATTTTTATAATTAATTATACGATATGTAGGTATATGCGCGTATATGTGCTTGAGCGTATTACATGCTAAAATAGGTTTGATGGATACATTATTATACACTACAAGTTACAATATTAGAATAACAAAGAAGAGACTGATTAAAACAAAATTCTAAGCTTCCTTTCATTTATCTATACAATATATCTATCCATATATGGGCTTTACAAAAAATAAATTTAACGATATGTTTGTAATTTCCAATTAACAGTTTTTTACTAAATACATAATAATATGCCAATAACAAATAGACGTACGGTACGGAATAATAGGGAACTTACTTCAAAATATTAATTAAAAAAATGTTGTTTGTTTGTTTCGGCTAATCTCTGGAACGGCTTTGGAACGGACCGATCTTGACGGGACCTTTACTGGCAGATAGCTGATGATGTAAGGAGTAACTTATGCTACTTTTTAGAGTTCCGTACATGAAAAGGAATAAACTGAACCCTCGTAGGATCACTGTGTTGTCACTGTCTGTCTGTCAGTATCCTTTTTCTCAGGAACGCGTGGTGGTATCAAGCTGAAATCCATATCAAATCCTCAGGGTTACTGTCCTTTGGAGAAAAAATCAAACTTCTAAGCTAACGCAATCAAAAGATACAGCCGTTTATGCTGCAAATTTACGGCACTCGCTAGGGAATCAAAACCTACTGGGTACTTCCCGTGAACTCGGAATCTTGAAATTTGGTACGAAGCAACGTCTTATAGGACAGATTAATGAAAATTGCGAAAAGCATAAGTTTTTAGTTACATCATATAGCATACCTACAGGTTTGTACGGAGCCCTCGGTGCGCGAGTTCGACTCGCACTTGGCCGGTTTCTTTTAGACTTGACTTGTCCCGCGCCGTTAAACCGGGTTTTCGCTTAGAGTATACATATTTTACATATAGCTTGCTTATGTATACTCTAAGCGTTGTCGCTACAACAATAAACGCTGATAACACCGCAGAGCTCAGCTAGTTTAATTTAAAAAACTTCGTATAATACTTGAGACTGAATTCTAGGTCAAATTCTAGAAGCTCCAGATTGCCGACCACGTCTTAAATTATTTCTTTCTTTTGAATGTATTCTTTGTACTTTTACACAAAATTTATTTATTTTATTTTACACTAGCTTTTGCGCGCTGCTCCACCCGCGTGTTTGTCGGTTATCGCAGTAAAGAGGAGCCTATGGTCTTCCTCAAGAACCAAAGTAACTCCATGTCAAATTTCATTGAAATCGGTGCAGCGGTTTGGCCTTGAAAGCAGGACAGACAGAATTACTTTCACATTTATAGTATAAGTATGGATTTAATATGATGTACTTATATTTCTCACACAGCTTTTTTTTTCATTTAAAATACAAATTCTTACTAATGAATAAGCAGGTATAGTATTGAAAATTTTAACGTCTCATTTTTATTGTATTTGTTTTCGACGTCCTCCTTATTTTTCATTCTATATTGATTGCAAGAAGCCTTTTGCCCACCATTGGACTGTTAACATTACCTTTTTACCTGACTAGTCCAATCCCTCATGCGGACACTTTAATTAAATATTACAAAAAAAGTTAGGTGAACAATACACTGAGTAACCAAATTTAAAGTATGAATTTTTAATACGAGTAGGTATTAACCCACATAAAAATGTATGTTATTCACAAAACAAGTTGTTTCATTTACTTAATATGCGTATATTGATATTTACATATCTCGTTTCGTGGGGCGCTATGAACCCGACTTTGTTTGGATTTTATTCTTAAAACATAATTATTCAACACTTGACGTTTAGGTTTTCAGAATTCACAGAATTGCGAAATTACCATACAAATCGCATATATCACGATTTAAATTGATTTAAAACTATTGTAATGATGCCTACAACATGATTTAGTATGTAGGCAGGCAATTTCGAAGTATTTAACAACCAATACAAAAAAGTATATCATAAACGTCAACAACACAATACTTTAACTTGTCTTCGGACGTAATTTAGCGGCTTCCTTCCTTTCGTTTCTTTTTCTTACTTTTTTTTTATTTATTTTGGATCATCAACAAATAATGGACTTACCATATGCATATAAGTAGAAAAATACAAAATACATGCCTTGTGCTCATCCAATTATGATGACCCAAGGTAGTAGAGCCACGCTGATTTCAGCACGAACGGGCCGGCTCGACCGGGGCTGTACTACCCTCGCACAGAAAATCAACGTAAAATGACAGCGATCATGCTGTCGTGTTTCGTTGGTGAGTGCGAGACCGGAGGCCCAATGATGCAGAAGCATCACTAGCCCGCCATGGTGTGGGTCACCATGCTGCATTATTGCATTGTCTGCATTCGCAGTATGGTGACCATCACTTTTGGATTCTACTCATGCTTTCCATCAGGCAGAGTAGAGTCATTATGGCAGGGTCAAACATAAAAAAAAAAAGAATATCACGGCTAATAAAAAAGTCATTGTACGTAATACAAAAATCTATTCATTAATTTCAAAAGTTTCAAGTAGATTCAGATATTTCTCAAGTAGATAAAATTGGTAACGAAGTTATTCGGCAGGAATCAGTACCCCAAAGTGGAAGAGGTCGGTCATGTTTTCAGATGGGCTGCTTGTCACCAGATCCAAAATATGCTGAAGTGGAAATCGATTAAAGTTAATCGTAGTATGGGAAGCCCTAGAAGCCCGAAAGATCGACTGGTTAAAGAAAGTGGCTAACAGCGGATAGATGCAGACCATCGGGATAATTAGCGCTTCTAAGGGAGATATTCGTTCAGCAGTAATCTATACGAATATATAAAGCTGAAGAGTTTGTTTGTTTCTTTGTTTGTTCGAAAACGCTAATCTCAGGAACCGCTGGTCCGATTTGAAAAATTCTTTCGGTGTTGGATAGTCCATCTATCGAGGAAGGCTATAGGATATATATCATCACGCTACTACTAATAGGAGCGGAGCAACAATGAAGAATGTTTCAAAAACGGGGGAAATTTTCACGCTACCCGACCCGACCCGAGGGTGTGTACCATTTTTCAGATCAATCTGTCAACACGAAGGGGGTCAAATTTCAATTACAAGATGTGAATCAAACAAAAAAATAAACCACCAGGTCAAGCTAAATAAAATCGTTTAATAAAAAAACAGTAGTTAGCAATAATAATGTTAGAAACTCAAACAGCAATGTCAAATGATCATAATTGTTAATGTTGTCATGAAATTTGTTGATAATTTATAATATTATATTTATTTGTTTTTAATCAATTGCCCATTAAAAAGAACTTTCGTACAAATTTTCGACCCTTATTTTAACCCCTTTAGAAATAGAATTCCCATAAATGCTGATATAAGTATTCATTTATTTGTCATCAAAAGCCTGAAGATTAAGTTCAGACTACTTTCTTCCTTTGAAGTTGATAGATAAGTTACCTAACATTACATGACACGTTCTCTCATTTACCCCTATTTAAAATAAAAACACTGCGAACGATGATCATTTTAAGCTATGAGCAGTACTTTTCTTGTCATAGCCAAAACAAATGATTGATGTCATTTTATTTGGGCAAAGGGCGCCTAGGCATTAACTATAAACACATCTTGAATAAGAACACAAACATTGTAGAGTTACATGACTTAAAATAGATACCTATTGCGAATATGGCAGTACCTACTATGCAACATTCGCAACTGTAACGATTTCTAGTGTGACATATTATTTATTATCATCACATGGTAAATGAGCAAATGAGCATGGTTAACAAATAAATGAATGACTATATTATTATGGTACCTATGCTAAATTAGATCTTTCAAGAAACGAGAAGGGTTCATGAAGAAATATTCTAGTTTCTAGAAAGGTATTGAAATGAATGTTGTTTATGTTACCCTATTGTATTTTTCAATGCCTTTCATTACATCTATACAAATAAATAAAATTGGAGTGTCTGTTTGTAATATTAAAATAACCGCTTTTTACTTAACGCATATGTATGTATACACGATACATATACCAAAAATGTAGTTAAAAAAATTTTTGTCTGTCTGTCTGTCTGTTTGTTCCGGGTAATCTCTGGAACGGCTGGACGGATTTTGACGGGACTTTCACTGGCAGGTAGCTGATGATCCGGGGAGTAACTTAGGCTACTTTTTTTAGACTAACTTTGTCCCGCGGCGTTACTCGCGGTAAAACAATAACCGCGGGTAGCACCGCGGGGTTCAGCTAGTTTTAATTATATTTGCTACTTTAAAATATAATTCATTAAAAAATTAAACAAGTAAATATCATACCTACACATCTCAAAGTACTACTCGCAGATAACACTTGAGTGCAAACACAGGCTCTGTGCCGATTAAGATAAACGGTGGGTGTACATAATGGCCCGATATTAACATATGATGTTTTATCTAAAAAGCCTTTCTCTTATCTCGTAATCCAAACTGATTTAGAATACAAACTTTGAAATGACTGGATTATGATGTCATCATGATGACATGAAAGTGACAAACAATCTATTAAGTGCGATGTCGTTTGGCTCGACAGTGATTTACATGAAATCTTGATAAAAGAAGTCATTTTTGGGATGACAAGCCGTATCAGCCGTCAGTTTTGTGAACACGGAAATGTCATGTAAATTAATGCATGTCTATCAAACTCTATCTGTATTCATAGAATCCATATTGTGTAGTGGATTAAATTAGAAAGAAAAGAAGAAGATTAACAAATACATATAAGTAATATGAAAATTGATCTATTAAAATAATAATTCTAATACACCTAACCATACTTGAAATGACGTTTTTGAAATTAAGTTATATTATACTAGCCGACCCACGCAACCTCGTTTGCGCCTTATATTGCCCGTAGCGTGAAAATTTCCCCCGTTTTTGAAACATTCTTCATTGTTGCTCCGCTCCTATTAGTAGTAGCGTGATGATATATAGCCTATAGCCTTCCTCGATAAATGGACTATCCAACACCGAAAGAATTTTTCAAATCGGACCAGCGGTTCCTGAGATTAGCGTGTTCAAACAAACAAACAAACAAACAAACAAACAAACAAACTCTTCAGCTTTATATATTAGTATAGATTAAGTACTTTAAATTACTTATATAGCTATGTATAATAATATTACAATTTACCTATATATTGAAATATTTCGTCATAACATTTTATCAAAATAACAAATTACGTTGCTATTCCCTAAGGAACAATCATCTATCTGACTGAACAAAACACGATAAAATATTTATCTTTTCATATTCATATACTTAACTAGCATTTTAAAGTATTAAGAAAAAACCATAAACGTTAATGATACGCGATTACCCATATTTTATTAAATTCTCTTAATTAAATTACTTTATAAAGTGAAACAAGGTGAAACTACTTATCAAAACCAGTTTCTTCAGGAACGAAAACAAGTAAGACACAGTACAAGCAATCAAATAGACCCCTGTCCTAGTTTTGTGGTTGACGACCATTGATATAAGACACGGGTCCGAGACAGTATACTTCAAGAAATGAAAGTTAGTTAAGTGTAATGTAAAAGAAAGTTAAATATACTACTATATCAACTTACCTAATACGATTTTTGATTGTATATTTTTCAAGTGATTGATAGTTATTTATATTTTATTTATGTTCCATTAACATAAATAAAATGCGATGAAAAGTACTTAACGTAGACTATTCTGTATTGTTTACTTAGTTATTACGTTTTCATAAAAATATTCAGGCAACAAGTTGTTTTTGTTGAATAAACAGCAAGCATAAAAATGAACAGTGAAAGACCAAAATCCTCCAATTGTATGTAAGGAAAAACACAAAACACTAAAGTGTTTGCGTCGCGTCGTCAAAAAGTTCTTTGTTTATTGTTCAATGTACCGACTATCTGAAACGATTCATTACTACGATTGCTTTTAATAAATAATTGATCTAAATACCAGAATGAAAAACTGGGAACAGAAAATCTCGATAACGACTATAAACTAAATTAATACAAACAAACAAACAAGCTAAGAATAATAATTTAAAAAACCCCCTACGCAAACACTTAATCGAGTAATCATACGTCAAAAATGTCTTTATATCATTTAAAAAAAAACAGCTGAAACTCTTACACTGCTGAACCGATATTAACCAAACATAGCTAAGAACCACCGCAAGGAAACTGTCTTACAAATTAAAAAAACCAGCATTAAAACCAGTCCATCCGTTTAAGAGCTATGATACTACAGACAGACGCACACACACAGAGCGACAGACAGACAGACATCGATGTCAAACTTATAAGTTATAACACCCTTCTTTTTGCGTCGGGGGTAAAATGTGGTGTGTGTGATAAAGTCTAACTGAACAAAGGAAACAAAACAAATTGCTGATACAGTTCCGTAATTCTAAAAGACGGCCGTAATTGAAGCATCGAGCGGAAAGAAAAAAAACTGCGTGAACTGAATTTTAATTAAGTTACGAAACTGAAGCAATAGGCATTAACTTGCGGTGAATAAAAATTAGGAAGCAATAAATTTTCGCCATGACTTCCTTGACATAAATTCGACGTAGGGAGGTGGCACCGGATACGAACCGCACTACACATGGCCTAAGGGACAGCGACGTAAACAATGAGGTCGGGTATATAGTTCAGATGTAACGCGCAATTGAACACCGTGGGTTGAATCCTTTAAGGTGAATTTTGTATTGTAAATACTGATTGATAATAAAACAAAGCGCTAACTATGCTGAAAAACGTTTTAAACCATATCCTAGAAGACATAAGCGGACAGGCAAAGACACAAATGTTTTATACATTTTAAGAAGATTAAACATACCTAAATAAATTTGTAATCTTGTTCTTATTGTAATCCTCTGCTATGTAAAGTAAGACAGATTGTTGTTAATTAGGAAACAAACTGATTTCACGCCAGGTGAACATAGAAGCGAAGCAAAATTTTCTCATTTCTGTGCAAATAAAATTAAGGAACAGATACTTTCCAGTTGTATTTACTGTTTTCCTTTATTTCCAGCAATTTTGTATAGGAACGTGGTTTGAATGGAAACTGTCACGTAACAACTTTAACGTAAGCATATTGAGAATGCTTTCTTTGAAGTCGGCTTGAACTGCAAAAGTAGGTATGAAGTATTTGTTGAATATTTTTTTGAGTGTCTCGGTTTGTAATTTATCTAAATAACAACACTGAAGTCGGTTACTCGACACTTTTTACAATTATTATTGTCTCTGATGAAAGAACTTTAATTTTGGAGTAGTAAATGATTCATCGAAAATAGATAATCAGTAAGATTAACGCAGTCTCCATAATTGACGTTACTTTGTTAAGTTAACGTCAATTATGAGAGTGAAAGGACTCTTCCTTTCATTCTTTGTCTTTATCAATTGTTTTAGTTACGACAGCCTATTAAAGATATTAACGCTTCATTCACTCACTTCTTTTGTAAATAATATTTCAACGATGCTTTTATCATGAATCGACATCAACAAGTCTAATTTGCGCTAAAACCATAAAAAGCAAGCGCTAGGTACACAATAATAATTTTTGACGGCTCAAATCTTTTGATATGTTTTTTGGAAATTGCCTTTTGTCATGTTTGATAAGGGTACATCTTAAAAAAGGCTGTGGGATAGCAAATAATATCGACAAACTCGTCTATTGATATATCAGTACCAGACATCAGTTTGACTAAGGCGCAAATTCAAAGGATTTTGCTGCGATTATACTTCTTTTATCTAACTCATTTCGTTTCTAAGATAAAAACTCCTTTATTTGTTAGACGGGTAGCAGAAATATTATTTTGTTTGTATGATGATAATTAAACAACGCATAAATTACTTCTAAATAATCTAATTTGTATCCTTAATTTTTTGGTAATTGCTAAACGTTAATCTAGGATTAGGATTACTCGTATATATAATATAATATATATAATAACACTTAATCTTTTTTTAAACAAAGATTATTTACTTGTCTCTCAACAAAATATTGAGTCACTAATGGAACGTCAAACGCATTTGTTTTTAGCTTCTATTTTAGCGTAATGATGTAGCACTTATTTACGTGCCATATGTTAATGTACCAATCTCATTAAAAAAATCGCCCATATAACAAAATAGTTATTCTACATGGGTGGGCCAGATATCTTTTTGATTACATCGAATGTAGTCACGTCGAAGTGCTTAGGTTGTAATCAGGGCAAACTAAACAAATCCTTCGCATGAGATCATCCACACGATATAGATAAATAAATATTAGACATTGTATGCATACCCATCTAGCTCGTATATATTTCGATTAAATTCGACCTTCACAGTTTTATTACAATGATTCTACTAACAATACTGATTCATTTGGATATTAACATTACGAGTATTTAGATTTACACAATGGGATTAGATTTTCTTCTCGTTCCACTGTTAATTATACAGATAAGTAGTTTCCTAGTGGTGTAAAATATCCCATAAAACAATATATAAGTACACAGTGATATACGACTGAAAATGAATAATAAGGTCACAATAGTTGAATGTAAATGTCATAACTATCACCATGAACATGCAATAACATCAGTGGACGGTGAATGTGATTTGCTTGTAGCTGGTGTACAAGTGTACACAGATATAATTCCTCACAGTATTTACAGTTGCATTGGCTAACAAAAAGAACTAGTTTTCTAAATAAGTCACATTATTGTCACAATGAAGACTCTATTTACCATTCCGAATATTCAGTTTATTTCGTCGCAATACATATTTTAGATTTTTTTTCTTTTTTTTTATATTTGGCCCTGCCAAAATGACTCTACTCTGCCTGATGGAAAGCATAAGCAGAATCCAATAGTGGTGGGCACCATTCTGCGAATATAGAAAATGCAACAATGCAGCATGGTGACCCACACCATGGCGGGCTAGTGATGCTTCTGCATCATTGGGCCTCGGTCTCGCACTCACCAACGAAACACGACAGCATGATCGCTGTTATTTTACGTTGATTTTCTGTGCGAGGGTAGTACCGTCCCGGTCGAGCCGGCCCGTTCGTACTGAAATCAGAGTGGCTCTACTACCTTGATAGAAATTATTTTTAAATGTATCCAAAAGGAGAAAACAAACTAACCTACTTTCTAAGGAGAGGTCAACAGCATTGGATTGTCTAGTAGTGGACAATCGAATGCTGTAGATGTGGATCCGAAGGGCTAGTATTCAAAACATAAATTTACTGAATTACAATATTGTGGTAGTATCATATTTAGCTGAGTCCCGCGGTGTTACCTACCATACCAATCATGGGTAAACGCCGAGGCGCAAAATTAGGCTTAAAAAATAGCCTTAATTACTCCTTGTATCATCAGCTAACTGTCCTTACTAACTTGTTGAAAGTTCCGTCACAATCAGTCCAGTCGTTAGAGATATTATTATGGGCCACTTTACACCGGAGAAGAATGTTGTATAATTCTTGTATATCTTGTACATTTTTGCTCAATATAATAACATAAAATAAAATCAAATTAGATTATGGTAATTAGAACTATTTGAACATTTTGAATTGGTTTGAATACGAAGCAATTTAAACTGCGTTCTTGACAAAAAAAAACGCTCTTGTTAAAGAATAGTTTGGCAATTAAAGTGTTGTTTACATAATTATGGAATAGAATAAAAACTAGTATTTACCTACTTTTTAAAAGCATTTTCCTATGCGACTGAGATATATCTCGGGGCTACTGTTTGCCGTTCAGTGACCAGTGAATCATCGAATCTAGGTGATTCACAGAAACGTTACAAATGTGAGAATCTTTTAACAATGTCCAGTTTACATACACTATTTGATCTATTTTTCGTGACCGTTTTGTTTGAACAATGTGTGCTTCATGTGACCGGAAGACAAGCCTCTTAACACCAGCCAGTCTTCTAGGAACGTCGTTGTCAATATGTTGTTTTGTTGCGAAAAAAACGTGTGTGTGCGGATTTCGATATTATATTTATTCTTCTTATATATAAAAGTCTATTGCTGCTCGTTTGTCTCGCTAAAACTCGAGAGCGCCTGGGTCAATTTGGCTGATTTTGGTTTTGAAATATTTGTCGTAGTCCAGGGAAGGTTTAAACGGTGAAAAATTTAAAATAACTTGAAAAACCAAATTTCACGTGTACGAAGTAGCGGGCACAGCTAGTATTTTTTTAAATATATTGTTTTATGTTTACATAGGTCTATTTCTTTATCAGCTTAAATTGATATTGTCCATAGCAAGATATTAATTTGTATTTGAATGTCTATATTCGCTGTGTGCGCGATGACAGCCACACGTGACCAAAATTATTGTGGATTTGAGATCAGTACTAAAAGAAATAAAATGGGTCGTAATGTAGCAGGTATTAAAGTAAAAAAAGACAGCTCCCGCACACCGTCTGTGTCACGGGAGACTTTACAAACATACATGAAACAGACACTAAAACATCCACACTTAGAACAATCATTTGTGGATCACACAACGTGTGGTTTTATGTGGGGTTTGTGCCCACAAAACTCAGATCAGTAGAAAACGGCGCCCGCTTAAACTTCTTTCGTGCAGTCCATGCAGTTTGTATGCTTTCAGTACTACTCTATTATTATTACATGTTTACCAGCTCAGCCCCGCGGTGTTAGCCTTTAGCCACGATTGTTGTGATTTGATAACAACATCGGCGAAGCGGAGCTAGTCTAAAAAAAGTAGCCTAAGCTACTCTTGTAACAACAGACCGAGACTAAGGCCCGTATTTTAAAAGGCGTCTCAGTCGTGAATCTAGTTTCAAAACTAGTTTTAAGAAGAGATTTTATTATAGAACGTCTCTTGAGACAAGATTCACTGATCGTTAATCAGGTGAGTAAAGATCAATGAACAGCTTATTTTAGAACGATACTTATGCCAAAATCTCCTCTCAGGAATAGATTTTGACAGATGTGATCTCTGTTCAGTTGAGACAAGTTCAATCTAGTCTCAAGTGGTAATTTCTAAAGGCCTTTATGGGGAAATTAACGTATTTTATGATGATTTTTCTGAATAACAACGAAAGATTCACTTTACCTTGCTTTATTTACGATAGAATTACATATCATACACATTTCAATTCACTTTAATTAACATTAAATTGAAATTCAGTTCACTTTAAATACACATTTAACCACTTGTTTCAACTAATATCACTCACAACCTTTTGGTTTATGACAAAAACATAACATTATTTTAAATAAACAACCAAAACAACAATTCAACATGACAAGCATTGATAACAATTTGGACGTTCCGTTATAGGTAATATCTAGCCATTTGATTTTAATATTTATTATATTTAATTTAGGGCGAGTTGCTCCTTATTCTTATGTTTACATTGATACACTAGCCAATAATGTATTATGTACAAACCAATAACTAATAATATTTAAATTATATTTGTTAATTTTGTTAGTTTTTAAATAACAACCCTATGTACATTTCATATACTACTGTTTGTGTTCCCTAATTGAATAAGAAATAAATAAACAGACAAAGTAAAATTTTCAAAATCTAATTTTTGTTGTATCTAAGTATCGCATATACTTTCATATGCATTTAGTGAAAAGCTGTTAATATGAAGTTACAAACAAACACCTCGATTTTATTTCTTTCTATAGATATAATCAGCGAAGGCTTAGCTGTACTGTCTCCGAATACAACACTATAGGCACAATAGTCTATTTGTGATCAAACCTAATCTAGCCCGAGCTCACGAGAAATAGTATTTGGTGGCAAATAGAAAAGAATAGCTCAAAACAATGTTAGCCATTCACCGAAGAAAGCATCAAAGATAGTAAACAACTTTTATACTAATGTGCGAACGTTTTATATCACGTTAGCAAACAAAACTTTTCAGATTCTTACCCGATTCGAGAAATCCAATAAAAGCTTGTATTCTTCGGGTCATTCACCTGACTTCTGCCAAATTCAACGTAATATATTCGTCTCAGAACAGAAAAATGCGTGTTAGATTTTTTATATTTTGGTCAATTTTATTACAATTGAAGCATTAAAAACTTAAATTGTATCATTAGTTTTATACACTGGCTGGATAGATCTTCGGGTAGTCTAGTTTTTGTAAGTTTTAAAGAAAGTAATTCGAAGTTTTTTCTTATAATCAATTCTCTACTAAACACAATTCATTTCACACAGCTAGCACATTCTCATTGTTCAACATTTTGTGGTATTTTATGAGTCCAGATTCTTTTGATATTTATTTCTCTCAAACATTTCTCTTGATTGTACAAACGGTGGGATAGCGAGGTCGTCTTTGTGTAAAAACATCTTATCTGTCACCTTTGTTTTAGGAATGTTTTGGAGACGAACCGACATAAAAAACGAGGCTATTACGATGTTGATTATATTTCCTTATAATTAAACTTGGTAATTACACTGTAGTTTATTTTGTAGTTACGAATACTCCAAAGTATTGAGAAAAAAATATTAAATATTGACTACACGGTCTTCGCAAACAAGTAACAAAGAAGTAAACAAACTGACTTCTGTGTTTATAATATTATTAACATAACACAACTCTTTATAGCGTCTAGGCTTGATATACATATAGGAGACAAAACGAATTAATTAGTTGATCAAAAGTTAAACAAACCTCAACACTATTTTTCAACATTATGTGGGCTTAGTCAATAAAGAAATAAATAAAATTAACAGCCGATTAACACCGGAGTGCCGCAGGGCTCTGTCCTGTCGCCCACACTGTTTCTTCTGCATATCAATGATATGTTAGCCCTTGGCAACATTAATTGCTATGCAGACCATAACACAGTTCATGGGCGATATTTCGGCCACCCTACAGCCAAACTTGCAGATATCGAGGAAAAACGACAGGAGCTTGTCGTTTAACTCGACCATGTTCTGGGCCACATTTTTCAATGGGGTTGTGAGAATCTGGTCGAGTTCAACGCCAAGAAAACACAGGTTCTCTCAGCGTTCTCTGCCAAAAAGTCTCCTCCTTTTTTCTTCATTCCTTCCCCTTCCCACTTTTCAGAACACTCAAATGCTATTACAAGGTAGGCTCGATATACTGGACATGGACATCTGTCGAGATCTCAACCCACGAGAATACGTTGAGAACGTCACTAAAGCGGCCTCGCGGAAGCTAGGTGTGTTAAACAGGGTGAGACGGTTCTTCTCGCCCGGACATCTGTGTCTTCTTTACAAGGCCCAGGTAACGAACCTGGTGTTGTGCGTGGAGTACTGTTCTCATCTTTGCGATGGTGCCGCACAGTACCTGTTTGACGTTCTCGACCGGTTGCAGCGACGAGCAATCCGCATCGTAAACAGTCCCGAAGCCACCGAGTCCCTTGAGCCCCTCCAACTTCGAGCTCTTCCAACTTGTCCCCCCCTCTTCCTTCCTCTACAGAACAACACGTGCCGGCCTTGGAAGTCACTGCTTCAGAGTGGTAGACATACGATCTCGTTCTCATCGCTTCGGTTCCTCCTTTCTGAGCCGAGCGGTCAAAACCTGGAACTCACTTCCAGCGCACATGTTTCTCTCCCACTATGATCCCGGGTCCTTTAAGCGGGGCGTAAAAAAGCATCTTACTAGGCGGCCATAGTGTGGGTCACCATGCTGCAATGTCCTTATTCGCATTGAGGATGGTGACCACCACTCTTGGAATCTGCTCATGCTTTCTATCAGGCAGAGCAGAGTCATTTTGGCGCAGCTAAAATATATATAAAAAAAAAATTGATGTGTCTATTTGTAATATTAATAACCGCTTTTAGTAAATGAATACGTATATATACACGGTACATACTCTTTTCTTTTTTTCAATTTTTGTCTGTCTTGTCTGTCTGTTTGTCTATCTGTTTGTTCCGGCTACTCTATGGAACGATTAGACTGATTTTGACGGGACTTTTACTGGCAGATAGCTGATGAAATAAGGGGTAACTTGGGGTAAAAATACTTCCAAATGATGATGGAAGATACAACCCCTCAACAGTTAGGAGTTGGCGGATAATTTTCTATTTCATACGTATGTATATACTACTACATGTGGAGTTTTTGACGCTTGTATGTTAATTTTGTTATTGTTTTTTTAATTATAGTTATGTACATAGGTTTCTGTATCATGTAATATTTTTTTTAGGTATCTATATACAATTATACATATATATTTTAATTATTAAATTTTACATTAATCATATTATGTTTCTAGGTTTTTGGTTTTCATTCATATACAGAACTAGTTCAATACTAGTCTTCGCTTCCCCTTATTATTTTCTATTGCATTAAGGTTGCGACGCAATTAAATCAGAATAGTAAATAGGTAACTGTAGTACAGCTATGATATGCCAGTTGTGAAATCAATATAACATTTATTCCGCTCTAATAACTGTTGATAACCCTCTTCAAACAGGTTTAATGACACATTTTAATCATAATTACAACTTGCGTTTTGACACAATAATTTAGTGTTTATATCAGGTTGTTAGGTGCGAGTAGATTATTTATTTAAATCCTGATATTTTTATGTATAGTCAAATATTGACGTAATTGAGATCGAAAGTTGCTTTTTGTAAAGATTTTGACAGAAAGCATAAATATATTGTACCAATAGATTATACCTTTGATTCCTATAGAAATAAGAAAAAGTTGTATATCCTCCTATAGAAAAAGTAGAAATAGTTTAAAAACTTGAAAAATCACTGAAAAGTTTTGTATGTACACATTCTGTACTCTAGAATTAAGGTTTGGCTGTTGTATTCAAACGGCAATTTTCATCAGTCATGAAAAATCTAAAAATTAAATAAGACTGAAGATATAAAGTCATAACTCAAATCTTATGAAAAGTATATTTGCTCTAAGAAAAGCAAAAAGAGTTGGAACTCGGTAAAACGGTAATAAAAATGCAATTTATTGCCACTTGATGTAGTAATTGATGTTGCCATAAATACAAAATCAACGAAGCATACTGATTAGTTAAGACAAATATAAAAGTCTTGCGAGAAGCAGTTTTTAATACGTACAGGGCAAGGCAAAGAAAAGTCATCGTGAGCCATTTTACGGTTAAATGGAATTGATTGCATATTGCAACAAGAAAGCCTTTCGTTTCTATTTCTTTGACATAAGTGTATCTACATATGTGTATGTTGTTCATCAATGATGTACAAATCGCATATCAAATCGTCCTATAAACAAAAAAATTAAAAGGCCACATTCGTTCTATAATTATGTGTGCATATATACTGACGAAATGAAGATATTAACATATCTCTATTTACTCAAACCCTCCAACCCTAATTGCTTAAGCTTACTGCTCTCTAATTTCGTCCTAGTAAGAAGACACAGAATTTGTATGAAGATAACCTTCTCTTTCTGCAGTGATGTTGTCATGGGTAGGTTACTCCCTTAGTCGGCTCTTACGTTACTCATTTTCATCCCAAGGGCCATTAGTATGATTGTTGAATAGGGGTGGTACATTAATTAATTATTGGTGGTGGTAAAGTATCGTAGTGGAACTAAAAGACATATTTAAAAAAAACATTTTCACATATTTTTAACGTTTTATTTGTTTTCTGATTAGCACACATTGATGCAGCCATTTTAAATATGTACCTGATAAGTACTTGCCATAAGACAAACCTTGAATGTGAGCAAAAGTAATATTTTTAACGCTGAAAGGTATGTATGTAATAATACATTTATATTGATAAAAGATACTTATCTATTAAACTTTCTGTTCAGCCCGATAAAAATCTTCAATTACTTACATTTCCATTAATTACAATGATAATCATATTATCAAAAGCCAGTTATTGCGCAAGGTTTCATTTAAACATGGTGAAGTTAAATAAAATTCTAACTATAAGCACCTACATGAACTGCTGACAAATATTTCTAGAATTCAAAGAATTCAGGCCACATACGCCAAGCGAGAGATCGTTGTCAAAGTACTATTACTGGACTAAAATATGCCATGCGATTAAATATAATTTTATTACACTTTCTTTAAATAGTTCTTTACATTTATATACGTCTTTTTAGCATTTTCATGAGCTTTCCCTGTTTTCGAAATTTAATAAGAACTATCTTGACTTGTTTAATTTATGTTTAGCTATGAAGTATTGTTGCGTGTCGTATTGCAGTACCGTAATCAGATAATCTAAACACCGTATATTATGAAACAGATATTTATTGTATAGATATTTTGATAATTGAATTTCCGTCAGGTATATTTTAAACATTTATCTTGTGATATATAATAATAAATATTTCGGACATCGGAGGTATGAGTGTATCCCTCCAACACAAACAGAGGATACTTCGATCAGGCGAGGTGATCTTACCTGGCGGGCCGAGGCCCAACGGTTGATGTTGGGATATATGATGATCGGCGCGAGAACTTCTGTTGCGCGATTCAGGTTTGGTAATTGCTTCGTGTAGTACATTACTCCGTAGTTCGGCGTATCTGCGTTAGATGGCGCTGTAGTATATTTTTGTTGCTGTATGTGGAAGTCGCCACAAATGTTTTATCGAATACTAGGGATCATCCTAGATATTCCCCTATAAAAGCGGAACGTGTTAGCCTTACGGGAAATATTGTTTTACGATACGGCGGGTTAACAAAGTTATTCTTTGATTCCATCCAGACAATCCCGGAGCCAAAATTGGTACGGTTTTCAGACGAGTACAAAGTTATATTTATAAAACTAGCTAAACCCCGCGGTGTACCGCCAAAAAGAAAGTAGCCTAAAATACTCCATGGATCATCAGCTGAAAGGTACCAGTAAAAGTCCCGTCAAAATCGGTCCAGCCGTTCCAGAGATTACCCGGAACAGACAGACAATTTTTTTCCTTTGGTATATGTGTACATGCATATGCATTTATTTAAAAGCGGTTACTTTAATTTTATAGACAGACACTCCAATTTTATTTATTTGTATATATAGTAATAAATATAAGACATAATAATAAATAAATAATAGTTGATGAGATACAATAACATCTTTTGCATTACTTATTTTTTTTTTTTGTTTATTGACGGATTCATTGTAAAATATTTTGTAAGAAGTAGGTATAATTGTATTTAATATTTTATAATGATCAGATTAATTTACTTATTTACACATAAATATTTATACACATAAACACTAGCATTTAAAATCAAATATTTTGTTCCCGCTTAGTATTCATATATATACAACAAACATGTTTTTATTACATTTATATCAGTTGTTATCATCTAACGAATTGGACTCGATTCATTTATATAAGATTTCACTTATCTCTGCTTGTTCGTTTAATATTTGTTATCTAGCATACTTGATTGTAGGAAAATCTCGTAATCGATTTCAGTTTGAAAAGTAGAACTATATGAAACTAGCATACTTTATACGCGATGTTTTTTTTTTTATTTTTGGTTGGCTACTATTTGCCGCGATAACCGACATACGTGCGGGCCGAGCCGCGGGCAACAACTAGTACTTTATAAAGCAGATTTAGAGTTAAAAAAAACTTTAAGACATGATCATGAATACGGTTGTGTTAAGTACTTGTATTCAATTATATAATTTACAACATAAACCTAATGCACATATTTTCCACACTCAAGATCTCCGGTAAACTGAGTACGGTCAAATCGAAGTAAACGTGAGTAAACCATTAGAGGACTACACCCATATCTGGCGACTATGACGCAAATCGAACGTAACGGTGAGTTGGGAAAACACTAAAAATGTATATCCTGTGACCTTATAATCACATCTACGAATAGTTCTGCCATATGAGTTCATTTTTTGAAGCCAATGAGTAACACCAAGATACGCGGACAGAACTGGTAACAATTTCGGCAGGACAAATCATTGAAATGAAATGACATTTATTTGCATAGAACTTAGGTTAGTACCAGGAGTAACATTGGTGGTTTTTGATCATACAATATTCTGCCTTGTATATATTTGCATGACAAAGCATGCATATATATATAAATTTCAGAATTGAAGAATCTACGGAAATATATGCCTATCACAGTACACGATAGTCCCGGTTTTAAAGTATGGGTGTCAACCACGTGTAGGCGGAAAATGTTGAGATTATTGTGTACCCGCGGGCTACGTCGTTCTCATTCTTTCAGAATCACATCTATTCAGAGCACTGTATACCGAACATTCTCTTTGTTAGTTTAGGAATGTAGACAATCCTGTCTTAAGGCTGTTTACTAGTGATAAATACCTTAATTACATATGTAAGCTACTCCTAGTGTTATTGCTTATTGGTACTAAGCGAATATCAATACTCAACCTAGAAATAACAGAAACATGTGAAAAAAAATCATAAATTAAATAATATTAATAAATATTGTCGCTGCCTAAAAGGGTAAAAATAGCTGTGACCCCTCTCCCGTTTGTTAACGGTTGGCTTTTAGAGACACGTCATATGCATCACATAATATTTACTAAAATACCGAGTGAAAGCAATTTAAATACTTCAGTATCTGAATACTACGCATGTTCTTAGGTATTAATAATTATAGGAGCAAATCTTGGTAGTGTATATTTGATTTATTTGATTCTATCAAGAATATTGTGTTGAAATTATACAAGGCCGAATACGAATTAGAATATCGATAAAAATCACTGTTTTTTTTAACTATGAAAACAAAACTATTCAAATACACTACATATGTACATAAAATTTAGTTTAATTGAACTAAAGCACTAATGTCACTAATACACCATTCTATTGATTTTATATAGTCGAATAAGTTAAGTTAAATACTTAGTATGAATTACGATTAAAAGCTCAAAATAGCACTATAATAAAATATAACTATTTTTATAACTTAGTTACGTTGACATAATAATAAAATTGTAAGTAACGAAAAAGTTTTATAGGCAAGACGTTGTCGGTTGTTAGGAGGACTATAACTAGTTTTAGGGTTCTTTCGACTTTACCGTTTTGTAGTTTATTGACTTTTCGGCTCGGCGCTCTGACTAAATGTCGTATATTTACACAACTGATAAAATGTGTTTCTACACAAGAAAAAGTTTCAAATAATATAACCCAACTAAACTTGTGGTAAAAAAAAATACGGAAAAAATCGACTTCAAGAACTGGACCAAATTAAAATGGGACCACATGGGAAGCACCAACTTTTAAATATAAAAGAATAATCAAAATCGGTTCACCCAGTCAAATTGATAACCTCCTCCATTTTTGAAGTCGGTTGAAATTGTAGCCTATGTCACTCGACTCATTATTACAAATTTTATATAGATTTATCTCACCTCTCTCAATCTCATTCTCTTTTAGTTTAGGCGTTACGGTTGAAAATACAAACAACTGGTCCACTACATGGAAGATCACTCCCTACTAAACGATCGTCAGTATGGTTTTAGACCTAACCGATCCACGGGTGATCTTTTAGCGTGGGCATGGCATGGGTAATCCTTGGTCATCAGCCTCAACATAACCAAGGCCTTTGATAGGGTTTGGCACCGTTCGCTTCTCTCCAAGCTACCGGCTTTCGGTTTGCCCCCCAAAGTCTGCAATTGGACTGCAGCATTCCTGCACCTGCGCCGCATCAGAGTCCTTCGTGACGGTGCGACCTCCGATTTTCAATCGATTAACGTCAGAGTACCGCAGGGCTCCGTCATGTCGCCCGCACTGTTTCTTCTGCATATCAATGACATGTTAGCCCTTGATAACATTCATTGCTAGCACAGTTCGTGGACACCCAACAGCAGCAGGTATTGAGGAAAAATTATAGGAGCTTGTCGTTCAACTCGACCATGTTCAGGACCGCTTTTCTCAATAGGGATATAAGAATCTGGTTGAGTTCAACGCCAAAAAAACACAGGTGTGCGCGTTCTCTACCAAAAAGTCTCCATTCCTTCCCCTGCCCACTTTTTAAGACCACTCAAATGCCATTACAAGGTAGGCTCCATATCCTGGGTATAATTATCTGCTGAGATCTCAATCCACGCGAATACGTTGAGAGTGTCACTTAAGCGACGACGTAAGCCCTAGCTTAAAACACCTATGTTTTAAACAAGGTGAGACGGTTCTCCTCGCTCGAGCATCTGTGTCTTCTTTACAAGACCCTGGAGACCCTCGCTCGTGCGTGGAATACTGTTCTTATCTTTGCGATGGTGCCTGTACAATACCTGTTTGACGCTATCGACCGGTTGCAGCGGTCAATCCTCATTGTCAACAGTCCCGAAGCCAGCGAGTCCCTTGAGCCTCTGCAGTTGCGTAGAGAAATCTCCTCCATGACAGTCCTCTATCGCTTTTATCATGGAGAGTGTTCTGAAGAGCTCTTCCAACTAGCCCCTACCTGTCCTTTTCTCCACAGGACAAAACGTGCCGGCCTTGGAAGTCACCGCTACTGAGTGGTAGCCATACGTTCTCGTACTCATCGCTTCGGTTCTAATTTCCTGTGCCGAGCGGTCAAAACCCGGAACTCACTACCGGCATTCGAGTTTCCTTCCCACTATGATCTCAGGTTCTTTAAGCGGGGCGTGAAAAAGCATCTCACCAGGCCGCCATAGTGTAGGTCACTATGCTGCATTGTCCTTATTCGCAATGAGGATGATGACCACCATTCTTGGATTCTGCTCATGCTTTCCATCAGGTAGGGCAGAGTCATTTTGGCAGCTGACACATAAATAATAAAAAATAACATCCATAAATGGCCTATTCCCTGACCTTTTCTTTTGGCTTTGCCTTAGTTGGGTAAACATACGTCTTGATGATGTAGTTTAACTTACGTTCAGATTTCAAAAGTATTTTACAGAATTTTGATTGCCACTTTAGTAAATGAAGGCTGTACTTTAGTTTTTCTCAATTTTCTCTTTTTATTAAATTACCCGTATTAATCATTATTTCCTCGTCTTACATAGAAATAAAGTCAGAAAAAGCACTATTAAATTCAAACTAATGTTTCTAAAAGTTTTCATGCATTTAATTATGTCCACATTGTATATTTTTAAGTTGACCGTCAACTTAATATTACGAGATTTTAATTTTTCAATATTTTTTAAGGAACGTTACAAAATAATATTAAAGTTTGTTAAGTTAAAGACTAATAAGTTTAATTTTTACTGAATATAAGAATGTAATTATAATCACAATAATTTTGAATGCGACGTAATTATTATGCATGCGTTTCGTGCTGTTACGAATTTGGCAAGGCTAACTGGAAATCCATTAGACATAATGGCTGTTGTACCGCATATTTTAAACATTTGTTACCTAATAAGAGTACTTACCGACTCTAAAAACATCATAATGTATCACAAGCAGTATTTTAGTCCTGCTTAAAAAGAATTAAGGATGATGATATTTTAATGTTAAAGTTATATTTACAGTTAACAATATACCTTGAAATAGTTATTAGCCTATAATATGGGTTTGATTCACTATACGCTACGATTTCAATTAGATATTAAATAAATCGATTTTTCTAAACATTTTTGCACTTAATTGCTAAATAATTCTGGCTATGTAGAATATGTTAGCCTGGTATCTTATATCTATTATATTCTTATAGATACTATCCACGGGGTAGCTATAACACACATAACATATTACACAAACAGACCAGACACACTCACACACACACACAAACAACACACACAGACACACACACTCACAACACGTTCTCACTCACAGTTTGGATCTCACTAACTCTTTAGAATTAGTGAGATTCTTCTCACATGTACGGCAAATGTAAATAAATGTTACACTCTAAAGAACCCCTATACCTATACCTACTTGCCTGGACTTAGGAGAGGCTGGTTAATCTGTCATACAGGTTCTACCTAGTACGGAAACCAGTCTCTCATACAGAGCTTTTGTTTCTAGAATCGTTTGTGTATATTATATTTTGATATAACTGAATTCTGTAATTTTTGTGTGAGAGAAGAAAATAAATGATTTTATTATTATTATGATTATTATTTATATTCTTTATTCACTAACTGAATGATTTGGTCCTTTATTCACAAAAAAGATTCATTATCTGACTTCAAAAAAGGAGGAGGTTATCAATTTGACTGCTTTTGTTACGTCATAACTTTCGACTGGGTGAACCGATTTTGATGATTAGTTTTTTATTTCAAAGCTTCTTCCCTGAATAAATATCTTCCCAAAATACTGAGTGATATTGATAATGTTAGGCTCGATAGTCTTATAGCTCTATAAATACAGAAAATAAAATCAGTTAGTGCTACTTATAACCAAATACCATAACATAATACTGAATAGTTATGCATCAATTGAATAGATTTACTTCTAGCATTAAATTTATATAATTTTATTTCAAATTATTTAAAATAGCAAATATTTAAAATTCTCTGGAATAAAACTGGCATAGGTAATTTGTTTCAATGTGAGACCTCGGAGACAATGACATGATTTCAGTTATTACATAACTTGACAGTACATAGAAACCGGTTGTGCATAATAATTATGAACTTGATCATGAACTTGTTGTAAGACAAGCAAGGCTAGCATGAATGTTATGCAATTTTAAATAAATACTACTACTACAAAGCAGTGTTTCTACTTTAAAGAGCTATAAAACTAATACCGAATTAGGTTTTATACATTAAGATAAGATAAACAATTATTTATACAAATTATACATGCTAATAATACAAATATTTTTACTTTAGACATTAGATATTAATACAATTTTGCGTAATTTGTAAGATGTATAAGGTAAAATTGTGGAGACATGGAAAATCAAATAACTCACTTGTATGCATCAGCATTTAAAGGTCATGTTAGGAGCATAATATCTTAATATTACTTAGCAATACCGCTACAATAACCGCGTGTAACACCGCGCGGTTCAGGTATTACAATAATAAATGCATAAATATTTCGAACATCTAACACAAAACGCCATCCAGTCCCAAGCTAAGCAGAGCTTGTGTTATGGATACAAGACAATTGATATAAATAGAATATATACTTCTTTTTTATTCATACATATTATAGATAGAAAACACCCAAACTTCAAAACACATTTTTAGGTCATACCATACATTTGGTCTGACCCGGGAATCGAACCCTAGACCTCAAGCACAGCAGTCGCATACTTTACCACTGCGCCACCGAGGCAATACTATTTATTAAATACATATCTGTGCATAAAAGGATCTGTGTACATCACATTGAACGCCAAGGAGACTATTACTTTGCCACGATTCAATGACTAGATATAATTAGTAGCAGTTTTATGGTATCCCCCGTTATCTTTTAATTTTTCTTGTATACAAACCTTGTCCTAACAATTAGGAACACATAAAAAATAATTAATTAATATGGTGCAGCCCATCGCAAGTTATGCGCGTACGTACATTTCGGCGATTCATTTTAATATACATATATATAGATGGGTGATCTCTCTCTTATATGTTGCCTGCGGTTATCGTCGTGCCGCGAGTAACACCGCGGGACAAAGTTAGTCTAAAAAAAGTAGCCTAAGTTACTCCCTGGATCATCAGCCACCTGTCAGTGAAAGTCCCGTCAAAATCGGTCCAGCCGTTCCAGAGATTACCCGGAACAAATAGACAGGAAAACATTTTTTAAACTACATTTTTGGTATATGTACCGTGTATACATCATATGCATGTAGTAAAAAGCGGTTATTTTAATAGTACAAATAGACACTCCAATTTTATTTATTTGTATAGATACTTTTACTTTTAAAATTAAGTACTTTTGTAGGTTAATAAATACTTAAGACTCTTACTGTGCTATTTGATGTTGCATTTCAATTGGTAAGTAATAAAGTCAAGTTAGCCAAGGTCGTATCGAATTTTAATGATTAGATTATATTTATTGTTTATAAGTTCTGCGTAAAAGGAAAATTTCTGTCTTTAATGTATTTATATATATATATATATATAACATTTTGAAGACTTTATTTCGGAAGACTATGAAAGATTCTTTCGTATTATAGATAGTATTAGTGTGGATACTTTTATTAATACCATAAATAATACCAATATGACACAATATATATTTCGTCAGTGATAATACTATCTATAAATATTTCATACATTTTTATATCAATAAATAGAAGGACAGAGAAAATATAAGGAACATTTTCTTGGTTATTGGATTAAATTAATACATTTATCATTATAATAATAGCAGGGAAAGGAATTTAATAAGGAATCCTAGAAGAATATGAAGAAACAAGATATTGCAAACGTATAGTTATGGCAAACGTCGTTTTGCCATAACTACTAATAAATTAAAAATTAATTAAAAAAACATTGTCCAGCGGACAAAATTGTGAACCTAAACCATTCCCAGATCCCCTTGAACACACACAAAAAATTTCATCAAAATCGGTCCAGTCGTTTGAGAGTAGTTCAGTGACATACACACTCACAGAAGAATTATATATATATAAAGATGTTTTCCTAACTTCCACATAGGGAAAGAATTCTATACATTTGTTGTGTCTATCATATTTCGCTTTCTTAATACTATAGGGAAAGAAGGGCAAATCAGCACAGGAATACTTTCAATCTAAATTCATTTTAGAAGTAAAATAGCATAATAATAAGGTTCGTTGTAGTTGCAGATACTGTTAGATGCATAAACCAAGAATAAAAACTTAGAGCAAAGAGAGAAAATCGACAATTTAGATTTGGTTTAAAAAAAAAGGTTCTCAAAGATATTTAAATTTAAACCGTTTAAGATTGTTGAAGTATTTTGTTTGATATCCAATTTCAATAAAGTGGTTTCTTTATATTTTTTAGTTAATCTCATATTTTGGTTGTGCTTAAATATACTTAAGGTATTATACCTATTATACTTTTGTAGGGTTGATGTATGTTTTGTAATATTATTTGCATTGTTACATTTTTGTTTTGTTACATTTTTATTCATATTTTTAGTATTTCTTTAATAACACTTTAGTGCACACATATGCATGCTTCCACATTTCGAGGGTGCCATTATTTTCGTCTATACAAACAAAATAAAATTGAAGTGTCTGTTTGTAATATTAAAATAACCGCTTTTTACTAAATGCATATGTATGTATACGCGATACATATATCAAAAATGTAGTTAAAAAATTTTGTCTGTCTATTTGTTCGGTTAATCTCTGGAACGGCAAGACCGATTTTGACGGAACTGTCACTGTTAGGTAGCTGATGATACAAGGAGTAACTTAGGCAACTTTTTTTAGACTAGCTTCACCCCGCGGCGTTACCCGCGGTTAACACCGTGGAGTTCAGCTACTTCATAATATCATTAAAACAAGCGCTTCACTGACAACGTGTAGCATTAGATGAAACTCTGAGATGGTGACCCGTTCTGGCCTAAATTCGAATACCCAGATCCTTCTGTGTTGAATTGAATGTATTAAAATATTGTATTTATTGTTCTATTCTGAGTTCTGCATTGTATTTTGTGGGCCCACGAGTAAAACGTTTTTATATGTTTCTTTAATCTAGTTTTAATAACAACCACTAGTTTATAGCTACACAACATAGACACGATAAACTATTATTACACCAATAAATAAATGCTAGTAAGTCCAGTTGTACTACGTTACCCAACCTCATGATCAATACAAGACATTTCAATCTTCATTCACTACTATAAATACGCCACAAAAACAAACCCTGTGGGATGAAATCAGCAAGAAAAGTATCCGAATTCTATAATACTAAAAAGAAAACGAATCAATGATGGGAATTTTAGTAGTCATCCGTTTTAAAAAAAACATTAATCATTAAGTATGGCTGTTAGGATTGTCTCAAAACTGAACCATTTTTCGGTAGGAGTTATCAAAAAGATTTGATTAACCTAAACTCTGAGAGTTTCACTTTAGATAATGTACATATCTTCACTGATAAACAAATGGGCAATTTAACCCAGCCATGTAGGAAACTAGATAAGCCAGTGCAAATACATTTGTACCAGTGTGGGTGCGATAAAGATGTATGAGCATTCACGGCATTTGTTGACATTTATTAGTCAAGCCTACGTAAGAAGTATTCCTTCAACCTGGTTTATTTACCTCATTCATTGTTATAACGTATTACATGTACAGATAATTAATTCATTAATTACAGGCTTTGTCTATTCATAAAATACGCGATAGGAAACTTATCAACTTTATACACTGTTAAATGATGTTAATTCCATTAAAACTGCTGCAAAAGTATGGCGTCACTATTTTATGTTTTATAGAAAATCTGCGTATTTAGGTAACAAGTTACAGACTGGGTTCATATTTCCTATACTATAAAATATATTTTGATATCTGTGACAGTTGTCACTAGCAGTCATTTTAGAACTTACAAGGTACATTTTAGATGTACTAGTTTTTGCCCGTGACTCCACCCGCGTTTATGTCGGTAATCACGATAGTCTTTGCCCTTTCTCAAGAATCAAAATATCTACATGCCAAATTTCATTAATATCGGTGTAGCAGTTAAGCCGTGAACCTATAACCGAGTTACTTTCGAATTTATAGAATGAAAATATTACCGCTTAGTCAAAGTTACGCATGTTAAACCTCAATTTATTTTTTTTGTTTAATCCTTCACATCAGAAATCAAGTCATACTTTAAGAACTGTGCCTTCATATTTCATGCTCATTCATGACTTCTAGTAATGTACAAATACATTACTAGTCCAACAGTCATTAGTCATACGTTTAAAGCCAAAGGCTAAGGTTATCAATACGAAGGGCATTGATAAACGATTGAGCTTTAGGTATAGTCTTGTGTATACGTCGTTTGTATCAACGCAGAGATTTAAACCCGTGCCTGTCGAATATGTTAAGATTAAGAAAGACAGGCTACTTACGAAGTAGGTCCTATACATGTATCTATATATACGTACCATACTTATTTAACGAGAACGTATTCAGGTGTTCAGGTACCTACGCAATGCTGATTTGACTGAGCTATTTCTTGTTGTATACCCCTTGTTACCTAGGCTTTTCTTTCAGTATGTTGCTAATCATCCCAAAAGTTTCGCGAATCGCGAAAAATATCTTAATTATCTTAATCAATCTATTTATATTGTTTTACATTTGTCAATATGTTTTATTGATACTCCGCACCTATTATTCAAAACCTGATGATAGAAGAGAAAGGCTATACCTTCCTCGATAACTGGCCTATTGTATATTGAAAGATTTTTTTAAGTCGGACCAAAACTTCCTGAGTTGAGCGCATTTAACCAAACAAACTCTTCAGCGCTATAATATTGGTATAGAATTAAATTTTAAGACATTTGACCTGTTGGTTCCATATTTGTAGCATTATAAACTTCCCGCATTAAATTCACGTTGTATTCCATAACCAAATTACAGAAATAAAATATAGTATACTCCAATTGATTAATAAATTTAAGACCTCTATTCGCTCCGGGTTTGCTGGAAGAAAACTCAATTTTGGATTAAGCACACCCTTTGTACATGATACTTCGTTGTTTTTCTTTTATATTTATATGTTCTATGTGAAATTGTGTACAATAAAGAATAAATATAAATACCTATAAAATAATGTGCTATGAAAATTTATGACACGGAATTTCACACGTTCGTATTTGATCAGTCCTTGTCTACTAAATTGTTAAATTTTAAATACAGTCATAAATTATATTACCATCTCTATTTGTATAACGAACATTAATAAGTTTAAAATTCGAGGCTAAGCGTCTCGTTCAGTATTAAGAACCTATTTAAATTATATGTGCATTTACATAATTTATTTAATTGGAGATCCATAAATGCAATGCCAATATTAAAATACGCTTATATTTAAAAGGTCTATGACACTGATTAAAGTACTAAATGATTTTAATCCATTCGCTTAGATACGGTCATCTTGATCGCGCCGCCCGCGCCGTCGCATGTGCGGCAAGCCGCCACAAAACAAAGGGCCGCCTGCGGGATACACCCACCAGCAAGTATGATTTATCAGTTTACACCGTTGTATGAATTAATATTATATTCGTATTTCACATCAATTGCGTGCAGGTGCGCCGACACTATCTAAACGAATGTACTACACCATGAAATTAATGTTGTTTAAAAATATTTCCTGCATATATTAGGAATAAATTCTGTGTGGTCAGTTACTTTACAAACATACATGAATTAAACGGATACAAAAACACCAAAATTCAGAACAACGATTTGTGGATCTCACCAAGTGTTGTCCAGTGTGAGGTTTGAACCCACAACACTTAAAGCAGTATGAAGCGGTCACCACGCGACCCTTAAAACCACTAGGCCAACTGTGCAGTGACACACATATTATCTGAACCATATAAGGCATTTTGATCATTACAGATACTAATCCAAAATATGAGTGTGTCGGCATGAACAAGATTTTTTTTTTCTTACGATAGCACAAAGGAGCCTCTGTCAGCCTTCCAGCAATTTTTGCCAAGACAAAATAGATCGTAAAATGAACCATAATATGGACTTATCCACTTGACGAAAGATAAAAGATTTTGATAACGACAGTTTTTCTATAGTGATAAAAGTTGGTTATATTAGAGGAGCTGCGTAGAGCGGCAAAAGTTCTCGACCCACGCACCATATGATTTTTTTTCCTTACTTTGTTCTATGTTATGTTAAATCCCACCAAAAACATAAATGTAAAAAAGGGAAGCACCTAGTGGTTCCTGTAATATTACACTCGGCGCTGGCTAACCTTGGCTGGTTCCTTTGCTTGAACTTGGCTTGACACGCTACCGCGTGTCTAGATAAAACCAGTTTGGATCTATGCCAAAGTGCGAGTGCAACGATAAACAGACCCATAGAGGTATTGATATTATATATTTGTTACTTCGATGAGGCAGAGTGGGAAAACCAAAGGATTACTTGTGAGTCCTATAGATGAGGAAAAAGTGGGCTTGTGACGTATATTGATATGGTTTTTGGCAGTGAGACAACAACGACAACGGATGTCCTGTGTACAAGTGTTGACAAGTAAGTATTTAATAATCCACTCATATAAATAACTGTGTAAATATAGAGTACTAGCTGACCCACGCAACTTTGTTTACGTCTCTTATTGCCCGTAGCGTGATAATTTTCCCCCATTTTTCAAACATTTTTCATTGGTGCTCCGCTCCTATTAGTCTTAGCGCGATGATATATAGCCTATAGCCTTCCTCGATAAATGGGCTATCTAACACTGAAAGAATTTTTCAAATCGGAGCAGCGGTTCCTGAGATTAGCGTGTTCAAACAAACAAATAAAGTATATGACAGTGCAATAGTGTTAGACAAACCCTCTCGAAATCTGTCTGCCATGATTCCGTTTTACTTAAAACAAGTCAGAAGTATTTTACTACTGCCGTGTCTATACATATTGGCTAAACCGTAAACTGAACGTTAGAACAATAAAAGATCAGACCTCACGGAAACATAAAATTTCCACATTCGGAGTGATAATGGTTTATGAGAGTTGCCACGAATAGTGATTTGGCCGAATAACGAATATTCGGCAACGAATATTTGGCCGCCGAATATTATCGCCGATATTTGACAGTTTGTTTCAATTGCGAGTTAATTACGTTACGACACGCTTGGTCTGTTCAATCATTATTAATAATAATACATAAACATAACTACATGTTTTGGTTGCTGCTTTTATTGATCCACATTTCAAACCTGGTAACATTTACGACGAAAACCGTAATCGTTTGCTACAAAGAAATGCTGAAAAGCATTTTTTTCTCCGTCACACTTACCACTGATCAGTTTTACTTACTAAAGTTGTGTAATTTCGTAATAATTACCTATAATCTCGAGTAATATAACCTGTTTTTTTTCATGATTAGGTCTTCGACGTTCGGTCGAATATCGAATACCAAAAAAATTGGCCGAATGGTAGCCGAATATTCGTGGCATCTCTACTAAATACATTAAATCACACCTCATTCAGTTTTAATAGTAACACCGTGCTACATACATCCATATCCTTACTCAATGTTCCATAAGTACATCTATCTACACAAATAAATAAATTGGAGTATCTGTTTGTAAAATTAAAATATTGTAAAATTATTTTGGTACACGGTACCTACATTTGCCAAAATATTTTTTTTTACAATTTTTATCTGTCTGCTGTAAGCTGAACTCCGCGGCGTTACCCGCGGTTATTTTTGTACCGCGGGTAACGCCGCGGGACAAAGCTAGTCTAAGAAAAAGTAGCCTAAGTTACTCCTTAGGTCATCAGTTATCTACCAGTGAAAGTCCCGTCAAAATCAGTTTAGCCGTTCCAGAGATTACCCGGAACAAACAGACAGACAGACAGACAAAAATTTTTTTAACTACTTTTTTGGTATATATATCGTGTATACATACATATGCATTAAGTTAAAAGCAGTTATTTTAATATTACAAACAGACACTCCAATTTTATTTATTTGTATAGATTGACTAGCCGACTCACGCAACATCGTTTGCGTCTCCTATTGCCCGCAGCGTGATAATTTTCCCCCGTTTTTGTAACATTCTTCATTGGTGCTCAACTCCTGTAGGTCTTAGCATGGACTATCTAACACTGTAAGAATTTTTCAAATCGGACCAGCAGTTCCTGATTAGCGCGTTCAAACAAACAAACTCTTCAGCTTTATATATTAGTATAGATGTAAGTACCTAGATGTAATAGACCTTCTTCTCAGTCGTTCACTCTTGTCAGAGTGGTCGTGGTCATGTGCCGGTCAGAATATTGCGCCACCGCTTCCTTCGTGATGCGACGCCATGTTGCTCTGTGTTTTGCAGAGTGGGAGTTGTCGTTGATGTAATAGACCACTTCTATCTTTATATATATAATTCTTCTGTGAGTGTGTATGTCACTGAACTACTCTCAAACGACTGGACCGATTTTGATGATTTTTTTTGTGTGTGTTCAAGGGGATCTGGGAATGGTTTAGATTCACAATTTTGTCCGCTGGACAATGTTTTTTTAATTAGTTTTTAATTTATTAGTAGTTATGGCAAAACGACGTTTGCCGGGACAGCTAGTCTCGTTATAAAAGTTTTGAGTACTCTACTTTTAAATGGGTTTTCTAAACTTTTCTAAAATTTTCTGTACTTAATGTCAAGTAAGCCTTCACAATAACATATATATACTATAAATATTATGAAGCTGAAGAGTTTGTTTGAACGCTTTAATCTATAGATTGCAACAAGACGAAATTTATTATTTTCTTTAAATATGAACACTGAAAACCTTAATGCTGTCCATCAACACCTCGAGACAGTAAAGCCAGCCTTGCTCATGACGGATCAAACGGATCATGCGGGGAGATCTATTCACAACTTCGCCTAGTTGATGTTGCCCAACAACTGGTTTCCGCGCCCACGTGAGTCCCAGATGTAGAGGGCCAGAATTCTCCGTTGTTGGACCTTCGGCTGACTTCTCATCCGGACGGTTACCACGTATCGTGAACGCTCCACTTGGCTCTTTAGACTATAGCCTTGTCCGGAGTATAGTGCCTCTCACACGTTGTCACACGCGAGTAGCACACAGCCGCCGTGTGTGGCACTACAAGTAAGCAGATTGGGAATGGATGCGGTCCTTCTTTGCGTCCTACCCTTGGAGACAGCTGTGCTTCTCACTGGATAATCCTAATACAGCTGCTTATTCTGTTGCTGATGTTTTGCTGTAGGGTTTTAATTCCATCCTCTGTGGTCCCCATTGGGGGCAAATGTCGCTCCTGGTTTGGTCCATCATCCAAAAAGGCTTCTCGCAGGAAGCAGGAAGCTTACCAAGCCTGGGCTGACGCGGTGGCGGTATGGGATCAAAATACCAGCTTTGAAAAAGGAGTACAACTTACCTTGAAACCAAAAAGTTTGCGACACACTGATTTAGATGGTTGGCAGTTCACAACTGTGCACTTTTCGAGAAACTTTCTGCCTCGCACAACAAAACTGTGGAATGAACTGTCGCGCGCGGTATTCCCGGAGCGTACTCTTTCTTAAAAGGCCGGCAACGCACTTGTGACGCCTCTGGTGTTGCGGGTGTCCAAGGGCGGCGGTATTCGCTTATCATCAGCCGATACGTCTACTCGTTTGCCCCTTATTACATAAAAAAAAAGAAATCTTACAAGTTTGATTCGCGCAATGAGAGTACATAAAGTATATCAATCGCAATGAAGGTATAAGCAAAGTACATTAATAATTTTTACATTACTCAAAAATATAATTGTGTGATGTTATGTGTAGTGCATGTTGTATAAACATAACATCACTATGTATGTAGTGCATAGTGATGTTATGTTTATATTTGTATAATTTATGTTCCAAAGTTCATGTGTTAAGATAGACAGACAAATTAAATTTTACTACAATTTTGGTATATGTATCGCACATATGCATTTAGTAAAAAGCGGTTATTTTAATATTACAAACAGACACTCCAATTTTATTTATTTGTATAGATGTTGTTTTAGTACCTGTACCGTGTATACATACATTTACATTTATTAAAAAGCGACAACCCGACTACGGCAAAGCCAAAGGAGTGTTATGATTTTGACAGGCTATGTATGTATGTATGTATGTTATGTTTAAAACACAGTTTTAAGAGTAAATAGTAATAAAATAAACATTGAATTTTACACTTACCTATCACAAATCCTTCAATATCATAATCTTCTGCTTTAAAATGACAGTCTTGAGTGCATAATAGTTTTAAAGTTTTTACGACGCATAGCTATCTCCCATTGCTTACGCAGCTTTTGATCTTTAGAAAACAAAATGTACTCCGATGTTTTTTCGCCCAAATGCACAATACTTATGCATTTTATTATTTTCTCAATAAACCAAAACAGTTTTGATGCAAAAAATATTATTATGTCAAATGTCAACATGAACTTTCTAATTTGCTTACGTTGTAGTTCGGTGGCGCCTCTTTCGGGATAATTTGGTAGTAATATTCCCTATTGGCAGTTCTATTGTTCATTTGTTCCCTCATAGCTCCTTAACTACTCATTAGAACTGGACAAATGAGCTGTCGTTAGAAACTTCATGATCGTCTGCTGGTTATAGGCTATATGACGTGTCACTGAATCTAATGTGGTGCCCTCTAGCCGACGTAAAGTACTGTATTAAAAAAATAATTTGACAGAAATATGCCGTGTTTAGTATCATACGAAAGGGCGTTACTTGTACATTTCAAAAATATATAAGTTATTGGTATTTTCTCGTGACGATGTCCGTATTTATTCTATAATTGTGATATTTCTGTGGTACCTATTTAAAATATACTTTGCAAAGAAATTATTATTATAGTGGCACCAAAACATTTTAAATAAAAAAAAATAACAACTAAAACCCAACTACGACAAAAAACGACGCTGAAAAAGCATGAAACAAGTTTCGAAATCCGTAGTATGCGTTGTTAAAGTGTTATGGACTATCTATGGTACAGGTGCCGGCATCTAACTTGGCCAAACTACGGCGTGGTGGGGGTAAGTTCGCGCATAGTTCACTAATGCAACAAATCAAAACAAAGGTAATCGAAGTGTAGTCGACTTACGCACCAATCGCTTGCTCGAAACGTTCAATTGCTTGCTCGGAACGGTGCTACTGCAATCCCTGCGTTCCTCTATCACCAAAGGGATCTAAAAAACGACTTTCTGCGCATGGCCAAGTAAGCTGCCGGCACCTATACATTACACTACATGTACTACGGCTTTTGAAACTTAGTAATGTACCATAGTCCATAACGCTTTAACAACGCGTGACTACGACTTTTTAAACTTGTTTCATGCTTTTTTCAGCGTCGTTTTTTGTCGTAGTTGGGTTTTAGTTTTACTTTTTGATGACCTCGTTATCGATATATGTTGGAAGGATCACACCATACATTTTGTAGCACAAATATCTGTTTAAATTATGTAGTTTGTTGATATTTATATAATTTAACAGCCACATTGTCTTACAAATTGCGTGGTACGTTATCCCGGCCCTACGCTCAAAAAGTTTTTTTCACTGCTAGCCCTGTTAGCTACCACAATTGAAAATGTTTGTACGATGAAAGGTAGGCCCCTCATCAAAATGAAGCCACTCATGAAAAATTAGCTTGATAGTAATAACTTGTAAAATTTGTTCCGGGGATCCCGGACTATCAAGTATACTTGCACAACACTTGTGCAGTTATGCAAGTCAAAAATTTGCACAAGTCTCTGCCAACACATGTTACAGTATACACAAATACAGTATACAGCAAGTGTGGACTTGCGCAAGTATACTGGAACGTAATGGCCAGATTTATGAAAGAGAAGCGTTAGCATTTAGAAAATATGGCCGTATTTCGCAACTTGTTTTTTTTTTTTTTTTTTTTTTTATGTTTGGCCCTGCCATAATGACTCTACTCTGCCTGATGGAAAGCATAAGCAGAATCCAAGAGTGATCGTCACCATACTGCGAACGTATTGTCTAATGCAACAATGCAGCATGGTGACCCACACCATGGCGGGCTAGTGATGCTTTCGCATCATTGGGCCTCCGGTCTCGCACTCACCAACGAAACACGACAGCATGATCGCTGTCATTTTACGCTGTTAAAAAAGGTTTGACGCATATGTATAAAAAAATACGGATATCGCACTTGCTCAAGGCTGAGTTGAGTACCTACCTAGTTACATACTTGACTTTTCGGTTGTACGTAATCGTGAATAATTAAACAATTTATTGAAGGTATAAACTAATGAGAGCAAGTAAATATTAATAATAAAACTGTAATTAATAAAAATGACTGATGATTTGGTCTTGTAAGATGATGTAGGTAGCAAAGAAATTACAAACGTAAATTTTAAACAGGAAATCAACTACAGAAATAAACGATCACTTGTAACCCTTATACCGTTATATGGTAATGTAATGTTTCTTATTTTAATATTGTTTTGACGCATTATTATGTCCATGTAATGGTTTGTTATTCATTTTTATTCATGTCTTTTATTATGCTTCTTTAAAAATATTGATAGCAGATTTAAAACAAAACACGTGAGAACTGAATAGCTCCGTAAACATTTTGTCAAAGCTGTAGGTAAATACTTAGATTCTTACCACAGAGACGCAGTTCAAAGCAACAAGTTCACGGTCAAAACACAAAACTGCAAACCGATCACTTAGCTATGGCAACTTTGTAAACACTAGTCTCACACGCGTCCGTATAACTAGAAAGTTCTAATAAAATACTTTAAAAAAAATCTCAGATCATCAAACAAAACCGAGGTGTTTTTTCGAAAACTGGCGAGAGAAAGTTACACGATAACAACGAATAGGTTATGTTATTGTTGTGACGTTACAAAAACGTCGGCACTGTGCTGGTGCGAACGCCGCACTATTACTGAACGAACGAACAGAAGTGAATTGCGATCCACAAAACAGTTACGAGAGATTGGAATGACGTAACACGACTTACACCGTTCACGACATGGCATAATATTCATTCTCTGCTCAAGGCTCAACCGATACTCTGTAAATTCAGAATTTGTGTGGTTTGCTAATATATAGTTCACAAAAGTTTTAGACTTGGTAGGTATATCTGTTCATGATTGTTTTATTTAACGATTTTAAGATTGGTTTGACAAAAAGTTGAATTGTAGAGCCTTCCCGGGATTTAAAGTGGGTATGAGTGTATGTATCTAACAGAATATCTACCTGGGTTTATTTCTCATTCAATTTGTAGGAGTTGTTATTAAAATGAAATACAAGTAATCCATAAAATCCATTCACAACTTCCGGTAATGATAACCATGCTATTATTAAATTATCTATGTACATTATATGTCATGGCCAGATGATAGAATTGATCACTTCATAGTCAGTGGTGGATTTACCACTAGCCTGAGTAGTCTGGAGCCTAGGGCGGCAAATTTTAGGGGGCGGTAGATTTGGCACAACATTTCGTATTCTTTTTTATTTTTTTATTCTTTTTTATTTAATAGTGAGCTGCCATGATGACTCTGCCCTGCCTGATGGAAAGCATGGGCAGAATCCAAGAGTGGTGGTCACCATCCTCATTGCGAATAAGCACAAAGCAGCATGGTGACCCGCATTATGGCGGCTTGGTGAGATGCTTTTTCACGCTCCGCTTAAAGGACCCGGGATCATAGTGGGAGGGAAACGCGTATGTTGGTAGTGAGTTCCAGGTTGTGACCGCTCGGCATAGGAAGGAAGAATCGAAGCGATGAGTACGAGAACGTATGTCTACTACTCTGAGGCGGTGACTTCCAAGGCCGGCACGTGTTGTCCTGTGGAGGAAGGGAGAGGGAGGAACTAGTTGGAAAAGCTCTTCAGAACACTCTCAATGATAAAAGCGATAGAGGACTGCTATTGAGGCGATATCTCTACGCAACTGCAGAGAAAGCGCACACCTGTGTTTTTTTGGCGTTAAACTCGACCAGATTCTCACAGCCCCATTGAGAAATGCGGCCCAGAACATGGTCGAGTTGAACGACAAGCTGTCGTTTTTTCTCAATATCTGCTAGCTTGGCTGTAGGGTGTCCAAAATATCGCCCATGAACTGTGCTGTCGTCTGCTTAGCAATGGATGTTGCCAAGGGCTAATATATCATTGATATGCATAAGAAACAGTGTGGGCGATAGGACGCAGCCCTGCGGTACTCCGGCGTTAATCGATTGAAAATCGGAGGCCCCACCATCGCAAAGGACTCTGATGCGGCGCTGGTGCAGAAATGCGACAGCCCAGTTGCAGAGTTTGGGGGGCAAACCGAAAGCCGGTAGCTTGGAGAGAAGCGAGCGGTGTCGAACCCTATCAAAGGCCTTGGCCATATCGAGGCTGATGGCCAAGGATTCCCCATGCCTGTCAATAGCCTCACCCCAAAGTTGTGTGACGTACGCTAAAAGATCACCCGTGGATCGGTTCGGTCTAAAACCATACTGCCGATCATTTAGTAGGGAATGATCTTCCAGGTAGTGTTGTTTGTTTATTATCCGCTCAAACACTTTGCAGATAATGAAGGTGACGGCTATCGGTAGGTAGTTGGCCGGGTCGGAGCGGTCACCTTTTTTGGAGATGGGTTGAACATTCGCCTGTCTCCAAGCCTCCGGAACGGCTCCCGAGGAATATGACAGGCGATACAGGCGCGTCAATACCGGAGACAACTCTGGTGCACAGTTCTTAAGAACCACCACTGGGATAGCGTCGGGTCCACTGGATTTCCGGACGTCGAGTGACCGAAGCTTCGCACGGACATCACTCAGCCGGATACGAATATCCCGCATTGTAGTGTCGCAGCTCGGAATGGTAGGCGGGTGCTTGCTGCGGTCATCGATTCGGGAGTTAGCCGCAAAAAGAGCCGTTTAGTAAAGAGGCAACAGAGGTTTGGTCAGAAACATTGGTTAATCACATGGTTCTATGAAAAATAATAGCTTTATCAAGCCGTTCTGTTCAGCTTTTCTAAAGCTTATAAAGCTAAGAAAAAGCTCTAAATTCATCTAGAAAAATAAATTATAATCTATCACTTTGAACCCAATGAACCGCTATTTACTACCAAACACGCTGTTGCCTCCATGACTATTATCTATAAAAAAAAGTAAAAACTAAAACCCAACTACGACAAAAAACGACGTTGAAAAAGCATGAAACAAGTTTCAAAAGCCGTAGTCACGCGTTGTTAAAGTGTCATGGACTATGGTTCATTACTAAGTTTCAAAAACCGTAGCCCATGTAGTATAATGTACCATAGTTCATAACACTTTAACAACGCGTGACTACGGCTTTTGAAACTTGTTTCATGCTTTTTCAACGTCGTTTTTTGTCGTAGTTGGGTTTTAGTTTTTACTTTTTTTTATTTAAAATGTTTTGGTGCTTCTATAATATTAATTTCTTACTATAAAAATAAAGGTACTATAAAAATTTCACAATTATCGAATAAATACAGACAAAGTCACGAGAAAATGCTTATAATATATATATTTTTGAAATGTACAAGTAACGCCCTTTCGTATGATACTATACACGGCATATTTCTCTCAAATTAATTTTTTGAAACAGTAATTTACGTCGGCTAGAGGGCGCCACATAAGATTAAATGACACGTCGTATAGCCTATAACCAGCGGACAATCAAGACGCTTCTAACGATACCTCATTTGTCTTATTCTGACTAGTAGTTTAGAAAGGAGGGAACAAACGAGTATACCGTAGAAATTTCACACTTATCGAATAAATACGGACAGAGTCAAGAGCAAATGCTAATAATATTTATATTTTTGAAATGTACAAGTAACGCCCTTTCCAATGATACCAAACACGACATATTTATCTAAAATTTATTTTTTAATGCAGTACTTTATGTTGGCTAGGGGGCGCCACATCAGATCCAGTGACATTTCATATAGCCTATAACCAGAAGACGATCATGACGCTTCTAACGACACCTCATTTGTCTAGTTCTAATGAGTAGTTAAGGAGCTATGAGGGAACAAATGAACATACATACATACATACATACATACATACATACATACATACATACATACATACATACATACACACATACATAGCCTGTCAAAATCATAACCCTCCTTTGGCTTTGCCGTAGTCGGGTAAAAAACAGACGTACCACACTAACTATCGTGGATTAGATAATTTTTGTTATTTGAGAGTTATAGAGGTCTAACTTGTAAAATACACTCACTTGGAAAGCTTTAAAAATAATAATAAATAAATATTTCGGACATCTGACACACAAAGCCAATAAGTTTAAAACTGAGCATAGGTTGTAATACGAAAGCCAGATTGACTGATAAGATTAATTAAATTGCCCTTTATATTCTTCTAATATATGAAAATCAACTGCTGCTCGTTTGTGTCGATAAAAGATGACACTTACCGATTGAAAAAAAAATTGTTTTTTTCTGTGGTTTAATAGCACTATAGAATCTAATTAAGACACTTTTCAAAAATGGGTGTAATATCCTATTATGTCGACATTCGCGTAAATATGCATTGCCATGGGAACTACCTTGTTATTTGCCATTTAATTACCTTAGATCAAATACAGAGTTATTTACACAGAGAACGATCCATTGCAGTATCCAAAAAAAAATATTTTCAGTTATTCTTAGTTCCAAAGAGCATTGATTCAAAATGAGATTATTACTATTTTATCTAATATAATTATCTACTGGTCTAATATAATTATCTAGTGTCTCTGTTGCAGTGATCTTAATTAATATAATAATTTAAGTAAAAATTGCATAGATCCGTAGTAGACCAGCCCCCCTAGCCAAGTTGCAAGCGTTCTTTTTTCTGCAATCGCTAACGCCTATATTCTCGTGTGTCATTGGTTAATCGTAGACCAAGTAATATTAGACAAAGTATTAGCCAATAACACACGAGAATTTAGGTGGTAACGATTGCAGAAAGGAGAACGCTTGTAACTTGGCTAGGGTGGCTGTATTGACGTAGCTTGCGTTATATTAAAAACGTCTTAAGTGCATGCGGCACACCCTGTGAAAGAAGGTATCTTTGTTGTCAGTGGCGGTGTTAACACTACCAGCGCCCTGGGCAAGATTTCTACGGCGCCCCTCAACTGTAATTAAAACCCATACGAAAAAATTTGAGGGAATTATATAATGAAATATGCATTTATTAAAAGAAACAATTATTTATTACTAGTTGTTGCCCGCGGCTCCGCCCATGTATATGTCGGTTATCGCGGCAAATAGTAGCCTATGTGTTATTCTGATGTATAGGCTATATTACTGTAAAGTTTCATCCAAATCCGTTCAGTAGTTTTTGCGTGAAAGAGTAACAACCATCCATCCATCCTTACAAACTTTCGCATTTATAATATTAGTAGGATAAAAAAAAATACTTTTCTGGCCTTTCTATCAGTGAACTTTTTTATAAGGTTATCAAAGTCGATGTTTGCAGCAATGTCTTATTCAATTGACTAAGTTGCTAAGTTTGTCAATCTAGATTGAGATATTATTGATCGAAGATAGGTTTTTATCAGCATCATATGTCTGATTTAGAGCATACAGTCAATTTTAATTGGAGATCACCACAGAGTTTGACAAGGTCGGATTTTCCCTGAATCTGTTTAATATTGTACAAAAAAGACCAAGATTCCGAGTACTCATTTAACTGTTCGAACCTTTGATTGACTGAAATTAATGTAGTGTCCAAAAGACAGTTGAAAAATTCAAATTCTGAAATCTTTTTACGTTTGTACGTGCGTTCGTACGTAAAGTTGTCTAGTACCCATAACACAGGTACTGGGACTGGGACTAGATGGCGTCGTGTGTTAGATGTCCTAAATATTTATTTATTTATTAGTTATTTTAGCTGCTCGGCTAGAGTAGTAGCCTCATGAGACACTTGAACATCAGTTTTCTGATTTTCAATAGCCAAGTAATGTAAGCATCATGGATGGCAGTAATTTGATAACACTGCTTATTCTTGCTTCCCAAGATGGTCTCTGAGCTTTTTTATAGTTTATAGTCCTAAGTGATCGGTTAGAATTTTCCATCAATAAACAAACATTGGATTTGTTTTACATCATCAATATCCTTGTACTTTTTTCCTTTGCGGAAACTACTGGAAACAGTACTGGAAGCCCTGGGGCACCAAGTGCACCCTAGAAAGGAAAACCCTGGAACCCCGACGCACCTCGCGCCGCCTATGTTTTATGGATGACCCCCTCCTGTGTGGGAACTCCGATGTTCCCGTTGCTGTCCTCAAAAGGCCCCCAACCTGCTTCTGCTAGTGTGACAGATGGCCTCACCTGTCACCTCCCAGGCTTGCGCTTATGTAGGATGGAGATCGTTTTGCGATCTCCAGCGCCTGAGTTGTCTGCGGTACCTGGCCCAGGCCTGGCCAACCGGGAAAGTTCCAAACCTCTCCCGGTCACGCTTCGTGGTGTCCTTCGCAAACACAACTTGCTCGCATAAAGAGACGGCGGAGTTCCATGCGCTCTCGCTCTGCAACATGGCCGCAATCATGACCGAGAGAACCCCGATGGCCGCCACAAGGTCACGCCTCGGCTCCCCATCCCAAACATTTAAACAAACAAACAAATGTTATCTCTTCATCATAATAAATATAGATAGTTAAAAGTACGAACCTATGTAAATAACCCGTCAAAAAACAAATATCTTTTTTTACACTATTTGTAAAAATCAAATACTGAGATCATCTTTTAGTGTTAGAAAGCCCATATGTCGAGGTAGGTTATAGGCATATATCATCACGCTAAGACCAATAGGAGCGGAGCATCAATGAAGAACGCTAAAATAAACGGGAGGAAATTATAACGCTATGGGTAATAGTAGACGTAAGTGAGGTTGCGTGGGACAGCTAGCAAAAGCATATACGGAACATTCATAAAAATAATTTTTTTTTTAATTTCTGTCTGTTCCAGCGTATCTCTGGAACGGCTGGACCGATCTTGAACGGACTTGCACTGGCAGATATTAGAAATTGCTTAGATATTTCTAAAAGTAAGTAAAGTAAATAGTTCTAACATAAAAGTCGCCTTATTTAACACTAGCTTTTGCCCGCGGCTCCGCCCGCGTTCATGTCGGTATTTAAATTTTAAAATCTCTATAAATTTTAACTTATTATGTTATTCCGATGTTTCAGCTATATTACTGCAAAGTCTCATAAAAATCCGTTCAGTAGTTTTTGCGTGAAAGAGCATCAAACACAACAACACAAACTTTGCCAAGCCAAATTAAGCCGGCCAAAAATAAGTTACATGTAGTTAAAGCAGCAGTTTATATTTTATTACCAATTTTAGAGTAATTTATGGGTAGTTTCAAGACCTACTGCTAAAGTTCCTGATAAGATATATCTGGAACATACTGACATATCTGATTATTTGAACTTATCCGCCTGATAAACGACAGTTTCAACGTTTTAGTCGATTAACTTTTATATCAGCAAATATCAAAAAAATAATGTTGTATGGTAGATAATTTACAATCGTCAATATGTAACTCTGTTACAACCTTAGAGCATATATATATATATATATATATATATAGTTATATATATATATATATATATATATAACTATATATATATAGTTATATATATATATATATATATATATATATAACTATATAAACTCTAACCAAACCCAGTCTCTCTCTTTCTACTCCGATCACGCTTTCCGCCCGTTCGGCTGCCCTTCGATGTATATATATATATATATGATCGGAGTAGAAAGAGAGAGACTGAGTTTGGTTAGAGTTTGTCACTCTCAAGTAAGCTTCTAATTGCTTGGTGCAGGCTTCTGATTGGTTGATGGTATGTGTGTCCACCAATCAGAAGCTGGCACGAGAGAGACATATTCTAACCGAACTCAGTCTCTCTCTTTTAGTAGTTGTAGTAGACTCCGATCACGCTTTCCGCCTGTCCAGATGCCCTTCTATCTATATAATGCTCTAAGGCCGAAATGTGGACACTGATCTTAGAGTATATATAGCTGAAGGTGCAGCCGTAATGGGCGGAAAGCGTAATCGGAGTAGAGAACGAGAGAGACTGTGTTTGGGTAGTGTTTGTCTTTTTCACACAAGCTTCTGATTGGTTGGTGTATGCTTCTGATTGGTTGGTGTATGCTTCTGATTGGTTGGTGTATGCTTCTGATTGGTTGGTGTATGCTTCTGATTGGTTGGTGTATTTCCCACCAAATCAGTCATGCAAAATGGTATGTTCGTCCATAAGTAAGTGGTAAGTATTTTTTATTGTTAAGAATAAGACTGCAATTTAAGGAAGGAGAAGGATGGCGGGCCGCATTAGGCCCTCGGGCCGCAGCTTGCCGAGCGCTGCTCTAAGGCACGGGTAGAACTTAAAAAAAATGATAGTTTATGGTCACTTCAACAGACTTCAAAAAGTGTCAACTGTCAAGGAAGTCAACGTTAAAATTTGAATTTTTGATTGTTGTTGACAGTGTTTAGTAATTCAGTACTCATTTTATTAGCTGTTATTTTAGCTGAAAAAAAATAAAACAAATACATAATGATCAAGACAAAACAATGGATTGGCGGATCTGACGAAGAATATGAAACACAACATTTTGGTTTTGGAGCACAACGCCTTAAAATAGCAGTGCGACAAATGGTTCAACAAAAAATAACTTCAGGAGTGAAAGACATGGAGTCTTATTTACAAGAATCATTGGATCTTAACGAAACAGATAAAACTACGTTGACAAAGTCATGTGACAAACTGATACAATTATATTGCGATCGGGCGGGGCCATCCCTGGACACAATAGATGAAGAGATTGAAAGAGTTTTGAGAATACCTCCTAACGTTTTGCTTCCTGTAGACGAACCACAGTTAGAACAAACATCGGATGAGGATTTTGAGAAGCTGAGGGAGGAAGTTGCTAGTCTTAGAAAACGTATTGAACGAGGAGTTCTTATGGAAGTACTACTCAATGCGGAAGAAGAAGAACTCTCTTCGGTCGAAAATGTTTGTGAAACCGCAAAGAAAGATATGGAAGTTCTTGATTTGCTCTGTAAGAGTACTGGCAATGACAACAGCTTAAAAATAATTCAAAATGAAACACAGTTTTTATGTGCAAGGGCATCATTTACTAAAAAAGATCCTTCAAATATATTTGACGATTGAACAATTTGATAATCAAAATAAGTAGCAATCTTGTAAGTCATGTTATAATAATCCTTTTATTTAAAGAGTTGGATAGGTCACGAGATGATGATTGTTGACAATGTTTTAATTTAATTAATCTTTTTCTTTATTAGGGTAATTGAAGCATTTCGGTGTTTATTTATCATGTATATAATATAGTTGGTGTCTCTTTATATTAATAAAAATTGACCATTTTAGTCATATTCAAGATAAAGATTTCAAATGAAGTACTGAGTAACCGATAAAATAATTTAATACATCATAGTATAAACTAAAGCTTGTTCAATCTCTACCATTCTCACAAAGAGGAACATAATTGTACAATAAAATAAAGTATGTATATAATGTGGAATTTTGATTATATAATCCTTTTGTTTTTAAAATTAACTTCTAGATTTCAGTTCCAATTTTAAATACATGTCCATTTACTAGGTAATATTTTCTATGGCATTATATGATTTTGTATCTTGGTGTTTACGATTATTGCAACATTTTCATCAGTGACCTAGCTATGTTTTACTTGGTCATTATTCACATACCGGTCAGGTAACTTCTGTAATAATTATTTTTATTGACCTAGTGTACCTCATTTGTGAAAACCACATGTGATGCACCTTTTGAAAGTTGGGATCAACTGAGAAATAAATGCACAGATGATGTTAGTGACACAGTCTAGTCTAGTCTGTCTCGTGCAAGACAAACCACAGGATGTTAAATCTTAGGGGATAATGTGGACAGTTTGCTGCCTTCAATGAAAGCTGCACCATTGAATACTTAAATGCACTATTATTATTCATGCAGTCAAATATAGGGAATAGATGATGAAAATAAGTATAAAATTTCAAACAGTCATTATTATTTTATTGTAAAAACAGAACTCCTTACATAATTTACCTAGAGATGTGTATCATAGAGTAACAATACTTATTACACCAATTCTAATATAACATCCAAGTTACGTCATAAATACTTCTCATACTTTTTATAAAAAAAAAAATTACAAAAATTGATACATTCAATTGTTATATTCACCTCAAAAATTTATAACTTGGCACATAGAACATGGAACTTTAATCCTATAGAGATTCAAAAATTAAAATTACACCTATGTATTTCACAGAACATTGAACCAGCCACATTCTGGCATATGCCAGGAATTTCTTCTAAGCCATTGTCGGACACATCAAGGAGAACAAAATTACACATTAAATTGTTGTCTAAATTTTAATTATACATATCACATTTATAATGTACTCACAACTACTAAAATGAATAAATGAGTTTTGCGATATTAAATTATATTGTGACTTCATTTGTTTATACTAATTACCATGAACATCTTATTGTTATAATCTACAATATTAAGCTAACAAAAAACAGGTAGATAGGGCAAATAAACACAATCACAGATGATTTATGTGATGTTATTTGAAGAATATTTTACAAAATTATATTGTTTAGAACAATTGAATGTTGAACCTAGTACTAAAATATTTCACAAATAATGTCTTCTGGCTTTTAAAGATTTCTAAATTATCTTACATTTTAAATAACAGCTTAGGTATATATAAAGACTAAAATGTTTGGTTTTCAACCAATTTAATAAATTACTAACAAAATTATATCACAAATACAATTATAAGTAGATTGGATTGTATCAAAAGTAAATGACGTTAGGTTAGATTTAAAAACATTGAAAAATAGATTTAGTTTTCACTAATATTTGTAAAGTTTTGATAAAATATGTCCTTATAATAAAGAAGTAAATATAATGACTTGCATACATTACTCAAATGTGTTTGAGTTCCTTCTATAAAATTAGGTACTTATTTAAAGTATTTTGAAAGTAAGCAATCATCAATGAGTTTGAAGAATACAGAATGGGCTTCTACCTCAATGACTATGGAGATGACGTAATATTACATTCAAATTACTGCACACAGCATTCATATCTATATACACGACGATAGGGTAGTCCAAAAATAAAGTGAAGACAAGATTTAAAAATTAAATATTTGATTAATAACATTACTAATCATATTTTAACACACGCATAAAATAAAACCTAGTTTCAATCTTTATAACATATTCTAAGCGTGACAAGGTGGCGTGATTTATACAGTCTTACAATTTCTCTAAAAAAAATAAAAGTATGAACATACATTTGTGTATATGCCAGGTAAAGCACAAAAGAATGAGATGAACAGTCCTTAAAAGTTGTGAAACAGAAGTACCAGTGGCATTTCACACAGAAAGATGGTACCTTTATTTATTTATCTATACATAATTAAAATATTTACAATGACCAGAAATTGCAGTGAATAATATGTTTAAAGAGTAAAAAAACAACAAAACCTTTGTCATTCACATAACATGACTTTGTATATTGATTGATGTTTTATACATTACGTATTATGTATGCAAGAATAGTCAGAATTATGTGTCATGTTGAATGTTATTATCTGTAACACATACATATTTCAAACTCTAACTGCTGCTGCTTTCCATTCCATCCGTAATAGCAATCGCTCTTTCTTTCTTTCTACTGACGTCTCTTCCCATTTACTTATATTTGGTAAAATGAGTGAGTCAGTACATGTTTTTTAATTAATATTATTCTGACTATACCTACTTGTAAAATGGATTCGTATTTATATTATTTACAAAGTATTACGAGTAAAAACCTATATGCAGATATAGAAAATATAAGTACAAGTTATGTTTATCTCTGATAGTTTGTTCGTTTGCATAATGTATACCAATTATGTGTGAATGTAAGAACCATTAACTTGGTAAGATCTCATACAAGTTAGTGATAGGTCTGATTTAATTAAAATGATTTTGTGTGATTTCTTGTTAACTAAATCATATAATTTCTACCCATACACATCTGACTCATATACACTGTCGTAATTCGATCACACCACCTACTATATCTTAGCTATTAGACACCTTAAATTACATAGTGACCAGCACTGTAAAACATACAACGTTTTATCTATTGTAATTTAAGCACGACATTTCACAGTGCATTGGAGCTATATCTTTGATTTCCTTAGAATTAATAACACCTAACAATAACTACACGGTACTTAAAAGATTCCAACAACTTAACATTACACAACATTTATAATTGATTAATACTGCTTTTCAGTGATGACAAATGAAATAATAATAATAAATACTAATGAGTTTATGTACAACACTTTAGAATTTATGCTTTATCTCAAGTCATATTTACACATTGGTTTACATCTAAAACTATACAAATGAATTATAATTACCTAATTTACACTTCATAATTGATTATAAAATTTATTACATCAAATACAAACCTAATATTAAAATATTACATCTAACACAACGGATTTTAAGTTTAACATTTCAACTGACTTATGAAATTAAAATTTTCAAAGTTTAATTTTTTATTGTCGGTCCTAAAGATGAACACTAAGTGCTCAGCATTTGTAATAAATATAGATATATTACAAAATATTTTGTTATGTTTACGATTCATTAATTAAAATAATGACTTACTTGTATTTGACATAAATTACCATAGAAATAAAATTTAACTATATAAAATTATAACATTAAAATTAATATTGTACAGATGTTTGGCAGAATAATATAAATACGTTTGGAATGATTACATCATAATCTTTAGGTCAAGTTACAATTATTTTAAGCGATATAAATAAAATCTTATAAGAACACATAATAAGTTAACTACAGTACAGATGGCAGACTTTGTACTTAACGTGTTATTATCTATTTATGTTTCTATATATTTGTGGTTTACGTCTTTGGTATATGTTGTCTATCCCTAACTGAGCGGTATAATTAGTATGTAACGAACACTAGCCTTTTCTACTAAATGCCTTATACATATGGGTCTATAACAAAAATATATGCAAACATTCTAACAATAAAGTTTCAAAGTAAATAAGTACGTAAAAACTTGTGACATACCATAAACTCGTCAGAAATATTTAAGACAGTAAAAATAATTGTTTTCCGTGACAAAATACAATAGCCAGCTATGTTATGCATGTCCAGCAGTTGACTGCGGCAGGCTTATGATGATGTTATGCCTGTGTTTATGGGCAAAGCTTTTGAGGCAATAAAAATACTTGGGAATTTAATATTATTAGAGACTGAATGATAAGACGAAGGTCGTCGAATAATATTTCAACGTTTATAAAAAAACGACTATGACAACAAATTAGTACTGTCGTAAGTGTTACCGATGAGTAGGTAAATTAGCAGCAATTATTTTTTGTAGTATGCGTTAAATACGTAGGTACTATGTTGTATTGTACTGTACGTGTACGTGTATGTTTGCAAGTACGCCTTTAGTATGGATATGTCATCATTTTTCGATCAAAATAGAAAGAAAATTTGATTTCCATAACAAAATACTTATGAATACTGTATGTTTGTTCATTTATAGTTTTTATTTCTACCATCTCTCACTTGACAGACTAGATATGGATATGAATATGGAACGAAGTTCCTTATGGGGTGTTGCAGACGGGTACTCTAGCCGGCAAAAATCGTCCTTAACGTAAGATGCCTCGGCGTCACAATGGTAGCGTAAATGCGAATGCTGTGCTCGTGGTCTCGGGTTCGAATCCCGGGTCGGATCAAATGATATGCAAATATATGTTGAGCACAAAACTAGGTGGCAGCACAAGTGAGGAGTGTAGAGCGTATATATATATATGTATATTGTATGTTTGACAATCGTGTAATATCACTGCTCTGTCAGAGCACTGTTGTGAACAAAGTAATGATGTATATTACAAAAATAGTAAACACACGTTTCACATAAAGGAATATCTACAATCACATTTTCACTAGCACATATGCAAATAAAGTCTTATCGCTGTGTAACGGAAAGTAAGTTGTCAGACGAAGGCCGGCGGGCGGCAGTCCACGGTCTTGACCACGCCTTGGCCGGCCGGGCCCGGCCACGACCAGCCGCTATCACTTAACGCCACCAGTCACACCGGACCACTCCATTCTGTGTTATCCTGGAAACATAATATGCTTGCTATATTGGCTTACATAATGTATTCATTTATCATACGAGTATATGCGTAGTGACTTCCTGAATGTTCTTTGTCTGTTTCATGTGTTGGTAAGGTTCCGCGACACAGGAATATTCCTAGTGCTTGAGTTGTATAAAAAACAACAAGAACAATTGTTGGCCTACCATACCAAACTAGACGAGTTAGTGTGGTATATAGTAGTCCATAGATTCTTTCTAAGAAGTAAACTAGATTTTATTATACTTATGAGGTTAAACACATAACTTTCCATTGTGAAAGTTACTATTTATTTGTTTTCTAAGCGAACATTTTATGTAATAGGTCTTTACCTATGAAATTGCCGTTTTGTATGCAATAAGTGAAAGTACTTATTTTTTCAAACTTTTTTATTTCTGTTATTCGAAGTAATCACCCATGCAACGACGCATCTTTGCCAACGCATTGGCAGTTTATTGATGCCCTTCTTGTAAAAATCAGCTGGACGGGAGGCAACAATCTCTTCAAAGGCATTTTGTACTGCCTCTCAGGAATTGAATTTTTTACCCACTAAAAAGTTGTCTAAATTTTGGAAAAAGTAATAGTTGATAGGTGCAAGGTCTGGTGAGTATGGTGGATGAGGGAGAGCTTCCAACCCCAGCTCTTGCAGCTTGGAGACTGTCTGTTAGACGGGACAGTCTGTCACTGTTGGACAAATAAATAAAATTAGAATGTCTGTTTGTAAACAGACATTCTAATTTTATTTATTTGTATAGATACAGTCATCTACCTCAGACCACAATCCTGTAGCAAGTAAGATAAGGTCGAAACCTAAACGCGTACAAAAAGCAAAGCCTAACAAAGTATTGAATGTCCAGAGATTCAAAGACTAGGAAGTTGTAAAACACTTCTTGAAAAAATCTTACGAAATCTTTAAGATGGATTTAACATTAAGTGAAGAATCGCATTGGGAAAACATTAATATAGCTCTTACAAAAGCGGCAACGGAAGCACTCGGGTATCTGGCACTGAATCACTATCTGTGCTTCATAAACTATGAGAAAGCATTCGATCGCGTCCAGCACTCTAAACTTATGAAAGTTCTCAAAAGGAAGGGATTAGATGGAAAGGATCTCCGAATTATTTATAGGCAACCTCTACTGGAAACAAGAAGCAGCAGTCCGGATCGAAGGGAAGCTGTCAGACTAGGTGTCTGGTAGGTCTGAAACCGATAGTCAGAGGTGTCAGCCAGGGGTGCATACTTTCCAACCTATATTCAGAGGATATCCTTACAGAGTTACTACGCCTTAAATAAGAGGGAATACGCGTCAATGGATTGCTGGTCAATAATATAAGATATGCAGATGACACAGCGCTTATCACAAACTCAGAAGCCGGACTGCAAACTCTATTAAATGAAGTAGCAACTGCCGGAGAAGCTATGGGGTTGTCAATTAATGTTGATAAAACGAAGACTATGGTTATAGCGAAGACAACGATGCCCATTGTGGAAGGCGTTAGTAAGTTTAAATATCTTGGCCGCTACTTTACGAATGACTTAGACCATTTGGAAGAGGTGAAATGTCGAATAGGACAAGCTAAGAGAAAGCTAAGCCGCTTTCTTCAAAATGTCCAAGGTTTTTTGAGGCACCGAAATGCTACGTTTAGTCTACACTGTTGTATGGGTGTGAGACGTGGGTCTTAAGAAAAGACCTCTGTAGCCGACTGCAAGCCTTTCAGATGTGGTTATTCCGGAAGATGTTTAAAATACCGTGGACTAGTTTTACATCCAACGTAAAGGTGCTGGAGCCAGCCAAGTGAACTGATGGCTATTATAGTGAAAAGGAAAGTGGCATTCTTTGGCCACATACAAAAGGGGCCCGCAACATAAATTCCTGAGGCTTCTGTTAGAAGGAAAAATATTTGGCAAGAGGACACCAGGTCGACCACGAAGGAAGTGGATAGATGATATCGTGGTCTGGACCGGCCTGCGCTATTGCTAATTAAAGGAGGTCGCTCATGATCGCGAGGTGTACCGCCTGCTGACCTCCAAACTTCATTTTGAGGATGGCACCCCGTGATGATGATGATGAGTCATCATCCTTCAACCATCAACCAACCAAATACCATGAAAGCGTTGCCTATTGTGTTTATGATCTTAGCTCAGCTCGATGGGGTGTGTTTACATTGGAAAGACCACTAAACTTTTTAGGAAAGAAACCTTAAAGTTTACGGTTTGCGATTTTTAAGTTGCAGGTGTCCAATGGTCATGCTCATCACACAATATTTGTCCCGTTTGGGAATCTAACTCACAACTTCTGGTTCAGCAGTCGTGAGTTGAGCACACCTGTATAAAGAACAGTTACCTGTGAAATGTTTACAGTCTTAGGATGTATAGGGCTCTGCGCGGCCATGTTGGCGTTGGTGGTGAAGTACCCGCCGGGACGAGGCCGGAGGTGACGGTTGTGCATCTCCATCTGCACTATCTTCATGAACTCTATTTGTGCGGCTAGCTTCTGGACTTCTTCCTGGAAATTTTGAAATGGCTGGTTACTTACGATTTACAGAACTGAGTTTCATGGCAGGCTAATTTCAAAGTTAAAGTTATAAATAAATAAATATTTTATAAATATTTCGGACATCTAACACAAAACGCCATCTAGTCCCAAGCTAAGCAGAGCTTGTGTTATGGGTACTAGACAACTGATACAAATACATATATACTTTTTTTTTGTAAATACATACATATTAAACATAGAAAACACCCAAACTCCGAAATAAATATTTGTAGATCATACAAACGTTTGGTCCGACCCGGGAATTGAACCCGAGACCTCATGAACAGCAGTCGCATACGCCAACCGCGAGACCAACGAGGCAGTCGAGTTATATTTCGGTGAAGATACGATATTCAGGTATCTAGCTAGCTAATGTTACCAAAATATTAATTTCACACGTCATCCTTACCTTCAACCTACTATGCCACAATGGCAAGACAAGTGGATTAGGGGTTTGTTTCAGTGTTATTTCTTTATGCAGTGAGGTTGTCCTGCTCCTTTACTATGCTTTTACGACACCCATAGAACGAATGAAATTGATAACACTCTGCATTTAATCCGTTACCATTCGGATAGAGCAATATAGACCAATGATTAATTTTACTTTAAGTTCTTCGTTTTCCTGGTAGAGGTCGGTTGGTTCGTCAGGCACGAGGCCGATGCCGTTGAGCGAGGAGGAAGCCACACCACGAGCTCGAGCGCGACTGTCCCACGTGTCGCCCGTACCGCGTACCACACGCATCACCTGGACAAATTCTATGCTATTCAAATGTGACAGAGATACAAATCAGTTCGATACTAGACACACACAAACATTTATATGTCTGTAAGAAGGGTGCACGGTCATCCAAACTAAATTAAAAAATATTAGATTTATTATAATATGTTTGTTGTATCTAAAATAGTTTTTTTAAAAATCCCAATACTTTTAGTATTAAGTAATAGCAGTTCCTATCAATTTAAAAGTTTACTAGCTTTTACCCGCGGTTCTGCCCGCGTGTATGTTGGTTATCGTGGTAAACAGTAGTCTATGTTCTTTTTCAAAAATCAAAGTGCCTCCATTATTCATGTCAAATTTCATTGAAATGGTGCAGCTGTTTAGCCATGAAAGTGTAACAGACAGACAATAATAACACACTACAAGTACAAGTATGGATAAAATAGAGTAGAAAAGACATCCTAAAGTGGAGTGGAGTTACCAGTATTTTTTCAACACTTGACATTTTAAAAATTTATGCCATGGCTACATAGCAAGTACAAGTAAAATTTAAAAAAAAAGCAAGTCAACATTTCTCATAATTAAGAAACTCTTTAAGTACTTAGGTGGAACATACCTTTGGTAAAAATACAAGTAGCACGGTAGTTGAAGTAGATAGTTGTGTCCTTATAAAGCCAAGGAGATATTTTATATCAGGCCCAGCCTGAGGTAAAATGAGTAAACTGAAAAATAAATAAATATTTTCAGACATCTAACATACAACTCACAACGCTATCACCAATAAGTGATATATGAATACATGTATACTTTTTATGATTCTGCTTAAGCGGCAGCTTCATACATAAAAAAAAAAATATTTGCAGATCATACATTCGACCCTGACATTAAACCCGAAACCTCTGCACGGCAATTGCATACACTGCTGCGCAATAAAAAAGAAATAAATAGAAAATAAAATATAGATCAAGATTTTGATGCTATTACAAAAAAAACATTTTTGTTTTTCTTTGCATTTACGTCTTTAACTCTAACCAAGACATAATGAATTCTAATAGTCATTATGGTTCACGGTTGGTTAAATAATTTTATATTAAAATAGCTTTTGGAATATTAAATACTTACTGGAAGGCTATCATGAGCGAGTTGACAGTGAATATGTTGTAAATTGCAATGGATATGAGGCGCGCCTCATTGTACAAACTCTCTGCATGACGTACGCGGTAGCATACACGAACTCCCCAAAGCAAGAACAGGATTTCCCCTAGAAATCACAACACATAATTTCTAAAGAAGAAACATTTGAGTATTTTAATGTATGAACATAACTTACATATTAATTTTATAAAAAAAATACTATTCTTGAATTCGGAGTGTATCCTGTGTGTATGTACATACATATGAGACAGATATAGAGAATACCCAGACTCAGAACAACAATTTTTGGATAACAAAGTGTGGTCTCATGTGGGGTTCGAACCCACAACATTCTATCTATACTAATATATAAAGCTAAAGAGTTTGTTTGTTTGTTTGTTTGATCACACTAATCTCAGGAACCGCTGGTCTGATTTGAAAAATTCTTTCAGTGTTAGATAGCCCATTTATTGAGGAAGGCTATAGGCTATATATCATCACGCTAAGACCAATAGGAGCTGAGCACCAATGAAAAATGTTTCAAAAACGGGGGAAAATTATCACGCTACGAGACGTAACGAGACACAATAAGAGACGTAAACGAAGTTGCGTGGGTCAGCTAGTTGCGTATAAAGCAATGATTGCCTAAATCATTATGCTATCCGTGCAGTGAATTTAATGTTACATCCATTGTTGTAACTTTTGGATATTGAAAGATATATATCCTTTATGTTGTAAAAAGATGGCAAATAGAAATAATCTACTTTAAAAATGGTATTTGATAAAAATAATAATTATAAATTGTGTGCACACTTACCTATGGCTAAACTATGATCCCACCAATTGTAAGTACACTGCTTAAACTTGAGCCCTTTGTTGTCTGTAATCTGTAAGAAAAGATTTAACTTATGTCAAGATATTTGTAACAAAGAAGTTAGTTGGACTCACACTCAGTAAGCTCTGGCTTGATTTTAACTATTTTGAAGGAAATTCCACTGGTAAGACAAAAATATATATAGAAAATGAAAATTTTATAAAATTTTTCTTTAATAGATAGCTGTTATACTATAGAGATAGAGTAGCAGACATAATATATCTTATACACTAAGATTTTTTATTGTATATTAAAATATATAAAAACCATCTGAATTACTTACCACTTCAGCATCTGGTGGTGAAGATAGAGTCCAAGTGCCAAGATACACTAGCATGATAAGGAGGATAGGTGCCATCCATTGTAACAGCTGCTTGTCAGTCAATTTTAGTTTGTGAGCTGATTTCACACGGTATGTGAGAGAAACTCTGAAATTTTACAAAAAATATATTAGTGCTTATTACATTGGGATTATTTTTAAATACACATCTAAAGACCGTAGTTAAAAATAACAAGCAATAGTAATAAATAACACAATGCCATCTAGTCTCAAGCTATGCAGAGCTTGTGTTATGGGTACTACACAACTGATATAAATACATATATACTTTTTTTTTGTAAATACATACATAGAAAAGACCCAAACTCCGAAAAAAATATTTGAAGATCATACAAACATTTGGTCCGACTCGGGTATCGAAACTGAGACCTCAGGCACAGCAGTGGCATAGCTACCACTATGCCACCGAGGCAGTTATAATAAAAAGCAGTCACCCTTAAAACTATCTTTATTTATGAGTTAGCTTCACCAAACCAAACATTTGGTCAAAAAATTCAACTATGTTGTAACACTATATTGGAAAAGTTATTTCAATGTTTAAATAGATTCTTATTTACTATTGATTTTTTCATTGAATTTACTATCTCATGTCAGGCATATAATATACCTTTCTTTCAAAGACCAAGATATAGAATGTGCCTTTTGGTACCCAACTTCTTCTTCATATTGTGTTATTGAAAAAACTAAAATGGTATACTCAATTGGTAAATACCAAAAGACTTATCAGTGTCATGAGAAAAATTATGAGTTGAGTACTTAAGTTACCAAACAGTCACCTTTGGATTTACAATACTAGGTCTATACTTTACCTCCAAGTCTTCATCAATAGTGCAGTATATGTTATGCAGAATCCCATATGACGAGTCCATTTTGTAGCAATACAAGAGTATCTATCTAACACTGGGAATATAGCTGCCATCTGAAAGAGTAATTAAAAAACATTTTTAATTGAATTTGCATATGTATGTGTATGTACATGTATGCTTATGTATGTCGATGTATGTATGCATGTGTTTTTCTGTATGTTTACAAACCTCCATATACATAATTGCACATCCTAGAAGAGTGATGGAGAGGAATACAGGACTTGCTACCCGGAACACTTTGACCCTGCGATGATGGCGGGTATAAATTGTTAAACAAACAGTCATCCCTGCACAGGTTACTGATATGACCAGTAAAGATATCCTGAAATTATAAATATAGACACTGGTTAGATATGGCTATAATTATGAATATACGAACACTAGTTGTTGCCCGCGGCTGCGCCCGCGTATATTTCGGTTATCGCGGCAAATAGTAGCCTATGTGTTATTCTGATGTATAAGCTATATTACTGTAAAGATTCATCCAAATCCGTTTAGTAGTTTTTGCGTGAAAGAGTAACAAACATCCATCCTTACAAACTTTCGCATTTATAATATTAGTAGGATTATATTCGGCTACACTCTTACATTTGTAGTATATAATAGCCTAGTCACGACCAGCAAAAGCTGTTGGCTTCACCTGCGAATATGTCTGTTTTCGCGGTATAAAGTACATAGTACTGAGAGGATTCTTGAGAAATTAAGAATCAAAGCGTTTAAATACTATTATGGATAGTTGCTCTTACCGAAATGGCCAATTGTAAGTGGCAAGGCAGGGTTCTGGTCCTCGACATGTTTCGCAGCCAGGTTGACATTTTATACATTCGTAAGGTTCGTTCCAGTTTTCTAAACCGTTCTCTTCATATTCTTGGTATGCCACTGCAGAATAAATAACAATTCAATTTTTTGTTCCTTATCTAATAATTGTTTTTCGAAACTTTCACGGAACAAAGTTCAAAAATAGATTTTAAAACTACACATATTTGTAAGAAAATAATTTAGGACAAAATTAATCACATATTATCCAAAAAATGCACGCATTTACTCAAATCTGTTTTGTCAACACAAATCACAAAACACAACACAAGTCCACAGTCACAATATTAACAGCTGTTAAGTGTTACCAAATCTAATTAATAGAACTACTGCTACAGTTCATTAGAAGAAATAGCTAGATTTTTAATTTTCAGAATTTGTGATCCTCAGCACTAATATTCAGAAAACCGACTGTGACATTGACAAACATCGGACGGATCCTCAAAACGGCAATATCACTGATAGTGTGTGTTATTCTGGGTATTCTTTATCTGAGGTGTGTAGTAATATTTGGGTAGGAGTCCTGATATTCGAGAAATCGATGATCAGAAATCCCAACTCCGCCAGGTCCTCGTGGAGCAATGGAAGGAGCGACTTGGGCAACCGAGCGCTGGGCACGCCGTTATTGCGGCGGTAAGACCCGTTATGGAGGATTGGCTCGAGAGGCATCACGGGAGCCTCTCATAACGGCTGACGCAGGTGATCACTGGAAAAGGATGTTTCGGAGATCACCTGTGTCTGATCCGCAAAGAGCCAACGTCTGAGTGCCACCACTGCGATGGCCAGACCGTGGACACGGCGCTCCACACGCTGGCACAATGTCCGGCGTGGGACGAGCCGAGGCGTGATCTCGTGACGGCCATCGGAGTGGGGGTTCTCTCGCTCGGTAACATGATTGCGGCCATGTTGCGGAGCGAGAGCGCGTGGAACTCTGCCGTCTCTTTCTGCGAGCAAGTTATGCTTGCGAAGGAGACGGCGGAGCGGGACCGGGAGAGGTTTAGAACTCTCCCTGTCCGCCAGGCCCGCCAACGGGCCAGGTACCGCAGACGACTCAGACGCCGGAGATCGCAAAACGATCTCCGTCCTCCATAAGCGCAAGCCTGAGGGTGACAGGTTAGGCCACCAGTCACCCTAGCAGAAGCAGGCTGGGGCGGCAGCGCGAGTTTAGAAAGCTCGCGCCTGATAAAAAATGTAAGGGTTCCTACACAGGAGGCGGCCACCTACATATATAGTGGGTGGCCCGAGGTACGCCGGGGTTCCAGGGATTTCCTTTCGAGGGTGCACCTGGCTCCCCGGCTTTAGTACCCGAGACGGTGTGCGGTTTTTAGTCGGTTCGAGTCCGACATAACCACCTGCCGGTGGTATCCGAGGGGATTTCCGCACAAAAAAAAAAAAAAAAAAAATCATAGAGTTAGGAATAATATGGAGTGAACGTAATTTACTATTTATACAATTGCCTATGCATTTGTTAGGGAAATCGATATAGCAATCCCAAAAATATTGCTGTTTCTTTTTAACTATACTGTCTGGCGCTAGGAGAGCAGGACGTCAATGTACCCACATTACGTTGAGTTGAGTTTACCTTTACTTTCGCTGTTAACTTATTTTTTCTCAATTTATGAAGAAAATTGTGCTTATATTATTTTTAAAAATAAAAAGACATTAAATTGCAATGCCTCCTATGTGCCCTGTTCTGGGTTACGGTGCGCCTAAAAATCGGCCAAATCTGTACTTTTCCAAGTAGTAATCTAGAATTAATTTAAAAACATTAGAAAATCCTAGAAATACATGAAATTATTGTAGTCTTTCATTAAATTGATATGAAATTGTTCTGTATCATCAATCCGTGTGTAATTAAGTTAGCTATTGATATTTTGGGTTTTAGGCATTGTTTTTGTTTTGGAATAGTGATGAGTCAAGAGTTTTAAGAGTGATGGATAGTTTTTATCGTATTTTTATATATTAATCACGACCGACTTTGTATATTTACACTCAAGCTAACTGAAGCAAAGAAAATAATGTGGTTAGAAGTCATTGGAAATGAAAATTTAATAACTATAAGTAATGAACATACTATTGTTTTGAAATAATGTGCTGGACGTAAAGATTTTCTTATGAGACAAATTTCCAAAGGAAATTTTCCTTGTGTCTACATTTTTTTCCCTAAAAGCCCCTACATTTTTCCCCCATAAGGTTTAGGTATTTTGTAAAGAAAAACATCGAAACGATAACTTGCCGAAATTATTTGAACAATATAATATTGTTTCGAAATTAATGAGCTACAAAAAATAAATTGTCATTAGTTTCTTACAAAAATAGTTAGCAAATTATAAACATGACGACAACCGATGCATGGACATGATTTATACGTGATTATTTATAGTGTACAATAAATGTTTTAAATATTGTTTGATTTTTTCATTAAGTTCCATTAAGTATAAAAAGTACCTATGGTATACCCTGATACTTTGTTATAGTAAAACACACACTATGTACATAAATGTTTTCAATAGCACACATTTTATTTTGATGTGTAGTCAAACATGTTTTAATTTGTGCATCTAATGCTAATGATAATTTCCTTCTCCCGTTCTCTTTTGCCCTTCTTCATCTCACAATGGTCAAAACAACCTTAGCGGACTATGAAATGGAAAAAGTACGATGCTGCCCAAAAGTTATAGAGAAAACTTTTCGAAATGTTCGTTTTATAGAAATCTTTTGTTGAAATGCTAAGGTGGACTAGTCCACCACTAAGCAGCCATGTTTGGTTATAGACTTATCGTAGATATGCCCCTTTTTTCGTAGGTTGGGTAGTTTCTTAAGATTCCTTTTTCCTGGGAAATATAGTTTAGTTGTCGTCTATTTTTCTTCTTTATCCATACTAGAGAATATCACAAATTTTAATTTGTAATCCTTAAGTAAACAGAATGACCACCTTTTGAGGACGAGGAACCCTAAGCGTATAGACTTATAGACTATAAATTGAAGTTAGACAAAACCTTACAATAGAATTTAATGAATAAATAATCATCTTATTAGAAAAAAGAAAGAGAAGAAGATAATTATGTTATCATTTAAAATACGTATTTTAATCTTAATGTACCTAGATGAAATAATTATAATTTTACTTCATAATAATTTGTTAGGACTTAGCACTACACGACTCGTACCTTCTACAAGAGATCCATTATATCCTTCAGGATGATGTATTGAATAGTGGGCAGGGCGACATCGGCAAATATATGAGCCTCGGGCCCAACCTGCGTATCGTACACCCATTTCTCGTATCGGCTTGTATTCACACTATGGAAAAAATGATTTTTTTACATGTTTTTGTTTAGTTTAGAAAATTAGTTACCAATTAAATTTATTTGGATTAGGTACTTTTAAACGAATAAGACAATAGAAGATCAAATGTTGGTTGAATTTAATTAAAACTTAATTAATCCTGATTTTGGTCGTTTAATTCCTTAATTAGATAGACTTACGTAAGTGGTTTCGTTAGGACATTTGTGTGTGCCATGAAAGGAATAAATCTGGTTATCGTTTTTCTCTTCGGTATCCGCCTCACACTGATTAATTTCCAAACTAGATATGTCTATATCGAGCGAGACGATACCTTTTAATCTGTGGACAAAACGAAGAATAAGTTAACATTTTTAAACTTATGATTCTTAGATTTAGGAAGTCATTCACAATCACTAAAAGTAATATTCCGTCTGTCTCTTAGGGTCGCTGTTTGATCAGGGAAAGGCACTGGTTAACCTATAACTTTATAACCGATAAATAGAAAATACTTGATTTGGCCGCGGTCCGCCCAACCAAAAGTAGTCTATATGAAATTTATCCAAATCCATTCCATCGTTAAGCCGTGAAAGCGGTGCAGACAGACAGACAAAATTACTTTTGACTTACTAGTTTTTTTTATGTAATAAGGGGCAAACGAGCTGACGGATCGCCTGAAGGAAAGTGATTACCGCCGCTCACACCCACAACACCAGAGGCGTCACAAAAGCGTTGATGGCTTTTGGGGGATGGGGAGAAGGATGGGGGAAGGTATGGGCCTCCGGTATCCTCACTCACTCGGTGAAACATAGCGCAAGCAACATCGGTTTTCTGTGAGGCCGTGGCATCACTCCGGTTGAGCCGGCTTATTCATGCCAAAGCGTGGCTCTTCCACGAAAAAAATAGTTTGAATATGAAAAATGAGGACCAAAAGACTATTATGATTTTTTTTTCTGTTTGGTCACTTCCATTAACAATTAAAGATATAAAAAGGAATGTTTATTTGTTTTTTAATTTAATTACTTACCCTCGAATAGTAGAAACGGGCACAGTATAAGATAAAAGCCACCGTTTTGCTTCACAACTGTAATAAGGATAAGTCCACCATCCCTCCATAGTAGCACCAGGCGGCGAAGGCATGAATTTAGGAGACCGAACAGATTCGCTTTCATGTGCTGACACGTACCTGAAGTTAGAGTTAGTGAATCATTGTTTCAATTACATATATTAATGTCCCTAGATCGAATCTTAGCAATGACTAACAGCAGGTAGATTAATGGCAGCTCTTTGTTACGTGAACATTTATTCAGAAGATAAATGACGGTGGCCTGCTCGGAACTATATATTTCGTTTTCTGGTCATTAATTCTGTATTTAACTATTGTAAACATTCTATTTTTGATGGACATTATTTTTGGATGACAGTAGACAAAGATTGATTAAATTTTAATAGGGTAACTTTATGGTAGAGGCTTCTGACAAGAAATCTCGAAATTTATTATCACATTTAAACATCAAGTTTCATAGTGGCAAATAGTTTAAGAATTAATTGTGAAAATTAGCACTGTGTATCTATAAACGCGCAGTACGCGGATTGTCAATTAATAAACATATTACTCATGTATTTTCGTCTTATCCTACCAAGGATATTCAGGATCAGGTGGTTTCTCCGGTTGTGGCGCAATCACTGGAACCGGATCAGCAGTCCCGTACCTCTCCCAAGCAACAGCACTGTTTACCAAGCCGTCCGACCTCAAAGCTAAGGCACGCGCCGCTACAGCTCTTTCAGAAGGACTTGCCCCTAAAACTAGTCCTTGAGACACTGCCATCAAATAATCTGTAAACAAATTAAATGGTGTAAAGTACCTACATGTATTTTAAATTGATCAGTTTGAGTTTGGAGTTTCGAGATGATGGTCGTTTCCGCTTGTCGCTGCGAATCACTGACAGGTTATATACTATTGTCCTTCTAGTGAATACAATCCCCAGAGACAGTGCCATTCTAAGAGTCCCGCCTATTGTCACCAGTCCCTTATCACATTTAGATATACTGACTTCATCAACCAGGTCGGCGTAGAATACGTGTAAGTATTGTATTTGTATGTATGTTGATATTTTACTACACCAAAACTGCTTTCTTATAGAAAAAAAAATACTAGTATCACGTTAGGTTAACCTAAGCTGTCTCTATACGTCGAAGCCTAAACTTCTTTTCCATTTAGTTGTAAATTTAAACCAACTAGAGATTAAACGATATCCAGATAAGTTAGTACTTAGTAGTAGAATTTACGTGGGAGGGGTTCGTACGATGAATAAATTAATTATTATTAAACTTAGGTAAGTTTGTCCAAAGAAACTTGATATTTACTTTAAACTTATATAGGTTTTCGCACAATAGTTATAGGTACTGAGAGATTTACGGTGTTATACCAAGGTACCAGGGAAATCTATAAGAAATATATTGGTGGAATTTAAAAAGAAAATCTAGAATCTGAAAGTGAGAAAAGAGCGTATCCATATTAAAGGTCTGAGATTCGCTTCTGACTCTGTGAAGGCGCTCATGAGCGGCAGTATTCATTTTTTGTTGACCCGTCACGCTTATTTGTCGAATAACAGTAAAACCAAAGTTTTAGTGGTTAGTAGTATACCAACCCGAATTTTCCAAGCCGAGCTGGTGAAGTAAATTTGCGGCGAGGTCGGCTCTAGCTCTAGCGGAGTCCCATCGTACGGCATGAAGAGGGGCGCGAAGTCTTCCATATCCATGCGTAACGCATAGTGCTCCTGTCGCTCGCGAAGCCACAGCGTGAACCAAACGAAGCGAAGATTCTATTTCTTCCTGTAAATATTAAAAGCTTACAGTATTCAGAAATGTAAAACGTCTTACTGCCTATTGATTTCAAGGTCGGCATAGCTTAATATAAAGTGTGAACTTGTTAGTCAGACATCTCTCATGTTAAATCACACCCAACATCATAAAAAAATAATCAGAATTTAATTCACAAAAGATAAAACATAAACCTGCCGAGTTGCACATATTTAGATTTATCTGAATCCGAAAACATGATGATATACAGAGCTCATTCCGCTCACAATTTCGGAACTGGGTGGATATGTATGATGAATAGATAATTTTAACTACAATAGATAACTCGACTCAATTCCCGATTTCTAGGTATGTATTTTGTTGAGTTTTAGCGCTGTAGTGAGTCAAGACGTTTTTTTGTCGTATATTATAATTTAGTAACAACTACCTTTTGCACACGGCTCTACTGGCGTGTACGTGGAATATCGCGGTAATCATTTTTCGAGTTAATAAATAGACACTCACAAATCTTGTGACTTTCTATTGATAAAATAATTTTCAAAATCGGTTCAGTAAATCCAGAAATAACCCCCTACAATGTCACGAACTCACAAACTTTACCTTTTTTAATATTTAGAATCTATCTATACTAATATATAAAGCTGAAGAGTTTGTTTGTTTGTTTGAACACGCTAATCTCAGGAACCGCTGGTCCGATTTGAAAAAATATTTTGGTGTTGGATAGTCCATTTATCGAGGAAGGCTATAGGGTATATATCATCACGCTACTACTAATAGGAGCGGAGCAACAATATAAGGCGCAAACGACGTTGCGTGGGTCAGCTAGTACTAATATATAAAGCTGAAGAGTTTGTTTGTTTGTTTGTTTGAACACGCTAATCTCTGGAACCGCTGGTCCGATTTGAAAAATTCTTTCAGTGTTAGATAGCCTATTTATTGAGGAAGGCTATAGGCTATAGGCTATATATCATCACGCCAAGACACACAGGAGCGGAGCAACAATAAAGAATGTTACAAAAACGAGGGAAATTTATCACGCTACGGGCAATAGGAGACGCAAACGAGGTTGCGTGGGTCAGCTAGTGTAAAGATAAAAATGAAAATCGCACAAAAGGATATATACAAAACTTAATTTCAATGTGTTTATCCGATTATAACTTAGACCTGATCTAAATGTGTGGCTTGGGTTTGAAAACTTGTTCGTAGTTTTTATTAAATTTTAGTGTTCACATTAGGAACAAATCGTAAAACAGGCTTACTGAAATCGAATGTAATGCTATAGAGGTAAAAATGATGTCTTATTCGTATGTATCATTTACGTAATAATTCCAGACGCAAAAAATCTGCTTGGGTTTGTTAGGTAGTGAAGTTATCCTTGGAGAATTCGAAAGACCAACGTCTACCAGTATTAAGTTTGCAAAACTTTGTTTGTTTGTTCGAAATTAGCAAGTTTATTGATTACTTACCAAATTGCTATTGAGTAGTTTTTGAGTAAGAAAAATAACATTTAGGTTTAGTGTCGGCCCTGCTAAAATTCACCTTTGTCAAACTTATTACAAAAATATTTTGTTTCAGCACATTGCAGCTTTAAGTAGGTATTTAGCTATTTATAATCAGAAACATGAAAGCGAAAGTTGTTAGGCTGCTAAATTTAAAAAAATGAAGGATTTCCAAACTAACCAATACATGAAATGCCAATGACTATTTCTCCCCTTAGGGGTAGAATATCCAGAAACGCATATTTTCGTTTTTAATTAGTAACCCAAAAATAATATTTTATGTTTCTAACTCAAAAAATGACAGACTTCCATGCAATCTTACAACCCCTATTTCACCCCTTAAGGGTAGAATATCCAGAAACCTTTAACAGGTATCTACTCATTTTTAATCAGTAGCCCAAAAATATAGTTTAATGTTTCTAACTTAAAAAATGAAGAGCTTCCATACAAACTTTCAATCCCTATTTCACCCTCTTAAGGGTAGAATAACCAAAAACGCTTAAATACGTCTCTACACTTTTTAATCAGTAGCATATAAATAAAGTTTTATGTTTTAAACTTCAAAAATGACGGAATTCCAGACTAACCTATGCACGTATTGTCAACCCCTATTTCACCCCTTAGGGATAGAATATTCAGACACGCTGAAATACGTATTTACTCATTTTCAATCAGCAACCCAAAAGTAAAGTTTCAGGTTTCCAAGTTAAATATGAAGGATTTTCATAAAAAAATTTAACCCCTATTTCACCCTCTTATTGGTAAAATATGCAGAAACGCTAAATAGATATCTAGTTACTTTTAATCAGTAGCCCAAAATTAAATTTTCATGGTACTAATTTAAAAAATAACGGACTTCCATACAACCTTTCAACCCCTATTTCACCCCTTTAGGGGTAGAATATCCAGAAACGCTTAAATACGTCTTTACTCCTTTTTAATCAGTAGTACATGAATAAAGTTTCATGTTTTTAACTTAAAAATGACAAACTTCCATACAAACTTTCAACCCCTATTTCATCCCTTAGGGGTAGAATATCCAGAAACGCTTAAATATGCATCTACTCATTTTTAATCAGTATCCCAAGTACAAAGTTTCATGTTTCGAACTTCAAAAATGACAGACTTCCAGACTAACCTATATGCGAAATATCAACCCCTATTTCACCCATTAGGGGTAGAATATTCATAAACGCTTAAATACGTATTAACTCATTTTTAGTTCTTAGCACGTGAATGAAGCAACATGTTTCTAACTTAAAAAATGGCGAACTTCCATACAAACTTTTAACCCCTATTTCACCCCTTAGGGGTAGAATATCAAGAAACGCTGAAATACGTATTAACTCATTTTTAGTCAGTAGCCCGAACACAAAGTTTCATGTTTCGAAGTTCAAAAATGACAGACTTCCAGACTAACCTATATGCAAAATGTCAACCCCTATTTCACCCCTTAGGGGTAGAATATTCATAAATGCTTAAATAGGTATCTACTCATTTTTAATCAGTAGCCCAAAATTAAATTTTCATGGTACTAATTTAAAAAATAACGGACTTCCATACAACCTTTAAACCCCTATTTCACCCCTTTAGGGGTAGAATATCCAGAAACGCTTAAATACGTCTTTACTCCTTTTTAATCAGTAGTACATGAATAAAGTTTCATGTTTTTAACTTAAAAATGACAAACTTCCATACAAACTTTCAACCCCTATTTCATCCCTTAGGGGTAGAATATCCAGAAACGCTTAAATATGCATCTACTCATTTTTAATCAGTATCCCAAGTACAAAGTTTCATGTTTCGAACTTCAAAAATGACAGACTTCCAGACTAACCTATATGCGAAATGTCAACCCCTATTTCATCCCTTAAGGGTAGAATATTCATAAACGCTTAAATAGGTATCTACTCATTTTTAATCAGTAGCCCAAAAATAAAGTTTCATGCTTTTTACTTAAAAAATGACGAACTTCCATACAAACTTTCAACCCCTATTTCACCCCCTTAGGGGTAGAATACCAAGAAACGCTTAAATACGTATTAACTCATTTTTAGTCAGTAGCCCGAACACAAAGTTTCATGTTTTGAAGTTCAAAAATGACAGACTTCCAGACTAACCTATATGCAAAATGTCAACCCCTATTTCACCCCTTAGGGGTAGAATATTCATAAATGCTTAAATAGGTATCTACTCATTTTTAATCAGTAGCCCAAAAATAAAGTTTCATGCTTCTTACTTAAAAAATGCCGAACTTCCATACAAACTTTCAACCCCTATTTCACCCCCTTAGGGGTAGAATACCAAGAAACGCTCAAGTACGTCTCTACTCTTTTTAAATCAGTAACACATAAATAAAGTTTCATGTTTCAGACTTTAAAAATGACGTACTTTCAGACTAACCTATGTACAAAATGTCAACCCCTATTTCACCCCTTAGGGGTTGAATATTCAAAAACGCTGAAATACATGTTTACTCATTTTTAATCAGCAGCCAAAAGTAAAGTTTCAAGTTTCTAACTTAAAAAATGACGGACTTCCATACAAATTTTCAACCCCTATTTCACCCCCTTAGGGGTAGAAATTCCAAAATTCCTTTCTTAGTGCGTGTCTACTCAATAAAAGGATCCTACTCACCAAATTTCATAGCCCTAACTATCATAGTTTACGCTCGGCGATGATGAATCAGTCAGTCAGTCAGTCAGTCAGTCAGGACTTACTATTTTATAAGTATAGATTACACTGACAAAATAATAGTATTATTCATTGTAATACTAGACGTAAAATTAAACATATAAGAAATCAGAAATAACCGGAAATAATACAGATATAACCGGCTACTTCTACGTGATAGTCTTCCGATAATTGTGAACAAGGGCCAAACAAGTATTTACCTTTCATTACCCTATTCTCGTATTTAGTCATCACAGCCGTATTTATTTTCTCAAAATTTATTGAACGAACGTGTTCTAATAGTTCAAAAAATTCCCGCGCTGGATTTACCGCACTGATGCGGGAATTCCGCAGTCCTTATTAACATGCGGGAAACCGCTGGAATGCGGGAACGCGGAATGCGGGATTGCAAACCCTAGTTACGATACCTTTGTTTTGCTTTCTGGATCCTTTAATGAATTGAGGGCTGAGGTAAAGAGCTTCAAAATGGACTATTTGATTATCATTAATCAGATCCCCTAAATACATCATTAGGAAAGAATGATGCTGAAGTTTTTAAGCCCCTAGTATTGGGTCTTCACACAAGTTTAAAACGAATTGGTTCGCATCATCACTCAAGCAAGCATCTCGACAAGTTATCGTAAAAGCATCTCAATACGATTTGCAATTCAAAATTAGACTCGTATATAGTAATGGCTATAATTCAATTAAACCTAATAATATATTAATATAGTAACACTTTGAGATATTATATGTACGAAACTTCGTATTTATATTGCAATGACGACGGTTATTCTATGAGAGGTCGTTCTACGTCAGTCATAAAAGAGAGCTAATCAATCGTAAAAGGCTCTTACGTCGTCAATATAATAACCTTATCACGTGTGTGATATTTAGTTTCAAGGAGGTTCATAATTGCTTTCTAATTACTGCGGTACAGTTCCCTCGACGAGGTAAAGTGTCAAGTTAATTTAGGCAGATATGAGTAAGTGTTTGTAAAATTTCGAAGGCACGTTTATCTCTAACGAGTTTTCGACGAGGCCCATCATGTCTGCAGTCTATGCTTAGTTAAATTATATCCCATTTGAATGTGTTTTATGTCAAAGTTTATCATTATATTAAGCTGTGGTTGAATTGATCACGTATGAGATGAGTCGTGAAGTTCTGACTTTTGTCAAACAAATAACAGCTTTCAAAAGTTCAGTTACTGACGTAATATTGTTTGATTGGGAAATTGTAACAAATGATGTGATATTAAATTTAAATTGGTTCACATCAAAGATGCACTATCATGGTCGCACTATCAAGACAGCTATTGATTTGAGAAGCCCTGCTCTATGTAGATCGCAGATAAAATAGAACGTATATAGTTACGGGTCAGCAACAAAATGTAAGGGTTTGTATAGTTTAGGATGTAGAGTTGAAAAGAAGTATAGTTGACCTTTATTTTTTTATTTATTTATGAATGATTGCTAATTTTGCTTATGACATTTCAAAATTACTTGTTGTATGGATTACTGCATTATCATAAACGCGTGTTATTAAAAAAAAAAATATTAATAAAATTAAAATTATCTTAGCGTTATATAAACAAATCTGTGAAGTCAGCGTTAAGAAATTCATTCCGAATTTGGGCTCCGTGCATCAAGATCCCCCAGGGGATTTATTTGGAATTTCTTTCTTCCATTTGGAAACCCTGCTTGAACCGATCTGGGATTTATTTAGTTTGTTGTCAACACAACATGGCTAATATTATAATTATTATTTTTACGAGAATTAACGCGATCACTTATTTAAAGGTTTTACATACCTCTGATTTGCCTGAAGTTTCAACCAGGTTGCACAGGCAGGCTGACTGGCTCAGCGATGCACGTCGCTCCGTCGTTAAATTCGTGAAGTAGAAGGTTCTTCATCCACCCGCACATTTTCGATATTATTGATATACATATTTGTTTCGCCATGTACCGTCACATACCACACTAACAGAGTCCCTTTTCTGTAAGCAAACCAATGTGTTCCTATTCTGGTTTTTAACCGACAGCGCAGAAAAGCGAGATGGTATGTTTTTAACACTGGATTCCACGTTGTAGATAATTTAAAACCATCTTCCCGATTGAAAGTTTTATGCATTCCAATCACAACTGCTTCACGTACAACTCTTGAGTAAAAGTGACGTTTGGTAGATAGGACTTGCGTGCGGTGAAATTCAATCCAGTGGTTGATGTCATCGAGTGCATGTTCTGCAATCGCAGGTTTGCTCGCCTGTTGGTTCTTCACAGCAGCGATATGTTTTTTGACCCTTTCAGCAATAGTTCGCTTCGTTTGGCGTATGTAGGAACTTCCGCAGCTGCAGTCTATTTTATAAACACCCGGAGTTTGTAGTGGCAATATATCCTTCGGTGTGCCGACGATGCTGTGAACCTTTATGCCTGGTGTGTATACTGTCGAAGTGGAGTATTTCTTTAACACAGACCCGATCTTATCCGTAACTCCCTTTACATAAGACATAGAGGCTGGTTGCCTGTTCACTACTGGATACTTGCGTCTTATTTCGGTTGCTTTCGTCCTGCATTCACTTGATATCCGTTACCTTTGAGTACCTCCTGAACATGTTATAGCTCCCGTTCTAAATATTCAGGGTCTCACAGAGGTCGTAAGCTCTGTTCTTGAGTGAAGTCATAAAAGATTGCAAGTGCCGGGAGTGATGATGAGACGTGGCGTGTGACACACACAGTGTGACAAAGACCCATCTGATCTCACGGTTACTTTAAGATCTAAGAAGGACAACGACCTATCCGTCTCCATTTCATATGTAAACCTTATTTTGGTGTGAATAGAGTTAAGATGTTGTATACATATTGATCTACATCTTGCTTATTTCCTTTGACGATACTGAAGATGTCATCCACGAATCGCTTCCACAGCTTAACGGTATTGGGGCTGAGACTGAGTACCTTTATATAAGTGATCGCGTCAACTCCCGAAAAATAATAATTATTTTATCATGGAACACGAACGTTTAAAAGTTAGTATGGCTAATATTGTAAATAGGTCAAATGCCCATACCTTTTAAGACATTTCATCTCTCATTAAAAATCCTAGTATTACTATTACATTGCATGCTACATTGTTATATATTTTACTTCTGCTAATTAATACACAAAAAAATTGAAACCTTAGATGACGATAGCAAAAAGTCTTCAAATTTATAAATTGGTCAGAAGGTTTTAGTGCCAATTAACCTCTATGACTCACATGTTGTTTCACCTTCGAAACTCGGATCGTCTGTAATTTATTTTGCTTGATTTCCTTCGCTTTATTTTTCTCCAATCTCAAACATTTTAAGCTGTTTTTCCTCCAAAAAATATATTCTGATTTCCTAAAGTATAATGTGACCACTGACGAAATTGAATCTAGTATATTGTGTCATTGATGTGACACTTGTAATTATTGTAATTAGTGCTCATAAATATTTCACCAAATGTTTTTCAAATCTAGAAAAAATAAATGTTTTAAGTGGTTTGCAAATCTCATAGCATTACCTTAAAACAATTACCTAACTGAGGGAAGTTAAAGTAACAAAATGTGATTATGAAAGGAAACACTCTCAGTACCTTCGTTGCCCATTTAAGCTTGTAGAATAAACAAGATTAATTCAGAGCATATTAATAACGTGTTGGAAAATATGTTAATATAATAATTACCATCATACAACGTATGATCCTGAACATTTAACGCTTTATTCATCTCTTAGAATAGCCCTTCCCCTTTTGTAAGGTTACCTGTGGGCCGACATTTAACCGCAAGGCGTGATATTTTTATAATGTCCTTGTTCAATGAATAACTCCGGTATATTATGACATTACAAAATAATTTTAGGTAGGTAGGTATCTATCAAAATTCTAACATTAATATCTCTAACCTATTCAGGATATTCTGATTTATCGTGCCGTGTTTGTTTTATTTATTTTTGTCTTAGTGAATGACGCCTCATTCAGCTCACTTTAGTTTTATATTTCTTACTAGCCGACCCACGCAACCTCGTTTGCGTCTTCTATTGCCCCGTGTTGTGATAATTTTCCCCCGGTTTCGAAACATTTTTAATTGGTGCTCCGCTCCTATTGGTCCTAGCGTGATAATATATAGCCTATAGCCTTCCTCGATAAATGGGCTTTCTAACACTGAAATAATTTTTCAAATCGGATCAGCGGTTCCTGAGATTACCGTGTTCAAACAAACAAACAAACTCTTCAGCTTTATATATTAGTATAGATAACTGTAAGTAATTTATTTAACAACAATACTTATGATGTCATAATTATTTTATCTGTTTTTATAAATTTTTGGGCATTATCTCGATGAAATATTATGCTACAATAACCCCTCAGGCCTTAAAATAAAGGCCCGTTTAAAACATAAATACAGTAGACTTTATTGTTACAGATATCTATCAAATCTTTACATTTATTGTTATTTATCAATAGTTTTAAACAATCCTTGTTTAATTGCAAATAATTAATTCATTTTTATAGATTTTATAGATTGTTTATTTTGATCTTCATACACAGACTTCTAATAATAATATTTCTTGGATAATTTAGAGATCTTTTCCTTTTCAACCGACTTCAAAAAGAAGGAGGTTCTATCTTACATTATATGTATTTTTTATGTACGTTTCGCGATTACTTCGTCAATAATTGGAGACCGATTTCGAAAATTACTATACTTCTACTATGTACTTCATGTCTTTCTAGTCCACCAAGCTAAGCAAATTAGTATTTTTTTTTGTAACAAGAAAAAGAAAAGAGACATATTATGATAAGCAGTTTATTTCAATCCGTTATTGTTTAAATTCATTGCAAGTCAACCGCAAAATTATAATAAACTAGCTGCTGCCCGCGGCTCCGCCCGCGTGTATGTCGGTTATCGTGGCAAATAGTAGTCTATGTGTTATTCTGATGTATAAGTTAAATTCCTGTAGTGTCATTCAAATCCGTTCAGTAGTTTTTGCGTGCAATTTCACTGATATGTCCACATATTGTGACAGTGTTACCTTCGTTTAAAGAGCTTCGCTGTATACTATGTTATGTGTAATGCCATTGGAACAATATACGAACATATTAGCATTGTCGCTCACCCTCGACAGAGCCACATAGAGCTTTCCGTTGCTGAAACAGTTCATCTATGCCTGCGGTGCGCAACGTCTGACCTTATGTCTTGTTTATCGTCATCGCAAAGCATAGACTCACAGACTCACCAAAAACTGCACGCGTTTAAAGAGGAAAGGGAAATAAACTATGAATTGGGGTCATCCTTTAAGATAATAGTCTAAAAAGACATATTTCACTATAAATCAAACAAAATAATTTAAGTTTCTCGCAGATTGCACGAAATAAAACTAACAATTTTTTTGAAATTTTGTCTTCGACATAAACGTTTTGTGATTGGTTGCAACTCTGGTGACGTCACATGCTAATAAACGAAAGATTCCTCTATTGAATATTGTTTGCGTTTTATGTTTTCGGAGTGGTAATAATCGATCTGTGAGCTATTTCTGTAGGACTTTTTTTAATAAACTATTTAATAAGTGGTTCGAAACAAAAAGGAACCTAATTTTGTGCGTGCCGATAACATCAACCTACATAAGATGACGCTTTTATGATTGCACTTTTCTATCTATACAAATAAATAAAATTGGAGTGTGTTTGAATATTAAAATAACCGCTTTTTACTAAATGCCTATGTATATATATACACAGTACATATACCAAAAATGTAGTTAAAAATGTTTTTGTCTGTCTGTTTGCTTCTTCCGGGTAATATCTGGAACGGCTGGACGGATTTTGACGGAACTTTCACTGGCAGGTAGCTGATGATCCAGGAAGTAACTGAGGCTACTTTTTTTAGACTAACTTTATCCCGCGGCGTTACTCGTGGTACAACAATAACTGCGGGTAACACCGCGGGGTTCAGCTAGTACATAATAATAACATTGATAACTATGCTGCAGAACTGAAAAATGTTAAAGCAGCTATGTTGCACTTGCATAAGTACAACATAAAAATTGTTTCTGTAATAACCTCTGGAAAAATTCATTCATTATTTTTGTAAAATCTAATTTACTTTATGTAGGTAGGTATATCTCAATGCTTTTAGGTTACATTTTGAAATAGTACAAAGCGTGGTATTTAAAGATGTTATCTGACCCGACGAACTTCGTACCACCATATTTTTCTTTCGTTACCAGCTACCCATGAGTAGGGTGTAGTCACGGACAAAAAAACTTTTTCCTTTATTTTTTATTTTTTCTTGTACACAAACCTTGTCCTAAGAATAACTAACACATAAAAAAAATATAATTTGGTGTAGCCGATCGAAAGTTACGCGCATACATACATTTCGGCGTAACGCCGCGGGACAAAGTTAGTCTAAATAAAGTGGCCTAAGTTACTCCCTGGATCATCAGCTACCTGCCAGTGAAAGTCCCGTCAAAATCGGTCCAGCCGTTCCAGAGAATACCCGGAACAAACAGACAAACAGACAGACAGACTGACAAAAAATTTTTTAACTACATTTTTGGTATATGTACCGTGTATACATACATATGCATTTAGTAAAAAGCAGTTATTTTGATATTACAAAGAGATACTCCAATTTTATTTATTTGTACCTATAGATGTATAGATTTGTTCACTGCGGCACTACAAACCATTTATTCGACATTTTAATTAATATAAAATTGGAGAAAACTGATAAAATTAACTTAAACCGCGCTGTTTTGTTTTGGTGTGGCTAGAGTGTGACGTCACGCGTCTCATGTGACCAGCGCCATTACAGAAATATCGTTTTTGGTTGTCAAGCTTGAACTTTAAATTTAAATTCATAATTAATCATAATACAGTAGAAATTCTGCAAAAAATTTGATTCGGTAAGTAGTCGTTTCACCACCCGATGAATGAAGCAATATTCTGTACTTTGACCAGGCAGGCATGCGACATAATATCTTATTGTTTAAAGCTGTGCCCGCGACTTCGTCCGCGTGGATCTCCTTTTACAATAATGTTTTTTTTTAACTATAGACTATTAAACTACAATTTAATAAATAAATATGACGCTGCCTTTTAAATATCTATTTAAGACCGAAGAGTAATTTTTGTTTTGCATCGTCACTTAACTTGTTTACATTTGTGGACGCTTCCGGTACGTATGCATAAAGATTTGTGGAACTACTGACCCAGGAAAAAGCGACGTACAACTACCCATGTGAAAAACATCTGAGACTAAGATCTACTCCAGCAACACGGAAAGTCTGACGATGAGATTTATTAATTGTCATTGCATAAATTTACTTATTTCAAATTATACTTATTCATTTTACAACTATAAATATAAAGAAAAGAAGGAGAAACAAACAAAAATACTTAACAAACTAATTATATTATTATCTAATACCTACTTTAAACTGATATCTAAAAACTACGTCTTATGTATTTTTTAAATCTAAAACGCGCTTATTCCCAGTCAATAAGAACCACGTTCGTTCGCATTAACAGTGACAATTCGAGTGAAGTCACCGCGTGATCGGCGTGAGCGCTCCCGCCTTTTTGTAGATTCAGCGGATGGCCGTTTCGCGTGTTAAAGAAAAATCAACCGTAATGTCGTACTTATACTGGTGCGGCGAGATTTGGCAGTTTTATTTCATCTATATCTTGTGTGTTTATTAATTATAATTTTATAATTCTATATTTTATTAAAAAAGATATTAAAGTGTATAGTGATAAGGATATATCCATGTGAAATACAATATATTTAAATATTTAATACACCTTGAAGAAATGCCTAACGCTTAAACACGTTATTGTGGCTAATTTATAAAAGATATACATATACTATTGAGGACTTTTTTGTAGATCTTTTGAAGACCATCATCTTTGTAATACACATTTTTGGTGTATGATCAACGTATGCGAGGATAAGAGCTCGAAAGCGAAAATTTTCATCCGACTTGCTTCAAATTTATCGTCACTGCTCAGCTCCTATGCATCTTAGCGTTATGTTATATAGCCTATAACCTGCCCAGGAGTATGGAGTATAATCGTACAAAGTTTGGTTAAAATCCCTTCAGTAGTTTTTGATCCATGCGTGCACATACAGACAGACAGACAGACAGACAGACAGACAGACAGACAGACAGACAAAAAACTTACTGATTACATTTTTGGCATCAGTATCGATAACCATTCATCCCCCAATAATAATTTTTAATATATATTCAATGTACAGAATTGACCTCTCTACAGTTTTATTATAAGTATAGATAAGGAAGAAATAGAACCGTAGTATTAAATTATATTTAATATAGTTTAACTCCACCCTTTCCACTCTTTAAAACATATAGAACGACGAGTGTTTTTATTTCGGAAATCCAAAATTTAGTTTTGTCTACAAACAGACGACTACACTTAAATCCATGGAAGAGGAATTCATGAGGTTTGTTAGCAACGCGGGACGTTTAACGAGGCACATTTAGGAATTGATGAGATTTAAACCACACCAGAGTATCAATAAATAACTAAAGATTTTATCTAATACTGCCAGCGACTCGTAATGCTTTTATCGATTTTCATAGAACACTACACAGTCTTTTATTATATACATACAGCCGTTTATGCTGCGAATTTTCGACACTCGCAAGGGTATCAAAACCTACAGTGTACTTCTCGTGAATTTAGAATCTTGAAATTTGGTACGAAGCAACGTCTTATAGCTCAGGTAAAGGCACAATTGCGAAAAGCATAAACTTTTTGTTACATCATATAATATACCTACAGGTTTGTACGGAACCCTCGGTGTGCGATTCCGACTCGCACTTGTCCGTTTTTTTTATCTAAATACACTGTCTAATGTATTTATTTTTTAAGAAAACAATCATTGCCTTCTACGTCACTACTTTTATATCATTACTATTTTATTTATTTATTTTTATTTATCGTTAATACATGCCAGTTAGAAAATTGAATATCCCTTACAAAACAAGATCAAAATCTAAAATTAAAATATGACACACATTTAAATAAAAACGTCTGCAATATAAGATTTTAAAATTGACCGTGACATTGATTGATATATGGCAAAAACTTTGAAACAGCCAAGTAAATTTTTAAGTTATTCGGAAATAATAAGCAAATTTTTTCCTACCTTGAACAGAAAACTTTTCTTTGTGAAATATTTATATTTTTCAATGATTAAAGCGATTCTCAACTTTTGGGTTGCGGTTATAGAGATCATGACGCTTATGGCCCGTTTCGACCAGGTTACCCTCCCGTGATCTATAATCAACCGCCTGTAATCTAAGTGTAAGGAACCTTCATCTACCGAACAACAATATCGAAAATGTGGTCGTTAATCAGAAATTTCAACTCCACAAGCTCGACGGCCCTTGTTCCCGCTTCTGCCATCTTTCGCATCATCATCATTCATTAACCAATACCTGAGTATCTGAATGTAGTGTCAACAGTTAAAACTAACTTTAAATACATGAGGAGTATTGAACTCTTACCCGGTAGGTAGTAGCGTTGGCGGCATTTGCAGGTCGAAGGGACAGAAGCGCAAAGGGCAGCAGCAGCGCACTGGACATGCGCCGCGGCCCCCCCATCTCTGCGCACCATTCGCGCAGTCCACGCGTCTACCTGCGGAACAAGCAATATATAAGTCTATGTAAGCCTTTCATAGTCAACTGCTGGATTTAGGTCTCTCTTTAGAAAGATGAAATCAGTTTCCTCCGTCAGAGTCAGCGACAACTACTCAGTTATAATCACTGTCCTTACTTACAACATCAATCATCAACATCAATGTCAGTCTGAAGTAACTACAGTACTGAACAAATACAAAAGTTGAACTTGGCAATCTCTTTTGTACTGGTTATTAAATATTTCTAATAAAGAAGATAAACATAACAGTAAGGCTGAGATGAAATGGTTGCCTGCAAGAGATAGCCTTCGTGCCATAAGGCCGCCACTTTTATCTCCTAGTTTTAAGTTGCCAATGTAATTAATCTGGTAAATAATTAAGCGATTTCGCGACAACAGAACAACGGCACTATATTTTCAATATCAATGTCAATATCAACGGTCGTGCCGGCGTATGACATTAGTATAAGACAACCCATAAAAGGTGATTGTAACATCCATTTAGAAGACTCGGATTTTACAGCCCTAGGCAGTTCGAGTTAGAGGTTCGAGATTCAGGTTTTCTAATTTTATTATGACAACAGAAAAAAAAAACAAAATATATTTGTCACGAATTGTAACAAGGCTTCCACGTAAATGTATATTCAGTGAATTCCATAGAAACACTCGGTCTTTGTCGAGGTGCTGTAGAGCATCTCTAGTACTTTTCAAATTTAAATTTCTATGATATTTACCTTTATTTGTATATGAATCTTTACGTGATCATGTAAAGCGTATGCCAAACTAATAAATTGACTCGCATTTTGATCAGGTTGCACTAGCAGGGGCCATGATCGCAAAGCTGACAGACTGACTACGAATCCCGATATTTTTTGTGTATTTCTAGCCTAGCAAATTGAGTTTCAGTTTCTTCTTCCTATCGTTGTTATTCCCGTCCTTGAAAGAAAATTATTTTTCCTTTGAACCTTCTCCGCGTGCTTTTCACTGCAGGCTTCTCTTCGCTCTATTCTGGATGACGTGATATTTTTGCATAGTAATTTTTATTTATTTACGAGTCGCTCACAGCCCAGAAACAATCACCGAGAATAAGCAACGACAGCGCGGTCAGTATCTGGATCGGTGACCGCTAGTGGCATGTTACCATGAGCGTCTACGTGATTCCGAGGTCGCTTTACGCATTAGGTTCCGGTTGTTATCATATGATAACAGTCGTGAAGCTTAGTTGTAGGCCCTTGGGCGGCTTAAAAACATCTAACGACAAGATAACCTAGCCACAATGTTGTCTTGTCAGTCCCCAACCAGCACTTGGCCAGCGTGGGAACGTATGGCCTTAACCCTCTCCTGAGAGACGACGTTACGGGTTGTTGAGCCCAGCAGTGGGAAGTCATGGTTTGTTGATGATTCAACAACCCATAACGTCCCACTGCTGGGCTCGGGTCTCCTCTCAAAATAAAATTTCATCATCAATCAATTCAATTTTATTTTAGACCAAAATCTACCCTTGCAGTTTTAAGAACATTCTTAGGATCACAAGTTGGTATGTATGGTATAAAGAAGGATAAATATTTCTGTAATGTTCGAAAATTTTGGATGATTCATTTATCATATACCAAAGCTTACTTTGTTTTCCAAGTTTGTTTATTCTGGGAGGGAACGTCAAGCTTTGTATAACGTGTCTGGCACATCAACCTCTTGGGCGTGACGTTACGTGTTTACAATATACATATAAGTAACTTACATGTTTGTTTACTTTGTAACTTTCAGCTTTACCCATTTGGTCCAACGTTGTATTAAGTTACCCAAACCAACAATTCTTGTATCTTCAGATATAATATCGTCTGGAAGATCGGATTTATCTATAACTATCATGTAACATTGCGAAATAACCTATTTTAATCCCCATGCGTTACTATGGTACCTTATTAGGTACCTTGACATATTTACGACGGTATTAACATTTGTATTCTCAGTAATTTTTTAAATATCTTCATTTACTACATAACAGGGATGAAGATTACGAAGATAAGAATTTAAAAAAAACGAAACGAGGAGTGTAAAATATGAAAAGCTTAAAGATTATATGTAAAAAAAAAAATTAAAACACAAGCTACACCCATTCAGTAGTACGTAAACTTGACGGTTCAAATCTGTTTATGTTATACTAGCCATGAAAAATACTTCATTGTCAGACAACTTTCTTTTTTATTCCTTAGTTATGGCTCTTACAAAAAACTTAAAAAAGGTAGTCCACGGCGGCCAGTCTTAACGGAGACCTGCCAACTACGCAGGTGATTCTAGGGCACAAGTGTGTGCACAAACATTCGTGCAGACTCTGGTCCCTTACTATCATAATCCGGTTGGAGTTGGGACAGCTTTCGGACACGACCAACGAGAGATCAGGCGCAGGACCGACGGCTTTACGTGCTCTCTGAGGCACGGAGGCGCGGACAACAAGTTCCAAACTCCAGGTTGTTATTAACCATTTTATAATTAAAAGAATTCAATAACACTTTTTGTCACACTCTTGATCGATATTCTCATATTTTTACGACTACAACATTAAATTTTAATAAGGAGCAGAGAATGACGGTCAGACGGGCAGACATGGATTTAAAAAAAAATACTTTATGAGAAATATTTACACGTTTAAACTGTTATGATATAATGCATAGTAGTCAAAAACACAATAATAATAAACAAACAATTAACAATTACAAAAATAATAACCCTATTGCAAAAAGATCGTAATAATGATTGCACGATCAGCCTAGGGTTTTAAACGGTCGCCACGCCGCTTTCTACTGTGCCTAGTGCTGTAGGTTCAAACCCCTTACTTTGTATGACCTACATTGTTGTTCTGAGTCTGGGTTTTCTTTGTATCCATTTCATGTATGTTCAGTGTGCAGTCCCTGCCGGCACAGGACCTAATTTTAATGCGGGAATTGTCTTATGATATAAGCCTAAGGCAAAAAAGTTAATGCAACGATGAGAACGGTAGAATACGAGGGCCGACAAAAACATTCGTTTCTCATTTTTTAATGTTTGAACCTTCGAATATGACTCTACTCTGCCTGATGGAAAGCATAAGCAGAATCCAAGAGTGGTGGTCACCATACTGCGAATGCAGACAATGCAACAATGCATTATGGTGATCCACACCATGGCGGGCTAGTGATGCTTCTGCATCATTGGGCCTCCGGTCTTGCACTCACCAACGAAACACGACAGCATGATCGCTACGAGGGTAGTACCGCCCCGGTGGAGCCGGCCCGTTTGTGCTGAAATCAGCGTGGCTCTACTACCTTGAAAACTACGTTTTTGCGTTATTAAAAACTTTTTCAAACTAATTTATTATTTATTGTCATACTAACATGTCTTTTAATATTCTTTAATTTTCTTGATGTACAAACCCTACTCAATAGGTTCGGATATATTTTTTAATATTCTTTAATTTTCTTGATGTACAAACCCTACTCAATAGGTTCGGATATATTTTTTTAATCCTAACCTAACTATTTGACGCCAAAAATTCGGTTGTTGTTTTTTTCTCTCAAAAAGCCATCTAAGGATACTTGGCTTTTTAAAGACCGATAAAATAATACCTTAGCTATCGAAATCCAACTGTGCATTTGATAGATACGGGTTGGTAAATTAATTTTCATTCACTCATCTCGGAAAGAGTATTTTTAGCGAATAAAAACGGCTTTTACACTCTAATATTGAATATCTGAGTATTAAAAACTCAGACACGAAACCTTGGTGTACTTCTTTTGATTTGCTTTGCCCGCGCCATTTTCTTTTCAGGTCATTTCCTCGCTGAGGTGGGATGAAAAGTTACGTGTTGCACTCGAGCGCAAAGATTTTTCACCTTGTGCTCTTTTGATTACCTCGCTAACGCTCAGGATTCTAATTTTTAAATCACTCATTGCGCTCGTGATTGAATTTTAGAATCCTTCGCTTGCTCGGTCATCAAAATTGAGCACGCGGTTAAAATGCAAATTTGCACTCTTGTATAACAAATAACTATTACATACATCGTGAAACACAAACGCGGTGCGCGTGAAAAACAAAACCCTTCATTGCCAGTCGGGTAAATAAAACTATTCTGTTTAGTCTTCTTCACTACATACAAATCTTTACATTGATTTGTGTGTAGTAATTCTTATCTGGCATTTGTTTTAGCGAAATTTTTGATAGCCCAGATAACAATGGAGTGTCCAGTTTATCCATGTTGTTTACAAACACTCTGAGAGAGCTCTGAGGCGACTTATCTAAAGCCGATTTGGGCACTCGAAACGGATTGAATTGGTGGATTAGAGGCGTTGAAAAGCTGGATTGAATCTAAACATTGCTTTTATTTCAAATATTTTAACTGTGAATCTAACGGGTCGGGTGTTTCTTATTGCATACTTGTTTATATATTAAACTGAGGTCTTTTACCTTTATGTTTCAATGTATTATTTCATTAAATAATCGGAATTGATAAATCTAAAGTTCCTTCCTATTTAAACCGGTAGCCAAAGAACGATTATTTTCGCCCGCGTGTATGTCGGTTATCGCGTCAAATAGTAGCCTAAATGTTATTCTGATGTATAAGCTATGTTACTGTAAAGTTTTATCCAAGTCCGTTCGGTAGCTTTTGTGTGAAAGAGCAACAAACACACACCTTTACAAACTTTCAAATTTATAATAGGTATTAGTAGGATGAAGAGCATAAGGGAAAGTTAAGTAATACTTCAAAGTTAATACTTATACAATCCTGATATAAAAAAAAAATATGGCAAACCATGAGTCTTGTTACAATATCACAATGCCGTCATTGAAAGCTGTCTATCATGATTGGAACTTCAAGTCCATGCAGTGGTAGTTTATTATGATACATTTAAGTGTACATTAATTTATATATCGCTCTCCGACTAGCCAGATACAAATCTTAATTTAATTGCATATGGACAGACATTGTTTCTCGTCGATTATACGATAAATTGAACCGTCGAGACCGTAAATAGATTTAGGAGACTATGTCAATATTAAATTATTTTATTAGTTCAAGAGACATGTTAAATTTTTATTTGTAAAATTATTGTTGTAAAACTCATGTGGAACATTAGACAACGTTTTGTGGTACTCTAAAGGAAACGGCTTTAAGTTGACTGGATGACTATTCAGGTCAGCAGTGAAAGAGACTAGTGCCCGGGGCACATTTCCGACTCTAGCTACTACGAGATGCACTTAACGACCTCGGTGGTAACACTTTTTTTAACAGTATTATATTTTTGTTCCGCAGATTGATTTTTATAGGTAGGTAAAAACCAAGCGAATATTAGAATCTACCCAAGCGACTAATTTGACCGTTCTTGTAACCAAGAGGTGGGTCTTTATTAGCTCTTCCTTTATGAACATTATCACGATTAATTAAATTAAGACCTGTACTAGCTATAAAAAATTGACATGAATCAAACCATAGCAAATTACCTTGGTATACTTTGAAGTTGATTAGGCTGTATGAATATGAATTTCTGCCTGTCCGAAATAACTTTTAACGAAAGGTAAGTATTTTGAATCATATTTATTTTTATTTATTCCTATTGGACTGCATTAGGACAATGACTTTTGACGGAACGTAGTCTGTAGCACTAACACAGTTAGTAGTAACATAATTTCCTTAGTATCTATAATACGATTTCCGTTCACCGTCGAGTTCTTATTTAATATTGTCGCTGACATCAGATGACATAGACTATTTTGTTTAGTTACTAAGAGTACAGAATTATTGGACTAACCGCTGTTACAGTTGGCATCTGGAAAGTTTACCAGGAAAATTATTTCTTGAAATACTAAATTTTTCCAAAAAAACCGACTTCACTAACTGGATTAAATTAAAATGGCACCACACGGGAAGCACCAGCTTTCATATAAAAAAGAATCATCAGAATCGGTTCACTCCGTCGAAAGTTCTAAGGTAAAATAGATAAAAAAAGTCTAATTGAGAACCTCCTACTTTTTTGAAGTCTGTTGCTGAATATTAAGCTAGCTTATATGTTAATGTGATTTATGGGATCCTAGATTTCTAGTTTATAAACTATAGTTTTATAGTCAACCAATTTAGAATTCTTTTTTATAATAAGAAAAAACAGAAAATGATATTATTTTTTATTTATTTTTATTTATTTATAAACTTTATGCACTAAATTTGTACATCGGCGGACTTAATGCCCAGGGCATTCTCTTCCAGTCAACCTTCGGGTGGTGTAGAAATGTTGTGAGGTAGGTGCACAGGTTTAAAATTACTCGTAAACACAATACATCAAAAATTACAAGTATAAACATACATATATATGTACAGACAAATATACATACATACACTTACATACATACATATCACATCTATACACCATGAACACCGAAATAAGAGGTGTGCTATGGATGAGGTAGTTCTGCCAGTTCATTTAGAAGGAGTTCGTGTACTTTCTTTTTGAAAGTAAAACGGGTTGTGGATTTCCTGATTTCGAGCGGGAGCGCATTCCAGAGCAGTACCGCTTGAACAAAGAACGAGCTGTTCATGAAGTCGGAGTTGTGGGAGGGACAAGAGAGAAGCAGATTATTAACTGAGCGAAGATTTCTATCGTGGTTAGAGCATAGGTACCGAAGGTACGGAGTAAGGTAAGTAGGTGGAGATTGTGAATTAAGAAATGAAAATAGTGAAGTTAGCGCACGCTGATTGCGCCGTAGGCGAATAGGCAACCATTTTAACTGGGTACGCAAAGCAGACACATGGTCATACTTCCGAAGATTAAAAATAAATCGAATGCAGTTATTGAGAAGGCGGTCTAGTTTATTAAGGAGGTCTGCATTCAGGTCGAAGTAACATACATCACCATAGTCGATTATTGGTATTATTAAGGTCTGCATAAGTGTAATTTTAGTTTTTGGAGGCAAGAAATTCTTGAGACGATACAACAATCGCATGTTACATGTTACTTTCTGGCTCACACTGGTAACCTGAGCTCGCCAATCGAGGGTTGAGTCGATAAGTAAACCCAGATCTTTGACTGAAGAGCTGAATGGAATAACTAAACCATTAAAAATAATAGGTGAGATAGATGTGGTATCCAATCTGCTCAGTATACGTTTGCTGCCAGTAATTATTGCCTGACATTTTGTTGGATTGACTGAGAGTCCAAATTTTATCGACCAGGATTTTATAAGCTCTAGGTCCCTGTTCACATCGTTGATAGCCTGAGTGACATCCTCCACCCTTGCCTGTGAATACAGCTGCAGATCATCAGCATATAGGTGATACGCACACTGAAGATGTTGAGTTATGAGATTAATAAATAATGAAAATAAGAGAGGAGATAAAATTCCGCCTTGTGGGACGCCAGTGTAGAGGTCGCACCAACTTGATGAAAAGTCATCAACACGTACACACTGTTGACGCCCCCGAAGATAAGTCGAGAACCATTCCAGTGTCTCTGAAGAAACCATTAGATATGCAAGGATGGATAACAGGATTTCGTGACTGACAGTATTGAAAGCATTGGAGAAGTCAACTAAGACTAAAACTGTGACTTTAGTGTCTTCCATGCCCTTTCTAATGTCGTCAGTCACTTTAAGGAGAGCGGTAACAGTGCTGTGACCAGGTCTGAATCCTGATTGTAAAGGGCTTAAAAGCCGGTTTCTTTCTACAAACTGAGAAAGTTGTTTATACACACAGGCTTCGAGTACTTTAGATAGGAAAGGAAGGATTGAAATAGGTCGAAAGTGTTCAGGGAGTGAAGGGTTGCTAATTTTTGGGAGAGGAATGATATGAGCTTTACGCCATGAAGATGGGAAAGCGCCAGAGGTGAGAGAGGAGTTAACTATGTGAGTAAGTATGGGGAGAATACAATCCAGGATAGTGACAATCATGCGACGGCTGATGCCGTCACATCCCACAGCATTGGAACGGATAGACAGGATGATCTTCTTGATATCCTCGAGAGTCACCGGAGAAAATATAAATGAGTCAGTAGTGGGGCTGGTAAGACCAGATATGTATTGTAGTGTTTGACACTTAGTTTGAACATCTAGCGTAGCTGTAGATGAAAAATGACGATTAATTTCATTCAAACCAATTCTATTATTAAATACGGAGTGTTGTTTTTTACCTATTCCTAAAGTGCTAAGAAATTTCCAGATACTGGACGCAGAAGAGGACTCTATGTTTTGAAGTATATGTCGGCGTTTAGCGTTGCGTATCACCTGGTTGCATCGATTCCTTGCGGCTTTATATAGGTTCCACCTCTCTTCGCAGCGATCCCTCTTAAAACGACAAAAGGTCTGATCTCTTCGTCTCATAGCAGCTCGGATCTCCTCCGACATCCAAGGCGCTGGAGCACGTTTTAATTTAATCTTTCTAATGGGAACGTGGTCGTCAAATAATTTTAAAATGGTGTTATTGAAAATAGAGATTTTGTCGTCCACGTTAGCTGAGGCTGTCACATCAACCCAATCTATCTTAGCAGCATCTGCACGCAATTTCTCAGCATCCATGTGACCAAAACTACGAATTTGTAGAAATTTGGGAGGTGGTTTGGGAGGTTTAAGGATGTAGGTAAGGAAGATCAAGTCGTGACGAGAAAAGCCAGGAGCAAGGAACTGTCCATGGAAAGAGACAAGATGTGGGGAAGAAGTGAGTATTAGATCTAGCCACGTGTCCTGGTAGTCTAAATTGTGGTGAGTGGCTTGAAGGGGCAGGATGTGAAGGCTGGATGCTTGGATAATTTGAAGGAGATTGCGTGCACGGGGAGAGTTTAGGACAAGGAGGTCAGTGTTGAAATCTCCCATGATGATGTGATGTGAGTATTCCGACCCTAAAGATTCTAGTACTGTTTCCAGACTAGAGAAATAGTTAACACTTGGAGAGCAGTAGACTACTCCTAGAACAACGCTAACTCCCTTGACGCAAACCTCGAGGAATAAATATTCCGCGGTAGTGGAAAGATCGGAATCGGAAGAAGTGAGAATTTTGTAAGATAGGCAACTACGTAGGTAGATAGCGACACCACCACCTCTTCGATCTAAACGGTCGTTACGGATAAGCATAAAGCCAGAGAGAGGATATGAGGTGGAGGGTAAGTGAGGTTTGAGCCAAGTTTCCGAAATCAGGATGGCATGAACGTTGTTGTACGAGAAAGTTTCAGTTAAGTCGCTGAAATGACTTGGGATACTCTGCGCATTGATATGACAAACATTTAGAAAAGGACGTGAATGGACAGAAAATGTTTGTCGCAACTGATTACCCAGAGTCTCTGTTAACGAACTAAAACTAGAATTTTGTGACGAGCCGTCGGCAGAAAAATATATATCATCATCGCTCATAATGTATATAACACAAAAAATAAATAAAATAAGAACCTAATAATTACTATTATTTAACTAAATGCAATATACAATTTTATAAAGTAAGTATAAATAATATTCTACCATAAAAAAATGTGACCTTAAAGATAGGCTGGAGTATGCAGACCATAGTTCTACACCACCCGCCAGCAGACACACAAAATTAATGTACCGCATACAATGACCGAGAATGTGACTTTAAAACATCTAAATTAAACATGATAAGTATCTAAAATATTTCAAATAACGTGAATTAGGAATGACGAGAAAACAATCAACAATTTAAGACAGGATGACAAATAAAACATAAACATTCTTAATGGTTTCCGAACGTACTCAAGCTAGAAAAAAAAAAAGAAAAAAGAAATGACCCAGATGACTTTTGTCGCTGTCATAATAGTTCATGGAATGCAATGTAAACAATACAAAAACTCCGCGCATTTGTTTTGAAATTTAAAACAACAAACTGATTTCAACTGATTATTTAGTAGCTTAAAGTGAGTTATAATCGTTTAGTACTGTGCAGTACACTATTGTTTCCGCGAACTTTTAGTGGCCGCACTTGAACTCGGTTTGGGTGGAGACGTTGTCTTCGGGTATTTGGTCAAGAGAGGCTCCAGAGATATTATTGTACGGATTGAATTCAAATGAGTTAAATGGTAGTAAGTTCTTACAAGTGAGATGTACAAAAATTTTAACTGTTCGAACAATACTGTTCTGCCAATTGAATTCCATCGATACATTGGGCCGAGAGTTGTTCTTGTAAGTTGGGATAATTGCAAATAGTCGGAATCTCATATCGCTAACTTGTAAGTAACGAGGAGCGGTTTAAATAACTTGGCAAGTACCTCACAAGCGAAGGGTAAAGTTAGCATATTATATATATACAGTTAGGTGGTGAGTTAGGGGTCTTTGTTTTTAATATTTAACTTTTGATATTATTGAACCAGACAGTTTATATCTGAGTATAAAATAAGATATTACTCTTGGTGTTATAATTGACATCGACATTAAAACTAAAACAAACACGTACAGAGAATATCAAAGTAATTCGTAAAGTATCCAACAGTTATGTATATAAATTGTTTTAAATTCCAATTTCCAAGTTCTTAAAATGAATTTAAGAGGTAAAGTAAGTGACTCAGAATAATATTAGTAATAAAATTTTAATTATATATTTTAGAAAGAGTTTGTGAGAATACTGTAAAACTTGACTTTTAAAGTGTTTCACGCTTAGAACGAGGCACGCCGAAAAATGGCCGTGTGAATGTAACAATTGCTTTTGTGATTTAAAATTTATGGTCTCTACGTGCTTCATACAGCCTCGCATTTCGTGCCATACGATTAGGAGAAATAATTTTGAACAACATAACATTTCATTACAAATGAGGCATTTAGGGCTGGTGCTCCACTCTGTCTTTTAATGACTATGTAGGTTTCGGAAAATAATGCAAACTGATATCTATTGTAAATTAGAAAGTAAGTCTGTCTGTCTGCTACGCTTTTACTGCTAAACCACTGCACCGATTTTAATGGTTGCTCTTTATCGCGATAACCAATATACGGGAGGAACTGTGGACAAAAGTCATAAATAAAACTAAAACACTTATCGCTTCTATCGTAATCTAGTTTAATATATGCCTAGCATTAGACAGGTTCGTATCACATGTATTTCTATAAAGCTGTTCCGAAACTTCGTACCTTGTTAAGCTTTGAATTATGATCAAGGTTAACATGGCACCCGTTAACAGAACCTAACTAAAATTCAATTAAAGCAGAGTATAGGAACTTTTAAGTAGAAACAGTAACACGGTCACGTTCTCCGAGATTACTATAGATAGTTATGTATAATATATAAATAAATAAAATTAAAAAGCTTTTTAAAAACAAGCTTTTACTGGAATGCCTCGAGACGAATCAAACGAGTCCAAACTCGATGATGTTGCGACGTTTCTTTACTGAGTTCCTATGGTCACCTTCCAGCTCCAGCATCAGATCAGCTCCATGTCATTAGAATATTATATTGTCAGGCTGTATACATATGCATGCAAAATTTCAACAAAATTGGTTGAGATATCTTCTTCAAAATTGAGTTGCAAGATTCCACACGAACTTACAAGAATACATACATTGAAAGTTAATAAAAAGCTTGTAAAACAACCTACTTTTTCTTTGGTACGCAACCAAACTTAAAAAGTGTGAATAAATTGCAATGTTTCCAGATTAAAGCGAGTACGTGATCCACGTGTAAAATAACACTTTTATTTGCATAAGTCGGTCCTATTTTCTTGTGTAGTGTTTTACATCACTCTAAGAGAGATGCTGGTAGAAAAATACATGTATCATCTCTGGGTGTATATGAGAAAGCTTCCAGAATAACTGGCTTTATCTTCTGTTTTATTTATTTATTTCTAAATATCGGTTGTGTATTCACACTGAAAAGTCTAGAGTGTAAATTACTCACACTTTTAAAGGATTAAATTGTCCATTCGTATTTCCAGCTCTAACGTAGGCAGGTAGGTATTAAATTATAGAATGCAATAGAATTATGGATGGCTAGAACACGTTATATCTAGCTGCGACTTTTCAACGTCAACACATCTTACGAACTTCTGAAGTTCAAACGACACACATTTCACTATTTAATAGGTAACTATTTTATATTTTGAATTGATAAGCGTTGCGCCTAGTTGCTCGGAGAGGAACCGACTATTCGACAAATCGATATTTCTGATGACCGCAAGTCCACAAATCTATAGAAATATAACGCTAAAGAGTTTGTTTGTTTGAAGGCGCTAATCTCAGGAACCGCTGGTCCGATTTGAAGAAACCAATGACAAATGTTTCGAAAACGGGGGAAAATTATCACGATACGGGCAATAGGAGACGCAAACGAGATTGCGTGGGTCGGCTAGTCTTATATAAAACATAGTCATTGCTATTCAATTTGACAATGCTAGGATTACTAGGGCAGGGTCCATCATCATCAACAGCTTTTAACATACTCATGCTGGACATGGCATCTCCTTAGAAAGAAGGTACAATTACAATAATTTGCCTTACTTTACCTGAACTTTACCCACAATGTGTTTTTGTAATTTTGTCTATACTTTTATAGTTATACCGGCATAGTGTAATTATATTCTCATCTCCTAATACACACAAACTTTCGGGTGTCGATTTTAACACATGGTTTGATATCTAATGTTCTAACTTTGTTTTTAGTCACACTACGGGCACGGGCAAGTTGTGTAACGTGTCGCTCTAGATAACTATACGTAATGTTCTGAGCTTGTAACTAAATTTAGATTTAACATACCTATATTGATAAATTAAGAGTGCTTCTGAGAAGGTCTTTATGTGTATAGCCAAGACTACAAATATAATAACATTAAGATTAATTTACTCAAAACAAACATAGAAAAATTATTTGTTTTAAAGAATACCCAAAGTCAGAAAACCAATTTGTTACTTAAAACCATCACGTCTGTGCAGTTAAAGTCAAATGCTGACATTATGTAATATTCGAGTAACTGTGTTTTATTTAACAGTGATCCAATCAGGTATGGAATTTCTTAGCACATTGCGTTTAAGTTTTACCTGGGGACGATAGATATCTACATTACAAGAATAGATCCTAATTAATTTTTAGTATTGCACCCTTACAAAAAAAATTACCTGTTATATATAACAGGTAATTTTTTTTGTAAGGGTAAGGGTGTAAGGGGTAAATAAATAATAATAATAATAATAAATAAATAAATATTTCAGACATCTAACGCACAACGCCATCTAGTCCCAAGCTAAGCAGAGCTTGTGTTATGGGTACAAGACAACTGATATAAATACATATATACTTTTTTTTTGTAAATACATATTATATATATATATATATATATATATATATATATATATATATATATATATATTATATATACATATTATACATAGAAAACACCCAAACTCCGAAAAAAATATTTGTAGATCATACAAACATTTGGTTCGACCCGGGAATCGAACCCGAGACCTCATGATCAGCAGTCGCACATGCCAACCGCTAGACCAACGAGGCAGTCAAATAACTTCAGTTGTTATTTGATTATTAATTTCCTTATGCGTTATCCAGTATTGCACACGGAAAACAATAATAAATTAACAAGTTTATTATTGTTTTCCGTTTTTGACTAAAAACTGCACGGTTGGCCTAGAGGTTTAAGTGGTCGCCACGCTGCTTCTTACTACGCCAAGTTTTATGGGTTCAAATCCTATACACAATACTATGCGTGATCCACAAATTGTTGCTCTTAAGTCTGGGTGTACTTTGTGTCCCTTTCATGTATGTTTGTTAAGTTCCCCGCGACACAAGGTATATACTCCGAATATGGGAGTAGTCTTTTTAAAGAAAAAAGAAAAAAAAACTAAAAATAAAATAAAAAGTACGCGCATTAATAAATGCACAATATATTTAAATATAAAACACATAAATTTAACATTATATTGAATTCCAAAGTAACTCTGTTTGTTACGTTTTCAAGGCTAAACCGCTGCATTGATTTTAATAAAAGTTGGCAAGAAGATACTTTGATTCTTGAGGTAGTGAATTGTCAACTCTATACCGCGATAACCGACATACATGCGGGTGGAGGATAAAAGCTGGTTATATGTAATACACAGTTGGGTACGACAATTTCATGAATACATGAATCATTTTGAGAGACAGTTTAATTATTGAAATTCAATACTGAAACTGACGATTGAGTTAGACTCGTTATTTTAAGAGGCTGTTGGCAGAAATACTTTTATAAAATAATTGTTGTAATTTAATTAATGTAATCTAGCTGTGCCCGCAACTTCGTACACGTGAAATTTGGATTTTCTAGTTTTTTTTTAATTAACATTTCAAAACTAAAATAAGCTAAATCGGCCTAGCTGAATTTATCGAAATAAACGAACAGCAATTGATTTTTATAAATAAGAGTAGTGTAGTGATAATTTTCCCCCGGTTTTGTAACATTCTTCATTGGTGCTCCGCTCCTGTAAGTCTTAGCGTGATGATATATATCCTATAGCCTTTCTCGATGAATGAGATATCTAACACTGAAAGAATTTTTCAAATCGGACTAGTAGTTCCTGAGATTAGCGCGTTCAAACAAACAAACAATTAAACTCTTCAGCTTTATATATTAGTATAGATATATATGGATGTCTCAAATCAAACCAAACAGAGGAAGGCAAGCAACCTTGCTTTTTTCATTAATTTACTTGTCTTAAGAACTACTAATAGCTAAATTGACAGTACGAACCCTATCCTACTGCACTACTATCATAAACCCACTTTTAATACAGGTAGAAAACAAGCACTCAGTGAAGCACAGTTTATGACTAGAATTCTAGGTAATTAATGAATTTCCTTCTTAGCACCTATTTCTTAATAATAATAATAATAAAAAGGTCGGTTCACTCTCAAACGATATTAGGAAGTTAAAAAAAGAAAATCCAACCATACCTACGCTTTAAGAATAATACGGTTTTCACCTTACATATATCAATTCAAATTTTATCAAGAAAGTAATAACTTTATCATTTACTCGTCAACAGTTGACGTTAAATCACATTTCTAATTCATACTATTCTCTCAAAAAACTCAACTTAGCTTATAGATAATCTAAACCTAATTCTCCTCTTATTTATGAATAACCTCGAAAATGATGAAACTGCTCTGTGTCATTCGAGTTCCATAACAGATAATCTTGTTAACACAAATAGGATCTGGGAATAAATAATAAGATTCCGGATATTTCTCATCGTCTTTTCTCCTGTTTCGCTTTTTATTCCTGACGTTCTCATTTTTATGATGTGACGGATGTGAATTCCATAAGCGGGTCAAATGTAAGAAAAATATAACAGTCCTATTGAGTTAAATTTATTTACATTTTAAGGGCTTAGTAAAAGTACCATGTACGTATAAGGCCCCGTTCGCACGGCGTATTTTTTACGTCGCGTTGGGCGTGAATTTTACGCTCGGCGTTGGCGTATTTTTTACGCCCGTGTGAACAGCAACGCGTTTAATCACCAGTGCTGCCAAATTAGTGGATTTTCCAGTAAAACTGGTGAATCGAGGTTAAAGGAATTACCTGCTATAAAAAAGAAAAAAAAAGGAATTATTGAGAGTACGCTGGTTTAAGGTTGGAAGGAAAAAGCTGCAATAATTACAAAATTCCAGATGCCGTTTTAAAACAAATTCGGTATAACAGAGTCGTATCTAATATTGAACGTAATGATTCGCCTAAAGCAGACGAATTAATTAAGAATAGTTGTTATTGAATAAATTTTGTGTTGATGTACCTAAAATAGTGTATTTTTGATATAGTTCTAGCTAGTTTAACTGCTGGCAACACCAACATGCAACGCTTGAAGTTAATGGAAGACATTTTTTGTAAATATATATTATTGCTGTAAATAAATATATATAATATTAAAGGTGTACGATAATCTTCAGTGATTGGCTATGATTTGTATCTTATAACTCCAAGTTTACCCTTTGAATCCGTTGTGAAATTTCTTGAAAGTGTTAAGCTGCTTACACAAGAACTTAACTTAATGGTTACCCTATTATCACAAAAAAAGATTTACTATTAACTACATTGTCAGTTTCCATCTGAGGGCTGCTTTGTGTGTCCACTAGCTACCATTTAACACATACTCATGACGATCAAAAAGTGTTCGGTGTCGGTTACTGGAAACTAAAAGTCGTCAGTAGAAGACGCAAGCAACATTAACCAATTGCCTTACAATTCGTCGACGTGAGACTGACAGAAAACAAGCGATGAATTGTGGCCGGTAGTAGCAAACGGTGACTGTGTCCGATTGCTGCCCACGGACACAGCAGCTACGGTTACCAGACTTACCAGTGATAGTGTGCCGTGTCGGTAACAGAAAGTGTATACTGATTGATCTCTGACTACGACTTTCTACTTGAATGATCTGTTCATTCATTTATTGTGCATTTGACAGTTCAGTTAGGATTAGAGAAGTTATATACACGATTCTTAATTAAGTAAGTTTACTTACTTTTAAACAAAAGTAAAAGATTAATTTTTACTAAAATACCAACTCCTTTAATGAATTTTATCTGTGTTTAATAAATATTGTAGAAGCTGTTGCCCTACTTTCTGCTATATTCTTTTATCCAAATGAAATTTTGAAATGATTAAAATTTAACGTTAGCTAAAGCATTTTCTGGGTCGCCATTAATTTTCCTCCATTAATGGTTACATATTTATTTATGGTAAGGCTGTTCTTTTTGTACAAGGCTGGTCATTAGTTATGTGTTTTTAAACGACTTCAAAAAAGGAGGTGGTTATCGATTCGACTGTATTTTTTTATATTTGTTACCTCATAAAGTCTTAACTGGGTGAACCGATTTTGATGATTCTTTTTATATTTGAAAGCTGGTGCTTCCGTGTGATCCCATTTCAATTTGGTCCAGTTCTTGATTGGTAGCTATAGGAATCACTTGCATATACCTATAGATATACATAGATCTATTTATTCCAGTCCTACCGAAGCAAAATCGACTTATTGCCACCTTCAGATAATGTTATTCCGGTGAGTCCGGATACGGGTGGGATTAATCGATGGTCTCGATAATTAAAAATCTTCTTAACAGAATCATTCAAGTTATAAACTATTTATTGAATTAATTGCTTTTACAAGATATTTATTTATTTGACTGCCTTTGTGGCGCAATATGCGATTGCTGTGCTTGAGGTCTCGGGTTCGATTCCCGGCTCGGTCCAAATGTTTGTAAGATCTGCATATATAATATGTAGGTATTTACAAAAAAAAAGTATATATGTATTTATATTAGTTGTCTAGTACCCATAACACAAGCAAGGGACATGGCGGTGTGTTAAATGGTCAACTTTTTTTTTTATTTGGTATTATATGTTTATCATACGCACTGCCTAATTAAAATCAACCGTCCGTATGTAAGATGTCTCGAGTTACTATTGTTATCAGTTTTACATACATGCTTCAATATCTCTACAAATAAATAAAATTGGAGTGTATGTTTGTAATATTAAAATAACCGCTTTTCACTAAATGCATATGTATATATGAACGGTATATATGGCAAAAATGTATTTTAATATTTTTTTGTCTGTCTGTCTGTCTGTTTGTTCCGGATAATCTCTGGAACGACTGGACTGATTTCGACGGGACTTTCACTGGCATGTAGCTGATGATCCAGGGAGTAACTTAGGCTACTTTTTTAGACTAACCTTGTCACGCGGCGTTACTCGCGGTACTAGGATAACCGCGGCTAACACGCGGGGAATCTTAAACGGTTTATAAAATGAAAATGTTAATAGTTCTCGTGCTGCTTAGTTTAATGTAAGTATTGAAATCATTTGTAGCGTATTCTAAAAGATAATTATTACACAACATAATCATCGCATAGAAGTACTAATCAACCTATTGTGTGGTTTGCTTCTCCTCTGGGTTTTTATGGTTTTAATTATTTGGGGTAATCGATGGAAACGAGGCTTGACAATAACCATAAATTTGCTTTCATGGGTCACTGGAGAGTACCAAAATATCCTCTAGCTAGTCTCAAGAAAACTTACTTTATATTCATCTGTCGGTGGCAGAAACGGAAACTCTCGAAAGACAAACAGGGTCAAGACGACACGGCAGCGTGATTACGGCAATGTTTCTTCGGGAGATATACGAAGATATACAGATCCCGAATATATTCAGATAGAAAAGCATAAATAACATCTTCGATTGACATGAATGATAACAATGTCGTAAATGTTGAGAAGTGATAAAGTAAATGGTAAAGTAAAATAACACCTAGGAGCTCCCAAGGACTTTACTTGTCCACATGTGTCAGTGAGTACGTAACTTTACACATCGATTCCTATATAAACTTGAAGAACGATTTATCAATGTCAGTCAAATCTATTTTATATTGAATGTAAATACTTGCTTATAACTAATTTATAATCGATTTTAATGTTAGGATGTAAGCTCGCTTGAGTATCGGAGTCGGAATGTCGTTTATAGGCGTATACGAAGCCGTACGAAAATATATTTTTTGAGTTAATCTAAGTAAACGATTATATATTAAATATAACGATACAACAATCTAAACTAACGAACTAATAATAATAAATAATATTAAAGTTTTTTTTCTCTTCACGAAAATGGTTTTTTGTAATGGGATTTGAGTCCAATACATTTAATTTCAACCACGTTCTACGAGAGACAGGCGCCTGTGATAGGTATAAGATACCTGTGTTACAGGTCACCAGGTCCCCACACCACTTAGTTCAAGATTATCATAGTAGTATTAGACTGCAATGTACAGGCTACACAAGAAGAAAAATTATAATCAAAATAAAAAGTTAATAAGAAAATCTATATAAAAATTAGAATTAAAAACAAAAATCAAACTTACAGTTAAAATCTAATTCAAACATTACATTAAACATGCCGTCAGACTTTTGGAGTTTGAGTGTGTGTATGTGTGGGTGTGTGTGTGTGTGCGCGTGTACGCGCGTGAAAGGTAATGTTTGTGATAGTGTTATCACAAACATTACCTTTCCTATGCTTGCCTTTTTTTAAATAAAAATAATATGGTCGATTACCGTCATGATCCGATTATAATGCTTCCATACGGCGATATTAAGATAATTTTTAGAGTAGCCCAAAACAATTCCTTACTTCATGAGAGGTTAGTAAAACTACTGTAAAGTAAATTAAAGTAGTTGTTTAGAGGTATTTTTTATGAAGGGGACTTCGATAGAACTATAACATATTTTAAAACAATAACTAATTGATTGATTAGAAATCAGAAAAAATATAAAAAAATGACATAAAAATCCAATGGCAGATCCATTTAAAAAAATGTACTACCAAAATGAATGGAGAGTAGTGCTGAACGATGTGGATGTGAATATCCGATTAATGAATAAAATTAGCAGAAACGAAGTTAGGATGACAGTACGGAGTATAAAAGCGGGAATACAGATGAGCTAGATAGTAGCTTCATCAGATATTTCAAGATATTAGCGACTGACTTTATTCTTCAGTAAGTTCAATAGTGTATGGTTGGATGGAATGAGAGTCCGAGAGAAAGTCATTAAGAGATGAGTGGGAAGAGAGAGTGAGATTATAAAAAAAAACATTTTATACCACCAATTATGTAAAAATAGAGATACAGAAAGCTTGCATGTGATTTGTTGACCAAGAAACCTTAAGTTCCTAATGAGTTTTAAGGGGCTAAAGATTGTATAGATAGTACATACAAGTCGTTTTACTATTAACAACAGTTGGATGTGTACTACTTTTTAATAAGAAGACAAATCTTCTACTATTCAATTTTTAAACGGATTATTGTTATATATTACACTTTTTTAGAAATAATGAACTTAAATGTGCTAAGTCTTCATGTCGTGTTATTTTTAAGCGACTTCAATAAAAGGAGGAGGTTTCTCAATTCGACCGTATATTTTTTTTTTTATGTGTGTTCGGGGATAACTTCGTCATTTATGAACATGATAATTACATTAATATCTGATGATGGCATCCAAGAGAAATGAAGTCAAACCTTGAAGTCGGTTTTATTTTTGTTAACGTACTTAATAACGTAAACCATTAAAAGATTCAGATCTAACTATGATCAGTAAATAATAACATAACCTATATACATTTCAGTTTTTGTATATTACACATCGAGAAAAAACAACAGTTTTGAAAACTTAACGTAGTACATTTTAAGGCTTTTCAGATGTTAGACTTTCATTATTTGTTATACTTAAAGTAAGTCAAGCTTGTGATTAAAATAAGAAATTTTGGGATATTGGCGAACGTAAATGTAATGGAATCGTTGGAATCGTTAGGGGACTGCTATTAAATATACAAGTCAATGGCTATTTGTGATTTCGTCGATATGAATTGAGTGTTTAATCGATTGATGTAACTTCTAATCCTGCGTGTAAGTTATTAAAAAATAGATGAGGTTCCAAGGAGAATATTTCTCATGGTACAGATTAATTGTTCATCGAATTTCAGATCTATTATATACAATGAGATTTCCATATCTTATTTACTTCATAGTTTTTCTTAAACAAATATCTTTAGAATGATTCTATTTAATGGTTAAAACTATTTAATAAAAAATTAAGTGGTTCGCTTGCTTTACTCGTTAATTGTTAGAACTCCCCGATTTCTATGCAAGTTTTAAACAATTGTGTTCTGAAATCATATTTTCTTCGATAATAAATAACCAATAGATATCCCCATATTGAGTACCCTATTTAGCATAAAGGTGGTCGCTAAAAATGGAACGATAGTCCGGCCTTGAATACTTTTTGAATACCGAGGTTGGGTAAACTAAGATTAATGATTTCTGAAATAAAGATAACTTCCCTACCCTTTCCTTCATTCACATTATGTAAAACAAAGTGTATCCTGTGAGAAAATAGCACTTTAGCACTCGAAGCCATAAGGTACATGCGCCGTTAAAGCTATTAAGCGGTAAGCGTGTGTGTTATTTTGCTAAATTCGTCGTATCATTTCAATGAGTTTGTAAGTACTTCAGTATTTTGTATTTACTTATAATAGTACTAGCTGACCCACGCAACCTCGTTTTGCGTCTTCTATTGCCCGTAGCGTGAAAAATTTCCCGTTTTTGAAACGTTGTTCATTGGTGCTTCGCTCTTATTGGCCCTAGCGTGACGATATATAGCCTAAAACCTTCCTCGGTAAATGGGCTATCTAACACTGAAAGAATTGTTCACATCGGACCAGCGGTTCCTGAGATTAGCGCGTTCAAACAAACTCTATAGCTTTATATGAAGAATGAAAAGAAGATGAAGCTTATATACTAGGTGACCCACGCAACCTCGTTTGCGTCTCCTATTACACGTAGCGTGATAATTTTCCCCCGTTTTGGAAACATTCTCCATTGGTGCTCCGCTCCTATTAATTTCGTGGATTCATCTAAAATTGCAATCAATCAATCATTGCTGTCAAGATTGGAGACCATCAAGGTTAAGCAAATTTTTACAGCTATACACATAATATTAAGTCTTGAAGCCTTAAATTTCTTCAAATATTTGAATTCATTCAACCTCCAGACAGTCAATACGTGAAACTTAAACAAGTTTCTCGTAACTAAACAATAATTTAGTGCTGAGATTTACATAACGTATTATAAAAAATTCAAAAGCATTATAGTTCACAGTTACAATACATTCAGTATTGTTACAAGGCAGGGAAGTTCTTTACAGTAAGTAACTCTTCGGAAGAGTTTATTTTTGCCCGTAGGTTTTCATCAAATTTTATTTTAATATTATTTTCTGCAATTGAAATCCTTTAGGAGTGTTTAGGAACAATCATAATTAATAAACCAATATTTTCACAACATTTATTATACCTATAAACGTTTATAAGATGACGACCTGAAGCATGACATGCAAGTTTAAGCAAAAGAATACAGATTTAAGAACAACACAATAAATACAGATGCAAGAAAGAACCTTTATTCATCGGGTCATCTTCAGCTAAGAAGAAAACTTTGTATTAGTACACAATGTAAATAATAAATATAAATAAATATTTCGGACATCTAAACACACAACGCCATCTAGCCCCAAGCTAAGCAGAGCTTGTGTTATGGGTACTAGACAACTGATACAAATACATATATACTTTTTTTTAAAATACATACATATTATATATAGAACACACCCAAACTCCGAAACAAATATTTGTAGATCATACAAACATTTGGTCCGACCCGGGAATAGAACCCGAGACCTCATGATCGGCAGTCGCTCACGCCAACCGCGAGACCAACGAGGCAGTCAAATATATTTAGTCTTAGGCCATGTTTAGATGACAAGCGCTCAATGCGCGTTTTGCTAACGCGCGTTCACAACTACCTGTAATTTCATTCTAGGAGTACACATGCTATCGCGCGTTTCTAGAATAAAAGCTAAGCGCTCATCGTCTGAACATAGGCTAATACTCATTATGGAAACAAATGCCGAAGCAAACCACAGAGGTGTCTTTTCTTAAATGTCCGTGGACATTGATAAAATAATAACTATACGAGTACACAGCATACTGTGTACTCGCATAGTTATTACATTACATACAAAGTTATTACATTTGCATAGTCATCATGATATCATGGCAAACCCAGACTCTATAGGGTTTGGGTTGGCCATTTGAAGAAAACATCATAGTTTTAAGTCAGCCTGTACATACCACGGCATACGAGCCTCAACCATCGTGGTACCTAACCGGTACGACGGACAATAAAGACTCTAGATGTACGAGTTGAATTATGTACGAAACTGAATTACATTCCCCTAAAGGTACTATGGATCTCGTCACATTTGTAAATAATAAGCTCAGTAGTTTTGAAATTTTGAACTATTTAACAATTTTGAATAAAGCTACTGGCATACGTTAATCCAAAACAATTCAAATTGAAACTGTAACAAATAAATGAAACAATTAATTTCTTCTTCTTTTTCCTCCGAAACTTTTCCTAAACTAGGTTGGGGTTCCTTTAAGTCTTAAGTCTACTACGCTATGGTTTAATTTTATTATTTAATGTAGAGCGTCTACCATTAAACCTCCATAATCCAAATATCGAAGTTCATCAGAAAGACTATTGTCTTACTTTTTGGAGATCGTATGACAACCGGGACTAACAGCTTAACGTGATCTCCAAGAACAAATATACAACAGCTAAAGAAAAAATCAATCTTGCCTTTACAATATTAAGTTAGGAGATAATAGCTTCTTGAAACTTGTAACTGCATTACGCTGGTATTACTTCTAAATGAAATTGATTAATATGATAATGATTGATATAATTAATTGAAATTCGACTTATTATACTGTCTAATTAACAGTATTGTACTGAATCCGCCTTATACACTACATCTCGCATATAGTCGAGTTTAAGAATATTATGTTCCCAACAAATGGTACAAGCCGCGAATTGCAAATAATAAATCTATTCACGTTTATCTGAGTATTTCTATGGATAAAATATGTTTAGTTTGCATAAAGACGGAATAATCTATCTTACACAAATTATGAAGTTGCTTTATTATTTTCAATAGATTTTTAATGATATCCTAATATTACCTACATCCGATTCTGTATAATAACCCTATTCTTATCTAAGGAAAACACGATGCAATTCTACTCTATATTAAGCCCAGATAAATAAACAGCACAGAATACTTCAATGTATTAAAAATACAGACAATTTATTGGCTATAAAAAGGATTTCATTGTTGTACACACTAATCTATGTGAGTTTACGTTTTATTGCTTTTTAACGACCAAGCGTGTTGACAAGTTCCCTGTGCTATTTCTGTGGTGTTTATAATTATAAACAATTTTTAATTAAGGGGTAAAATTATCCTTAATTTATTTGTTATTATTAAAAAAAATTGAACTTTGAAATTTAACTCTGCTCGGACATTGTTCTCGGGATTGTTTTGTGTTTCAAAGTTATACCCTCGGTCTGCCTTCCAGTTAGGATTGAGTGTAATTTAATAATACTAATTAACAGTAACTTTTGTCGTTACAAATTTTCCGTATAAACTCGTAATTGGGCAAAATATAATACTTTTGTTAAGGACTTTATACGAGCACGCCTGCTTAACTTTTGAAATTTTTAAATAATAACAAATAAAGCCTTCTTACTTTAAGGAAAAAAACAAGAAGTACGTCCGTTACTCAAAACGAAATGAACAATAAGTTTGGTAACTTCACTACAACAAGTAGAAAGGTCAACCATTACAATAAATTTATTACATTTAAAAAAAAATATCCCTGAATATCTTAAAAATTTGCTATTATCTGTACTCGTTTACGTTATAATGTACATAACTACATCTTATCTTATTTAATTTGATTAATTTACTGTATTTTTTAATTTAAACGTGGGATTAAATTTAAAAAACTTGGACATGTTGACTTGGCAAACGCAGACGGTGCGCAGTAGTCATGAGATGTGAAAGTTCGAATGTAAGCGTGGAGACCAGGCAGCCTAGTTTATACATCTCGGGCAGTCTATATTTTCTCGATGGAGTGGAATTGTATGGCTTTAGTTGTGTTTCTAGTTAGTTTAGTTCTTTAGCACGTAATTAATGCCTTGTTGGATTACATGTGTACATTTTCAACGTTAATATGGGGAATCTTGTTAGTAAAATCTAAATTTCTATTTTCAAAACTTTACATTTGATTGATATTTAAGGATTTATTTCTCGAGTAACCTTTGAAGCGGTCAGGTAAAAATAATATCAAGATAATTAATTAGTGGAATAAAATAACAAGTGTGTTGAATTTCAGGAATATATTCTTTAGATATGATTTTATTCGGTTTCTTTATTCCGATATTATTAATTTTCTTTTAATTTGCTCGCTCCGATAGTTCGCTGCAGTAGTGTCGAAATACCATTAGTTTGAAACTGTTACTAAAGTACTTTTACCTCTTGTTTGATGAATTTAATAATGCATCATTGCTTAGAACAGAAATCTAATAATAGTGGTTGAAAATCTGATATAGCCTATGTCTTGAATACACTAGTTGTAAACGGCAACGACTGATACAATTATAATGTTATTACTCATATTATTATGTACATAAATAATAATTACACAATATCCAGAAAATATAAACCACAAGCAATGTTATTTTGATTCCCAGTTAATCGAAAATGTTGACGTCCTAAGCCAATGGTTGGGCCGAATAAATTATTTCGTACGGAGTACGGCAGATGGTAAGTTTTCCACAGTGGTGTTGGCTCCAGTTAACTGCTGATTTTTACCCGAGTACGACAAAGCCAAAGGAGGGTTACAATTTTGACAGGCTATGTATGTATGTAGGTATGTTCATTTGTTCCCTCATATCTCCTTAACTACTCGTTAGAACAGGACAAATGAGGTGTCATTAGAAGCGTCATGATTGTCTGCTGGTTATAGGCTATATGACGTGTCACTAAATCTAATGTGGCGCTCTCTGGCTGACATAAAGTCCTGTATTAAAAAAATTTTTTTGATGAATATGTCGTGTTTGGTATCATTGGAAAGGGCGTTACTTGTACATTTCAAATATATATATATATATTATTAGCATAGGCTATATGATATGTCACTGAAGCTAATCTGGCGCCCTCTAGCCGACGTAAAGTAATGTAATAATTGTGAAATTTCTATGGTACCTATTTAAAATGTAGATTTTTATGGTTGTGCAAGTGTATCAACAAGAAAATTTTATTCATTCTCCGACTGTTGATTCTAAAGCGTATACGAGTCTCGGGTTGGTCTTTCGGGATTACGACAATCCAATAATCCAATTGTTTACAGCTTACAATGGCCTTAAATTGTAAGAGAATATTTAAATCTGAGCTTGAGCTTTTCATTTGAGAATCAGAATATTGCCATCTATTTTCACATTTCAGATATTCAAAGGGTTGTAGTACGTAGTACTTCTTATTTGTATTAGATACATTGGTATCTGGAGAATACAATTTTGTATGCAACAGGTTAATGATATTCTAAGTCCTCAATCATTCATATCGATTTTACGGCACTATACTGAAATAACAAGTTAACAGTATTCGTTACTATTGGGCTTATGGGTGAAAGGTATGAATCAAGAGGCTAAGGGAGAAGCTATGTCAGAAATAGGGTAGAAGGCGCTCTTTTGTCTCTGCCTAACCCGTTCTGGGTAAGAATGTATAGTAGATATGTATGTTACAATAGTGTTCTGTTGTGTACAATAGTATAGAAAGAACAAGAAAAATTGTAAAATACTAGAATCCGACTCCGTTAATTATTACGAATCTATTGCTACTTCATTTATTAAAATTAGTTTAGTAGTTTAGGTGCTACGGTGTAAAATACTTAGATTGTCAAAAACATTACCGTTCCTTTTGTCTCCGCGCCAGTCGAGTCAAAAATTAATCATATTACACAGAAGACAAGAAACGAAAGATACTGAATCATAGTTCCCAGTTAACATTAAATTAACTGTCGGTTTATAGATAAACTCAAATAGAGATTATAAAGTGTGGCAAGTTATCAGATAACAAGTTTGACGCTACGATACTTGTTCAGAGTTGTGACGTAGATGCGAGTCGAACCAGCAGTCTACGGTATTTCAACCACGAGTTTGCTAACTAAATAAGATCCATATCGGTTTTGTATTATTCATTTCAGATCCACCATTAAGTACTGCCACTTTTATCAAGACTTTAGTAAAGGAGATAGTTATTTCAGGTTTTGTTTAAACGCACAATTTAATGACGTAAAGCAATATAAAGGTGTTATACCGTTACAGGAACCGTGAAGACAAACAAGAGAGTTGCATTTAACTTTTCTCGTGATAATAATAATATTGATCTTTATTTAAATTTAAAGTCGCTTTTATTTAATGCGCAATTTAATGTAACATACTAACCGTTCTGTAGTATTAAATATATTCTGTACAAATTGTAAGCACGTAGGTACAAATTGTTCATGTAACCTGTTAGCAAGATTTGAAATCAACATAAACTGGGCGAACTAAACTAGCAGACCGAGAAGTCAATAAAACAATACCAAAGAAAAAATATTTCTAAGATATTCCAAGCATTCTCCAATAATGCTCAACGTTACGCATAACCTTCAAACACAAGGCCGATAATAGTGTAAAAATATGTAAGTCATTACTATGCAATGCCTCACGCTAACATGGCCGTAGGAAATAATAATGTTGATGTTTTGTCATTAGATACACTCCATGTGTCTGTCTATAGTCTGTATTTTGAATACTCAAGAACAGTCTATTTGTAGTAATTGGTATTTGAGAAGCGTGGTTATTTAGAAACAGAGTAGAGAAATATAAATGTATTTGTATTTTAATAAAACACCTTACTTGTAAGTACAATCTAGTTAACGTAAGTAGATTTATTTGTCAACAATGCATTTCACCTATTATTTCCTTTATGTATTTTTTAAATTTCAGACTATTTTGTTTGATAATGAGTATCTTTACAAAAAATAGGATTCCTTAGGGAAAACTTACTATTTCTCTTAAACTAGTCCTGCTATTTTTCCAAGCTCTAAAAATAACTGCACTTCTCTTAATACCATGAGTGGATTTATGTAATAACTAATAATTTTGTTACTCTATGTGCATGTATGATACAGATTCTAAATGAGGCAGAGTATTGACAAAATTGCTAACAACTGATCGGGCACTGCGTGACCATAGCTGGATAGATTCATCTATCCGGGATACGAACGAAACCCCCGATTTCTTACTCAGCAGTCTTCTCCTTCTTAGTGTTTTGACAGCAAACGTTGCGATTCAGTAAAATTATATTTTATCAGCTCAGAACTCGGCGGCAGCTATTAGGTCCTCCTAGGCAGGATACAAGATTTACCTCACCTCACCTGGACATATTTTCCTTGCTCCGGTCAACTTGTGTCAGAAGTCCATTTAGGACCTCCAAAACGGCTTCGGTAATTTATGCCAAGGAAGTAGATCTATCAGTATCCATACCATCAAATCAATAGCACTGTGAACTATTACTTTGTCAGTCTCCATAGTAACAATAAAAATAATATTCGCGTCATACGTACATACAAATGTGAGGAACTTTGACTACGTCATCACTATCGTATTTATCTCATATCTATTCTACACGTGCCATATCCGAAATGACACGAGACCTTCAATATAATAATCGAACATTTTACACAATATAGAGTTTAAATTAAAGTTTTTTCTCTGCTCCAGATCTCGGGGTTATTCGGTAACTCATCAACAGATGTTTTTAAACTAATCTGCCCTTTTTTAGCTTTTGATTCCTCTTTCTGTTGAAAAGTGTTATTGTTCTTTTTCATTTTATGGGTGTCGTAAATGGCGACTATAAGAGCAAATTACGCACGACAACAGCACTGATAAGTGAAGCGTACAGTACAGACCCTATTACAACGGATTTAGCTAGCGTGGTATAGAAGGCCAAATCTTGCTTTCTAAGATCTATTTCCAATATTGGACTATTAGACGTTGTTGATGATGATAACAACCTAAATGTACATAAGTATTCACTTAAGTTTTAAACAGTATGTGCCATCATCCATGCCAGATTATTTGGGGTTGACTTATAGTCATATGCTATAAAGTTAAAAAATATTATATATATATACTCAGTTTATATTTCAATCTGTCATGTCACAATAGCCCATAAAGCGAAATATTAAATGAAACAGGACATTCAAAACTGTCGAAATTCGACCGCCATTCAATCTCTAGTTTTGTGCTCTAGTAAAAATCGTCATGTTCCATAAAATCATTGAGTTTTCAATTCTCCTTTAACTTACCAAAATTAAGAGTATTAATTTCTAAAGCTCACGTTTTAATTAACTTTGGGAAGAAGGAAAATCGTAACTTTATTTTCTTGCACATTTTTCTAAAATCTTACAATGAGAAAGTATTGGCGTTACGTTTATGATGGAATGATTATTTTGAACCAATATTAAATTTCCTTAACATTTCAATCATATTTCTTGGTAATTATTAGGTGACCCTGTTAGGTCATAAATATAACCTGTTGATAGAAGATTGTTATTTTTATAAGTTTAAATGTGTCTTAAGATACTTACAATGTGAGTATTAATATTATAAACTAATTTAAAAAATGGAGAGAGCTAAAACTGTAAGCTGATGTTTTCTGAAATTCATTTTAAATGCAGAAAAACCCTGGTTAAATACTGAATTGATCAAAAACCTACCTAACTATTTACCTGAGCCAAATACACAAACAGCAAATGGAGCAAATAGAACTAGAACACTATTGGCTATATAAATTTTTTAACAAATATAAAACCAACTTTAAGGTTTGACTCGATTTCTCTTGGATGCCATCACCAGATCTTAGTGTCCTTATCATGGTACCACCGTTGGGATATCTCCTTTCCATTATACAAATTTTTTTAATTTTATTTTAACATTAACAAATAATCATCAGAATCGGTTCATAAACGACGAAGTTATCCGCGAACACACACAAAAAAAAACTCATGTGTATGTTGCGCTTCATAATTGAGAATAATTCTGTAGTCTCTCTCTTTTTCTGTAGTCGACGTCGAAATCGACTTCAAGAAAGGATTTTAACAAAATGAAAATTTACAGACAATAAAATATTTGTGAAATACTGTTTATGTCTTTAATTTTTAGTGCAAGCTCTGCTTTACAAACATACATGTAACGGATACCAAAAAACACGCCGACTCAGAATAACAATTTGTGGATCTCCAAAATTGTTGTGCCATGTAGGATTTGAACCCAAAACACTTGGCGATGCACCTAGCGGCGTAGCGACCATTTAAACCACTAAACAACGCGCAATCTAGTCAGTCAGTCTGAAACTAGATGGCGTTGTGTTGTGTGTTAGTTATTTGAAATATATATTTATTTACTTTAGTTAATTTTAATAGTAGAACATTCAAGGTGGAGTAAATACGTTTTTTTAGATTAGAAGCTTTTCTTTTCATCGTCATTCCATCAGATGAGTTCAATAAAAAAGGGGAATTCTTTACACAATCAGAAAAAAAATGCTGAGCTCTCTATTTACGTCTCACTGTCTCTGAAGTAAAAGCTCGCAGAGATAAGAACTTTATTTTCATACAACCCATAGTCTAGAACTCTTACTGGTATATTATAAGTGGTGTTAAGGATTTATATTTAATAACTTTTGTATATATGTAAAATATGACAATTGTCGGTACTCTGAAGACTCGCAATTTCGTAGTTAATTAAGTTAATAACTCCTCTACCTACATGTTCTCAGTTCTGTGTACGGAACCCGATATCAGTAAATTTTGACTTCGTATTTTGATTAACATAAAATTTTTATCTTAATCTACACACTTGCGTTGCCTTGAAATAGCTCTTTTGAGTTTATACACTCGTTTATTTATAGAAGTATATTTCCACAAAACGGCACGGAAAAGGACCACATACAAAACAGAGGCCGTTGACTCATCTTGAAGCTTCAAAGCTTGGCATGCCAAAGCATAATTAATAAAATATAATTATTATTACTATTCTTTATACGATATCAAAATATAATTGCATTTTTTAACACCTTTTCCGATCCACCGCCGTAATATACCTTGTCATCCCACCATCTCGGAAAGAGTATTTTTGCTCTTCGATATCGAAAGTGAAACTGAATTTAGAACATCGCGTGCACTAAGGTTGTGAGTACAAAACATCATTAAACCTTATTTAACTCCATGGCCTCTAACCATGGTGCCGAATTCAGCATGCGACCTTTTTTAATTTGTTAAGAACTTCGACTCGGAACCTTCTTGGGATACTTTTTTTTGATGTGCTTTCCCCGCGCCATTTTCTTTTCACGTCATTTACTCATTTTTTCGCTAATCTCAGGAACCGCTGGTCCCATTTACAAAAATTTTTTCAGTGTTGGATAGTACATTTATCGAGGAAGGCTATAGGTTATATATCATCACACTAAGACCAATAGGAGCGGAGCACCAAGCAAAAATGTTTCAAAAACGGGGGAAAATTATCACGCTACGGGCAGTAGGAGACGCAAACAAGGTTGCGTGGGTCTGCTAGTTTTTAGTAATATTAGAATCCTTCGCTTGCTCGGTCATCAAAATTGAGCTCGGTTAAAAAGCAACTTTGCACTCTAATAACTAAAATAACTATTACTGCTTTGTTTCTTTAGTATATAGTTGTAGTATAGTATATAAGCTATAAGAAGAAATCTGCTTACTTTAAGAAAAGTAGTAATTTCGTTACAGTAAAAGGTTCTTTTTTGTTACATAAAAGCGAGGCACGTGATAAATAGTAAATTTTAACACATTTTACGATATTATTCTATTATACTTTGTATTACTTTACTTAAAGTATTAGTAAAAGATATTATCCTACAGCCAAAAGCTTAAACAAATTTCTCTAAAAAGTAGGTAAATTTAAATCAAGAATCAATTAATCACCAAGAACTCAGCCGGCTTTATTAAGGTTTCTGTATAACAAAGAACTGGTAGGTCAGTTGGCAGATAACAAAGTAGGTATACTGCGAACAAGAGTAAAAGCTTTTTCTCTCAAAGGCGATGCGGACTCAAAGTGATTGTACTAACCCTCACGTAGACGGTCCTCGGAAGCTCTACAAACTCATTTTATGCTAAACTAAAATCGTTATCGACTTCTACTGAACGGAAACCTAGTTTGAATTAACTATTCTCCGTTTAAGATGTGTAGTTATTTCCACCATGGTCATTGCTTAGCTTAGTCACCGTAATTTACGGTTTAAGATCTTGTTTTTAACCGACTTAAAAAAATATTGTCCACACAAGTGTACACAACTTACTCAGAAATAATTATTCTTAATTTATGTAATTAATTTTCACTAAATTAAAAGAAAATTACCAAAGAACATAACATGAAAGGTAACAACTAAATGACATAAGGTGGGTTTGCTGTAAACAAGTCTTATCGAAAGCTCCAACGTTCTATCTATAATATGTATGTATTTACAAAAAAAAAAAGTAAATATGTATTTGTATCAGTTGTCTAGTACCCATAACACAAGCTCTGCTTAGCTTGGGACCAGATGACGTTGTGTGTTTAGATGTCCAAAATATTTATTTATTTATTTATATTTATCCACGGTACAGGGACACTGCAACCACTTTAGTCAATAAATACAAATAAAATCTTAAAATAATATTAATGTGAAGTACAATTTTTATTAGACAGTTGCGAGTTAATTTGCTGGTCATATTTCTATAAATCTAGAAAATGTTAAGTTAAAACAGCGCAATTCACCACATTCCAGTAATTCGATACGAACACCCTACAGGAGCAATTTGACTACAGAAGATTGTATCAACTGTGTTAGTTAGAACAATAAGATTTGCATGGTGACAGTGAGCTTATAGCCGTTATGAAGTAGATTTAATTTGTCTAGATATCTGACGTGTTGATATTATTCTATAAAAAGAGAAACATTTACTTTCTTATAGAAAGTAATTCAATTCATTTCAGATGTCAGGAGTGGAAACGGATTTGTCACATTCATTTTGAATAAATCAACGTGCGTAAGAGCTTGACTGTGTAGGAAAAAAATCAACACAAGTAGTTCTGTATTATAGGCTTTTACAATATATTGTAGCTACATATTCTGAATTATTGTATGTACATTTTTTTTATTTAAAATTTACTAGTATTTACTACGTTTTAAATATAGTTTGGGCTTCTCTCATTCACCTCTTGCTATCCGTCACTCACGTCACTCCACCTGGCTTGTGTGCGTCCTACAGTAAGTAGGAGAGACCTTATATATCATTTTAAGATAATTATGTGTAGTACTTAAATAGGTACGACGTTTACGTTATGTAAGAGTTAATATTTGTTAGAAACATGTTACTGTTTCCAAATATATTTAGTTTTCTTTCAAACAATCTGTTGTTTTAATCGTCTCTAATATTCACTTTTATAAATTGAGATAAACAATGTAGGATATTACCAAAATATTTCCAATGTTCTTCCTTGTTCTTAGTATTTGAACTATGTATATTGGACGCTGGCCAGGGTACTTTCCTTTAGTGGATTCTAACAAAATTTACTAAAGCTCGTATATTTTAAAGTTGATTTTGGACTAGGCACACTTTGAAATTAAGGAGCCACGATAGTGGCACCGGCATTAATTAAATTCTACGGAATATAAATTGAATGTCAATAAAATTGCATAGTTTTATTGACTTTCAAATAATGGTAGAAATAGAGACGATCTGAAAATTTATAAATATTTTTTTTAGCAAACATTGTTTTGTCGATCATCCGTGTTATAGAAAGATTGATGAATTATATGTGTATGAAGAGTATATGGTAGAATCATGTTCCTGTATTCATATGCTGTGACAATTCCGATGGAGCTAGTCCTCATGGACTTTTTGCAGATTATCACAGCTTCACTGAAAATTGACGTATAACATCAATCGCGTAATCATCCTGTCGCTTTTTCTTTCTTTCCTTTTCCTTTTGTTGCATTTCACCAAGTGTGTAAATTGTTGTTACATTACTTGTCTTTGCATATGGAGATTTCTTTGAGTTGTTTCTCGTTATGATTTTTACCAATAATTTTAAAGATACAAAAATATTTAAAACTGTTCAAATTTACTTCGTAAAACGATGGATTTGTTTTTTCTTTTTTTAAACAGTTTTGAAACTAAAAATTCATTCTGTCAATTGAATTCCCACAAAATAATATAAAATAGTTTAATAAAATAATCTTTTAAATCTTAGATTAATTTAATATACTTACTATCTCGAACGCAGTTTTAGGACTTTAATGTATTCTAATTCCATATTTTAAGTTTACTTTAAATATTAAACTTACCTCGGCTGCATCTGAATCATGCCTTTATCTGAAAACAAAAAAAAGGTTTTTACTTTCTGTTTTTCGAAGTTTATCTAAAAAACATACACAAAAAAAATCATGCATACTGTGAAAATTAATCAAATTTGTTCAGGATTTTGTATTCACATGTCAGTTTCACGTTTTACCGAAGTTTAATTGTATCATACATACAGAATATACGGATATTACATATAAGTAATTGAATGCTTTAATATGTATGCCAGTTTTTTTTCTAAACTTGGTATACTGCTTGTTTCATTTTCCTGCTTTTGATTCATGAATTTTAATGCAATTTACAAGCAACTTTCAAGACCACCTGTTTCAAATGTTTCGCACTAAATCAAACTAAAGCTCTGTCAAGCTGAATTAGTTTTAGAGGTTACAATAGACAGGCTGTTGTGGTATTAATATCCAAATGAATCACAGTCACCTCGGTGATGGTTGACTGTGAGCTCGGATTAAGCCTCTAAATCTAGGTCATATTACCTGATGATGGACGTTAAAGTTATCCAATAGTTAAATGTTAAAAAAAAATGTCGTTTTTTATGGTATTTATGGCAAACGAGCAGACGTATCACCTGATGGTAAGCAATTACCGCCGCCCATAGACACCCGCAACACCAGAGGCGTCACAAGTGCGTTGCCCACCTTTGGGGGATGGGGAAAGGGATGTGGGGAGGGGTTGGGGTATGGGCCTCCGTTCTCCTTACTCACTCGGTGAAACACAGCGCAAGCGCAATTTCACACCGGTTTTCTGTGAGGGCGTGGTATCACTCCGGTCCAGCCGGTTCATTTATGCCGAAGCGAGGCTCTCCTACGGTCTACATATCGTAACATAAACTTTATAGCCACACTTTTGTGGCTTATTGAGATAAACCACACTCTCATGCCTGAAGTAACACGTGCCCTTCTCATTTATGGTGAGCAGAATTGTAACTATTATTGCTTTGTAACAATAAGAATAAGAAACCTTCAATTGTTATGCGTGCCTCACAGGTGCTGTGAATCATCCTGGACAGTGTACTTGCAACTTGAACAGTATGAAATAAAATTGACCAAGCAGTTAACTTGATTGCCATTTGCATAATGCTGATCGCGAACGCGGAATTAATTGCAGGTTGTAATTAACTGCTGAGCTCCTTACTTTTAGATTTTATGCAACGGTATAAAAAATTGTCATTTGAATATACTATTTGCATTTAGTTTTTTAAACATAATTTCTTTTTCAGTTTTTCAGTAAAGATAAAAGAAAAGAATCTGAAAGCCTAATTCCTAAACACAGATACTTAAGTATAATCTCAATGTGTGTAGTAATCTAATAGGCAACTTTAGACAAGTTACAAGTAGGAGCACCGGCTACCAATATTCTGAAAGGACTCTTTTCTTTAAAACATTATAATTTATACAATTACCTAGTACATGTCCCCGTAATAACATCATCGAATATTGTATGATACAAATCAATGAAATAATATACTCCGATATCTTACACACGTTCTTCTCGTCTCGTCTTCTAAATACATTATTATTATTGGGTTCTCTTCTTTCTCTTCTCTCGATTTCTATGTTCGTTTGGTCTCTGAATACATACCTACGTACGTATGTACGTGATGAACATACTTACACATTTCTAAATATGTACATACCTACGTACCATTAAATAAATAACATGACAACACCCAGACACCGAACAAATTATCGTGTACGTCACACAGGAAGTTTATGATTACCTATGTAATATATTTTTATCATAAGGCTATTTACGTTCTAAATGTTAATGTTGTTTCTCTATATTCAGGTAGGAATATTCTTAAGGGGTTTTGGTAACTTCTGGAACATCTTTGTAACATTATGGATGGTTAAAGTTCCACAAAGTCGTTAATTAGAGCACATTAGCGCCTTAAACTTTGGCGGAAAATATAATTATTGTACACTGTTCTTATCTTTTTAACCGACTTCAAAAAAAGGAGGAGGTTTCTCAATTCGACCGTATATATATATAATTTTTTTATGTGTGTGTTTTTTAGTTCGTTTTGTCAGGTCCCTCCAGGAACGAACGTACGTAATGCTTCAGAAATATGTGAGATCTTCCAAAATACAATACAATATTCAGCACTGAAATTCCTACTATTTTTACCCGATCCCTCTGATTCTTTGATCTCCGATCTGTTCCCTCATAGCACCTCAACTACTTATTAGAACTGGACAAATAAGATATCGTTAGAAGCGTCTTGATCGTCCGCTGGATATAGGCTACATGACGTGACTCTGAATCAATGTGGCACCCCTGAGTGGTCATAAAGAACTGTGTTATAAAATAAATTTGAGATAAATATGTCGTGACTTCGTCCGTAATTACAAAATAATTATATTTCTACAGTATTAAAAAAATACTTTGCAAAGAAATTAATATAATAACTGCACCAAAATATTTTAAATAAAAAAAGTAACAACTAAAACACAAAAAACAAAAACTACGACAAAAAACGGCGCTGAAAAGTACAAAACAAGTTTAAAAAGCCGTAGTCACACGTTACAAAGAAACGTACCATAACACTTTAACAACGGGTATATGTAAAGGGTATACGCTACACCCCATCTGTGGTGTGCTTTACATCTCTTATATATATAAAAATGAAACGCTGAAATGTATGTACCCTCATGACTCTCGATCGGCTGCAAATTTATTTTTATGTGCTCGTTATGGTTAGGACAAGGTTTGTGTACAAGGAGTTTACCAGCAGACGGTGCCCGCTTCAGTGCGGGCAGGCGCTGGGAGGGGTCCGGATGTGTTAATAACAGCAGTTCCCGGATCCCTCCCGTCTCAGGCGCAGAGTGGCACACCGTGTGGTTTTAGTCGGTTCGATTCCGACACACCGCCCCTCCGCAAACCCCGGCGGGGTGACGGCCCGAGGGGGTTTCCGCATGTTAAAAAAAAAAAAAAAAGGTTTGTGTACAAGAAAAATTAGAGGATGACGGAAAAGCCTTTTTTTTTGTCCGCCATTGTACACTGCTTGTGGGAAGCTGAGACAGATATGTAAATATGGCGGTACGAAGTTTGCCGGGTCAGCTAGTACTTTATAATATTAAAGTGAAGATACTATGTTTCTGCTTACAAATTGCGATCACGAGTCCACCCTGGCTACTGGAGTAACATCTGTTTAATGCTTCTACAGTAATTTATTCGTACTGACAAATTGCTTTTACAGCCCTTCTTTATTTTGAACGTAAAACTCAAACATTTTCCACGAAGTCAATTTGTATTTTTATTCACTACAGCCTCCTCATAAACTTTATCTATTGAATGTTTCTCTGGGCTTTACTGATAACACTTTTGTTTCTGATTCATTCAATGGGACTGTGTTTTTTTAATTCTGTATGAATATATAATAAGGTCTGTTATTACACTCCAAATTAAATAAACATGATGAACTTATTTTAGGAATGTATGCATTCAGCATGTGGGTAAAATACTCAAAAGTAGTGTAAAAAACCTATAAGTAAATAATTGAAATTGCATCAAACTAGTGTACTAAGTAAAGCATTAGTATACTGGTTCCATACAGTATTGGTTAACCATCAGTACGGAAATATTATCGAGTTGAAATCGGAGAAGACCCGACCGTAATGTGGAATAGAAGCTATGCAAAGTTGATTTTAAAGGATATATATTCAAATAGTTAAAGATAGGATCGTCGTAGTTAGCTGCTCTTAATAATGTCTCAAGTGTTTTACATAACATATATACGACTTAATAAGGCACCCTATATCTTATTTGATGTAGCACGGTCTAAAACTCGTTTAAAAATTCTGAAATATACTGTAGTTCTACCTTGAAGTGTCTATAAATTTCAAATAAACAGCTTTTCTCTAAATGTATACGGTACTGAAAGAAAAACAAATACAATATTTAAATATTTTTATCTGTGTGTTTGTTCCCGCTAAAATCTGAAATAGCTGGACCGATTTTGACGGGATTTTCACACGGACAAAGCTGATGATTTACGAAGTAACTTAGGGTTCTTAATTTTTTTACTAGCTTCGCCCCATAGTGTTACCCACGGCTACGTCGGCTACTATTGTAAAAGTATAACAATAACAGCTGGTAAGATCGCGGGGTGCAGCTAGTTTAATATTAAAAGGAAAATAAGCAAGTTGTGAATGATTTACGTCAAAAGAAAACAAAAAGTAATAAGTATAATGGTGGTAAAAGAATTAAGAAGCGAACATAATTATGGAGCCTTCTGTTTCCCTAATATATGGTAACTTTAATAGGCTTTAATATATGGTTGGAGCCGATAGTTTTCTCGTATTTCGTAGTGTTATGCCATTTTAATTTGGAACAGTTCCAATCTTCAGTCTTCTCATTTTGCTTTTTGATTTAGTTTGATGCTTGTGGATTGCATTAGAAAATAATGTGTGAATATGGCCTTTCATCACCATATATGGTCTTATATTTTGAGTTTATACAATATATTTCATTGATGCTCGATTCTTATTGATCTAAGCGTGATATTTCATAGCTCCTCGATAAATGGGCTGTTTAACACTAAAAGAATTAGCGAAATTGGTTTAGCTGTTCACCCGTGATGCCGTGACCAAAGATCACTAGTCCGCCATGGTGTGGGTCACCATGCTGCATTGTTGCATTGTCTGCATTCGCAGTATGGTGACCACCATTCTTGGATTCTGCTTATGCTAGGCAGAGTAGAGTCATTTTGGCAGGGCCAAACATAAAAGAAATAAAAAAAAATCTCTCATAATAATTCTAATCTCTTTACTAAAAATAACGAGGTCAGGTTTAGGTTAATGCAATTTATATATTTGCTTTCATATACATTTCCGTATGTTATGAGGCCCCTGTACCGAATGTCACTGAAATTCATACATAATTTATCGGTAATAAAGCAGTTGATACATATTTTTATATAGCTTAGAGTGATAGGAAGCTCAATTCCTTAGTCATATTTTATGACTATCATAAAACACCGCAGTTTAATCTGTTAAATGGATTGGACCTACGTTGCCTGAAGATATACTTATTATTTGTATTACTGTAACAATACAATTTTAATAAGAGATACAAGCAAAGTAGTAAACAATCAGTGAAAGACACAAATAATATTTCCTGTTGCTACGTTTTAAAATGCATAAAAAAAGAGATTTTGTGTTGGTGTTTTTATAAAAATTATACAATATGTATTTATATCTGGTACCCATAATGCAAACTCTGCTTAGTTTGGGACTAGATGGCGTTGTATGTCAGAAGTCTAAAATATTATTTATAATAGCTCAAAAGAAATTTTTTATCTTATCTCATATGTCCGAATTATTATAACAACCAGGCCAGGTACAGGTCCTCGAATACGTTACTGAGTAATTTTTTATGAAAATAAAGCAAACTCAAATCATTTTCGTTATTAAGTGGATTTATTTAAGAGATTTTGGCTATCTGTTGCCAAGTTAAAGGAACCAAAAACAGTCATATAGCATGCACAGTTTTTAAAATTACCTCGACAGAAGACTAGCCTTTAAACCTCCGCAAGATTTCGCTTTTAAAACTCTAACTAGGTTAGTGAAAATAATTAACAAATACTATAAAAATATGCTTATCCTCTTATCAACAAAACTCAATATCCTTGCACCTACCGGATCATATTTCTACATCACCTGAAGGTCGACTGAGAGAGAGTCCGCCTTTGTACAACAAGTGCATTAAACAATAAATAAAAATAAAATAAATAAAAATTTGTCAGGTAAGTCGTTGAGTGAGTTGTTGAGAGAGAGTTGAGTTTATTTTTCATTCTTCTTCAGGTAATTTTAATAAGATAAATAAATATTAAAACGAAGCATTTGAAGGAAAATTGTTTCGTATTAAATTATCAATAAATATTTTTTGTCAGAAACACACATATGAGAGGCACCTTCAAAGTATGGTCTTACTTTGAAGGTGTATCCCGAATAAACTGCAGGAGAGCCGTCTGCGGTGGTACAGACACGTTATGAGGCGACCATCCGACCACATGACCAGAAAAGTACTAGACATCGAAACTAAATCCCGGGGACGAGGAAGACCCCGAACCACATGTATGTCCGTCATAAATAAGAACTTAAAAGAAGCCCAAGTCAACAAAGAGATGTCCCAGACTCGAGCCACCTGGAGACACATGATACGGAGGGCCGACCCCTAATAAGATGGACAAGAGCCAGGTAAAGAAGGAGATTGTACAATAAAAATAACACGCAATGCGATAAATTATCGTTATCAATATAGAGCATCGATTGTGACCAACTGTCAGAAGCTGGAAACAATGTGTCAATAAAATGACATGCACAAATTGAACACACACACTTTCAGACAGATTAAGTTGAATGTTGAAGAGCATTTCGATTCCCGGGTCGGACCAAATGTTTGTATGATCTGCAAATATTTGTTTCGGAGTTTGGGTGTTTTCTATGTATAATATGTATGTATTTACAAAAAAAAAAGTATATAAGTATTCGTATCAGTTGTCTAGTACCCATAATACAAGCTCTGCTTAGTTTGGGACTAGATGGCGTTGTGTGTTAGATGTCCGAAATATTTATTTTATTAAAATATTTATTTATTGTTATTACGATTTCTAGTCATATAATAGTTTCGCATTTAAAGTTCTAAATGGTTGTGTTAATCTGATTGCATTATTTAATTATATATATCATAGTGTAGTATAATAGCATTTTTGCTTTAAATATTTATTTCATAGTATTGAAATAACTAAGTACAATTACTGAAATGAACCTATTTTCCTTAGTAAAATATTTAATATATCATTCAGAATATTTACATATTATGTATTTACACATATGTTGAATATATAATTAGGTTTACCTTTTTCCCCGCACCTTTTTGAGTAAGGAAAATTGTTTAGTTTTTCCAGATTGAGCAAGGAACCGTAAAGTTTAATTTGACCCAACAGTTATCAAAATCAAGGCGATCTTTGTTCTGTCAATGTTTATTTTGTGTTTTTACGGTTTTTACGGGCTTAAGGATATGTTATATTGGATTATTTAAGTATTTATAAGTTTTATAGGCTCAAGTGTTAACGCAAACCACAAGTAGTTAGTTCTTGCTAAAATTTTTGAATCTGGGCGAAAGCTCATTATCCTACTTAATCCTATTAATATTATAAATGCGAAAGTTTGCAAGGATGTGTATTTGTTGCTCTTTCACGCAAAAACTACTGAACGGATTTGGATGAAATTTGCAGTAATATAGCTTATACATCAGAATAATTTTTAGGCTACTATTTGCCGCGGTAACCGACATACACGCGGGCGGAGCCGCTGGCAACAGCTAGTATTCTATAATATATACGACACGTTCACTTCACAAACATACTTTCAGAGCATGCGGTAAAAATATACTTTAATACAATTTATTCAATACAATTTACCAAGTAATTAAAAATATGATTAAAAATTCCTAATTTAAAAGGTTGATTTTACTAACCTTTTCATTTTAAAGGTTGATAACATACCGTCTTATCCGTTTTCATTACTTTATTATAGAATACGTCTGAGTGAGCAAATTTGTTTTTTTTTTGATCTACCAACTACTTAGTATTTACATAATAATGGCTATTGAATAATGCATGCAGTAGAGATGAGCTTCTTTAAAAGGCGAAGTTTTATTTGCCCGCAGTTGAGGTGAGATGGGGAACATCATACTATGACGTTTGGAAAAAGTAATAAAAACTGACATTACACACAGAAAAATGCTCACTGTATTTACATTACGTTATTTGTTTTTTCTTACTTTTTTGATAAACAAAGGATGACTAGGAAAATGGAACACGCTTCCGGTGATGCAAATAAACTTATTGCACCGTAGCATAACGAGAAATCATATTGTTGATGAAAAGCACTGCTTGTTCGAAATTTCGTATTGTTCACATTTTACGTCACTTAAAAACTCATATTTTCGGTGAGCCTACATTCCATGGGAGTCCATAAATTGTATTTTTTTTAATCAAATGAAGTTAGGGTAATAAAACACGATTTTAATTTTTAATTTGAAATCTCTTATGATAAATCTTAACAGATTATAATACATATATTATACTGTTTTCCTGTTTACATTACATACATTATGACATGGTTGCCTGTGAGAGATTGCCGTTGAGCGATGAGGCCGCCACTCTCAGTTTTAAGTTACCGTTGTAATTAATCTGTTTTACAATAAAGCAGTATATTATTATTATGATTGCCTTACCAGTAACAGTGTTAAGTTGAGATCTGACTTTTCGTCTTTGGTTCAGACACGAATACAGTATTACATATTAACGAACTAGCACTTTATAAGTTCTAAGACAGGCCATAGAGCATAAGCCATTCCGAATTGTTTTAAACAAGATTGTCCCTAAAAAACTTCTTCATTAATGGAATCCTCACAAAAAAACAATTCCAATGAAATGAAGTCCCATATAAAAGTTCCCTGAATCCTAATTGTTTGGCCACCCTAAATTTTCTAACTTTAATTAAAACCGTTTGGCGCTTTCATTTGGTCGATAGAAATTCTATGACATGGGGAAGGTTGTCAGTGAGCACCTGCTTCTAATTTCCAATCTTTTAAAATCAAATTATACTATTTAACGATGATGTAATAAATATTTCTTTGATCTCTAAAAAAAGTGATTGAATATTACCCTCTGCCATGCGGGAACAGTTTCGCGGTATGTAAACATCGGATGCGGCGACATGGTTCGATCTGTACACGCTGTGGATATTGTATGAAAAAAGAAACTGGTATTGGTATTGGCTATACAAAATAGCTAAAAGTTTTTACTTATCAAAGTTATTATTAATTTCCTGGAGAGGATGTGTCGATTATAATGTACATATTTGTGGTTTTGAGAACATTCCTAATGTTCTGAGATAGGTACATTGATGTGCCGCTAATTTTGTCGTTGCTGTATCAATATGGTTTGACCGCAACATAAACCTTATAAAGATGAATGTGTGTCAATATGTATCTGCTTTTTCGTGATTAATCTACTTCACAGTTATAGGAAAAGGGTTGTGGTTAAATGTTTCGATGTCATTTCAAAATTGACTTCATATTCCTTATATCTTCTTTAAAATAAGTTAAAGATTTTAAACAGCATTTCGAGTTCGGTACTTTTTTCGTATAGGAATTTGCATTTCAAATAGGAAAGAATCTGATTTAACATATTTCTCATTTATCTTTCTACACGATTTACAGTTTTTTCGTTCAGGAATGTGCCCCATAATTAAATTTCATACAAACGGAGAGTTTAAGAAATAAAATCTTTGCATAAATTTTAAAGACCCGGGCGAATGGTAATTTATTTGAATCGCTTTTCAGATTTTGTTTTGTTTAAAAGAGATAAATATGAGCAAACTTTGTGTTGTATACAGTTTGTGGATGCAGAGGAGAATTTACTCAAGCTGCCAAAATTTAAATTCATTTCTTATCAATAATATAATAAAATAAATACTGTCTGAGTACGTAACGAACATGTAAATTTTAAAAGGTTACTTTTCATGGAATGATTCAGAATAAAGAATTGAAAGAAAAGCAACGGTACACAACTTAGCAAAGTTCAACAAAAGGTTGATATAAGATAGGAAAAAGATAGAAACTGCGGAGGACTTTTCAAATATTACATCGAGTAAAGTGCATTCTACGAAGCATACTATTGTGAGCTTATCTCGTCGGTCGCAAGTTAGACTTAGTTCCAGCGGAGTGCTATTGAATTCCTCACTCAAGAGCTGAACAGCAAAGACTACGGCATTCTAAGAAAACGGATAATAAATCTAATATTTAATAGAATAAAAAAGTAAAAGTTATATAGTATTAATCTGGACAAGTAAGGTACTAAAAAACATATGTTCATTCATCTAGACACGCGGTAGCGTGCCAAGCCAAGTTCAAGCTATAACAGAACTGGCAAGCAGCACCGTGTGTAATATTACACGAAACATTTGGAGCCACGTTTGACACCCTCATAACTCAAAAACTATTACACGATAACCGTTCGGGACGGTTCTCGTGACATTGGGAGGGATGTGTGTGTTATGAAGCTAGCAGATGGCATCAAAAGAGGTACCTCTTCTCCACTGCGCATCAAACACACCAAAAAATTCACATCACGGACACTAGTGAGTACTTTGAACTTAATATATTGTTATGTAACTTTTAACGGGGTGTAACACCCTCTGTTTGACCTATTCACTGGTGATCGGTCTGTGAGTGTTTAGTTTGTCTCTACGGGCCTGGATAAGGCTAATCACAAGGCTCCTTCCACTCCAAGGCTCCAGCACTGATGGACAGGAATAAACAAACACTCACCTATAGAACAAAGATGAACTAGAAAGTTCAAATTTGGTTCAAAGTTGAGTGAATAGATAGGAATAAATCAGAAATTAGTAATTTTTTATCATTTTATGATATTATTTCAATTAATTGATTCTTTTATTTAGAAACACTTATTTATTGTACCTATAATATAAAAATCAGCAATCTAAATTGATCACAGCCTGTCTTTATGTGATTTTAAGGTCTTAAGGTGAATATATAACTTGTGGAATCCTACCCTTAATTTTTCAGTTTTAGTACTAAAAAATAAGAGTATAGTCGACTTTCGTATTTATTACGCTATTAAATGGGATTTAGTATTAATCTTGGTTGTTCACTACAACGACAAAAAGAGAGATAAATGGGTACCAGGTTCAATGGTCAGTCCTGAAATTAATTTATAACCTATAATATTTTATAACAACTTAAAATATCATTTCTTTTTAAAAGTTAGGAAGATATTATATTGAAACCTAAAGCCTGACTGTATTTTATTTTATGGAGAATAGGAGGCAAACGAGCAGATGTATCGCCTGATATTAAGCGATTCTCGCCGCCCATGGACACCCGCAACACCAGAGGCGTCACTAGTGTGTTGCCGGCCTTTGGGGGATGGGGAATGGGATGGGGGGAGGGGTGGGGGTGATGGACCTCCGGTGTCTCCACTCACTCGGCGAAGCACAGCGCAACCCCCGTTTCACACCGGTTTTCTGTGAGGCCGTGGTATCACTCCGGTCGAACCGGCATATGCATGCCGAAGCGTGGCTCTCCCACGCTACGTATTTACAACAAAAAAAGTCAGGAACCCACAGCACAAAATCGCATAGTTCACATAAAATGAAGCACTGTGTCGAGTGTCTCAGTTTATTTTTTAAAACCCTATAAATGACATTGAGATACCAATTATCAATAGTTTGTACCTTTATCAACATACATGATGATTATGAAATTATCATTAAATAACTAATCACGGTCTGAGTAACCTGGAAAACTTTGAAAAGTCCGATATCCTAACTATACATATGTATTCCGAGTAAGCTTTACAGTTTCTCGGTAGGTTGTATAAGGTTACTTTAACCCAGTTATGATTTTAATTGGAAACTTGATACTTTCCCTTAGGCTGCGTTAATTAGTGTTAAAGCCTGTTAAAGGAGTTCATAGAATTAACATCTCGATAAATTAATTGTAACTGCCTGTTGAGATTCAAATGTATAACTACCTACATTAAGTGATCACGTCGTATTGAGAATCAGTTTGCGAGAAATCTTTTACGTGATAAACTCTTACTAGTCTAATCTTCGAATATCAAAATGTACTTGAATTATTGTTCTTTATTCGTTATAGGTTTCGGATGTGTTTGTTACTTTTATAAAAGATAAATTTTATAAAAGAGTAGAGTAGAGACTTAAAAGGTTACTTAGCACTTTCTATGTATGACATTCAATGAAATAATGAATGTTCAAAACAAATCAGGTTATCAACCAATTTACTTCAATATGATAGAGCTTTTGAACACACCCACTTAAGAATCACCTCTTTCCGCTGTTCTAAATCAAATGAGTTAACTGCCTTATTGCAAGTTCAAGGACTAGAGAAAGCTAAGCAATGGTTTTCAAAGCTGCCTTTTTACCAAAAGAGCAGCTATTATCAGTCCTTTTAAAACTAGACTGGTTTCATTTTTTTAAGAAATGTATACATATGATTTTTATGTCTTTTAAGATAAAATTATCAATATTAAGACCTATTTTTTTTAATTTTAAACTTCAAACCTATTTTTAATGATTGCGGCTAGTATTGGTGTTAAACGCAATCCGTATGTACTTTTTACATAAAAAAACGCATATGAATTATTATACTCTATCATCCACATTACGACTTTTGTCTCGTCTCAGTCAAAGTAGAAGATGCTATCTGTTTCCGCACTCGTCTGTTATATGAAACGTATTATATTAGAAGTCATATTATGTGCTATTGATATAAAGATTTTGGAACTTTATTTCAGTACTTTGGTACCCCTTTTATGTGCTTGAGGTCTCGGGTTCGATTCCCGGGTCAGACGGACGAAATGTTTTGTATGATTTGCAAATATTTATAAAACAAGGGAAATATATAGTATAGGTAAGTATTTATATCAGTTGTTAAGTATCCATGGTACAAGTTCTCCTTAGCTTGGACCTAGATGCGATATTGCGCATGTTGCGTAGGCGACATGTGCAGTTGTTATTGAGCTACCATATGTTTTTTGTACGTAACAAAGACGTTGCTTTATTATAATTCATACCCATCCATACTCACTCATATCTTGTTTAAAGAAATACTAAATACAGATGAATTTAATAGGTTTCTGAATTTTGTTTTTGTTAGTATTGTACGAAAATGGGCTAGACTGTCCATTTGTATCTCGAGGCATTCGGTTCCAGGGTCTGTCCAACCGTGAAATTGTCGTGTTCGGCACAACTTTCGTCCGAGTCAATTCCATGCCTGAATTGATACAATGATTACAGAGCTGGGAGATTCTAATCGTGATCAAATCACTTGTTTTGATTACTCGCCGTTAAACAATACTGTTGATTCGGAATCAGAGTATTTGCAAGCGCTACACGAGGACACTCGTATATTATATTTAATATGTATACTTGTTTATATAAACAGAGGTAAACGTTCGTGAAGATGTTAAGTAAACTCGTTATTAATTATTACTTTCAAGGGTTGGTGAACAGGTAATGATTGATGTGCTTGATTGTCAATGCAGAGAAAAAGTTCACTCAAATAGACCTGGTGTACTCACTGTATTCACTAAAGATCACATAATATGGAGACCTTAAAAGGTGGTTTAAAAATATTTTTCAAATCCGTACCAATCGTGAGAGATTTGGACGTAAAAGCGCCATTGGCCTTTTATAAAAGCGGTATTAGTGTTTTTTTCACCCTTTTGTCTGTGTGACTTGGGTTTACAAAAGTCATGAGAGTCAAAAGAGATGCACTTGTAACCCAAGAATGTAACCCAAGGTGTTTTACTATGGACTGGTAGGCGATTTCCCCAATTATTTTGGAAACTGACTCAGTTCGAAGCATGCGTTGAAGAACGCTCTCAGTCGGGGCTCGACAGCTTCTTAGTCTAAGGCCAGGATCCACGCTCGGCCTCCCGAATGCCATCGTGTACCGGTGTTCGTTTGCTTCCTACAGGCTAAAAACCTTGAAGAAGGCTACATAGTGATTAAAAAACCAAGGTGATAATTTAAAACTTAGAAAACGTGAGACAACAACTTAGAACAACGCGGCAACAAAGCGAATAGGTACATGTATTTATTGTATTTCCAAGTGATATATTTTAAGTCATGTCATTTCCGCGCAAAAAAATGATTATTCTTTTTTTTATTACAATTGCATGTGTAAGTTGTGTTACATACTATGGATTTTATTTTAGAAAATATTACGCTAACACGCTCGGCTTTATTTGAAACAGTGTTCAATGATAAAAACTAACAACAGTATAGAAAAAGCTGAAATTATCAAAGTTTTCTATAATAACATTTATCAAATTTAATCAAAGAGTCTGTTTTCAAAGTAATCATTACCTAAGTAAACATTCCTAAATTGATAAAAGTTAAAACTTTTAAGTACTTGAAGTTTATTTGTACTTTATTTAAATAAACCTATGATACCTCTATACCTGCGTCTACTATAATCATTTAGCTTTAAATATTTTTTACTTTTCTAGACTTTGCACAAGCTTTCATTCCCAGTAAAATTCAATTATCATCTAATAATAAGTTGATGAACATCATTATTTAATACTAGCCGAGTCCCACGGTGTTAACGGCGGTTGTTGTTGTAAAGGTATATTGATTGTAAAGCTGGGTAGTTTAAAAGAAGTAACCTACATAGCTCCTTATATGATCAGCATTCTGCCAGTGAAAGTTACGGTAACATCCATCCAATTGTTCCGGAGAGGAACCGGAACAAAGACACAAACAAAAACAAAAAAAAATCATATGCATTTAATCTATAACTGTTAATTTGGCTTTACAAACAGACGCTTCAATTTTATTTATTTGTATAAATATCTTCACCGTTTTATTAATCAGTCTTGAAAGGATGTTATGAGAATGTATCATACACGTAATGTAACGTGTTAATTTGACGTGATTAATTATTTTAATGTACGTTATGTTGACTGAATTCATTAAATATTATTACTCTAAAGGGTAGAACAGAAACAACCATCAGTAATGAGGTAGGATTAATTGGTTTAGTAATTATGAATGAAGTATGAAATACCAAGTATGAATGAACTTTGGAGGAAATGAATGAAATTTTATATTTTCATCCATTTATTGAAATAATTTGATTATTTTAATTTAAATAGGTAGTATCCAGGCCTTACTCAGAAAAAAAACGATGGTGCAGTGGTAACGGGTTTCCTGGATCGGTCAAAATTTTTGTATGATATGAATATATTTGTATAATATGTACTTATTTATAAAAATGTAATTACATCAGGTGTCTAGTACCCATAGTACTGCTGAGTTTGGGATAAGTTGGATTGTGTGTCAGATGTCCAATAAAAAAGTTGTTAAATATTTTCTGTACCTATTATAGTTGGAATACATTCTTGATTAAAACTCACTTGTAATTATTAGTATAAGAATGTATTGCAACAAGTTCCATCAAGTGCCGACAATCGAGAGTATAAATTATTATAGTTGGGTCAATAAAGCAATAAATAATGGATGTCACAGAGTTCTGATAGATCACGTAAAATAGAAAAGAAATGAATGAAAAACCTTAATGCACTTATGGAATGCCTTAAACATACCTATCCACCAGGTACTCAAAAATTATTTCTATTTAAGCTTTAATGCGACAGACAGACACCAGTAACATATGTTGGACTTACAACGTCGGTGGTTAATAATATTTAACAAAACAATAAAGTAACAGGATAAGAAAAGTAGCCTTAAAATATGATTCTGTTTAAACTTCCAAATCAGTATGTAAAATGAAAAGTCTTTCCAATATTTCACTGTACCTATCTTTGAAACTGGGTTAATAGAGCACACTCAGCTCCGCTCACTGCTGTTTGCAAGGTCTAGTTGCACGGGCTGTTTAATGATACGTACCTATATACGAACTTACTACTAGTGTAGATGTACTGTGTTCAGTCACTGCTAGTAAAATATTTAGGTCAATGACTTTAAAACCCTTTTTAAGTATACCATTTCAAGATATGTAAGCGACTAGTTTTTGCCGACGACTCTCCCTGCGTAACAAACGCAGTTGGAGTTCTCGGCAAAATCCGTTCAGCAGCTTAGCTGTCAAAGCGTAATTAATAGTCGGACAGAGTTACTTGCAGGTTAAATAATCTATAATAAATGGGTTTAAAATTTCAATATTTAACTATTTTCATAGTTACCTATACTAATATATCAACGAACGACCGAATAAAATGAGCTTATGCCTAATCATGACGTTAATAGTCCACGAGAACGTAATATCTATCTAATGGATGTTTCATTAAATCACCTACGAATTCAGTCCGTATAGTGATAGTCGGTAAAACGTCGATTAATTTATTGGGCTAAAACGGTTGAATTAACATGTTTAGTTATTCAACGCTCATTCCAAGTCCACGCTGTTTCCAAATGTAAATCCAAAGTACTATCTAAAGGTCAGTTTCAATAGCTCTTGATAAAGTTTCACATGATTATCTACAACTTAATAGATGATATGATTGTATGTTCATTGTTATTTCAATTGAATTGGTGATGTTGTCAAAATATAGGTTAATGCTATTTAAACATATTACCCGAGCGCAGCTGGGTTTTCATCTAGTATTTTTATAAAATACTCACTCATTGTCTTTCACTATTTTTTCGTCACTTTTTTCATTAATAGATGCAGTTTGTTTAATTTCTATATTTTAAACACTTCAAATACACGAATTTTACAAGTATACAGACAGTCAAGCCATCAGTTGTCATCATCAGTGCATGCGCGTAGCAGGCTGTAGTACAAACACACACGCACACTCACGCAAACAAAACAGCAGGAGCAGGTAAACATTTTCGCCGTGCGGTAGAAAGAGAGGGGGATATTCCTCTCCTAAGCCACGCCTCCATCTTACGAATATTTAATGAGATCACGTGTACTGACGCGAGTTTAAAATTATCTACCTATCCCAAAAAAATGCACAACGCCGCTAAAGAAGTTTTCACTTTAAAAACAACAGTTTAATTTAGACTTAATAAAACATTGCTCCAAAAGTTATAGTGACTTGTAAAAAATGAAACTTTGATATCCATTTCAAGCAGTCATCAACAGACAATTGAGAGCTTCTGAAACCTGATGAGGGTTTATATCCTCTAATTGTTTGATGCCAGTGATGTAGGGTTGTGAGGTTATACGTGAGATCGTAAACAAACAAACGATCATTACACAACGTTCTGTTTAATCCAAAAAAAACATACGCTTGAATGTTTATGACTTATTGCTTATACTGCGACGTTGAATACAAAATAATATTTTTGAGCATTATATTACTGAATGTATTAGGTGTAAATCAGCAATAAAGTATCTGACGGCGCTTCGATATTTTAAGAGTGGCAAGAAATATTAAATATTTTGACAAGGACGGGTTGACGTTTCTTGACTCTTGACGCAACTCCGGGCTCTCTTAGCAGAAGAAATAAGACGTGTTCGGTGGAGCGTCGTATTCTAATTATTATTGCTGATTGTGAGTCTGTCTACATTTTGTTATAATAATAATTGTTGCATTGTTAATCATTTACGTGGTTTTACTTCTCCTCGCCCGCTTACCCACGATAGCTCGGGAGACGCAATGAACCCGAAACATACTATTGATTACCATGTGTCGATATATCTATAATATTAAACAAAATAGTATAGAGTCGTACCCTGCGAAATCGTGTCTTGAACATTCTATTATATAATAAAACACCAAAAATATATTAACAATAAACAAAGAAGATTACTGGATTAAGACTAAGGCAACAAAGTACATACATATGTTTTAAAAAACAAAAAAAAATGTGTAAAAAATTATTTAACCGTACTCACGAAGAAAATTTTACGGAAAAAACCTAGAACTATCACACAACATAATGAAGGGTAAAGACCCTGAGACCTCTTTAGATTCTTACATCGTAGATCGCGTCGGCTCTGTTGCAAAATTTATTTTAGCTGACGTCTTCTAGTCTTAAACTACCTTCCTAACAAATTTCATCTTCATAAGTCAACTATTTTTGCAATTTCTTGGAAGTCAATGGATGTGTAACCATTCAACCTCTTTGTTATAAGTTTCTAAAAGTATATGTAAATAAACTATTGGAATGAATTTAGTTCAAGCTCTCTATATCGATCTACCTAATTCTTATTTATTTCTGAATAATCATGTAAAAAATCGTTAATATCTATCTATATACAAAAATGAACCGCTGCAATGTATGTTCGCGCATAATTTCCAATCGGCTACCAAATTAAATAATTCTTTTTTTATGTGTTCCTTGCAGTCAGGACAAGGTTTGTGTACAAAAAACAATTAAAAGATAACGGGAAAAGACATTTTCTGTCCGCGACTGTACACTGCCTGTGGAAAGCTGAGACAGATATGTAAATATAGCGGTACGAAGCTCGCCGAGTTAGCCAGTATAGATATAAATCTCATGGAAAAGTTTAGTTGGCGAAATAAAGAAGTGAGTGGTTAAGCAGAGCTCTGTCCTGTTATTCTTTCGTTACACTAAACTTATTAATTGCAGAGGATCGAATAATAACTCTCTGACTTCATTCTACTCGAAAGTGTATCTAACAATGTACAAAATAGTATGTCTAAAAATGTAGGTTGTAGGTATTAAGCGACATACACTATACATATAAACATAAATTACAACTTTAAAAACCCCCTTCGAAGCATCAAGTTTTCAATTAATTTGGGGTTTTGTAAGCGTTTCGGAATGGGACCGGGGTGTCCTCACTCGGTGAAACATAGCGCAAGCGCTGTTTCACACCGGTTTTCTGTGAGGCCGTGGTATCACTCCGGTCGAGCCGGTTCATTTATGCCAAAGCGTGGCTCTCCCACAAAATTTGTATAAAAAAGTGAGTTGAGGTCGAACTTCGATCACAGTTGAAATGCTTTAAATTTTCGATAAAAGCTTTTGTAACGGTATGATAGCGTGATTCGTGAAACACTGCTTCACAACCGCTATCTTCTGACAGTCCACAGTGAATACAATATAATGTTGTCAGTTTGACTTTTTAGGAGAGAAGTACACATAATGGACTGGACCGTACACCCTGTTGTAAAACTTTTGGGTACAACCCACATCGCAGGAGTCATTGTCTTTAGAAATAACCTGCCAGAAGAGGGCCGGATCTTAAGGTTTGTCGTTGTGTTTATTGATTTGTTACCGTACTATATTGAATGTTACAATGCCAATGATTGTCATTTCAATCACTAGTTTCATAATGTTCCGAGAGATAAATGTTTATTAGAATTAGCTGATATATAACTAAATAGGTAGGTATCCAATGTGACTATTGTTATCAAATTTTGTAGTTGGAAACGTAAAGCGCTGTATATATGTTACGAGTAATTGATAAATAATTGAAATATTTATATAATTTAACAGCCACATTGTCCTACAAATTGCGTGGTACGTTATCCTGGCCCTACTCTCAAAAGTTTTTTGTCGCTACTAGCCCTGTTAGCTACTACAATCGATTTTTTTTATAAGGGCCCCTTTTCAAAATGAAGCCACTCACGAAAAGTTTGCTTGAAAATAATAACATGTATTTGTTCCGAGGATCTCGGACTAATATAATTGACTTTATCTTTTTATATATATCCGGTTATATACAAAAATATAATAAGGAAATTTATTACATAATACAGAAACCTACGTACATAATCATAATTAAAAAAACGATAGGCAACAATATTTACATACAAGCGTCAAACAACTCCACATCTTCGCCTTCTGGTAGAGTTTCCAAAAGACTGGCAGCATAACGTACGTTGAATGGCAATGCTGTTTCTCTAAGTATTCGATATAATTAAGTTATTTTCGGAATCTGCAATACAACCCTAAAAATGTTGACACCCTTTTGTAATTCTTTATTGATATTTTAGGCGAGTTATTTTAAAATATTTTCGCATGCTCAGTGATAGTACTAAAACTTATCAAAGGTTACTAAATAAAGCAAAAAAGGAAATTAGTTCAGAAACATTGATAGAATTCTCTCTTAAATAGGCAAGAGGAAATAGTTTAAACCTCTTGCCTATTTATATTACAAAAAAAGTATACAAGATATGCATGTTCCTAAATAATCTTCTGTTTAGGTATCTAGTTGCCTAATAAACTAAGTTTTTTTTTCGTAAATACTTGTCCATATTAACCTGTCCACACGTGATCCCAAGTTATATAATACATCGTTAGAAACAAACAGATAGAGAGAACTGTGTTTGAAAAGCTACAGAATGTGTTTGTCATCAAAAGTATAAATATGTAATAACTAGTACTTTGATAATATTTAAATATATGAAACAACTGGGTATCTGGCAAAGATCAAAACAAACTGTATTATGTTTACAAAGGGAATATTTATAACTTGAGATGTAAGAGGCTGCGCTTACTTATATTTATTATTTAATTCAAGAGTTCTTTGTAGACCTTCTTTGTAGGCATTCTTTATGCTTATTTAAAATTTACAATATCTAATGATTATGGTACATGTGATACCTTTTTCTTGGCATAATAAGCTAACTGGACTAATTTTATTGTTCATACACATGTAAAATTGGGTAAATACAACTTATTTTCTGTGCTACCTTATCCTCTTTAGTGATCTTATAACTGCCGTTTTTTCAGTCTGCCGTTAAGCTGATGTGACGTAATAAAAAAATCAAAAATACTTATTCGACTTTACTCATATTAAAGTTTATGGGTTACCGTATAAAAATAAATCATTTGGGCGTCTATATTTATATTGTAAATTGTGTATTCGCAATAATGAAAACCGCAACGGACACCAAAACATGGTTCCCTGAGCAATCTTTTACAGTCAGGTATAGGAGCCAACCAACCTACTAATTAAATGAACAACGCCCGAACGAACATCTAAGCTGAGCTATACCTAGTAAAGGATGAATATTGAGACCTAAATGAGGGGAGCTCTATTGTTCATTTTAATGAGTTTTTATTTTACCAAATGATTTTAGTTACATAGTTGATATTCTTAAGTGTTTGTTTGTAAGGAAGATATTGTATTTACCAGCAATGAACAGCAACCTACGTTTGAGCAAAAAGCTTACCGTTTTACGTAATAACCTGTCAAGGTCTGAACTCTCCTTTATACTTATACAAGAATCTATTTCACATATGGCTGTCCACTACTAAATTATAGAGTAAACTCTATAATTTAGTAAACATCCATGTGATATTTTAGCCTACCCTTTCACTGAGTTTACGGTCACTTCAGTTGTGTTGTGTATTGATTGTTAAATAATCCTGAAAGATTTCAGTCAAAGTAATTTTTTATTTAAGCGTAGATGTCTAGCAAACATTATTTTTTATTTGTATAAAAGTTTGACTACTTTTTTTGACATCCCTTCAATGTTGTATTTTAAAGTTCAGTTACCTAAGTGCTTTTAAGTGAAAGATGCGGCGCAGTGAATTTCTGCTGTCGTAGTAACACAACAAAACCTGATTTTGTTTTATTTGATTTTTAACAATTCCATTAGACGACATAAAATTATTATTTTGGCACAGCTGTTTAGTATTTAAGATCAAAAATTCCCCTATATTAACTCTCCTCTTAGGTTCTGTTGAAGTGTTATAAAAATTTTCAACAATTTGATGTTAATTCGCAAATCACAAACCAGTTTTAAGTTAACAAGTTAATAAAAATAGGACTCAAAACTTAAAATAATTATTTTTCAAATTAAGATTATCACTATTTCTCACATAATCTACCTGGTACTGTTGGTTGGTAATAGGCATGTAATTTAATACTCACTGCATAAAATTACATGCCTATTCACCAGGCTTTGAGTTTACGTAACTCATTCATTAGATAGTGTATTTCCAGCTACTTGGCCGGTATCGCAGACATTCCACAACAATTGAGGTTATGTGTGCAGTTGAAAGACTGGCAAATCGCAGACCACAAAACATAGATTGAATGTAAAAAAAAAAATATTTTAAATCTTTGCATTACATTTGCCGCATTTTAAATCTTTGCAAAAATATGCATTCGTGAACTATAAACATAATAGTTATTTGTTTGTGGCTTACAAAAATTTAACACACATATTTATGCCAAGATACACCTTGTGGTTTTACATTTTAAAAGGAAAGAGATGTGTATGTACTATGAACGCCGGTCTATCTACGCCTGAAGCGTGAGAGTGCGGTGTAAAAATGCTATTGGAACGAGATTAAACCCGATAAAGCGCTATGTGTAGTAACATTCTTTAATGACATCGCTTTTAAACTCCATCTAGCGGCGTGATACAGAAAATTTGTATTCAACCCATCTAGTGCTCATATTGTCTTTGATCGTTTTTTGAGGTCTAAGTGAATCTATTTGATGTGCGGTGCATGATATAGACATTAAGTTTATGCTTATTACGAACATAGTTGTAAAAAATTTGTTACAGGAAGAGAACAATACATTGACATGCTAATAGTATACTGTCTGTCTGTCTCTTACACTTTGAATGATACACCGCTGCACTGATTACAATAAAATTTGAAATGGACATACTTTGATTCTTAACAAAAGAAATAGATTACTCTTTACCGTGACAACTGATAAACACACGGGTTGAGACGCAGGCAAAAGCTAGTTCCATTTATAATAGAGGCGAAGTAGCTGACGGGTCACATGTTGGTGTATACCGCCGCCCATGGACACGTGCCATTCAAAATTCACAAGCACAATACCGGCTTTTCAGGTAAGAGAATCCTTGTTTTTACAGCATTTATATAGCATTTACAATTGTTCAATTAGCAGAAAATGTATGAAAAGTTATGCTCTTCGCGAGCGATGAGAGCGAGATAACGATACGCGTTTAAAATAAACGTGGAACATATATGATAACCTTTATAACATTACGTGATTGATATAAAAAGTGAAATTCAATTTCAATTGTTTGGGTTACCCAAAATTTCACACTTTATAAATAACTCTTGCCCACGTCAACGATAGCTCTACCGTGTGGAGTCTCATACCCCTTATATAAGGCGTTTGTTTTAAGCAGTCAAAATTATATTACATCATTAAGTTCCAGACCTATTCCAGGCTCTCATCTTCTTCATCTTTTACCTTAATAAAATATTTATATTTAATTTTAAAATCAAAACAGTGCTTTCGATGTAAAAGAAAAAAGTTATTGTTATTAAAAAGTTCGATACTGAGTCTGTTTACTTAGTAGCACAAATTGTTCTCCTAGCGTAAACCTAAACAAATAGAGGCAAGCAATTATAAGGGTAGTAAAATAAGGGCATAGTTTTATAACGACAAAAGCAGGTAAAACAACCACGAATCCCGAATAAAAATCGGCCTAAACTTAAAGTTGTAATAACAAATTTTTAGTGTACAATTTTATAGTTAGGGAACATAGTATTTTACCAAGTGAATGTATTATGTTAGTTATATATATAGTTAAACAGCCAGTAGAATTGCATGCTAATTAACAATGTTGTAAGTTGTTAAATATACAGTGGATATTAACTACAACAAATTTTAAATTGTTAAACACCTCATCGGAAGTGTCAACAGTGAATAAAAATGCGTACGTGACTAACGTACGCATTTTAATGAACGGATGGATGGAATATTCCGAATATATTAAGAATCTATTAATATTACTCGTGCACGAAGATATGAGTTAATCTTATATAAAGTCTGCATATGGTCCCAACAGCATGTAACTTTAATAACCCTTTCTAGTCAACTAAATCTTTTACAAAGACGAGATAGAAGTAATCCGTCTGTCGATACAGCCCGTATGAGAGATGCGGGATATACCTTTCATGCATATTAATACTTATATAGTACATTAGCATTCTGTTGCTGGTACATATTACCAAAATGTATCAGTGGAGCTAAGTCTTCATTCACCGTTACGGTTTTGAGGAGTTCCTGTAAAACTATAATTAATTTCTAAATAATGTATTTTTGGTCTGGTTTATTTGATAATGAGCTATATTCAAGAAAATATGTATTACTAGCTTTAAAGCCTATGTTCTTTCTCAAGAATCAAAGTATAACCATGCCAAATTTCATTGAAATAGGTGCAGCGGTTTGTCCGTGAAAACAGGACAGACAGACAGAGTTACTTTCGCATTTATCTAAATAAATAAAATTCGAGTGTCTGTTTATAATATTAAAATTACCGCTTTTTACTAAATGCATATGTATCTATACACGGAACATATACCAAAAATGTAGTTCAAAAATTTTTTGTCTGTCTGTCTGTTTGTTTCTTCTTGTTTGGAACGGCTGGACCGATTTTGACGGGACTTTTATTGACAGGAAGCTGATGATCCAGCTTATAATATAGGTATGGATTAACAACAAACCTGTATGTATTGTAATTGTTTAATGTTATGCGGCTACCAATTTGTAATGATCATCATCATCATGCTGATCATGTCTGACTGAAGTTCAAAAAAAGTAGCCTAAGTTACTCCTTATATCATCAGCTACCTATCAGTGAAAGTCCTGAATGCGGAATAAAATCCTCTGTCCTTATTTATAACTAACGGCGCCCCGCGGTTTTAGCCGCTAGTTTTAGTTGCTTTTGAATCGGAACTCTCTCTCTCAACTCATTTCACTATTTTATTCATTTTCTTTTAAAATTCTTTTTCAATTCTTTTTAAATAAAAATCTCATCCGGCTGTTAAAGTTTATTAACAATTATTCCAGCGTTACGGATATTAATTGGGATAAATAAAAAAAATGGTTTGATGTAAGTAGCGTATATACTACTTATGTATATATAAAAGCATATAATCATATGCTTTAGGGGAAATTTGTTAATTTAAGACAGTAGAGCCACGCTGCTTTCTCTCCCCTACTTGAGGGTACTTCCCTCTCATAGGAGACTAAAGGACAGTATTCATGCTGTTTCGATAGCGAAACACGACATCTAACATCTCAATTTGCCGACATTGTGTGGGTCACCATGCTGCATTGTTGCATCATTTGTATTCACAATAAGTGTGATGACCACCACTCTTGGATTCTACCCATGCTTTTCATTAGACAGAGTACATTCACCATCGCATGCTCATAGATGAAAAAAAAAATAAAAAAAAAGTTTATTTATTTGTTTAGACTATGCCCAAAATTCATATTGTTCACAAAAAGTTCAAATTATGGTTTACTAGCTGCTGCCCGCGGCAGCAAATAGTAGCCTATGTGTTATTCTGATGTATAAGCTATATTATTGTTAAGTTTTATCCAAATCCTTCAAGTAGTTTTTGCGTGAAGAAGTAACAAACATACACACTCACAAATTTTCGCCTTTAAATATTAGTGTGATGTGGTGATAGTGTGTTGTGATGTGATGTAAAGTGTAATAACTTTTAGAGTATAAAGGTATGTACTTAATTCTTACCTACTTATGTAAAATATTTTATTTCAATGTCATTGATTAATGTTACTAGTTTACATAAATCAAGTAAATTGATACATTTACATAGATTTATATCACCCGAAATAAAAAAAAAATCAGACTCAATCTAAAGAGATTGCTGCGAAGCAAAACAGAAAATTGATTTGTCTGCCAATGAAGAAATTTCCTTGCAGCCGTGGGAATGCTTAATAAATTAAATTTTTCACTCAAAACGAAAGCTTCAGTGGATCAAATGTCGTATATAACATTATGTTTATGTATATAAGATTATGTTTATATTACTACACTCAATACTTTATTTTTTAGAATGTTTTCGAGTTTTACAGATGTTTCATTTTTTTTCTTGTATACTGTTTGTCTTCTATACAAATAAATAAAATTGGAGTGTCTGTTTGTAATATTAAAATAACCGCTTTTTACTAAATGCATATATACAATACATGGTATATATAGCAAAAACGTAGTAAAAAAAAAATTTGTCTGTCTGTTTGTTTCGGGTAATCTCTAGAACGGCTGGACGGATTTTGACGGGACTTTCACTGGCAGGTAGCTGATGATCCGGGGAGTAACTTAGGCTACTTTTTTTAGACTAACTTTGTCCCGCGGCGTTACTCGCGGTACAACAATAGCCGCGGGTAACACCGCGGGGTTCAGCTAGTATTCAAATAAATAATTAAAGTGACCATAGTCCACAGTTTCAGTCACGTTAATCGCGAGTATGTCTCATGAAACAGTCGTTTTTTTATCATTAAAATCTTTTTGTAAGTCTCTGTTAATTTACTTAATTTTGATGTTATATTATATTTATTTTCAATTGAATTGGTTGCACTCGAGACTGATCATACACACGGCTGAGGGTGGTGCAATAAAAAACAACTAATAAAAAGAAGAAATAAAATATATAAATAATTTATTCCTTAAATAAAAAAGCTTTTAGCAAAAATATACACAAAACTAATACTAGTATAACACTTAAGATAAAATAATTATATGTAACACAAATAAATTAAAAAAATAATAAATAAATATTTCGGACATCTAAACACACAACGCCATCTAGTCCCAAGATAAGCAGAGCTTGTGTTATGGGGTACTAGACAACTGATACAAATACATATATACTTTTTTTTTTGTAAATACATACATATTATAGATAGAACACACCCAAACTCCGAATGAAATATTTGTAGATCATACAAACATTTGGTCCGACCCGGGAATCGAACCCGAGACCTCATGATCAGCAGTCGCTCACGCCAACCGCGAGACCAACGAGGCATTCGGCAATTAACTATCATAAATTAAGTACGTTGCAGAGATGACTAACATACTCAAGGATCTTAAGCGTAAAATGTATTCGCATATGTGCGAACATATTTATCTTGTATTACAGTGAGTATGAGTCGAAATAAACCCTTGCGCTTTATTTATTTATGCTTGCTACTATCACACACAACACAGCTACGTCGTAGCACTTGTAGCGGTTTACATTGTATACTGATGCAAAATAAACAACTGTTTTAACACTGCCTGTAACTACGTGCTACATCTTCATAAGTATGTATATACTTATGTATCTATTGTACATAATTATTGTATCACGTTTTTGCTCACGATAAACTTCGAAACTATCAAACCGATTGTCACGTTTTTTGTGTGCGTGCCAAGACAGGATAGTAAACATGATGCTTCGACCAATAAGAGACGAGCGTGATTGAAAAGACACGAAGTTGCGTGGGTCTAAAATAAAAGTTTGTGGAAAATGTTTGTAGAACTACAGTAATTTACAATTATAAAAACAAAAGGAATTAACATGTAAGACAATTAATTCAAAACACGTCTACATTTAGATAAGATTAATATATTGATTACTAGTTGTTGTCCGCGGTTCCACACGCGTATATCTCGGTTATCGCGGCAAATAGTAGCCTATGTGTTATTCTGATGTATAAGCTATATTACTGTAAAGTTTCATCCAAATCCGTTCAGTGGTTTTTACATGAAAGAGTAACAAACACCCATCCATCCATCCATACTTACAAACTTTCGCGTTTAAAATATTATTAAGATGGTGGCGAAAAAACACTTTTTTAGTATTTTTTTATCAATTTTTTTTACAATGATTTCCTCTCCTTTGCATCATAAAGGCGTTAGATTCTTTCTTGGAGTCTGTGTATTGAGATACATTCAACCATAATGTAAAAATATCTAGTCGTGCTTATTTTGTTCTAGATCGCGACATCCTTTAGATAAAATATCAGGTTATATTCTTATAATAGCTGACCCCCGCGACCTATTGCCCGTAGCATGATGTTATCAAGCGTCAACAAATTTGGTTACCATAAAAACGGATATATATGTCAATCTTAAAAGATAGACATATGCTGTCGCGGCCTCGTTTACTTTCTTGCTCATAACTTTAAAGGTCAGATAATAGTGTTTACCTCTATTATATTAGCATGACTGAAAAGTTTATAAAACACACAAATAGTAAAATTTTCTTGAAAAAAGACAGAGATCTAGAAATACTTCTTGATTATTAAAAACAAATATTGAAAATAAACGATATTCTCTAAACAAAATACCTCCATACCTACTTTATTTTCTTCCGCACAGACGTTTACCTAACAGTGAAGTATGAATGAAGGAGAGTAGTATCAGTGGTTTATTACGCCGAAAGTCGTAAAGTTGAAGAGGGTGTTACTGTTTTAATATTAGATAGGCTACGACCCTTTGTCGTATCGTGCTATTTTGCAATGTTAAAGTAGTATAATATATATTGAATATTTATGGCAAGACAAAAATTTTTGATTAATGCATATTCACACACCTATCTGTGTCTATCAAAGTTGCGTGACAATAGTGCCAATTCTGTTATTGCGTCACTAAACTAAAATATCTCTAGAATTCTATTATATTCTTTTATTTTAGTGAAACGATTGCCAAAATACTTTTTAAATGTATTTATAACTTAATGCTAAAATAAATTTATACATTAAAAAAACTATATACATATAAATTTATTAAATATTTTAGAGAATTTTAGTTTAGTGATGACAACAACAGAATTAGCACTATCGTCTATTCTTAACTTTGACATATCTAGCTTTGGTCTATCTTTGAACGTAGAACATTTAGAACGTCGTTTGATAGGATAAAAAATATTTTAGTTATTTTTAGTTTAGTTAAGAGACTTTTCAAACAACAGAATTATCACCAAAGTATGAATAACTCACGGAAAATCATACAAGCCTATTTTCACAAATTCAACATTTTGATTATATGTAAATAATGTGTGAAAGAAACATAAAGTGACGTAATTTTGATTATATCTCAAGTAAGAGTAAAAGTTTAAAATTAAAATGTAACCTAATAAGACGGATTACATCAAGCTGAGACCAATAGGAAAAAAAGAAACGTAGACGAGGTTTGCGTGTCAGCCACCATGCCTATATAATCAAAAAGTTTTCGAAAGCTTGTTTGAACAGCCTTTCCTCTACCTGTAAGTGTACAATGATACTTACCGAACTAACAGCGCAAAATAACATTAAAACTACATCTCACAATTGAGTTTCAGTAGGAACTGTAAAGGGAGGTAATAGAAACTAGCGCTTAAAGCAATTATTTCCACTCAAGAGAACAACGACTGTGCATTCTTGTGGCTTCATGAATTATTTATTTTAGGTGATGAATAATGTTTATTTATTTATTGTACCACGGTCTTATTAAGTTGCAGCTGGGATAACTTTTATCATTTTCCTCAAGTTTCACCCTAATTTCATTAGTGTACTCTTAGAAGTTTTCTGTTCGGAGTACGAAGTTTTAATTCATAAGCTAGCTGTATAGGTGTAATTTCAATAACGTGCAAAGTTAAAAAAAGTGTGTAAACTCAAACAATTCCACTCTTTTTTTTATTAATTCATTTGAGGTCGCTTTTTAACAGCAAAGGTCTTTAACGACCACTATTTTCTTTAAAAACATGAGTGTCTCAATTTCAACTGAATAACTACAAAATCATTTGCGATGCTAATCTAATTTTCCCAGATTTAAGAAGTCACATTGACGATTAGCCTAAAGAACGCGTAGGCGCAGGTTTTATACCTTCTAAAAATCTAAGAATACCCCTAAATGACTTATCATTTAAAAAATAAAAAAAATGAAGAAAAAATTTTTTTTCAATTTTTTTTTTATTTTTATGTCCAAACAACGTTTGCCCGGTCAGCTAGTGTTTACCATATACACTCTTTCGAACATAATGTTACACTATTCTGCTCATGGTTTCTTTTGGGCAGAGTAGGGTCACTTTGGCAGAATCCATATAAAAAAAAATACGAGAAGTTATTAAACTACAGAAGTTAGGTACTGTTAGTAGTACGTACAATTTAACTCTCGAGAATTTACATAGCATAAGTATCATTGAACTTTATCAAATGGAAAAAAATATTTTAATGATACTATGACTACAGCGTAAATGATCACGACTCAATTATAATTCGAATTTGTCGTTAAATTGTTCGACAACATACGAATTAGCAAATATGTGAGAACTATTGTCAACTACAGAAACTGTACTGAAAGAAAAGAAAAAGGTTAAAAAAATATTACCCAACCTCATACGTATGCCATTCGGACTATTTCTGCCCGACTACGGCAACGCTAAAGGAGGTTTTTCATTTTGACAGGCTATGTATGTACGTTAATTTGTTCCCTCATAGCTCCTTAACTACTCATTAGAACTGGACAAATGAGGTGTCGTTAGAAGCGTCTTGATCGTCCTCTGGTTAGAGGCTGTATGACGTGTCACTGAATGTAATGTGGCGCCCTCTAGCCGACATAAAGTATGGTATTAAAAATTAATTTTATATAAATATGTCGTGTTTGGTATCATTGGAAAGGGCGCTACTTGTACATTTTAAAAATACATATATTATTAGCATTTGCTCGTGACTTTGTCCGTATTTATTCGATAAGTGTGGTAATTCTATAGTATGCTTGTTTGCTCCCTCATTCTTTCTAAACTACTAGTCAGAATTAGACAAATAAGGTATTGTTAAAAGCGTCTTGATTGTCCGTTAGTTATAGGCTATATGACGTATCACTGAATCTAATGTGGCGGCCTCTAGCCGACATAAAGTATGGTTTTAAAAATTAATTTTAGATAAATATGTCGTGTTTGGTATCATTGGAAAGGGCGCTACTTGTACATTTTAAAAATACATATATTATTAGCATTTGCTCGTGACTTTGTCCGTATTTATTCGATAAGTGTGGTAATTCTATAGTATGCTTGTTTGCTCCCTCATTCTTTCTAAACTACTAGTCAGAATTAGACAAATAAGGTATTGTTAAAAGCGTCTTGATTGTCCGTTAGTTATAGGCTATATGACGTATCACTGAATCTAATGTGGCGCCCTCTAGCCGACGTAAAGTACTGTATTAAAAAATAAATTTGAGATAAATATGCAGTGTTTGGTATTATACAAAAGGGCGTTACTTGTACATTGTTTGTACACATACTTTGTCCGTATTTATTCGATAATTGTGATATTTCTATGGTACCTATTTAAAATATACTATGCAAAGAAATTATTATTATAGGTGCACCAAAACATTTATAATAAAAAAAAGTAAAAACTAAAACCCAACTACAACAAAAAACTCGTTCCTACTTTTTAAGCGTCGTTTTTTGTCTTAGTTGGGTTTTACTTTTTATTTTACGAATCTATTAACATTCATTTAATCAAATCGATTTAGTAGTTTCGGCAACATACAAATATACATAGACTGCCAAAACTATTACCCTCTATGATAAGTGCTTTATATCTCAATGTCTACTATTACAAGAAGAAAATAAATATAACCAACTATATAGATAGATACATAGATAGATAGAAAACTCTTTATTTGTACACCGTTTTACATATTTACAAGAGAGTACATAAGATGTAATGGGTGTATAAAGGGCGGCCTTATTGCCAAGAGCAATCTCTTCCAGGCAACCTTAGGATGGATCAAAATGTATAGGAGAGACAGTAGCAGTTGACGGTGCAATTAATTATAAGAGTTTTAAGTTGATATCAATATAATCCATATATTCACTTATACACACATACATACGATATACACATATACAACTATAAATATACACATATATACAAACACACATACATACACATATGCAATATACACTAATTATACACAAAAAACTTACCTACATTTATTATTATCTATACTCTATACAAATAAATAAAATTGAAGTGTCTGTTTGTAATATTAAAATAACAGATAATACCGCGGGTTTCAGCTAGTATATACTTATAAGTATTCACAGCGGACGCAGAATTATAACAAAATCTATTTCAACGCGTTCTCAATTAATTTATTATTGTCCGTAATTTTCAGGTAGAAGGATCAGATTTTTTTTTTTTTTTTTTTTTATGTTTGACCCTGCCAAAATGACTCTACTCTGCCTGATGGAAAGCATGAGCTGAATCCAAGAGTGGTGGTCACCATACTGCGAATGCAGACAATGCAACAATGCAGCATGGTGACCCACACCATGGCGGGCTAGTGATGCTTCTGCATCATTGGGCCTCCGGTCTCGCACTCACCAACGAAACACGACAGCATGATCGCTGTCATTTTACGTTGATTTTCTGTGCGAGGGTAGTACCGCCCCGGTCGAGCCGGCCCGTTCGTGCTGAAATCAGCGTGGCTCTACTACCTTTATAAGATATAGATAAGTAAATAGAAGGGGAATTTAAGAGTTTATTGTTTGAAGTAAGTAGCTTTGTTAAAATTTGCTTTTAGATTACGATAAACTCATTATTTACTTGGAGTATTTTTGTTTTATGAAACTGCCTGGAGAGCTCACGTCTTTACTAACTTTGTAAAGTTTACTAAATCACAGAGAATAACCAGTTTTATACACGACTTGTTAGACCAGCAGACGTGACCATTACATTACAAGTATTGGACGAGGAAACTAAATGTTGTATCGATAAGGTAGGCTATTATAGGGCGGGACAGGATTTATGTTATTGTTTCAACAAACTTTTTATTTATCAAAAGAATTCATTAGAGTTGTAAGGTCAGCGCAAATGATTAAAGAATGAAATTTACTTTTAGGTTTTTGATATTTTATAAACTATACCTATCAAATTCTGAATTCGAACTCGCCTTGACATTTTTTTGTTTTTTTTTTAAACAGACAACTCCCGCATTAGGAATAAATATCTTGTGTCGCGGGGACTTAACAAACATACATGAAACGGACACAAAGTACAGCCAGACTCAGGACAACAATTTGTGGATTACACAAAGTGTTGTACCGCGTGGGATTTGAAACCTCAACACTTGGCGCAGTACCAAGCTGCGTGGCGACCACTGATACCACTTTTTTTTTTTTTTTTTTTTTTAACGTGTGGAAACCCCCTCGGGCCGTCACCCCGCCGGGGTTTGCGGCGGGGCGGTGTGTCGGAATCGAACCGACTAAAACCACACGGTGTGCCACTCTGCGCCTGAGACGGGAGGGATCCGGGAACTGCTGTTATTAACACATCCGGACCCCTCCCAGCGCCTGCCCGCACTGAAGCGGGCACCGTCTGCTGTTAAAACTCTCTATTTAGGCGACGTACGGCACACGCGTAACGTCGCCCCCTCGCGGGTGACCACTAAAGCGGATGGTGGGGAAAACCCATCCCGACCATCCGCGGCCACACTCAGGGCGGCATGAGGCGCTGGTAGGCGCGCCTCCGCCGCCCGGTTCGCCGGCGGCGGATCGGGTCCGAGTGGATATCATCCTCCCGGGCCTTCTCCGCCGCCTCCTTCTGCGAAATTACGTCTTCGCAGAAGGCTGCGACCGCGGTAAAACTGCTGTCGCTACCGGCCATGCAGCGAATGATGGCCGGCAGCGAGAGATCCCCTCCGATGACTGCAGTGAGGGCCCGGCGCTGCGACGCCCAAGCGGGGCAAATCGCCAGCGTATGCTGGGCCGAGTCCTCACTGCAGTCGCAGTGGTGGCAGGCGGGACTCAGTTCCCTCCTGGCGACCGAGTGCAGGTACTTTCCGAAGCATCCGTGCCCGGAAAGAACCTGCGTCAGTCGGAAGGAAAGGGTCCCGTGCTGCCGCCCTGCCCACTCGAGGATGACCGGCTGGAGAGCCTCCACGGCGGCAAAGCCAGCGCGTGGAGTCTCCAGCCGGAACGACCAGCGACCACTGATACCACTAGGCCAACCGTGACTGACTGAATTATGTTGTAAGCACCCACTAAGAGAAAATATTTATGAAATTTCATGCCGTGGATAGTAGCAATGTGCTAAAATATCTCAATATCTTGCTGCTATTATAGATGTGGGTGTTGGTATGGATGTTTATTACTCAATATAGCCAGAACGATTGAAAAGATACGATACAAGCATGGCACATTGGCGACTTTTATTAAAGTCGACAAAAATGCATATGAAGCCACACTAATTGTTTAAATAAATAAATATTTCCGACATCTAACACACAACGCCATCCAGTCCCAAGCTAAGCAGAGCTTGTGTTATGGGTACTAAACAACTGATATAATTACATATATACTGTTTTATTTTTGTAAATACATACATATTATACATAGAAAACATCCAAACTCCGAAACAAATATTTGCAGATCATACAAACATTTGGTCCAAACCGGGAATCGAACCCGAGACCTCAAGCACAGCAGTCGCATACGCTACCACTACGCCACCGAGGTAGTTTGCCATGCCGTGTTTGAAAAATAAAATGTTAGAAACTATATTTTTCGGATTCACACAATAATGTTCTTTGTTTTTTGTTTTTAGCTAAGTGCAAAAGGGAACTGGTAGCTATTATAGGAAAGTGGCTTTCTTTGGACACATGCAAAGAGACCCGCAACATCAATTCCTGAGGCTTCTGTTAGAGGAAAAAATACTTGGCAAGAGGATACCAGGTCGACCACGAAGGAAGTGGATAGATGACAACGTGGTCTGGACCGGCCTGCGGTATTGCCAACTAAAGGAGGCCGCTCATGATCTGCTGACCTCCGAACTTCACTTTGAGAACGGCACCCCATGATGATGATAATAATGTTTGTGCAATTTCAATTTTTTTCATTTGGTAGGTACTTTTCAGAACTAAGCTACTTTCAGTTAATAATCGTTTAGACGCTTTGTTTTAAGTGATTCTGCTCTGCCGTAGTTTCATGTAAATAAAATAACTTAACAGCTTCCAATTTTGAAGACGTAATTAGTGGTAAGAGGTATAACTACCCAACAAACATTTAGGGCATTATAGGGTACGTACAATACCACCCGTGACTTTATTAACACAGACAGAAGGTTATTATTGGTTTGTTTTCTTGTTTGGAATTACACAGAACATTTAGGCAACCATACAATAGACTTAAGCAACATGCAGGAGAGTGATTAAGGAATTTTGGTGGATATTTCGACCTTATGTTATCGACCTATAAGGAAACTCGGGGTCACATAGCCAGGTATGGATTGGGCTGTGCTTGGAATCTCTCTACGAGATCGATTCAGAAATGAGATGATCCGTAGACTACCTAAAGTTACCGACATGGCAGAGCGAGTCAGCAAGCTGAAGTGGCAGTGGGCAGGGCACACAGCTCGGAGAACCGATGGCCGATGGGGCAGAAAGGTTCTTGAGCGGAGACCACGTGACAGCAAGCGCAGCCTAGGAAGGTTCAGCAGTCTCACGGCTGAAGTGATGTGATGATGTTATGCTTTTCATGTCCTTTGCATGTCATGTTATTATACTACATACACTTAGTAAAAAGGATCTAATGATGAAGTCTAAAGTCCCTTAATTATTTGTTGTTTTGTGATTCAATGTTGTACGCATATTTACTTAACTACTTGCTTGTAAATTTTGTATCTCTCGTGCCACACAGTCACTAAATTGAATTGAACAGTATCGTTAAAATATTTGAGCTGATTTAGAAATCTGATTGTTTGATAACTGACTGTTTACTAAGGACTTACAACGTTAACTAGGCTTGTTGTATGTATTTCGATCTTCAAAAATGAATTCATATCTAGTATTTTAAGCAAGATTTGTTCCATCCCAAAAATATGACAAAGAAGTCAAAAAAAATTATTGCCCTCAGACTTTGACCTTTGACCTAAAAAGTAATAAATGCTCAAAACAAAACTATGTACCTACACAAATATCGAGTCATACATTATGACTCAATTTAGTGGCAATTTACTTTATTGATAGGTTTACTACCTGTGTACAGTTATTGTTATTATTACCTTATATCCTCAGAATAACAAGATGACCTAATAGTTGCTCATTATTCCATTAATACGTTGTAATAAAATAAAAGTTATTACCCACGCAGAGAGATATAACTTGAAAGAAAAGAATATGCTTACCTGTAAAAATATACAGATTTGATACGTCAGTAGAGTAGGTTATCATAAACATCTATGGCAATCGTTATTGGGAAGTCAGTGCCCTCAAATATACTGAAAACAATTTAACTTTCGAATTTAGTCGATCCGTAGTAACTAGTAGCCGACCCCATATATTGGGAATAATCAAACCTAGGAAGAAAAAGTAGTGTAGTTTTCACTTCAATTGTTAAATTGCTTTTCACCTTGTGAATGAGGTTGGTTCACGCAAAGGTGGGCAATGCAAACGTTCATGGGTGGCGGTAGGCACTTACCTTCAGTTGACTCGTCTGCTCATTTACCCTATTTACCAACTATAAAAACAGTTTCTAGTAATCCACACTTAATTTTTGACACTTCTGATTTATGAACTTAAATTAAAAGAGAATAGACACTACAACATATTATACCTACTACTTATGTATTATACAAATATTATGTACAAAATTATTCACACCTCCGTTCGACAAAAGGGTCTTAAACCGTTTAATGTTGGTTAGTAGTGGTTTTGAGACGGCCATCAATCTTATCGAAATATTGTTTCTTATATTACTAACATAACAAGAATGACTGACTGAAACTGATACTGATAGCCGGTGTGAGTAAATTATATACAACTGTGTTTACTTTTTTTTTTTTAATACAATCCCCCACTAGGAATGATTCCTGTGTCGTGGGGGACTTTACCAACATACATGAAACGGACACAAAGAACACCCAGACCCAGACCCAGAACAAGAACTTGTGGATCACACAAGGTGTTGTTCCATATGGGATTTTAGCCAACAGCACTCGGCGAAGTAGGAGAACGGTGTGGCGACCGTTTAACCACTACGCCAAATCTGCAGTCAACACACATTTTCTTCTTACTGTCTAGCACCTACCACAGAACAATAACTAATAGTACGTAGAAAATAAAGTTACAGGCAACTCATAAAAAAAAGAAATATAATTAGATTTTTGTTACACCTTTTTCCTTGTGTGTGAATTTTAGTCCTACGGGTTTTATTTTATAAAATGTATTGTATTGAACTTTGAATACAGTTTCGTGTGTGTTTCTAATGAAATATAATTGCTACTACAAATCGATACTATTGTTATCTATACTCTATACCAATATATAAAGCTGAAGAGTCTGTTTGTTCGTTTGTTTGAACGCGCTAATCTCAGGAACCGCTGGTTCGATTGGAAGAATTCTTTCAGTGTTGCATAGCACATTTATCGAGGAAGGTTATAGGTTATATATCATCACGCTAATACGAATAGCCGCGGAGCCTCAATGAAAAATGTTTCGAAAACGGGGGAACATTATCACGCTACGGGCAATAGGAGACGCAAACGAGGTTGTCAGCTAGTGTTAAATTATCTGGTGAAAACACTACGTATACATATTATTATTAGTATAATTTTAACCTGAAATTAAATGGAGCTTCTATTTCGTAATGCGACTATTTCAAACAACTTGATTGTGGACTCGGTGCCTTAGTTATAAAGAGACGACGTCATAACAAGGAGGTTTTTTTTCTGTTCTTGTTGAAGCTTCATCACTCTATCTCTTTCACAGAGGAAAGTGATAATAGGAGTGCTGTTGTCACCTGTTATCGTGTCCAGTTTTTAAGTTTAATTCCCATGAGGTGTATTTCTTCTTTTTCTTAATCATGTCACTGTTGTCAGTGCGGTCGTGGCAATCGTGCCAATCGTGATGATGGTTCATGCTGTCAGGGACATGCAGTTGCTTGTTGCGAACATAGAATTATTTTGTGATGGTAAGGTGTCGAAAGAAAATGTTCTATATTAATCTGGTCAAATGAATGAGCTACGTTATGGAAAAGGGAAAACAAAGCGCGCTTAATGATGTGGTGTACTATAAAAATACGTACATTATATCATACAAAAGAATTGTACAACGGACAAATTTAACTGGTGACTCATTCATTCAATCTTGTAAATTGATTTGTACTTGAGCGTAGACTACTAATTGACTTCAATAAACAGAATGCACTTGTACTTATAGATATGCTATGCAGGCGTAGCGTATGATAGAATAATAAGATACTCGTTTACTTGTTTACGTTACGTTTACGTTTTCTTGGTATTTTTTTTCTATAACAAGACAAATTTCTGAACATAGGTATGGTAAGACATTAAATTATAAGTAAAATTTTAACAAAATAAAAAACCGACTTCAAGAACGGCCAAATCGATCGATTTCTCTTGGAGGTCATCATCAGATCTTAGTATTTTTATCACCACCGTTGGAACATCTCCTTTCCATTAAAAAAAGAATCATCAAAATCGGTTCATAAATGACTAAGTTATCCGAAGGTATCCGCAAACACACATAAATATATATATGTATACATACTTATATATGTATATGTATAAACATATATATATATACGGTCGAAATGAGAACCTCCTCCTTTTTTGGGAGTCAGTTAAAAATTTTCCCCTGCGGGGTACTCATCCTTATTTTATATATATTTTTAACGTTAATTTCATCACGACAAAGACTTGAAGACTTATGATTTGAAGACCATAAACACTTGGCATTGGCGGAAATAGCTGATCCAAGAGATCCGACTGGTTGCCATTTCATCAAAAGAAGAAGAAGAATTTTCACACTATCCGATCCGATATCGGAGGATCGAAGGAAGTAAAAGTATGTATGTTTCGGCTTCGATATCCGATATCGGGCCGGACGATATGAAAGACATATACATATTTCATACATTTAACTGGGACTACTCGCCTACGGTCCGCGAGCCTGTGTTGCCTATGAGAAATGAAAATAAGAACATTCGAATTTACAACCTCCTCTTTTTTAAGTTCTAATAATGTTTAAGATTCAAAAGTAATGTCATTTTAATATGCCTTTCAAAAAGAAGTCTCAATATTCTTGCATTTAAATTTCAGTAAAGGACGACGTACGCCTTTCTGAATCAATGGATGAAACTTTAGTATTTGAAACGATAAAACGGTCTTTAAAGTTTCATTTTACTGTCTTATTCTTAAAGTTTTTCAACTCGAAGGCTTAAAACTTGGAATGTTCCTTTATAAAGAAATGTATATACTATACAAATAGTCTTATGTGTATGCGTGAACTGTAAGAACTCTGTTTTAAAAGAAATTTGCTCTCAAGAAGTTTTAACATACTATTGCATCACATAGAACAATTTATGGACCAGATAATCTTTCACGCGTGTCAAGGAATAAACAGATTAAATTTTCCCTCATCGCGTTTCTGGTCTCTGTTATTCTCAAGATTATCTAGGGTCGACTACTAGATCCACCGGTTTTACCTGAATTTTCCTATAATCTAAACATCGTATGTTACCTATGTAAATTGAAATCAAATTCCGTTTTATAACAAAGCAACAAACTGTGGCATCCAACGTGTTAAAATACTACAGAACTATTTATGCTCGTTCATGGAAGCATTCAAAATTCAAACTGTAATTTGCATTTAAACAAACCTGATAGTCACAAAATGTTACAAAGAGTTATACGTTTATCATCATTATCTTAATTGATGGCACCCGGAACTTTGATTGTAATTCTCCTTGTGACATCGACTGTTTTAACAATTTAGAATATGCTAATAACAACCTTTTATATGCGTAACAAATATTTTAACACAATGTACTGATTAAAATTTGGCTTGCTTGTGTTGCTAACATTGAATGAGTTTCAATTTATTCAGTTTTCATCATTATGTACCTACAGTGACTTGCGACCATTATATTTCTGCCTATAAATAAAAATCCTCTTTGTTGTGTGATTGGCCTATATGTTAACTCTATTACTTTATTGCCTACTTTTACATAGGAACCATATAATTTAAAAGCTAAAGCACCCAATTCACTGGCCATGTTGAGAAATATTGTTATAGCTGTGTACCGTGATTTAGTACTTAAAACTATTTTAGCGATCAGTAGGGACTAGTTTGATTCAAACAGAATCACAGTTAATGTGTATCAAATTTCTATCAAATAGACAATACACCTTCAAACTGCTTCGATGGCGCAGTGGTAGCGTATACGACTGCTGTGCTCGAGGTCTCGGGTTCGATTCTCGGGTCGGATCAAATGTTTATATGATCTGTAAATATTTGTTTCGGAATTTATGTGTTTTCTGTATGCATAATATATTATGCATAATATATTATTTGCATAGTATTTACAAAATTAAATTAAGCATATAAGGATTTATATCAGTTGTCTAGTGCTCATAATACAAGCTCTGCTTCATTTTGGGCTAGATGTCTTATTTAAAAGAAAATTGAATGTGACAGAGAGACAGAAGAATGGGTGATCTTATAGGCATCGTTTTATGTTAGAAACAAATTAACAAGCTTATGTCAACTTTATTCATTTCGTCAAAAATATTTTATTTATCTAGTAATTCACTTATCTTCACGTTGATTCTTGGAATGGAAGGACATTCAGAATACTTTTTCGATCAAAGTGCAAAATTGTTTTCTGTCGACGCGTGTTTTCTGTAAGAGCCAAAAGTCGTAGTATGTAAAATCAAAAGAGAAAAAGGCGCATTATTATGATGAAACAGAAAGCCGTTATACCATTTAATACCCTTTCCTCTTGCTCCTAAAAAGATTAGACGTTATATTTTAAATGGCTTTAGTAGTAGTAGTACCAGTTGTTGCTAGTGGTAAAAAGTTCTATATTTTTTTTGAGTTGTACAAGTTTAAAGCTACGACTTTGCGCACAACGAGCGGCTAATGAAGTCTTCTACTATGCAACAGAGCCGTGGTAAAGAAAAACCTTCAAAAATAAATACGATTCTAGGTAAACCTAGTTTCAAATTACGTCATAGGGAAAGTTATATGATTGATGAAAGTGCTATGACAGTATAATGACAGTTGGTCATGATACTTAAATTTATTTAAATTTAGAATTAATTGTGGAAAATTTAGAACTATGGACTCCCACAAATAACTGCAAATTCGCAACGCATCGCAAATATTTGCGAGCTCGCACGAATGCACCCACGGAGCAAAATGCACCGCAAGAACTTCCGATATGATTCGCATCTTAATCATGCCATTTTAATCCGTCCTGACAAAGCGTAATGAAAAGACGCAAAAATCGAAACGATCAATCATCAAACGTACCACGCAATTCACCTTCTACTAATGATAATTTATTCCACCTATAGCGCAATGTCAACGGAAGCCGTTGTACGATCGTTTTTATAGAGATGGTGATAATAAACTCAAAAAAACTCTTCAAATGAAGATATGCTCATTCAAAATTACACAAAAAAATGATCTTCTAGTCTCAAAGCATAGTATTTTCGAATAAAATAGTTCCCTTCAGCGTTCATAATCGTAATAAATGGATGAACCCAAAATCTTCTCTTTCTTCTATATCTCTTTAACAATAACAGCAGTAAAACAATTTTTTGCGTCCTACGGCTGACTACCGCCGAAAGTATGGTCACCTTAACCAATGCTTTGCCGCAAAAATTTATATCGCAGCAATTCGCATGGAAAGTTCCAGCGATGCGGCGTCCCATCGCATCGCAGTTATGTGTGGGAGCCCTATGAACGGGCAGCATGAGTATTTGGACTAAAGTCCAGTAACAGTTAGTCAGTAACAGCAAGCATTTTTTTACTTCACTCCCATAATTTCATTAATATTTTCTCAAAATATTTAAATATACATTGTTTAGTCGAGTGACATTTGACTCATTTTTTTAGTAGCAATAATGTTTCTTACAAACTTTATTTCTGTTATATATCGTATGTATAAGAATCCCTGCCACAAGTTCACAACAGAGGTATATATGGAAAGACTGCAGGTGAAGAACCGAGTCACACTTCATATACACACAGTCGAGCATGCTCCCAACCCCGCATAAAATATTGTAAAAAAATATTAAATTTAAACTAAAAATAAACAAATAATATTTATTTTTCAAATTCGCTACGATTGTTTAAACCGATATAACTTTTTATTTATAAATCGTTTCAAATAAAACAAACACTAAATGTTAAGTAAAGCAAACCGCAACATTAGTGAAAATCGCATTAAAATCGGTTAAGACGTTTCTGAGATTAGCATGCACCCAAACAAACAGACAAAAATTCTGAAAATCATTGTTTTGGATTCTATTGCATTCATAAAGCCCCCCATAATAATTTTTCTTATTCGTATATTTTTCATGTACAGACAGCGACCAGTTACGATTTTATTAGGTATGTATAGACGATTTCTGAATTTAAACCACACTTTATGACAAGCATTTTAATAACAGACCTGGATAGGTAAAATATGAAAATATTTAAACTGTTCTATTAACATTCTTTTGACATAATATGATCATGTAAGTAAGTCAAACTTAAAAATAAAGGTTAGTTTATGCATTACCATAACATCGCATTTATAATCCTTATTATTGCATGCTCGCTGACTATTCATTTCATAAATAATATTTAAATATTTCAGTTGAGGTGAGGTCCAATATTCATTTTTTTCAAGGGACAGTTAAATAACGTCACAAGTTCCCTCCCTCCAGCCTCCACAGCTAGGGGTCGTAACCTTTAACATGCCTACGTCCTCCTTCAAAACATACTAAACACTGATCAATATTTAAGTAAAACAATAAAAACAACAAAAAAACATACTTACAAATCTGAATTCGAATCGGGCCCTCCAATAAATACGATTTATTTATATTTTGTCACCGATAATTGTCCAACAAAACCCCTTCGACAATTATATGAAAAAAAAATTAACACAATAACACAGAAAAACACGTTTCATAAAAGCATCACTCTATTTCACGGCTTCTCACAGTGGTTACTTAATCATTTCACATGAAACTGTTTTACCGGTTTCAAATTATATGGAAAATGTGTGGAATCCCCCCTGCGACTTCCAGAGGACTGAAGATCGAGCCTACGGGAAAATATCAAGCCTCGACCGGGACTCAAATGTAAAAACACACTGTAGACAGAGCAGATACTCGCTCGCTTACTCACTCGTAATAGTGAGTCATCCATGAGTCAGAGAAGGTCGAACGAATAGTACGCACCGTACGCTATACAGTGTTACGAGATAAAACCGAAGTTTTCCGAAGTACGGCGACGATCTACGAATGGAGGGACCGCTGAAAGCTCAATGAGCAACCATAATTCATTATGAAAAGGACATTTTCCACTTTCCTTTACCTCATTCGTCTGATGTGAGGGACAAGGTGATCCTGGATATTCGTGAGATTAAATTTAATTATCTAAATAAATTTAATTGACGCAAAGTTTTAACTATCAGCTGTATTAAACGACGAAAATGTAATAAACAATTCAGTCACGGTTCTGTAATTTAAAAGTAAATGGGCGTTCTGGGGCCGTCACTAAAAAGGGAATGTAAAAGTAACAACCTTTTAGCACAGCCACTGTTACAGTTCATTTGTTGGGAATAAACTCCTCATAAAGACTTTTATTTTAAGATTACATATACATACATGTAAAGATAAAATATCAAATTATTTAGCTTAAAGTAATAGGTAAGTATGTTAAGAATTGATGATAACAAACTGGTAAACTTGTGAAACTGCAAAAGCGCCTTTAGTTTATTAATTACGACATTTAATGTTGAAGGTCATCGCAGTGAGGGCCTCTAAGCGTCACAAACAAACTCACATTCTTTTATTAGGTCACATTTATTAATCATTACTTTATTAATTGCTGTAAATAATAGTGGTACTTATTTAATTTGTTATTAATTTTGAAAAGATTGATTTCTTATTTAATGGAATGTCAGTGATTTCCGTTCCTATGTCCTATCCTCAAAGTTTCAAGGTCAGTGCATGAGTAGTCAAAACTAATAACTAGACACATATTATAATTCCAAACGTAATTATAACCCATTCAATCCATTTTAGATACAGTTCTTGTTTAATAATTATTAATGCCTGTGCCGTGTGAGGAATAAATAGTATCATTTTAAATTATTTTTATTTACTTGTAATAAACTAATAAGTCACGTTAAAATCAGTGCAGTACCTTAGGCGCTACGGTGGAACAAACAAACATATAGACTGCCAAAACTATTGCCCTTCTGACTTTGCCGTAGTAAGGTGCTCCCACGCAGCAGTTATATCTTTATATATATAATTCTTCTGTGAGTGTGTATGTCACTGAACTACTCTCAAACGACTGGACCGATTTTGATGAAATTTTTTGAGTGTGTTCAAGGGGATCTGGGAATGGTTTAGATTCACAATTTTGTCCGCTGGACAATGTTTTTTTAATTATTTTTTAATTTATTAGTAGTTATGGCAAAACGACGTTTGCCGGGACAGCTAGTAAGGTTATAAAATATTGTGTAACATGATAACATTTTATAACATTTGCTACAACATGTTATGTGTTGTTACATGATGTTGTAAAATATCAGTAACATTTTATAACTTTTGTTAAAATTTGTTAAAAAGTGTTATCCAACATTCTCTTACATTATATAACTGCTGTGTGTAACCTGTAGATGGATAAAAAATGAAATAATGAAGGCATGGGAAATTTTACATATAAATTAATTGGGGGACTCTACGCAACCTTATTTGTAGATAGGCTCATGCAACAGCGAAATTTATAATTAACAACTGGTTGGGCCTTCAGAACCCTCTCTCACACAGTTTTATTTATTTATTTTGATTTTATTTAATAGGTACAGGTACAGATAACAGATTGAAAAATACAAATAGCAGTCTTAACAGTACATTATAGTAAACCTGCCATCCAGTTACAACTGTACACAACTTTGACAGTGCTTCGTTTTGGCATAAGGAAAAAAAACTTATCGGAAGAATAAAAAAAAGTAAAAACTAAAACACAACTACGTCAAAAAACGACACTGAAAAGCATGAAACAAGTTTCAAAAGCCGTAGTCAGCGTCGTTTTTTGTCGTAGTTGTGTTTTAGTTTTTACTTTTTTTTTAATGTTTTGGTGCCTCTATACTATTAATTTGTTTGTAAATTATATTTTAAATAGGTACCATAGAAATATCATAATTATCGAATAAATACGGACAAAGTCACGAAAAAATTTAGCATTTTCTCAATATATGTAGGTATAGCCCAGTCATATTAGGGCTTTCACCTCGGAATGAAAGATAATAAGCTGCAAATTGGTATGAACCTTTGTTTTGTCATTCTAAATGTTGTCTCAAAAGTCACAATCGTTATCGTGTCCGCGTCTCAAGATATTCAAGGTCAAAGGTCACAAAAATCGGTTTTTCGCGAATATCTGGCTTCCTATCGGTTAAATGAGATTTGCATTTATTATAAAAGTTGTAGGCTATAAAATTCCCTACAACTTTTGTTTAAACTTTTTTTTCATACGACTAACCGTTTTGAAGGTAGAGCGCGAAGAGTGCACATCGTACAGTCATATACGGCCTAATGCAAGGTCAAGCGTGAGTTATGGTTATCAGTACGTTATAAAGTCAATTATTTACTTGGAAATTATAATTATTAAACAATGCCTATTATTTATGTACTAACTATTAATTATTTATATTTAATTAAAGTAAGTAACTTGATTATTTATATATAATTATTCATATTTAACTATTTAAGTATAAAATATTATTAATTCTGGATTATATATTTTAGTTTTATTTTAAGTTAAAATGATAGTAAGAGTATATATTTTACACATATTTTTATTTATTATTAAATACGGCATAATATACATTTATCAAAATGTGAGTTCAAATATCAAAAGTATCTTTGTTGATTTTAATTGTAATGAAATTGGAAATGGAAGCTAATTATCTTCTTCTTCTTCGTCGTCTTCTTCTTCTTGTCGCTCAAAAATGTTCGATTCATTGTCATCATCCTCATTATCTGTCATGTTCATCTCCAAACCTTCCAGAATATCGGGATCATATGTATTTTCTTCATCGGGATTACTTGGATACAGTGAAGCGTTGAGGCAAGCTTGTCCGTTGCACTGGCCGCAAGCTAAAGAACATTGTAGCCCTGATTTTCTGCATCCACAGCGGGAACCACAACCATTTTTGCAATTGCAAAATATTACGTTTAGTAGTTCGGCTGGTGCTGGAGGTAATAACGTTCGTATGGGCTCCAGGATTTCATTTTCAAGCATCCAGCCCCATTCTTGAGGTTCTAAGTCCTTCCCTAACCACGTTTGAATCTGGTAGTAGACACGTTTTATGTGTTGATGAGCTGCTACACTTGTTGGTGGAAGTGTTGACAGTTGTACAGGTTTATTTAGTTTTGTAAATTTGATGAATTGCGTGTAGCGGAAATGATCAATGTTGTCCTCAGATTTTGGAGCATTATATAATGCCAACAAGATGCGCACTCCATTTTCTAATAATGTTTGTTTTGGGCAGTTTTCTTGTTGAAATACTTCCACCAGTTTATCTAAATCAGGATTTTTTTCCAATGCTCTAGTAACAGTTTTTTTTCCTTTTTTAAATAGCGCAGAAGTCGTGTCACAGCCACTGAATGCGTGTAAAAATAAAATGTGCTTTTTAGTACGAGGATATTGGTCAAAACTTTTAGTAGAATATATTTGTGTTTTGACATTGCCTTTGCCAACTTTTTTCAAGATAAAAGATATATAATGTCGTGTTAACTTAAAATAAAACTAAAATATATAATCCAGAATTAATAATATTTTATACTTAAATAGTTAAATATGAATAATTATATATAAATAATCAAGTTACTTACTTTAATTAAATATAAATAATTAATAGTTAGTACATAAATAATAGGCATTGTTTAATAATTATAATTTCCAAGTAAATAATTGACTTTATAACGTACTGATAACCATAACTCACGCTTGACCTTGCATTAGGCCGTATATGACTGTACGATGTGCACTCTTCGCGCACTACCTTCAAAAAGTCGTATGAAAAAAAAGTTTAAACAAAAGTTGTAGGGAATTTTATAGCCTACAACTTTTATAATAAATGCAAATCTCATTTAACCGATAGGAAGCCAGATATTCGCGAAAAACCGATTTTTGTGACCTTTGACCTTGAATATCTTGAGACGCGGACACGATAACGATTGTGACTTTTGAGACAACATTTAGAATGACAAAACAAAGGTTCATACCAATTTGCAGCTTATTATCTTTCATTCCGAGGTTGACCCCTTTTTTTACCTAATATGACTGGGCTAGTATATATTTTTTGAAGTGTACAAGTAACTCCCTTTTGTATTTTTATTGTATGTATTTTGTATACGGCATATTTCTCTCAAATTTATTTATTAATACATTTCTTTACGTTGGCTAGAGGGCGCCACATTAGATTCAGTGACACGTCATATATGACGTGTCACTGAATCTAATGTGGCTAATGTTATAGGCTATAGCCTATAACCAGGAGACGATCATGACACTTGTAACGACACCTCATTTGCCTAGTTCTAACGAGTAGTTAAGGAACTATGAGGGAACAAATGAACATACATACACGCATACATAGCCTGTCAAAATCATAACCCTCCTTTGGCTTTGTCGTAGACGGGTAAAAATAAAAACTAACCTCATTTAGATATACCGTGACATACTAAATATATATAGGAAACTGAGATGTGCATTAAAATTAAAGCTTGCTATAACGAATGAGAGAAGATTTGAAGGCATTGAGGCTTTCGTGAAATATATCCAACTGTGAGCACACACATTCTGTTTAGTGGGTTATTATGTGAAACATTATTATAGCTGGGAGGAATACTAAATAATTTTGGTATACGTTCAGATCGTATTGGTATTTTAATCTCAATCTTTTTTTGAAAAGACGTAGCACTGGTCGACCTGGAGTATAGAGTAGTACAGCCCATTATTGTAGAAAACTCCATAAATTTAGAACGAAGAAAACCGTTGTAGAAGATAGGATTGAGACATTATTTCTGTCTACTGAAGAGGCCCAGAAGCTAGTCACCGTTTTGGATAGCACTACTTTTTAACCTGGGCCTCTAATTATACGAAATAAGAGGAGTTAAGTCATAAAGTTCATTCTCCACGTCGTCACTGTTACATTAGAGCCTAATTAACGTTAACATTAGTGAAATTTCGTAGCCTACGAAAATATATATGGAGGTTTCAGAGCTTCCAGAGACAAATAACGACTATTAAGAAATGTTTTTCTGAAGTTATTGAAATGAAAAAGTAAGATTTCTTGCTATTTTACCGTTGTTCTTTTTATTTCACAACGATAAAAATAAAATCTTGGTACACTCCAATCGATCGTAAATCTGGTTTAATTTTAAACTGTTTTCTCTCACACATACTACAGTAGTTGATTATATATGTACATGAGGTTATTTAGACGCACAGATGTACCCAAAATCTTATCTGGCTAAGTAACTATCTGTAATCTAAATGAATCTTGTAAATTTGGTTTCTAGGTAAACGTAATCTATCCTTTACGCTATACAAGAAAGTAGATGTTTCTCGACATGTTGACAACATTAGATAAACTGGAGCATCTTAAACATTCAATTACGTGCAAATTACATTAAAAACAATGAAATCAATAATTAATTTTTAGTTATTTTTATTGTACCGGAATTGATACTATTATTGTGATTAATAAGTTATTTTCTTGTGACTGTTATTTTTATACAATATTCAGTAATGTAACTTGAAGTTTTTTGTATAAATATAACAACACCGTAAATATATAAGACTAAGCAAAAATCAAGCAAAAAATATATATTATAACTGATTCCAGCTCTACTCCAACGAGATTTCAGAGTGATGTCATGCCAATGCTATTGTGCTCGATGCCTTGACCATCATCTCAACCTTACTTAAGCGGTGACCTCCTCTTTTATTTTTCTCATGTAACTAGAGCTGGACCGTATTTCCATTACATGAAGGAGAAAGACAAACGTGTTTGAGATGAGTATTTTAGTTACATCTATAAAATGTATTTGTAAATGATATTTTAGTGTCTGATGTTGATGTATTTTTTTTTCAATTGCAATTAGTATCTATCATTATTGTTTACTAGGAATCAAGGTAACCGCCACCTACTGGCGTAGCAATCGGCAAATAACCCGCCTTACATAACATTAATAGGTATCATAATACATTCTTGCATAATCTAGCCGATTCTAACCTCAGCAGTAAGCAATACCACTAGAAGTTCGAGGATTTTATTGTTTTAAATACATTGGTAGTGATTAACACCCGAAATCACAACTTTCTTTGGTCAGCATCGACAGCATCCTATGTAGGTGCGCGTCAGCACAGCATGCCAAACGCATCTGTATTCTGGTAGCATCTACGCCGCTTATACACTGCTCCGCTGTCTCATCCATAAGTTTTAATAACAACTAGCGACCCGCCCCGGCTTCGCACGGGTGGTTTTTAGATGCACCCACCGACGACACGATTCTTGCATTTTAAATCTGTAATATCTTCGAAGGTATTCATTTAAATGACATACTGGCAAGGGCTATATTGATCTATATTAAATGCACAATGGATTTAAGGTACTTAATTGAATAAGGATTAATGCTGTATTGCGTCATCGCTTCGTAAATAAGCCCTTATTTCTCTTAAAAGGAAAGGAATAAGAATGGTTATTGCAGGTTTTTTTGTAGACCTTTTTAAGGTGTACAATACTGTAGTACATTATTTTCATCTATCTAGTAGGTTTCAGCAAGCGTTTAAAGTTGTAAGCTTAAAAAAATGAGATTATTTACGACATCACATTAGAAACCTCTAAAATTATAAATGTTTGTCTACTATATTATGCATGCAGTATACATATAAGCGTTCCTCTTGAATCACTCTATCTATTAAAGTAGTACTGTACTAATTAGAAAATAATAGTATAGTAGGTGCATAAGCGTCCGTTATTTGTCATAAGTATTTTTAGCTCCGTAATTTGATTTTATTATCTTTTTATTAACAAATTTAATATTTTTTCATACAACATACGATACCTTAAAATTGGTTGATTTCTTTATTTATATAATATGAAATAATACGTGACGAAATATATTCATATTTAAACAATACAATAGCTAAAACTCATTCGAAAAAGCAGTCCATCGATTAATAAATATTCGATGAAACGTTCAGTCAAAGCGTTTAGCGATTGAAGGTTGTTTCGCAATAAATTCCTTTCGAACAATCGATCACTCGACTTTCCATTAATCGAACATGTGTCTATCGAAGTTAAATTACGGACACGTTTTTTTTATATTTACAGCAATCATAATTGAAATGAAATTTAGAATTTAACGCAGAATAATAATTATGTAGTCTTTCAATTCCGTAATCGGACGTTGTAATCCGGTGTTCGCAACTTCTCATGTAATCGTTTACAGTTTGATAATCATATATTAACACTATCTAAAACTTAGGGCTGCAACTACACACACACACACACATGGAATAATAGTGGTTTTACACAATAATTTGTCCTGCATGTGCCTTAGCTGTGCGGTTCGATAACCATTAAACCAACACGTAAGTCAATGGTGCTAATTCTGTTGTTAACATCACTAAACTAAAATTTCAATAAAACCTCACATTGGACAATATTTTGTGTGATCCACAAGTTGTTGGGAAGGGGTGATTTACAAACCGTAGGTGGCCTGAGGTACGTCGGGTTTCCAGGGATTTCCTTTCGAGATGCATCTGGTTCCCCTGCTCCTGGTAGGTACTCAAAATGGCGTGCGGTTTTAGTCAAACATTGTCACCAGTCGGAAAAAGTATTCTTTGTGATCGTTTCACGTATGTTCGTAAAATCCCCCGCGACACAGGATTAATTCGTAATGCAGAATTCTCTTGGTATTTAAAACAAGTTTAAGCGGCCACCTCGTTGCTTCCTACTGCACTAAACGTTGTGGGTCCTAAGACAACAGTTTCTGTTATTCACAAATTGTTGCCCTGAGTGTGGGTGTTCTTTGTGTCCGTTTTATGTATGTACTTACAAGTCCCCCGCGAAACATAAAATATTCCAAGTTGTCTTTTTTTAAATAAGTTACTTAGTATCTCTAGTAGTAGACTAGTATCTCCATAAAAATCATCTTATTAAAACGAATCTTATGTAAACCCTCTTATTAGATAGGTAGGAACATGATTAATAGTCGGTTTTTGTAACGTAAGTTTATTTATGTGTCACATATAAATTATAAAACTATTGAAATAACTACGAAAAAAGAAGGAGTTCAATTTTTAAACCCAAGTATGAAGAAACGTTCATTTTATTAAGTAGAGTTTAAAGTTAGAGTCTGACTTTAGAATAGGTACATTTTTTAAACTAAAACTCTGAAATGAAAATAATTTTATCTATACCTAGTGTAAATCTAGATAATTCTATTATTATTCCTGTTGCTACGAAATTCATATCAATTTAAATTAACAAAAAATACAATATAAGTAATCTGGACTACAAAAGTAATATTTTTATACTAGGTACATAATACTTAACATTATTGAAGTGATAGCATTTATTGAACAAGATTGATTTCCCTTTTTAATAACAATCCGTTATCGGTCATATCGGTAATAAGGACGATCCTGTAATCGCTTTTGCCTTGTCACTGGTTACAAAAAGCACTAAATCAGCAATTTCTTCGGGCGCCGATGCTCTTTCGAAAATCGTTGACGCTGCGATTTTCTTCCAAAGCTCGCTACGATCACTCTGTTGTATATTATTAAAAATGTCCGTTTCAACTGGGCCAGGGTTAACGGAATTTACTCTTACACCCTTCAAACCCAGGTCTAGTGCCATACACCTAGTAAAATGATCTAAAGCAGCTTTCGAAACACAATACGCAAAATAACCTTGAGAGAGAACAGCGACCACACTAGATATATTAACAATGTTACCTTTAGTCTCTACGAGATAGGGCGTAGCAAGCTTGGTTAAGAAGACAGCTGATCGTAGATTTGTTGTCATAACTTTATCAAAAACCTGCATTGCATTATCGTCCACGATAGTAGCATTATCAAAAATTCCTGCATTGTTGATCAAGATATCTATTTAGCCATAATGTGAAATTGTAGTTTTGATAACGTTCTTAATATCACTTTCTTTTGTAACATCAGTGATTATTACCAAAGGTTCCACATTGTATTCTTGACATTTCTTTGATACTTCCCTTAATTTGGATTCGGTTCTAGCAGCTAGCACAACTTTTGCTTTTTGTTCTGCAAATTTTATGGAAATGGCTGAGCCGATACCTGAACTAGCACCAGTAACAATTACTACTTTATCTTGGAAACTCATGATTTGTAATAAAGTACCAAAACTCAGCTACTGTATCACCTCTAATCTATCTGGTAATAAACTGTAACGCATGTCATCGGCAACATTTCTTTTATAAGTACACGAACACAAAGCGTATATTTTTGGCGTTCCGTTATAGAAGTGAAAAAAATCATTGGGTATCTACCGCTTTAAACCTACTTCTTCTTCTTTTCGTTCTTTTCCGAGTGAATGGTATGTCGAATAGTTAAATAATTTGAATTGAAAATAGTGTAGGTACCTATTTATTATGTCTATTAAAAATGTATTTTGCGTTATTTATAAAAGTAAGTCAAAAGTAAATACCTAGATATTTTATGATATATTTATTTGATCAATTTTATTATGACTACTAGTTCATAAGACACCGCCTCTGAGGATCTCTACGGAACTCAAGGACTTAGTAATATAACACTCCTGGTTGATTTTAATCACTGTTATTATTGGAATGAATGTAAAAAGTTAAATTATAACCTATTTGCAGATTTATGTGTCATCCTTCCGGCTATACCTACCTACCTATTGTATTTTAAGTTATTTAACAATCGAGTCATGGCGATCATTTATTTCAAATGACATTCGATTTAGTTAATAGGAGTAACTAAGGCCTTTTTAGATTAGCTTCGCCACGCGGTGCTAAAAGCGGTTCTTGTTGTACCTATTGCGGGGCTCAGCTAGTAGATACCTAGCTACCTATGTACGAATAAAACAGCGAGCGGTGCCATGTTGTTGTTGTTGGTTGAAAGCGCTAATCTCAAAGAGATTAAAATTTCTACCATTGTAGGTGTCTAACACTAAAATAAATTTTCAAAGCATAGTTATGAATATCAAAGGTAGAATATAGGTTATATTCCATCACTTAGGTCGGTAGGTGGCTCTTCGACGAGCACTTCCAAGGACTAGGTCCGAAGCTGGTCAACGCTGCCTCTGCCCTTGGGCGACTTTTGCCCAATTTGGGTGGAGCCAGCGTCGCAACGCGACACCTCTACACGGGGATGTGGATGGCGGCTGACTACCGTTAATAAGGCCCGCCTCTGGTGGCCTCAGAGGGTATTGGCGGTCAGAGCCATACGCAGATACCGCACCGTGTCGACCGAGGCGGCGTGCGCCTTGGCCGGGACACCCCCTTGGGATTTGGAGGCGAAATTCTGGGCGGAGAATGACTTTCGCCCTCCGCCCGAAGAGGTATGCGAGTGGCGTGAAGCCGCCCGTCGAGCCACGATAGCTAGTTGTTTGTTCCGGCTGGAGACCCAACGCGCCGGTTTTACCGTCTGTGGGCCGTGGGGGCTCTCCAGCCGTCATTCTCGAGTGGGCAGAGCGGCAGCACGGGACCCTTGCCTTCCGACTGACGCAGGGTCTTTTCGGGCACTGTTGCTTGTGCACCGTCGCGTGAGTCGTCGCCGCGTCGCATGCGCTTACCTTTGATGTGCTATTTTGTGTGAGTTTAAATGAAACAATGCCTCGACTCGGTTACACTTATACGACTACTTAAATAATTTACTACGGATAAGATATTAATTTACGGATAATGTTCGTTTATCTGACCTACCAATAGTCGGGTTATTGTGCAAATTATCCCCAGGTGACACGAGAATAATCAATCTTTTATTCCTAATAGAGATAACGGTCCAGTTGTAACCTCGACACGAGATGACCGAATTTGAAATCTTGCGATTTTCGTTTTTTTTTACCCGACTACGACAAAGCCAAAGGAGGGTTATGATTTTGACAGGCTATGTATGTACGCATGTTCATTTGTTCCCTCATAGCTCCTTAACTACTCATTAGAACTGGACAAATGAGGTATCGTTAGAAGCGTCTTGTTCGTCTTCTGGTTATAGGCTATATGACGTGTCACTGAATGTAATGTGGCGCCCTTTAGCCGACATGAAGTAATGTTAAAAAAAAAAATTAACCTACTTCAAAAAAGGAGGAGGTTTCTCAATTCGACCGTATTATTTTTTTATGTGTGTTCGTGGATAACTTCGTCGTTTATGAACCGATTTAGATGATTCTTTTTTTAACGAAAAGGAGATGTTCCGACGGTGGTACCATGATAAAGACATTAATATCTGATGATGGCATCCACGAGAAATCGTTTGGTAAAATTGAATTTGTAGATTAATATGTCGTATTTGGTATCATTGGAAAGGCGTTACTTGTATATTTCAAAAATGTATATATTATTATCGTGACTTTGTACGTATTTATTCGATAATTGTGACATTTCGATGGTTCCTATTTAAAATATACTTTGCAAAGAAATTAATATTATAGAGCCACCAAAATATTTTAAATAAAAAAAAATAAAAACTAAAACCCAACTACAACAACGCTTAAAAAGCAGAAAACAAGTTTCAAAAGCCGTAGTTTCCTGCTTTTTCAGCGTTGTTTTTTGTCGTAGTTGGGTTTTAGTTTTTACTTTTTTAAAATTAATTATTATGGTGACTGAGTAATTAAAAAAAACGTGAATACCTACATAATATTACTAGTGCTATTATTAGTATTCGTTTACGTAACTATTATTTTATCTGGATCGTGGTCACTCGGTTAGTGACCTTAAATTAGAAATGGTGTCCTTATTGGTTTTCCCAAAGTAAACCAACACATTTAAATAGCCCACGGTTTTATTTAAGGTCGTATTGTCATGTCCACCACGTATACCTACTTATGTCATAACAATTTTTAACAACACAAATATGTAATGTAATTTATTTCATAACAAAAGATAAATATAAAAATATTTCCCAGGCTATGATTAGCGCTAAATTGTACAAAAAGTTCATTGTTGAAACTTAACACTAGCATGTTTATGTATTTATCACATAATATCAAATTGGTTTAATTTACCAACATGTTGTTGGTACATTCAACATATCTATGCTACAAAAAGGCTTTATAAATGCAGAATCTTAACAATACATGGACGGTATGTTTCATATAACATCTTTGAGATTACCTTTGTTAGAACTAGAATGTCAAAAAATTTACAACAATCATCAAAACTTCAGATTTAACTGATTTCATGTTATGGTGAACTTAGCATAACATGAAATCAGTCTAACTAGACTTTTATGATATGACTCACAAGCTTATTTTGCGGACAGGCAATAGTTTCAGAGTCAAACGGGCCCACTCTCAGTCAAACAGTCAGTCCTTAAGAGTATATGGCCTGCCTGTTTCAAACCTACTTTTATAGACTACTGTTTATACACCAACATATAAATTAAAAGTTACTTCTGTACATCATGTTTTAACAATTACACAAAACCAAATTTAAGAAGTTTCGCATTCAGATAATTAGATTCTTGAAGGTCCCTGCTCATAGGCTACTACTCTTCAGTCTTGCCCATCTGTGTACAGTATCTAACATCTATAATGATATTAATACAGAATGTAAAAGTGTTAAATATAAATTTAATTACACATTATTTAATTGTAGTATTACTCATTTAATACTATTCTTTCAAAGGAGTACCTAACCTAGCTTAATATATATTTTAGACGGTTTATTTATATCATGGACGGATAACTTTTTTAACTTTACATCATGTATTGAACACAACCTCAGATCAAATAAATATAGATAGAAAACTTAATCTTGTTGAAGCCGTGCATTATCTACCTTCTTTTATTTGATCTGAGAACACAACTTAATATATTATATTTAGATAGATTTTAGTAACTAAGCATCATATTATCCAGGTTACTTCAAAACAGATTCTCAGGCTTTTACATCTCCATTTTGGTAGAATTAATGCTTCAAACAATAATAGTAACTCTTACAGAAAAAATGCTTTAAAATCCAAACTTTAACAAACAATAATGAAATGAGCCTTCATATATAGTATAGAGAACATCAATAAAACTACTGATCCATTCTGCTGTTGTAATATCAGTTGGTAATTGTTAGGTGGGGCAACCTATTACTTAATGATAAATGGTTTACTAGCAGTACCAGTAGTTACCCTGTTGGTATTACATTTCTGTATTTGTAAACTACAATATTTGTAAACTAACTTTTAGGATATGCTATTTATCTATAATAATGAAATCTGCATATTAAATACCATTGCCTTGGGAATTTCAGGATTGGCAGTGATTCAGACTACTTAAGGTATCTACAAATATTACTTTAACAAAACTTGATCTATATATTTATAATAGTACCTTTATAAATTTATATTTCTATAAGATTTGTGTGCTTAAACCATGATTATGTAAGTTAAATTGTTTAGTATATTTTTATATTATGTACTGCAGTAAGTATAAGTACTAAATAATTTTATAAATGCTTAATAAAAGTGGTACAGTGCAAAATATCATAGTCAATGATGATGTAACGGTTGAAGAACTGTTGCATTCATCTGAGGAGCAATAACATTCCTCCCAATACACTCCATTCTCATATACTCCCCAGTTACAAACACCTGTTACACCCGTCTCTGCCACAGATGCACAACGTCGAACCACTTGTCTCCACCTCCCATCCCCTGTAAACATTATTAATGAAAAAAATATATTACATCAGCTTACCATATCAAACAACGTCTACTCTATAATATACAGTGATTGTTTAAGTTATGAAAACAACATTACCAAGAAACACTACCATCAGTCTAACTTGGATTTCACTTAAAAACAAAGTAATTATTTAAACAAACCAATCTTGTAAGACATCATCTTCCTAGTCTTTGTTATTCTCAAGATTATTTGGGGTCAACTAATCTTATAAGACAATGTAAATCTAGTTACTGTATCAGAATGAAACTCTGTAAGCGTATTTTTTGAATGTCAGGAGTTTAACAATGTTCTAAGAATATCCTTATGATAAAGTATGAAGTGAAATTCGTACATCTTTCTCAACTTACAAATAAATCCTTTGGGTCCTTGTTGAGTTAACTTCATACAAAATGATCCTGGCATGTTGGATTCATCACTGAAGCATTCGACGGCTATGTGGCTTTCTTTGTTGAATGGTCGATACGCGCCACAATTATCTTCGCCTTTAGCGTCCTGCGACGATGCACATTGGTAGCATCGTACACAAAATACTGAAATTTATTCGTAAACCAATGAAAGTTATTAAAAAGGGTTGAAGCGGCGCGGATTTACAAGTCAAAATATTAAGAGTAACTTACCGGTTGGCAGAACACAGAAAACCGCAATTAATAAATATATTATTTTCATCTTGTTGCTACAACACAGTACAGTTTAGACAATAATACATTAAAGTACTTTTATCAACTTTACGTGTATTTGCCCGTATAGTACACACCCACCCAAAATATGTATCTCTCTCTCGCAAGTACAAAACACTTTTAAAACTTCACAGTTGCATAGTTGAATAGTGCTGTACTATTGTGTGTAAACAGTCGTTTTTATCGTTTTTTTAAAGTTCTTTTAAAGTCCATTCTACAAAGAGAAAACGAAACGAAAACGAACGAACGAACTTAAAATAATAAAAACTACGGCTTATACTATTTAATAATGTACGATGTTGAATTTAAGCCATCTCACATGAGTATTAAGTAAGAAAATAAATTGATACATTTTGAAAATCAGTACTCGTGCGTGCGGCGTCTGGCTATGAAATAACGAAATTATGTTATGATTAATAAAACGAGATTTAAATACAAATTAACGCGATGGGTCTCTACACCGACTTATACTTTTCATATTTATAAATTTTATCATATGATATTACTTTACTGACCGCCCAAATGTTGGGGATTCGGTCTTGATCCTAACATTTTTTGCCAGAGAACGAGACCTTACGCCAAAATAATACAAAAGATGGAAAGAGATAGATAATAAATTGTCAACTTTCTTCAAACCTAGACATACTTTTATTGTTCTAAACAAGATTTATTTTTAATTAAAGTGTGGCTACAGCGCACTCAAGTACCTATATGTATCAGCAAGCTGGTATAGTGTAGGGCTAGGTTGGCATCACGAATCCCACGAGTCAGTAAGCGCCTCAGCTGTCCCGAAAAAAGTAATTAAAACTTTCTAAATTCGTTTGTGAATTACGTAATTATATGAATTGATTCTAATAATTTTGACAAATAATATGTAACATTTACTATTTCTATTACTTCTTACTAAAAAGTAAAAATCTAAAAGTAGATTTCTGTAGTTTTTCATATTACGGATTTTTAATTAGGGTCTTTACGGAAGAGCTTTGTACTTCCCTTGAAGCTTGAGCGGTTCTCTGGCTGTCATAAGTGTCATAATAGAGTAGTACATCAAACATCAACGTAAACGTGATAAAGTAACCGACAAACCAGAAAGCACTTGTTTTGATTTACTGCGCTGTTATTTGAATAGTTTAATTCAGTTTTAAGACAAGATGTGTGTCAGTATTAAAATGATTATATGTCTCTTCGTTGTCTTGAACATTGTGCCATACGGTAAGTCATATTATTTTTATTCACAAAATTCCGGTCACGCCCATTAGAAAATTATTAAAACATAAATTTATAGTTTTCAGTATAAAATGTTGGAATTGCCGTTCGAGTAACGATCCTAAATGTGCCGATCCTTTTGACAATAGCACAGTGCCTATAACTGATTGTAAACAAGAGAAAGGGTTATCGCATCTACCTGGAGTGAGACCTTCTATGTGTCGAAAAATAAGACAAAAAGGTAAGTAATTGTTTTATTAACGATAAAAAAGAAAAAATAATTATTTCATTATTCCTTCTCCTAAATGTATTATTTAAGTTAAAACCTATTCAAGATAATAGTTTATAAAACTAAAAAACACGCTTTAATAGCAATTGATTATTTCCTACTTTTTAGTTTTGCATATTTACAAAAGCGTGTTTGTTTAGATTTTAAAACAATTTTTTTTAGAAATGACTTTTTTTAGTTTTTCTTTCACATTATTGTAATGTCATTGGCCCTTGACCCCTGTGCAAAATTTCAAGTTAATCATACTCCTAGAAGTAGGTGACAATGAAGTTAAAAGATTTTGTTACATACATACAGGTGAAGTTAATAAAAGCGTTTTAAAAATTGAATTTGTGGGTTCATCAAAAATGCATGCATGATATAAGTTTTGAAATGAAATTTAACGGATGTAGTATGCTTATAACATGATGAGCCTATGAATGCATTAGCTTTTACAATCAGCTTCGACTGTCTATGTTGGTTATTACTGTAAAGAATAGCCCATGTCCTAACTCAAGAATCAAATTGCATTAAAAGTTTAGTCATGAAAGCATAACAGACAGACTTGAGAATTTTAATATTAGTTGTAATGGTGAGTGTGTTTGAGTACCATGTTAATGACTAGCTTTGTAGTTAGAGACCAGATAGTCTGATGAGTGGAGATGCTTTTCAGCTGTATAACATAAATGTGAAAAAATATCTAACAGTGCCAAATATATTTAAAAAAAAATGGTTCTAGAATTATTTATTGGTTTAAATTAGTTTATTCTATAAAAAAAAAATCTTATTATCATAGATATTGGGCTCTTATGTTTCTGTCCAGAGGGTTAATGCCATACATCCCCATTCTGGCCGAGTGCGGGTTGGGTACTGGCAAGACTATGTTGTGGCTACGTAATCTTGCCTATTGCCCTTGCTTCACAACTGTTATCCTAGGATAACAACTGGGACTGACTGCATAATCTGACTGAGATAGAGGTGAGGTTGTGGTACGGGCCTCCGGTATCGTCACTCACTCGATGAAACACACCGATTTTCTGTGAGGCTGTGGTATCACTCCGGTCAAGCCGGCCCGCCCATTCATGCAGAAGCGTGGCTCTCCCATTGTTAATAGTATCAGGTATAATAAAAGGAAGATGTTGTGGAAGAATAGGTGTGATGTTTCTCAAACACAAAGAGTATCCTCCCACCACGCGAAATGACCACATTATTTTCGAATATCTGACACACAACACCATCTAGTTTCAAAGTAAGCAGAGCTGGTGCTATAACAAGTAAAATTTTAACAAAAATAAAACCGACTTCAAGGTTTGACTCGATTTCTCTCAGATGCCATCATCATATCTTAGTGTCCTTATCATGGTACCACTGTTGGGATATCTCCTTTCCATTAAAAAAAGAATCATCAAAATCGGTTCATAAACGACGAAGTTATCCCCGAACACACATAAAAAAAATATATACGGTGGAATTGAGAAACCTCCTCCTTTTTTTGAAGTCGGTTAAAAAGAAGAGGTTGTAAATTTGAATGTTTTTATTTTCATTTCTGACGAAGTTATCCACGAACACATAAAAAATACATATATATATACGGTCGAATTGAGAAACCTCCTCCTTTTTTTGAAGTGGATTAAAAACTATCTTAACCGATAAAATACTTCTGCACTTTTTTGTAAAAATATGCATACTAGTTGACCAGCGCAACTTCGTCTCCTATTGACCCAAGTGGTTATCGGGTTATATGGTAAAACAATTGTTTACCATGGAAAAGGTTACCTATAGTGAGCCTACCTTAACAGGTAGACATAACATGCTGTCTCAGTCGCGACGCACGCAATGGAAGCTCTCAACAGGAATAATTTTCCCCCGTTTTTTGGAACGAAGTTATGTCGCGTTGCGAAAGGGGGCTAGACGGAAAAAGTGTAACGACACTTTTTCATAGAGCTATTATAGATAGAGCGGGGCAGACATATGACTGCCTGTAAGCGAAAACGCCTACGGTTAGAAAGAGAGAGAACATCGCGGTACCCCATCTGTCTTTCTCTATTGATGCATGAGCAGTAAAGGACTGCTTGTTATTATGACAACCTCGAATAATAAATTCAAATCAAATTAAATACCTTATAAAGTTCTTATAGGTTACATAGGTTGTTATAGACACCGCGATCGTCTCTCTCTTTCTAACCGAGGGACTTCTTTAGGTGCATAGAGGTATTATAAGTAGAGCAGGGGGCTCTATCTATAATACCTATATGCACTTTTTGCTATATTAACTTTGTGTTGACATCATAGTGCTGCACTCAACGTTAAATATAACAAACTGATTGCCAAGGTTCATACCATGTTGAATACACCAGTTCTCGTCCGATCACCGAAGTTAAGTAACATCGGGCGTTATTTACAGAAAATATATTGTTTTATAGTATATTGTGTATGTTCAGTCTGATTATTTGTAAAATAATTTGAGTATTTTATGCGCATTTTTATTAGTAGTAGCATATCAAATATATATATATGTATGTAATTATGTATAAACTTCGTTCCATCCGGGTGTCTCTTGACAGCTCTCAAGTTGTTTGAAGATTTTTTTATCGATACTCGTCGTCGTAGCATAATTTGTATATGGCTTATTCCTCGATAACTGCCTAAAATAATTTTTGAAGTGAAAGCTTTCGTTAGCCGCGTTGAGCACTTTTTGATAGGGGAAAATCTTATGAGTTCGCGTCACCTACATGCTGACGTCACAAAAAATCTTTGGCCGCGTTGAGAACTTTTTGGTAGGGCTAAATCTTATGAGTGCGTGTCACCGACATTGATGTTGATTATTATAATTTAAACGTTATGAAATTTCTAATTTTTTTACCGACTTCAAAAATTTATGTGAAGAACTTTCACATAAATTTTACAAATAACATTCCAAGTTATAAGTTTTCACTTCTATGGGCAGTCCTTATGTCTGCCAGTTTTTTTTAAATCGGCCCAATATTTTCTGATATTAGCGCGTTCAACCAAAATAAACGAATTCTTCAGCTTCATATTATTATAAATATACAGATTATATACGTAAAAAACTCCGACACAAATATTTGCAGATCGTACAAACCGAGACCTAGCAATCGATGCTAACACTGCACTTCTTTCTACTTTAAAATCCTTGTCTTGCTGTTTCAGTGAACGGTGAATGGCACTACTTCAGGGACTGCGCTTATCTCGGTGAAGTGGGAATACAGGGTGATGAGAGATTCTGTCTCATGAGAACTGGCACTTACAACATTTTTATAGAATACTGTACATGTAACAGTAAGGATGGATGTAATTCGTCATCAGTGTTCAGCCCTATGCCTATATTACTCTTTATATTTACAACTTTCGTTCTGAAATTGTTTTCGTAATGATAACAAATTCAATTCAAAAAGTGCCTTTCGATAAATAATCTTTACAAATACGGAGAAAAGAATATCACATACATATTCACATTATGCATTTATAGTAAAAATATTAAAAACACATATAAGTGTTGTAGATACAAATAGTTTCCCAGAAAACACAATGCTATGCAGAATGTGTTTAATTGGAATGTTCCAGTGATAGACTAGTAGAGAATATGACCAAGTTCCCTGGAGGACAGAGCTTTTTAAATATTTTATAGTAATCTCTCATGTTTTTGAATACATTTATTATTTTTAGTGGATCTTTTTTCTACGTTTATGATTTCAGATGTAAGCCCGAAACATAAGATGAGCCATTAATCTAACTTTAACAAACACTTGTGTAAGAAAATTTGCTTAGTACAATACACATTTGATCATGAATTTTATTAATGCTCAAACTGATGGCAGCATATATCCAGCAATAAGTAACGCCATGCCGGCTAATCAACTAGTAAGTTGACATTTTAAACATGATTGTGACTATAGTTTTGTATCAAAGAGTTACAATTAATCATTGAAATGAACCCAGAGCATGTAGCTTATGTATTTAAAAATGTTTTTTGTGGACAGATGATTTTATATATATAGATAATAATTTAGGGTCCGACTCCACGGGCGAGAGAATCGCGACGGATCCGCATTCCTATCATTGGGTAATCGAGTATTCTCCAAGAAGGAGCTATTATTCTTTCAGCGTATAGTTGCGACTCGTTACAGAATCGCCGATTATATAGAAATAAATATGTGGCACGAAGAGAATATCGCCGCGACTCTACCCCGGGATCAGCTAGTTTTGAATATGATTGAAGTATTTTGAATATTAAGTTTTGAATGTGATCTATAAAGAGTCAAAACAAACTCACACTCCATGTATAATAAAGATAGACATACCAGTTGTATGTGTCAAACTTTTCTGTTTTAAGTTAATCTATGTTTATTAACATTTGTAAACTTGAATTTTATTGTATACATTTATTATGTAGTTTCTGCAATAAATGCAATTAGAAGAGTAGAAGAGAATACTAGGAGTAGAGTAGAATACTCAGAAAAAAAAATCAAACTACATTTTTTATTTGTATCATGTAATTCTGTGTAAATGGGCAAAATAGGCAACAGACACAGCCAGATTGCAATGCGCTCCCAGACAATCAGTGTCAGCCAAGAAATACTGGGCAATATTGCCAGGTTTATGTGTTTTGGTATGGGTAATATTTCTTACAAAATCTCAGCGAAAGACTGGATATAAATTGCTGGACATAGGCCTCCCCCAAGCTCAAAAAGTAATTTTAAAAATATTAAATTCAAATGTTTTGTAAGAATTTACAAATATAAGCTATTTACAGCTGTAAATGACATGTTTTATATATATAAGTAAACTTATAGAGGCCTCATGACCCCGAATCTCTAAGCGGCACGCTATCTGAAGTTTTTAACGATGTTTAAAATTGTCGTATGATTTCTTGTATAAATTAGGTATGTAGTTTAATCACTGGTTTGTTTTTTACTCTAGTTTTAGTTTGTTATTATAACAATTGCGTACTCGTAGGCACATAGAACACGACTCGAGTACCTATAGATACATATCGTGCCTTACAATGTATGAATCTTTTAATTTACTGTTCGTATATTTGTATGTTGTATATTTCGCACAAGATTAACACACAGATATGATATTAATGAGTAGAAAGTACAGTTCAAAATAATGACAGTAAATATATTAAATTAAAGAAATATAGTTTAAATAACTAAAAAACTTTAACAAAAGTGGGTTGCAAACAAAGTTACGGGTAAAGCTATTAAAAGCTTGTTTAAAAAATATGGTCTTTTACGGTTTACACAGTTAATAGAATACATTAGTTGTGGGTAGTTGTAACAAATTAGTTTATAGTTGGACCTACTTATGCAACAAGGTAGCAACGAAAATCGAGATAGGGACACAGAAACATTTATAAATTATGACTCTTGAGTTGATTAATTTTTAAATATTTCTGTGTCCTTATCTCGATTTTGACATGTAGATTGGTTTCTTGTTGCATAAGTTAGTCCAGTTAATGCCGAGAAAAAATGATTTTCTATAATGATATACATTAGACTTAAATTAAGTTTTTAGATTTTTAAAACTGAAAACCGTCCGTTAATTGTATAAACAATCAATTTTTATAATTTTGACACAAAATAAAATACTTTCATATTAATTGTTGTTTTACTATAACGGATACTCAAGGGAGGCCATGAATGAACTGAATGCTTCAGTGGTGCAGTGGCAGCGTTTGCGACTGCTGTCGTTGTTTCCTAAAATAAAAGACTTCTTTAATAAATACACTGCCTTTCTGTGGTGTCCCATAATTATGATCTAAACCAATAGGTTATGGGCCCAGACAAGAAATCGTGAGTAGAATAAACTGAAGTTTCGTTACGATAGAGTAAGACGCGGTGATGCAAAGGTTGGAGCCTAACAAACAAAAGTTACTACAGTTAAAAATTATCTTGGGAATAATATAGGCTAGGAAGATGATGAGGAGATGGTACAAAGTTAGAAGTATTACGTACTGGGAAAGTGGTTGTGTATGCCTTCAATGGTTCTGAATATACTCCCTGTACACTAGAGAATGTATTGTATGTATCAAACTTGAAAATAAATTTGTTTTCTTTATCAGCAGCAATTAATAAAAGACACAAGATGTTATCAGATTCTAATGAGTGTAAGTTTTATAAAAACGATGTTGTTACATCAATAGCCGACAAATGTGACAAAATTTACGTAATGAGATGTATAGTAAAGTAGCTTTGTGACCTTTGACAGATTGCCATATTAAGTTTTCACACCAGAATTATAAGTATGTAAGAGTTTTTAGATTCTAGAGGCATAAAATATGAAGAGCAGGCTGATCAGTGTTTACCGTGTATTCAGGTAAAACAACATAGGTTACCTTTTGGCCGTAGTAGTAGCTCAGTTGAACCAGGTGAACTTATTCATATAGATCTATCATCTATGCGGCTCGATGGAGGAAGTATCTGTAGGGGGTTCTTCATATTTTCTTTTGTTGAAAGATGGCTGTAGCAGTTTTAGGTTTGTTTATTTCATAAAAAAAAATATATGAAACAGTTGCAGTTGTAGTTTGAAAATGAGTTTACATGTAAAATAAAAATATCGTTCAGACAATGGGACAGAGTTTGTTAACCGAGCTGTAGAGAATTTATTTAAAAAGAGAGGCATAGTACATGAGTTAACAGTAAGTTACACACTTGAGCAAAATACGAGCATAGAACGAGGAATGCGCACTTTGTATCAGCGAGAACATTGATCGTATAATCAGGTTTATGCAAAAAACTTTGAACTGAAGCTGTGAATACAGCGGTATTCGTAATAAACCGAACAGGAAAAAGTAAAAAGTATCTAGTTTTAGTTATAATTTGTATTGCAAAGTTCTTCTTCTTTGATGAAATGGCAACGAGCCGGATCTCTCGGATCAGCTATTTCTGCCAATGTTAAGTGTTTAGAGTCTTCAAGTCAATAAGTTTTCGTCGTGATGAAATTAATGATATAAAATATATAAAATGTAGATGACATGAAATGGGGACCGTATTCCGAAAAAACAAAAAACGATCTCCCTATTGCAAAGTTGTAAAAATTTCATTTCTTCTTCTTTTGATGAAATGGCAACCAGCCGGATCTCTTGGATCAGCTATTTCTGCCAATGTCAAGTGTTTATAGTCTTCAAATCATAATTCATAAGTCTTTAAGTCTTCGTCGTGATGAAATAAATGTTAAAACATATATAAAATATGGATGAGATCATGGTATAAAAATACCTATATAAAGATTTGTTTTTGTGAGTGATGTTTACATTGAGTGCAATATCACATGTCACATCACTGCATAGAGGTAGGATTCCTTATTCATAGCATCACTGATACTCGTCTATGATTAGATTATCTGTGGTTACGTGGTTACCTCTAACATTGTCGATGCTTTTGCTTCCCTTGCAATATGGAGTCCGCAGAATGTAAGCGTAGGTATATAAGTTGTTTCCTAAAATAAAAGGCTTCTCAAATATATTATCTGTCATTCTCTGGTATCCCATATGACCTATGCTAATACATTGCGAGTCGCAGCTACAGCTAGTAATAATTAAGGCAAAGTTTAAGTTCTCCCTGATTGTGTGTTCTCTATCTGTGGAATATTCCTAGATACTTATGTAAATTAATCGAAACGGTGCGTGTATATAAATGTTATGTTCCCTAGTCACTTGGGTTATCATATATTTTGGTAAATGTTATCTTGTTGACTATCATTGTAAATTGGTAAATATACATTATTTTTTAATTTGATAGATACATAATCGTAACTTAAAGGTAGTGTAGCGCGTTGGTAGTAGGTAGGTATATTTTTCTCTCGTTTTTAGAACGAAGCTTCGTAAAAAAAAAAAATCTCTAAACTGATAACTCCAGTGGTCATTAAATATCAAAGTTTCCTGTATACTTAACTTTAATGGTCTATTTTATCTACATACGGACGAAATTTGTAACTTTTTTTAGAAACCTGTACCTAATTAATTTGTCATAGTAATTTAAAACTGAAACTTTGAAATTAAAACAAAAAAGTAAATAAAAAGTTATTTTAAAATAAAATTTATTATTAATCAACACAAGCACTTATTGATGTCATAATTTAGGTACATTTTGTCAAGATTCAAAGTTGTATTTTATACGTTACATTTTACAATCAGGTAGCAATATTCTACTTGCCCGCTTAATTTAATTTAAACATTTGTAGTAGTCTAAACTGGATTAGTGCGTTTACAAAGCTTTGAAACGGTATAATATCATGACTTAACAATAACTTAACATATATATATTTAGATAAACTTTAAAAGTAGTTTAACGGATGAAGTAAAAATATTTACAGATAAAATTAGTATAAATTCTCAACCAGTGAGTGATAATAAAATGGTATAATCTATCCTCTTTTGGGGAAGAAAGCTAAAGTAAGAAGAGAATTAGAAAGACGATGAGATAAAACATTTAAAGAGAAAATAAACGGAAAACTATTTTAATACCGTTAAAGCTACTTTTACCCTTACTAAATTATTTCGAAAATGGACGATTTTTAAACACTCTTTCATTATAGTAATGTATCGATATATGTAACAGCGGTGGGTAACAATATTTCAGGAGAAAACTCGGCATGGTCCCACGGTAAGTTATGAAGTCCATAAACGATATATTTGTACTATGTATTGTTCTTATTGTTAAATTAAAGTTTACTTGAAGAGAAGCAGCGTCAAGGGAGCCGCTAACAAAGCAATGGTCTTGCCGACTGCAGCGGCGCCATTGCAACCGTCGTAATCGCAGGTTTCACAGAACGAGGTGATTTCATTCGGACCATTGGAGTAGCTTGGGCACTGGTAGCTGTAGTCGTCTTGACGTTTCCATGAGCATCCACGACTGACAACCATTTGGCCGTTAACTGAAAAACAAAATTAATTGATGACGTTTACCAAATTGTAGTAGGCATCAAGTGCTAGACACTAAATATAGTAGGTATCACTCATGCTACGTTGCTCTGGTTGAAGTCATTTGTGATAGTCCTTAACAGAAGTATCAATAAATAATAATCAATTTGCAAAAAGTACGAAGATGTCGGACATTATTTCAGGCTAGCTGGCTCTTAAAATTTTAATAGCACCATGTGTAACAATAAAAGGTGCCATCTGTTTTTAAGTGACATGTGTACCTACATAATTATCTCATAAGTTGGAGCTGCATCAGAAAGTGACGACAGTTATCAATATTGTGCTTTCAATTATAAAGAAAACCATACAAACAATCTAACCTCTTTTCTATTTTCTTCCTCGATCCATATATAACCTTCTTAGCCTAAAAGTTTTGGGATAGAAACTAAAGCTATGCCTATTTTAATAGATTCACGAGGTACCTACATTTAATTATGAGTTAATTAGTGGTCCACTGTAATTAATAAAGTTGGCATCGCTAGTGATCCGGTTAATTAGAATAATTCATTGACAATAATAATTAGAATGATGGAGCAAGGAATAACTAACGATAGTCATCGTGTCTTAGCACAACGAGGTCGGTATGTGCCGTACAAAAAAAAACTTTAACTAAATTTAATTTAAATACATGCCCAATTCAACTAATTTACGTTAAATTGTTCAACAGCCTTCATATGGAATTGTAATGAGGTTTTAGTTAATTTGATACTTTAGAATTAACCTTGTCATACCCAGAAGTGTTTTTAAACTGTAGTTAGTTAGTGGCAGTTTTAACTGAAGCAAATGGCATCACAAATTAGCTGCTATTATCGCAAACAATGGAAGAAGCGTTCACACGAATCAACTGCATGTGACATTGAAATAATGTGTATGATTGTCACAAATCTACCTGACTATGATTGTTCCGAGATGATGTGAGGTAGGTATGTAGGTAAATTAATAAATATAAGGTATAAAACATTAATACCTAAATGAATTGCATCGTTAGCAGAAAAATTATAATACAAAATTGAAAACTGCTATAAGTTGTGCGACTCTCTTCTCCGATCCGTTTTAAATGATACTTGAGTTTATTTACGACAAACATTGATACGAAATACTTGAAATATAGGTGAAGTGGATCGACTAGTCACCGGTATTTTTTTGTTAATTACAATTAAATTACTTTTATCTAAATGTGTGGGACAGAATTAACACGTTTCAAAGTTACATTTCTCTTTATTTTTAGTTGCTTGCTGAATAAGCAGATGTAGTAAATATGTTAGATTTTAGTATTTCTATAGGCAACTAAACGTTTTATTAGCATCCGAACAGAAACGGAGAACAAAGGGATATTTAAGTTACATAATTATTATGTTATTAAAATAGATGGTTCATTAATGCATGATATTATAGCTTTACTACATCGGCATCGTGACAAAATAAAGAAACTATTAACTATTAGCGTATTAACAGGAAACAAGATACTGTTAGCAATGCATTATTAAAATTTAGTAGGTGGCATTTTTTATGCACAACACAAAAAAGAAATTAGGTATTTGTAAGTTAGCATTAGCACTTAACGCCAATACCCCCCAAACTAAACGCAATAAAGGGACTAGGTATAGCAAGGATATGTACTTTAAACACAGAGTAAGATTCGACTGGGAGCTATATTAATTTGAAAAAAATAATCTAATTAATCAAGATTTTTACGTATCCTGACATTTCTAGAAAATCAAAAGACCTAATAACTTTTCTTTTATTTTTCCATTTCCATATGTTCGACTCAAATGTCTTATGTGCTATATATACCTAAGCCCTATGCAGTAATATTAAACGATAAATTTAGGCCACCAAAATAAACAAACCACGCTCAACAGAGCTTTATTTAATGATTTTCTCAACCGGCGGTATTTAGGGCACCAAAATAACGGTTGTAACGGTCCCAAAAAGCAGGTTGTGGCTTAGGGGGCCATTTTAACTCTACTAACTATATTTATTCCCTTTTTATGCAACAAATACTATTAATAGGCCTTATCTTTCACAATCTCTTTTAAAATATTTCCGCTTTTTAATGTCCCGAATTGTTTTTAACCGCTCGCAGCTTTGTGCGTGTTAAAGTATTTAGAAATCGACATTCTCCGCTGGCGACAGAACGTGTGGAACGCATAACAATGAATGAGTTTGAAAATATAAAAGTCCATTATTTTTATATTAAGTACAGTTAGTTAGTTATCAAACGTGTTTGGATAACTTAAGGTATTATCGGTTCAAGAGAGAAAACTTTACAGGTGCTACTTAAACCACATTGGACACCGTAGTATTTAAAATTTAATGTGTGATACTACTGATGATACGATTTTCATATACTGATCAATTTTGTTTAACAATTAAGCACCTTTAGTAATACTTACTGTATTTCTTCTGCTTTTTGCAGACAGACTTTGATGAAGCCAGGTAAGGGTATGTAGCCCCACTGTTTGCGTCACAGTTCTCTAGGCGTAACACGTATTGGAAATCCGGTCTGCCTGGGATGAAGGGGTCGTTGCAAGCGGGGTTCAGGTCCGAAGAACATGTCCAACAGCGTACAGGTTCACCTGAAATTAAATGAAGTAAAGAAAGTTACTTAAATGTATTTTAAATATGTGGTTTTAAGTATGACGGTACCTTTAAAACATTTGATGTTTTCTCATGTGATCTGTGTAAAATGCTGATGGTTTTTAAGTAAAAAAAATCTGAAGATAAATCCATACTTTTATTCAGAACTTTCGTTTCCAGATTCCGACGACCTTTCTATGAAGGTTCCGTACGTAACGTAGTTGGTTAAATATTTGAGCTATACATCTTTGACTGTACATGTCGCTGACTGTCGTTGATAACTCAACTGGACACATTTAAAAATCTAAATGTAGGCCGCCATAAAATTTGATGACAAAAGTAAAGGAAATAGCTGTCTGCTTTAAGTTATAGATACACTTTTCTGTTTCTGTTTTCTGCTCATAATGGAGGACAGTTTTGTTTAAATATTTTATTTTTTCTGTAGATTCTGTCAATGATTGCCAAGTTTTATGTTTGGTTTTCAACTAATTAGTTAAAATAACTAACTTCATAACTTGATTTAATTTGTTTTTACAAGCTTTTATTTAGTTTCAACTATCTCGATGTTTGTCTGTAATCAAATCTTGCAAGTTAAATTTGATCCACTTCCCGAGTTTCGATTGAGCTGAAATTTGAAATTGACCTTTACTTCTGATGACAATGCAATTACATATTTCTGAACAACCCACCCAATATGTGTATCAAATGAAAGAGCTTGAAGTTATTTTTTATTAACATAATAAAAGCTTGTTTTTAAAAAAAACTTTGGAAATTAATCACTTGATAATTTAATAAGATTAAATTCATAAGTGTCACTAGTAGTGTCTGATAAAGCTCGAGCGCTCTTCTTTAAAATTAAAATAAAGTTCCCTCTTACAACATTTCATGAAATCTTCATGGGTTTGAAGGTTTGAATCTCAGATCAATATATGATCTTTTGATGATTTGATGCTTTTTCAAAACTTTTAAATATTATGTATACCTACATCTATAAATTGTCCTTAAAACTGTTAAGATTTATGGTGCAGGAGTATAATGAAACATGTCCAGATTTATAGGTATTTAGTTATTTTTAATTTGGACGAATGATTCATTTTAAGGAGTCTTAACTCAGTTCTAAAGAGACAAGGAGTTCAAAAAACACAAAGAATTATTGATTGAATAAAACAATGATTGTTTGTTATGGGTGTGTAGTGGTATATGTGCCACTTAACTTAATTATTGAGGTTTCGATTTTTCTTACAATCAAACATCTCATTCCGCTAATACAAAAACAACGGTCATTTTTACGTTCATTCATCATTGTTGTATTTAAACTACTACTAAACTTACCGCACTGTTCTTTTTAAACCAAATTTTATATTCTATGTTTTAAACTAAGTAGATATTGTAGCAAAATAGTTTTTTACCTAAAAGGACTAAGTTTCATCATTGAAGGTAAACAAAATAAAAAAATAAACGTAGTTTATCAAAGTTTTATCTATACAATGGTTTAACTTTTTAACGTTCCGTGGTACATATCTAAAGGTATCATTATGTAACAATTAACATAATTAACGAAATAACGTGTTAGATATGTATTAAATGTTTTGTTGAACATTTCTGTAGCTATCATTGAATACCAGACATAAATGTGCATCTTCTTTGAGACGTAAAAAGTAAATATAATAGAATTCAACATTTGGATTGCGTTTCGTTTCGATTACAATTTCAAACCATGAAAATGCAAGGCCACAAGAAGTATAAACCACAATCAAAATTCTAACTGTACTACAAAATTAAATAAAAAATAGTAAATATTTATCCCTTTGACAGTTTTTTATTTATGTTTACTGAAAAAGAGTACCGCTATATACTTATTCGTTTTATAACAAAAGCCGTAACAAATGCTTAGATCTTGTGTCAACCTTGGGAAATGGATATCTATAAAAACATAATAGTAAACTCTCAAGGCTCTCTCGGTCCATGAATCACTGTTTTTATGCTTTTACGCTTTGTAACACTAGTAATTACAGACGTGGTTGTCATTTTTTAGTTCGATTATGAAAACTTAATAAACACACATAAAAACTTAAAGTTTTAAATGGTTTCAACGAATGATTCTAGTGCCAAGCATCCGCCAAGCTCTATTGGTTTATTTGATGTCAGTTTTCTTGTCAAGTCGATCTCAACGTCCACAAAATGTGTTGGTTGGTTATCAAACAATCTTCAAACACCAAGTAAATACTCTGTTATAATAAAATTTTGGTTAAAATTCAACCAAACACAAACTTTACTTTTAATTATTCATTAAATTTTATATTTGTTATTAAAAATTTGATCATGAATGCAAAGTTCGGGAACATGGTTTAAGATTCTTTTCTGTAGTCTCTCAAGTACAAATATAAACAAAATATCAATACCATGTTATTTCTATACTAAATATTTGCTAAAGGCTCTATCATGGTTTAGTAATAATAGTTTTATGACAGTAGTATTCGAAACGGGAGCGGGATTAGTAAATTTTGTTTATTTTATTGGAAAACCCTAACATAGTAAATACTATTTTTAAGGCTTTTCTTGTTTTTTCTATATTGTAATTTGGCCTCCTTTTTTGTAAGTATTTTTGTTGGTTTTCTGTTTGTGTCTAGAAAATTAGCAATTAATAAATAAAATTGGAGTGTCTGTTTTTGTAATATTAAAATAACCGCTTTTTACTTAATGTATATGTATGTAAGCACGGTACATACACCAAAACTAGCAGATCCACGCAACCTCGTTTGCGTCTTCTATTGCCCGTCGCGTGATAATTTTCCCCCGTTTTTGAAACATTTTTCATTGGTGCTCCTCTCCTATTGGTCTCAGCGTGATGATATATAGCCTATAGCCTTCCTCGATAAATGGGCTATCTAACACTGAAAGAATTTTTTAAATTGGACCAGTAGTTCCTGAGATTAGCGTGTTCAAACAAACAAACAAACAAACAAACTCTTCAGCTTTATATATTAGTATAGATAACATAATGCTGTCTGTCTGCCGGTCTGTCTGTTGGCTGCACAGATTTTGACGGGACTTTTACTGATAGGTAGGTAATGATATAAGGAGGAACTTAGGCTACGTTTTTAGTTATTATCTATAATTGACCGTCAGACACGGTAGTGAAACTGTACCTAACGGTTCCATTTTAGGTTCCTCGTCCGGATATCCAAAAACCTTAACAAATCAAAAGAATTGTAATGTATGAAAATAAACGAAATATTTCAAACACAAGAAGATTCTGATTATTTACTGCCTCAGTGGCGTAGTGGTAGCTTATGCGACTGCTGTGCTTGAGGTCTCGGGTTTGATTCCCGGGTCGGACCAAATGTTTGTATGATCTTAAAATATTTGTTTCGGAGTTTGGGTGTTTTCTGTGTATAATATGTATGTATTTAAAAAAAGTATATATGTATTTATATCAGTTATTTAGTACCCATAACACAAACTCTGCTTAACTTTCGACTAGATGGCGTTGTGTGTTATATGTCCGGAATATTTATTTATTCTAGCTCACATAACGTTTATGAATAATTCTTATAAGTCTAATCTAAGTGCTACTTGAAAACGCTGCCAAACAATCTCATTTATTGGGTTATAAACTGTTTTTCTTCAGTGTCATAAATAAAATGTTTCAGTTCAGTAGAGATTTCGGACGGTAAAAAGTTATAAGCGTTTAGCAATACATTTATCAAATAGGAAAACATTGTTAAGTAGGCATAAAATAATTTATCTATACAAATAAATAAAATTGGAGTGTCTGTTTGTAATATTAAAATAACCGCTTTTTACTAAATGCATATATACATGCATATATAAATGCATACACGGTACAAATACCAAAATAACATTTTTTTCAGTTTTTTAGACTAGCTTTATCGCGCGGCGCTACTCCGCGTAACACCGCGGGGTTCACCTATTTATACATAATTCTTGTGTCATGTTGTTGCTTGACCTTCGAAACTATCTAATCGTTTATTACGATTTATTTAAAAAAAATATTTTGCTGGCGTGCTTAAGAAGCCGAAAATGATTAGAAAAAGATATAGATGACGTTGCATAGATCAGTAGACGATAAGTAGTAAGTAAGTTGAGGTAGGTATAAGTACTGACTAACTGACAGAATATTCTCTTTTTCTGTGTTACTGACAGTCAAACTCAACGATTAATGAAATAATAATACTAAGAAAGTTCTAGAGAAACTACACAGTATTTAACATTAAACCTAATGAAATCGATCTAAAACTATTTTAGAAAAACTACGTTCTTGGCTGGTACATAAGTATTTAGTATCTATGGTTGTTACAATGTTGTGAACAAGTATAGAAGGTGCAATATCTTACGTCATTCACATTCAATTGTAGCCTCTCTTTTCATGCAGTAGGTGAGTAATTCGTGCGTGTCACATACCATGCACAAGAATGCCCTATAAACCATTTAAACATTACTGGGTGTGTTGTTAAATAGTCCTTTATTAAGGTCGAGTAGGTAGATTAATATGATACGAGTATATGCATACTCCGAACACGGAAGGGTTACATTATGTATTGTGTTATAGACGTGTACTTATTTACCCTGAGTTCCTTTATTCAACAAATTAATTAATTAATAATACATTTGGAATATTAAGTTGAAATTCAAAAAAATATTTTTTCTTTGTAAAGACTTAAACCACGTTATAATGTGTTCAGGTTTTAAAGATCCTCAGATATAAGGAACCTCAAATATAACTACCCCGGCAAACTTGGCCCTTAATTGAAATAAAAATAAATGTAGATTTTAAAATCCAAGTATTTTATTAACATACTTTTCCATGTATTATATATACCTACATAAATCTTAAGGACATCAAACTTACTTCTACTTATGGTTTTAAGTTTAGTAGTAAAATAAAATTGATACCTTATGGAATTATTTACGAAACTCATAAAAATGTTTTAAAATTACATAAAATGTTAACTTGCATTAATGTAATGTGTTCTACTCGTAAGTCTGGTGCAATCTTTGATATCCATTATAACAGACTCCTATTAGATTTGATTTGATTTTGCGTTATATTTGCGTTATATTTGAATGGCTCAATTATGAAATGTAGATATGTTACGCATTAGAAATATATTTATTGCATGATGCGAGTTAGTTAAATACTGTATTGTAATCAGTCACACAAACGTGCATTGTCTTGCATGTAACTGCGCATAATATGGAAAAATACATCGTGTGACTATCAACATCCCATCTAGAATGATCAAGTTGTTTGTACCTATAAGTAATATAATAGGACCACTGAGTACCAGCATCGCATAAATCTACAATAGGTACACTTCATAATTATAGGTAACATATAACATCGGGTTTGTTTCTGCACTTTAGTGAGTAGTTGAAAAAATATAATAAAAGTCTTTCATGTTTCTCTGTTAAGTGTGTTCAGATTTACTTTATTAATGTTGGGGATAAAAAAGGCAACATGGCACCTGGTATGTGACTGTCAACGTCTATACATATCTATAACTCCATAGTCTTTGATATATTTACAATCTAGGGGCTCATATACTTACTAAAACTATGTCTGCATATTCCAGAGCGCAGAGTCCAAACTCTGCTTTTTAGGCATTAAGATAAGTTCTTCTACATCATTATTAATAATAATGGCTCAAAAGCCATATACTTAGTGTCCTCATTCGACTGACATAAGTTGCAGCGAAAGCCATAACATTAGACCCTTATTATTGAATAGAGGTTTATTGTGTGGTGTTAGAAATAGGTGGAGGTGTTATTGATTCATTGTTATAGTCACTCCAACCACAGAATACGGTTTATTGTCTTTCAAGGTTTCGTCATGAGGTTAGTCATCTTCATGAGTAACTGTGACAATTGGCAACTGGGCATATGTAAATTTTTTTTTTGGTACCTATGTGTGATATGTTGTGAATGAACAAGACAAATCAATATCTTATGAAGTTGCGTAAACCGCTAGGTGTTTTTCTTAAGTTTTAAAAACAATGAACGTTCTGTTAATATTGTATGGTAAAAAAATTAAAAATTGGTTTTATTATAACCATTTTCGAGTACCTATATGTTATGAATTTTTTTCAAGTTTTTATATTCATGGAGGTTTCCGACTTATGGTAGTTCTCAGGCCCTTTGTTCCGGCAGCGCTGTAATTTAAACTACATCGTCTTATGCGCCTTATATGTATGTAAAGAGTATATGATTATTACCCCATATCATTCGCAGAACAAAATTAGAATAGACTACACACACCTCTTCAATTAAAGCATACGAGTAGTAGATAATTGTTTACTTGTAGTAAACAAGTCCATGACTAAGAATCGAACCACAGATTGTTGCCAGTGTTGGAACTTCGAATTAAACTACGCGCAAAACGACCGGCGACCTTTAAATCTACTCATAAGTGGCCTTTTTCATTCACACCTTAAAGAAAAAAAAAATACCAGTTTAAAACGACGACGCTTAAGATATGTACCTAGGTACTTAGTGCCCTTCTAACGTAATTCCCTTGACTCGAATGCTTATAGCTATAGCCTCTTTCGCTCCATCTTTGTCTGTCTCATAGTAACAGATGAGATGGAACATCGAAGATAAACAAGAATTTCGCAACGACATGTTTTCTGTTACGTCGGGGCCGTCATCAAGATCGAACTTAATCATTTAATATTTATAAAATGGAAAGTTCTTTTAATAGAGGGCATTAAAAGTATACACGTTTGTGTTTGATTTGTATTAAACTTTCACTCTCGAGTAGCTTACAATTTCCGACTTTATTATGCAATCATTTCAAGTGATGCCACTTTCCTCGATGCTGGGTAATGTATTGGATATCCTAATTCGCACTACACTACACGTCTTGTTATAGCGTGTACTGGATTATTTTAAACTAGCTACTGCCCGCAGTATTGGTAAAAGAATTTTCAGTCAAATCGCTACTGTAGATCCAGAGGTTTTTTTTTCAATACGGGAGTTCCGCATTAGGAATATACATCCCGTGTCGCGGTGGACTTTACAAACATATGAAACGGACACAAAGAACAGCCCGACTCAGAATAACAATTTGTAGATCGCAAAGAGTGTTTTTCCACGTGGGATTTGAACCCACAACACTCAGTGCAGTAGAAAGCGGCGTGGCGACCTCTTAAACCACTAGGCCAACCGTGCAGTCAAAAACCCTCTATAAACGCACAAACTCGCAAACTTTACCTCTTTATAATACTGGTATAGATATATCAAGTAGGTACAAAATTTAGGTAAAAGACTTATTGTCTCATTAACGATCTTTGAACGTTGGCAAAGAATAGTACGGCCTGTTTTTATTCAGCAAATTCTTCGAAACAGGTTATAAATTTGAATTAAAATAAATTGATTGACTCGACAGATTACTGATTGCCGAGTAAAATTTGTTTACCGCAACAAATTTCTGCGTAAATCTAAGAATTAAAGCTAGTTTCGATATAAATTTAAAATTCTCAAATAATCTTTATAAAAATTACATGCCTGTTGCATGAAATTGTATTTTTTAATTTCAAAATAACTGTGTCATAAGTTAAGCAAGACATAACAAGTACAATTTTAACAAAAATAAAACCGACTTCAAGGTTCGACTCGATTTCTCTTGGATGCCATCATCATATTACATATTAATGTCCTTATCATGGTACCACCGTTGGGACATCTCCTTTCCATTAAAAAAAGAATCATCAAAATCGGTTCATAAACGACGAAGTTATCCGCGAACACACATAAAAAAAAGTAAAAAAAAAAAAAATATACGGTCGAATTGGGAAACCTCATTTTTTTGAAGTCGGTTAAAAAACTTTTTATTTTATTTAACTTTATTTAAAAAGTGATTATTTTAATATTATAAACAGACACTCCAATTTTATTTATTTGTATAGATGTGGTTGAGTTAGCATAATCATTAGTCAAGACGATTATTTATGAACTCGTACTAATTGTGATGACAATGTAGGTAGCAGTTTCAGTTAGCGAAATATAATTGTTATAAGTCGTACAATTTTACCCTTATAACGTTTCAGTATGAGCCCAATCGGTACCACATTAAAATTGAAAAATTCTCGTCAGACCAGTTGTATCCTGAGACTTTTAGAATACTTATGCGACTAAAGTATACTGTTTCAATGATAGGACATAATTTCTCCTTTATTTTTGTGTTTTCTGAGACTCAAGTCTCAACCGGCTAAAGAAGATGTAAACCTCTTGTTTGTTATCAGTACATTATTTTCACAAATAATAACCAATGTATTAAATTAGAAACTGAAGTTGTATTAAATTAAAAACGGAAATTAGGTGATCGGAGTAATACTTATGTATTAAAATGTTCACGGAGGAGAAGTGCGGAAAGCTAATAATAATAGTAATGAATTATGACGGAATTACGACCACTACTTGATATTATGGCCTAAAACACATCAAAAGTTTTTTAACAAAACCATTACTATAGTGTTGTTATTTTATGCTCTAGCGCTGTTTAATAAATAACGTTTTCTTACAGGACAATAAAAATTTGAGTCACATCAGGAAACTGACGGCATTCTTGCTATATTTATCCAATTGACCCAAATTTAATAGTATTTTACTGCTATTTGTTACTTGGCTGCAAAGGGAGATTGTCAAGGACGTAATATTTTAGAGAAAATACTGGTTATTCAACATTGTATTTGTCAGATAGTACTGAGAAGTAAGACGCTAAAGAAAGTGCGGATGGGATTATGGGAATCAGGATTACAGCAACCGTAAATGTAATAATGTATGTGTCTGAGTGTCAAATAAACATTATTGTTTATTTAACATTTTTCTGGCTTGTTGGAAGATGAGTCTAGAAATCTAAAGTATATTTTTAAAGATAGATGGATAAAATAGAGATGGATTATACGGAATGAATGGTTTTATGTGAGTGTTATTCATTCCGTATCATTTTGCTGGAAATCAAAATTATTAGAATCGTAAATAATTTACACCAGGAATTTTTTAAACTTGATGTAAACTTTAAAGTGTATTAAAAGAAGAATTCAAGTTATTATTGCCTTACTTTATTTTTAAATTAATAGCTTAAGTATATCAACTAGTGATAAATAAGCTACCAGTGACTATTGGGATGTATGTATTGTAAACGTAAGAAGTGAATCTTTTGTAAATTGACTGTTTTGAATGATTGACTATTAGATGTTTTACGACTAATATATTGTATTATTATTATAATTACTAGTTTTACGATAGCAAAAAACTGATAAATGATAGAAGGATGACAATCCTACGTTCCTTGCTGTGTGTGTTACACACCTTTCATATTGTTCCCAATAAGGTCACCAGGTCAACTGACGAAATGATGCTTAAAAGGTAAACTAATGGTTTTCTGTCAGGTAAGTAATATATATTTATCGATACTGCTTCAGAGGTTTCCATTACTAAATTTGTTTAGTCTATTTTCGTGTTTAAAGGTACACCAATTCGTTGTCAACTGAATTTGAACTGTGCGCATCGACACTGTAGGTAGCACTTAAATAATTTTATAAAATAAAATAAATGAATTTAACAAAAGAAATTAAATAAATAAATTATTTGATAGCTGGTGCTTCTCGTGTGGGCCTATTTCAACTTGGTCCTGTTCTTGAAGTTGTTTTTTTGTTAAAATTTTAAATTTCTTCAGAAACATACACCTATATTATATTCATCTCAAACATATATTTGAAGTAATAAAGTACTAATTATGATACATAACCTATCTTTATTATAATTAATTATTATTAAAATTTAATTATACTTATATTATAAGGGATAAAAAAGCAATACAAACCGCACTCCTTTATTTGTTTCCATACAATGGAACCTACGTATGTTTACTACTCAATGATGATACTCCTTCCATGTATGTTCTGGGATCTTTTTTATGGAAATGGCTCAAAACCAGCTAAAGTATCGCTTGATGGTAAGCGATTGCCGCCGCTCATGGACAGAAGCAACAACAGAAGCGTCACAAGTGCGATGCCGGCCTTTGGGGGATGAGGGGAGGGGTATGGGCCGCCGGTAAGGATACCGGAAACAGCGTTTGCGCTGTATTTTACCGAGTTAGTGAAGACACTAACTCGGTGAAATACAGCGCAAGCGCTGTTTCACACCGGTTTTCTGTGAGGCCATGGTATCACTCCGGTCAAGCCGGCCTATTTATTCCGAAGTGTGGCTCTCCCGCCTAGTGTCTACTTGCCTATTGAAAATTTATTATCGCTTTCAAGATTCATAACAGACTATTTAATAAATAATATAATTTATTATGAGTAATTAATAAAGTTCCAGATTTAATTTTGTTATTTTAAAATCTATTATGTTATTGTAACCGCAAAGTGCGGTTTAGATATGAAAACCTTTTTATGAAATTAATGGGAGTAAACGACAAGATAAAACAAAAACATGTTATAAATTATTTATAAATAATTCTATATCCCTTCGACAGGTGGTATATTTAATATTATTCAATAAATCTACCTTATTATTACTTACCTAGTAAAAGCGCATATAGCTATGAATATTCTATCCGATACCTAATGAATTATTAGATTCTGGCTGATATAAAACAAACCTACTTAAAAATGATGAGCTTAATTACATAATAATACCTAAATTAAAGAATACATTGTAATATAAGTTTTTAATTTAAAATATATTTAAACTAGCTGTGAATGTAATATTAATAAATTGCTTTGTTTAAAATAGTAGATCAATGTCCAAAGCCAACTAAAGAGGATTTGATAGCTAGGGTTATCAACTGTAACGTAGCTTTAGAGCCGTAGGAGCCTGGATATTGTAATCGTAGTGTATTGTTATTTTTAGAATGAATTATACACACGACGGATAAATAACTTGCATTTTCCTTTCTCAGAAACTGATAAAGTAAACTAATTAGTGAGAATATATTACCTTATATGTAACCTTGACTGCTATAATTCTCTAGAAGCTTGTCTATTTATTTTTCTTATTTATCTTTCTTATACATTGTTAAATGACTCACTACCGCGTCACTTGCGTGTGTCATCACTTTTTTGTTCAAATCTATACATCTATAGTTATAAATAAATAAAATTATAGTGTCTGTTTGTAATGTTAAAATAACAGCTTTTTACTAAATGCATATGTATACACGGTACATTTATCAAAATTTATTTTTTTACGATTCATGTCTCTCGTCTATCTGTTTGTCCCTAGTCTCTGGCACGGTTGGACCGATTTTGACGAAACTTTCACTGGCAGATAGCTGATGATAAGGAGTAGGCGGCTTTTGTAGACTAGCTTCAACCCGCGGTTATTGTTATACCGCGGGGCTCAGCTGGTATTGATCTAAAAACAAGACTCAAGACCTACACCTGTCTTATTTATACCTACTACTTTGACACTCCGTTGTTTCTTAGCATTATTTTGCTTATTACCAAAAAAATGGATAAATTATTTTCATCAGTTAAAGTTTTATTATATATATGAAAATGAATCCCTATTTTCCATGGTCGAAACATCAAGCGTGAACGGCTGGACCAATTTCGCTCATTCTTTTAGTATTGGGTAACCCATTTATCGAAGCAGGTTATAGGCAACATCAAGATAAGACCAACAGGATGAGAGCATCAAGGAAAAATCTTGAAAAATCGAGGAAATTTATATTTTTGGTAGACGCAGACAAAGTTGCGCTATTTAGCTAAAATAGCGCAACTTTGTCTGCGCAATCTTTGTAACGAAAACAATTCCTATCAAAATGACACGAATACGAATTTATGATAGGCCTTTTTGCTTTCAACATAATAGCAAATCATTAAATTAATAATTATTATGTTTATCATGGACATGACAATTGACTGACTATTTTTATTCTATGGTTCATATGCTTGTATAAGTTTACTTAGACATGCTGACCTGTCGAACTTCGTACCTTCTTAGAATTAATAAATGTTATGTTTAAATATAAGCTGATGGTGACAGCAGCGCCAACTATCGGCCCCAATTCTGTTATCAAATCATTAAGGAACCCATTGCATTATTCTCATATAAAATTCGTTCCAACCGTAAAGCAGGAGTTGGTGATAAACAAACGTACCGAAGAATTATATAAATTAAGATTTAACTATAATTGTGTTCCTCTCTTGGCCACTTCATATTATTTTTTTGATCTACTAATAAATATTTATCTGCTGGACATATTTGAATAGTATGGTTTCATTTAAGGTTTTGCTCGCAACTAACTTCTGACGTAATTCGTATAACGTAGGCATGAAAATTCTGAAGGGCTCTTTGTTGTATGAGGTATTTGAAGTATGTATATTTATACGCGTAGTCTCCACAATTATCATGAACTAGGCAACTATATAGTTCATTGTACTGCAACCATTAATAATCCCGTTCTCATCAAAATAATAATAGGAACAATTAGTGTTCCATCGGTACCACATATAAAGAAAGTTTATTGAGGGACTATTCATGAAGTTTTTCTTTATATGTAAGGCTCTACAAAAAAAAAATCAGAAACTTTTAATCGGCGTTTTGTTTTTAAATATTTCCACACATTTGACATAGTTTTAAACTTCAAAACTTTGTCAAATGTTACCCAGTTTTGAAAATTTTGCTTCTTAATATGGAAAAATATTTTTTACTTATAGTTTGATCGCAATAAAAGTATTTGAAGTAAACCTTTACCAGAAAGCTTTAAAATCTAAGGAATGAAGTAAGTGGTCAACACTGCATCCTGAACAGAGAGAAGAAAAACGCTAAACAAACCATATGCCAAATTATCTGGTAGATAGCCAAAGCAGTGAACTTTAGGCTGTTGATGAATGGATCAAAATGTAAGTGCATTGATCTCGGTGTTACTTTATTATTATGCAATTGCCCGAGACAATTTTGAAATAAATCTTAGGGCTACGTTATCATTGCTAGTTGCGTCTTCGCTATCAATCCTAGAGTCAAGATCTTCAGAAACAATAAATATTGGAGGAATACTTAGGTACCTATAAAGTTATCGGTAAACAAAAAATGATTTAAAAAAGATAAGTTAAGAGTTTGAGGCGAACATGTAAGTCAGATTTTCCCAATTATAAATAAATGGAATTGACTTTTATTACTATAATGTAGTAATCGTCATTATTATCTTATTTTTTTAATAATAACGTGGCACATCTAACACACGTCTATCTACTCAAAATAGATAAAAGAACCGTTATAAAAACATAATTTAAAATAGTGAGAATGTTAAGTAAATGTACCTATGTTACATATATATCATAAATATATTTTACATATATAATAGGCTTAAAACCTATTTTTAAAACATAATTTAGTCCCGACTATGGTAAGCATTTTGCCAACAAGGTCTAATATGTTATTGACAAATAAAAGATACAAAAAATAAAAAAGGTTATATTCAGAAGGTCTATAGAAATGACGGCGTAAAGGCCTGTATTCACTTTGATTAGTGCGAGTGCAGGTGTGAAGTGAATGATGAGGTTAAGTACAGGTGTGAAGTGCGAGTAGTGTCCAATTCACTTTGATTACTGCGAGTGCAGATGTGAAGTGAGTATTTTTGGGTAAACTTCTTTACTTCCTAACCCGGGTATGCTCATAACGTCACATATATGTAAAAGTGCCGCATCTCGGGCTTCCTTAATTTTATAGCTAGGGACGGTTTGACATACTTCCTTACAAATTTATAAGTTACTTCGGATTCGGCCCGAAGCTAGTCTAAATAGTGGCCTAAGTTACTCCTATATAAGGAGTATCAGCTATTTAGCATTAATCAGCTAGTTCTCGTGTAAGTCTCGGAATGCGAGATCTTGTTTCATTACACCATGGTTCATACGAAAGTGCACAGTGGTAGTGTATGCGACTGCTGTGCAGGTCTCAGCCCAAATGTTCGTATGATTTACAAATATTTGTTTCAGAGCTTATGTGTTTTCTTGAATCTATACTAATATATAAATTTGAAGAGTTTGTTTGTTTGTTTGAACGCACTAATCTCAGAAACTACTGGTCCGATTTGAAAAATTCTTTCAATGTTAAATAGCACATTTATACGAGGAAGGCTATAGTTTATACGCCATCAGGCTAAGACCTACAGGAGCTGATAACCAATGAAGAATGTTACAAAAACGGGGGAAAACTCCCACGCTGCGGGTAATAGGAGACGCAAACGAGGTTGCGTGGGTCTGTTAGTGTATAATCTGTATGTGTATAAAAAATATACATATAAAATGTATTTCTATCAGTTGTTTAGTACCCATAATACAAGTTTGAGAGGCCTGGTACTTGATGGCGTTGGTCTAGTGGTCAGCGTAAACGACAGCAGATCAAGAGGATGTATTAAATGTACGAAATATAATTATTACAAGCCATAAACACATCCATAACAAGCCATAGGTAACGAAAACGGGGGACAAAAAAAATACTTTTCCCGTTATCTTTTAATTTTCTTGTACACAAAAGGTTTGTGTATCATAACAATAACGAATACATAAAAAAAAAGAATTATTTCATTTGGTGCAGCCCATCGGAAGCTATGCGCGTACGTACATTTCGGCGATTCATTTTTATATATCTAAGTTATTGTGATGGGATGAGGAATATTTGAATAAAAATACAACAACAATCGCGGGTAACACCGAGGGACTCAGCTAGGTCTTATTAGTAAAATGATGTGTTCATTTTTTGCTTAATTTGTCGATTACTTTATGGAATCGTTAGTAAACCGTGTAGACTGGTTATGCATTATTTGGATTTCTTTTTACCGCGTCTATTTCTCAATATATAATGAGAATATCTCGAGATTTGGACCTGTAAAGAAAACCTAGTAGATGCGTTATTGTGATACGTTCCCCGTGATTCATTCGGTATATAGTCATTGGGAATTCCTGGGAATTCGAAATCAAATAAATCACTATTTCTTGAAATTAATATAATATTATTGTCAACAACAATAATTATTATATTATCATCATCCGCCTATCGCAGTCCACTGCTGGACGTAGGAAACTCCAATTGCACGTCACTTAGTTCGGTCCTCGGCTATCACCATGAATAATCTTTTACATTACTAGCTGAGCCCTGTGATGTTACCTACGGTACAACAACAACTTACGTACGTAACGCCGCGGGCCAAACCTAGTGTTATTTAGCCTATGTTACTCGGGTGATTTAGCTTTCTAATGGTGAAAGAATATTTTCAAATCAGTTGCAAACAAACAATCAGATCTTTTCTCTTTATAATATTCTTCTTATTCTTCATATCAGCTATTTCTGCCAATGTCAAGTGTTTATAGTCTTCAAGTCATTTAGTCTTCGTCGTGATGAAATTCGTTGTCAATTTTTTTCATTTTCTTATCGACAATTAGTAATTTGATAATACAAGTTATGCTTTTTTAGTAACAATATTGTACGTACTGCTGTTTATAATATTTATATATATTTATACATTTTTAGTTTATATATTTATAAGATTAAACCAAATTAAAACATGCAATTTACTGTGCAATAAAATCATTTTTTTTCAAGAGTGATTTTTTCAACTTCCCTGATTTAATATTTTGATCACTAATAAATAACGTACCAAAATTTTCAAATGTTACTTGTCATTTATCATATTATACACCCTTAATAAATTATTATCATTTAAGGTTAATAATAATAAGGGTGGCAGTAAAATAAAAATAACTAATTTCATACAACGATAAAGAACTGGGGTCTATGTGTATTGTGAATTGAAAATTAATTTATCAATAGAATCTTTAATTCATTGATAATGTGATTTGGCTCTATTGGGGTGTTACAATAGTCCTAGTCACGCTTCATAGTAAGGTCACGACTTTTTCTATTGAATCTCATTTGGGATTATGCGGGTATAGATATAAATTCTTTGGACATTATTTATTTTCTTAAATAGCAGTGTGCCATTTGATTAAACTGATGTTTTTTAAAAGTAGTTTTGTAGTAGCTCTTAAAATCCACACAAATGTTGTAAATTCGAAAGTAAAAAGTAGCTCTGTCTGTCTGTTACGCTACCACGGCTAAACGACTTCAGTGATTTCAATAAAATTTGGCATTAGAGAGGCTTTGATTCTGGTAATCGACATACACGCGGGTAAAGTAGCGGATAAAAGCTAGTGAAGTACAAAAACTAGTCACGGACAACAAGTACCTACATTGAGTTAAAATACAAAAAAAAAACAATTTAAGTAATAAGTTTTTATTAGTAGTATTATAATCTGTTTACGTCATTCTTTTGTCTAAATTATGTGTTTTTTTTAATTTTGTGTAGATTAAAAACTTAATATTTTTTCCTGAACATAGTTCAGAAACAGAACGTAGGTACATCCATTCTAGAGTTTATTTTCTGACGTGTTTTAAATATCACTGTTTATGTATACTGAAGGTCTGGTGGTTCTTGCGACATAGCTGTCTGCCATTAAACTAATTTTATTGCAGGAAATTCATCACGTAGGGATAGATACAGATGTTCAATATGTGCAATAATTGACGTTGACTTGTAATGTATTACATATAATGTATAACAGTATTACATTACACAGTCACAGGACAATATAAATTATGTTAATTCTTGCAAAAAATACTAGACACGCACTACCTACTCGGCTTCCTCGCTTAAATCGCCTTAACATAGAGAACTTCCTTCTATGACAAACCATAGCTCTAATTAATTACTAGCTTTAATTACCAGGGTCAATGCTAAATGAGTGGTTCAGTGTTCTTGCAACTAGTTGAGCCCAAAGATGTTAACCAGATGGTAAAACATGTTTTAATGTTATTTATCATACTAATTGCCCCATTATCACTTAGAAGCTCAAGATTTTTATTAAAGTCCCGAGATGTCCGTTGAATCTATTATACTTATTATGCACGCTAGTATAGCCTTGGAAAAATCCGTTTGCCGTTCAAAAACTAGTTTTGAGTTTATTTCTTTGGTTTAAAATAAATATATTTTAATACAACATTTTAATTATTCAACTTCTAAAATATGAATATCTTATTGTTTTGTGGTGAGATTCTCTATGACTTTAACCACAAGAATAATAGTAATTACTCTACAAATAATAATTTACAATAACAGCTTTAACTATTTGTACGAAACATAATAACAGGAAGACCTTAACTGTTTTTTTTTACAAGGAGATCAAAGTAATAAAATCGTTTATAATTAAGTAACACTTTGTTATGTCCCTACTACATAAATTAAATACATTTTTGTACAGGATGCGATGGTTAACAGTAGAATATTAAGTTTCATTACCCCGTACTTAAACTACGACAGAATAATTTAGACGTTGCTTTAAAAAAAAAATGTAATTGTAAATAGACTGTACGTGATGTAGTTAAGATGAAATATATTTTTTAGAAGAATTTTAACGTTGAATATTTAGTCTTTGTACTTAAGATATATTATGAGGAAGGTTTTGATTTTCGTTAGATTCTGTGTACATTTCGCAGTCAAGCATTGCCAAATTATGTATAAGTTCAAGTCCCTTAAACTTTTTTAATTTCTAATAAAATTACCTATTAATAAATAAAATATAATATAATAAAATAAAAAAAAAAAAATTATAAAATTACATATTTTAAATATGGAATCAGATTAAAAATATGCCGTGAATTCTTATTTTATCGGTTTATACGTGTGAGTGGTCAACTATAGATAGGTACATGGTCAATAACTTACTAGTACTCTTACTTGACCCGTTTAGTTAAAAATTCAAAGTTTCACAATTACGAGTAGTAGTAAAACTTGTGTGGTAAAGCTTTATAAGTTTTTATTTTTTTTACTTGACTTGCGCTTCATTCATTCAAATTATCCTTCACCACGTTCGATTTCTTTAAAAATCTTATTATTAAACAAACTATCAATGTTTTGTCCAAAAGTAAATACAGAAAAATAAACTTTGCTCTCATACTCTTCATTACATCTTGCAAAAAGACTTATTAAACTTTTTCCATTGATTTCATTTTTTTTAATCAAACAGATTCATATTTAGAAAGTGGCATTTTTATTAGATAGTGAACAACTTAAAACGTTATTCATCTTATAAATTAGGTAATAGAAAGTGGTTCCCTCACCACACGCAATATGTACTCAGCAGTGGTATGCAAAGGGCTTAGTATGTCAAACTCACGACCGATAACATAAGTGAAAGTGTGCATTCGTTGGCGGTTTTTATGTACTTACTTGGTGTTGTAACATTGCTATTAAGAAATACTTATACATCTATATATACTAGTACAAACGTACCAACAAATACGTTGGTATATTTTAAACTTTAGGCGTACACTCTTTCGGCATACTCGGCATCTCAAAATTTAGTGCCTTAATCAAAGAAGAATGAGTAGAATTTGATAAAAACTGAAATAACATCTATTTTGGAAAGTGAAATATGGATATCAAAATCTTATATATTATATACGGTCATATTATATTTCCGAGATCAAGACAGTTGACTGGCAATCACTGGTAACAGTAGATAGCTAACTAACAACTAAATATATATATTTTAATATTCAGTTTCCTTAGTTAGTTAGTTAGTCGTAGTGCTTTTAGAACAGTTAAATCAAAAACTAGCAGGAAATATAAGTAGTAAGTAACGATATTAACCTGTCGTGTCAGGCACTTGACTCCTTGATCCTAGGGTAATTAGGGCACCGTGTCAAGACAAATTACTAATTTGACAATTGAAGACAAACTCGTATCATAAATAGGAGCACGTTTTTATACTAGTGTAAGAATTGTATGGTAAATTAGGTCCAGTAAAGGATAGGCATGCGTGGGGACCTATGGCCTCTCCCTCTCTTGAGAGGAGACTCGAGCCCAGTAGTGGGACGTTATGGGTTGTAAGAAAAAAGACGATAGGACAGGATTCTCTGCAATTTGTACGTAGCTCAATAAGAATCGATGTCTAAACTAAAATATTAAAGTTATGAATATATTTTAAGCGATAACTACATATTATATAAATTATACTGAATCTTAATATTTTGCTTGACCTGGTTTCGAATTGAAGGTAATTTAAAATTGAAGGTTAGTATTCTATTACTGATAAAAGTCTATTTAAAATGATTTGCTTTTCAACAAGGTAACAGACCAACTGACAAATATGTATTTAGGTTAAGCATATTTATTTATATTTATACAACCTTTTTAATTTTTACAAGCTTTTACTTTTAATAGTACATATGACTTAAACCAAATTAATTTATAAATTAATTAGTATGTACCTATATAAACATCTATACTTTTCATACTATCTAGTCTTTTCGTAATTTTAAATTAACAGCTTTTCACTAGGCGAATGTGTAAGTATAATCGGTATTTACATCAATGAATCAATTTTTTGTCTGTCTGCTTGTTTGTTCTGACTAATCCCTGGAACGCATGGACCGATTTTGACGAGACTGCCAATGTTAAGTAGCTGATGATAAAAGAAGTTATTTAGGTTACTTTTATTATAGACTAGCTTCGCCTTTCGGTGTTAACGCAGGGTACAGCTAGTAATATATATTTAAAATAATAGTTAAAAAATCAATTTGTCCATACTTGATACCTCACTTTAGATGGGTATATTTACATTTATTTTTTTGTTACAAGCGGTACCTTCTAGACAATAGATTTCATTATTTTACATCATATTATTTGCGTGATATATGTATATAAATAACGGAAGCAATAATATACACGAATATTGTAAATCATGAATATTACCATCTACTAACCTTCAACTTCCGTATTCTATAGCCTATGTTCACGACAGTTTCACTATTCTGTCTTCGCGAAAAATTTAAATAGTTCATGAAATATAAAGACAATATTTCTGACATTGACATTAAAATAGACATACTTTTCAACTGATTTATGAAACAAGCAAGCATTTTTAAGGATTTTCATAATTTTGTATAAGGAAGTTAATGTTCTCTCATGTGTCCTTCCAGATACCTGTTCCAGGGATTTTCGTTAAGTACAAAAACAAACAAAGGATCGATAAGATCTATCTTCTCATTTATTAGTCCAGGTATTTTAGTTCTAATATCTTTAAGCTCGTCAACAGTGATATTAAAATAAACAAAGACATTTTTATTTTCGTTTCCAAAAATCGATTATTTGAAGAACACGATCATCTATGCCGTGGACTTCACTTTTTTAACGAAGTAAATAAAGTATTACTGTTTTATGAAATCATCATTACTTTAAAACACAAGGTTTTTTGTTACAGTTGCATTATTGTATTAAGAATGCATCAGTGTGGGCATCAGGTGAATTACTAAATTGTTCTTAGGTATATCAAGTTTCTTTGAGTAGTCTTTATTTATAATTAGGTCATGATAGTCATAAAAGTAATGGACGAGATACTGAGCTCACCCTTTTTTTAAAAACATACATGTCTGTCTACAGTTTCTCCCTCACTTGGAATAAGTTAAGGAACTTGGATAACGATAAGATTCTAATCTATACTAATATATAAGGCTGCAGAGTTTGTTTGTTTGAACACGCTAATCTCAGGAACCGCTGGTCCGATTTGAAAAATTCTTTCATTGTTAGATAGCCCATTTATCGAGGAAGGCTATGGGGTGTATATCATCACGCTACTACTAATAGGAGCGGAGCAACAATGAAGAATGTTTCAAAAACGGGGGAAATTTTCACGCTACGGGCAATATAAGGCGCAAACGAGGTTGCGTGGGTCAGCTAGTCTGTTATAAACTAACATTAAACTAAAAATGATTTAAAAAAAAAATGTATTGCGGCTATAACATCTTAATAAGAAATCATTGGAAGGCTGCAGTTCAAGAGTAATTCATTAAACTATTGACACAAGAGATCGCCAGGTGGTGGAATATCGAGACTGATCACAATTTCTTTTTTGTTTTGTTAAATGATATTGAGATATTAACAAATCAAAAAATTAAGCCAACTCTGTAGCCTTTTATTTTTGTTCACAATTGGAACTTATAAAACATATTGATTAAGAAGTCCAAACTCACATGTATCTGTGCATTTTCTTACAGGAAAGTAGGTACTAAGAATTCACCTTAAATTTTAAGATATAGACAGGTGGAAAATACGTTTCAGATTTTTTATTAATAGAAATGATTTCGCCAAGGTTTCTTAATGTTACCAAATAAACAATACAGAACTGGTTTCGTTGCATACGTATAGGTATATATTGATAAATTTTATACTTTTTTTATACATACTCGTCTATAAGAGTCAGACATCTTATCGTAAATTTAGATAGATGATCTGGCTCACTGTAAGTATTTTCCTGTCATCGCCATTGAAATCTTTACCCCAACCTCGTATACCCTTATTCATACTCTGAGATTGTCTTTACTGGTTGAATTACATGTCCATATTACTTGTGTTCATGAGTACAATATGAATATTAATGGCATTGATTACAGCATTTATTCAATCCTAAAGATTATGTCATCATTAATGTTGGAAGTTATAGACTATTAATAATTTATATATTTTTACGATGTTTTAAGTAAAAGTTGAAGTATTTATTCTGCAAATGGATAGCACAGTTCCTTATTTGCTACGTTCTCTTTTTTAAACGATTTAAAGAAAACGTATTTAGTAGATTTTTTATAAACTTATAGACAATTAATAATTTATATATTTTTACCATATTCTTTAGGTAAAAGTTGAAGTTTACATATATTCAGCAAAATGACGTCACAGTTTCTTGGTAGCTACGTTCTCTTTCATTTAACCGGTTGTGAAAAAGGACGCTTGTAGATTTTGTTTTGTGTAGGTACGCGTACATTCCGATTGCCCGAAGATAGCTGGATCGGTTTGGAATCATTTTTCTTTGAAAGGGCATTAAATTTCTATTTGGTTTTACTAGTATTGTCATAATTTCGGATACAGAAATCTTACAGGTGTTAGTAACTAAAGCTAATTGTTAAGATTACATAAAAAGTTTTAGTTATATAACTAAAACATTTATCGAAAAATTAATGCAGGAAATGAACTTACTTTCTATCCTAAAAGAGTTGTGGAAATTACGATTCATTGAAATACAAGTTAGACCAGTTTGGTCGACATACCCACGCTTGTTTACGTAACGAACGAAGGCATTATATGGGCGTGTGTTTGAAAATTTTCGCATGATTACAAAGTCAGTTGAGAGAAGTTTATAGTTGATATTATCAATACAGACAGTTAAAAACTTCACATATCTACTCTTCTGGTCTGTCGATAGATATTATTGCAAAAATGTTTTAACGTTATCAAAAGTTTTAGCAATCTAATAATTCACAGTTGTACTGTTAAGTACTTGACTGCAAACTGTAGGGCAGATATAAGTTTATAGACTTAAACTATTACGATACGAAAAACTAGAACGTTACTGATATGGAATTAACTTCGACGTTAAGGTTAGCTTGGCCTGTATGTTACAAGTAGGTAGGTACAAGAACAATAGAGAAACAACTACGCATAAAACTCTTAATGACATATTATTTAATTTTTCAATGTAAACGTCTGTTTAACGGATTATAATTTCGATTTCCTATTCCTAGTCTTCTTACACAAATGCTATTCAAATCCTCTAGCATCCGTCTAGTCAATCAATTTTAAAAGTGTAACAATCAAAGTGTTAGTATTAACATCATATCATCAAGTTAAATTTAAAAACTTTTATTAAAAAATTTCATTTTCAATACGTTATCTAAAATACAATAATATATAATAATCTTCAATAAATTCACACACATTATTGACTAACTGCAACAATGAATGATCAGAGGAAGACATTAAGGAATCAAGGGTGATATACAATACATTAGTTGACCCCTCATGATGCACAGGATGTGGTAAAGTTATATTCATCTTTTGTTGTGACTTTGTGACTTTTTTCTCTTCACTTATACTTTTTTCAATTACTCGAATTTAAAAAAATGGTAGTTAATTTAACTTAAATAATGATGGGATCCATAAGAACCTTATTGTAAAAGATATGAAAAAATATTTTTTATTATATTTTAAATACCTACATATTTTCACTAAAGATAAAAACATATTTTCTGACTAGTTTTTTAGCTTCACCAGTTTATCTGTATCCGAATGTGGTGGGTGTGTTTTTTAGTGTTTTTACCCGACTACGGCGAAACCAAGACGAAGGGTTAAATGGTCAGCAGTCCATATATGATTGTATAGGTGTAGGTGTAAATAGATTTATAATATACTAGTTGTTGCCCGCGGCTCCGCCCGCGTATATGTCGGTTATCGCGGCAAGTAGTAGCCTATGTGTTATTCTGATGTATAGGCTATATTACTGTAAAGTTTCATCCAAATCCGTTCAGTAGTTTTTGCGTGAAAGAGTAACAAACATCCATCCAAACATCCATCCATCCTTACAAACTTTCGCATTTATAAAATTAGTAGGATATGTCATTGGCTATATAAATTTTATAAAACAATTTTACGTAGTCAGGTTATAGTTCTTTTTAAATATTAATTTTTAAACTATGTTATTATATTTATTCTTAAATGTGGTGTGACTAATATACGGTGTAAGAAATCCTATCGACAGTTGCTAGTTACTTTTTTTAGTTCATTACTAGGTATTACTACCTACACATCGTAGAATACATTGTACTAGTTATTGACACACCTGGTTATAAACAGTAGATGATGTAATATTGTTGTGTCTTATCTTAGGAGGGTAAACAACATGTTCCGCTGATTTCTACCGTGCGTGACACATTTAAAACGAAAATCACATTCTCTTTAAAATTGTAGATTTTGCATCTGTGCCAAAATAAGACGATAATAATGGAATGCACTGTAATGTAATGATATCAGAAGTATAAATAGAACAAAAAAACTACAGTACTGCTCATTAATATAAAAGATACTAGTAGGTATATTTTATTATAGTTGTTATTATAATATTATTTATAGTAGGTATAGGTTTGTAAAGAAAACACAAGAAAACAAGATTTAAAGCAAACACTAGAATTTTTAGAACACAGTAATAATATGTTGATACCTATTATGGTAGTAGCTACGAGAAACAACTTGTTTCTGAACTTATGTAAACACTTACGCTCTATGGGCCCCTTCCTTACCGTGCGGATTTCGATCCGCATGCGGAACTAGACTACGGACGACTATTGGCTCATACCAAACTGTATGTATAGTTTGGTAAGTTTTATTTTGTATTTGTACTAAACTTATTTTATCAAATTAATACTAACAGTAGATATGGGGAGTAGTAACGGAAGGTTTCTTGGCTTTGAGTGTGCTCATATGCATGGTTTTAATTTTTGAATTTCAATTTACGTTTTCAATTGTTTGTGTAATCTGAGGTCCGCTAGCACTTACGGACCATTTAACCTTAAAACAGGTTCACATTCATCTTGGGAACTATCAATGTTAACTCTAACTTTGGCCCACACAATTTTCTTTGTTCAAATATGTGTAGGTATAACATATTCAACTGCAATATTGTAAATTTGTCATTTCACCTGTATACTTAAATAAAAAAAACAATAAATAATGAATATAAACAACTTGATTTAAAATACCAATAACAACGACAATACTCACGGATTACGAAATAGGTAGTTAGGTGCTACATCTGGTAGGTAAATCATAAGCGCTTATAACTCAAGTTTAAAGGTGTTATGTATGTTAAAAGTTGAAAACAAAAAATAAAAGGACATTTAAATTGTTAGAAAATTAAAACTAGTAGGTACCTACTTCAAGTCGGTGCTTTAGCCCGCGTAAAAGCTTCAAGTTTTATTTTCTTGAAACAAACATTTATTTTTATATGTGTAAATTTAATATATAAACATGATAGTTACTTACACAAATTATTTTAAATCTCATTTGAGTTATAAATTCCACTCAAAACTTGTACTTATTTAACCATCTGCATATTTATAAATTTAATAACCATGTCGTAAGTACCGTGTGCGTTTATTTCAATTCAAATCAGAACTCAAAATCAATCCCAATAATATAAAACAGTACATACCTTCTTTAATGAAAACAGCAAGAAGTAGCACAGGGACGAAAATGTTAAGGTTGGCCATTGTTTGATAGAAAGTACAACACAACACGAATTACGAAATTATGACACAATTCGACTATGAACGTACGTTGCTCTTCGCATTCGGCGAGCGAATGACTCGTGCACGCCAGTAGCAGATTGCAGTCATCCATTTTTTCTGATCTGCAAACGCTGCGTTTGGACCGCCTTAAAAACCATTTTGCTGCTCAGTAAATTCTGTTACGTCGCAGAATCTACAATGCAGGTTACGCGGTAAGGTGTTACTTACACGGAGTATAGAACAAAATCCGTATCCATACTAACATTATAAATTCGTAACTCTGTCTGCCTGTTACGCTTTCACGGCTAAACCGCTGCACCGATTTCAAAGAATTTTAGGATAGAGATATGTACTTTGATTCTGGAGAAAGGAGATTTGCTACTTTTTACCGCGATAACCAACGCACTTATACGCGGGCGGAGTCCCAAGCAAAAGCTAGTATGTAATAAATTTGAAAATAACGCATACAGTTTGATTTGCTGAAACGTACATTAACGAAAATTGAAATGGTAAAGCTACATGCAGCCTATTTTTCTGTGCTTCTAACCATATAATTTTGGAGATTAGGTACTTCGGGTATTGAGTATTATAACATTAACCTATTTGTTGGGTAAAACAATTACATCATTTTTTGTTTTTATTGAGTTTTCTTTAATGTTCAAAAAAGCTCATTATTTGTCGAGTTTTCACTTTTCACCGCAGCGTTTTAAACGTCGGGTCTTTAACAAGATGAAAACGAGTTTTGAAGCACTGCGCGTTACTTGGCGGGAATACGATAGGTACCAACAAGCGTGTAAACCGCGTTAAAGACTAAAGACTGAAGATAAAAAACAGACAGTTTTCTAAGATATTGAAGAGAGGGAACTGGAAATTCGGTCTAACAAAAAAAAATCTTCTTTAAGCATGTTCTTGTCCTTGTTTAAACTTTAGAATAATCTAAAATTCAACCTTAAAAAAAACTTTTGTACGAGACTGTTTCGGATGAACTGAGAAATATAACACAAAGGATTAATTTAGTAACCAAATCTTAAAGGGTCATTAAAAAAAAAGCCGATAAAATGACTTTTACCATATTTTTAAATTAAATATTTTGCGATTCCATTTCACTTTATATTTATAGAATACAGCTATAAATATAAATAGTAATAAATACACTCAAAACTTTTCGGGTAGGTTTAGAAGTAAAAATTCCGATCAATTGAACCTTCTGCTTTCCGATGTGCATCTTTGTCTATCTGTACCTCATTGAGTACGGCCATAGACTAAAAAAATGTGCGACAATGTTTCGTAATCTTCATCTATGTATATGACGATGACGTAGCACTACCGCTGACTTGGATTTGTAATCATTTTAAAGTTTATATAACATACATTGGTATGGGTAAACTAAAATAATCAGCATTCTTTTGGAAGACGACTAAAAGAGTTAATTATGAAACTAATAATTTGCCTGTGTGTCAGTATAAAGTGACTGGCAGCGGGTGAATGCGGAGTATGCGGACGGCCCAAGACCGGGATAGTTGGCGGTTCTTGGGGGAGACCCACGTTCAGCAGTGGACGGCGATTGGTTGAAATGGAAACTGCGATGGATTTTCTTAAACATTGCATTTTATCACTGTTGTTGGAATTTCAAAAAAATATAATCATATTAATCACTTACACTCACACTTACCCTTACACTTTATAAAGTTACCAATATTATTATGAATATTCTCAGTTTCACGCTAATGTATTAACATGAGAGTATTACATGCGATAAGCCGATAATAACTTAAATAAAAGGGTTTAGTAAATATAAATATTATTTCTAGAATTTGAAAGCTTTAGACAGGACACAAAGTGACGAAAAGAATTTATAATTTACTGTTGTTTATAGAGGGACATGATACCTAATAAGTAAAATTTTAATTTATAATTTTATTCATTTGCCATGACTAAAATAAGGAACATTATTATTTTTTGTTCTCATTATTCTTATCTGTATCTTAACATTTCTGTGACGTTTTGTTGTGATATGTTTAAATGTACCTAGTTTGACTTAAAGAAATTCAAAGTAATAACTTTGAATTTCTTTAAGTCAAATCAATGATGTAATGCAATCGCAAGAAAAAATTTATGTTGGTTATAATCAAAGATTTTCGTAGTAAAATCAGTGATTTCTACATCTACCTAGATGTAAGGGTTGTAAATACTCCCAAAGTATGACTCAAATCTATTTATATTAATTTTATTTTAAAATTTATTCATCAAATTCACAATTTGTCAATATTTTCGTTTTGGCTTTTAAGGGGCTATGCGAGACCCAAAGGGTCAGGCAGATTCAGCAAGTTCAACGGCCTTACGCCTAAACTGGTTTGCATTTTAACGAAGTATGTATGTACATAAGTACTACTTAAACAAGTAATTCCCAAAATGATGGGTGTCGGTGTCCCACTTGTGTCACTTTCAAAATATTCGTATTCATTCGTTTTGCTTTTTTGAATTGAGAGGTAGCTACTTAATTCAGTTCAGAAGGTTCCCGCCCGGACTATTTTTAGTCACGAATTATTTTCAACTGTAGATTTTGCAACTGAATGTGAGAAGATGTACACCTTGAATGATTTCTATCAATCTTCAATGATATCACTGAGTGTTTTATTTTCCTTTTGTTGGTACGTTATCTTGTGGAGCATTTAAAAAAAAACAGGTGATAACAGCTTGTATTATATCGCGTGCTATTGTATCTGAATATCTGGCTTTTAAAAAGAATGGCCATGTGTTTCCTTGTCAGTATTCTTCTCACACATAAGGCCCTATGTACTTTGGCAACTGGAAGTTATAGATCGACACAAGCGGGCAGTAGATTTTGGTGTTTTCACCATATTTACCTTGACAATCGAGTACATGCTGTGACGTCTGTTTGTGTCGGTCTATTAGTGTCTTAATTGAATAAATTATTTTGAATTAGATTTTTTTATTAAAACACTAGCTGAACCCCGCGGTTATTATTGTATTGCGAGTAACGCCAGGGGACAAAGTTAGTCTAAAAAAAGCCTAAGTTACTCCCTGGATCATCAGCTACCTGCCAGTGAAAATCCCGTCGAAATCCGTCCAGCCGTTCCAGTGATTACCCGGAACAAACAGATAGACAGACAAATAATTTTTTAGCTTTATTTTTGGTATATCTTTATATATATAATTCTTCTGTGAGTGTGCATGTCACTGAACTACTCTCAAACGGCTGGACCGATTTTGATGAATTTTTTTTTGTGTGTTCAAGGGGATTTGTTAATGGTTTAGATTCATAATTTTGTCCGCTGGACAATGTTTTTTAAATTAATTTTTAGTTTATTAGTAGGTATAGCAAAACGACGTTTGCCGGGACAGCTAGTGTATATATAAAAAAGCTCTTATTTTAATATTACAAAAAGACACTCCAATTTTATTTATTTGTATAGATATACGGTACCATACTTTTTGATTACAATACATTACTAAAATAATAAATTTAATATTGTAATGTAATGTGATTAACAGCTGCTTAGTTAGCATTTGCAATCATATCAACTAGAGAATTGGTCCAGGATCTGTGATACAGGTACAGGTGACAGAGTTTTACATTTTAATGAGTATAACGTGACATATTGCATGTAAATCCTCATTTGTAAATTAAATATCATTATTATACATCAGTTACTAATAACAAAACATGAATTTGTGAATAATTCTTGTAACTAAGCAAGATATTGTTTGTTTTGTGGATAGTGCTTTCCGATATGGTACTTCTAATAGACTAGCTGACCCACGCAACTTCGTTTGCGCCTTATATTGCCCGTAGCGTGAAAATTCCCCCCGTTTTTTAAACACTCTTCATTGATGCTCCGCTCCTATTAGTAGTAGCGTCATGATATATACCCTATATCCTTCCTCGATAAATAAACTATCCAACACCGAAAGAATTTTTCAAATCGGACCAGTGGTTCCTGAGATTAGCGTGTTCAAACAAACAAACAAACAAACAAACTCTTCAGCTTTATATATTAGTATAGAGTATAGATAATGAATTTCAAAGAAAGTTTAGTGCTTCTACGATGTTTAGACGTAATATCTCCGAAACTATGCATCATTTCAGTAGAAGATGTTTTAAGACTTTTTTTTTATGGAATACATATATGGCGGGTAAACGAGCAGACGTATCACCTGATGGTAAGCGATTACCGCCGCCCATGGACACCTGCAAACACCAGAGCGTCACAAGTGCGTTGCCGGCTTTTGGGGGATAGGGAGGGGAGATAGGGGGAGGGGGTTTGGGTTGTGGGCCTCCGGTATCCTCACTCACTCGATGAAACAGCGCTAGCACTATTTCACACCGGTTTTCTGTGACTAGACTTCTAGACTAGGCTTCTAGACTAGACTTCTAGACTAGAATGGACTTAGTATTAACATTAACTCACTTACCTTCGATTTGCTAATGATATTCGTCGATCGATATAGTCGTTATGGCTGAAACCATGGAAGGCCTTAGAACAATGCTCGAAGGCCTCAGTACGGTCTCCAAACGAGTAGTTCTTAAAATAAACATCGTCTTATCCAAGAGGAACTTCAGTCGAACTTCCACGTCGACCCTGCTTCAGTGAAAAGTGGAATATATAACGTAAATTAAACACATTAGTAGACGAGTAGACGAAGTCAAACCGAAACAGAGAAAATTATTTTCATTGCCACATTTTGGTTTCGTTTCATAAACAGATTGTATCACTTTTCGCCGGGTGGTCGAAACATAACTTAGATTTTATAAAAAAAACTATCAATAATACCTAAAATCTTACTTTATTGTTGTATTCATTCGACTCGATGACTGCATGGATGACGTTGTTTAAACGGTTATGCCGCTGCTTACCACTGCACTGAGTGTTATAGGTTCAATTCAAACATGGGACAACACAACAATTTGTGTGATCCACAAATTATTGTTCTGAGTCTATTCATGTATGTTTGTAAAGTCCCCCGCAACATGAGATATAAATAAAAAATTAAATAAATAAATATTTCGGACATCTAAGGCATAACCCCATCTAGTCCCAAACTAAGCAGAGCTTTTATTACGGGTACTAGACAACTGATATAAATACTTATATACTTTTTTTGTAAATACATACATATTATACATAGAAAACACCCAAACTCCGAAACAAATACTTGCAGATCATAAAAACATTTGGTCCGACCCAGAAATCGAACCCAAGACCTCAAGAACAGCAGTCGCGTACGCTACCACTGCGCCACCGAGGCAGTTAAAACCATGCATAGCCATAGTCCTAGAGCAGGAGTTGTCTAAATATAAACAGTAAATAATAAAAAATATATTTACATGTAATACTCCATACATAATTAAAGTATATTTTGGGGAAGCTCAACAAGTTTCGGATCCGACGAGTATTTTTAAGGGGTGAAGGCATTGCCGGATTAAGGTAACTTGATGCCCTAAGCGGTGAGTCCCTGTGGCCCCTCCTATCCTTAACCGTATCCTCCGTGAACTACAAAGAAAAGAAAATATGAAAACGTATGATAACGTATTACCTACGTTTACGTATGATAACGTAAACGTAGGTAGAATATGTATGTGATGTTCCTTCTACTCTTATCCCATGCTAGGGGGCGTCGGCACAACATGCTTTCACATTTTGTCCTAAGATTCGGCTATATTTTTGCTGCTGTGTTATTTCAAAAATGTACAACTACATCATTATAATTAGACTTTTAAGGCACCGGAGCAGTCATTTTATAGGAACGTCTTTGGTTTCCGTTTCCTGTTTTATTAATTATAATCACGTATGGAGAAGTTATTGTATACAAAGGTATAACAATAATAGTGTTATTCGGGCTACATTTTAAAGTTCTCATTGCGCTAAGGAAATGAGAAGGGACGTAGGCAGTTCGCTTTCAAAAAAAAAAATTATAAGTGACCTTATTAGATAAAAAAAATGAAATTAGCCAGCCCTACGAAACAGGGTAGACAAAATTTTATATTGATGCTGATTCTGATTGATAAATATGTGTATAGGATATACAACCTTTTTTAGCATAAAATTTCAAAATTTTTTAAAGGCCATAACTTTCCTAAAAGTTATAAATTCAATAAACCTTTAGCTTATACTCGTACATTGGAATAATAATAAATAATAAACATTTCGGACATCTATCACACAACGCCATCTAGTCCCAAGCTAAGCAGAGCTTGTGTTATGGGTACTAGACAACTGATACAAATACATATATACTTTTTTTTTTTGTAAATACATACATATTATACACAGAAAACACCCAAACTCCGAAACAAATATTTGTAGATCATACGAAGATTTGGTCCGACCCGGGAATCGAACCCGAGACCTCATGATCAGCAGTCGCACACGTCAACCGCGAGACCAACGAGGCAGTTGGTCTCGAGGTCGCAGGAATGGAACATTAATAATTTGTTTCACACAATTATAAAACATACGGCCGTCGAATGATCCGATCAAAAGTTATGCACGTACAAACATTTCGGCGATTAATGAATCGCCGAAATGTTTGCATATCATCCGCAGAAACTAAGTCTAACGCATCTGTAATTTTGTTAAATGTCTCCGAAATAGCAGAAAACGAGGTGCACATGGGATATAGGTAAATTTCAAACGGATTCTCTTCTAGCATCATTTGCTGAATGCCGTTGTCACGCGCAGGCACATTTGATGCTTTGTCGTATGACAGGCCCCCGCATTTTGCGTCTGCTTTGTCAATTCGACAATTTGAAACGCGCGTATTTTGAAATTGTTTTGATTTCATGTGCTAGTTTTTTTCTCTTGGTCGTCTCTGGTACTCTCCCCCTAGACGAGTTTTTGCTGCTTAGATCTAATTGCTCAAATAGAGTATAAGCTAATTCAGGACTAGGTGAAGAGGTTTGTTTATTGATTTTTGATTTTATATTTATCAAGAAACTCATTGCACTGTCTTAAACTCAATTCAATTCAATTTGACGAGATAGAACTCAGTCTTATGGAAATATCTTTAGCGCCTACTTTGTTACAACAGGCAATATTTGGTTTTTGTATGGCTGAAGTCGAGACACTTTATCAGGCACAATGCTGCTATAAACCATTTTTAGGGTTCCATAACCACAATGGCAAAAATGTTCGTTCATCCGTCTGTCCATATTAATATTTCACAGACCAGTGCTAGAAAACTGTGAGTTCGCATGGGTAGGTAGGTATATACGAAGTCATAGTAGGTGTCAGAGGTGCATACTTCTCGCTTCTCGCGCAGACTCCGACAAAGTACTAAAAAAAAGACGTGTGGCACTCGGGGACTGCCGCGGTAAAGCTATAGCATAGCATTTTTTATCAGTTTATGCAATTATAATTATTTATTTATTTTTTATTTATGCAGTGTGTTTAATATTGTGAATGAAAAATACTAAACTATTTTTCAAATTGGTGCCATACTGACAACAAACAAATGTATGTTTGGAATTACCGGACCATTAGAATTTATCAAGTAGCATAAGAACAACAATTTTAACAATTAGTAGTACTGCTTAAAGGCATAGGTGAATGTTTTATGACGAAGGTGCCTCGAGTTCAAATCTGAACTGGGTGTCGTCGTCTTTTTGTGAATGTTTCCTAGATATTGTACAAGGTATTCATTAAATAAGTAATACAAAATTACACCAAACAAAAAAGATATGATAAAAGTTCTACTATTCATCGATAGAAGGCAAAACTAAAAAGTATCACCGATGTGCCGGTCGGAGTGGGGGGGTGTTAGGTTATTTTCGTTACGGAATTTCTGAATTCGGTCTCCACGCTCAAGGCCCGCGATAAAAGCTATGCAATAGCTTAATAAAATCTCTAAAAAAGTTTTATAAGGTAATCCTGGCACTTTTATAGCGGGGACGTTATTTTTAACTCCTAACTGAGAAATAATTCTAGGTGGAACAAATAACAAAATCTTTTTGCCTTATTTTAGTTATGTATTGATTCACGTTATTTTCATAGAGACCCACATTCAGCGCACTATTGATGTGTTGTATTTAAAATAGGGATATTTTTGATGTGACACATCTATAGGCGGATGACAGATTTTTAATGGTTTTTGCCCTAAGCTCGTAGAAGCGTAGAGCGCCCCGCCATGTTACACGCGGTTAACGCGAGTAACGCGTAGTAGTAGTACCATAAAACCAAACCACGTCGACTTTTTTTAGTGAAGTTACCGTTGCTTCATATAGCGTTGTGCAGGAATAATAACGGCGATAGTAACTTTGGGTGCAGTATTTATTATGGCGGAGCCAGGACTCCATAATACTCTAATTGTTACATGGTGGCATCTGTTTTCTTACTTACTGTTCCTTATTTATACTAAAATCCATCATAAAAAATCCAGATAGGGACCCTCTAAAGGCACTTGCAAAGATGCAGACAGATTTTGATACCTTACTGAAAAGGTGCCATGATGCGGGACTGGTAATAAATACGAACAAACCGAAACTGCTAGTTATTAAAGCACCGTATCAGCGGCAAACTATCAGTTCTAAATTAATTGTTAACACTCACAGCTGCCTGCATAAATTCCGAAAAGATGCGTGTAACTGTCCACCCATAGAAATTGTCACGTCATGTACTTACCTTGGGCTAGTAATGGACAGTCAATTCAACTGGGGAAAACATATTGAATATGTTTGTAATAAGATGCGGCAATTCTTAGCCAACATTATAATAAAACAGAATTCCATTTAAAATCAAAATTATGCTGTATCATTCATTGGCAGAATCTTATATCCAGTACGGTCTTAGTAGCTATGGTCGAACCTATAAAAGTTATATTAACAAAGCTACCAGCTTCAATTGAAAATACTAAAGACTATTGTATCTCCAAAGGTTAAATTATTTTTTTGTAACGACGAAATTGGCCTGTTTAAGCATTGTAATTTATTACCTGTTTAAACTAAATTTAACTTTACCATTTTAAAAGATTTTTTTTTTAATAGCTATAATAGAGCGGCGGCTCAAAACCGGTTATGTACAGTGCGCGCGAGCAACACGTACCGCGAAAAAACTACTACAGTGGCGTAGCGTGATTGTCGGCCGCCCGGGGCGGCAGACAATTTTGCCGCCCTCTTATTTATATATTTAAAGGTAATGTATACCTACTAAACATTATATAGGTAGATTAATTTTAGAGAACTTTTAGGTGAGAACAGTCCACATTATTTTGGTATAATACAGGTTAGATTTAAAATAAATAAGTTAATCTAAGTTTTACAGTCACTTATTGCTTATTAGTATACTTTTTATTATTTCAACCACTTTGAAACATTGTTACAACTTGACGATAGACATAATGAAATACTGCCTCGTTGGTCTCGCGGTCGGCGTGTGCGACTGCTGATCATGAGGTCTCGGGTTCGATTCCCGGGTCGGAGCAAATGTTTGTATGATCTATTAGTTTCGGAGTTTGGGTGTTTTCTATGTATAATATGTATGTATTTACAAAAAAAAGTATATAGGTATTTGTATCAGTTGTCTACTACCCATAACACAAGCTCTGCTTAGCTTGGGACTAGATGGCATTGTGTGCATCCGAAATATTTATTTATTATTTATTAGCGAATTCAAAAACTCAAATCAATATTTACTAATATTATAAAGCTGAAGAGTTTGTTTGTTTGAACGCGCTAATCTCAGGAATCGCTGGTCCGATTTAGGTAACTCTTTCAGTGTTGGATGTACATTTATTGAGGAAGTCCATAGGCTATATATCACCACGCTAAGTCAAATAGAAGCGGGGCACCAATGGAGAACGTTTCGAAAATAGGGAAAAATTATCACGCTATGGACAATAGGAGACGTAAACGAGGTTACGTGGGTCACCTAGTTTTTCATGTAAACTAGAACTATATTTTTAATGAAAAATAATATAAGTACTTTTGAAAACAAAAGTCAAACTTCCGCCTTTAATTATATATTTCTAGGTCTAATTTGTTTAATAGAAAAGTATTTTATTACACCATCAATGCCTATAGTGTCGCACATTTTTTTTACACTTGCTCAATAGACAAGATAGCGAAATTACCTACTATTTCGAATCATACAAGTTAGCATCTCTAGTTCCGTCATCAAAAATATGCCTTCTTGTTATGCGCCTCTAAGGTCTAAGGCGTCGTCCTAATTGGGAGCGATCGTACGATGGCGCGATGCGTTTTTCATCTCACGATCAAAGTGGTCGTACGATGACCTAACAGGTGTCCTAATAGATCGCGCGATGTCTATCGTGCGATGCCGTCGCTCGATGGCTGGCGTCGCGCTTATGCCACTTTAACGATGGCTCTTTATAGAGATAACAGCACAGTTTTTGCTGTCGGGCAATATTGCTTTAAAAATTGCAAATGACATTGAAAAAAGGAAACGTAGACAACATAAAATACTTTATAGATCCAGGAATCTGCGCGGTGAATTTTTCAACCTTTATTTTGAGTACCGAGTACCTACTGTGTGTCACTGGTGTTGGCCCTTGCCCCTTTCGTCCCGCGCCCCTCGCGCGTCGACGCATCGCGTATGTAACCAATTAGGACACTCAAAAGAGATCTGTTACTTTGATTACATGGTCGCACGATCAACCTCATCGTACGATCGTTATTAAGCATTTCATGTGCTCGCACGATTACTTGCAAGGTTCAAATAGGACACTCTCATGAAATCTGTATGTTTGAACTCATCGCACGACGAGAACGCATCGTGTCATCGTACGATCGCTGTCAATTAGGACGACGCCTATGAGAATTCTGAGTTCTTCACACATATTTTTTTCATAACTTACAACACAACGCCATCTGCCTATTTCTCTCGTTTCTCTGTCAATATCATCTGCAAAGCATTTACTTTCTGAGCGCACAATCTTATGTCAAGTCCCTTTATTTGTAAATATTTTTGTGTAGTTATCATTCACTTCATGTAGGTCTTTGGCAACCGGTGCGGTTGCCAAAGACCCAAGACAGAAAGAAAGGAAAATGACTGCACCACTACCAGTAAAGCTCCTGCATCTGTCCTAGGATTTGAGCTTTTAACTAGTTTCACCTGCCTCTGTCAGCGTATAAATTGACATACGTTCTACTTCCGAAAGGACGGTCGGCTTGAAAGCATCGATTTTTCCACTTGCTGTGGTCAACTTCGTCAGGCCCCTTCCTCCGAGAGACTGTACAAACACTTTTGAACCCCGGTTCTGTTCGATCACTTGTTGAATTGAAAGAGTATTGGAGTATTGGAGCATCGGAGGTCGTGCCGTACGAGTATGCTGATCTCTTTGGCTGACTGACCGCCACCGACCGCACTATTTTTCCGATTTTGCCGCCCTTACTATGATGGCGCCCGGGGCGGTCCGCCCCTCCGCCCCCCCCTCGCTACGCCACTGAACTACTACCTACATAATCCCTCGCTTCATAAACAAACTACCGCCGGATTTAGTTAATAAAATTACACAGAGTAACATTAAAATTAAATTAAAGGTATTTTTCTTAGACAACATTTCTAATCTTTCTAGATGTAATTGACCCCATTTGGGAGGCATGTATCTGGCTCTCGTGTTGATGTAACACGTTTACAGATTGTGTAAAAACCATTGTGAATATACACGATACCGAATAACTGTGTGACACAACGCAAACCCTTGAGGTTTATCGTGTTATTGTATATATCGTTTTTCTATGTTAATGATTTTAGATAAAAGCCCGAAACATAAGATGAGCTATTAATGTAACTTTGACAACACTTGTGTGCTAAAAAATTTGCATAGTACAATACACATTTGATCATGAATTTTATTAATGCTCAAACTGTACTGCACTGTACAAAACTGTACAAAAGTAACGCCACGCCGGCTAATCAACTAGTAAGTTGACATTTTAAATATGATTGTGACTATATTTGTGTATCAAAGAGTTAAATTGGAGATTAAGGTATTAAGTAATATTTATGACAATAAATCATTAAAATGAACCCAGAGCAAATACTTTATGTATTTAAAAATATTTTTTATGGACAGATGATTTTATATATATAGATAATAATTTAGGGTCCGGCTCCACGGGCGAGAGAATCGTGACGGATCCGCTTTCCTATCATTGGGTAATCGAGTAATCTCCACGAAGTAGCTATTATTCTTTCAGCGTATAGTTGCGAGTGGTTACAGAATCGCCGATTATATAGAAATAATTATGTGGCACATAGATAATATCCCCGGGGATCAGTTATCTATACAAATAAATAAAATTGGAGTGTCTGTTTGTAATATTAAAATAACCGCTTTTTACTTAATGCATCTGTATGTATATACGATACATATACCAAAAATGTAGTTAAAAAAATGTTTGTCTGTCTGTCTGTCTGTCTGTTCCGGGTAATCTCTGGAACGGCTGGACGGATTTTGACGGGACTTTCACTGGCAGGTAGCTGATGACCCGGTGAGTAACGTAGGCAACTTTTTTTAGACTAACTTTGTCCCGCGGCGTTACTCGCGGTACAACAATAACCGCGGCTAACACCGCGGGGTTCAGCTAGTTTTAAATATGATTGAAGTATTTTGAATTTGATCTATAAAGAGTCAAAACAAAATCACCTTCCATGTATAATAAAGGTAGCCATACCATTTGTATGTGTCAAACTTTTCTGTTTTAAGTTAATCTATGTTTATTAAACGTTTATAAAGTAGAATTTATTGTATGCATTTATTATATAGTTTCTGCGATAAGTGCAATTAGAAGAGTAGAATAGAATACTAAGAGTTTGTTTTCAGAAAAAAAAAATCCAACTACATTTTTCGTAAGTATCTTGTAAGGCTGTGTAAATGGGCAAAATAGGCAACAGACACAGCCAGATTGCAATGCGCTCTCAGACAATCAGTGTCAGCCAAGAAACCTACTATTTAAAATATACTTTGCAAAGAAATTAATATTATAGAGGCACCAAAACATTTTAAATAAAAAAAAAGTTAAACTAAAACCCAACTACGAACGAACGAACTAAGTTTCAAAAGCTATAGTCCATAACACTTTAACAAGGCGTGACTACGGCTTTTGAAACTTGTTTCATGCTTTTTCAGCGTCGTTTTTTGTCGTAGTTGGGTTTTAGTTTTTACTTTTTTTTTATTTAAAATGTTTTGGTGCCTCTATAATATTAATTTCTTTGCAAAGTACATTTTAAATAGGTACCATATAAATATCACAATCATTGAATAAATATGGACAAAGTCACGAGAAAATGCTAATAATATAGATATTTTTGATATGTACAAGTAACGCCCTTTCGTATGATACCAAACACGGCATATTTCTCTCAAATTAATTTTTTAATACAGTACTTTACGTCGGCTAGAGGACGCCACATTAGACGTAGTGACATGTCATATAGCCTATAACCAGCGGACAATCAAGACGCTTTTAACCATACCTTTTACATTTGTCTTATTCTGACTAGTAGTTTAGAAAGGAGGGAACAAATATGCATACCATAGAAATACCACACTTATCAAATAAATACGGACAAACTCACGAGGAAATGCGTATATATATATATATATATATATATATATATATATATATTTGAAATGTACAAGTAACGCCCTTTCCAATGATACCAAACACGACATATTTATCTAAAATTTATTTTGTTATACACTACTTTATGTCGCCTAGAGGGCGCCACATTAGATTCAGTGACACGTCACATAGCCTATAACCAGCAAACAATCATGACGCTTCAAAAGACACCTCATTTGTCCAATTCTAATGAGTAGTTAAGGAGCTATGAGGGAACACATGAACATACATACATACATAGCCTGTCAAAATCATAACCCTCCTTTGGCTTTGCCGTAGTCGGGTAAAAGTAATTATCAAAATATTAAATTGAAATGATTTGTAAAAAATTACTTATTTAGCTATTTACAGCTGTAAATGACATGTTTTATATAAAAGTAAACATAAAGAGGCCTCATGACCCCGAATCTCTAAGCGGCACGCTATCTGAAGTTTTTAATGATGTTTAAAATTGTCGTTTGAATTTTTGTATATAAATTAGGTATGTAGTTAAATCACTGATTTGTTTTTACTGTAGTTTAAGTTTGGTATTGTAACAATTGTGTACTCGTAGGCACATAGAACACGACTCGAGTACCTATAGAGACATATCGTGCTTTACAATATACTATAAATCTTTTAATTTACTGTTCGTATATTCGAATGTAGTATAATTCGCACAAGAGTAACACACACGTATGATATTAATGGTAGAAAGTGCAGCTCAAAATAATGATAATAAATATATTAAATTAAAGAAATATAGTTTAAATAACTAAAAAACTTTAACAAAAGTGGGTTGCAAACAAAGTTACAGGTACAGCTATTAAAAGCTTGTTTTAAAAAATATGACCTTTTAAGGTTTACACAGTTAATAGAATACATTAGTTGTGGGTAGTTGTAACAAATTAGTTTATAGTTGGTCCTACTTATGCAACAAGGTAGCGACCAAAATCGAGATAGGAACACAGAAACATTTTTAAATCAACACTCTTGATTATATCTCGATTTTGGCATGTGGATTGGTTTCTTGTTGCGTAAGTATATAAGTAGGTCCAGTTAATGTTGAAAAAAATATTTTCTACAATGTTACATAAAATACGAAGAGCAGACTGATCAGTGTTTACCGTGTAATCAGGTAAAACAGCATAGGTTACTTTTTGGCCGTAGTAGTAGCTCAGTTGAACCAGGTGAACTTATTCATATGGATCTATGCGGCTCGATGGAGGTAGTATCTTTCGGGGGTTCTTCATATTTTCTTTTGTTGAAAGATGACTGTAGCAGTTTTAGGTTTGTTTATTTATTAAAAAATAAGTATGAAACTAAAGAGAAAATTGGAGAATTTATAGAGCAGTTTGAAAATGAGTTAACATGTAAAATAACAAGATTTCGTTTAGACAATGGGACAGAGTTTGTTAATCGAGCAGTAGAGAATTTATTTAAAAAGAGAGGATTCAACAGTGAGATTTTTACACACTTAAGCAAAATGGTACGATAGAACGAGAAATGCGCACTACTGTAGAATCAGCGAGAATATTAATCATATAATCAGGTCTAAGCAAAAACTTTGGACTGAAAGTCTGAAGCTGTGAATACAGCGGTATTCGTAATAAATTGAACAGGAAAAAGTGAAAATTAGTACTAAAACACCATTCGAGTTACTGTATAATAAGAACTTCGGTGTTACTTTATTAAGAGATTTTGGTATTGTATTTATCAAGGAGAAAATACATGTTAAAAAGAATATTAACTCTAATAATACATTATCAGAGAGTGAAGAATCAATAGAGAAAGATAAAGAAGAAAATCAAAATCAAGAATACCATGCTCCAGCTCGCCCTTGTACTTGTTATTCCTTTAAACATAGAATGTCTATCCATTTGTGTACAATACCTAAAGAATAAATAAATAAAGAATGTTAACCTGTGTCAACACCCATAAAACAAGGATTACATAGAGAAGAATCTTCAAATAACGAATTAATCAAAAGATGCAGACAGTTAACAGGAAGGAAGTCTCATGTATCCTATGTTAGGAACACGTCCTGATCTGTGATATGCATTAAGCTACCTACTTAAATCGGTTTCGAGGTTGTGGTAATGAGAGCTCATTGAAGGCTTTAAAGAGAGTCTTAAGGTATATCAAGGAAACCGTAGGATTAAAATTAATTTATAGAAATAGGGATTACTTGTAAAAGTTATATAATTACATCATATTGATAATCAAGTCCACATTCATGTTGCCAAGAATCCAGAGTATCACAAGATAGATATTAAGTATCACTTTGTGAGAAGATAAAATTGTATGTTTGTAATAAGTAGGTATCATCAGATCAGCTTGCTGATCTATATACCAAGGGATTAAGTACAGTTGCTTTTGTTAAATTTAGAGACATGTTGTTTTCTTAAGAGTATTTAATTAATATTTCTTTTGGTTTATATTACTTTACCACTTTTAATATTTTAGTTGAGTATCTAGTTTTAGTTGTAATTTGTATTGCAAAGTTGTAAAGATCTGTTTTCGTGAGTGATGTTATTATTAATTGTCTATGGACTCTATCTCGCGTGTAGAGTCAACGCAGAGATTCCGCCAATGTTAAGTGTTTCGAGAGACACGTTCATTGAGTGCAATGTCACATGTCACATCACTAACACTCGTCTATGATTATCTGTGGTTACCTCTTATAATGTGCAGGTCCAGAATGTGAGCGTAGATAAGTTGTTTCCTAAAATAAAAGGCTTCTCAAATATATTCACTGTCATTCTCTGGTGTCCCATATGACCTATACCAATACATTGCGGGTTGCAGCTACAGCTAGTAATGTTAAAGGCACAGTTTAAGTTCTCCTTATCAAATATCTGAGGAATATTCCTAGGTACATTGTGTAAATTAATCGAAACGGTGCGTGTTTATAAATATTTTATTCCCTATTCACTTGGGTTATCGTATGTTTTGGTAAATGTTATCTTGTTGTCTGACATTGTAAATTGGTAAATATACATTTTTTTTTTAAATTTGATAGGTACCTACATAATTGTAACGTAAAGGTAGTGTAGCGCGTAGGTAGTTGGTAGGTATATGTTTCTCTCCGTTTTAGAACAATGCTTCGTAAGGATAGAAATCTCTAAACTGTTAATTCCAGTGGTCATTAAATATCAAAGTTTTCTGTATAACTTTAATGATCTATTTTATCTACATACGGACGAAATTTGTAACTTTTTTTAGAAACCTGTTATTAATTTTTCATAGTTATTTAAACCTGAAACAAGAAGAAAGAAAAAAGTAAATAAAAAGTTATTTTAAAATAAATTTATTATTAATCAACACAAGCACTTATTGTTTTTTTTTTAATTTACATGTCGACATTCAAAGTGTTATTTTATACATTACGTTTTATCAGGTAGCAATATTCTGCTAGACCGCTTAATTAAATTTAAACATATTTGTAGTAGTCTAAACTGGATGGATGGGCGTTTACAAAGCTTTGAAACAGCATAATATCACGATTGCCTCGGTGGTGGCAGTGGTAGCGGAGTGGTTGAGGTCTCGGGTTCGATTCCCGGGTCGGACCAAATGTTTGTATGATCTGCAAATATTTGTTTCGGAGTTTGAGTGTTTTCTATGTATAATATGTGTGTATTTACAAAAAAAAAGCATATAAGTATTTATATCAGTTGTCTAGTACCCATAATACAAGCTCTGCTTTGTTTGGGACTAGATGACGATGTGTGTTAGATGTCCGAAATATTTACTATTGTTATTATTTAACAATAACGTAACATATTATATTTAGATAAACTTTTAAAGTTTATCTAAATATAATATTTAACAATAACGTAACATATTATATTATTGTTATTATTTAACAATAACGTAACATATTATATTTAGATAAACTTTTAAAGTAGTTTTACGGATGCAGTAAAAATATTTACAGATAAAGCTAGTTTAAATTCTCAACCAGTGAGTGATGATAAAACGGTATAATCTATCGTCTTTGGGAAAGAACGCTAAAGTAAAAAGATAATTAGAAAAAAAATGAGATAAAACATTTAAAGAGGAATTCATCAGAAAAATATTTTAATACCCTTAAAGCTACTTTTACCCTTACTAAATTATTTTGAAAATGGACGATTTTTAGACACTCTTTCGTTATAGTGATGTTTCGATGTATGTAACAGCGATGGGTAACAATATTTCAGGAGAAAACTCGGCATGGCCCCACAGTAAGTTATGAAGTCCATAAACGATATATTTGTACTATGTATTGTTCTTATTGTTAAATTAAAGTTTACTTGAAGAGAAGCAGCGTCAAGGGAGCCGCTAACAAAGCAATGGTCTTGCCGACTGCAGCGGCGCCATTGCAACCGTCGTAATCGCAGGTTTCACAGAACGAGGTGATTTCATTCGGACCATTGGAGTAGCACTGGTAGCTGTAGTCGTCTTGACGTTTCCATGAGCATCCACGATTGACAACCATTTGGCCGTTAACTGAAAAAATGAAAAATATTTATAATGTTTACCATATTGTAGTAGGCATCAAGTGCTAGACACTAAATATAGTAGGTATCGCTCATGCTAGGTTGCTCTGGTTGAAGTCATAATTGTGATAGTTCCTAACAAAAGTACACAATTTGCAAAAAGTACGAAGACATCGGACATTATTTCAGGCTAGCTGGCTCTTAAAATTAAAATAGCACCATTTCTAACAATAAAAGGTGCCGTCTGTTTTTATGTGCCATGTGTACCTACATAATTATGTCGTCAGTTGGAGCTGCATTAGAAAGTGACGACAGTCATCAACATTGTGCTTTCAATAATAAAAAAAACCATACAAACAACCTAACGTCTTTTCCGTTTTCTTCCTTGATCCATATGGAACCTTCTTAACCTTATAAGTTTTGGGCTAGAAACTAAAACTATGCCTACTTTAATAGATTTACGAGGTATTAGTGGTCCACCGTAATTAATAAAATTGGCATCGCTAGTGATCCGGTTAATCATTAATTAGAATAATTCATTGACAAGTATAATTAGAATGATGGAGCAAGGAATACCGAATGACGATAGTCATCGTGTCTTAGCACAATGAGGTCGGTATGTGCCACACAAAAAAAAACTTTAACTAAATTTAATTTAAATACATGCCCAATTCAACTAAATTACGTTAAATTGTTTAACAGCCTTAATATGGAATTCTAATGATGTTTTAGTTAATTTGATATTTTAGAATTAACCTTGTCATACCCAGAAATGTTTCTAAACTGTAGGTATAAGTTTTAACTGAAGCAAATGGCATCACAAATTAGCTGCTATTATAGCAAACAATGGAAGAAGCGTTCACAGGAATCAACTGCATGTGACATAGAAATAATATGTATGATTGTCACAAATCTACCTGACTATGATTTCCGAGATGATGCGAGGTAGGCATGTAGGTGACTTAATAAATATAAGGTATAAAACAATGATGCCTAACTGAATTGTTTCGTTAGCAGAAATATAATAATCCAAAATTGAAAACTGCAATAATTTGTCCGAATCTCTTCTACGGTCCGTTTTAAACAATATTTGAGTTTATTTACGACTAGCTGAACCCCGCGGTGTTACCCGCGGCTATTGTTGTACCGCGAGCAACGCCGCGGGACAAAGTTAGTCTTAAAAAGTAGCCTAACTTACTCCCCGGATCATCAGCTACCAGCCAGTGAAAGTCCCGTCAAAATCCGTCCAGCCGTTCCAGAGATTACCCGGAACAAACAGACAGACAGACAGACAGACAATTTTTTTTTAACTACGTTTTTGTTATATGTATCGTGCATACATATGCATTGATTAAAAAGCTGTTATTTTAATGTTACAAACAGACACTCCAATTTTATTTATTTGTATAGACAAACATTGATACGAAATACTAGAAATATAGGTAAAGTGGATCGACTAGTCACCGGTATATTTTTACATTTAAATTACATGTTTCTAAATATGTGGGACAGAATAAACACGTTTTAAAGTTACATTTCTCTTTATCTTTAGTTGCATAAGCTGAATAAGCCGATGTAGTAAATATGTTACATTTTAGTATTTCTATAGATACCTAAACGTTTTATTAGCATACGAACAGGAACGGGGAACAAAGGGATATTTAAGTTACAAAATTATTATGTTATTAAAATAGGTGGTTCATTAATGCATGATACATGATAGCTTTACTACATCGGCATCGTAACAAAATAAACAAACTATTAACTATTAGCGTATTAATAGGACACAAGATACTGTGTAGCAATGCATTATTAAAATTTTGTAGGTGGCATTTATTATGCAAAACACGAAAAGGAAATTATTTATAAGTTAGCATTAGCACATAACGCCAATACCCCCAAACTAAAAGCAATAAAGGGACTAGATATAGCAAGGATATGTACTTTGAACACACAGTAAGACTCGACTGCGAGCTATATTAATTTGAAAAAAATAATCTAGTTAATCAAGATTTTTACGTATCCTAACATTTCTAGAAAATCAAGAGATCGAATAACTTTTCTTTTATTTTTCCATTTACATATCTTCGACTTAAATGTTTTATGTTTTATATATACCTTAGCCCTATGCAGTAATATTAAACGATAAATTTAGGCCACCAAAAAAAAAAAAAAACAAACCACGCTCAACAGAGCTTTATTTAATAATTTTCTCAATCGCGGTATTTAGAGCACCAAAATAACGGTTGTAACGGTCCCAAAAGCAAGTTATGGCTTAGGGGGGCATTTTAACTCTACTAACTTTATTTATTCTCTTTTTATGCAACAAATACTAACAATAGGCCTTATGTGTCACAATCTCTTTTAAAATATTTCCGCTTGTAAATGTCCTGAATTGTTTTTAACTGCTTGCAGCTTTGTGCTTGAAGTATTTAGAAATCGACATTCTCCGCTGGTGAACAGAACGTGTGGAACGCAAAACAATGAATGAGTTTGAAGATATAAAAGTCCAATATTTTTATATTAAGTACAGTTAGTAAAGCCACGTATACATTACTAAACATTTCTTAATAAACACTGTTTATAAACTGTTCATAAACAATGTTTCATAATGTTTAATCATCGCTGTAAACAGTTTATTATAAACAGTTCATAAACATAGCTGATGAAACATTGTTTATGATACGTGTTGCCGTGCTTCCCACTACGAGTGGAGAGCAAGACGAATTTGAAGTTTATGGCCAGTATGTGGCATCTGAACTAAAAAATTTTAAAAATCAAAGAACAGTATTACAGGCCAAATATCTATCTATAGGTACTAATATATAAAGCTGAAGAGTTTGTTTGTTTGTTTGAACACGCTAATCTCTAAAATCATCACGTTAAGACCAATAGGAGCGGAGCACCAATGAAAAATGTTTCAAAAACAGGGGAAAATTATCACGCTACGGGCAATAAGATACGTAAACGAAGTTGCGTGGGTCAGCTAGTACTAATATATAAAGCTAAAGAGTTTGTTTGTTTATTTGTTTGAACACGCTAATCTCAGGGACCGCTGACCGATTTGAAAAAATCTTTCAGTGTTAGATAGCCCATTTATCGAGGAAGGCCATAAGCTATATATCATCACGCTTAGACCTACAGGAGCGGAGCACCAATGAAGAATGTAACAAAAACGGGGGAAAATTATCACGCTACGGGCAATAGGACACGCAAACGAGGTTGCGTGGGTCGGCTAGTTAAATATATATACTGCTTCAAGCGAGAATGGGCAATTTCAATAATAATTGTTTCAGTGGATATCATGGCTATGGATGACAAGAGTTTGGCTGCGGATACCGCACCACATCATCGACACCTACATATACTGATGCATCTACCCCAACGCATACACCAGAACCCCAAACAGGAGTCCATACTGCAACTGGTGACGAGTTGCACTTTAGCAACATTGAAGAAATAGTTAACCAGTTAGAAGATGACACACAATATATAAATTTGATTTAGATATTTGATAATAATACTAATTTGTGATTACACTTTTTTTACTCACCTTTACATAGTCCTTTAAAACATTAGTCAATTCCTTACAAACTTCTGGTATGATCTTGCTGATCAATTGTTTCGAAATTTTAAGGGTATATGACAGTGAGCTATATTAGTTACTTGTTGCAAGAAATCTTAAAGTAACAAGTAGTCTTCTTTGAGGCTCAATAGGATGCCGAAATTTCGTTTCTTTTTTTATTGATTCAATCTTAATAACATTTCAAAATCAGTTGGTGACATTCTGGTGAAGTTCTGAAATGACACATCATCGGAGGTCATGAAATTTATAAGTTCTATTCAACAAATAGTTTCGAATCCACCACCTTTTCTTCTTTTTTTTTCGATTAATGCTCTTGTGAATTATGTAAGCAGCAGAGAGCATCACTACCTCCTCGGGCGACATCCTGTGAACAACTGAGTGTGGACGGCCAAGTTTCAGAAACCTTGGTTTTATTGTAAACTTGTTTACGCTAGTCATAAACAGTTTATCAACAAATGTTTACTAATGAATACGTGGCTTTAGTTATCCAACGTGTTTGGACAACTTAAGGTATCATCGGCTCAAGCGAGAACACTTTACAGATGCTACTTAAACCACATCGGGAACCATAGTATATAGATTTAATGTGTGATACTGATGATACGATTTTCATATACTGAGTAATTTTGGTTAACAATTAAGTACCTTTAGTAATACTTACTGTATATCTTCTGCTTTTTGCAGACAGACTTTGATGACGTCAGGTAAGGGTATGTAGCCCCACTATTTGAGTCACAGTTCTCCAGGCGAAACATGTATTGGAAATTCGATCTGCCTGGGAGAAACGGGTCGTTGCAAGCGGGGTACAGGTCCGAAGAACATGTCCAACAGCGTACAGGTTCACCTGAATTTAAATGAAGTAAAGAAAGTTACTTAATAGAACATTGTTGCAAAGGCCAGGAAATAGGCAATTGCAGGTCGAGTATGAGTTTGAAGGCCGAGCCATAGGCAAGGACTTCACTAATACGAGACAGGCAATGGCCATTTCCGCCGAGGCATATATAGTGCTTTTCTCAAAAGAATGCAGGGAAATAAAAGTAGTTAAATTTCCATCATTTTTCAAGTTAATGCCGTTTTTAACATAAACTGTACATTTCAGTATGGAATAAATTGGCCATAATGAAGATAGTTTTTTAGTTTTAACAATCTCATTAAAATACGCCAAAAATACTGTTTCGGAGAAAATAATCACTTTTTTATCGTTTTTCCAAATCATAAAATTTTCATATATTTTCATGTATTTTTCTTGTGACTTCGCTGGATGCAGGTTTTCCATTGCCAATTTGGCTTCTGATCTTACATTTGATGGAGTACAATCAAGTTCCATTTCACTCTCTGATCTGTTGGAACTCCTTTTAATTATTCAAATTATGTTTATTAAATATTTAAATAACAAATCAAGACGAATTTTCAGCTTTGCCGTCTATTTTCTATTTATCATCTGTGCTGAAAGGCAAACGCATTTACGCATACAGCTACGTCAACGCAATTTGTACTAAGCCAAGAGATTTTAATATGCTAAGAATGATAAAAGAGATCCAATCAAAAAGTATATAATAGCCCCTTTTAGCCGTTTTATACAACATTGCTGGAGCGTTGTAATATTCCAAATTCAAAGAAACGCTCCTGCAATGGATTTATTTTTCGCTGTCCGTAAATTAGATACTTCACGTGTTCTTTTTTCGAAAAGAATGTCAATATTTCCATGCATATTTGAGAAAATGTATTTTAAATATGTAGTTTTGTTGAAGTATAGTGGTACCTTTAAAACATTGGATGTTTTTCAAGTAATCTGTGTAAAATGCTGATGGTCTTTAAGTAAAAAAATCTAAATATAAATCCATACTTTTATTCAGAACATTCGTTTCCAGATTCGGACGCCTTTCTATGAAGGTTCTAAAACATAGTTGGTTAAATATTTGAGTTAGACATCTATGACGGTACATGTCGCTGAATGTCGTTGATAACTCAACTGGACACATTTAAAAATCTAAATGTAGGCCGCCAAAAAATTCGCTGAATGTCGTTGATAACTCAGCTGGACACATTTAAAAATCTAAATGTAGGCCGTTATAAAATTTGATGACCTAAGAAACGGAAATAGCTGACTGCTTTAAGTTTAAATGCACTTTTCTGTTGTGCTCTTAATGGAGGACAGTTTTGTTCAAATATTTAATGTTTTCTATAGATTCTGTCAATGATTGCCAAGTTTTATGTTTAGCTTACTAACTGATTGGTTAAAATAACTAACTTCATAATTTGCTTTTACAAGCTTTTATTTCGTTTCAAATCTCCCGATTAATTTGATTTTTGTTTTTACAAGCTTTCATTTAGTTTCAACTCTCCCGATGTTTGCTGTAATCAAATTTTGCAAGTTAAATTTGATCCACTTCCCGATTTCCAATCGAGCTGAAATTTTAAATTAACCTTTAGTTCTGATGACAATACAATTACATATTTCTAAACAACCCACCCAATACGGGACGGGTATCAAATGAAAGGGCTTAAAGTTATTTTTTATTAACAAGTAATCCAGGATTTAAAAAAAAAAATACTTTTTCAATTAATCACTTGTTAATTTAATAAGAGTAAATTCATAAGTGTCAATAAGAAACTTGTAGTGTCTGATAACGCTTGAGCGCACTTCTTTAAAATAAAAATAAAGTTTGAATGGTTTGAAAAGGTTTGAATCTCAGATCAATATATGATCTGAGCCGAGAATAATGCGTGTATTTTCAAAATTTTATTTATACCACAGAAGAGGAGAATTAAGTAGTAGAAATGCGATGTAGGCGGGGCAGGCGCGCCGCAGTTAAGCACCGATATCACTAATGTCTCTGCTGGCATCAACTGAACGCTTTAATACACGTATTACTTTCGTCGGGAACGTAGCTGCGTTAAAAGTTATTGCTATGCCGAACTGTGCGATAATTACGTGCGTACGTGATAAGGACTACAATTTACTCAAAGGAAACATATCGTATCATTAATGAGTCTAAAAACGTTTGTTTTTAAGTGATATTAACAAAAATCTAAAAAGTATTATGTAATACACATACAAACCGTTATACGTACTACTTACGTATTAAATTTAAGTATGATTTGCATAATTGCCAATAGAGCAAGCAATGAACTTCATTTTCTGCGGGAATGTTTTAAAACATTTGGCGTGAAAACATTTAGTAAAAGTAATGTTTTAAATTTTTTGCCATAGGGACGTAGACAAATTTAATCGATATCGTAATAAACGTTAAACTTTTCGATGATATTGATTTTTACAGTAATTTTACTTTTAGTATCAGATTTATATTGTATTATGGTTTTAAAACAATATATGATTTTGTTTAATCGCAAAAAAATTTTTAAACTTATTTTGGAGGTATATTTGAAAATAAATGTTATATGAAATGTTAAATAAAAAGTTTATAAATATTTCATACACCAAAATTTTACAACCACCAGACCAATAAACAGATTTGATTTAACAAAAGATAGTATGTAAGTACTTTTGATTAAATAACAGTATACGGCAAAGTACACCAAGACTTGGAACAACAATTTGTGAATTAAAGTATTGTTCTACCGCAGTAAAATGCATAGTCGTTTTTTAGGGTTCCGTGCCAAAGGCAAAAGACGGAATCCTTATATATTTGTCATGTCTGTCTGTCTGTCTATCCGTCCGTATGTCACAGCCACTTTTTTCCGAAACTATAAGAACTATAATGTTGAAACTTGGTAAAAAGATGTATTCTGTATACCACATTAAGATTTTCACACAAAAATAGAAAAAAAAAACATTACATTATTGGGGTCGCCATATTTAGACTCAAAGGAATCTGAAATTAAAAAAAAATTTTTTCGTCAAACCCATACGTGTATCTACGGATAGGTCTTCAAAAGTGATATTGAGGTTTCTAATACAATTTTTTTCTGAACTGAGTAGTTTACGAGAGAGACACTTCCAAAGTGGTAAAATTGTAACTTGTAAAATAAGAGAATGATAAAACTAAAAAAAATATGATGTTCATTACCACACAAACTTCCACCGAAAATTGGTTTGAATGAAATCTAGTAAGTACTTTTTTTTTTAATACGGTTTAAATTGTAAACTGCAATATACCTTTTATTCAATCAAACAAACCTATACTAATATACAGAGCTGGAGAGTTTGTTTGTTTGAACGCGCTAATCTTAGGAACTGCTGGTCCGATTTGAAAAATTCTTTCAATGTTGGATAGTACATTTATCGAGAAAGGCTATACGCTATATATCATTACGCCAATACCAAAAGGAGCGGAGCAGCAATGAAGAATTTTACAAAAATAGGGGGAAAAATATTACGCTACGGGCAATAGGAGAGGTAAACGACGTTGCTGCTATCTGCTATCTGCTAGTATAGAAATAAAATAAAAATAAAATTATGTTACATGCTGATTTGGAACCCTTCATGGTCGAGCCCGACTCGCACTTGGCCGCTTTTATTTTTTAAAGTTTCTGAAATTTAGGTATATTTCAGAAACTTTAATAATAATAATTTAAATACACAAGTATATAATTTATTTTAGGTAGATAAGGGAGTTGCAATGTTTTGCAACAAAATAATTATAAAGTAGAATGAAAGGATATACGAGTATGAGCCAAATAAATGTAATAAAAAAATTTTTGTAATAAAATTATATTCGACAAATGTCAATCCCTAAGGTCTTCGACGAAACCTCCCACGAACAGAAATATGCAAGTGAAACCCTATCTTAGTAGAAAGCCATAAGGTTGTATTTAGTAACATTGTAAGTGGCTGTTAGAACTTATATATTTGAACATCATTTGGACGAATTAGGATATTGTTCTTTATGTGTGTATAATATTATTGATCGTTCATGTGTGCGTTTAGGCGACACAGTGTACCTTGCACTTGCAGCTCGACACCATTTCTAACTATTAATTCTTTTGTTCTGTGATTTATACCTACATCTTTAACTGTCCTTAAAAACTGTTGGGTTAAAGTTGCCTATCATAGCTTTTTCTCGCTAGTTTTTAATAAAATCACTTCTGTTGGGATTAATAGCGCAGGAGTTTAATGAAACATGTCTAGATTTATAGGTATTTAGTTCTTTTTAATTTGGACGAATGATTAAATTCATTTCAAGGAGTCCTTAATCAGTTCTAAAGACACAAGGAGTTCAAAAACACAAAGAATTATTGATCGAATAAAACAATTATTGTTTGTTATAGGTGTGTTGTCTTATAGGTGGCACTTAGTTATTGAGGTTTGGATTTTTCTTACGATCAAACATCTCATTCCGCTAATAAAAAAACAACGGTTCTTTTTACGTTTATTCATCGTTGTATTTAAACTACTACTAAACTTACCGCACTGTTCTGTTTATACCTTAAGGCATTAAACCACATTTTATATTCTTAAGATTTATACTAAGTAGATATTGTACCAATAGAGTTTTTAAAAGGACTAAGCAGTGTCATCGTTAAAAGTAAACAAAATCAATAAATAAACGCAGTTTATGAAAGTTTTACCTGTACAATATTTTGTCAAATGTTACCCAGTTTGAAAATTTTGCTTTTTAATATGGAAAAATATTTTTACTTATAGTTTGATCGCAATTAAAGAATTCGACGTAAACCATCACCAGAAAGGTTAAAAAATTAAGTAATGAGGTAAGTAGTTAACACTGCATCCTGAAGAGAGAGAAGAAAAACGCGAAACAAACCATATGCCAAATTATCTGGTAGATAGCCAAAGCAGTGAACTTTAGGCTGTTGATGAATGGATCAAAATGTAAATGCATTGATCTCGGTGTTTCTTTATCATTATGCAATTGATCGAGACAATTTTGTAATATCTTTGACTCAGTAGATTACAATTAACGTTATCATTGCTAGCTGCGTCTTCGCTATCAATCCTAGAGTCAAGACGTTCAGAAACATTTTCCCAATCTATACTAATACTAGCAGACCCACGCAGCCTCGTTTGCGTCTCCTATTGCCCGTCGCGTGATAATTTTCCCCCGTTTTTGAAACATTTTTTATTGGTGCTCCTCTCCTATTGGTCTTAGCGTGATGATATATACCCTATAGCCCTCTTCGATAAATGGACTATCTAACACCGAAAGAATTTTTCAAATCGGACCAGCGGTTCCTGAGATTAGTGCGTTCAAACAAACAAACAAACAAACAAACTCTTCAGCTTTATTATCTATACTAATATATAAAGCTGAAGAATTTGTTTGTTTGAAAAACGGCAACGGCAACAATGAAGAATGTTTCAAAAACGGGAGAAATTTTTACGCTACGGGCAATATAAGGCGCAAACGAGGTTGCGTGGGTCAGCTAGTTATAAATAAATTGAATTGACGTTTATTACTATAGACAATGTAGAAATCGTCATTATTATGTTTCTTTAATGACAAGGTTTGGAATGTTTGTGTCTTAAATATTGACCTTTTGTCATTGTTATATTATTTTTTTACTAATAAAAATGTGGCACATATAACACACGTTTATCTACTCAAACTAAATAAAACAACCGTTATAAAAACACTAGATGACCCACGCAACCTCGGTTGCGTCTCCTATTGCCCGTAGCGTGATAATTTTCCCCCATTTTAGTAACATTCTTCATTGGCGCTCCGCTCCTATTAGTCTTAGCGTGATAATATATAGCCTGTAGCCTTCCTCGATAAATGTACTATCCAACACTGAAAGAATTTTTCAAATCAGACCAGCAGTTCCTGAGATTAGTGCGTTCAAACAAACAGACAAACAAACTCTTCAGCCTTATTATATTAGTATAGCTTATCAATACAGACAGTTGAAAACTTCACATATCAACTATTCTGGTCTGTCGATAGATATTGCAAAAATGTTCTAAGTTATCAAAAGTTTTTTTTTGCAATCTAATAATTCACAGTTGAACGGTTAAGTACTTAACTGCTAACTATAGGGCAGATATACGTTTAAAGACTTAAACTATTACGATACGAAAAACTAGAACATTACTGATATGGAATTAACGTCGCCGTTAAGGTTAGTTTGGCCTGTATGTTACACCGAAGAGGTACGCGAGTGGCGTGAAGCCGCCCGTCGAGCCACGATGGCTCGCTGGTCGTTCCGGCTGGAGACTCCACGCGCTGGCTTTGCCGCCGTGGAGGCTCTCCAGCCGGTCATCCTCGAGTGGGCAGGGCGGCAGCACGGGACCCTTTCCTTCCGACTGACGCAGGTTCTTTCCGGGCACGGATGCTTCGGAAAGTACCTGCACTCGGTCGCCAGGAGGGAACTGAGTCCCGCCTGCCACCACTGCGACTGCAGTGAGGACTCGGCCCAGCACACGCTGGCGGTCTGACCCGCATGGGCGTCGCAGCGTCGGGCCCTCACTGCAGTCATCGGAGGAGATCTCTCGCTACCGGCCATCGTACGCTCCATGGCCGGTAGCGACAGCAGTTTTACCGCGGTCGCCACCTTCTGCGAAGACGTCATCTCGCAGAAGGAGGCGGCGGAGAAGGCCCGGGAGGACGACCTCCTCTCGGACCCGTTCCGCCGCCGGCGAACCGGGCAGCGGAGGCGCGCTCACCAGCGCCTCATGCCGCCCTGAGTGTGGCCGCGGATGGTCGGGACGGGTTTGCCCTCTCATCCGCTCTAGTCGCCGCCCGCGAGGAGGCGACGTTACGCGTGTGCCGTACGTCGCCTAAACGGAGAGGTATTGGAGGAGGGTGCCTTCTGTGCGGGCTGGCGCCGGGAGGGGTCCGGAGGTCGTAACACAGCAGTTCCCGGATCTCTCCCTCTCTCAGGCGCAGAGTGGCACACCGTGTGGTTTTAGTCGGTTAGATTCCGACACACCGCCCCGCCGCAAACCCCGGCGGGGTGAAGGGCCGAGGGGGTTTCCACAAGTAAAAAAAAAAAAAAAACAGGCTCACATTCATCTTGGGAACTATCTATGTTAACTCTAACTTTGGCCCATACAATTTTCTTTGTTCAAATATGTGTAGGTATAACATATCCAACTGCAATATTGTAAATTTGTCATCTATTCTATACTTATAAAATAACAAGTCCTGACTGACTGATTCATCATCGCCGAGCGTAAACTATGATAGTTACAACTATGAAATTTGGTGAGTAGGATCCTTTTATTGCGTAGACACCCACTAAGAAAGGAATTTTGGAATTTCTACCCCTAAGGGGGTGAAATAAGGGTTGAAAGTTTGTATGGAAGTCCGTCATTTTTTAAGTTAGAGACCTGAAACTTTATTTTTGGGCTACTGATTAAAAATGATTAAACACGTATTTCAGCGTTTTTGAATATTCTACCCCTAAGGGGTGAAATAGGGGTTGACATTTCGCGTATAGGTTAGTCTGGAAGTACGACATTTTTTAAGTTAGAAGCATGAAACTTTGTTTTTGGGCTACTAATTAAAAATGAGTAAATACGTATTTCAGCGTTTCTGAATATTCTACCCCTAAGGGGTGAAATAGGGGTTGAAAGTTTGTATGGAAGTTCGTTATTTTTTAAGTTAGTAACATGTAACTTTACTCATGTGCTTATGATTAAAAAAGAGTAAATACGTATTAAAGCGTTTCTGGATATTCTACCCCTAAGGGGGTAAAATAGGGGTTGACATTTCGCATATAGATTAGTCTGGAAGTCCGCCATTTTTGAAGTTACAAACATGAAACTTTGTTTTTGGGCTACTAATTAAAAATGAGTAAATACGTATTTCAGCGTTTCTGAATATTCTACTCCTGAGGGGTGAAATAGGGGTTGAAAGTTTGTATGGAAGTTCGTTATTTTTTAAGTTAGTAACATGTAACTTTACTCATGTGCTAATGTTTAAAAAAATAGTAAATACGTATTAAAGCGTTTCTGGATATTCTACCCCTAAGGGGGTGAAATAGGGGTTGTCATTTCGCATATAGATTAGTCTGGAAGTCCGCCTTTTTTGAAGTTACAAACATGAAACTTTGTTTTTGGGCTACTGATTAAAAGTGAGTAAATACGTATTTAAGCGTTTCTTGATATTCTACCCCTAAGGGGTGAAATAGGGGTTGAAAGTTTGTATGGAAGTTTGTCATTTTTTAAGTTAGAACCATTAAACTTTATTCATGTACTACTGATAAAAAAAATGTAAAGACGTATTTAAGCGGTTCTGGATATTTTACCCCTAAAGGGGTTAAATAGGGGTTGAAAGTTTGTATGGAAGTCCGTTATTTTTTAAATTAGTACCATGTTACTTTATGCATTATCAGCATTAATGCGAATTCTGTTCCTAAAAGGGATGAAATATGGGTCGAATGTTTGTATGATAGTTCTTTTAAATGGGCTATTGATCAAAAATAAATAAATACGTTCAGAAATATGAATACATTACTGATACATACTTTTATACAGTTTTAATTAAATACATAAAATCAACTTCCACGCGAGCAAAGCCGCGGGCAACAGCTAGTTTTACTATATACCTAAATAAAAAAACAATTACTAAATATAAACAACTTGATTTAAAATACCAATAGCAACGACGACACTCACCGATTACGAAATATGTAGTTAGGTGCTACATCTGGTAGGTAAATCATAAGCGCTAATAACTCAAGTTTAAAGATGTTCTGTATGTTAAAAGTTGAAAACAAAAAATTAAAGGACATTTAAATTGTTAGAAAATTAAAATTAGTAGGTAAAAGCTTCAAGTTTTATTTTCTTGAAACAAACATTTATTTTTATGTGAAAATACGACGATCCTGATAAGTTTGTCATAGACAGTAATATTATTTAACGATATGTGTAATTTAACATATGAACATGATAGCTACTTACACAAATTATTTTAAATCTCAATTGAGTTATAAATTCCACTCTAAACTTGTATTCATTTAACCATCTGCATATTTATAAATTTAATAACTATGTCGTAAGTACTGTTTGCTTTTATTTCAATTCAAATCAGAACTCAAAAACAAACCCAATAATATAAAACAGTACATACCTTCTTTAATGAAAACAGCAAGAAGTATCACCGGGACAAAAATGTTAAGGTTGGCCATTGTTTGATAGAAAGTACAACACAACACGAATTACGAAATTATGACACAATTCGACTACGAATGTACGTCCCTCTTCGCATTCGGCGATCGAATGACTCATGCAGAGCAGATAGTAGATTAGCATAGTAGAGCAGTAGCAGATTGCAGTTATCCGTTTTTTCTGATCTGCAAACGTTGCGTTTGGAACGCCTCGAAAAGCATTTTGCTGCTCTAAAATTCTGTTACGTTGCAGAATCTACAATGCAAGTGACGCGGTAAGGTGTTAATTACACGCAGTAGAGAATAAAATCCGTATTCATACTAACATTATAAATTCGTAACGCTGTCTGTCTGTTTCACCACGGCACCGGCACCGATTTCAAAGAATTTCAGTACAGAAATATGTACTTTGATTCTGGAGAAAGGACATTTGCTACTTTTTACCGCGATAACCAACACACATACACGCTGGCGGATTCGCAGGTAAAAGCTAGTATGTAATAAATTTGAAAATAACGCATACAGTTTGATTTGCTGAAATTTACATTAACGGAAATTACACACGGTAAAGTTACATGCAGCCTATTTTGTGCTTCTGTCTATAAAATTTAGGATATTAGGTACTTTTGGTATTAACTATTTTAGGCTCTTTGCTGGATAAAAAAATTGGTTGCCTGTAAAGTCGGTATACGGGCGAAAGTTTTACGTGACAACGACTTTGAGTGGTAAAGTGGACGCGTGCCTTTCACTTTTTATGTCTGTCTCTCTCGCTCTTAGGCGGGCTAACCATGCCCGAGTGGAAGGGACGCGTGCCTCTCACTCGCTCTCATTGTGAGCGCATAACGTGAGCGGAGCGTAACGCAGTTTCTTGAAGTGTCACCCGACAGACCAATTTATAAGACGTTGTCACGTCAAAAACGTTTCGTTCAAGTTGGTACCTACCACATCATTTTTTGTTTTTATTGAGTTGTCATTAATGTTCAAAAAAGCTCATTATTTGTCGAGTTTTCAGTTTTCATCTCAGCGTTTTAAATGTCGGGTCTTTAACAAGATGAAAATGAGTTTTGAAGCACTGCGCGTTACTTGGAGGGAGCCGGGAATACGATAGGTACCAACAAGCGTGTAAACCGCGTTAAAGATAAAAAAGAGACAGTTTTCTAAGGTATTGATGAGATGGAAAATTGAATTTGGTGTAATGAAAAATCTTCTTTAAGCAAGTTATTGTCCTTGTTTAAAATCTATAATAAGCTAGTAATCCTACCTTTAAAAGCCTTTCGTATGAGACTGTTTCGGATGAACTGAGAAATATAACATAAAGGATATAATTTAGTAACCAATTCTTAAGGGCTCATTAAAGAAAAGAAGCCGTTAAAATGACTTTTAACATTTTTATAAATTAACTAATTTGCGATTGCGTTTCACTTTACATTAATAGAATACAGCTATAAATATAAATAGTAATAAATACACTCAACAAAAAGTTCTATAAGTAAAAGTTTTTTCTTATAAGTACTTTTCGGGTAGGTTTAAAAGTAAAATTGCCGACCAATTGAACCTTTTGTTTTCCGATGTGTATCTTTATCTATCTGTACCTCATTAAGTCCGGCCATAGACTAAAAACATGTGCGACAATGTTTCGTAAGCACTACCGCTGACTTGGATTTGTAATCCTTTTAAAGTTTATATAACATTGCATTGGTATGGGTTAACTAAAACAATCAGAATTCTTTTGGAAGACAATCAAAAAGAGTTCATTATGAAACTAATAATTTGTCTGTCAGTAAACAGAATGCGGACGGCCCAAATGTTATCGATATGAATTTATAAATGATTACGGATCAATTGAAATATGAAATTATAGCGGAGATTTCGGGACTCTACTTTTTATGTCTTTCATTGAAAGAAACTGTAGTTACATTTCGTTATACAAGTTCATTTTTATGAATCAAAAAAGGTATCCGGATCAAAATTTTGCCTTTACGACTAATAATTAATGACAATTGTAAGAGCTAAACTCAATGATTAAGGCCTTCACCCTTTACAAATACAATTTAATACAAATATCACTCGTAACTATTAAAAAAAATACAGATTTTTAATGGTTTTTGCCATAAGCTCGTAGATTTCATAAAAACACAAAAGATTATAAAACATTGAACATAAATTTTAGGGGCAACTTCATGAATAGTATCGATATAATAAATTTATAATAATGTGTACATAGATATGTATAGGTATTTATTAAAACATATTCACCATGTCATAAGATAATCCTAAACTTTAGTTTATTACAGACGTTGAATAAATATGTTGATAATGGGTTCAAAGTTTGATTTTGTTCGAAGTAGTAGCGAGTCAATTGAGGAATCACTAAAGAAAAGGAAAGACAAACAAAGTGTTGCTTTAAAGTCTCATGAAATCAAATGTGGAAGTCTTTAGATAGGGTCTAATGTATTAAGTTTGTTTCTTTTGCAAATATATGCGGCTACGGAGTTTGATGAAAAGTGACAAATAAGACAAATTTATTAAGTCTAATTAGGCTAGTCTAACTGTATGCAAATTACGTGTAGGTATCAATCTCCCCGTCTTGTCTCCATTTATATTTTTTATTTCTTTAGCTTTCTTTCATAAATTAAAAAATCAAGTGTTTTGCCAACACAATCACGAATGTAAGAAAGATAAATATTATGGATATTCGTTACATCGTTGTTATAAATACTGAATGATAGATAAAAAAGATAAGCTATCGATATTATCTACATATCATATCCTCTCAGCTCATTAATATCAATGAACACTACACACATGTAATTACTTATTGCCTATTGCACCACACAAATACATGTTTTAAATCCTAAATATTTTTGATTCTTCATTAATTATAATTGCTGGTATCATGTGTGCTACCATGTTCATGTCAAATAGAATAAATTTATTTACACAAAGTTATTATTTTTAACGCGATTTTTTTAATAGATATCATAGAATAGATATCATCTTCAATGATGAAGATTAGAAGACGATCAAAGAAAAAACGGATAGACTACTTGAAAGAGAATATATGTATACCTATACAAAAATATATCGTTTAAAGGCATCAAGTTATACCGGCTACCAATTATTTTGTACTAGCTGACCCACGCTGACCCACGCTACGGGTAATAGGAGACGCTCATTTGCGTCTACTATTACCCGTAGCGTGATAATTTTACCCCGTTTTTGAAACATTCTTCATTCTTCTTCTTCATATTGATCTTAGCGTAATGATATATAAGCTGTAACCTTCCTTGATAAATGTGCTATCTAACAGTGTAAGATTTTTTTTTAATCGGACTAGTAGTTCCTGAGATTATTGCGTTCACGCAAACAAACAAACTCTTCAGCTGTATTTATTAGTATAGACTTTTTCTTATTCATGCATTCATTAGGTTTACTTGCTGTATTTTACGTATTTAAATAATAACTATTCATATACGTAAAACATTCCTGATAATAAATTTCTCAGATACGTAAAGTATTAACTTCTGATCCTTGAGACGAAAAGGATTACGGGTGACATTAATTGCAGCAGTTTGAAGTTGTTCTGATAACGGGGCCAAGGTATCTTTGGCATATCATTCTTCAGTAGCTACATTAAATTCAAGAGATTTGGTCTTTTGAAGATAGTCTGATGTTGAAGCCGGGGAGTTCCACAGATAGTGAATTGGTCAAGGTTTAAATGTTGACGTGTTCATATAGATAAACTTCATACATAGTGTGTAATGGATTTTAAACTTCGTGTCTTACGATAACTGGTGTCTAAGGAACACTGTTTAAAGTGTAGTCTAGGCACTGACTTCTAAACCGGGTGGTTGGCAGCCCATTATGTTAACAGTATTCTGTTTTGAATTGTGTTTTGTTTACAAAATTACTCATAGATTATAGCTTACAACTGATGTAACTTCTGTTTCTTATTGACTCCTAATTTCTCCATCTAATTCTTAAAGTAAGTTAGTAGGACTAAATTGTTGGTGGCAAAAAGTGGGATTGCAATACATTGCTGCCCAATCTTTCTTTTTTGGCGGGCTAGTGATGCTTCTGCATCATTGGGCTTTCGGTCTTACACTCACCAACGAAACATCACAGCACGTTGATTTTCTGTGCGAAGTTAGTACCGCCCGGTCGAGCCGGCCCGTTCGTGCTGAAATCAGCGTGGCTCTACCACCTTGCGATCTATCGGAGATTGAGACGTAAATGTCTATACGAGAAGGTATGAATGGTTAAATAAAAATCGTCATTAATTGCAAATTTATTTCATGAAAGATAGTAATATTTTGTACTAGTTCAATAAACTGATGACACGTTTGGTTATTGCAAATCTATGGACTGACAATAAAGGCACGTTAAATGTGTCAGTAGATGCCATTCAATTTTGCTAATCCTTATTATCTGTACGATTAGTTGAAGTACACTGCTACTAAATCTTATTTGTGGGTTGTGATAACAAAAATATTGATTGCATGTAATTTCGTTCGTTCGTTGAATTTTATTTTCATCCATTATGGTTACTTTCAGATAGCAAAAGATACTTTAATCGCAATTTATTTCCCTGCTTTTTGATATCAACAAACGAAATACAGAGACAGTGTATAACGATTTTAAATTTTATAGTATTTGAAATTGTTTTATGAAACTGTATATTTACCAAGAATAGGACAAAGAACTAAGATAAATATAGCAGTAGCAACATCAACGGTTGAACGAGATACCCCGTTAGTGTTGCATCGATCTCCATCACATTCGATGCAGAAGGCCAATTTCACTGATGGTGAATTATCGTGACCTCTCTTGATATCAGCACATGACCCTCGCTCTGAAGCGCAGCCTCGTATGTACCATAACTTCTTCATTTCTGAAAAAAGTACTTGCTTTATTTTGAGATATTACTAGCTGTTGCCCGCGGCTCCGCCCGCGTCCATGTCGGTTATCGTGGCACATAGTAGCCTACGTGTTATTTTGATGTATAAGTGTTTTAATGTATCATTCAACTGTCTGGGTGAGATTCACGTGACACGTGAGAATCAGTTCTTACATATACCTATCATTTTCAATAAAATTGAAAAATAATAATGGAATCACTTTCACTTATTATTATTTACAAATCACTTTCACTTATTATTATCTACTTTTTATATTTATCTAATTTACCTCACTTTTACAAAAACTGGGTTCCAGATAAAATATTCTTTTTGAACATAGATTACATCTATGTTTTTGAAACACTTTTGTTTTGCATTCGTCATTTGATATTTTGGAATGTAGTCCTTTTGCTCGAGAATTTCTTTTGTTTTTTTGTCTCTTTTGTTATTTGTTCTTTTTGCTTTTTCTTTTTTTCTCACTCTTAAATTTAGTTAAATATCTTTCAGTGTTATAAATGTAAAACACACGACTGGCGGGTGGATCAAACTGGATAATTTATATTGCTTTGAATATTTATTTATTTACTGAGAGTTATTATTTTCCTCTTTTGTTATTATATATTTATTAATAGGTATTTAGTTATATTTGTTTATTTACTAGCTGCCCCGGCAAACGTCGTTTTGCCATAAAAACCCCCTTCTACCTCAAAGAACGATTCAAGTTCCTTTGTGACACACATGAAAAATGTCTAAAGTCATCTGAGAATTTGAGACTGGAGATGCCTCTGCATTCCACAAAGTTTTACGATCAGTCTTTCACTGTTGAAGCTGTACACTTGTGAAATGCACTGCCGATAATATATATATTTATATATATGTATGTGTATTTATATATTATAAGTTTTTCGTTATATTTATTAGCAAATAATATAATTAATTAAAAACTCATTACATCGACAACTACCACTGTCTCTCCTATACATTTTAATCCATCCTAAGGTTGGCTGGAAGAAATTGCTTTTGGCAATAAGGCCGCACTTTGTACACTACATCTCACATTTCATGTACTCTTGTAACTATGTAATATTATGGTGTACAGATAAAGAGTTTTCTATCTATCTATCTACCTAATTTGAAAGATTTCCATTATGTGAAGTGTATTATTACCATCGAGTGTATTTACATTGATATCAGCATTGCCTACAGCATATTGGATAAACATGTGAGTATTTGGCAATATTGATGCCTCTATCTCTATCTCTGATATTGTTTCATTATAAGATGCGCATATACCAAGGGAGGAAAAAAGTTATATAAGTCGTTAAAATAAGCGATCTTTGACTTTGAATAAAAACATTTTACACACATGGGGTCAATGGGAACTTCTCACAATTTCATTAAAATGATACCCTTATGTGCCTGTAAATTTTCAGCTTGTTAGGAATTAATGCAAGGGTTAATGTCTCTTTTAACCGGACTATAAACTCTCTATAGTGTAAAAGTCAAGAGGTTAGTTGTTTTTTTACATAACTTCTTTCATCGCATTCGTCATTAGTATGACCTTAATATAATAGTAGCTATGTTGTAGGTAGATTGTTTATCTTTGTAGAGCCTATTTAATCGATCAGGGGACTAAACCTTTCGTTATTCCAAGTAAAAACAATGTAAAGTATTGTCATCCACTCGTTTTGAGTTGTGAGTCTAGAACTATTGCTATTCGGGAGATTCCCTCTGTATATTTCATTACACCAATTATGACTACAATCAATTGTGATCTTGGATTTATAAAATGATTAGATTGTAGACTTGTTTTACCGATAAAACTCGTATAGAAGTGAGCAAGTATTTTTGTTGTACTGTTAGTCACACTGTCTTATCATTATTTTTGTCGGCAGTTAAAGGATTCGGCTTCGCTATCATTGACTGGAATTACAACTATTTTATTTGATATGTTGTTTTTACTTGGGTCAACGATAATTTTGAGATAATTTTGATCTATCAGAATAATTTCGAGTTTGATTTGCAGATTGTTTAAATTTGCAATAATAAGTTTTTTCAGTGTATAAATGCATTATTCCAACAATTATTAGCTTCTGAAATATCATGATCATGATTTTTGAATGTGATAAAATAATTTAAATCGGTTTACAAATAACATTGGCATTGATTTTAACAATTTAAAAGAAAATGTACATATAATAATATTACACAGACCCTGCTTAGTACAGTCTGACCTGCAGTTAAATTATAACTAATCACGATGAATTTAAAAAAGCAGGAATCATTTAAAAAAACAGGCGAAATTGAATATGTGCCGGCGCGCCGGCGCAACGGCCTGGCGGTTTATAATTACCAAGAAATTAAGGAACGCCAGATTAAAATAGATTAGATTATATGTAGATTTAGAAGATAAAAAATATATATGATAGATTTAGAAGATAACGGGTTTTTTAAATACTATAACATAAACCTGTTACAAATCACAAAAGTAAATTGTATCTACTTTTATTATTTAGTAATGCATTGCTTTAAATCTTAGATAAACAAAGAAGGTATACGGAGGATGATACACGGAGTGTACCATCCATATTCATCCCGCTAGTGAAGTCAGAGCCGTCAAAGAGGGCAAGCTAGACGGGACAAGAACAATGAGAAGAGAAGAAAAACTTACGCGAACCCTGTACTAAAACGTTTAGTAAACGTAGTATAAAGGCCGTAACTTCCTCATTATGGAGTAGCTTGTGTACAGTAGAGGACTATTAAGGGCTGTTGAGGATTATGTGAAAAGTATAAATCGAGTAAAACATATTTTACCCATGTTTTGTTGTTTAGATATTAATTTTGTTTTCTAAATATTAGTACTTACGTATATATTTCTCAGCATAAACAACACATTTGTTGTTTTTAGTTGGATCATTAGTATACGGACAGTATTTCGAAGTTGTGTTAGCCAAGGCTTTCGGACAATCTACGCAGGTCAAGCAATTGACAAACTTAACAGCAGCTCCCATTCCCACCCCTGGCTTTATTCGACCGATCGAGGCATAAGCCTTTGCCTGGGCTAACCCTGAGCGGTCGACGTCCTCTGTCTCTGGGATGTCATTGTCATCTCTTTCGTTTGGCAAAGATTCAACTTCGTCTGGTGAATAAAATTATATTATGAAACCTTGTTTTATTACATAAAAGTGATTATGACATAAGAAAATACGAAACAAGGGTAACAGTACATCAAAACTACATGACAAATTACCGAGATACGAAACCAAAAATATATTTGACATATAAAATTAGGTTACTGACATATTCTAGGAACTTATTTTTAATTTTTTTATGTATGGTCCTGCCAAAATAACTCTACTCTGCCTGATGGAAAGCGTAAGCAGAATACAAGAATGGCTCCACACTATGGTGGCATCATTGGTTTCCAACAAAACACGACCTAAACGCGAGGGTAGTACCGCCCCGGTCGAGCCGGCTCGTTTGAGCTGAAATCAGCGTGGCTCTACTACCTATATTTTATGTGATGTTTTGGGTATTAAATAAATCTAATGACCACCGGCCAATTTTATTTTACATGTGTGATACTTAATAAGAAAAATTTAAGATGTAACTTTTAATACAAAAGTGGACATTACCTTAACAAAATGTCACCACTTTTTGTAAGGGGCAATTTTTATATTCTATTCAGTAATAAACAAATAATAAACAGTAAACACTTTGAGTGGTTGGCAAGTATTTGTGAACCTTTGTTATTTTAAGGTTCTCTAAAATAAAAAGAAGCAAACATTAAACTGTGCGAAATCTTGAATAAAAAACAGTTAATACCTGAAGATTCTGATAGACATACTATCGCTACACAAACAATTAACGGTACAAAGAACCTGGTCATTTTTCAAGCTACTAATGTTTGGTAATGTGAGCATGATCTTTTATAAGTTGACTTATCGTTTAACCTTACGCCTTAAGATTCTGTACGCTTAGATGGGCATGAACGTACGCATTCAATGGAGTATGTCAGCTTTGTTTGTTAATAAAATCTACGTTTGCCAAGTATAACGAAATCGTCATTAAAAGTCAGTTTCACCGGCTATCATATTAATTAGACTTAAAAATCGACACTTAATTGAGAGAACAATCACTTTCGTTTTTGGTTTTATCTGGCTGTACCGGTATATCAGTCACCTACCGATGTCATTGTACGTGGACTCTGTCAATGGCCGTCGGCAATAGAGTACTTTCGGCATTCTATGTATGTATGTTTCTATGTTCCACCATAGCGCCAAAACTATTGAACCGATTTTAATGAATGTGGTGTCATTAGATTTCTGTTTCTGGTAATATAAATTTTTAGCGATAGTTTTTAGGTAGTCTGGATAAGTGATTATACAGCTCTTAAACTTTTTACTATTCTTTACGTTTTAAAATTACTTAATTGTTTTACTATTAGTTTTGATAATTCCTTTATCCTTAAAAAGGTATATTACACAGATGCATATTAAACGACGATATCTTTAATTACAATTACATTTTAGAAGTGAAACTTTTTGCCGTCTACCTCCCTGATGTTGAATGGAATGGAAGAAGAAAGATTGGGGATTCTGATGAAAGGGTTAAATAGATACTTATCTTAATGAATAAGCGTATTATACTGAAGACTTATAATATGGATGAATATAAGTCTGTACTGTACTGTATGGTAGCTTTACCTCCAGAAGGTCGAGGTCGCGTTCCTACAACCCGAAACAGCAGGTTGTTTTGTAAGTTCACAGGATAAAACATTCTTCCTTGATTATCCAATTAAAACGAAGTAGATATAGTTAAAGATTTAATAAATACTTTATATAATTTATCTTTGTTTAAATAAATATAATATTAATACTACTACTTTACTTACTAATATTATTTTACTCACAGAGCAATAGCAGTACAATTTTTAATAGTACCTACAGTTAAAACTACACTACTCTTGTTCTTCTCTTAGCTATTATATTTATTTATGTACATAAATAAACATTTAAAAAAATACATGACAGTAATTATAGTAACTATTCAATATATAATGAAATATCACAAACTTTTTCATCATTTATGAACTTGCTCGACGGAGAATCACACGTTGACAATTCCTTTATTGCACCGAATGAGTTAAGTTACAGAAGACCCGGTAAGTTTTCGATTATTACATCACTATTTTATTATTAATATAGTGAGTATTCGGTTACATACATAAGATATATTGATTCACAAGAGGTTTTTGATTTTCTATAGTTTTTAATTTCTCTGTTTGCGTAACAAAGTACCACTTTTTTCTTAATTTAGATACGCCTGTTAATTATTTGGATGAATCTTAAAAAATATTTTTAAAACTTTCATCTGGCTAAAATATTGTTATTACATTTTGTCTCATCTAGTCTGTCTCTGCTCTATTACATATTATATAATAATACCAAAGAATTCGTCAGTGAGAAAAAAAAAGAAAAAAAATGTGTTCAACGTACATTGTAGTCATTTATCTACTTCTGCAGTGATTTACATTTGGGAGAACCATCTGACTTCAATTAAAAAGTAATTATCACGTGTTTTTTTTTAAAGATCTTAAAGTTTTTAATATCACGAAAGAAACCCGTTCAAGATCCATAATAGACCTGTTTTACAATTATATATTCATAAGAAAAGGAACAATTTTAACAAATAATAACAAGTAAATAACTTATGCACAATAGATTAATTTTTCATTGCCGTGTGCAAATGTGATATGCATATTGCAATCATTAGTAAGCTGAATGAGAGTTGTAGGCTAATTGCTGAGTTGCATCTGTTTATGTCACAAGAATAACAATTTATCGTGGCATTGAGTACGGAACATGCTGTCTGATTTGGGGGAACTGCTTTGCATCCGCGATCAATAACATTGAAACCATCAACTGAAAAAAAAACAAGCAAAACAAATTTAAAATTTGCAATATAAATAATGCAATGATTTAAGCCATTCTCTAGACGCTTCTTACTGCATTAAGTGTTACGGGTTTTAACGTGGTACTCATGATTTTGCATAAATGTTTTATAACTTTTATCATCTTTTTTATGCAAATTTCACTGACGGTGATTATACTAAAATCAAGTTTTGTATCAGTTTTGCGTCTAAAATCAGAAGAGTGAAAAAGTATTACAGTAGTTTGAAGATTTGCTTGTATCGATAAGTGTTGATTTGACTGATATCGTCTTTGATACAAGCAAATCAAGTATTTAAAAGCAATCAGAACAGAAAAATGTTATCTTAGACGATAAAATAGTCCTCGATGCAGGGATCAAACGAATTCAAAATTTTCTCATATGACTTACTTGAAAAATATGTGGGTTCCTTATGCTTAAATACGAAAAGTTGTTTTTGAAGTGAGAAAATATAACTCCAAAAATCTTTATGATTACCTGTACGGGTATGTGTGTAGCACTGATAAGTAACAGTCGGCGGTGAGTCGGTTTCTTCACCTGATACTGGGGTATCAGTTGTGTCAGTAGACACTGGGAGGTCAGTTTCCTTATTATCTGCGCCGTCAGCCTCTTCAAAATATATTGAGGCATATTTACCGCTGCAGTCACATTTCCCCTGAAACATAAAACAAAACATTCATTGTAGAAGCTCTCCTTAGTTTAAAATTTAATGGCGTTGTGTGTTGATGTCCGAAAATATTATTAGTTTTATTATGAAACTTAAGCAATAAAAATGTAATAGGTCCATTTTTAATAATACAGGTTTTTGAATTGGTAAACAAACCGAAAAGAAACTAAGAATATTCAATTTAAGTTATTTAGCATATCATTATTTTTCATATTATATAAGAAAATACATTAAATTTTAATTCTTAAATTCTCTATCATCGTAATATTACATTATTAAAAAAATATATAATTAACAGATCATACTGAGATTTTAGGCTTGAGTAACCAATTTCACTGACTAAAACTGCCATTGTGTTAAATTATTATCATTTTGCGATACATTGCAAAATTGTATTAAAACGTTATTATATATGTATTTGAACATAAATTTTAAAAAAATCTATGTTTTACTATTTAACTAATAAATGTTGGATATTTTTTTAAATGAAACTTATCTGATCATTCAAAATTTTCTTAAAAACTTACATTGTAACAAATACATCCTTGGTTGAAAGGTGAATTACGTTCAACACTTCGACGATATTTTTTCCCCTCAGCTTCCCCGCTATTAAATGAGACAGTCGATAGTTCTATGGTTAGATCAGTGGTCGACTCTGTAGAATATTCAGTAGACGGTTCAGTAGATGATTCTGTAAATTCTGGAGACGATTCAGTAGATGATTCAGTTGCCAGCTCTGTGGTTGATTCAGTCGACAGATCAGTGGATGGTTCAGTCGAAGAATCTGTGGATGGTTCTGTAGATGATTCTGTAGACGGTACCGTAGACGATTCTGTAGATGATTCCGTTGACCATTCTGTAGATGGATCAGTTGATGTTTCAGTAGATGGTTCAGTAGATGGTTCAGTAGATGATTCAGTGGATGATTCAGTAGACCATTCTGTAGATGATACTGTTGATGTTTCTGTAGACCATTCTGTAGATGGTACGGTAGATGATTCAGTAGACCATTCTGTAGATGGTTCAGTTGATGTTTCTGTAGACCATTCTGTAGATGGTTCGGTAGATGATTCAGTAGACCATTCTGTAGATGGTTCGGTAGATGATTCAGTAGACCAATCTGTAGATGGTTCGGTAGATGATTCAGTAGACCATTCTGTAGATGGTTCGGTAGATGATTCAGTAGACCATTCTGTAGATGGATTAGTTGATGTTTCTGTAGACCATATTGTAGATGGTTCGGTAGATGATTCAGTAGACCATTCTGTAGATGGATTAGTTGATGATTCTGTAGACAGTTGAGTGGATGTTTCAGTAGACCATTCTGTAGATGGAGTAGTTGATGTTTCTGTAGACCATTCTGTAGACGGTTCGGTAGATGTTTCAGTAGACCATTCTGTAGATGGATTAGTTGATGTTTCTGTAGACATTATTGTAGATGGTTCGGTAGATGATTCAGTGGACCATTCTGTAGATGGTACGGTAGATGATTCAGTTGACCATTCTGTAAATGGAGTAGTTGATGTTTCTGTAGACCATTCTGTAGATGGTACGGTAGATGATTCAGTAGACCATTCTGTAGATGGTTCGGTAGATGATTCAGTAGACCAATCTGTAGATGGATTAGTTGATGATTCTGTAGACAGTTGTGTGGATGTTTCAGTAGACCATTCTGTAGATGGATTAGTTGATGTTTCTGTAGACCATTCTGTAGTTGATTCGGTAGATGATTCAGTAGACCATTCTGTAGATGGATTAGTTGATGATTCTGTAGACAGTTGTGTGGATGTTTCTGTAGACCATTCTGTAGATGGTTCGGTAGATGAATCAGTAGACCATTCTGTAGATGGATTAGTTGATGATTCTGTAGACAGTTGTGTGGATGTTTCTGTAGACCATTCTGTAGATGGTACGGTAGATGATTCAGTAGACCATTCTGTAGATGGAGTAGTTGAAGTTTCTGTAGACCATTCTGTAGATGGCTCGGTAGATGATTCAGTAGACCAATCTGTAGATGGATTAGTTGATGATTCTGTAGACAGTTGTGTCGATGTTTCTGTAGACCATTCTGTAGATGGAGTAGTTGATGTTTCTGTAGACAGTTGTGTGGATGATTCCGTAGACCATTCTGTAGATGGCTCAGTTGAAGTTTCAGTAGACCATTCTGTAGACCATTCTGTAGATGGTACAGTTGATGATTCTGTAGACAGCGTAGACGACTCTGTAGATGATTCCGAAGACCATTCTGTAGATGGCTCAGTAGATAGTTCAGTAGACGGTTCAGTAGATGATTCAGTAGATGATTCAGTAGACCACTCTGTAGATGGTTCAGTTGAAGGGATTATCGTCGTGGTTGTTGGTGGTCCACATGTTTGTAAGTCATTTGAACTAGGTAGTGGACAGTTTGTACAGACATAACACTGTAGTTCTGAGTTAACTGGAACAAGGAATTAAACTTTTTGTTATCCATCTTTATGTTCTTTTAGAACTTCTTAAATTAAGATTAGAACATTTGTTTGTTTCAGTTGTTTATTTTTTAAATTAATAGATGGTATATTTTATATTAAGCCTGCCAAAGTGACTCTATACTGCTTAAAGCATGAGTGGAATCCAAGATTATTGATTACCATGCTCATTGTGAATGATGATGGTTGCAAGACAACGCAGCAATGCAGCATGGTGACCACTATGGCGGCCTACCGAGATGCTTCTGCATCATTAGACCGCCGCGCTGCCGGTCTCACACTCACTAACAAAACAGGACAGTATTAGTAGTATTTAATATTTGTGCTATTGTTTAACCGTTAATTGTTTCTAAATATAAAAGTGTGAATAAATGTAAATTTGACACAAAATAACTACATACAAGATCACTGGAGACACATTTTCCTTTACACTTTTGCCAGATTTATTCTGACTGTTATAGTATATTATACTTAATGAAAATTAAAGGAAAACAATATTTTTTATTAAGGAATAATTGAACCCCGCGGTGTTACCAGCGGTTATTGTCTTACTGCGGGTAGTGCCGCGGGACAAAGCTAGTCTAAAAGAGTAGCTTAAGTTACTCCTTAGATCATCAGCTATCTGCCAGTGAAAGTCCCGTCAAAATCGGTCCAACCGTTCCAGGGATTTCCCGGAACAAACAGACAGACAGACAAAAATAAAAAAAAATGTTATTTCCGTTCGTGGTAAATATGCATTTATTAAAAAGTAGTTAGTTTAATATTACAAACACACATTCCAATTTTAGTTATTTGTATAGGTTTTGAATAAATCTTATAAATTTATACACTTTTATTCTTCGTCTATGGGTTCTTAACTCATTCTCTTCTCTAGTGTTCAACTATACGTTTTATTGGAATTTATGTTGGTACGTTTTGTAGCACATACTAAACTAATTGAAACACAAAAAACAAAAGTGAGAAACAAAATAGGAATCACGTATATTGCAGGGAAAATCACCTTTAGTAGTGGTAAAATAGTGGATTAAATGATGATGATGATGCTTATGTTCTCTTAGTCGATTTCGGCCACAGCCGACTGGGCGTCTTAACGGAGACCTATCAACCACGAAGAATATATTATAGTGCAGAAGTCTACAAAAAACAGGTGCACTCTCTGTTCTCTCCCTCTCACAATCTGATGGTTATAAATAATAACGGTGGCGGGGTGAAGACCTCAAATTCCGAACTGGGAGCTGTCATTCAGCATTTATTTTATCAGAATTAAAAACGCTTTTTTGGCCCGACCAGGGAATCAAACTAGAGATCTCGAAGAGAGAACGAAAGAAAGGTATTTTATTCAAAAAAAATTGGCCTTGTGGTCGTACCTCCAAGTCAAAAATCGGATTAATGGAGGGTCTGAAAACTTTGTCGAGTCAACATTAAGAAAAAAAAAGTTTGCCTACATTGGATTGATGTCCGTCATAAACTAAATAACAAAAAGTACACTAAGAGCGTTAAAAGTAGCTTACTAGAGACTCAGCCTTGATTATCCTAGGCGAAGTTGGTTTTGGTTTACCACTCAGATAAATTCACTACCCACTTCATTGAAACTATTTTGATCGCCTCTAAAAATCTAAAATATTTATAAAATGTATTTTGCGTGGTTATGATAACATATCATAATCAATGATTACGAACTTATCTATGAACGAAAACGTTTTATACATATCAATAATAATAATAAAATATTACTTGTTAATAGTTATTCAAGTGGCAATAAAGACATTTTTTTAAATCTTTATTTACGAAGCTTAGCCACGACTATGACTATGTCGCTCCAATAAAAACTTTAATAAAGTCAGTGTGTTCATCAATTAGGTTTACTTTTGATTATATTTCAAGTAGGCCTTTTCAGGCTCTTTCGAAACATTACATTACTGATTCTACTAAAGTTGCGCGGATTGCGAAAATGTTATTCCTAAAGAGAAGAACCGACAATAAACTCCACCAATCCTCATTTAAAAGTATAGATTTACCATATTTGTTTATACATATTAACAATATATAAATATTTTATTTAAACTGTCGATATACATGTACAGAGTATACAGCAGCAATGTATACATATAAGCATTTAGCTAAAAGCAGATACCAGACTAAAAAAAAGCTTTAATATTTACCTACAATAAATTATAATTAGACTAATTAAATCTGTAACAGGAATGTCAAGGCTTGTCAAAGCTTCTAGGAATAGAGGCTACTACCTGAAGCTGCTGACTGAGGCTAGGTAAAATATCTACATTACATATAGTTTTGGAGTTACTAGCAGTTAAACACACTCCAGTTTATTGTTATAGTTGGAGTTTATAGTTGGAATGCCGAAGTTAAACAATGAGATATTCGGCTTTACGTAAGCACTTATTAATCTCTCTCTTAACTCTGTGAATTTGTGTAAGTTTTCCAAGAACTAACCTAACTAGAGTTTAATTGTTTCTGATATAATATTGTATATATGTAAACAATATTGTAACAATTAATAAAATTATCACAATTTAAAGATTATTTTCCCACATCACATTTATCTTTAAGAATATATTTCTTTATTTGTATTGATAGTAGATAATATTATACCAAACGAGCCCTGTAATTATTTCGTCAAGTTTTTGATGACTTTCAATTTATTTTTAGGTATCTGAGACATTAAATTGAATATTATTATAGTGGCAGTTGAGTATTCCGATAAGTGGGGAGAAGAAGGAAAAGGAAGGAAAAGCGCGCATACCTGTGTTTTGTTGGCGAGTTCAATCGACCAGATTCTCACAGCCCCATTGAGAGCTGCGGCTTAGATCAAGGTCGAGTTGAGCAACAAGGTCCCGTCGTTTTACTTCTGCAGATTTGGCTGCAGAGTGACCAAAATATCGCCCATGAACTGTACTGTCGTTTGCATAGCAATGTATGTTGCCAAGGGTCAACATGACATTGATATGCAGAAGAAACAGTGTAGGCGACAGAGCCCTTGAGGTACACCACCATTTACGAGGTATCCAAACAGAGGAGTTGTCTCCGAGTCTCCAGAATAGGACCGATAAAAGCACACGTAGATTTGGCTCGTAAAGCCAAAATCTACGTGGATGCAAAGGATGGAGAAGGAGGGGTCCTCAAGGCAGCGTATGGTAACAACAAACATCCGCCCTGACGAAAAGACACACCCCCGCCTTCGCGAGCAAGCACTCCTCAAGCACGCAGTCGGGGTAATGAAGATATGTCGTGCCGGTAGGGCGACGTATTTGTGTCTCCTTTAGGAGAGTATGGCTGGCCGTGTCGTCTTAATATGTTGGTGGACGGCGTTCACCTTTGCGTCGAGTCCACGGAAATTAGTTAACTCAACTTCAAAGAGTGGGTTGGCGGAGCGGTTGATTATACGCGACATGACGGGGCATCCTCCTAGGGTGGTTAGCCGCGATTGGGTCACTCTCTATACCGCGGGCGCCCAACGGCACCACCGTTTCATTGGGTCTTCCTGGCCGACGGCGACGGTTTGATCCACGCCAACCTTACTATAAATTCACGAGCACTCTTTCGCTCACACACTTATCACGATAACTGTTACCCCTACGTCAATGGGCGTCCGGTCTCGCACTCACCAATGTAAAACGACACCACGAATGCTGTCATTTTAGGTTGAACTTCTGTGCGAGGGTAGTACCACCCCGGTCGAGCCGACCCGCTCGTGCTGAAATCAGCGCCTCTATACTATACCTATCAATATTACTCATTTAGATATGGAAATACATGCTTAAATACTTATTAAATTATATTGCAACTGCATATCAATGTATCTTACTCATCAGTAACTGAAGCGAAGTAGTACTTGAAAATTGTTACTCGTGGTAATTTATATTACCTATATACAACAGTATTAGAAATTGTAGTAGTTATATTTAACTCATATCTGACAACACGTACTTATTGTGTTTTAGGTAAAACTAACTGCGCCGGCGGTATTTCCCTCGGATTTTGTTGCTTATGAATCGGATATTGCTCACTATTATGAAATAGTGATTTTATCTTCTAAGCTTAAGTTACTCCTTATAATATAAGCTATCTACCAGCAAAAAATCCTGTCAAAATTGGTCCAGCCGTACAGTAGATTAGCCGAAACAAGCAGACAGACAGAAAAAAATCTGAAAACATTAATTGATGTAAGTACCGTTTGTTTGTATGTTTGTTTTGCCGGGCTACTTAGCACTTAGCCTCTTGATTGGGCCATTGTACGTGGGTTTGTCATATGCTTACTTCAACCATCCAAGATCATTCCAGAAGCTCAGCAGCCTTTTCTGGTCACTACATACTTCCAGGAGTGATGTTGATTGGAGGATGTCTGCCTATTGATTTGTGACACTTCCACATTCTGTGAGTTAACTGCCTCGTTGGTCTAGCGGTTGACGTATGCGACTGCTGATCATGAGGTCTCGGGTTCGAATCCCGGGTCAGGCCAAGGGTGTTATTGAGTTTTTCTAATTCTATAAATACTTAATAACAGCTCGGGTTTGGAAGTTGGGGTCTGAACCCCCGTGCCTCGGAGAGCACGTAAAGCTGTCTGTCCTGCGCCTGATCTCTCCCCGATCGTGTCGGTTAACCGTCCCATCGGAATATGAGAGTGAATGAACAGAGAGTGCACCTGTGTTTGCGCACACACTTGTGCACTATAATATCTCCTGCGTAGTTGGTTGGTCTCTGTTGAGACTGGCCGCCGTGGCCGTAATCGGCTAGGAGAACATCACAATCTGTGAGAACGTGCTGCGGCGTTTCTTCTGCGCCTGTAGTGAATAGGTGCTTGTTTGAATAACAATGCCCAGTCAGGATACCTATAGCATTCCTGAGATCGTTTCTTTTCAGTCTAATCAGGTTCCGCGCTAGTCTTTTTGGTGCTACTGAAACTGCACTTTTTGTTTGCCTGCATTAATTGTTGTTGATGTAAGTACCATATATACTTTCATATGCATTAAGTGAAAAGTTGTTAATTTGAAATTACAAAGAGACACTTCAAATTAATTTATATGTATAGATAAAGTCTTGTTAGTTTATAAGTAGGTAGTTAGTTTATAAGTAGGTAGTTAGTTTGCCTCTTCCCTTAACGCACTGCACCTTATTCCAAAAAAGCATTACATTGTAATTTTAGCCTATCTCTGATGACGTGCTATCTCAATATATTCATATTACTTAGGTACGTAGTACGTTACGAAATGAAATAAATATCTCAAAAATACAAAAGACCAGTTTATACCGAGCCGATGCGCAAAAGAAGATGTTTCCCAGCATCGGCTGGGTAGATTGTAAATATTAAAACAGCCAACATGAGAATCTCTTTCTGATGTTGAAGTCGACTTCTTTCTGATATTAAAATACTGAAATAATAATAAACTCAGCTTTTTGCCTTACCCACCTGCACATAGTACTAATGGAATCATGTAAATATATTAAATATCTTAGTGTGTCTATCTTTATAAGTAAGAAGAAAATTTTAAACACACGTTTTCGGATTGTTGTACCAAATACATCAAAATTGATGTACTGACAAAAGTCAACGAATTGCAATTATTAGGAAAATAAACGGAATTATCTAATAACTCTAAGGATGGAATGTACAATCTTCTTTGTACCTGAAAGAAGTGGTATTGATACTTGTTTCACAACATATTTACGAAAAGACTTATTGTTTGAACTGATCACTAAAACACTTTTAGAAGATAATATAAAACATTCCCGAACTCTCAGGTTAACTGATTAAATAGAAGAGCTTGAGCTAGAGACTTATAAAATAGATAAAGTACGTTTACTTACAGACAGCTTAGAGTTAAAACACATTACAAAAGAAATCTTACCTGTATGTATTGCACAAAATGTCACAAACGTAAATAAATAAAATATTTTTTCCATTGCTTTGTTTTACTACGCGTGCATCTACCACAAATGTGCTATCTTTTTGTTCTGTATTTCATATTAAGATATAATTTACCAAAGTACTTCTGTAAACATGGTGTTCATAAAAGTAATAGCGCCGTACCACACTCTCTTTTATCAATTGTTTTTTTATTTATCATTCAACAAAAACTTTTAGACACACACAGAATTAAAATCCATAGATCATAGCCAGACCAAATGTGTGACGACAAAACTATCAAATTATAATTCTGTAATTGTATTAGTATACATACAGGTGCTCATAGCCCAGTTACACTCGGTGACTAGAAACAATCACCGAAGGTAAGCAACGACAGCGTGGTCATACATGGATGAGTGACCGCTAGTGGCACTTTACCATGAACGTCTTCGTGAGTCAGTCCCGGTTTTTATCGTAGGATAACAGTCCCGAAGCTTAGTTGGAGCCTTTGGGCTGCTTAAAAACATCCAAGGCAATATTACGTAACCCCAACGTTGTCTTGCCCGTGCCCAACCCGCACTTGGCCACAACGTAGGGACGTATGGCCTCAACCCTTTCCTGAGAGAAGACCCGAGCTCAGCAGTGAGACGTTATGGGTTGTTGATGATTACTATACTGTGACGCGGTAACATTATTACCCCGCCACGGACGCGTCTCTAGGCTGTCCCACCTGTCGACTGCTGTTCCACCACCGCTGGGAACACATATAAGGACGAGCGCACCGAAGACTCGACCTCTTTCAGCGGGCGTCTACCACGCCCGGCGCCTGCACCGCCTCTAAGGGTCCGGCCTCTAAAACCATGGCCCAGCACTGCATCTCTTGGGCAGGCTAAAATCGAGATCAGCACTGCTGTTCTTCTCTGCCTGGTGGTCTACACCTCCAGCCATGGCCTCGCTGTTTTCGCCGGTGCCTGAACTTCCTACTCAAGTTAAGTACCTCATGCTATCATGGAGGTACCTACGCTGATCCTCTTAGAACCCTCAACCTGAATACTATTTGTGTCCATTCTGCTCTTAACATAACTACTGCAAATTAACTGTAATTGCTTTGTTTAAAGAAATAGTGTGTCAATCTTTGTGCTAAGGTGTATAATTAATCTTCATTCTAGAAATAAACTCACTTGTACTTATTCCACATTTTAATTAAATTTATACCTGACCGGTTTCGCCTTATTCATTCTTCCCGAAAACGCCATGAGTTTATTTCTAGAATGTATTACAACAAGTTCCATCAAGTGCCGACTAACGAAAGTATAAATTGTGTAATTTATTTCAATTCAACCTTGTGGCCTCACCAGCATCACCTCATGGCTCCTAAAGCCTTATAATGTTATAATATACATACACATAAAATTATTTTTATCAAAAAAGGGTTTAAATATACCATAATAAATCCGTCTAATGTTATGAAACATGGTACTATTATCAAATAGAAAATCAAACAATTAAAAGCTACTAAATATTTGGGCATAACATTTCCAATTGTTTGAAAATGATCGAATATGTAAAAATATGAAAAAAAATGGGTTAGCCACTCTATAACAAAGGTTTAACCTTTAATTATAGTAGTAAAAGGGATGTGAACAAAATAACTGTTTTAAGCGTTTTGAAACACTCCAAATATTATATTAGTTTTAAGATTCTAACGTTCAAGACAGTCATTCAGGGCAATATTACAATAATTTTACATGCGCCTTTTGTTTTTGGCGTGCTATATTTTTTTTACTTTAATCCAAACCATTTTTTTGTTTTTTTTATGTTTGACCCTGCCAAAGTGACTCTACTCTGCCTGATGGAAAGCATGAGTAGAATCCAAGAGTGGTGGTCACCATACTGCGAATGCAGACAATGCAACAATGCAGCATGGTGACCCACACCATGGCGGGCTAGTGATGCTACTGCATCATTGGGCCTCCGGTCTCGCACTCACCAACGAAACACGACAGCATGATCGCTGTCATTTTACGTTTCTGTGCGAGGGTAGTACCGCCCCGGTCGAGCCGGCCCGTTCGTGCTGAAATCAGCGTGGCTCTACTACCTTGATTGACCATTACGATCATTTTGCGTAGAAAAAGTTTGGGTTTGTCATGCCTACCAACTATACCGCAATTCACAATTTAGGAGTTTCATTTTATTTATTGAACACATGCTGTATTTTTTAGGCGACACTGATAAGGATAATATTATAGATAACTTTGGATAATAATCAATTAAGATAACTATAGATTGTATAAATATAGATTACAGTATTATACACTAGCAACTAAAAGACTTTCACGCTCATTAGGGAATTTACAAGATTAATCTAAACTGTATATATGTACTAAGCGGTATAAACTTAACCTGTTGCCGTCTACAACTAAGAATCCCTGTCTTTGGCGATTCGCATCCATCCGCTGGCAGCCATTTTCCTCAAGTCGTCGATCCATAGCGCCGCTAGGCGCCGAACACTACGTTTGTTTAATCGCGTTCCGTTGGACCAGTTAAAAGCCTTGAGCTTCTCATATGCTGGCTAGCCTAAAGATATTCTTCCATGGGCCTCCCGATCGAAGTTGTACTGGCCGAGTTGAATAATTTGACCAGGATTCTTAATTATATTTTAGCACAACCTTGACAGTAACGGCAATAATCTATCTATTTATAATTATATGAATCACTAAATGTGTTGCTGAGCGCAAAATTGGAGAACCGTTAAATTTGTTTTAATATTTTCATTTTGTGCATTAACGAGAATAGTAAAAACAGTACACAGTACAGTACAGACTCGGCCGGTAATACTGTTCGGTGAACCATCGTTTGTTGTTACTCCGTATAAGAATATTAAAAATACGCGATAATCTGTTCGCAAGTGTCGCACAGTACACAGTTCTGTGATTAACGCAGGACTGCAATATTATACAAAAGAGACTGTATATTTGTGCGCAAAATAGTAAAAATCTGGTCCTAAAGTATAAAAACTATCTCTGTGTACCCCCATTAACAAATTAATACTGTACTTCAGATAAACGCGTAAATTACACGAATTGCACGGCGCTTATGACATTATTTTCGAGTGGTTGCTATCTCTGCATTGGCGAGTATAAATTACGGGCCTTTATTAGTGTGCGATTCGGGTGCAATTTTATTAGTGTATTAAAATATTATTAGTGATTTCATAAATAATACTTAACTAGCATAAAACCAGTGCATATATTTTTGCCGTCAGATTGAAATTAAATAAATCATGCCCCTTAGTGGCTCGCCGCCGCCTCAAACGCCAGTCGCACCTAAACCTGGTATATCAGCACCCGGACCCGCTGGTGATGTACTGCCAAATATGTAGCCCAACCGCATGCCTCAGATACTCTTTCTGAACGAAGTGGTAACTCCAATGTCAGTGTGGACAAGGAAACGTAGACGTGAATTGGATAACGATCATGATCAATTAAAAGCTGAAATGACGAAATTGTTTACGACATTATCAGCCTCTGTCACACAAAATTTCAAAGATCTTAAGAAGCAAAACGATGAATTAAAGGACAGTTTGCAAATCATGTCGGGTAAATATGATTCCGTCCTTAAATCTCTTAAAAGCCTGGAAGAAGAGAAAGAACGAGACAAAAAGTTAATTCTGAAATTGCAAGAATAAAAATGAAATTCTTGAACGTAAAAATAAGTCAGCAAGCCTAGAGTTACGTAACGTTCCCGCCTTGTTAGATAATAATACTGAAATTGACACTAAAGAAGAGATCGTACAAAGAGAACATTAAACCTATCGTGGTTGAGCTAAATAGCATCTTGAAGAAGAAATGAAATCGCGTCGCAAACTTCATCTTGCATGCCTGGTTTTTGGAGTGATTAAATTTAGGGAACCTCCTTACTTGTACCAAAATTAAAATTTGCATCGAGTAGCAGACAGTGTGCGCAACCGTTATCCATTCAAAAGCACAATACCTCTGCATACAAGGGAACCTTTCGCAATGCAGCATCCAAAATATGGAACAATATACCACCCCCTATACGCAAAATAAACACTCTAAACACAATTAGAGCACACTTGCGCCAATACCTTACAAATGCACAGAGAGACATTGGCAATATTAACATCAACACATCTTTAATATAAATAGTCACATTAGACTATTCTGTGTGTGTAGGCTGTGTCATGCTTCGTACTTATTACCCTTTTTTTTGTTTTTTTTTTCTTTAATTGTAATTTACAAGGTGTAAATTACAATTAAAGAAAAAAAACAAAAAGAAGGATAGTAAGTTATAATTTTCCTAGAATATTTAATTTGTTTGTTGTTGTATTTGTTTTAAGTACGGTCATCCTTTAATGTACTGTCATTTTCCTTACTTTACTATTATTAAATCACCTTATTCTATCTATAATTACGGTCTGCGTTTGGCGACATGCGTAGGTGCCAGTTGAAAATCGGCGCTTTGTGTCAGCATTTACCTGAACTGGACACCCTTTTGGCCGCAGCTTCGAGACACATAATAAGTATAATTTTAACATGTATAAACACGTACTTTTTTGTCTGTAAAGCCTATTTATGTTACTTTCTCTTTTCTGTCTCTAGTGTTAAGTTTCTTGTTTATTTTATTTTTGTAATAGTTTTTTATGTCTCGGCGATGGGCCAAATAAACGATTATTCTATTCTTCTATTCTATTCTAAGAAGGAAAAGATATTTCAAAGAAATAAAAAATCTAAACAGGAGAAAGGCAAAAGAAGATAAACTCAATACTGAAAATCTCAAACTTCCTGGGTCACCAAGACCTGTGTATCTATTATATTTTATTTGACCAGACAATTTGACCAAGACAGTTACCATTGCTGGACTTTAAGAGGCTTTGTTTATATACGAAAAGCTGAAGGAGAGACAACTCGAATTGAAAAAGAATCAAGTCTTGGTAAACTTTTAAAAAGTAAGTGACAATGTGGTTTGAAAATTCACAAAGTATTAATTAAATATATTTTACATTTTCGTTTAATTCCTAGGTTACATCATACTTAGTACCTACACATACACACATCTCATATTCATCAAGTTAACTTATAGCAAAATTTTATAAAATATCACCATAGCAAGTTATTGTTAGCAAACACAGTATTACTTTATAGGCCCACTACTGATAAAAATTAAAATTCGATACGCCTAATAGACATTATTTAGAAAATTTAGACAGTTTAAAAATTTCGGATTCTTTTAGGAGTGACCCTGAAAATTGTAAAAACAGGGTGACATAAAGAATCCAATGTCACCCTGTTTTTACAATTTTGTGAAATAGGGGTTGAAAGTTTATATGGAAGTTCGTCATTTTTTAAATTAGAACCATGAAACTTTATTCATGTACTACTGATTTAAAAAGAGTAGAGACGTATTTGAGCGTTTCTGGGTATTCTACCCCTAAGGGGGTGAAATAGGGGTTGAAAGATTGTATGGAAGTTTATAATTTTTTAAGTTAGAACCATGAAACTCTATTCATATACTACTGATTTGAAAAGAGTAGAAACGTATTTGAGCATTTCTTTGTATTCTACCCCTAAGTGGGTGAAATAGGGGTTGAAAGTTTGTATGGAAGTTCGTCATTTTTTAAGTTAGAAACATGAAACTTTATTTATGTGCTACTGGTTAAAAAAGAGTAGATACATATTTAAGCGTTTCTGGATATCTTTATATATATAATTCTTCTGTGAGTGTGTATGTCACTGAACTACTCTCAAACGACTGGACCGATTTTGATGAAATTTTTTGTGTGTGTTCAAGGGGATCTGGGAATGGTTTAGATTGACAATTTTGTCCGTTGGACAATGTTTTTTTAATTAATTTTTAATTTATTAGTAGTTATGGCAAAACGACGTTTGCCGGGACAGCTAGTTCTATATATATATAGATATACGCGAAATAGGGGATGAAAGTTTGTATGGAAGCTCGTAATTTTTTAAGTTAGAAACATGAAACTTTATTTTTGGGCTACTGATTTCAACTGGAAGACATGTATTTAAGCGTTTCTGGATATTCTACCCCTAAGGGGGTGAACTAGGGGCTGAAAGTTTGTACGGAAGTTCACTATTTTTAAGTAGCAAACATGAAACTTTTTTTTTTGGGCTACTAATTAAAAGTGAGTGGATACGAATTTAAGCGTTTCTGGATATTCTACCCCTGAGGGGATGAAAAAGGGGTTGAAAGTTTGCACGTAAGTTCGCCATTTCTGAAGTTACAAACATGAAGCTTTGTTTTCGGGCTACTGATTAAAAATGAGTAGATACGTATGTAAGCGTTTCTGGATATTCTACCCCTAAGGGGTGAAATAGGGGTTGAAGTTTGTATGGAAGTTTGTCATTTTTTAAGTTAGTACCATGAAACTTTATGTATTATCGGCATTTATGCGAATTCCGTTCCTAAAGGGAATGAAATATGGGTCGAATGTTTGTATGAAAGTTCTTTTAATTTGATCAAAAATAAATAAATACAGATCATACAAACATTTAATCCGACCCGGGATTCGAACCCGAACCTCAAGGTAGTCTATCTTATGTTACGGACGCTTTTTGCCGGTTAGGATACCCCTCCGCAATTTCTTTCCATAAGGAGCTTCGTTCCAAAAAACAAATGAAATTTGAAATTTGTTACTTTTTATATAAGGTTACTCGACATTATAAATCTATACATATATACAATCACGTCTGCTGATTATATTACTGTTATCAGCTTATACATATATGTAACTAATGAAGTTTTAAAATTATTAACTAAGCAACAGTAATTTAACAGATGTGTGTGTATTTCTTGATCTAGGAGGCGGTCTAAATCACCTTACAGATTCACTATACCTTAGTCGAATTAGCTACTCTTTATCATCTGTCAAAATGAAAACTTTGTTTTAAAAATGTACTTAAACAGTGACGTTACAAACTTGTGACGTCACTGTTTTAGGCTACTCAATTCAGCAATATATTTCAATTTTTATTTGATTAAAATGAGTAATAGATATAAAAATCTGTAATAATTGTATTTTCCGAAATGTTTTGTCATAATCGTTTTAATGACGGAGACATCGCTATTTATTTACGATACTGTCATCTACCCTATTGTCCTCTGGAGATTTGCACAATCTTCTAAATATGTAGCGTACAAAGAGGTAAAATAAAAAGTACAAAAACGATTTAACTTAATTTTTATTAGGTGTACGTATAAGGATCTCAACTATCCACTCATATATGCTCATATATTATGTATATAGAACAAATTAGTAAACCAATTGATAATTGCAAGGTGGATGCGGAGTTGCATCCGTCTGAATCGCAAGCTTTACAGTTGCCAGTCGCTTTGAATTCGGAACACGCAGTCTCATTTTGAACGATTGCTTTACATCCTCGATCGATAACCTCGATGCCATCAACTGCAAAATGAAGTAAAAATTTGGTTTTTAGTGCACAAACTCTCTCGTAATTAAAGTACATAAGGGGTAAGAGTTAAGCTTACCTGTGTGAGTGTGCTTGTAACATTGATATGATACACTACTAGGTGAAGCGCTCTCATCATAGAGCATTGCTGAGTATTTCTCACTACAGTCACATTTGCCCTGAAAATATGATAGTTATTAAAATTTAAGTATTAAATATTTTTCTTCCTAGCCTTTATTATTCCTAAGATTATTTCCATACTCATTAATCAATGCAATATCAATTTATAACGATTAATTTAATTTAAAATAGTAATAAATCTATGTATGTTTGAATGTTTCACCGAAGTGCCCAAACTATTGAAACGATTTTAATAAATGAGGTTATAGATTCATAATAATGGCCAGAGTATCATAGGCTATATTAATTCTATCAAAAGTTTTTACGTAGTCGGGTTATACTCGTAGTTGTCTAATGTTATCATGTTTTGATAAAAGTCAAAACTGGTTTAGGATATTTTTAAATTAACAACTTAGAAGTAGAGACTAAGATTTTTGTAATATTTAATAAGCCGATAATACTCGTTTACAACATTTAGGAATCAATTTTAATTCAGCCGTCGTTACATGATTTCAGATTTCAGAACACTATTTCCATAGTTATAAGTTGTAAGTTTTTATTTTTTTTCAATTTACAGTGAGATTTAATAGAAAGTGTATGATGTGTGAAACATGTTATGTTAGTTGTAAAAGAGATGACAGTGCGGCTTGTTAAGTGAAAAGCGCTGATGTCTGGGATACAGATTTCCAATCTAGTCCAGGCACAGATGGCCCAGGTTAAATGTTACATTTGGACCTGAAACTATGTATCATGTAAAATAATGTTTAATTGAATAAATAAAATATTATATTATATTATATTATGAGAATTATTTTTATAAGACAGCTTTCGCTTAAATAGTGTATCCTGTGTCGCGGAAGACTTTAAAAATTTGCATGAGTCACAAAGTATCCTCAGACTCAGACCAACAATATGTGGAACACACAAATGGCAGTCCCATGTGCGGACAGAACAGCAAGCGCATTAGAAAGCAGCAAGGTGACCGCTTAAACCATCATCCGTGCAGTCAACATCGGGAGGCTTTGTCGCAGTCAGGTATGAAACGGTAAGAGTTGATAGTACCAGAAATAAAATATTCTATGTAAAACTGTTTTATGTTAGGAACTTACTTTATAACAAAAACATGCCTTTCTGCTTAATGAATAAGTGTCAGTATCATTTATTTCGTCAGTGGTTATCGTCGTTGTATTCGTTTCAGATATCGAAACTCTGGTTGGCTCAGTTGTAGATTCTTTGGCCGGTTCCATAGTGGAGATTGCAATTGCTTCAGTTGAGGATGTAAGATCAGAAGTGGATACCGTAGTGGAGACAGCAATTATTTCAGTTGTAGGAACGGTGGTTGCTTCAACTTTGATTGATTCACTTGTCGATACTGTGGTTGGTTCTCTTGTCGACACTGTCTCTGGTTTACTTATTAACACTGTGGTTGGTTGACTTGTCGACACTGTGTTTGGTTTACTTGTGGATACCGTGGATGGTTTACTTGTCGATACTATATTTGATTCACTTGTCGACACTGTGGTCGGTTCAGTGGTGGGAATTGTGATTGGTTCAGTTATGGGGCCTGTGGTTTTTTCAGTATTTGAGACTGTTATTGGTTTTGTTGCCGCTATTGTTGTAAAAGTGGAATTTGTTGCGGTCGATAAATCTATTTTGTTTTCGGTGGTTGTTTCTTCTGATACATTTGTGGTTGACTCCGTAGTTGTTTCCGTGGTATTGTCTATGGTCGGACTATCAGGAAGTGCTGTTGTTGACTCAATTGTGGTTGGCTTATAAGTCGGAGTTGTCATTAAATTTGTTGTTCGGGTCGATAACAGCGTACTTGTTGAAGCAGATTGTGTTATCGTAGGTGCTACTGTAGCTGTAGTGTCTCCACATGCTCGTAAGTCCTCAGTGGTAGGTTTTGCACAGTTAGTACATACATAACACTTTAATTCTGTATGAGCTGAAAGAAAAAAACATTAATTAACAAAAATTTGGAGACTAAAATAATTTGAAATATTTTTGCTTTTTTTTATTTATCAGATAAGGTAATTTTTCAAAAACATGAAAGATGAAGAACTTAAAATTATCGATGCACATAAAATAACTGCAACACTTTCATGGCATTACTACTGAATTGATTAACATAAAAATTTGACCACGTGACGAGACATACCGTTTCAACGGAAAAAAAACTGGCCAAGTGGGAGGCCGACTCGCGCACCGAGGGTTTCGTACAAACGTGTAGGTATATAATATAACCATAATGTAATTAAAAACTTATGCTTTTTGCATTTTTTTTATCTTGTTTAATCAAAGACGTTGGTTTGTACAAAATTTCAAGATACTGAGTTCACGGGAAGTACCTTGTAGGTTTTGATGCACAAGGGAATATTTGCATCAAACACGTCTGTATCTTTTCATTGCATTGGCTTAGAAGTTTGATAGTAGACTTGAGTATTTGATATGAATTTTAGCTTGATACCACCACACATTCCTGAGAAAATGGGTATTGACAGACAGACAGACGGACAACAAAGTGATCCTAAAAGGGTTCCGTTTTTTCCTTTTGAGGTTCGGAACCCTTAAACTGTTCAAATTTAAAATGTTGATACCATTTGGTATTAATCAATGTCTCGGAAAATTCTCGTGTCATTATTGATTGAGTTGAGTTTTAGCCAATCCCCGTTTTGATACAAAGATGGTATAATTTACAAAACAATGTCTATTCACGGCAATTTTCTAGATATTCTCTACTACGAACCTGACCTATGCAGTTTTAGCAACATCTAGTTCACTAAATAAAATCATGAACCAGCTATACAAACATGTATGACGTTAATCCATCCATATATCTCAGTCTTAGTCATTCAGTAAATAGAGGTAAACCATGGACAAACACTAACACTTCAATGCTATGATATCAATAGTCGTACTTTTTATTCTTAGGGTTTTTCCCCACATACAATATCTAAATCTTCTACATGATTATTATACCAAATAAATCAATTCTAGTTGGAGCAATGATTACTTACACATTTTTAATAGGATTAACCCAAAATTTAGAAACACTGTTTTACAAGAGTGTATTTATTTAAATAAATATAAGTTGTCGTTGTTGCTTTGATTGTATTACACATAATACAAAATTTTAACAAAAAAACATACAAAAAATACAGTGGACAGTTGAGAACCTCATCCTTTTTTAAAGCGGGTTAGCAAATACGTTTAACTGCGATAGATAATGCTCCTAGGCATATGAGTTACCTCGTCTGGAGTGATAACACGGCCTCACAGAATAGTGATAAATTCTTAGGCGTCTTTACAAACATACTTTAACAGACATAGAGAACACCCAGACTCAGAACAACAGTGCGTCCTACCCGTCTTGATATACGGTGCTGAGACGTGGAAACTTACGACACGGCTGTTTCTCAAGTTCAAAGTTGCTCAGCGTGCTATGGAGAGGGCTATGCTAGGCGTTTATCTTAGGGATCACATCAGGAATGAGGTGAGAGAGAACCAAGGTCATTGACATAGCCCACAGGATAAGCAAGCAAAAGTGGCAGTGGGCTGGCCTTATCAACCGCAGAACTGATAACCGTAGGGGTAAACGGGTTCTTGAGTGGAGACCGCGTCTCGTCAAATGTCGTGTAGAACATCCTCAGGCCAGGTGGAATAATGATCTGCCCAAAGACAGCTGGCAGGAGCTGGATGCGAGAAGCCGAGGATCGAACCAAGTGGCGTGCAATTGGAGATGCCTATGTCCAGCAGTGGACTGCGATAGGCTGATGATGATGAGATACGTATTTAAGCGTTTCTGGATATTCTACCCCTGAGGAGGTGAAATAGGGGTTGACAAGATTGCATGGAAGTCCGTCATTTTTTAAGTTAGAACCATGAAACATTATCTTTGGGTTACTAATTAAAAACGAGTAGATACGTATTTAAGCGTTTCTGGATAATTTACCCCTAAGGCGTTGAAGTTTCTTAAATAGTTAGTTAGTTCGGAAGTCCGTAATTTTAAAGTTAGCAGTCTGAAACTTTTGTCTTTAGGTTTTTGATTACAAACAGATAAATACTTATATCAGCATTTATGGGAATTCTATTCCTACAGGGGTTAAAATAAGGGTCAAATGTTTGTATGAAAGTTCTTTTAAATGGGCTATTGATCAAAAATAAATAAATACGTTTAAAAGTATTTATACATACTTTTACATAGTTTTAATTAAATACATAAAATCACTTCCACGCGAGGAAAGCCGCGGGCAACAGCTAGTAGATAATTGAAAATTTTGAGTCTTCTCGTAGGGTAAAGAACTGCTAAAGAATTCTTTTAAATACATAAAATAATTGAGTAGATTAGAATCTGCAATTATATAATTCCAATGATTTCCTATATAAAGCTTTCATAACGAATATTTCAGACCAGTAATTTAATTTTAACAAGTACACAAACGATTTTATTATTTAATATTTTTGGTTAGAATGGAATAATAAAAACTGCAATCCGGTGCATTGATAGGTTATTGAAAGACTGATATATTCTACTTAAGTATGACAGTATTTAACTGATATACTAGACTTAAGTATTAGGTACCATCTATATATAAAAAACTTTTTGACTGATAAATGAAGGAAATAATTTTCGTAAAGTGATTAAATGATTTTATCGGAATAAATCAAATGAAATTTGGATAAACACACATAACCCAACTGTGATTTTGGAGTAAACGCAGATATACAGGTACGAAAACATACCTGGATTGATTGCAAAAAGTATCGCAAGAGCTATAATGTTTAACATTTTCTCCATTGTTTTAATAACGTTTTAATCACCAGAACGACTAATGCGTTATCTCAATGAAGTGGTTACTTTTATACGTCGAGGGATACTTTATTAATACACAGGCTGTTACAAGATCACTTCATTATCTAAATTGAAAAATATATCAGAACGAGAATTCATCGCAAGCATGGAGAATTCACTCTCCTGAAAATATGTTTTGACCTACTATATATATACTCAAGGTAGTAGAGCCACGCTGATTTCCGCACGAACGGGCCGGCTCGACCGGGGCGGTACTACCCTCGCACAGAAAATCAACGTAAAGTGACAGCGATCATGCTGTCGTGTTTCGTTGGTGAGTGCGAGACCGGAGGCCCAATGATGCGAAAGCATCACTAGCTTCGGGTCTCCATCTAGGTGTGGGTCACCATGCTGCATTGTTGCATTGTCTGCGTTCGCAGTATGGTGACCATCACTCTTGGATTCTGCTTATGCTTTCCATCAGGCAGAGTAGAGTCATTATGGCAGGGTCAAACATAAAAAAAAAAAAAAAAATATATATATATATACTCGTACTACTATTATAGGTACTTTATAATTATAAATTGTTGCATGTTGGTCTCTTTATTTCACAGCCAAATGGAAAGTATACCTATTTATATGTTGGCTAACTTTACAAAGTAAAGTATGAATAAAAACCGACCAAGTACGTATCAGGCCACGCAAAGAATACGATTCCGTAGCCACGCATTTGCTATGATTTTATCTATACTAATATTATAATAATAATAATAATAAATCTTTATTTGAAACTAAAAGAAAAGAAACAGTAACATTGTGTGCGAGAATGTCTGCATTAGTTAAAAACTGTGTCGCAGCCATTAACGCCTCCTCCGGACTGAGGCCGTCAGAGATACATCAAAATACAAAAAGAAGCAATACAAATTAAATGAAATTAAACTAAAATTGTCTACAACAGATGATTTGGATACAAATTTTACAGAATTAGTACGTGTATAATGAGTTTTACCAAATTAGCATGTGTTTTAAGAGTAAGTGTAGATACAAAGAGAGGTGTGTCAATTTTATTGTTTGTGTGTGTGTGTATGTGTGCGTGTGTGTGTGTGTTTGCGCGCGCGTGTGTGTGTGTGTGTGTGTGGGTGTGTGTGTGTGTGTGTGTGTGTGTGTGTGTGTGTGTGTGTGTGTGTGCTTACGTGCGTAATTGGAGGAAATCTGCAAGAACTATCTCTAAATATTCGGTTTAACCATGACTTCTAGCTCCTCGTAGTTCAGAGTGTGCAGCCATTCATTCGTAATCAATTTGCAATTTCTACTTACAAGGGGATAAACATTTAGTATTCTATTTACCCTGTTATATATAGTAGAACCAATAAAATAATATTGGCGCTTAAGAACCTCTAATCGAGCTAATTTAATATGGCACACTCGGTCTGACCTCCGCACCCGGGAAACAAATCCCGCGTCAAATGGCAATTCCGAATGCTTACGCAATATAGTGTTCAGTAAATATGTGTGTCTTACTGTGGGTACCTTACATAAAGCATATAGCTGTACAGTTGGGAAACGAATAGGTTTGCGTGACATAACCTTCAGCACAGCCCGCTGTGACCGCTCCAAGGGTAATGTTGAGGACTTCGCTGAGCCACCCCATGCAACAATACAGTAGGCTATAACAGAATGAACGAGAGCAAAATAGACCATTTTCAGTGTCTGTAGGTCGGCAGCTGTCCGTAGGTGTCTGAATACAAATATTAATTTTCGAACTCTTGGCACCAATGAACTAATTTGCTCCCTCCAGGACAACGTGCTATCCACGTACACCCCAAGGTATTTAATAAAATCAGTGCGCTGAACACTAATACAGTCACAGTTTTGATCTCCGTTGCACCGGTGGGCAATAAGAGCAAAAGAAGAGGGCGGCTGTGATGAAGTTCTTGGAGAGAATGTAATAAATGTTGTTTTTTTTAAATTTAGCGTGAGAAGGTTAGAATTTAGCCAATTCATAGTGGTTAGAAGTGCAGACACCGCAAAAGAACGAGCCTCCTCCCAACTCCTACCCCGAATCAGTAACACTGTATCGTCTGCATAGGAAATGATTTTAAGGTTAGGTAGGGACAGCCGACACAGATCGTTAATGTAAATAAGAAACAGGGTAGGTCCGAGGACACTACCCTGAGGGACGCCGTAGTCAAGATGTTCCAGTCCACTTGTATACCCACCGATAGTAACGCTCTGGGTTCGATTTGACAAATAGCTTTCCAAAATATTGAGAGGTAGACCCCTAATGCCAATACGTTCAAGCTTCTTTAGTAAGAGTGGGACAGAGACAGTGTCAAATGCTTTTGAAAGATCGAGGAAGATACCTATTGTTTTCAACTTATCATTAATATCTACAGCAATATTATTTACTAAATCCAAGACGGCGTCTTCAGTATTTTTGCTGCGCCTGAAACCATACTGATTGCTCGCAATTATTTTATTGGAGTTTAGGTAAGTGAGGAGTCTATTATTTAATATTTGCTTTTATTAAATTATAAAGCTGAAGAGTTTGTTTGTTTGAACGCTATAATCTCAGGATGCGCTCCGATTTGAAAAATCGGACCAGCGCATCCTAAACTATATATATATAACGGTAAGTGCTATAAAAATGACATTTTAAATGGATATGTGTATTTATAAAATAAAATCACGAAAAATTTATTTTTGTTATACCTTCTCCGTATCGGTTTGCGCGATATTCAACTTTAATGGGCTTTTTTTGTTAAAACAGGATGTCCCCCCCCCCCCCCCCCCCCCTCTAAAAGCTAAAGGGCTGGCTCGAGAAATCTGAATAAATTCATGATGAATTATAACGGCTTAGATAGCTTTTTTAGTTCAGGAGTTATAGAGGCCTAAAAAAAACTTCGCACAAAAGTAACGAAATAATAAGTAAACGTGTAAAATATTAAAAACTAGCAGATCCACGCAACCCCGTTTGCGTCTCATATTGTCCGTAGCGTGATAATTTTCCCCGGTTTTTGAAACACTAAACTAAACTATTGGCCTTAGCGTAATGATAGGTATATATATATATCGCACAAAAACAACGAAATAATAAGTAAACGTGTAAAATATTGAAAACTAGCAAAACTGTTTCAAAAACCGGTAAATAAAATATTAAAAACTGTTTTAAAAATACGTTCCTTTTTAGGGTGCCGTAGTTCACAAAAAGGGAACGTATTTTTAGGACGAAGTCTTCTTCATTATAAAGCTACTAGTTGTTGCCCGCGGCTCCGCCCGCGTATGTCGGTTATCGCGGTAAATAGTAGCCTATGTGTTATTTTGATGTATAAGCTATACTACTGTAAAGTTTCATCCACATCCAGTCGGTAGTTTTTGTGTGAAAGAGTAACAAACATCCATTCATCCATCCATACTTTCGCATTTATAATATTAGTAGAATATGTTAACTTTAGGTAAGACGATGGTTGTATTTGAATGTTGTGAATTTAATTGGCGTATTTATTAATGTTTACATCACTCAAAGAATCCCCATTAGGTTTTTTATAAATTTTCGACATCACTATGCTATGTTTTTCGTTACCGTTACCTTAGGTGAAGTTACCGTTATTCGTACATAGTTTTAGCTACAATATACGATATGAACATCCTTAATCTAAATGTTATTAATTTTAGAATTGCTAGTAAAGATACTAGTATTGATATTACTCCTTTAACTGAGATAAATATTTAAATAGAAAGAAGTACTTAAGAAGAAAACCATCATGTATAGGAAACTAGACATATCTCACCGAACACTTCAAAATTATCAACAGGTAAATACAAAGATAAACTGAATACACACTCAGACTTTACTAGCCATTGTCTGCAGTTTCACTCACGTGAATGGTCACTTTTCCATGTGGTGAGAGATTAAAAACACGATGTTTCACCACTCTATTGTAGTATAGGTGTCGTAAGATTCGACTAATGGAGCAACCGTTGCAGGACAACATCACTGTAAACAGAGGGAAAACTTGAAACAAACTCCACAACTCTGACCAGTGTTGTAGAGTATTCTAAAATCTCCTTTTTAAAATCTATGTCCAGTAGTGTACTGTGAAAATTTGTTGATGAATAGTCACTTTGCCGTTCATAAGGGTTTCAGAGTAGTAACATAACCCTAAAAACTATCGTTAATCTTTACTCTATTTAATGCAATAGAAAAATTATAGCCCTTCTCTCCTTGACCTTATCCTTGTATCTTCTATCGAGCACGTCACTAAACATGGCATGTACTCTACAGATCCTTTTTCTTATCATGATCTTCTCTTTCTTTTTTATCTCATTCGTACCCTTAAACCTACGTCTAAAATCATCTCACGCCGTAATTTTCGCAACCTAATGTCGAAAATTTTCATAGAGACGCTGACAACATCGACTGGACTCCAGTTTTAAGTCACGACGTCTTGATGATAAAATTAACTTCTTGACAAATGATATATACGCTTATATGAGAAGAATGCACCGATGCGATAAATAAAGGTGAAATATCATCCTGCTCCTTGGCTTACTGAAGATATAAAAGAGATACAGAAAAAGAAAACAAGGGCTCAATCAAAGTGTAAACAACATCCTTCTGCAGGAGCCTGAGAAAAAATAGGAATGCTCAGCGCTGTTTTTCCTTTACTAGACTTTTTACTAGACAATGACTTCAACTCTATTGATTTTGATGTTTTACTAGGTATATTGTGTTCTGTTACTCTTACTTACTTACTCTCTTACTCTTAACATATCTCTGTCATCGTAAGATTGAAAATACCCCTAGATTGTAATCTACCTAGCGAGATTGTAAACTGTCGAAAGATTGTTAACTGCGACATACTGCTTATAACCTAACTTACTATTTTTTATTAGATTATAATGTATCGTACTGTACTGTGCAAAACTCTGTCTGTTTTAAAAACCTGGTGCATAATTATAGTTATTCATTTAGAATAATGTATGTATTATTTTTTAATTTATTGATTGTTTGAACATTTACGTGATAGTATGTTATTTCGCCGTGATCGATAAGACCGCCAATTATTAAAATACGCCTGCCACACACAGTTCCAATTGTTACGTCTATAACTTTGTTACTCATCTTTGATGTTTTTTAATTTTTATAAATAAATTATTAGATTGTATAAAGATATATTTAAATAAATTATTCACATTCACATATCGCTCTCGATCCGATCCGCATCATCGGTAGTCCCGAAGCCACCGAGTTCCTTGAACCTCGGCAGCTGCAAAGAGATATCGCCTCTATGGCAGTCCTCTATCACCTGTATCACGGGGAGTGTTCTGAAAAGCTCTTCTAATTGGTCCCCCTTCTCCTTTCCTCTACAGGACAACAAGTGCTGGCCATCGCAGTCACCCCTTTAGAGTGGAAGACATACGCTCTCGAATGCAACGTTTCGGTTCTTCCTTCTTGTGCCGAGCGATCAAATCATGAAACTCACTACCACCGCACGTGTTCCTCCCCCATTATGAACCCGGGTCCTACGGAAAAGCATATCACTAGGCCGCCATAGTGTGGGTCACTATGCTGCTCTGTCTCCGTTCGCATTGAGGATGGTGATCATATTTATTCATGCTTTCCATCAGGCAGAGTAGAGTCATTTACAAAAAAAGTATATAAGTATTCTATCGGTCAATATATCTTTCATAGTAAATGTTCTACTTAGTTTGAATTAAGTTGGCGTCGAGTGTTAAATGATTACATATTATTATGAATTTAAATATTACGCATACTAGGATCAAACAACAGAGGTCTACCTGAATAATTCTTGTAATTTTTAGCTGTGGAATCTAGAGTATATCTAGAATACCACGACAACAAAACTCACAAAAAATGCTGATGTTTTTTGTTCAGCTACTTTTCCAACGGACACAAGATAATTACCAATGATGCTGAAGCATCTTAATGGTATGCCGTAGTGTGTGTCACCATGCTGCATTGCTGCACTGTTGATTCTGCTCATGCTTTCCATCAGGCAGAGTAGAGTCACTTTGGTAGGCATATATATCTACATATAAATTAATAGATGGTTTTATCGGTGAGTTTTTTTAACTTAGTTTCTAATATCTCATCATCATCGTTTTTGAAAAGAGGTAGAGAAGATGGGTAGTGTTTACATGACGGGCTGAAATATTTTTAATCAAATCAAAGATCAATGTCGCCACCTGCACCAGGTCGCACAGGGACGCGTGCAGTACCTTTACCCTGTGCCAACTTCTTTTTGGAGTAACTTTACTTCTGCACCCATTTTTATTATATCCAAAAAATGAAGCAGGAAATTTTATTCTATCCAGACTTACCCGACTTTAAAATTTACACATTGGTACATTTTATATTTTATTACAAATAAAAACCTTATAAAGGACGGTATTTATGTCTTAGGTAAATACAAATACATAAATGCTTATTTCAATATCTTGAAACAGTAAACAATGTGTTATTTATTATTTATGTAAAAGCTTTTCCATATATAAATTACTTTGTAGCCAAAAGTTTGTAGTAGGTAGAGTATAAACAGTACATTTTGTACGGAAAGATGAATTAGATATCACATCGATGTCAGCTACATAATATATAACAAACAGATGTCATTCAACAACATATTATATACTATTAATACAGATTATTATCTTATACGTATATCTTATGTAGAAATTATTTATTTGTCATACAATCTACTTAACAGCAGTACAGTTTATAATTGATTATAAGGTGCCTTAACAGGGCACTGGGCTAATTTATAACTTACTCGCATATGTCGAGCGGTTTGTGTAATGCATTTGTTTGTACATATTGTCCCTACATGCACCTACTTTTATATTAGTACTAAAATTAGTACATGGTTTACATTTACTAATTTAGTACTTGCTATGAAATTCGAGTTTATGAATCATGCTGTACACATTTGTAAATTCTTATTATATTAACATTAAGAAAACATACAAAGCAAATAAACAATCGTTTGGACGGTCCGTGTTAAAAGGCAATCGGTGGCTTTAGCAATTAATAAATTCTGCATGCTAAACAGTAATAGTTGCTTAGAAAGTTTACTTGTATTTTTTTGGCACCATTGGTATAATATTAGCAAGCAGTACGCATCTTGTGTATGCCAAAGCTAGCCCAACAATTGTTCACTGTCTTTGTGACTGGAATCATATTACTGCTTGCACAACATGTAAGTAGCGACGAGCGCTAGTGTAGCGAGCGGGACTGAAAACGCAGCCGACGAAGCCCCGTTGCAACTGTCCGTGTTGCAAACGCTGCAATGCTTGATCTTGAAGCTAGGATCAATGGATTGCATAGATTTGGAGGCGGCATTCTCTAAGGAGCGGCAGGTGTGGTTAATTTCACTAGGGTTGCTGTCCAAGCAGGTACGAATAGTGGTACCAGTCTCTGCAATGAAAAAAATACAAGTTTTAGAAAGCGGCTATATTCTTATAATACTGGTCGTTAACATCTGTCAAAACAAACATTCAAAATTTATTCAAACATCAGTTGCATTTTTTGAAGGAGTCAGGTGCTTAAATTTAAAGCTTTTTTCACTTACGCAAAACAATTTTGTGGCAGTATCTGGTGGCACCAGCTATACTGTTAGTAAGTTCGGGAGGAAGAATGGAGCGCAAGAATTGGATGTTGTAGTTGATGCTGTCTTGAGTTGTGCAGTCCTAGAAAAAAGTAACACAATATTAAATTTATAAACAATATGGTGTAACGTTTTAAAAAGTTTTCTGTTATTTTACCCACTCGATCTATTATTAGCATTTGACCCCACCTTGTATGGAATTTATAAGTAGCTTTATCTTTAGTTTTTTTTTTTTTGTATTTTTGCGTTTTGTTGCTATCCACTATCATTAGATTTCTAAGATGCACAACAGGAGAATGTATCCTCTAACGAGCATATGGCACGGCGTAATCGTAGTAACTATTGATAGCATAGTAGTACCGACTTAAGCACCGTCTTAAACACTTACCACGAGATGCTTATTAGCTACTTGAGGCTTGTAAGGATCAGCGCATGATGGATCCGTCTGAGAATTGCATTGGAAACAACGTAAGCAGGACCCTGAGAACAAAATGAATAAAACATTAGCTTTTATGAATTTAAATACATAGCTTAGGTTATGTCTTAGCGACTTCTTCGAACTATATAAAACTTAGTTATGTTTGGTTATAATGCCATCCTTACTACAGGGCTCTAGCCCTATTCATTTTATTTGCCCCATTTCACCTTCTACTTTGGTCCCGTCTGATATAAATTACTTTCCCAAAGAAAGTTGGCGTCAGTCGGACGGGTGGCCATAAAACCATCGAATAAAATTTTAAAAAGACAATTCGACTTCATTCTTTGTAAGTTTAATTTAAACCAAACAAAATTTAAACATCTCAGGCGCTTATTTATAACGTAGTTAAAATGTTTTTTTGCCAGTTGCATACGGTAATACTGTTAGACCTGCATCTAAAATAGAATTAAATGTGACCTATGCGTTATTTAATCACCTTTTTTAAACCTTACAAGCGTATTTTTTAATATGAATGGAACCAAAGTGAATAATAACTTTACCAAAAAATCCAAATACATACTTCTAAATGATACAGTCCCTACTGAGATAAACAACAAAAAAGATACATTCGAATCGAGAACCTTCTGAAGTAGTAAAAAACTTTCTATAATATAGTAGCAGTAAATATTTCCGAGACAATGTTTGATTGTTTAATATCCATGTAAGAGCGATTTTTATTACACAAATGTCTTTGTCGTAAGTTATTTTTCCATAGATAATTACTTGTTTTCTTTTCATGAATCGTATTAGTACGAATATATCGTACTTATTGTCAAGGATAACGTTCTCTTCGAAAGAAAAACTTTATATTATTACATAACTTCATGGGAAGACTCAGTAATATTTGAGATAAACAGATCGATAGACAATGTTCTTGTACCTACTTTGTCACGATATGAATGTAACAAATACTTATAAATTTTATTGGTGGATCGCGGACTATGATGACGCGGACTATGAATAGGTAGCAGATACAATATCTATTTATTATTATTGCTTTACAGCACAAGGATATACTAATTCTTCAAGTTAACATATATGAGTTACAAGGAGGATCATATACAGCTTATTTAAATACTTTTTTGGGTACACTGTTTGTTAGGTATCCTATCGATACTGTATTACATGGTCAGTGTAGCAATTTAAAGTATTCATATAATATTGACATTTACTGCCAGTTTAAAATAAAAATATTATATCAGACGTTATTTTTTTAAATGTCAGATGTTAACATTATTTAAAACCTAAAATTTTAAGTATAGTCTTAATTAAAATGTTAACAATCGTGTGTACGTTGGTACTACCAACGTACACACGATTGTTAACATTACACTACGTGGTTAAAATGTATCATAGGCTCTTTTTTCTATTTTCTGGTATGACAAGTAAACAATGACACTATAATACGCTTAATGTTTACAGAATGCTTATTTATCAATACTAGGCAGGCTGGGCGCCGCAGACTGACAGATAAAACTTTTCAAAATGGTATTTTTTTTGTAGGTACCGTAAATACTTAATATGCACTTAAAAGCTGTTAATTAGACATTGCAAACAGACACTTAAATTTTATTTATTAATTTTTTTATTTAATTGTTATTTGATGTTTATATTTCTTTGAGTCTTTACTATGATGTAATACCATCCAAAATAGTTTGTTATCAAGCTTCCCGAACTAGCATCGTAGACGTCAATAATTCGGTCGTAGTTCTTATAATAGCTGCCCCCCTAGCCAAGTCACAAGCTTTCGCTTTTCTGCAATCGTTAACGCTCTTTCTTAAGTAATTTTAGAAAACGATAACTTGGTAGCCAAGTTGACACAAATGATTCGATCGCTCGTTCTACAATTTACATGGAAAAAACCTAAAATATAGTCTATGGTCTATCCATCTAAGAAACGCTAAAGTAGGTAGTCATGGTAACGTTGACATTGTTCATCAACAATTTTTATTGTCGATTTTAGTTGGCTGAATTATAAAGTGATAAAATGTATATAAAATAAAGAACAATCTGTTTGTAAATGGTTTATTATAATATCACAGTGCGAAATGTCGTTTTAACATTATTGTGACTTGGAAACATGAAGATCCTGCTTAAGGATTAACAATAAATGACGTGATACCTCTTACATAATGAATTTATAGATAGAGCCAGACAGAACAAGTCCTCGTCTTATTGGAATTCATGGAAAGGTATGTAAATTATTAGTTATTCTTTGTTGTTTAAAAGTATCTCACTTCATCTCTTGAAAGTATGAAACAAATAGTGACGTGATAAGCGCCAACATGCAATAGTTATTGCCTATTTAATATTAAAAATATAATGTAATGGTTTCCTATTATGACATTTAGTTTTCTAAAAGACAAAGCACATACAACAACTTTCTTCATAGACACACACTATAAAAATTAATCTATCAAACATCTATAACTTCTGTGTACTATCTATAAATTAATTACATGATATCTATGTAATATATAATGTTGATTAAATTCATTTTAAAATTGACAGAATGAGTCACATATTCTCATTGACTCATCTTCGACAGCTTTTAATAGTCTACTGTTGGACATAAGCCTCTCCTGTGAAAGGAGACATTATTCTAGTAATGAATGCTTAATAGATAGATATGTTCTAATATGTGTGGGCAAACTAAAAGTCTGAAACCAAAAAAAAGCCCTAGCAATAAGCGGTGAGGACTGGACTGGTGATGGTCCTAGCAGCAGGCAAATGCTTACTGCTCTAGAAGAGAGGGTGTTGGCCTTAACGGGTTTGACTGTTGAAGTAGGACTGTACAACCACACTGTCCATTCTCTGTCCCAGATTATGTTTACTTATAGTCTCTTTGTTGTGACTCATCTACAGAATGAGTGGACCGATTATCACAAAAAATTTAATAGCAGGGAGGAACTTATAGTTTAAGTAATTATAATATAATTGTTTTTTTCAGCAACATCAGCCCCACTCCCTCTGGAGAAGTTCCATGCACAACCCTCGCATCTCAAAGGGGAGCGCCAGTGACGTCAAGCAAGTTCAAGACCATAGAAACTCACCGGCTGTAACTAAAGGCAGACTGGCAAAAAAACTGGATGTGAGGAAACTGGAAAGGAGGCGAATAACATAGTAGACAATTGAAGCGAAGGATAGATACATTACAAATTATTATAATTTGAAATGCACTGTATAACAGAATTTTAAATAAACAGAATATAATTATAAATTGTTTCAATTATATTTCAGAAAAAAATTTAGAAATTTTACCTCAGTTGAGACCATCATCATCATCATAAACTGTTTAATGTAATGATAGTTGCGGGTTACTAATCTTTTCCTTCACCTACATTAAAAATAGTGGTAATATAAATTTTTTGTCAATGACATAATTTATACATTGTTTTGTAATGTTTCTACTAGGTAAATAAACAAACACTGTAATAATAAAGCCTTTTAATGATTGTTTTAACATCTGAGTACATTATCAAATATATTTATAAAAAATAAAAAAAGTATTATTTATAATAAAAAAAAATTCAAATAAAATCTTTATAGTCTCTTCTTTCTATCCAACACAAAAAAAAATCTATATCACGGGGGAAAATAACCCACATAGGAAACACAATGTTTAATAACGAAGCCATTAACAATTAACGTTATTTTAATCTATGTAATAAAGAATTTGGCATGGCTCTTCCTTCGATGACTTCACTTTGATTAGGCATATTCATAGCAGGTATGGGATCTTGCAAATTTATATTGTCTTCATTGTCATGTGTAGCAGAAAGTGGTTGTGGTAGTGGTATGCCAGCTTGTAACGCTAAATTGTGTAATACACAACATGCAGCTATAATATTGCTAGCTACATAGGCATGATGATGAAGAAACCTGTCTCTGAGAAAACATCTCCACTGTGCTTTGAGTAATCCAAAACAGCCCTCAATGCAGTTACGGGCTCACACATACTTTACAGTATAAAGTTCTTCCCTAGAACCTTGAACTACATTGAGAATAGGTGTCATTAGCCAAGGATGTTGTGAATATCCAGAGTCACCTGAAAAAAATAGTTTAAAAATTAGTTACCCACAGGAAAACTACTGAACTTTAAGGTAATAGAGCCATGCTGATTTCAGTACAAATGGGCCGGTTCTAAAATGATGCCACTATGCTGAGTTGTTGCATTATCTGCATTTGCAATGAGTATAATGACCACAGCTTTAGGATTGTGCGTATGCTTTCCATCAGGCAGAGGAGATTTCATTTTATAAGGCTCATACATAAAAATAATAATAAATATTTTTATTGTTACAAATACTAACCTAACAGCCATACTTGTTCATTGTTTTGATGAAGTTCACGCATATATGATTCAGCTCTACTTGAAGACCATATATGGGAATCATGTGTAGCCCCACCGAACTTTGCATTCACATTCATAATTCGCATATTACTATCACAAATCTGAAAACCAAAAGAACATTAAGAAGTGTCATAATAGTCTAATACATGCTATTCTATAAAAAAATATAAGAAGAAATCTACCATTTGAACATTCAGCGAATGATATCCTTTTCTATTGAAGTATACATGCTCTTCAGTAATGGGCTTTACCAAAGCTATATGTGTACAATCTATGCAACCAATTACACCAGGCAAACCAAATCTTCTTTGGAACCTTGTAAAATAAAATTATGTTTAATACATGGTATGGTATATATTCAATTAAATATAGTTAGCTTGTTTGTTAAGTAGGTACTCACTCTTGTTTTATAGCTGTTCTCTCTTGTCGTGTAATAGGAAACCTAATCCATTTTGCAATGATAGCAGGGTGGTTTAAAGCATCAACAACTTGTCTTATGCACCGACTAGCTGTCCGTTGGGCAAGATGCTGAGTGACACCAACAATTCGCTGATAGGATCCTGTGGCTAGGAAACTAAGAGCGCACAATACCTATAAAAACAAACATTAGGGATAAGAATGGTAAATAGTAATATAATATAATAGCAAAAATAGTCAATACTACGAAAACAGTTAGATTATTAACTTACCTTAACTTTTAAGGGAATCTCGTTGGTTCCCTTTAACGTTGTCTTGTTTTGGAGTTCTTGACAAAGGGCTTCGAAAGACAACTTGTCTAGCCGGAATTGCTCCACAAATAAATTGTCCGGCATTTCGCGGATTGTCTCGTTGCACTGACGATTTATGTGTCTTTTTCCACGTCTAAGCCATACTTCCTCATTATGAGCGCACCACAACATATTTACAGTATGCATTTTAATTATTTTAAATGTTCAAAATTATATTATGCAAATAAAATGGGTCTCGGTAGTCCTATTAGACTGTGTTTATCTGTCTTATAGACGCCATTTTTAAAGCGATAACTCCAAATATTTTTGATCGCTTAGTGAACGTTCGATCGCATCGATATCGTTTCGCTTGCGTTTGTCAAAAGTGTAACTTGGCTAGCTTTTGAGAGCTTTTGTATGGAGTTTCGCATCGAATTTGTAGAAACGATCGCTTTCCATTCCATCACTACGAACAAACGTCAACTTGGCTAAGACTTTATAAATGGAATCAAGTCACGTGATCAAAACAAAATATTAGCCAATGACACACGAGAACGCGATTCGTTAACGATTGCAGAAAAGCGAAAGCTTGTGACTTGGCTAGGGGGGCTGTTCTATATAGCAACCGGTGCGTAACTACTATTTTAAGTACACTGCGACCGACGACAAATAGTAGTCTGACAGTTTAGTCATGTGCCATTGTGTATGAAGGTTTAAGGTACCTTGGTTAGTATCTGATATAATGATACACAGTTTTGAAATACGTCAGTGACTTTAACCAACCTCATCCCCTCGGTAAGAAACTGCAAAATAATGTCTTAATACTACTAAATGATACTAATGAGCAACGGTCATTTTATTAGCAAGTGGAATTCTTAAACGTAGTACAACCGATCATTAATTACTTTTCATTTTATCGTAAGGTTAAAGGTGAAAAGTGGCAGTACACAGATATAAATATATTTTGGTAAATCCCCATTTGGTATCGATTTGGAAACAAACTGTTTTGTTGCTACAGCTTAATAATACCTACAAAATTCTGTAGTAATAGTATCAAATGTTTAATTTTGAAAAAGTATGTTTGCATCAATACTTTGGGTGGGTAAAATAAATTTTGGGAGTTAAATGAAAGGGAATAATAGTAATATGGAAGGGTTATGAAAGAATTGAGTAACGGCAAATACAGATGGTTTATTTTTCGGGTTTGGTCTAGTCGTTATATTACACTCTGCTATGACTTGAGCGAATCCGAAAAAAATTGTTGCTTTAATCACATTTATATGTATATTATACCCACTGAAATAAACTTTTTCACACGTACGTACGTACGTACGTAAAAGATATTGCTTTTTGGAACTATAAAACCATATAATATGAGTTCAGATTGTCAAAACTATGTGAAACGTCTCTGAACTGTGAACGAACGTGCAGTGTATATTGATCTATCTAAAGCTTCACTGATTACTTAATTCAATAGAACAAAACATTAAAAAGTGATGAACTCAAATTCGTCCTCTAATTTTTTTTTCTGAAATTCCAAACTTAAAACTATACACATAAAAGAGGAAGGTGACTGACACACCTAGAGATCAACGCACAGCCTAAACCGCTGAACTTAGAATTCTGAAATTTAGCATGTAGGTTTTTATATAACGTAAGTTAGCACTAAGAAAGGAATTTCTGAAATTCCACCAAATCAGGGGGTAAATCAGGGGATGAAAGTCTGCGTGAGCGAAGTCGCATGCAAAAGCTAGTACTGTAGAAAAAATACAGTCTAATGTCTAATTCAGTTTTTGCTTCAATTACTTCATTGGCTGTTAGATTAGTATCTAACACTAAAGTAGATGGTCAAGAGGGCACGGTCTAGTCACGAGTCACGTCCTCTGTTAAGGAGTAAATTGAATTAATCATATCTATCGTCATTCCTCGCCAAGTGAAATACACGCTTAGGCACTTTGCAGATAGAATAATAAAACGGTAGCTATGGTATATGAACAGCTAAAACAATTGAGGAATCTATAATGAAAATGTAGAATACTGTTGTAAGATCAAGAATCAAAGTCAAGTAGCCTTGTATTTACATTCATAGTACCTTTTGCCGGCGACTTCGATCTTGTACATGTCGGCTATCGCGGTAAAGAATAGTCTATGCTCTTCCTCAAGAATCAATGTATCTCCGTGCGGAAATTATTTGTAATTGGTGCACCGATTTAGCCGTCAAAGTGTAACAGACAGTGTCTTTTACGCTTTCACGACCAAATAAGACAGAGTAACACAAATTTACTTTACTAATATTAGTATGTATTTTCCAGATCTTGATTTCAAATTTGTGGAATAAAAACATATATTTTGGCTTAGAAAGTACGTAAAAAGTTTTGTTAAGTCCATAAAATATTCCAAGCAAAATAGAAGAGATAAGGTTTATCGCTTTACTCTTTGTCTATGCGTCGAATTTTTAGCTGACTACTGATTTAAGTTAAGAAACAAACAACTTATTATGTTTTCAGAAATCCAAATTGAATTAGTTGTTCTAGAAACTTCTTTTTGTATGGCGTACAAGGAGAGATAAGAAATTTTGTTAGTTGAGTGGTATAAATAGTTTGATATAAAATCATGGCAGTAAGTTAAATCGTTTGATGATTAATTGTGTTACCGGTTACACTTATAAATCATCTGTAGATAATCTACGATTGTAATCTTAAAAAAGGTGTATCGCACTACTACTTGTAAGTACTTCCGTTGAAACGCGCAATAAAATACGACTGTGTTAAAAAATTGTAAGACAGTCGTATCAAAAAAATATTCGTTTGTAAACGTGGTTACCATTCATAACCTATTAAATGATGTCATACCGCCATTTATATATTTAGGTCATGAGCAATTGCCTCACTCGCCTTGAATGTGGAGAAAAACGGGTTTCTTATATCGCACGCCTAGACGAGAAATCGTACATACAAAAAAAAAAAACAAAATTTTGAGTAAACAAAAGACGTTCTTTTTGTTTTTAATAAATCGAAGCTTTTTAAAAATAGTATAGATTTTTTAGAATCTCGTACATTAGGTGGGTGTCTTAATAAAATAAAAAAAAGTATAAGTAAAGGTAATAATTGAGGTTTTAAATAATTATGATTTCTGTTATAACTGTTGAAAAAAAAAATGTGTGATTTTTTGCCAGATTTGGTAAAACAGACGTGACAAAGTAGTACCAAACGTGGAGATGTCTAATGACGTTGGCTACGTAGGAGTTATTAGGAGATTTGACATAAATTATATTATTTACAAAATAGCAAACATAATCATGATTTGCTTTTATTGTTATTTTTTTGGTCTATTTTTATTAATATTTTTTATACTATTTTATGCAGTATCTCATTGAATAAAATGCAATTTTACTAGATATTATAAAGTAGTAAGTTTCATTTCATTTAAATCTGACGGGACATTCCAGACTGAATGTTGCAACATTGTAAATAAAAAAGTTAGATACGTATCAATGCAAATACCAGTAAACTAGGAGTGCCAGCGTTCATTCATCATCATAAGTAAACATGACATACAATAGAAAGAAAACAAACATACACTTTTACATAGGAAAATAAATCACAATAATATTTACGATGATTCACTAAAATCATATCAATGCAAAAAGATAACAGGAATTAAAACGTGAAGCATCTAATCTTCTTTAGTTTTATCTTTTAGTCTTGATGTTTGCATAAAAGTAAGACTATATCTAGATCATCGAAACTTGTTTATAATTGATTGCATATATGATCACAAGTCACAACACAGTTGAGTATATAGGAATAGCTAAAAAATTACAAACATTGGGTTTTCCAAGTTTCATTCTAGGGTATGAGTAGATATCTACTATCAGTATCGGTATCAGATGGTCGTCACATATTTAACACATTTATTTGCTTTTAAAAATTAATTACTGAGGAAGACTCTCACTCTTAATAAAGCTATTCTTGAAATTAGAAAAACGGTGTACTAAGTGACCCACGCAGTTTTGTTTGCGTCTCTTCTCAATCATGCTCAGCTCCCATTGGTCTAAGTGTGATGTTAAGGTAGGATACCTTAGGCAGCGTGCCTAAGCAAAACACACATTTAAAAAAAACGTAAAAATCGTATGGATAGTTTCGGAGTTAATCATGACCAACAATGTGATGTGAGACTTTTTAACCGACTTCAAAAAAAGGAGGAGGTTTCTCAATTCGACCGTATATATATATTTTTTTTTTTTTTATATAATAAATCTGTATACACAGTATATGTACAATAATTATTCACATCGTTGTATTAGTTGTATTATCAATATAGAACGATTTCAGTAATTACCTGAAATAAAGAAAATAGAGGTCTGAAATAATTATAAACTTATATTTTTAACCGACTTCAAAAAAAGGAGGAGGTTTCTCAATTCGATTTATTTTCGATTCGATATATTTTTTTTTTTTTTTTTTTATGTGAGTTCGCGGATAACTTCGTCGTTTATGAACCGATTTTGATGATTCTTTTTTTAATGGAAAGGAGATGTCCCAACGGTGGTACCATGATAAGGACATTAATATCTGATGATGTCATCCAAGAGAAATCGAGTCGAACCGTGAAGTCGGTTTTATTTTTGTTAAAATTGTACTTGTTTATATATGGGCCTGTCAAAGTCTCTATTCTGATTGATTGTGATTATTTCATCCTTCCACACCAAACTCATTATCTTTACTTTATAATTAACATAGAATACCACAATTTATATTTTAAAGGTAAGGTCATATCAATGTGTATATAACAGGTTTTGTTACTACAACAATATACATATATATATAACAACAATAGTACCTATTAATATACTGGCAAAATGACAATCTAACTGAGTTGAATAGATACGCGCCAATAGGCACCAATTCAGCTTTTCAAGGACAATATCATCAAAGCAATTATTCGTTTGGAACAAGAAAAATGTTCGCATACACTTAAAAAAGACTCTAGAGAGAGAAAGAGAAAATCTACAATGTACTCCTAAAAACAAAAACCAGAGAATAGTAAATACGAGTAGAGAAAGTAGGTATATCTTAATCTAATCTTATTCAATTTAAATAAACTTAATCCAGACATAAGATGAATAAAAAAGTTATGCTTTTTAATCGAAAAAAAACTCAGTTGATGTTATGATGATTTTGAAAATGATGTTTTGATGAAGAGAACTTTTTTGAAAAAATTGTGTAACACGCGATATCCATATATTCCGCTAGTAAAAGCCACTCTATACATTTCTATCATTTTAAACGTATTTAAAATGTTTCAAAACGTTTAAAATGATAGAAATAAGTTTGATGAGAAACATATATTTTCTAATAATTACAAAAACGTTGAAAACTACGAAAACCTCGGTGCTGAATAGCACGCTTTAATAATAACAACTCTTTGAACAGATTCGGCGTAGCACGGGTTTGCTTATGAACAAAAAATAAACAACCTGTCATATCCTATAAATTTATCTCATTGTATAAACTTCAGATAATATTAACGAAATTACATCCAGTTTTATAAAACTTGCTTAATGTAGCAATTGAAAGTAGTCACAAGGTTTACAAAAACATTTAGATGATAGTAGGGTATACTCTCGATGGCATTTATTAGAAATTGTTGTGTACATTCTAGAATTAAACGCACTTGTACTTATCCGACTATTTTTTACACATAAACCGGTCAGGATCAAAGTTAATTAAAGTAGTGGAATAAGAACGAGTGAGTTTAATTCTAGAATGTATTAGATGATAGCATTTCAGCGCAGGAGCAGCATCATTCATGGGACTCGGGACGGAATAAGACGGGACGGTAAATGATTAGCACCGTTGATGGACAACAATAATTAAGTGAGTATTTAATGAATAAAATGATTAAGTCATTCCCACTATTTACTCATTAAACAAAAGTTTCACGTGTAAAACGTATCATAAGTTATCCATTACTAAAAAGTGTAGATAAATTCTCAAAAGTTTAAAATTTCGTTTCTCAAATTTTTAGTTTTGTGTTTTCAATTGTTAATTTATTTTGGCAAGAGACCAAAACGTTAAGTGGTTAATGTTTTTATGTTGCAATAACTTAGTTACTTAGTTTCCCACGTTATAATAAAATTATCACAATGAATATTCATTTGTCGTCGTACAACTTTTTGAATTTTTCTTTAATTCATTGTCAACTTTGGTATGCGGATAAATAAAGCAAGTACGTAAATTTAAATTATAGTATGAAACTGAAATCATCTTTATTTTAAAACAAATAATGATTTAATTCACTTCAATTCACCATAATTTATAAGGGTATACTTAAAAAATGTATAAACACCGCAACAGAGATATGTTTTGAGCACTAATTGGTAGGTTACGTTAAATTGATTCCACAACCTCAAGCACCAACCCAGCCTGTCCTCGATTGAGAGGGAGAGGAAGAGGGATTTCAAAAACGCAACGAATTTATGGTTCTTGAGTTACAGGTTATCACGGGCGACAGAGTTATACACCATCAGGTAACCCCGTCTACTTGTTTGCCTTCTCACACCTAAATATAGTTAGAAATAGTAGCATTAGTAATAATTAATTCCATGCCTAAAGACGCAGATGACACCTAAGTACTTGTAAAACCTTAGTCACTTATAGACATAAGTCTCAACATAACTTTCGTACTTACAAACACAATACACATCTATGATATGTATCTTGTCAATTATAACGTTTTGTACTAGTTGACTCACTTTGTTTCAAGGTAAACATGATCGGTAGTAAATAATACGTTTAAAGATGTATGTAAAGAAAACCGGTATCATAACAAAGATTATAAATATTCCTTGTGACTATCGTTACCTCATAATAAAAATAACGCGATGTGCACGCGATTTTCGCCTCTATGGAAAAAGCAGTGACCCGAATAGGTTCAACAAGGTCAAACCATTGTTATTTCGGAAAATGGGCCTCTTTAAAAGGCCGCTAGGTTGACATTTGTGAGGTAATCTGTGGTATAATTACCACGCCTCTATCTGAACCGACTCATTAGAACGAGCTAAAATTTTATTATCACCTGTGTACTAACGAAACATACATTTATGTGTTCTTGAAACGTTTATCACTTTCAGAACGAAAACTCTGTTTACTGTCTATGACTAAAGTTTTGTCATTCCATTCGTAGGCAGCACGCAAAAAATATAAGTATCTGTCGTTGTAGTAAATGTGGTTTTTTTTAGTCTGGTGGTTTGTTCTTCAGACTTGTATCCACAGGTCGTGCGTTTAGTTTCTGCCCAGGACAAATAATTGATGACATGATCACTTGTATTGAGTCTGTGTGTAATTTCTTTATAATACGAATGTATTTATAAAGATATAAGTCTGTTTATGAACAGTCTGGTTCTAATAGTTAAGTGGGATCAGACGACCGTGTGTGAGATGTACGAGGTTATCATTACCATAATTAATATTTTAAGAATAAAATATACTATTTATTTAAAACAATAATAAACAAAGTTGTTACTAATCCTAATAGAATAGATACACAATGTCGAAGCTGGCAAACAAGGCAGTAAAATGACTGAACTACTAATAAATAGCTATGATGTAATGCATGGCGTCATCTGTCAATTTTCAATTTGTCATTATTATCTACATTTTCTCAAATGTTTTAAAGTTTTAGAAATTCCTATGAAGCACTTTGAAGTTTCCCGCTATAAATTTACTTGTTAAAGTTTTGTACTAGTAATTTACAGTAAGTCTCATTCATTCTACCATTATCTATGCACTATTTTCAGGGTATATAAATGACATAGATTCTTAAAAATAAAAAAAAAAACGACAAATTCTTTGCATTTATTGAAATTACCATCTTCTGAAAATAATTACCATTGTTATTTTCAGAAGGCGTCGCGAGCATCTTAGAGATCTCTGCTATTTTAAATTCAAGGAACGCTTAATATCGTTTATGCTAAGAACAATAGATGAAAATATATGCCATTAATTTGTCATTATAAATAAAGTTTATTTTGCCCGCACATTCGGAAAGGACGAGAATGCGAACGATGTTGTTTTGGAAAATAACCGCGCCATTTAATACTAAATGACCTCGCATAAAACTAGAATGCTGTGTTTTCCTTCATCTTATTTTGTGATGTTCTTTATTGCAAAGAGAATTTTGTGAATGAGGTCTTATTTCTTTTTTATTCGATTACTTAATTTATGTAATAATCGAAGATGAATAAACGAAATATATTTTATAAGCTAACCGTTTTGTCAGGTTAAGTACATCTTGGGTAACACCTTAGGTAATAAACTGCTGTTGTAGGTTGTTATAAAATTAGGGTTGAGATGTATTAAATATAGATCCAAGTTTTGTCTACACGGTACGGCAAATCAAAGTATTAGTTGCGTAGCAATTAGGCTACACGTTGGAATCACTGCTAGTCTGGCCTACGCAACACTATTTTGTATTCTTTCCAAAAGATGATTTACTTAATCTTCCATTCTTTTTTTTTTTTTATGTTTCGAACATCTAACACACAACGCCATCTAGTCCCAAGCTAAGCAGAGCTTGTGTTATAGGTACTAGACAGCTGATATAAATACATATATACTTTTTTTGTAAATACATACATATTATACATAGAAAACACCCAAACTCCGAAACAAATATTTTTAGATCATACAAAAATTTGTTTCGACCCGGGAATCGAACCCGAGACCTCATGATCAGCAGTCACCCACGCCAACCGCTAGACCAACGAGGCAGTCTAGTTTATTAAATGTGGTAACTCCGACTGTTTAGTATGAGTAAGTGAACCATACCCATTGTTTTGCCAGTCACTTACACAAAATGTTTATAAAACAATTAACTGCAATATGTATAGTTTTCTCGTACATTGCTCTACATTGCGCAAAATCGTAAAAGGTCTGGAACGCTTCCAAATTTTGACTTATAAAATTAAGACAGTTGTAAAACAAATTTTCTAAATAATTGCTTCATGTGGAATAGTTTTCAATTTCGGTTCTGCTCGAATAATGAAGGTCCTTTTTAACTGCAATCCAGGAAAAAATCTTTGAATAAGAGTGTCACTAATAGGTAGTTATTTAAGAATACATCACGAAAGAGTATCTCTAAGACGTGTTTGTCTATGTCTAGGTATTTATTGATGTCAACAAAAGTAATCATGCCAAGGTATCTCACGCGAACAAAACTTTAACGTATGTTATTCATAAAGAATATTCTAGTACAATAAATAACTAATTATACAGATTTCCCACGATGTTTTTCTTCATTGTTTCTAGTTATAATTTTCCAACATGAACTCTGTATTTCTATAGTTACTGAGGTTCATAGCATGATAAAAGTTTTATTCATTTATGTAATAAGTCAACATGGAACTTATAATTATAAATGCAAATAGAACAGACTCATCGTTTATTTGTTTAATACGTTTTCACACCTTAACTATTCAGCCGACCACCATGAAATTTTGCTTATTCTGATACTGAAAATATATGTTCTTTTCAGTTTCCCAATATGCAAAATTTTACGTTCTTTTGATATTGGCAGAAAATAATGTAATAAACATTCATCAATGGTCACAAGGAACAAAACTTAATTTTGGCTATCTCAATTATGGTACTAAACTACTCATAGGCTAACGAAAATCCAGTAAAAACTGTTCTCAAGGGATAGGGGAACATGGAAACTAGGGACAAAAATTGATGCCCAAATAACTATCATTCAACAACTGTTACAATCATAAGTACAGACATTTTCCGTTTTATTTTATGTTTTATTTGCCACAGGGTGCCAAGAACATACTAGCTTGAACATGTTTATGAAATAGAAGCTCTGTTTTGATAACAGAAATTCTATTTACCATTTGCTACGTATACAGGTTGATTACACGACTTAGAAACAGTGGTATTTAATCTGGAATTATGGCTGCTATGACAAAGACAGGCGGAGGCCATCTACAAACCGTAGGTGACCGTACGTTGGGGTTCTAGGGATTTTCTTTCGAGTGTGCCCTTGATTCCCCGACTTCTAGTACCCGAGACGGCGTGCGGTTTTAGTCGGTTCGAGTCCTACATTGCTACCAGTCGTATCCGGGGTGATTACCGCACAAACTTAGTAGTAAACCGTACTTAGTTGTTACTAAACAGTTAGCAGTTAAAGTTATCTGTATTATATTACAGAATAACCTCAAAAGTTAGTCTGAATCAGTTAAAGGTCATAGAAAACTCTAGATTTTTTTAGTATACTTCAAAAAAGATAACCTTTATGGTAATAGGAAAGAACTACCTAAACTATTACAATAAAAAACACAAAATATTATGACTTTGTTCCATTCAATTCTCGATGGAAATAATAGTTTGTAGAGATAGGAACATCTATAGTTGACCTAGTTTGTTCCTGCAATAGGTATGCATAAGTCTGTAGACATTCAGTCCCGTCTAGTGGAGAAAAGCAAAATTAAGGAGAATAATTTTCTAGCGAAATGTTTGTTAAAAATTGCGCTATTATATAAAATGTTTTTAAAATAATTCATGTTTTTGTTATCTTTAAACTTGAAAAAAACAAAAACCACAAATGTAGAATACATAAAATTGTTGTTTTGATATTATTCTGTTTATTATTTGTTAATAAATATCATTGCGATTGTAATTTTGTGTTTATAAATAAGTAAATAAAACTGCAATTCAATTCAGTGTTATTACTGATTAGGTTACAAGCAATTCTAACCCACATAAACAGCATACTATAAATTTAAAACTTTCTACTGATAAATAATCTCCATTACTTTCAAGTGCATAACGCATATAAGATACGATAATAAATTGATAACCTAATAATGTACAATAGCGTTCAAAAGTGTTACTACTAATTTAAATATACGCACCAATTTCGAATACAGCCAATAAGACGACGAAGCTTAATGCGGTGAATCCTTGACGAGCCATCTTCAAATGTTGTGATTATACCACAGTTTGTACGACTGAGCTCTGGCCACGGATGAGCGATACTGAGGCGTTGAACGCCGCACTCCCGCCAGCACGACGCCGAGCAACGCATTTACACGTAATGTAGGGAAAACAAGTTTTAGATGAAACTCAGGATATTCTGCCGTTGCCTAATATTAAACTTATCCAAAAACAAGTAAGTAGTCCTCGTCCAAATCTTAGAAAGAAACGAAAAGAAACCTATAATTATATTCATTGTTTGTAGTTAAAACTGCATATATATATGAATGATAATATAATCTTGAAAATAATAGAATATTAACGAAATATTATGAAAATAATACTTTTGAAGTTTAAACCATTTCTAAGATGTGTCCTTTTCAATAAAATACCATTTAGAACTTATAGGCATTATTGACAGTCCGAACACATCGGTCAACAAAACGAGCCTCTCATATACATATTTACAACTTCAAAGAAATCGGCTAAACTTCTAAGCATTGGCGATACTCAGCTCTGAATAATTGGTTAATCTTTGTACAGCATAAGGGTGAACTTGCATGGAGTGTCACAGCCAATTTCGGTATTTGGCTCAGCTAAACTTATAAGCGATAGATATGCTTGCAAATCAGGCACTACATAATCCTACGGATCGTAAAGCCTAGATCATTTCTCTATTGGTTTCTTTTTCGTGAGTGCCAGCAATATGTTTATTGTAAATAAATTAATATCAATACCATTACCTAATAAAATATATATGCCAAAATGGATTGATTAATGTCAAAACACATTGTGATTTGCAATGTAGACGCATTTTATAGATAACAATATTAAACATGAAAATTTTTAAAGGCTAATTCTATGTGGCAGGAAACTATTATATTTGCCTATTTTAACTGGTTCCGCTTATCAGATTGAAAAACATTTCTGTTTTACAAATAAAAAGTTTATCAACAAAAAAATGGTTTCACTTGAAATACTTTTCCTGCTAATTATACTGGAATTGGATTGGATGTATTAAACAATACAATTTATTGTGCGTACTGCGAGCATTTCAAACTGTCAAAAGAATAATAATGATATAGAGCAATCGACTCTTGTTTGTTTGTTTTACGGGGCCATTTCCGCACTTAGCCTCTTGATTGGGCCGTCGTACGTGAGTTTGTCATCTTCTTACTCCGATCATCCTAGATCATTCCAGAAGCTCAGTAGCCTTTTCAGGTCACTACATGCTTCCGGGAGTGATGTTGTTTGGAGAATATCCGCCCGTTGATCTGCCACACTTCTACATTCTGTGAGAACGTGCTGCGTCGTTTCTTCTGCTTCCATGCATCCCTGGAGGGCTGTCTGTTGCGCCTATAGTGAATAGGTGCTTGTTTAGGGGACAGAGCCCTGTCTGGATACCTGTGCCCTTGCTCTCTTAGCAATATACAGCGCTGTCTGGACCGCTCTTTTACTGACCAGCCAGTTGTGATGACAGGTTCGGCATTAAATTTTTGAAGGACGCCGTTAATGCTGTTGTGTATAGTTTTATCGAAGGCGCCTTCGATGTCTATGAAGGCTGCCATTGTAGACTGTTTGCTTGCGAAAGCTGACACAATCTTCTGTACTACCATATGAAGAGCCGACTCTGTTGATCTGCCTTTTCTATATGCATGTTGTTAGAGATGTAGTGGAGTGTTCTTGAGAACTCCATCCCGTAGGTGTCGGTCCACTAATCTTTTCAAAGTTTTCAAGAGGAAAGATGTGAAACTGATGGTTCTGAATGATATGTCTTTTCCTCCCTACCTGGTTTTGGTGCGTAGACTACTTTCGCATCTCTCCACAGTTTTGGTATGTATTTGTACGCTATACAAGCGCGGTAGATAGGTGATAGATATTTAATTACCTCTTCGGGATGCCACTTTAGTAGTGCTGGGAAGACTTCATCCAGTCCCGAGGATTTAAAGGGTTCGAAACTCTTGAAAGCCCATCTCCGACATCTTGATGACCGTCAGACTGGTGTCCGGTATCGGCAAGGTGATGGTGTTCACTGTTTTCTCCAACCAGCTGAGAGCGTTCGCGTCTTTACACCACATTGCAAGTACCCCGTCGGTGGAAAGATGGAACCTCGAGCTCGAAGAGGGAGGAGACAATATAGCCTGTATCTATCAATGCTATCGTCAATAGCTTCTCTGAGTTGCTCCGCCTGCGCCTGTGAGAGGTCCCTAGGTGGGACGGCGGTGACGGCCACTCTCATATGCGACTGAGCCGCGTCTGCGTAGCACATCGTCGTATCGCATCGGGTTTCGTGCGCTTGGCATCCCTCCTGGGAGACTGGGTATTGTCCAGACGACCGCGTTTCGAGGGGATTTGGTCAGTTCGGCTGCCTGCAGTCCCAGGCTGCTCCTTTTTAGGATCAGTGGGGGCCACGCACTGGCCATGATTACCTCTCAACCTGCGTCTCCTTCTCCGCTGGCTGGTAGATGGTGTCAGGTGTTGTATCGGTTATGTTTTCTTTTTAAGGTAGACGGAGTAGGTTTGCGCTACGTTCCGGCTGCTGCGGTGGCTATGGTGATTAGTAATGGTTTTGTGGATTGCACGATTTTGCGCGGGTTAAGGCGTCGGCATTCCGATGGTCCTTGCAGTCCTTGTTTTGTATGGTGTGTTCGTGTTCTTGTGTCTGTGCCTGCCGCTGACGCTCGTAGGCGACTACAGACCACTGTGTTTTTGACGTACTTCCGGAGTGATGGCCTTTGCGAGGCTGGATAAATCCGGGCTCAAGCCTAGTTTAGTGCGTAAGTGGTCCCTCCCTCCCCCCCCCTAGAATACACGGGGCAGAACGAGCTGTGCTCGGTGAGAGGTTCTCCCCTAAGGGTACCCTGGGATAGTTTGATTTTTCCTTGTGCTGACATATTAGTGGGGCAGAAGATGTTGACTCGCAGCTTGCTTGCCCTTCCCTTGCAAAGTATGGTACTTCTTTGGGTTTATTTAGTGCCCCATAGTGTCAGCTTATGGTGTAGTTTTGCGCCGCCACGATTCGGCTATGACGGGGAGTTAGGACTTAGACGGGAATATACTAGGACGGCTGAAGAAGGATTAGGTGACAATGGGGCTGTTTGGAACACGGGATATGGGTAGGTTACACCCGACTGATGACAATGTCCGGTCGGGTATGCCCTTCTCACTTAGCTACTTGAGATCCAGGGTAGGTTGTAATGCAGCGTCCGTTGATGATCTCCAGCATTACCAGGGCGCGCGACCCACTCCATGAAGAAGCAGATTCTCGGCTGATCCGTGTCGGCAGATACAGGCTCGATGTCGACGTGTGAAGAGAACTTGAGCGTACATGCCGGTGCTAGGCGCCACACCCAAACGAACACGTACGCACCGCGCCTCTACGAAGCCTCAAACATTACTTTTAATTAAGATCACAAAATGAGAATTTTGATGCCTTTGAAGTTTGCACTGGAAAAATATGTTCCGAGTTTTACAGTAGGTATTGGCGATGATTCGGTTTTGGCTTCAGTCATAAAGGCTATAAGTTGTTTGTATAACAATAATATATTATTAATAACTACCAATAATTAGAAGGCCAGGAAAATCATTAGTACTGCGAAGCTTATCCTTAATTGACTGTTTAATTTTGACCACATTTTCACGATACTTTATTAGTCACTTACTACTTGTTGTTTACATCTAGGATTGTCTGATTCACAATGACGTTATGTTATTTAATATTATTTGTGCGTAATTGAAATACGTTTTGAAGTCATATTGGTAAATGTGAATTATAACTAGAATACCTACTTGCGTAATTTACCTGAATACATTTATTTCATTTCTTAAATCTATCAATCCGCATTGTAAACAGTCCCGAAGCCACCGAGTCCCTTGAGGGCTGCAGTTGCGTAGAGATGTCGCCTCTATGGCAGTACTCTATCGCCTGTATCATGGAGAGTGTTCTGAAAAGCTCTTCCAACTGGTCCCCCCCTCCATCTTCCTCTACGGAGCTACACGTGCCGGCCTTGGAAGTCACCGCTTCAGAGTGGTAGACATTCGATCTCGTACTCATCGCTTCGGTGCCTCCTTTCTGTGCCGAGCGGTCAAAACCTGGAACTCACTTCCAGCGCACGTGTTTCCCTCCCATTATGATCCCGGGTCCTTTAAGCGGGGCGTAAAAAACCATTTCACTAGGTGGCCATAGTGTGGGTCACCATGCTGCAATATCCTTATTCGCATTGAGGATTGTGACCACCACTCTTGGAATCTACTCATGCTTTCCATCAGGCAGAGCAGTCATTTTGGCGCAGCTAAAATATAAAAAAAAATGTAAATAGTATATGTCGCTGCCAACTAGCTTAATTAGCCGTTCAATAAACAACCTAATATTTGTTTAAAAGAAAGAAATATTAAATACTTGTAATTCAGAAAATAAATATTCTAAAAAAATATGTTGATTCCTTTAACTCCTTAATGATTACAAAATTATATTAGCTCGTTATTTATGGAACACAAAACTTGAAAGTAAAGCAAAAGTAGATTAATTGACTAATATAGACTAATAAACGGTGATAATATGACTGAGGTGTTAATGCTTAACCTATAATTTTATTATATTATACGAAAACGCCTTCTTTATCTTATCTGTACTTGCTTTCGGATTAAGTTCTTTTTAATCATGATAAGATCAATTTGTTCAGATTTACCGGGAGTACTTCAATTGGAAATTGTGCCGTAGATATATTACGGGAGGACGCAACCTTCCCTTCCTTCCGTTGTTTTGGCGCAAAAAGTTTCACTCTCAGCATTATATATGTTATGTGTATAAAATAAATACATTTTGTTTCATAAACTTTTTATAAGGACTCAACTCATGTCAATGTCCTTTATTATTTTGATTATCCTAGACTTAATACTCTATACCTATATTTATTGTTTTTTTGTATCTCTCATTTCCAATACTTAATTCGATTCTCGTTGTTTCTGTTTATTGTGTTTTGTAACTGACATGTTGTTTAAATATTATTTATATGGCACACATCACACATCGGCGAGGAGCTGAATAAATATATTATTAAGTGGAAACTTCTTAACTTGTTAAATCATTTTAAAAGTTTAAAAATAATTTCTTAGTAGTTATGTTTGTTTTCATAAATGTTAGTTTTCTTTAGTAATCTTTAGTAATAGCAGCAATTTATAGTCATAGGTACTATAACCGTTATTTTTATTTTATGAGCTCATAATTGCAAGGGGAGGCTTGATCGCCCGGACAAACCCTCAACCAGGTGTTGTGATTATATTTGTTTTTTACAATTTATGTGTAATAAATAAATAATAAAAATGATGCAAATTTTGATTAGCCCGTAATTGGCAAGCGTGAAATGTTTTATTAGATACACGAGCTGTGGGAAAACCTTTAAATAAAATAAATTAAAAAAAACCTCGATTATATTTTAATACCAGTAAACATTTTGCGTGTTCACAGGTGACGGCCGTCGTGTATCAACTGACTAGAACACGCGCTATTTTGATTCGTTCCATTTTTAAACTGGAAATAGAGCGTGATCCACTGAAATATTTTAGAGCCATTAATTAAATGACCTACTTTAGATATACATTTTTTTTTAACACAGTAGTTAATGTAATTATTATACATCACTAACTTTTGTCGCGAAAACAAAAAGTTAATCTCTCTATATACCGAAATTTATCTTAATCGATTTAGTCAGACAGACAGACTTTGACGTTCATTTTAGTCAGACAGACGGACAGAGTTACTTTTGAGGTTATAATATTAGGATGAATTATTCAAATAATTGTCTTTATTTTTAGCCTATCGAATAGAGTCCTTCAGCCAGGAGTACACTCCTGGCTGAAGGACTCTATTAAAAATCACCATTTATCCTGGTTTTGGGGCTGACAAAAGTAATCATCTATAAATTTTTCACTTTAGCCAATCATCACAGTTTCAATAATACTTGAAAAACCACTTTTATTTTTTTATGCAAAAAAAATCGACGATGTCGTGAACGCCTGGTCACAGTAATCTCGGATTTGTAAGAAATATATATTCGCACTAAATCTTTAGGCAGGATATCAAACTAAATAATCAAGGTTAACACTGTACCTAAGTATGATCTTACTTTTGGTATGGACTCTTCGCAATTGTAACTTCTTTATAGAGGAATCGGTGACTTTTAAGTTGTGTTAATAGGTATTAACACAATATAAGGACAAAAAAAGTATGTGCGAGAGTTCTCATAACATCATTTTATAATTACAAAATCTGAGTGTGAGAGCGATTGTTTTTTACGTTTTTACTGCCGATCATCGTGTAATGCATTCTGATGCATATGCCTTTCATAAAGAAAATGTATAGCAGGTTATTTCATAAAGGTAGTAAATACCGCGTTTTATAGTCACCGCTAAGTGTGGTAAAGCTCATTAATCTAAAAACAAAATCTACATTAATATAGACTATTTCTTGGATGACTGCATGTAAAATATCTATATCGTGGTTATTATGTTGATGAAAACTAACACATTGTAGCAATGAAGAAAAGCCATGACTAAAGTTATGTATGTAAAGTAGGTATGTATAAGTTATTATAAACATATCACGACAAATGAAATATAACTTGACCGCGCCAGTACAAGAGTAGATTTACTTTCTCATCTCCCCACTGTTTCTAAGAGTAACAACGTACGCCAGCGGTAGTTCTGACCAATAGAAAATAAGTGTTTTATCACAAGTGTTTGTGTTCTTTTAACACGCTTTTATTAGCTTGACCTGTATGTGACGGAATCATTTAACTTCATTTTCACCTACTTTTATGAGTTTGATTAACTTGACAATTTGCGCAGGGGTCAAGGGCCGATAACAATATAATTATTTAAAAAAAAAACTAAAATAAATAGTTTAAAAAAAAATGTTTTGAAAAACTAAACAAAGACGCTTTTATAAATATACAAACTAAAAAGTAGAAAATAAATATAGTTTAAAAAAATAAAAAAAAACATGCTTTAATAGCAATCGAACTAAAACGTAGAAAATAATTTTAATGTAAAAAGCGTGGGGCGACATGCTTTTATATTTTTTTTATTACTTAATAGTTTTTTTAAACTACAATTTATTAATGATTTTTTCCCAAGCACTTATCGCAGTTTATCGTGAGTATCAAAATCTTTGTGTGGAACAAATAAGTTTTAATATAAGATCCTGATGATCAGATGGACATGGCACAACTATATAGGTTCCTTGTTACACTACAAAATTAAAAAATAGATACTTTTTTTCTAAAAAGAGAACGCACACATCAGGAATTATAATACTGTGACGCGAGAGACTTCACAAACATACAAGAAACGGACACAATGAACACCCACTTCTGAATCTAATTTTTAAGGTAGGTAGGTATTCTAAAACTTGAATATTTCATCATATAATCAGAGATGCAAGATATGACATAATCCTATTGGAATTCGTTAGTAATAAATGTTATACGATCGAAACAATATTATTTATACGAAACGTGATTAATGTTATGTTCCCTTGCAGAGAACACACGGGTCTACACCACAATTAAAAATATAATAGTGATTTCAGCACAATTTAACATTCATATGTTAAAAATTAAAGCATGACAAATTATTATGTATATTGGATAACTTGAACTAATAAGAATTAAAATCAAATACTCAATATTAAAATATTACTAAAAAGAAAGAGTCGCAAATAAAATCTTGTTCCATATGGGGTTTGAACTCCCAACAATCAACGAAGTAGAGAGAGACGCTACTAGCCCTCTGTGCAATCAAATACCATGATACAAGTAAGTGATTTGTTTTAAACTAATTAATCTATATATCTTCTTATGTCTTCTATTACTACGATTACCGTGAGTCGGAGGTCACGTTAAGCAGGCGGTCTCGGTTGTTATCGTGGGATAGCAGCCGGGACCGACTGCTTAACGTGACCTCGTGAATCTTAGTTCGAGGCCAGCTTGGGGATGTATGGTCTTAACGAGACGAGCCCAGTCACAGTGGGACATTATGGGTTTTTGACGTTGACTACAAATGTAAATGTAAGTTTTGGATCTGCCAAACATCAGGCAGAGTAGAGTTATCTACTCTGCCTGATGTAAAACATAAACAGAATCCAAGAGTGGTGGTCACCTTACTCATTGCGAGTGCATCAATCAACAATCGTCAAATGACAGCGATTGTGCGATCGTGTTTCGTTGGTGAGTGCGAGACCGGAGGCCCAATGATGCATGAGCATCACCAGGCCGCCATGGTGTGGGTCGCCATGCTGCATCATTGCATTGTCTGCATTCGCAATGAGCATGGTGACCACCACTTTTGTATTCTACATATGTTTTCTATCAGGCAGAGTAGTCTTTTTGGTATGCCCTCGATAAAAAAGTGATTTTGACGTTTTATTTTTTTATAATAATTTTACTAATATAACCTTGAAATTAAATGTTTGACCATCTAAAACTTATTGTACCTACATTCATCTGACGTTTTATTTGTGACATTATTCTACGCATAAAGTATGTAATGTAATCCTGTTTGCTGTAGCTATAACGATATTAAATAATATTAATGCATTTATTTCTCTTAACACAAAGGAAGTTACATACAATATAATATACAATTCATTACAAAAAGCGTCTTTGTGAGAGGCTCGAGTCTATATTAGGGTCACACCCCTGTGTTACAGACGTCCAGGCCCCATCCCGAACATAGAGAATTTTACATAAAGCAGTAAATAATTCTAGTAAAATATAAAAGAAAGGAGTGTAATATGCATGTTCGTATATGTGTGTCTGTATGAGAGTGTCTGTGTTATTGTGGAGTGCGTGAGCTTATGTACGTGTGTGAGTAAATATGTGTGTCTCTGTATAGGTGGGTGTGAGGGTATGGTTGTGAGCATATAATGTGTAATTACGAAGGTATAATCAACAGTTGCATCTTGCATTGATGTCTAGTTAGTTGATATATGGATAAAATTCGAGTAATTTTGTTATATAGGTGAGACCCAAGATATTCGTAGTGTCTTCGTGAAAAAGTTCCAAGGTAGTAGAGCCACGCTGATTTCAGCACGAACGGGCCGGCTCGACCGGGGCGGTACTACCCTCGCACAGAAAATCAACGTAAAATGACAACGATCATGCTGTCGTGTTTCGTTGGTGAGTGCGAGACCGGAGGCCCAATGATGCAGTAGCATCACTAGCCCGCCATGGTGTGGGTCACCATGCTGCATTGTTGCATTGTCTGCATTCGCAGTAAGGTGACCACTACTCTTGGATTCTATTCATGCTTTCCATCAGGCAGAGTAGAGTCATTTTGGCAGGGTCAAACAAAAAAAAAAAAAAGTAGGCCTAAATCATCCACTTGGGTAAACTGCATACTTTCGTATTTTATTTGTACTAATACTAGGGTTATACTGAAGATATAAGTGCTTTCAAAGCAACACAAACAAAAAGCAACAGAATCAACAACAGTCGTATAGATCGTTAGTTGGGTAGTAAAATGGTAGAAATTTACTTACTTTTAGTATTGCTCTTTGGGACCTCTCAAGATTAAGCATGATAGGTTTATGTGCTCCACCCCATATCGTTATACAAAAATTATGTTATCACAGACTGGCACAGGGCATAGTAAACAGTGTTTATAGTGTTAAACTCAGTCATATGGCGTAAAAATGAAAATTGATTTATGTATTCTAGATGTAAGTAAATCTATGTGGGGGTGGAAGTTAAGTTTGCTGTCTCCAATTATACCTAAGTTCTTGATGGTACTAAAATAATGACAACTTCCATTGACATTTACACATCTGAGAAAGGTAATAAATCAGCGCAACTGTAAATATTTATATATGTACTAGCTGTTGCCTGCGGCTCGACGGTTGTATGTCGTTTATCGCGGCAAATAGTAGCCTATGTGTTATTCTGATGTATAAGCTATACTTTCATCTAGATCCGTCTCGTAGTTTTTATGTGAAGAAGTAACAAACATACACACAAACTTTCGCCTTTATATATTAGTGTGATGTGATTATGATAGCTTTGTACCTACCTGCTTTATACAAATAGGTGATTTGATTTGAACCTAGTAGTTGTTTAAATTGAATTCTTAATACTAACGATACGTCCATAAAGTAAGTATGTTTATTATTATTTAAAATGTTTTAATTAATAAACCTTTTTATTACTGGCTGCCTCGGTAGCACACTGTGGTCTTAGGTTCGAGTATTGTTTTTTTCTATGTATATACAAAATGTGTATATAACAAGAAAGTATTTATTAAGGACGCGTTTGCAAAATTGATAGATATAGATTCGAATTATACGTTGACACAAGTTACACAAACAAGTGCAAGTCAGATAGCGGCAGGAATGAATGTCAACTTGCCTAAATTGATATTTTGAAAGTTTTTTATATTTTCTCATTTCTATGTAATAGGTACTCACCTCCGGACTTGCTGTAGTGACCTGAGTGTACTACGGTGACTGCTTATGGAACTCCTAGACGAGTTGACATAGTGTTACCGAGTTTGGGTTCATTTTGTTAGTTATGATGAGACCTTACCTCCGGCTTAGGTGGAGTGATCTGAAGGTGTACTTCGGTAACTGCTTATGGAACTCCTAGACGAGTTGACACAGTCTTACCGAGTTTGGGCTCATTTTGTTAGTTATGATGAGACCTTACCTCCGGCTCAGGAGGAGTGATCTGAAGGTGCACTTCGGTAACTGCTTATGTTTGATTTGTATGATCTACAAATATTTGTTTCGGAGTTTGGGTGTGTTCTATCTATAACATGTATGTATTTACAAAAAAAAAAAAAAGTATATATGTATTTGTATCAGTTGTCTAGTAACCCCTTAACACAAGCTCTGCTTATCTTGGGAATAGATGGCGTTGTGTGTTTAGATGTCCGAAAATTATTTATATTTATTTATATTTATATTTATATTTTTGTTTAGTTTAGAATTAGATGTGGGCGTTGTGTGTCAGTGTCCGAAAAATATTAAAATTATTACGATGCAATGACATCAAATGCCTAAAGATTAAGGTTGATGAGGAAGGTGATCACCGCAAATATGACAAATAACCTCATTTTGGATGTTTGACGAGAAAAACATAACCAATGTAGGTAAATATCACGTTTACAAGAATGATTAAGAAGGAAAATGAAAATGTATTTAACGGTTATTCTCGTCGATGAGTGTACACGAACCTACTATGACTAGTTCCTGTGTAGTAGATAGAAGAAGAATATTACAATATTAAGCAAAATAGTATACAATTTTCCTTAAGTTGTCTGACTTCGTTTTTGTATTAATAATAATAATAACACAGAGCCTTAACTGCTGGAGCTAAGAAATTTTTATTTCAGAAATTCCACCCCTAAGGAAGTATAATAAGGGATAAATTATTGTTTAAAAGTTCGTACTTTTCAGAGTAAAACGCGAAATTAAAAAGTTTTAATTACACGAGCGAAAACGCGAACATGGTTTAGTTTTTTATTAGCGTAACATAAAAAACAATCAGTTTAGATATAGCTATAGATATTATCTGTTAAAATATCTTTTATTAAAGTCATCGTTAACGGGAGAGTAAATTTCTTCATTAGATTACAGATTTTGAGTTCCATTCAAACTAACCCGTCGGTAGCACTGAAAACCTCTGTGTGACTATTATCGAAATCAGAACTTATGTTGTTTTTCCATGGATTGGGAGTATCATGTAAGTAATGATATTGCAAATCGTACACATATAAATCAATAAGCTTGTCTCCAGGTCAATATAAGCAATAAATGTATTTCAAATTCAAATTATCCTACGATAACATATCAACGACGTCAAGTCCGAAAACTAATCGTGAAGAGCGTAAGCTTTCAGATAGGCAGTAATAAATTGCTGATGTACAAAGTAGATAAACTGAAGTAAAAAAAACAGATAGGTTTTTTCAAACAAGTTCGCAGTCTAGAAAAGGCCAACAAAAGGATGTTGTGATGGTAAAAAAAATATTTTAAAAAAAGTTGATTAAACATTATAAATTATACAAAAAAAAAATTATCTTAAAAACGGAATACTAAACAAATAGGCCCGTTTAATATTAAACTAGTAGAAGCTATTGATTATGATGATATAATACGTATACATAGAGACATTTATCAGTAAGATATTTGTACTACCCACCTAAACAAAAATAAAGATTGGAACTACCTTGCTAGCCACGCTAATTAGGTAAAATATTTTGTTTAAAACTGTATTTTTCTCTATAAGTGATTTTTGTAATCTTTTGAGAAATAAATGTCTTTAACCACATATGATACTAGCTGACCCACGCAACTTTTTCTGCGTCTCTTTACAGTCGTCTTCGGCAACTGTTATTCTAAACGAGGTGTTAAATATCCTATTTATTTTTAACCAACTTCAAAAAAGGGGGAGGTTTCTCAATTCGACCGTATATATTATTCTTTTTACTTTTTTTTTTATGTGTGTTCGCGGATAACTTTGTCGCTTTTTCTGAACCGATTTTGATGATTTATTTTTTATTTTTAACTTTCTTATCCTTATACAATACGTCTGTATTGACATTTTATTGGACTTTATGAATTTATTTATTAATACTTCCTGCATTGAATTTGCATGAGGTGGACCTAATGCCAAATGACTTTTTCTACCAGTCAACCTTTGAATGGTTTAGTAAAGGACGTGCCAGGCGCACTTTTCTTAGTGCGGGCAAGCGCTGGGAGAGGCAGTTCCCGGATCCCTCCCATCTCAGGCGCAGAGTGGCACACCGTGTGCTTTTAGTCGGTTCGATTCCGACACACCGCCCCGCCGCAAACCCCGGCGGGGTGACGGCCAGAGGGGCCACACGTTAAAAAAAAAGGTGCACTTTTCTTATGAAGGAAAGTTATGAACAATAAATAAATATATAAAAACAATTAACCTTTAAAATACATAGATAAATATGCAAATAAATACTAAAATAATATACGTACAGAATAAAATATATATAGTAATATAATTCAGATGGGCGTATTCGGTTCCAAATCCAATGATTTGGAAAAAAATTGTGTTGTATCTATGAGTGTACATTTTCATCAGATATAGGGGCGCCCGTCTCTTTAATCTTTTGAAAGTTGTGCCGGTTTCATTTTCCATTAGGTTCTATGCAAGTTAGTGTGGATGGTTTTGCATACGTTTGTTATAGCTTTGTAATGAATCTGCCACATCTTTCTTTACCGTTCTTATGTTCAGTTCAAGATATAATCTGTCGTTTTTAATGTACCATAGGGAGTTGATAATCATGCGAAGAATTCTGGACTATAACCAATGTAGTATTTCTAGGTTTGAGTTTGACGCTGTTCCCCAGAGTTGCACTCTTTATGACCAAATTTGTTTAATTACTACTTTGTAGAGCAAGAGCTTGTTTTCATAAGAAAGTTTTATTTATTTAATAAAAGAAACATGAAAATTGGTGAGATGGTTTCAGAGTTCATCATGAGCAACAACGTGTCGCGAGGGTTATATATACCAATAGATATACGTTGTAGATTAAATGGAATAATAAAATACTTTAGCTACGTAAATTATAATGTTAAAACTAATTATAAATCTGCCCTACTTCAGTGCCTTGCTGAGGTTTCATTAAATGTTTATTTTTTTGTTGCTAGATTTTGCTGTTACATTTTTTTTACCGTTTATGTCACGTAACCAGGTGCTTAGAACCACAAGTCAGGTCTGGTTGCTACACATAAACACTCGTCAGTGGCGCCATATTGATCCGAATTGACACAACTGTGGGGCGATTTTGACAGCAGTCCCGGTACATTTTCGCCTCTGATTAAAACGTCGATTTCCAATAAAAAATGTATTGGGGCTATATAAGATATTGGTATGTTTAGAATGGTCATTAAATATACTATCAGATGATGTATAATTGATGATGATTTTTTTTTTGAATTCACATCCGAATTAATATATAAATTCAATTTCAAATTTCACTCGACCAGCAACCCTACGTCACAAAAATTCCCGCCGAATGAGAACGATTTACATTGTCAGCTGACGTAATGAAATGGCGCCTCTGGGCGTCTCTGTTTTATTCTCTTTAATATAATTAAGTGCGACAAAGCTGCAAACAATATAAAGCAGCTAAATTCATGGTTAAAATAGACCGGGGAAAAAACACCACGACGTGGCATTCAACAGACTGGAAGAAATTGACAGCGACCATTACGTGGCGTTCAACATCGGAGAGGTTAATTGCCAGGTGGTCCCTCCATAACAAATGTCATGATGACATTTGGCATGACTTTTGGGTCTATGGAATGTTTATGTTCGACAGCATTTTTTTTTTATATTTTACAATTTTCGGAGCCCCACCAATATTAATATTTAGGGCTTAGAGTTTAGACAGTGAACAGTTTCAGATAAATAAAGGATCAATAACTTTATTAGTCCCATCTACAGTTGTGTATTTAATTATATTGATGATGTAACACTCGTCATTGAACAACTGAATGGCTGACCTGAGCATTATAAATTCACACCGATATTCCTAGTACATATTTAGTCACGCGACGTGATCTCTCTATAGTGATGGACTAACTATTTGCGAATTCTGAATGCATACTAATGTTCTATTGTTATGTAGTTAATTGTGTATCCGTCACGCCATCTCTTGTTTGTGTCATCGAATACCATATAGTGTGAAGTCAAGCTCAACATGAGAGTTGTAAGTTGGTTGTGGATTTAATAATGTAAATGTGTAGGCTGATGTTGATTAATAATACATGTCAATTTAATCATTTGTCTCATCTATTTATTAATTCGTGAAGCAAAGAGTTTGTACCTCTTTTTACGAAAATTATGCCAACAGAGCAGTATAAAATTTGACACAGTTAAAGTCTACATGGAAGAGGAGTGCAGGTAGCTAAAAAAACTTTAATTATGGTCTAATTGTGATTACTGGATAACTAGTTTGTTTTTAATAAACACCTGCCTTTTTAAATAACATATTTTTATAAAAGACTTAAGTATCTATATATATTATAATCATAGTATTAAATTTCATACAATAGCGGTTTTAAGTTTAGATGCTTATTAAAATAACATTCAACACGACAAAATTAACGCCAAGAAAAGGTCACTAGACGGTATTTAGATCCAATAAATACTCTGAATAATAAAACCTGTGATCTGGAACGCACCCCCACCTTCTCATTAAACTATTAGCATTTTAATGGCCTCCAAAAATTGTTTTTCGCATTTAAATTTATATGTTTCGTGTCACCTGCCGCATAGAGCTACTACTCCCCTCATTCTAATTCAAGGCCAACGCTGGTTACAATTCATGACAGCCAGGTAGCTCAAGCGGAGCAGTTACCAAATAGATTATAGTAAAAGAAAGTATTTTAACTTGTACCCCACACGTTACAAAAGAAAGTTTAATAAGCTGCCTGAATTTTTATATTACTTTCCTCTTTCTTAACCAGAAAAACTAATGGAGTCTTAGAATGGAAATAAATAAGCAGCATTAGTATACAAGTTGGTGGAGAGTTAAGTAGAATTCTCTTGTTATGGCAGGATGGTACGGAAAGTCGCAGCGGTTGCTACCTGCTGGACACACTAGGAGCTTTGTAAAGTTTTTAACCTCTAAGCAAAAATAGCAGAATTCGTTAATAAAAGTAGTGAATGTAGTTTTTATGCATTTTTGCATTTGCATTGTGCATCTAGGAGAAGTGTGTAGAGTTTAAGGAGACTAAGTATAAATCCTACTAATATTATAAATGCGAAAGTTTGTAAGGATGAATGGATGTTTGGATGGATGTTTGTTACTCTTTCACGCAAAAACTACTGAACGGATTTGGATGAAACTTTACAGTAATATAGCTTATACATCAGAATAACACATAGGCTACTATTTGCCGCGATAACCGACATATACGCGGGCGTAGCCGCGGGCAACAACTAGTAGAAAATTAAAGTAAGTAAAAATGTCTTGTTTCATTATTAAGTTGACAACTTGTCAGACCACTCACGTAGGCCACTCCATAAAAAGAGGATTTGGATTTGGATTGATAGAACAATTAGTGTTGAGTAATTCTATCGTTGAAATAGTTGCAGGCATTTATGAGCGGCGGTAATAACTCATTACATCAGATGTCTCGTCTGGTTTCCCTTTATTTTAAAAGTAGTAGAGCCACGCGGATTTTAGCACGAACGGGCCGGCTTGTCCCTGCTGCTATTACCATCTTATGGAAGACAGAACTAAAATAACAGCATTTGTGATATCGTGTTTCGTTGGTGAGTGCAAGACCGGGGGCTTAATGATGCAGAAGCATCTCAATAGGGCGCCATAAGGAAAGAAAAATATATATGACATTATAGCTTTTCCTTAGTTTCGATATCGAAATCTACTATAGCCTACTAGTATAAAAAGGAGTACAAATTTTTAAACTTTCGCGTTCCATGATAATATATCATTTTTATTTTTACTAGAATTAACGCGATCACTTATTAAAAGGTATTACCAAGAATAGGGACACTGTTAGTGTGGTATGTGACCGGACATGAGGGCGTGCGCCGCTGAGCCAGTCAGCCTGTGACCACGGCCAGTGCAACCTGGTCGAAACATCAGGCAAATCAGAGGTATGTAATACCTTTTAATAAGTGATCGCGTTAATTCCCGTAAAAATAATTGTTCTATAAAAAGGAGTACACCTGATCGCATACGTGACGTGTTCAGATATTACTAATAACAAATCTTTCCATATATTAACCTATAGACTCCAAAACTATAAGAATCTGGCAACATATTTATCTAGCGAAACTATAATATTTATAAATATAATCTCATCATTGATCAAATACAAACATACATTATGAATAATATGTCAAAAATAATAGCAACAGGTACAATTATGTGCTATCAGACACTTTCCGGTAGCGATAAAAGTACTTATCTACAATCTGGTCTATTATTAATTCTAGTAGTTACTGCAATATACATATTAACGAGCCAAGCTATAAGACCAGATCAAATGTAAAACCTCCTTTCTAAAGAAAGGCCTACGTCCAGCAGAGTACTATTAAAAAACTATTGCTGTGATGTGAAATAAATGTAACAAATTCAATGTACTCCTTGATTTCGTTTTTTGTTTTTTCGGAAGACGGTCCCCATTTCATCTCATCCACATTTTTTATATTTTATATCATCAATTTCATCACGACGAAGACTTAACGACTTGTAGACTTATGATTTGAAAACTATAAACACTTGACATTGGCAGAAATAGCTGATCCGGCTGGTTGCCATTTCATCAAAAGAAGAAGAAGAAGATTACTTTTAACATTACAACAAACTTAAAATGGGCATATCACTTTACTGGATAATAATATTATTATTTTTTTGTCAAGCCCGTATCTACACTTACAAATAGCCGGGTGTGAAATGAGTATGATTATTGTGTTTTTATTGTTAAGTAGCTTTTAATATATAATCGAACAGCGGCGACTTACGAACTGACGTTATGTTGAGACCGGAGCTGTGGTAGCCCATGATGCAGAAGCATCTCTATAGGGCGCCATAGTGTGTCGCCATGCTGCATTGTTTGCATTCGGAATAAGTATAGTGACCATTACTATTAGAATCTGCTTATGCTTTAGATCGGGCAAAGTAGTGTCACTTTGGCAGGCCCATATACATATATATAAAATACTGCTAAACCTGATATACGTTTATTGGGTTACTAATTCTCATAAAAGAGTTATTTAAACTATTTTGCGGTAACCTTATTTCACTCCACTCATAGATTAATAACGACTAATGTATAATCTGTCCACTTGGAATCTGAAAAAGTAACACTAGTAATATATCAGCACTATTCAAGATTTATATTATGTGATACAACAATATTTATGATTGTGTTATTCGTTTTTTTTTCGATTCATCTCCAGACAGTGTGACGACAAAAGATGAAGCTAGAAAAACTTTGACCTGTTTAAAAATCCCAACGGATAAAAGTGACGAAATGATTAATTGAATACCTGATACATATATACTGTGATCATTAATACTTATTACGAAGAAGAAACAAATGAAAACTTTAACAATTTCATTTTAAATTTAACATCTCACTAGGTTTTAAATTGGGGTTTATCCCTCCTATATGCCTACCACTGTAACTCCTGTACACCAGTATCAACAATATACACAGGACCGCAACATTTCAAGACACTCGGGAAGTCCCAGGAAAAGTTTAATTGTCTTTGAAACCGCAACAATATTAATTAGAAAAAAATTAAAGGAAATTAAGTACTAAATTTTATTTTCGTAATATTCAGCATGTCTATAAAAATGACTCGCCGAAATGTATGTACGCGCAGAACTTCTGCTCAGCTGCACCAAATTAAATAATTATTTTTGTATGTGTTCTTTATTGACTGCCTCGTTGGTCTCGCGGTTGGCGTGTGTGACTGCTGATCTCGAGGTCTAGGGTTCGATTCCCGGGTCGGACCAAATATTTGTATGATCTACAAATATTTGTTTCGGAGTTTGGGTGTTTTTTATGTATAATATGTATGTATTTACAAAAAAAAAGTATATATGTATTTGTATCAGTTGTCCAGTACCCATAACACAAGCTCTGCTAAGCTTGGGACTAGATGGCGTTGTGTGTTGAATGTCCAAAATATTTATTTATTGTTAGGGTAAAGTTTGTCTACAAGGAAAATTAAAAGGTAACAGGAAAAGTCATTTTCTTTTTGTCCGCGACTGTACACTGCCTGTGAAAAGCTGAGACTGATATGTAAGTATGGCGGTACGAAGTTTGCCGTGTCAGCTAGTAGGTATATAGTCTTTTACTTTAAAATATTATTGAAGGGTTAGAATAGGATTAGGATTGAAGGATTGCGGGAATTACATATTTGTGTAACTTTTGCAGACACTTAATCATCTAGGATATTCATGCTAAGATCAGCGTGGCTCTCCTATCTCTTCTACCTCCTAACTATAAGGGCCTACTCTATTATAATATGTATGGCAGTGTCGCCCAAAAGCGTGTAAAGACATGAATATAGTAAACTGAATTAGTCAGTTAATTTAAGTTTATTTAGCCTCAAACACAAACTACGAATATTTTGGCATTAATGTTACTTAGTAATCGTATTTAACTTATTTCTAATGTTTTCGTTTGAAGAAATATCGTTCAGTGCATTCATTCTAATAATATTTACTGTTGAACTTTAACTTCCATTGAATTCTATGGAAATTTCCGTTGATTAATAACAGGAATGAACTACCTCCAATGATAGCGATAGGTACACTACATAACATTCACATCAACATAAAATACTTAAGTTATGAAAGAGGCCTGTTATATTTTTCATTATTCTGACCCTAAAGTAGATGACGATGAAGTAGATGACATCATTAAACACACAAATAATATGACCGCCATTTGAACAGCGTAACGAAAAGGAAGTTGCCTTGGATCCTATCTAAGTAGGTCATTGAGTGGTGTCCGCAATCTAACCTTACTTTGACCCTATTTATGAAATCACAAACGAAAATAGGGTTACTAGTAGAAGGTGATGTATAATACCTGTTGAAGATATCTGAAGAACACCGGTCGCTCATGTCATCATCGAAAGGAACACATCAGGTATGATTTTATATTGTTCTCTTCTTGACAAGACAGGCTGTTGGTTACGTTTATGTCGGTATAAATAGTTTAGTAACAACCAAGGTAACCAGAATAAACCTTCAACAACATACTTTAAAATAGTACTTTGTGACACGATCGATTTGCCTTACAATAGGTATGTACCCGACCTATTTCTTTATAATAGCCGTGCAACATGGTAGCGGAATCCAACTACCACTTACGTAACTGTTATCTATACTAAATTATAAAATTGAGTATAAAAAGAGTGTTCGGTTGAACGCGCTAATCTTAAAACAGTGAAAATTTTTTTTTTCAAAGTTCATTTGTTTTTCATTTAAAAATTATTTCACCATTATATAGCCCAGATTTTGAAGGAGAATATAAGGCTATACTCATATATCATCACGTTAAGGCTAGAAGTCTAAAAGTATATAGATAAGTAAGTATTACACAGTATAATATTTGTCTCTATGTTTTTAGACTTTATTTTATAAAGGCATGCCCATTTATACTGTCACCGGACTAAGAGCGGTGGAAGTGCCTCTGTGGCGGCAAAGCCAAATCGTGAAATTTCCTACTGATCTAAGATATGTAGAGAAACGACCTTTACCCATCTCTTTAATGGATGAAAAGTAATTTATGTCAAATTTAATATATTAAGTAACATATCACGTGCGGGTTGGCTGAAAAATTCCTAGCCAAACTATTATTAATAAAAAATTAAAAAATGACTTTTTATTACACAGTGTACTCATGTGTATATCAAATATGTTTAATACCAACTAACAGTATAAAGCCAATGAAACATACAAACCACGGGTTGTCTTTTTGTTTCCTGGCATAGGTACTGGGTTGGCAGGTATAAATAGGTATGTCGATATTAGTTATTTTCACATATTTGTTTAATAAATAAATTTAAAAAAATAAGCACCGTTTCATTGCGAATACGATGATATAGGGTTGTCTGCAAAAAAACCTGGCCGGAATAACGGTTGTCGAGTTTTGAAAAGTGAAATTTTCATTGTGTGCGGCGTGCGCCTTGGCCGGAACACCCCCGTGGGATTTGGAGGCTGAAATGCTAGCCGAAGTATATCGACGGGTGGCTGAATAGTGGACGGACTATGGCTTTCGCCTTCCGCCCGAAGAGGTACGTCGAGCCACGATGGCTCGCTGGTCTGTCTGACTGGAGACCAGACGCGCTGGCTTTGCCGCCGTGGAGGCTCTCCAGCCGGTCATCCTCGAGCGGGCAGGGCGGCAGCACGGGACACTTTCTTTTCTTCCGACTGACACAGATTCTTTCCGGGCACGGTTGTGGCTTGGCCGATTTAGCTAATTTTGTTTTTGAAATGTTTGTCGTAGTCCAGGGAAGGTTTAAACGGTAAGAAATTAAAATGTCACGTGTACGAAGAAGCGGGCATAGCTAGTATACAATATTTACTCATTTAAAGGTATTAGATAAAGAGTGTATTTAATTCACATTACGTCAAATGATCACAAAAATATATAGAGAAAAAAAAGGAACAACTGCCAGCGTGCCAGCCATGTAAAAAATGTAAGAATAAAGCTGAGTGAAAGTACGAAGCGAGTTGCATTAGCTATGTGCCTCACATGTTATTTACTTACTCAATCTTAGGATTAAAAACCGCATTTAGTGAATGATGATTCCGTTCACCAGGGTTGCCTTTCTTGGGAAACCCTGTACTAGTCACACATCCCATAGATGTGAGGTAGACAGTCGTAAACACGGTTGGTGTATTGGTTTCTTCAATCTCCGCTACGGTGCGGGGATCCCCGGTCAATAACCACGCAGGTCCATACACACCACATCACACTCCGTTTTACAATTCAAATTAGCTTAATAAAACCACGCGGTCCAATCGCGGAAACTGTATCAAAATCTCGTTTTAACAATTAGCTCAACAAAAACTCGCAACAAATGAGCTCCCCTGTTTGATATTGATTGTAAGAATCAATATCAAACAGGGGAGCTCATTTATTGTGTTAAAACCCGTCAGGACACAAAACGATCTCAAACGCACACAAAAAAAAGTAAAATCTAAAATCCAACTACGACAAAAAACGACTCTGAAAAAGCATGAAACAAGTTTCAAAAGCCGTATTCACGCGTTGTTAAAGTGTTATGGGCCCTGGTATATTACTAAGTTTCAAAAGCCGTAGTCCATGTAGTGTAATGTACCATAGTCCATAACACTTTATCAACGCGTGCCTACGGCTTTTGAAACTTGTTTCATGCTTTTCAGCGTCTTTTTTTTGTCGTATCGGGTTTTAGTTTTTACTTTTTTTATTTAAAATGTTTTGGTGCCTCTATAATATAAATTTCTTTGCAAAGTATATTTTAAATAGGTACCATAGAAATATCACAATTATCGAATAAATACGAATAAAGTCACGAGAAAATATATATATTTTTAAAATGTACAGGTAACGCCCTTTCCAATGATACCAAACACGACATATTTATCTAAAATTATTTTTTTAATACAGTACTTTATGTCGGCTAGAGAGCGGCACTTTAGATTAGACGTGTCACTGAACACGTCATATAGCCTATAACCAGCAGACGATTAAAACGCTTCTAACTACATCTTATTTATCCAGTTCTAAAGAGTAGTTAAGGAGCTATGAGGGAACAAATGAACATACATACATACATAGCCTGTCAAAATCATAACCCGCTTTGCCGTAGTCGGGTAAAAACAATCTGAAACTCGGGCCGGCGCCAATACATCGACTTTTTCTAGTGAATTCTATTATCCGAGTGAATGACATTTTAAAACTGTCAAATATGACAACCCAAGTGTTGCCATTACAAATTACATTTATTTATTCATTTAAAACTTTATGCACTTTTGTACTTTATGCCCAGGGCATTCTCTACCATTTTATGTATGTACACTGATTACTTCAATTGTGGACTGATTTGAAAATTCTTTTGTATTCTTAGTAATTAGCACTCGAACTAAATGTTAAGAAAAAAAAACAAACAGAATTTTCTTGCTAGTATTACCATTAGAGATTTTTTCATGGTTCAAGGTGGGAAATTAGTAGACGAGTCATCTGATAGTAGGTGTAACTACATCCGCGCATGAACACTGGCAATTCAAGAATGAAAGAAAATATGTTACTTTGTTTATTACTCTGAGTCTCTGCCCCGACGGTCAGGGTTTCGGCTCTGGTAACCTCACTCATTCGTTGAAAAGCAATGAAAGAATTATTATTTAACGTTGGTTTTCTATGAGGTCGTGGTATCACCCCGGTCGAACTCACCCATCAGCATGGCTTTTGTTTGGTAACCTATATCTGTTTAAATAGTATCAATGATGATAATTCTGTTGGTCGAAAACTCTCTAAACTAACCTGAAAATCACAAAGTTTTCTTTTCTGTTAAACGACGATGTCAATACCAAAGATTGACTAAAATAAGATGTGTCACACTAAAAATAGATGTTATCTGAATATGTATATACGTGTATTGCATATACCATAATGGCATTTTGGGAATCACTTAAATAAAAGAATAAAATATAATTTTAGGGACACTTTAAATTATTGACTAACGAAATAGCACAAATCTCATAAATCCCACATATCCATATACCGTAGAATTGAACGGATGGGCACTTGAAAAGAGTTCATGCAGACTTTGTCCATCAGAGTGCCTGAATATATTAGCAGCGCAACCTAGATGAACGTGTGCATGCAGTGTATGTGTTCACCCTATTCGTTGTTTTGTCGATAGAGGTATAATACCAACTATAATACCTTAAAGGCTTAACACAAATATTATTGATCTTTACTTTCAAAAATCGTAGGCAATTTTGATCAGCCTAGTACCTACAAATATCCGTCTTTCCGAGTGTAATACATCAAATACATGAAATAATTTAAACATAATTGTAAGTCTGAATTATTAATTAATACTAATATTTATACATTTATTCACGACGAATCTTGTAGAAAAGCAGAAAACGAAATTGTAAAAAAGTGTAGTTGAACCCTATAACAGCTTATGTCGGATTAATTGGACAAATAATTTCGTGTCCATTTCCTTTCTGTCTAATTCCTTTAAAATTGAATAAAATATAGTTGTGAAATGTAACCAACTGCATAGATGGTTCCCATCCCTAGCCCGTATGTTCCAAATTTTAAGTTGGTGATACTGGTGATACTGTCTGCGTCACGGTCTGATTAAGGCGTCTGCTTTGTACGCCAATACTATTATTGAATTCTGGAGTTTTCGAATAGTATTGTATTTGCGTGACGTTTTACGTTTATGTATCGATATATGTATTGAAATTAAAATTTATAATGTTGGCTGCTGGAGAATTAATAGGCATTACAGAAGGCGAGCTTATTACCTGTCTTTATTTACTATTGAGAAGTAGTAAATACTAATAGGTAATAAGTTCTTATGTGTATTTCTGAATATGAAATATTTTATTTGCTTACAAAAAATGCTTGAAAATTTTTCAAGATTTTTTTTTGAAACATTTTAGGTAGGTGTTACTAACAACGCTCGTAAATGCAAATTTTATTATTACGAAAGATCGATCTGCGACAAATGCACAGTGCATATCCCTTTTTGTTGTAGTTGTACCTAAGTATATTTTTCTATTCAATGTGTCGGGTGCCAGAGGCATGACAACAGCCCCCCGTAGCCAAGATGCAAGAGTTCTTCTTTCTGCAATCGTTAACGCCTAAATTCTCCTCTGTCATTGGCTTATACTTTGTCTAAGATTAGCCAATGACACACGAGAATTTAGGCGTTAACGTTTGCTGAAGGAAGAACACTTGCAATTTGGCTAGGGGGGCTAATACGAAGTCGGGAGGTAAAAATGTCAAAAATAATATAAAAATGGCTACGTAAAGGTTAACAGGTTCAGTATTTATCCTTATCGGACTACGTCTATATATTCCACAGAAGCGCCTAAACTACTGACTCGATTCTACTAAATGAGGTGTCAATAGATTTGTAATAATGCCCCAAGGTGACAAGGGCTATATAATTTTTTTCATCTGTCATGGTATCAATGACAGTTTGAGTTATACTGGCCAATCAAATAAACATTGAGGATCGTTCTTTGTTTTTTCGGAAGACGGTTCCCATTTCATCTTATCCACATTTTTTATATTTTATATCTTTAATTTCATCACGACGAAGACTTAAAGACTTTAAACACTTGACATTGGCAGAAATAGCTGATCCGAGAGATCTAGCTGGTTGCCATTTTATCAAAGTAGAAGAAGAAATAAACATTGTCAAACAAGTCAAAACTCAACAGCTAGGCTACATTATTTTATTTTTTCATTATTTTTTTATAAACGGACAACTCCCGCATTAGGAATAAACATCATGTATCGCGGGGACTTTCCAAACTTAATTCAACAAAAGTGGGTACGTAGTACATACTACACACGCAATTTATTCAAAGATTAATCCTTTTAAAATAGAAGTGGTAAGAACAACAATAGTAAAAGCAATTGACGAAGAGACCGTTGTGCTTCCGTTGCAAAGATCCTCGTTGCAACCGCTACAGTGTTTTACTTTAGAAAGAAGCATCTTGCTTACTGCCTCTTGCATCTCACAATAGTTGGAAAGATCTCTACATCCACGTGTTATAACTTCGCCGAGAGGAGTTTCTGGAACCAATAAATTGTAAAATGAAACAATATCTTATTGCCGTTGAAAGGACAACGCACACGTTAACAGTAACAGCATACAATACATAGCAACAACCGTAACAGAGTTGTTGATTTATTGAGTAATAATTGGTACTGGTCGGATTCGTAAACCTATGTACATAATCATAATTAAAAAAACAATAACAATATTAACATATAAACGTCACAAAACTCCACATCTTCGCCTAATGGTAGGGTTCCCAAAAGACTGACAGCATTACCACGTTGAATGGCAATGCTGATTCTCTGTGCTAATAATAATATTTACTAATTGTATGCTGATTTTGTAATAAAATAAAATAAGGTTTTCTTCTTTTTTGATTCCTAAAACTACTTATTTAGTTTTGCAGATTTTGCCAATTTTGCAATGCATATTTTAAACATTTTCCATACATATTTGCATGCATATAATATGGTTTTTAATTGGATATAATTAGGTCTCTACTCATAACACAGCTATCACAGACAGGACTATTCTTACCAGTAAGTCTGATATTTTAGTACTAGATCAATGATTGTCGATGTTGCCGTTATGTTCCTCATGATAAGAATCTTGTGAAAATTAAAAAATAACAAAAAAAAAATTGAATTTATCTCACTAGATTATGATATGTGGAATGTGGATTAGGTAATCATTATTCCGATGGTCGTATCTGGTAACGGAATGATAGCCAAGAACCTCGACTAACATCTTAAGAGGCTCACGTCAGAAGGATTGATCAAGGGTCTGATACAGAAGGCAGTCCTGCTTAATAGTGAGGAACTTCCTCTCTTTGAAGGCTTGGGTCACCGGTGTCTCGGTCTCTGTACCGGAAGTCGGTTTTATATTATGTAATTATTTTTTATATTTTTAAATGTATAGTTTTATTTTCCTGTATTATGTATTCAAAAATGTAACTTATCTATCTATATAAATAAAAATGAATCGCCGAAATGTATGTACTAGCATAACTGTCGATCGGCTTTACCAAATTAAATAATTCTTTTTTTATCTCTTCGTTATTGTTAGAATAAGGTTTGTGTACAAGAAAAATTAAAAGATATCGGGAAAAGTCTTTTTTTTAGTCCGCGACGGAAAACTGAGACAGATATGTAAATATGGCGGTATGAAGTTCGCCGAGGCAGCTACTAAGTATATAAATGCAATAAAGAGAATAATAAAAAAATAGAATAATTCGAGTCACGTATAATAAATAATGTATTATTACACATGACTCGAATCGTCGACTACCAAGAAGTTTCAATTCGGCTGGACTGGGATGTGGCTTCGCTGTGCATCTCCTACCGCATTTACTATGGGGAGTGCTCCGGGGAATTGTTCGGACTGAAGAAAATCTCAAGAAACTTTCTGCCTCGCACAACAAAACTGTGGAATGAATGCCAAGGAATGCCTGCGGTATTCCCGGACCAAAACGACCTTCAAGAAAAGAGCGTACTCCTTCTTAAAAGGCCAGCAACGCAGGACAGTTGCAGGTGTCCATTGGCGGCGGTAATCACTTACCATCAGGTGATACGTTTGCTCGTTTGCTCCTATTCAATAAAAAAAGATCCTCACACATGGTCGTCTGTTTCCAAATTAAACAAACACTTTGCTATGGTAACCAAGCTGCTGATAAACATACTTTTATAATTTACTAAATAACGTATTAAAAACATAACTTATCTTTACATAGGGTAAAATGAAGTAGCTTCCACTATCTGTTCGCTTAGATCTTTTAGATTAATCAAAGAATTTTAATGCAATTTCAAGTAACAGATATAGTAATTCAAGAAGAAGGTTGATATGTGTAATACATGAATAATATAGTAGAGGAAATCCGAAAACGAAGCAGGGCTGGGTTGCTTGTTATAGATAAATTACACCCAAACAGAACAAATGATCAGAACACAAAGATTGGTTTTGGGTGGGAAACGAACCCACGACCTCTACCTCAGCAATAATCATTTAATTAATTATTTGAATCAACATGTTTGAACGTTTAGCTAGCTGTAAGAGTAATATAATAAGCTGATACCAACCAATAACCGTTTTTGCACATTGATCCACGTCTTTGCACTCCTGGAAATAAAACAAGTTTGAGAAGTTATTATGAACCTTCACGTGTTGTGGCTTCAAACTCCACATGGAATGTGTGAGACTATAGTCGAGTTCAACAAAAATACAGGTGTGCGTGCTCACTATCAAAAAGTCTACGTTTCTACCCCTCCCCACTTTTGAGAACACTCAACTATCACTGCAGAATAAGCTCGATATCCTGGGTATGGATATTTGCCGAAGTCTCAACCCCAGGAGTACTTCACAAAGGCGGCCTCGTAAAGGCTTGGTATACTAAACTAGGTGAGACGATTCTTCTCCTTTCCTCTACAGGACAACACGTGCTCGCTTTAGAAGTCACAGTCCGTGTCCTTTGGCCACCATAGTGTGGATCGCTAAGCTGCATTCTACTCAAGCTTTCCATCAGACTGAGTAGTCACTTTGCTAGGCCTTTAAGTGATAATAAAAAAGTTTGCCATTTCCGACCCATTGAAAAATAAACATGATTTAGAGTGGTTGTTTTTTTTAACCGACTTCAAAAAAAGGCGGAGGTTTCTCTAGGATAACTTCGTCGTTTATGCACCGATTTTGATGATCCTTTTTTTAATGGAAAGGAGATGTCCCAACTGTGGTACCATGATAAGGACGTTAATATCTGATGATGGCCTCCAAGAGAAATCGAGTCGAACCTAGAAGTCGGTTTTTTTTTCGTTAAAATTGCACTTGTTATTTATTTAAATAATTTTATTTGGCTTGCCCTGGTTATTTGTTTGAGTCAAATCTAATTGAAATTTGACCAACGCTACAAAATGGTGGTTTACACATTTTGTCACGACTACCACTATATGGGTATCAAAAGAAAGGGCTTGACTAGTAGAATACAGGTGAGAGGTAGCATGTAATGCAATTAAAAATTTAAAACTTGAAGAAAAATAATCACGTAAAAAATTTGCTTTTTTTTTAGCTTTTAGTACATTATTTTCAATAAAAGTGTTTAAATCTTTTTCATATTTTTTATTGGAACTTAATTTTAGCCAAACACAGATTGATCGATATGTGAGCTAGGTAAAGGGGCTTTAATTCAATTTATTGTTTGTACGGGAAAAGAAAAGTATTGTATTTACATTTTTTATTTAATAAGAACCATCTTTTGAAGAAAAATCGGTTAAAGGTGTTCTCGGGTTTTGATTACAGTTGCATATAAATTTCTAGTTTTATGTAAAAAGATATAAACTTACAACTGAAAGATCATCACTGAAGCTGAATGGCTCTCCACAGTTTCCGGACACTCTAGAAGAGCAACCATAACATCGGAGACAAGATGCTATCAATGGAAAAAAAAACTTTTTAAGAACCTAAAGGATTATGTACAACAATATAAACTTATTTAGCAGTTACATGTGTTCAAGGCAATCTCTAACATTCTACTTGTGTGTGTGCTACTCTTGTATGTTTTCGGACTTTATAGGGAAACCCCCTAGGGGAACCCCTTTAAGGAGTGAACCATTCTGCCGCTAAAGTTTGGCATCACATCGATTGAATTATATGTTTACATGTTAATACTGTGGCGGCTTACACGTTAATAATAATTTATAAATGTTAAGTTTCGTATGTCGGCTTAGGTCACCTCTTTATTTATACACCTTCTCAATGTCATTTTGAAAGAGATTCATATGTCACATGCCATTTCAAAATTTAAAGTTGTAAGTAAATACAAGAAATAAATGCACAACTCACGATAAAGGCTGTAAGCGCATATAAAATAATTGATAGTATAAAGTTACAAATATGTAAACATAAATGAAATCTAATTTTGCGTGAAGTCTTAGTGGATTAATCTAATTTCACTATTTTAATTATTTTTAGGAGATAGTAATAATTATTATTTCCGACCATACAAGTGCATGCATGCATACAATTACAAAATTTCAAATTAAACTTAAATTTATACATAGAAATTCAATTAACATTAAAAACAGTAAGTAAGTAAAACCCAATCAAAATCAAGAGTTAAAATCATAATGAAAATTCAAAACTATAATACACTTAGTCTTACATTTTTTTTACATTACTTTACACACATACATTGTTTTATAAATTTAAAACAATGTATTAAAATAATAATTGACAAGCTAATATATTACTTACGTACTGTTAAGCATTAGCTTAAAAGAATTAATGTATTAAATATATAAATATGGAGTTTATACTCTCGATTATCGGCACTTGATGGAACGTGTTGTAATATATTCTAGAATTAAACTCACTTGTTGAATCTGTCTAAATTGGAAAAAGTATTTATTCAGGTTCTATGTAAAAACAAACAGTCCTGTTCATTTTACAAGACACATACTAAAGATTACTATATGAAAATGAAGAGTGAACAAGTAGTTACTAACCTAACACTATAATCAGAATAAAATGTAGCAAAGAAAACTTAGAGTTTTCACTCGACATTTCAAAATTTCTACGAGAAAGGCATTAAATTTAATTACGTATCTTACATCTTAAAATATGTATCCAAAGGTACGCACCAATTTCAAACGAAGAGAGAAGAATCGCTAGATTTAGCGCAGTAAAACTTTGAAAAAACATTTTTAAGTAAATATTCGTTGTGCTTGATCTACCTATGCGTAATATATATTACTGATATTGCTAGCTCAAGGTTAGTTATTATATATCAAATATAGTTATCATTATCCTGGTTTCTTTTTTTCCTATTGCCAGTGCCGGACTAAAACAAACGGGGCCTGTTACAAAATTCTATTAAGGATTGGATTTGAATTATATTAAATTTGAATTGTATATTTTTGCCATCGATAGAATCGATTGATTTAAATAAGTAATATTTTGTTACTATGAGAAAACGTTGGTGCGTGGAACCCCCAAATACTCGGGACCCGTAGCATTTGCTACCCTTGCGAAGTGGTTAATCCCCTACTGCCTATGTGTATGTTTCTTTCAGTTCACCACATTGTGAAACTTTGTGAAATAACTAGCAATAGTTTCGGTTTCAGGCAATCCTAAAGTACCTTTTTATCATTAATGATTAATTCTTTAATAACTTTTTAGAGTAAATTAGCGTCACATATACACCTCAACCCGTCTTAGCCTGAGTAAAGTAAGTAATTTTTTTTTATTTATTTATCTTTATTGCATACATGTCATGACATAAAACATAGAAAGAGTTACAGTAAAATATAAATGTAACAATCGGCGGTCTTATCGCTCACGGCGATTTCTTCCAGACAACCTTAATACGGATATTAGGTATTTGAAATTTAACGGTAGGTAGTTAAATATATTTGAAATATATCAGAAAAGAATGATAAATAAAACATAAACACAGAAATACATACTCATACTCATTACACATGTACAAATACATTCACTAAATACACCTAAACAGTACCTATATAGTCCATATAAATACATACACAAATGAATACACTAAGCAATAAGATTTATTAAGTGATTACAATGACAAATAATAGTCTTTCACTAGTTTTTTAAAAATAGGCAAGGTTTTCGCTTGTCTGATTGTCACAGGCAATTTGTAATTATCGATCGAACAAGATTTTTTGTTTAAACGCCACCAGCAACCCCCACGAGGGGGCTGGAGCAACGCTCCTCCAGCCGCGCTGCTCTGTGGAATTCGTCACCAGATGCGGTAATTCAACCACCGGCATAAAACGCCGCACGCGAATCAAAATGAGAAATCATGGACAAATTAAACACATTACAATTGGTTTGTTCTGTTCAACCTTTCCATTCCAAACATTCCATTGTGCACTCAAGGTTTAGGTGGATCAATCTCTTTTACTCTAGGTGGCCTATGCTGCAGATCAAACGCTATAACGAATCGTGATTTGATGGTAGGTGCATTACCATATGCTATCCGGTGCCCGATATAGAAATAGCTTAGGCGGCATACGCAATGCCTACCCGGTTTGGAGCCCGAGTCCAGATTCTCCTACCGACGCCAAAACGAGACAACACTTAACCCACCTACAGGAGCCCTGTGTATCCAAACATTAAAAGTCCTAGCTCTCAGGTGCACAGCCTATACACAACCACGCCAGCCTCCCAACACATTTATACATCACTACCGAAAACATACACATTCGTCACAAACAAGGTACCTAGAATCCAATTGTAATGCTTAACTATTAAGTAACCATAATATTATATTTAATTATTATCTAGCAATCACTACGATACTCAGACCGGGATACAACTGCATGTTAGAGTCTTAAATTAATTATCCTGCAATGTACTACGGAAGACAGAGACTCGCCTGGTTTTGTTCAATGTTAGGTACTTTAACTTACCCAAATTAACGATGGAACACACGACTGACTACCTCGATATGTTTGCTTTACGAACTTCGCTCTCCCGCGCCTCAAGATCGCATGCCATCCCTAAGATCAGTAACTCTCCAAAACTGTCCCGAGAGGACAGGTAGACCGTCCTCTCTTTTGTCTTATAACTTTCAAACTTCGGTTTTATGACTAGCAGATGTGAAGGATCTCATGACCGTCGGTGTTGAAAAGTGCAACAAGTGTTCAAACTATTTAACAGAGTCGCTGTGTTTTTATCAGAAAGCCCTTTGGGCAATCGCAAGTGAGAACTTGCGTTCTTCATTAATATCAAGATTTTAGTATGGCGAACAATATTTTTGAAGTTTAATGACGTGACTCTAGAGATACTATCACAGCATGTTAAAAAAAGGTGCTATTCAACGCGTCGTTGCTGAGACCTTACATACCAACCAAACGTGATATCAAGACTGTGGTCACGTTATCGCAGTACTGGGGATGTGGCTGAACGGCACTGTGGTAGACAACGGGTTATTATGCAAAGACAGGATCGATTTCTCCTAATGAACGCCAAAAGACAAAAAAACTATCTAAGTATCTAAATACTATCAGTAAACGCTTTTATGGCTACTATTGATCATGAGGAAGCATACTTTTTAGTCCCCATAACCAAAAGTTACCGCAAGTATTTATATTTTGCTTTTGATGGAACAATCTATCATTTTAATGTCTTACTATATGGTCTATCTGTTGCTCCTCGTAGTTTTAGGAAAATAATGAGAGAAGTTATGAATCACCTGAGATCCAAGGGGTATATATCGGTTATATACGTTAATGACATTTTATGCAGCGGTGATACGTTCAGTGAAGGTCTCAGAAATGTCACGGAAACATTAAATGTACTAGACCGCTTAGGTTTTGTCGTTAATTGGGAAAAAAGTGTGTTATTGTCCCAACTTTTGTTGGGACAATAACACACTTTTTTCACACAGTTGCACAGTTTTCTGCAGATTCTTAGGATTCACATTTAACACAGTTGAAATGTCACTAGGCTTGCCTGTAGACAAAAGAAATAAGATCTTTAAGTTAATAAATATTTATTTAAAGTTACCAAAATGTACAATTCGAGAATTTTCACAACTAATTGGGGTACTTGTGGCAGCATGTCCAGTTATTAAATACGGTTGGCTATACACACGAAGTCTCGAAAGAGTAAAATTCTTAGCCTTCCAACAGAATGATGATTATGGTACAAAAATTAGTCTTCCTAACTATATTTTACCTGATCTACGATGGTGGAATAATAACATAACTTCGTCTAGTAACTCCCTAAGACCATAAGATCAATTTATGTTAGAAATATTCCGAGACGCGTCGAAGACGGGTTGGGGAGCTTTCTGTAATGGAAATCGAGTAAATGGAGGATGGAAAGACAGTGAATTTTCCTTACATATTAATAACCTGGAGCTATTAGCTGTATTCATGGGACTTAAGTTCTTTGCTAAGAATCTTTCAAACGGCTCCACTCTGTTACGCGTAGACAACACAACAGCAATATGCTACATCAATCGAATGGGTGGAATCCAATTCCCACACTTGAACAATCTAGCTAGGTCTAATTAAAAATGGTGTGAGAGGCGCAATATCTGGTTATTTGCTTTATACATAAATTTTCTAGATAATATCGAAGCTGACCAAGAATCTAAAAAACTTAATATTAATATTGAATGGGAACTTTCAACGTGTGTATTAATAGCATAAAGAAAATGCTTGGCACACCAGACATTGACTTGACAATGCCAAATGTAAACGATATATATCGTGGAAAAAGACCCTGACGCAGTAACTATAGACGCGTTTACAATTAACTGATCTAAATATTTCTTCTACGCTTTCTCTCCATTTGCTTTGGTCCTAAAGTTTTTAAACAAAATAATCAATGATAAAGCCTCAGGCATACTAGTCTTCCCTCATTGGCCTGAACAGCCGTGGTTTTCACTACTTAAAACAATGATAACTTCAGAAATCATATTTTTCGGGCCTAATCAACATCTTCTCAAACCCTGTTTCAGATCTCTTCACCCGTTGCTCCAGACCCTTACCCTTGTTGCCGTGAAGCTCTCCGGTACGCCTTTAAGCACCGCAACGTTCCAAGCACAGCTATCGATGATTTCTTCAATATCAGCAAACACTTTAAGACAATTTAACGTTTCACTTAAACTTTGGTGGCAGTTCTGTCAGGAACAAAGTCTTCATGTATTAGATGTTTCAATAGAATCAATAATAGCATTTCTTACTGATCAATTTTATAGTGGCTGTTCATACGGCATTATCAATACCCATCGTTCTGCACTATCGTTAGTCTTAGGTAACTATGTAGGCTCCGATGAGAGGATTAAAAGACTGTTAAAAGGCATTTATAAACAAAAGCCCTGTCGCTCTAAGTATACTACCACTTGGAATCCCCAAGTAATACTAGATTGCATTTCTCAGTGGAATCCTAATAAAACCCTGAGTTTAGAACGATTAACTAAAAAGGTGACTGTTCTCTTAGCATTATGCACTGCTCATATGGTAGGTACAAACCATGTCCTTGATAAAAATTGAAAATATCATAAAATCTTCAGACAGGATTAAAATATTAATAACCAATGTGATAAAAACGTCTTCAGCTGGTAAAGAACAGCCCCATTTGTACTTACCCTTCTTTAAAGAAAACCCAAATACATGTGCCGCTATGGCTTTAGATGATTACATGTATATCACAAAAGATTTAAGACCACCCAGCACAAAAACTCTTCTTATCTATACAACTAAATAAAATTGGAGTGTCTGTTTGTAATATTAAAAGAACCGCTTTTTACTAAATGCATATGTATGTATATACGGTACATATACCAAAACTGTAGTTAAAAAAATTTTTGTCTGTCTGTCTGTCTGTCTGTCTGTTTGTTCCGGGTAATCTCTGGAACAACTGGACGGATTTTGACGGGACTTTCACTGGCAGGTAGCTGATGATCCGGGGAGTATCTTAGGCTACTTTTTTTAGACTAACTTTGTCGCGCGGCGTTACACGCGGTACAACAATAACCGCGAGTAACACCGCGGGGTTCAGCTAGTTACATATAAAAACCTTATAGAAAAGATTAAGCAGACATTAGCAGAGGGCGGGATCGATGTTAGCGTGTTTAACGCGCACAGCACGCGACACGCGTCCACGTCGGCGGCGGTCTCTGCTGGCGTCTGTATTGACGTAATAAGAACTGCTGAATGGTCAGAATCTTCCCAAACCTATGCAAAATTTTTTAATCGTCCAATTTCAAATACTGTATAGAACAGGCATACTATTTGCTGAATAAGTGTGTCAAATAGTTAAAAATAATTAATATAATAATTGTAAAATAATCAATATATAGAATAGAATAGAAAACTCTTTATTTGTACACCATTATAGTACATAGTTAAAAGAGTACATAAAATGTGAAATGTAGTGTACAAAAGGCGGCCTTATTGCCAAAAGCAATCTCTTCCAGGCAACCTTAGGATGTATTAAAATGTACAGGAGAGACAGTGGTAGTATATATATATATATACTAGCTGAACCCCGCGGTGTTACCCGCGGCTATTGTTGTACCGCGAGTAACGCCGCGGGACAAAGTTAGTCTTAAAAAAGTAGCCTAAGTTACTCCCCGGATCATCAGCTACCTGCCAGTGAAAGTCCCGTCAAAATCGGTCCAGCCGTTCCAGAGATTACCCGGAACAAACAGACAGACAGGCAGACAGACAGACCGACAGACAGACAGACAAAAAAATTTTTAACTACATTTTTGTCATATGTACCGTATATACATACATATGCATTTAGTAAAACGCGGTTATTTTAATATTACAAACAGACACTCCAATTTTATTTATTTGTATAGATTAAAACTATAAAGATAAAACTGATTGTAGGTACTTATTTGGTTTATTAGATTTGTCTAAACTTAAATAAACATCAATTAATATCTTTGTTTTGTAATTTCAAACTAGCACACCTATCTCCAAACATTTACCTAGTTATAAGTATATCTTCGAATGAAATAACGAAATATAATAGATGATCAACCAAACCAAACAACCAAATCAAAGTGAGTTATTTCGGTTGATCATCTATTATAGGATAAAAGGCTTTTGTAACGAATTTTCCTCTTAAATTATTACCATTTTGCAATAATAATCGAGTTCTGATATATAAATATTAATTGGGTTATTTACAGAAAACAGTTGGTAGAATAATGTTTAAGAATCGTCATCGCAGTGACGTAAGCTATCGATTGAATTCTTTTTATTTTTTTTTCAAAAAATGTAAAATCATTTTACAAATCGGACCAGTATTTTCTGAGATTAGCACGTTCAACCAAACAGACAAATATACTGTACAGCTTTATAATACAAGGTATAAGTTTAGTTAACAATCAATAGTGTGTAAATATTGAAATAGTTGAATTAGAACAAAACGTGGCTTACTACTCGTATTACTCACATATAATATTTTTGCATTCATAACAACCCAACCATTTTGATTCAACACAAACATTTGGAATTGTAGTGCAATGTAACATAATTTTGGATTAACCACTTTGCATTATGAAACACGAAGATAAGCGTTCTGCTTTAATCGAAAGAATTTTCGCGACTTGATTAAAGTGAGCAATGAAAACAGAAAATTTATAGGTAGAAATCACGTTTTATTCGCATAGAAATTGTGTTATTATTAGCTAATGCTGAAATATTAAAGAAATATTTCAATATTATTAATGTTTTATAAAACATAACTCGGTATATTTAATCTATTGTAAAATATAATGTCAGCACCGGGAATAAAACAATTATTAAGTTTTAGTATTCTCACTTGAACTAAACCGTCAAAATAAAATAATCTATGAATTCTTATCATAACAAAATTCTTCTTTTACTAACAATAGAATTCTAAAGTAGCAAAAAACCAGTAGGTAGGTAATTCGGTTGCGCGCAACTCAATTCTATGTCAGAACTTTGTTATTATCATATAACGTTTTTCCTGCTGGAAATACCTAGTTCATTATTTTATTAAACCTACTGGTATGTTTTAATTACTAGTATTTTATATAATTTATACTCTCGATTCAGCACTTGATGGAACTTGTAGTAATATATATACTTCTATTCTATTCTACTTCCACACTTCTACTTATTTACACCCGACCGGTTTCACTTTAAGGCGAAGGTGAAATCGTTCAGGTGTAAATTTGATTAAAATAGTGGAATAAGTACAAGTAAATTTATTTCTAGAATGAATTACTGGTATGTTTACCTTGTAGTATTTTTCCCCAAACAAAATTGAAGTTGGCTTTAAATCTGCGACGATACGCCTGACATTCAATTTTTTTAAGAGGAACGACTTTCCTCAAATCTCCACAGCCCAATTACTAAGAGACATTATAGTTCTGTAGAAAGAATGTTGTCAGATTAGGTCACAAAGAACTAAAGCTGTTGGTCCGATTGTCATATGAAGATGTTCGAATGGCAACCGACACCAACAGTTAACGTGCTGACCTGGCTAGGACTGATTAACTTTCCAACATGTCAACCTACTCGATTACCACTTAGCCACGATAACGGTGATGAGGAGTCATCACCGTTATCGTCAACAGTCTTTAATAGTCATCTCCTGGACATAAACCCTAGAAAGGAGATTTTACTGCTATACCACGCTGTCCATACGGGTTGGCTTTGTTGTTCTGGTTTTGTTTCTTGTTTTGTTATCTATACAAATAAATAAAATTGGAGTGTCTGTTTGTAATATCAAAATAACTACTTTTTACTAAATGCATATGTATGTATACACGGTACATATACCAAAAATGTAGTAAAAAAATGTTTTGTCTGTCTATCTGTTTGTTCCGGGTAATCTCTGGAACGGCTGGACGGATTTTGACGGGACTTTCACTGGCAGATAGCTGATGGTCCAGGGAGTAACTTAGGCTACTTTTTTTAGACTAACTTTGCCCCGCGGCGTTACTCGCGGTACAACAATAACCGCGGGTAACACCGCGGGGTTCAGCTAGTATGGAATAACTAGGGCGATCACGCTACATGGACTACGCTTTTTGAAACTTAGTAATGTACCATAGTCCATAACACTTTAACAAAGCGTGACTACGGCTTTTGAAACTTGTTTCATGCTTTTTCAGCGTCATTTTCTGTCGTAGTTGGGTTTTAGTATTTACTTTTTTTTATTTATGAATATACACCAAAATATACACCAAAAATTTATAAATAGGCACAAATAGGTAAAGTATGTAACGGTCAATACTATTCATATTATTTTATACATTGCCTAGGTATTGTATAGAGAACCATCATCATCATCAGTCTATCGCAGTCCGCTGCTGGACATAGGCCTCTCCGATTTGTATTTGTATAGAATACCTGGGAATTGTACAGATTGCCGGTGACATAATATATATATGTATCGGATAGAAGATCGGTCACAAATAACTCAGAACATAATGAGCATACTAATTCTATTATTATAATAAACTAAAAAAAAAAAAAAATTTGCAAATTACAAGATTGAGCCGAATTAATATAAAATTTATACTCTATACACAACTCGTGTAATATCAAAAAATATCCTACCATAATTATGAGACAAATAACACTATACGATGTTACAATGCTATTTTTTTCTGAAAGGCACTATTAACTTTTGTAATTCCATCAGCCTCTTGGCAAAGTTGGAAGTGACGTATTATATTTTATACTAGTGACCCGAAGAAGTTCATATCATCATATTTTTCTTAAAAAATCCCCGTTATTCTTTGATTTTCTTCTATACAAACCTTGTCCTAATATAACGGACACACGTCGTACATAGAAAAAAGAATTAGGTATGTAATTCGGCAGGCGGTCGGAATTTATGCGCGTACATACATACATACATTTCGGGGATTCATTTTTATATATATATAGATGAAACCACCTGAAGGCTTCCTGAATATTATGAATCATGGATATATAATTCAAACTATATTCAGTGCATGAAAATCAATTTAATTTTGACAATGAGGACTAATTCAAAGTGAAACTATAAGTATTATAATTACTACTACTAACTTCATTTATATTGAAGCAAAAAAGAACAGTAACATATTTTTTGTATATAAAATTACGTCAGGACATAATATTTTACCTATATCACAAAAACAAAACAGCATTATTTAAAAATGTCTTATCATGTGAAAGTGAGACCCCGCGCGAATACTTTGAGAGTGTCACTAAGGCGACCTCGCGGAAGCTAGCCATCTTAAACAAGGTGAGACAGTTATTCTCGCCCAGGTATCTGTGTCTTCTTTACAAGACCCAGGTTCGCTCTTGCGTGGAGTACCTACTGTTCTCATCTTTGCGATGGCACCGCGCAGTATCTATTCGATGCTCTCGACTGGTTGCAGCGGCGAGCAATACGCATTGTCGGCCGTCCTGAAGCCACCGAGCCCCTTAGCCTCTGCAATTGCGTAGATATATCGCCTCTATGGTAGTACTCTATCGCCTTTATCATGGAGAGTGTTCTGAAGAGCTCTTCCAACTAGTCCCTCCCTCCACAGGACAACACGTGCCAGCCTTGGAAGTCACCACTGTAGACTAGTAGACATACGTTCTCGAACTCATCACTTCGGTTCTTCCTTCCTGTGCCGAGTGGTCACAACCTGGAACTCACTACCGGCATACGTGTTTCCTTCCCACTATGATCCCGGGTCCTTTAAGCGGGGCGTGAAAAAGCATCTCACCAAGCCGCCATAGTGCGGGTCACCATGCTGCTTTGTGCTTATTCGCAATGAGGATGGTGACCACCACTCTTGGATTCTACCCATGCTTTCCATCAGGCAGGGCAGAGTCATTTTGGAAGCTCACTATAAAAAAAAAAACTCCTATATGGTAGTACTCTATCGCCTTTATCATGGAGAGTGTTCTGGAGAGCTTTTCCAACTGGTCCCCACTTCTACCTTCCTCTACAGGACAACACGTGCTAGTCTTGGAAGTCACCGCTTAAGAGTGGTATACGCTCACGTATTCACCGCTTCGGTTCTTCCTTCCTATGCCAAGCGGCCAAACCTTGAAACCCACTACCTGCGTACTTGTTTCCCTCCCACTATGAACCCGGGTCCTTTAAATAGAACGTGACAAAGCTTTTGACTAGGCCGCCATAATGTGGACACCATGCTGCAATGTTCCTTTTTGCATTGAGGGTGGTGATCACCACTCCTGGATTCTGCTTATGCTTTCCATCTGGAAGAGCAGAATCATTTTGGCAGTCAAAACATTAACTATTCTCTCAAAACTATTCATGAAATATAAATAATCGTTATGGTTGTCGAGGGTAGAGAAGTGCAAGCTGTTTGCTCTTTAGACAGATTATTAATGAAAGCATACAGCTAGAATGATCCGTCTCAATCTTGAAATGTTGCTGATATGATGTCCTGATATCTCAAACAAATAGAATATACAGGCGTAAGTGTCTCTGAAGGTAGTTGAATGTCTTTTAATGAATGTTGATCAGTTTGAGGAATCATATTTAGGTTGTAAACTCATTTAAAATATGGCTGCAGATCGTATGCCTCCCAGGATGGGAAAATAATTAACGTAACAAATAAAATAATTTACGTAACATTTACTCACGAAATAGTCACAATACAATGAGAAAATAGTATAGTTTGAGTTTAACGTTCCGAAGGGCAAACTAAAGTATGTTACAATTTTGAGAAATAAGTAACTATGCTCTTTTGCTAAAATTACTAGAAAGAATAGTCATATAAAAACAGAAAATGCGGATTCACGACACGAGACTTCGCAGGTGGTAAATGCCCTGCTAAGTATGGTTACTTCTATCTAATTTCTGTCAATTTCAAAACAAAAGCAATAAACATCTTCTCCGGTAAAAGTTGTATAATAATAAATAATAGGTACATAAATAAAAATGTTGATGTATCTTCATATATTAGGATTTAGAACAGGATTCTTATTTATAAAAATGGATAACAGTGACAGTTTCAAATCGTCTCATTAAAATTTTTAAATGTATCATATGCTGCTCTGCCATTAGAGCTGCTGCGTAAAGATTGTATCAGATTGTCTCTGTTACACTTGCCTAGTCAGAGTCTGATTTTATATCTCCATTGATTCGATACTCTTCTGTCATTATTTCAACCCAAAAAATAAAATTTGGTAAAAATCATGCTAAGCACATAATAATCTGCAAAAATCAGTATCTACTAGGCTAAGCTTCAACACCTTTCTAGATAAAATGAACTAATTCAACTATATTTCTTAGAATATTATTGTACAATGTGAAAATATTAATCACCAAGCTATACGTCATATAAACTTTTCAAATTTTTATGGTGGTAAGCTTAATAAATACACTTTGCAGAAAGCCTAAATTAATAGCCATGCGTGCAGAACTGAGTACAAGTGTAGTGCTGGTAGTCTAGTTTTAGGATCAGGATATATTTACAAATCAACCTTCGACTACCAAACGAAAGTCTTCTTCAAGGAGTGCCATCTATCCCTCTTCCTTGCGCGGATACGGCAGCGGATGGGCAGACCATATCCATCCGCTGCTAGCCGCTTTCTTCAAGTCGTCGGTCCATCGTGCCGCAGACAGCTCTATAGTACGTGAACATTTGTCTAATCGCAAACTCTAGCAAAATTCGTCTTTAATGACTGATTGGTCCCTGTTCAAAACCAAACCGTCCATATATGTATGCTCTATGGAAATGCCTTGTTCTGAGTAAAATTGTATGCTGTATGGTAAAGTGACGTTATCTTTGGTTTTGTCAAAGTTAAAATGTCATGTCATTATTACGATTAGAATTGGCTAGAATAGTTCGGAAGAGTTAGAGTTCAGTTCGAGATCGTTTTTTGTTTTTTCGAAAGACCATTTCATCTCATCCATATTTTATAATATATATCTTTTAACATTAATTCCATCAAGAAGAAGACTTAAAGACTTGAAGACTATTGTGGGGTACAGGTGTCATGTCCCACCAACACAAAGGGAGGATCCTCCGACCAGGCGAGGTGATCATGCCTGGCGGGCCACTGCCCAATGGTTGATGTTGGGATGTTGTATATATGCTAATCGGCTTCTATTGCGAATAAGAACTTCTATTGCGCGATTCAGGATTGGTAGTTACTCTGTGTTGTGCATTACTTCGTAGTTCAGTGTATCTGCGGTAGATGGCACTGTCTTATGTTTATGTTGCCGCTGTATATGGTTGTATGCCATTTCACCCAAAGAAGAAGTACAGTTCGGAACTGGTTTTGTGTGGAAATGGCGGTTCAGGGAACGCGATTGTGGATTCCTCGCTAGGGAAGCGTGTGATAAAAGTTTAGAACGATCTCGTAGTACGAAGTTGCGTAAATGGTTCGATCACTGTTTTGATTATTTAAACTTAATGTGAGGGGTTAGGATTAGGACTCCCCGCGAACCTTGAAGTAATTAAACGATTGTGTGTGTGTTGTGAAGCTAACGCGTGATATCAAAAGAGGTACCACTTCATCACTGCGAGGACTGAAGAAGGTGGGACACAAACAACAACCGTAAGTAAATTCAACTTTGTTATCTATCTATACTAATATATAAAGCTGAAGAGTTTGTTTGTTTGTTTGTTTGAACACGCTAATCTCAGGAACCGCTGGTCCGATTTGAAAAATTCTTTCAGTGTTTGATAGCCCATTAATCGAGGAAGGCTATAGGGGGTATATCATCACGCTACTACTAATAGGAGCGGAGCAACAATGAAGAATGTTTAAAAAACGGGGAAATTTTCACGCTACGGGCAATATAAGGCGCAAACCAGGTTGCGTGGGTCGGCTAGTACTAATATATAAAGCTGAAGAGTTTGTTTGTTTGAACACGCTAATCTCAGGAACCGCTGGTCCGATTTGTTGACCTCTTAGTTGACCTCCGTGCACCAGTGATTGTTCTGTCTATATGCATGGGCCGTATAGGCTACAAGGGTTCCTCCTACTTCAGGAGGAAACGAAGCACTGGTAGACGGACTAAAGTCAATTATTATATTTGTAGTTACTTAGCAATAAATTAATTTCATTAGTTGTTTAAAACTATGTTAAGCCAGACATGTATTAATACTATGCCAAAATCTCTCGCTTAGTGACGGCATATTGTTCGAAGAACGCATAATTATATTATTTGGTGACAAAACTCAAAAAAATCCTTACAGTTGAACGTCGTCTACTGACGGACATCAGGGAGGAACCAAATTAAAATACTTTTAGAAGGAAACTAAAAAAGTATTCATTAGATTCACTATCATACATTTTTGTTAAAACTTTAAAAAGTTTAAAAATAATTCTTAATTACATAGTTGTAAGTTTTGTTTTCAAAATTGTTAATTTTTTCAGTACCTAATACTATTTTATAAGTTCCTAACTGTGCGGGAAACCATCAACCAGGTTTTGAGGGACAAAGATTGTAATTCAGTTTGTTTGTCTCTGTCTAATAAATAAATAAAATAAATTAAAATTAAATAAAGTAAATAAAAAATTACATAGGTACTTAGTACGAGTAGTACGTTGCGTAGACAAGATTATCATATTTTTTAAAAAGGTTTTTTTTTCTTGATTATTTATCACGAAACATAATTACCTAATCGACAACAAGTGGGAACCCTGTGCACTTACTGTAAATCGAGCGGTTTTTAACAAAATATGAACACTCGGGTCACACGACAAGATTCAATTTCGCTTGCGAGGTGACAGAGTTGAAAACGTTTTATGCCTAAACTTGACTTTTGTTCGAGAGTGGAACTTTTGTACGTTAGTACTATTAATTATTCTGTGAAATTACTGTCATTTTAAATTTATTTCAGTCGTTTATATTATTTAGCTCTATATTAGACATAAAGACGTTAACATTATATATTATTAAACGACATAAGTAGCACCCAGAAGAAGGCATGATGTAATATTATTTATATTTACAACTCCTTATCCTAAAACAAGCTATAAGTTATTACTTGTAATACAAACAGGCTAAGAATAGTAAGGGGAATTGACAAAGACGCCGATGAAACTCCGTTGCAAAGGTCTCCATGGCAACTGATACAGTGTTTTATTTTTTCATTGGTGGTTAATGCCTTCGTTTTAGCAATAACAGTGTCACAGTTGATAAAAGTATTGAAACATTGCCGAACTATAATATTGCTTTCAGGAGTCTCTGGAATCAAATGAAAAAACATATTTGTTTTATTTTCCTATTATAAACAATAATATGGTACAACATCTCCTTACATTGAAATAAAATCACACAATACCCACAATAGTACAATACAGCTTAGTCACCTGCTAGCACAGTTAGCATTTATGACTCACACTGTGTTTTAGCTCATTTTTACCTTAAGTGTTAAGACTATAATTTATAACATCTATAGTTGAACAAATAAACAACTCAGAGAGTTCTAAACTTATATCCTATTGTAATACCTCTTCCCCGGAAACCACTAGTTATGTAAAAAACAAATTTACCATTTTTTTTGGAATATATATATTAGTTATATATTCTTATCTCTCTATTCCCTTATAGTTTCGTTGCGGATGTACCTATGCCCAGCCGGCAAAAAAGCGTCCGTAACGTAAGATTACTGCCTTGGTGTAGCAATGGTAGCGTATGCGAATGCTGTGCTTGAGGTCTCGTGTTCAAATCCCGGGTTTGATCAATGTTTGCATGATCAGCAAATTTTTGTTTTTTGGAGTTTGGATGTTTTCTATATCGTCTATATCTAAAAAAAAATATATGTACGTATTTACAAAAAAAGTATATATGTATTTATATCAGTTACCTAGTACCCATAACACAAGCTCTGCTTAGCTGGGAACTGAATGGCGTTGTGTGTTAGATGTCCGAAATATTTATTTATTTTTATTATACGTTTTTAATAACCATTTTAAAAGAAAGGTGTTAAGACAATTTCATGGTTTTAAAAAGCGTGAACGAAAAAATTTGTTTAGCGCCATCTGTAAATTGCATTTATTATTATATTTTATGATAAGGAATTGTGTTCCTACTTGGTGTCCCACGACACCACACGACATTTTTTTTGTTAACCGACTTCAATTCGATCATGTACCTAAATTTTTTATATGTGTTTGTCGATAAATTCGTCGTTTATTAACCGATTTTAAATGATTATTTTTTTAATGGAAAGGAGATAACCCAACTGCTGTTCCATGATAAAGACACTAACGTCTGATGATGGTATCTAAAAGAAATCGATCGGTTTGGTAGTTCTAGAAGTCGGTTTTTATTTTGTTAAAATTTTACTTGTAGAAAGTTACATACGTATTTTTTTTATATATTTACATTTCATTTTACATATTTTACAATTTCCTTTACAGAAACTTCTAATTTCAACTAAAACTTGCACTAAAATCATGATTAATTGCAGGTGGGTGGTATTCTTCAAATTTCAATGGGACCAAGCGAAAAGTCTACACTCGCAAAACAACGTTTGTCATGAAAGGCGAGTTAGATCATCGTCATTCTCAACGGTAGATATTTGGGTCTACCATGCATTCAGAAGCAATTATTTTTGCCTGATTTTGTTTCAGAGCTAACCTCCGTGGATTTAACTTTTTGTTGTTCTTTTTGGCTATCCAGATTACGATTCTCCAAACTCATTCATTCATTTATTTTCTATTTAAAACAATTTAAACGATAGTTTTATACAGACTACAAAATTACTGTAAGAAACAAACAAGAAAACCCGATTTCTAATTTGCTTACTGAGACCACTTTTTACTCATCAAAATTCAGTTAAAATTTTCAGTATTATAGAATGTAGGTGTTTCTACCAGGGCTTTTAGGTTTTCCCGTCTATAACGAAGCCAATAGGAAGGACAATCTATATACATTTAAAATTTCCACCGTAGCGCTTAAACTAATTAACCGATTTTAATGAATGAGGTAATAATAGATTCATAATATAGTCCGGGTAACATAGGCAATATTTTTTTTATAGAAAGTTTTTACGTAGTCGGGTATTACTTTCTTTAAACTAAACTTTTTCTTGCTTGAAGTTTGTTATCGCATTTTCTACAACAAGTGTAATCTAACAAACACCTATTTTAGTATACGAAAATCAAACAACTGATTACTCGAATCGCTTAATATACCTTAGCTGCTATATAATATATTAAACTTTGATACTAACCTATAGTGAACTTTCCACATTGGCTGTCTTCCACAATGCAATTCTGGAAATAATATGTGAAAATTATATTGATACAACCCGCTCTAATTTGTTAAAAAAGTTAAGTTACAAAAATCTGTTTGAATAAATCTAGAAAGTTGATGTTGGCAAAAAGTAAAGGTATTGGTATGACTATTCTGCTTAAATTTAAGACTATACTAAAAACTACATTACTGGAATTTAAACAACTATCTACTTTATCTGTTATTTAGATACATGAGTATCTTACTACATTTTCAATGAATAATAATAATGTCAGACATCTCACAGTTGATTGTCTGATCCAGACGGGTGTCGGATAAAAGACCCTGTACTGTGGTATGTAGTTTTTGTAATTTATCTATAACAATATGTATTTTAAATACATGCATATTATAAGTTAATTATAAACAAATATACATTTGTGAATCATTAGATTTTACGATACTTACCACTTACTAAATTTAATTTGTTAGTAGGAAAAGTAAAAAAGAACATAGTAAAAGAAATGTGTTTTATTAACTTACACGAACATGATTCTTTGGTTTTGTGTACGGATCTGCACAGCTTTTGTCATGGTTGGTAGTGCATTCGTAGCAATGGAGACATGAACCTTCAAGTGAAAAGAAAAATATGGCTAGTATAACAAAAACAATTATATTCATCAACCTAAAGGTTACAAGTACCCATACAAAGATACTAAGGTTTTTTCCACTCCACGAACGGTTTACTTAAAATATTTTAGGTAAATCTGTTATTTAATAATTCTTATGGCACGTTGTTACTCGCGTTGAACTCCGAAACTATCTCATGCTTTTTCACGTTTCAATTTAAAAAAATAAAGGGTTTTGCTGACGTATCTAAGATAGAATATTAAGATCACGCTTGGAAAAACAGGAGACGAGCATGATTGCAAAGAGAAGGCAAACTTGCTGGTTTGAGTCAACTAGTAGATTTATATGAAATCACTATAAAACAAAATTATAACTGACAATAGATATAGAATGCATTCATTACTCTGCATAAAGAGTTTTTCAAACATTTTATAATTGACTTTTACTAGTAATTTGAAACTACTATTTAAAATCGAAACAAATATAAAGATCACCGTGGGGGAGCCACGCTTCGGCATGAATGGGCCGGCTCGACCGGAGTGATACCACGGCCTCACAGAAAATCGGTGTCAAATAGTGCTTGTTTCACCGAGTGAGTGAGGATACCGGAGGCCCATAACCCAAACTCCCTACCCCTATCTCCCCTCCCTATCCCCCAAAGACCGGCAACGCACTTGTGACGCCTCTGGTGTTTGCAGGTGTTCATGGGCGGCGGTAATCGCTTACCATCAGGCGATACGTCTGCTCGTTTGCCCGCCGATTACATAAAAAAAAAAAAAGATCCATGTCTACAAAATACATAAATTTACTACGAAAGTGCACATGGACGTTCAGATTTCATAAAAAAGAATCATTTCAGTTCTGTGTTCATTATCCCCAAGATTCAGCAATCTAAGATAATCATGGATTTCAACCCTATTATGGCTTTACAATTATAATGTATAACGATTTTGCATTAAATCAATTAGAGAGAGTTACAGCAAGATGGTAATCGCTTACCATCAGGCGATACGTCTGCTCGTTTGCCCCCCCCCCCCCTATTCCATAAAAAACACAAATATTGTAAACGTGAAATCCTATTACCAACATAATATAAGATTATAAAGACATTAATAATAATAAAAAGTGGCACACAATACAAATAGAATTAAATCTTTGAGCCTATTTTTTGGTCAGATTTAAGTTTCGTAATAAAAGAAAATGTACAATTACTTATTTATATATTTTAAAAAAATACGCACCAATTTCAAACAAAACCATTAGAACAATGACACTTAATAAAAACAATCCTTGGGCAGCCATTTTAAATTTCGTTTACGAATGTCTACGCGTTTGATCTATGTGTGATGTATAAGAACACTGATTACTTTAGGTATAAAGCATATTAATATACTGATATTACACTTCAGTCATTATCCTTGATTCTTATTTTCCTGTTTTTGCTTTTCGCCTTGGTACCAACCGTACCGACACATCGAAGTAATTCTTATGAGCACTTTACCACAAAAGTAGAACTGTACAAATAGTTTGCTGGTAACTCCGAAGCGAGTATTTAAATAGAAGGAAAGATTGTCGCGTAAATCTACACTTGGCTAGGGCCAGTGTAACCTGCCCCACTAGCCAAGTTAACATTCCACAAACATAAACGTTATTAGAAGACTAACAAATGTTTGAGAATGACGTCATCGCAACGCTAATGCATATGGACGAAACAAAATATTAGTCAATAATACTAAGAGATGACGAAATACTTGCATCTTGACCAAAGAGGCTAGTTTAAATGACAGCAAACTCGTTGCTACTTTATCGCATACGTAGGTTAAATTATCTGTTTATTTCTTGTCATTTTTGGAACCAAGTTTCTTATGGGGCATTGCGAAGGGTTACCTTATGCGGCAAAAAATGTCCGTGTCGTTAAAAAAAATGCGATAGATTTAGTCTATATATATATATATATATATATAGTGACTTATTTATAGTCTAGGTGATGACTGTTATTATTACTATTACAGTTTGTTATATATAGATGTATAATTATATATATATATTATATTTTTTTGTAAATAAAATAAAAGGTGTTAAAATAATTTGTAAAATAGTTTTTTTTATCGATAAAAAATGTTTACTCGAATCGAATATATATAATATTATTTTCTTCATACCTCGAATAGAACTTGAAATTAATATTTTTTACCCGACTACGGCAAAGCAAAAGGAGGGCTATGATTTTGACAGGCTATGTATTTATGTTCATTTGTTTCCTCATAACTCCTTAACTACTCATTAGAACTAGACAAATGAGGTGTCGTTAGAAGCGTCATAATTGTCTGCTGGTTATAGGCTATATGACGTGTCACTAAATCTAAAGTGGCGCCCTCTAGCCGTCATAAAGTACTGTGTTAAAAAATAAATTTTAGATAAATATGTCGTGTTTGGTGTCATTGGAAAGCACGTTACTTGTACATTTCAAAAATATATATATTATAAGCATTTGCTGGTGACTTTGTCTGTATTTATTCGATAAGTGTGGTATTTTTATGGTATGCCTGTTTGTTCCCTCTTTTCTAAACTACTAGTCGGAATAAGACTCATGAGGTATCATTAAAAGATTGGTTGATTGATTGCCCGTTGGTTATAGGCTATATGACGTGTCACTACGTCTAATGTGGCGGCCTCTAGCCGACGTAAAGTACTGTATTAAAAAAATAATTTGATAGAAGTATGCCGTGTTTGGTATCATACGAAAGGGCGTTACTTGTACATTTCAAAAATATATGTATTATTAGCATTTGCTCGTGACTTTGTCCGTATTTATTCGATAAGTGTGATATTTCCAAGGTACCTATTTAAAATATACTTTGCAAAGAAATTAATATTATAGAGGCACCAAAATATTTTAAATAAAAAAAAGTAAAAACTAAAACCCAACTACCACAAAAAACTACGCTGAAAAAGCATGAAACGAGTTTCAAAAGCCGTAGTCACGCGTTGTTAAAATGTTATGGACTACAGCTTTTAGAAACTTAGTAATGTACCATAGTCCATAACACTTCTTACATACACACACACTTCTTACATAACTAACTTCGTTCCTATCTGGTGACCCACAACACCAAAGTTACTCACAAATAAACCATCGTCACGTTCAGTTGTCTCATCTCATTTTATATCAGTGCTCCCCTATATGAAATACGCAAAGTTTTCAAGGACTTTTATTCACTTGTCTTGTCCCTCCCTTGGCACATCGGAAATCAACTCGATTATGTAGGAATTGGCTAAGATAAACCTGCGTCTGAATGATTAAGAGCGTGCTCGAAATAAGGCACGCCTTAATGGCGAATCAAGAAATAAATCGGTGTCGAGGGGAAATAACTCGGTTACAGCACGGAAAAATGCTAATTGATTGTGTTTTTACTATTTTCGGTACAGGGAGAAAGCGATAAAGTGCATGACCTGACCTGAACCCTGTAATTGGAGCGAGGGTCAGAAGAATTCAGAGGGAAACTAGAGATGGTGCAGCTGGCGGCGGGACCTTGCACAACACACAACCGCCTCATAGTGTGTGTCAAAAACTCAGGTATGCGATTTTTAATTGATACGGGAGCGAATGTGTCCTTGATGCCGGTTTATAACAACATAGTGCGTTATCGTAACAGTGATAAAGATAGATTTAACTTGCATGCTGCTAATGGAACGCTGATTGAGACTTTTGGTATCAAAATGTTAACATTAAATTTGGGTTTAAGACATCCTTACACAAGGAATTTTATCATAGCAAACGTTAAACAGCCTATAATTGGTGCTGATTTTTTATAACATCATATATTAATGGTAGATCTCAGTGGACGACGGCTCTTAGACCGAATTACTAGCTTAAGTATGTAAGGATCAATTGTAATGTGGATCGTCATTAAGCATGATAGAAAAAAATAATGTTTATGCCAATATACTTTTACAATATCCGGCTATCACTAAGCTTGTGTCTTTTAAAGAGGATCCCCCTATTTCAGTGTTTCATCGCATAGAGACATTCGGTCCCCTCGTTTACGCAATGGGCTAGGCCTTTAGCACTGGAGCGGTATATAAAGAATTAGGTATATGCCGACCGTCAAAAGGCGCTTGGGCGAGTCCTTTATATGTTGTATCCAAAAAGGATGGACAAATACGTCCCTGTGGAGATTATAGGGCCTTAAACGCAATAACAAAGCCGGATAGGCACCCTATTCCTCGTATAAATGATTTTACATATATTTTAGGTAATTAGATAATATTTTAATTGCGCCTGAAGATATAGAAAAAAACCACAATTACGACTCCGTTTGGATTAAATGAGTTCACGCGTATGACACTCGGATTGCGGAATGCGGCTCAAACTTTTCAGAGATATATGAATAATACTGTTTTTCAAGGTTTAGATACACAATTCAGGGTAGAGGGTAAATTATCTTGTGACCCCCTTTTATTTTTGTTACATTGATGATATTATTATTGCTTCTGATTCGGAAAAGTTTGCATAAATTACATTTAAAAGCTATTTTCGAGCGATTAAATAAATTCGGCATTACAATTAACTTACCAAAATATTGTTTTGGTAGAAAAAAACTTAATTTCTTAGGATATGAGATTACTCCAACAGGTTTTAGTTCCTTACCAGATGAAGTACAAGCAATTACCAACTTTCCAAAACCCAAATCTGTAGATCAGTTATGACGTGTCTTGGGAATAGTTAATTAATATTTAGTCAAAGCAAAGAAAAAAGATAAATGTGTCATTAACTGGAACCCCTAAGCGGATGCTGCGTTTACGAAATGCAAAACAAGCCTAAAAATGTAGTAGCGTTAAGTTACCCTATCATAAATGCTGAATTAGCAATCATGTCGAATGCATCGAATGACTGCGTTGGTAGCGTTTTGCAAATAAACGTTGGTGCACACGGGATACTCTTAGGTTATTATTCTAAGAAATTAAGTGACACCCATATTAAATATAGTACGTATGATAGACAGCTTTTAGCTGTTTATTTATCAGTGCAACATTTTAGATACATGTTGGAAGGTAGACCATTTACAATCTACACAGACCACAAACCACTAGTTTATGTATTTTCTAAAAAATCTAGTGAGAAAGAAACATCTAGATGGATTAGGCAACTTATGTTTATCAGTGAATTCACTACCAATTTACAACATGTTAGTGGTAGCGAAAATATCATTGCTGATGCGCTCTCACGTATCGAGACCCTTATCTGTCCAACAACGCTCGATTTCACAGAAGTAGCGATGGCCCAGGGCACGGACGAGGAGCTGAGTAAGCTGTTATTGGATACGAGTGAGCGATTGCAGTTCAATAGAATTGTTTTGCCCGAATGTCTAAATGAGGTTGTGTCTACGTGAGGTTTCTACAAACAGCGTGAGACCTTATTTATCTGTAGAGTTTAGGAAGAAGGCGTTTCACGTGGTATATGATTTATCACATCCTGGAACTAGAATGACTAAAAAATTAACAAATTTTCTAATTAACTTTACGTGTAGGTATTTTTGGCCCGGTATGAATACAGACGTAGAAAACTGGTCTAAAACCTGTATTCCATGCTAGAAGTCAAAGATTATCAGACATGCAGTTTCAGGTTCAGGTCAATTTGAACCGTGCGATAGATTTCAACATATTCAGGCAGATTTAATAGGTCTTTTAACAACATCAGCAGATGGCTATAGGTACTGTCTGACTGTCATAGACAGAGCGACAGGTTGGCCGGAGGCTTATGCTATAAAATATATTACTGCTAATAGGGTAGCCAAGGTCTTTTACGAGGAATGGATTACGCGTTATGGTTGTCCTGTTAAAATTACGACAGACCAAGACAGACAATTTGAAAGTTTTCTTTTTAAGGAATTAACTCAGTACTTAGGTATAAATACAATTAGGACCTTGGCGTTTCATGCTCAAGCTAACGGAACTATAGAACGTTTTCATCGCGTTCTGAAGGGAGCGATCATGGCTAGAAGTAGTAGTGGAACATGGGTCGAAGAGTTACGGTACGGTTTTAATGGGATTGCGAGCAATACCACGGAGCGACACTGGTGTCAGTGCGCCTGAGTTGACATTTGGTAAAACGTTATGGTTACCCGGAGACTTTTGTAGAGGTACTAAGGTAAGCTGTAGCGATTCATATGAAGTCGTTGATAAAATTAGGGAAACCTTTTTAAACCTTAGATCAAGGCCGATTAAACAGAGAGATTCACTTACTATTTTTGTTCTTCCTGATTGACGTATTTGTTCTCATGTTTTTATTCGCGTCGATTTGGTAAAAAAATCATTACAACCACCCTATGATGGCCCTTATCAGGTCATAGACAGGAATGAAAAGAATTTTTTATTGAAAGTAGCCGGTAAACAGGTGCGTTATTCAATAGATAGGTTAAAACCGGCATACATAATTAACGACGAGCTCATTTCGCAAGAAACTGTGCAGAATGATTGATCTAAATTTAAATTAGGTAGTAAAAATAATACAGGTAACGATAAGCCTGTAACTTGTACCACTCGAAGTGACCGGACAATCAGGAGACCGATAAGGTTACAATAATAACTTTCAATATGTGTTATGGTTCAATAGTTAAAACGTAACATGATTGAAGTTTCCAGGTTCGATTCCCGTTGTGCGTTATATTGAATAATTATAATTATTAATGTAAACGAAGAACATGATTTTATTTGTTGTCGTTAACGTCAAATGTATGTTTTAAATTAATTAGGTTGGAATGTAACAGTAATAAATAACTAATACCTATCAGCGTTTTAGCGAAATTTTATAATATCAACACATTATGAATAATATTTTGTTTTGCAACCTGACACAGGAAAATTATAATATCAATAAGTACGCAAGTAAATTGCATTGTGAGCATTTTGTTTATAATGATACATTGTTTTTTGTTATGCATAGATTAATAATTAATTTGATGTTTTATAATTTGTAACATCGTCACTATAATCAGACTTATTTTAATTTAAGAATTTTTCAACTTAATTTTACATTTTGCATAATGGGTTCCAGTAATAGTCATCCAGATCAGAACAATGTTGCCATTGCACAGACAGTGTTAAATGAAGTTATTGGACAGAGCATAAACTGTTTGAAAATTTTTTTATTGGTATCAGCAATTGTACTCGGAATATGATTTAGTGTATTCATGAGAAGTTTATGTAAAAGTTTATGCAGAATTGGTTCCGTAAGGAAGCCGCAGCGGTCGGGTTATCTCCACCAAGGGTCAAAGTGCACTCTGTTCCGCCGGCAGCTACAGTGCGCGCTGCCGATGATTATTAGTGTTACGTGGATATCTATGTGTAATTGTAATTAATGTAATTGCTTATTATATGTGTTAAATATATGATATCGTATGGCAATTGTGATTTTTTATTTGTTAGATGCAGTGCATTGTTTATTTATACTATTTACAGTTAGTCATTTTCTGTGTATTAAAAAAGTTTTTTGGGAAGGGTCTACTGTACCGTACCGTATTACTACTTACTAATACTAACTTATTAATATTAAGTTTTATTAAAGTGTGAATGTAAAGTTATTCACAAATAAACCATCGTCCGAATCACGGGAGGGGACACGCGCTACTTGCTCGGGGCTCGTTTCAGGCGTGTCCTTTCTTGACTCCCTACAAATTGTTCTCTTTATCCTGTCCCTTTTTTTCGTGTACTCTCCCCATTCTGGGGCTAAACGTCACAGCACGACGTTGTCCCTCCTCTTCACTCCCTCTGATGCCGCAGTACCTATCGCTCTAGTTTGCTCCTCTCCGCGTGCCACCCATGCGCGAAGTCCCGTAACAGTCTGAAGTTTGCCTCACAGGAAACCAAGTCGGTGTAGTACACCGGTCCGTCTTCTTGTCGTACGATCCCACTTAACATTCTCTGTCTTAGTGCCTCGTATAGTGAGCATTCCCAAAGGACATGATGCATATCCTCGTCTACACCCGATTCACAGAAGCATACGCTAACCTCAGTTAGTTTCATGTCACAGAGCCTTTTGCGGAAGCAACCATGTGCTGGAAGCAACCTAGCTGTGAACAGTCGGCTCATCATGTCCTCTGGGAGTGTAGTCTTTGGTACAATGAATATAACACAATGCTAAATAGCTTACAAATGACATCTGGGGTGGTATACTATGAGGATCTTGTGTCAACTGTTGTGAATTTCCGTGCGTTTAGGCGATTCTGCCAGACATACTATAGTAATCAAATATAGCACACTTAGGACCCATTACATTTTATCCGTGGTGCTTTCCGGTTTGAAAAAGATGTCTGCCTATTTTGACTTAATTTTGTCTCCCGCTTTTCTGAAGAGGGAAGTGGACTTATCATACTTCCAACTCCTCCTGTTTTTTCTTCTGGTTAATTTCATTGCGGTTTCCAAGACAGTAATTTTATTTCTTGGGACTTCCCGAGTGACATAACTCGGTGTGTTCGTGGGTCACTGCTGTTGATCCTGGTTTACAGGAGTTACAGTGGTGGGCGTGTGGGCGGGATTAGTCCCATAAAAAAATACGTCACCAGACGAATCGCTCATAATTTGAAAAGAAATAATCTTGTTTAGTTTAGCATCGTGGTGATCATACAGTCAAGTAATAACATTTCGTCAGTCAACTCCTTACGGAAACATCACTCCGTGCGTAAAGGTCAAGAGGGACAAGTCTGATTGATCATTTCTCTGACTTCCTGCTCAGCGAGGTCAAACACAATTGTTGAATGAGAAAGCTGAAACTAATTAACGACGAAACGTTAAAATGTGATAAACATATGAACAGTAATGAACTCTGTATCGTAAACGTTCCAGAGTTCATTGCATATGGTGTTATGATAAACAAAATCAGAATTTACTGAAGAAGTTCACTGCCGCAAATAATATCTAGCATTAATAAACTTAAAAAAAAAGAAAACTCCCGGGCAATAGGTTTAGAATCACAATTTGAGAAACATACAAAGTGTTGTCTACTGTGTGATTCAAACCTCCAACACCAATCGAAATCGCCGAGGATTTCAACCACCAGGCCTTAAGGGCAGTCAAAGTCTAATTAAATTCTGATTTTTAATTTCCTAGTCTATATTATATAAATAGCAAGAAATAGTTAACGAATGACCTTGCTAGCATTTGATATTCGAAATGAAAGTAAAAAGTAATAGAATACAACGATTCCGCATATTAAAAGATCCAGCTTAAAATATATAACAACAAACAATGTAGTAGAGAACATAATATCATATACATACTTAAATTAACCGACACTTAGCAATATTTATCTGTCCTCCATTAATTGTGAACCGATTAATAAAAAAAAAATATATTTGAAAGGGTATGCTTCCGGGGTGGTCCTATTGCCATCATATCAGGATCTGATGATGGGATACCATGGTAATCGAGGGAAACCCTCATTTTTTAGGCACGTACTATGTTTTTCGTATATTTTCTGAAGTTACTCCGGTATTTGCGTCTGGTAGTCATCATTTCATGATGATGAGTTGATGATGTAAGGTACAACTCCTTAACGGTTAGGAGTTGGAGAATAAATCTTTAAATGTCTATGTGTGTTACCTTTAGTCGTATTCTTTCAAGTTATTTAGGTAAGCTGATGATGGGAGGTACAACTCCTCAACGGTTAGGAGTTGAAGGATAATTCTTTAAATTTCATACGTATCTATAGACCTTTTGTGTACTTTCAAGTTATTCAGGTAAGCTGATTATAGAAGGTTAAACTCTTCAACAGTTAGGGATTAGATGATGATTTTAATATTACACGTACGTATAGACCTTAATTTGTATTCTTTCAGTTATTTACATGAGCTGATGATAGACAGTAAAACGATTTTAAGTTAGAGGGCGATTCTTTAAATACCATATATATAAATAGGGTCTCAGTTGTATTTTTTCAAATTGTTCAGGTGACAAGTAACGTTAGGAGATAGATGATACTTTACGATCCCGAGCTAGTAGCTAGTCGTCTATAGGAAAGAAAAGACATGCAAAGCTGATGTTTGGATTAGAAACTTATACTATATCTGTTTTAAACCAAATGTAATTGTAATGGCAACATTATACTTTCGTCATTATTGGATTTTTTTTTCTTGGTTTGACATTTTGAAATGACATGTCACTGTTGGATAAGATTCGGACGTGAACAGTCAAATATATTTAGGCGGGCCGTGATTACGATTGAATTTAGTTTAAAAAAAATACTTTTACACAACGCCACCAACAACATTTAACAACTGATCGAAATACATGAATCTTTATTTTTAATTCATAAATATTATACATACAAACACCCAGGTCGAATCAAACATTAAATGTTCATGCTGCTCATTTGTTTCTACTACAAACTGTTTCCCCGAACAGAAAAACTATCAGACTGGTTTACCATGCAAAACCTGACATAGTATTTAATAAATGTAACTTCTTCAGAGAAGAAACAGGGATACAATCTAATATTAGTGGCTAACTAAAAGAGGCTTAGGTTTAGATACTCTCTTAAATACTCTAACGCATTACATCATTAACTAAAGGATAACCAAACTATAGGACAGTATAAATGATAATGTTCTAATGTATGATAGACAAAATGGAGTGCATTAATTAAAATTTTTGAGTTAGCAATTACCTGAAAAGTTTAACTATGAACTAAATAAAAATGTATTTAATGCGTTTGGTTTTTAATTTAATATTTTTTTATAGCCATTACGAAGTTTTTACTTACTAGGTAAACTTAGATAGGTCAAATTCTATAGCATGGTAACGCTACTTAAGTTTCTCTAACATGTATCCTTTGTGATATTACATGTATTACGAGGGGATTTTTAACTAACTCTGAATTTTTTTTTTTTTAACTAACTCTGAATTTATCTTACTTTTAAAAAATGGGATGCACTCCATAATAGTTGTTATTTTTGGAACGAAGTTCCTTATGTGGCGTTGTGGAAGGGTACCCTAGCCGGCAAGAAGCGTCCGTAACGTTTAAATCTTACGTTAGTAAAATTTACTGCCTCGGTGTCGCAATGGTAGGGTATACGAATGCTGTGTTTGAGGTCTCGGGTTCGAATCCCGGGTTGGATCAAATGTTAAATGATCTGCAAAAATTTGTTTTTTCGGAGTTTGAATGTTTTGTATGTATAATATGTATGTATTTACGAAAATAAATACCTTTATAATAAGGAACTTCGTTCCTATCTGGTGTCCCTCGACACCACGGTTTTTTTCTAATATAATGACCCTGTGAATTAATAAAGAAATAGGCCTCGAGCCGATTAGCTACCGGATCCAAATAGTTTCTTATTGATATAAATATTAGATTACTTACATTTGTTATTCATAAGTTGAGACGGAACAATGTCCCTGTTGTGCATTTGTCCATTGTCCGGACCAGATGCATAATATTACAATTGAAATCGATCCTGTTGATCGTATCAACGATTAACTAGTTGTGAATATATTGTGCATGATATTAAGCTTGACACGCTAATTACTAACACTAATTAGATTAGAGATATTGGCATTTATATCGATCTCGTACACTCAGCAATGTAAAAGTGCGTGTATGTTTAATGGAACTAATTTTGACCTTGCTTTTAAAGTTGTGGCTACTTCCACATACAGTGCAATAAAAGGCATACTACAGCGCCATCTACCGAAGAGACGCCGAACTACAGAGAAACTATTTCAATATTGCGTTGGACGAGTTGGAAGTCAAGTGTTTGGTGATATTAGAATACACGAATACAAGAAAAACAGTATTTTTAACGTAGCAATTATAATATCCTATTATATCACAATTACTTCATTGCAAAAGTACATTTTGCATAAATAGTATTACTTCACATATCTTTTACCGCAATAATTGATATTTTATAAATGTCTTAAAGATACCAATCAATTGAACAATCAGTATCTTAGAAGTTTTTCGTCTCCATTTTGTATATAGTGCATATTATGTTATTGACACTGAATTATAATTGAATAGGTACAGAATTCCTTCATGTTCATAGCGCCTTTCAAATTGAGTGTGACACAGCAGGAAACCAAAATAATTGTAATTGTTATTTAATCTTGTTCTGTACGTTATTTATTACTACATTTCACACGTTCAAGTAATACAGGGTTGACAAGAGTTTTGCTTGTTCTGTTCAATATATTTTTATCTAATATCAAACATAATGTGCAAGAACACAAAATCTATTTATTGAATATAAATAAATAGATTACAGACAGGTATATAAACAAATTTCTATATGGATTATCGCAAACTTATGTATTTTCATTTCTGTATGTGACGAAATTAATTAGTTAAGCGTTATTAATTTGAATTTCGAAACAAATGCAGTTTTACGGCCTTACGTTCTACGTTAACCTAAAATAAATTAATGCTGCATATTAATGAAAGCATTAAAGCAACCATGTTAAAAAAATATATTATTGGATTGAATATTGTATATATTATGTTATTAGACGAAACTTTTTACTTAGACAGCCCTTGCAAACCGAGGACAGTAGTAACATGACAATCATGATCTCACGACAATTAAACGAGATAATTCCGTTTCAAATCAAATTATCGTATTTCATGATTATTGATTGCCCATAAAAACTCAAGCATTTACAATCATAACTATAGAATAGTTTCACTAATACTGAACACATTTACAGTGCAGAAAAAACATTATGAAGAGCCAACGAATATGTACAAATTATAAGGTGCTAATTTCAATAAAAAATCTTTCAAATTCTTTTTGAATGCATTTTCCTTTTTTTTTTCTAGACTATACAAAACTGTATGATTTTGACAGGCTATGTATGTATGTATGTTCATTTGTTCCTCATACCTCCTTAACTACTTATTAGAACTGGACGAATGAGGTATCGTTAGAAGCGTCTCGATCGTCTGCTGAATCTAATGTGGCGCCCTCTAGCCGACATAAAGTAGCGTATTAAAAAATATGTTAGTTAAGTTATAGTAAGTATAGTTATAGTTAAGTAATAAAGTTTGGTATCATTGGAAAGGGCGTTACTTACATTACTTACGTACATTTCAAATATATATATATATATATATATATAGTACTAGCTTTTGCACGTGGCTTCGCTCACGTAGACTTTTATACCCTGATTTACGCCCTTAGAGGTGGAATTTCAAAAAATCCTTTCTTAGTGCTCACTTACGTTATATAAAGAACCTACATGCAAAATTTCAGGATTCTAGGTTCAGCGGTTTGGGCTGTGCGTTGATCTCTGGGTATGTCAGTCAGTCACCTTCCTCTTTTATATATATAGAATAGATTAGTATTTGTTTGTGACTTTGTCCATGTTTATTCGATAAGTGTGATAATTCTATGGTACCTATTTAAAATAAACTTTGCACAGAAATAAATTATGGACGCACCAAAACATTTTAAATAAAAAAATGGACTATAGAATATAACTAAGTTTATATAGCACTTTAACAACGCGTGACTACGGCTTTTGAAACTTGTTTCATACTTTTTCAGCGTCGTTTTTCGTCGTAGTTGGGTTTTAGTTTTTAGTTTTAGTAATTATGCCCGCTTCAGCTTCTCTTAAGTAGTGAAATAAAACTTTTCCGACTATCTTTTAATTTTCTTCTATACAAATCTCATCCTAACAATAACGAACATATAGAAAAAAGAGATATCCTATTTGGTACAGCCGATCGGAAGCTATGCGCGTTCATACGAATCGGCGTGGCGGCGATACATTTTTGTTTATATATAGATAGTATTTAGTCTGGGTTTAAAATTGTTATTGGTAGTCTATTCTGTCAAAACTGCTTAATGTAAATAATGTATATGTAATGTAATGTAATATGTAAATTCCAATTCGTACATTGGAATTTTGCGCCTTTCTGATATGAAGTGTCTACTACTACAAAATTAACGCACACAGTGTTTGCTTAAAAAAATCGATAAAGAAATTCATTTATAATAACAATTTTCTCTGTAAAAATAAATAAATAAATTACTAGTTAATGCAACATATAACTAGGTGATAAATAAATAAATATTTCGGACATCTAACACACAATGCAACACAGATACTAGATTGTATTTGTTTCTTAGGCTTCACACTTTTGTAACTCAATCTTATGATGACAAATTCATACTGTGCCCTTCACATAGGAGGAGGACACAGAAACGTTAACGGGCCCAAGGATTACAAAAGTAAGTTTCAGGTTCAGCTTGATAATATCTAAATCATATAGCAAAGCAGCAAGACTTTAATTTAAACTGAGGAAGTACCAAATCATGAAGAGTACCAAAAGTTCACAACTAGTAGGAATAAGTAGTAGATGCTCCTATTTTATTTTCCAACTAAGATAAAACAATATCGGTAGTTAAAATTTGAAGTAAAAAAACAACGATAATAAAAGTCATGTTAATGCAAGATAGCATTTACTCTGTTTTAGGTATAAGGAAAATCAAGACATATTATTTAATAACGACAAATTCCAACAGAAACTGGCACGGAGTGAATGTAGTGAACGTGCGCCCCGCCCTCAGTGTAAAGTGCTACCGACCTGTTAAAGTGTAGCCTCGTCATATAATAATAAAATAACAATTCCGAAATATAAATCCTACTATATCCTACTAATATTATAAATGCGAAAGTTTGTAAGGATGGATGGATGTTTGTTACTCTTTCACGCAAAAACTACTGAACGGATTTGGATGAAACTTTACAGTAATATAGCTTATACATCAGAATAACATAAGCTACTATTTGCCGCGATAACCGACATATACGCGGGCGGAGCCGCGGGCAACAACTAGTGTAATATATGACCTTTTGTATAAAAACTATTAGAATAAAAAACCTAATACTTCAACGTGTATGTACTCCAATAATCCTTTTGTTAACGACTTCTCGACGATTGACGATTATTTTTCCACGGTAGAACGAGGAATATTGAACTTTACTCTGGTTTTATATTTTTTTTAATATGAAGAATTAAGTATATTCACATGTAAAAAATCTTTTAAACGAATAATTTTTTTCCTAAACATCTACCATTTTTAGGGTTCCGTGCCAGAGGCAAAAAACGAAACCCTTTTAGATTCGTCATTTCTGTCTGTCTGCCAGTCCGTCCGTATGTCACAGCCACTTTTTTCCGAAACTATAAGAAGTATAATGTTGAAACTTGGTAAGTAGATGTATTCTGTGAACCGCATTAAGATTTTCACACAAAATTAAAATAAAAATGTTGGCGGGCTCCAAACTTAGAACTGAAACACAATTTTTTTTTTCATCAAACCTATACCTGTGTGGTATCTATGGATAGATCTTCAAAAATGATATTGACGTTTCTATTTTTTTTTTCTTAAACTTTGTTTTGTTTGCGCGAGAGGCACTTCCAAAGTGGAAAAAAGTTGCTCCCCCCCTCACCCACTTATAACTTCTAAAATAATCTATACAAATAAATAAAATTGGAGTGTCTGTTTGTAATATTAAAATAACCGCTTTTTACTTAATGCATATGTATGTATACACGATACATATACCAAAAAAGTAGTTAAAAAAATTTTTGTCTGTCTGTTTGTTCCGGGTAATCTCTGGAACGGCTGGACGGATTTTGACGGGACTTTCACTGGCAGGTAGCTGATGACCCGGGGAGTAACTTAGGCTACTTTTTTTAGACTAACTTTGTCCCGCGGCGTTACTCGCGGTACAACAATAACCGCGGGTAACACCGCGGGGTTCAGCTAGTAGAATAATAAAACTAAAAAAAATACATTTATTATGTACATTACCATGCAAACTTCCACCGAAAATTGGTTTGAACGAAATCTAGTAAGTATTTTTTTTAATACGTCATAAATCGTAAACTGCAATTTACGTTCATTCAATCAACACAAATATAAAATAAAATAAAAATTATATTATGTTACTTGCTGCTGGGGAACCCTTCATAGGCGAGTCTGCCTCGCATTTGGCCGCTTTTTTTTTATAACTACGACCAGATTAAATCTCTATCAAATTCAACTAACGAAGCCTTAAATCAGGCCATAATATAATATATGCAACAACCGTGACATATAGCTGTTGTAACGCTTTATAAACCCCTATTATAAACTAATTATTACAATAATAATTTCACATCCGCAAGCCGCCGAATATTACAACATAAAAAGTACATTTTAGAAATTATAAAAATATATTTGGCTTCATCCACAATTCACACAAGGTGGTTGTTACTAAGTAGAAAATAGCTTGGCCAGTCTATCGTTAGCAGCATTCTTATCACATTTCACACCCATTAATTCCACTTCCTATACAACCATTTGTGTATCAGCATCGTTGCAGGTAGTAAGACCGCTTTAAGATCAACAATAGTTTCTTCTTCTTCTTTGTCCACCCCTCTTCCCACTTTAGCTGGGGTAAGATCAAAAATAGTTTAAATTAAATAAATAAATATTTCGGAAATCTAACACACAACGCCGTCTAGTCCAAAGCTAAGTTGAGCTTGTGTTATGAGTACTAGACAACTGATATAAACATGTACAATCTTTTTTTGTAAATAATATAAATACTACAAATAGAAAACACCCAAACTCCGTTACAAATATTTGTAGACCATACAAACATTTGATCCGACCTGGGAATCAAACCCGAGATCTGAAACACAGCAGTCGCATAAGCTACCACTGTCGCAGTCATAGAGTTTACCTACAAAATAGATATATACCTAGATATCGTCTCATTCTCGAGTTGTGAAGGACTGATATCGGTTTAGTCTAGTTAGTCGCTTCTCTACAAAAATTCAAGTTCAGGCGTGTCGTAGTATACTGTTTCACAATTTAATTTAAGAAAGGTCTCGAAAGTCTATTGTGGAAATAGGAAACTATGTTATTATCAATATATAGTAGATCTTAGAAACATCTTACAACTTACACCTGTACTAAACTAAACTATCAATTTCCAAAAAATAAAACCTGAATTTAAAATTTTGTTAAAGCGTAAAAGAAAAAGATAATTAAAAGATTATTGAAAGCAAAAAGATGAGGGCGAAAAATATAGTGTTAAGGACAACAACAAATCTTGTAACACGTAACGTCCTATAATTGGAATCCACTAGAACAAGGACATCCACCGGTTGATACATAAAAAATACTTTATTGTTTATGACTTTAAATAGTCCTAGTTTAATTGAATTGCTTTTTTTATATCTTGTGTGTATATCATCATAATCATAAGTATCGAAGATAAATCTAAAATTAAGTGACGAAAAAATAAGGTTTAATTTGATTAACCGCACAGACATACCGCAAACACGACCACTTGTATCCGGTTCCACAAAACGGATTTGAAGAGAAAACCCCGTTGACGGAAGGTAGGATTTTCCGTCCATAATTACTAATTACATTACAATGGCAGTTGTACAAAAAATATGTCGACCCATGTCGCTTGTCTGTACGAGTATAAATAATATAAACTAGTTCGATACTTCTATTAATTGTTGATTAAATTACGAGTCGCTGTTCTGGTCGAGGTATTTCCGATATCAATGTACGTAATAGCTATTTATTGTTCCGTGTTCTTACTATTGTTGTAAAGAACAACTTGTACGTAGTATCTCTGTAACATGAAATAGACGAACACATTTGTGTAGATGTATTTTACAGTACAAGGCGATTTTTTAACATGTTTGTCGAAGTTCTCTACAATCTACTGCCGTTCACTGCTGAACGAAGGCATCCCCTAAAGAGCGCCAACCATCCTAGTCCTGGGCAGTCCGCATCCATCCACTGCCAGCCACTCTCTCCAAGTCGCAGTTACCGGACAAAAATTACATTCATGTTCTATAATCATTTTCATTATACTTGTCGGAGAATAGGCCAAGTAATGATTCCTAGAAAGGGTATCTCGTTACTATCACTCATGTTTTAAAGCATTAGAAACCGTTCTCAATGAATTCATTAATACACACGTTGGTAGGTACGCTAGGATTAACTTGCACAACAAAAGACAATTTTCCAATTATGATTATTTATTCAATAAATGAAGCTACAGTTAAAATCATAGATCGGTACAATATTGTCAAGGTGAATTAGGTGAAAACACCAATATCCACTGTCTGTCCGTGTCGATCCATAACTTCCAGTTTCCAAAATGCGTAGGGCCTTGTGAGAAGAATACTGGCAAAGAAACTCATGGCCACTCTTTAAAAGTTACATCTTAACTTATTAGTTACAAATGTTTAATAGTAAATTACAAAAATTAAGATGCCTATGTATAACTTATTTACAGCTTATCCTTCCTTGTATAATGCTCGTACTAAAGTGATCTATTAATTTATTCTCGCCAATACGAAACCAACGAACGTTAAAGTATAATGACGGCAGTCGATGTACATCGGATGTCATTGGTTTCGAAACAATTAAATGCGTTACGCCTTATTCTAATGACATGATACATTCTTAACTAAATAATTAGAATAACTGTGATTAACCTCATATTATTATAATTTAAATGCAAAAGCGGATGCGAGCCTAACCTGTTAGGCGCATCATTCACAATTATTATTTGAAATCAATCATTAAAATATTACTTTGCTCACAGACAATCGTTACTGAATTTCATATTTTATTATAATAATTGTTAGATAGTAACAAGCTTATAATTGAAATTAAAAGTAACACTATTCCGTTTATAAATGTCATAATCAAATAACTTAATCAAGTAACCCTTTTTACAGGAAAACAGACATAGTTGTTATTACTAAATATTAATTATTTGAACATAACATTTCAATTCTGACCTTATAATTGATAGTTAAGTGATATTGAGACGCTCAAAATCATAAGTAGATGTTTTCGCGCCGACATACTGTATACGCAATATATTACGGAGTGTTTTTTGTGAGATGATTGTGTGTGCCCAGTGCTATATAATATGTATATCCCAAGGTAGTAGAATCACACTGATTTCAGCACGAACGTAGTGGCTCCACCGGGACGTTATTAACCTCTAGTAGAAGACCAACATAAAATGGCAGCATTTTTGGTGTCGTGTTTTATTGGTGAGTGTGAGACCGGAGGCGCAAAGCTGCATAAACATCTTATTAGGCTGCACAATGTGGATCACCATGCTGCATTGTCAGCGATAAGTAAGGTTCCAACCTAAAAACAGTAATCAATTAGCTTAATCTTTTTATCTTTATCTAACTAAAAGTGTAAGATACGTATTGGGCTAGTATGTATAAAAGAGTATGGATAATAATATGTTTAACGCTGAGTAAATATTCAGTAAATTGTAGCGAATCGCTATTAAGGTCATTAACAATTGAAAGTTATAATGACTCAGCGGGTAGTTCTTTCGTTCACACTCATTGAAACTTAGAATATTCTGTAGACCTTGTTACGACTGCTCCATTCTGACTCAGCTTGCTTTACTCAACTCATTACTTAGTAAAGAAATTCAATTGTTCAATGTCAGTAAAGATGAATCATTTAAGTCATTTCAAGTTCTACAAACGATCGTCTGATAGTCAAATATCGGCTAAAATATTTTAGTAAGTTTTAATTTGTCTATTTTTTAAGTCGATATATCTTTATTAATATGTCATTGTATAGAGTCGTATACACTTTCCTTTAATTGACAGATCAACATGTATGGATATTTCCCGGACACAATAAGCATTTTCACTGAATTTTCTAATTATACCAAACGGTGTTTAAACATTTCAGCTTTATGCTTCTCAATTCACAAAATTTTCTTAGAAATCTGTACTATTTACTTGTTAATTAATTATTTAATGACTTTTGAATGCACTTGAGAAACGTATGTTTTATCTTATAAGGAAATTTCAATAACATGATTATCTTGTTGTCCTAATGGGACTATCATTTGAGATCTAAGTAATTTAAAAAACTTTTTGATTAGTTTCCCGTATGGCCGGCTCCTGGCTCCCTCATTCCGACATATATTTAACATGGAAATAATGTATATAGATGAAATGGTTTTTAACTTTCAAAATTTTGATCCATATAAAATCTTGATAAACGCACGCTGCCTCGTGACATGTAGAATGTATGCAAGATGCGCGATTACATACTGTGGTTAGGAACAAACAGCGACCCACCATTTAATATTTCACCTCTTATCTATATCTATACTAATATTATAAAGCTGAAGAGTTTGTTTGTTTGAACGCGCTAATCTCGGGGACCGCTGATCCGATTCGAAAAATTCTTTCAGTGTTAGATAGCCCATTTACAGGCTATGTACCATCACACTAAGACTAATAAGAGCGGAGCATCAATAAAGAATGTTTCAAAAACAGGGGAAAATTAACACGCTACGGGCAATAGGAGACGTAAACGGGGTTGCGTGGGTCAGCTAGTCAAACATTAAAAAGCATATTATCAAAACATAAAGCGTTTGAAACTTTAAAAATTAGAAACGTTCAAAATTCTTTGTATTAAAGTCAGTCTTTGTTTTAAATATTTAAACATGTCTTTATAAATGTTGTTGATAAAATGACAGTTATTAGTTTTGTCACATGCTATTTAACTTGAGTACGCATTTGACACACCTATTTAGTCAGACCTGGTAACGTTAGCAATAAGTGACGCACAATCTGTCATTGACACTTAAATAAGAGCACAAGAGACAGAAGTCTTCAAATTGGCTATTAGCCCTCATGAATGTTAAGGTTGCTTATTTACGTAAAAGAGACATCATTATTATAACTTAACTCATCTCGTGTTATAAAACAGCTACAATTCATTTATATTCTTCCAGTGAATGTGTACAGTCAGCATCGAAAGTTATAAGCGAGGTTCAGAAGGTAGATATCTGTAAATGTGTTTCCGTACCAATACGATCCCTGGTCCTTTAAGTGGGCGTGAAAAAGCGTCTTACAAAGCCGCCATAGTGTGTGTGACCATGCTACGTTGTCCTTAATCGTATTGAGGATGGTGACCACCATTTTTAGATTCTGCTCATGCTTTCCATCAGGCAGAGCAGAGTCATGTTGGCAGCTAAAACATAAAAAAAAAATCCTATGGCAAATCTAAATAGGTTCTCAATCTCAAATAGAAATAAAATCGATTCATTAAAATGTTATTAAATAGCTTTTGTCCGCAGCTCCACGTGTATATAGGTTATCACTGTAGAATTTTCCTCTAAAATCAAAGCATCTCCATACCAAATTTCATTGAAATCGGTGCAGCGGTTTAGCCATGAGAACGTAACAGATAGACAAACAGAATTACTTTAGAATTTATAATATTAGCATGGATAATTTAAATGTATTTTAAAAGATTAGAAGTGCAAGATTCTGATCTATTGTTCTTTCTTTGTACTCCGTGAAAAGTATGCTGTCCTGATTTTATATAGTTTCTCAAAAGTTTATCTTATATCGCTGCATTAATAAAACATGTATGTATTGTTACTAGCTTTCCAGTACTCATATATTAATACTAGCTGATCCATGCAACCTCGTTTACGTCTTCCATTTGCTTGTAATGTAATAATTTTCCCCCGTTTTTGTAACATTCTTCATTGGTGCTCTGCTTCTATATGGCCCACCTTAAGTTACTTAATTTAAATCAACGTTATACAGTAATTCGAATTTTAACAAAATAAACAAAAATTCAATAATTTTGGTTGGCCAGATACTAAAATATGTAACCCAACTATCAAAAAGTTACGCACCCCTGCTGTCCCTTATGCCCTTTCATTGGTTTTGTTTACATATAGTATCGCTTCTCGTGGGCCGTACTCTAGATTCATTTTAAACCAATTTGTTGCCAAAGTATTACAATGTACTGTCTTCTTGAGAATGACCTATGTCAAGATTTAATTTCGTATTAAAATTTACATATATATTAAATAGTAATCGTACTTTTTACACCCAAAAACCTCTTAGTATTGACGTAACACATATCGCTATAACGTTTTATCATCACGTCTTAACTCACAATGACATAATGGTCCGGTTTCTTATTTTTGTGAGTGATGTTGATGACTCATTTAACTTGTTTTTGTGGATAAATGTGTGACTTGTGTTTGTATTTTGTAAATAAAAATGACATTAGCAATGTTTAAGAAAGAAATTACAAAATAGAGCCTCTCTGTATCCTATTGGTAAACCCCAGGGTCTGTTGTCAGTATTTGGTTTACTGTTCTTTAAATTAGTGGGTCAGTGGCTCTAATGAAATATTGCCTGTAATTAGATGTTCTATACCAATACAAGATTTTTCCAATTAAATAAGATGACATTACACACATTATTTCACTGAAAGTGTTAAATATTAACACTGATTTCGTTGATGTCTTTTGCATATCCAATTACTTTTTTCGGAACCGAGTGTCTCACAGGCTCATAAACATAAATTATGTTAAATTTTAAATAATCTACTATCATCAGCCGTGCTTGAAAACATCGAGGATGGTAAAAAATATAAAAGCTTTATTTATTTGGGGGGTTTAACATAATAATGAAACTATAATACCAACTACCTAGCTGTACCTTGATATATAATTCTTATAATAGTCAAGTGGGAAGCCCTAAAATGGTAAATACTGTTAAGATGAATTGGAAAACCAATTAACTTTCCGCATCCTGTTGTAAGCGGTTCAATCGAAAACCTACCGGAACATGCATCATCGGAAGTTGAACTATTCCAGTCACCAGTGACACTGCAGACAGTGGTCTTGCTAAATAAAATGAAAGGAGATGTGATCAGTACCCGCGTGAACGGCTGCGCATACGCACGTGCGCCTTATGCACGCACGCACCTACGTAAATATACATGCTCGCCTAAAACCAAATTTTTAAATACAGTGAATTGTACATTTAAAATCGTGAAAGTTTTTTGAAAGTGCTAAAGTTAAAAAAAGTTTTCTTTTGTTTTGCAAGAAAGTATTTGACAATAAGGTAATTTATTTATGTTAGTGCATTATCAGTTTGATATTTCGAAATATAAAGACGTTTAGAAATACATTATCACAAACGCAATGCATATATTATCATAATGATATTATAAGAATCCTAGCCAACGTCTGCTACACTTTAAATTTAACATATTTCTTCAAATGAATACTATTAAGTTTCAAGGAAAGCGATCACAACGATATTTCTTATGTACTGTAAGTCAACGTAACACAGTTCAATATTGCTTGTGTATGATTAGGATTTTTTTACACTTCATTTCATAAAACTAGAAATAGTTACTTCATATGTTTACATTACTTATAAAATTATGCTATTGCATGTTAGTTTGGTAGCTTAAGACTTTGTTGTTGCATTACACCCAGAAAGTTAACATTCAAAATATAGCTATACTAATAAAATATAATATTTACAGCAGAGCTTTTAGCAACATTGATAAAATATAGAATTCAATTACATGAAACTAGAATTTGGTGATAATAAGTACATTAACCGCTTTCACCGCTATACTTGTTGATAATAAATCAAAATGAGCGGTTGAGAGACAAGAGAAGAGATTGATGGAAATCACACCTCCACTGTGCTATCCATCAATCAGTTCTATGTTTGCAAAGTCTTCAGTGAAAAATTAAATAGTCCATATTGGCTTTAGTTCAGTTTGATAATTATGATATTATGTATTTATTAAAATAAACGTTAGTTAATATTTCATTTCGAATTGGTAGTTATAAAAGAGGTCACATCGACTGATTCCGACTTCACCCAGAAGCATATTTCACGAGGGTCAGATTATCGTTTTCTTTATGAACGTGATTAAGATTAGGGTCAGCTGTTACCACATTTCGTCTCAGAAGCAGCTAAAGAGACTGATTTATTATTTCACACCTACATTAAAGTACTTATTAACAGAATGTTTCTCATTACATACTTGCTAAAGTGATTTCGTTTTAGGTTTTTGTGATTGTGTACGGGAACTCAAATACACAAATATTTGACATGATACTAATGGGAGGTATTAGGTATTAGGTAGGAGGTATTATACAGCTATAGTAGTACTTTGCCACCACGGTTTACGTCGCCATTCTATGTGTCAATATGTAACAATAATACATTAAAAATCATATATGGAGCTACTTATTTGGGTGCTGTTTGCTATGGTGCTCCCGTATGGGCCGATAGAGCGACTGTAGGTGCTGTCCGTCGCAAACTGCTACAAGGCCAACGACTTGCATTAATCTTCTTATGCAAAGCATATAGGACGGTTAGTACTGAGGCTTTACCGGTGTTGGCGGGTGTTCTTCCGGTCGATCTCGAGGTGCAAAGACGTGCAGCCATGTACTATTCTACAAAACAAAACATGGAATGCGATTTTTTGGGCGTACGAGCCCGCTATAAAATCATAAGATTGTTTCAACAGCAATCCAATGTCTATGACGACCTAATGGATGAATGGCAACAACGATGGGACGAATCATCTAAGGGGCGCCACCTCTACCAGTTCTTTCCATCTGTTCGCGAACGGATGTCGAGGACATGGCTCGAGGTAGATCACTGTGTCGCTCAATTTCTTACGGGCCACGGTAACTTTAAGAGCAAACTACACTCATTTAAATTAGTCGATTCACCATTGTGTCAATGCTCAACACCCGATACTAGCTGTGAACAGTCGGCTCATCATGTTCTCTGGGAGTGTAGTCTTTGGTACAATGAACGTAACACAATGCTAAATAGCTTACAAATGACATCTGGGGCGGTATACTATGGGGATCTTGTGTCAACTGCGGTGAATTTCCGTGCGTTTAGGCGATTCTGTCATACATACTATAGTAATCAAATATAGCTCACTTAGGACCCCTAATACTTTATCCGTGGTGCTTCCCGGTTTAAAAAAAGGTGTCTGCCTATTTTGACTTCATTTTGTCTCCCGCTTTGCTAAGGAGGGAAGTGGACTTATCATATTTTCAACTCCTCCTGTTTTTCTTCTGATTAATTTCGTTGCGGGTTCCAAGACAGTTAATATTCTCGGTGTGTTCGTGGGTCACTGCTGTTGATCCTGGTTACAGGAGTTACAGCGGTGGGCGTGTGGGTGGGATTAGTCCCAATGTAACATTTAATGTGATGTAGCCAGTCTTCCTCATGCCCAATTGAAACTGCGACTCTCTTATGCTAAATCGCACTGCTAATATTAACCACAACATAATTTTGAAGTTTAACATATGCCAGACATCACGCGACATCTCAATTTTCATTTTAATTATGTAGTTCACATTTATTGTTTTGTTTCGCCATAAGGGTTTTATAACTCAAAATTAAATTAAAGTTCTGCCAAAATGCATTTTTAAAGGTGCTTGTGATTCTTTTCAATTCTAACTTTTATCACCCTATTGATTGATAAGTTAGCAATTCGATATCAACCCAAAACAAATATTTAATGTGAACACTATAATTTGTTTTGTATCGGTGTAGTTTATTAATAATGTTTATTTGTTTAGAATCATATAAATATACTTTTAAGCACTCTGGTTATTATAGTACCGACACTTATTTGAACAATTATATGTAACAGATCAAGTTATCGATTTCGATTTAATAAAACATGTTAAGTTATGGAATTTTTAAGGAACACAATAAAACATTTTATGTATTCCGTACAATCCAAAATATATTAAAGTCAAAGCTTTTCGTCGGTTACAATTACTTACAATAAAATGTGTTTTATGTCTCAAAATTACTTTTCAAGTGAAGAGTTTTGTTGCAACATTTACAAGTTATAAGTTGGTCTGCGTTGTTACAAAAGTTATTGGGGCTATTATTTGTTATATGTATATGTTAGGTTTAATGTTAGGCAAAGAAGGTTGGTTGTTCGAGTTGCGGTCCTTTAGTCTGCCAAGCGTGGGTGAAGTCGGAAGTAGTGGGACGTTAATGGGTTGGAATCAAATGATATGACTGCTTATTAATTTTTCAAATGTTATTTTTAACAAGTGGAACGTTACAACACATCTCTTTGATTTCATGTTACTTGTAAATACAATAATATAAATAATAGCGTATTTAGGATCAATGTTTAAAAAATAATAATTTTACAATTAGCGATAGTCTGTCATGCGCCGTGGGAGAGCCTCGCTTCGGCTTGCATTGATCCACTCGACCGGAGTGATACCACGGCCTCACAGAAAACCGGAGTGAAACAGCGCTTGCGTTGTGTTTAACCGAGTGAGTGAGGTTATAGGAGGCCCATACCCCAAACCCCCTCACCCAGTCCCCCAACGACAACGACAACTTGTGACGCCTCTGGTGTTGCGGGTGTCCATGGTCGACAGTGGTCGCTTATATACCATTAAGCGATACGTCTGCTCGTTTGCTTCTATTCCATAAAAAAACTTAGTGTTAGTTAGTTAGTTAGTAGTTAGTTACAAATGGCAACTGCTCGAAAAATACCCATCAATATTTTAAGGCAAGTGCTCTTCGTGGATTCAAATGTATTTATAAATTATTGTCTATGAAGAGCAACTACGAATCAACAGATAGATAATCGACAGGAATAAGCACATGTACAACAATTCTGTAAGATTTAAATTTCTTAGGAAGCTTATTTTAAAGGGATTTTTACGTGACGTAAGAAGTGAAAAGGTGGTTTAACTCGCAGTCAAACTTTTGGAATAGTATTTATGTTCCTAACTAAATGACGCAATAGTTTCGATCGTTTCCTAAAGTCGAGTAAAGCTCACAAAATTAATTGCGCTTTACGCGGATATATATATGGTGTAGGTATGTATAATAACCATATTTAATACCTTGAACCCAGTTTGTTCTAACATTATTAAACTTCTTGTTCCAAAAAGTCGATAATACCAATATCATTGCGGACGTAATAATCATTCGATCTCATATTGTATTCATGTAATGATTATTTAAAGCATTTTATTTTTAGGCGGTCATAGCTTAATTGGAACAGCCTTGAGGTTTAGTTGCCAATATTTACGCAAACGCGTCGCTTGTCTCACTTAACTTCAACTAATGACATAATGTAATCACTAATATCGCTACTTCGCTATAAATTTACATGATAATATCATAAATTAACATCAGAAATTCATATTTATGAGAACTTATTATATATTTTATTCCATAGGTTACTTCGGCCTTGTCATCATTTTTAATTTTCATTTTCTTCTTAGAATGCCTTCTGCTGTCTTCTTCTCTTGTCACGCTTATATAAAAATTGCTTAGAATTCATATACCTACGTGTCATATAACATTGTATATGGATTTTTAATGCATGGTCCAGTTAAATAAGCCTGATAGTGAACCTCATAATAGATAAAAAAAGGTATTAAAATGTGCGTATATAGTAACATTTTAGTTTAAAAAAACTATTTATTGTTTACAATAAAGTAAAATTAATTTGAAGGCAGTGCTTATTTCTCTGAAACAAGTTAAAATAAAAAAACCGTGATCTGTATCCAGCACTTCCACGTGACTCCGAACAAAGCTATCTAGTTTATAAAAGTGGTATGAAAGTAGAAATTCAACTTCTGAGCTCTTATACGGTTCCAGCTGACCTTAAACTTATATATAACACAATAATCATCGATTTACTCTTTTGTTTTTTTAACTTTATGAAGTAATTACGTCGTTAAAGATATCTTATATATTTTAAATCTCTAACAACAGGTTAACCACAATCTTTTCTTTTTCAAGCGTCTTGCGCCCAATTATTTACCAGTCCAAAATATTGTTGTTATTTTAAATTTAAAGTTACTTACATTTGCACAACAAGTAACTTTTGATATATTAAAAAAATACCAACCAACTTGGGAACCTCCTCCTTTTGGAAATCGGTTAAAAATATTGATAATCTCTGTGTTAATATGTTTTACATTTGGTCAAATGCAGTGACCAAATGTAAAACATATTGACACAGACACAATTCATTTTATTTAACTGCTCACTACATTTAAGGTTTGTCCCTCTCGCTGTTAAATTTCGCATCTACAGAAATTTTTAGCTGCTTAGTAGATGGTTATATTCCGTTATAATCTCGCCGTAATATGTTATATTTTCTATAACAATCTTTGAATTTATGACCTTTACTAACTTTTAAACTTTCGCGTACCATGATATATTAACAATTATTTTTATTGGAATTAAAATCAGAGAAATGTCAAACTTTTTAATAAGACATTTTATTAGAATCTTGAGGGAAGGTTTTACTGTGCGAAAAGACATAATTATAAATTTCACCTCTGAAGCGTATCAACTTTAAGAACATATACCTTATCAAGAAACAGACCTTTTGCTCTAATTTAGTTTCTTTTTATGTATTGGATATACAGACGCACAAAAAACTGTGCCGGCAATGATAATACAGAGATAAAATCACCTATGTTTAAATCTAATCAAATACGTTGAGAGGCAGTTTCGGCTAGTTAACCAGCACGTGTAGCAATGTATAATTATTCTTGATGATTACAGTTGTCACACACGTATAGACAGTTTTTTATAGGAACCAGGAAATATCACTGTTTAATTTCTTATCTCTGACCTTAAATCGAAAGTCCATAAGCAATTAAAACAGGTTTTAATAAGTGAGAATTATAAAAAGAATATGTATTTATTCCGGGTAGCTTGTCTGTATGTTGACTTTTTAGAATAATTTATTCTTGTGATTGTTTGTTAAGATAATTCATAAGACATCAACCTACCTATAATCATTTCCCAATCTCAATCATATTTTAAATCAGTTCAGGGGATGACTATGTTTAATTATAATTGGTAGATTACAACCTATGCCTGCAAATGTTTAGAGCATTTTATATCCCCGTAACATCTAGATTTAAAAATTCGTTTCTGATACAAAATAATCCCGTGCCTGAATACATCGCAATCAAAGTACACGGCTGCTAGCTTTAAGGCTAACGTATTATTTTTATTCCAAAACCAGTGATAGTTGTATAAAGAAGCTACTGGTATAAACCAGTTACATATTCATTAACAAATGTCGATCGCAACCGTAAATTACGCAACATGATGGATGGAATCAGGTCACCTTGTATCAACGACTTTATATCATTCGATATGAATGTAAGTTCGTACTATACCTTTAAAATGATTTTCCAATAATTCAGATGAATTAAAACAACATAAATGTTTAAAGTTATTTAAATTCTTTAAGTTGTTTTACTTTCCAAGTTTAGTCAACATTTATTTTATAACTTTGCGTGTATGAGTTCATTTAACGATTTAATAATCCCAAACAATTAGAGATACTTTTTTCTGTTTCTTTTCTGTTCTTCTTATCTTATTGGGAAGAACTCCAAGTACCCCAAAAGATGCCAGGGTGATAATTATACCACTCGCTTTCGACAGCAATTTTGAAACAAGTGTAAAAGTTGTAACCACTATAACTCCTGTATACCAAGATCATTAACAGTGACCTACAAACACGCCAAGTTATGCATACATATACATCTGCGAAGTCACAAAAAATAGAACTTTCTTGAAACTATATACTAGTATTATAAATTAATCAGAAGATTGGATAAGCTGTAAATGTAATAAATTTACGTTAGTTATTGTGAAGCGTCAGATAACAGATAACATGAAGCAAAGACATATGCCCTTGTAAATAGAGAAGCTTGTTATATGTACTCATTACTTATAAACCTCCCCAAAACAGGTTTGTAATAAAAACCAGTTAAATAAAAAAGAATTATTTCATATTCCCAGAATAGAGATTAAACCATCTGATAAAGGATATATATTGAACTATGATTATGACATTAATATATGTTAAGGCCGTGACGTTTTCGCTACAAATTTTAATGCACACTTCAATGCCGTCTAGCCTTTGAGATATTTTACTTTTATACAAAAATATTATTAAAGAAAATTATAGGGCATAGTCACGAAAATCAAAATATTTATGATTCACATTTTCTACAGTCTGCCTACGAACGCATATAATGAACATTAATTTGAGAGTATCTCTGTCATCAGACGATGAGCTTCAGAGGTTTTCTACTTTATTATTTTTAGAATCAAGATACCCTTGGGAGGTCATTAAAACGAAGTCGATATTTCAGAACCTCACAAATTCTAGATATGGTCAAAGGATTATGAGGTCAATACTTATTTGAAACCGTCCGTGTAGTGGTCCATAGAAATTTCGGTACTTACCCCAATTAACAGCAACGAAATAAAATATATTTTACTGGTGCTCTGTTGATTAATCTTTAACAGACTATTTTCATAATAATTATTTTAATAACGTTCATATCACGATCCGTATGTCATTATAAGCACAAAAGATTAATAAAAACAACAACTGTGTACTTACTATAGCAATGACATTTCATTTGAAGGCCAACAAATAAATCATGTTTTGTTTAACTATGCAATATTGTCTGATGTTTGTGCAAGTCCAAAGCAAACTACAATATACAAGAATAATTTCTTAGAAATGTTGGTACTATCTTAGCCTTTAGTGTTAGTAACTTTTAATGATTATCTATATTCGATAATTAGTAAATTTATTACATAATAAAGAAATTTATGTACAAAATCATAATTAAAAAGAATAATAACAATATTTACATATAAGCGTCAAAAAACTCCACATCTTCGTCTACTGGTAGCGTTCCACTGGCGGCATTACCACGTTGAATGGCAATGCTGATTCTCTGTGCTAGAAAAAGGCCGGTCTTCTAGTGGCGAGAAGCGCCAATCAGTTCCCTGGCTAGATGTTTAAACATAGCGCGAGCACTCGGTCCCCATGAACCTAACGTCTCTACCCCAAACGGTTTAAAAATGTAATTACTTATTAAATTTTGGTAATTACGCCGTTTGAGGCTTTCCGCTGAAGCTTTTAGTAAAACAATTTAAAAAAAGTTTATCAGCAAATCTTATATGGTTTACTGTATCTAAAAAAATACACAATTTTAGAGCTCATCTATAACTACTAGTTAGTGTTAAAATTATTTTTAGAGATTTTGAGATACTTGAGGATAGGAAAAACCATGATAGTGAAGTCCGGAGCTAAAGCTTATTTCGAATAACAGTTAGTGATAATTTGATTTAGATTTTATATCCATATTTGAATATTTCGGTATTATATTTATTGGTATTATATTAATTGGTATAATTAAATCGTGACTGTAAGTCTGAAGCATAAAACAAAGTATCTCGTAAACCATATCAGTATAGTAATTTATATGTTTGTATTGTTGGTTCTATTACAAAATTTGAGATCGTTTCTTTGGTCCAGCCAAAAGTAAGGTTTTCTACGTTCGTTACTTAAGTTATTTTCTTTTCAATGACAATTTTCGTACCAATATTGAACATACTTTGTATAACTTTATGTATCATAAAGCTTTGTATTATAAAACGAATACAAAGAACACTCTGAACAATAATAACTAGACTACCTCGTTGGTCTCGCAGTTGGCGTGTGCGCCTGCTGATCATGAGGTCTCGGATTCGATTCCCGGGTCGGACCAAATGTGTGTATGATCTACAAATATTTGTTTCGGAGTTTAGGTGTTTTCTATGTATAATATATATGCATTTACAAAAAAAGTATAGATGTATTTGTATCAGTTGTCTAGTATCCATAACACAAGCTCTGCTTAGCTTGGGACTAGATGGCGTTCTGTGATAGATGTCCGAAATATTTATTTATTATCTAATAATATGATGATCACACAAAGTTCTGTCCTTTGAGGGAATCTACTTCACAAGACTCAGTGCAATAAAAAGCGGCATCGTTAACGCTTAAACCCATACGTGCAGTCGTTGCATCGAAAGTTGCAACAGACCTGCAACGCTAATGTCACATCAGTTTACGTATTAAGATGATGCTCTAAAAGTGTAATTGTACTCCATAATGGTCATTGAATCTCGTACTTATTGTAACTCATGTAAATGTATTCTCGAAATGTACTCAAATATGATTTCCTCTTGTGCACTTTTCTACTTTTAAGGACACCTTTAAAACCCTACAATAACAGGAACTCTCGCTAAAAAAGTTCTTATTTTAGTCCATGTTCATTTAAATTGGTAAAGTTGGAGTAACTTGAGAGTGCTGCTAAGTACCACTGGGACTATTTTAGACCAGACTACGGAGAAGCCAATGACCAAGTCAAGCCAAAACGGGTGGGTTATATTTTTGGTAGTATATCAATGTTTGAATGTTCCATAGTAGCCTTTAAATAAATGAGTTATCAATAGATTCCTAATCATAATAATAGAAGACTATACAAATTTCAGCATAAGTTGTTATGTAGTTATAGTTTTTTAAATATTTCTTGTTAACTAAATATTAATCGTCATTTCATTTCACGTAAATGGTTGATCTTTGTTATTTTAAACCTAGTTGTTTGTTCTAATTTATCATAAGTCTGCGACCTCGTTGGCATAATTCGATCAGACCATTGGAACGCAAGTGACCATGAATTTGCAACAGTCGGGACGACTTTTTTTGATATATCTATTGATAGTGGAAAAATTATTCAGTGACATGACATTCGCAGTACTCTATTGACTTGCAGAATACATTGTGTTTTTCAATAGAGCTAGTATGTTGACAGATTTGTTATTTTATTGTAACTTGAAATGGTCAAATGACACTTATATTTATTTTATGGCTAAATGAAATCTTATTTCTGTGTAATGACGGATTAAAATACGGAATATCACCATCCCTATTCATCCCGTAGGTGACGTAGGAATCGACTAAGGACAACTGTCCCCTGCAACAAGGGATATATTCCTAATGCGGGAATTGTAAAAAACATAAATTAGTAGTCAAAAGTCTCCATTCAACGCAGAAGGCTTAAAACTTTAAAACTGTAAATGAAAAAAAAATTAAGTCATATTTGATTTTAAGAAAAAAATGCTTTGACTTTTTTTTATGTTATTTTAAAGTAACTTCATAGTTCCGCCTCTATATTGCATCATTAAAATCCATCCACAAATGAATAACCGCCTACCATATATGAAAGAAAACCAATATGGATTATTTTAAAATTTACAAATAGCAATAGCTCTACCAAATTCGGTGAATAAGTGGTAGATATTTAAAAAAGTAAAATTCGCAGAATGTGTCTTCCGTAAACACGCAACTATATACAGTACAGGACAATATATAACCTAACACACCGTTTCAAATACACAACGCCATATCGATTATGTCCAATTCGCTTTCCAAGGCTATCACCGCTTCCTCTTATTGTCATGACACGATAAGTCCATAGACAACTACATACCAGCTACACATAACTTGTTCAATCAGGAAGTGCTCTAGATTTTATTTAAATACCTAACGATTTGCGTCATGTTAAACATTTTGTAGGTTTTTGAATTTATAATGACGTATTAATTATGGTTGCTATCGATCATGTCATAGCTAATCAACGGCGGAAATGGCGTGGCAGTAAGTGACCAGAATATCATTTTACCATGCCAAAGAATACAAGACATGGAAACAGTCGGACTTAATTATTTAACAACTTGCAAACAACTGTACCGTTCATAAATAAATAAATGATTGTAACATCTCAATAAATAATCTCTAATAGGTTAATATTTATGTCAAAATTTTTATTCGATCCTAATGTTCTGATTATACTCTAATTAAAATATTATAGTCTACCTTTAAAGTTTTTGGTTGCTAAATATTCGCACAGTGAATATACATATAACACAGTGTAATAAAATTAGATTTCTAAAATCAATTGATTTCATAATAAACCACAATCCACACTTTAGAAGGAACTTCTATTACTGAATATACTTATTGCCAATTATTTTGTACAGGTTCAATCTACATTCAAAGTATTTAAATTTATCGGAGGAGGTAAAAATGACTAGTGTTAACGTAATAGCGTTTCTATGATACGAAGATTTAACATATGTTTGTAAACATAATTGCACACATAATTGAGTGATCATACGACAAAAATGCCTTACATCATTTTGGAAAACAGCTGATACTCTTACACTGCTGGACCGATATTAACTAAACTAGCTATGTTTAAGTAGAATTAGCAAGGAAATTGGCTTTCAAATGAAAAAACCCCAATAGAAGTCGGTTCATCCGTTCGACAGCTACGATGCCACAGACAGACATCGACGTCAAACTTATAACACCCCACTTTTTGCGTCCGGGGTTAAATAATATACTCGTACTAACTTTGGTGTAACGTAACTTATATCGTGTGATACAAAGAAAATCAAACGACGATCGATACATCTAGGGCAGAAAACCAACAAACGAATGCTGCCACAATTGCACTGCTGCCCTATAAATTCTTACTAACATACGTACCTAAACATTATATAACAATTCTTTCACATAGTTAATTGGTTTCAGTTCTCGAAACACGTTCCCACGGTGCGCTTGTGCCGTGATCTAGATGCTCTTCGGCGATAGTCTTAGTGTCAAACGTGCTGCGACTGTACAGGGCCATGCCAAATTTAAGTACATTCGGGTACCTTTCATAGTTCTACGAAATCATTGTATGAGTCTATACCTGGAATGTTCAAGGTACAAAATACATTTTTTAAATTATTATGATAAATGTGCAAAAGGTTAACCTGGTAGATTAGGAATTAGGCTTTTTGACAGTCACATTTAAATGTCATAGCATCAGGTGATTATGACTTGATATAAAAGATTTTTGCCATCTTAATGTGTACAAATTAATTATAATACATCCATCAGATTACATGGACAGCCTTTGAAAATTTTGGCCTACTAAAACACATTGACCAGATGAGTTGATAAAGGGTTTGTTTCAAAGTTTACTTCTCTTTTCAGTAATGTTGCTCTGCGTAATTTACTCCCTTAGTTGCCTCTTAAGACATACATGAGATGCAAAAGGTTTGTGCCACTCCGTAAACAAAATAAACATAAAAATATCACGATAGTACGACGATGTCGAAGTTATTTTACAGAACACTGTTTACTGCTAATTACTGCTTGGGTAAGCAAGAATATATGTTGATAACATTCTTTATTTTATGTATTGGCCTGCCAAAATGACCCAAAGACCCAGAATCCAAGAGTGGTGGTTACCATACTCATTGCGAATGCAACAATGCAGCATGGTGACCCACACTATGGCGGCCTAGTGTTGCCCTTTGCAACTATCAAACTATCACTACTATAAAAAAAATGCCACTCGAAAGCCTACCATATAAAATTAATACATTTATATTCAAATATTCAATTATTTCCTATGATGAAACCATTAATTAATAAACTATTAGTACAACTTAATTCGAGCCTATCCAATTACGAACCGAGTTGACAGACATTCAATCATTCTGACCCGATCGGCCTGCTCAAATAATTTATACACAAGCTTAGGTATGCGCCCTTACTTAACATTTTCTTTATGTTGTCGCACGTGTGTGCCAAGGTTTCATATCTATAACTTTTAAGATTATGATCAAGACCTAGATTATATTTTACATGCAATAAATGTACGATATAACTCTAGTATGTATTTTTTTTAAAGACAACTCCCATATTTGGAATATATGTGCTGTGTCGCGGGGGGCTTTACAAACATGCATGAAACTGATGCAAAGAACACTCAGACTCAATTTGTAGAGATTTGAACCCACAGCATTTGGTGCAGTAGAAAGCGGCGTGTCGACCGCCTATACCACTGTGCCAACCGTGCATTCAAATGTATATGTTCATGCTATCTTTAAAACCCTCTCTTGAGAATATAAACACAACACATTCATCAGGTTTAAATTTTCTCTGTTACACACGTTACGATATTTCAGTAAATAAATCATTTGAATTGAATGGAATTGAATCTGGAACTACGGATGTCCTGTTGAACGACATGGTTATAGTTAGAATAACTTGTGAATAAATTGGGTAGCAAAAAGTCTTAGGTATGGAAGTCAACGGATATAAAAGTAGAGGAAGACCAAAGAAAAAAAAACAACGCAGTCATGAGGACTGCGTTGTTTTTTTTCTTTGAAATGTAAAGTCAAAACTATAAATAAATAATTGTTTAAACTCACCTAAAATGAACCTCTTTGCACTTTAAATAAAATGCGTGATAAAAATAAGTAAAAAAAATACTTATTGTGATGTTATAAAAATATAGGTTAAGGTTATACAGTGTAAACATATTATCAGTCATGTCATATTAGACAGTCGAGCCATCAGCTGTTACCATGCACACTCGCGCAAGTGCCCTGCGCCGCCGTACTCGCACAAGCGCCCTGCGCTGCCATCTTACGATCAGGTCACGTGTTCTGACACGAGTTTAACATTTTTTAGTATCCCATCCCAAAGTAATTTTTACTAAAGTGCACAACGCCACTAAAGTTTTCACTTAAAAAATGGATGGACTTCATAAAAGAGGATATAAGGGAGTAAGCAGTGAACTGACGAGTGATAGAGGAAAATGGAGAAGGAAGACTCATTGCACCGACCCAAAATAAAGTTAGGGAAAAGGTAGGGGGATGATATGATTGTTAGCATAACTTGAACTATAATTGTGTAGATTGGCTAGTGTAAGATTTAAGTTATGGTGTACTCATGTCGTAGCAGTTTGTTATATTTTTATATCATTTACGCATGTACATATTGTGCATATATCATATTTGTAACATTAAAAGAACATAGATATAAAGAACAAATATTATATATCTATGTTCCTTAAATGTTACAAATACTTTAAGCTGAATTTACAAATAAAACATATAAATCATTGATATAAATCAGCATTTTACAAAATTGTGCATAATTTATTTAAATTTTCACGCCCATGTAAGTATGGCATTTTAGATGATTAATTATTGTAAACTTTATTAAGTTTGACTCTTTGTAATATTTTAAGTTGCCGGCTGAATTTCTATTTTGTTTTCACTACTTTGTCGAATCAGATAGATAGATATCTCTTTATTTTACAAATATAAAAATACAGTACCGTCTAAAGTATAATTACACCAGAAAAGTAAAACTAAATAAATAAAGAAAAAAGTTGTACAATTGGTAGCCTAATCGTGATTTGCGAACTGTTTTAGGCAACCGTTAGACGCCGGAGATTAAGAAGGACTTACCATTTGCAGTGCAATATAATTAACCTAGCCTAATTATCATACAAATTAACTAGAATTAGGATGTAATATTAGAACCACATAGGGCTGATCTAATCATAGAACCGAAAATGGCTTTTAAAACTCTGTGATAAATACAATGATCAACCCCATCAAGCTTAAGTCAAAATGATTTGTATTCATCCTACATACAAAAGTTCACGATGAAAATAGAAGAAATCTGTTAGTAATTGTTAAGTTTTCCAAAAAAAAAACTTTATAATAGGGTTGAACTTAATTATTGTAAAATAAATAAAATAATTATGTCTAGTTTCCAAATTTACAATTCCACAATTCGTCGTGAGTCACCAACCCCGCCTTATACGAACATTGTTATAACAACATTCTTTGGTACTGACGGTACATAATTTTATTACGCTTTTGTCATACGGTTTAGTATTTGACATGGTTGATATATTGCTTCTACTTTCCAAGAATCTTGTTTGATATTTTTCTGTTAGAGCTAGAGCACATCTTACTAAACCTACTTACGTATTTCTTTAATTGTATATACTTTAGTATACATTATTTCGTAGTAGTGACGTATTTAAATTAAAAACTTCACTCAAAAATATTATTTAGAAACAGTTAAATTCTTTCACGTATTTTTGAAATGTTGTTATTACCAAAGTGCTTTTTTTTGTTTAGAATGTGTTTTCTCTGCAAATATTATATTCAAATTGATAAAAACTATCGTGGTTAATAAAATACAAGCACATGAAAAAAAAAAGTTAAACAAAGCTTTGCACTCCTTTGCACTCATCCCTGTATTCGAAAATGCATATTCCGACTCGCCTACGCCTCATGATCCGGCAATATTTTGAATCCTTTGGATCGGATTCCTAAATTTTATACTTTACTAGCCTGCCCGTAGCGTGATAATTTTCTCCCGTTTTTGAAACATTTTTCATTGGTGCACTGCCTTCCTCGATAAAAGGGCTATCTAACACTGAAATAATTTTAACTGAGATTAGCGCGTTCAAACAAATTAACAAACTCTTCAGCTTTATATATTAGTAAAGATTGAGAGGTGAAGGCAGAAATGTAGCCCTATCTATGATTAACACCTGCAATTAAAGCAAACACAACATTTTAAAAATACATCGAACATATCGACAACAAATTATCGAAACCATAATGCCCTATTACATTAAACTAACATACAAACTGAACTACGCTTGTTATAAGCCTCATTATACTAATGTACTAAGAGGCCAGTATTTATTTTTAGAATACAATCAATAATGATATAAAAACACTACACTATTTACTTTTTGTAATCCGATCTTAACAATTAGAAGTGGACGACATTATGTAATTATTACTAGTCATCAATATATAATATTAAAAATACTACTATAGATCGGTATTGCCTTGTGTTGTTTCATAATTTGATATAATCTTTTAGTCTGTTGATAGGTATGGCTACAAACATATTAGTGGATTAACTTATTTGAACACCATTTTGTTTATATCGGGCTTCCCATATATCAAATCCAAAATCGTCCGCAACCAAATAGAATCACGATTCACCTTTCAAATCGATGCCATTTATAATGTGGCAAGGATATCACGAAACTTAAGGGGAAATCCAGACATAAGCGTTAACACGACAATAGGTTTACGATATATAGCACAGTTTTAATGTACAATTCGTTTTGTTATTTTCAATACAGTCTGATTCATCTCTATGTAAACGTCATTATTCTCTCTTAGCAATTCTTAAATTTTAATGTTTGTTGCAGGTAATACTGGGACGGAACAAGTCGAAGTGTAGTGCTAGTGTACGTGTTCTTTAGATACACAATGAGAGGACCCGTTTTAACCAATCACATTATGCAAGCGTGTATGTAACAGTAAAGCTATTGATTCAGTGAGTTGACATTTCACTTCAATGTCGCGCGCGTAGGCAATGGCTTTGGCAAACTTCACGCTCGCAGGCGTCGGTGCGGCGACGCCGGCGTTCGTGCCTCCCTCCGCGGCACCTCTGCGAGTTGACCTTGATGACCTACTATACGCCCCTGACGAGTACCAGTCAGATGCGCCATCTCCACCTCAACAAGGAATAAATGAACCTTTTGCTCCACCTGGAAATCAACAAAGAAGGCCAAAAGTAAGAAAGCGCGCTGGCACTGCATATCTTCCTCCTGCTAACCAATACACACAATATCCTGGTAACCCGCCGCAAAACCCTTACCAAGTACATACTCAGATTTACCAGAACACAAGACTTGATGTACAAATAGAAGACCAACGGATCCGTGAAGTGAATACACGGTACGATAATACCGGACACTATGTGCACGATCCCAGTGGTGACTATGATTATGAGCAAAGGAGGATGAACCAAAATCCACAGAGTTCAGGTTATAACCCTGGTTACGCGGACACCCCTTTTGAACCAACATTAACTAGTACCCCTACTTCTAGTCGAAGATTCGATGGAAAATTGAATCAGAATATGAATAACTTCAATTTTAATAGACCACCAAGTACGACATTGCCGCCCAGGCCACCTAGTGAGAATACTAAGACTGGAGGAGGTGGCGGGAGTGAACAGGTAGCTCCTGAAAGACCTCGTGGGTTTACAAAAGTAGAATCGGGATCCGGTGGTAAAACACAGTTACACGCTGTGCTTGACTACGATGATGATGAATACTATGATGACTCTGAATCAGGTAAGATTTATTTTTCATAATATTTTAAAGATCTTATTCTAATGACAACCATAACTTGTAGTTATCTTGTTAAGAGTAGGTGACTAACATATCTGGAAATCATTTCTGCTGACTAAATAACCAAAATCAAGCATAAAAGCAGATGACCACCAATAACAAGGTGATACGCGTTAACCAAATCAGTACAGTAATCATAAACAAATTCAGTGAACTAGTACTTTACACTATAATATAATTTAACCCCATAATCCTATCCTAGACCTATATCATCCAATCTTAGAATCCGGTTCATCATCATCAACCTTTTGTAGTCCACTACTGGACATAAGCTCTCCCATTGTAGACCACTCTGATCGATTTTGGTGCGTCACACTGCCTGGCCTATGGATGTCCTATACTACGTTCGTCCTAGACGCGGTCTCCACACCAAAACTTTTCTATCCCAACGGTTGTCAGTTCTGCGGCTAATATGGCCAGTTCACTGCCACTCCAGCTTGCTAATCCGGTGGGATATGTCGATGATCTTAGTTCTCTGCCGGATCACCTCATTCCTGATAGAATTATGAATTAGTTTACAAACATTTCAACTGTTTTAGCTTTTTAAGAGTAGTTTTAACCTTATAAGACACAAATACATTTTTTTAGATACAAAAATTTCATAATACTTTAGCACTAGTAATCGTCGTGAGGCTGTAGTTAACACCTACACAATCTAGTTAGAACAATACTTACTGATTTCAATGAAGCTGTCCTGAAACGGTTTTTAATGTTCATATGTAACTCTAGTGCTATTTTTAAAACTAAATCAGGCATATTTTTTTATTTCAGCAGCCTAAGGTTCGTAACTGTGACATAAGACTCAATTATGCATTTTGTATCTGTTCACGACTTTTATATCTTGGAAACATTTTTCTTAGGTTGTACGCAAATTCCCTCAATATAAATTTGGTACATTCGAATACTGAATTTTTTACTTACTACTTACTTGACATAATGCAAACTATGTTAAAACTACTTTTTTAATAAAATTTTAAATGTAAATAAAAAAATACTAACTTCAGAGTCAGATGGAGTGTACAAGTATAGAACATTCTATTTCGTGTTCCAACCAACTCGTTACAATTAATTCGTGTCAAAGGCCTTCGATAGTTCAACTAGTCGCCAATGCCACAAATACAATGGCTAGACTAGTTAGTTTAGAAGGTTCACTTATTTCCTAGTAATCAGATGAATGTATAACAAGTATATATGTTAAGTTAGTAGAATTTTAATTAGTCTGCTTGAAAGTAACTTAGAGCTGTAGTATATCTGTAGAAATCTTAATTCATTAGGATCTCTATGACATCGAACTAGACTCACGTCATAGAGTGAACTTAGAAGTTCATTGCAATAGTTAGATTTTCTAATATATTATAGTTGCTTTCAAACAAAGGGTTGGCCAGAATACTGTAGATAGATAGATAGACTCTTCGTTTGTACATCATATTACCAGCGGCTGATCAAGAGTTCTGACCGCCCTAGGCTAATTGTGAGGACGCGCCCCCGCGCACAGTACAAATAGAGAGATTTACAGCTTTAATTCTAGACTTAAAACTTTTGTATTGACCAGACATATTAATATATATATATATATATATATATATATATATAGATAATCTTTAATATCATGTTTCAAAGTTTTATCAATTGTCGAAAGAGCAGCCTTCTCCTGTGATAAAGCGTTCGACAGATTCTCCGTCAGGCAAAATATATTATAACGAATTGTAATTGCCAACTGATCGGTGAAATGTCTTGAGTAGAATCAATTTTAATAAGTCATTTCTGGATTAAATTGTTTGACTATGCCCCACTTCCAGGGTCGTCGGCCTCCTTGGAAGGAGTTCTACTGGTGGTCCCAGGAGTTGGCCTACACCCGCAGCCGGGGACGTCACCGCGGAGACGGTGGCGGGGTCCAGGTTCACGAGGAGAACCACGAAGCGCGGAAAACTCTGAAGCTGGCCATTTGTCGCGCCAAAGACGCAAAGAGAAAGATGCTGAAGAGCCCCCACCCCCTCACCGAGACTCTCCAGCCCAGCTTCCTGCGGGAAGTGGTCGAGGGCCTTTTCCTGCAGCGGGCGGAGCACACGCCCCCGTCGATGGCCTACCCGGTCAGAGACGATGGGGGCGATGTTCCGCCCGTTAGGGAATTGGAGGTAGGGGCGGCTGTTCTGCGAATCCGTTCAAAGAACATCTCCCCCGGGCCGGACAGGATGCCATCCCGAGAGATGGCCCAAGCCCTCGACCATATGTCGGACCACCTCAGGAAAGTGTTAGACGTTGGCGTCAGGCTGCTTCCCGGAGTACTGAGGAAGCTGGGATGGCCTGCCGATTCGGTCGCGGCCTATAGGCCCATCGTATTGCTGGGCGAGGCGGGTAAACTTTTTGAGAGAATACTCTCTGCTTGCATCGCCTCTGCGAGGTGGGGCCCGACCTGTCGGATTCCGAGAGGGGCGTTCGACGGTCGATGCCGTGATGCGCTTTAGGGCCGTGACCGAAGAGGCAGTGAGCTGTGGCGGTGTCGTTAAACATCGCCAACGTCTTCAATAGTCTGCCATTTAGCTGCATAGGGGAAGCACTCCACTACCACGGGGTCCAGAGTGGCAGACTATTTAGAGGAGCATATCGTCGTGTACGAGGACGGTGAGGGCGTCTTAAGACGTTCCATGTCGTGCGGCGTTCGCAGGGGTTTGTCCTTGGACCACTCTTGTGACCTGTGACCGAAAAGGCAGTGAGCTGTGGCGGCGTGGTGTTGGCGGTGTCCTTGGACATAGCTAACGCCTTTAATAGTCTGCCACTCAGCTGCATCGGGAAAGCACTCCAATACCACGGAGTGCCAGAGTACCTGAGGCGGCTGGTGGCAGGCTATTTGCAGGAGCGTACCGTCGTGTACGAAGATCGAGAGGGCGCCTTGAGACGGCGACCCATGTCGTGTGGCGTTCCGCAGGGGTCTGTCCATGGACCACTCCTGTGGAACGTGGCGGCGCGCCTGGCCACTATTGGTGTTTTTCTAGTGGACGGGCGCATCGAGGCTCTAGACTTACGAGTGGCCCTGGACAAGACGGAGGCCACATTGTTCCATGGGCCCCGTCGTGCCCCCCCCCCGCCCCCGGCGCGACACCTTTACACGGTGGTGGTCCGGTTGATGGCACTGCATGAGACACCGGCGTGGTTGGCGGCTCTGACTTGCCTTAATAAAGCCCGCTTCTGGCGGCCTCAGAGGGTATTGACGGTCAGAGCCATACGCGGATACCGCCCGGTGTCGACCGAGGCGTCGTGCGCCTTGGCCAGAACACCTGCGTAGGATTTGGAGGCGGAAGTGCTCGCCGAAGTTTATCGACGGGTGGCTGAATACCGGGCGGAGTGACTGACGACGGACTGACGCAGGTTCTTTCTGGGCACGGATGCTTTGGAAAGTGCCTGCACCTGCCACCACTGCGACTGCAATGAGGACTCAGCCCAGCGCTGGCCGTTTTGCCTCGCATGGGCGTTGCAGCGTCGGGCCCTCACTGCAGTTATTGGAGGAGAGCTCTCGCTACCGGCCGTCATACGCTCCATGGCCGGTAGCAGCAGTTTTACCGCGGTCGCAACCTTCTGCGAAGATGTAATCTCGCAGAAGGGGGCGGCGGAGGAGGCCCGGGAGGACGATATCAACTAGGACACGATCCGCCGCCGAACCGGGCGGCGGAGGCGCGGTTACCAGCGCCTCATGCCGCCCGGGACGGGTTTTCCCCTCCATCCGCTATAGTAGCCACCCGCGAGGGGGCGACGTTACGCGTGTGCCGTCCATCGCCTAAATTGAGAGTATACCAGCAGACGGTGCCCGCTTCAGTGCGGGTAGGCGCTTGGAGGACTCCGGATGTGTTAATAACAGCAGTTCCCGGATCCCTCCCGTCTCAGGCGCAGAGTGGCACACCGTGTGGTTTTAGTCGATTCGATTCCGACACACCGCCCCGCCGAAAACCCCGGCGGGGTAACGACCCGAGGGGGTTTCCACAAAAAAAAAGGCTTTTTCTGTTCACAGCGCATTTAGTTTTAGTGTTTTGGGTCGGTCTAGTTTAAATATGCTAGATGCGGTCTAGGTAGATGCAATCATTCTAGATTCATAGTGCAATGCGAAGACACAATTTTAGCGCGCCCCCAGATCCTCGCGCCCCCCAGATCCTCGCGCCCTAGGCTGCAGCCTAATTAGCCTAAGGGTTAATCAGGCCCTGCATATTACAGATTTACAAGAGAGACCATAAAATGACAAATATATAATGTACCAAGGGCGGCCTTATTGGACAAAAGCAATCTCCTCCAGGCAACTTTAGGACGGATCAAATTTTTTCGGGAAGACTAGTAGTACTTGAAGGTGTAATGTAATAGTTACTAAGTGTTTACAGTGTGCACTTGTAACTATAGTATTCTAACTATAGTATAGTATTCTGACCAACATTCATATTGATAAACATAATTTTATCACTGAACCCTTTTAAGTAATGAACTTATAATTTACTGAAATTTGATTGAAATAAACTGCTATCATACATTTTTAAGATATATTCCTTTTGTCATTTTTTTATTCTTGACATTGATACGCGTCGCGTTCATAATTTCATGACGATCGTTTGAAGTGACAGTGAACGCAGACTTTAAATAAACATTACGAAACCTTAAATATTGCCAAATCAGAATTTCAAAAATAAACATCAAATTGTGCTAACGAATACTATAAAAAAATGTGTACACAATTTCAATTATTTATACATACATACTTAAACGCTGCACGAGTTGAAATACCTGGCATTAAACCCCGAATATCTATTGTCAGAAGACCTTTGACTACTAGAATGTCATTGTTTAGTTACTAAGAAGACATTCGTTTAAGACAAAGGCTCATAAAGACCTGCTGGTTGATAGTTATTTTTCACTTAAGTAGGTTTAAAATATTATTATAACAATTTGTTGGTCATTTGACTACATGCGTACCATTCTAAAACATCATCAGCCTATTGTAATCTGGAAATAGGCATCTCCCATTGCAAACCATTCTGAGTACTCTAACCAATTTTTTAACCGACTTCAAAAAAGGAGGAGGTTTCTCAATTCGACCGAATATATATATATTATGTGTGTTCGCGGATAACTTTGTCGTTTATGAACCGATTTGGATGATTATTGTATTAACAGAAAGGAGATACCCCAACGGTGGTACCATAATAAGGACACTAAGATCTGATGATGGGATCCAAGAGAAATCGAGTCAAACCTTGAAGTCGGTTTTATTTTTGTTAAATTTTACTTGTGTAATATAGCATGCTTTGTTTTTTACTTCATTTATTTCTGGAAAGTCTTTCAATAGAAAACATCATAATAACTGTGTGTAATGTTTACTTCTTATCAATTTGGAATTTAGATCTCATGAATTTAGCAACTTAGAATAGTTCAGAGACTATTTAAGGCGTCCATAAAGTCGCTGAGCTTATTTAAGTTTCTAAGCTGAAGAGACATAATTAAGCGTTGGTTTGTGTACTAACAAATACCAACACAATTCAAAATAGAACATTAGTGTTAAAAACTACTAAAATTTGAAAACAACAAACAAACGAAAAATGTTTAGAGTCAAAACGTAATTTTACTTACTTTATACTATCTAACATCACGCCTCTTAGTTCCCAAATAAATATCCCGTTAAGTCACGCGTCTCTAGTTTAAACAATCAAAAGTCTGAGGCTCACGTTAACGACTGTATAACGAGACCCATATTATCCGTTTTCGTCCAAAACGTGATCAGATGAACGAATAAAGATAATCCAAGTTTTTGATACGTGACAATGACAATTTTCAATGTCAGGGCAGAAACTACGCGGGGCAATTTTTTTGCGACAAATTAGAGTATTATACTGTACATATACAGTTTAATCTTTAAATAAAATGGTAGGAAGTTATGTACTTACTAAACGATAATTTTGTGATCAAGATTCTTAGTAAGAAAATTTTGTGGCACTCTTCTCTTAACTTGAAGAGGAATTTCATTGCAGTTTGCAATCTATTTGTTCTTTCAAACTCTTTGCTTCTCACAGTGCAATCACTAAAATTTTCATAATTTTTCATTCATTCGCGATGCTCACATAGTAAAAACAATTAGACTGCCTCGGTGGCGCAGTGATAGCGTATGCGACTGCTTGAGGTCTCGAGTTCGATTCCCGGGTCGGAACACATGTTTGTATGACCTGCAAATATATGTTTCGGAGTTGGGTGTTTTCTATGTATAATATGTATGTACTTACAACAAAAAAAACCCGCCGAGAAAGGCCCGAGAACTGCAAAAAATGCTTCAAGAACTAAGCGCGGCAAGCTTTGAGATTGGACTTCAAATGAATCGATCCATGACCCAACTTATGACCAACGGCAGAAAATATAAGGTAGAGATCGACGGGCAGGAGATACAATATATCAAAGAATACTTGTACCTGGGCCAGTTAGCATCCTTCGAAAACTGGATCGTATTAGAAACACAGAGCTGCGTTCCAAAACTAAAGTCATGGATGTGGGTAAGAAGACTGCCAGATTAAAATGAAATTGGGCCGGACACGTTTGTCTTATGAACCCGGACCAGAGGGCCAAGGTCGTCGAACACTGGGTGCTACAGGCAGGGGCGGTTCCAGCCTGAAACTTTGGTGGGGGTCACTAATAATTAATTTAAGTCGAGTAAATTAGACTTTATTGCACAATATTCAATTTTATTGCACACATTAGAAACAAATCGATATGTATTGTTTTTATTAGTAAGTCTATTGAGATGACAATAGTTGAATATTTGAGACGTCTGGGACAATCTCTTAATGAATACTTAGAGCACCTAGCTCCGTGGGGGGAGGTGGGGGGGGGGCACGAAGGGTGTTTGGGACTCCGGACAAATCAGTCTATCCTCTAAACCCCGCGGCGGCCGAACTCGGCTGTCAAGAGGAGCTCCAGAAATGCATCAGCGGCATCTGGAGTACTCACTGCACTGTAGGTACATCCCAGGGTAATTAGATTCACCCCCGTGGCAGGTCGCTATTGAACCTCTCATAGCTCTACAGTAAGAGTCGGAACACCGACCTGCCTTAGACGACATCCCCCGGCCGCACCGAGGTGTCACCGCTCTCGGGTCGTTTGTAGTGACCAGCCCCCCTAGCCAAGTTGCAAGCGTTCTTCGTTCTGCAATCGTTAACGCTTAAATTCTCTTGTGTCATTGGCTAATACTTTGTCTAAGATTAGCCAATGACACACGAGAATGAAGGCTTAACGATTGCAGAAAGAAGGACGCTTGCAACTTGGCTAGGGGCAGATTTCCCCTGGATGCGACCCTGAACCGACGATTGGGGAGCTAGCGGCTTCTACCACGCCCTCTTCATCCCCTCTTTCAAGCGGGATCGGCCCTTCCCCGATCACGCTTTGCGGACTCCTTCTGGAGCATAACGTCTCCACAGAAGGAGCCCTCCGCCTCCCATCCCTCACTACTTGCCAGTATTACAGCGATCAATGCTGGTGACAGGTTTCATCCGATCTGTCCGCAGTGATGGCATTGTGCCGTAACCACACGTCCGATTCTGTTCAGATGTTCACCGAAGTAACCGTACCCGGTGAGCATCTGAGTGAGTCGGTAGGTGACACAGTCAGTTATCTTTATCAACGCTTCGAAGCTCGTCAGAACGGCTCCGATAGCGAGTTGTTTGGCTCGAACCTGGGCGAGTAGCAGACGATGTGGCGCCCCTGCTACTACTCGTACTCGGGGGACTAGCCGCCCGAAATGCTCTTCGAAGCTCTACCGACTGCCCAGGATGAGGCCTAGGTACTTTATGTACTGACCTGGCTGATAATGTCATCCAGCAGGCATGCATAAGCCATGGAGGCGCCACCTTCAGGCTTAATTCAAGAGTCTTATGCACAACACAAGCTCCACGGCGAGCAGAAGCACCTCCCCGAAGCGTTACCCTCTAGCCTGTATTATTGTATCGTCTACATAGCAGGCGACACTGAGGCCAGAGGCAGACTATTGCGAAGGCCCGCATCTTATGCGAGGTTCCATAACAATGGAACCAATACAGAGCACTGGGGAACCCCACAACACACCTCCCTTCGATTTGCCAGCCCGTTCAGATCGACAAACTTCACTGCCTTATCGCGCATATAGGCCTCTATGACGGTGATATTCAAGGGCCGCCCTGATAGCACGCCAAGGAATGCTGAAAGCGTTAACGATATCAAGCCTAACTGTCAACACGACCCTCCTGATCACAGGTGCCCGCTGATACGGTCAGAGATAACTCTTTCAAAGAGTTCCCCGTTTCGTTCAGGCAAGTTGGAACGCAAAGATAACATCTGCACCTTATTTTTTGAGAAGCAGCAGTCTTGCTTCTTTTCAGTCGAGGGGGGAGATACCGAGGCCTAAACACTGAGTGAAAATTTGGCTCAGTTTGTCTCCCAGCACCGACCTGGAATACCATCAGGTCCAGGAGCGGTGTTGCGGGAAGTCAGTCTCCATACGGCACGATCCAGCTCTCCCTCCAATGCCTCACATACGTCGGACCAGAGTTGCCGGTCCAATTGCGTCGGAGGAATTGGGGGATAGTCCTTGGAAAGAGTGTGTCTGCCTGGCACTCTTCCTAGAAACTCTGGTCCAGACTAGTAGTGTCATCTGAGTCTTTATGGTAGAGCAAGCCTGAATCACGACAGTCTTGGAGGGTAAAGATTTGTTATCCACATTATGTTACTTTTTTAATTTATAGGTGTTAAACAATTCTTATCCTATGATTTCTTATGTCGATTGAACAATTATGGAAAGTAAGGAGAAAAAAAAGGTTAAAAAAAATTACATGTGTACGATTTTGGGGGGGGTCGTGTCCCCTGTGACCCCCCCCTTGGAACCGCGCCTGGCTACAGGGTTGACGATGATTACGAGGCTGTAAAAGATTGCGCGATGATCCTGACACCTGTCGCATAGACTGACCGGAACTGGTCTTGGATAAAGAGAAGTTACTTGTTGCAGGGGAGGTCTTTGCCCACCAGTATGACACAATAGACTCATAAAAAAACTAGTACCCATTTCACATATTTATAAAAATATTTTTTTCTATTCTTAGGGAACGATGGTATCCACCTACATGAAAGATACGCTAAGTTATTCCCTCGACAACTGTCAACATGTATAAAACCGATACTTAGCAATAAATTCATACGTTAAAAAGAATAGGTAAACAAACATAAAATTCGTAAATATACAATATTGACACAAATAAAGATTAGTACGAAATAAACTTTATGGTAAACTATTTAATATTATTAACTAGTTAACTTGCAATGTATGTACGTAAGGGTGGAATCTTGCAACTCAATTTTGAAGCTGATATCTTTATCCGATTTTGCTGAAATTTTGCAAGCATATGTATACAGCGTGACAATGCAATACTATGATGACATGTAGCTAATCTGACGCTGGAAGGTATAGGAACTCTGTATGGAAACGTAGCAGCACCATCAAAATTGGACTCGTTTAATTTGTGTTGATGAGTACTTTACGAGGGCATTCCAATAAAAGCTTGTTTTTAAAAGGATTTTTAATTTGGTTTATATATTTTTATAGGTGTAATTCTATAGATATACTACTATTCTAAACTTTAAGCCAATACAAACACTTGTGTTTATTTCTAGATCAGCTAGGAAATACGACCCTGAGGTATTTCCATTCGCGTAACAATAGAATCATTGACGACACAATGCATCAAGTACTTAAAAAACGCTCGAGATACCATCACTAAACCTAAACCGAGAAAAGAACTGGTTTTATAGAATTGTTGCTCTTAATTAATGCTATGAAATACCCAGTTTATGTAAAGAATACTTAAATATCAAACAGACTATAAACGAATAAAGTACGAACGTTAAAATATCTTTTGTTTGTAATATTTTTTTTTTTTTTTTTACGATTCTCGCATTTTGATATTTTCATTGCCCATTTCAAAGCATCAATTAAATTATATTAAGATTCAACACAGACATCCGTCAGTTACATAATCATTGATTAGCCTACATTTTATTTGACATTAAGTTGGGACTGATTTAAGAAAAAGATAGAACCAATTCCATGATTGCAAAATTATTGCCGTAGTATGAAACCCTCACTATAATAATTGGATTTTTAAAATAAATAGAAATTTTAGTTACTTTATATAAAATAAAGGGAAACGTAAATGTTTATAAAGTCATTTCCAATAGCGTATAGAAATTTAATGGTATGGATGATATTTGAGATTCCGACAAATATATTTTTGAGTAACCTAACACTAAATCTCTCTTCTGCCCACATTGAAAACTGTAAGAAAAACTTATTAAAGAAATTATAATACTCCACTGACCTCGACTTTACTTTAACTAGCTAAGTAACACACACAATAGAAGTAGATATATTGCGAGTAATAAAATTTTTATTGAGTATCACAAAAAGTTAATAAATTTACATATTTGTACTAACTTTCAAGGAGAGTTTTTTAGGCTTTAAAATAACCATATTAATTAAAAAGAAACGGATTTACTAGCGAGTCAAGGTCAGTTCCTGAAAGTCAGGACTCGACAAAGACATTTTTTCAAGGAGTAAAAAGCCCTATCGATCGGTGTTTGGCACCATCACGCTCAATCCTCATTAATAGACATCCCCGAAATACACAGCAAATAAAACCGCTTATCCTTACCACCTTACCTTACAGCTTTATATATTACCAGTTGTTGCCCGCGGCTCCGCCCGCGTTTATGTCGGTTATCGCGGCAAATAGTAGCCTGTGTTATTCTGATGTATAAGTTATATTACTGTAAAGTTTCATTCAAATCCGTTCAGTAGTTTTTGCGTGAAAGAGTAACAAACATCCATCCTTACAAACTTTCGTATTTATAATATTAGTAGGATATATAGATTAAAGAAGGTCCTTTTTGCTCCTGGGAATTCCTTTGTAATAAAAACGAATGACACTGACAAAGGTTTTCATTTAAAATTAAAATACTTGTATTGATTTCTTCTATCGTAATCATCAATAGCCTACTACAAAAATTCAGATATCTTTTTTACATTTATAGAAAATCTATATCATCTAATGGTTTTCTAGAAGATGGCATTAAAATTATTTTGGATGAACCTATACATATAAGCAATATATGTTGTAATACAATAGTACAAAATTGAGATGACTAATTAAGTAGAGAAGGTTGTCAAGAAATCATTGTTAACCAAATCAGTAACCGCATTGAAAATGTTAAAGCTGTATTTTGTAGTGATGTTTGTTGAAGACGTAAGTTACACAAAAACCGCTGACCTTGGTTTCACTTTCGAACTCGCAGCATCATCTCGAGAGGTCGGAGCACTCGCCACATCGGAATCAACCGAGTAACCTCGCGTTATATTTCACACACGGCATAATTACTGCTATACTAACTCGTACAAATTGTTTTGTTAATCATTTCTGGTCTTACGAAAATACAATTGGTAATTATCACGCTATTGTTTTGTCCTTACCTGTAAATATACTTTTTGTTTAAATTTACATATTTACTTAACATCGATTACATGACACGATTATATGATTTAAATTTTCATAATAGAAATGTAAATAAGACGATCTAGTTATCAACATTTTCTATAAATTAATGTAAAATTTGAAGAATATTTTCCTTTTATGTAAATTTATGCATAATCTGTGTCAACTTAAACCTAATGCATTTCATAATGGCATCACCCCTCTTTTTCTCGATGGAATTATAGTGGGGATACATCGGATACATCTCTTTTAGAGAAGATTTTTTTAGAAAGTTTAGGTATATTGGATCATTTTATCTCGTTGTACGTTACCGATAGACGTATAAAAAATTATGGTTTAGTCTTTAAAATTTTATGTTGTAGTCATATATATTATATGTATAGCACAACGAAATAAATTGAAGTTATTTACGGCTTACTAAACATCTTGTTGTTTAACAAAATACTTATCTTGTTAGCGTCTCGCTTGACATTGTTTATGTAAGTATACGGGTTTCCATGTTGTAATGATGAGAGGACACTCGCGCAACGCTACTAGAGGTGCCACTGTGCCGACAAACTTTTCGCAGATTGAATTCTGCTATTTATAAAGCCAAACCAGATATATGTGGTAGTAACTGGCAAAATAATAGTGTGTTAATTAAAAATAAAACTATTGAAAGCACAAAAAATGAAGCAATGTGTTTAGTGAAACCTTCAGAAAGTAATCAGTTCCGGATGACCTCTATAAGCTGCCCCTGCCGTAAGTTTTTTCTTCTATTAATTTTTTTTAACAACTATTACGAAATAGCAAATACATTTTTGTGTATTTGGTTTATAGTTGGTTTATTACATTTAGATTTCAAACTTCTATTTACTACGGTGTATTTTTAAATGTCAAAACTCTACTTCTAAATGTCGTAACACTTGTAAACTTCAAACTAACAGCTTCAACTATGTCACAGTTAAAACACGAGTTGTCTGTCCTGTCGCTAAGTTCACGGTGCTAACGAAAATTAAACGCATAAATATTACAAGACAGCCCTTTCAAATACCGACCTTATATTGGGTTAATCTGAACCAGTTTCTTTGTGTCGTATTGAACACTGACTTTATTGATAATAAACTATTAGGTTAGGTTTAATATGTCACTACTGAACTAGTTTAGTTGAATATAATAATTGCTACGTTTTGATCCAGAGACCTAATTCATTTCCACCATTTTCACCAATGGCACTAATGACTCATTTAAATTAACAAGACAGAATGTTTTAAGTAATGATAATAATATACGATATTCTGTTTTATATATAGATACATATATAGTCTCTATTTAAAAAATGGCTATTATCAATTAGATAAGTAAAATTTTATTTATAGAAATAAATCACCCCGAGACGAAAATTATCGAAAGCTGCTAGCAGAATACAAAATGAAAATTGTATTTGAACAGAAATATTTTAAAATAAGTATTTCAAAAAAAAATATTAAAATTTAAAATTAAAATCATAATATGATTACTAAATTCATTTAAAACGAAATGTATATAAAAAGAAATATTTTGCTGACCTGGCTATCTTCGTACCATTGAACAGTCATGAGTAGATCATAATGTTTTTTTTTTTATTCACGAATATTACATAATTATATAATATATTAATACTTATTCTCGTATTCCGGACAAAGACATACGTCAAGACAAACGTTCTAGAGTTATAAGTGGTGTAACGACATGGTTTTATATACAGGACCTGCACAGATTTGAATTCGTAACTTAATACCTACATGACACAGTGGTGACAGAATAACACCTATCGTGAGCGCGTTAACTTCCGTACACATAATTAATGACCAGAACCATAGCTTATGTCTTTCATATCATTAAAACCATATATATTCAACTAGCCGACTCACGCAACCTCGTTTGCGTATCCTATTGCCCATAGCGTGATAATTTTTCCCCGTTTTTGAAACATTCTTCATTATTGCTCCACTCCTATTAGTAGTAGCGTGATGATATACACTCTATAGCCTTCCTCGATAAATGACCTTTATAACACTGAAATAATTTTTCAAATCGGACCAGTGGTTCCTGAGATTAGCGTGTTCAAACAAACAAACAAACAAACTCTTCAGCTTTATATATTAGTATAGATTTAAGTTTACCTAGATTTTCAATTTAATTTTGGTCATCATCATCAACAGGCCATAATAGTCCACAGTTGGACATAAGCCTCTGCTTAGAAAGTCGGTTTTGGCCTACTACATCACACTGGCCATACGGGTTGATGTAGGGCTTATTTCAAGTATTCCTTCTCTTTGCAGTGATGTAGTCTTGCGTAGTTTGCAGCCTTGGTCGCCTCGTACGACGCCCATAGGTTGCTCTGTACTCTTAGCCTATGTTCAGGTAACGAGCGCTCAACACGCGTTTACAACTACATGTAACTTAGTTCTAGGAGTACCCATGCTAACGCGCGTAAAGTTGTTAACGTGCGTTAGCAAAACGCGCGTTAAGCGTTCGTCATCAGAACATGGCCTTAATCCCTCACCACACGAATAACTTCAAAATAATATTGTGTAACTATAGAAGAATTTTAAATTAGGGAAATCCCTGTAAGAGAAGTGTAAAATAACTATCGAATAGAATTTATTAGGATTTCGTACCTACATCTGACACACAAAGCTATATGGGTATTAAACAAGGAATATTCTTGCATATATGAACATGTATATATTCTTTTTTTATAAATACATACATACTATACATATAAAACACCATATTAAACAATAGAAACAAAGAAATGGTTTAAGTTTTTGGTATACCTACATATTCTGGTACTACTACAATTAGACGAAGAACTGTACCTATAGCTACTGGATTTTGCGATTTAAACAGATGTTAAATCTGATTGAAATAGCAAATGTAAACCTGTTAATTTCATTTCCGATCAAATGCAAGCTGTTATACATGTTAATTTATAAATCATGTGGCAACTTACAGGGATTATTGAGAAATAATTTAGTTATTTCCTTCTGGTCCGTTCTTCATATCTGAGTTTTGTGGTAAGCATCAGGGTTGGACGTCGAGCAAATGATTCCTCTCAACCGGCCCCTATCTAGCACGCCTATACACGAATTCCTCTCAGTTTGTTGCATAATGTCTTTTATTTAATCAATCCATCTGCTTGGTGCACGACCACACGATCTTTTGCCTTCAGAATACAGTGAAAATTTATTGAAAATGTATAATTAATAGCTTACTTGCATATGACATAATGTAAGTTTCGATCGATATGTGAAAATTATAACTTTTTGCCTCTTACAACCAATCTGTGCTATTTTATAATTTGCTCCTATCGCTCTTTATATAATCTTTTTATAATAAAGTACTGTTTGGACAGTTGATATTCTGATTATTATTTACCTTTACCTGTAATCTGTACACAGTTTTTAACAAAGTTACAAGTAATTCATTAATGTAGGTACATGGTTTCATTCACTCATTAGAGTCCCAATTATTCCATATGTGTTTTGAGTGTTTATTTTTAATATTTCAGGGTTAAGGTAATTTCAACTCATTATTTGTCATCAGCTCTGTGTAACTTTCTCAGTGGATAAGGTTTTTATTAATGGGTAGTGTCAATAATTCAATTGTATTATTAAATTAAAGACTCAACGCTGTAATTGGGTAGCTATGTTTATATTTTTTTATAACCCATACGAGTATATAGATTGTTATATTACCATTAATTATAAATGTTTCTCCAATCAGTTTGTAAATTAGCAAAGTGTTTTTTCCTGACCATATAAAAACTGTCCACATAGTAACGATTATTTCTAAATACATAACTAAATCTAAGACGTAATAACTGTGTAATAAAACTACAGGTAGATATAGCAAGAAGCACGTAAGCGCCAATTACGCCTGCGGCACGGCACGGGCACGCTTATAATAAATAAGTTCAATGACAATAAACATTCTAATGTCCTGTTCTTTGTTCTCTACCGGTAGATTGATAGCTGTCTATTGGCTAAACTGGTTTTAACACAAGAATCTAAAAAAATATAATAGAAAATACGGTAGAAGTGCCGAGAAGATATTGTCTGACTTCGATTATAGCTAACTCTATCTTTAACATAAGTTTTAATGTAAGCCCCAGTTTGTAAAGAACTTATATTACACATTTAGGATCAAGTGTGTATGAGAATAACAACTCTAGGTAAGAAAAAAACATCTGAGATGATGTAACGATTGAGACGTGCTATCTATAAGAGAATATAATTATCGCTGTCGCGAAAGTTTGAACATATATTAAGAAGTCGATGTTGAGAAGAATGTTGAAAGTCTGTGGCCACTTTTTTGTCTGCCTGATTGCTAATTTACTCCATTTCTTACAGTTCAGATCATTTGAAGGACAGTGAACCTTTTTCATTCATATCATGTTTTGGTTTGTATTAACTAGGTTATTCTTTGTTCACCTTTTTTAGGCAGACACGACGCGAATATAACTTGTAATATTTGGCATAAAAATTCTAATTTAGACCCCATTTATCATAGAAAGCTACGATCAATAATAAAAAAACAGAGGAGATACGAGCGTTTACGAAAGAAATCGCAAAAATGAGTAAAAGTTATTATTTGTTGAGGGATAGAGTCTTTGCGCTGGTGAGCTAGTGAATTCATAATACAATAAATGTAGCTCTAAACTCTAAAGAAAGGTTATATATTTATCCACCATTATATACCTAGGTACTATAAATACTTTCAGTAAATATTTAGTATTTCATAAATGCCCACTTTATAGATCTGATTTTTGTAATCAGGATCAACAGAATTATTAGAATTACTAATATCAATGCAAGACAAGCAGCATTGTTAGAGGACTCGTTAAGTGAAATAAGTAAAGGCCAAATGTTATGAAAGACTCTTGAAAAAGTCAGATGCGTATTATTGGTAATCATTCATCATTACGGCTAAGGTAGTTACCAAAAGTAAGATAGCAACTCGTATGGAACGAGACAGCGAGATTGTTATGTGGCTTATAAGTCAAAGACTATAGAAATCTTTGTTACTTGCATCTTTATCTAATCTAAGAGGTTTTTATTAGGGTTCCGTGCCAAAGGTAAAAAACGGAACCCTTATAGATTCGTCATGTCTGTCTGTTTGTCAGTCTGTCTGTCTGTCTGTCCGTCCGTATGTCACAGCCACTTTTTTGGTGGTAAGTATATGTATTCTGTGCACCGCATTAAGATTTTCACACAAAAATAGAAAAAAACAACAAAAAAAATTGGGGTCCCCATTCTTAGAACTGAAACTCAAAAATTTTTTTTCATTAGTCCCATACGTGGGGGGTATCAATGGATAGGTTTTTAAAAATGATATTGAGAGGTTTCTAATATCAGTTTTTTCTAAACTGAATAGTTTGAGCGAGAGACATTTCCAAAATGGTAAAATGAGTGTGTACCACCCCCCCCCCCCCCCCGCCCCTCTCTATAACTTCTAAAAGATAATGATAAAGATTACACCAAAAAAATATATAAAAGTACATTACCATGCAAACTTAAACCGAAAATTGATTTCAGCGAAATTTAGTAAGTAGTTTTTTTTAATACGTCATAAATCGTAAAATACAATTTATCTTTCATTTAATCAACACAAATATAATAATAAAATAAAAATTATATTATGTTACTTGCTGCTGCTAATCCCTTCTTGGACGAGTCCGACTCGCACTTGGCATCTTCTTTTGTATTGAAATGTGCGAAATTTTTGAATAGTTTGTTGTAAGTTTGCATGTTTTTATTCATGCTAGCTAAGATGTCGTCAAAAGATAAACTTGTACTTATTTGTCTACAGATTGAAACCCTGTAAATTAACATAATAAACAGCACGACGTCTTTACACATGAACAGTGAAAATTCTGATAGTATTAAGTAACCCAGGACCGTCCAAGAGTTTGCTTTTGATTTAAAGTACGTCAACGTATTTCATTTTACTAGTAAGCATGTAATAACAGTTTTGATGATAATAGTGCTTAACAACTGTTTTCAAGTAATTAGGTTGACAGCGTTTAAATGACCCCACACGCACATTGGTGCACGACTTCATGCCAAATGCGTAAAAGCCGACCATCAGTTTCAGATTCATTAAAACAACTTTACAATAATTATTCATGTTTTTTATAATTTATTTTCATTTAATGATAATTATCAATGACACCATAAATTAATTAGTCATCAAAACAGCTGATTAAACTTTAATTTCAAATTATAACTGCCCGATTATAACATCTTTCTAATAATGACTGTACTCTGCCTGATAGGTAACATGAATAGATTCCAAGAGACCTACACTACAGTGCAAAGTTTACTACCGGGAATAAATAAGTCCTAAGCATAAGTCTCACAAGTCCTGTTATAGTACAGCGAAAGCCGATGCCGACATAAATAATTCGAGTGAATAAAAACTGGTTGCACCACGAGAGCGCCGGCAGAAGTAAAAACTTGAAGATTATCGTTGTGCATTTTTGATTTATTAAATTTATTTTTTCTTCCTTCCTTTTCCTCTCCTACGTCACGCCTTCGTCTTTCGAATATTCGATCAGGTCACGTGTCCTGACACGAATTCCTCACACGACTTTAACATTTTTTAGCCATCCCAAAAGTGCACAACGCCGCTAAAGAAGTTTTCACTTCAAAAAAACACGGAGAATGACAAAGAATTTATTTATTACCTAATTACCTTTAACTTAGAAAACCTGTAAAACGTTTCTTACTTTCTTAAAATTAATCTCACTTGTAACCTTGTAACCTTTGATAATGACATATGGCGAAACATGTCCATTAAAAAATCTTAAGATCATTAAATAGTGGAATAAAAGTACAGTGAGTTGAATTCCAAGAATGAATTTTAACAAGTTACACCGAGTGCCGACAATCGAGCGTATAAATTACATTTCTTACTTTCCTTGTTGCCCCTATGCAGAAAACATGACCTTAGTCAAGTGATTAGTTGTTTCATAACCTGACCCGGTTGTTGTGACGCGCCTTCAACATATGGTGTGATGAAATTATTTACGTTATTTTACAACTAAAGGCAAATTTCATTTCACAGAATGAAGCTATTCAAATCGATCTGCTATTTTATAACGTTACCTTCTGATGGAGCTTCATAAAATAAAAGCAGCTGTAGGTACATAAAATGAACTGTGTATCAATTCAAACTCGCAGCGTGTGTTATTATATCTATCTTATCATATAACGATATATTGACTAATAAAATTTTAGAAGAGAAGGAATACTTTAGAAATATAACCTGTACGTACCTGTCTGGTCACCGTTGCAGCAGTGGACTGTTAAAGGTTCTTGTTGATGCTGATGAATTTCGGTAACAAATTAACACTTGTCAAAATCAAAATCTATCTTTCACTTCCATCTAACCTGTAAAGAGATTTAAGTTGCTAATTCTTCTTTTTCTTTTCCCTTCCTTTTTCCTACTTCATACCTACTGTTTGTTGTATGGACTAAGAACATTACGTAAAATTGTACTTAATATACAGTAATATATATGTATTACTAGAAAACTGAAAAAAATAACACGTAGACAAGCGAAATACTTTTTTGAATCTGTTTATTTTAACTGCAATATTCTATATTTAAGTCAGAGTTACTTCCCTCCCCGAATCGATTTTCAAAATGCTATTTATAAGCATATATGACATTTATTTTTTGTGTGATATTTCTAATTTTAGTCAATTATTGACATTAAAAACGTTGGTTGTCAGCTCAAACCCGACCCGATATCGATTTTTAGTTTAATTTAAAGAGATTTCAAACAACTGATTAAGTACTACATTATAGCTCCTTATATTTAAACTGCTATATCTTAAAGCTTTATCTTAATAATTAATTTAATATGCAAAATATATGAGGTTTCAATCCATAAATTATTAAGTATTATTTAGGTATGGCGTCAGTCGTGAGTGTGACGCTCGTTCGGCTGGCGCCGTTATCACAAACGACAGAGCACTGCATAACTTCTATGGTGCTTATATGTCCTTCGTAATAGAGCTTTTTAAAGAAAAATATTTAAGACCATTTGAAATTACTATCATTTTTGATTTTTGAGTTAGAAATTAGAATTCAAAGGCTGTGATGAATTTACTAGGTTTTCAATTCAAAGATTCATGATGCTAAAAATTTAAAAAAATACGAATCTATTCTCTTAAAGATATTTATATTCGAATAAGTTTATGTTTAAGCAAATTAAAATTATTTACTGTAATAAATATATTCCAGATTCAGGGCAACCGGCTGTGACTCCGCTGCAGGGACCAATACTCCTGCGCAACGGTTCAGTACCTGTTGTGCCACTCACATCGTACCGAACGACCAACAATGGCTCCTACTACCAAATACCTGTAAGACCAAACCTATCTTTATATTTTTGTATCATTTTTATACAATTATAGAGCACGGAAGCATAATTCTCAGCAATATTATAAAGGCGAAAGTTTAAATTAATGATTATTACCTACTCTTTCACTCATTTGACAAAGAAAGATTACAGTCTTGATTAACACATAAGTTACTTTTAACTAATTAGTTACTAGGCAACTGATACAAATACATATAAACTTTTTTTTGTAAATGCATACATACAATACATAGAAAACACCCAAACTCCGAAACAAATATTTTTAGATCATACAAACATTTGGCCCGACCCGGGTATTGAACCTGAGACCTCATGATCAGCAGTCGCACACGCCAACCTCGACACCAACGAGGCAGTATATAGTGCGAGATAAGCAAGATACAATAATAACCACGAGTAACATCGCTGCGCATAGCAACTATTTATATAAAACTGTTAAAATTTTACCACCTAGCAATGTATATTTTTAATATATAGTTACTACAGTATTCTTGATTTCGCTCATTTACTAATACGGTCATAGCATCACAGCGTGAATAGCAACTCAAATTGTTCGTCATTATGATGTTTACATTCCGCCCACATTGTAAAGAAATATGAATGAGTTACATGTTTATGTAATACCTTTAATATGATTAAAAGCTACCTGCTAAATACTACCATATGAGTAATAATATTCTTAGTACTGACAATACGTTCTACAATTATGATTACACTTATACGCTTTAACGTAGTTACGTAACGTAAGAAAATAATTGATAATAGGCTTTTACACAATATTAGTGAAGTGGAGGAACTATAGTTATAGTTCCTCCAGTGTCAGTTTCAAATCGGACGTCATCGCACCTATCAGTTCCAGGTACATGATGATCAGCATTCTATGTTCTAAACTCTCCAGATAACTAGATTAATTCTTGTTTCTTTGAGATTCTTCCTCCTGTATCATGTCTTATTCAGTAACCTTAATATGTTGTAAATGTAGATATGTTTGCTTTTCTTCTTAGCTTAATTAATACGTACCCTACGCATACCCTTTCTACTACCTTTACAAATTTTAAATCTGCTGTAAGTTAATTCGGTCATTATTTTATCTCTTTTTTAACGTTCAAATAAAGGTCTTGCAGGTATCCTCGCACTGAAGCTCAAATGTTTACCTACATGAGACCAAGCCCATGATAATGAAGATAACAGATAGCCAGCAATTAACTGATTAAAACAAAGAAAAGCTCTTAATATCTACATTTACATGCCCACATTATGCTTTCAATGTTCATCTTTATTTACCTGAATACTAAAAACAGTTCAAACTTCAATAGAAAGAAGGAATATTAACCTTCATTAAAGAAACTAATTGATCTCAACAAGTTAAGTTAATTCAAATGCAAAGAAAATTCATAGCTCACAAACTGTTTTGCTCCGATTTTTAGTACTGTTTTTTTTCTTCTATATGAATGCATGTATAAAGTACTTATACATTATTCGCAAATTGCATATCAAAATTATTATTCTTGAAAAAACATTCTCCATCCATGCATCGAAATGTTAAGTTATGATCTTGACTTTGTCCAACAGTGTATATGCTAAAGTTGTTGAACATCCATGACGATGTTAGACCACACTCTGGGTTTTAAACAAACTAAAATTTGTTGAAGCTAGGTTAAGTAAACGTGCATTATTTGAGCAAAGACGAGATAAGTGAGTGTTTGTCACGTTTCCGAAGGCTCAAGACAAACAATTTATTGCTTAATGTGCAAATGTAGTTACTCTAGCTTAGTTTTGCCCTACCATTTTTTACATTGTAGATGTAAATTAAGAGCTTTGCTTTGCGTAGTTATGCCTAATAACACCTACCTATACATATAGTGCTTTAGGTATTTGATCGTCTCTGATAACAATTTTAACTGTAAAAAGTCTACATACCATCTAATAGAAGCCATATTATCAGTTGTAGACACATTTATGGTATTTGGTTAAAGCGAACCTACTTTATTCACTTTGACTAAATCGCGTGGTATGTAAAGTCTTTTGTTGACGCAGATAAACCAGCATCGATTCAAGCACTAGAAACCAAATAATTAGGTAATATACCTATCAGCCGGTATGATTAAAAAAGTAACTCATAATTGAACTTCCCATATCAGCCAACCGGTTGACTTCACTTAAAAAATCATTTAAAAATAGTATGTTTAATAAAAATATCTTATTTTGGCGTTAAAATGAGTAATGATGAACTATTGTGTAGTAGTATTGAGAGAACTATTCTTCGGCAAATATGGCCTGACTCTAGTAGAGCCTAACAGATGTTTAACAATTCTTTGGATAGTTTTTACTGAGTTCATGACATTAAGCTTAATTTTAATTTATAATATTCATTACGCGATTACGTTAGTTACTTACAACTCAAAGAAATATTCTTAGTTCATGACGTAAAAATTAAAACAGCAATAAACGTAACTAAATATGCAATGAATTATGTTTATACTTAATTTGCTCCTACATTTTTTGCAAATTATGTGCCTACATTTAACTTTTTACAAGTACCTGGCTTTTCCATGCTTGGTTTCAAAAATTGTATGTATTCAAGGATTTACTTAAAAGTAGAATAGTATGGTTAGCATATCTAATAAAAAGTAACATTTAAATTATATCCTGTACCTTAACTAGAATATCAACAATATACCGCAATCTTCTTCTTAATTCTCTTCAAACTTGGCGTTTCAGTAAAATTAAATTCGGCAGCTAAGAACCAGGCATAGTTTATTACGTTGTCGGAGGTAGGTCCTCTTGCGTGCAGGTGTTCAGACACGTGAGACATCATTTCGACCTCCTCCAGATCGGTCTCGGTAATTTATGGCCAGGCGTTAGACCCTAGCCGCAAACGGGCTCGGCAAAGATACATTTTATCTCCACAATTTGCACTTGCTTAAGACTGTGCACTTGCACATAACTAACACATTTTTTTATCACAATAAGAAATTAAGAGGTTCTTTATCAGACAGTTTTTACAGTTTACTTTTAACACTATTACAATTTAAGACTTTGTAATTACCTTAACATATACTTTATCATGTAACATTATACAAGTAAATATGTAAGACGAAGCAGTGAGACTGAATGGCGTCAAAGACTGCATTGTCTTTTTTGAATAAATGAATTCAAAAGACGTTATTATACTTGCTTAATGTTGAATTATTCATGCTTCATTGATTTGCACGAAAGTCTTCGTTTTAAGAATACATTGTTAGGTTTACATTTTCTTCAATTCTTGGAAAACATGAAAGTCGTGCACTATACTTGGAAGACATGGACCTTTACAAAAAGCAATATTTTAAGCGTTTGCTTTTGTGTTTTAAACTTATATGTGCGTAGTACTTCTACTTTTCTAACTAATTCTAAAGGGCCGTTTACACGTATCAAGTGACGAAGTAATTAACTAAATTTTAATTTGATTCACCCGTGTAAACAATCACTTAGCAGCTCTTTAGTCTCAAGTCATAAGTTATCGAATAAGTGATTGAGTGAATAAGTAGAATAGAACGGCGTCTATTTTTTGAGAAAGTAACCGCCTTTCCCATGCCGCGTGCATTTCCCTACTCAATCGCCTACTGAATTTATTAATTTTTTCCCCACATCTACGGTTGGATTCTAGCCACATTAGTTTTACTTTGATATTTGTTGCTATTATGTAGTGATCAATCCATACTTATATTTTAAAAGCTGATATTGTTTATATTATGTATTACTTATATTATAAAAGCTATTTTATAACAATGTATGTAAGTCAAGGTAATTAACAAAAGTAGGTGATTGTTTAAATTACAGGACAACCCAAGGTTTACAAGGACAGTATGAAATCTGACTTTTTTCCCTTATCTAATGTTTTTTTCCTTCAAAAGCTTAGAAAAGACACCTGTTACGAATAAACATTTTTTAAATCTTCTCTTCCGTAAGTATACTTTTGTTTCTCATACACTCGATTAATCACATAATTCACTCAAAAATTAGCCAAAATTATTATTATTAGAACTGGTTACCGTTGGGGTAAAAGGGTTCTTGAGTGGAGATCGTCTCTCGCCAAAGTAGTGTAGGACGTCCTCAGGCCAGGTGGAGTAGCTGGCAAGAGCTGAATGCGAAAAGCCGAGGATCGAACAGAGTAGTTGGAAAGGCCTACGTCCAGCAGTGGACTGCGATAGGCTGATGATGATAACTCAAAAATAGACTCTTTGAAACCAGAAGGATAGTTGTATACAATAAAAAAAGCTTGGATGATCGAGTTAGAGAAAGTTTTTTTACGAAGTTAATTTTCAAGTTATTAAAAGACCAAAAAAACTTAGAGCTGAATACTGGAACGATATCTTATTACCTTTAATTTTTTTTTGTCAAATTAGTATAAATTTTGTACATAGACTACTACTATTTGAATAGTATTTTCAAAACTGTAAGATTTTACTTTTTCATCACGGATTTCGACGAAAAATTAGTAAATATAACTAAAACTGAATATGACTATTTTGACTAAATTATATAATAAATATTAAAGTGTCCGGGTTTTCACCTCAAAAATTCGGGGATATTACGCTGGTTGTCCTGGTTTCTCAATTTTTGAGATGGTAGCCCTAATTGTAACCAAACCAAATAGGAATTAAGGTTAACATGTGTAAACACTCGACTACATAAGATGTTGTTAAAATTAAGTTAACCACTTGTCAGCTTAATACGTGTAAACCACCCATAAGTACTGCATATTACCTACTGCTACGATGCCTGTATTTGGTTCTGAATGATTAGTGGCTAAATATGAACATAAATGATTTATATTCTTCTTATGAATGCATTCACTTATGAATTAGAGACGAAATTTACAAAGACACAATTAATTTTAAAACATATCATTATAATGTATTTTTGCTACCAAAGCATCTTACTTAATTTTAATATGTAAAGCTGAAGAGTTTATTTGTTTGCTTGAAGGCGCTAATCTCAGGAACTATTGCTCCGATTTGAAAAATTATCTCAGTGTTAAATAGTATATTTATCGAGGAAGGCTAGGCTTAAAACTGTTGTCCATTATTACAAATAGCTTTTTGTAATAATGAACAACAGTTTTGTATCAAAGAAGCAGAATCTATATTTACTAATATTCAAATTTTATCATGGATACATAATATCCATGATAAAATTTGTGACCTACGTTCAACATATGCAACATATGCAAAATGAATATTGACCAAAACTTATTTTTCTTAAAATTTGTAACCCTCGACTAAGTTAAACCTAACTTGTGGATCGTTGCACTTCTAACAACTAACAGATTGACTTAAAAAATAATGAGTAAAATCATGTTTTCTTGTTCTAATCACTACATATTATAAAACGAAATCCTCCGCCGCATCTGTCTGTCTATAGCGATAAACACAAAAGCTACTGAACGGATGTTGATGCGGTTTTTTCCAATAAATAGAGTGATTCTCAAGGACAGTTTTCGTATATAATTTGTTAATTTTTTGATTATATTGGCTTAAAATATAACGATATTTGTTAAAAGCGTCGGAAAAAAAATATTTTTGGGGTAACACAGGTAATATTATATTTTCCGTAAAGAGCCCGTGCAAAGGCGGGGGGTTGCTAGTTGTTATAATAATATACTAAAACGGATGATTTGTATTTGTTAACTTTGCTATATCAAAACATAAATAAAAGACTTTTTGGTTGGTTGGTTTACCATATGTATGTATGGTTTACCATAACGACGTATTATTACTATTATAATAAAATAATTAAGTATATAGTCCGTGTGATGGCGGATAAGAATAAGAAGTGTCACCACCCTTATTCATCCTATGAGTATCGTATAAGGTGACTAAGGCAGTAAACTATGCAGAACAACATCACAGAGAGCAGGAAAACTTAAAACGAAACCTATAAAAACCCCTCTGGCCTCCTTTCTTAGAAGAGGCCTATGCCCAGCAGTGGACTGATAAAGGCTGTGAATGTTTATTTGAAAAGGAAGGGCCTTTAAAAAATTAAGAAGGGTCCCTCGAATTTCAACCATCTCTTGCAATGTAGAGTGGTGGTATTCATATCCATCCATGTGACCTTTGTCCTTTTTTGTCCCCTTATCATTTATAATAGCAATTTATAATATTAATGCAACTAATTGTATTACGAAGTGGCGTCCAGGACGAAATACGTCTTGAACTTAGTACTAGAAGTTCTGTCACCTTGTATCTATATCTCGACATATGTTTCGAGAGAGCTTAGTTGCCTTCACTGTCCATAGATTTGACAAAGCGAGGTTGAGTAATGAGTTATTTGTCTTCAATGACTGTTTAGCGATTTCGGCATTTAACGCCTATTTTTTTAAGTTAAACTAATAAACAAATTAAACTTATTAGACGCATAGTTCAGCCACATTTCCGATAATGCTATTATTTATTCCTCACCTTATTAGAATTGCGGCGGCGTAGGCACACAGAAGCGTCCGACCTAACCACACTGACTCATGGGCGTGGGCTCCCTTGATAAAATATAAAACGTGACAGATTTATTTGATTCACGACAATGTTGTTGCAATAATTTATACTCCTATTTACCTTAAACAACAGCTGTCGGAGCGTTCACCTCACTGTACCGTGAAGTAAACTTGATATAAAGATGTCTAGACGAGACGCGTCTCTATTTTATGTAAGTAAGCGCGCAATTCTTAAGAAGTTGGTAATGTACGTACAATTTTACAAGTCTAAATAAAATCTTTGCCATAAATAATAAATACCTAGGGAAAAGGAATGGAACAGCTTACGTTGTAATGTATCGCTAAAGACGGTCTTCAATTTATTACTAGCTTAATAAGCCCTAAAACAGTTAACACTTCACACTGCGCGTTTAGAATCTATGAGTTCATAGTTGGGTGTTAAATTATAATAATATTAAGTTAGTTTACCAAACATTTAGTTATATTTTTAAAATATGAAAATAGTATTGTCACAGAACAAATAATATAGGTTTTGTTAAGCAATAAGTACTCTTCGTACTTATCGCTTAGATACTACCGCAATAACACAAATGGAACTAATATTATTTTTGCTTATGAATGGATTCACCGTGCATCGTGTACATATGAGCTCCACTCGTGAACGATACAACAAGTTCTTTTAGCTTTTCTACATTCCGTATAACTACGGCTTATGAATCTAGAATAATTTTATTTGCGTAGTTTTACTCCGAGACTGATTACCAGGCGCCACCACGCCTTTCGGTCGTGTTGCGCATCCAATCACCTCAGTTTAGTTATGATCGTTATATTTCAGTCCAACTGAAAGCAGTTTTATCTATTGAACTATTAACGCCCTCAATAATACTTCACCAGGGCCGGGGTTGTTGTGGTATGTCGTAATCAACTAGACGAAAACGACACAGTGTTATGTGTCTAAATCAGACGGTCTAAATCTATATTAGATTTATAGATTTAGACCGTCTGATAAGCTTGCAACCTCTGACAACTATTTCAGGCCATATTTTTGTAAAGTCCTTGAAAATCATAGATCATACCAATCATATCGTGCTCTCGTCCAGCTGTTCCAGAGATTACCCGGAACAAAAACACCGACAAAAATTTTAAGAAATGTTATTTTGGTACATGTATCGTGTATATTATATATGCATTTATTAAAAAGCGGTTATTTTAATATTACAAACAGACACTCCAATTTTATTTATTTGTGTACGAGTAGATGTATAGATAAACTAATCAAGGCAATTGACTTCAGAATGATATATATCGAAGACCTAACTACTGAAATATTGTTATAAATTAGGAATAGTTGAAGTTCAAGGTTAATAATAAATAATTTTATGAAGGCGATTGAGGATCGATCGAGGAGGCAAGGATCTCCTTTTTATGAAGGCGATTGAAAATATGAAAAAAATTGAAGACTCTACAGTTCTACACCTTCGACCTTATGGTAGAACTGTAGAGTATTCAACTCCTCAGAGTATCCATGTTAAATGCATGGATGCATCTGAATATGCAGATGCTCTAGTGTTGATAATGCTTGGGTGTTACTATTGAACATAAATGAAACTGTGGGGTGTATTTAATGAATTCTGAGTCTTCATAGGTAGGCCTGTAAATTCTGAATTTTACGTCATAATATCTTCAAAGCACTGAATCTTTGTCTACTTTTAAACAGACTTAATTTTTTTTAAATGTTTATTACCTCATTACTTTGGACTTGGTGAACCGATTTTGATGACTATTTTTTATTTGAAAGCTAGCTAGTGCTGCCCATGTGGTCCCATTTCAATTTAGTCCAGTTCTTGAAGCGGGTTTTTTTTTTGTTTAAATTTCTGATTATTACGATCTCATGACAGCTTGACTAGAGTTTAAAGGTTCGAGAAATAATGCTCAACAACATAACGGTATCTTTTAGTGTATTTTATGAGCAGATTTAAAATTAATTTAAAAAAAAGTTACACCTTTTCCCGGCATGAACTCATTTTAGGTAAAAAGTTGTATTATAATTATGCATCTTGCTTAACGCAAATGTAAAGTTCAAAAAATGTAGTTATGATGTAATAAAAGTAAATTGAGAAGAAAAAGATTTATTTTAGTTCTGAATAAAACATAATTTGACAACGTTACAGATTCTACTACAAAGCGTAAATATCCATCCGTCTAACAACTGCTTCTCCAAATTGCCCAGCTAGTTAATTGACCTATACGAAAGAATTGCGTTCGTTGAATCACGTAGCAAGTTTTATTTAAAATAGCTTTTCTATTAAAACGATATTCAATATTACCCAATCGTAAATGTTCACACGAACGCATGCAGATTTAAAATTTGTGAGACTGAAGTAAACTACGCGTGAGTCACATCAAATGTCATTCGTTGGAACGTGAATGGAATGGACTGTTAACAAGGCGCTTGTGAGCGCGTTGATATTGTGCATAATTAGTCAGATTTGGTAACTAAATATAAAGTTACTACGACTAAGAGGCTTTCGTTCAACAGTGGACGATAATAGGCTGAAGTAAAGAAAGATGAGGGCTGCATTCATGACTTGAAAACTAAGAAGACGTCCAATCCCTTGGGACTGGTTTACAGTTAGCATAGCATATCTTTGTTTGTCTTCACTACACACACTTCTGTAAGTCCATAACAACTTTTGAAAAGTATGAAACAAATTTTAAAAGCCGTAGTCACGCGTTGTTAATGTGTTATGGTAGTTAGATTTTAATTTTTACTTTTTTTTATTATAAAATGTTTGGTGCCTCTATAACATTAATATCTTTGCAAAGTATATTTTAAATAGGCACCCTAGAAATATCACAATTATCGAATAAACAAAGTCACGCGAAAATGCTAATAACATATACAGTCAAACCTGGGTAAGTGAGAACTGGATAAGTGAGAAAACTCTATAAGTGAGAGTAATAGCCAGGACCCGTCATTTTAAGCTCCCAAAACCTCTATTAGCGAGAAACAGAAAACTTTGTAAGAGAGAGTCGTTTTTCCCTCATGGACCTCCGTAAGTGAGACTGCTACTTATCTATACCTCTATAAGCGACAGTCGAGCCTTATTTATTTATGTATGTATGTATTAGGAGGAACAAATGACAAAACAAATTACAAATTTAACATCTGCCATTTTATGACTCATTCTTAACTTTCGTGTAACTTCTTACCATTGTTTTTGTATTGTTTCTCGTCAATATTGTTCCTACTCTATTTCGTGGAACTAAATAACGTTATTTTATCGCATTCTTTTTAAATGGACACGTGTGCCTGTGTACCGTCCTGTTTGTCGGACTTACTCAGTTTATCGTTCATCAATTGAGGAGGAAAGTTCTGTTCTGCATCATGTTAAAAACGGAAAATTAAAGTACTGCAATATTCGACAAAATTTATGAGTTAAAGAAAAACATTTAAAATACAAAAACAGAAACCCAAACGAAACAGACGGTGTAAATAAGTTCTAAATAAAATAAAATTACATAGTGCATGAATATATGTCTTGTTATTGCTGCGTACCTCTATAAGAGAGAAACGCTACCCATGTACCTGCATTAGCGAGAAACTCGGGTTAGTGAGAAACCTCTATAAGCGAGAATGGGATTGTGCTCCCTTGAACTCTCGCTTATCCAGGTTTGACTGTATATATATATATATATATATTTAAAATGTACAAGTAATGCTCAAGTAATGCTCAAATCAAGACGCTTCTAATGATACCTCATTTGTCTTATTCTGATTAATACTTTAGAAAGAATGAGGGATCAGACAAGCATAGCATAGAAATATCACACTTATCGAATAAACAAAGTCACGCGAAAATGCTAATAACATATATATATATATATATATATATATATATATATATATATATATATATATATATATATATATATATATATATATATATTTTAAATGTACAAGTAATGCTCTTTTGAATGATACCAAACACGGCATATTTATCTTAAAATTATTTTTTAATATAGTTTTTTAAACCGGCTAGAGGGCGTCACCTTAGATTCAGTGATACGTCGTATAGTTTATAAACAGCGGACAATCAAGACGCTTCTAATGATACCTCATTTGTCTTATTCTGATTAATAGTTTAGAAAGAATGAGGGATCAGACAAGCATAGCATAGAAATATCACACTACTTATCGAATAAACAAAGTCACGCGAAAATGCTAATAACATATATATATATATATTTAAAATGTACAAGTAATGCTCTTTTGAATGATACCAAACACGGCATATTTATGTTAAAATTATTTTTTTAATATAGTTTTTTATGCCGGCTAGAGGGCGTCACCTTAGATTCAGTGATACGTCGTATAGTTTATAAACAGCGGACAATCAAGGCGCTTCTAATGATACCTCATTTGTCTTATTCTGATTAATAGTTTAGAAAGAATGAGGGATCAGACAAGCATAGCATAGAAATATCACACTTATCGAATAAATACGGACAAAGTCACGAGCAAATGGTAATAATATATGTATTTTTGAAATGCAGAAGTAACGTTCTTACCAATGATACCAAACACGGCCTATTTTTCTCAAATTTATTTATTAATACAATACTTTATGTCGGCTAGAGGGCGAATTTTTTTTTCTTCTGATTGATCTCTGGATGATCTGGATGATTTTTCAAAGGAAAGGAAAATCATAACCGTCCTTTGGCTTTGCCGTAGTCAGGTAAATACATAAATCAGCGTGGCTCTACAACTTTTGTACTATTGTTATACTATTTTCAAAATCATTAATGACTCAAAACGTCAGAAAAGTTTTACTCAAATTGACTATGAAACAAACTTAAATTTCAGTTTCACTTTACACGGTAATTAATGATGACCTTTATTATGTAGGAAGTCGGTTAAAATATAAAGGTCATGCGTTACTAAGTTAATTACTAAACCAATACTGAAATAAACTGTTTCTGTGTACATCTTTTTTCTAGCTTGCTAGCTTGCTTCTAGCTAGCAACAATGCAGCATGGCGTCCCATAACATGGCGGTTTAGTGATGCTTCTGCATCATTGGGCTCGGTCTCGCACTCACCAACGAAACATGAACGCATTTTCTGTGCGAGGGTAGTACAGCCCCGGTCGAGCCGGCCCGTTCGTGCTGAAATCAGCGTGGCTCTAACTACTTTTGTACTATTGTTATACTATTTTCAAAATCATTAATGACTCAAAACGTCAGAAAAGTTTTACTCAAATTGACTATGAAACAAACTTAAATTTCAGTTTCACTTTACACGGCAATTAATGATGACCTTTATTATGTAGGAAGTCGGTTAAAATATAAAGGTCATGCGTTATTAATTTAATTACTAAGCCAATACTGAAATAAACTGTTTCTGTGTACATCTTTTTTCTAGCCTATGCATTATTAATACAATAAAATTACTTGAATTAAGAACTTAATAAAAAAACGAAGAATATCAATTAACTCCTTATCATTTTTGTTGATCTTACTTAAAAAGTAAAAGACAATTATGACTTGTTTCATCGATTAAGGTCCTTCAAAATAAAGTATAATCATAGTTTCGATTCATAACACTTAGTTCCAGAAAAGTTGGTTTCTGAAATTGAAAAGCTGGAATAATTTTGTACGTATGATTGTTTACGTCAGCGTCCGCCTAAATAAAAGAACCACACATCAACAGCCTTAAACAGTCTCCTGTTGGAGTTGGGCCTTTCCACAGAACAGTACATTTCTCTGTTCTGTGAGCCTCTCCTTAAAAGGGTTTTGGCTTACTTACCACGTTGGCCGTTACGAGAGGGCTTTGTCCAGCAGTGGACTGTTAAGGTCTGTTGAAGTTATGTGATAGTAACACTACACGATATGTTGCCTAACTTTGCGGTTTTTAATTAGGTGCTTATATACAACTATGTTTTTTTTAATTTATTAGAAGACAACTCCCGCATTAGGAATATATATCCTGTATCGCGGGGGACTTTACAAACATACATTAAACGGACGAAAACTACACCCAGACTTAGAACAACAATATGTGGATCACACAAAGTGTTGTCCCGTGTAGGATTTGAACCTACAACACTTGGCGGTACGGCGCTCACTTAAACCACTTTTTTTTTTATCGTGTGGATACTCCCTCGGGCCGTCACCCCAACGGGGTTTACGGCGGGGCGGTGTGTCGGAATCGAACCGACTAAAACCACATGGTGTGCCACTCTGCGCCTGAGACGGGAGGGATCCGGGAACTGCTGTTCTTAACACATCCGGACCCCTCCCAGCGCCTGCCCGCACTGAAGCGGGCACCGTCTCCTGGTAACTCTCTAATTAGGCGACGTACGGCACACGCGTAACGTCGCCACCTCGCGGCTGGCCACTAAAGCGGATGGTGGGGCTCACTTAAACTACTTTTTTTTTTTTTTTTTACGTGTGGAAACCCCCTCGGGCCGTCACCCCGCCGGGGTTTGCGGCGGCGGGGCGGTGTGTCGGAATCGAACCGACTAAAACCACACGGTGTGCTACTCTGCGCCTGAGAGAGGGAGGGATCCGGGAACTGCTGTGTTACGACCTCCGGACCCCTCCCGGCGCCAGCCCGCACAGATGCGGGCACCCTCCTCCAAAACCTCTCCGTTTAGGCGACGTACGACACACGCGTCACGTCGCCTCCTCGCGGGCGGCCACTATAGCGGATGGAAGGGCAAACCCGTCCCGACCATCCGCGGCCACACTCAGGGCGGCATGAGGCGCTGGTGAGCGCGCCTCCGCTGCCCGGTTCGCCGGCGGCGGATCGGGTCCGAGAGGAGGTCGTCCTCCCGGGCCTTCTCCGCCGCCTCCTTCTGCGAGATGACGTGTTCGCAGAAGGTGGCGACCGCGGTAAAACTGCTGTCGCTACCGGCCATGGAGCGGATGACGGCCGGTAGCGAGAGATCCCCTCCGATGACTGCAGTGAGGGCCCGGCGCTGCGACGCCCATGCGGGGCATGCCGCCAGCGTGTGCTGGGCCGAGTCCTCACTGCAGTCGCAGTGGTGGCAGGCGGGACTCAGTTCCCTCCGTGCGACCGAGTGCAGGTACTTCCCGAAGCATCCGTGTCCGGAAAGCACCTGCGTCAGTCGGAAGGAAAGGGTCCCGTGCTGCCGCCCTGCCCACTCGTGGATGACCGGCTGGAGAGCCTCCACGGCGGCGAAGCCAGCGCGTGGAGTCTCCAGCCGGAGCGACCAGCGAGCCATCGTGGCTCGACGGGCGGCTTCACGCCACTCGCGTACCTCCTCGGGCGGGGGGCGAATGCCACACTCCGCCCGGAAAGAAGCCACCCGTCGATAAACTTCGGCGAGCACTTCCGCCTCCAAATCCCACGGGGGTGTCCCGGCCAACGCGCACGCCGCCTCGGTCGACACCGTGCGGTATCCGCGTATGGCTCTGACCGCCAATACCCTCTGAGGCCGCCAGAGGCGGGCCTTGTTGAGGGCGGTCAGAGCCGCCACCCACACCGGTGCGCCGTACAGCGCCATTGACCGCACCACCCCCGTGTACAGGAGTCGCGTTGCGACGCTGGCTCCGCCCAAGTTGGGCAATAATCGCCCAAGGGCGGAGGCAGCGTCGACCAGCTTCGGACCAAGCTGTCGGAAGTGCTCGTCGAAGAGCCACCTACCGTCCAGGATCAGACCCAGATATTTCATCTGGGCCCGAACCGGTACGAGGACCGAGTTGACCTCTATCGAGGCGCCGGGGGGTGGACCACGACGGGGCCCATGAAAGAGCAGGGCCTCCGTCTTGTCCAGGGCCACCCGCAAGCCCAGCGCCTCGATGCGCCCGACCACCAGAGAAACACCCCTGGCGGCCAGGCGCGCCGCCTCCTGGAAGTTTGCCCCCCGAGCTGTGACCAAAGTGTCATCGGCGTAACAAATTACGCCCAGCCCGGGGGGGAGACGTTCCCGCAGCACCCAGTCGTACCCCACGTTCCACAGGAGTGGTCCAAGGACAGACCCCTGTGGAACGCCGCACGACATGGGCCGCCGTCTCAAGACGCCCTCTCGGTCCTCGTACATGACGGTACCCTCCCTCAAATAGTCTGCCACCAGCCGCCTCAGGTACTCTGGCACCCCATGATACTGGAGTGCTTCCCCGATGCAGCTGAATGGCAGACTATTGAATGCGCGCGGGGGAAATGCTGTTGGCGATGTCCAAAGACACCGCCAACAGCACGCCGCCACAGCTCACAGCCTCTTCGGTCACGGCCCTAAGGCGCATCACGGCTCACTTAAACTACTTTTTTTTTTTTTTTTTTTTTTTTTTTACGTGTGGAAAAACCCCCTCGGGCCGTCACCCCGCCGGGGTTTGCGGCGGGGCGGTGTGTCGGAATCGAACCGACTAAAACCACACGGTGTGCCACTCTGCGCCTGAGAGAGGGAGAGATCCGGGAACTGCTGTAATAAGACCTCCGGACCCCTCCCGGCGCCAGCCCGCACAGATGCGGGCACCCTCCTCCTCAAACTCTCTATTTAGGCGACGTACGGCACACACGTAACGTCGCCTCCTCGCGGGCGGCCACTAATGCGGATGGAAGGGAAAACCCGTCCCGACCATCCGCGGCCACACTCAGGGCGGCATGAGGCGCAGATAGGCGCGCCTCCGCCGCCCGGTTCGCCGGCGGCGGATCGGGTCCGAGTGGATATCATCCTCCCGGGCCTTCTCCGCCGCCTCCTTCTGCGAGATTACATCTTCACAGAAGGTTGCGACCGCGGTAAAACTGCTGTCGCTACCGGCCATGGAGCGAATGACGGCCGGTAGCGACAGATCTCCTCCGATGACTGCAGTGAGGGCCCGGCGCTGCGACGCCCAAGCGGGGCAGATCGCCAGCGTATGCTGGGCCGAGTCCTCACTGCAGTCGCAGTGGTGGCAGGCGGGACTCAGTTCCCTCCTGGCGACCGAGTGCAGGTACTTCCCGAAGCATCCATGCCCGGAAAGCACCTGCGTCAGTCGGAAGGAAAGAGTCCCGTGCTGCCGCCCTGCCCACTCGTGGATGACCGGCTGGAGAGCCTCCACGGCGGCAAAGCCAGCGCGTGGAGTCTCCAGCCGGAACGACCAGCGAGCCATCGTGGCTCGACGGGCGGCTTCACGCCACTCGCGTACCTCTTCGGGCGGAGGGCGAACGCCTCTCTCCGCCCGGAATTCAGCCACCCGTCGATAAACTTCGGCGAGCACTTCCGCCTCCAAATCCCACGGAGGTGTTCCGGCCAAGGCGCACGCCGCCTCGGTGGACACCGTGCGGTATCCGCGTATGGCTCTGACCGCCAATACCCTCTGAGGCCGCCAGAGGCGGGCCTTATTGAGGGCAGTCAGAGCCGCCACCCACACCGGTGCCCCATACAGCGCCATCGACCGGACCACCCCCGTGTAGAGGAGTCGCGTTGCGACGCTGGCTCCACCCAAGTTGGGCAAAAGTCGCCCAAGGGCAGAGGCAGCGTCGACCAGCCTGGGACCAAGCTGTCGGAAGTGCTCGTCGAAGAGCCACCTACCGTCGAGGATCAGGCCCAGATACCTCATCTGGGCCCGAACCGGTACGAGGACCGAGTTGACCACTATGGAGGCGCCGGGGGGCGGCCCACGACGGGGCCCATGGAATAGCAGGGCCTCCGTCTTGTCCAGGGCCACCCGTAAGCCCAGCGCCTCGATGCGCCCGACCACCAGAGAAACACCAATGGTGGCCAGGCGCGCCGCCTCCTGGAAGTTCGCCCCCCGGGCTGTGACAAGAGTGTCATCGGCGTAACAAATTACGCCCAGCCCGGGGGGGAGACGACCTCTTAGGACCCAGTCGTATCCCACGTTCCACAGGAGTGGTCCTAGGACAGACCCCTGCGGAACGCCGCACGACATGGGTCGCCGTCTCAAGGCGCCATCTCGATCCTCGTACACGACGGTACGCTCCTGCAAATAGTCTGCCACCAGCCGCCTCAGGTACTCTGGCACTCCGTGGTATTGGAGTGCTTCCCCGATGCAGCTGAATGGCAGACTATTAAAGGCGTTGGCGATGTCCAGGGACACCGCCAACACCACGCCGCCACAGCTCACTGCCTCCTCGGTCACGGCCCTAAGGCGCATCACGGCATCGACCGTCGAACGCCCCTCTCGGAATCCGAATTGGGCGTCCGACAGGTCGGGCCCCACCTCGCAGAGGTGCTGGACGATGCGGGCAGAGAGTATTCTCTCAAAAAGTTTACCCGCCTCGTCCAGCAACACGATGGGCCTATAGGCCGCGACCGAATCGGCAGGCCGTCCCGGCTTCTGAAGCAGGACCAGCTTCCCGCATTTCCAGCACTCAGGGAAGCGTCCGGACGCCAGGCTAGCGTCCAACACTTCCCTGAGGCGGTCCGACATATGGTCGAGGGCTCGGGCCAGAACTCGGGCAGGAACCCCGTCCGGCCCTGGGGCGGTGTTCTTCGAACGAATTCGAAGAACCGCCGCCCCTACCTCCGATTCCCTCACGGGCGGAACCTCGCCCCCGTCGTCCCTGGCCGGGTAGGCCATCGACGGGGGCGTGTGCTCCGCCCGCTGCGGGAATAGGCCCTCGACCACTTCCTGCAGGAAGCTGGGCTGGAGAGTCTCGGTAAGGGGGGGGCCCGCCGTGCGGAGCTTCTGTCGCACCGCACGATATGGGCGACCCCAGGGGTCACGGTCGAGACTCTCCAGCATCTCCTTTCTCTTCACCTCTTTGGCGCGGCAAATGGCCAGCTTCAGAGTTTTCCGCGCTTCGCGGTACTCCTCATGAAGCTGGTCCCCGCCACCGTCTCCGCGGTGACGTCGCCGGCTGCGGGTGTAAGACCTCCGGGCACGAGTACAAGCCGCACGGAGGTCCGCCAACTCCTGGGACCACCAGTAGACCTCCTTCCGAGGAGGCCGACGACCCTGGACGCGGGGCATGGCCGTATCACAAATCTGCGTAATCGCATCGCGAAAACGGCCAGCCCCCACGTCCACGCCGACCTCCTCGGTCGGGGCCTGCGGAGACAGCCAAGATTGGACAACGGCCGCCTCCTCTAGTAGGTCCCTGTCGAGCTTGGCGACAGCCCACCGCGGAAAGCGGGATGTGTGCCGCGCCGTGTGACCCCTACTGGGGCCCTGGGACCGGGAGAGCTCAAATCGGATATAGAGATGATCCGAGAGCGTCTCGACCTCTTCCAGGACACACCAGTTCCTTACTCGTGCGGCGACAGCAGGGGTAGCGAACGAAAGGTCCACTATCGACCCCCCCTGCCGTCGCACGCACGTGTTGGTGGCGCCTCTGTTCAGCAAACAGAGGCCCACCGAAGCCGCCCACTCCTCGACGGCTTCGCCCTTGGCGTCCGTCCCGGGGGACCCCCACGCAATGGATTTTGCGTTGAAGTCCCCCAGCACGAGAACGTGCCCAGACGCTAATCGCCGCATCGAGGTCTCCAAGCTGTTAAGGAAGACCTCGAAGTCGCTCAAACTCCGGTTGGGGGAGAAGTATACACCGTAAACGGTGACCCCCCCCCACTCGGCGGCAACATATCCAGAGCCCTTGTCTCTAAGCGACAAGGGCGGGGAATGAGCCGCCCCGGAACCGACGACTGCCACGGAGCCGTCCCAGTCACCCATCCAGTTTGGACGGGGAGGAACGTAATAGGGCTCCGCGACTACGGCAACACCGATCGACCACTGCGCCATACTTTGCAGGAAGAGATCCTGCGCCGCGGCGCAGTGGTTGAGGTTCGTCTGGACAAGGAGGTTGGAGACGTGGTCCATTACTGGACCGTCTCTACAACCTCCTCCATGGGCGTCGACGCGGACGCGATTGCTACGCCGGAGGCAGCCTGGGTCGACTGGCTATCCCCCGACGTCTGCCGAGAAGCGCGGGGAGGCTTGCAGCCCCCCTGCCCCATCTGGTGATTGGCGGGCTTGTTGCCCGCCGCACACACGGGGCAGTGAGGGGCAGCAGAGCATTCCGCCGCCTTGTGCCCCGGTTGACCGCAGCGGAAACACAATCCGCTGCAGTCAAAGCAACTTTGACACTTAGTACGTGTGTGGCCCGCCGACAGGCATTTAAAACACCTCATCGGCCTCGCCGCCAGAACTGTTATCCTGGCGCTTACGAAGCCGATGAGCAGCCTGCCGGCATCACCCAGGACTTTGGCTGCCGTCACCGGGCAGCTGAGCCACACCGCACCAAGGCCCCCTGGACCGGGGCGGATGGTGCCGACTCTGATGCTTTCCGCGTTGCAGTTCGTCTTCTCCCGAACTGCAACGCGGACATCCTCGGCCGTCACGGAATCGTCCAGGCCTGATATGCGCAGTTCCGCGCACTTTACAGGCCTGGCGATCCTGACCCCATCCGTGGCTGCAAAAATGCCTCGCAGCTTCTCAGCAAACACGTCCGCGGTCGCTGCGCCTTCAGCCCCAGGGAACTCGAGTACTCGAGCTCCCGTCTGGGCGAGGCGCAACTTGACTCCTGCCGTCCCGAAATCGGCGGCGAGACTATCCCGGGCCTTCTTAAAGACGGCCGCATAGGATAACCCGCCGCTTGTCGCCTCCGGCGACACGGTGACTACAACAGCCGCGGTTTTAGGCGGCTGCAACTTCCGCGGCTTCTTTTTGGCCTCTGTCACCGGCGACGACGGCGGGCCAGAGGCCGCCTTTTGGGCAGCCTTCTTGGCCCGCTTTCGGGACTTCTTGGACCCGCCAACCACCTGCCAACCCTCATTGGAGGGGGCGGAAGTGGAGGGTCCAAGTGCAGTCGTTGGAGTGGGGAGCGGAGGAAACTCCGCTCCAGCCCTTACCGCTGTTTTGGGCCCAGGTTTCGGGGCAACCGTCTTGGGCCCAGGCTTCGGAGCAACCGTCTTGGGCTTAGCCCCCTGGCGCGGCTTGTGGGCCGCCGCAGGGGCCGGGCCCGACGTCGCCGAAGCGTAGTTCACCCGACCACCCGCCACGGGGAGCGGGGTTGGCGCCGAGGCGGTATAAGGCCTCGGGGTCGCGAGCGGCGGCCGCAAGATAGGGGCTGGAGGCAGCCTCGCCTCCAGGCCGGCCAGTCGACCGTCCACTAAGTTCCCCACCGCCATGAGGATCTGTTGCACGAGAGCATCAGATACCCCGGGGACAGTGGGGGCCGGCTGCAACGCAGACGGGTTCGACCGTGATGTAGATGGGGCCGGTCTCGACTCAGACGGGGCCGGCCGTGACGCCGACGGGGCCGGCCGCGACACAGACGGTGCCGGCCGCGACACAGACTGTGCCGGCCGCGATGCAGACGGTGCCGGCCGCGATGCAGACGGGGCCGGGGCCTCTCGCTCCGGGCGCTCCGCCCGAAATTCAGCGAACTGAGCGCTAAGCTCAGCCACCTGCCCCGTAAGTGCATCGTTAGCCGCCTGGAGGCGAGCCACGTCCCCTATCAATGCCTGGACGACTCCACCCAGTGCGGAGGAGGAGCCCTTAAGGGCCCTTACAAAAGAGCCCTTAAGGTTTACGGACTTAGTGGCCACCTTGTTAATGATGGCCACTGCCGCCTGCGCCCTCTCCTGCAGAGAGGCCGGTGTTTGGGGCACTGAGTCCCCATCCACCGGTTCCCCGATCTGCAGCAGAAGACCAGAGATCTCCTCCTCCGCCCGAATCTCGCCGTCCGCCCTGACACGCCGATATGATTCCGCCTTGCAAAAGGCGGAACCCGACGCGCCGGGGACTAGGGACCTCCCCCTGTGGCTGCTTGCTATTTTGGGCGGCGGCATCTCATGGCTGTCGCTCTCCCCGTCTTTGGAGCGCACGCGTTTGCGGCTGTCGCTCGCGTTCAAGTCCATGGACTCCAATACTGAGGATGCATTGGAGCTCCCACCCGCGCCATCCGACGAGTGGGTGGACCTGGAACGCGTACGCTCCGAGGTTCTTCGGCTCCCAGCAGTCCGACTGACTACTGGGAGCCCCGCCGCCATAGGCGTCCCAGACGCGGACTCCTCCTCGGTAGAGGAGTCGTCCGCCCTCCGGAACTGCCCCTTGGCGTTCCTCCTTCCCTTCCTCTTAGTTTCAAAATCGTTTCCTGTAGTCTTGCCTGTTTTCGTTTGAATAAATCGGTCCGTTTGTTTCATTATATTTTTAGAGTAATCTGCCATAACATAACCCACGAGTAGGGGAGAACTAAAAGTCCACCCGGGCAGAGATCCCCAATACCCGGGCAAGCGTAAATTTGTGCCCAACCGAGGGGTCCGCAGGTCCCTGGCTGGGGGTGTGCTTGCGACTGAACTACCCATCAGCCATGCATCCCCTGGTCACACACCAGAACACGGGATTCGGGGTAATTTTTATAGAGGTTTTCTTCCTCGCGGTCCGGGCGGTTAAGCCAAGACCCTCGTCCCCGATCTAATCGGGATTACGATATGCCAACGGTGGCAGGAACACAAGTCCACTGCCTGCTCGACGGTAGGGTGAGTACACGCCGAGCCCGTCCCTATGCGGCATGGCGTCTGAAGTCCACGCCTCCGCCTCGGCAGCCTGTAAATCGGCTGTCTTTCCCTTAGTCGCCTTTTACGACACCCACGGGATGAGATGGGGTGGGGCTATTCTATGCCGGCCCCACACGGCCAGGCTCACTTAAACTACTAGGCCAACCGTGCAGTCGTTGTTGAGTTATACATTTTATTAATTCAATATTATTCATACCAAGCAATAAAGTTCTACCGGTCACGCTTGACGATTCGTACTCTGTAATAAAAAATGATTCATTTAGAATTCTAAATAAACATGTCACGCTAAAGGAAGAAGGTTTTAGTGATTTATCATCTATGCCGAACTAATAACCTAAAATATACAGCGAATAAAAAGCCTATACAGTATTAATTTAAATGAGAACCCGTTGCTACAATAATATTGAAATGCTGAATTGAGCGTCATTATGTCATCTAGACTGAAGATATTGTAACCTAAATAATCAAACCTCTCCGGTAAAAAACTATCATTTTGGTAGTGGATCCCTTTATATTTAAGGTGCGTAAATTATCGCATAACCAAAACCCTATTAAGTAACCGTAATACAGAATAAACCTGCTTTATAGCGAGAGGTTTAGTTGGAGGCCATCCAATGGCAAGATTACGTAGCCACAACGTTGTCTCGCCAGTCCCCAACCCGCACTCGGCCAACGTTGGGACGTATGGCCTTAACCCTGATCTGAGTGGAGACCCGAGCCCAGTAATTGGACATTATGGGTTGCAGTAGAGGCCTATGGTTATTATGATAATTATACTATATTATGTGCACATTTAGATATAGTTAATAAAACATTATATTATTTCTTTGTCTAAGGAATGTCAGATGAACACCGATTTAATAAAGTAATAGTAAAATACACATACTGATATAAATAAATAAATTCAAATACCTAAAAGGCAAATCGATTATCAAAAATCATTAAATGTAAATGATGAAACGGAACGTGACATGAATTCGTGTTTAACAATCCTGTCAAAGAATTTGTTTGTCTTATTAGAAGGCGCCATGTACTGCATTAGTAATAAACCTAGTTTGAAACTACTTATGCATTTTCAAATTCAAAGAGAATCAAAATGATCGGTTCTTAACAGAATTAAAATAACAATAAAAAAAATGATATACATAAAAAATTGTTGTTATCATATTTGAAGCGTCTAAATGTTTAAATTACATACGTTCTTGTTCTCATCTTCTTCGGTTCTTGTTTTCATATGCGAAAATTATGTGAACGGAGGTGTACGAAATTTGGCACAGTTAAAATTTATATGATGGAGGAGGAATGCAGAAAGCTAATAAAAAAAATAAAACCTAAAACCCAACTACGCCAAAAAACGCGTTGTTAAATTGTTATGGTACCTTTCTATGTAACATGTGACTACGGCTTTTCAAACTTGTTTCATACTTTTTCAGCGTCGTTTTTTGTCGTAGGGTTTAATTTGACTTTTTATATTTAAAATATTTTGGTGCCCATATAATATTAATTTCTTTGCAAAGTATATTTTAGGTAGGTACCATTAAAATATCACAATTATCGAATATATACGGACAAAGTCACAAGCAAATGCTAATAATATAAATATATTAGAAATGTACAAGTAACGCCCTTTCCAATAATATCAGACACTGCATATTTATTTCAAATTTATTTTTTATTACTGTACTGTATGTCGGCTAGCGGGCGCCACATTAGAATCAGTGACACGCTTCTAACGATATCTTATTTCTCCAGTTCTAATAAGTAGTTGAGGAGCTATGAGGGGGAACAGATGAACATACAAACATACATAGCCTGTCAAAATAATGGTCGAGTTTCAACCACTGGCGATCACTAATCTATACCTATATTAATACCTAAAACTAAAACTTATACCCTTTTTACGAAAATGATTATTATGAAAGAATTTCAAGGTAGTAGAGCCACGCTGATTTCAGCACGAACGGGCCGGCTCGACCGGGGCGGTACTACCCTCGCACAGAAAATCAACGTAAAATGACAGCGATCATGCTGTCGTGTTTCGTTGGTGAGTGCGAGACCGGAGGCCCAATGATGCGGAAGCATCACTAGCCCGCCATGGTGTGGGTCACCATGCTGCATTGTTGCATTGTCTGCATTCGCAGTATGGTGACCACCACTCTTGGATTCTACTCATGCTTTCCATCAGGCAGAGTAGAGTCATTTTGGCAGGGTCAAACATAAAAAAAAAAAAAAAAAAAAAAAATAGAATAATCTTAGAGGTTAGATGCGGCGGCTTAAACATCCAAGATTACGTAGCCACAACGTTGTCTTGCCAGTCCCCAACTCGTCAAGCGTGGGGACGTACAGCCTCACCTGAGACCTCAACCCTCTCCTGAGAGGAGACCCCAGCCCTGCAGTAGCACATTATGGATTGTTAAAGTTGAAGTTGTTGTGACACAGTCAAAGTTTATATAGAGGAGACATGCAGAAAGCTAAAAAAGTATTAGATTAATTATGGCTGAATTTGGACCATTGGCGAAGACTTCTTTTAAATTTATGAGCTATGAGAAGTAGGACTATTAAACATAATTATTAGTTGAATCGATTATATTTTAAAGAAGTGGTCGAGAAGTATATTTGATTTTAAAAGAGACTACTATATTTAGGTCATAGATGACTAGAGTTTGGATTACTAAAACACTCGTTTATGGGAATTTAACAGGCTCATTTTTGTAATAAGATAAAGTTCGCCACCACAGTCGCATTACGCTATCTTTCCTTTTCATTAGATGAAAAAATATATAATAAAAATAATGAAACAAAAGTTTATTTCAGTTTGCGTAATTTTAATTTCCATTGCATTCACACGTTTTTATCACCCATCATCATAAGTCGTTATACTTGCTACCAAAAACATAAATGTGATTATTTTTCTTAACGATTGAGTATATCTCTTCAATTCTTAGTGATCATATTTTGGCGAATCATCATGAGCATACGGATTCTAATGCAATATTGACTGTCAAGTCGATTTACATTTGTCTAGGAACAAAACCTGTATTTACGATATCAATTTTAATTATTTGAAATAAACAAAAAAGAACACGTACCTAATATATATCTTCCTTCCAACTCATCAACAACCCCTAACGTCCCACTGCTGGACTCGGGTCTCCTCTCAGGAGAGGGTTAAGGCCATACGTCCTCACGCTGGCCGAGTGTGGGTTGGGGACTGTCAAGACAACATTGTGACTACGTAATCTTGCCGCTGTATATAAATAAGCTTCACGACTGTTATCCTACGATAACAACCGGGACCGACTACTTAACGTGACCTCCGAATCACGAAGACGCTCATGGTATGATGCTACCAGCAGTCACCCATCCAGGTCCTGACCGCGCCGTCGTTGCTTACCCTCGGTGATTGCTACTAATCACCGAGTGCAACTGGGCTATGAGTGGCTCTTCAATCATTCCAATCCTTCCAACTCAATCAATTCAAATGTGCAAAAACATGACAGACAGACAGAATGACAGTTTGAAAACATTTTGAAATGTAAATAGGGAAAAGTTTTGGTTTTGCAACTCGATATCATTAATATCCGTTAAAAATTTATTATAACACGTACAGAGAAAATTCCAATAGGCCCTTAATTACTGCCACTTACAAAATAAATAGATAATCTATATATATATATAAGAGGAAGGTGACTGACTGACATACCCAGAGATCAACGCACAGCCCAAACCGCTGAACCTAGAATCCTGAAATTTTGCATGTAGGTTCTTTATATAACGTAAGTGAGCACTAAGAAAGGAATTTTGGAAATTCCATCCCTAAATAAATCAGGGGTAAATCAGGAGATAAAAGTCTGCGTGAGCGAAGCCGCGTGTAAAAGCTAGTTTTATTAATAAACCTCAAGTGACACTAGCCTTTGATGGCATTTATGATGTATTTATTTTAGTTCTTTTAAGTATTCATACTCAAGACAACTTTATATAATGGTATCTACAATTTATTTTTATAATCATTAATCATAACTCCCACCTGGCTACTTTTTTACCTTTTGTAAAATTTCAGTTTTGGAAATTAAGACCTTATATTACATGTAACTTTATCATTAGTGCTCTTAAATGTTATTTTCTTAACATCACGTCAACAGCCTGGTCATAGGTCTCTCCTTAGGAACGAGGTTTTGGCCAACTGCACTATACTGGCCAAATGGATTGTTTCAAGTTTCCCTGCTCTGGCAGTGATGTCGTCCTAGGTAGTTTGTTTCCTTAGTCACCTCTTATTACACTCGAGGATAAAAAGGGACGGTGACCACAGAACAAAAGAATTCTCCTCTTCTGTGATGGTGACAATACGTATTCTTAGTCCCCTACCACACGGACAACGGTCTGTTCTTATGTTATACTAGCTGAGCCCCGCGGTGTTACCCGCGGTACAAAAACAACTTCGGATAAGGCCGCAGGACAAAGCTAGTCCAAAAAAATAGCCTAAGTTTCTCCCTGGATTATCAGCTATCTGCCAGTGAAAGTCCCGTCAAAATCGGTCCAGCCGTTCCAGATATTACCCGGAACAAACAGACAGACAGATAAACAAAAATTTAAAAAATGTTATATTGGTACATGTATGGTGTATACATACATATGCAATTATTGAAAAGCGCTTATTTTAATATTACAATCAGAAACTCCAATTTTATTTATTTGTATAGATTTTCAAACAGACCCTCTAAATAAGGAATAACCACGGTTAAAGAAGAAGAAGAACAAGAAAAAAAGAAGAATAGAAAGCGAAAGAAAGACGAGAAGTATATTGTTAAATACTTTCTTGTGAGCGAAGCCACGCTCAAAAATAGTACTTATTTAGGTTGTGCAATAATCATAACATTTGTTGTGTAACGAGTTTGTAGTTGTGTTCACATTTAAACATTATTTCGTTGTTTCACTTATTTAGCTTTGACCTTAATACGATCGTTAACCGACATTCAAATGATAAATCTAAGAATTACCGTGACAATTAAAAATATAGTCAATAAAGTTTTGTTCTTTACGTCCTATCGTAAACCTTCGGCTAATGAAATTAAAGGCTATCAGGCTTCTATGAACTTTCAAACGCTCCGTGAAATGTAATCGATTGAACTTTACGGCTAATAGATCTTCTTAAAAAATTAAGGCGCCTCGAGACGGGCGCCTAGCTTCTGTTTCATTTTTTGCTTTAAAATATTTATATGTAAATTTATTTCGTTGCGTGCAAGGTTATTGACACAGTTGCGTCTTAAATATGTTGGATAGCTTTTAAATTGCTAAATAACTGCTTGCTAAATGAATGACACGATCTAGTTTCCAATTTTATATTATGCAATCAAAATTAGCTTAGCTATAAATCACTTCAATATACATTCATGATGCATTTTTTTCCATCTGAATATGATATAGTACGTATTCTCAAACAGTATATTCAATATTCTAAACAAGTGCGTGTTTTGTAGCGGGTGCTATTTTGAATCTCAATGAGTGTTTTAAGCCAGTCACATTTTATGCATAAACTAGAATAACAATAGCGAATAGCAAAATTAAAATATATTTTTACTTGGTAAGCCTGTTCGGCTTACATTTCTATGACAATTTAAATGTCGTGGAAAAAAGACAAATATATACTTATTATATAGTTATCGCCGGACGTATCTGTGGTACCTGAGTCACTGTGTAGCCGGGCAGAGTTTAACGTGTTTTTTTGTTTATTGTTTTTGTTTCTGAAATCTGTTCAGTTAATTAGTACGCGCTGTAGTAGCAGGACGTATTAATTAAACAATAACACCGTACCGGACATGGATTGGTTCACCTTTAATGTGAGTTAATTTGTTTTTTTTTTGTAATTTGGGGAATACCCTATAGTAGATAGCTTCGTCATATCCTATGGCAAAGTGGCTATTTAAAGTAAGATTAAAACATTTACGAGTGTCGAAATGTCGAATAAGCAAAGTGGCATTTTTAAATCAAAAGTAAGGTTAAGGTTACACAAAAGTCTTATTTGATTTATAAAAAAAATACAAAATATCTTATTTGATTTATAAAAAAAAATTATTATTAACTTTTAAACTTTTGCGTTCCATGATATATTAACAATTATTTTTAGGGAAATTAACGCGATCACTCATTAAAGGTATTACATACCTCTGATTTGCCTGACGTTTCGACGAGGTTGCACTCACACAATAAGTGATCGCGTTAATTCCCGTAAAAATAATTGTTAAACATGTATTGTTTGACAAATAAGATTCAGGTATTTTTATTAGTAGGTACAGTGCCTATTATCAATATGATATATTGATTTAATTGTTTCTTATTAGATAAACTACTGAAAGCAAAAGTTTACATGGCAGATTATAACATGTCTAGCAGCAAATGACAGTTTCTTTTCGTAACGTTGAATTGACAACACTGATCATAAAAACAAAGATACCTATTGGCTATCTATAGACATTCATCAATTATTTACAAAAGGATTTTATTAGCTAATATCGATATACAAATATACAGTAGAAACACAAACAATTGTTCTTATCATGTACCTATCTCACTTTATTGCTTATAATGAAATCTATACATCTATAATCTATAACAATAAATAAAATTTGAGTGTCTGTTTGTAATATTAAAATAACAGTTTTACTAAATGCATATGTATGTATATACGGTACATATACCCAAAATAACACTTTTATGAATTTTTGTCTGTCTGTCTGTCTGTCTGTCTGTTTGTTCCGGCTAATCTCTGGAGCAGCTGGTCCGACTTTGACGGGACTTTGATCCAAGGAGTACCTTAGGCTACTTTTTTAGACTAGCTTCACCCAGCGGCGTTACCCGCGGTACGACAATGACTGCGAGTTGTTACTCGCAGTCATTGTCGTACCGCTATGCCATATATATTATATATATATATGGCTATATATATAAAATGAGTCGTCCTTCATTCAGCTTCAGGGTTCAGCTAATCACACTAATATTATATATATTATATTATATAAAGGCGAAAGTTTGTGATTGTGTATGCTTATTACTTCTTCACGCAAAAACTACTGAACGGATTTGGATGAAACTTTACAGTAATATAGCTTATACATCAGAATAACACATAGGCTACTATTTACCGCGATAACCGACATACACGCGGGCAGAGCCGTGGGTAACAACAAGTCTTGAATAAAACAGGCATGTATTCTACAGTGAAACTTGGTTAACACTTTGGCACTGAATTACCTCTGCTAGTGGGACAAAGTAAAGCTCTATATCTAGAATTCGTTCTTTCGATTTTTTTGTCACAGTTACCTCCATAACTGAGACAGCGAGTGAAGATAACATCGTTTTATTTGTTTGAAAAGTAAGAAAAGACGACGATATGGGCTCGGTACTAAATTTAGTAAAAAATTCTAAACGCGAAGCAGTAAAAGCACTAGAAACTTTGCAGTTATTTTGAAATGACATCAATTGGTGACAAAAGCATATTTGGTAAAATTTATAACATCAAAAAACATCTGATACTTCCAAAAGACGAACTAAAGTCACAGATGTTTATAATTGATATACTCGTATTATGTTTACATTTTTGTAGTATTTATAAGAAAACGTGCTTCAATATTTATGTTTATTACATTTATTACCTTTCTTATTTCTTATTCCCAATGAAGATTAATGTTTCAGTGACCATTATTTAGCTGAGAGGTTACTTCTTCTTGGTAATATTTCGCGGGGTTGAAAGTTTCAACCTATTCCAGTCCACTGTTAAATATCCTTCTCCTCCTCCTCACGTCGTTATGCTCATTACTGGGGTCATGATTCCCCAGGTGCGAAATGATCTTCTGCCGGACAGTAAGTCGCCACTTGTTCCTCTCCTTGGCCCAATAAGGAACAACGTATAGATTGTTGTCCAAGGCTGATCGGATCTGGTCAGTCCACTTAATTGAACTATGTCCTCTTGGTCTTTTGCCGTCAACTTTTCCGGTGACTATGAGTTGCTCGAGGTTGTTCCTTGCTTTTCTGGCGATATAACCAAAGAAATCAGGAACTTTTCATAGGCAAATAGAAGAGAGTCGGTCTCTGTAGGTAATAAGTTCGTGCAAAATTGGAAAAATTGTGAAGGCCGTCCATGGGATCTGAAGCATTCGCTTCCAGCAGTACATCTTAAAAATATCGTTGCGATCGCGGACTGTTGGACACAAGCCTCTCCAATTTCACGCCACTTGGTTCGATTCAATGAATCCTAGCAATGATTCTTTAGGTTATTTTAAATTAATGAGTAAATAGATGAGTGCGAGACCGGAGGCCCAATGATGCAGAAACATCACTAGGCCGCCATATGGTGTGGGTCGCCATGCTGCATTGTTCCATTGTCTGCATTCGCAATGAGTATGGTGACCACTACTCTTGGATTCTGCTTTCCATCAGGTAGTGTAGAGTCATTTTGGCAGGGCCATACAAAAAAAATACATTTTAATATGTCGCTTGATTTGACGATTTTTTTTTATAAAGGCTCCATATATAGTATTGTTTACACTGCTAATGTATTCCAAGTTAAAAAATAACAAAGTTTATTACAATTTAGTTATTCGTTATCTCACTATCTATTTCAGATACTATGGACAGCTCTGTCCTTAGCACTGGGCTACGAACTTCAAGGACAAATCATCAGAGGGGTTCCATGTGTGAAAAGAAACTTCCAATTATACTGCCCAACTGCTGGGAATACATATCCTTTGTGAGTAGTACCTATATACCATTATTCTAACTTTGAATCTTATAGTGATTATTATAAGGCTCATAATTATCAAAGTTCAATGTAAATCTTTTCTGTTTTAGAGATAAAATTGAAAACTTTATCGATGAAAACAAAGCGTTAATAAAACGTATGTATGGTTCCTTCACGACGCCAGCAGGGAACCGAGTGCGTCGAGCTCCGGGAGTTCCTGACATGCACGATGCAACAGGAGACTCGTACTTTAGACATGTTAGGCAAGCTTCTAATACAAAGCTGCCGGACCCGCAGTCGGTTAACAATACTGGCAGGTTTGTTCCTTGCAAATGATCCTACATTTATGAACCTACCATCATTTTTCAGTAATATCATTTTTGTTTAGTAATTGTAATAAAGCTTATTATTTTAAGAAAAATTGTACTTAAACTTATATTTAGTCTTAGTATTTTCTGACAAAGATTGATCCTTAAATTGTTTCATACAATTTTCGTATGACAAATATGCTCTGTCCAAGAATTAACGTTTACCTGCCTGCACCGTAAACCTAATCTAGAATAAAAAAACTATCAGATAATGTATCAGTAAAGAAACTATTTTAATTTTTTTTTTTTATAATGGAAGGATAGTCACAGAAAATATAGATCTTATTTGGCAAATTCAATACTGAAGTGTATATCAACTTGCAGGGTAGATGCTTGCGAAAGCAAGACCGAAATAATGACACCATACTGGGCCCTGAACTCGGCGCGAAAGCTGCGAGCAATCGTCAACACTATGCATTTTGAACAGGCCATACACCAAGAAACCTGCAGGTAAACTGCATTCAAATGAACACTAATTTATAACTTTCACACAAATTGCCGTATCTTTTTTAACAGGAAAACACGTGCTCGTTTTATACGTGTCGTGCTGTAACAAGTAGATATTGTGCAAAAATAAAAGTTAAGCTGTATCTTGCTAAATATGCTGTCTTGATAAAGATTTGTCTGTGTGGTGAAAGATTTGACGTAACAAACTACGTAGGGCCGTCAAATCACTGCAAAGAGAAACAAACCTTCGCGGTACAGGTTTCGTTTGCCGGTCGCAGAGCAGAAAACGGGATTAACCGTCAAAAATGTCTTCTCTTATGTGAAAACCTTTCATTATAATTTAGTTGCCTTATCAAGTTATCAAATATAAAATACTTTATCAACGGCCAAGCAATTTTTTCACAAAAGAGTGCGTCGCATTCTCCCACTTTTCGGAAAGACTGTAAAGATCGGCTACGTTAGATTCAGTTTTACTTTATTGATGGAAGTCAGAATCTGACTGAAGATTTATATTACTGTCCCTTCAAACAATTTAAACATATAACTTTCAGTTTCAACCACTGGTAAAGAATTTAAAACCATTTTCTTACTTTCAGTAAAAAGACTACATCCAGATGTTCACGTGACTGTGGCTGTGAACAAAAATATAAATGGCATCGACTTCTGGCGTACGACCCCAACGACGACTGTGCAGGAATATTCATGGACTGGTTCTTATTCCCTTCGTGTTGTGTTTGTAGATGTAACCCATAAAATATGTATCTTTAATATAGAACAAACCATAAATCATCCACAACAAAAAGTTCTACGATACAGGTGATAATAAAATAAGTAAACACGTTAATTGAACCATAGAGCATCACGGGCCACTGAACCGTGGGAAGTAGCCACAGTGTCTTTTTCTGATACAAAACAGTCTATCATTTTTTTGCAGAGGGAAATTTTCACACATATACATTTCAGACTTAAATACAAAAACAATCGGCAGCCACTACGAACTCAAACATAACAAATAAAACAAAACATTCCATCCTAACAGTGTAACGCGTAGGCCCATTTGGACTTATACTTTGACAGCGGAACGCCTGCGTATGGCTACGACTTACCATGTAACTCCATATAATTGAACATAAAGTTGTAAATAAGTGTGACATTTGTAAGTGGCTTAAAAGAAGAAGTTTCTCAACTCTGATGACCTGACTCTGATCTAGATGTGGATCGATACTTGATAATACAAAATACTCAATACTTATCTCAATAAAATGTATTTTTTATATTGTTTATAAGGGAAAATATTTCATGTTTAATAATATTTCTAACAATAATAAATTTCTAGTAAGTCCCTTTGTAATGAAGCCAAGACATTGTGATGAGCTCCTATAGAAATCGTGTGAAGACATCAATAGACTAATCTATAGCTACCACTCTACAGCTGTCTAACATTTGTCTTCATGATATTTCATATCAATTCATTCATATAAACAATATGCCTAAGTCCTAAGTAAGGTTTTTCAAAATTTATTGGAGTCTTGTGGTTATTTAGTCTATGAATGTAGCTACTTAATATGACTTCTCAAAGGCTATTCACCTAACACATTTAAGTATTTTCCATCGTGATCTTTTGCACTAAGAAATCTATTTCTTTTTCTTTTTATAATTAAGTGTACCTACTATTTGCCTATTATAATTAAGGATGTGTATTATGTAAACTAGTTGATCTATCTATCGCTTGACTGTATCTCTTCCTTTTTTTAAATTACACACCTATAGTTTTAAATAAGTATCTGACACTGCCATTGTATAGTTACATGTTCCATCTATTTATAAGACATAGAATAGATACTAGAATTACCATCTTTTTCATTAAATTTTGGTATCGAAATATATTTCTTGATTTTGTATTGTTTAGACATAAGTAATAAATAGTTTGTAGCAAATCACTAATATTATGTTAATTGAGCTGTTTACCTATTGATATTTACATTTGTATGTGCGATGTATAGACAATTCTCCAACAAAGTATATAGTATGTAATGAACCTGCATATATTGTTGTAAAGCAGCCTGTATGACTTATATATTTGTAAAAAAAAAAATATTTTAATAAAAGTGCAACGGACTCAACGCAACGCTATATTATTTCTTAACAGCGTAAATAATAAAATTAATAAATGTAAATACTGAATGAATGATAGAGACTAAATCATTTACATTCATGATTCACTCATTTAAAGTCATTTTGTAAAGAATAAACGTACATACTTATTTAATATCCCTACATAATACGTAAGTATCGTCTTAAAATAATTTGTTATGTAAGTATTTCTGGAAGGGTTTTTGCAATGACAAGTCTATCAAACAAATCATAAGATATACACTACTAGCTTTTGCACGCGGCTTCGCTCACGCACGCACACTTCCATCCCCTGATTTGCCAACTAAAGGGTGGAATTTCAAAAATTCCTTTCTTAGTGCTCACTGTCGTTATATAAAGAACTTCATGAAAAATTTCAGTATTCCAGGTGCAGCGGTTTGGGCTGTGCGTTGATCTCTGGGTATGTCAGTCACCTTTCTCTTTTATTTATATACTAGCTGAACCCCACGGTGTTACCCGCGGTTATTGTTGTACCGCGAGTAACGCCGCGGGACAAAGTTAGTCTAAAAAAAAGTAGCCTAAGTTACTCCCCGGATCATCAGCTACCTGCCAGTGTAAGTCCCGTCAAAATCCGTCCAGCCGTTCCAGAGATTACCCGGAACAAACAGACAGACAGACAGACAAAATTTTTTTTAACTATATTTTTGGTATATGTATCGTGTATACATACATATGCATTTAGTAAAAAGCTGTTATTTTAATATTACAAACAGACACTCCAATTTTATTTATTTGTATAGATAGATATAGATATAAGGGAAGTAACAGCGCAATGTATTATTAACAATTCAACTATACTGTATAGGTACATAGTATAGAACAGTTGAATTGCCCACTGCCTCGGTGACCCGATGCGACTGCTGTGCTTGAGGTCTCGGGTTCGATTCCCAAATCGGCTCAAATGTTTATATGACCTGTAAATATTCGTTTCGGAGTTTGGCTGTTTTCTATGTATAATATGTATGTATTAACAAAAAAAATGTGTATATTGTATTTATATCAGTTGTCTGACACATAACACAAGCTCTGCTTAGCTTGGGACTAGATCGCGTTGTGTGTTAGGTGTCCGAAAATATTTGTTACAGGAAAAGTAAAGTAAAAGAAGGTAATATAGTTGAAAGGTCACTATTGAAAGGTGAATAATATTATGTAGTACTTGCCTAAGCATCTAAATGAGTAAGATAAATCCAATATATTAACATTTAATAAAACATTCAAATAACTTTAAAAATTATATATGTTCTAATTATAAATTAACAAAAAGTTAACAAAACATTAAGGTTTATATACATACATCATTCTACTTATGAATAGTCGGGTGAATCATTCTTTTTTATTATTCTTCTGTTTCAATTGCTCAAATTCTTTGAAAACTTTCTCGCTAAGTTTTTCACCTTCGTCATCTATTTGTTCAACTGCTACTACCTCTGGGATGTAGAACTGCATCATATTTTGAACCTAAAAATATAATTATTATTCGATATTGTCAATCAACTGTTTGCACATAAATAAAATATACTACTTGCGACCGTAGTCTGCGAGTGAATGCTCTTCAGACTTGTTTAGGCTAGGTAAAAGAAACAACCTACGTCATAGTATTACATTTCAAATATGTCTTATCATCAAATCATTAGCTACTACCTATTGCCCGCAGCTTCGCTCTTTTTATTATTTCTTTTTATTTTAAATTAAGAACTATTATGAATAAATAATTTATACAAATAAACAAAATTGGAGTGTCTGTTTGTAATATTAAAATAACTGCTTTTTACTAAATGCATATACATATACATATATGTATACACGGTACATATAACAAAAACACTTTACAGTAACATAGCTTATACATCAGAATAATACATAGGCTAGTATTTGCCGCGATACACCAACATAAACGCGGGCGGAGCCGCGGGCAACAGCTAGTATTACTATAAATGTGAAACTATACTAATATATAAAGCTAAAGAGTTTGTTTGATTGATGCTAATCTCAGGAACCGCTGGTCCGATTTGAAAAATTCTTTCGGTGTTGGATAGTCCATTTATCGAGGAAGGCTATAGGGCATTTATCATCACGCTACTACTAATAGGAGCGGAGCAACAATGAAGAATGTTTCAAAAACGGAGGAAATTTTCACACTACGGGCAATATAAGGCGCAAACGAGGTTGCGTGGGTCAGCTATGTAAGTATATTTGTAACGCTTTTACGCGAAAACTACTTAACATATTCTTGGAGGTATGAGAAGTAAAACAGGATACTTTTTAACTAAATGTGAGCTAAGTCACGGGAAAAGCTAGCTGTAGAATAAAAATGCGATAAATTACTGCCCAGATTGGCTAGGCATTCAATAATTCTTATGTTCGGTTTTAAAAGCAAAGTCATATTAAATGAAAAGTATCTATACAAACCCCATTTTTCAAGGTGACTATAGAACTGGGACACGAAGAACAAGATCCTTGCATTTTAAGTCTGAGTATACCATCCTTGAAGTCGACGAACAGAACATCGCCACCGTCTTCCTGGACTGTAGGTCTGATACGTGTATCCAGCAGTTCTTTTATCATCTGGACTATTTCATCGTCATCCTCATTTATTTCTGTATATTTAAGTGTATAAGTAAATAAACGACTTGTATGTACATAGATTGATTTAAAAAGCCTGCATGAATTATTTCATAACACAGGAGGTCAAATGAACATCTATGGCAGTTGTTATTGGGAAGTCAGTGTCCTGAAATATACTGACAACTAGTTAAACCTTAGGATTCAGTTTGCCCTCAGGATTGCGCAGGTCCAATGCCAAGAGCTATATGGTAAAAATGACATTCAGGTAAAACAGGTTGAAATAGTAGCTGAGCCCTAACAGTGTAGGAAATAGTAAAGGTTAGGAAGATGATGAGAGGATTCTTACCAAATAAACAGAGGGGTCGCCTAATCGTATATAACTACCGGCACCCATGGACACCTGCATACCGTGGGAGAGCATGGGCCGGCTCGACCGGAGTGATACTATGGCCTCACAGAAAAGCGCCTGCGCTGTTTCACACCCCACAGATCTGCAACGCACTTGTGACGCTTTTGGTGTATAGGGTGTCCATGGGCGGCGATAATCGCTTACCATCAGGCGATATGTCTGCTCGTTTGCCCCCTATTTCATAAAAAAAACTTAAGTGTCACAGTTGTATTGTGTCTGCCAAGAATTTTTAGTACAGCCCTAAAAATATAGGTTGGTCTCTGTGACAGTTGTCACTACTACCCTTTAGGATACGAGGTACATTTAAGGCTTGGATTGTAATATTTATAACGTATCGCACTTCATCTATATGTATGCATATAAAAATGAATCGCCAAAACGTATGTTCGCGCATAACTTCCGATCGGTTGCACCAAATTGAATAATTCTTTTTCTATGTGTTCGTTATTGTTAGGACAAGGTTTGCATAGAAGAAAATTAAAAGGTAAACTTAAAAGGTTTTTTTCACTCTAAAATAAGTATTACAGAAATTTAGAAAGTATTTACGATAGAAAAATATGACAGTACGAAGTTTGTCGGGTGATACGTTTGTACTGTGATAAAACTGTCACATAAAGAATTAAAATATAGATGATACATAAATAGGATGCTTGTGCAAAGTTACTTAATCGATTTCATAGCCATTTGCCACAGAGATCAAACTATATTATAATGTCTGTAATAATTACAAATATGACAAATGCCACAAAAATGTTGTGCGAAAAGTCTTGCAATATGTATGTTACTGATTGATGATGTTTTAACCATGAGAAAGTCACGTGGGTCAGGCTCTACTGTAGCGATACCATACCCACGAAAAACCAGTGTTACGACCTTGTTTGTTATTTATAATCAAGGAAGTGAGGTTACTTAAGACTCTTGTGACATTTGCAATCTGGTTTGCACCCTATGGAATAAAACATCCTAAAATTGTTCAAGGTCTCAATATAAAAGTTTGAAATGTCTATATCAGTAAATTATACTTACGAGTGTCACCAGAAGGTTTAGCATCAATGACAACCGGTAATCCACTAGCAAAAAAGTCCATGATAGTAGCAAAAATATCAGGTTTCAGAAGTCTCCAGTCAGTGTCATCATCTATTTTGGTGACTGTCACAAAATCACTTCCAAAAAATACTGCCTTTACACCATCTATGCGAAATATCATTTTAGCTGAAAATAACAAAATTAAGGTTTAAGTTTCCAGGTGTAACTTACATTGTAGCAACTAGCTTTTGCCTGCGGCTCCGCCCGCGTATCAGTTAGTCATGGCGGTGATTTTTTAAACTAATCTAAGTTTTTTATTTGTCAACTGATTAAAATAAAACAAACAATAAATAAAAGTTTTGTGAAGTTTACCACAAAAATTAAGTATCCGAAATGTTTAAGCAACTTCTGAGACTAGCATACACAGAAACAGGCCAAAAATTCAAAAAACTGCACATACACATAGTACACATACCTCATGACCCGAAATTATATATATATATATAAAATTTCGTGTCATGAGGTATAAACTCCGGTGCGCGATAAACTCCGAAACTACTGAACAAATTTTTATCAAATTTTGTAAGCATCTGTAATTAGATAAAACTTGGTTTTTATCTTGATTATTGATCTCAATATTTGTTATTTCAAATTAAATGCTCATTATACTACTTTAGTGATGATGATAATATCCAAATAGATGGCGATTTGACATCTAAGTTGAACAGATATTCGGTAGATGGTACCGTATTTCTATTTCTAGATTATCCGGTAGATGGTGCTGTATTTTTATTTCTAGAATTTACATAGAAATGCAGAAAATATTAATTAAAAAATTTGGAGGTATGAAGTTCGCCAAGTCAGCTAATTTTATTATAAGTATGTATTGCATAGATATTATGGAAATTACTTTTCACTTGTTTAATAATCTCATGTCTATATTTATGGCTATTTCAATTGGAAAAACATAATTTTATCTCTCTTACTACATTATGAAGTCTTCTGACCAAGTCTCACAATAAACTTAAAAAAAAATTGAAATGTTGTACAACAATTTAAGATTCACTTTAAGATCAATTTAACATTTGTGCGCCCTACTACTGCTACCCCAATTAATATTGCATAATATAATATCTGTACAAAGGTTGTCTGTAAGAGATTGTCATGTGCGATCAGACTGCAAATTTTCACATTTGTATATTGCAACTCTTTTTATTTTCTATTTGTTATGTGTGTACAATGAAGATTAATAAATCAAATAAATGTAAATTTTTATGTTTTTGCAAATACATTTAAATGTAAAATAATTTAATTTAATTTAAGCCATGCTGCATTGTTGCATTGTCTTCATTAGCAATGAGTATGGTGACCACAACCCTTGAATTCTGCTCATGCTTTCTATAGAGCAACTTTGGTAGGCTCAATTTTATTTTTTTCATTTACATACCTAAGGGACTGCACTGAGCAGCTCCAATATTAGGAAAATCCATTGTCTGACCCGGCTCCAACACTTTTGTTCCGGGTAAAAACTTTAAACTATTGGGATTAGGAGTATCCTGAGTTTGAATAAACATTGAACGGCAGATGCAAGTGTTAAAAACAGGAACATGTCTAAGGAGTGTATTCTTGTCCTCAGACCTTGCTAGTCCGCTAAATTGTTTAATGGTACTCTTCCTGAAAGAATTTAAGAACCTTAAAACAATCTATAGACCGCAAAACTAAGTTTAATTATTATTGACAGCAATTTAATTATACAATCGAAGAATAAATTTCATATCATATAACATGTAAAGAAAATATAATATTTTTTTATTTACATTTTAAATAAACTATTGACAACCAAATTGTTGAAAGGGAACCAAATTTCATTCAAACAATTTTACCTCGTCAAACTTGCAACGCAAAAACGTCCACAGCTATTGCCTGCCCCACGAACTCGTAAAAAACCTCTTATCATCATTTTGTATTTGATTAATGAATAAGTTTAGCTTAATTTAGCGAAATTAAGCTATTACGAATATTGCGAATGAAAAATAAACAGACAGACAGATTTGCAATGCAACAGACAGCCCTGACAGATGACAGCTGTGAGCTGACAGCCCACAGAACATATCTAAGTGATGTGACAGCCTGCATAGAGCAATGAATGGTGAGCATAGAGGTAGAAATAATAGGATTCCTTATTCATAGATGGTGAGTGGTGACGGTAATTAAATAAATAGGTTTAAACTACGAAAATGTGTCTAAAGATGACCTCTTGACAATCTTTTTAACTTACTATGATAATTTTCTTTAAATTAAATTCTCACTTTTTATGGTGGGTCTCAAAGGATAAAAAGGTAAGCAGTTTTTAAGCATGTAGTGACATAATGCACAAAGAAATGTTTATTTAGATTACGGTGTCGAATTAGTTTAAAGAGTACAGCCAGTCGACAGGCATAATGTAAAGACAAACCGGGACACGCGCGTAGAGGAATATATACCTCGTGATGTGTAATAGTTATATTTTAGTACTTAACCATGTAAGAGAGAAAGAGTATTTATTATTATATATTGAATAGAGGGCAAACATGCAGTCGTATCACTTGACGGTAAGCGATTACCGCCGCCCATGGACACCCGCAACACCAGAGACGTCACAAGGGCCTTGCCGGCTTTTTAAGAAATAGTACGCTCTTTTCTTAAAGGTTTGAAAGTCGTATTTGGTGTATTATGGTCCGGGAATACCGCAGGCAACAGTTCATACCACAGTTTTGTTGTGCGAGGCAGAAAGTTTCTTGAGAAGCGCACAGTTGTGGACTGCCAACCATTATCATCATGCATATAGTAACACACTGATCTTTACCACTTTAACCACACACATCAGAGCAGAAACTAGACCAAACTGTGTCCTAGGCACGATCGGTAATTTGCATGAGTGTCATATCATAATCATTACATTCCCAAGATGTTTTCACAAACATGAGGTGTACCTCATGATCTTGAGATGAAGTCATCTGTAGAATGTGCTCCACCAAAATTAACTTCAATGCAGAGAGGGGCAATAACTACTACGGAATGCGAACTACTGACTACCTCTTATCAAGATTTATAAATGAAATACCAGTGGAAACAAGAAATAAAATAAATTCTAGCCAGTATTAGCGACACTGAGGCCAGAGGGTAGACTAGTGCGAAGGCTCGCATCGTGTGCGAGGTTCCATAACGATGCGCCCTATACTGAGCCCTGGGGAACCCCACAACACACCTCACGACAAACTTCACTGTTCTGGCGCGCAAATAGTCCTACGACGGCAGTTGCAGGTAAGGAGGCACCCTATAATATTCAAGGATCGCCCTAATCGCGCCCCAGGGAACGGTACGATAATCAAGGAACGATATCAAGGTTAACTGTCAACCCCATCCCCCGATCAGACCACCGACCCTGACATGGAGCGAAAACAATTAATAGCGTTAATCAGGTCCCTTGTTAAGTTTTGAATAAATAATTGCAATTATGTATGTCCGGGATAGAGAGGCCAGGAGACCTGTAACACAAGTTCGCTTAGTATGGGCTCCTGTCTCCCATCCAGAGCTTTTGTGTTTGTAGTTTTGTTTCGATATATATTGTACATTGAGGGAGAAAATAAATAAATTTATTATATTATTATTCTCTTTATTTTATATACATAACATTTTGATTACATTTTTAAATATACAAATAAAAAAAAATACATTTAAAAATATAAAAAATAGTAGACCACCGATTTCGGGTACAGGCACCAAGAAACCGGTGGTTAGGGCTCCAGAGACAGGAACCTCCTCACTATACGTGCCGTGTCAAGAAGGACTGCCTTCTGCATCAGACCCTTGATCCAGCCATCTAACGTGAGCCTCTTAAGTTGTTGGTCGAGGCTATTGGAAATTAAATATTATTATTATCTATACTAATATATAAAGCTGAAGAGTTTGTTTGTTTGTTTGAACGCGCTAATCTCAGGAACCGCTGGTCCGATTTGAAAAATTCTTTCGATGTTGGATAGTCCATTTATCGAGGAAGGCTATAGGGTATATATCATCACGCTACTACTAATAGGAGCGGAGCAACAAAAAAGAATGTTTCAAAAACGGGTGAAATTTTCACGCTACGGGCAATATTAGGCGCAAACGAGGTTGCGTGGGTCAGCTAGTTATTAATATAAAGGAAATGTGTTTCCCTGTGCGTTAACCCTGACTAGGAGAACAGTGCATGAAATTTTGGCGTTGTGCACTTTTTGGTATGGGAAAGTGTTATTGGCATGTCGGTGACGCGAACCTAATAAAGTTTGATGTTGATAATTTTAATTCAAACCTTACGAAATTTCTAATTTTACACATTAATTTGACAAATAAAATTCCATGCTTTAAGTTTTCACTGCTATGGTCAGTCCATGAGACTGCCAATTTTTGATTTGATGATTTTTAAAATTAATAACTAAAATAATAATTGCCTCAAAAGAGATTATGAAATGAAGTGTTGGCAACATTACGTTATTTGAACCACGAGCAAGGAGCAGACACGAACAGGAGCGAAGTGAAGTGAGTGAAAGCAAGGGTGCTTCTGTTTGATAGTAGGTCCATGGCCTGAGCTAAGTTTGTTTCTATTCTGACATTGTTTATGCCGAGTTCGAGCGTGGACGTAGTTTGTTGGTTGATTGTTTTCAAACACATTGATAAATTAAAAAGGTATGTATGAAACTCAGCTGTGGATCAATTAACTTCTAAACTGCCTATTTACAATGTTAGATTTGAATAAATATGTTTAGTTTAAAAACAGTTTTTTTTTTGTTAAAAACTCTTAGTAAGCAATTTTGCATGTTTTCTTCAAGAATTTGTATGTAAGATTGCTTGTCACTATTTTTCATCTATTATTATTATTATTTTTTCATTTAACAGTTTGTCATTTAACATAACAAATATAATACAAATATACATACATAATACGGTGTCGACAAATTCTTTTATCAATTACAGTTGTAATTCGAAAATTCTCCACGTGAAATATTAAACTTTTACTTACTTTGTACATTAGCGTTATGTAGTTTGTACATTTCTCTAACATTATGTACACATTTCAGTTTAAGTTATTGTACAAGACAACAAGGACAGTGTAGGTCTACCCACATAAGCATCTTTAACAATTACTTCAATCCCTTTCTTTCTTTATCAGTTTCAGAAAACTTGTGGTTTTTTAACTATTACTTTTGATTGCTTAGTGACATTTATTCTTGCTGTCTAAACTTAAATATTCTTTTGCTATTTAACATTAGGTGTAGTTTGTAAGTTAGAGGTATATTCTTTGCTATTTTAAAATTTCTAGGCATAGTTATCACCACTTACTATTGTAACTACTAATACAAATCAGTGGCACCTTCTCTAAGAAATCCTGGGTGAGATGCATGTTCAGCGTTATGCCTGTTATGATGTTGATAAATGTAAACATAAGCGATGTAGACAGCAGTAGATAGCATTACTTGTGTCATTTAAAAATATTACACAATTCATCTACAATGCAAAGATATTATTATGTAGGACTGAGGAATGTTATAATTTTGGAGCCCAACAATTTATGAGGTTAACTTCATGGATTACAGTTGACATTCATCTGTACATTTATATCTCTTTAAGACTTATTTTTATTAATTTAAAAGCATCACTCTCATCTTGTATTCAGGTCACAGATGCGCTGATACAGACACACTCACGTGTTATTGGATCATGTGCTATTATTACTATATTACTTAATTAAACACTGCTGTATTGCTATATTTATTTTATTTATTTATATATCTTTATTGTATACATAAAATGACAGAAAAAAAAATACATAACAAAAGATGATTAATAAAGGTGTATGTAACAATTGGCGGTCTTATCGCTCACGGCGATTTCTTCCAGACAACCTTAGTATGGATATTGGGTTTTTGTGATTTGAGGCAGGCAGCTATAATAAAACTCAAGATTAGTCAAGGTTTGACAAGGCCTTTGGTCTACTAGTTAGTGACCCTTACTGCTAAGCTCGAGAGTGTGGATTCAATCCCCACCTAGGACAAAACTGTTGTCTGTATTGTAATTTAAGTATCCATATTATGTGCATATTTAAAGTTTTATCTAAAACTGTTTAGTAGTTTTGGTCTGAAAGATTAACAAGCATCCTCACAAACTTTTGCAATTATGATATTAGAAAGGTATGACATAAGTAGGAAATATTCTATACCTATTACATTAACTATTGAGGTTAGATTAAAACTTTGTCCCATATTATTTGATATTTCAGGTGAAAATGGCTGATTCAACAAAAGGGCGTGGGCGCGGCTTGGCCCTTATCCAGGCTCTGAAGAAAACCCAGCTTATGGACTCAGGCTCATCTGGCAGTCCTAGTCCACGAGACACACCTGATTCAAGTGCAGCCCCTAGTGGAACTCCGAGTGTAGCGCCTAGTGTGGTTAGTACTATCTTTAGATTAGTTTAGTTGGGTCTCGACATATGGTTTGTACTGAGCAATCTGGCGAATTATAGTAATTATTTACTTAATAGGTACCTATGGTCTGTACTGGGCAGTATAACCTGAATTGTATTTTTCCTCTAGGCAAGCACTTCAAGCACTATTGGAGGCAGAGGGCGAATGGCAGCTATGTTACTCGCAAAGGCGCATGCAAAGCCTGGAGGTTAGTTTATTTTTAATAAGTTAATTACAATCTTAAAGAACTACTTCTTTGAGATAATAATGTGGGTTTTACTAGATTAATAAAATATCTAAAATGTGATTTTTTCGTTGTCAACATACTTTTTGTTTTCTTTAAACTTATGTTTCTCTCCAAGCTATACATTAATATTTATTGTCATATCTTTCCTGCCAAATGGACGGTCCCCAAGTGTAAAAGTCTCATCTATCAATACATATAAAATCGTAACTAGTCTCGGCCTGTACATGGAAGATATATAAGGAAAACTATTATGTATACGGCGTTAATAATACAATATAACTCAAAACAATGAGTTTTTAATTTTTATGTTTGTCTGCATGTCTGTACTCTCAGGAACGGTTCAACCGATTTGAATGCAGTTTTTACTAATGCATTGCGATTTGCTCCACTGTATGTTAAAATGTTAAAAGTTATGTCAGTTTGAAGAATCACCCCCATACATAACTGACCTTTACTGAGCAAAAGCTTGTAAGGGGAATTAGCTCAATACTTTCGGGATTACAGGCGCAAGTGTGTTTATCTATACAAATAAATAAAATTGGAGTGTCTGTTTGTAATATTAAAATAACTGCTTTTTACTAAATGCAGTTATTTTAATATTAACTAAATACATATGCGGTACATATACCAAAAACGTAGTTAAAAAAAAATTTTGTCTGTCTGTCTGTCTGCTTGTTCCGGGTAATCTCTGGAACGGCTGGACGGATTTTGACGGGACTTTCACTGGCAGGTAGCTGATGATCCAGGAAGTAACTTAGGCTACTTTTTTTAGACTAGCTTTATCCCGCGGCGTTACCCGTGGTACAACAATAACCGCGGGTAACACCGCGGGGTTCAACTAGTTACCGAATAAATTGAGTCTTTATCAACTGCTATTGCAATAGTTAAAGGCAATTATTTTATTTATTTTGTTACTGGCCGCCAGACGGATGACAATTTTCATTAGCAATGTGAGAAATATTCTTCTGACGGGATACAGGAATATAAATATATAGAATACTAGCCAAGTCCTGCGGTGTTAACCGCGGTTATTGTACATACATACGCATTTAGTAAAAATCGGTTATATTAATATTACAAACAGACACTCCAATTTTATTTATTTGTATAGAAGTAGCAAGATCATGTAATGGAAAGTGACTATTACCGGTGTTGTATTTGTTTCCGGCTTGAATAACAGATTTGTATTAAAACTTAGTGGAGCACAATTAAACTATTAAACAAAAGAGGATGAAGAACGGAGTTTTGAAAATACAGATAACGTGGAGCACAATTAAACTATTAAACAAAAGAGGATGAAGAACGGAGTTTTGAAAATACAGATAACTTAAAACTGTGGGGAACTACTAGTGGGGTATAAGCTTTAAGTCATAGTGTTATAGGATCTAATATATGTCAGTATATATGTTACCGGCAATCTGTGTAAACCGGTATTCTATACAATACCTAGGCAATGTATACAATACCTAAAAAGTGTAGGTAATGTGTGAAATATTTTTTAGCCCTACACTTTGCCTAGGTATTCTAACCAATGCCTAATGCGCAGCCGGTAATGTGCTATCTATGAGGACAGGTCAAAAGCAATCCACTGCAACTCATCTAATCCAAATGATTCAACAGCAACACAGGGGATCTAGAGTGGTCACTGTTCTAACTTAACCTAAAGCTAAAAGTTAATTTAAAGCAAACATAACATGTTTCCTTTGCTTGTCATTTTATAGGTAAGTCATAAAGTCACATGAAATGAATAAATAAAGACCAAAATCTATTATTTTTAGGGATGTAAACGATACATCGATTATTCAGAAACATCGATGTTTCGGTAAAAAAACTTAGATGTTTGTCATCGATATTTTTACTATTGCAAAATGTCATTTTATACGATGTTTTTCCTGCCATCTATTTGAAATGTTTGGTACTTTTAGCATAGCCCGCCGGACTAGAATTTCTATACAAAATTGTGATATGTGACGCCACTAGGTAAAAGATTGAATAATTAATCATTAATAATTTTTTTTGTACGATTCGATGTTTTTCCGCCCATCTATTTGAAATATTTACTACAAAATAGATAGGTGACCCTAACGCCAATAGTTAAGTGACTGGGTTAATTAATACAATTGTTTCATTCGATTCGATTGATTGATGAGTGGTGACAATTAATCAATCAATCACTCAAGATTCGTTCGTTTTTTATGTAAAGTAAACATGTGATTAGTTTTTGTTTTTTGCTATAGATTTAATACAATATTACAGTTTTGTTATAGATTAAATACATAAATATACTATTACTAGCTTACCCACGCAACCTCGTTTGCGCCGTATATTGCCTGTAGCGTGAAAATTTTCCCGGTTTTTGAAACATTCTTCATTGTTGCTCCGCTCCTATTAGTAGTAGCGTGATGATATATTCCCAATAGCCTTCCTCGATAAATGGACTATCCAACACCGAAAGAATTTTTCAAATCGGACCAGCGGTTCCTGAGATTAGCGTGTTCAAACAAACAAACAAACAAACTCTTCAGCTTTATATATTAGTATAGATTTATTAGATCGTTAAAAAATATAAAAAAAAAACAATGATGTTTCGATACGTCTATGTATTTTGGGCGATGTTTTTTCTGAAACATCGATGTATCGATATACCGATGTTTTTATTTTAGATATTTGCATCCCTAATTAATTTTAACACATGCCGGTGGATCGCTAGGTATTTTATACAATCCCTTCGAATTGTAAAAAATATCTAGGCAAAGTATGTAATGGACAATAATATTCGTAATATTTCATACATTGCCTGCACGTCCCAGGTATTGTTTACATTGCCGGTAACATAGGCATAAATATATATTTAAATTGTCTTCTAAAAACTTTTACAGTTCCTCCTATAAGTCCCGCATCAGACATAAGCCCAACTATAAAAGGAGTCGGCAGAGGACTAAAACTTTTGCAGAGCTTGTAAGTATCAGTTAATATTTTTTTAAATATTACATTGTATAATAGTTGGTTATTATTTAACTGCTGACTATCGCATTCTTAGTAAAACTCAAAGAAATGCTTTCTTCGGAAGGTTTACGCTGAATGTATCTATTATAGCATGATGCAACTTATAAATATCAAAGTTTTACTGAATTTAGGTTAAATAGACATATTTCTTGTTATGCCAATGGAAAATAGAGAAACTTTTCCTTTGTTTTTATGATCATTTTAACAGAGACAACTGCTGCTCTTACCTAAGATCTGATCAAACAGTCTTCTTCTGTAACTGAGTAATTGGAATATGTTAAATATTTAACATCAAATTGCCAGTTGACGGTGCTAATAATAATAATTATTATTATAATAATAAACTAGTTATACCCTGACATACCATACTGCTGCGACAATTCGAATGGGCAGTAAATCAGAAAGTCAGAAAGGCAGAAAGTTGCAAAAATCGGTTTCGACAACAGAACGCAACGATTTTTCTTACCGTAGCATCTACTGCAAATACATCCCTGTTTTTTTTTAAGTTTGTACTCAGGAAGATTTTTAAATAATAATATGGATTTAAAAACAAAATTGGGGAAAATATATGTTTTCTAGGCACGCCTCAAAGGCAGCTGGTGATGTTGGCAAATCAGATGTGCAGCAGGCTACTACACAGATGACTAAATGTACATTATCTGAACCTACCCCAAAACCTGCTGAGGCATCAACTAAAGTGAAGAAACAATATGTATGTTTTTAAGAAATCATTAGTTTTAATAATTTTATAATAATTTATATACTTGAGCAAACAATTGTATACAAGCATAGCCGACCCACGCAACCTCGTTTGCGTCGCCTATTGCCCGCAGCTTGATAATTTTCCCTTGCTTTTGTAACATTCTTCGTTGGTGCTCAGCTCCCGTAGATCTTAGCGTGATGATATATAAGCCTTCCTCGATAAATGGGCTATCTAACACTGATTTTTTTTTAAATCGGACCTGTAGTTTTTTTTTTTTTATGTTTGGCCCTGCCAAAATGACTCTACTCTACCTGATGGAAAGCATAAGCAGAATCCAAGAGTGGTGGTCACCATACAGCGAAAGCAGACAATGCAACAATGCCGGCCGATTTCCAGGCCGGATCAAATGTTTGTATGATCTGCAAATATTTGTTTCGGAGTTTGGGTGTTGTCTATGTACAATAAGTATATATTTACAAAAAAAGTATATAAGTATTATATCAGTCAATCTAGCTCTCTGAGTACAAGCTGCTTAGTTAGAAGGTAGATGTCGTGGTGTGACAGATGTCTGAAATAATTTATTTATTACTGTAATTATTGGAGATACAACCGCAAATTTTTGTTATACGTATGGTTATGACTTTGAAACTTGACTATCTTGTTTTTAATCACACTAATATATAAAGGCGAAAGTTTGTGTGTATGTTTGTTACTTCTTCAAAAACTACTGGACGTATTTGGATGAAACTTTACAGAAATCTAGCTTGTATATCAGAATACACCACATATGCTACTATTTGCTGCGATAACCGACACACACGCGGGCAGAGTCGCGGGCAACAGTTAGTATTAGTATTTAGTATTAGTATTTTTTTATTGAATGGGGGCAAGCGAGCAGACGTATCGCCTGATGGTAAGCGAATACCGCCGCCCATGTACACCCACAACACCAGAGGCGTCACAAGTGCGTTGCCTTTTAAGGAGCATACTCTTTTCTTAAAGGTTTAAAGGTTGTATTGGTCCGGGAATACCGCAGGCGACAGTTCATTCCACAGTTTTGTTGTGCGAGGCAGAAAGTTCCTAGAAAACCGCACAGTTGTGGACTGCCAGCCATCTAAGTGATGGGGATAAAACTGCTGTCGCGTAGGACGATGGACGATTATATATTTGATTATTTTCTTACAGAGGGAAGTAAAAGACACACCGCCTGTGGTAAAAATGGGTGAAAGTGGTAGAAAAGTAGATGTAACTGCCAATTATATATACCTTAATTTTGAAGAAAACAATGTGTACGAATATGAAGTAAGATATGACCCAGATCAAGATTACAAACATTTACGATTTAAGCTGCTCGGAGGTATGTTTTAGATATTTATATAAATTATTTTGAAATTACAAATTTTTGTACTACAAAGCTATAGTGTTTTTTTTAAACAATTATAAGAAATGACAGCCTCTGTGGGTTCTCGACGTTTTAGGAGTCAACCAAAAATAGAGATCAAATCAGTCAAATTAATGCACTCATGATCATATTACCTTCAGGAATTGTAAGATGAGCCTGTCATTTTTTTTAAATGAATTTTCTCTTTTCAGAACACAGTAAATACTTCAAGGAGAAGACATTTGATGGAACTACATTATATGTACCGCGTAAATTGCCTGACGAAGCTTTGAATTTGGTTTCGACAAATCCTTTTGATAACAGTAAAGTCAGAATTAGTGTGAGTGCAACTCATTTTGTGTGTCTCTAATATAAAAAGTAAAACACTTCATTTGGATAACAAAATATATTTCAAAATAGTACTTATTTTATCAAGCTAAATTTTTTTATATTGATTCTCTACTAAACAATGAATGAATATTTGTGTGTAATCAATCATCTTAAACACAAAATTTTATCTAAATGCTACACAGGTAACACGTAAAAAGTATTACTAAAAGCAGTGTAACCTAATGTGTCAATACTTTTCAACAAATTCATTTGATATATGATGTCGAAAACAAACAACAAACTGTCAATTTATAAACAGTTCGATTTAAAATTGGAGATCGTTTTTTGTTTTTTCGGAAGACGGTCCCCATTTCATCTCATCCACATTTTTTTATATTTTATATCATTAATTTCATCACGACGAAGACTTAACGACTTGAAAACTTATTATTTGAAGACTATAAACACTTGACATTGGCAGAAATAGCTGATCCGAGAGATCCGGCTGATTGCCATTTCATCAAAGAAGAAAAGAAATTATACACTTTTATGGTTCATTCTTATTTATTGTATAATATATTAATTTACAGATTATATTTCGTAGAACTCGGCGCCTGAGTGAAATGATACATATTTACAATGTGATATTCAAATGTATTATGAAGGATTTAAATCTAGTCAGATTCGGTCGCGATCACTTTAATGAACGTGCTGCAGTGCAAATACCACAGCATAAACTGGAAGTTTGGCCTGGGTTTGTTCTTTATTTTTTTAAATTGCTTATAGTGTATTGTTGATTATTCTTGACGATAATTTATAGGGACATGATCTTTCAAAAATGAAGTATGTTTGAAAGATCATGCCCTACTTACTCCTTTACTCATATTAGAATTTTTCAAGTGTCATATTTACAAGAGTTAAAATGTTTTTTGTTGTTTGCCTAGCACTGAAATATTTCAAGATTCTCCAAGATTTCTCTTATCTTTTTACCTATACAAATTAATAAAATTGAAGTGCGTAATATTAAAATAACTGCGTTTTACTAAATGTATACACGGTAAGTTCTGTCTGTTTGTTCCGGCTAATCTCGAACGGCTGAACAGATAGCTGATGATGTAAGGAGCATTGCTAACTTTTTTAGACTAGCTTCGCCCCGCGGCGTTACTTGCGGTCACAAATAATATAATGTTTTCGATCCAGCTACGTGACGGCAGTTGACGAATACGAAGGAGGCTTGATGTTGAGCCTGGACTCGACTCACCGCGTGCTGCGCACTCAGACGGTGCTGTCGTTCATCAAGGAGACCGTCACGGTCCAGGGCTCCAACTGGAAGCGAGGCATGGCTGAGCTACTCATCGGCTCTTCCGTCATGACCACTTACAATAAGAAACTTTTTAGGTAAGCGGAACGAGGATATCCCATCACATTGACAGCCTTTAACAGTTCACTGTTAGACATAGACCTCTTAGAAATGGAAGTTTCTGCCTACTGTATATATATTTCAAATTTTCTTTCCCTTTGCTGTGATGGTTTTCTGTGCAGTTTGTTCCCTAATGATACTCCCAAACAGCGGTTACATAACATTAGAAACTTTTGCTTTACATATGCCGTCTAACTTTTTTTAACAAATTGTAACTAATGTAATAAATTGCTAATGATGTTATACAACTTGATGTTACAAAATGTATAAAAATAAACAAATTATGAATTTTGTTGTAGAACATCAATCAAGGCTCGGGGAGGAGGTGTTTTTTTTTCATTTAGGTTCAGGAGATATTCAAATTCTAAACAGTTTATTCATAAAAAAAAATTCAAATAGCCATCAATACCCAAATCCTCCAAATATTTTGTGTCACTGTATTTTTCGCTCGCTTTCAGAGTTCGACGCATACATTAGAGCGCCTTTTACTTTCTTTTCAAACAAAAAATAAAATCCAAACCAATTAGCACGTCCTCCATTGAGCCACTACCAGCTTCATCGAAAAGCAAATCTTAACTGATTGTTACTGAATGTTATACGATGTTATACAACGAGTTAAATCATTCTACTTATACATTCTAATTTTACTATGTTGCAACATATAACATTCTATACACGTTGTAGTGCATGTTAAAAAAATTGTTACAAAGTGTTATTGTGCTACACAATGTTTTATATCATTATATAACTGATGTGTGGAAGCACCTTTTTAGTTATATCATACGGCACCCATGGGGTGAGTAGGTGTGACGTGACTATTCTTAATCTGTCATGACACTGACAAGTATATCAATATTAAATATCCTCTAAAGTGTCGAACGCCATCTCACGGCCGCGGTGACACTCTAGCAAGTGCGCTTCGCGACATTTCAGCTTGGATATATAAATCGAACAGTAATTTAAATCATGCATATTTTGAATTACTTAATGTATGTGTGTGTGCTTAGTGTTTTTAACCTTGAGGACATTGCCTACAGTGGAGAATAAATATAGGCTGATTTACATCATAATGAACAGTAAATTTAATACCACAATCGAAATATTGGTTAAGTGTTCACCTGCTTTTTACTGCATTGAGTGTTGTGGGTTCGAACCCCACATTAACGAGTTTAGGTGCTCTTTGTCCGTTTATTTATACTTAAGAAAACCCCCGTGACACAGTATTATGGTCTTAGCGCTAGACATGTCTTTGAAAAAAACGAAATTAGAATGCCTAGTCAATATTCGAAAGACCATAACAGATTTTATGTAATAATTTGAAGAACATATTAAAATATAGTAATGAAATGTTATTTATTTTTACAGGGTAGACAGTATTGATGATTCAATGTCACCAAAGTCGACGTTTGACAGAATCGAGAACGGCAAACCTGTTAAAATTAGTTTCATAGATTATTACAAAAAGAATTACGGTATCGACATCAAGGACTGGGATCAGCCTCTTCTCGTATCAAGGTAATATAGAAATGTCTACCTAATAATTATCAAAAAGTCTACAGTGTTCAAAGCATTGTCTGAATAAGTTCACACCAGTAGTGCATTTATATAGTAATTGAATATCAAAAATGTTCTAATATAGCTTTCATAGTACAAGCACTGCTTAGTTTGTGAATAGATGGCGTTGTTTTTTAGATGTCCGCAATGTTGATTTATTTAACGCTTAGCCTACCTGAGTATCTATTATACCTATATATACTCGATTGTTCTTAATTACCTCTTTTCGTGAGAATATTAAAGATGGTCGATTTTATAAGATTATTGAATTGTGCATTACAGAGACACAAAACATATGCCAGGATCTGAAAAGCCCACAGATTTTATGATATGTTTGATTCCCGAACTTTGCCAATTAACTGGTCTCACCGACGATCAACGTTCCAACTTCAGGCTTATGAAAGATGTTGCCACATACACAAGAATAACGCCTAATCAACGTCATGCATCGTTTAGAAAGGTAAAGTATATTTCATTATTTGTTTCTGTAAATACTCTGATTTTCATTAAATTGATTAAAAATGGTTGAGGTAAGTAACTTTTATTCATTACAATTGGACTGGGTATTCCTATTGCTCTTATAATCCATAAAAAGTCCTCAAGAGACATATGCTTACATCTTATTGTTAGACGTATTATATATTTATTTATTAACAATCCAGAGGCTATGTCGGTAGTATTATTATTTATTAATAATATATTAATTTATTAATACCCCTGATATGTGTGTCCAGTTAAAGCCGTAAATTTTGCGCTTCTGCCTGTCATTTATTTTTATTCTTATAAATAATCTATACATACAAATAAAATTGGAGTGTCTATTGTAATATTAAAATAACCGCTTTTTAATAAATGCGTATGTATGTATACACGGTACTGTCACCTATAGGTAAATAATAATAATAGGTAACTTAGGCTATTTTTTTTAAGACTAGCTTCGCCCCCCGACGTTTCCCGCGGTACGACAATAACCGCGGGTAACACCGCGGGGTTCAGTTAATAATTAATATTATTATTAAAATATTTAAAATATTGCTATCTATTGCACGAGATAGCTTGCAGCTTCTTTCGATTAACAAGACGTAATGTAATAAAACACCGGTTTTTGGGGAAACGATGATGTAGCTGAAACTAATAAAAGTTACTTTATATATTTCTAGTATATTCAAAATGTTCTCAACAACGAAACTGCCAGAAATCGCCTCGCGGGCTGGGGTTTAAGTATTGCTAAGGAGACTGTCAACATGACCGCTCGAACTTTGATGCCGGAGACTTTGTACTTCGGGAATAACTGCAAAGTCCCTGGCAAGCCCAATGCGGAGTGGAATGGTGAAGTATCAAGAAATGCAGTGATGCAGGCTGTTGATATCATCAAATGGGTTCTTTTGCATACTGATAAGGATAGACAAGTAGCTAAGGTAAGTCTTTGGTGAAAAAAAAAAAAAACAATACGTTTTCTACTATTATAATTACTTTTTTATGTAATAGCGGGCAAACGAGCAGACGTATCGCCTGATGGTAAGCGATTACCGCCGCCCATGGACACCCGCAACAACAGAGGCGTCATAAGTGTGGCGGCTTTGGGGAATGGGGAGGGGGCTGGAGTTGGGGTAGGGGCTTCCGGTATCCTCAGTCACTCGGTGAAACACAGCGCAGGCGCTGTTTCACACCTGTTTTCTGTGAGCCCGAGGTATCACTCCAGTGGAGCCGGCCCATGCATGTCGAGGCGGGGCTCTCTATATTTGTGAAAAGTTCTATATTCTATTTTGTCGGTCGATTTTGATGGGGCTTTCAGTGGCAGATAGCAGATACTATAAAGAGTAGGTTTCTTTTGCTTTAGAAAAAACAACAAAATTAAAACCAATGAAATAGTAAACAGTATCAGATTCAAAAACAACAAAGCCTGAGGGTAATACCATGGAGCGCAACTAGTTGATTTTACACACAGTACATAAGGTCCAATTTTTATTTGTCAATTTTTTTATCCAGGACTTCCAAGAAACGTTAAGTCGTTGTTGTAACCCCATGGGTATAAGAGTATCTCCACCGGACGTTATTCGTTTAGCAAACGATCGTACGGACACGTATGTGATGACTCTCAAAAAGATAATCACATCTGGAGTACAACTTGTGGTTGCTATTTGTCCAACGGCTAGAGATGATCGTTATGGTGCTATAAAGAAGATTTGTTGTGCAGATAACCCAGTTCCGTCACAGGTTTGTGTTGATATAAGTGTAACATAATCTAAGTCTTTGATTTAGCCTGTTGATCTAACGATGACTCATTGATAAAGCCGTAGGTCTGGGGTTCGATTTCCACCCAGGACAAATAATAGGGAATATGCATAAAAAAATATTTGTCTTAAATATATTTTTCATTAAGTAAATACAGTATATAAAGTTAAATATAATTTTCATGGTTGCCTGTAAGATATTGCCTTGGAGCGATAAGGCCGCCACTTGTACATACTTCATAATAGTTTTAAGTTTATCATATATTTTTTTTATACGGTGTACCATAAAGAGATTTATTATTATTATTATTTTTTTTTTAGATTCTTTATTGTCTTTACTCTTTACAATATACTTAAAAGGTACTCTTTATTTAGTGATTATTTAAACCCAGAAAATATTAAATAAAAATTTAAAATTAAGGGAAGGAAATTCAAACTTACAAAACACGTCACTAGGTCGAAACGAAATGTGACGTCGATGGTCACTTCATCGTAATTATCGGCGTCGAAATTCCTACTGTGTTGTAGTGTTTGTGAGAAAAATCAACTTCTTCCATGATTTTTATTGCAATTAAAACAGTTAATAAGTATATAGTAACTCAATAGTAAACAAACACGAAATGACAATGACGTCATTGGCCCTGTCCAAAAACGTGCGCAAAATGACGGCGTTTGAATAACTCAATCTCAGTCAGTGTTTTAAATTTCACTTTGAAAATTAGTTTGACTATTTTCAAGCGTATCAAAATTTTTTTCTATGTTATAGAGACAACTGATCAGATTAAGAAATAAAAAAATAAATATGAAAATTCCCTATTGTCTGTTGAAAACAATACTTTATTCCTAGTCTGGGTTTAATATATCTAAATTTACATATCATAAAAATGTAAGAGGTTTATGTCTGTACAATAAAGATGTTGAAGAAAAACTAATGAAGAGGAGAGTCTTTACTAAAGTACCAGAACTCAAAACAAGTTTTTCAATTTTTTTGTCTTTATATTTGTGGACGCTAATCTAAGAAGTTGCTTAACAGGATTCGATGTAGTTTTCTTGTATGTATTGGGGTAAATTTCACTTAACATTTATTATTTGTTTTATATTAATCGGTTGACATATAAGAAAGTTATATCAGTTTATAGAATCACCCAGATACGTAGACGATATTGAGATTCCATAGAGAAAATGTTGTCACACTTCTCCAACTACCCATAACTGAGACCGACGACATTACAATTAAACGACTATATTTAAAAATTGCAGGTAATAAACGCTCGCACCCTAATGAATCAGAACAAAGTGCGGGCCATAACACAAAAGATTCTGCTACAAATGAACTGCAAGCTTGGAGGGACATTATGGAACATTAATATTCCATATAAAACAGCCATGGTAATCGGTATCGATGCGCATCATGATGCTTCAAGAAAAAAGCGAAGTGTTTGTGGTATGTAAAGAACTTTATTAACTGACTACTGTGTGCATGTCACCGCAAGATAGTAAAAATCGTTAGATTATAATCTACCTAGCGAGACCTGTCGAAAGATTTTCAAACCGCTAAATCACAATCCGTCGCGCGTCAAATTATCAACAGTCCCTGAATGGTCGGTCTTACAATAGGCCGTTCTATGGCCATAGAGTTAGGTAAGAACTTCTTTGATTAACCAGAAATTCATTTTACTGCCACTACAATTTCATGTAACTAATTCTAAAGCTGTGAGGTATATTTTCAACATGAAATCAATTTACTATCACAAAAATACTTTAAATTCGGCAACAAACAAAGGCCGGCAACGCACTTGTCGTCTCTATTTCATTAAAAAAAACGAATTAACGAACGAATGTGACGGCGCGGGACATATGCTGTTTAACCAATCTCCGCGCGATATGCGATCCGTCGCATATCATATCACAATTTGATAGTTTCACTTCGATAGATTATAATATAACTAAAAATATATCTTTGATGCGTATAGAAATCAATTCGTAATTTGGAGAGGCCTATGTGTGGATTGGTCAGTAAATAGCAGCCAGCTGTGGACTCCAATAGGCAGATGATGATAAAACAATTCAACTTAACATTTTTATTTACATAGATAGTAATGTATAGTATTATTCACAATTCTGTGAGTCCACTTTAATAAAAGATAATGTGATGAATATGATTTAAATAGATTTATTATTAAAGAACAGAAAACACTCATATTACAAAGTTCCATAGCCTAGACCCAAGAGAACAGTAGCATAGACTGACTAATGATATATCAAATGACCAAAGTGTAATGTTAATATCACAACAGTATACAAACGTTTCCTACGTTTTTTATTTATTGCCATGCCTAAATGACTACTCTGCCTGACAGAAAACATGAGTAGAATCCAAGAGTGGTGGTCATGTGATACATGAGGGATATGTTGTTTTAAATTGTAGTTTTTTAAAATAGCTTTTATGGGCTATCAGGGAATCGTTACTGATACAGATTTGTATATCAATTTGTTAATGCGAGTGGCACGTACTAAGATCTCCACCAATCACTACATCAAAAGCGCTCGCTGTCAAGTTCTCCGAATATTTATCATTTTATACTCGACTAGCTGAACCCCGCGGTGCTACCCGCGGTTATTGTTGTACCGCGAGTGACGCCGCGGGACAAATTTAGTCTAAAAAAAGTAGCCTAAGTTACTCCCCGGATCATCAGCTACCTGCCAGTGAAAGTCCCGTCAAAATCCGTCCAGCCGTTCCAGAGATTACCCGGAACAAACAGACAGACAGGCAGACAGACAAAAAAAATTAACTACATTTTTGGTATATGTATCGTGTATACATACACATGCATTGATTAAAAAGCTGTTATTTTAATATTACAAACAGACACTCCAATTTTATTTATTTGTATAGATGTACTTGGAAGTCAAAACAAAAATATTATTTTTTAGGTTTTGTAGCTTCATATAACCAATCAATGACGCATTGGTACTCACGGGCTGTATTTCAAGAACGAGGCCAAGAGATAGCAGACAGTCTCAAGGCTTGTTTAGTAGACGCTCTCAAACACTACATCAAGGCAAACGGGAAACTTCCAGATAGAATTATCATATACAGGTATGTAAGGTTTGGCTAATGACAGGATGATTGGTTGACTTGAATTTACTATTGACGATTTCTAAATGTATGTTTGTCTTAATGACAATATAACCACGGGTTCTTTTTTGCTTAATTAGTTTCAGTAATTAGTTATTTATTGTATGCTAGATATTGTTTCGTATAAGCTATGCTATGTTAAGCTTTATAATTTACCTTAAATATACTTTCGTTGTAATTTTTTTATGAGTTTAGATACATAATGAGGGTTAAAATACAGATTTGATTTTGAAAATGTACTATAATTAGTATAAACTACTTGAGCAACAAACACATTTATTAGTTTTCTGCTAATACTAGCTGACCCACGCAACCCCGTTTACGTCTCCTGTTGCCCGTAACGTAATCATTTTCTCCCGTTTTATGTAACATTCCTCATTGGTGCTCCGCTCCTATTGGTCTTAGCGGGATGATATATAGCCTATAGCCTGCAGATAGCCAAAGATGCCAGATAGGCAAACAAACTCTTCAGCTTTATATATTAGTATAAGATTACACTCAATGCTATATTTCGGAATTTGAAAAAAGGAAGATGGTCACTGTTAGAAATCTGTAATTAACGAAGCCAAAAATGTATCAAATAGTAACTAAAAGCTAATAATGACTGACTGACTGAAAAACTTGTAATAACTGAAAAAAATGTAAAGTAAACAATGACGTATTTAATAAAATGATATCATTAGACATTTGGTTTACACGTCATCATCAAGCATATTCTCAAAACCTGCCAAACCTTTTAAATATTCTTTGTTGTTACACTCTACTTGACTAAGATTCGTCCGCCAGGTTTAGTCAGTAATAGCTTTTGCGCGTGGTTCCGCCCGGGTTTATGTCGTTTATCGCGGTAAAAAGTAGCCTATGTCGTTTATCGCGGTAAAAAGTAGCCTATGTCGTTTATCGCGGTAAAAAGTAGCCTTTGTCATTCTCAAAGGTCCAATCTATCTCTATACCAAAATTGATACAAATCGGTTCCACGGTTTAGTAGTGAAAGCGTAAGGATGATAGCCCACGGCGACTTTTTGTAGTGATGCAGTCATCAGCATCACCGTGTCGGACGACATCGGGGGAAGTATGTAGGGAGCAAACTTCCCCCGGTGGCGCATGAGCGGAGAACCGATTTTGTAGTATCGCGATTGCACCGCGACTGAATCATGGTTATGTGGGTGAGGGCAAACAGCTAGCAATCGCATCGCGACTGTATCGATGCGAACGCGAGACAGCATCGCTGCAAAAAGTCGCCGTGGGTGAGGGCCCTAAAAGACGTAGACTTAGATTCTCAGACCGTTTTATAATTGTTTCAGGGATGGCGTTGGTGACGGTCAATTGAATTTGCTCAGGGATTACGAAATCCCGCAACTAAAAATAAGTTTCTCAATACTCGGGAACGAGTACAAACCGACACTCACGTACATAGTGGTGCAGAAACGAATAAATACAAGGATATTCCTGAAATCACATGATGGATTAGAAAACCCAGCCCCCGGTACTGTTATGGATCATACGATTACTAGACGCGATTGGTAAGTGAATTTTTACTCTTTTTTTAATTACATCTTACTATAACCTTTATATAACGTAAACTATTTAAGATTACGTAATATTTTGTTTAATTTTTCAATTAATTTTATTAAAATAATATTTATAATCAAAAAAATATTAAGTTTGAACAGGGGCCTCATTAATTACATACATACATACATACATACGTATCTCTAACACATATTTTTGAAACTATCAATCATAATAATGTCAAGCGCGTACTTGGGCACACTCCTTAAGTATATAATAAATCGAACATACAAACATTTGGTCCGACCCGGGAATCGAGACCAGCAGTCGCACACGTCAACCGCAAGACCAAAGAGGCAGTGTATATAGTTATGTATATACGTAAGGGAATTAAAACGGTCACGTCAGTGTCATCTTATTCCCTGCCTTTAAATTATACCTAGTATGGGGACAATCAGCTGTACTATATGAGATGTCTTTATTATTCTTTTTATATGACTTCTTTTGTTATAGAGATCATTGTTTTTAAAAGATAATTCGTTAGTAAATAAATATTAGAATCGTCACTATAACTTGCATATTTTGTATTACAGGTACGACTTCCTAATAGTATCACAAAAAGTAACCCAAGGTACGGTAACTCCTACACACTATGTAGTAGTCCATGATGACAGTGATATGACACCGGATCAGTGTCAGAGATTCACTTACAAACTGTGCCATTTGTATTACAACTGGCCCGGTACTGTCAGAGTGCCAGCACCTTGCCAATATGCTCACAAGTTGGCATATCTTGTGGGACAAAACATGCACCAACAACCTTCAGAAGCATTGGCTGACAAACTTTTCTTCTTGTAGAAGGTGCCTTATATTTTTCTTTGTGTGTAATAAAGTCGTAATACTCACTAAAATTAACTGTGTATTTAGAAGAATTACAAAAAAATTAAGCTTAGTATCCTAAGTCTTACAATTAACTGATTGAGCAAAATAAACTGCCATTTATAAAGAAGTTATTTCTTCTAAACGTAAGGTTTTTGCACCATGTAACATTTTGAGGCAATCTTTTTCCTATTAAATGCCGTTATTAAACGCCATTTACGTAACATGCATATCTGGTATTAATACATATCTCAAGCATGAGAAACTGTTATTGAATCCACGTAATGCAGATGATTGTAATCTCTTAAAGAGACAGTTAATTCTTTGGGTAGTACATTTATTTTCCTAAAATTTTATATAGTAGAATTTCTATACAAAGAGTTAGAAGATTTGTTGATATACAATTATATTTACAGCTGTATGGTTGATTTCAGGTGTAAAAGTGGAAAGCTTGTTTTGAGTTTTATACATTATTTTCATTAGTCTGTTTTGCGTCGATTGGGCACATGACCGTTAGGGTTTGTAAATTGAAATGTCAGTAAATGTAAGTTAATTTTGAGTATTATTTTCATAAGTATAAAATGTTTAGATTTACGGTCATGATTTGACAATTGATTGAAAAATAACTGAGATTTGACTATAGGATGATCATATTTGCCATACGAGTATTTCTGGCAGTCGTTACGGGTATTTGTAGCCTTTAAAAGTCCGACAAGTGCTTCGACAAAACTTCTAATCCAACGCAGCCAAGCTAAGATTGCACCTCGCGTCGATTACGTGACACTTCGCTTAGGTACGGTATGCAAAAAAGAAATTCGACTTTAAAAATTAAACGAATGTTTGTTACAAAATGTCGGCTAAGTCAATTTTCTGTAATAACTAATGCGACAGGGCGATCACGAGAAGATGAGCGGAGAAGTGGGCGGGGCGTCGCATTCCAGCGAGGTGCAAACTTAACTCAGCTTCGTAGTATCTGTGCTGTGGATGAAGGAAACTCAATGTAAAAATTTAAGTTCATCTGAATTGTAGCAGAGTTAGTAGAGTACCAAAAATTAGTTTCAAAAGAAAGGATCGGAGAGAAACCCACATAAAATATCATAAATGTATCTCTATAAGTCAAACATAAGAATATGTTGGTCTCAAAGCCTGGCTGCACTGGCTCTAGATAATTCAATATGGATGAGCTAGTGTTATTTAAAAATTCTGTGTTTTATAGAAAGGTGAAGCCATGTTTTGTTTTAGAGTTGAATAAATTCTGTGAATGACGTAAAACGTTGACCGATTCTGTCAAAATTTGTGATTCTTATAAAGAAATCATAACAATTTTATAATATGTAAACCAACATATATAATATGTCCTGAGTTGATTGAATTGGTTGGAAATCAAATTAATATAAATATTTAGATCTATAAGTTCATTAATTAAATTTAAAACTGAGTCATTATTTTTGCAAAATAAGTTATAAAAATATAAGTTTTACTTTTTAGCTCTTTCCACTAAAACGATTTGAACATCACCTTTCTGTATACACTATAGATTTAAATGGCACGTCATGGCCAACCAAGGTTATATTACTAATAAACTTTGACCTTTTATATTTCAACCAGTGTGGCCATGCTTAGAGACCTGAATCTCATTGTGGACGGATTTTAAGCACTTACTCTTGACATTGATTTTAAGTGACTTACATTGCTTTTGTTGTACCATAGGTATGCAGTACATAGATAGATTTTAAGTATTTTTTTACTTTTAGGAGTAATATTGTCATTATTATGTTAGAATATTAAAACTTCGTTTTGACTACTCATAATTATAATTTGTCTTTCTTTGCCGGATTTATACCGTAAACATAATTTTTAAAATTAAATAGTGTATTAAACAGAGATATGTTTTAATATGCTATATGTATATGAGTTCTGGACCGATTAAGCTCTAATTTTGACACGCTCCCAAAGATAATTTTAACCACTTTTCGCATTAGTTTCCATCAACGTTTATCATCAAATCAACCACATCGTGTCAAAGTTAAGCGTGACAAAGCACAGCTAATCAGTCATAAAAAAACACACCATGTTAGTAAACAATTTTCCTTTCATTTTCTGCGAATGTCGTGCAGAATATGTGATTGTAACTAAAATGTCGGTAAAGTTATGTGATAAACCCACCTTGTTGATGTTGTTGTTGATTTATTGATAATATACTTGTAAGCATCGTTAATTCATTTTATTTTACATCATTGATCGATTTATAATAAGTTTTATAAAGGAGATAGTCAGAAAATGTATGAGTGTGCCTCAAAATGTACAGAGGTCAATTAAATATTATTTGAAAGCTTGGCTAATTAAAAAATGAAAAGTTTTAAGAAGAATAGCAGATCATGAAAGGGTTAATAACTCCGAAAACATTGTTATTTCATAGTGTAATAGAAAGTTCTTTAGAGAGTTTATATTATCCACGTTACAAAATATTATATACTTCTTCTAGCTTCTTACTGCAGCTCCACTCAAGTAGAAAGTCAAATTAGTTTTATGTTATACTCCAGCGCTTTAATTATCTCCATACAGAAAATGTCATTGATGATTCATTTGATGAAACTAAGTGTTGTTTTGTTGGGTTAATATTATAAAATAGAAATAAAACAAATAACACTGGTATTGTTTGGAAATGCCGCTCATGGTTTTTTTTATTATTTTAAATAGAGGCAACCCATGCATTAGGAATATACATCGTGTGTCGCGGGGAACTAAATGATACGGTCACGAATAACACCCAGGCTTAGAATAACAATTTGGGGATCATACAAAGTGTTATACCATGTGGGATTTGAACCTACAACACTTGGCACAACGGAATGCGGTGTAGCGTCCACTTAAACCACTAGGCCAGCCGTGCAGTCACAATAAAAAAGATTTCCGATGCCTTTTAGGTACTTTTCAGCATAGACTTTGTTCATCATGTTTCTTCATGCTACTTTTTTGTTAGTTCTCACGTGACTCTCTCTTACACTACTTATTAGCTTACATTCAAGCTTCGATCATTATTCCGACCCAAAAAAAATACTGATTTATCACCTTGTGGCTGTCACGGTTGTCACGGCCACGGAATTCCCTGGCCGTTTTCAAACTTTGACACGTGCATACTAATCATCAACTCATTACCGAAAAAACAATTACGCTGCGCCGCCAACCGTATTAAAGTCTGTCATATAGTTTGAAAAACCTAAGCGTACAGTGAGAAAACGAACTTTCTTCTATAATATTTTTTTATGGAATAGGGGCAAACGAGCAGATACATAGCGCTTGATGGTAAGCGATTACCGCCACCCACGGGCACCCGCAACACATGAGGCGTCACATGTGTTTTGCCGGCCTGTTAATATGCGACAGTTCATTTCAACGGTTTTGTTGCACGAGGTAGAAAGTTTCTAAAACAGCGTACAGTTGTGAACTGCCAACCATCTAAATGATGGAGATGAAACTGCTGTCGCGTAGGACGATGGCGTGAAGAGGCGGCAGGGATCAGTTTGAATAATTCATCGGAGCACTCCCCGTACTAAATGCGATAGAAGATGCATAGCGAAACCACATGTCTACGCAGCGCTAGAGAGGCCAGCCCATTTGAAATATCTTGGCAGTCGACGATTCGAGTCGGTCTCCGTTGGATGCGGTTCAGGGGGAGGAGCTGGTACTGGAGTACCCCTGACCAAAGATGAGAACAGGCCAAACCTGCGACGTTATAAAGCAGAAGGCAGTGGGCCGGAGTGAAATACCGTCTTGATCTAAGTATTAAGGACTCCAAGCTTCTTCGAGGCCAACTTGACCTTACCCTCCAAATGGCCACGAAACTGAACTTCACTCGATAGGTCGACACCAAGTATTCCAATATTGGCTGAGGCAGATAAGGGAGTATCTTCAAAACGAAGACATCGTTGGTTGCATGTCCTCGTTTGCTAGCTATGTTAAAATGAAAATTGCAGGCACTTTTAAACATATTTACATTGGAGTTTATATTAATTACAAAAACATGTTCTCTGTACACTCTGGGGCACAAATCGACCTAATCAATTTATTTTGAGTTATAAATGAAAATGTGTTCCTAAATATAGTTTAGGATTTTCTTCTGCGGTGAGGGGATGGGCCTTTGATAACCTCTCTCACTCTTAAAATTCAATGATAAATAGCTTTACATTAGTTTTCTGTATACTATGGTGTACTGGCGCATCCAGTCTTATTAGGTGTCGTGATTAGTCCGCTCAAAATTAAAATAGTTGGTTCATAAAATACCACCGTGAATTTGTAAAGACGTAACTTTGTAAAGACGAGACGTACATGCTTTGTTTTGTATTGACATCAAGGTAATAATGGAATTGATAGTTTTACAGAGATAGTTTAACTCGTACCTATCCACATACATGTATATGTTCATCATAATGAAAGTAATAATACCTAGAATTAGCCTATATATCTATACTAATATATAAAGCTGAAGAGTTTGTTTGTTTGTTTGTTTGTTTGTTTGAACACGCTAATCTCAGGAACCGCTATTCCGATTTGAAAAATTGTTTCGGTGTTGGATAGTCCATTTATCGAGGAAGGCTATAGGATATATATCATCATGCTACTATTAATAGGAGCGGAGCAACAATGAAGAATGTTTCAAAAACGGGGGAAATTTTCACGCTACGGGCAATATAAGGCGCAAACGAGGTTGCGTGGGTCTGCTAGTCATATATAAATATGCGGGAATTACTTTGCAATCCAGAATCGTTTCTAACATAATGTAAAATTCTATTTTTTTTGCTGATGTCATGTTCCGTATTAAAGGTTGACTGATAGATAATACTGTGTGATAATATGTAGTCCATTTCGTGCAAACGCAACTTAAAAATTAAATATATAATTCGTACTTAAAATTACGTTATTTTCTTTAACATAAGACTTACTAATTTTAGATTTTATTTGCTACCTCATTGAATCAAGTCAAGTACAAATATTTACCCTGGCATTTTATCAGTTCCTAGAGAATAGTCAGTTAGTCTCGATATTCTAGTTGTATGAGATTATGTGAGATTTTGATAGGTTTCCGTGACTTTAAGAATAGGCACGATGACTAATTTTGAAAAACTGTTTTATGTTGGCATATATCTCCTATTAGCAAAAACAATCATTTTCCTACAAAAAATTAAGTTATACTAGAAAAAAAAAAAAAATTCACGTCTGAACGTGCGGTGTTGGCATGGCGTCCGCTTGTGTGCGATGTGACGTCACCATTTGTCAACCAGTGTTAATTAAAGTACTTGAAAAACAGTAATGTGAGCTTCGATTATATCCAAACAAAATTGCGTTTATAGAAACGTGACGTCAATTTATATTTTGTAGTTTGATTTTTGTTAATTAACTATTAATTTCGCTATAAAAATAAATACGATTTTTATTGTTTACTAGCTAACTCGTGCCCACTTCGTAGGGCGGTAAACATTTTTTTCTCCGACTTACTTTGCAAATTAAGCTACCACAAAAAAAATCTCTCTACTTTTCGGTCACTCACAAATAACGTAGCCTTCTATTGGTAAAAGAATTTTCAAGATCTATTCTTTAGACCCAGAGATTAGGTTTATTTTACTTTTTTATTATTATAGGTATTATGTTTAATTTCTACGTCTTCTTAAGCTTAAATCTTTTATAACTTTGTTGTGATTTTTACCATGGTATAACAATATACTTCGTCAGATAGGTATGGCATTTTGAGACACCACAATCTGACTTCATTACCGCTATCGCTGGTTCTGGTTGGTTCATTACGTGTTATATTGCTATAAAGTGGTAACTGGATAGTGACGTCAGCTTGTGTAACTCTCGGAATGCGAGACCTATGATTTTACCAATCATTTTTGAAAAAAGTGACAATTAAAAAAAAAAAACAAATTGATTTGTTTTTTAAATGTCAACCTTTTATTTTATTGTGATCACCATTCCGTAAACACACTTTGTTTTCACAAGTTCCAAAAAAAATTTTTACATGCAAAGTGAGGCTATTACAAAGTGTTTTTAACAGATTTAAAAAAAGAAGGAGGTTCTATGTTCCACTAAATGATTTTTTGTTTTGATCGTGTTATATTTCTATACAAGGTTGACATAGAATTACTTATAGCAAGTGTTTACTTCACAAAATGTTGTCTAGTTTCCAATATTTTATAGTTTTGTTTTATATTGAGTAAAATTTGTTAGTCTATAATTAGAAAATAAGAACGGACATCAAATAAAAAATAAGTTTCATATAAATTTGTATTTTTATTTGCATTAGTGATATGTTGTTGCTCTCTCTTTACACACACACACACACACAACGTCACGCCTATTTCCCTGCTGGGTAGGCAGAGAACTGATCTCCACTTTTTTCCGGCACCTGTTCTTGGCAACACCAAGCCCTTCTTTAGAACATCACCAATGTCTCTCAACCTCTTTTCCGACACTTTCACATCATTTAAAAACAAATTCTTTTCGTGAGTTTTGTATTATCCATCGACTCTGGCCTTCGTGGCCAAAGTATCGAACCATCCCCTTTCCAATCCTTGTCACTACATCTTTCAGTCCTCAATTTTATTTACACCACATACTACACATCTACAGCATTAAATTAATTCTACTTTCTGCTATACTTATATTTATGTTTGTAAATGGTAACCTAAACGTTACTGTATTTTTCTCGTGAACTTGTAGAAATGATTATAATGCTACAAATTGAATAGGAGGGCTTTTATAAAACGAAACATAACATCCCCATTTATTGCAAAAGAATATAAAACAACTTTATGTTCTTCGGTCGAGATTACATATTTGACATCAGTGCCGGTTTTAACACTACCAGCGCCCTGGGCGAGATTTCTACGGCGCCCCCCAACTGCAATTAAAACCCATACGAAAAAAGGGAAATGATATAATTCAATATGCATTTATAAAAAAAAACAATTATTTATCATAAAAAATACCTTTCTGGCCTTTCCATAGGTGAACTCTTCTATAAGGTTATCAAAGTCGACGTTTTTTTAGCAATTTATTTTTCAATTGACTAAGTTGCTAAGTTTGTCAATCTAGGTTGAGATATTATTGATCGAAGATAGGTTTTGTATGAAAAACTCCTCTTCCCACTAGCAACTATTAAGGTATAGTCCAAAATATGCGAAATGCTATCCACACATTTGGATACTTTTCTTGTAGGTTGTGATTTTTGATAAAATTTAAAACAAAAATAGGAAACGTTCTGATCAGGCAAAAAATATTTCAGACTTATGAGTTTAGTACATAACATATAACCGTCTATGTTTGATTTAGAGTCAATTTTAATTGGAGATCCCCACAGACTTTGACAAAGTCGGATTTTTACCCGACTACGGCAAAGTCAAAGAAGGGTTATGATTTTGACAGGCTATGTATGTATGTATGTATGTTCATTTGTTCCCTCTTAGCTCCTTAACTACTCATTAGAACTGGACAAATGAGGTGTCGCTAGAAACGTCATGATCGTCTTCTGGTTGTAGGCTATATGACGTGTCACTGAATCTAATGTGGCGCCCTCTAGCCGACGTAAAGTACTGTTTTAAAAAATATTTTTTTGATAAATATGTCGTGTTTGGTATCATTGGAAAGGGCGTTACTTGTACATTTCAAAAGTACATATATTATTAGCATTTGTTCGTGACTTTGTCCGTATTTATTCGATAAATGTGGTATTTCTATGGTATGCTTGTTTGTTCCATCCTTATTTCTGAAAATACTAGTCAGAATAAGACAAATGAGGTATCGTTAGAAGCGTCTTGATTGCCCGCTGATAAAAGGCTATATGACGTGTCACTAAATCTGTGGCTCCCTCAAGCCGACGCCAAGTAGTGTATTAAAAAATAAATATGAGAGAAATATGCCGTGTTTGGTATCATACAAAAGGGCGTTACTTGAACATTTCAAAAATATAAATATTACTAGCTGCCCCGGCAAACGTCGTTTTGCCATAATTTTTTTTTAAGGATGGGTGACCCTTACCATTTAGGGGGATGAAAAATAGATGTTGGCCGATTCTCAGACCTACTCAATATGCTCACAAAGTTTCATGAGAATCGGTGAAGCCGTTTCGGAGGAGTATGGCAACGAAAACTGTGACACGAGAATTTTATATATTAGATTGGCATTTTCTCGTGACTTTGTCCGTATTTATTGGATAATTGTGATATTTCTGTGGTATCTATTTAAAATATACTTTGCAAAGAAATTATTATTATAGAGGCACCAAAACATTTTAAATAAAAAAAAGTAAAAACTAAAACCCAACTACGACAAAAAACGACGCTGAAAATAACTTTTTCTCTTTCCTGAATCTGGTTAATATTTTACAAAAAAGACCAAGATTTCGTACTAAGTTAACTGTTCGAACCTTTCATTGACTGAAATTAATATAGTGTCCAGAAGACAGTTGAAAAATTCAAATTCTGAAATCTTTTAGAAGTTCAGCTGGAGTAATAGTCTCATGAGACACTTGAACATCAGTTCTCTGGATTTCAATAGTAAAGTTATGTAAGCATCATGGATGGCAGTAATTTGGTAACGGACTGCTTTAACACTGCTTATTCTTGCTTCCCAATGTGGTCACTGAGTTTTTTTATACTTTATAGCTCCAAGTGATCAGTTAGAATTTTCCATGGATGAACATTGTATTTGTTTTACATCATCAATGGAGTCATCCTTGTATATTTTTCCTTTGCGGAAATCCCTCTGGATACCGACTTGCTGGTGGCATGTCGGACTCGAACCGGCTAAAACCGCACGCTGTCTCGGCTACTGGAACCCGGGAACCAGGTGCACTCTAGAAAGAAAAACCCTGGAACCCCGATGTACCTCGGGCCACCTACGGTGTGTAGATGGCCCCCTCCTGTGTGGGAACTCCGATGTTACCGTTGCTGTCCCCAAAAGGCACTCAACCCGGCCTGCTTCTGCTAGTGTGACAGTTGGCCTCACCTGTCACGCCCAGGCTTGCGCTTATGGAGGACGGAGATCGTTTTACGATCTCCAGCGCTTGAGTTGTCTGCGGTACCTGGCCCGGGCCTGGCGAACCGAGAAAGTTCTAAACCTCTCCCAGCCCCGCTTCGCCGTCACCTTCGCATACATAACTTGGCTGCAATCATGATACCGAGAGAGAGCACCCCGATGGCCGTCACAAGATCACGCCTCGACTCCCCACACGCCGGACATTCTGCCAGCGTGTGGAGTTTGTTCGCGAATAACTTCGTCGTGTATAAACCGATTATGATGTTTCTTTTTTTAATGGAAAGAAGATATTCCAACGGTGGTACTAAGGACACTAAGATCTGATGATGGCATCCAAGAGAATCGAACCTTGAAGTCGGTTTTATTTTTATTAAATTTTATTAACTTAAATATTAAAAAGAGAAAGACAATGTGTTTCTCTATGATTGGGGATTCCGGATAAAATTAACTGCATGCAGTGCTCAGTTCGAAGTGTTTGATTGTGTTGTGATTCAAGTGTTGCAAACAAAGATTTTTTCGCTTAATTTAGGGAATTTACGAGTAAGTAGACCTCGAACTATGAGCGATAGGTTTTAACCCTTTTTATCTGGCGCCCTGGGCGATCGCCCATCCGCGCCCTACCCTAACGCCGGTACTGTTTGACATTGTAACACCTACCCCCAACAGATTGCGAAAATTACGTGGTTACTTTAATGAACACGGATGGTAAAGTGGTTTAATTGGTCACCTTCACTTCGTCTTCTGCGCTATAACCGTCTTGTGGGTTCGGTCCCCACATAGGACAACACACAAACTACATATTATCACACAGTATTATCTACCAGTCAACCTTTAATACGGAACATGACATCAGCAAAAAAATAGAATTTTTGTGTGTGTCCCACAAATTAGTGTTTTGTTAGGCATGTTCCTTGATACTTTGGCTACATTGAATGATGTTTGTGAAGTCTCCACAATATTCTATGCTATCTTATCCTACTAATATTACAAATGGACGGATGTATGAACGTTACTCTCACACAAAATCTACAAAACAGATTTCGATGAAACTTAATAGTGATAAAACTTGTACATAAGAATATCATTTAACCTTAATATAAAAATGAGTATTAAATCAAAAGAAATCCTACCGTTTAAACCTAAAATTTTTATATGGATATTATACCATGAGATTGTCTTAAATAAATAAATGTTAGCAATAGGTTATATACAACAACAACAACAGTTAGCATGATCGGACCAGCTCGACCCTTGCAGTACTACCCTCGTTTAGAAGATCAACGTAAAATGACAGCGTTCGTGCTATCGTGTTTATTTGGTGAGTGCGCGAACCAATGCCCAATGATGCAGAAGCATCACTGGACCGCAATGGTGTGGGTCACAATGCTGCATTTTCTGAATTCGCAATGAGTATGGTGACGACCACTCTTGGTTTTTGCTTATGCTATGTAGGGTAGAGCCATTTTGGCAGGGCCACACATAAAAAAAACAAAATCTGTACTAATATATAAAGCTGAAGAGTTTGTTTGAAGGCGCTAATCTCAGGAGTTACTGGTCCGATTTGAAAAATGATTTCAGTGTCAGCCGAATTATTGAGGAAGGCTAAATACATCATATATCATCACGCTAAGACCTACAGAAGCAGAGCACCTATGAAGAATGTGGAAAATTATCACGCTACGGGTAATAGGAGACGCAAACGAGGTTGCGTGGGTCGGCTAGTATATAATATAAGTCACATAGTAAAAAGCTACCTACTATAATCTATAGGTGAACTGCTTATGCAGTTTTGTGTACCCTACGTTTTTAATTCATTGAAATTATTCTCTTATCTCCGTTGGTTTCCCTCCGATCTACCTAATAATAAATTGCAAATAAACACGTTTGGAGACTTTACGCATGAGTAAGAGACCTGAGTAATTTCTCCGTCTTACAGAAAACTGGCGTTAACTAATTCATTCGTTGTTTTCATCAAGCGAGTGAAGATACCGCACCCAAATCACTCATTATAGTCGCGTCTAAATCGCTCGGACAACACTCTCCTGAGCTCCTTTAGAGGTCCCCCTGGATTACAGCCTCACTTAAAGACAGGGGCAGTTCTTTGGTGTAAACTGGGTGCAGTCCAGGTCTATGCAGACTATGCAGTGCATTTTTCTTTAAGCCTAAATATCAAACAAACCTCGTATTACACTAATCAATATACCAACTGGTTTCTGCTCTCAACTGTGTAGTAATACATATATTAATTTTACACTTGTAATTACCCGTGGGTGAGCTACGCTTCGGCATGAATGGGCCAACTCGACCGGAGTGATACCACGGCCTCACAGAAAACCGGTGTGAAATAGTGCTTGCGCTGCGTTTCACCGATTGAGTGAGGATACCGGAGGCCCGGTATCCTCACTCAATATTCAATATTCGTTTGCAGCTATGGCAAAACATGTTTTTAAGTACTGAACTACATTTTATACTATGACATCTTGTTAACACATGTTTTATGCAAATAAACTTATCTTATCTTATCTAACCTACTTCAAGACAGTTTCAGAACCACCTAATTTGTAAAATTTTGTGTTTTAATAAAAAGTGCCTGATAAATTATAAGTGCAACGTTTCATACTTAACTGTCATAGTTTGCATTGTTCAGGTATTTGTAGCTCTGTTTTCCTAGGCTGAAGAAGAAATTACGTGAACAGATGATGACACCTAAATTCATTTTGATTATTGTATGATTATATATGACACAATAAAAAAATCAGACATCTTACACACAACGCCATCTAGTCCAAGCGAAGCTGAGCTTGTGTTATGGGTTATACTAGACAACTGCAATGAATACATGTATATTTTTTTAAATACTTACATATTATACATAAAAAACACGTAACTAAACTCCGAAACAAATTATTGCACTTTTAAGAATTATTTTTACGGGAATTAACGCGATCACTTATAAAAAGGTATTACATACCTCTGATTTGCCTGACCAGAAAATAATTGTTAATATATAATGGTAGTATTTCTCATTCCCCTTAGAGAGAAGGAACATTGAGGGTTCTACACAGGAAGAGGTCATTTACAAACCATTTCAAACCTTCAAGAATCTTCAAGAAAAGAGCGTATTCCTTCTTAAAAGGCCGGCAACGCACATGTGACGCCTCTGGTGGTGCGGTGTCCATGGGCGGCGTTATTGCTTACCATCAGGTGATGTGTCCGCACGTTTGCCCCCTATTTATTAATAAAAAAAAAAGAATCTGGTACCCGAGTACACTGCTGGCGTTGCCTGGGTGTGCATGGGCGGCGGTAATCGCTTACCATCAGGCCATACGTCTGCTCATTTGCTTCTTTTCTATAAAAAAAGGAGTCATGGGGACTGCCGACAAAAGTGAATACTATAAACAAACAGTTGTTAAAGCTTAACTGAAATGAATCTCTTTGCTCTTTAAATAAAATGCGCGATAAAAAGGAGTAAAATATTCAATATTCCTTGAGAACCAATAACTACAGAAATGCTCATTATAATGTTATAAAATACAGGGTAATGCTATACGAAATAAACCTATTACCCGAGCTAAGCCAGGTTTTCATCTAGTATTTTCATAAAGTACTCACTTATTTTCTTTCACTTTTTTTTTCGTCACTTTTTTTACTAATAGATGCACTTTGTTCAATTTCTATATTTAAAATACTTGGTATTCACGATTTTTACAAGTACACAGACAGTTGAACCTAAACACTACACTAGAGCCTAAATCGCGAAATATAACTCATTTGTACAATAATCTGTACTAGTAGAGGACTACTGTTCGTTAGGAATTTTAAGTGTTTGAATAATTTGACTTATGTCATTACTGTTCATCTGCATTCAAATATCACACCTACGCATGAGTTGCTTGCCTTATATACATTTATAACCGAGCGAAACCGGGTTTTCATCTAGTATTTTTATAAAGTACCTACTCACTCATTTTCTTTCACTATTTCTTCGTCAGTTTTTTCATTAATAGATGCACTTTGTTCAATTACCATATTTTAAACACTTGATGTACACGAATTTTACAAGTATACAGACAGTCGAGCCATCACCTACCACCATCCGTACACACGCACACTCGCGCAAGCACTAGACTTTGCAGCGCCGTCTTACGGTGACGTCCTCATGCCCGTTTCTGGCGCTCGTTTCTGACGCGAGCTTAACATTTTTGACCCATAACAAAGTAATTTTGCTTAAGTACTCAATGCCGCTAAAGAAGTTTTCACTTAAAAAAAAACCCGAGACGGCGTGTGGTTTTAGTCGATTCGAGTCCGACTTTGCCACAAAAGAAAAAAAAGGCTTCATGTAGGCTTTTATACTTTTCCCAACATTTCTCCGACTTCTTTAACCTCTACAATTTTTTTTAAAAGCAGACTTCTTTTTCTGCGGTAACCTCTTCAAACCGAGGCCAGTTTTTAAAGTTGGCGAATAGAAAAAAGTCACAAGCTGCCAAGTCGGGCGAGTAAGATTAGTGCAAATGTAATTGCGACCGAAGCGCAAAGGTTCTACCTTTTCACAGCAGACCAATCGAAAAAGAAAACATTCATGGTGTCGTATTCCATTGGTGAGTCTGAGACCACAGACCTAATAATGCAAAAGCATCTCAATAGGCCATCATATTGTGGGTCACTATTTTTTATTGTTTTATTGTCTGCATTCGCAATCAGTATGGGAATCACTACTCTTGGATTCTGCTCCTGCTTTCCATCAGGCCGATTTATTTCTTACAGGGAATCGTGGCAGAGTTATTTCGGCAGGCTCATATAAAAAAAATCGAAGCACAAATTTTGCCACCGAATCAGAGATCAATGCACTGGTGCTTTGTCATAGTCAAATAACACCTTCTATGGACAAACCCGGTTGTGTACTTCTTATTAAATGTGTTAAATAATTCACTGAAGTACTGTCCTGTAATATTGTTCTTCCTTCCTATACATAGTCCATCAGGATTTTTCCTTAAGAATCCCAAAAGATCGTAGCCTTACCTTTTCTACCCCATGCACTCGGTAAACTGCATTGCTCAGACTGGCTTTTGATTTTTAATGTACAGTAATGTATCCAGATTTCATCAACAATAATAACTCGATGAAAAATTCCTGCGCATTTGGTTTAAAACATTCTGAACACTGCTTTGACTCACTGCTGAACCCGCTTGATGTTCACTGCCAGCAATCGCTGAACACGCAGCCACATTTCTCACACCTATCAATTTATCACTTAAAATTTTGATTGCAGTTTTAAATGAGACGCCTACAGTCTGAACTTCTTCGTGCACTTTCGTTTGGCGATCAAGGAAAAATTGTATTATGAAACGAAGAAAGAAATTTTGTCGCCCAATCAATAATTTTGTCGGGTCTTGGTTTAGAAGAAGACCGAGTAATGACTATTAATGGCTGTTAATGTGTGATGTGATGCAGTTACGAAGATATAATGAGTTCAATTTTTCGCAAAATCTTCAATATGACTTACTTACAGCTATGTAGGCATTTTGGAAACATAATTATAAAACGAACAGCAATTGGTTTTTATATTATTTTATCGAAAATGAGTTTTTGACAATTTCTTATCTTACATATCTACTTAAGAAATTTTTAATTATGAGATGAATATAATATTCAGATTTCATCAACATCGTCTCAGCCAATAGACATCCAATGCTGCACATATGTCTCCTCTAAGTTCCTCCGCAGTAACTGATCCAGTGCTGCCCTGTACTCAGATTTATATAAATGTAGCTATATAAATACTGATAGTGAAAGTTTTCTAAATCTGACCTTCGTGAAGATCTTTTGTTATAGCTATTTTTAACATTCCCTTACGAACAGTATTTTTTTAGATTAGATTTATTGTCTATATTCTTGCGTTCTCTCTGTTTTACTTCATAAAATACGAGTAAGTTCAGCCTTGTTCCTACGTGAGTCCTACTCGTAAATAGCTGAATTACGAGATCAAATAATAATACTTGCTGCAAGGTTGGCGTAGTGGTTTAGGCGGTCGCCGTCGTGGGTTCAAATCTCACATGGGACAACACTTTGTGTGATCCACAAATGGTTGTTCTGAGTCTGAGTGTTCTTCGTGCTCGTTTCATGTTTATTTATGAAGTCCCCCGCGACACAGGATGTATTTTCCTAACGCAGGAAATGTCTTTTTTTTATTCAACAACTTTACAGATCTCAAACACTGGGTACACCTATCTACAATGTACCAATCTATAAGTTAGATTATATCCATTATAATAATAATAATAATAAATATTTCGGACATCTAACACACAACGCCATCTAGTCCCAAGCTAAGCAGAGCTTGTGTTATGGGTACTAAGTTAAGTCCCTTTTTTTGTAAATACATACATATTAAACTTAGAGAACACCCAAACTCCGAAACAAATATTTGTAGATCAAACAAACATTTGGTCCGAATCCCGGACCACCGAAAACCTTGGAATCGAACCCGAGACCTCATGATTTGCAGTCGCGTACGCCAACCGCGAGACCAACGAGGCAGTCATTCTTAAAATAGAGCATTTATTGGTTCATTCTAAGTAGGTATTTAGTATAAATGTTATCGAAATATCGTTCTAATTGTTTGCAACGAAGGTTTACCCTACGGCATTACTTGACAGGAGACGCCGAATGCACGCGCTTTTGACTGATGTGAGTTAGACAACCGTGTACCATAAGACGCTGTTTTCGATTTTCTACAAACGAGTCTTTCGAAGCGATCGATGTAAGTTGATGGTTTCTAAAACGTTTCTAAAAGGAAACTTGTTACATTTACAGCGATGAATGTTCAAATGTTGGTTTGATTCCGAAATATATATTTAGTTTTGCTAAATTGAGACCTGATAATCATCCAACTGCTGCAATTTGTGATTGGCAGAGTTCTACAGTTAATTTCCTCGTATAAAATTATTACCAATTTAGATGATTTTAGAAAATCGTAACGTTTGCTATTATCTATACCTACTGACACAAAGATTAGAGGGTTTGTGAAATTAGAAGATAACTTTGGTTTTAGAAAGAATTTAAACAACCTATACGGTTGTTATTTCAAATATCTGGCGCGCTTAGGTACATTAAATGTAAAGAAATAAAAAATTGCAATTTGGATTGTCAGGTAGTGCGCATAGAGTATACATACTATTGCAGCGATAACAAACTTCTAGCAAGTAACCTGTGGGCTGACGTAATGAATATCGGTCTCCACTTCAGAACAATCTGAAATACCGACGGCGTGTGTGGGAGTGCTTCGTTTAACGAAAGAGCGGCAGTCCATCAGGAGCGAGCGAGATAATGCTATACGGAGTGAGCAGTATGGAGTAATACGCTGTCCGTGGGAAATGCACAGTAGTGGTCAGATCAGACTGCGCGCGCGCCGGCCCAGTGCACGTATTATTGTATTGGAATCTCCATTGCTCACAAGAGCTTATAAGATTAAATGCCTGTGTGGGACAACAGTCTTATGTCAACTACGCAAGATTCAATATTGCATTATTCATTCATGGATTTATGATAATTCGTTTAGTTTGTAACTTATATAGGTAGTGCCGTCGGGTACCTATAATGCGATGAATTTTTTTAGCGATCGATTGAGGTTTCTGCGGCGGGCTTTCGGTCGGGATGCAAATGTGTTTTCGGAGTTTGTCGGCACACGCCTATAATAAAAGAAATACATGCTTTAATAAACACATTTTCATGATATTGTAGGTACGTAACTAGTGGATTTTAGTTACTTGGCTGTTGTTGTCATTTCTGATGTTATTAACCATTAAAATAGTCTTAATTTTTAATTTATTGCAGATACTTACACGCTAATTCGCATTTAATAAATTAAAATGAAAATGAAATGTAATAAATAGCGAGAAACTATTGTCAGATTGGCATAGTTAGGTATAAGTTATTCATCATCTAAATCGAAACTTTAAAATATTTTTTTAATGCTCACGTCTCATTAGAGGGAACTATCTCTATACAAAAACAGTCTTAGCTGTAGAATATGCAAACGACGATTTTTATATTTCAATTTAAAGTTATAAACTTAATGAAAACGTAAAGTTTCCAACGCCCATCACTATCAATCACAATCACATATAATTCAAATTTTACACCTACACAAGCAGTAAAAACAAAAAGCATAAACTCGACTATCGTGGACCATCACTTGTGAGCGAAATTTATCATTTAATACAATCAATTATTTGTTACATAATTAAGCATTCTATGTAAATAAGAACGAATTTCGTTTAAGCGGTTGGTCGTAGTGATTCTTTTATGAGGTGAGGGACAATAGTGCTTGATACAGGGGTGGGTTGGGTTTCGATACATATCTTAATTAGGCCTCACAAGGCGATCATCGATTTTTTTTTATATCCGGTCCGTCTGACCGCAACTAATGTTTGTTAAGACTAATTTCTTTCTGAAAATGCAAGGTTAAATAAGAGTTCATAATTGGTTGAATTAAGAACTCTTATTTCTTTATTATTTATTATCCTAAATAAATGCAGAATACCAGGTTGAAATCCCTTAAATTGATCTACCTAAGTATCTATCTCGTTACGTTACTAGTATGTTTGTAAGTATAGTAGACACTATATAATGGGATCATTAATGTGAAACAATATAAACTAATACAACAACTGACTTTACTTTTGCCTAAGTAGATGATTTCACCATAGATTACAATTAAACGCCATTACTGGTGTAAACATTTACGCATTAAAACGAATATTAGTTAACAGCCTCTAACTATATCCTCTTGTGTAGGTATACTCTGGTTTCCAAGCCAAATGATTAAGTGTGCCTAAGCTAAATGTAAAATTTTGTCTCGTCCATATTACTTAGGTATGTGCAGTAGTGTCAAAACTTGGTGGTTTTTTTGCAAGATGTCATTAACATCGCTCAAAAGCTATTTCTACCACTCCTCCTTCTTGCAAGTCTGATATTACAGGAACCACGTGAACACAGACACATAAATGCAAAATATAACCCCAACAACTATCGCGTTGAAGAAGTTATTTTATGCTTGTTTCCATAAAAGTAACTCTATATATTACTTACTATATATTACTTTTGGTTTGATTTTATATTGTATATATGTATTTGTGTAGGTATAAGTATGTGTGTTTGGTATGAATAGTGTATAACATTTGTTTAAGGATCCCTACTGATATTTTTATATATTTTTGTTATAATTTGTTACCTGTGTGTAAAGCTACCATAAATTCTAACACATAATGTCTGCGTATGGTTGTCTGGAAGAAATCGCCGTGAGCGATAAGACCGCCAATTGATACACATACTATGTAACTGATTTTGTTGTACTAATTTAATTTGTGTATACAATAAAGATAGTTAAATAAAAATAAATAAATAAATAAATATATTATAAACCCCAATGTTTAGATTTTATGTTCTAATCTTCATTCGAAAATAATTTAGGTACAAAAAGTATTTATTTATATTATATTTTTAGAGTGCCTACAGACCGTGTGGGTAGTAGTGACAGAATTTATCGCTTAAATTTTATGACGGAAAATCCTAATTATGTATTTTAGAGTTTACCCCGCAAAACTGTTTCAAATGTGTGGGTATACCGAATGTTTTTGTATTCTTTAAATATATTTGTAAAATTACCTATGTAGTTCTTTTTTCTAAAGTAAAAAAATATTAGATACTGCAGGCTAGGCAGCCAGACATTACAATATGTCGCTGCTGCGGTGGTCGGGTTGTGGACTTGCACTTCACGTGCTAGCAGAATGCCCGGCGTGAATGAAGTAGATTCGTGATCTCCTGGCAGACATCGAAGCAGGCCGGGATAGCGAGGGGATTTACGCAGAGACAAAACAAAGAGTTAGGCAGTCTAAGCCTAGTTTTAAATATAATTTTGGAAATCGGTTACATTACAATGTATAAAATGTATTCATGAGAATGTTTTTCATTGATATCGCCTAAATTCCAATTTAATATTCTGTTGACGAATTAAGTGTCTAGTCATCTGATTTATTGCAAATAGAAAAGACTTTAATGCAGAACTCACCTTGAAACAAATACAGTAGTTGTAGTAACTGTTTACCATGTTATTAATTTTTAATCTAAACTGACTTGCAGCTTTATTTCAATATCACAAGGTTTATTCTTCAATACGAAACTGAGGGACAAACAAGAGTATAACCAAACAGCCCAATAAAGTAGTTAAAATGTGAGAATCCCTGCCGTGAGCGCAAGAAGTGTGCCAACGCGTATATCTCATTTTGCATAGCTGGTTCGTAATTATATCGATCTAGATACGGCTTGAAATTGTATACGGACCGGCATTGGTATATTAATTAGCCTTATGGTTTTTGAGGTAAATATAATAGAGCCTTTGAGATGGTAATTCTGTTTATTATTAAATTTGTAAGTTAAATAAATGTCATGTTTGTATTGCAGTTAATAGCAACTGTAAATAGGTACTATCGGTAGTTAAAGTCAAAATAATAATACAAACAGAGGAATATAGAAACTCCTTCTTTTTTAAGTCGGTTAAAATATGTCTAATTAGCTTTTGTGTAGATATAAAAGTTTTAGTATTTTATAAATTTGTAACCAATTGTACAGAGATACAATGAGTTATGAATTTACAAAAATCTAGAAATAAAAATATGAAAAACTGTAGCCACTAGTACCTATATAATTTTGACTATTTACGATGACAGTATAACATCGCCTTTTAATATTAACGTAGCCTTACTCTTTTTGTTACTAGGTCTGAAGTAAGTAAAATATTAAATGACACAAAGATAGCTTGAAAGTAGGAAAGCTCGTGAAATGTATAAGGATATAATCAGCTAGCAGGCTATTGTCTTTACATGGTCGGCAGGGAGAAAGATAGACGGTTACAGTTTACTTGTTAATATGCGCATTTGATCATAAAATAACATTTCAGGCACTTTCTTAATTCCATCATTACACACGTTATTAATATAGTCAAATATATCTAACCAGTTTGTTGATAGCACTTTAGAATCATAGTTTAGCTATCCGTATTTGGTACATAGATTTAAAACTAGCTTCAAGATAAAAAGCAAATCAGTGAACTGCAATCGTCAATCTAAGCGTACCGTATCAAAATCCTGAAGTTAAATTGTCTTTCGTAAGCATTCGGAAAATACGTAAACATAAACGAAAAGTTCTTAATAGATGTAGTGATTCAAGAGGAAGCTTTTTATGGGTAATACATGCATATTACAGTAGGTAAAATTCAAGAATTTATAGATATATTATACCACAGACACAGAAAAAATCATGGTGCTCATCATACAAAGATTTGTCCTGGATGAGTGTTTGTTGAAAAAATTACTATGTTAAGTATTCTAGGTCATATTTGCTACTTTTAAATAGCTAGCTGATGTGCTTTTTTCTAATTATCAAATAAGTTACCTATTGATTATATCATACAGACATGGATCTCTTATAATGAAAGAGTTGTGTGTAATTAATGTATAAATAAATAAATAATCTGACCCAAAATTTTCGAAACTTAATTTATATAGGTATAGAAACTTTGGTGTTTTGATAGGCAACCAATCCAAATGTAGTGTCTGGTAACTACGGTTTAGCGTTTACCCGGTTTCAGAGCGGGCAGCACCGCGTCGCTCGTCGTGTTTCAGTTAAAGCCTCAGGCATTTTGCCGTGGGAACGGACGAGGCCTCTCAATGGACTGTCTTTACTCCCTGTTAATCCGAATTTAGTGATGTTATTTATGCTACGACTTATGTTGGTCAATGTCCGAGTGATGGATTAAACAAATATGTTTTAATGTTAATTTGTAAGTATGTCACTTGGTTTTTTTTTACAGTAAGTAAACATCAAAATAATATCCGATTATTCAAGTAGTTGATTTGCTTGCAATTGATCTGTTCCAAATGTAGGTACGTTTTTTACAAATATATATTTCCATACTATATACGTATACCTATTCATAGGATGTATAAGAGCAATATAAGATCATACTATGTAGACATTCTATTAAATAAATGATAGTGATTATGAAAAAAAGGATTTTCTATGTTCATAATTTGGTTCTAAATCTCTCGAAGCGTGACTAGAGAACATAGTTTAGTTCACAATATGTAAACTGGGGAATATTCCTATCCTATAGCTGCCAACTCGAAGAAGTGCTACTTCCATAACATTACAAACATTTTTTTATTGGAAAAATAACCTCAGAAATGCTATACCTATAGTTTAAAAATTCTTTAAAATTATTTTTCCCAAATATTAATCAAGAACCTATGCGAGTTATTATGACCAATAAAGAAAACGTTTCAATAAAATGTACCTATTAAATTTCATCAAATCAATCAATTTTAGTGAATCAATAGAATTCGGTCACATTTGCATTCAAACTGCCGATTATAATAAACTGGACAAACACACAATCATTTACTATTCTCAATCAATTGGTGTTGACAGATATGGCCAATATTCGCCAGAATTTGGTCATAAAATGTAAAAATCTATTTGAATATTTTGATGGTATTTCTCAATCAATCTGCGTGGCTTTAATTGTTCCATATAATTTACTGATATTGATTTCTAAAACTAAATTTTGACTAATTTATTGCGTGGTATATGTGCATTGATTAGTCTGTCGGTGTTTGTTATAGAGGCATTAGACTTCTAATGAATATTGGGGCGCTGACATCATCACATACTATGTATAGATTGATATTGTACTGACTTGAAAACTTCAAACGAAACTTCGATAATGGACTGTTCAATACAAATCTCAGATCTGATGAGAGCTATGCTTGGACTGCACGGATATCAAGTTTATCCGACGTTAACATCTATGTAATGTTTACAGATGCCGTACGGGGATACGGGGAAGTGATGTGGTACATGGTACTTTTAATAGTTGACGTAATTTACTCGAGAAACAACCTGGCCTCTGTGTAAAATAGTTATATAGGTATTTACTAGTAAAGCTCTCTGAACATTTGGATAGTTAGTGCTTCACAACTTTTTTTATGTATGAGCCTGCCAAGGTGAGGCATCTTTACCTGATGGAAAGCATCGACGATGTGAAAATGGGTAACATTGGATGGATGCGGACTGCCCAAGACCGACATAGGTGGCGCTCCTTGGATCCTTCATTCAGCAGTGGACGGGGATTGGTTGATTTGAACTTTATTTCTCAAGTTAATTAGGAACAATTGTTAATACATGTATTTTATCAGTTCAATACTTACACTAAATGACATTTTGAATTATTCTGATACATTCTTGAGTTGACTTTGTGGTGTTGCAGACATAAAGTCATGTCAAAGTGATGTCCTTTACGATACCTCAAGTCAAGGTTAGGCTTGCGAAAGGTTTTAGTATGTCATCTTTCAGATTATACATCAATTGGACCTACTTATGCAACAAGGAACCAATTTAGATATACGCCAAAATCGAGATAAGGACCCTATCTATAAGGAGATAAAGATCCTTGTTGAATAAGGTGCAATTACATACGTGCAATATGTTTTATAATAAAAGATTAAGGTGCAATACTTATTCGGGGGTTTTCCAGTCAGAGTACCAAGTCAGCGATTCTTAATCTGGGCAGTTTTTGCTTCATTGTTTTTTCATCACTTAATTAATAGTTATGCACTTGGACAATCTTATTTACATTTAAAATCAGACTTTCATAACCATGTAATACCGAATGAATATGCCAATTGTGTTCTAATGTATTGTTTTACAAAATATCGAATTACTTATATCATAAAAACCATGAAACGAGCGCTATAAATGTGAATGAAAATACGAATTAAATAGTCAAAGCTCGCTGATTTGATAATGATGATAATGATTTAGTTGGCGAGAAATGAACAAACATATTGCTGAGTAGATTTAATATATTATACCTATTATTGGAAGATTTGTTTCATGACACCATCTGTTCTTTGATGACATTTCGATAAAAATGCTTTAATGACTTTTATTTATTGTTTTTAGGCTTGGAATTGGATTGTTAAGTTTTCGATAGATTTTATTATAATATGGGAATGTCCAAGTTAAAAATAGTGTGATGACACAAACAACAACACACTCCTTTGTAATATTAAATTGGCTTAGTAAGAAATTACTGGCTATGAGCTCAATTGATACCTTTTTTATCGGTTGCTTTATAAATGATTAATTATTTTCATTTTAATAAGGGAAAGTACCACGTAGTTATTACTAGTCCTATCTGATTCTCCTAATTGCCAAGATCTGCAATTGTGAGGTTTTCATGTCAGTTGGATCTGGCTCTTATGTCTTTACTTTTCTTCCATTCGTCACTATTAAGTATTTTGTATAAAAAAATTACTCAATTTTAGATTTTTACCTAACTGATTAGCACAAATGCCCAAAAAATCTACGTCACATCATTTGCAATAACTTAATCAAATTATAATATTTAAAGGACACCTACTGTTTTTTATATAAAATTTAATATTTGCACTTCAAACAATGTAAAACTGCGCACTAAGGGTCCGTGAACACATTAAGACGTAAAAAGATACTTTGGCCAGCGTTATAACGCGTTTCAATATGTAATCCGAGTTGCGGGATGATATTTGTGCGATTTTTCACGATCCTTACATTTTATGTAATTTTGTACAATAAATGTTATGGTTTCTTTGAAGGACTAGTTTATGAGCGGGTTGTGCTTAAGTTTTGCATAAAAATATCATATATTCTTTTATATTTATAAAACAACATTAATATAATAGGATATTTCTATTTAGTTTCAAAATGTACTACTTAGTATGTAGTGTAGACAAAATCAGCTTTCAAGTATAAGACCTATGATAACGCGATTAACGCAATATAATGGTCGAGTAAATGTTTTGTTTTAAACGAGTATTCCTTGGTAGATTTGATACAGAATTTCTTGAAAATGCATGTTCTATAAAAAAAAAATGCTGTGACAAAAAGAACAAGAGGAATGGATACAAAAACAGGAAATATTACGTTTAATAGTTTAGTTTAGGGAATTATATTTAGTTTGTAGTAAATATTTCGGTTCAGTTACGTACTGTTATTCCATTATAGCATTCATACTAAATACAGAGTCTGAAGGTATACCTAACTATAATCAGAGTTTACCTTCTAGGATTAGAGTTACTAATGTCAATGATGACGGCTCATGATATGTATAAGAGAGTAACAGAAAATTCTAACCTCATTTAAATATCGGCCCCCTACAAATGCCCCTTATCTCCTACACACAAACATTTCCACATTCCTCATTCTCTTATTTGTGAAAATCCTATCTCGTCCGGTGGACGTCGGACCTACAGGAAGTCACTGTTTGTCACCGACAAAGTTTCTACTCTTTATCTACATACAGACAAACACGTCGCCAAAATACGAACATAATACATGTTCTTGGAACAACAAAACGCGGAAAACCGATAGGGTGCGTTTATAGCCTTTACTTAATATAATACAACCTTACACTATCCACTGATAAGTAAAATAGTTTTTGAAAAATGAACTTTGTTCTGTTAGATATAAGAGTGAGTTGTTTGGCTCAGTGGGTGTGCTTTTTTAAGGTTTCAATGTTATTGTCGTTCAACGTTGGTGGTGACACTTCGCAAATAATGTCGCGTCTCGCCGCGACCACCGACATGAGTCGGAACGTTTGTGTCGAAGCAACGGGCGGCCGTTGACTTTGCAAAATGAATCAATTCTTTTTGTTGCCGAAGGGATCTTCGCAACTAGATCATGGATGTTGGTGGTGAATGAGTTATGTATTCAATTTTTGTAGATGCTACTAATATTATTTTACTAATCTTTTTAAAGTTAGTCTGTATTCGACTAGATGTTTGATGACACATGGCTTCTATGTACATCATTATGTAGGTATGGTAAATAGCTGGTGATATTTTTTTCCAAATTTTTGCATTATTACAAGTGCAAATGTGACAGACCATCACATGGTGCTCAATCATACGATTCCGTGAACCATACAATTTGACAATAACTGAATGAATAGGGGTCTTCATATTCATGATTCAGGAAGATTCCTATTCATACCATTATTGTCGTAAGAGCTGTCTAAGAGCGATCACTCTGCAGGACAACCAGAAGCTGATTAAGTATCAAGAACGTTCTAGTCAACCATCCCATTGGTGCCTCTCCCCCTCTGTGTTTCTGGCACTACATTTTATATACTCATGAGCCATTATTCAACCGGGGTTTGCGGGGGTTGCGGTATTTCGGAAACTTTGTTGTATATAAAAGATAACAGCTTTATTAAAACATCAGGACAGGACATCGCGACCAGAGTTGCGCTTATGTAGGATGCCGGTGCCAGAATCATCTAAAGTACCGTTCCAGGATCTGGCGAACTGGCAAAGTTATAAGTTTATTTTCGGTCCCACTCCACCCTCTCCTCATCGAGCTTAATTTGAGGCCCATGCAAGAACATGGTCACATATTCCTGCAAAGCCATCCCACGACCTTGATACTGGATCCGCCGTAGGACATTGGCAATCATGTTTGTCACCCTCAGAGTTGTCTCACAGTGTACCTTTCCCCACGTCGTCATGAGCATGTCGTCCGCGTAGCCCGGAACGATGACACCTTTCAAGATGGTTCTTAAATATTCAGTCATAGCCGATTTTTTACAGGAATAGCTCTTAAAGCCTATAACGGATCCTATAAACGTTTTAGCATAATAAGGCCGCCGGCACAACATTTTTTCATCGGTGGCTACTTTGCACGGTTAGAGCAGTTCAATTAGATGCCAGTTTTGCCGCCAGGCTTATTGACGACATACCCAACGGTCAGGCAATCTTCACAGTGTGTAGAAGTCTTAATACTGAAACTTGCGGAACTACTTGTGTAGAAAACAGCTCCAGCCAGATTTCTCCTAGCGCCTACTTTTTAAATGCATGGGCACCACGACCACCCGTGGTTAAAAACTCTAATTGATCAACGTTCAGCACACAAACGTCACTATCTCGAGGTAGACCTTTGGGGCGGATGGACAGTGAAACCTGTCCTGTGACCACACTTAGTAATGGAAGGCACGCAAATTGTTACAGGCGCAATTCAATTCACTCTTAGGAATCGATTGCTGGCGTGTCCAGAACAGATCTCAGTCAGTCAGTCGGAAGCAAGGAAGATGTCCTATACCGTCGCCCTGTTTGCAGTAGGAGCTGTCGCCGACCACTTCGGTGCACCATATATGCCTTTCAATGGACAACTTTGGTCTTACTAAAACTTACAGAATAATCTTAACTACAGCTGCAGTTGTCACGATTTCATTTTTGTTGAGCACTCTTCTCGAACTAGAAGTAGTGTTATTTTGCTTTACAATATGTGAGGCGTATATTATGTCCATGTTCAAAATGTTGAGAGAGCGCCCTTGAGCATCCTCGCGCCCCTAGGCACGTGCCTACTTTGCCTTAGGGTTAATCAGCCTCCGAAGACAACAGTACTGCCAAGAGTAGGAATACTTGAAAAAAGATCTTTTCTAGCCAGTATAGTATAGTCTATGTTGTTGAGTAGATTTTAATAACTGTTGATGATGATGATGAGATGGTGCACAAAGATTCTAAGTATACTGACTAATACCGATAAAACGTAAATATTGTAATAGTCCGATACTATAGAAATTTTTGGCAATACATTCTGAAATGTTTATTGTCAGTTTTGGCATGCCGATTTACTACAGCAATGAACAATCCGTAATAAATGTAAACGAAAAACACATGTTTGCTTAAATTTTTATAAGTATTTTCAATAATACGCTCTTATGCAATAATCACTCTTATTTCTGAAGAACTAGATTGATTAAATAGAATATTTAAAAAATAATAATATAAAAATATTCAAAATAAAAAACAAACTAAATGATAGGTATATTTCTAAATATAGACATATTACAGATGTGTTGTGCGCAGAAACGTACTATTGATTTTGATCAAACATTATTTATCCCGAGTGAGCGGTAGAGAGAGAGTAAATATATATAGAGTACGTAGAGTAGGTAGAGTAGAGCAGTAAAGATCGCTTACAAATAGACCAACAGGGTCGACAGAATTGTTGTTGTGTTTGACTCTGCTCACCATTCAAAGCATTAAAGTACCTTGAAATCTAAAACCAGGCCATTGTCATGAAAACGTCTTTCTAAATTTGAATTTTAAACACATCGTGCCCAACCTTGCCAGAATTAAACCAACATGCACAAACATGCATGTATCACGAAAATCATCAACGACCCGATAAATTTCGAATGACACACGATGATTCATAACCCTACAATCACTAGTCGCCACGCTACATGACGCGCGCATGCGCTTATTTATACCCCTTTATCGAGTGACGTTCGCATAAAAGGCAGCCGCTCGAAATAATAGGAGGACAGACGGCCATTGTACGACCAACATATACCACGGGCATTCATTCAGACGATGAGTTAAGAAGAGTAATGCCTCACAATAGTAATAATTCCTACGTACTACGTACAAAGCACCGCCGACTTTAAGGCTTCGAGTTGTAATTGCGAGTTTCACTGGTTTTAAAAGTGGTAGTGCCGCCTACGAATTACTTGTAGTTAACTTGTTAATCTTGGCTACAAAATAAATGGCGATCATTGAAAATCTTTAGGTTTCCTTTGTTTCGCCAGTAAAATGAAATAAATAAGTTTTTAATTAAATCAAGTTCATGCGGCATTGCGTTTGCAAGAAATGTATTATTTGTAGGTTAGTAAGTACATAGATTTATATGATGATATAGTAGGTAGTATGATTACAATAAGTACGAATCACTATTTATTGCTGGGGTTATCAAAATTGCAGTGTTCTTAACGAATAGCTGCTTTAATATATTTTTAATTTTTAAAGTAATATTTAATTTGTACAAAAATATTTTAATCATTGGTATTGGTATTAATTGATTATATGAAATCGTAAAAATACAGACTGAATTATACTTGATGGCATAATTTATAAATTGTAACTAAATTGTACATTAAATTCCAATCCCATATTCATATTTTCGTTTAATCAAATATGTGTGTATTGAACGGTATATAACAGTGAAATAAAATCTATTATTTTGAAGAATTTAGTTTGATTGCACTCTTGAAATAATCATTGAATTAGTCAATTTAATCTCATTACGTATGTAATAAAAATAAACAATAATATGGTACCTGGATTAAAGAGCTTCGCTCGGTTTTTTTTGGGTAAATTTATTCTAGTTAGATCGATTTATCGCCCTGCATACTACATTTCATGAAAATCGTTGAAGCCGTTTTCGAGATTTACATATCTATATACAAAAACGACTTGTTTAAAGGCATTAGACAACGTGACTACTAATAAATAAACAAAGTAGTAATAATAGTAGTGTATTCTATGTGTAATATATAAGTATATAAGTATTTATATCAGTTGTTTAGTACCCATAATACAAGATCTGCTTAGTTTGGGACTAGATGGCGTTGTGTGTTAGATGTCCGAAATATTTGTTTTATTTTTCAACTAACTAAGCTTTCAAAATTAGCTTACAATTAAAGTTCAAAACAACAGTGAAACTGCATAATGGTAGGTATTTCAAGAAAGACAGCTTATTAACATGTACATAGACAAGCATAGACGACCTTCTTCAAACTTAGGCGATGTGGATTTTCATATTAAAAATTTTTTTACGAGTACAACAACTTTAGTTGTTTATGAAACGATTTTGATGATTCTTCTTTTGTTGGAAAGGAGATATCCCGACGGTGGTACCATATTAAGGAAATTAGGATCTGATGATGGCATCCAAGAGAAATCAAGTTGAACCTTGAAGTCGGTTTTATTTTTGTTAAAACTTTACTTGTTTGTCAAACCGTAACGAACAAGTAAAATTCTAACAAAAATAAAACCGACTTCAATGTTTGACTCGATTTCTCTTGGATACCATCATCAAATCTTAGTGTACTAATCATGGTACCAAAGTTGGGATATCTTCTTTCCATTAAAATAGTAATCATCAAAATCGGTTCATAAACGACGAAGTTATCCGCGAACACACATAAAAAAAAGATAAAAATATATACGGTCAAATTGAACGTCCTTCTTTTTCTGAAGTTGGTTAAAAACAGTCCTAAATGTCAACTGTCTTGAATCACATTGAAGGATCCACAATACTGAGGTTTTATTGCTGCCACTTACAATATATTAAAACATAGGGACACTCCTCACTATAATGTAAAAAAAAACATGAATAATTATACCCGTGAATTAAAGCTTTTTTATTCGAAAACTTGTCGATTCTTGTATAGAGTGCAAAAAAGCAGTCTATGGCCTTGTCCTTACTCCGGTCCAATGTTATGACTTATTTGTCTCGCCCGCACAGATTTATCGATCTTCGAAGAATAAAATTGACTATATCTGCATAATACATTCATTAAATAACATGTAAATTGATTTTTTGGCTTTGCCAGTCTGCCTCGTGAACGTTAAATAGAAGCATCTGGACAATAAAATGATAAGGAAGGAAATAAGATGAAAAAAACTTGCTTGAAAATGTCATTTGGATAATGATTTGTGTAGACAAGTGTGGATAGGTATTAATATACGTTGAATTCATTGTTTTTAGGCCAGTTTGGCTGGCTTCTTTTTAGGTGGAATAGAATAAGAAGCGAGGATAAAATTTTCCTTGAATGGACTGGTCAAGGCAAACAATTCAAAACAAAACCGAAATTGCCATCTAAGAATGCTTATTATGTACTAGATTACGTCCGCGGCTCCGCCCGCATGTATGTCGGCCATTGTGGTAAATGGCCTAAATCCTTCCTTAAAAATCAAAGTATTGCTCTGTCAAATTTAATTAAAAACGGTGCTAAAGTTTAGCCGTGAAAAAAAGACAGAGCAACTTTCAAATTCATAATATTAATGTGGATTATTATATTTGTTTCGGATTTTGATTGATAGTGAAAGACTTTTATAAATTCTATATCTACCGATATATGAATGGTAGCTGACGTACGAGGTTTGTTTAGAAAATTAAGAGAAAGTTTTTTTTAATATTTTCTTCTCCTCCTCCAAATAGTTTCTTCCAATCTCCGAAACATTTCTGAAATCCGATCTTAGCAATAGTCATTAGCTTCTTTAGAAGGAAAGAAAAAGGTGTTGGAGGTTAATCTTACTGTTTTTATCTTTACATTCAGCCAAAGATTTAAGCAATCAAACAATGGAAGCTCATTCGATTCTTCATTCTACAAATGACTTTTTTTTTTTTTTTTTTTTACGTGTTATACCCCCTCGGGCCGTCACCCCGCCGGGGCTTGCGGCGGGGCGGTGTGTCGGAATCGAACCGACTAAAACCACACGGTGTGCCACTCTGCGCCTGAGACGGGAGGGATCCGGGGACTGCTGTTATTAACACATCCGGACCCCTCCCAGCGCCTGCCCGCACTGAAGCGGGCACCGTCTGCTGGTAAGACTCTCATATTTAGGCGACGTACGGCACACGCGTAACGTCGCCCCCTCGCGGGTGACCACTAAAGCGGATGGAGGGGAAAACCCGTCCCCACCATCCGCGGCCACACTCAGGGCGGCATGAGGCGCTGGTATGCGCGCCTCCGCCGCCCGGTTCGCCGGCGGCGGATCGGGTCCGAGTGGAGGTCGTCCTCCCGGGCCTTCTCCGCCGCCTCCTTCTGCGAAATTACGTCTTCGCAGAAGGCTGCGACCGCGGTAAAACTGCTGTCGCTACCGGCCATGGAGCGAATGATGGCCGGTAGCGAGAGATCTCCTCCGATAACTGCAGTGAGGGCCCGGCGCTGCGACGCCCAAGCGGGGCAGATCGCCAGCGTATGCTGGGCCGAGTCCTCACTGCAGTCGCAGTGGTGGCAGGCGGGACTCAGTTCCCTCCTGGCGACCGAGTGCAGGTACTTCCCGAAGCATCCATGCCCGGAAAGCACCTGCGTCAGTCGGAAGGAAAGAGTCCCGTGCTGCCGCCCTGCCCACTCGTGGATGACCGGCTGGAGAGCCTCCACGGCGGCAAAGCCAGCGCGTGGAGTCTCCAGCCGGAACGACCAGCGAGCCATCGTGGCTCGACGGGCGGCTTCACGCCACTCGCGTACCTCTTCGGGCGGAGGGCGAATGCCTCTCTCCGCCCGGAATTCAGCCACCCGTCGATAAATTTCGGCGAGCACTTCCGCCTCCAAATCCCACGGAGGTGTTTCGGCCAAGGCGCACGCCGCCTCGGTGGACACCGTGCGGTATCCGCGTATGGCTCTGACCGCCAATACCCTCTGAGGCCGCCAGAGGCGGGCTTATTGAGGGCAGTCAGAGCCGCCACCCACACCGGTGCCCCATACAGCGCCATCGACCGGACCACCCCCGTGTAGAGGAGTCGCGTTGCGACGCTGGCTCCACCCAAGTTGGGCAAAAGTCGCCCAAGGGCAGAGGCAGCGTCGACCAGCCTGGGACCAAGCTGTCGGAAGTGCTCGTCGAAGAGCCACCTACCGTCGAGGATCAGGCCCAGATACCTCATCTGGGCCCGAACCGGTACGAGGACCGAGTTGACCACTATGGAGGCGCCGGGGGGCGGCCCACGACGGGGCCCATGGATTTCTACAAATGACTTTATATTAAGCAATTTAACCTTCTGTTTACATATCAAATACTAAAATAAAATTCTCAACCTCAGCAATAAATGCATAAAAACCGTCGACTACTTAATTAAACCGAATCCTAATTTGCACAGATTTATAAAAGTAGTAATTACGATGAATCTAATTAGCAGAACAACACTAATTTAGAATTTCGCACGCTAATGATGAGAATCTAATCGACATAAATGAGTATGTATCAAAATCCGTAGCGTGACTTGTATTCATTTATATATTTCCAAAAATAATGTCGACTGCCATTGGTTGTTATTAAGTTAATCCAACACACATTCTTGACTACTTGTATTATTTTTTAATTTCACATTTTAAAAATCAAAATTTTACATGATAAATGTTTACAATATATCGCTTAAGTTGTATGTGTCATTAGTTTCAAATATTCTTTTCTATCATATTGAAGCGGCAAATGGAATCCTCCAAAATTTATTTTACACACAATTGCGCAAATGATGCAACTCTTTGACTATCATTTTAATTGCAAACTTTTCTTAGTGACTCTACTCTGTCTGATAAAAAGCATGAGCAGAATCCAAAATTAACCAAACTTATTCCGAAGACAATGCAACATTGTCAGAACAGCTTGTGACCCACATAACGATAGCCTATTGAAATGCTTCTGCATCATTGGGCCTCCTGTCTCGCACAACATTCATGTTGTCATGTTTCGTTGGTAAATCCAACGAAACACGATAACACGAATGCTGTCATTTTCTGTTGGTTTTCTGTGAGAGGATAGTACAATTCCGGTCGAGCTGGCCGGTTATTTCCAACTCAATACTTCAAAGTTTCAAGAAAAATAGAGCCAACAACGTTTTTGAGACCCCTGCTCTGTGGGCATTCATAGTTAGTGGTAGTCACATCAGATAATATCCGTCGTTTTAGTCGTTTGCTCCCCATATCACAAAATTTGATTTATAGATGGATTTTGATATGTTATCTTCAAAAACATTTGTAGTATAAAATTAAGATAAAAAGACAAGTTGTCCGTGTGTAGCACTCTACGGTCACCTTATTGTCTTAGGCTGTGCATCGTAAATTATGCCATCGTTGGCCAGTATTTGCATTTTTATTGTCGCACACAGAATTGGCGACGGTCGTAATTTAATCGTTGAACCGCAAAATTGAATTATTTATTGCGTTGATCGGATTGTAAAACGTAATTGGTCGGGATTCAACATTCGATTTGTTAAAGGTTAAGTTAAACGGGTATCAAAAATTTTGTTGCTTAATTTAGTACGTTTATGGGTATTGTAAAACGTTTTAAATAGTGTCATACGTGTACAAGTTTTCAAAAAACATTTAAAACCAATAGGTTTACAAGAAATATATATACAAAGAAGAAGGAATTTAAAGAAAGAAAATGTATACTATAATAGTGACGATCTACACTTCGCAAAGCCAAACAATACTAAAGAAAAATTGAATAGACATACATAATTTTATCAAAAAGACAGGTATTTGTCACAAATGCATAAATGAAAATTATAAATTAACTATTTTGAACCATTGACGATTTAATACACCTATATACATAATCAAGATTGTCCCGCATTACAGAAGAAATTAGTGGAATTTTATTGATGACAGCCTCTGTTTTAAGCTTTATCTATACAAATGAATAAAATTGGAGTGTCTGTTTGTAATATTAAAATAACCGCTTTTTACTAAATGCATATGTATACACGGTACATATACCAAAAATATCGTTAAAATTTTTTTTGTCTATCTGTCTGTCTGTCCGTCTGTCTGTCTGTTTGTTCTGGGTAATCTCTAGAACGGCTTGACTGGTTTTGACAGGACTTTCACTGTCAGGTTGCTGATGATCCAGGGAGTAACTTAGACTACTTTTTTTAGACTAACTTTGTCCCGCGGTATTACTCGCGGTACAACAATAACCGCGGGTAACACCGCGGGTTTCAGCTAGTAACTAATAAGAAAGTGATGTGTTTACTTTGAAATTGTATAGAATTGATACTTCAGTAATGTACTTTGTAGGCAGCGTGGCCGAGTGGTCTAAGGCGCTGGTTTTAGGCACCAGTCCGAAAGGGCGTGGGTTCGAATCCCACCGCTGTCAAACATCTTTTTGAAAATGATATTATTTGATAGTTTATTATTAACGTATATTTTATATAGTACTAGTTGTTGCCCGCGGCTCCGCCCGCGTGTATGTCGGTTATCGCTACAAATCGTAGCGTATGTGTTATTCTGATGTATAAGCTATATTACTGTAAAGTTTCATCCAAATCCGTTCAGTAGTTTTTGCGTGAAAGAGTAACAAACATCCATCCATCCATCCATCCCTACAAACTTTCGCATTTATAATATTAGTAGGATGTATTATTGGATTAATAGAGCACACATCTGCAACAAGTTTTGTTTTTAACCCCCGACGCAAAAAGAGGGGTGTTAAAAGTTTGATATCGATGACTGTCTGTCTGTCTGTCTGTGTATGTGTCTGTCTGTGGCTCTCGGATGGATGGATGCACCAATTTTGAAGCGGTTTTTTCCATTTGAAAGCCTGTTTCCTTGCGGTGGTTCTTAGCTATGTTTGGTTAATATCGGTCAAGCAGTGTAAGAGTATCAGTTCTTTGACAAAATGATGTAAGCCATTTTAGGCGTATGATTACTCTATTTCACTCGATTGATAACTTTCGACCTGACCTTCGTAGGGAGTTTTTAAAATTTTTTATTTATGATAATTTAGGGGGTCATTTTTTTGTAGTTTAAATGAATGTTTATTATACACCAATTATTGTTTTCACGGGAATTAAACCGATCACTTATTTAAAAGTATAACATACCTGAGATTTGCCTGACGTTTCGACCAGGTTGCACTGGCCGTGATCACAGGCTGACTGGCTCAGCGGTGCACGGCCTCCGTCGTCGAATCCGTGAAGTAGAAGGTTCTTCGTCCACCCGCATATTTTCAATATTATTGATAAATTTGTTTCGCCATGGACCGCCACATACCACACTAACAGTTTCCCTATTCTGTGAGCAAATCGATGGTTTCCTATTCTGGTGTTTATCCGACTGCGCAGAAAAGCGAAGTGGTATGTTTTTACAAGCTTTTTATTATTATTTACTTGCAACTCAATTTTGAATTAGATTTCTTCAACCGATTTTGCTGAAATTTTGCAAGCATATGTATACAGCGATTATGGGGCTGATCTATGCTGGAGCTGGAAGGTGGCCATAAGAACTCTGTAAAGAAAAGTCGCAACACCAATTTGATTTTGTTGATTTATCTTTGATTTGACGTTTTTTTTTCTTTTTAGGGCATTTCAATAAAAAAGCTTGTGTTTGAAAGTTTTATGATTTTTAATCTAAATCACATCAAGTTCAACTCTTGAGTAAAAATGACGTTCGGTGGAGAGGACTTGCGTGCGGTGAAATTCAATCCAGTGGTTGATGCCTGCATCGAGTACATGTTCTGCAATCGCCGCTTTGCTTGTCTGTCGGTTCTTCACAACAGCTAAATGTTCTATGACCCTTTCAGCAATAGTCCGCTTCGTTTTCCCTATGTAGAAACTTCCGCAGCTGCAGTCTATTTTATAAATACCCGGAGTTTGTAGTAGCAATATATCCTTCGGAGTGCCGACAATGTTATGAACCTTTATACCTGGTGTGTATACTGTCGGAATGGAGTATTTCTTTAACACAGATCCGATCTTATCCGTAACTCTCTTGACAAAAGATTTATAGGCTGGTTGCCTGTTCACTTCTGGATACTTGCGTCTTATTTTCGGTTGCTTCCGTCCTCCAGTTACTTTGAGTACCTACTGAACATGTTATAGCTCCAGTTCTAAATGTCCGAAACTAATGAACAAGAAGTTGATATATATATATATATATCCCAATCTAAACTCTATTTATCCCAAAATAAGGTTTACATATTAAATGGAGACGGATAGATCGTTGTCGTTATAAGGAGAGGCATATACAGCAGTTGAGTTTCAAAGGCAGCGAATATAATATACATAACGTTATACCAACCACTAATTTATGAATGATTTTGTATTAAAAAGATAATGACTCATATTCATAATCATAAATATTTACATCAAATAAAAATGTTGAGGTCTTAAATAATTTACTTCTCTTTTTTTATCAATGTGTAATTGAATTTTGCGAATGTCTTTATCATTCTATCGAGGACGATAAAAATACCATTGGGAAACAAGAATATATTGTTCTTATTATTGAACTAAAAATAATAAAAGTTTCGTTATTTAATGCTACGAGTTGACTACCTGTGAAGCAGTGGAATTCAGTGGCAGATTGCAGATCGGGAATATTAATCATTCCTAAATCGAGAATCGAATGCCTTACAATCCGAACATATTTATCGATTTCTCGTGAAGACTAAAATCGGTACTGCAATCAATAATATTGTTTTAGTTTATTTTATACCGTTACGGTTGATCTTCTTCTTAGTTTTAGCATTCAAGTATTTCAGAATTGATTTGATGCAGGTCGGTAAGGGTGGATTACAATCTGGCTACAGGTATTGACCTGTAGCCTGATTGTAATCCAAGATGTATTACAATTAATAAATCTCTTAGATTATTATCTTTTCAAACAACCAATTACCCATATTAGATGTAATGATAATTTTAAATGGAGGGATTTTCCCGTGTAGTCACTCCAATATGGCTTGATACACATACACAGATACACTGTTCTGATTAAAATTTTAAAGGTATTATGGAAAAGACTAGTATAAAAATTTACTTGCGTATGGTATATCCTAACGAGCAAAAGCTAGTTTAAAATATAAGTTAGGAACTAACTTATAGTTTAAGCAAGCTTTTACTCGCAGCTCTGCCCGCATTTATCTCGGTTACCATGCTAAATTTAATTAAAATCGGTGTAATAGTTTAACTGTGAAAATGCGACAGACAAACAGAGTTATTTTTCAATTTATAGTATTATAGTAAGGATGTAAAAATGAATTTGTTTGTTTGTAGTCAACCGATCAACATGAAGCTTTAGATAAAAGTCATCAGTGTTACTTGTCACAAGATTCTGCCTTTTCTTCTTTTTTCATTCAAAATATGTTTACATAACTGTTTCTCTAGACATGAGTAAATGGTATTTCCAAGTATAATGTAGTAAGTATAGTAAATTATCATTAATTTATCAATCCACTGTTTGACCTCCACGTTCGTTTACTAGCACACAAATGTAAATAGAAATGATCACATCTATTGATGATTCTAAATATCTATTTATTTAATTTAGTAGACGAAGTCAATCAAAAATATTCTGCCCCTTTGTAAGTTATTCATGAGCATTGTTAAAATATTTTAATAAGAGACCAAACTCATATCATATTCATATTGATATATCAACATAAACCTATTGATGAGGCATTAAAATTTTTACGACTCTTTGATAAAGCTATAACACTATTGTGGGAGATAATAAATATTTATATAAACATTATTTAATATATACACATGTATGATTAACGACAAATTTCTAAATCTCAAAACCTCGGAAAATCTTCATTCAACGTCACTATACTTTTTTCCTCACAACTTGAAAACTTCTTAGTCAGTCAAGGTTCGTTTTTCGTGACATCGTGCCAAACTATCATGTCAAATTTTTGGACTTGTACTCATTCTAACCAAACCAAAACCTCCTTTCTAAGGAGAGGCCTATGGCTAGTAGTGGAAAGTTCAAGGTTGTTAATGATGATAACTCATTCGCCCTTCAAGAAAAAAAACGTGAAAGGAGATCTCAAAGAACGTCTATGCTCCAGTTACTCTTCCTGGTTACATTGGATATCCCCTAAAGGTAAGTGAAAATAAAAATATAACAAAGGTTTGCCTAAATCTCTCTAAAATTAAGGTCCTTTAAACTTATGGGACGTTGGTGAAAATGGCCATAAGTCTGATAACAGTACCTATCATACTTTTTCACATAACGAACCTTAAAACCGGACCGGAATTTCGTAAAGTACCAATATTTTGTCTCACGTGGTTTGCTACCATAACACATCATCTATGGCACGTTGAATCCAATCACTGACATGACATTTTTTTTTTTTTATATATATTAGCTGCGCCAAAATGACTCTGCTCAGCCTGATGGAAAGCATGAGCAGATTCCAAGAGCGAATAAGACATGGAGACCCACACTATGGCCGCCTAGTGAGATGCTTTTTTACGCCCCGCTTAAAGGACCCGGGATCATAGTGGGAGGGAAACACGTGCTCTGGAAGTGAGTTCCAGGTTTTGATCGCTCGGCATAGAAAGGAGGAACCGAAGCGATGAGTGCGAGATCGAATGTCTACCACTCTGAAGCGGTGACTTCCAAGTCATTGTACGTATCTTCAGGTATTAGTTTATTTTGTGCCGGGGATTTCCTTATAAACTACGTAGATGGCTTTACCCGGTGTACCTTATGTAGAAAAACAGTAAATAAAGTTGTAGAGATTTAAATTCTTTAGTTATTTCTAATTATTAAATTGGAATACTTGCATCAGAAAAGTAAACCATACTAATAATTTAAAATAATATTATAAATCTGAAAGTAACTAGATTTGCTAATAATCAGTTCAAAGTCTAGTTCAAAGATGCAGGCGGGTGAATGTATTATATGTAATCTATAGGAGTGTGTTAAAGAGGCATGGATAGAAGTATGCTGGATCTACGACTAAAGGATTTTTTTTATGTTTGGCCCTGCCAAAATCACTCTACTCTGCCTGATAGAAAGCATAAGCAGAATCCAAGAGTGGTGGCCAACATACTGCGAATGCAGACATTGCTACAATGCAGCATGGTGACCCATACCATGGCGAGCTAGTGATGCTTCTGCATCATTGGGCCTCCGGTCACGCACTCACCAACGACACACGACAGCATGATCGCTGTCATTTTACGTTGATTTTCTGTGCGAGGGTGCCCCTCCCCCACGACTTACTTATGACTTGGGTGACTTTATAAACAAATACTTAAAATGGACACAAAGAATACCCAGACTCAGAACAATAATTTGTAGATCACACAAAGTGTTGTCTTATGTATGATTTGAACCCACAACCCCTGTGCGCAATAGGAAGTGGTATGGCTTCAACCATCAGGGCACACATTCAGTCAATGTACTTCACATGTCTTTCACATTAATGGAAAGTTCGTTTGTGGCTATTTCAAGTTAGTATTACTATTGCATATTAACATGAAATAACCACATCCTTTATTGCAATCAAACAAATTTTAAACACGCCCTGCTTATTGGTTGGCTTGAGTTTCCCATAGCTGTATTGCCGTAACGGTTAATAAGTGATTAACTTTAATAAGGCGTTGACTACATTTATCCCGTCAACTGCTTAACTGACTACGAATTACCGATAGCATCTCGCTCCTTGTACTGTCGAGAACAAAACACATTTCGACAATTCCTAACCAATGACACAATGACATTGAATAGAAAAGAATTTAAGACTCGACTGTACTCCTTGAAAGTTCTCACAGCGCCATGAGAATGCTCTTTACAATCGATATTCAAAAAAAGAACAGCATCGATGTCTCTGTTGTCAACGGACAATTCTTTTAGAGATCAACAACAATACTCATTATTTTAATTTAAGCCTTAATTCTAGTTCAATAAAGTTTAAATTTAATTGGTCGTATATGAGAATTTTATTGTTCCGTTTCGGTATATTGCGTCACCGACTAAAAAGACAAAGCACGAAGCGATCGCGTCGCATTGTGGGGCTAATGATGAGCCAAAACATTATTTTTAGAAGACGTTTGGCTAGTTTGCTTTATAAGGTGTACGCCGATCGGACTGCAGATACAATTCGCTTTTATGGGGCCGGTAGCGAGAACAGTTGTTTACACGTTCACGTTTTCCGATGCAATGTTAGCAATGATTGTTTGACAATCAATACGAGTGCTTGATATAAAACGGTTATCGAGTAATCAACTGTTGAGTGGTTGTTGAGATAATTTCAGAAGAGCATCCACTGTTTAAACATAAGTTCATTAGCAATATTTATGATTTGATTAATTAAAAAACCTGTTCGGCTTATGTTTAGCAGTCGATGTGTAATGGTGAGATATCATAATCATGGGAATTTTTTCTCACTTCATTTTGAGACATAAGTTTATTTATGATATTTATTTATTATTTATGATAATTCATATCAAATCCATATAAAACAGAATAGTCAAAAATAATAATAGAATTTCACATAGCATTCATACTTACTTACATACTTGTAACATACTACTTTACTACCGCTGTAGCTTTTTATTATAGTTTTAAAAATATGTAATTGCAGTACATATTTAAAAACTAGCATATGTCTACAGCTCCACCCATGTACATGTCGGTTATCGCGGAGCTTCTTCAAACTGATTTAATTTTTTAACTTTATTAATGAACCGATTGAAATGAAACAAACACTAAATTTTAAGTGGAGTAAACCGCAACGCAATAGAGAAAACAACATTCAAATCGGTTAAGCTGTTTCTGAGATTAGTGTGCACATACTAAAGGACAAACAGACAAAAGTTCTTAAAATCGTTGTTTTGTATTCTATTGCGATCATAAAGCCATAATATAATAGTTTTTCTTCTAAATCTTCCATGTACAGACAGTAACAAGTTACGATTTTATTATATTATTATGTATTGATTAGTTAAAAAACTAAAAGACTTGTTTACAGAAGTCGGTTACAAACAAGAAAATAAACAAACATACAGGTGAAACTGAAAAGCGTGTTAAAATAGTGCTTTTTGTTTTTATAAACTAACCAACATACAAATTAAAATTCGCATTTTTGTGTGTCGCGTTTCATTAAAAAATGTCATTAGGGCCTAAAATATAAGAATATTTACAAAAAAATAACAAAAATAAAACCGACTTCAAGTTTCGACTTGATTTCTATTAGATGCCATTATTAGATCTTAGCGTCCTTATCATCATATAATTGTTGGGATATTTTCTTTCCATTAAAAAAAGAATCATCAAAATCGGTTCATAAATGACGAAGTTATCCGCGAACACACATAAAAAAATGTACGGTCGAATTGATGACTTCCTCCTTTTTTGAAGTCGGTTAAAAATTTATACCAAAGCTTCTCATCGAGTATTATATTGAAATGAGTAGAGTTCATAGTTAACTTAATATATTTTCTAGTCATTACGAAAAATTGAGATTTTACTGTTTACCTTACATTCAACAAATACAATAAATATGAATTAAATAGGATCGTCGAATTAAATTTAAGAATGAATTTAATAAGAAGAACAATGAATGCGTGTACAGGTCAAGATTAAAATATATATATTTTTAGTTATAAAATGTATGAAGTATTCTATTTTACCCAACCATTTTTTAAATGAAATTGAAACCCAAGTGGTATAACTTTCAGCAAGTCTAAGAAAAGACATCAACGCGCTCGGTTACACTGACTTAGACGCTACGAGTAATATTAATGAAAATATAAAACTGACTATGTCTCTTCTTGGTTATAAATTCAGAATAATGATAAACCATGCCAATTTTAGAAGTAAAAACTTTTTTAGCAGCGGTGAGTAGGATAAAATCTTATGGGTTCGCGTCACCGACATGCTGATAATTTTAATTTAAACATTATGAAATTTCTAATTTTACACATTCGTTTTACAAATAACATTCTAAGTTATAAGTTTTCACTTCTATCAGCAAACCCTATGACTGCAATTTTTTTTTGTTAAACAAACGTGCAAACTATTTGTTTACTTGTTACTCCTTCGCTGTGAAAGGATGTGACGAATTTAAACGAAATTTACACATCGACAAACGAATTGTGGTTTAAGCCACAAATTCTTGGAATTAGAAGATCATGCTAGTACAGCTTAATATTCCAAAACTGAAATCCAACAGAAAACTCGACACAAATGGTAATAACAATTATTTTAACAAGTAAGTTTAAATTAAGTCTATAAATTACAAAAAAATTAGCAACGCATCAACCGTCCAGTGTGGTCGCTTTGACCATTCTTTTGTCAACAAAAACGGGACAATCGCATTCTCAATCGCCATAAACTTTTTGTCTCCTAACATTGTGAGCAAACACTGACACTTTGCTGGACATAAATTGCCACAAAGACTCTATTTGGCCCCCGTCGCCTTTGATAATAGATGCCAATTTCGGAAACAATCCGTCCCCTAATATGTTTTGATGTTTTTGGTTCTTGTGTCTATTTGTTTGGTTGATTACTTGTTAATAAGCGTGACTGTAAGGAATGTTCGTCTTGTTACAAAGGTTTTGCTTCTTTTGTGAGTGACGCGTGTCATCCCGTTAAAGTTTGTATGACAGACAATGTGGCCTAGGGCTTGGATGCCGGTACCGGTTAAACGAACTGTTGTGTGTGAAAAATGGCTTAAAAACATTGAAAGTATATAACGGTTGTGTTGATTGACAGTTTTGTATGGAGATTTGTTTGTAATCTTCGTAACTCTTGTATTTGGCAATGTCCGTAAAAAGTTACCAATTTATTTCGAAGTTTTGGTCAGCAATTTTTCTGCACATAGATATGAATGAGCTAGCTTGACTGAAGAGATACTGCGTCTTTACAAAAATCTGATGGTAGGCAATTTTTAAGTAGCTTTTTCGTAAATAAATGAAACGAAACCGTTTTCATATATCAAAATAACTGAAAATTCCGTTGCCTGCTTGAAGCAGCACTTGAATTTTTTTGAAATAAATAGCGATTCATTTTTTTTATGTTTGACCCTGCCAAAATGACTACACTCTGCCTAATGGAAAGCATAAGCAGAATCCAAGAGTGGTGGTCACCATACTGCGAATGCAGACAATGCAACAATGCAACATGGTGACCCACACCAAGGCGGGCTAGTGATGCTTCTGCATCATTGGGCCTCCGGTCTCGCACTCACCAACGAAACACGACAGCATGATCTCTGTCATTTTACGTTAATTTTCTGTGCGTGCGTTTGTGTAAAATTTTTTTTTTTTTAGTTTTACTTAATATTTCTGTGCAATTGCACAACGTAATAAATCTGATAAATAATTCGTGTGGTGTCGTGGGACACAAGATATGAACAAAGTTCCGTCATCAAATTGAGAACCTCCTCCTTTTGGAAGTCGGTTAAAATATAATAATACATGCAACTTACAGATGACGCTAGACTAAATTTTTCGTTCACGCTCTTTAAAAACCACAAAATTATTTTTACACATTTATTTAATTTAAAATATAGAATAAAAATAAATAAATATTTCGGCCATCTAAAACACAACGCCACCCGGTCCCAACCTAAGCAGAGCTAGTGTTATGGGTATTAGACAATTGATGTAAATACATATAAACTTTTTTTTGGAATTTCATACATATTATATATAGAAAACATCTGAACTCCTAAAAACAAATATTTGCAGATCATACAAACATTTGATCTGACCCGGAATTCGAACCAGAGACCGCAAGCATAGCATTCGTATGCGCTGCCATTGCGACACCGAGGCAATAATATTACGTGACGGACGCTTTTACTTGCTAGGATACCCCTCGGCAACGCCCCGTAAGAAACTTATTCCAATAACTAATATGACTAAACAAATTAAGGAGAATCAGAGCTTTCTGAGGTACATACTCATCACACGAGAGTCTGTTTGTTACGGCTAATCTCTGGAATAGCTGGACTGAATTTTACGGGACTTTCGTTGGCCGATAGCCGATGGTATAAGGAGTAATTTAGGCTACTTTTTAGACTTTGCCCGAGGTTGCGGTACAACAACAAACGCGGGTAACACCGCGGGGCTCAGCTAGTATTTAGTACGATTATGTTTTAAATTTGTTTTACCGAGCACTTTCCGAAGTTTATCTAAATCTATGGACCTATACATATTTATATTTTTATATTGTTAAATATGAAGGATCAGAGAAGGCATAGTGTTGTGTTTATTTGGCGATATCATTGAAGCAAGATGTCATACGGTCTAGATATTTTTTTATGGAATAGTGATGGTAAGCGGTTACCGCCGCCCATGGACACCTGTAACACCAGAGGTGTCACAAGTGCGTTGCCGTCCTTTTAAGAAGGAGTACACTTTTTTCTTGAATCTTTAAAGTAAGTAGCTATTTATTTATTAATTGTATTGCTTGATTTTTAGTAAAAAAAGAGAATTAAACAACAAATAAATACAGTGAAAATGTCCTCATTTTTTTTCAAGCTGATAGATGACCACCAAAGAAACATTCTGTATAAGCCCTGACTGGCCACCACTCTGGCCTGTATAGGCCTGTATAGGTTTTGTATTAAGTTTCCTCCTCTTTGAAGTAATGTTGAGACATTTCACTGACTCAAACTAAAATGATAAACATTCCTAACAACAATGATACATATGTCTAACTCTCAGATCAAATAAAAAAAGGTAGATAACGCACGGTATTATTCTTGTTGAAGCGAAAAAAGTAGCGTAGTTCCAAGTAAACACACGCACACGCACACACATACAAAAAAACTACGCTACTTTTTGTCAGTATCGTAAAAGTATCGACAACTTGTACGATACTAATGAAAAGTAACGTAGTTTATAGCATAGTTAGTGCGGTTACTTGGATCTACGCTACCTTTTTTGCTTCAACAAGAACAAGGCCATGCGTTATCTACTTTTTAGAGTTCTGTGCTAAAGGCTAAAAACAGAAAACCTTATAGATTCGTAATTTCTGTCCATCTGTCTGTCTGTCCGTCCGTATGTCACAACCACTTTTTTCCGAAACTATCAGAACTAAACTGTTGAAATTTGGTAAATAGATGTATTCTGTGAACTGCATTAAGATTATCACACAAAAATAAAAATTAAACAATAAATTTTGGGTGTCCCCCATACTTAGAACTGAAACTCAAATTTTTTTTTCATCAAACCTATACCTGTATGATATTTATGGATAGGTCTTCAAAAATGGTATTGAAGTTTCAAATATTTTTTGTAACTGTAACCTGTAACTTCTAAAATAAGAGAATGAAAAAACTAAAAAAAAAAATGTAGTACATTACTATACAAACTTCCACCACCGAAAATTAGTTTGATCGAGATCTAGCAAGCAGCTTTTTTATAATACGTCATAAATCGTAAACTGCAATTTATCGATCAAAGTTACAACGAACTACAAGAACTGTTATATTATGTTACTTGCTGCTACGGAATCCTTCATGTGTGAGTTCGACTCGCACTTGGCCCCTTTTTTATTTTATTTGATCTGAAGTCTAAATATAATCATGCCATAGATAAATTATGCCCAGACACAGGACAAATAACTCATGATACAATCATTTGCAATTGGTAGGATCGAGTCCGTGACCTCCAGCTTAGCAATCAGAGTCACTTACCAATAGACTTGAAAGGTTAGTTAAAAGCCATTTTGACTGGTCATAAAAAGGAACGATACTATTCACAGTAACAATTCATAGTGCAAAAAATAAGGCACCGTTCTGTACGAATTTGTGTACATAGCCAAATACGATCATTTTCTTAAAAAATATTGATTCGTTATTATATAATTGAGTACCAAAGTTTAAAAACGTATTCCGTTAAAAAAAATTTGAAGCTTAGGTATTTCTAAAAACGTATTTCAATAAGTAAATATCTTTATTGTTCACAAAATTGGTATCTCTATTGGTAATTTATTACTTAAGTCCGACCAGCACCCACGCCTAGTTAAAAATTTGGGTATGTCTACAAATATGTTTGATTTAATATTCATTCATTCTTTATTTAGGAAATATATAAAATTTTCATCAAAAGGTCGTTCTTGAAAACGATGAAACGAACGTCAATATGATGATTGCTTCATTACATACGCTTCCATCCTAACCTTACTTAATATTACTAAGAGATGTTAGTAAAGAAAATACACAATTGTTATTTCAATCACATATGATATGCTACCGCACGTAAAGAGGTTTACTACAGAAGAAGTTATATAATATGAAAACATAGAAGGCGGCGCGTGACACAGTAGCCGCGAACCGAACATAAATAACCGACCACGCTGCTAACAACTCTGTATTTACGACAATATTATATTTTATACTTACGCCCGGTACATGAAGGCTCTAATACGTGGCCAACCTACATAATAACGAGAACGCGCGGAAGGCGTAACTCGGTGGCAATACATCGTCTCGCTCGACGACGCCCCGGGCGCGCGCCTAAGCGAGACGAACAACCACAAATTTATTGAAACGAAAAAAAAAACTTAGCTACTGCACTCCGCGTCGCCTCTACAGAACTAGATACATTTTTCCACGTCTCCGTGTGCGAGTGAGTACATAACACTTGTTATAGGTCTGAGCGAGATAGATAGTTTTCTGCGGGTATCGCACGCAGCTAAACGGCCGGTCATGTGGGCGCTGCCGGTGTTGCGCACGCGCGGCTACCTCGCCGCGGTTGAGTTCCACGCTCACGCTGCGACGCTCGGCTCGCTTAGCCCGTGTGACCTTTACTTGGTGAACTTAGGAAGCGACGTTCGCTGTGAAACTTCCATTAGATCCCCTCCGTCCCGCGCGACAGTGATTCTTCGGACCTCCAGCGCAGCAGCACCAGCATTAGAGCGAAAGAGATGGCTGGTGGTCGCCGGCGCCGTAGCTAAAGGTATTCGTAGAATGCGTGATCTGTATCGGGCGGTTGAAGGCGGTGCGGGGTACGGGGCGCGTTCGGAAGCGGTGGCAGCTCCCATCGACTCCTGGGGTTATTCTTCCTCAGGCCACTGCTGCTCGAGCTACGTACCAAGCAAGCCAGTTTTTTCTGTCCACCGCACGACACGCCACACACTCGTTAAGCCCGTGCCAACACGAGAAGTCGCCACTAATAAATTACTGTTTTTTACTGCAATCGCAACAGTCACCGCCGCGCAGCCGAGTAATTTGTACGTAAAAATAAACATTAATCAACAATATCACCGTTACTATCGCCCGATTACAGTGAGTACTCTGTCATTTGTTATAATATTTGTTCATTCAATCCTTGATTTCTTTAATTTTTAACATTGGTTTATAACTTTACACACGTTCATGGTCTATGAAAATGCTATTTAAATTATGATGCAAGTAAAATCATAGCTAAATGTTAAGAAACCCAAGGATTGATTGACATATTATACTATTTATTATATAATTCTTATCTTTTAATTTTATGTCTGTTGAAAAAGAAAAGTATAAATGTAGTTATCATTCATTAATTCATTATCATTCATATTTGGCATTTTCATCTCATACTGCTTGATCATAATATCAATATACAAACACTTTCTTTAATATCTTGTTTAATATCACACATCCCAAGTATAAGTAAGAGTTTTATGTATAGGTTTTATAACAAAATATTGTAATAAATTTTGCAGGAAAACAATTTCTTGTTAAGTCAGACTTGAGAATAAATCACTTATTTCTTTACTACTACATATTATACTACTTAAACGTTCTACTACAAAATGTCACGTTATAATCTTTAAAAGTCTTGAAAATTCTAACAAAATATTCCCATTCTTTGGTATACTGAAACACAAAAATAAAATTTGAATAATCGCAGCTATTAATATGCATATTATCTCGTCTTAGCGCCTATCGGCGCTAGCCTTACAAAAGGACGTTTAAAATATTGTCCTTATTATTGACATTTTTTACAAAAATCATAAGCACCCAGCGGCTGATCCATTCAACCTGAGAAACTGACCATTTTATAACGATTTATGGTTTATTTAACAATGAGAGAATAATGGTTTTACACAAAAAAAAAATGTAAAAGAAGGTTTTTGAATGCACACTTAAGGTTTTTGTAGTGTTAAAAGCTTTGAATCGGATCGCATCATTAGACAACTATTTTGACACTTTCAAGTTTCCCGTGAGATCTCTCTGCAAATCTTGTAACTTGATTGGTGTGCAATAAAAATATAAATTATAATCCCACAATTTTAACAAAAATGACTAAAAGGTTTAGTGTAAGAACAGTAAAATGAAATATATGTCTGATATAATAAAAGAAGAAACAATAAAAGTGTTTCTGCAAATATCCTATAAAACTAGATTTGGAACTATAGAGCATTGCATAATGTAAATAAATCATTTTAAAGGTCTACAATCTTTTGATAAAGTTAAAAATCTCAAAAAATAATAGTATTTTTTTCTAAACTCTAAACGATATCGGTAATATATAGCGACATGTAAAACTTAATATCATAAGTTCTTCTTGGGTACTGTTTCTGAACCTATTCAATAAATGTTTAATATTTCCAGTGCTCCATTAATTTGTTTGAATTGGGCATAAAAAAGCGAAATGCAGACGATATTTAAGTATTACCTGAAATTTACTATAAACTAAATATTGTTAGTCTTTTGCTTTTTGCAATTTATAAATAGTCATTTTATTAAATATGTTTTATAAGAGACTATAAAAATAAAACAGTTTTTAAAGTGTTAGGGATTAAATAGTAAATTAGGTTATTATTAGATAATTAAATTCCATATTTAAAACGATCTATATTATCTTCAAATCAAAAAGACTTTGGATTGGCAATTTTAAGTGCAAATCTATTTCACGATTGGAAAGGTAAATTTCAAATTCTTGATACAATTAAATGGTTCAGACATTGCAAGCCTAAAAAAGGTTGATAATTACTTATTTATACCCGTCGAAACAAGCGAATTTTATTTACTTGATTCCCGTAAATTAGATGATTAGTTGGTAATAATAAAAATGTTGGTTTTGTAGTTGAAGAGGTGTTAAACTTTTTGCCATATTTAAGTTGTTACAAATCGTACAAATTTTGTTACAATCGTTGACTGAAGTTTATAATATACATGAGGATTTCAATTAATTATAACTGATAAGTTTTGCTAAATGTTTAAATATCAATGTTACTTAGAACAATTTTTTTAATAATTTTCATTAACTAAAAGTTCTTGAGGAGTTTTTGTTTCTTTATTTAAACCAAATTAAATAATTGGTATATAACACCTCCAATATGTTAATCCATTCTGTATTATAATTGCAAATAAATTCACATCACCGGAAAGCGTTGTTGAGCTCCCGGCCTACGTAACTCGGTAGCAGGTACACGCACCACCCGCGCATCGCCAATTGTGGATCACTCAGATCCAATTATGTACACGTGATCTTCGTGGCCTTTGAAGCGGTTTTAATGTTTAAAATAAAATGTAAATTAAAAATATATAGGCATTAATACAAAAACATCTAAAATTGTTTGGTTTATGAATTCTTTATACCATCAGATTAGGTTAAATTATATATAGTCTGTTTGTAGACCATTCTTCGTATATTATTTTCTGTAACCTTGTATTCTCATTCTTAATAGGACAGCGATAAACTCTGTTTATTTTTTTAACTGCATATTTAATCGAACATTCAAAACGTCCCTTTTTAAACGAATATGTCCCGCTGACATTAAAGTCGTTTAAATTCGCCACTTATAGGTGCCTATATTTAAATTTTCAAATATCGAATCCGTAGAACGTTTTGGGAATGTCGAGGACTCGCGGCGGGGCGCCTGCGCATCGCCACTTTCTTTTAACTTTGCCGAACGCTACGACGGTTCAATGTAGTGATGGACGGTTTTAATCGATTTTTATCATCGATTATGAATGTTAATATTAGTAAAATATGTTAAATATTTGTATTGATGATAGAACAAAGACCAAATACAGAATGATACCTACTCAACTCTTTCGGGATACTTGATAGATAAATAATTGTTTTAGCATTAGATATCTAGAATCTTTCTATTTATTTGTGAATATTTTGCTGATATCCTTTATATATTATATGGGTAATAGTTAGAGGATATAAAGTTAAAATCAATTTGTATACAAATAATACTGAGGTTAATCTAAAACCGGTGCTAGGTGTATTTGAAATACGGAGAATTTGTGTAAAACATTTCATTAATAATCTGTTATACATCGAACATCATCGCTACAGCAAACGATCGATATAATCAATTTGCATTAGTCGATTGTTTAACGCCCATCCCTATCTCATGTGGGCACAAATAAAAGGCGATGTGTCACGTATATACTGGGCACGTATTAACACGTTGTCTTGCCTTTACGACTACAGGGTGGAATAATCTGAAGACAATTATTATTTATTGTCAGACAGTCTTTTGTCATACACCGACGATGAACGTTGTACCATTTATAGATTATTGATATTAAAATATTGATCAATGTTGTTATGGTTCCAATGTTTTTTGTTTGTCAATAAAGTTTTTAAAGAGGTTTGTTTAGTCGATAAAGTAATTTGTTTTGTATTTTATTCATACACAGACTAAATACGGGTTGTACTTGTTAAGAAAAGAAAGCATACAAACAGAAAGTAATTCTTCCTAATATTAGTACTGGCTAGTCTTGAAAGCTGGACATTTTAATTAAACGATTACGGTTTTACAGATGATTTATCAAACCTTTATCCAAATTTAGACCATAACACTAATTTTGAGTTACGTTAACTGAACATTTGGTATTGATGACGATGATCGACATTCTTGGTAGCAAAATGTCTCTGCATGTCTAACAATGTAGGTTTGTACATCAGTAATATTAATAGTAGCTTTTGTAAGTAGAATTTCTAGTATTTATATTTATTTTAAATGTGCCTATTTTGTTGCTTCGTGAGGCTTAGTTCTATGTTCCTACATTAAAATAGTCTTTGGAACAAAAAGAGTAACTCACAGGTTTTCGTTCAGTTTTAATGAAAACTTGAATCATTGATAGTCTTAACAGTTCACTACTTAACGTAGGCTTCCTTAGAAAGAAGATTTAAGCCGACTGTACTACGCTGGGTAGACGGGTTGTTATATTAAATGCTACTAATATTATAAACGTGAAAGTTTGTAAGTATGGATGGATAGATGGACAGATGTTTGTTACTCTTTCACGGAAAAACTACTGAACAGTAATATAGCTTATACATCTGAATAACACATAGGCTACTATTTGCCGCGATAACCGACATATACGCGGGCGGAGCCGCGGGCAACAACTAGTAATAAATATTTCGGACAGTAACACACACTGTCTTCTAACCCCAAGCTAAGCAGAGCTTGTTTTATGGGGAGCAGACAACTCATATAAATATATATATACTTATGGAATACATATGGTTAGTTTAAAATTTTTAATTTCTTTGCAGTAGAAACTTAAATAGATATTTGAAAATGTCTTAGCTATATTTCCTAGGAGTTGTTAGTAGGTTAGTCAGTAGATAGAGTATGTATAAAACATGTGTTTATGTTTTAGACATACATACAGAAAAAATATAAAACAGGAGGAGGTGGAAATAAAATAGATTTTATTTGTGTCTTTTATAGACGATAGATTTTACTGAACGCTCAGACGATCAGGTACAAAAGGCAGCACGAATACCTAGCATACCTAGTAGTTTAAGCAGTCCGGACGTCACTCTCTACTCTAGTTTTATGTGGTCAATCGCCAAATTAGATCACACTTTATGTAAATCACAATTGGTTGTCCCGAGTCTGGGTGTTTTTGTGGCCGTTTGATTAATTTTTGTATAGCCATTGCGACACACGATATATTTCTAGTGCGAGAGTTATCTTTTATAACTCACAAGAAAAACACAGGAATTTAAGTAGTTTAGTAAAATCAGTAAGAGGATATTGAATATTTGTGTTTTGAAGCAAATTTTCAGTTTTACAAGTCGTTTAATCATACCTACTCTGAGGAATGCCTTACGAAAATTGTTTTTGACACAGATCTTAGAATCTTCGTTTAGTATTCGGTAGTATAATCTAACATCTATACAAATAAATAAAATTGGAGTGTCTGTTTGTAATATTAAAATAACCACTTTTTACTAAATGCATATATATTTAGGTATACACGGTACATATACCAAAAATGTAGTTAAAAATTTTTTTGTCTGTCTGTTTGTTCCGGATAATCTCTGGAACGGCTGGACGGATTTTAACGAGACTTTCACTGACAGGAAGCTGACTAAGGCTACTTTTTTAAGACTAACTTTGTCCCGCGGCGTTACTCGCGGTACGACGATAACCGCGGGTAACACTGCGGGGTTCAGCTAGTTTGTAATAAATAAAAGAATAAAATTGTTCATAGAAAGTAGTAAAGAGTACTTATATAAAGAACTGATTAGTGTTTAGCTCCCACGCGAAAACAGTGGGCGACAAGTAACACCGAATAGCAATTACTCAAAATACGAGATGACGACCCATAGGAAGTCACGTGTATGCATTTACAAATTAATATTGTGTCAGAACCATGCGGCAATAGAACAAATATATAAATATCTTAGTTTTAAATAACATTCTAAAACAATTTGTTTCAACAAAGCAAGCCGGTGAAGACAGGAAACTTTTGTTTGAACGAGATAAAACACAAAGGCTTTTGGGTTCCGGCTAACCTTATCTGCTGGCATCTCGGCATGGTCGGCATAGACAAATAAATTTTATGCTGGATGTGTTAAATATTAACACATAGCATCAGTTTCAAGGATTCATAAACAATGAATTTAATATGAAAAATTTTGATTGTCGTACGAAGTTCTAACCTTCTTTCTTTAAATTAAACACACACACACGCACAATGACCTACTTATTCTCTGTTCAAAATAACTCTTTAAAAAACTTTAATCTGTCAGCATTATAAGTAAATAATACGAGTATATATTGTAATAAAATACTGTGGCAAATAAAATATAAACATGGTATTCCTGAATATACTTAATTTAAAGTAATTAGTTCTCACTACTTCCCATATTATGAGCAGGCTCTCAACTATAGTTTAACTATGCAAAGTTAAAATGTCCATAGATTTGAAGGATGTTTGCCGGTTCTGTAAAACTTTACTTACGCAAATGTTTTCCAATAGGTAATAGACATGGAAAATCACTAAAACAATAAGGTATAGATAACGTACCTATAAGTATTTTATTCGGTACATACAATGATAATCTGATAACTTAACAGGATTTGTACCTATTTATCAAAATTAAAAAACAAGAAAAGAGTTAAGCGATGAAGTAGATACCTATTAGGTAGGTATAATACAATAGTGTTACAACTCTAGTTATCGAATACTTAAGTGGATTACTCAAAGATTAGACCAATATGTAGGTGTTATGTCAAAGATTGATGTATTCTTTGTGTGTTATCTGTGTTTAAATAGGTGGGGTGAGGCGTAGATAAGACTATCTTGTGTTTGCGCACGAGTTCCTTTGTAACTCTGTACAGCTTTGAGAAACCGACATGATAATGTTATTGTAAGATATAGATAGGTATATATGTATATGCCATTATTTTGTTTTATGGTAGGTGAAGAATTGTTATGGATCACTTTATTGGTTTTCTCTTATCTTAAGGAGGTGCGGTTATTGTACGAGTGATTGGTTTTAGGTACTTTTTGTGATAATATCTTTAACATACATACATATGTAGGTTTATCTACACATACCTTACTCTCTCATACGCAGATTCTGATTGAAACTTTATTCACTTAGTTAAGAGTTGGTTAGGTATACCTATTTGCAATAACGTTACACAAGAATTCTACAAGTGTTTGGTAGTTACTAATAAAATCTGCGTTGTAATAACAAAGGCGGTAAAGCTTTTCTCTTCAAACTGAATGTTTACACAATTTGATAGGAGATAGGCACTTAGCACATTCATTCATATTTACGTCACACCATTGAATAAATTTGTTTGTAAAGGCGAGTTCGCACTGGCGCTATTTGAGCTTTGCGTTTGACCGCAAACATCCCGTAAGCGCCACAGGTGATGTCTACCTGACCGCTCTTTGTGTACACAGCCTTAAATGTCGTCTTTGTTGGACAAAAATCCTGAGTGTTTTATTTGATTTGTGTGATTGTTTGTTCATATCACTATTATCTACGTGAAAATATAATACTCCTATATTTGGATCGTTTCTTCACACATGTTAAAGTTTAGTACTAAATGAAACATCCATATTTAAACAATAAATTTAATGTCGGTACATTCATAACGATAAAAACAAAATAGCGTGGATAGGTTTACAATATTCCTATAAATTTACCCGTATGTACTGCAACTAAAAAAGCTGTCCGACTATCCCATAGAAATTTTACTGACGATAGCCATTCATATAGTAGGTAAGTATAGGCTTAGTGGGTACGATCGTTTGCATCCCACGAGAAAAACCCCGCGAGCTATAGAAAGTCCCACCCACGCTGATCGCAACTCACGCGCAGCGGAACGGTGAAAAAATGAATAAGTATTCGTTTTTTGAATGCAGTTCAACAATTCGCTGCCGTGTTACGCGCTCCGCCCCTCGCCTCCTGATTGGTGACCAGTAGCCGAAATTCGTTCTCCACATGCGCACACGCACGTAAGATATGTGACGAATTGATCACATCATTGTTTACGTCATACATAATTCATTGTGTGGAATCTCTACTAGGCTATTGGTTATGAAAAACAACTTAAATTTACATTTATGATATGTCTCAATAATTATCTTTGTGCAATAAACAATGCAGTTTGCCATCTTTGTTACTTCTTCAATTTATAGGTAGGTACTGATGAGCTTATTAAGGAAACAATTCGAGAACAGGCAAAACCACAAGTCTGTAGAAATAAAAATTTAAGAATCCTTAGTTCAATTAAATAAACAAATTTTGGAAGAAATTAACGGTTACCTTTAAATTTACAAACAACCTTTCTAGTTAACATCACATACAATAATTTTTTACCTACAATCATTGATTGGCCGCCGCGTAAGCCAGTAGCCGGCGGCGGAACATACATACATATATTATGTAGATCGTTGCGTGTTTATTTAGCTACTGGGCACGCCCTCCGTGAGGGTATCAGAGGAACATCCGCTCTTTATATAATATACTTAGCTATTCTTTTGAGAGCCGCTTTACTTTTGACGAGTGATATTTATGGAGCAGTGGCTTATAGTTTTATTTTTTAATTAGTGAAAAGTAGGTATACCAATTTAGCGACTAAAAGTAGTATCTATATTCTATATCAATATTAATATTATAAACGCGAAAGTTTGTAAATATGGATGGCGGTATTTTACTCTTTCACGCAAAAAATACCGAATGGATATGGATAAAGCTTTACAGTAATATAGCTTATACATCAGAATAACACATAGACTTCCATTTGTTGTGATAACCGACAAATACGCGGGTGGAGCCGCGGGCAACAACTAGTATTTTTATATTTATTTAACAAGTTTATTTTATATGTAGAATCTACAATTGTTTTTAAAATCCATATTTACTTTTCTTTTATTACTTTTATTACTATTCACTAAAATTCGCAAAAGTCTTTTTAGTAAAATAAATGCATAGCTAGACGGTTAATCCTTAAAAAAATACACCTGCCAATCAATATTTTCCTGAACTGTCAGTGAGTTGATTAAGACTTTTTCTCAATATACGTAGTTTATATAACGAGTTAATCAGTTAACTACACGATCTGTAGGTACCTAAGGAATAGCCGCCGAGGCCCAGCGCCGGAGGCTATCCGACCGGAGCCCCAATATATCAGTGTACGGATACTTGGATGAGCGCACAGAGAGTGAAGTGGAGCTGCTTTGATTGTACTACCTTCGTCGTGCTTTTTTCTTCTTCTTTTTAAACTAAACCCATTTGGGTACTGTCAAAATTGTAACTAATGTGATTATTGTTATTAATGTAATAAATATAATAATAGTAGAGACCGAGCCTGATTTCACCAGGTTTCATATTTATTTTTTCATAAGCTTGTTATTGATTGTCAAGATCAGTCTTAATGTGTAAAAAATAACTAAATGCGAGTCAAAACTTTCTTTTCTAGAATGTAGTTTACTTCTAGTGATACCTTCACTTATAATGAGTACCTACTCAAAATCTAAGTTTAATACCTTTTTTATTCTATGTTGTGCATAATTTTCTAAGATGAAATACATATGAAAGAACCTTTCCATTTCTCAATATATATAAATAAAAATATGTTGCCTAGCGCAAAACTCGAAAACCGCTTTATTTTAGTTATTTTTATTATACTTGCTACGGCATAATGGAGGTTCTTATGGAAAAAAAATGAAAAAATTGCGAGAAAAATAGTAAAAACAACACATACTTATCTATTAATTTTTTCTATTGGACTTCGACAGGCTAAATTCTTTTGACAGATCGATGTCTGTCGGGGCAGCTAGTTTTAAATAAGTGAAAATACCAAAAGTAAAAACAAGTACTTAAGTATATTTCAATTTCTACAGCTATGATAGTCGTCTCCACTGTCGGCCCCGTGCGTGTTCGTCGCATACCTTTCCTGTGGGAACGCGCGAGACATAAAGTGTTTCGTTATTTCTGCTTACACTCTCATTTGTAGGCATATTATAATTTGGCTCGGTTGCTTTTAATTTAAATACTTATTATTATATACCTTGTTAAAGTCAATAGCTTTTGAACATACATTTTGCAATCTATTGAAGTAGGAACGCGGTGAAGCTTAGAAGTCTCGAGTACTCTTATGTGTAATAAGTACAGAAAAAATATATAGTTTTTATTTGACGATAACATACACTGTGTACTTGCTGTACTACTATAAACACTTATATGGTAATACCTTGTGAGACCATGAAAAGGTATAAAAACATAACGAGAAGCCTTACAGGCACAAAACAACGAAGGAATAATATTATCTTATTGTAGTAAATGGCTTTCGAACAGTTTTCTGATGTTATGCTGTCCTATAATCTTTTCTTATGTATCAAAGAGATCATCATCCTGTTCTTTTTATTTAGAAAAATAATAGGATTTAGATATTACGAGAAATTCATAACAGCTATAAAAGTTACTGCCTGAATGAAACTCCTTCGATGGTGCTTGAGTATTGAAAAACGCTAGAACAATAGAACTTTTCTGTTGTAAATCATAATTTTATTCTCGACCACAAAGAGATCTATCGACTCTACCTACGATTTTACTAGTTCAACTGTATATTTTATTTAGTTTATTTTAATGCATTTTTATTGCTTCCCTTTTTTTACTATATTCCATTACGTATTCATGAAACCACTAATGTTGTAATTATAACATAGTGATTCAGCATCATACTTGAAATTCTTTCAATATGTAAAGAACGCTTGGTAATCACATTCCTTTCCTTTTGCTCTAAGTTCAAATTCGTGCGTGGGAGCGAGATGGATAGCGCATTGTTCGTAAAAATGTCAAATAGAATGATAAACATAAAATTTCGTGTTGAAACGCTTGCGCACGCGCCTTACAATAAGATGGTAATAATTTTATTCAAATGCGGATGATTATCAGCGTTTATGTTACCTGTATTTGTTAAAAATGGGATTAATTTACGATCAAGATTTGTTGAAGTTATTTCAAACATGTTAGGTTTGTTATTTTCGATGATTTAGTTGTGGGTGAAATAATCTTGAAATGAAACAAAGTTCAATTTATAATACATATATATTAGATTTTTATTTTTGACTCTGAAAAACAGGCAATTCAATAATGAAATGTGATTAAAACACTATGTGGGCACAAAAAATATGTGCCATATAAGCCGTGGGTAAATATTGCTATTTCATTTCAATGAAATAGAACAATGGTAGCTAAAGGGATTTAACTGTAATCTTTTGAAAGTCACAGATCATCTTGTTCCAATGGCTTATAATCCTCAAATGTTTTTGCCGACAACAACATTTTTTGACGTCGATGGCTAGCATGTACTTATTGTTGTACTTTATTAGCAAAGAATCTTTATTTGAACTTTGAAGATGCTTCGTACCCTTTTTTATGACTTTAGAATGCAGTTATAATAAATCACAGGTAAAGAATAACAGTTATAGGCTTAAAATAATATCAATATGCTGTAATATTTCTTAAACCAAAGAATTGCACTTCTTTCGTTTAAGATTCGTATTTAAAATAAAGAAAATAAAAGCTCCCGAAGATAGGGCTAACGTTATTTTTAAGCATTTACTTAGTTTTACCTGCCTGTCTGATATGTTATTGAAATAAAGTTGAGGAGCCCTCTAAGATCTTAGTTCATTAAATTTCCTACAATTGCACAATACAAATATTCGATGCATGTTAACAATAAGATACATTAAATTCCTAGAAAGATGTTAGCCGAAAGCCGACCGAGCTCACGCTGACTAGGCAACGATACTCATTGAAAGCATCACAATAGACTCAATGGCTATAATAGACCGTATTAGACGTACCCATAAAGGCATTGACACAATAACTTGATAAATATTGGAGACGAAGTATAGCCTATTGTGTTATAACCAAAAATATCACGCTTGTCTTTTGGCGTGTCAAAAATCTTTAAGGTTCTTAAATGAAGTCGAATTTGTATAACTTGGTTCAAAAGTAATATTGCATTACCTTTAAAGTTAGTTATTCTTGTGGAAATAATGTATGTGACAAATTTTAAAACAACATTTTTAATTCATTTGCTTTTCCCATTGAATATGAGCAAAATGAAAATATTATACAACTCAAACTGGCCATTTAGATTGTTGAAGTAATTTAGTGCAAAGCGTTATAAACGGCCTACATTGTTTTGTAAGTCATCTAATAAATACTTACTTATTTTACGATGACTATCTGCATTTTATTGCGTGGAAATAGATTTTAATTACTGACCTTAAAACTCAAAGCGAACAGAGAACAACTGACTGTATTTATGAACACTATTTGATCCATGGTTCAAACAGTTCAATGCTTGTACATTACCGTCGACCCTTGTACTTCGACTGGATCGTCTAATATATAACCCTTGAGAAAAATTATTTTAAGGCCATTTCTTTGTACATTGCGTGGGCTCTGTGATGTTAAGGAAAATGTTATAAGGCGGTACGGTAATGTAATGCAACATGCTCATGTTAATCGATTCTGCGCTCAACATTGTAAAGAGCTGTCGTTTCAATGTATTGTGGAATTTTACGTAATTAAACATCTTAGTGGCAGTTTTTGTTAATAATTATGAAGGTGCAACTTTTACAGTATGCGAAATTCCTTACAATAGTATTAATGAACTGCATTTAGTATTTTGCTGTCGGATAATTTATTTTCTTGTCCAAATGTAGTTTCGACCATCAATCATTTAAAAGTATGTTTTTGTGTGCAAAAACGGGTTGTAGGCATGACATGCAAGAAATGGTTATTCGAAATTATTATTCTATGTTGTAATGAATCTATGTACAAAATGACTGTTGAGTTCCTTAGCTAATTTGATTTTAAGGATTATTGAATTTGATACACGGGTAGTGAATCTGAAATATACACTTCACGGATTGTTCACTTTATTAAAACCAAGTTACGCATGAGTTTTAAGGCATTCATACCATAAAGGAACACATTTTTTTTATTATGTTTACGAAGTTTACTTGTTGTCGAATGTTTACTTTTTTCTTCAAATATCGTCTAGAAATCCTATTAGGTACATTCATAGTAGGAGGTCGAAATGAAAAAACCCTAACGATCAAACAATATTCATCAACTACGCTAAGGTTGGGTCATAAGACACAGTTGATTTTCGACTCAGATTCTAAATTTAAAATAATTAATGTCTAGAAACATTCTAAAACGAATTTGAAAGTGGGTTATCAATGTATCACCGACATTCTTCTAACATATTAACTGATTTATCACCCGACTCAGAAGTGTTGAAACAAACCGCATGCTGTGACGCATCGTATTTATTATGATAAAGATCTTAACATCTCAATTTTGTCAAATATGACATTTACACTCTACACTTGCTAAATAGTAGCTGAATAAACACTTGTATATTGATGTTTGACCTCTTATTAGTGAGTTTAAAAATCCATTGCTGTTTTAGTTGCAAATTTCAAATATTTTGAAGGATTGCATACCTGATTTCGTATATAGACTTATACAACTTGCTTTTTTTTGTAAGATCCATACAGACATAGCTCCCAATATTTTATTCCTTCTTATTTAACTGCTTTTTGTAATTATATTGAAAACCGGTAAAACCACTTGAGCTAGTCGACGTTTAAATGGTCAGATAAAGAATTAAAAATATTCGTTTGGGAAACAATTAATATTATTATAGCAACACTAGGACACACATTTTTTCATTTAGTTTGTAAAGACTCGCCATATCAATCAAATAAATATCTAATATTTTTGAAATATGTAGTAGACATTGTAGTCATAACTAATATAATATTATAGTTTAAAAGTAAAGCGTCTACTTACGTGAAATGGAGACTTTAAACTTTAAGAATGAATCCATTAATACAACAAAATAAGATTGAATATTAATTAGTAAAAAATCCTTAAATGGGAAGATTTATTCCTGAAATTCTAGTAGTATCAAGTACTAGTAGACCACAAGCTATCTTCGCCTGTGTTTTCAAGACGATTCAAACAATGTTCTAATTATTAATATGATTGAAAGACTTCGTCATTTATGTTATCGTGACTTCTTGTTAATTACTAGACGAAATTACGCATAAAACAATATTACACGTAAAACAGCGCATGTCACCTGACGTCATGATATTTGTGGCCAACATTTCTATGAATTTAATTATTATGATTCTTTAGAAATAATTTGTTCTAAACAGAAAATATTGAGTTTAGCAAAATAGAGCTAAGAGTTAATTTTATTAGAGTTTATTCTAATCTACGATTTTTTAATAGAAAATCAATTAATTTTGCAAATCTTGTTATTTGTTACGTATTCTAGAGAAAAGCGTTGAAGTTATTTAACTTTTCAAAATAAAATTTTAATCACCTAAGAACATTAAAGCACGTTGTGCTTTTACTGTGACTTGTACCTACTAACATTTTATCATACGTTAGAAATGCAAAACGTTTTGGTACTTCCAATAACTAGGTATATTTTTAGCTGACATATACACAAACTTCTGTGACCCGCGAATTAGACGAACTACTTACTTTTGATTTGCAGTCGTTGACAACTCGTAATACGTAAAATGATCATTCTCGAATTTAAGGCTGCCATCGTGTATAAATGTTTCCTAATCACTTGAAAGGAGACATACAGTCTTCGTATTAACGTATTCGGGCGAAATGTCAATAGTTCAAGGAAGTGACGGAATCTGATTCATCAGACGAGTGCGAGATGAACCAGAGGCCTATGGACATTTAGAAAATGACTCATCTTTAGATCCGCTTGAACATATTTTGCATAAGTAGTAGATAATAATGAACTGATGACATATTTTATGATTTTTTATACTGACGCTAAATTGTGTTATTGTATTTGTATTATTTTTTATACGGACGCTATATTGTGATATTGTATTTGTATTATTTTTTAAACTGACGCTATATTGTGTTATTGTATTTGTATTACTTTAAGTACTGTTGATTATCTAACAGGTATTTATCATTTGTTAATACCTCCTTCTTTCTAGAGTCGGCTAAAATAGTTAACATTACTTTATTGTTACATCGAGTAGTTTAGATCCCAAACTAAGTAGAGCATTTATATATACATACATACATACCTGCACAGATCTTTAATCTGATTTTTAACCGACTTCAAAAAAAGTGAAGGTTCTTAATTGGACCGTATGTTTTTTTTAAACTATTTTCTACTGTTCTAGATAGTTGTGTTCATTGTTAGTTGTCTCACTAATATGAGCTTTAATGCGTCATAGATAAGTCAAAGGATTGTTATAGAGTATTTTTGTAATTGCATTTTAATAATTAGGAATATTAATAATTAGAAATTTTAAATTTAGTTAAAGTAAAAGAAATCCAAATGTAATAACAATAGAAAAAAATAAAATGTATGTTGGCATTAAACTTGTGCTCCTTTGTGATTATAGTGAAGTCACACACTTAGTGAAATTTCAGTTTTTCTAACATTTCCTTAATTGTATCTTTTCTATCAGTCAATCTAGCTATTATAATACAATCTCTATTTAGTTTGAAGATAGATGCCTTTGTGTGTAAAATATCCGAACTTTTTAATAATTTTTATTTCATTAAAAATAAATATGCATTTTAAAACAATATAACTGATATACTGACACCTAACTCTTTTAAGAATAAATACGGTAACATCATTAAAACAAATTTAAAAAAAAACGACTTCAAGTAATGGACCAAATTGAAATGGCACCACACGGGAAGCACCAGTTATCAAATTAAAAAAATAATCATCAAAATCGGTCACCCAGTCGCAAGTTATGAGGTAACATAAAAAAAACAGTCAAATCAATAACCTCCCTCTTTCTGAAGTCGGTTAAAAACATTAAAGCCGTAATTTAATAGATACCTATCATGTAGACGAAAACATAGTAGCAATATTAGTAGGTCTTTAAATATAAATCGGTCATTTTACCTTCAATTCGATACGGTATTGGTGGTTGATCTTGAGCTATATGTAGCTCTAATTAGTATAGTATTACAATTCCATAATCTAGCTATTTCTTACTTACTTAATTGATTTAATTGAGAACACAGTTGTAAAACTTTAATTGCGTTATTGATTAAAATTACTTCATTTAGTCTTTATCACAATCTGTGTCAATTCTGCTCCTAATGTATTTTATTAAATCATTCACGTTTAAAATGATTTTAGAAACTTAAAAGTATTAGATCAGCATTTAGTACAACATTTCTTTTTCTTTCATAAATCATGATTAATGAGATAGAGCATCGATTTTCTGATCGAGAGATCGCAGATTGTTTTATAGGAAATATTTAGATAATTCGTGACGCAGGTAAGTCTACACTTTTGTTATTTTTTCAAAGTTCTTCTAAAAAAGCGGAATGCAAAATCAAAAAGTAATGAAGAAACCCAGACTCGTATTCGTATTTTTAGTTTGATTAAATTCATAGACAGACCGGCAGACAAATCGCTTACGCGTTGCGACTAATAAAACCTTTGAACTTAAACCGTGACTGCTTGAACTGTAACAATACCCCGACAATGGTCTTTACGACAACATTCTCAGGGCGTGAGATGGTTATCCGAAATGTAGATATAAAACCATATAGGGAATAAAATATGTGAACTAAATTTAAAAGATCACCGCGATTTGCGATTTTTTTCGCGGGCGCCTCTGTTTGACGACTAGTCGTGACTCTGTTTATGCTATAAGGACAATTAAATGTTGGTATGAGGATTATGCAACGGCGGTCTTTTTAATGCAACTTTTTATAGTTTACATGATTTTTTTGTTCAAGCTAGGCTTTTTGTGAGACTTCGCGGTTTCTTCTTAGCTTTGATGACAACAAAGCGTTTTAAGTATTCTTAAAACTTTTTATAGTTGGAATGCACATACCAATCTATGTACATTTTCATAAAACTTGTTGAATAAACCTGCTTACTATGTTGAGACATATAGTGTTTTAAATGTTTCTTTATATTTACATGCCAAATGTATAATACATGAGATAAATCGTAAGGATTTTAGTTTAATTAACATGGTGTTATACTTACTGTTACTGTGTAAAATGCCGTTTTGTTACTGTTACTTTACTTTAGATCAACACAAAGTATACTATATAAATGAAAATTCTTTTAAAGTGAATTTTCTTTTAAAGTGAATTTTCTTCTCGTTAAATTACATTAATATGATATTCCTACTCGTATTCTATGATGAAAGTGTTTAAGCAGGCGAGGAACATTATCTCCAAGTCATATAATAAATTTCACAGGCTGATTTCTTATCATACATATATTTAAAAAAATATGAAAAGTCTTAATGTACGTTGTATTTTCTTGTACACCTTTAGCTAGTAAAATGAACATAACGATTTTAATCAGTGGTCACGTAAGCAGCGTAAATCTACCTTCGTATATGCAACAATAACTGCCCATGTATTTATTCATCTATGTAATACAGTAAAATACCTATTACTTTGCTACAGAGCTAGTTCCAACCTTCAAAAGAGTTAATAGGCGCTTATAATACGACTTTTAGTCCCATAGACAGTACACAACACCATTCAATAATATCTACTATATGTATTCTCTTGGCACAAATGAACCATGTTGATGAATAATCATCATAAATTGAAGTCGATTCCCACATTTCTGTTACCCAACTCGGTTAATCACAAAAAGCAAAAATAAAACCATTCAATACTAATCAGCAGACACTTATGTTCAGTCATACTGAGAAATTTAACTACGAATGCTCATTAAAGTTTAGTTTAAAACTTCAAGCCATAGATATACGAGTCTCGAGATAATTTGAATGGAGTTACATAGCTATAAAACGGCTCATAAGTGCCGCTTCACGCCTGTACCAAGAATTAAATTTTATAGCTCCTTTAACACGCGAAATTTGAATATTGTGTGAAAATCGCCGTGTGTTTTGAATGAAATGCGTTTTCAAGTAACCGCACAGATGACTAGAAGATGTCTGTCGTAATTTCACTGTTATCTCAGCTTAATGGACCGTTTGCAGTTTGTCGGCAGCTGCAGTTAATTTAGTGTACGTTATAGGTAAATTATACGACGTTTCATAAATTGATTTCTCTTCGTCTCTTTCCTACGAAGGTTGTTCCATAATAAATAAAAATACTACACACCTTGATCGCAAATTAATTAACACTTTCTGAAGGGTATAATAAATCGTACGTAAGCGGCAAAACAATCGAGTGATTACACGGAGCTACGGTAACTGGAAAGTACAGAGAGCCCGAAGGCGCGGTAATGACAGAAGCCGAAAATCATCACCAATTTACCGGTAAACAGTACCGGTGCCCAAATAGGTGGTATCGTGTGTATCGTGAGTGAAATCACCAGTAGCGCCGCGAGCCACCGCAAGCTTTCCCACCAACTTCTTTACGTTCAAATTGTCATAAGTACAAGTCTGTGATTTGTAACTTTGTCGTACACACTGCGTTTCTATGCAGAGATTTTACATTTTAAAATATAATTAAGACGTAGACGCTATAAATATTTGCATAGCACTCTAATTAATATGAATTTATTGCTACTTAACTGAAATGAATACTATATGCATAATCAATACATCGTACAGTTGAATGACAAAAGTCTATAAATCTGTAGAGTTTTCCCGAGCCATGAGGTTACCGTAGCGCTACCTGTTCATTCACAGGCGCGCACGTGGTGGGGGCTGCGCGCGCGCCTTCCGCGTAACGCTATCAGTAGTTTCCGCACCCTCGCGCAGCGGCAGTTGCTAAACACACCCGCTCATGGTCGCACGTCGTACTGTCACCGCACATTGACATATCTAGTCACTTTAAATCCGCGCTCAACGTTCGACCGAAATCAAATTATGTCATTCTCTTCTAAGTCTTAAGTCCAAAGTTTAAGTTTCATTTTAATTTAATTATACGTTCAAGTGAAAGTGTCAAGTTAAGCTTGTAAAGCTTAATATCTTCTTCGTGGGCAATCGATATTAAAGGTGCGTATTTTAATAATTCATAAAGGTGTCATTGTGTCCAACTATAATATAATATTTTTTTCGTGATGTGTACCTCATAAAAGGTTACTTTCGTAGGGTAACAATTTTATATCTGTGTAATGTATCCATGTAGCTTGTTATTAATTTGTTTATATGAGTATTAAATGCGTTGAATGCATATATTATTAACTTATTATTAGGGATTATATTTCAATTAATACTGAGATCTTTGTGATGTGTGATATATAGCAATGATAAGATACTTTCATCTTTATTCGGGCACATTTTTTCAAAATTATTTCACAATTCATACGGCGGTCAATGACGGGACTTAAACATTAGGGATTACTTATCCTTCTTAAACCCACACAGTAAACAAAGATAAAACACAAATTCGTCAAGACAACAATATACTCTACACACACCGTTATCAATACACACACGGCACTCAAAACAGACCTCTATACGAACAGTAATACAGCCACATATCGTGCGCACTCGACATTTGATAACTTATCATTGTACAGGCGTTCAAGCCCCGCCCGTCGTAAGCATCACATCTTAGACCAGACAAAATGTTCGCCGTGATGCAAATTGACGAGGACCACACACGGGATTTCAGACGCAAACTGCGCCCAAAATGCGAGTTCGTGTGCAAGTACTGCCAACGTCGATTCACGAAGTCTTACAACCTGATGATCCACGAACGCACCCATAAGTCGCCAGAGCTGTCGTTCAGCTGTGAAGTGTGCGGGAAGAGTTTCAAGAGACAGGACAATCTTCGCCAGCACAGGTGAGTGGAAACATTATTAGCTTTTCTTCTGATCATAATGCAAATTTAATCTCTAAATACTTTTACGTACACATGTACAGAAGTCAATACACTTTTCTTTAAAATACTTTTTTGTGAAAAATGTTAGAAGATTCGCTTAAAAGTAGATAAAGATTACATTCATTACATTCTGGTGACAAATGTTTAGAAAAACATTACAGAATAGATGATTTCTCTATTTCACGGTCCAAGATGTAATAATAATTTTAGGTCTATATAATTAACTTATTAATTTTATCTGTAAAAGTATTTAGAATTGAAAGTAAAAATTAAGAATTGGCGGTCATTGAGTACTAATATAGTTTTAAAAAGTATTTTGCTACTGTTTAAAAACATGCATAATTTCATTTTAAAATAAGGAGAAGCTGAGTAAATAATGCTAATACTAAAATCAAATGGAAAAGACATAATTTTTTTGTCGTAATATATTATTTATTGAAACAAGTAGGTAACCTGTATCGCTCAATTAATCATTTCCTTTGCGAGTATTGGATTTTAATGAAGTCTATATACATTATTTTAAAATATCTATCTGTCATTATTTGCAATGAGACTAATGTTATTCATATTGTAAAACAGCATCGTCGTTATTTTCTTATCTATTTTTTTTATTAACCAATGAAGAAAGAATAAACTTCAAACAAAGCCGGTATTTTCCTCGATAGATAATAAACCAGTATTTAAACATGACAAGTACAATTAAAAAAAAAATTAAACCGACTTCAAGGTTGGACTCGATTTCTCTTGGATACCATCATCAGATATTAATGTCCTTATCATGGTACCACCGTTGGGATCCTTTCCATGAAAAAATAATAATCAAAATCGGTTCATAAACGACAAAGTTATCCGCGAACTCACATAAAAAAGAAAATATATATACGGTCGAATTGAGAAACCTCCTCCTTTTTTGAAGTCAGTTAAAAAGGTAAAGCGTACTTCTTAACATTCTATACTGCACAGTGTCACCTACTTACCTCTTCGTGGTTTAGGTACGCGTGCAATTGAACCGGTCAGGTGTCACAAGGTTGTGGTGTGTCTATCAGTAGCTATTAGGGTCTGAGATATCAGAAAAGCATACTAGCGTGTGTACACCTAACTACTACTGTTACCGTCACAATATACTCAGAATGAGTAAAAATATGAGCCGAATGAATACCTAATAACTGAAATATTTTGAGGTCAACTTTTGCTAAAAGAAAACTCATTTTAGGTAATTCTTATTTTAGAAAATAGTTAAATTTCAGAGCGAAATATGATAGTCACGAAACTCTGCAGATAAAAATGAGTTACCGACGGACTGGAAAGCCTTATTCTGAGGAATTTATAATGAGTCCATCAGATACGGTTTGCTGTAATGGAAACCGTGTTTTCTTCTATTCAACTACATTTGTACATAAGTACTATGTTTTTGATGAGTAGCTCTCGGCGTTTGTTGAATCAACAATACTGTTCCTTCTGTCATTCTCTAGGCCGTAGGTTCCTTTCATGTCTTTGTATTTACTCTACCTCTTACTAAATAAAGTTAGTAATGATATTACATCACACACATTGGAAACATATCTCTTAATATTGCGGAAGATGAAAGGATAGATGTAAGTGAGAACTGGCCTTGTTTAAAATTAACATGCAACCTTTTAATTTATATTTTCTTGATTTCACTCACAGGCAAAGTATCAAAAAGTACCAAAAATAATATATTTGAAGGTTTATAAAATGGTAGCAGATAAATCTTAATTAAGGCATCATCAAGACAACAAGCCTGGGATGGCCATAAACGCACTGACATTGAGCCATTGCGTTATAAACTGTAGAGAAGTTAATAACGTTTATCTGCCTTCTACGAGTGTCTGTGTTGTAAGATCTTACAGCTTTATTTATTTAAAACTGTTTTACTAAATACCATTCTAGATTATGTCTTAATAACAGTTGCTAACATAAATATTGCTACTATTCTGTCTTTGTTATTGAATGTAGCACATATAAATTGATTTCCTAAATAATTATGTCGACAATAACATAAGGATACTAAATATCTGAACTACAACCGTTATTATATTTTTGTAATATCTTTTGTAATACGATCAAGTCACAACTTACACTTATTCTTTTCTCGCCATTAAAGCTTCATTTTCTTTAACGTAAATATTTCAGTACATTCAAGATATTCTATAAATTCCAAGAAATAGATTTAGTTACGATAAAAACTGATTTGTTCAAAATCCTCATGGTGCATTTAGTGAAGGAACCTCTCAAATATATGAGAATAATTATGACATCAGAGTAATAAATAATTACGTCACGTAAAGCCCGCCCAAACCAAATCCTCTTAACTTATCAACTGTCAATATAATTTAGATGAAGTTCATTAACACCTTAATACATTCGCATGTCATTTGAACGACATTCCTTGGTTGTCATACGTATGTAATATGTAATTACCATACAATGTGACGGTAGCATTACCTTGATAAGGTCGCGACCCGTGCTAACATTATCTCAGACGGAGTATGTAGAAAAGATAAAGGAAAATAAACATATTTAATACGAAGAACAGTTTTATGCTTATGCTATAAACATTAAGTAATGGAACTTAGTGGTAAACTCACGGTGACCAATATTTTCTGACTTATTATAAAGCAAAAGAAAATTAGGTACATAACGGTGAGTCTACCTATTTAATTTCAGGAAGTGATATAAATAAGCAAAAGTAAAAGTGTATAATATAACAATGAAGTCTGTTGATGTCTATAACTTACACCATATTCTGATTTTTATAGTCTACGATAGAGGACTAAATAAAACCACTTCTTTCATATGTGCTTGCAACTTCCTTTTGGCTAGGAAAATGCCGGTGCGGTGGTCACTACAGAGCGCAATAAGATTATCTTCCAATCTTCTCTTAGCTAGTATTTGTACATCTCTATTTAATCCAAAGAATACAAATACACGAATTGTCGTGTGTAATAAAATTCTAGAACAGCAGCACACGCGTTTACTCCGTGTGAATCTACTCGAGCCGTGGTGGGCTACCAAGATCGGCGATAGATGCTTCTTGCTGCGTGAGTCGTGATCGTGACGAGTTCGTGTGTTAACGGTGCTTAATGGGCCCTAATGCTTCCGAAACTGTGCGAACGCGGACGGTAGCCTCCACAACGAACCACACGTGACTTGTGCAGTATAATTTGCAGTTTATGCTCTCCCGTACATGGCAGAACAATGTGTAACGTAACAGTAAGTGATTGCGGCAATTTTCCGATTCTAGGTTTCGATAATTTTCGTTTTGGGCGACAACAGTTTGTTTCGGTATAGCTAAGAGCGCATAATACTATTTCTCTGAACATAACTAGAATTGCACTATCAGAAAACACAATAGTCATTTACAGTATTAGATTTATTTTGCTATTGACTGGCACCTTCAAACTATGAACCAAACTCGCTTTTGATTCTTGTATTTTTCTTTAGATCCAGGCTTACATATATTGAGCCTCTGTTCTAAACTCATAACCTTACACTAAAGACATATTTTATTTATACATAAATATCACTTAAAATAAGTATCATACATGTATACTAATTTCATTAATCAACAATTTTGTGTTAAAGTGAAAATACTTATTTCGCTAGTAGTCCATTAGTTAATTTTTTGTAAGTTCCGTAGAAAACTTTTCGATTCTTCTCAATACGTCTTAATGACGTAAATCATTTGCCACACCGATGAAAAGTAGAAAAGTACTTCCTTATCATAGATTACCTTACACTAAGATGATATGTGGATAATGAGGGTTCGTGTGAACTGTGTGTCGGAACTGAGGGTAAAGACGTGAGCGCCCCTGGCGGCTGCACCGCTACTGATTGTTTTGTTAATGGTACACCTTTGTACTCGTCATAAAGTTTATTGAGATACGTATACGTATGTAGGTACCTTAAATTATGTTCAGGACCACAGTGAAAAAATCTTCAAAAGCTTTTCACCCTTTTAAAACCTTTTTTTTTTTAAATGGAATAATGTTGGTATAATATTATATAGCTTTTAATTTCGAAAGATAAATATTCGAACTGCTACACCAACTTAACGATTACTTTAAGTATTCACCAACTTGTTTAAAGTAACTCCCAGTAAAGTGTTGCTACTGTTAAAATATCAAATGAGGTTGGCACATATCTACTCAAACATAAATTGCACAGAGTATCGATTCTACTGCCATTAATTATCGCAGCTTTCCCAATTAAACACACCCGCAATACATCGTTCATTAATCTAACTGAAACAATACATCTTGCTTAATTACGATTCTAAGTGGAATCGAGAGTGCGATGTCCCATATAGTTAGTGGTTTAGGTCATCGGTGCACACCAGTGCGGCTCTTATCTCTCCCATCGCTCCATAGGTCGATCCATTGGATTCACGACTCGAAGCAATCGAGTTGACACATCGATTATTTCTGTACAAACAGTTTCGAGCATGAAAATAATGCACAATTATCTTTTCTTTCTTAGGTTATTTATATTTTCTCAAGAGTTTTACACATTAGAAAAATACATATTCTTAATTTACAAGCAAAGTACCAGTTCGCGCTTATAATGCCTTTAAAATTACTTAATAGTGTTTTGTAGGGTTAGATATTTGTATTTTAAGGGACAAAATTGCTCACAGTTAAACTTACATATTTATCTTTATCGTGATAGAAAATACTGATTAGGCTTTTTTTAAACATATATTCTAAAATAAAAATATCATCTAACATAATATCATAAATTCTGTACTTTGGCAACGTGCATTTTTTAATTGTCTTAAAGTAAAATTTCTTCTGAGCTCTTCTAATACAGGATTTTTATGAGACAGCTTTTGCATAACTCGAAAGTACAAATCCAAAATTTTAAAACAATTCTATTAACGATTAAGAAACCAGTAAAACAGTTAGTATGAATATCACGAATGGATCTACAACTTTAAGTGGGTATTCAGATGTGACCGATATCAACGGGTTGGTTCGCTACACAATTGTTCGCGCGTCCGATCCGGCTAGGTGGCAATGCGGTTAATTAGACACCCTTTAAGAGATCGTACACATATACAGGCTGTTAGTTTATTTTTGAGTATGTTCAAGGTATAGTGTTATGCGATTATTAAAATTACCATTTATTTTGATCTAAACATATTAAATTAAGAATAAAGGCTATTAGTATGTGGGCCTATCTATTACGAATCTGTAACTTACTAACTCTTTAGGGACTTCGTAATAAGCGATAAAATATAATGCTCCAGGTCAAGTATACGAGATATTCTAGTGAAGATACAACATAATGATTAGAACACTTGGTTCTATTAATGTGATAAATTAGAAATATGATAATTAACAATTAGAAGAAAATTGTATAATGTCATCAAAAATAAATTATTGGTTCTGGTGTAACTACTAACAGCCTGTATATGGGAGCGAAGTCGTTTAGTTCCCACAGTCGCACATACAGGGTGTGCAATCACGAACTAACCTAGTGTATCGTAAGGAAGTGGATAAAATGCCGCGTTGGCCGTCACCCGCGCCCTTTTGCTTTGTATCGAGATCTAGACACTGGTACAGAAACACGTGGAGAACTATTAGCTTTGCAATCGGACTGTATCTTTTGTTTTGCTTTGATCTTACTTTTTAAATCGAATTGAGAATAGATACCTGTTATATATGACTAGCAAACCAAACTTCAATTGTTTTTATTTAAAATTTTAACACCAGAAACTGTTTACTGAATCGACCGTGTATTTTACCTTTTTTCACCACGAGTCAAATGATCAAGGATCCAAAAGTTAATGACAAATAATTTGTTTCCGCGTCTGTTTCGGGTGTTTATTAAATCAAAAAACAATGTTGAGGTTGTTATGTACAAAGAGAATAAAACATTTTAACACCTGATGCTGAGGTCACGGACATTTTAATATCTAAATCACGACACCGCATAATTAACCTGATGAATCGACGACACATACGATCTTAATAATTATTTTTAAACGCCGTTCAATTTTTTTGAGCGTTCACATAGTTTCAATGTTTGTATGTAGGTAAGTATCGTATATCTTTAAAGGATTAATTTTAACTATTTAAGGTACATTGAATAATTTTTGGTTCCATCGAAGAGATCGAATATGAGGCTTTGATATATAAACTACGCACAGGATTTATTGTGCTAAGGTATAGTGAGGAAAATAATTTTTATAGGAACTTTTATAAGGTAATTAATTATTTTATTAACTTCTGAAAAGACATGAAAAAAGTGTGAGGTTATAAGTATTATTATTTATTGATTAAAGTATAATATAACTGCTTAAATGATTGTAAATTCAAAAGAATTTTTTTTAGATACAAAGGTATACAATTGTGTAGAAAATTTAAGTAAGTTAAAAATACGTACTATCTGATTCTATAACAAAACAGATTGTAAATTCGCTTAAGTTAAATAATAATTTCAAATTTGTTAACGTCCAATGTGAAAAGCTATAACCCGACTACGTAAAAACATTGAAAAAAAAAAAATTGCCTATGACACCCGGCCCATTATTAAAAATCTATTGGCACCTCATTTATTAAAAATAGTTTAGTAGTTTAGATGGTACGGTGGCACTTTCAAACCTGAATAAACTGCCAAAAATGACCTTTTGTCTTCGCTTTAGTCGGGTGGAAAAGGACCACAGGTACATAGTTTAGGTATGATTTCTTTTAATTTAAAAGACTGAGTTGTCAGTCATTGACTATATCCTTTTAAACTTCTTTGTTGCGGAGAGTTGAAAAAAATTGAATACTGACAATATTTATTGAGGGAACAGTTTTTGGGAACAGTCTAATCTCATTTAAGTGTTGCGGTAATGTGTTTTAGTAGTTTCTTAGAGCTGTAAACAATATCGGTAGACATTAACGTGATTGTTATTTCTGGTTTTTGTTAACGGTATTAACGGTAGTTTATGAGATTTAAATTTTAATCCTTTTTAAGGTACAACCAAGATTTATTGATAGTTAAAACGGTAATATTAGTTTATTGCAGGGTTGGCTCAGTGGTTTAAGCGATCGTCACGCTACTTTCTAATGTAAGGGCTGAGTGTTGTGTGTTCAAATCCTACAACACTTTGTGTATCCCACAAATTGTTGTTCTGAATCTGAGTGTTCTTTGTGTCTGTTTCATGTATGTATGTGAAGTCCCCCGCAATACAGGATTTATTCCTAATGCGGTAATAATAACCTTATGTCCATATGTATAACACAACATCAAAATACTTTTTAAACAGATTACTAACTTTGGTTTGTGATAAATTTAATATACAATTATAATATAATAATTATTCATGAATAAAAACTAAAATTTGTTTGGTGTGTCTAATGTGAGTGATGTAATTTCTTTTTCGTGTTTTAATATTAACATGTTTTTTCTTAATTGTTGTAGATGTAGTCAATGCTTGTGGCGGTGAAGGTGATGGAAGCACGATCCTACTACAGCGGTCTCTCATACACAAATAGAGTAAGAATTATCTTTAATTATTCTCATCAGAACTCTTCCAGACTTGCTATAATCAAATCCTACAATCATAATGAGGACCGCACTTTTTAACAAAAAATCATAACAAATGATCGTGTTAGTGACAACCCTACAAGCATTTGAATATCAAATTAACAGAGAATACACAAATAAAACAGACTTCAATTTTTTGTTCGTATTTTTTTTAATAATATAATTTTGTTACAGAGAAATGCATTACAACCCTAACAAGGAGACCATGTACTTACGTTGGTGATCGCGTCACGAGGACTCATGACGTCATCAGTGCCCGTAGCACCAGAGGGTTCACTTTACAAAACAGTATTCGTGCTTCGTCAGTAACACCGCCAGAATGGGATATTGCAATCTTTTGATTACCTACTTATTTTAAATTTTGAAACTCGTCCTGCATTCTTTCTTTTGTTATATAGCAAGTACAATCGGCCAATATATTTTTCTTAAATTTTTCTAATACTTTCAATTAAATTTCAATATTAATGTCTTTTTAATCTGTGTTTATAACAATTAAAGTAGGTCTGCTTAAATTTAATTCTATAAATTTCAAATTTTGACAAATGTAAACATTCTGGTGATTTTGTAAATAGTATTTATTAGGATAAGTGATGGTAGCATTTACAACTTAACTGCTTAGACATATTTTAATGTAAAATAATATTTATACTATATTTAAAAAATATTGTTATTAAACTTCTGATACGTAGGACGTATATTCAAATATTTTCAAGAGTATTTTGTAAGCAAAACTGCAAAGATGGTTACAAAATAGTTTTGAAATACAGGCAGTTCTTGAAAATATCATAAATATTTGAAAATCTTTGATGTATTTGATGAAATGATTATAGCGAAATACGTTATATTTATTTTAACTAATTTTAGTTTATAACATTCCATTTATTGCTTAATATAATGTATATTATGAGGGTTGTTCCTAAAATCTAGACAGATGGAAATTAAGGTTTGTAAAGAAATGATTGAATCATGGTTTATTACATTGAACTATATATTTTATTAAGAATATAAATACCGTCGGTAAAAATCTGACAACTTAAATCAACAGTCCTTAAAATATATGCTTAATATATGTAACAGATGGCTTAGAAACAGATAAAGTAAACGTTATGTTTACAATTTTATATTGTATCATCTATATTTTCATTGCATTCACAAATGAAGTGCAATGCATTAATAATATAAAAATCCACAACTAGAACGTACCTCGTAAGTTCTAAAATAACACTAATGACAGCTGTCACTTAGATTAAGATATATTTAGAGGACTAGAACCTGAACATATTTAGAATGAAACTGTTCTATTATTTTTTTAGATTAATATAAATAAACAGTATTTTAGTAATAACCTTTCAAATAAACCATGAATTTAATTATAAAAATGATGTTTTGGAATATTTTAATTATCACTATTAACGCTTTTTATTTTCACGCAAATTCGTTCACTTAGACAGCGATCGCGTTTAGTTATAGTTTTGTTAGTTCTACTTATATTATCGTTTAGCGATCTCAATTTTTATGTCAATAAAGTTTGGAAACAAGAACAATATAAAGCCTGGCAAAAAACAGTATTCTTTAAGATGAAGTTCAATTCAATGTACCTATACAAGTCGTTTTGGCCTGTTTAAAATTTTGCAATATTTCGTGCAAGCGAAATACATGCAAGATTTTTAAAATAATTTTATCTTTATGTTTTTAAATACACGCTGTCTTTATACACGATATATAAATAACATTATATATTAAATGTCATATAAGACACTTACTTAAATTGCTTCATTCATTATGCTTTAATAAATTTATAAATTTATTATAAATATTTCTAGATTTGGTAAAAAAATATTCCATGTGCCAATAAAAAGACAGGGTTAAGATCCCGTCATTAGCCATATTTTGGATATAGAATTAGATGTAAAAATAATATTTTTGAATATATTATTTTGTATGTATGTATGCTATTACATTGTGTTATGCAATGGATAAATAAATGATTGATTAATAATATTTTGTTACTTTATTGAACTTGTTAATATACTTAGTTACTAACAAATAGTCTCCATTAGAAGCCGTTGCTAAAGGTAATAGGACTGCTTATGCGATTAAAATACTTACTCTGATATTCATTCATATTTAAATATATATAACTAGCTAACCCGCTCAACTTCGTTTGCGTCTCTCCTCTAAGAAATATTTTTTTCCCGTTTTCCCAACATTTTCGGTCGACACCCGGCTCCTACTGGTTGTAGAGTGATGTTACATAGTCTAGAACCTACCTCGCTAAATGGGCTATTGAACAAAAAAAGAATTAGCAAAATCGGTTCCGCCGTTCACGCGTGATGCCGTGACCAAGGCACATAGGGATTAATTTTTATATATAGACTAGCTGAACCCCGCGGTGTTACCCGCGGTTATTGTTGTACCGCGAGTAACGCCACGGGACAAAGTTATCCGAAAAAAAAGTAGCCTAAGTTACTCCCTGAATCATTAGCTATCTGCCAGTGAAAGTCCCGTTAAAATCCGTTCAGCCGTTCCAGAGATTACCCGGAACAAACAGACAGACAGACAAAAATTATTTTAACTACATTTTGTGGTATATGTACCGTGTATACATACATTTATTAAAAAGAGGTTATTTTAATATTACAAACAGACACTCCAATTTTATTTATTTGTATAGATAACACACGTAGTAATTGAGATAAAAGAAAAACTTATGTCTATGAAAAATGTCACGAACGTAATGACTACGTAGACAAGATATTCCCATCATAATTTAATAAACATTTTAAGTACAGAATATAATACATTCAATTAAACTTAACACAAACGTGAGCTTAGTGAAACTGGTTTCTAAACGAGTAACACAGAAGCTCGGGAAACCCATTTTAATCATCAATGAATATAATATTGTGAAATATCGCCTAACCGCTCGACGAGTCATATAAAGGTTTCTAAGAAAACTAACTTGATTTTCGATTTTTTTTCTTTCAATTCAAGATTATCCATTTGATTATGTCAATCGAAACCGAATCGATTTAATTCATTATGTTATAAAGCAAATGTATCAAAGTTTATAAATGAAGTAGATGACATCCCTTAAGACTCGTAATTGATAATCGATGACCATTAATTGAATAGAATACCAACCGAATAGAATAGAGTAGCGAACACGTTTGATGAGATGAGACAACTCCATGGATCAGAACAGGTAATTCAGCGAAATGAGAGTTGAATCTATTTTTACATATAATGAGTATAATTAACTTCAAAAAACTATTATATTAAGGTGTGTCCGGTATTAATCATAACCGGCGGAATGATAGATACTAAGATTATGAGTCGATCAGTATAATTTAGTAGCAATCTCTTCATGACTCTTAAAGTCTGATTAAAGTAACAGTCAGCCACGACCTAATAAACTACTTTATAAGAACACTCCTTAACACAGTGTATCCTGCCCATGTCACCATTACGATTGATTAATTCTACTTACAGAAATCGATACTGAGCAAACTTATTGAGAAGTTAAATTAGGAGCTGTAAGATGATATCCGGTAACCTATTAAGTGGAACATACAAATAAGTTTGATATATTAATAGATTAAGCTAAGATACCTCGTGCAAAATTCCAAACAAAGTGTCTGACGCTAGTGCGTAAATTCCATACAGCTCACATCGACGACTGGTCGAAACAGGTTTACGCGTAACGCGGTGGCGCGCAGACGGCACGGCACCGGTTACTCATAGCCAGGCTAAATGACGCAGTAATGATATACGCCGATAGTGTTGGTGATTGATAATGTATGAATTAGAGTATAACAGTTGATTATACCACGTTGAAACGTTAATCACTACTTGTTCTTAGGATTACGTTTGCGTAAGTATAATTTAGTTAAAGATAAGTTTACTAATTTGTTTGAGGTTCTTATAAATCTAAAAATTTTATGCTATATAATTAATTGATAACATTTTACAAAATATTATCAATTATTACCTTACCGTGGGAGAGCCACGCTTCGGCATGAATGGGCCGGCTCGACCGGAGTGGTACCACGGCCTCACAGAAAACCGGTGTGAAATAGTGCTTGCGCTGTATTTCACCGAGTGAGTGAGGATACCGGAGGCCCATAACCCAAACCCCCTCCCCCTATCTCTCTTCCCTATCTCCCAAAGGCTGGCAACGCACTTGTGACGCCTCTGGTGTTTTCAGGTGCTCATGGGCAGCAGTAATCGCTATCATCAGACGATACGTCTGCTCGTTTGCCCGACAACAGCACTGGAAAAAAAAAGGAATACTTGAAATTAACTTTGTACTTACCTGCTTGATCAGCGTGTTATGGTACACTAAAACGTTATTTCTAAGAGAAGCCTATGTTCAGGACTGAAGTATTGAGACTGAGAATTGAAACACTCAGACGATGATGAAGAGCATCTTTTTAGATGTCTAAGTCTTTAGTGACCTATAAGACAAAACACAAGAACTAAACGTTTTCTTAAAGTGAGAACTTTACAGACATACATGGAACGGACACAAAGAACACCCAGGTTCAGAACAACAATTTACAGTTCACACAAAGTGTTGTAATTTATTTTCGTTAGTGAGTGCGAGACCAGAGGGCCAATGATGCAGAAGCATCACTAGCCCGTTATGGTGTGGGTCACCATGCTGCATTGTTGCATTGTCTGCATTCGCAATGAACATGTTGACCACCACTCTTGGATTCTGCTAATGCTTTCTACCAGATAGAGTAGAGTGACTTTGGAAGGCCCATACTAAAAAAAAGTTTGCAAACTGATACTATTACATGATAACACAAAGTGGACATAATATGTAGTGTATCACATACGATGTCCATTTTGTGATACAGATACATACAACACTGTTTTAGCAGATTGTATGTTACTGTAATTTATGAACCTAATAATCCAGAGTCGGTTACACTTTATTGCTAATTACTGCACAATTTCATTTAATACAAAAGGTTTAGTTATTTCATTTAATATCAATGATTATGATTATTATCTTGCAGTCGTCAATAATTGGACTTTGATTGTCTATTCGTTTTCTATTTCAATCCTAAGCAGTTAAGGCGTTCTTGAAAATGTTTGAATAGAAATAAATAGTATGTCTATTGTTGCCAAAATAAATCTTGAATGAAACGTAGCAGTTAATTAAGATAAGTAAATAAATAAATATAAATATAACTTTTTCAAAGTAGTAATTTAATGCAAACGCAGTTACGGGCACCAATTAGTTCTACGGATAGGTATTTCTCGTATTATGAAGGTTTTTTTCTTATCACCTAAGTTTTAGAGTTTATTGTACATATTGTTTACAAAGCAGATTATCATGGTATTCTTTTTAAAAGTATATATTAGTAGATTTGGAGTGATAAAATGGAATGTTGTAAAGCTATCATCAAGTAACTTGTTTTGATATCTTTACATTTGTTAATATTTTAAGGATCTAATAATACTAGCATGTAAGTAAAACAGTTTTACACCTACACGATAATAATTTATCGTATGATTTCACCGTGACACAGAAATTGTTTAAAATGTACTATTAGTGCAGGTTTTTTTGCAAATATTTCTGATTGCTCATTCTTATTTAAAATAATAAAAACCAAACTTTGAACAGTATTATTAAACTTCTTCGACGCTATAACCGTTTGAAAGTGTTCTACTTAATATTTTATTTAAACGTATGCTAAGTTCAAACAAAACAACAGAGAGTAAAGTTCATAAGCTGAATTGAGCAATAGCCGAGATCCGTCTAGCGTCATCGTGAGTCAACCTCTCGTTTCGCGAGTCATATCGGCCATCACAGATGGTATCTCGGTTCACCCAACGGAAGCCGAGAAAGCAGAATTTTTATACTGCAACTCACCAATGTTCCCACGACACAGATTTTGATGCTGTAACTTAATTTAAAGCTGCGTGTTGTGTGTTTGGTGATTTATTACACGGAAAGGTGATACTAAAATATATTGTACATCTTTCTCGAGCTGTGTGGGATAAGATATATTTTACCCGACTGCCAAAAGAAGGAAAAGTAGTAGTTTTGGCAGTCTATGTAGGTGTTGTTTGTCTGAGCCACCGTAACGCCTAAACTACTAAAGCGATTTTAATAAATGAGATGTTCAATATCAAACAATTAAATGAAAATTTTAGTTCTTAACAAAGTATTTTTTGGAATGATGACTAAAATCGGAAATTAACAGTGTTGTCAGTAAAATTTTGTGGAAATTTACTACCGTGGCGTGATTCAGTTGCACGTTGTGTGTTCCTGGTTATCGTCACGAGTTGGTGTAGGTAACTTAAGTTCAAATAATCTGATAGAATCTAATGGAACTACCTATGGAAGAAAAATACATACTGCACACACACTTTATGCATAAATTACTTTACAACAGTCTTTTCTATATCCATTACAACTCTGTATTTTTTTGTTTAAAAACGGTTTATACTTTTTAAATACGAGTATTATACCTTACGTCGATTAGATAATCTGTAATTCTTCTGTGTTATTCAATGTATAAAAGCTATTAATTGCAATACCTAACTAATTGAGTCGTTTATAAAATAATGCTGTAATATGGCGGTAAGAAAAGAGCGCATAGAGGTTTTTATAGCCTAGCTTTATTCTCAGTTTAACTTTTAGTATTGTACAAAATAAGTACTAAATGTATGATGATACTAAATGATCAATCAATTACATTAGGCATCTTTAAAACTTTGAATTCTATCTGATATTCTATCTATCCGTTCATTTATTTTAACTTACCTGTCTAATTTATTTGAGTAGTAAAATATTGATTAGTTTAGAAATGAAGCACCTAGTAATTATTAATTAATTTTAATTAAAGAATGCGCCTTTTTGGCGCCTATCCTTTATTGTATTTAAGAAAATATAAAATATGTAAGTATGTAATATGATATGAATGCAAAATATCCGGTCATCCATCCATACCAGGACCAGACAGCCGTGAGGCTGTCTGGTCCTAAACTAGGCAAAGTACTTTCGTAACTGGCTTGCTGATAAACATACATTCGCGTTCCAAGAGATATAACAATAATTATTTTTACGGGAATTAACGCGATCACTTATCTAAAGGTATTACATAGGCACCTCTGATTTGCCCGACGTTTCGACCAGGTTGGACTGGCCGTGCTCACAGGCTGACTGGCTCAGATCAGAGGTGTGTAATACCTTTAAATAAGTGATCGCATTAATTCCCGTAAAAATAATTATTATATTAACATATTTATGTAATTCTAAATATATATCCACATATTATTACAATGATATTATGTTACAATGATATACTAATAAGGTACATTTTTGTGGTAATTAGTCAGGAAGCCAAACTAGGATATACCCTGTGCTATGGATTGGTGGCTCCCCCTCACGGTTATATAATTTTTCCTTTTAATTCTCTATTAAGCTGTTATGAAAGAAATTGTGTGTATGTGTGTGTGTGTTTATGTAAAAGTTAGTTTAAGTGTTATGACTTATGTATGTTTTAAAATGACATGGAAAATTGAAGACAAAATTTTAGGGAACTGAAATTATAGATGATTTATATTAATCTGGAACTAACTCTATGTATACATTATATATAGAGTTAGTTCGTACGAAGAGTCACCGCCCCTATTCATCGTAAGTGACGCAGGAGCTTACTAAGGAAAAAAACAAATGAAGTACATAATGAAGTATTAGGATCTATTCATAAGTAGAAAATCCTACTAATATTATAAACGTGAAAGTTTGTAGGTATGGTTGGATGGATGGAGGTTTGTTACTCTTTCTCGCAAAAACTACTGAACGGATGTTCAGGAAACTTTACAGTAATATAGTTTATACATCAGAATAACACATAGGCTACTATTTGCCGCGATAACCGACATACACGCGGGCGGAGGCGCGGGCAACAACTAGTGTATAATAATTAAATTTGTAATACAAAGAACATCATTAATACAATATTGTTTTATCCATAATGTTTCGACTTGAAGTTCAAATTGCATTTATGGTGGTGTCCATAGCCCCATGGAGAACGTCAACAGTCTCTTGAAAGGTAAAATAAATAAAATAGGTATCTACGACTACATCAGTAATGGTAATGGTAATTGTGATGTTAGTGTAATAATTTTATTTAATGTTAATTTAATTTAAAGTTTAAACATATCCATATTATTTCCATCACGTATTGAACACCCAAGACGATCGAACAAAACAAACATTAGGTGGTATCGCGCTAATTTCGCTCACGGCGCGAATGTTCACAATGTGCGGAAGGTAGCTTTGTACTGACACGCATGCCCGGTATGTAGCAATTATTCTGTTTGTATTGTTACCTTAAAGAAATGCTTAGACAGTAAAGTAAATAAAGTGTTTTTTTTTTAATTCAAGCAACAAACAAACCACAGGTGATTTATGTATCACTGTCATTACTCACTTTGCAACATAACAATTATAAATTAAATTCTTACATTTATATTTTTACCCGACCTCGGTAAGGCCAAAAGGAAGTATTATTATATTGGCACTCTATGTATGATTGTATGTTTCACGGTAGTGCCTAAAATACGGCATCGATTTCAATAAATGATTTTTCAATAAATTCTTAATAATGGATCGGGTGGCACAGGCTATATTATATATATTTTCCAAAAGTTTCTACGTAGTCGGGTTATAGGTTTTTAAACTTCTTTTTGTTATATAAATGTAAGTATCAAATACTTACTATTATTACATTATCACTAACCAGCACATCAAGTGAGGATAGAAAGGTATTTAAAAATGTCTGTATAACTGATTAAACTATGAAGCATCTAAAATAACAGTGAAAATGATAAATAAATATATTAGGAGACTTAGGTTAGGTCAAAGAGAGTTACATTCCAACTCTTTGATTGCATTCCTCTATATAAATTCTCATTGGTTGTATAAAGTATAATCATCGCAGTAGCCCTGATTATGTTAAACAAACAAACTTATGATGCGTTTCTAATCAAGAGTCCAACGACATTATCCTATAATCCTCAGACGCATAAAATTAAATGTTACTACGGGCTTGCGTCACATAGAGAGATAAGCATAAGGTAAGCTATAAAACTCACACTTGAAAAAGTTGTTCTGAAAGTAGAACTTTTAAATATTTATAACCTATTGTAACTGTCAGAAAATCATAGTCAGGATAAAAATACCAAATCAAGGTAAGGATCACCATCTTCCTTCTTTAACAGCGATTTTGGTTGCCTGCCTGATGCCAGTCAGACAATGAATGTAGGAAGCCAGTATATGGAATAATGTTAGGCTTGAATGGGGAATGAGACTAGGACTGCAGTGTGTAGAATAAGTGGTTTGTTATTCTTTATGAAGAAAAAGAGAAAAACATTAGCAGATAACGATTGATATCTATCGTCATCATCGAGTCAACCGAGCGATTTGTCACTGAGTTTCGTTTGAGTGCAGACTTCCTGTAAATAACCATTCAACATAAGGTTAAAAGCTCCAGTATAATCCAGTCTATAGTTTTATTTAAAAAATAATTAATAAAATATTGTATCATAGATACACAACTTCATCTGCTTAGTCCTTACTTTGACAACTAATATAAATATAATATAATACTTATACTATACATACGTTTTTATACATACATAATTATTATCATCATCATTATCATCATGAGCCTATCGCAGTCGACTGTTGGACATAGGTCATAATTATTATATCTAAATGGAAAACTATTTAAAAAGTTGGCTAAATTCAAATGAAACCAGCGTCAAGCGTTGTCATCCTCAAGCTATAATATATCATGGAGTGGACCACTACCTAATATGATAATACTATTGATTTAGACTAGTTAATAAAACATTCATTTTAGATGGCGTTCCTCATTATGTTAAAACGTAAGTAAAATTTTAAGACTCCCGTGACCATTTAGTTAAGGTATTTTTGATTGCTTACATTTTATATTTATAGATTTAAATAGTTAAGAATGGAAAATAGGGTTGCAGGCATATTTTATGTCACCGTAAACATAGTTTATCTATGGTCACGAGTCTTCTGATAATTTTGGTATAAGTAAATAATAATGATATGGGAAGAATTGAATTGTAGTATAGGTCATTCTTCTTCAAACTCTGTAATAGTGGAAGAGGAACAGGTGTTCCAATCATAATCGACGGGGTCTTTTATTTAATATTCAACTTATATGGCGTTACATAGACGCCATATAACGACGCCACGTGGCGTAGACAATTGATCTCCACTTATTACGGTCCGGATACACCTCTTTTGCTTCATCCACATTCATCGGGTCGCTTAAATTTTTGGTGCTTTTCACATGGCCCTTTTTATGAATAACACTAATTTGGTCGGTAAATATTTCTATTAAGTTGGTCTCACACTTTGAACTAATTACTACTATTACACTACCACTAACTAAACATTTAGCATTGTTTTTTTGCTCTTGATGGGTTATTCATTGATACTTCATTACAGTTATGATTGCTAAGATCACAAAAAGTGTTGTCCTTCCTATGTGGGAATCGAATTCATATCGAATTAAAAGCCATCTGTAATTATGTTCCGAAGTTATAGATAAATATTCAGTAATAGCAAAATTTATCTCTCCCTTTCTTTACAGATACCAATAGGTAGATACTAAAATCACTAAGTTTTGCTCTCCGTCTTCTGAAATGAAAAACATAACTACGCAAATGCGACTGTCTCACTATTAGTCTACAACACCAGAAAGGGTGTCCAAACATCTTTCTGGTGTAGATGTTTAAAAAGTGGGCCATCATAATCATCAGCCCATTATAGTCCACTGCTAAACAAAAATCTCTCCCAAGGCACATAATAGACCTGGGCTTTTTGCATTCAGTCGCCGCCTGCCCTCTCACTGGCTCTTACACAAGTCATCCGGAAACTGGCCACGAGCGTCCCACACGCGGTCTCTACTCCAAAGCACGCTTACTTCAGTGGTTATCTGTTCTGTGACATATGTGACCAGCCTATTACCACTTCAACCTTCTAAAAGTGAGTAAGAACTGTTTAATAATGGAAATTCTGATCGGTATTGTTTTAAAGTCTGCTATCATAGCAGAATATCATAATAAGTGGTGAGCATCGGAAAGTGTGTAGGCGTGCGTAGGCGCACCTCTACTAATGAGGCTAGTTCACACACATGAGCTCATGTTTATATGCTAGCCTTAGGCTAAAAAAATTCGTAGTGCTAACATTTCTTACGTAATGCTTTTTGGTTTTATCATAGTCATAGAGGCGAAAGTTGATTTTCAAAATGTATAGTTATTTCTTTCGACGGTTAAACGAATTTCAATACTTTTCTTTATGAAGTTATGCGCGTTCATACATTTCGGCGATTCATTTTTATATAAATATAGACTTAATTTGTCATCTCTCTGTTATTTAATTTTAGGCTCATGCTTAAAATGTGTTGATCAAAAGCTGCTCCATTTCAAATTGATAATTGCATGAAAATCTCCAAACGAAGCGATCACATGAAGTAACTATTTATAATATACAAAAGGCAGCAGTACTAGCGGTCGAAACGTACAAATTATTCTTCTTCAATTTTTCACACCTACAGAAATTATACATACATTTTATTACACGCTTCTATTTTTTGAAAAAAGAGATATCTAGCCAAAAAAAAAACAAAAGTATACATAAAAACCGAAATTAATAATTTCTTAGAACCAATATTTATTGTTCAAAATTTTATAGCGATTCGTTATACAATCAGTGCTAAACAATTCATTGGTTCCACCGATTTGAAGTTCGACAATCCAGATTTGGATTTAATTCAGCCTTTGTTTGACGGAAACCGCAGACCCGTGTCAATGAAAGATAATATGAATGGCGAGAAGTTTTCATAAGACTTGTATTTTGAGATTTGTCCACTTCAAAATTACTAAGGTTCATTGAGGTTCATAATTCATTTTGCTTTTTACGATTATCAGCGATTGCTCAAAAATTAAGTTGTACATAAAGGTTCCCTGTTATGATTACTAGCGGTTTATAGCCTCTTAATACCATGTAAATTGTAAATTTACACCTTCATTAAAGGTCACCACATGCCACATTCCGGATATTGTTGCTGTTTGGACTATCGACAGCAAGCAATGCTATCAAGCTCGGATTCATTTTCATCAAAAATTGATGAAAATTCTCAAGAAGACAAGCAGAGGCCTCAACAAAAAAGCACTTTCATGATTGTGTTGTAGTCAATCTAAATCGTATCAATGTATCAATGTTTAAAAACTGGACTGAACTAACCCAAGAAAAATAATTCGGCGTTTGAACAATGGATGTGTAAGCGCTAATTTTCATAGCTATTCACGTACATCTTACTTAAACTGAAATAAATTCTCTTGTTTTTGTACACTTAATTTATTTTTTAATATTAAAAACGAATAAGTACGAATTATTCGTTTTTAATATAGCAAAAAAGCCATAACGATCTGGAAAAATAAATGTTAATAAATTAAATTAAAAATCAAATCAAATTAAAAAAAAAAAAAGCTTTTATTGGAATGCCCTCATAAAGTATTCGTCAAGACGAATTAAACGAGTCCAAACTTGCTGTTGCTGCAACGTTTCTTTACAGACTTTCTTCGCCCACCTTTCAGCTCCAGCATCAGATCAGCTCCATGTTATCATAGTATTGCATTGTCACGTATACATATGCTTGCAAAATTTCAGCAAAATCGGATAAAGATATCAGCTTCAAAATTGAGTTGCAAGATTTCACCCTAAAAGCTTGTAAAAATAATTGATATTTAATAAATGAAAGAAGAATCAACCGTTTTAACTATAGTTTTATATAAATTGATTGACTCAGTTCTGTGACTTGACCGCAAAGTAAATTACAGTTTATCAATGAAATCACATAAGAATCAACATCAATCTCAAATGATTTGAGTTAAAATTAACAATGAATCGCGTGCTACGTAGTTATTAAGAATAGTGTAAACATATTCCATTCATTTGCGGTTTTATAGTTCATCGAGTTGTCATTCATTCCTTGGAAGAAAAACCGAAGATAATTTGTAATGGTTTCCAAAAATTTCAAGTAATGATTTCATAGTAAAGTTAAAGAAATCAATAGAATAATCTAATAGCTTGTTGAATTAATTAATTTAATAACATTTTTAGTAGTAACTAATTTGATTGCATTTTGGTGTTGAATTACTTTAAGCTAAGCTTAATTTTGTTATAGTAATCATTTAATGCAGAATTCTAATGTCGTAAAATATTTCTAGATTTTTTTCAGTTGACATTAAAAATTATATGAGCATGAATAGGTCGAAAATACATTGGTATAGTACAACATAGTCTATTTTATATAAATAAGTATATCTTTTAGATCAACATGCGAATCGAATGTCAATAGAAGAAATTCAATGCGTACTAAATCAGTTGGTGTAAAATCACTATTGATATGTCATCACTATGATGCGTCGACCTAAGATTACTAGGAGCTACGAAGGAAGCATAGTAATGCATAAACCATTTCTTTAATGTAAAGAAATATTTCATCGAGGAGTAACATACAGTGTAAAATACGATTTTGCGACACCGTTAATTCATTTCGGGTGGACATTGCACTGACCTACAATGAAGCCGTAGTGTTTAAAATTGTCAAATTAATGTAAATTTTATTATTTTGCTAAATTGCTCGTAAATTGCTAATATTCCAATTACTTATTTCTAGGAATAAATATTGCAATATAATTTTTGTATGATCTATCTGCCTCTACAGGACACAGTCTTCTAAAATAAAATTAATAAATATTTCGGCCATCTAACACACAACGCCATCTGGTCCCAAGCTAAGCAGAGCTTGTGTTATGGGTACTAAAAAACTGATACAAATACATTCATACATTTTTTTTTGTAAATACATACATATTGTACGTAGAAAACACCCAAACACCGAAACAAATATTTGCAGATCATACAAACATTTGGCCCGACTCGGGGATCGAACTCGAGACCTCAAGCACAGCAGTCGCGTAAGCTACTACTTACAATAATAATTTGACTGACGAGGACTTGTATTACCTAATAAACAGAAAGATTAAGCTTGAAACAATATGTTGTGAATATTTCTAAAATAAAATGAAACTTACTTTGACATACATATTACGTACGGAGAATGTTCGTTTCGCTCCATGTAATGATTGACGCGCTCGATCATTTGTCATGGGATCATAACATGTCATCAGTGGTTGCGGTCAGGACACCAGTAAATGCCGTGAAATTAACTTTAGAAGAATTTTTGGACTCACATTGTTGCTATGACCTAATTTTGCTTACCATATATTTTAGTTGCAAATATTTAAGTCATAGAAAAAATACAACGTCTCAAAGGTTAAGTACATGCAAAGATAATAAAATTGTCTTTTACATAAGAAAAGCGACGCTAACGTCAATTCTTCTGGACATTGACAAAAATAAAAGGTATGGTGTACCAGGGCTACATAAATAACAGGGACACCGCTACACACGTTCGATAGCCGGTGTTGTACATCGTGTAAGACACGGCCAGGCCGTTGAACGGTCTTTAGTGCCCCCCATTCACTACAGACGTTGAAGTTTAGAGGGCTGTCAACTATTTTATGTTAAATAATTTTTCGTTTTTGTATCTGGTGAAAGTCGCGGGAAGTCGTTAGATGAGGGCAGCACAGAACCGGCTGTTGTCGAGAGACTTAAGGGAGGCTTGTGTCCAGCAGTAGACGTATTTTGATGATAATGATGATGATGTTATCTAAAACCTAAAAACATACTTATATCATTATAAGATTAGTGTAACTAATGTAGTTGTTGTAATGTTGGCTCGCCCATTTATTTGTAAACGTATTAAAACCTATTGTCACAAAGAAAATCTGTTCAATAATCTTTAATGAAAATCAACTTTCTTTTAATAGATATACGTTTTGGTATACCAATTTTGTGGGTCTATTTAGTGGCAAATGATTCATTTATATGTACATTTTTTACCCACACATTACTTACATTAGCTCCATATACTTGGACACCCGCTATACTAGAGGCATCACAAGTGCGTTACCAACCTTTAGGGGATGGGGAAAGGGATGTGGGGATGGATTGGGTATGGGTCTCCGGGGTCCTCACTCATTTGGTGAAATACAGCGGAAGCGCTATTTCACATCGGTTTTCTTTGAGGCCGTGTGGTATTACTCCGGTCGAGCCGACCCATGTGGCTCTCCCACGATGTTCTGTTCTGAGTTCTCAGTAGGTACAATGTGCCGATTTGAAAGTATTTTAAAAAGCAGCTCTACGTTCACTATCGCTTTTAGGCTGGAAACAGTGCTCGACCGACGGTACGTCCATGCCGTCAGCGCTGACCGTCGTCGGTTGCGAAAATGCATTCAGTTCTACGCTGACGGTGAACTGCGACGCGTGTGTACATTTCACAAGAAAAATGAATCCTTTTGCTGTAAATGTTCTAATGTGTGAATATGGAATAGAAGCCGGCGAAGATATCAAGTACATCCAATGCTTGTAGGACGGTAACATGAAGGCGAATTCTGCAAAATGTTTTCGAGATACAGACGATAAATCCCATATTTCCGGACGAAGCAGGACTTCAGTAATAAGGCGTTTTGTATCGATAAGTATTTTAAATCGACGTAAAAAAAGGAGGAGGTTCTATGTTCCACTGTATGTATTTTTGCTTTGAGTGAACGTGCGCGCGTACGGTCGGTCGCTTCGTCAGCCAAGCAATGAACGCATCCATAAAATCTCATAGCTTGTCGCTCGACCGACGTACCGCGACCTACTTAAAACTAATTTTATAATAAAAACTCTTCATGCAACATGTATCAAGTATATTTTAAACAATTATTCAGTAAATTGATTGTGTTAATTGTAGCACATATATTACAAGTGTCAGTCTAAAAAGTTTGAAATCACAACCCTATTTTGAGATAAACGACTATCAATATACGTGAAACTGAGGCAATTTCTCCATTGAATAAATCGTTTCAATGTTCCACATGAGTTGAGAGATTTGAAATTTAACTTAATCCTATTATGAAGAGAGAATGGGGTATTCGAGTGCGAGTGATCAATATTTGTATTTAGTAGTTCTGTTTTTAAATTATTTTAAGGTTATGGAATAACTAAGTATAAATAATTTGTAAGTAGTGTAGACGATAAGAAATCCTATTATTTGCTATCTAGCTCCCCTAGCCAAGTTGCATTCTAAGAACGTAACGTTAGTAGAAACCGAACAAATGGATGGATATAACGTTCAATTATACAGGATACAATAAAGGATAAGAGAAACGTTAGCAGATTCCAAAAAGAGAATCGACGTAAAACACAACCCGGTCAAATAGGCTGTTCTGTTTCAATGAGTAGTAACCGTAGCTCTTACATATTTTTTGATAAATGAGGATGTTATTGGTTCTAGTAATAAATTGAAGTGTTTCTAAACCTATGAATGTCTATATCTAATAGCATTTTTACAAAAAAATTAAGGTTTGTAATGATCAATTTCTTCGTGACTATTACGATGATCAATTCGTATCTGACTTCGGATATTTTATGATCACCGCTTTAGATCACTTTAGATATCATCATTTGATGATGCTACGTGAAGGAAAAAAATGTTTGACGCAATATAAAGTAAAAGATTACAATTTTTACTTTTTACCACTTTGGAAGTGTTTCTCTCGCGCAAATTATTCAGTTTAGAAAATATTTAAATTAGAAACCACATCATCATTTTTGAAGACTGGGATTGATGAAAAAATATTTTTTGAGTTTCAGTTCTAAGTATGGGAAATCCCCAAAATTTATTCATTGTTTTTCTATTTTTGTGTGAAAATCCTGATGTGGTTCACAGAATACATCTACTTACGAAGTTTTAACAGTTCTTATTGTTTTGGAAAAAAGTGACTGTGACATACGGACGGACAAACAGACAAACCCTTGACGTCAAATGGCAAAAAACAGAACCCTTATGGAAGAGTTCCGTTTTTTGCCATTTGGCTACGGAACCCAATAAAATAGTATTATGAGACAAGTCTCATTGCTATGACATAAGTATACAGCCTTTCATGAAAATGTTTCCAGTCTGACCATGCTACAAAAGAAATACATTATATTTTAAGTAAGTAATATTCCAATGGGGTGCGCCATAGTCGCGTGCCGTTCCGACCCCTCTCGGCGCTACAGGGATCGTCAACCACAGGCTGTTGTTAATTTATCACTTTGTACTTTTTATTGCATTGTCATGCAATTGGGGCAATAAGGCAAACGATGTACTTTAAATAACGATTAATGGGAAGTATTTAGCGTTAAGAGCTTGTTATTATTTATTAATAGTGAAAAGTCACATAGGGGAGGACAAAGCAAGGCAATGAAATTTGGAGCTGCTTATTGATTGCAAAATACCTAAAAAAAAACAAATAATGCCTTTTCGTATATAATAAATTTATAATAAGTGTTTATTTTGTTATTAGGTATATGAATACTTTATGGTAATTGACATCACATCACATATTGTCATCAGTCGTGCGCGACGCATCGTAGCAAGCGGTCGTTTTTATATGAGCTGCGTAATTACGATGTCAACTTTTTCCAATCTACCTTCGTTTTTTTTATAAATAAAAATGACTGAAAATTCGGAAGATTTACCTATATCGAGTATTAATAGTGAAAATAATGTGGACAGTGAGCAACAAGTAGCGGAAACAGTAGAATTTAGTAGTGAAAAAGATATTTTGCAAGTTCCAACTTATGTTATAAAACAAGTGCCTGAGAAGAGAATGAGACAAGACAGTGAGGAATGTTTAGATGACAGTGAGGGTGAGTTTATAACGGTAAGAAGAAACACAAAACGATTGCATAGAAGTTTTTCGAATAATTATGATTCACATATGTCTGAGACTGAAGTGTTAGAACGCAGACGTGACACATACGATGTTTATGTTACCTCGAAGGATATGTTGCCCAAGCAAATTGGTTTAGCCAAACTTTTAAAAGCTGAAGACATTATAGGAATATCAAAAGTCAGATATAAAAACCCTTTTAGAGTATGTATACAATTTGAAAATAAGGTAAATGCTGAGAAGTTACTGACATGTGAGAAAATGAAAGATTTGGGTTATAGATGTCACTTAGCTGAAGAAGTGAATTTATCATATGGTGTGGTCAAAAATATAGAATTAGATATTACAGAAGAAGAACTAAATAACATTTTTACTTGCGACTATGATATAGTATCAGTAAAAAGATTAAAACGTTCTACAGTTGAAGGCAAATGGGTAGAAAGCGAAACTGTTCGTATTGGTTTCAAAGGCTCAACATTGCCCGCATTTGTTGATGTTTATGGATGTAAACTGAGGGTTGAATCTTATACGTTTCCGGTAACACAGTGTTCAAACTGCTGGAAATATGGGCACTTACAAAGGCAATGTACATTAACAAAAGGTGTATGTCCGAAATGTGGTGATTTTCACGCCAATTGTGAAACTACAACTTACAAATGTGTAAATTGTAAAGGCGGACACATAGCACTGAGCAAACGATGTCCAATTTTTCTAAAAGAAAAAGAGATTCGCCGTATAATGGCATTAGAAAACTGCACCTATAAAATTGCTTTATATAAATATCTTAAAGAGACCAGATCTGTAGTAAATGCATTACTACATAGAAGTGACCACATTGGAGAGAATGGGGCAGTCTCAAGCGAGCAGGCAAGTGATCTTGATGATATGCAACAGTTAGCAGAACCGACTGTAAAACAAATATCTAAACCCACATTCAGAGACATTTTACTAAAAGATAATGGCAACTTCAAGAAAAAAATTGAACAGAGCAAATATAAAACACAGACTAAAAATAAAAAACTGAACAGGAAAGACACATTTGAAAACAGCATGGATTATGATGAGCAAGTTGTAAAACAAAATAGAGAGCAACTAAATAAAGATCAACCTGAACCAGCGGTAAAGAAAAAAAGAAATACCAGCGCTTCATTTTACGAAATTCTAAAACAGATAAAAAGTATATTATTCTCAAGTAAGAGTCTAGAAGAGAAAATAATGGAAGTAACACAATTGATTTTAGAAGAACTTAAATACTTATTAATTCACAAAATTTTAAGCGGAGAATGGTTAAAGTTAATTTTAAATATATTTTATGGATAATACAAAAAGACAGGTACCATTTAACATACTACAATGGAATTCACAAAGTTTGCGACCAAAGTTAATGCAATTTGAATGTCTTTTGAATCAAGAGCATATCCATGTAGCAATTATAAGTGAAACCTGGTTGGCATCTGGTTCTCGTGCCTACATAAATAGCTACAATATTTACAGAAGTGATAGGCTTGACTCGTATGGCGGAGTAGCAATTATCTGCCACAAATAATTAAAGACTCAATTATCATCATTTACTTTAAGAAATACCGGTATAGAGGTGTTGCATGTGAGGGTGCTCAATTGTTCCTCCTTGGAAAACATTGTAAGTGTATACTGCCCTTCTAGTGTTAGAACTACTAAGACAGATTGGGATACATTATTTGGTGCGTATTCTTATAAATCTTTAATAGCAGGGGATTTTAATGGTCACCATACTAACTGGTCTTACAAAAATGACACCAGGGGAATGCAACTTATGGATTCATCTTTAGAAAATTCCTTTATTTCTTTAAATAATGTTAGGCCAACAAGAATTAAATTAGTTGATGGTGTATTACAGCAATCGTCTCCTGACATAACGTTTGTTTCATCAGATATTGCAGTGGACTGCAAGTGGAGTACTACTAGTGAAACCCTGGGTAGCGATCATTTAATAATTAAAATAGAAGTATCAGTACCTGACCCTAAACCGAATTTCATTAAAAAACGTAATTTTAAAACAGCTAAATGGTCTACCTATAGAAAAATTCTAAGCGAAAATTTTACATGTTCTGTAATTGATCAAAGTAATATACAAGTAAGCTATAACTCTCTAGTTAACCAAATTAATTACGCCGCTGACAAGAGTATCCCATTTGTTAAGGTATGTACGGACCCTCAGTCCAAATTTAAACCAAGGCCTTACTGGAATGTCGATCTGTCTGAATCAATTGCTAGAAGAAGATTGGCGTTGGCTAAATTCAGACGTAATCCAACCCCTAGTAATTTAAGTATCTTACAGGAACGAATAGCAGAGTCAAAACGTTTACTGAGACAGGTGAAATCACAAAATTGGCGAGACTTTTGCAGTGGTATCAAAGAATCTACGTCAGTGTCAGATATGTGGAATCGTATGCGTTGGATGAAAGGACATAAAACGACTAAAATATATGCTCCTAAAGAACAAATCGAAGAATTACTATGTAATCTCGCACCTGATTTTGTGACACCTCTCACGCCCGAAATTTTATCGACTAATACTCTTTTAGAAACTAAATTTACCTATCAGGAATTGGAAAGGTGTCTTAAAAAAAAAGATACGGCACCTGGTGACGATCAAATCACGTTTTCGATGATATATAACCTACCTAAAATAGTCAAACTTAATCTAATAGACATTTACAATGTTATTTTAGAAACCGGATATGTTCCCACTCAATGGCGAGATATAAAAATAGTTCCAATTCCTAAACAGAATACAGAAACACCACAAAAGTTAAGACCTATTTCTTTAATTTCATGCATTTGTAAAATTTTTCATACTTTATTATGCAAAAGACTCGAATGGTACGTTGAAAAGAACAAGATAATATCAATAAATACTGTAGGGTTTAGGCGTTCTCAATCCAGTTTGGATAGTTTGGCTCGGTTAATTTGTTATGTACAATTAGGTTTCTCTAAAAATATACCAACTTTAGCATGCTTTTTAGACATAGAAAATGCCTATAATAATGTTAATATACATAGTGCGATAAAAATTCTTGATAAAATCAATATCGGAAAAAGAATTTGCCACTATTTGTGGCAATTTCTAACGGAAAGACACCTTAAAAGTGATATTGATGATTGTGGGGACCATCATTTTGCGGTCAGGTGGACCAGCCAAGGCATTGCCCAGGGTGACCCATTGTCTCCTTTAATTTTTAATATCATAACTTATGGTTTTTGTCAGAATATAAGTAATGTTATAGTATCACAATATGCCGATGATTTTATAGTGTATACTAGCAGTAATAACCTTAGTGATAGTGTATCAAAAATACAAAATGCACTTAACACCTTTTCTACACTATTAGAGCAGTTGGGTTTGGCATTGTCTAGCAACAAATCAAAATTTTGCGTATTTAGTAGAGGTAGGAGAAGACAGTGCATTAATCGCCGAGCGTAAACTATGATAGTTAGGGCTATGAAATTTGGTGAGTAGGATCCTTTTATTGAGTAGACACGCACTAAGAAAGGAATTTTGGAATTTCTACCCCTAAGGGGGTGAAATAGGGGTTGAAAGTTTGTATGGAAGTCCGTCATTTTTTAAGTTAGAAATCTGAAACTTTACTTTTGGGCTGCTGATTAAAAATGAGTAAACACGTATTTCAGCGTTTTTGAATATTCAACCCCTAAGGGGTGAAATAGGGGTTGACATTTCGTACATAGGTTAGTCTGGAAGTCCGTCATTTTTGAAGTCTGAAACATGAAACTTTATTTATGTGTTACCGATTTAAAAAGAGTAGAGACGTATTTGAGCGTTTCTGGGTATTCTACCCCTAAGGGGGTGAAATAGGGGTTGAAAGTTTGTATGGAAGTTCGTCATATTTTAAGTTAGAAACATGAAACTTTATTTATGTGTTACTGATTTAAAAAGAGTAGAGACGTATTTGAGCGTTTTTGAATATTCAACCCCTAAGGGGTGAAATAGGGGTTGACATTTCGTACATAGGTTAGTCTGGAAGTCCGTCATTTTTGAAGTCTGAAACATGAAACTTTATTTATGTGTTACTGATTTAAAAAGAGTAGAGACGTATTTGAGCGTTTCTGGGTATTCTACCCCTAAGGGGGTGAAATAGGGGTTGAAAGTTTGTATGGAAGTTCGTCATATTTTAAGTTAGAAACATGAAACTTTATTTATGCGCTACTGATTAAAAAACAGTAGATACGTATTTAAGCGTTTCTGGATATTCTACCCCTAAGGGGGTGAAATAGGGGTTGAAAGTTTGTATGGAAGTTCGTCTTTTTTTAAGTAAGAAGCATGATACTTTATTTTTGGGCTACTGATTTTAAATGAAAAGACACATATTTAAGCGCTTCTGGATATTCTACCCCTAAGGGGGTGAACTAGATGTTGAAAGTTTGTACGAAAGTTCGTTTATTTTTGAAGTAGCAAACATGAAACTTTATTTTTGGGCTACTGATTAAAAGTGAGTGGATACGTATTTAAGCGTTTCTGGATATTCTACCCCTAAGGGGATGAAAAAGGGGTTGAAAGTTTGTACGTAAGTTCGTTTATTTTTGAAGTTACAAACATGAAACTTTGTTTTTGGGCTACAAATTAAATATGAGTAGATACATATGTAAGCGTTTCTGGATATTCTACACCTAAGGGGTGAAATAGAGGTTGAAAGTTTCTATGGAAGTTTGTCATTTTTTAAGTTAGAACCATGAAACTGTAATTATGTACTACTTAATAAAAGAGAGTAGATACGTATTTAAGCGTTTCTGGATATTCTACCCCTAAGGGGATGAAAAAGGGGTTGAAAGTTTGTACGTAAGTTCACCATTTTTTAAGTTACAAACATGAAACTTTGTTTTTGGGCTACAAATTAAAAATGAGTAGATACGTATGTTAGCGTTTCTGGAAATTCTACCCCTAAGGGGTGAAATAGGGGTGGAAAGTTTGTATGAAAGTTTGTCATTTTTTAAATTAGTACCAAAAAAACTTTAATTTTGGGCTATTGATTAAAAATGACTAGACATCTATTTAGAGTTTCTGTATATTTTACCCCTAAGGGGGTGAAATTGGGGTTGAATTTTTTTATGGAAATCCATTGGTTGACATTTCGTACATAGGTTAGTCTGGCTTTCCGTCATGTTTCGAAATAGATGAATACTTATATCAGCATTTATGCGAATTCTGTTCCTAAAGGGGATGAAATATGAGTCAAATGTTTGTATGAAAGTTCTTTTAAATAGGCTATTGATCAAAAATAAAATAATAAGTTCAAAAACATGAATAAAGTACTGATTTGATGAACTTTTACACAGTTTTAAGTAAATACATATTATCAACTTCCACGCGAGCAAAGCCGCGGGCAACAGCTAGTTTAAATATAAACGGATCAATAATGAACTCAGAAGAGAATATTAAATACCTGGGAATATGGTTAGATAGGTCATTGCGATGGGGAAAACACATAAAGGAAATATGGGAAAAAACACAAAGATTTTTAAGCTTATTGAAGGTGTTATCTGGGTCAGCTTGGGGATTGCATCCTAAACATCTGCGAACACTATATATATCCTTAATTAGAAGTAGAATAGATTACGGAAGCTTTTTATATGACAATAGCGCGAAATCACACCTAACAAAACTGGATAAAGTACAAAATCAAGCGATGAGGATTATTGGCGGCTTCATTCGTACTACTCCTATCCATGTTATGGAATGCGAGCTATGTATTCCCAATCTAGCTTTAAGAAGGAAATATCTGGCTATTAAATATTGCTTAAAAGCTAAATCTTTAACAAACAATGTTACAATTGATTTGTTAAACAGTTTACACAGCTATACAAGCAATAGTTATTGGAGAAATAAAAAAATACCACTATTAGCGGCAGTGTATACCGATATTGAGGAGGAAATTGTGTCTTCTAGTTATCCATTGGAAATGTTTGACTTGGATACATGGGTATCCGCTGTGAATTTACAAAATGTAATAAAAGATCAACTAAGTAGTGTTATATCGCCAAAAAAAACTTATAATACCAATATATTAAAAAATACTGTATTGCAAGAATTAGATAGTAAATATAATAATTGGTTGAAATTGTATACTGATGCATCTAAAATTAATGATAAAATTGGTGCCGCATTTTACGAGTCTACAAATAAAATTTGTGGTATGTTTAAGCTGACTGGAAGTCAGATATGTATAATGACGGCGGAGCTTGTAGCAATATCAGAGGCCCTTAAATGGTACTGCGAAAATAGTAATGGTGTGAAATGTGTTGTCTTTGTCGATAGCAGGAGTGCTCTCCAGCACATAGCTCGATGCGCCTCTGGATTCAGAGGTGTTTCGATAGCTTATACTATTTTGAAACAGATCCATGCATTCACATCTATTGCTGATAATGGTTTGGTATTGCAATGGGTTCCGTCACATGTTGGCTTGTCAGGGAATGAGGAGGCAGATCGATTGGCAAAGAAAGCTATTTCAGATGGAGTGGAAATCAATGTCACCCCAAGTTACTTTGAAATGTTACCTAAATTTAAAGTGATGTGCCAGTTAATTTGGAAAGAATATTTTGACGAAAAATCGCTAGAAAAAGGAATCTGGTATAGAACAATTCAAAGTGAACCTCTTCGTGCTCCATGGTTTGCCAACAAAATTCTTAGTAGAAAATACACTGTAATAGCTCATAGGATACGATCTGGACACATTCCACTCAACAAGTTTCGACATCTTATGGGTATAAGTAACAGCCCAAATTGTGATGAATGTGGCATTGTTGAGGATGTCTATCATTTTTTGATGGAATGTGTCAAAACTAGGGCTGAGAGAGATACTTTGTTAAGCAGGTTTAAGATAAATATTGTGGATGTTGGCACGTTCCAAAGTATATTATCGAAGCCTCTGTCAGAAGCGGCGTTGTTGGTGTATAAACTCTTTGAAGTGTAGTCTGTATCGCTGAATTTGTATCGCAAAGAAGTATGTTTCTCCTATTTAAATATAGGTAATTTAGATTTAGATAGGAATTAATTGTAAGTTTAGGGTACGATGGGGCTGACATGGTCTTATTTATGACTACAAGCCCCTAAATAAATAAAGATAAAAAAAAAAAAAAAAAAATCACATATTGTTTTATAATTTAAGCTTTCTACACTTCTTCCATATTTTACAGACGTCGCTATCTTATATACTATGCAAATAAGATTAACAGATATAATACTTATATTCTCTTTTTGTGAATACTTACATATCCAAGCTATAGTGAAAAAAAAAACAACATATTTTACACACACACAATTTTTTTTACAGAAATTAGAAAATAATAAAATTTTGTAGGTGAAACTGCGGTAGGTACGTACCCGTTAGAAAATTCTAAGAGCCTAACCTTAAAATACCTAATAACATTTTTCCAAGTACTATTTTCCGTTGACTTGTAAAGAATTCTTTTGATTTGTTTGCAGCTGTTAGAAGCATCTAGAACAATTGCTTAGAGCATTTAATGTTCAGTGCATTCCAAATATTATTATTATTTCATTATGGCAGGGTCAAACATAAAAAAAAAAAAATAATAATATTAGTTTTTTTATAGATTGACCTGGGTTTAGCTAACGAGCCATACTAGGCAACCAATTCTCAATATTTGTTAAATGGACTATCAGTGTTTTCAAGTCAAAATATCTATTAATAATAAAAAAAAAACTCTTTGTAAAATCGAAAATAGAAGTTATAATTTGCATGAATTTCTATGGCGTTTCACTATTATATATTTAACTAGCTGTTGCCCGCGGCTTTGCTCGCGTGGAAGTTGATAATATGTATTTACTTAAAACTGTGTAAAATTATGTATCAGTACTTTATTCATGTTTTTGAACGCATTTTTTTATTTTTGATCAATAGCCCATTTAAAAGAACTTTCATACAAACATTTGACTCATATTTCATCCCCTATAGGAACAGAATTCGCATAAATGCTGATATAAGTATTCATCTATTTCGGAAAATGACGGAATGCCAGACTAACCTATGTACGAAATGTCAACCCCTATTTCACCCCTTAGGGATAGAATATTCAGAAACGCTGCAATACGTATTTACCGATTTTTAATTAGCAACCCAAAAGTAAAGTTTCACCTTTTTTATTTCTATGTATTCTTAAAAATGACGTATTTCCATAAAAAAATTCAACCCCAATTACACCCCCTAAGGGGTAAAATATGCAGAAACTCTAAATAGATATCTAGTCATTTTTAATCAATAGCCCAAAATTAAAGTTTTTTGGTACTAATTTAAAAAATAACGGACTTTCATACAAACTTTCAACCCCTATTTCACCCCTTTAGGGGTAGAATATCCAGAAACGCTTACATATGTATCTACTCATATTTAATTTGTAGCCCAAAAATAAAGTTTCATGTTTCTAACTTAAAATATGACGATCTTCCATACAAACTTTCAACCCCTTTTTCATCCCGCTATGGGTAGAATACCCAGAAACGCTTAAATACGTATCTACTCTTTTTCAATCAGTAGCCCAAAAATAAAGTTTCATGTTTGCTACTTCAAAATAAACGAACTTTCGTACAAACTTTCAGCCCCTAGTTCACCCCCTTAGGGGTAGAATATCCAGAAACGCTTAAATACGTGTCTTTTCATTTGAAATCAGTAGCCCAAAAATAAAGTTACATGCTTCTTACTTAAAAAAAGACGAACTTCCATACAAACTTTCAACCCCTATTCACCCCCTTAGGGGTAGAATATCCAGAAACGCTTAAATACGTATCTACTGTTTTTTAATCAGTAGCGCATAAATAAAGTTTCATGTTTCTAACTTAAAATATGACGATCTTCCATACAAACTTTCAACCCCTATTTCACCCCCTTAGGGGTATAATATCCAGAAACGCTCAAATACGTATCTACTCTTTTTAAATCAGTAACACATAAATAAAGTTTCATGTTTCAGACTTCAAAAATGACGGACTTCCAGACTAACCTATGTACGAAATGTCAACCCCTATTTCACCCCTTAGGGGTTGAATATTCAAAAACGCTGAAATACGTGTTTACTCATTTTTAATCAGCAGCCCAAAAGTAAAGTTTCAGTTTTCTAACTTAAAAAATGACGGACTTCCATACAAACTTTCAACCCCTATTTCACCCCCTTAAGGGTAGAAATTCCAAAATTCCTTTCTTAGTGCGTGTCTACTCAATAAAAGGATCCTACTCACCAAATTTCATAGCCCTAACTATCATAGTTTACGCTCGGCGATGATGAATCAGTCAGTCAGGACTTACTATTTTATAAGTATAGATTATACACAACACAGCACTCATTGCAAACAACCCAAAATAGGGCACTCATCAATATCCAAAACAAATAGAAAGTTTTAAAACGAGCAAAATCGTACATTATATACGACAGCACACAAAACGCACGTGTTAACAATTATAACTGGTATTAACAAATCATAGCTCTCAACAATTATAGTGGTCATGGCTATTATAGATGGATAACGGCTCTAGAGATCTCGAATTATACTTTAGTTACGGTGGTTTTGCACCCACACACTTCCGTGTTTAAGTGCCTTAATGATCTGGTATTATATTACAATATACTGAACGATCCCGTTGACCAATCAATGGGCGGACCAATTAATACAAACCTGAATGGTGACACATTTTTTTTTATTTTTGCCGGTGTGCGGTCTTAGTGCCAAATTTTAGGACTAGTATTTTTAACGAATGTGTAAAAGAATCCAAAAAACTAATTGCGCAATTATAGGTACCCTGTAATTTTCTCATGTAATTACCGGAAAAATAAACACTTTTCTTCTATCACCAAGGAAGCATTTAGTAATCTTTTCCATGGTGTTTCCAAAGGTTGTAGACGTGCGTTCGTTGCGAAAGATATTGAACGATCCCGTGATGTTACGTCACGAGCGCGGGGCGGCGCAAGCGACGATCGCGACCCGCGTGGGCGTTGTTTCTAGAGATTGAATTACAAAAATCATTTGAAATATCGATAAAATCTTTTTTCGTGTGTCTCTTGACAATTTTATGCTCTATTATACGTTCACGTATTATGTCAATTTTAAAAAGCTTATATTTTTTACCTAATTCTGATTTCGTTACACTACAAAGAAAATGATAAAATAAGAATGCACTGCTTTAATGCGAATATAAATATTTTACGATTGTATCAATTTATTGGCATTCAATTATATGTAAGTGCTTCAGTATATACGAGTCTTAATAAAGACAAAAGCCAATGTATGAATGAAATTTTATCTTTTATGGTTATGCCATAAACGATGAAGTTTCCTTCAGGCATTTGCCAATTGAAGTATTAATTAAAATCTCAATTGGTCCATTATTGCAACAATGCATAATGTGTTCAACATTATATATTTTAATCTGATTAAAGCCTTTGAGAAGTATTCTATAAAATTATATATTTTACGTTTCAAGACTGAGGGCAGTTGTAAAATAAATTTGTAATGTGTCATAAAGTGAGCTCATGTAATAATAATTAATATGAAATTTATAATTAGTGTGAGTAGAATTTTATAATTAATAGAAAGCATATTACGTCTGATGTCTATAATAAATTTTATAGAAATTTCATATGATATCCCTTTTACTGATTATATAATTTTCAGTTAATTACAGGAAATAAAAACGTTTCCTGTAATTGAAATTACTCGTAGACTCCATGGTTCATTATGTGATTGACTTTATGGCTTGAAACTGTCTTTTGTTTCAATATATATAAGTATTCAATGACCACCATCGCTTTACACTTTCTGAATTATTATATAGTTGTAAATTATATTTCATTTCTTTAGAATTAAGAATGTAAATATATAAAAAAAAATGTATTATTTTTGGTGAACTCAGACGTTAGTGTAACGTTCTTGACTACATTTGATAGTTTGCTCAATAGTTGCAATCGTGGGTGTACGTGTTCATAATGATTTTGCTTAATTTATCGTATAGTAGAATATATGTTATGTATTTAAATCATAAAACAAAAAAATTAAGTGTTCAAAATTTAGTTTTTATAAAAATTTGAAAAAAGTATATATTTTATCGATAAACACTAAACCCAACATTATTGTCCCATCTTTGAGGCGCGCAGGCGCAATCTTTCGCTAAACCCGTAGCTGTGGCGACAGACAACATAAGGTCACAAACAGGCCATAAGAGCGAGACTTAAAATATATAGCCTTGTACGTTAAATGTCTAATGTCGTTCCATTACAGCGATGTGCACTCAAATGTCGATGTTTTGTTTTAATCATTTTTGATGTCCAACAACTTTGCTTTGACTTTTTGTGTGATTAAATTTAAAGTCAGATATTTTTTAGAGCTAGAGAAATATAGTTTTCGAAAACTCGTATTATTTTCATTTCTTTTATATTCACAGTAAAAAAATCGTGAATTCTTACAAAAATATCACTATTTTCTTTGCATTTTAATGTTTTTCACGATTTTTTTATGTATGCTAGCTATAATACAAACTAAATGTAGTAACTAGTTACTATGTACTACATACTAGAGTCGAGACCTGGATAGTTAGTGCTATTTCAGGATATTTTTATTTAGCTGTTTATGGCAATAGAATAAAGTGGAAGAGTATTTATCATCTGTAAATATTAGCAAATTTTCGGTCGTTGTCGTACACCAGTATATTGTCCATACTTATATTATAAACTAGCTGAGCCCCGTGGTGTTACCCGCGATACAACAACAACTGCGGGTAACGCCGCGGGACAAAGCTAATCTGAAACAAAGTAGCCTAAGTTATTCCGTGGATCATCAGCTACCTACCAGTGAATGTCCCGTCAAAATCGGTCCAGCCGTTCCAGTGATTACCCGCAACAAACAGACAGACCGCCAGACATATTTATTTACTAGCTGAACCCCGCGGTGTTTCCCGCGGTTTTTGTTGTACCGCGAGTAACGCCGCGAGACAAAGTTAGTCTAAAAAAAAGTAGCCAAGTTACTCCCTGTATCATCAGCTACCTTCCAGCGAAAGTCCCGTCAAAGTCCGTCCAGCCGTTCCAGAGATTACCCGGAACAAACAGACAGACAGACAGACAGACAGACAGTTTTTTAGCTACATTTTTGGTATATGTACCGTGTATACATACATATGCATTTAGTAAAAAGCGATTATTTTAATACTACAAACAGACACTCCAATTTTATTTATTTGTATAGATTAAAAAGCGGTTATTTTAACATTATAAGCAGACACTCCAATTTTATTTATTTGTAGTATAGATGCGAAAATAACTATGTCCGACTGTCCTGCTTTCACGGCCAAACTGCTACATCGATTTCAATGAAATTTGGCATGGTACTATGTACTTTGATTCTTGAGAAAGGATATAGGCTACTCTTTACTGACTAGACAAACAGGCGGGCGGGGGCGCGCACAAAAGCTAGTAGTATAAATACGTCAATTCATCATTTATATTAGGTTATGCGATCTAACATTGAATTGTTCTGCATAATGGTATCTCTCTCTCCTCTAAAGTTGTTAGAATATAACCTTCATAAATTTTAGTTTAAATGATTCTTTTTAAGTACCGGACAGGAAGTGAGTTCGTATTTGTTCCGCACATCCATTGCTTTTGTTTGAGAACTGTTCGTGACAGAGTTCCGACGTCGGCTTGACCTTTACTTATTTTTAGTAACTTTGTATGGTAAATAATAGATAATGGCCACATTTGAACGTGACTTGTTAAAACAGTTTCAGATATTTCATAAACAAACGTATTATCTTAAGATAATAAAAAAATAAAGTTGAAAAAAAAAACTCAAAAATATGCTTACAAAAGTTGGTTACAAAAATAAGTACAGGAAAAGATAATAAAAGCTTGTATTGAATCAAGTAAGTGATGAAACTAAGCATACAACTTTAGTTTATAATTGATGAGAAGTGTTATATTATTATATAACTTTTATATATCTATAAACCTAAATTTTATTATATAACTAAGATTTGAATTAAATTAAGTGATATTTAATTCAAATCAAATTATGTTAGAAACTATATTTTAATACGGCGCACTGTGGCATACCACAGCTACTACTAAACACTGAGTATGTTCAAGGGGAAGTAAATAAACTTACCCAGCGACCCCACACACAAGTAATTCCATCAAAATTAATAGCTTGCCATACGTCCTGTTTGACTTACGAGAAACATTACTTGTAACTTCTCATTATTATTCTGTGCACTCTCTGTACCAAGCGCCAGTACTGTCATTGTACCTTGCTGTTGTGTTGCGATTGTGTAGCGTCTGCATCGCGATATCGTGACGATTGAGCATCGAGACCATCACGGACCGATGAATGGACGCACCTCTCGGCCTGCGGTGCCGCCTACCATTGTTTCGGGGACAGATTATAATAATTTTCTGGTAAATCAAAAGCATTTTGGAATCGAACGATCGACTCCGCCGATGTTATTAAATCAACGTGAATGCTTCAACTAATGTTGTTTGATCTTACGTATAATAATATATTTAATATAGACGATTATATTTGGTCAAGCCTAACATGTAAACAGTTGTTTAGTATACACTTGCAACTATATAGTAAATAAGTTTTTACCATGGTCATAATTTTCACATTGATCGCGTTTTAGGCTATGTAAAAAGTTGAATTCAGTTACACTCTGTGTTCTCAAGTTGATTTTCTAATTAGTTATAAGTGGAAAAACAATTTTATTATTATTAAAATAATCGTTTTGTTTTTAAAGTCTGCGTGTTCATAGTCTTTTTGTAATGGGCGTGTTTGTTACTAGTCTTGTAAATCTTTTCTATATTTTTTATTTCACTATACTAGTATCAAGATTATAAAATCAATGCATAATCAGTAAAGTTACCAGTTTCATATCTGATATTCCTGAGAACAATGCAAGAACACTAAATAAGTGGTACATTTAGAAAATGTCTCTACTCTTCCATTTGGATTGGAACCACGTGAAAACGATCTACAACGCCTTTGTCAACAAATTTATTCTAACACACATCAAAGCATTTCCGCTTTTAGTTGTATTACAACAAAGCTTAATTTATAATACTGTAGAGTGAACGTAACACCAGTAGCTGGTTATTGTCGAACAACTTGTAAAATGTAGCTAAATTGCGTAACTCGGTTGGACAAGAATAGTCTTTGTTACATAGTGTTAAAGGTTGACTTTGGAATGTGTTGACAGAAGATTTTGCGGCGTTTTGCATTGATAAAGGGGCAGGTAAGACCGGTAGCGGGCGGACAATAAGCGATCAGTCATCTTGTTAGATAGCAGGCGGGATGATTACACTGCATGTTACGCCTCGCCTTAGGACAAATTAAAATAAAGGCTTACGCGTTTGAGTGTTAAAATGGGTTTATTTTATTGAAATAAATCACTCTGCTTTTATTGGACCTTTTACGATCAACTTTATTTTGCATCTCGAGTAAATTTATTAGATGACTCATGTGAGTTTTTTAAATTGAATATTTGGGTGTTTAGTAGTGTTAAGTAGGTAAAGTTGTTTTTTAAAGTTTATTATGAAAATAAGTTAGGTGTTATTGGTAGGTAGTTTAAAATTACATTCCTACCTTTATTTCAATGCAAATGATATTACTATGGACAAATGTGATAAAATATTCATTTTATTTGTGTATGTTATGTTGACTTTTTGTTCTTTTAATGAATGCCTTAGTTAGAGGAACGAATTCGTTATAATATAATATTATGATGAATTTAAATTCAATTAAGTACGTCGTTGCCCCTATTCATCTAGTGGGTGTCGTAAGAAGCGACTAAAGGAACTAAATACGCTGGACAACAAAACTGTAAAAGTAGGAAAACTTTAAACAAATCCTAGGTATAGGTACCTACCAACCCTTCTGGTAAGCATGGTTTAGTTGATCATAAGTCTCATAATCTCCTTTCGAAAAAGAGGCTTATGTCTAGCAGTAGACTATTGGAAGCTGTTCATGTGAACTGCGTTACAAACGCAACTAAAGCCATACAATGTTTTATTAAAATCCGTAATGTGGATCGATTAGCATACTAAAGAATTTCTGCAGTGTTTGTTGTGGCAACATTTCTTTTCCTGTTGAAAAAAATGGGTTCTAATCTTATATATAAAAACCAATTGCTGTTTGTTTGCCTTGCTAAAACTTGAGAACGGCTGTATGTACCGATTTAGCTGATTTTGGTTCTGAAATGTTTGTCGTAGTCCAGGGAATAAAAAATTCAAACGGTGTTAAAAATTAAAAATAACTTGAAAATGCAAATGTACGTGTACGAAGTAGCGGGCACAGCTAGTTTGAAATAAATTTGCGATCGGAAGAGCTGGATACGAGAAGACCAAAATCAATCAGAATTGCGTGCAATTGGAGAGGCCTATAAATTTCATAAATATAATAATTTTTTAAAAGAAACCTTGAGGTGAATACATTATAATTTCAATTTTATCGTCCGTTGAACGTATTCTAAATTTATCTTATTGAATATCAAAAATCAAGGCATTTTGTGATAGTTTCATTATTATATCCTCATTTATTTTGAAAAATAAGCAAGGTAATTTTGAATTTACATTTATTAGAGGTGTCATTTGAGTTTTGCTAGAGTTTTCCTTTATCAATTAATATATTTATGTACAACAAAAGAATCATATCTTATCATAACACGACGTAAATGTATAAAACCACTTAATACTGAAGATATGCTAAACAAAAACTTAGAACAAAATGGCAAAGCCATGTAGCAATATGTATGTGTCATTCGCCGTTGTTTCTAATGATAATGATTAAGTTTTTAACCTAAGAAGTTGTGATTAAGATTACATACGTCACCCTCTTTTTTTTTATAGCACGTCAACATCAGTTGGTTTTAAAATACAATTTGTCGGAGAGATGGTGGCTAAAATCCTTGATGCCTTTTTTAAATTGACAGCGCTACTTTAAATTCATTTTCTTTGCTGGAATGTGATTTAGATGTGTATTATTATTACAATTATATATATATAAGAGTCAATAGGTGTTTTAATATAGCTTTTATGCATTAGGTTTAGAGATTAGGTAACATTAAGTAAGTAAACGGGAAATAAATAATGAGTACAGTACCTATTATAATAAGTAAGTGTTATGTTCATTGTATCTGAGACATTGACTGTTTTCAGCACTCACTCACAATAAAAATATATGCTGGAACAATGTATGACATTACCTTCTCATCATTTTATAAATTGGCATAGTGATAAGAAAAAAAGTTATTGCTATGAATTTTTATGCTACCTGCTAGCTCCTGATCTATGTGTAAGATCCTTAACATTTATAAAGTAAGTAGTGAGAATGAATCGACATTAATAGATTTATCAACTTGATCGTGCAACAAGAAACATGTTTATACAAACTTTGGTAAGCTTTATAAAACATTTCTTGCAATTTAGGTGCAGTTCAGAACTCTATATTTCACAACACGTTTCAAAAATTTTTACATCGAGCATATGGAAGAATAGTACTTCTTAACTAGTAACCTGTATATAAATATATACAAGGTTACCAGTTAAGTCAACATGGATACTTTAGAGGGTTGTTATAACCATAATTCTCAATCCAATAACAGATTTCACTATAGAATGCCATATCACAAACCAAATCATTTTCAAGATTTTAGACTTTTAAGATTTTCCTTGCTAATACTACCACGCAAAGTAATTTATCTGAAAAAACAATTCTAATAAATATTGATTTTATATTAAACTTGACAAAAGTATGTTCGATTTTGATACCCAAAAAGAAAAAAAATATAGCTAACATACGAAACAGGCTCTTTCCACGATCTTTTGGAAATTTGTCAATGTTTCACAAGTACGTTAACCGTGCCAAAGCGGGTCGGGTCTTTTAACACCTCGCTCGATTTTGGAGGCTCGTATATCAAGTTAATGTTATCTGCGTTGTGCTGTCGCCGTGATGCATTGCGTACGCACACACACTGATTAACGAAATTAATTTGTCACACAACAGATTGTTGGCGGTCATAATTAATTTGTAATTTAAACGAATATGTTCATGTAAATGCGCTAATATTTCCCGCTGTAGTTTTGAGACTTTCTGTTTTAAAACTGTTTTTGCTTAAACAGAGAGTCAGATTGCATTAATATTGACACTTAATTTATATTGATTTGTTTTCCTAAAAATCTTTTCCCATTTACATAAATAATGCCACATAACAAACAAATGGGTTTGTTGCCTACTTTCTAAACAAAATGATGACTTTTAAAACAAAAAATATCTATGTTAATTGAGATAGATACGTCCGGGGCTTCCAATACTGTAATTTAGATAAAAGGTGTGTGTCCCAACACAGCATAAATACAACATGTCTAAACAAGCTTATCATGTGACCACCTCAGCGTTTTCAAAGTTAATGGGACCAGTAATATTTTGTTCTTTTTTCCTATAAAATTTCCAAAACATAATTGGCGTAATATGGTTAATCAGCGCTTTGAGTGTAAAAGAACAATTATAAAACAATTCACTTATATATTTTTGTATCGTTACCAAGAACCTTTTCCAAAAACTAGTTAATTATATGATCACAGTCAATAATGATTATTGACCTTATAAAATCATCAATAGAACCGATCGACATACAAAGGGTTCCGTCGGCGTTACGACGCCCGCAAACGTTTGAAAAAACAAAGCCAATTTGGCCTAATAAAGTGTAATTAAAAAACGAAATTTTATTGTGATCCCTGTTCACGCGTTACTATCCCGTATTTTAATTAATCGATTCGTTTATTGAGAAGCATTGGGTCGGTACTTCTGATAGTATTAGACAAAATGATCGTTTCTTATTGTATGATTTGTTACGCAAGTATTTAAGGGTTAAATAGGTGGGTGCTATTAATGGTACCATTACGACTCTGTTTCGAAAGGGAATCGTATTATTTTTTTAACATCCTGTTTGGTTCAATTCAGTTCCATTAGACATTGATTGTAGCGCCACCTTAATTAATATTAAAGCGTAGTGATATTACCAAAATATTATAAATTTATACATATTTTTAGGTATTAAAACTGATTTATAATTTCTATGTATTACTTATATATATACCTATCTTTTTTACATAATATGAACAAAAGTTGATTTCATGAACAGGATGTTAATTCTAGGTAGTATACCTATACCTACAGAGTTAATAAATATATGTCCTAGATAGATAGATAGATAGAAACTCTTTATTTCTACACCGTATTACAGTTTTACAAGAAAGTACAGCAAAAGAACAAATTTATAATGTACAAAGGGCGGCCTTATTGCCGAAAACAATCTCTTCCAGGCTTAGCACATTAAGCCTACACTAGAGGTCACCAGATGTTCAAGGTGTTATTTTGAACAGAATTCTTTTAGAGTAGGTATGTATATGTGTATAATGTGTGTATTTAATCAATTTACATTAAAGTACTTTTTACTTTATATATTTTGTATGCTTTAAGTTGTATCTAAAGCATTGAGGCGAGAGATTGCATTTCAAGAGGCAAGACGTTTCATTACACACGTATTGTATGGCAGCAGTACACACCAATACTTCAAAAGAAGTGATAGTAATGTCACAGGTTTTAGCGCCTGTTTAGGTCGACTTCGTATATTTGGGACAATACAATCCCTTCTCATTTGAGTGTTGTGAGATTCTTCATGGGACAACACTGAGTATAAACCAAAAACTGTAGTTTAAAGTTAAAATAATTAGACATATTCTTGACAATGCAGGGCAGCACAGAATCGGTTCTTCTGGAGAGTCTTGGGGAAGGCTTATGGACATACATCCTACATTGGACGTCTTACGACTAAGATTATCGTAATGTTGCCTGGAAATACTAGAACTGAGCCAAAATATCTCAACTGCACTGTCATCACCAACTGTGCTACAGTACAGTTCATTTAATCAGATAGGAATATAGATAGATCAGATACGTTTCATCAATACAATCCACATTTGAAAAATAATTGAATTATTCATAAGCATTTCCGACTCTATAATTTATATAATTGCATTTGATACACAAAGTTCTAGTGATATGCAATTAAAAATTTCCATCTGTCTGTCAAACGTCCCTCAGTGGCATAAGATGATCTGACGACCCCAGAAATAGAGCCTAGAGCCTGTTATTATGGTTTCACCGTTTGATACAAATCTCTGAAAGATGTTATCTAATTATCTGCTATTTTTTATTTTAATTGCTCTGATTACGTAGAACTATTTAGTTGTATAAATGCATTTGTACCACAGTTTTTAAATCTATACTAATGTTATAAATTCGAAAGTAACTTAGTCTGTCTGTCTATTATGCTTTCACGACTAAAACGCTGCATCAATTTTAATGAAATTTTGCATGGAGATACTTTGATTCTTGAGGAAGGTCATAGATTACTATTTACCGCTTTAACCGGGCACGCGGACGGAGCTTGAGCAAAAACTTGTTAATAAATAATATGTTTAAACATTGCTTTAAGCGACACTGTTTTGCAAAATTAAGTGTATTACTCAGAATTAGAACGCAAGGTTTATTAAAGTAATATACCTTTACAATATGCTATACCTAAGAACGATGATATTAGCAATGTTAAGAACAAAAATTTTTATAAAAAAAACCGACTTCCAAAAAGCATCCAACGAAAACTTCCTGCCAAAAAACACTAAAAAGCTTAAAATAAACTGGCTCTTTATATATTGCTATGCCGATTCTTGCCTATACCTAATTCTTTGTTCATTTAAATAGTAGTATTATTATGTGTGCTAGGTACACACATAATTCATTTAAAAATATATCCTCCAACTCCTAACCGTTAAGGAGTTATACCTTACATCATCAGCTCATCATCACTAAGTGATGACTACCAGATGCAAATATAAGAGTATTTTCAGAAAATATACGAAAAACATAGTATGTGCCTGATAAAAATGAGGGCTCCCCTCGATTTCCCTGGGATGACATCATCAGATCCTAGTTTCCTTGTCATGGTACCACCGTCGGGACATCTCCTTTCCAACAAAAGAAGAATCATCAAAATCGGTTCAGAAACGACGAAGTTATCCGCGAACACACATAGAAAAAAAAATATATACGGTCGAATTGAGAAACCTCCTCCTTTTTTTGAAGTCGGTTAAAAAGAGGTTTGTTGTAACTTTTATAATGAAATGAATCAGGCAAATGTAGTTAGACATAAGTTATGCTAAGTAGTTTAGTTACATATATTACATTATGTATGTATATATAGTAGGTACATTTATTTAGACGAAAGTTTCATATGATTTTGATGCTCATTTTAAAATGACTGATTTATTACCGTGTTCAATTTAATAAATCTATAATAAAATATGAATAATTGTATGTTGGTGGTTACGAACCCTTATGCAATTTAAATGTATCTACATAATATCTGTATCGTATTGCATTCTAATTCTGGTATGAATTGGTAAATGGAAACCAAATGTAACTGAAAAAATAAAAAATATTTGGACATCTAACACACAACACCATCTCGTCGCAAGCTAAGCAGAGCTTATGTTATGGGTACTAAACAACTTATATAAATAGATATACACTTTTTTTTGTAAATATATACATACTATGGATAAACAACACGCAAATTCTGAAACAAATATTTGCACATCATACAAACATTTGATCCGACCCGGGATTCGAACCCGAGACCTCAAGCACAGCAGTCGCATACGCTACCACTACGCCACCAAGGCAGAAAATCAGTACAATGTTAATTTTACTAACACTTGTCTATTTGACGGTATCGATACGGAAAGATATGTATGTATATATTACTATATATCTACACACACAACTGTTTCTTTGTTTCCGGAGCCTGCATTAAAATGTATTCAAAAGAAATACACCTTGAATCGATTGATAAATATCATCGACAGGAAATCACGATTCGATAGACAATCGAAACGAATCGATTGAACATCCTTTATGTATACACATAAGATGTGTAAATGTAATTAACGCGATTGTGTTGAAAGGATAGTTTTGTACAAACTTTCGGCTATTTAGCTTTGATGTTAAGTACGAAGTCACTGTTAACTTATGATGTTTGAAAAATCATAAATGTTAGATTCGGAGATGGGGGTTGATACTGAATAAAATAATAATTCTTCATTATACATAGCTACCAATGAACTATCTATAATAACGAAATTTAAGATTGCGTTGAATAGTACAAGCTTTTCTTTATGTAATAAAATGGGGCAAACGAGCAGACGTGTCGCCTGATGGTAAGCGATTACCGCCGCCCATGGACACCTACAACACCAGAGGCGTCACCAGTGCGTTGCCGGCCAGATGGGAAGAGGAAAGGGGGAGGGGTTGGGGTATGGGCTCTCTGTATCCTCACTCACTCGGTGAAACACAGCGCAGGTGCTGTTTCACCCCGGTTTTCTGAGAGGCCGTGGTATCATTCCGGTCGAGCCGGACCATGCATGCCGAAGCATGGCTCTCTCACGATAAAAGCTTACATAGAAATTTCAATCCCTCCCCTAAAGGAATACCCCAGATCTACTATATTATGCTACTGAGAAAAAATTGTGGTTCTCAAATATGTGGCACGAAATCATCATGGCATTACCTAACGTAAATATTTCATCGTAAATAATTACACCCAAAAAATAAAAGAAAACCAAATATTTATCTTTGAAACAATAAACTTTCACTAAATAACAAAAATAGTATACATTTCACAATCAGTATACATATAAAACCCATTAAGGGCAAGCATACAATAATTGGCGATGGGTTTTATACTTTTTTGTTGAAAGGTGCGAGGGCGCTTGATTGACGGGGGCACTACGTCTTTTTGACGGCTCTGACGGATTTTATGTGAAGCGTCTGGCTACAGGGTGTTCCATGAACTCATTCGATAACAGTATCAATTAAGCATACAATATGTTTTTTTGTGATAATAAGATTGAGTTTGGCTAATATTGCATAGATACCTATATTAGAATCTATGGCTAATATTTTAATTTTGAAGATGGAAAAATATGTTTATATTTTCTTTTTATAAACATCTTCTAATCAATAGTCAATAACACGTTAGTCTCAAAATGATTAAAATTAGATTACTTTCACAAATGTCAGGACAGAAGGAATTCATAAAACGAACTGGTAAGGAAACTTACACAGTAAAAATGTTTACAAACTTATCTAGGCAGTTAAGACTATTTCTTAATTAGTAAGTCAAAGAAACCGTTTTTAATTACTCAATAAAAAAAACTTAATTGATAGGTCTCTGCCTACAATAAACAAGAATAAAAAATGTATCACAGTTAGTTAGGAAATCTTTTTTGCTGTTTTTTCAGCAAGCAGCACAAGACAGCATCACAAAACGTAGAAAATGTACACCCTTTACACTCTGTCCAAGACGCGTATCGCGAACGCATTATCGGTTAGTAATCGAGCCTCTCGCAAAAAGGCGTAACAGAAGCTCTGTTAAATGAGCTCAAGGTAATGACTGACCCTTAAGAAGAGTGGGTAGCGTCGCTTATTACTAACCACGTAATTGCCAATTTGTTGCGGGTAGTCTTAATGTTAATATGTACCATTTAGTTTTCTGTTGTTGAGTTTAATTGATAACAGAGTGGTAATAAATTTTAATACATCAATTTAATTGAGTTATAACAACAATCATTACGAAACAAGAGAGCTCTTTTTACATATATTATGTAATTGGTTTGGCTATACTCTAAAAGCATGCAAAATTAAATATAGACGAGGTTGAAAGTCAAGTCAAGAAAAGTAGGGAAATAATTACCTATTAAAGTCGTTTTAGACGACACAACACGAGGACAGAGCGATAGGTAGGTAGGCACTAATATTATGGTCTTTATAAGTTTTCTAAATAGCCGTTTATCATTTTCTTAAAGCACTATAAAAATCTAACAATCTATGAATGTATAAAAATGACTCACTAATACCGTAGTTTTAAAAAAATGTACAAAAAAATCATGCACGCGTGTTACAGGATTCTCGTCTGCATTCCACAATTCGCTTCGTCATCATTGCGTTACTGGCTATTATCGGCTGCCAAACTTTTACACACAAAAAGTTATCATCTGACGAGAAAATTACCCTCGAGCCGTAACTTCAAAATGCCGAAGCTACCGCATAATCATCGGGTACATCTTCATACCAAACAATTGATCCTTTCTTTGCCCTTGATGTTAAAAGATTGGTTATCGTATAATTATCTAATCTAAAACCTTTTAGGTGTAAAACTTTGCTTATTCTTCAGAGAAGTATTGTGAGTAGGGTTGCAATTGATGTTTGGAGATAAGTTGTTTGGGAATTTTAGCGACAATTTTATTGTACCTCATCGATATAATTGTTGTAAGTAAGCAATTGAAAAATGTCTTTGAAGTTTTAATTTCAGCGAGGTTTTTATTTATTTTTTATGTTGTACAAGACCGATTACAGAACATTTTAAACCAATTAGCTGATAATATTGTCGACTGAAAGTCTGTTACAACTCTACGTTTGAGAAGAGCTTCTTTATTGGACTGCGGCGCAGGGGAAGCGTATGCGACTGCTGTGTCCAGTTCAATGCCCAGGTCGGACCAAATGTTTGTATTATCTGTAGCAAATATTTCAGAATATTATCCTAAGTTTTAAGAAGAAATTATATTTTAAGCTGTTATAAAATAATTTATGTTGTTATAAATAAATTTCAGGACTGACCTTTGAACTTGGCACCCATTTAGATCTAACTTATTTTGTCGTTGAAGTACCAAGGTACAAGGTATTACCAAGGTAATATTTAACTTGTCTCTCATGTCACATTTATATTTTTGATGGAATATATTTATTCCATTAGTCAATCTAGCTACCATAATGCAAGCTCTGCTTAATTTGAAACTAGATGGCGGTGCGTATGAAATGTCTGAAATATTTATTATTAGAACTATTTACTATGTATTGTGGTTTACTCGAAGTTACACCGACTAAATGTTACATGGTGCAATCAGAAGCGAATTATTGTAAGTATTTAGAAGTATATATGAAGCTACCACCTACTAACTCATGTAGTAGTTATATTAGTATCTAATAGTTGGAGTAAAGCTCACCTCAGTCAGTACTCAGTACTCAACTCAGCTTGATGCCCTATTCTCTTAAAACATACATTAATCTTTCCTTTCACCTTGACCTACCCTGACTCGATTGAGTTTTATTATTCACTTAACCTCCTTTAAATAATATTTGCCTTGAAATTTCGTAGAACCTAAAGCAAAGAATGACCAATCTTTATCATTATACTAGCTGTTGCCCGCCGCTCCACCCGCGTGTATGTCGATTGTCGTGGCAAATAGTAGCCTATGAATTATATTAGTAAATATAAGTAGCCTATGTGTTATTTGGGTGTCAGCTACCTGCATAACAAATTTTATTAAAATTGGTCCAGTGGTTTGCGCGTGAAGAGGTAACAAACATATACACTCACCAACTTTCACTTTTATATATTAGTGTGATAGTGTGATTGCTCTTTGAATTACTTGAATTTCTAGCTTAGGATTTACTACCATAGATACTTTTGGACACATTGGTTAAACAAGTTTGATTTTCTTAATAATTTTGTTTTGATGTAAGGTAGTTTTACTGTTATTAAAGCGTGATCTTAAATGTGGCAACCCTACACCGTGGGAGTCATCCGCAACGTATCGGTTAATCACGGCCTAATTACCAGTTTTAGCTATCAGCTATCACCTACGGATAGACAGTGCATTAGCCAAAGGTCATGCTTTGAAGTAACTATTGTTTTAATATTTTACACACTTTAATTCACACCGTTTCCCATGCACTTGTAGTTGTATAATAAAGCTAAGGCTTCATTGTCGTATACAACTAAATAAACACAGTGTACTTTAGAAGCTTGTTAATATAATGTGGCTCCAGAAGCCGCTGATGCGTTCCTGGAGCCCCTCCAGACTGCCGAGGTAGGCCACCGCGGGGTTTAGTGGGTACCAATTCGACGGAAGTCCCAAACACGCCCTTCGTGTGTGTCCCCCACGGAAAGTATGGTGCAAAAAGCATTCACCGCGTAAAATAGGTATAGGTACATTATTGGTCATGAATTTAATTATAGACTAGGTAACACAACGTGAAGATCAGTGATCATAAAAGTATGTGGGTTACACTGTGGAGAAAATGATAATCCTCAAATATTGGGTGAAATGTTTTCTAGCGACCTTTTTTAACACCTTAATACAACTGCTCAGTAAAAAGTAGTTATGTCGAAGATATAGTTCAATATGTTATGCATACGAATCACTTATCTTGTGTTCATACAAAAAAGTTTGTATACCCAATAGTTAAGTTGATATAATTGCATAGGTATTACAGGATACGGTTACAATAATACTAGACAATTACTGGGTTTTTCTAACTATCGAATACTAATAAAAACTTTGATCAATACCACTTTACCTTCCTTAATTAAATACAGGAAAAATTTAAAATAACCTTTAATTTCCCACGACTACAACATTATTTAGTGTACAAAAACTGACATTTACCAAAATAGAATTAATCAAACAGTTGCATTGGCGTCATCGAACATGCATTTCGATCATAAGCCACCATTTTTTATCATCGCATCTATAACTCAATAAACAATTGGTATGATTGATGGGTCGGAATCAAAGTTAAGTAGTTAGGGCTTAATTATAGGCTACGGACTGCCGACTTAATATGGCATAATATTTTGACATCACAAAGAGGGTCAATTGGAATTTAACTTTCTATAAGTTCTTTTCAATGCGTGAGAATAGTTGTTCCTAAAAAAGTTTGTACTAAACAAAAACATAAATGTAATAGGGTATAAAATTTATTCAATAATGGAATTTGTTTAGTTTACTAAATATTGCAGGAAATCACTATTTCATCTTCGGACTCCTTTCTAAGCACCACCTCATCACCACTCCTCAGACTGAAGTTTGAAATCAAATGCAGGTAGCCGTCCTCTTGTCACCGACGTTCCTGAAAAATCAACAGAAAGGAAGGTAATCAGCTTCCTAAAACTACAAATTTCGAATAGCTGGTCATCTGTGTCTCACTATTTCAAACGAGCTAGCTTACTATCCCATATTTTTATACTATAGAACATTGTAAAGCAAAGATGCATATGTTTAAGTTTATAGCATTTAGAATAGCAGAGGTAGTTAAAACTAGATGGTTGCTCATTGTAAGAGTAGTATAAGGAAAATTACGTGCATGATGTCATCAGGAAAACGTATGTTTAATTATCATTTAAGACTCAATATTATCAGATTTCTATTTACGTTGATCGACTAAATAAGAACCTGCGTCCTGATGGAAATTTTATTGTATATTTCTTATGCAGAGGAGGGATGGGCTGTAAGGACGACTATCACTGTTGACGGTGAAAATATTTTTATTTTAATTACTAAGTATTAACGTGTTATAGTAACGGGTCTATAAAGTATAGAGATGTAGTATTATAAAAAGAACTGCCGGTGGAATGAAATATGGTTTAGTATATAATATTAAACTGGTCACAATGAGTAATTTTATAGGATTTTAGTGAACTGCTAACCTATATGAATCCTATCCTTATATTCTTCATGTAAAATGTTATACCTAACCTTATTTTGATTTGAAAAAAAAAGGATAAAGTCACAATTTAGTTCTATATAAAAAAAAGTATATATGTATTTGTATCACTTGTCTAGTACACATAGCACAAGCTCTGCTTAGCTTGGGACTAGATGGCGATGTGTGTTAGATGTCCGAAATATTTATTAATTTATTTATTTAATTCTAGTATCGGTTAGAATACCCGATAGAGAGAGAGGAAGTTAGAATATGGAGACTTCAGGAAGTAATCTCTGATGTCTCAAGAATCATTTACAAGTACCAAACTTACCTACTGAAAGATGACTTTGATAGGTAAATCGTCGCTAAGTTTTGCATTCAAAAATGTGAGAAATTTCGACCATGAATCTTAACTGAGAGACCATACATCTCATTGAAAATAATGAGGTGGTCTATTCACTTCAAGACCACACAACATACCACCGATAAACATGTTTGAAAAACTCGTACAAACTATCTCTTACAAAGGGACGAGTCATAAAGACATTTGACACGTGCTTCGGACAACAATGTTGACTCAACGTAAATAATATTAACGAGGTCAAGAAATATAATATGTGTATTTCGCACAGTCATAAAACAACCCATTCCACAACATAAAAATCAATCATCAATATGTTATGACTTATGGTCGTATAGATAGTTTTATGAGTGAACTTATACGATTATTTTGCTCCTTGTTTGAATTTTTATTTCAGTGTTAATGTGAGAACATAAAGGAATATCAGTGTTCTCATTACAATGTGAGAATAAAAGAAAACGCCTGACGAAATTGTTGCTATATTATGTTGATCATTTTTAATTGGTATTTGTAAGAAAACGTATGGCAAGTTTTACATTGGAAATGAAATGTGCATAGGCACATAAGGAAATGATGATGATGACCTAAGAAACGGAATAGGTCGATGTATCGCAGAAGATTGTATTTGTTTAGGGAGACTAATCATTGAGAAGTGACACCAAGGGTAGAGTGCAAACGGTAAAGGTTGTCGAGGAGCCCAATACATACAAAGAGTTGTAAAAAAAGAATCAAGAAAAATATTACCTTATGAACTGTTACTTAAAGTAGAATAAAAGTTTCTAGTCATCGCTCAGTGGTCGAAAAATATTACCTTATGAACTGTTACTTAAAGTAGAATAAAAGTTTCTAGTGATCGCTCAGTGGTCGAAAAATATTACCTTATGAACTGTTACTTAAAGTAGAATAAAAGTTTCTAGTCATCGCTCCGTGGTCGAAAAATATTACCTTATGAACTGTTACCTAAAGTAGAATAAAAGTTTCTAGTCATCGTTCAGTGGTCGAAAAATATTACCTTATGAACTGTTACTTAAAGTAGAATAAAATTTTCTAGTCATCGCTCAGTGGTCGAAAATCATATATTTTTATTTTTTAGTTTCCTGCGCGTATCCAAACAAAATATATGCCAACTTTCATACGCAATTTTAGTAAAATGGGGTACAAAGCAAAAGCAAAAACTTTACGTATTATAAAAGCTATTTTTGTATTCCACTGCTCCCTGTCTTCCTTAAGAAGCACCAACTGCTCCGGTCTTCGGCAGTCCTCAGTCATATTTAAGCATATTATCTCTTGCTATTTAAAGCAATACACACACATAAGTAAAAATAAAACGCTTTTTCAACATCATATTAAACTTATTATGCGAGGAATGGAGTATTAAGTTGGTTATGACTGCCTTTTTATAGATATTCAATATCGTCTATTGTACTTGGGTTGTGGAGGTGTGATACAGCCGTAGTAGATTTAAAGCCAACCCCAGCCTAGCCTGGTGGGAAAAGAGCTCGATGGATATAATGTTGGTTCAATTACCACCTGTTGTTACATAGAAGCTTACGATAGTTATTTTTTTTTTCTATTCTTATTTTGTCACTATTTATATAATGAAACAACTCTTTAAGTAAGCAATTAAAATATAGTGAAAGACATGTCGATAGATGACTTAGGGTAAGAAGGATACTTTGGAACTTTACACATATAGCTAAAGGTTTGCCACTTCAGATAAACTTTAACTATATCTGGTTCCTGGTACAAAAAGAACCTACAGCAAACTTCCAATACGCAAAAAATATACAGTTTCTTGTATGATATAGCGAATCTTTCGAAATGTTTTTTTAATTTAACGATGCTTGTAGCAAAAACGGCTCCCGTTAATGTTTTGCAACAATAATTATAATTAAACGGGGCAACATTGTTTCTACAATAACTGCTTATTATATGATCTTAAACATAAGCTTGTTGCACAGCCCTATAATTTAGCAGCTTAAAATTATGATTTAAGAATTTATAATTTAAGGTACCTATTACGAGTTATTTAATTATTGGCTTCCTTTTGTATAATTATGGCTAGTTTTAGATTGATTTTGGTTCCGTTATAATGGTTAAGTACTACCTATCGTGAGTGTTTTAGTGACTTTTCTACAAAAGAATTACAGATTCTGCATCATTGGACCGCCGGTCTCGCAATCACCAACGAAACACAACAGCACGAACGCTGTCATTTTAGGTTGGTTTCCTGTGAGAGGGTAGTATCGCCCCGGTCAAGCCGTATATGAGTAAGGAACATATTTCCTATGTCAAATTCCTTTACTCATTGCTTAGCGTCTCTTCTTATTATGTATTTTATAACAAGTTCATTAATATTGTAAACATCTATATTGAATTTAAATAATTATATTTCTGACCCTAAGTACTTACGTGTACAAATTCAAATCTATTTATACCTGTATATTCTAACCATTCTAAATATTAAATCATATTGAGACTGAAGTCATACAAATCCTTGGCATATATTAAGATGCATTATTTTTAGTCTTTCTTAACATTGAACTTTTGATAGATTACTATTAGTACAAACACTTTTCGCTCTAGAACTATTCCTAATTTGATGGCAATCTCAACTGATTGCCGTCAAATTAGTCACTTACAGTAAGTATAAGTCTTTTTTAAGTCATAAAATCTCATTTCTCGAATGTCAATAAATTTAGAAGTTTACTCGAATCGAATTCAATCTACTTCGAAACTTGTCCACGTTTCTGTACATTTACTGCAATATAGCTTTCACTGTATAAAGACTAATAACTAATAATAAATCTTTGAATCAGTTGATATTGTCAGTACTGAATACATTGTTTATCTGCTCGTTCGCCCAATCTATCTTTAAAATAAATTAAAAAAAAAAATATTTTTAAAAACTAGTTTTTATTGGAATGCTCTCATAAAGTACTCGTCGAGACGAATCAAAGAAGTCCAAACTTGAAGGTGTTGCGACGTTTCTTTACAGAGTTCTTATGTCCGCCTTCCATCTCGAGCATCAGATCAGCTGCATGTCATCATAATATTGCATTGTCACTCTGCATACATATGCTTGCAAAATTCAGCAAAATCGGTTGAATATATCAGCTTCAAAATTTAGTTGCCCGATTCAACCCTAACATAGGTACAAACATACATTGCAAGTTAATAAGAAGCTTGTAAAAAGTAAAGTAGATCAAGTACTAGTAATTAGGTGAAGCAAAAATAAAAAATATTCGTTCGATGATATGCCTGGTGGGTTCACTTTCATCAAAGTAATATACAATGCCAGCATTCAAAGAGATTGGATTAACTTTTGTGTTTAAAATGTATTATTTCATATAATTTGATTTGAGAAGCTACTTTTGTATTTGTATAAACAATAATTAACTTACACATTTATACAATTTCTGACAGTAGACTTCATATCTGTTATCAATGTAAAAAAACAACAGTATTTATCATCATCATCATCATCATCATCATCATCATCATCACCAGTCCGTTGCAGTCCACTGCTGGACGTACGCCTCTCCCAAGGAACACCACAGAGCCCCCGTTCTGTTGCTTTCCGCATCCAGTCGCTGCCAGCCACTCTTTGCAAGTCGTCCCGCCATCTGGCCAGAGGGCGTCCCACACAGTATTTATAATTACTTAAAATTAACTTTTCATATTAAAGAGCTTAGTAAATTAAAAAGATTACGTTTCAAGCATAAAGATATGGTCAGACTTGTGACATGTTTCGATTATTGAATGAGCACCGATGCGACGAATCGATTATGTCCGAGTAGTTCGTACGGTGCTTGTCCTGTGCGACCGAGACTTAACAAGCCTTGCACAATTGTACTTTTTGTTCAGATAAGGATGATATTATGTAAAATGTTGCCGAATTATATTCTTATAGTAATACATCTATCTAGACGTATTACTAAGCCAGTTTTAATTAATAATAGTTCTTGAAATAACATAACTTAATTCATCATCTTTTAATTTTTTTGCACTTAGGGCTGACGCAATGACATTTTGTCTTCAATCCTCCCCTGTCACATGTCAGTTTACTGCTTATTCTCTTCCTAGCCATATTCTGTTTCACGAAGTTCATTCATTATTTTTTTGATCATCCTCTCCACCTATATTCCTCAAATTCTATACTTAATAACATTATAAACTCTATTCTACCTGCAACATTCTGTCCAAACTGAGATCATAAATAAGAACGATGATCTATTCTGTAACAAACATAATATAGTTAGTCTCAGTTTATGTAAAATTTTAATTACTGTGACCATCTTTTACATAACTATCCATTACACAACTTGATGCTAGTCGTACTGCACTATCGCGACATGATCGCAGCGACAAATCGCAAGATGCGGACGCCGTCCGTTATTCCGCACCATTGCGCACATGCGTCGGAACCTATTCGAGAACGTATTAGTATTGTAACCGATCTAAAGGTTACTGTACAAAAAATCGAATTATCCATACGAGAATATTGACAGAAAGTAATTGATAAAGTATTTTTTGCATAGGTATTTAAGGTAGCTTTTGAAATATGCAATTGTATTATTGATAGAAACTTATTACGAGTATAATTATGGCAATTGGCATTGTTTGTTTGTTTTACCGGGCCATTTCCGCACTTAGCCTCTTGATTGGGCCGTTGTACATGAGTTTGTCACTCCAACCATCCTAGATCAGCCCAGAAGCTCAGCAGCCTTTTCAGGTCACTATATGCTTCCGGGAGTGATGTTGTTTAGAGGATGTCCGCCCGTTGATCTGCCATACTTCTACACTCGGTGAGAGTGTGCTGCTGCTGAATGTGATGCATGGAAACAGACGAAACGTCTTCTGCTTTCATGCATCACCTGCACAGAGGGCTATCTGTTGCGCCTATAGTGAATAGGTGTTTGTTTAGTAGACAGTGCCCTGTCAGGATACCTGTGACCTTCCTGAGATCGTCCCTTGTTAGTTCAACCAGGTTGCGGGCTAGTTTTTTTTGATGCTACCAGAACTGTACTTTTTGTTTTTGTGTCTGGACTGGAGATCGTCATGACATTCCTTGATAAGTGCAGAGTTCATCTTGTTGTTATGCTGAGCTTGAAGCACGGATGCACTGTCAATTCTGATGTTTGAGTTTCTCACATCACTGGTTGCAAATGGCAATTGGCATATATATCTAAATGTTAATCAAATTACATTTGAACCGAAGCGTGTATCTATTAAAATGTCCAAAATCCAACAGCAGGATGTAGTGTTCAGAAATCAAATAAAAGGCTTTGATATTTTTCGCCAACTTTGTTACAAAAGACTAACGTACCAACATATCACATCAACATAATTATGTAAGCTATTTGTTGACAGTGATGCTTGAATTTGATATCATCATAAATTTGGCATCGCATTTTTGCAATAATAACCATGCATTAGTAAGAATAATGTCCCTCGCAGATTTTCTAATCACAGCTTGAATATACGGATAAGTGACCCTGGCTTATTCAAACTACTGAGTTTTAGTCCTGTTTCGATTTCAAGACTCGCTATCTACCTTAAATTGTTTTTTTTCTATTACTCCTTGCAGAAATGATTACATAGGTACCCGACAAGGATTATATCGAATCAAACCCTTTGCAATGTTATCCGATACGATGTGAATTCAACAAAATAGGTAAAAGGATAAGGAAATTTTGAGCATAACCATGATGTTGTTGTTATATATCAATTAGAGTTGATGCTAAACTTTGAAATGATATGGTTTCCGGCTGATTCATTTCTCAAATATTTAAAAATGAAATTGTCTCATAAATTCATCTACTAAATCAATTACCGGTCATCGTCAACAATAATGTACATTACAGGCTCGGACCAGGTGACATTGAATTCTACGCTAACGATATAAAAGAGGCAAGATACCCTTGCACCTCAAAACGGCGAATGCCCATTCACACACACCAACATCCACTGACCTCTGCACCTCAAAACATCTTAGCTTATTCTCATGTATACTAGTAGGTCGTTTCAAACTGGCGATGTGCACATAAATGATTTTGAAAGTGTTATCAAGCCCGTACATTAGTGGCGACTTGACACGACCAGTCTTCTGTAAAGCCACGGCTTGTATTAGTGGCTTCTAATTTATTGGGAACGATAGGACGACAGACGCCGGCCACCCTGACCAAGGATCCATTCACACCAAGAGAGGAGATTCGGGCAAAGTCAAATAGAATTACTTTTATTTTAAATTGTTGAAAACATAAAATAAATTCAAGGCCAATGACAACTACTTATTATTACTCGATTGTTATGCTACTTAATTGGTTTGCATTCATATCTTACGTTTATAAAACCAGTAGAAAGGTCAAATCAATTACTTTATTTTAATAAATACGAATAATAAACTGAATATCGTTTTAATTAATTTTGTTCATTTATCGGTTGAAGTATGTTTTTAGCAGTACAATGGTGTTAATGAACTATTCCATATCTCTAGTTTCCTAATGAGAAGTAATTAATGTCGATCTTTTGAGAATGCCAACTGTATGGTAAATTAGTCATAACATATATATTTTTTTTGGAATAGGTAGCAAACGAGCAGACGTGTCGGCTGATGGTAAGCGACTATCGCAGCCCATGGACACCCGCAACACTACAGGCGTCATAAGTGCGTTGCAGGCCTTTTAAGAAGGAATACATACGTTCTTTTTTTGAAGGTTTGAAGGTCGTATTGATTTGAGAATACCGCAGGCAACAGTTCACTTCACAATTTTCACACAGGTTTTCTGTAAGGCTTACTACGTTACTCCGGTCGAGTCGGCCCATTCATGCCGAAGCGTGGCTCTCCCACGGTAGGTAGATAATATAGGTTTCACCTCCTTATGTCACATTTCTAAGTAACTAAGTACATTAATTTATTTATATAAACAACTAGTTGACCCACGTTGAACCTCGTTTGCGTCTTCAATTACCAGTAGCGTGAAAAATTTCCCCCATTTTTGAAACATTGTTCATTAGTGCTCCGCTCCTATTCGCATTAGCGTAATGATATATAGCCTATAGCTTTCCTCGATAAATGGGCTATCTACAATAAGAGAATTAAACAAATCGAACCAGAGGTTCCTGAGATTAGGGCGTTCAAACAAACAAACAATTTCTTCAGCTTTTTAATATTAAGTATAGATGTACCTATGTTCGTTTACAAATAACGTTAGATTTTAGAACACATAGATTAGGTTCTATTTAGTTTGAATTTCAATAGCTATAAGTAAATACCTAAAATTCAAGATACTATTAGTGAAGACCTTAGTGTCTTTGTGGGCTATAAATTATAGACATAATTTAATAACGATCATCGTGAAAGTTTGTTATTTTAGAACATGCTAAGCAAATTGTGAGTAGTTTTCTAACATATTTTTGCAACTGTATTATGAAACAAATTAAAGAAAAAGGAACCTACAAGGAAAAACTATTCCACAAATAGATAATTTAAATATTTTTCTTTCATATTAAACTCATTCTGTACTATTTTATCTTATGAAAGTGAGACTGGTCTTCGTCAAGCATATATTGTACTCAAAGAGTACTATAATTGTAACTCACCGATTTTATCATAAATATTAGAAAAAGACAATCATGAATAGAATACCATGACATGATTTAATAAGCTAAGAAAAAACTCATGTGAACTTTACCCCATTCTCCTCTACATTTTTATTAACACCCCAAACCAGATAAACAGGATACAGAAAATACATTTATTTGTCCAATCATCGAATATAAGGGGCGTTCTCAAGTTACACCGAATGATTCCGCCACGACAATCGTCTCCGTGATTTGTAGTGATAATCTATACTAATAAATAACCCACTTCGGATTGAGCTGCCTTCCTTGAGGGCCTTTTCTTTGGTCATTTTTGGCTGGCCACTCACTGATTTATTGTGCTCAGTGATTTTTTGCATTTTATTGTTGTTAGATTAACACGGGACCATAGATTATTCAATAGATTTAGAGGGTTACGGGAATTTATATCCTGATTAATTTGTTATTTGATTAACTACCTTTTTGTAGTTTAGTCAAGAACCTGATTGACAAGGTCTTTTAAAACTTTTACTCAGACTTTTAGTTTGCCATCTTCGAAATTACTAAAAATACATTCAGTCTTTATTCATTCAGACACTTGGCAATTTATGAACTTTAGCATAATTAAAAGTGTTAGTCAACCGGATTCATTGGCATGGTGACTGACGATCAAGAGTTTGGCGGTTCAAAATTTTCCCTCAACTTAATTTATTATCTTCTCCTTTTATGTATTCATTAACTATTCATTTAGTTTACTTTGAATAAAAAATATTATAGGGGTGGGTAAACTCTTGTGCAAAAGAGACGATCCTAGATCAGGCGAAACTTAAAAGAAACTTTGATACAAACAAATTCAAGTGTGTTCATAATAAGGTTCTAAAAGTAACTAAACTAAACGTATACAGTATTACTGTTCTAGGAACATAGTTATTGTCAGTAAATCAAACATTTTTTTTATAATTTAAAAAAAAAAATATTGGTAATGCATAACGTAGTAAGAAAAACTCGTTACTAATTGGTAACAGCGTATAGTAACAATTTGCAACGTTAAGCAATCCTAACTACTTCAGTTTATGGATGGGTGACCAATCTTAACACATTGAGTGTCACCCCTTCGTGCCTCGGAAAGTATGATAAGCTGTCGGCCCCGGTAGCCATATAAATATCCTTAGCAATCGTTACGATAGATCAAGCCCGAAGAAATACAACAACAGTCTTTCTAAAAAACTTCGACATCGCCTAGTATTTGGGTTGTTTTCTTTTATGTTCAAGATGCCAAAATCACTCTCTGCCTGATGGAAGGCATGAGTAGAATCCAAAAGTATTGGTCACTATCCTCAATGCCAACGTGGACAGTGCAGCATGGGGACCCACACTATGGCAGCCTAGTGAGAAGCTTTTTGACGCCCCGCTTAAAAGACCCAGGAACATAATGGGAGGGAAACACGTGCGGTAGTAGTGAGTTCTATGTTTTAATGGCTCGGCACAAGGAGGAAGAACCGAAACGATTCGTTCGAGAGCGTATGTCTACCACTCTAAAAGGGAGGTGGAGGACTAATGGTAATCACTCCACATTAAAATTCGAAATAGAGACGTATCGTAGTAGACTTAACGCCAATCCCAAACTTGTTTGTAAAAAAGGCCCAGAGAAAGAAGTTCCATCTTAGTATTTCTATAAATCTGTTATTTTTAAACCATATCACTTGGAAGGCACGTATCCACTAAATAACTAAAGAGTTATCGAACGTAGGGTTTTGAGTGAGAAACATTCTCGTATTTCCTAAAGCTGTATTAAGGGTCAGAAAAGATATAAAAACATGAGCTTTGATTTATGAACCCGTTGACAAATAAAATAAATTACAGTCATATTGCCTCTGTTTCCTCACTAATACAAGGAAAGAAGCTTTTTGTGGTAAAATACTCGTGAATCATCCGCTCATTATAAATGGCTGTTAACCATAAAATGGACACATTATGGCAGCAACTATAATAAAAATGGTATTTACCATAAAACAAAGGTTTAAGAACACCCATGTTTTGCTACTTTTATGGTGGCTTAAATTTAGCATCTACTATCAGGTTTAGAACATCTGCACTAAACAGAAAATGTTAGAAATCACAAGTGGAAAACTGTAGAGTTAGAAAATAGATAAGTTTTTACAAATTATTGTTTAAATTAATTCGGTACAATAATAAGTAAACATCTCCTGGTTATTGAATTTGATTATAACTCATTGAGTTTTATTTTCATAATTGCCATTACAACTTTAATGTCATTGTATCCAGCATTCTTTATCCACATAACTTGATTTATGAAGTTATTAATTTGTAAAGTTGTAAGTGATTTAAATATGTTGTTTAACAATTTACACTTTCCGTACTTTTTCTATTTAAAAAATCTTTGCTCTATGTATCATAACTTACTAAGTAAACACTAATTCTTCTAAAATTGTACTAAAACCTACTATGTGTTATGACTGAAGTTATCTGCAGATATTTATGAATATAGATAGATCCTTAGGACCGATTAACCAAACAAAACTATGACAGTCTCAGATTTCTAAGTACATACCTGATATCATTAACGAAAAGATCTTTAAGGTTACATACGCCTTTAGCGAAAGATCAAGACTAGTCATCACATGTTTCATGGCGCTATAAAAATCGGAATAACGTCAGTAGATAAGCCTAGTTCAGGTCCGAAATAGCCTTCGGTTCGAAGCCCGTCCATGGTATAATTGCTTTTAAACTATGGAGATATTTTAAAGCTATTTAAGACTTTGTTGTTAGGCCGTCATCCACGAAATCTGCAATGTTATATATTTTTACTCACAGCTATTCAAAGGGACTTGTTGTTTCTTAAATTTGCTTTGATGTGGATCTGTCTTGCAAAATTCAACGGAACAGTTTTGGTTTAGTTGAAATTTAATGATACTTATTGAATATCAATTCAAATAAATAAAATTGGAGTGTCTGTTTATAATATTAAAAAAACACGGTACATATTACCAAAATTACATATTTTAAAATTTTTGTCTGCCTGTCTATCTGTCGGTCTCTCTGTCTGTCTGTCTGTTTGTTCCGCCTAATCTCTGGAACGGCTGGGCCGATTTTAACGGGACTTTCACTGATAGGTAGTCGATGATATAAGAGTAACTTAGGCTACTTTTTTTAGACTAGCTTTGCTCTGCGGCGTTACCCGCGTTACAATAACTGCGGGTGACATCGCGGGACTCTGTTAGTTTACCATATAATAAGAGCTATAGTGGCTCGCACTGAATGAATGCGGACTGTCCAAGACCGGGATATTTGGTTCCCTTGAGGGAGGCCTTTCTTCAGCAGTGCACGGTGAGGTTCTTTCAGTCCAGTTCACACTCTGGGAACATTTTTATCTGTAACTTATATTTAGAAGTTAAGAGTTTGAACTTGACGTACATAATTTTTTTAATGAGACCATTACGACTGGGTAAGGTCATATATTTTGAACTTATATAAATAAGTTTTTATGTATTTATTTTAATACTCATGTATTTTATATTTATAAATTGTAAATGTATGAATGGATGGATGGTTACTCTATCTGGCAAAACCCTTGAACGGAATTGGATTTGTCAGGGAGACAAATAAATTGTAATCTGCATAAGGACATATACTGTATTTTATTTCACAAAAATAAATTTCCAAGTCTACACTTACGCGAGTGCAGCCGCAGGCAAACGCTATTAATGGATACGAGTTATGTGTCACTTATAATATTAGCTTTAAATTATATTAAAATTCCTGCAAACTTTCAATGAAATACCTTTACTAAATAACTTATTTAATGGATACAAAGCTAATTCCATTTATGATATTATTTGTAATACTTAAAACGCACTATTTTATTTCTTGACAATTGAAAATCGCCATTTCAATTTAAATAAAGTACCACAATGTTTGTCGCTGAAAAATATATAAAGTTACAACTTAGTAGTATACCGATTCCAACCGACATAAAGTGCGAACACAAAAAAAACTATGTAACGACAGATAAAAAAGGCACTTATTTAAACGCAGTGAAATGGATGGATGGACGCCGCAAGAGCCTTCAATTTCGCTTATATGCTCGTAAAGCCACGAGGCGTGTAAAAAGCCTATAAAAATCAATTGACACCAGTAAAACTTGATAATGTACGTACGATACAGCTGTGTTAACATGGATTGTCGAGATTTCGACGGCACTGTTTTTTGGAAATTTGAAGTGAAAAATGCAATCTAAATAAAGTTTATTGCAAAAATAAAGGTATTAAAATATCGTACACGGTGGCGAATGGACTTTATAAACTTACTAGCTGCCCCGGCAAACGTCGTTTTGCCATAATTTTTTTTTATGGATGGGTCAACCTTACCATTTAGGGGGATGAAAAATAGATGTTGGCCGATTCTCATAGATACCGGATAAGCACAAAAAATTTCATCAAAAGCGGTCAAGCCGTTTCGGAGGAGTATGGCAACGAAAACTGTGACACGAGAATTTTATATATTAGATTTAAAAAATATAAACAAGCTAATTTGTAAGTTAAAATATATGTAGATATGCGATAATCTCGGATAGTATTTGGTTCTAAAAATTGTTTCACTAATAGGAAACTCCATAATCTAAGATAGGTTTACATTTAAATGTTAAACAGACCAAGTCTGGTTATGTTGCTAGATTTTAATATTAAATTGACTTTTAACGTCTTTCTCTTGAGTGTTCAGATAAAATAAATGAAGTTTTCAGATTAAAATTACAATCATATAATATAGTCATTCATACTTCGGTAGCCATATCTCCGATCTTAAATCTTACTTCGTTTTTTCATTGAAATTCTTTCGTCAAAGATTATCACTTAATAATATATTCAAGCTCGTTATCTGATACAAACATTTGATCAAACATTCAAACAATCCTAACTGATCCCACAAATATTTGACACTACGAACAAAAATAAATGTCACAGAAGTATTTATCTTAACACACGCAACCAAAATGTTTCGACAAATTTCTAATAGGTATAATAAACAAAATATTCACCCGGTTAAGAAGCTTGCTTGCCTTATTAATTTGTATCATATCACCAGTGTAAGGTGAACCGCAAAAAAATTTTAAAAGGTAGAATATAAGGGTCAGTATCATATGGGCGATTGAGGGCGATTGTAAAAGCCCTATCATCTAAGAATCTCGGGCTCTCGAACAGGTAGGCGAGGGTAGAAAAAAATTAAGTAATAATCCGACCACAAGCCTATGATAATCTGATGGTAACGCCATTTTGTCCTGTGTGGTTTTGTGTAAAAAATGTGTGACATGATTATCGTTATTGCGGAGACAAAAAATATTTAGTGTAGGTTTATATGGTGTTAGGGACTTTTAGAACAATCAGACGCTCAGATAAAATCTTTTTGAGATGAATTGACTAGTATTCTAGACTATATTTGAAGTATTGTGTTATGTTAAACTAATTTTGTTTTGTGCAACTTTTTGTTAGTACAAAACGAAGGACCAAGTAATTTTAAGCAATATGGTCCTTCAAGTTTAAATGTATGGAGTAGGTATGAATACATTATCGTCTGAATCGACATGGGTTAGCAAAGAGCATTTCAAACAAACTAGTCCAAGATGGTATTTTTCTAGAATTTTTTTAATGAGGTTTCCAATACTGTCTTGTGGTAAAAGTTTTAGGTACCAACGGAACATAAAAGACTGATAAAATAAAAATTGTAACATATAAACCGACCATTGGCTAATTATAAGGGCTGTGTTATAGAAAGCAACATCGTTACAGATTAGGGATGAAAGTAATACCGGAGATAGCATCACGGCTGTCTCGTTAGTCGCAATAAAAACGTTTTTGTTGTAAAGTGGAGCGAATTTTTTTGTTGCTCCTGTCTAGTCTGGCGGCAATTTGTCGTGGGACTGCTTGATTGTAAACTTGATACTGTGTTTGATGTTTAATTTCCAGTTAAATGTTAATAAAGTAAAAACTTCTTTAGGCCCATCGAAGACTTTTTGGTAGGTGAAAATTGTATGAGTTCGCGTCACCGCGTCACCGACATGCTTACGTCACAGAACTTTTTTGGCCGCACTTTTTGGTACGGGAAAATCGCATGGGTTCGCGTTACCGACATGCTAATATTTAATGTTGATAATTTTAATTTAAACATTATGAAATTTTTATTTTAACACATTAATTTTCCAAATAATTTTCTAAGTTATAAGTTTTCACTTCTACCCGCAGTCAATATGACTGCGAATTTTTTTATAGGTATGTTTTGACATCACATCAATATTTGTTTTATTCCTTCATCTGGTAGTTACATTGTACTTAAACACTTAGTAGAAATACCTTTATATTTGTGCACTGTTTAACTTCTTCTCATCGCACCTTAAGTAAATTTACATAATAAATTCAATTGAGTGTTTTATTTAACCCAAAGATTCGATCTTCTTGACAAAAAGTTAATTTCAAAATAGTTTTCTTATATTAATTAGATAGATACACAGGAAATAAAAGTCATCGTAGTACTGGTTCAGCGTTGTGCCCGTATTTTAGCATTGCTACCTACTACCTGTTACTATATACATCCTTACATATGAATATTTAGATCTAGTTTACTGTATACAATCTCTTCATAAAAATGTTAATTCTGCACTATAGGTACGTAAATGTTATTGCATTTCTTTATACTCACGAACTTATAATTAATGACAACTTTGAAACAAGGAGAAGTACATTTGCATACAAATTGCTGACAACAATATACTTGAATGAACATGGCAACAAGATAAAGTTAATTACAGTCCTTGCGTATAATTTGGTACTGCACTGGGCGTCCTGCGGCTGCCTGTGGAACATGGTTGAAAAATCATGACATCATAGGATATGATGATTTTTTGTAAGTTTTATCAACTTGTTTTACCATTGCGTATAGTATTCTAGTTCCCACACCATAAGGTTATTTTTAGAATGATTGTTCAAAATAATTCAAAATCTTGGTATATAAAGTTATCTGTTTACAATCTAGTTTCTATTTACGAACTTGATTATTGGATGCATAGTGGAGGTTGTTGTGGAGAGACTTATGTCTATCGGTAGACGTGCTACGGTGTATGGTGATGATTATAATGATGAACTTCATTTTAATATACATAGATACTCCTAATCTATACTAATATATAAAGCTGAAGAGTTTGTTTGTTTGTTTGAACGTGCTGATGTCAGGAAACGTTGGTCCGATTTGAAAAATTCTTTCAGTGTTGGATAGTATACATTTATCGAGGAAGGCTATAGGGTATATATCATCACGCTTAGACCAATAAGAGCAGAGCACCAAAGGATAATGTTTCAAAAACGGGGGAAAATAACCCTCTACGGGCATTAGCAGACGCAAACGAGGTTGCATGGGTCGGTTAGTGATTTATATAGGTACAACGGACAATAAGTTCAAAACAGGCAATATATGTGTGTATGTCAGCTCAATAATCAAAGTATTTCCATGCCTAATTTCATCGAAATCAATGCAATAGCTTACCCGTGAAAGCGTAAAAAATAGACAGAGAGATAGTTATTTTCTAATTCATAATATTAGTATGGATATAACACATATATTCAATATTGTCGCACTGTTTTTTCTATTCACACAAAATTACTAAAATAGGACTGAATAGAGGTTTACACAAAATCATATTAACAAACAAAATATATTCAGTGTTGTAGACATACAACAGCTTAGTGTCGAGAAAGAATATCGATGTCAACTCGCCCTCTGCAAATTATTCTGTTTCGACGTCAAGCGATTATGCACACAGTCTTCAGATTACATAGCATAAGCTACTAGAGGTAAGGTTTGAGACATATTGGACGTAGTGAGACAGTTTGAAGCAAATTCAAATTGGTTTTATGTAATTAACACTTGAAAAGTAAATTTATTTCAATTTAATGACAGTCTATGTTGCTGCTGTTTTTTCTTAGTATCTCCTACTCCTATTCTTGTATAACGTAAATGATCTTATACAGTACTCATTTTTACCCAGAGCTTCACTGTTGTGAAAGTAATTTTAATATTTCGTGGGAATAGTTTTTTTCTAAAACGTTAAAAGGCTTCTGGTTGATCTGACAATATAAGGTTTAGGTTAGAAAGAACTGGATGTCTTGGATCATATAAGCCTATTATTACCTCGTAACTTTTGTATTCTTTATTATAAAAAAGTTTTTTCAACTTTAGTAACACTCATGAAATAGAAGTAAGTTGGTTCCAAATCTAGCATTTAAGTAAAATTATGATACGATTGCCCGTAAATCTTAAACTCTTACGCGGTATTGCTTATATATGTGTTCGTACAATATTTGATATTAAACAATTAAAAAACTATAATAAAAGTTCTTGCAAGGGAAAAGTATAAGTGTATCTAAGCCCTAATGTACAAGTCAACAATAATTCTAACAAAAACGCACTATAATTTAATCGCAAGTATAATTTTCACTGCACAACGATGCTACTTCAGTAAAGAAAATCACTAGACATTGTAAATTGTGCTCAGCATCGGATTGCATAAAAGTGAGCTTAAATATGTGCATATTATTGCATTCATACAAAGGTATAAAGACGTCAAGTTGTAGGGACAGCAGAATAGCTGCCGAGACGCAGACGAAGTAACAAATTACAATACTTAAAGAGAGAGAACTTTTACGCTAATTTTTGAAACTAGAACACAGTTTCGTGATCAATGCTAATTCAATCACTGATTTTAACTAATATCTTACCGAGGTATAAAGTGACCGATGCATATTCAAATAAGGTTATTCAAAAGTGCTAACTTGTGTATTGAACGTTATGTATCGTTTGACAAAGCACTCTAGAAAATCAGCAAGTTTATTTACACTGTTTTTACCGAGTACCAGTCAGGTAAATACGACGAATCGTTCACAGACGAAGTCTTGCCGAGTCAGAACCCTATGTAGATTAAATGTACAGTAGATTCTAGATAGAATTACAGGCTTTCGGTGAGACTATGGCTGTCCCAGATAAAGTTATTGATTTATAACAATAATTATTTATAATTATAGCTTTTACATCATCACACCAACGGCATAGCAGTCCATTGTGTGACGTAGGTCTCTCCTTAGGAAGGAGGTTTTGGTTTAGGTACTGCACTACGTTAAGCAGTCGGTTTAGTATAAAATTTGTATTAAGTTTTCTGTTTCTTTGCAGTGGTGATGTCCTAGATCGTTCGCCCCCTTAGTCGCCTCTTGCGATACTCATGGGATCAATAAAGGTGGTGACACTCCCTACCCTTAATACGTCATCGCACGGCAAATCATTTAATGATAGGTTTACGTTATGATATGAATGAAATTTTCATAAAATTTTTGTGCAGCTAGTACTTGATATAATATTTGATCCAACATCAGCACTCACATGTTTCGTTAAGTATGTTGCAGTACCTATCAGTCTAAATCATTTGAGCGTTATTGTGATAACATTTTACAAATATAAACCTTAATTACTAGTAAATGAAACTTATTTTTTAATACATAATTATCATGGTATAAATAAATAAATAAATATTTCGGACACTTAATATACCTAAACAATTACTTATAGTTTAATATTCAAGCAAAATGTATGTAGATGACTCTACATCTTAACATTTTATGGTTTCTACTAAAAATAAGTATACTTATTTGTTTAACTAAAAATTCAATATGTCTGCAGTATTATATTATGGATATTTTAAGTACAACAGTAGTAGCTTTAATAGTAGGCAAAAGCTTAGTAGACTCGGTGATAAATTTGTGCTGCTATTTCGAATGGTAACTGAATTGTTTTCTTCAGTCTGCATTGCTTCTTTCTAATAGAAATAAATCTACACCTCTTCGATATTCTTACTAGTTAACTACCATACGATTTAAAATTTTCTTTGTTTGCAGAAAGTTTTAATAACGTTAAGAATTTTAAAAGTGTTTTTGTAGGAAAAATATCATAATAAAAAGTTTGTTTATAAAACTATACTACACTATCTAGCCCCAAACTAAGCATAGCTTGTATTATGGATACTAAACAACTGATAAAAATACGTATATCGTTTTTTTTTGTAAATACATACATATTATAAATAGAAAATACCCGAATTCCGAAACAAATATTTGCAGATCAAACAAGCAATTGGTCCGACCCGGAAATCGAACCCGAGACCTCATGCAAAGTAGTCGTGTATGCAACCACTGTGCTAACGAGGCAGAGAGCAACAATATTACCTATCTATATGTTAACTTGACCAACTAACATTATTAAAATTGCTTTTCAAAATCTCTGGATTTCAGTAAAAATGTCCAAAATTCCATAGATTTCTACATAAATATATAGATATTACTATAGAGTCAGTCCTTTTTCTATTCAACTTCAAGGTCTTATCTTCTTTTGGCTATAAATTAAACGGTGATGCCATTCAAGACCACACATTGCGGATGTCACTATTCTGCCCTTTTAAGTGTCATTTATTTTCGGAATGACTTCACGCAGAGTTGTTTACCATCATAGATCTATAAATTTGTACAGTAGCTTTTTAGATAAGAATCATCTAATTTCAGTTTTGGTTTAATATAGTAGGAGATAATATCAGTTCAAAGTGTATGTTACAAAACGGCTTTACAAATGGCTATATTGAGCCACCTTACTCAAATACTAAAATTTTACAAAATTATTAAAAAAATTACAACTATTGTAGCTATAATACAATAACTAGTTGTTACCTGACTATAAATAGTTACTATTAAGGCACTGTACTTGGAAAAAGTAAAAGTCTCTATTACTGATCGTATTTCCCAGTTACTCTTAATTTATGAATTTAGGCATCTAAGTAGTATCAAAAGTAACATTGAGACAAGTGTGAAAAAAACAGGAAACAAATACGTAACATCTTGCTAGCAATATCATACCCGAAAAACCGGCCTAAACTAACAAAAATAAACCGGAAGACAAAAGATCGGTCCCGATAACATTACCTAATCGATAATTGTATCTACGACACTTCGACTCGCACGTTAACTCGTAAAAAGGTGAGAAAGTATTACGATAAAAATATACTTACAACCAAAATCTAAATAAACTTGGCATCCTTTATATTATACCATTTTCAACGTTATTTGTATACAGGTAAGGTGTGGAGTATGATTTTGAGGTGTTTTCGTATAGTGGTGTCGTGAAGTCGCGAAGAGCATGGCAATAAAAAAGGTGAAATGTCTCATTGGAAGCGATGGTGGACACATAGCCGATAAGAGACCACCTCAGTGGAGACTGGACCCATTTTTAGGACTGTTTTCCGGTACGAAATTATGTGGTAGGTATAGGTAGTTGTGTTTAAAAACAAGATAGTAAGGTTGATTTCACAAAAGATAACTCTAAATAAAGATTTAAGCTTAGTATTTTAAGACAGCCAACGCCATCTACAATTTAATTGTTGTAGTTTTAATCTTCTGTTGATAACGTTTATTTCTTTTAATTAATGTGAATGACGATTATCTTGTGGGAGAAGTAAAACAAATTTATTTACTAAATTTGCTTCATGTTTAGGACACTGTCCATTTTTGAGATTTCGATTTTTATAAAGTAAGCGTAGTTTTATACATAAATGGTAGAGTTTGGAAATAAATAATAAGTTTATCTTACGTTACATTTAAAATACTCTTTAAGCACTGTAATTATAACTTGTTGATAAATCCACACTTTTATAAATGCTGAAACCATAAATACGCAAAAAGTTAAATTATCGTCTTAGCACTTAAATATAAATACATATACCTAATTGTATTAACTACAGCCAATAGAGCCTTGTCTTAGAATTTTGGATATTTTTATAAACTTATTAGACTTTTAAGTTGACGTCTTCTTTTAAATGTCTTTGGCACATTAATTTTAAAGTTTATTATAGTCAAATCCTGGTGATTTTAATAGGTTCAATACCTACAAAATAATCTACATAAAAAGAGTATTAAAGTTTGCAAGCCATAATCTCGCTTACTAAATACATGTAACAATTAGATTGTATGTATCATACATCAAATAAACGAAGAACAAACATAAGTAATACTCCAAGAGCAGGTAGATTATGAATTTAAGATACTAAAATCCTTTACTTTTTAAATTAATCGTATAAACAACAAGTAAAAACGAATATATTCTGTAAATTGAGCTATAACTTGTGAGACACGGGCTCGAAAAGCGAGCTCAGTAATAATAAAGTATGTTTACCATATATCTCAATTAAAATTTGGGACAAACTTTATAGACGGAAGCAAATGCTTTAGCTACTTATAACAAATGGCCACTGTTGTGTATTCGATGAATTACGCATAGAAAAAAATCTACTGACAGTAAATATATGGCCTATGTATTAGGCCTTAGTTTTGACCAGAACATTTTGGCATAATTGATTTTGCCTAAATAAATAAAATTTATGAATAAGGTAATAGTATTTTCCTTGTAGTGCTAGGGGTAAGAAACAATCTAGACTAAATTTAAGGTGAAATATAATCAGCCGCAGTTATAACACGTACATTCTCTAGATTGCGAGTTACAACAACCCGAATACGCTTGCTTGAGATGAAGATGTAGGGGTAACATTAATATGAAATACATATTAATTAAAATATTTTTATTTTAAACAAAGCGCGGCAAATAGTACCGTGTTTGTTTTTATAATGTATAAACTACATTAATGTAAAGTTTCTTCCAAATCCGTTAAGTAGTTTTTGCGTGAAAGAGTAACAAACACACACACACACACACAGCGTTACAAACGTTCGCATTTATAATATTAGTATAGTACTAGCATATTAGCATGATAGTATGATTTATGATAGTATTTTTATCATTTTGTGGTTTTTTTTACCTGTATTTAAAATCTTACAAAATTTTAAATTATGGTTGTCATACAGAAGATACGATTACAAGATACGGCGGTGACTTCAGACTCTATCACTTTTCTTGTCAACTAGAAATTAAATTCTTACGTGTGGTAGGTGTTTGTCACCGTGTCGATGGTCGATGGAGGTGATAATGGTTTGATGATAGTACGTCTCTATTTTAAAGACTGTGTGTGGTTTTCAGAGGAAAAGAGTAAATTTGTCGTTGATGTTGATAACGGCTCGCTAAAATCGAAACACGAAATGTTTTTAAAACGATTTACATACAAATTCAAGTTTTAGATTACAACAACAGAGTACAAAATATGATATTTAACCTATTCTCTAAACTGAGATAATTTCTAGAATATTAACTAAACAGCTAAACTTACCGAAACTAGAAACTGACCTTGAACTGAAACCTTATACTTTGCTTTGATATCAGCTGTCTCTTAGCTGAGAGTAAAAGTCATAATTGTAGTGGGGGTAAATTTAAAGTAGTGTTTATGAGTAGTTAAGAACAAGTTAGTAGGTATCTAATGAAATTATAAGCGTGCCGATTTTCTTCTTTTAAGTGCTTGTTCTAAGCTTGCCTTTAAGAGAGTAATAAAGTCTCAAGAAAAATAGAAATACAAGTTAAAATACCGTTAAGCTTAAATAAACTGTTATTTGAACAAAAACTATTGTCTTTCTTATTTTGCGAATAAATAAAGGCAAACAGGAGAAGAAAAGTAGCGGCATGTGTTTTGACTTAGTGCAAAATCTTTTAGTAGAATAATCATCAAAAAACCACAAGCCGAATCGTCTGAACAGTTATCTTAATCCCAATGTTATTCTATTATCTACGTAATAAACAGTAGTCGCTTTCAAACTAAGCTTCCTATTGTTAAATATTTCTAATTAAAATTACCCCAAAAATAAGTTTCGACTTTACCTCATTGTCGTAAAGTTTATTTTAGTATGGAATGGCAGGACATTTTTGGTTGGGTAAAAGTCCATGTCTTCGGTTGTAAATCTATCACACCAAATCACGGGGGTACCTACATTGTTCCATGATGCATCCTTTCCATACATCCTGACCGCAACACTGGGTGGGATTTTAGGACAGAATAATTTGAAACAATGCTCTAACATTTAAAAGCGGATTATATATTTTTTTAATCCGATCTTTGACGCACAAAGATCTGTTTTATGACACTGATGACCATGTTTTCTTAGAACAAGTCGTTTGTTTGGTGTTTGCACGGGACACTGCGTTTGAATAAAGATATTTTGACTGAAAGTTACAGGATATCAATTATTACGGCCTTGTATTGAAAATGGGATTAAAATCATAGAATTGTTGAGGTTTTTTTTGAGCTTGTATTGTTATTAGATATAACGGTAAGTGATCTTTTTCAATTAAAGTGTTTCACTACTATTACTATATTGTTTTGTTAACAACTTTGGACTTATTATTGGTCCTTAATCTTTATAGGACTATCGGAGAATGAAAATATCTTTATTACTCAATACATACTGCTTAAAAAAATGTATAAGCAAAGTTAATTGCTGGAAATTAGTAGGTGTTTAAGTAAATTCCACTACCCAAAGACGTTTAATTTTAAAGTTCAATTCTAAAGTCCAAGTCCAACCAAAAAGAGAAATACCGAATAAGCAGATTGAAATGAAATAACAAGTTTTTAGGTAACACACAAAAACAATACAATCCAGTTAAGAAACTCCTTCTTTTTTTGAAGTCGGTTACTAAAGAATGGCTATGCTAACTTTGTGTTTGTTGTGTAATGGTAAATAGAAGTTACACCAATCGACTCCTTCGCTTTGCACTAGTTACAAATTGGTCACGATTTGTTTTCTCTGCACACCTTGAACAAAGAGTTTCGATTAGGTGAAATTATTCCCACGGTTATAAATGATTTTTAAAACAGTTACATTATTTTCAATGAATGCTTACCTATAGGTATTTTTGACAATTGAACTATGTTGTATCTAGTATTAAGTTTCCTGGTTTCAGTTTACAAAAACATATAAGAACGAAAATGAATCAACATTAATCTTTTAAATTGTATTGCCAACAAAAACATTTTGTTTAGCTTTAGTTAATAAGATTAACAAAACTATTAACTTGTCTTTCACCTGTCAATAACGAACTAACAACCAAATAAGAACAAACTAGGGGATAAGCCAGGACTTATTTCTAAAGCTCAGTAGGAAGAGGATTATATATTCTTCTCATAGTTTAGAGCCTATAAACAAATTTGTTCAGGATAATTTCCCATGGGATATGAAGGTGTGAACTCGTACTATGTTGTTTGTTTTGGATTAGCAAAACTGAAGGGTACGGTCCGATGCTTTTGTTATTAAATTATTCAAAAAGATAAACTTTTTTCTAACGTTATGTCAACACTTTCAGTACCCTCATTTGCGTTACTACTAAATATTGATAATAGAGCTGTTGCAATTGCTGCAACTACATATAAAACTCACATTGTTAAAGTATGACGTCATAGCAGGGATAATATTTAATAATCCGTAATTCGATACAGGACTATATAGGTACGTCACAAGAGCAAGCGCCGACCGTTGCAGGCGCCACCAGTTCTCTCATCCAGAAACGACTTCAGTACTCCCCTGATGAAACGATCGCATAATACGGGCTGACGGTCACTACAAAACCTAATTAAGCCTCTCTACACCAACAATATTAATTTGGCCCGTCTAATCGTCATAAGTGGTTGCAAGAAGGGTCTTGTGGCCTGGTTTGTGTTTGATGTCCTTATCTTATCTATTAGCATTGATTTTGAGATTCGAAATCTCGGTGTGCGGTTTCAAAGTGTTGATAACCTGTTGGGTATCTTTTTTAAGTTTGTTATTGAGATATAAGGATTTGTGAGATAACATTAAATTCTTAACCCGAAGATATTGTGTTTAATTGTGTGTGTTTCTAAAACTGATTGGGTATGTAAATTACACACACGGTTTTTAGATTAAATATACGATTCCAAGAGCCCAAATCAATGGTTTTGTAGTATATTTACGTAGGTATATTAGTGATGTAGACTAAGGATTTTTTATGCAAAATCATTGAATATTAGTGTTTTTGAATATTTATTAGATATTGTAACACACTCTTACAGTGACAAGTTTGGTAGATATGTCGGTTAATCACGATCAAACCGCTGGAATAACTTTCGATAAAATTTGGTATGACAGTAGCTAACAGCCTGGACTATGCAAACGCTAGTTTTTATGTCGAAAAAAAATTGTTTTCACATAGGTAAGTGATGAGTTACGCAGGGAACACCGTGGGGCACAGCCAGTTAACATTAAAAACTTTTTATGACAAAAATTTTAAACATAAAAAGTTCAAGTTACATTATGTCACATTAACATTATTATTTACAGAAAAGAACACAAACTTTTAAAACAATACAATATACCTACATTAAATTACTCGGACATTCAGAACACTCTTCACATGAATGCGAATTATATAATAAAATCTCCATCTCAGTTGCCTTTTAAGAGAAATACAAGCACCAAATTATAAAAATACCCATCTAAATCCCAAATTGAATTTTTACTGTAGCAAGAAAAGTAATGTTTTGTAACATTAAATATATCATTGGGCTCGTGTCTCGTGCTTGGTGTTCACTTGAAGCGAGGAACGCGGCGCGGTGGTCGCGACAGTCGAACTAATGTCAAGGCGAGCGCAATCAGGGTGCGTGGGCGCTCAGTAAGGAGAGTATGGATGCGTTATTCTTTTAATATTTATAAAGAATGCCTTTTATTGTTATATAGATTCTTCCCTATCGTATGCTGTAATCGATTTCATAAGACGAATATTTTAATAATAATTCTAATAAACTTCTTTCTGACAATGTTTTTTATAACAATTTAACCATTTAATTATTTATCAATATTGCATTAAAGTCCCCAATATTGTTTTGGCTTCGGCTACTAGCTTAACCGGTTTTACCTGACTTTTTATGAAATAGTGGGCAAAGGAGTAGACATATCACCTGGTGGTAAGGAAATACCACCGCCCATGGATACCCGTATTACCAGAAGCGCTACAAGTGCATTGCCGGCCTTTGGGGGATGGGGGGAATGGTTGAAACGAGTGGTTGGGGTACGGGCCTCCGGTGTCATCGCTCACTCGGTGAAATCCGGCACAAATGCTGATTTGGACCAACATCAGGTGGTCGCACCGGTTTTCTGTGAGGTGGACTCCGGTCGAGCTGGCACATTCATGACTATCAGTTTTTTCATGGTGCGACTGGCAGGGTTCCTTCGCAACCCTAAGGGCAAACTGATTTCGAAGATTGAACTAGTTATCAATAGGTATATTTGAAGTTACTGAATTATTAATATTGTTAGCCATGGATGTTTATGAATACCGAAACCGACGGCTTAACGTGGTCTTCGGGGCACGATGATGAAATACACTATTAGTAAACCATATATTATTTTAAAAATTTTAACTGCTAATTGTGATCAAAATTATAACGGTATAACGGTATAAATTTTTATACCATTTTAAGCAGCTTTTTGGTTTTGGAATATCTACAAGGATAAACATACCCCATGTTTAAGTCAAGCTACTAGTTCAAAAAAAGGTTTTCATTTTTTCTAGATCTATCGTAATTATGCAAATTTGATAATCTACCAATTTCACTTAATGATAAAGAGCTTTCTACTAAATACGAACCGTATCATTTTCTAGAATAATGATATTATGAAATTTGTTAATGATATTAGAAAACGCCATCGGTTTCTAGATGCAAAGTTCAACGTTTACAATATTTGTAAAAGATTTACTTACCAAAAATAAATATGACTTATAACATATCTACACTGGAATTTCCAAAGGTAAATGTTTACCTGCTGATTTTTTAAAATTAAAAATAGGATTCTTAAAAGGTCATATGACTTTATTACTGAAAAAATAAAGTATTTTTATACAGCAGTGTCTAAAACGTATATCCATATAAATCCAATATCAACCACACTCGCGCGTCAGTAATTGAACGGCGATGTAAAAGGTATCTACGGCGCAAATAATAAAAAAAAACGACGATAATCGCGGGTCGCACTGCCCGCCCGCTCCAAGCGTGTGCGCAACATACGGTACGGTTATTGTGCGGTAAAATAAAAGTGCACCATTCAATGGGTTGGATTCCAAGCACGATGATAGGGTTGATAGCAAAAAAACAACCGTATCATTCTGTAATATTTTCATTGTTGTGTTTGGATATTTGTTATTTAAGATAATGTTGATGAAACATACGTTACACCTGTAAATTAAATTTGTTTTTGAAAAGGCAGTGGTTTCAAAACCAAATTATAAATTTAAATAGAAACTCAAATCTACAAGTTATTATTAATACTCATTCTTTAAATATTACGCTGTTGCTTTTGCTAGTTCTCATTTGCGTAGAAGTTATTTTATCTTCTGCTCTTTTCAAATAAATAGATTTTATAAGTAGATATGTATCTTGACATGTTGTGATTTAAAGCGATGGTCCACACTTTTACCCGCAGTTTCGTTTGCTTAAAAATTTATTTTTCAGGACAGAGTTCTGTTTTCTTGATGGGAGGTTTTTTAAATGCTTTGTTAGCCCCAGTTTCCTTGACAACGTGAATGCGTTCCCTGTTTCCATAACAATTCAATGTTTAGAGTGTAAGAGTTTTTGCAAATTGTCAATTATTTGCATTTAAAAGTTAGGATTTACAAGTGTAATACTTACCGTGTAATAAACCATTTAAAAAAAGTTAAATCGCTCATCAACGATTAATCTCCCTATAGGTATTTACTAATCTTCATGAGATATAACAGATCAAGACCGCTACAGTTCAAGGTCTTAATGAAACAAATTCTCTTTCGGTTTTAAAACTCAGTTAATTTTCCAGTTCTGTTAATAGAATTAAATCGTGGAAACCAGTGAAATTAATTAGATACTCTAGAGGCACATTGCCTCCGTAAAGTTGTTGCCTGGTTTTCTAAGACAAAAACAACACAATAAGTTGTAGAGGGTGTTCAATAGATTCCAAGGAATCTTCTCTATGTGAATCTATTTTTTAATAAACTAATAATGTACACATTGTATTTGATTTTATATACAGAATCTCAATGCTCAGAGTGCGTCTCTTTACCAGAAGCAATTAACTTGTAAATCACTTGATACTGGGCCCTGGATAAGTCAATCAATGCAACACCACGTATTCAATACCATAAAATTAAATACATAACAAACTATACTCGCATAAAACGTATGTTTTATTTGTTCAGTAAGGATACGTATCACAATCCGTTTATTCTTATAATCATATTTTAATTATGCTAAGTTTACTTTCTACAATATAGTAATTTGAAAAAAAATCTTTGTCGTAAATCTGCTTCCTATTTTATCGATCGATCTTGTTCTATTTAAGTTTATAAACTACAAGTAGGTAATTCAAAGTTCGTAATACCAATTAATCGCATTACTTCTATTTGTAATTATACAAAACATAGAAGTATTGATTTTTGTTGCATTGTCTGCATTCGCAATGAGTATGGTGACCACTACTCTTGGATTCTGCTTGTGCTTTTCATCAGGCAGAGTAGAATCATTTTAGCAGGGTCATACATAAAAAAAGAAAACAAAAACCTGTGACCTTTCAAATGAAAACTGTTTTCTTTATTACATAATCAGCCTGTTATTGTCCCAAAAGCCTCCGCCGAAGACCACTATCTCGGTCTCAGGTAGCCCACATCTATCCGCTGCCAGACATGGTCCATCGTTAATTTTTTTTAAATATTTTTGTACAGAAAACTACCAATTCTATTATTGGTAAAATACTAAATACAGCAATGATATTATAATAAATATTACAGGCGTCTGTAGACGTTTTATATTAAAAACTTTTACAATGCACAGAATGGAAATAATATCAACATATAAATATTTAATCTAAATTCCTTAGTCGATATGACTAATAAAGACATAGTAATGTAAACATAACCCTTAAAATATACAATGAATTTTATTATAATCTGTGTCAATGATGCCTTTATTATAAGGCTGGCTGCTGACGGTCAGAACTTTGAACATTTAATTCAGTTATTGATCAGCATACATTATTTTCATCATTAAACTGATAAAGTAAATTAAATACATAATTCATAAATGATATAAAAAAAACAGTGATGAATTAATTATTAAAATCAATTTAGTACTATTTTAAATAATATTTACATGGTAAATAAACAAATAATCTATTGGCACATCTTACAAAACTAATACATTCCTTGATAAAAAGCAGAGATTGAGAAAAGAAGTCACATCTATCTTACCTTGATGTTGCAGTGTTAGTCGGTGTTATAATTTTCACTAAGCAATACATGATTAATTGCAATTCGAAATGATTTGATAAAGCTTAAGGTAGTTCTCAACTTAACTACTAGATGGCGGTAAGTTTATATATGAAAAATACTACAATACGAGTACTAGTATACTGTCTCTCGACAAGTAAAATTTAGATTATTTGATTTAAATAATTCTGAAAAGTCTACATACGTCTTAATCGGATACTTCGATATTCGACTGAGCGTAGCGCCTATCCAAATAAGTCCGGATCGACTTCATGCCTTAGTGTGTGCGTTCATCCTTAGGTAGATTCTTTAGCACCGTTATCTCGGACAATATCTTGTCACAACCCGATTGAAATCCGAACAAGTATTCATTGTTAACACTTTAACACGGATCTTACTGATATAATATTATGTGCGTATAATTTTATTTTGGGTTCCTACTGCGTTATGTGTTTTTGTTGAGATTGTGTTCTCTATGAATTTTTATCAAAAATTATGTCGCATGCTTTTGGTTCAGTATCATAAAGGAAACGGAAAAAAAAATACATTTTTATTTTATATAGTTTTATAACACGAAGCAGTGTAGTGATTAATAGGTTATTACAATTTTTTTGTGATCCATATTATATTTTGTTTGTTTTTTGTCATTTCCGCACTTAGCCTCTTGATTGGGCCGTTGTACGTGAGTTTATTATCTTCCTACTCCAACCATCCTAGATCATCCCAGAAGTTCAGCAGCCTTTTCAGGTCACTACATGCTTCCGGGATTGATGTTGACTGGAGGATGTCCATCCGTTGATCTGCCCCACTTCTACATTTTGTGAGAACGTTCTGCGGCGTTTCTTCTGCCTCCATGCATTTCCTGCACAGAGGGCTGTCTGTTGCGCCTATAGTGAATTTGTGCTTGTTCAGGAGACAATGACCTGTCAGGATACCTGTGACCTTCTTGAGATCGTACCTTTGTAGTCTAATCAGGTTGCAGGCTAGTCTTTTTGATGCCATCGGAACTGCACTTTTTGTTTGCCTGCATCCTTCATTGTTTTTCCATTCTGTTTTGTGTTTTTCTTCAGTTTTATTTGGGCTTGGAGCAAATGCAGTAGTGGCTCCGGTCCACAAACTGTCTTTTCCGATCCCCTTTTAGCCAATTTATCCGCAGCGTGCCCTTTTATCCATTGCAGGGTAAATTTGTTTGTTGTTGCTGCAATGAATTGGAGATTATTATGACATTCCTTGATGAGGGCAGAGGTCATCTTGTTGTTTTGCAAAGCTTGAAGCACGGATGAACTGTCAGGGACAATTTTGATGTTTGATTCTCTTACATCTCTGGCTGCAATTACCTGTGCTGCTTTGCTTATGCCAACACATTCTACTTGGAAGATTGTGTTTAGTTTAGAGTGTGGATATCTTGATATTTAAGTCGTTCTAGAAGACGCCAGCTCCTGTTCCCTTTTGTGTTTTGGAGTCGTCTGTATATAGTGTATCATAACTTCGCCGATGCAAGATCTATCTTTTATTTGTGCGGATAGTTGGATATGATAACTTCGATCGAAGACATGTTGACATGAAGTTCTGTCCGTGGATGCCTCGAGGAGTGGAATTTCCTTTAGGATCCCCTGCAGAACTTTTGAGTGTGTTGCTTCTGTGTTAATCTTCCATAGTCCATTTGATCTTAATCTTAGTCCATATTATACTTAGTAAATATTTGAAAGTAGCTGTGTCACGCTTTCACAGCTAAACCGTATAAACATTTCCGTGGGAGAGCTATGCTTCGGCCTGAATGGGCAGACTCGACCGGAGTGATACCACGCCCGTAGCAGAAAAGAGGTGTGAAACAGCGCTTGCGCTGTGTTTCACCGAGTGAGTGAAGATACCGCAGGCTCAAACCCCAACCCCTCCCTCCATCCCCCTCCCCACCCCCCCAAGGGCCGGTAACGCAGTTGTAACGCCTCTGGTGTTGTGGGTGTCCATGGGCGGCCGTAATCGCTTACCAGGCGATACGTCTGCTCGTTTGCCCCCTATTCCATAAAAAAAACATTGTCTCCGAAATTTGATGAAATCAAGTTATCTTTTTACCACGTCACTACAACTGCTGACTTTGTTTTTATCACCTATATTTTATTGTCTTAACTTTATAAATTTACTTCCGTGGAGTAATTTAAATATCATATGTAGTTAACATATGATTATGACCAATGCGCTGTAATAAAAGTAAAATTTATTTTTTAGTTTCGAAAGATACTTTACCGCAATGTTTGTGTTTTCTCTATTTTATACAATTCATCGTTTCATGAGTAGTATAGTATATTCGTACCCTTAAGTTAAAAGTCCAAAAATCACATTACGAAATTTCCGATAAGCCCTTTCCAGCATTCCCACGTTGTACAATAAAACTAAATTTAGTGATTTTAGGATTAGACATTAGATGATATGGAATATAGTAATAGGTACATTTATACATATCTTTAAAATTACTACCATATATTGATCGAAAAGATAAAAGCCTATTAATGTCTTCCGTACGAAGCACTCGTAATAAGCTTTCAATGAAGGTAGTAGGTATATACCCTAAATTCCAAAGGAAATTAGACATCGTTTATAAATGAGTAATTCAAAAAATACAACGACACCGTTCTTATCTATCTATCTATCTATCAAACACAAATCATCACTAAATGAATCACTAGGTATTAGGCTGAAACAATGACTCAAACTGACCCGGATATTACTATTTTTTTATTGTACGTATTTTGGATCACCAAAAATTGATACACATATATCTTGTATAACTATAATTATATAAATATATTTTTTTATGTCTTTCTTTCATAATTTTAATTTAGTGTCACTAATAAGTATCCCAGAAAACCAATTTTGCTCCTCATCCACTTTTTTGAAGGATAGTTTTAGATTCCAAGTCTCCTGTTTCCCGGCTTAGTAAGAAACATAAATCAATACTACTGTATTGATTTATATTTCTTACTTGTCAGCAAGATAATATTCGGCACATTTCAACGATTTAAGAACCATGTTCACACTCTTCATGTCGATTACCCATGTGTAATTAATCAATTTCCCTATAAGGATAGACACCAATTTATATGTACATTGATTTCCTTACTTTTTGGACAACCTTTTTAAATGTTAAGTGTTTTTTCTTAATTTTATTAGAATTTATGCATGTAGTGTTTACCTACATTAGTTACTTTTACTGTGTTTTGCTTTGTGCTTATGCATGTTTTGGTGTAATAACTACTGGTAAACTATTAATAAAAATATAAAAATTCAAAATACATGCTTTCTTCTCATCCTAGTATAGGTAAACAAAACTAAAACGTTGTTAAGAACCTTCAAAGATTCAACTAAAGCCGAAAGTGTTTTTAACACACTATATTTACTTGCTAAGACTAGAATATCTCAATTTCTTTGAAACAATAACGTCTAAATATACATCATGGCTAAGTCCTTTATTGGGGACGTAAAATGGCTTAAAAGGGGTAAAAAAATATTTGGTGAAGAAAGGGCACACGCGGTTACACAGTCCTATCAAAAAACAAACAAACATACGTTTCTACTTAGGTGCGTTGTCCGTGCTTACTTGGAAGACGGCTGTAAAATTTATGATTCCTTGTATTATTGTCAGGTACGATTAAAAAATAATGTATACATAGGTATATTAGGGTTTGTTTGATATGGAGGCCCCTTTTGTGTTTCTTAATTTGAAAACGTTAAAGAATGGGATCCATTCATTCCAATAGAATGGATTAATTATGTAGTAATTAGTTACCATAAGCTTGACAGAGCCATAAAGTATAAACTTTTTGGTTACAACCAAGAAATAATCAGAAGTTAAGTTTACAGATCCGTGCAAGATTCAGTACGAAAAAGTTTTAAGTATGCATAACACGCATGTGCATCTTTTTATAGTTATTATATGCTAGCTAAACCCCGCGGTGTTTCCCGGACTTATAGTCGTACCGCAGGTAAAGCTGCGGGGCCAAGCTAGTCCAAAAACAAATTTGCCTAAGTTACTCCCTGGATTACCCTACCTGCCTGTGAAAGTCCCGTCAAAATCGGTCCAGCCGTTCCAGAGATTATCCGGAACAAACAGACATACAGACAAACATAAAAAAAATCTACATTTTTGTCTACAATCTACACATACATATGCATTTAATAAAAAGCGGTTATTTTAATATTACAAACAGACACTCCAATTTTATTTATTTGTATAGATTGGTCCAGTGGTTTGCGCGTGAAGAGGTAACAAACATACACACTCACCAACTTTCACTTTTATATATTAGTGTGATAGTTTAGCTCAATTTTATTTAACTGTATAGATTAGTTTTAGTAAGCAAGCGCTTTTTGCTTGAATATCTATAATAGCTCAATTTTATACCTATTTATTCGTTTAATTTATGATTTTTTTCGCTTAAGGTAAGAGTAATTTTAAATTAATTATTTTTATGTTTTTATTTAAATATTCTATTACAGAGAAAACAGCCGCTCTCGTTATCCCAGAGTCCGAAGAAGTGGACTCACGGAGGCCTAGTATCCCTTGCCAATATCAATTCCTATCAATTATTTTCTCGAATAAATTGAAATGGACATAATATCTAACAGCTTGAATAGGTTGAAGTTTCATTAATAATTTCCATTCGAGACTAGCAGTACTTATTAACATATTTTTATTTCCTCATTCAATTATTTTTCCTATGCCTAGTCCTAATCAATTTCGTCTACGGCGGTCAATCTCAACAGAGACCTGCCAATGCACAAGAGATATTTTAGAGAGCAAGTGTGCACGCACTACCTGTTCCCTCCCTCTCATAATCCAACAGTCCCATGGGACGGCTATCCGACACTACCGGGGAGATATTAGGCTCACGACAGACGACTTAACGTATTGTCCAAAGCAATGGAGATAAGACCCCAACTTCCAAACTCCGGGCTGTCATTAATGATTTCTATAATTTAAAAAAAAGTATAACACACTTTGGCTGAATTCAGGAATCGAACTCGAGATCTCGGAATCTCGAGATCAGAGAACAGATCGGCATTTGCATACATAGGTAGTCGATTTTCATGAAGATATTCGGGATTTTACTTGTACCTACATCTCGAAGACAATAAAGGTTCACCGTACATAAATCCTAATAAAATCTTATTCTTTAATTCAAGGGTTGAGGAAAGCATTTAAAACATGTTTAATCTAAAATATTTCCTACCCTTCTTAAACTGAACTACACTAGTATTAGAACCAAGATTTAAAAATCCTATCCCTTAATATATCCCCTAAATTCACTATTATTCAAACCTGCAATTACGTATTTACAACCCATCCGACGGGTTGTCGATACATTACAGAAATTATACGTCTAGTAAACATTACTAATGAAGTGGGCACTGAAAAAAAAACTAATCTGATGATTACAGGACCAGACATTATAAGAGCATTATAAATGTATCTACCCTAACAGACTACCAGGTGCTTAATAGCGGTCTATTCAATACTATTTTCTTTGCGTTGAACATTGATAGGGTTTTAATTTGAGTTTACGCCTTTACTTGTTAGTTTGAGATTAGTATGTGGTTGTTTTTGAAGGGTTAAGTACATTGTTCAGTAGTTTTAATAGATAAAAGTGATGGTTAGTTTTTGATTTAGATACAGTTAAGTTAAAAAGCTCTTAGTTCATTAGTTATTTTAGTTACTAGTTACTTAATTTTTCAAATTGACCTCCTATGGAATTTAAGGTAGACGAACAAACGACATCCTTGCTAAGGAGAGGCCTAGGTCTAACAACGGCCTGTTAAAGGTTGTGTAGAAGGTAAAAAAATAGCTTACAATATTGTCTCCAGTCCAGTCGGTTAAAACACATAAGTTTTTTTTCGTAGTGTTTTTTTAATCCATATCTCTATCCATAAATCTATGTGGGTACTTTGAGAAGAACAATTGAAATTTTTACTCTGCTTATTTAAAATTTAATAAAAATAGTTTAATCACCGAGTAACTTGAACTAATGTGTAGAACAGGTCTATAACCTAAAATACCTGCCAGTGTGATATCATTTCCTATCTACAAAACAATCATTGTGTACGTATTGCCATGGATTCTGTGGGGACATCTTTGCTGGAAATGCAGGCCAATTTTGAGAAGAGAATGGCCTCATTTGAAGCTGACCTACAGCGAAAGTCTTCTGGTGCTTCTGGTTTGGCAACTTTAGCAGAAGACTTTGCCTCATTTAAAACATTAACTTTAACAATGTTGAAGTCGCTTCACCAGCAGGTAGAGGTCATTGCAAGGTCGGTTGATAATATGGAGACATACAGTCGTCGAAAAATACTTCTTCTACATGGAGTCAAGGAGCTAAAAGAGGAGAACACACCTCAAGTTGTAGCCACCATTATCCGTGAAAAGCTACAACATCATTCATTCACTCAAGATGAATTAAGTCGATGTCACAGGATGGGTCGCACAACAGGTGAGAAATCCAGACCTATTATTGTAAAGTTTCGATCAGTAGTAGTGCGGGATAGTATATGGTCCTCTAAATCGAAACTGAAAGGCTCTGGGACCACTCTTTCTGAATTTTTGACTCGAATAAGACACACAGCGTTTATGGCGGCACGTGAAAAGTACGGCGTGGATAGGTGTTGGAGCCGTGAGGGCTGTGTCTATATTCTTGCTCCTGATGGATCACGACATCGGATTGCCTCACTGAAAGACTTGAATGAATTGGTTCTAAACAAAAGCAAGGTAACTGACGCCGAACCTACAGTAGCCGCTAAAGATCCCCCGCCCCCCTCGAAGCAAAGAAGAGCAGCGGCTGCTTCAAAAAAATGAGTTCCAGAACATTATGCTTTTTTATTTATTTTTTTCAACATTCTTATCTAGGCTTAGCATAGGCTGGTCAGCTTGGGTGTGTAGTACGTAAACACTGTGTGTGCAGTGATTTTAAACCATTTATCTCTAAATATAATGTTAATTATTATACTTAATTTATTATTTACATTTAGCAATAACAGAGTAAATTGTAATTCGTAAACATCAATATTTGACATTTGACATTTTGAGAGGAACGATGCGCATTGTTGACATTGCTGCGTTTCGTTCCATGCATCAGTTCTATAAATTACGTTTTTACTTATTAAAATAGAATGTAGTAACTTCCACAATTATTAATATGTATAGTCTGTATAACGTACTACTGGCATTATTTTGTGTGTAGCTTTATTTGTTAGCTTATCTCTGTTCATAAATCTCTTTTGTTAACCCTGCACTATCAACAACTTAAAGTTTTTAACATGCACGTTACCCACGTCGATTCAGCCCATTAAATGTTTTTTTTTTTTTTTTAGTTAATTGCATGATGTTAAGTTTTGTTTATATTATGTATTATTTTAAATGTTACCACGCAACTGGCAGGTGGATTATTATAAACTTATATTAATTTTTTTTTTTTTTTTTTTTTGGAACGTAGTTAATATTTTTTTTTTTTTGCAAAGATATATTATTTATTCACTTTTTCTATTTTATTTATTTATTTATTTAAGCATTTTTTTTTGATATTATAAAATACAAAATATTTATAATATGACAGATTCAACCATTAGTGATAATGTAAGCTTCTTTTCTGCTAACGACCTCGACGACAGTTTTGTTAGTATTCCGTCACTTGGTGAAACACTTCAGTGTCAGTTTTCGAAAGTACCGAAGAATTTCAATGTAGTCCATATTAATGCCCAGAGTATTCCTGCTCACTTTAATGAGATGTTGGCAAGCTTTAATTGCGTGAATATACACGCAATTTTGGTTTCGGAGTCATGGTTAAAACCATGTCTACCATCTAGCTCCTACTCTCTCCCTGGTTTTCACCTGATTAGGAATGATCGCTCTGGCCGTGGTGGGGGCGGTGTGGCTGTATACCTACGCACTCACATTCCTTTTACGATCATCAGTTTATCCCCACAACCGCCGCCGTCGGATGGGGGCGAGCATCTCTTTTTAGAGGTAGAACTGCAACACCAAAAAGTTTTGCTAGGTGTGTACTATTCTCCTTCTTTACACGTCAACTATTTCTCTACTTTTGAACAAATATTAGAAAATCTTACGCCATCTTATGGGCACACGATCATTATGGGGGATTTCAACACGTGCCTGTTGAAGGGAGACTCGCGCTCTGTATCATTAAGGCGCGTGGTGGAGTCTACCAATTTGACGATACTGCCCTCAGGTGCGACTCATAATGCTCCAAACTGTTCACCCTCTCTCTTGGATCTCGTTATGATATCTAACACTGAACACGTAAATAATCATGGCCAATTTTCAGCCGATGAGTTTTCCCACCATGATCTCATATATCTGTCCTACGTTCTCCGACCTCCCAAATTTAAACCTAAATTTTTCATGCGGCGCAGTTTTGGTAGCATGGACGTAGACAAACTGTGTACGGATGCTAGGAGTATTGATTGGCAGCCTCTTTTATCTTCGGAGTGCATTGATGAAAAAGTTACCATTTTCAATAAAAATATCATTGACCTGTACGATATTCATGCACCTCTTCGGGCTATCAAAGTAAAACATTTACCTGCTCCATGGCTCACTAATGAAATACGAGGTATCATGTCGCGCAAAGCAGCTGCTAAGACAAAATACAAGCGTCGACCTACGCAGACTAATCACGACAAATATGTGACCATAAGAAATCACTGCAACAAGGTGTGTAGAGAAGCACAACGCCAACATATCCATAAATCTGTTGAAAGCAGTGATCCGGTAAAAGTCTGGAAGTTTCTGAAAACATTAGGAGTTGGACGATCGAATCGTGATACTGTCCCTAAGAACCTAGATCTCGATTCACTCAACAAGTTCTTTTCTTCTTCATCTAATTTCGATCCAACTACAAAGGCTAAAACCTTAAAATATCTTTCATCAGTTCAAACTCCTAACTATTCTCCTTTCATTTTTAATCAATTGGCACTTTGTGATGTTAGGAAGAGCATACATTCAATCTCATCTAATGCTGTGGGAAGCGACTGCCTCAGTAAGAACATGATTATTCCCATCCTTGATGATGTCCTCCCTATCCTATGTCACATTTTTAACTATTCCATAGTTCATGGCATCTTCCCATCTGCGTGGAAATCGGCTGAAATTATTCCTTTACCAAAAACTTCAAAACCTTCATGTTATTCTGACTACCGTCCTATATCTATCTTACCTTTTCTTTCCAAAGTTCTTGAACGTCTTGTTCATAATCAACTCAACACCTTTCTTCTGAAGAACAATATTCTTAATCCTTTTCAATCTGGTTTCCGTGTAGGACATAGTACAGTTTCAGCACTGGTCCATATCACAGATGACATTAGAGAAAACATGGATATTGGGAATGTGACGGTGTTATCCTTGCTAGACTTTAGCAACGCATTTAATACTATTGATTTCCATATTCTCCTTGGCATTCTTCGCTCACTTAACATATCTCCGGAGGCAATTGATTGGTTTCATAATTACCTGTTAGGACGTCGGCATCGCATTTTTCTTGAAGATTCCCTTTCTTCATGGTGTAATGCTACTGTTGGTGTTCCGCAGGGTGGCGTTCTATCTCCGTTGCTCTTCGCAATTTTTATAAATTCTATTTCTAGTAATTTACTTTCATCCTACCACCTTTACGCTGATGATTTGCAAATATACACTCATGCACCGGTGAGTATGTTGCCGAATGCAGTTAATATTATCAACTCCGACCTAGAGCTCATAAGTACGTGGAGTAACAATTATGGACTCAAAATTAACACTGCAAAATCTCAAGTATGTATCATTGGGAGTCCAATAATGTCTGCTAAAATTGAGTGGTCACACTTACCTCCGGTTCTTTTTAATAACACAATTATTCCAATTAGCAGTGAAGTAAAAAATTTGGGTATCCTAATTGACAGCACCTTATCTTGGGGACCGCAGATACAGAAGGTCAGCTGCAAAGTGTACGCTACAGCGGGATCTTTGCGAAGGCTGCGAAACTTTCTACCGACATCTACTAAGACTGCACTTGCACAGACGCTCCTTCTTCCCATTATTGACTATGCCGATGTCAGCTATCTTGACCTCACTGAAGCACAACTCGCTAAACTTGAGCGTCTTCAAAATTTTTGTATAAGATTTATATTTGGACTACGCAAATATGATCACGTTTCCCACTTCCGTAAAAAGCTCAAGTGGCTTCCAATCCGATTTCGCCGGAATACTCATATCGTTACCCTTCTGTATAACATTTTGTTTAATCCATCAACCCCTATTTATCTCAAAGAACGCTTTAAGTTCCTTCATGACACACATTTGAAATACCTGAGGTCTTCTGAAAACTTGCGATTGAAAGTACCAAAACATTCTACCAATTTCTATACCAACTCATTTTCCGTAGAAGCTGTACGTTTATGGAATGCATTACCGCTCTCTATCAGACGTGCCCAATCTGTTACTACTTTCAAAACTAAGTTAACTGAGCATTATCTATCTCTCATAGTATAAAACTAACGTATGTATGTATATAAGTAGGTTAACATTGATATATATTATGTATATTCATACGACTATGTATGTATAGTATTTTTACTTACTATTTTTGTTATTCACGTAGGGAAGGGAGGAAAAGAGAAGTGTTAAATATGTTCGTACTTAAGTGCCCCACACCAGCCTATAATGAAACTTTTCCATCCAAAGGTTGCCTGGAAGAAATTGCTATGAGCAATAAGGCCGCCCTTTGTACATCACTTTTCTTTTGTTATATTATTTAATTGTATATTGTTTGTAAACCCTGGTGTACAAATAAAGTGTTATCTATCTATCTATCTATCTATCTATCTATCTCTATGATCCATTAAAGAAGTAAAGGGTGATCCCGTGATAAGGACAGTCTACTTCTTAGCAAGAAATAGAGTACTGTTATAATGTGATAAGCCGCTCAGCGTTACAGCATAGTTATATTTATTTAAGTCGTAATACGAGATTCCATTTGGAAGATGCTGGCTATGGAAGACTATGTTTAAACTGATGGTTTTATTTTGAGTTTCTTCTGATCTACTCAATGACATTTTGCTTACTCTGAAAGGAAATGCATAACTTATAAGTACTGGTTTTGTAAAAGTTTAAACACATAGTTAACTACTCGATATTGGCAGGGCATGAAGATCTTTCAAAACATGATTGGGTAAAGACAGTAAAACAGTAAAAAAGTTAATAAAAGAGTAGATGAGAAAGTCAAACCAACAAACACAAACATTTTAATCTTACATTTTGTCCATCGCATAAATTATCGATACGAAATATCATAAGGTATGGTACAGACAATCGTTCATTGAGGTACTTATTTATTTTAAATACAATCATCAGGGGGCCCTCCTGCAGTGACACACCTGGGGTGCTGTCGTTGGACCCCAACCTCGGCGCTTTCGGCCCCCTTTAATCAACTGTCATGCGACCATTACAATGCTATAAATTCTTATACCAACTATATCGTCCTTGTCAACTTGATAATAAGGACTAAATTTCTATGTTTTAATCTCTATGCTAAATTTGTGATGAAACTTTTGAATGCGTTAAGTCTCAATCGTATTTGTTTATACATAAAGCTCAAAATTAAATAAATTGTTAGCAAGCCAAATAAGTCAGATGATATAGTATGGTAAAGCTCAGACGCCATTTTCGGTTATTTGATTCGTTATATTAGAATTGGAGCAGCTATGATGGGTTATGTATTTAAAGTAAAGAATATAATTAGTAGTAGTCTCAGCTTGGTCATAATTAAATAAACAATTTTTGAAATTAAATATCGTAGACATCTTATCACAGGTAGATTAATTATTTCAGTAATAGTTTTCAAAAAGAGGGGTATACATTCAATTCGTCGATTTAACGTACTATTGAATTTCTATAGAATCCATACTTTTTGACGTTTGACTCATGAAGTTTAACTGCAAGGCTTTAGCCATTGGCGATTGGCTAAAGCCTTGCAGTCAAACTTTGCTACCACTGCTGAAACATCCTGACGGATCACTTACCTATCAGCTGCAGGACAAAGCGAAACTGCTTGTTGATCTCTTTGCGGCTAACTCCCGAATCGATGACCGCGGCATGCACCCGCCTATCATTCCGACCTGTGACACTACCGGAAGGGATGTTCGCATTCGTCTGAGAAATGTCCTTGCGGAGCTTCGGTCACTCAACATCCGGAAAGCCAGTGGACCCGACGGTATCCTAGCGGTGGTTTTTAAGAACTGTGTACCAGAGTTGTCTCCGGTATTGACGCACCTGTATCGCCTGTTGTATTCCTTGGGAGCTGTTCCGGAGGCTTAGAAAGAGGCGAACATTCAACCCATCCCCAAAAATGAGATCGCTCCGACCCGGCCAACTACCGTCCGATAGCCGTAACCCTCCACATTATCTGCAAAATGTTTGAGCGGATAATAAACAGACAGCTGGTCCACTACGTAGAAGATAACTCCCTACTAAATGATCGTCAGTATGGTTTTAGACCGAACTCATCCACGGGTGATCTTCTAGCGTACGTCACACACCTTTGGAGTGAGGCTATTCACAGGTAAGAGGAATCCTTGGATATCAGTCTCGACATGGCCAAGGCATTTGATAGGGTTTGGCACAGTTCGCTTCTTTCCAAGCTACCGGCTTTCGGTTAACCCTCCAAACTCTGCAACTGGGCTGCCGCATTCCTGCACTAGCGCCGCATCAGAGTTCTTTGCGACGGTGCGGCCTCCGATTTTCAGCCGATTAACGTCGGAGTACCGCAGGACTCCGTCCTGTCATCCACACGGTTCCTTCTGCTTATCAATAATATGTTAGCCCTTGGCAACATAAATTACTATGCAGATGACAGCACAGTTAATGGGCGATATTTTGTGTGCGCATTTTTTGCCAAAAAGTCTCTATTGGGAAGGCCCTTCCCACTTTTCAGAGCACCCAAATGCCATTACAAGGTAGGTTCGATATCCTAGGCATAGATATCTGCCAAGATCTCAATCCGCGCGAATACGTCGAGAGTGTCAGTAAAACGGCCATGTGGAAACTAAATGTTAAAACAAAGTGAGACGGTTCTTCTCGGCCGAGCATCTGTGTTTTCTTTACAAGATTCGGGTTCGCTCGTGCGTGGAGTACTGTTCGCATCTTTGCAATGGTGCCGCACAGTGTCTATTTGACGCTCTCGACCGGTTGCTATGATCCCGGGTCTTTTAAGCGGTGCGTGAAAAAGCATCTCGGTCGCCATAGTGTGAGTCACCATGCTGCTTTGCCCTTATTCGCATTGATGATGGTGACCACCAATCTTGGATTCTGCTCACGCTTTCCATCAGACAGGGTAGAGTCGTTTTGGCATGTTATATTTTCACATATCTTTGTAGAAAGAAAATGATTTTAATTTAACATAATTTCGAAAGTAAAGTACAATATAAATGTTTGTATATACCTATATCTATGTTATTCAACCGCATTAATAACTATATAGCAGTCACAATATTCATACATTGGAATACATAACAGGCCGTCAAGTTTGCCGCGTTGATCTGACGAATTTGTTATGGTCTCAAATAACATGCATTACACACAGATAAATTAGTTGGACAACACTTACTGTTCCAAAGTAAAATTTTAAATGTGCGCCTATAAAGAATAAATCTTATTTCCAAGTTAAAAACAATTATCTAAATTTAATTCTGTGTTCAATTAGTGGATAGAATAGATATAGCAGTTTTAGCTTTCACAGTTTCTTTTCAATTTTTTTAATATGACAGTAGTATCTTATGAGTTAAGAATGACAAAATAATGTGAACCGTCACAAGACGCCCGGCAGATGTGAAACATTAAAATTGTTTTGTATAAGTTATTCGTTCCATAAAATAAAATTACCGTTTATTACATTAAGATACGTTTTTATTAAATACAAAATTTTTCAATTTTTTACTTTATTTGATATGTCGACAACTCAATTATTTTATCAGTGACTTCGGAAAGGCGAAGCGTCGCCACGGTAAATCTCACCACGCCAAATATCAGATTTACCCGCGGTTATAGATGTTTTACATCGAAAGGTCATGATTACGACTTGTATTTATGATACTGACATGGTGACGATATAAGCTTTATAAGTTAAATCCTATCCAGTTTGATATGAACTACGTATTTGATAACACTGGTATTTTTAACTATTTATTGATGAAATCAGTAAAAACTTGATTATGTTTGATTGGACGGTTTGCTGACCGTATGTCACTACACCTTAGCCATTTCTTTTTTCATGTCCTAAACTGGCCATAAGTAAGGCATTGTGAGTCGAATGGTAACAATAGCGAGCATAATGGACCATCGATACCCTTTCTTTGGTGGAATTTAATTGTGTGATGAAGTGTGGTTACGACATATTTTTTATTCGTACAAACCGAAAGTGGTGTACAAAAAATACACATGTAAAATTTTGTGGAGATTTGTATGTTAATGTATATCCAAATATATGCGGCAATTGGATTTACTGGATCTTAAGTACTGAATGCTCGAACTAAGTAGGTATTATTTTTACATTCTAGTAAAAGTATTCTATCATGTCATGGACTAGAATAAAACATCTGTATTATATATGTATTAGGCACTGACGAAATAAATATATTGTGTCATTGGAATTACATGTACTGATTAAGTTGAAACATGGTACCTATAAACAGCATTTTTCTATGGTTTAAGATCAAATAAAATAGGAAGTAATCTAAACAGACGTTGCATATTATCAAAAATAAAAACATTTAACTAATACGATTAGTAGAAACTGAACAAATAGCCACATTCATAATCTCTTAGTTCTGAAATATAAGAAAGATAATCGAATAAATCAATAAAGTATGAAACTGAGTATATATTAAACCCACCTTATATAAAGATGAAAGACTAACACACAGTAACTTTGTATTTACTATGGTTCGGATATATTTATACGTAATACCTGATCCTATGTCAATCTTATCCCATAACTTGTCTTGAATCACTTCTTGTTTGCAACTTTTACCGACATCATCCTAATACTATTGGCAAATAGAAAAACTATGATTGTGTATGCACACATAAACATATTTATTCTATTATTAACAAAAATAAATATGTATTATCAAATTGATGTACCTACTGGTAACGAAACGTAACAACTTTTAAGACTCACAAACGGCACTTATTTATGGTTCATGGGGAAACTCACAGACCAGTGTTCTCTGCGGGCAAACTTAATATCACAGCAATAAAGTCCCTGAAATGTGCAGTTTGGAAGTGCTTGTATAATACGTAAGCGCATTAATTAGTTCGATACAAAATCATACCGACCCGTATCGATCTTATTAATAGTGTCCATTACGTGTTCACCTCCTGCTAAGAAGACATGCTGTTTTATTTGTAAGGTAATGTAATCAAAATAAAGTGTTGCAAATTATTTCATTAGAGTTCATTCATTGCTCATAATCGTATGGTTTGGTTTTTATTGGGTATTTATCGATGATTATAATGGCATGTACGCTCAATTAGTTACATTCAACGTGTATTTTTATAGAAACGTGGGTCGTGTTTGTCTTCATTATCGCTTCATTTAAAGTTGAGATTAGCATAAGTGTCATACTTATATAAAAAGAAAAAAAAAACAATGATTCATGTTTTTTTATACAAAAATTTGTTTCACCTTTACATATAGTTAATACATTTTAATTTTATCTTTATTTTAAATGATATATATCAGGGGTTCCCAATCTTTTTCAGCCGGTGGTAAGCGATTACCACCGCCCATGGACACCCGTAACACTAGAGGCGTCACAAGTGCGTTGCAGGCCTAAGAAGGATGATGATACGTTCTTTTCGTGAAGGTTTGAATTTCGTATTGGTCCGGGAATACTGTAAGCGACAGTTCACTCCACATTTTTGTTGTGCGAGGCAGAAAGGTTCTAGAAAAGCGCACAGTTGTGGACTGCCAACCATCAGACTAGGTTAAATTTTGTCCTGCTTGATGATGCAAGTAAAAATTTTAACAATTTTAGCTTTCCATTGGCAAGTGTAAATAAAACAATTAATAATATTAATAATTAATATTTACTGTTGCTTAAAATAAATTAGAAAACTGGCCGAATAGGTCGCAAAATAAAAACAAAACTAAACCAAGAAATTAATTGAAGTTTTATTACCCGACTACGGCAAAGCCAAAGGAGGGTTATGATTTTGACAGGCTATGTATGTATGTATGTATGTATGTATGTATGTATGTATGTTCATTTGTTCCCTCATAGCTCCTTAACTACTCATTAGAACTGGACAAATGAGGTGTCGTTAGAAGCGTCATGATCGTCTTCTGGTTATAGGCTATATGAAATGTCACTGAATCTAATGTGGCGCCCTCTAGCCAACATAAAGTACTGCATTAAAAAATAAATTTTGGATAAATATGTCGTGTTTGGTATCATTGGAAAGGGCGTTACTTGTACATTTCAAAAATATATATATTATTAGCATTGGCTCGTGACTTTGTCCGTATTTATTCGATAAGTGTGGAATTTCTATGGTATGCTCGTTTGTTCCCTCCTTTCTAAGCTACTAGTCAGAATAAGACTAATGAGGTATCGTTAGAAGCGTCTTAATAGTCCGCTGGTTATAGGTTATATAAAGTGTCATTTAACCTAATGTGGCGCCCTCTAGCCGACGTAAAGTACTGTTTCAAAAAATAAATTTGAGAGAAATATGCCGTGTTTAGAATCATACGAAAGGGCGTTACTTGTACCTTTCAAAAATATATATATTATAAGCATTTTCTCGTGACTTTGTCTGTATTTATTCGATAATTGTAAATTTTTTATAGTACCTATTTAAAATATACTATGCAAAGAAATTAATATTATAGAGGCACCAAAACATTTTAAATAAAAAAAAAGTTAAAACTAAAACCCAACTACGACAAAAAACGACGTTGAAAAAGCATGAAACAAGTTTCAAAAGCCGTAGTCACGCGTTGTTAAAGTGTTATTAACTATGGTACATTATACTACATGGACGACGGGTTTTTAAACTTAGTAATGAACCATAGTCCATGACACTTTAACAACGCGTGACTACGGCTTTTGAAACTTGTTTCATGCTTTTTCAACGTCGTTTTTTGTCGTAGTTGGGTTTTAGTTTTAACTTTTTTTTTTTTAAAACCATTAGTAGTTCAATAAATTATGTAAAGGGGTACAATTAAAAAGTATGACATGTGCCTCGTATTGACTCGACGACACGATTCACGGGTGACTCATAAAATAGTTTTAACTGGCGTAAATAATTATTTTTGGGTTTCGTTTTTATTAATTTACCTAATGAAATATTTTTAAAGGATTTTTATGATTACTATTTCTATGATTTTAACTAATCCAGTAAATACCTACAATTTAAATCCTGGAAATATATTTTATAAACAATAGCAAACCAAAAACTGTTTTTAACAAATTTAATTTTTTTTAAATTCTTACAATAATCGTCAGTCTTTATCAATGTATTTACGAAATTATAAACATTATTTATTTACATTATTAAGGAACCTGGTTTAAGTTGTAATCAAATGAAATATGTATTTATACGGGACTCAACATAAGTACATTAAAAGATCAGCCACTTATCCAAATCACAAAAACATAATTTCTTTCAAAGATAGAATTTATGTGGAGCTCCTGACGTTAAACTGATTAGTTTTGTATAAACTTAGAAGAAGCAGTATCAACTAATTTCGGATGAAATTAAAGCTGGACGTTGTAATGTCCACAAATCTGTGATTTTATTGTAAGAGGCTGTTGAGGAAGCTTCAAAATGTATGGATAGCTTTATGCTATACTAGCACAGTGTACAAAATAATTATTTAATGGAATTTTAATATAAAAAAATCCTTGTTGTCTACATCATTGCAAGCTTTAGAATACCTCTCTAAATAAAATTACATTCGTAATTTAGGTATACATAGCCAAAATCAATTTACAATTACCTATTAAAATTGACACTGAAAATGTTAACCCAGCAATTAACATCATAGTAAAAATAATAATGTTAAATTAGGTATATTTTTACATTCTAGAAATAAAACTGACTTTTGCACTTTTACTCCACAATTTAATTAAAACCGGTTTCATTCTATGGTATTATCAAAGGTTACCAAACTGTTATTATACATACCTATACTCAAACTCAAATCAACATGGAAAAAAACGTAACCTAAAACCACTATAAGTTTAACTACATCTTGTATAACTCGATCCAAATTAGATTATATTTTTTATGCAGCATGTCACCATAAAAACAATTTGATGGGATCCTGACCAGTAATTAGGGTGTTATTTATTGTGAAAACCCCTTCGTTTCATACTTAATTTAAACAAGAGAATTTAGCGTTTAAGTTATCCTTGTAATGTGTTATTTGTTTCAATTTATGGAGCTTTTTGTATTTTTGGTTGCAGCATCAGTTTCTTTAAAATGTTTTACGAAATATATAGGATTTATTACTCACAGCCACCGCTTTATTTAAAATTCCTTACTTAAAATATTCAACAGATTAATCGTAATGTTCTTTGTTTAATTACTAACTTAAAAAAAGTTGATTAAATTTAAGCCTTCTAACTTGATTTTGATTATATTTTAATTTAAACTGACTATTGAAAAAGAGAAGTTTTACAATTCCGTTGGTTCACAATTGTTATTTTATTAATTGGGAAGGTAAACTTGCCGTTTGATCCCGTCCTTAAATACTATCACAAGTTTAGGTTTAAAAGTAGCCAAATTAGAAATAAGGTACAAGTCATCATGGTTGTAATAACCATACTTTTTAATGTTTATAGTATTTAATTTTGTCTTTTGTGTTATTGTATTTAAGTTGTGTTGTTATATTATATTTATTTCATATGACTTTTAAAATAAGCTTTCTTTTTACATCATTAACTAAATGTCTAATGAGCGTCTTTAAATCCGGACTGACAAATCAATAATAAAGAATCGATAGAGAAAAAATAGGCAACATTTAAATATTACGCTAAAATGACTTGAGCTTGACAGATCGCAAGTTTGTTAAGCAATTGCATCGTATTCATTTATATATATGTACTTATATATAATGAGAAATAATAATATATATGTAATATTGAAAACAAGTGCACTTGAAGAATCGTCTACTAAAGCTGCATAGGTATAGAGTCAGCCAGTACTACGGCTAAAGGAAAACATTACTACTAGTTACTGGTCGAAACTTCAATTTAAAATTATGCTGCACCCATTACGTTATCGTATTAATTTACCTGTATATTCCTAATTATACACCGTAATAAAGTTCTGAACACTTATAAGTAAAATTGATTTAATTTATGAAGAGGTAACTTGAAGCACCATTTCTCGAAAGATACATATTATTATTCTCTAAAAAATTTGATATTTTAAATTATATTTTCTTGCAGTAGAACCGATATATTTTATAACCCATATAGAATGGTAGCTACTAACGACACTTCTATACTCGCCCGAATTCTCTAATTGCGTAACCCGTTCGTCCCAATAATATAATACAATACAAAGATTTATTTTCAAAGTGATCCGATACACAAAAAGATCTTCTACCTTTACAGCACACATAAATACTCAATAATAAACCTTCAAATACAGCCTTCAATAAAATTAAGACATTTTAATTATTTGCCCCTATTTTGTCCATGAACTAATTACTGAGACGGTGGTCTTTTCAAATAAAGCTGTTAAGAAGAAGGCACTTCTGACGGTATTGGCATAATAAAACGATAAAAGCCTCCTGCCTACTTGAGCTCTCCAATATAAAATAAGACTTAAATAGAGGCAATTAATTGATTTGCAATTAACTGACGATCGTTTTTGTTGCAGGTTATAATAATGTTTCTTTTGTTTCGTTTTTCATTGCGCTTTTATTTGTTCTATTTTAGAATTAATGGCTGTTCACTTATCAAGCCGTAGTACAAGACATAATTTATATTCAATCCTTCGAAATTTTATCATTATGTATTTATTTTAACTTATGTGTCACGTAATTAAGCTGTCGTTTTACTCATATACTAGATAGACCCTATTTTGCAGAAATTTTATTAAAATTACTGTACTCTTTGGCTGGGAATAGAGGGAATACCTTGATTATATCAAGTACTCGTACAATACCTTTGCCTCATTTGGATATCGAAAGTACAATACTACATTCATTGCCAATGACTGTTTTTATCATTTCGATTTTCTATGCAGTAGATTTTACTTGAATTCTTACTAAGATTTCTGTGTGTTTGAAATTAACCTTAAGATGTGTTTTAAAGTTTTCCTCATGTGGATGTAATACTATATACACATTAATCTATGAAGCTTTAATAAAATATTACCTTATAAGGCTTCATAGCCCATCTTTACTTTATAAACAAGCAAGGGTTGGCAGGAAATGTTCCCGGAAACATTTCTACATTCAATACGTCAATTAGTCGACGATAAGGCTAGAGACAAACTCACGCAGACATGCAAGCGTCTGTCACCAAACATGGCGTGTTTGCGCTCAAACAGTTGATAAGATAACCTTTTAGACGCCGACACAATGGGCGTTCGGTGCGGTGTAAATATTTGTTATATGAATACCTTTCAGTCTAGCGCGTGCTGGTGTGGAGTACTATTACACCAAAGTGTAACATTGTCGGAAAGTATGCCAAAAAGTGTGAATAAGCCAGCTCGGAGTTCAAGAAAGTTATAGAGAATTTAAATTGATCGGTAATCTATTGAGTTATAGATATTTAGTAGTTAGTAGGGGATATAGTGTAAAGAATTTAATTTTGCAATGTACAATTTAAATTTGTTCCAAGTGCGCAAATTTAGTTTTCCGTAAAGATTAAATAGTTCAATTATTTATAATATATTGGGTTGTAACTTTTTGGGTGATAAATAAATACGAGTACTGAATTTGTCATCTTTTGAAGGTACTTAGATATTATAATCGTCACAAGTGAAGCTAATATATAAAAGGAGTTTCTCTAGTCGTTTTATTGTTTTAAAGGAGTTACCTAGGAGATAAAGTGACTGTAAATATGGTTACTTCGTAATAAGTTTCAAAGTATATATCTCAATTTTATTTATAGAAGGTTCGTTAAAGGAAAAAAAGTAAATTAATCATCATTCTAAGAACGTGAACAGAAAGGTGAAAGATGTAAATAAGAAATCTGTACCTGATGGTACAGATAGTGGTGATTTCGTAATTGAAAGAAGACGTGATCGTCTTTGTTCAATCACGAAATGCATGTTATTCATAGCAAAATTACATCAACACCATCTACTACTTTACACTGCATATTTTTTTGTTTAGTTATTTTGAAGGTGTGGCAGATTTAGGATTGCAACAAAGAATGCTGTAAGTTTTTATTTTTTAAGCCCATGACGTTTTCAATATTAGCAATTCGTAATAATGACCACTTAATATGTAGTTCGTAGTTTAAAAATGTAGGTACAATAATTTTCACGTATTATGAGATATCCTGTACGCACACGACATCGTCTTAATCGACGAAGACCCGTTGAATTTGCGAGCGATTATGGAAAAATGGTGATTGGCTCTGGAAACCGCTATCTTGAAGATAAAATAGAGAAAAGACAGAACACATGCACTGCAACTTTTCAAACAGCGATGTCAGCCATACCATCACACTCCAAAACACCACTCAAAAAACCGTTGACTACTTCAAATACCTCGACACTATACTCTCTAGCGATGGCAACATAGACGCTGACATCACGCACCGCACCAACACTGGCTGGCAAAAGAGAGATCTTACGGGTGTACTCTGCGATTCACAAATGCCAATAAAAAGCAAGGTCTATAAAACCACAGTACGGCCAGCAATGACCTATGGTGCAGAGTGTTGGCCAATCACAAAGGGGCAGGTAAATAAGGTGCACGTCAACGAAATGCGAATACTCAGATGGTCCGCAGGGATCACACTTCTAGATAAAGTGCTGAATGTATATATCAGAGGCAGCTTTATAGTGAGACCAATACCGGAGAAGCTCAAAGAGATGTGGTTTAGGTGGTACGGTCACGTTATGCGTGCTGCATCTAGAGTCGGGACCAAGAGGATGTGGCAGACCCCAAGCTACATGGATGTCGACCATCAGCAAGGACCTCAGCAAGGATGTCTCTCGAGAAGAAGGATAAGGAGAGCCGACCCCAATAATAAACGGGAAAAGGCCAGTCAAAGAATAATTTTCACGTAACAACATACAGCCATTGAAATCATTACCCAACGTTCACGTCGGTGTAACAGGCATTCCAGTTAATGCACAAACGAGGCACTTAAGATTGTAACGGATGTCAAAGATAATAGAATTTAATTTTCAATGAAGTGTGAACTGTAGTTCCATGATGGATATTATACTGTGAAGAAGGTAGAACAATTAGGTATTTTGTAGGCAAAGTAATTTACCTGCTAGTGAGAAATGACTGGAGGATAGAAACAAGGGATTATGTTTAGTAGAAAGCAATCATTGCAAATTATGATGATTGACTGTAGTATAAAGAACCGATTCCGTATTGTGGCGGTTTTAGTAAATTTATAAACATTTAACTGAGAGTAGGTACTGAACTACGAATTGTCTAATGTTTTTGAATAGCTTCACCGTTCAACTGCCGTAGTAGATTGAAAATAAAATTCTGATGATTTACTTGAACTTAAAGAAAATAGTTTCAATTATTTTAACTACTGTTCTAACGGTTTAACTGCTGTTCGTAATTAGCTGGATAGGTGTTATTGATATAGACAATAAATTATATAAGACTAGCTGACCCACGCAACGTCGTTTGCGCCTTATATTGCCCGTAGCGTGAAAATTTCCCCCGTTTTTGAAACATTCTTCATTGTTGCTCCGCTCCTATTAGTAGTAGCGTGATGATATATACCCTATAGCCTTCCTCGATAAATGGACTATCCAACACCGAAAGAATTTTTCAAATCGGACCAGCGGTTCCTGAGATTAGCGTGTTCAAACAAACAAACAAACAAACAAACAAACAAACAAACTCTTCAGCTTTATATATTAGTATAGATTTGTTTTTAGTTAGGTATTATTACTACGAGTAGTAGTAATTTGGAAAAAAAGGAGGGAGATAACCGGAGGCCCAACCCCTCTCCCCATCCCCTTCCCCATCCCTCAAAGGCCCGTAACGCACTTGTGACGCCTCTGGTATTGCGGGTGTCCATGGGCGGCGGTAATCGTTTACCGTCTGGCGATACGTCTGCTCGTTTACCCCTATTCCATAAAAAAACAAATAAATGAAACGGTTTCAAAACCCTTAGTATGCAAAACAAATTTTAATTCCACCTAGTAGTATTTATTTATATGAGTTATTATAGTAAATACCTATACCTATAAATTTCCCAAAGGAAGTTAAAATCAAGATGTTACACATACACCGACCCAATTCATCGTATGGGTGTCTTTACAGGCAACTAAGGGAGTAAACTACAGATGACGACATCAGTGTAAAAAGAAGGAAAACTAGAAACCTACCCTATAGCACTCGTTTAATATTTCTCTGAATCTTTATTCTAAACTAGATAGAGGTCCGTTTTAGGTCTACTACAATACGGATCAACAGACCTCGACATTGCAAGTACTAGGCGTGATCAAAGTTCTGTAGAACTAATATTTAGGGGACGGACTGTCGGACTTTTTAGGGGTCCTACTACTCGTAACGATTGGCAAAGATTGTCATATGGCAATCGGTTCGAACGACAACCGGATCTGATGAATTCACGTGCTCACCGGGGCATGGAGGACTCAATGAGCTTAGACTGACTTGGCTGCGACTGTCTAACTTGGCAATGTGTTAACGGAGTTACCAGAGTCACAAGCTCCTCTACATAACCAAATAAAAAAATGGAGTGTCTGTTTGTAATTATAAAATTACCGCTTTTTAATAAATGCATATGTATGTATACACAGTACATGTATCAAAATATATTTTTTTACACTTTTTGTCTGTCTGTCTGTTTGTTCTGGGTAACCTCTGGAAAGGCTGAACCGATTCTGACGAGACTGGCAGATAGCTGATGATCTGAGGAGTAACATAGGCTAGGCTTTTTTAGGCCGTCTTTGCCGTTACTCACAGTGCGGCAATGACCGCAGGTAACACCACGGGGTTCAACTAGTTTAAGTATAAAATGAAACAACCCTTTTGCGACGACTAATACTATACCCTACTCTCAAAATTCAATTATCGTTTAAATTTGTTTAGAACTAGGCACACGTTATTCTTTTATGGAGCTGTAGGCAATTGTCTAATAATAAATAGGAAATTACAAAATAGCTGTTCAAAGGACCTTAGGCACTGTAGTAAGAAATATTTGTGGTCAACTGGTAAGGATTAGCTTGTTGCTTGACAACGGCTTACTGATTCTTGTTTCATAGATTTATTGAATGTAGTTGGCATAAATCTGTGTTGCACTATTTTGTCGAAGTTGGAATAGACGACTAAGTAGTTGTAAATGTGACTAATAGCTATTAGACGTTGGACAGTTGGAATGGATATTTTATAGGTAGGTGCGGGTAGGTATATTTAGTATTGATAAAGTTTAGTTTCGAAGCCTTTTTAGTAGATACTTGTGTTTAAAAAAAATCTCCCTCACTAGGTATACATTAGGTATATTTCACTGGGGACTTTACAGATATAAAACGGATACAAAAACAATCCATATTCAGTACCACAATTTGAGGATGACATAAAATGTTGTTACCTGTGGGGATCGAATCCAAAACACTCGGCGCAGTAAGAAGCGGCGTGGATACCACTTCAACTACTACGCCATCAGTGCAGAATACACCTAATTACTTATATGTTATAAGATATAGGTTAATTTTATTATTATCTTTAGTCAAATTTGTCAGCCAGGGAAGTACGACATCAAAGAGGGGCGCACAGGAACACTACGCGCCGCCACCTCGAGTTCAGTTGGTTGGGGGCGACGAACATCTCCAAGTCCGCGCAACCCCAATTTTATTTATTTGTATAGATATGGATTATTTTTTATAGCTAAACATGTTTAATACGAAGAGATGCTATAGGTAGTTATAAAGATACCTGAATTACAGTTGTTAAGGCTAGTTCAGAGAGAGAGAGATATACAATGTAAGCTAGAATGAGTAAAAGCTCTCATGTTGTTCTTAAATAGAATTAGAAAAACTATTTAGAAGAAAACTATAAGTTTTCCGTATGCTGATAAATTAAGAATACGAAACGTTACCACTCCTCGTCATCCCATGGATGTCGTAAGAGCCAAAATTGAAGGTAAACTAAGCAAGACAACATCACAGCAAAGAGAAATAAAACTTGAAAGATCAACCAACCCGTCTGGCTAATGTGGTATTGAGAGTTACCTCGTTCCTAAGGAAAGGCCTGGTGTACCTATTGAAGGCCAAATTATCATTTTTGCGTTATTACTAACATACAAGTAGGTATGTTGACTATATTAACTTACTTATCATCATTTTACACCAGCTGGCACATGGTGTTTATGATCCAATTTTTAGACTAATAACTTCTTAAGGTCAGTTTCATCATCAAAAGCTTTTGATAGTTCACTGTTGCTCTCCTTCGAAATAATAATACCGATTCAATCTATACTATAATATTATGAAGCTGAAGAGTTTGTTTGAATGTGCTAATCTCAGGAACCGCTGGTCCTAGTTGAAAATTCTTTCAGTGCTGGATAGTACATTTATCAAGGAAGGCTATAGATTATATATCATCACGCTAAGACCAATAGGAGCGGCATCAATGGAGAATATTTTAAAAACGGGGGAAAATTATCACGCTACGGGCAATAAGAGACGTAAACGAGGTTGCGTGGGTCAGCTAGTAATTAATATAGGACAGTAGTACAGTAAGTGCACTAGCTCCACATTTCTTCTCTGCCAAAATCACCTCGTCTCAATGTGAAAGCGTAATAAGATAAAGACGTCTTCTAACGCGTACTTTTTAACTTTATTATACTAATTAACCATTCTTTTCAAGCCACCTACTTCCATGGATGGTTGATCCTTCGAAATCGTGTCTTTCTTTGTTCAACATAAGTATAGTACCTATTATAGGTACCTACTATTAAAATAGTTCTTTAGAAAATTGCATTGCAGAATATGTTCAGATACCTATCAGACAGAGAGAAACTTAAAACTTTTTTTTAATCTTATTAAATAATCAGCAGTACCTACCTATATTAAATGCCTGTATAGTTTTGGTCGACGGCGTAGTAGATTAAGGGGTCGCCTCGCAGCTTCCTAGTTTTGGGTTCGTTCTTTACATTTGACAACATTTCGTGTGATCTATAAACTGTTCTTCTAAATGTGCGTATTCTTAGTGTCCTTTTCATCTGTTTGTGAGCTTCTATGAGACACAGGATAGGTAGATATAAGTAGGTATACTGTGTAGTTCGGGAGTTGTCTTTATGAAAATGATTTCCTGATTTAGGCAGATATATGTGCAGGTAAGTATTCAAGGTTGTCATTTAAGGTTGATCTTCTATGTGAGAAATTAGCGTGGCTCTACTACCTGTGGTTACTTGTAATCTTTGGGCATTCAGCTCATGAGGTACGATTCATTTCAACGAAACGAACAAAGCAACTTACGAAAAGATTTGCAATAGCTAAATTATGGTTAGCGGGTTTGAGGATGAAATTCAGAGTATTCAATGATGTAGGTTCCAGTGTTCCTATAATAGAGATTGTTGTTTGAATTATTGATTACGCAATTGTTAAATTAGGTGAGATCGTAGCTATGCCTTTGAACTATACCTACATAGGCCATATTACAATTCAAAAAATATATGTGTATGAAAAGTAAGGCTGTGTCGGTTTTGCTCCAATCTGTAAAGCTACACCTGTCATTTACGATAGAAACTTGAATGTGTAATAGTAGTTCATTTTTATAACTATCCACAGTTGTTACAGATTACAGAAAAATGCATTTAATAGAACGATTACTTGTAGTTCACATAAAAGAACGTTGAACGCCTCAATTCAATTGCATTCTTCGGCCGTGTTAAGCTCAATGCGCATACGCATCGAAAATACTCTCTACCAATCATACAACAGCGTGAACAGTGAAAGGCGCGCCTTTTACAAGCCACGCCCAACGCCTACTTCGACGTTTCGTTTCGTAATACGTTACTCAGATAATAGAGATCGGATTCTTTACTGTTCCTGTCTTGTTTTTATTATTGGATTTCATTGAAAACGGAAATTTAAAGATAAGAACTCAATAGCCGTAAAGGTCTTATTGTAAGGTCGAATGGGATTTAATCATATGAAATGTTTTTTACATCAAGTTCCTTGACGGTGTTACGAGAGATTGGACGACTTGATTTTTTAATTAGCCATACGGATAGTAATAGAAAACAAATGTTTTCTAAATCTTTTATTAAAAATATCAGTTTAAATATTACATTGTTGAATTGTGGTAGGTAAGTGTTATATTAATTAAATAAGGTATAGTCTTTAGGAATAAGTTATTAGATAAAAGTCCTTTCTTGGAATGGCTTGCAGTTAGGTAATAGTGGTAATATCTTAAGTATGTAAGTACCTTATAATTATATTAAATTATTGGCTGTTGCAAAATTAACTATTAGATAAAAATAAAAAATTATAGTGAATGTATTCGATAATTTTTAAACATTATTTCTTTGTTCAAACATTGCTCATGTGTTTACTTTTAAAATAACTAATTTATTTTTAATTTTGCACTTAGAATTTAAGATCTACAAGCCCTTAAATATTCAATTCAATCTGATTTAATAAAAAAACTTCTTAAATGACGTCACAAATGAACGTTGAACAAACCTGTTTGTGTAGAGTGCGTATGCGCAACGTGTGCGGGCGCTATCTAGCGAGCTATCATGACGACGCCGTTACTGTCAGCTGCGACACGATAGCACTGGCCACGGTCATAGATCAGATAATATATGCAGAAGCGAATGAACTTTCTTATTAACCTACCTTACTTTTAAATTTATAGCTTGGATTGATAATTCAAGAATAATATTTTTAGTGCATGCTCCTTTTAAAACCTAGGTATACCTATCCGCACGTTATTTAAAGGGCTACTGTACAGTAGGCAGGGAGGACTCCAGAAGTCGCTGATGCGTTCCTGTTCCTCCCGACTGCCAAGGTAGGTCGCTGCAAGGTTTAGTGGGTAGCTCGGTTTTCCTGGAGTCCCACACACACTTCGTCTCTCCTACGGAGGGTATGGTGCTACTGAACGGTTGGACTAGTGTTTTCAGCGGTCATCACGCTGCTTGCTACGACACCAAGTGTCGTGGGTTCAAATCCCACGCGGTCAACAATTTGTGTGATCCACAAATCGTTGTCTCGAGTCTGGGTGTTCTTTGTGTCCGTTTCATGTATGCAATTTGGGAGCTGCTTTTTATGAAAAAAAAATGAATAAAGCAATACCCGCGTAAAAAAAGGTACTTCTGTTAGATAATATGAACGAGCTACTTACAAATTAATGACGTATTTAGTATATATTATTACTAAATGATCCTATGAATATTCAGTTTAAGTTTTAGACAGTTTTAGCAGTGGTAGTAAGATATGGAACAGATACTGTCCCATATGTTAGCGTGTTTACAGTTTAAGTTTTCAATGAAGAAGATGAACCATTACGAAATACTATTTTTTGGAGGAGACGTTAATATTTAATTTAGAACCAAAACAGTAATAAAAATGTTTTGCTATATTTTAGTAAAAAAATAGGAAGAAGATAATAACATGATTATCACATGAACATAGGTACCTCAAAAGTGTCAGTAGTACCTACTATAGTGACCATAGTTCCTATGTATTTTTATTTCTGTTTGCCTTTTTTGTTTAATAAAAAAAAAGATTTATATTTACGGTGTATTGGTAGTATAATCCACTCAATTAGTATTGTTGTCCAAATTTGTCTCTTACTTAAAGTTCCTAAGAACTAGATAGCTACATGAGATTACAGTGAATGTATTACTAAATTGTATACTGCTATTTAATTTTATACAAATATGCAGTGAGTGTACAACGTGTGGGGGGCACTATCTGGTTAGCTATCACGACGAGGTCGTTACTGTCAGCTGAGACATGATAGCACCACCGTTGGTAAAAGAATGAATAGCATCAGGTCGTGGTGGATTGTGAAATTTTACTTTAAAGCTTAAATTCTAGTTACCTATTTTTCTCTCTTTTTTATGACAAATATGTAATGCTATTCAAGAAATAATGTAAGTATGTAATATAAGTAAAAGTCTGCATGACACATTTTTTTTTAAACATATTAGCTATATTTCACAAATTATTTTATTATAGATACACTTAACTTAAAAGGGTAAATAAAAATGAATGATTATACACTTCATCATTATACCATCTTATTTCACAGCTTAGGTATCTATAGTAACGATCTAACAGTAGATTACAAGCATTCATGTTTTACTTAACATTATATTCAACACTTTTATGTCCTAATTTAAATCGAGAATGTATACCTACGTATATTTTATTTCTTATATCTCAACGCATAAAATTTCGTTTTCCATTAAACGTGCACGAGCCTCATATCAATTCAGTGTCAGGTCTGCAGGTTATAAACTCTTTACTCAAACCGGGCACTTAGCGTTGAAGCTCGAACACCAATGCCGTTGGCAATCACAATTGTCACCGTTAATTCGCATATTTGCGATAACACGTTGTAGCTTTACTATTAAAATAAATAAAATTATATACTTACGGTTAAATGCTTGTTTAAATCACGTTTTGTATTAAGCCTGGCTGTGATCACATTCAAAAAAAGACTGTATATCACAGGAAATAGGTATGAAATTTGTATGATAAAAGAGCGAGTTTTAGTTTTTAGTATTATTTATTATAATGTTGTTGTTAGGAGTTAGATGGTGACAAGTATTATTTAAATACGTTTGTCAGGCTGGCCAAATGCATTTTATGCTTCACTTATAAAAGATAGGTATACTAATACACATAACTTATTGGCCAATTTATACTTAGCAATAGGTTTAGGTACTTATTGACTACAAATCTTCTACAAAGTAATAAAAAAGCGGCCAAGTGCGAGTCTGAGTCGCACATGAAGGGTTCCATAGCATCAAGTAACATAATATAATAGTGCTTGTAGTTCGTTGTAAATTTGATCGATAAATTGCGGTTTACGTATTAATTACGATGACGTATTAAAAAAAAACTACTTACTAGATCTCGTTCAAACCGATTTTCGGTGGAAGTTTGCATGGATGAATATCATATATTTTTTAAGTTTTATCATTCTCTTATTTTAGAATTACAGGGGACACACACACACACATATTTTACCACTTTGGAAGCGTCTCTTGTGAAAACTATTAAGTTTAAAAAAAAATGATAGTAGAAACCTCAATATCATTTTTAAGACCTATCCATAGATACCCCACACGTATGGGTTTAATTAATAAAAAAAAAGATTTTTAGTTGTGTGAAAGTCTTAATTTGGTTCACAGAATACATCTACTTACCAAGTTTCAACAGTATACTCGTAGTTTTTATAGTTTCGAAAAAAAGGGGTAGTGACATACTACAGACGAACAGACAGACAGACATGACGAATCTATAAGGGTTTCGTAATTTGCCTTTGGCACGGAACCTTAAAAAGAAGTCCGCTGACATTTTAACTGTGTCCCGATTATTATTGATTTATTATATAGGTAAATGTTGAGATTAGAACTTTTAAGTGCAATTTTTTTGTTTTTTATTATTTCTTTTGGTACTATTTCTTAATATTTCCTTTATGCAAACCTACGATTATCCCAATTGCAAAAAGAAAATTTTTATTAGGTCACAAAGTAAAAAAGTATCTATTTCAATCAAAATATTTGCTCGCTATTCCATTAGGTACTATAAATAAAGGCACGTAAAAAAGAAAAATTGAGAAAGTATACATCGAATTTTCATTGCTTTGTAAAATTTAAAAAATCTTATTGTCGATTTCAAATCCTAATAGTTTATCTGACAGATAATTTGACGTATCTTCCACATAAATTGTGTGAACCGTCAGTTAAGCTATAGAAAACTTATCTGTAACCGATGAAACAGGGCCTTTTATCTTGTTACCCTCAATCACAAAGTAAATAATTTATATTTTATAATATTTTAAAATATATTTATTCATTAATTGTGGATTTCTAAATTACTTAATATTGAAGACAGACAGACAGACTAAAATGCACTTAAAACATTTTGATTCAGCCAATTCATTGTTTTAAAAACTACTAAATGTTGTTCCAAACTCAAAGATAAACAGGCCGCCGCAAAACCGTGTTTAAAATACGAAACGTCTCGAACTCACGTACGTTCACCATTGTCAAAACACCTTATATAATTTCACACCGACATTTTTTTTTACTTTGTTTTTTCATTTTTGCACTGAGCGTGTGTGGTCGCGAATAAAAACGGCATAATGCACACTCGAAACGCCAAAAGCAAATATTTTTCAAACACCAACCTTTCTTACTTGTGCGTAATCCTTTGTGACAGTGTAATTTCGGTATCGTTGACAATGGTTGAAAAAAAAAACAAGTGGGATATTTTTAACGCAGCGGGATCTTCTATGGGTATGTAATTTGTGAATAATTTACAGCTATAAAGGCGGCATTATTATGTTGTCACTAAGTTTAATGGAAAGGTCTATTATGTTTGTGTTCTCGATATTTGACATTGTTTTGAAGAAATTACCTACACTTAACTACGAGGTAGATATTACCTGTGAAATAAAATTATAAATAATAGTGAATAAAATTATTATTAAGTATGTAAAACTATTGATCGAAGTAACAATACCTGAATTCATCTTACAGCTTACACGCTAGATAAGATAACAAATTTATAAACGTTCAAAACATATTATAGGTATCGACGTATTCAGGTACCTACATAGTTACCTAATACCTTTAATGCCAGTCTCTCCAAAAATCTGAGGTTAGGACGATTCGGTATAATCTCGGTCATGGCCGAGCTCTCGATATTCAACATTTTAGCAACGGCAACACCTGTTTGTAATTAGAACAATTCAAAATAACCGAAACGTCAGCCAATCATAGCCTGCGAAAACCGCGACGAATTTACAAATTTCGAATTGATAGTGATGTAGGTAACATGTAATAGGAGTGTTTCAAGAGCAAAGATACACGACAGAAAAGAACACGATTTGTTCCCTTTTTAACACATCATCTATTTCCAAAATCTCCAAAAAACGTGCGACATCTGGCCCATTATAAACGTGTTTTGTGTTTAAGAAAGGAATCGAGCTTTATGTCATTTTGATTCACTCTTAAGGGTCTTTGTGTGGGACTGAATCGGATAGTCTTTTTATTCGTGTGAATTATGCATCGATTTGGTATTGAATTGAAACGATTTTTCAAGCTCAGTAGTTGTCCTTTGTTGCTAATGGTTGCGTTTCGTCTTGCCTTTTACATTGACCTTTTTAATTACCACTTTTACGTCTATTATAAGTGGTTTTGCATCTGCTGTGAAACATAAAAAGGTTGCATTTAACAGATGTGATAGAAAATTAATCTCCGGTTTAAAAAAATCTTATAGTCTTTTAAAAAGGAACTTACATTTGCGATTTTTATAGTTTTCTAAATTGATGGAGAACTTAATTAAGTGATTAGTTCGGGTTGTCAATAGATATCCTCCTCGCTTACTGATAATCATAAAGTTCAACTTTATACTCTTGCCTATATTATATTTACACAATACTTGTTTCATATAGTAAAAAAAATATAAAGACATCTATTTAAAATGCACATTTTAATGTATCAAGTAACGCCATCTATTTATTCACTCCGGAACTTAAATTACGTTCTAAAATAATATTAAATGGATTTCATGAAAACTTCTGATATTTTATAAATATATTTTAATTATTTATTTTATAAATATTTTATAAGCTTTTACTGAGATAAAATATATGATTCACTCAGGTTCAATTTTATTATTTGTCAGTAGTTAAGAAACAAAGTAACATTTTTTTAATTCCATTCAGACAATCCTAATATTTTTACCAGAAGTAGATTTTTGAAAAAAACTTTTTATTTACGAAACTCTCGGTAAAGAAATAACTTTTTAATGTTAATCTATCTATATATATATATATATAAAAGAGGAAGGTGACTGACATACCTACCTATCCAGAGATCAAATCACAGCCCGAAGCGCTGAACCTAGAATCCTGAAATTTTGCATGTAGGTTCTTTATAAACGTAAGTGACCACTTAGAAATAATTTTTTGAAATTCCATCCCTAAGGGGGTAAATCAGGGGATAAAAGTGCGCGTGAGCGAAGCCGCGTGCAAAAGCTAATACTGTATAAATAATGTGGTGACGTATTAAGAATGTCAACACTCCTATTCATACTATGGGTATCTCAAGAGACGAGTAAAGGAACGAACTATGCTTAACATCATAACTGCGAGGATAATGAAAACTTGAAACAACACCTACCTTCTTTTTTTATGCCAACCCGTCTGGCCTGTATGGCATACAGGCGAAAACTTCCTTTCTAAGGAGATGCCCATGTCCAGCATTCGCCTATTAAAAATGTGTATTGATGATATAAACCTTAATTTACAGATTACTTGATAACTAATACCATGATAAATAGTATCGCATATAGACATCTAAATATCTAAAATTAGATATGTATAGTCAAATTTTAATGTCAGAAGCAAGTTACCTACGTAGGTATTTTCTCTCTCTCCTCTTTTTAATACAGACTGGATACTAAAATTTGCGTATTCGAATTATACCTAAATCTATTCATTATAATTCTCGTGCCGTAAGATAGGATATTTAAAATCACGCTTAGATCAATGGGATTGGAGCATGATTGTAAAGAGTTGCAAGCGAAGTTACGCGTGTTAACTAGTATTACCTAAATTATAAATTAATTCTATTTCGTCTAATAAGCATTATTTAGAAGAAATGAGGAATGATTTTCCGGAATCGATTTGGGATTCGAGAATGTTGTTTGTTATGTGCAATTTCGCTTACAAACAATGGGCATCCGCATTTTCCTAACACCGGCTAAGGCTTAAGACATAGAAGTCCCTATGACTTATTTTAATTACCATGGGAGAGCCACGTTAGGGCATGAATGGACCGACTCGACCGGATTAATACCACGGCCTCACAGAAAACCGGTGTGTAACAGCGCTAGCGCTGTGTTTTACCGAGTGAGTTAGAATACCGAAGGCTCATACAACGACCTCTCCCCATCCCCCAAAAGCCGGCAACGCACTTGTGACGTCTCTGGTGTTGAGGGTGTTCATGGGCAGCGGTAATCACTTACCATCAGGCGATACGTAAGCTCGGCTGCCCTATACCATATAAAAAAAAATGCGCATTGTTGAACGAGCATTTTTTATGGAATAATAACAATCCGTCTGAGAGCTAAGTACCTACGTATTCCTTTTGTATTTACCTACTTGATTGTCAAGAAGAGACGATATACGTTGCCATTAACACACCTGAACTCTTCACCAATGAAATAACTGCTGTAGTTTTGCCATTTTGTTAGTAGGATATTAAACATGTAGTGATTGTTCATAAAATAAAACCGATACAAACATAAAGCCTTCAAGAAAAGAGCATACTTCTTTCTCAAAGACTGGCGACGCACTTATAACTCATGAGTTGCTGGTCTTCATGGACAACAGCAGACGCTATCCATCAGGTAAACCGTCTACTCGTTTGCCAGCTCTGTCTACTGAGATTCATTGTGTCTGCTGAGCGATTTTGATGGAAATTGTTTGGCGATGCAGCAGAATGGTGTCGATTCATCTTACCAAAGTGATTAGCCAATAATGATTATTACATTTTTAAGGTTGGTTTATTAGACGACTGTATAGTTTTATGATTTTTTTTTCTTAAAATAGCCTGACTGATTTTTCATTTTTTAGACTATTTATCACAAGTTGCATTGTTCATTACTCAGGTACGATGATGATTTCTGATTAATTATTCAAAGTTACTTACTTTTGTATAAATCCAAATAGCTGAATTAGCGTTCTTACTAAACTAAAACTTGGCTGTCTCTCTCTCTAAAATAACAATCGTTTAGGAATTATAAAGCCAAACCAGCAATAACAATTATTTTCTTTACTGAAGGAGGCATTACCTAAAGTGCCTACTTTAGAACACGGTTATCAAAAGTGTAAGAATGTAATGAGTTGTCAGTATTTCTACTAAATAAATGATAAGACAAAGTTTAATTGCGACTATAATCAAGTAAATTTATGTTGACGATATGGTGGATAGGTATCCTTGTTTCGTAATGTTTGAATTATAATCCCTTTTATAAAACTTTACTATCGTTTTAGTCTAGGTAAATGTGTATCAATTTGTATTAAAATATGTAGGTAAATGAATAAGTAGATCTTGTATAACGCTTGATGTATTATGTAAATGTTTGCAGCGACACCTCAAAATTTATTTTTATCTGACAATCACAAACTGTTTACGTACTTTCTACTATTCTAGATTGAATTCGTATATTCGATCATTTATTTGATTAATATAATTGACAAGATTAATTAACTGAAAACCTGTTCAGACCTGGAAACTTATGCTGAACATACTCATAGTACCTAAAACTGTAATTGTAATGACTGCAGTTTCTACTGGTTATTATGTTAGGTATCAATCATACAGGTTTTCAAACTTGCAGTACCTATTGAAGTTCGCAATACTACCACTTATTCAAGGTGATTTACAAAACTACTTTAGTTATCTATGAATGATCAAATTATTTAAGCTTTGTATATTTTGTATTTCAGTTTATATACCTAAATAGATATATCTATATAAAGTGAATCTATTAGATGTGTATTGTACTGTTAAGCTGTTCACATTCATTGAAGGAAAATAAATAGGTGTATACCTAACGTTAGAATGTTCTCAGTATTAAAAAGTTTACTTATTCTGCTGAATGATAGCCATTTCTAGTTTATAAAAAGTAAGTTAAAGTTATTATTGAATGTAAGTAATGTGTTTCTTATAACAATATAGTATAGTATTGTTTTTATTATAAACATGAGACAATCAGAATTGTCATTGAAATAAAAAGAAACGATCAAAATTCATCAATTTAATTATAATACAAATAAAATCTAAATAAGATCTTGAATAATACAATAACGTTATGAATTGAAATCGGTATCAATTCTTTAATATCTCAAAATATAGGAAGACATCACTATACACAATTTTCAGATACAAGAATATACTTTTTACAAAAATATTATTCAGAACGAAATACAAGAATTGACTTAGTCCGTAATATGTATTTACACACAAACAAATGAGATCAGAAAATATACAAGTTTTAAGAAAATTACAACTAAATAATACTAAACCCAAAATCGTAAGGATATTGCAAAATTTATCACTACACCCTAGTTGCCACTGCCAAACTAGTTGGTATAACCTAGTCACCAAAGTAAATCCACTGAATTTCAAATATAAATAATGTGTAAGAAGAATAATTTACAACTCAAACTATGGTCTTGTGGCGTAAATTAGTACTAAACTTAATTCTAAAAGGCACCGTTTTAATAGTTAAAATCAGTCTTTTTACATTTGCCACTATAAAAATTAACTGTTAGTTTTCATCTTCAGTATCTAAGCTGTCAATTGGAAAGTTTGGATTTAGAAGAGGACTTTTGCCATTACTGCCACTCGGAGAAGTATTCACTGAAGAAATACCAACAAGGTTGTGAGTTAGACTGTGACGTCTTAGATCACAATTTCTTCTAAATACTTTGCCGCAAGATGAACAGTTATACGGCTTGATGTCTGTATGAGTAAGCAAATGGGTCTTCAAATTTGACCTTTGATTAAAACTTCGGCTGCAAACTGGGCATTTGTGAGGAGACTCTTCCATGTGTAATATTTTGTGGACAGCTAAAGTTCTTGATTGACAGAACCCCTTTCCACATTCTAGACATTTGAATGGTTTCTCCTTTGAATGGATGTATCTGAAAGAGAAGTTTTCTCGTTAAACTTATTACGTATAATAATATGTGTGAGTTTTAAAATGAAAGGTCCTCTGCATTGTTTTTCCTTATAGTTGATAATATTTGACTAACAACAGTGTTCTCATAATACGTAATACCAAGACAAATTAACACAAGGTGTAACTTTTATTTATTGCTGATATACTAAATCATTTAAATATGACGGGTTGAGCTCAATAAATACGTCATGTCTTTAGGCGCTAAAACATTGACCCTCGCGTGCAAAACACTCTGTGGAAGCAAATGGGGAGCAAACAAGAGCCCAGGGGTTATTGGTAATAAATTTCTACTCTTGTTCACTTTTATTTCAAGTTTTGAGAATACATGTACTACTTGCAAAAAAACGCGCTTCGTTTTTTGAATTTTAAACTCAACTATCAAAACTCAAAGAAGAAAAATGATTTTAGGAATACTATAAATTATATATTATTGAATTTACACCCAATAAACACGATGTATAATTATGAGGAGGTAACTTTTAATTATAATAAAACATACGACACGTTTCTCACAAATGTTGATAGCAACTGATTTCAAATTAAATTTAACTATACAACGTATAATTAACACACCGGGTAACGTGTAATCAATAATAACACAGCACGAAAGATCGACCATCGAGTATACAATTCAAGAAAATTATATCCGTACCGTATAAACAAACAGATTCAAAACAAGAAAATTACGAGCCACTCAAAGTAACGTAATACATGTAATAATCGATGGGATTAGTTAGATCGGTGACGATAAAATGGGGATACAAGATGATGAATGAAATAATAATTTCAATAATAAAATACGCTGATGGTGGTGCTTATAAAGTGACCGGCGCGCGCGCATTCGAGCGTACTGTGACACCGGCGCAAGCGTCGCGATAGGCCTAACTTGAACCAACGCGACAACACTGATTAATTAATCCTCCAATGCGGATCGATGGCCTATGAAATTTTTGTTATCTATGTCAATTACCATTAATAATTATAAGTCGTGTATGAAATAAAAAATAAGTGTCTTATATCTTAAGGCATTTGATTACTAAATAGATCACTATATAAGTGCATTAGCCTTAAAATCTAGATAAAAAACTGTGATCATCTTAAACATCGAAACTTGATTTTGTATGCACAAGATATTTACCGATCTTTTTTATATTTTTTGTCATCCATATTAATCCTCACGTCAGGATTACCACGTGCTTTGTTAAAACCCGTCGAATGCCCGCTTCGGTCCATTATTATGTATCATGTCAACGGACATCGATTGAACATTGACAGCCCGGGCCGGGATGGGTCGAGCTCGAGTTAACCCTCCGGCGTCTACACGAAATTTATTTTATTGCTACAGAGATACGGTGATTTGGGAGGAAATCGCCGAGAGACAGGTGTAAAAATTCAACACCTTTAACTCTTTTTGAGTGGGTATCCTGAAGAGATAAGTGGAGGAATAGATTAAGAGTTGTTGTAAAGCTATTGTCATATAAATTATGTTTGAGATTCGTAAAGCTTTAAATAAGAGTTTTTGTGATGGTCAATTACATCTTATTTGAGAGCATTGTAAAGTCGTTCTAAAGGATAAATATTTTGATATGAAGGAAGATACGGTCAGAGATTTATAAGGAATGCGAAGAAGTCGAGAAGAAAACAAAATGAAAAGCCAAAATTAAAACATCGTCTCGTGAGATTAGCGGCGGTTTTTGTGAAATAATTTACGAGCGTGACGAAAGACTTGTCGATACCATCTGCTCGGTCCATACTTAACCCTTTTTGTTTTAAAATATTTTTATTCGTTCCTCACCATTATTCAAAAGTTTCTCATAACGTTTTGCGTTGAAACCCGACGACCAAAGTCTTTTATTGATATCGAAAAATGAGTATCGTGAACCTTTAAAATATTTCTCGACACGGTTATAAGATTGTTTTATCTTATTTGAAAGCTACGCCACAGGGATCTTTTGTGGTTGAAAAACATAATTGAAGTTCATTTGGTTTTCTACCTATTCTTCTTCAAAATATCTATGGTTGTAACTTTAATAATATTATAACTTTAGTAATAATTAATAAAAGATGGAAAAGGTTAAATTTCAACTCACCACAAAGTTTTAATGAAACATGGGTCATATTTTAAAATACTTTAGTCGAATGTATTACGTACAGTATATACGTAAAAGATGGTACGGCACATTATATATCTATATTTATGTATTAAATTAAAATGTATTAGGTTTATAAAGACATATTGTATTCATAAATAACTAACCACTTAATAATCTTTTTTAATTGATTAAAAACATGTAAAAGTTTTGTTTTTACCTGTGGTCTCGAAGGTGGTCTTGCCGTCGGAAAGCTTTCCCGCAAATGTCACATGAGTATGGCCTTTCATCTGTGTGTGTCCTTTCATGAATTAGTAAGTTATAAGATTTCGTGAATTGTCGATTACAAAACTTGCAAATAAATTGTTTCTTTGTCCTAGGTCCACCCCCACCTGTTTTTTGTTTATTAGATACACTACTTCCCGTTGACGACGTGGAACTGTTTGTTGATTTTGAAGAGTTTGAAGCCGGCGGTGACAGAGGGGCTTGTGATGGACTTCCGTTCATTTGCTGCTGATACATTGCATTCATTAGAAGACTAGGGTATCCATTGTCTAAGCCTTGTGATGAACCATATCCATAACCTTTTGATGTTGATTCTAGGTGTTGTTCTAAAGTAAATTCATCTTCATTGTCAAGAAGTGCTAAATCTTCTTCTACTTCTTCTGACAAGTCAACATCTTCGGCAGCTATTGCGTCAGAAAGTGGGTATTCTTCAGGTGTTTTCGGTGAAAATTCTTTTGAAGTGTCAGACGCATCTATTTCACTTATTTTTGCACTTGCCGTCGCTATTCTTAAGATATCTTGTTTAGACGATGAACTAGTTTCTGATGTATTTGGTTGAGTTGTACTAACCGAAGATACGGAAGTCAGGCGTTGTAATGTCAAATACGATTCTAAGGCTTGCAAATTTAAGGCAGCTGCTGCAGCGGAGTTAGACGGTAAAAGTGCTGCTTGTTGTAATGAATTCATCATTGCATTTTGTAACGATATTACTACTCCTTGTAGTGATCTTTGCAACATGTTTTCTTGTAACAAGGCTGCGGATGCAATAGATAAGTTTATGTTTGTGGATGAAGTAGAACTAGGGCTCTTACTTGAATGTGCTTTAGATTCCGCATGAGGCGATGGTGGATCAGCTGCAAGCAAAATATTCATATCGGTGGTCTTGGTATCCTGGATTTGTAAGTTGTTCTTGAGTTTAATAATCGCGCTCTCCAATGAGTTTAATGTAGACTTGTTGGATCTTGATGAATTTTGCTCTTGCATGGTGAAACTTTATTCAACGTGAGTTGGTTATCATCTATGAAGGCTTTTACTTGTACTCTGTGCACGTGTTCTACGAGGGGCGGCGCGGGGGAGGGCCTCGCGTGCGCGTGCGCTGTTCGAGAGGCACGTTCCGTGATACAGCGTGCGAGGCGGCTGTACGGCGCGGCGCGACTGAGCCGGCGGGCAGCCGGCGACCGCCCCGCCCCCACCTCGTTCCTCGCCTGTCTTCCCGCCTCACAAAAGCTCTCTATTTTAGGCAACTCTTTGTACGCAGTAATGGTCACCTCACGCTGCCCTAACGACAGACACGTCCATGAGAAAACGTTGCGCCAGATTTGTTGTAACCCCTTTCAAGTGTAATGAGATTCTGAATGGAATCGTTCGGGTTATGGGAAAACAATATGATGCTATCGCTTCGCTTGTTTTGTCAGTGGGTCACGCGCATTGGGAATGGGATAATTGAGTGTAGAATACCATATGTTACGATAAAAGGAATATCACCTGTACGTCATTTAACACACGATTTGATCAATGTTGTTATCCGCACAACTGTTATTTTCTTTCAAACATTATACAACTGATATATTTAACACTTGCACTATTAATAACTATTTATTTGGAATTACATTTCATAACGAAAGTCATATAAAAAAGTTATTGATTTGTGCCAAAATAAAGACAATACCTATTTTAAGATTATTACGAAATGAAATGAGTAATAAAAATAACGTTCCGATAAAATGATAACGTTGTAATAAAGGAACGTAGTGCCATATAATCACACTAGTTGTTACCCACGGCTCCGCCCGCGTTAATGTCTGTTATCGCGTCAAATAGTAGCCTATGTGTTATTCTGATGTAACTGACCCACGCAACCTCGTTTGCGTCTTATTTACCCGTAGCGTAATAATTTTTCCCCGTTTTTGAAACTTTCTCCATTGGTGCTCCGCACCTATAGCGTGATGATATACAGCCTTTAGCCTTCCTCGATAAATATACTATCCAACGCTGAAATAAATTTTCAAATCGGACTAGCGGTTCATGAGATTAGCGCGTTTAAACAAACAAACAAACTCTTCAGCTTTATATATTAGTACTAGCTGCCCAGGCAAACGTCGTTTTGCCATAACTACTAATAAATTAAAAATTAATTAAAAAAACATTGTCCAGCGGACAAAATTGTGAATCTAAACCATTCCCAGATCCCCTTGAACACACACAAAAAATTTCATCAAAATCGGTCCAGTCGTTTGAGAGTAGTTCAGTGACATACACACTCACAGAAGAATTATATATTTAAAGATTAGTATAGAGTATAGATATTACTGTAAAGTTTCATCCAAATTTATTCGTGCGTGACAGAGTAACAAACATCCATCCATCCATCTATACAAACTTTCGCGTTTATAATATTAGTAGGATTACCACAGGTACAGACGGCTATACCAGTAAGCATAACAACAATTTCAAAACTTACAAATGGCGTTGACAAGTGATGAGTTGTCCAAATAATATGTATTATAGAAGGCTATCGTTAAGCAACGGGTATTCGATAATTTGCATCCTACCAAAGTATACATATAAAAAAATAAGTTTAAAAGAAGCCTTCTTAATGTTTCTTTAGAAATACCTACCTCCGTTAGTTATATTTTTAATCTTGATCTTTTCTCGTGAATTTTACGAAGAGAATGCCGTCTTTATAATTATGATGTTACCTGTTGTTTAAAATATGATACTTACCTATTTTGTTTCGGTCATTAGTCAGGTAGGTAGGTATATGCTTGGTCTAGATATCGTTGTGTTAAATGATCCAAAATACTTTTTTATATAATAGGGGACAATTAAAATAGAGACCATCTGACGGTATCATCATCAACAACCCATACGTCCACACGCTGGCCGAGTGCGGGCTGGGTGGGGACTGTTGTGGTTACGTAATCTTGCCGCTGGATGTTTTTAAGCCACCCAAAGGCATCCAACTGACCTTCACGACTGTTATCCTAGGATAACAACCGGGACTCACTGGTTAACGTGACCTTCGAATCACGGAGACGCTCGTGGTATAATGCCACCAGCGATCACCCATCCAGGTACTGACCACGCCATCGTTGCTTACCCTCGGTGATTGTTTCTAATCACCGAGTGCAACTGGGCTATGAGTTAGCTATATATGTGAGCTATATACCTCTACCTACCTGATGGTAAATTAATTTTTTAATATGTGGAAACCCCCTCGGGCCGTCCCCGGTTTTGCGGCACGGGGTGGTGTGTCGGAATCGTACAGACTAAAACCACACGGTGTGCCACTCTGCGCATGAGATAAGAGGGATCTGGGAAGAGATGTTATACCTGTAGTAGAAGGTAAGTGACTTCCTGCAATTGAAGGAACAGAAGTGCGTTGCTGCTCTTTAATTAAATGGAAAAAGTCTGAGAACGTAGGAAGCGGATAGTTCGTAGGGTTACCAAGCATCGCGTCTATAGTTTCCTTAACGTATTTCAAGGGTTGTAGTCAGTAGTGAGACAATCTAATCGGAGATCTCATTAACGGAGGATGGGTAGTTTAAAAATGCTTACATTTTTGGGAATATGAGACTTATACCCCATACCTCATTACGAACGTACGCGTTACGTTACGAAACCTTCGTGCGGAAAACGTTTATTAAAAGTGACTCTTGGATTTGTGATGTGTATCTATGGACTGCCTCGTTGGTCTAGCGGTTAGCGTAATCGACTGCCGATCCAGAGGTCTCGGATTCAATTTCCAGATCGGACTGTTGTTGGGTTGGGTCGCGGTTGTCATGAACACCTAAGACAATCGTTATTGGGAAGTCAACGCCCTCAAATATACCAACTGACAACTAGTTCAACCTTCGAATTCGGTTCACCCCCGGATTGCGGAGGTATGATGCAAGTCGTTCCGTGGAAAAACTGATATTCAGGTAAAACTGTTTGAACTAGTAGCCGAATCTAATCTTGCAAATAATAAAGGCTAAGAAGATACAGATGATTGGTAGAGATACATAACGTCTAGTTCTGTCTATTAGAAAAGAGAACAATGTCATTAAATTTAAACTTGAATGTTGTTTCAAGCGTACATTACACAACTAAAGATGATATTAATGAAAACATCTATATATCTTTAGAAAATAAATAAAATTGGTTTGTCTGTTTGCCATATTAAAATGATCGCTTTTTCTAAATGCATAATATGTATGTATACACGGTACATATATGAATAATAAGGCTTTTTGAAAAAAAAAATGGTCTGTCTGTTTGTTTGTTCCGGGTAATCTCTGGAACGGCTAGACCGATTTTGACGGGACTTTCACTGGCAGGTAGCTGATGATCTAGGGAGTTTTTAAACTAACTTTATCCCACGGCGTTACTCGCGGTACGACGATAGCCGCGGATAACACCGCGGGGTTCAGCTAGTTACTTAATAAATTAATAATGTAGTTATCAATACTTAATTGTATCAAAATACTTTGTACAGTCAATATATCTTATTAGAGATGTTCTTATTAAAGATCTGACGTTGATAGGCTCTTTACAATATCATAATAATCGCACACGAGGCTCTTGAATTTCAAATTAATTAAGGCACATTTGCGAAGTTAAATGTCTTCCGTCATATTTTCATTATATTTTGAATGATGAATATATATGTATATATTTGCATTTTATATCTATTTCGTGATTCTGGGATTATTTTATTTGAATACGCTTTTGTTATTAAATCATTTGACTGATGAGTTTCATTTTAATGACTTAATTTAAGTTCGATTGGTTGTAAATTTTGTGAATTTTACATAGCTATAGGAATTAATCGAATTTGTTTGTAATAATATAAATAGTTTCTTAATTTAGCTTTCCATTGCTAAATTCTTTTTAAATTGAAATGTCTTAATAATATTGTATTATGTCATTACATAACATCATGCTACGGCTAATAGAAGTCCAGCATCAATGAAAAATACTGAAAATTAATTCCTTTTGAGAGAGGCACGCCTACAAAGTTGCACGGGTCAGTTGGTATAGGTATATCTATGTATTTATATTTGTGTGTATAAATTCAACAAACAATGTTCATCTCTTCATTGCACTTGTATTGCAACACCTAGAGAATTCAGACAATACTATCGAGGCATCGTCACGCACTGCGACTACAAACAAAGACCCATGCTCCAATAGAGCGTGGTAATTGCAACAATTGACATGAGAACGGTCGGGAACTACGGCTTGGTTCTGTGAACAATTTCTAGCTTGGAACACAAGATGACTTTAATTTTGAAATATTCTAAATAAATAATTATTTCGGATATCTAACACTCAAGGCCGTCTAGTCCCAAGGTAAGCAGAACTTGTGTTATGGGTACTAGATAACTGATTTGAATACATAATAATATACCTACCTATACTTTTTTGTAAATACATCAATAGTATACATAGAAAATAACCAAACTCCAAAAGAAATATTTGCAGATCATACAAACATTTGAACGAGTCGGGAATACACTACCACAGCGACAACAAGGCAGTCATTCTATCTTTCGTTGGTACTTTCTTGAGTTTCAAGTTGTAGTGATGGATTGAAAAAGAAAGAACACAAAGTTATTAGCGACTAGCTCAGCAACAACAACCGCTGATCCGCGCAACTTTGGTGACGCCGCGGGACAAAGCTAGTCTTAAAGAATTACCCTAAGTTACTCATTATATCTTCAGCTATCTGAAAGTCCCAGCCCTTCTTGAGATTAGCTGCAACAGACAGAATTACAAAAATTGAAAAATATGTTATTTTGGTTCATGTAGGGTAGGTAGGGGGTAATATTACAAACAGGAACTTCTATTTTATAAATTTGTATAGATAAATGTTCATGAAAAAAACATATTTTCGTCTTAATTTAAATACTAATTAATTGAAAACATCAACACCCCTTTTATAAAACATAGTTTTTTTAGATTTTGACACCTTTTTCAACTTCTTCTTCAAAACAAAGGAGGAGCTTATCAATTAGTCGAAATCTTTTTTAAAAGAATGTAAGATATTTTTTAAACTACCACACAACATTTAATTACTCTGCAAACTAACTTCGACAAGGTTCCATTAAGGTTTACAATTCATAGACATAATGTAAGTACATACAATATGTTTAATACAACTAGACATGAATAAAGATCTCCTCTAATATAATGTCTAACTTGGTCAGTACAATCGAGGTTTTATCGCCAACGTTTCACGGCTTATGTATGGTGGTCGACCCATGAACCTAATAATAATTTTCTTTAAGTACCACTGTATAATGGTAGTGTCAATGGGAGGTATACTGTTATGGTTTGATATATCTATGAATTCCAGTGTCGTCTAATATATTGGGTGAAAATATGTTTAAAGTAAGAATGAATAGAAATTACATTTCCTCTTTGAGATGATTGTCATAGGGAGGGGAGATTGGCGAGAGGGTTTTGGTTATTGGCCTCCGGTATCCTCACTCACTCGGTGAAACACAGAGCAAGCACTATTTCACACCGATTTTCTGTGAGGCCATGGTATCACTCCGGTCGAGCCGGCCCATTCATGCCGAAGCATGGCTCCCCCACGGTAATTACGGTAATTATTTCGGTTAACAATGATAATCGTAAGATTTTGACAGTATAGTTATGTGATCCTTCTGGTATGTATTAGCTACTACATATAAATTCTATGTTAGGAAGGCTTAGTTAAATCTTTCATAAAAAATATATTTATAGAGTAGAAATGGTTACTCATGTGTGTATTTTATTGGCTAAATAATATTTTAAAAATATTGTGTTGTAAAACAGGAAAATATATGCAAAATTAAAATTAACACTTTTCAAAATTAAGAGTTACTAAGCTACAGTCAAATAGGGCGACCAAACCGGTCATAAATCTATGGACGTTACCTAATTCAAGTAAAATCTACCGAAAAGTGCCAGACACGTTTGGCGAGTCAGTAAATCACGAGATAGCGTGGAGAAAGCCAAAGTACCAACACAATATATAAACTAGTGTGACCACATTATTTTAGTTTCGGTGGGAGTGACATATGCGGTAATAAAATTGTGATAAACTCATCTTGATATCAGTCCAATCTAGAGATTGATGGCGCAGGAAATTAAGTTATTGATATTGAGTAATGTTCCGCTTCTACGTAAGTTTATGGCCATATTAATTTCCCTATTACGTTTAAGGTGAAAAATTGTTATGGTTTTAAGCTGTCAAACTGAGTAGAGATTGTGAGTTGTTATACAAATGTATGATATTAATAAGGAGCGACTTGGATTGTACTGACTGAAAACGAAAGTGCTTGATGCGATCGACAAAAACCGGGTTTTTTATGAACCAGAGCAGTTTATTTGTTTTACTCTTAAGGTGAGTGGTAAATATCACATTTCATTTATAAATTCGTATAAGCGTAGACATTTTTTGAGTGTTAGGTTTGCTGTTTTAATATGTACTATTTTTAACCGAGTTCAAAGGGTTATCAATTCGATAGTATATATATTTATGTGTCGTACGTACTTGGTCGTTTATGAACCGATTTTGATAATTTTTTTTTTAATGGAAAGGAGATATCCCAACGGTGGTACCATGATAAGGACATTAAGGTCTGATGATGGCATCTAAGAGAAATAGATAGATTTGGTCGTTCTTGAACTCGGTTTTTTATTTTGTTAAAATTTAAGTACCTGTCGATGTCCTGAAAGTAAAGCTAATGAATTCAAACAATGAAGGTGGTACCTACAGTAGGAATAATAATAACTTGACCTACGTTAAACATGAAATATCCTTAACAGTACCTGCTTTATAAAGCAGGCTGCTGATAAACATACTATATGTTATTAAATACATACATAATACGGATTAATTAATACCCAGACAGAACAATTGTCATGCTCATCGCCTGATCATTTGTCTTCTGTGAAAATGGAATACACATATCCTATGATTTAGTAATATAGTGATAGTGATTACTAATCACTATTACTATCCATTATAGTATAATGGATAGTGATATACTAACATGCTAGACCAAACACCGTGAACTAGGTTATATATATAAATGTACTGTTAACACAGTTAACAGAGAGTTATTGATTTAACAATTATGACGTCAATAATGTATGGTTACATTAGTACATACTTACGAACAAGTCATATTGTGTGGAGAGCTACATTGACTGATAGACTACTTTTATACATATTTTTTGAAATTATATGCATATTGTACAAAACGAAAACCCAAACTTTGAAACAAACATTTGCAGATCATATAAACGTCATCAAACCCGAGGATCCAACCCAAAACCTCAGCCCAGAAGCCGTACACTCTACCACTGACTCTGCCACCGAGGCAGTCAAATTCTTACCATATTGTTTTTTCATACAATATGGCCTGCCAAAATGACTCTACTCTACCTGATGGTAAGCACAAGCAAAATTCGGACAGCTGGAGTCTTAGTTACGCTTCTTATTTGTGATTTACGATATCCTGCTTTGTCAAATTAGTTTTTATTGCCCTCATATACTTTCGCATAGATTCGATAAATTCAGCTATTTTCGGTGATCCCGTGACACTGTGTCACCGCAAATACCGCTCATCAAACGTTGTGGACAAGTAGCCTGATGTGAATGTATAAAATTGGCCTCCTGGTCCTTGGACACATAAGTATGTGGTAATTCCACTAAAACATCCCGTCGGCGGTCGGCCTACTCTAGGAGGACTCGGAGCATGTGATTTCAGTTCCTCCCCGAATCGACACCATGCCTATTCAGGCCCTATTGAATAAGTTTAATTCAAGAATATTGAAGTGAAATAGGTATAAAAGAAATGTCTGTGTCTTGTGTAATATTCTATTTAAATCGTAACGTATCTACATTAACACGATTTCATTTTTAAATTCTAAGTTTTAACCAGCTGAATTGTTTAGTATTTCAGCATTAAGTCGAATAAAACTTACTTACACTGTAACTAACCCATATTTTTCTATTTTCAAATTAAGATTTTTATTTCTTTTAACCAATAAAATAACAAGTAATTGGTTCCGATCTTTTTCTAGTAAAATGTGGATCTATTGTATCGTTTTATATAACTTATAATTACTTATTCTAAGTATGGTAAGTTTGGACATAGACATCTATTACACCTATTCAGCATTTGCATAATAGAAGTTTGTGAACGATACGAGCTAAGCTAAAATTTAGCGCCAAAGCTTCTCATTTAATAAACTTTAAGAAGGATACTTGCAAACTACAAAAGTCTTCTTATTACCCTATTACATGGAGTCATTACTTAGATAAATTAATTTTATATCTGTAGTGAGTCGTGCCCGCGCTCTGCCCCCGGGCGTCGTCGGCGTGAGAACGGCGCTCGTGCTCGCCAATCGTACCGTACGTGCGAGACACGTGTTCAAGGAAGTTGTAAGCTTTAGGGTAAATACATGTATAAACAACAACAATAATTGCATTCAGCTTCGAAGTTAGAACTGAATCTGCTAAAGTTATTCCTATAGTACACTGAACTAAATGACGCGAATGACTGTAAAAAATAGTGTCTAAGCTCGATTATTTAAAGGACAGTATATAGGTATTATCTAGGTATTACTCGTATTTATAACTGCAGCATCTTAACTTTTTTATAGTCTTTAGACGGGTATAATTTAAATCCGTAAATATCGTAGTGGTTAATATAGAAAGTGGTTTCTTTAGCAAGTTTGTTGGCTCCTAAACTTCCCATCTTGAGAAGAAAATTCAAAGGACAGCAAGCAACTTGTGACGCTTAACTTGCTAGTGAACCGAAAAAATGTTTTTAATCTTACAAAAAGTGGTGTACCAGAACAAACTTAATCAAATCACATATACATAACATTAGGAGAATGAAAATATTATCGTTTCATTGAACGTGAATGAGGTCTGGTCAAGCGCTAGAAATATTTGTATGCCCACCTAGCCTGCACTTATTATTTCCTGTTGTGCAACCAGCATTTCTTTTTTAATTCTTATACTCATTTCATGTTTGTTTCGAAAATATAGTTATTTGAAAGAAACAAAAGATAATCAAGAATGTACTTTTGCACCCAACATGATCTAATATGGGTTTTATGGGTGTTACATATTTGTTATTGACTGTACTGAAGTTTTTAAAATTGAACCTTGAATGCGCTAATTAAATAATCTTAGGGTCACATTTCGGCTTATATCGTTTCTTGTGATATTTTACTCTGATACCATTAAATTATTATTTGGTACAGTTTTGTTTTTGTTTTTGATGTGAATGAATGAATGCCCATATTTTGGAGCAGCTAGGCATACATTGGTTTTAAATGGAACTGCTGTAAAAATTGCATGCCGGCGATAAGGTAGATCTATAGATCTATCTAGGAGAACAATTTTAAATTATATGTAAACAACCCTGTACCCTTAATCAGCAAATAAATGATGATTTCATTTGACTTACTTAGTTTAGTTTTAACATATTGAAATATGAGGTAAAATTAAAATCTGAAGCAAATAATTCAAACGAAAGAATGCAACTTCAGTTTCATGTTATTCTTAGGAATAATAAGCTTCTATTCTCCCTGATACTCTTTATTAACATATTGTTTTGAGACATAGTCATTTGTCTTTTTCTTAACAAAGATCCTTGTAACCTAGTAGCTATGACATCTAACAAATAGTTTTATATTACATTACGACATAAAGTCAGTAAAGGCAAAAACGAGTGCTTGATCAGATACATTTTAGTTTTCATATAATGGGTGACTAACTAACTTCTAAGAACGTTAGAAAACTAAAATTATAGTTATAATCCAATCCTGGGTTGAATGACCTCACGATCATAGTCAAAGAAGTGCACAAAAAGTTAATCAAGACAGGCTTGACTGTTTAAAAGTCGATAAATTAATGAAATACTTTAACATGTTCATTTTGAAGACAGGCTAGATAACTAGAATGATTGGCAGTAAACTTGAGTTATGGCAAATTACAGTTTTCCATTACACATGCCCCTAAGCTAACAGAATGTTGCATAAGAATAGCCAACGTCCTGCATCCTACGAGTAGCCGGCTTATGAAGTGGCGACATTGATGTCAATTTATTTTATTCTTTCGTTTTCTATATTACATTAATACGTAAAGTATCCCTTTATCCTTTGTATCCCTTTTTACGAAAATCTTGCAAACGGTGTAAGAAATTTATTTATTTCGATTTAGATAACCAACAGCTACAAAATAAAACCGTTTAAAAAAGATTATGGTTAGTTTGATATGCAACGTTTTCACGAATTAAACAAAACACGAAACAAAAGTTCAGGAACATTAACTAACACGACACTATACCATTACAATAAATAATAATAAAATGAAAAATAAAAAATGACATCATTGAAAAAACTTAAGATTCAGCATTCTGCGTACAACATTAATTTTGTGTTAAATTGATCAATAGAGTACCTACTCCATGCTCAACTCATTGAAGTCGCAGCTCACTTTAACTATAAATGTTTTTTTTCTGTAGTTGGAAGAGGAAAAGGAACAGAAATGTATGGATCAAATCTAACTGACCTACGGGGGATATTAACTCAATTTCATTAAAAATAATTTTCAAAAGAAAACAACAATCTGCTTATTGACGACAATTTACAAGCGGCTTGATATAAAATCTTTTGCACAGACCAATGTAATTATTTGCGCTGTATGAGATATTCAGACGAAAACACAAAAACCTCAATCGTTTCTGAATATTCGCGATACGATTGATGTATTTGTAAGAATAAGGGCTCGAAATTTGCAAGGCATAATCTAGGTGGCTCCTAACAAAAGAACAGCAAAGAATTTTAAAAAATGTAGCACATGGAAAGTTTACCAGTAGAAAGGAACGCAGAAAGCTTAAAATCATAATAAAGATCAAAATTAGATGAATTATGATCGAATTTCGACCACCTATTTTGTGAATAACTAAAAGATTAAAATAAAGTGTCATACCAGTAAGACATTCTTAAATAAACTTTGTTCATGTGAGCCAATCAACAAAAAAACATTTTTTTTAGTTTTATCACTCACGTGAAATACATAATGACCTCGCATAAAACAACGCTAGAGTAGAAAAGTTTATTAAGATTGTGTGAGTTACGCGCATATAAAGTTGTTTCGTATTGAAAACTATATAAAATCAAATAGTACCTACCTCTTAAATTAGGCGGTCTATACAGACTATAGATATATATCTAAGCGAGTTTATATTTGCATACTAGCTGAACCCCGAGTGTTACCTGCGGTTATCGTCGTACCGCGAGTAACACCGCGGGATAAAGTTAGTTTTTAAAAAGTAGCCTAAGTTACTTCCTGGATCCAGCCGTTCCAGAGACTATCCGGAACAAACAGACAGATAGACAAACAGACAGACAAATTTTTGGTATATGTACCGTGTATATACACATCCATTTAGTAAAAAGCGGTTATTTTAATATTACAAACAGACACTCCAATTTTACTTATTAGTATTGATGTCGATTAGTATAGATATAGAATTAGTATAGATAACAGTCATTACATACTCTTAAATGACTGACATATCGACCAGATTTCACTGATTGAGGTTATAGGCCAGCCCAAAAGTTTGTAAATTTTAAATTGTTTATGATTACCTAAAAATCATACAAAATAAATCCAACTATTCTAAATAAAATGATTAAAAGTAAAATTTTAAATCCAAATGTTTGTGATTAACGTACTTACAACAGATCGAACCTATGAAATTTGGAACATTTCCGTTTGCGAAAAGTTTTTCAGGATTTAACTTTAATTATGTAATTGTTAGGAGTAAAATGCATACTCGAAATTCGGTCCACAACCCCAAATGAGTGAAACCCCCAAACAAAAAGCAAAAATAATATTATTTATTGCATAACCGTCATGCTGTACAAAGTCAGCTCCATCTTTAACAGATAGGCGAAAGGAGGCAATAATCATCATACTTCACAGATAGTCCAAAATTATCCGCTTAATCATAACGAGCCCACCATTATGGCCCACGTTGTCTGATGGTCCTCTATGTTTGTAGCCATGGTGTTAAAAGTTGATTGTGTGGTACAAGTGTTGTACTGAGGCGAAATTTTTAAAGAAATAAAATTTTAATTCCCTACACCATTTCTAACCTGTATTTTAGTAACAAGCTTATTTGAGAAAGAGATTTGCAATGATATCGGAATCGGCTTAAATAAAAAAATCATTTTCAATGAAATAAAACAATTAGATAATGTTTACTAACAGCTTTTAATAGTCCACCGCTGCAAGGCTTATCCATAGACATGAGGTTTTGTCCTCTTATACTAGCAGTCGGGTTTGTGTAAGTTTTGTTTTAAATGTTTCATCTTAATAGAGAGGAGAATAGGGAAGTGACATTCCGTATTCTTAATCTGTCACAAGTGTCACAACAGTCACGGAGTTAGTGTAGCTGAAGCTTATAACTTAGGCTGGTACCAAAGTTGTGCGACTTATAGCGCTTAAGGTTACAAAACGCGTTGCTACGTGCGTGACCATTGACGCGCCCACACTGCACACGCGCACTGATACACAATTTGCATTATGATAGGATGCTAGCAAAGTGTTTCTATTTTGTGAAAATGTTTGAATTGATGCCATCTAGTCTGAATGAAACCCATGAATAAAATTATCAATTATAAGACTTAGCTTGATTTCATGATGTAAATGTACCAAGCAAACGTATGATGATTGATTATGTATAATTTGTATGTAAAACAACGAATATTATTTACTGGCAGCGTTGAGTTTCAAAATTATGTTTTATTTCATTTTTTTATAAGGCCATTTACACATACTTTTTAAATTTAAAGCATATTTTTTATCACTTAGATTATTACAAAAGTCACAAAATCTGATTTGACAATATCCATACAAAAGATTGCTGTCAGCGATAAGGCGGCCTAATGTAACGTCATGTCTATATATTTTTACACAATTGTAGATTGTAGCGATGTACAATGAAGATGTTTTAATTAAAATAAATATATTAATACTATCGAAATAAATGTTACTGAACTTTTGATACAAATAAATTTCAGTATGTATTGCAAATATCATATAGCTACGTGCGCCAAATTCAATAAATCTAGATTTATCAACGTGTACCTAAGGGCGATGTGGTCGCAAAGTGACAAAGCCCTTTAATAAAAAAAAAACGAACGAAATCTAGTAAGCAGTTTTTTTTTAATATGTCATAAATCATAAATTGCAATTTACCTTTGATTGATCAAAACAAACATAAACATAAAATAAAAATTGTATTAGGTCACTTGCTAGGCAACCCTTCATGGGCGAGTCCGACTCGCACTTGGCCGATTTTTTTACAAGTTTGGTCTATCAGTCTGGCTGTCTGTTTGTTCCGGGTCATCTCTGCAACGGATAGACCGATTTTGACGGGGCTTTCACAGGCACATAACTGATGATCTCAGGAAAAACTAAGGCTAGGCTTTTTTATACTAACACTGTCCCGCGGTGTTTCCCGCGGTACAACAAAGGGTTCAGTTAGTATATAATAAATATAATAATTATCTCTCACTCTCAGTCTCATCAGTACCTAACCACATTTAGAATTATTTATTTAAATTTATTTGTTCAGACACATAAGAAAATTGTACAGTGCTGATTTAATGCCTATATTTTGTCTTTGTCCTTTAAAATGATAGAGTAATGTGTGACTGGGTGAACTAGATGGAAGGAAAAGGTAAACAAACACAACAAACTATTTGAGAACTTGGAAAAAAATCGTTGATTGTGCATTAATACATTTAATTTTTTTTACGTTAGAGAAGCATGATACATAATCTGTGCTTTAACAAAATAAATGATTCTATCATTATGTTACTACTGTAATTGAGGTCAGTGAGCACGGGCCCATAAAAAAGATTAATATTTAGATTGTTAACACGCGTGAATTATAGATCAAGTTATACATCATATTGCAAACAACATAATTACTAGTGAGTGTGCTGTATTCAAACGGTATTGTAATATATTCCATAGCAGGAGACTAATGGACTAAAGGTTAAAATAAAAGGTTAAGGATTTACGAGCGGTTGGTGAACTTTCGTTCGTGAAATAGCCTCCGTAAACTAAAATATCTATGTTGGTCTCACTTCATGTTTGATCTACCAGTAAGAAATAAAATTACATATGTTTAGTTCAGAATTTTAGGTGAATTTCATCACCAACAGTCTTTCAACAGTTCACTGATGGATATAAGCCTTTCCCTGAAAAGGAGCTTTAGGTGAATGTAAGCATTTTAATTTAGACTACGAGACTTTCTTGACTTACGGTCCTATGTCCCCTAGATGGGGCAGAGGTCGTTCACGGTGCATCGCGATCCCGTTCTATCTCGAGCGTCTCGCTTGATTTCGCTCCAGGTCTTGCCCTGGCCTTCGCTTCATTGATGATAATCCGCCGCCAGGTTTGTTTTGGACAGCCACGCTTGTAAGTTGTTGTGTAGATTAAGGCAAGGCTCGTGTGATGTTAATTATTTTCTCGGGGACACCAATCTCGCGTAGACGGGATCAGATGCTAGCCCATCTCACCGTATCAAAGGTTTTTTCGAAATGTTCAATGGTGTATCTTACACCTCTCTCTGCCATTATAATGCCTGTTCAAGTATAATACGGAGAATACGAATCTGGTCTTTACACGATCGATTCAGACGGAATCCTGCTTGCTCACTGTGAATAAAAGGATCAACGGCCTTCTAAAGCCGATTCAAAATCACTTTACAGAGCACCTTGGAAGGGATCAAAAGCAAGGTAATGACTCTCCATTTGCTACACTGACTGAGATCTCCCTTTTTTAGCACGGTGGTAAGGAAGCCTTTATTCCAGTCACTTGGTAGCTCTTCGTCTTGCCAGATGCACTGTAGTAGGGCATTTGCAGCCGAAGCCACATCTGCCTTCAGCATTTCAGCTTTTATAAGGTCGACTCATGGGGTATGTCGTAAATTTTTGAACATTGCCTGCTAAAGCATGCAAATGTTCAAAAGTGTCTTCGATATCCGGGGTTTCCAGCCTGCTCACATCAAAACGTCGGCTTGTTCTTGTGATGTCAGTGAACGCTTGGGATGCTGATGCTTGTAATCGTACTTCGGCAACGACAAGGTGGTGGTCACTATCAATATCAGCACCCCTCCGATTACACACATCAAGCAGTGACGTTAGCCATTTAGAGCTGATAATGAGGTAGTCGATTTGATTTGGTGATGCCATCGGTTGAGTTCCAAGGGTATTGGTGGTGATCTCCATGAATCAATACAGTCCCTCCGATGGTTAGATCATTCCTCTGGCAGTACTCCAGGAAACGCTCTCCGCTCTCGTTGCGCACTCCTAGTCCGTGTTTGCCCATATGTCTCTCACAGCCTGCGTTGTTTGCACCAACTTTTGCGTTCAAGTAACCCATGACGACCACTATGTCCTGTTTCGCAGATGTTCCGGAGGGTGGCGTTTAGTGCGTTTTAGAAATTGTCCTTGAGCTTCTCGCTTGCACTGTTGGTAGGCGCGTAGCAATGAACAATGCTCATTTTCCGGGCCTTGGTGTAGAAATGGGCTGTGTTAATTTGGTCTGAGATCGGCTTCCAGTCTAGAAGGCCACATTGGTGAAATGTGGCCTTCTAGACTGGAAGCCGATCAGAATCCGAAGCAGCCGAAGAAGCCGATCAAAAATCAGAGAGTAAGAATCCCACACCATGCTCTCGGATATCCTCTTCATCTTTCTTCCCTGAATACAGTAGTCAGAGTCCTCTGGACGTTCACAGTTCTCCGAATCCATTTCTGCGTACTCCATTGAGACCGAGTATTTTTCTGCTTCTGCTTAGGGTAGTCGGTTGTTCTCGTTCAGCGTTCGCACATTCCGGCAATCAATTCGTGTCCATGTTTTCATGCCAAAATTAGCTGGTATGCTCGTTCTGGTTTTGCACTGTTTCTGTTTTGAAAATCTGTTAGAATCAGATAAGCGAGTGATTAGCCATCTATACTCTAGCCTAGCCCATTGATGAGGTTGCCTTTTTACGTTTACGTTACTTTGAAGCTCACGCGCAGGGTCGGTTTTGATCGGTTTCCTCCCTAGTGAGTAGATTCTATTTTGAGGCGCAGAAAGTTCGCCATTCACCCTGGTTTCGAAATCCTTGGCTCATCTGCATCTAGTGGTGGCGGCGCGCGTTTGCGCGGATGCAGTAGTTTCCGGGGGTAAGAATGTGGACATGAATGACAAGGACTGGCTAGGGCTCTGCTTTATTGGTTTTCAGGTGGTTTCTTGGCATTTCATCAATGATTATAAAAGAAGTATTTTATAATGATTGAGACTGTCATTATATTTGGCATATTTAAATAATTTATGAGATTCGGTATCTATGAGAATCGGCCAACATCTATTTTTCATCCCCCTAAATGGTAAGGGTCACCCATCCTTAAAATATTTTTATGGCAAAACGACGTTTGCCGGGGTCAGCTAGTTTTAAATATAAGATACACCTTTGGCCAACTGCCTACTGCCTGTCTTGAAGTTAAATATGTACTTTGGTTCAAGCTTGTTTCAAACTGCATAAAATAAGTATTATTGAGTTTCATAAACAGGTAAATTTAACATATTAGGTGTTTATTTCCTTAAAAGTGTTTTATACAAAGATTTGGATGACGAATCTAATTTCATTGATAAAATAATCTATTATATCAAAATAAATGTTCAACAAGACATAAGTAGACATAACATGCAATCAAAACCGATATCAAAAACAAACGATCGTATTTTCAAACAAATATCTTGAAGCTATCCTCGAATAGTAATATAAAGATAAAGCAAACACGCATTTCTAATCTCAAAGATAAGCCGTTGATATAACTAACTTAAAGTTGTTTAAAAGTTTGTACTAAAAGAGACGTTCCTTGCTGAAGTTATGGATAAACTTATTTTTTTAGTGTGATAATGATTAAGAATGTTATTATTTTGCTTTATAATAATTCAATCACTACTCATTTCTGAAATCGCACTTTTACTTAGCGAATGGCATCCTTGCAGTTGCAAAACATGCAAGTCTAGGTGGATTGGTTCTCAACAAAGTACTATGTAATATAAGTTATGAAATTATAATTTAAGTTATACAAATTGAAAATAAATTTGTGTGTATGTATTGTCAATATCTTATAACAAGGTCAACAAAGATGATTAAAATCACTCACACTGTGATGGTGAAGGAGTTTATGGCGTCAAAAGCTTGTCCTTATGAGTGAAACAATAATTTACGTGTGCTTAAACATAAGTCGTAATTCTATAGTCATCATCAAAATTCTAAGTTCACTGACACACATACATAGGATTTAATAAATAAATAAATAAACATTTCAGACATCTAACACACAACGCCATGTAATCCTAAGTTAACAACAACATTTATCAACATTTTGTAAAATATATTTAGTTTTATTATAGTAAATGTTTATCGTCCCTCAAACGAATTTGACAAGACAAGTATGCTCAAAGTAAAGCGTTTGGTGATTTATGACAATATCAGAAATAAGCTTTCATTATCTGTGGCCTAAGTATGAGAAGAGATAAATATTTAAACAATAGTGCAATTTTATTTTGTGTTTCACTGACTGTAGCCTACCCCATAAACTATTAACTGCATGCGGTGCTAAAGATCTGTGACTGAAATGGCTCCTCGCTTGTCTTAGATAATATTCTCGTTTCAGAATTGATATTTTATTTAGTTTACGTTCGTGACTTCGCAATCTGTGTCTTTATTTGTTACAGAGACCTGGCAAAAGTGTTGTTTGTTCGTGTGATATCATCTTTAAAGGAGCAAGAAATAGGTATTTAATAGGTTTGTCCGACCTTATACGTCGCAATACCAAAACGAAATTCAATGTCATGTAAAGATTTCTATGAAAAGCGGTTTATGGTTTTGAAATGAATGGAAGTATTAAGTATCTTTAATAGTTGATAGTGGGAGGTGACAAGAATTACAACGTATTCCATGCAGATTATAGTTACAAATAACATCTCATAGGTAAATTAGCCCGCGAACCCGACAAATATATACTTTTCTGTCAAAAAGTAGTTATTTTTTTTGTTTTACCGTCAATTTTGACAATAATACAAAATTCACGATTGCATCTTTATGACTAGAGTATTAGTAAGAGCAGTAAAGTATTACTTTTAAAACTTCATCGTTTCAATGCATTGGTTTAAAAGTTATCTTTTGTAGATTCTGATCTGCTAAATATATCTAGATTTTTCCAAGTATTTCTTTCCATTTTCCTTTTTCAGTTCTTCGACTTGTCCTACCATACGCAAATCGAGTTCCTTCTCTGAGACTCGTTGGTTCTATCGTACATTATTATGTATGTTTATTTAATAATTTTCTGTGATGATTTCATTACGCTTTTAATATTTTAACCATTTTCTTCGATCAATATTAACAAAGAGAAACACAAATACCTGGATAGCTCTGTAGCTCTATCTGTACACAAGCAAAAACACGTCATCGGCCTCGATTTACCTGGAATCTCGTCATCAGACCCTGACGTGAAGGTGGTAATAAGGCCACCTCTTGAGCATACGATTTGGAATACAAAACGAATTTTGAAAATCGGTTAACACATTACGGAAATATCGACTTACAAACATACAAACAAATTAAATACATTCAAATTGAGCACCTCATCGTTTCTCTTTTTTATAGTCGATTAAAAGTAAATAATTTAAACGTCGTTTCTAACTACTTTACTTTTCTAAACAAAAAGTAAACTGTTACCAAGCGGATTCCATTCCAAACGTACTTTGACTTTATTTCTCTTTCTTTACAGCATACCAGAGTGAGATACAAGTATTAATACCAATATAAGTGCTTTAAAGACTCCGAATATGTGCAAACCGGTTGTGTGCAATAATTTAAGCGCACGGGTCGGAGGTCAAGCCTCGAACCAAATCCCGGGACTGTAGGTCTCATAGCGAACATTAAAAATATTATCATAAAGCTTCTAATGAAACATTCAAATAATATTAGCACTCAATAGGTAGCCTACAAAAATAATGAAAACATTGATACGTGTATAAAAATTATAATTTTACGGAAATTAACGCGATCACTTATGTGAATGTTTTACATACATCTGATTTGCCTGACGTTTCGGCCAGTGCACGCAGTTTAAATAAGTGATCGCGTTATTTCCCCTAAAAATAATAATTATTATATCATGGAACGCGAAAGTTTAAATATTGATACGTGTAGTTATGAATTATGAATACAGTGTGTCACTACAGCTATTTATTCTACGTTTTAACTACGCAGGATAACAGCTCTGCAAAGGGGAAAACTTGAAACAGACCCTAGATATACCAACCTGTTTAGCTTAATAGTAAATCAAAACCTTCTTTCTAGGAAAAGGTATAGACTACCGGACACAAGTCCAGCAGTAGACTGTTACAGGTTGTTGATGATTTTTAAATTTCATTTTGATGACTGCTAAAAGTTACCAAAAAGAGGTCCCTACACGGATCAAACACTAAAATAAGGCAAAAATATTATTCGCAAGTATAATAAGAACTTAAAAACGATAGTACTGCTTGATATTGTATACCACGTTAAACTAGGGATAATTTTTTGTGCTAATAAGTGACTTTTTGTTGGTAAAAGAATTTTCAAAATGTTCCAGTAAATATAGAATCTCTGCAACCTCAACAAACTCAAAAACTTTACCTCTTTTTAATAATAATGGGTATAAATCCAAAAACATCACACTATTTCTCAGAGTGGTAGGCAGAGACAATTGATCTCCACTAACTACTGTCCACATTCACATGAAATTACTAATAATAATAAAATGCATCTTCATTGTATCAATTTACCTATCACTTAAACGTATATCTTTTATGTTATTTCTTAACAAATTGAATTATTGTATGAAATAACTTTTATATCTTCAAATTATTATATTACTGAAACTCAAAGAAGGAATAAACGGACCGATGAAAATACAATGACTTTTGGCATGAAATTGAGGATACTGATAGGCTGCTGGAATGTTCGCACGATGAGAGAAGAGAGTATTATTAGATTGCACCAGGTCATCACATGAAGAACTACAAACTGGATATATCTGGCATTTCTGAAACGAGATGAAAATACTTCGGAGTGCACAAAGTAGAAGACTACAGCCTACTGTACTCGGGACCAAAGTAGAAACATGAATATGGAGTGGGTCTTTTGCTAACCAGAGGTGCCCGTTCTAGTCTCTAAGTCTGAGAGCGGCAACTATAGCCCAAAGAGAGCTGAACGGGCGGCAAACATCAGAAACACTAGGGAGTTGTACCGAGCTAGAAGAGGGCTATGTAGTAAACCATACCAACCAAGCTGTAAGACTGGTTACAGACAAAGTTGGGAAACTTCTTAGTACACAGGCAGATCAGCTTCAAAGATGCCACGAGTACTTTACAGAGATCTTCAATGCTGCAGCAGACAATGAAGACGATGTTGAGGTCGACGAAACTAACGACGGTAGTCATATCCTAGACATAAGAGTAGGTCCTCCAGATAAAGCCGAAATCGGTTTTGCCATAAAGAGTCTGAAGAGTGGAAAAGCTTTAGGCAATGATAGTACTCCTATTGAAGCACTTTAAGTCAATGCTGATGCCACTGCTGATTTATTGTTGCCGCTCATATCAGCGAAGAAGGGATCATTATAAAGCTACCGAAGAAAGGGAACTTATCCCAATGTTCCAATTGGCGGGAGATCAGTTTGCTGCCTGTCTATTCAAAGGTGCTGTGCAAGGTTTTGCTGAACCGCTTGACTGGAGCTGTCGATATCACCTTAAGGGATGAGCAGAGCGGATTCAGAGCGGGAAGATGCACCGACCAGATCAACGTTTTGCGAATGATCTTGGAACAATGCTACGAAATGCTAAATCTGATTTACACTTTGTTCGTCGACTTTAAGAAAGCTTTTTATCGGATGAGATGGTCGAGCATGTGGCGCATAGTTAAGCGAACAGTTATACCAGACAAGATCATCGATAAAATTTCTTTACGTGGGTTCCTCTTGTCGAGTGGTACACAACGGCCGATTGTCAGATCCGATCCCAGTAACAGCTGGAGTGAAACAAGGTTGAAAAAAAGAAGAACTTTATAGATCAAAATAAAAATATATCCAAATCGATATCCTATCTTCTATCGATATGGATATTTGTTAATTAAGATCTTAATTTTATTTCATGGCATTTTCTTATACCTTTAGTTTCATATTCCGTTAAAACTTGCCTTTTAAGAACAAAACGTACATTTTAAAAGCCCGTAATTCTTTGAATCGAAACTTAAATATTTTTACCGGGTAAATGTGACCCGGAGTCGACACGGCTATAATGTTTTATAGTCCTGCAGTGTTTTACGATTGTCACATTTAATTATTTCATTGCCGGCAATTAAAGTTTGGAGGAAAGCGATTTTTTATGTTTTACAGCTGCATTTGAGTAAATAAAAGCTTGAATTACTATTTTTTTTACCACACACGAGCAATGTTTAGTGATGGACGTGATTCTAATTATTCATTTGTCGATTTCAATTAGTAAAACATAAAAGTTCTTAAAAAAAGTTCAGTGGTATTCATAGAGTACTTTAATTATTTTTCTTTATTTAGCTTCATTACATACATAATACAAAACAATTAAAAAAATCAAATATATAAATATAGATATATATAAATAGTTGGTGGTGTTATCGCTCACAACGATCTCTTCCAGATATTTTATGGTTATAAAAAACCTCTTATTAAAACAAAAACTGTAATCATAACATGTAAAAACTGTAATTAATCGTCATTGCAATAAAGACACTTATTAATTGTCAGCAAGTTAAAGTAAGAAGGTTGTTATACCTCTCAATATTCATTGTTAATATCGGTCCTGAGCTCATGGCGAATATCAAGTATTTGAACCACTGTTGTGTTTTACTACAATTTATCCTTTAAGCCTTATAAAAAATATAAATTGTAACACATTTTAATAACGAACTTCTCCTTAAGACAAGATTGCGGAACTAAACTACCTACATCTATCAGTGTCCGTATAAATAATGTTTCAATTAAAATCTCTTAATCTATCGACAACCAAGTCTACAATTCATCGACAATCAGCCAACGTCAGAACAACACAATAATTCTTACCGAATTGCCCATAAAATGTGCGGTTCGTAAATTTGACGGAAGCACGTGCGTCGATATCGATAGTCGATTTCGACGGGATTGTCATATGAATACATTTCGACATGACATATTTTTTGCTTCATGTACATCACTACAATTCGCTTTGCAATTTAATAGCATAAGCATTAACAAAAATGATTTGACTTCAACAGTTTTAATTACTAATTTATTATTGGCAGAGATAACACTAATTGGCGGTGTTTAGTAATAATTTGAATCGAGAACGACACAAATAAAATAATTTTGAGTTTGCACATCCTGTTTATACGCCTACGTAATGATTAGGTATGGCGGCAGTAACACTGAATTATAATATAATCTGTCAGAATATTAATTTTGACATTAGTGTTTATAGATTATAAACGTCATTGAATATATTATACCTATATTCACTCTAAATTCTTCGATTTGAACCACATTTCTAAAAGAATCACGTACCTTAAAAGGCATTTTGAAGTTGTATGCAAATATTATTTACTCTTCGATGCGATCCCAATATCAAGACCGATAGAGGCCCAACGATGCAGAAGCATCACTAGGCCCACATGGTGTGGGTCACCATGCTGCATTGTTGCATTGTCTGTATCCGCAATGAGTATGGTGACCACCACTCTTGGATTCTGCTTATGTTTTCCATAAGACAGAGTAGAGTCATTTTTACATACAAAAAAATCCTTCAAATATCTTCTTTTACACTGAAACTATTTGGCATATTTCTTGAATGAGATATTCAAGATTAATTCTTTGATAGATATATTTATCCACTTATCCAGAAAAGCTATAAATGTATACCTATTTAAAAGTCGTATAATCGGAAGCGTAGTTCAATAATTGCAGCACTGTAAAGTTCAGGTGAAACCAATCTAAGATTTATATTACATTGTTTCGCATAGATTAAAATACGATTTAGTACAGCGTTCCTTTCGCACCGACAGACTTTTGCTTTATATTTAAAGAGTGAATATAACCGCATTAATTTATGATTTGATTTTTTTTACTTATTTTACTACTACTACTACTTGATTACACTAGTTTTAGAACATTTTTTATCCGTAGGAGAGTCACGCTTCGCGATGAATGGGCCGGCTCCACATAAGGGTATACCACTAGTTACCACGGCCTTATAGAAAACCAGTGTGAAATAGCGCTTGCGCTGTATTTCACCGAGTGAGTTAGGACACCGGAGGCCCATACCCCAACCCTTCCCCACATCCCTATCTCCATCCCCCGAAGGTCAGCAACGCATTTTTTCATGGCTCCATCACATAGAATTTATCTGTGATAAACTTAGAATACTATTAAATAAATTCTATCATTTAAGTTACAAAGTTCCTATTAGCACATTAAGATGTATATACATGTCACTAGTGGATTCAATAATTGGTTATGCTCTTGACTGCTATGGTCTCACATTTAAAACATATATTGATAAACTAGAAGCAATTCAAATAAGATTCATAAAATTACTCGTTAACAAAAAAGTCAAAGAAAAAAACAAAAACGATTACACTAAATTGTATAAGATATGTAAAATCCTACCAGTAACATTAAAACACAAATACCAACTTTTAGTGAATAATCACGGCAGTCGAGAGCATGACTTGAGGAGGATTACTGGTGAACACTGTACTCGCTCGGTGACCGACGGCAGGTATATCGTTCCAAGAGCGCACAATTACTATGGTGACAGAACTTTAAAAAAACGAGTGCCTTATAATCTCAACAGTCTGCCGAAGGACATCAGGGATGAACCAAATAAAAATGTTTTTAAAAGGAAACTAAAAAAACATTTGTTGGACAATATTTAATTAGTATACGTTGTAAAGAGGTGTTTTGTTGTAGCTATAAATTGTTAACTTTCTATATAGTTAAATATTAATATTATATAATTTGATAATTGTACGGAGACTTGATCCCCCAGTTAAACCATCAACCAGGTTTTGGGGGACAATTATGTAACTCAGTATTGTTTTTGTTGTTAATAAATAAATAAAAATAATAAAATAATAAAATTTGTGACGCGTCTGGTGTTGCATGTGTCTATGGACGGCGATATCGCTTACCATCAGGTGATACGTCTGCTCGTTTGCCACCTATACCATAACAAAAAAAACTTCTATTTATGCTGACTGCAATGTTGCATACTGTTATTGTTATACATTTCTTCTCACTATATTAGGCTCATATTCTAAAAATTCTCTAGGTAGTAGAGCCACGCTGATTTCAGCACGAACGGGCCGGCTCGACCGGGGCGGTACTACCCTCGCACAGAAGATCAGCGTAAAATGACAGCGTTCATGCTGACGTATTTCGTTGGTGTGTGTGAGACCGGAGGCCCAATGATGCAGAAGCATCACTAGTCCGCAAATGGCCCGCCATAGTGTTTAATGGTCACCATGCTGCATTGTTGCATTGTCTGTACGAGCAATGAGTATGGTGACCACCACCCTTGGATTGCTTATGCTTTACATCAGGCAGAGTAGAGTCATTTTGGGAGGCCATATATAAAAAAAAACATTACATATGACATAGCATGTGATTTAAGTGATAATGGAAACTACCTTTTTATAAAGTTATAAAGAACTCTTAGTTATTACGTAGGTACATAGCAGTACGAAGTGACTGTGATTATATGTGAATATAATCAGAAAATAATTTTATGAGTAAAGAACCGAGTTTTTTATAATTCACATACCTACGTGTAAATATATTATAATCTACTGTACCGTAATAACCCACGCAAGTAAAATTGACCAGGTATGTCCTTTGCTGCGTATACACTAGTTGAACTGAGTTGAACACACATTTATATAACTGAACTGGTATCCACTTAGTTTTACAACATTAACAACACCTAGCTTGTCTGCGAATGCAATTATCAGTATCCGTTGCCTTTTGAATTGGCATGTTTACAAATTGGTGATATTAACCACTCTATAAGACTCCTGGGATTCAAAACTTTAACTTCAGGCTCAAGAGCCCGGCTCTTGAGTCGGATAAATAACGTGGTGTGCTAATCTAATTACTTAGCACAATGTCTTATTTGTAAGTTTTTGTTGTGCAATTAAACGCGGCTTCGTTCCGCGTGTAAACAGAGCCCTGCGCCGGCGCACCGATTTGTTACTAAAAGCGTTGCAATTTCAAGCTTTTATTTATTTGTATTCGGGTTGAGTTTATGCTTTTAATTTATTTGATTCGAACTTTGATGTAGTAATTTGTGATAATGAAGATTTATTTTATTTGTAGGGGAAATAACTCTTTACTTTATGTAACATAAAAACCAATTAGTTGCAAAGATAAGAACTGAAACACACGGTACACGGTTTTATACAATTTAAGTATAGGTATTAAATGTAGCAAACCAAAAATGTAAAAGCAAGTTTTTATTGATTCGATAAAGTTATTTTACAAAAAAAAATCGTCCGAGTGCTAGTCGGACTCGCAGAGGAAGGGTTCCGTACAATTATCTAAACACTTCAAGTGTCCACCTGTTGCCGTTATCAATGTCGAACAAAAACAAGCACGTTTATTTATGGGAGCCCCCTTAAATATTTATTTATTTATTTTTTTGGTATTTTTTACAAAAATTTCACCAGGCTGTATCTCATGGAACCGTGATAGTTAGACATTTGAAATTTTGACATGAAAACGGACAGGAAAGTCTTAGTAATAGGGTTCCGTTTTACCCTTTGGGTACATAACCCTAGAAACTAATAAAGATGTTAAATGTCGTTATCGAATCAGTAAAAACTTTGAATAAATCGTAATTCTAAGCAACAACATTTTTTTTCTATTAAAAAACCCAAAACGCACACGTCGCAACAAACGTTTTATTTTTTACTAACCATGGAACGACCAGGTTTAATTAGTTTAAATCTAAAATGAAAATTGAATTAAAAAAACAAACAACGATCACTTTTGGTCATAGCTACGCGTGCGATTACGGCGGAGCAACAATTAAGTCGATTACCACGCGTCATTTGATCAAAACATGTCGATTCGACAGTTGAATGGTTTTGTAATAGCCATAGACTCGGTAAACATACCTATGGACACAGGTAAAAAATGAATGAAAAAGTTTGATGTTCGTATAGGATTCTGCATGTGATGGTAGAAAACTCTTTAAAATAAGTCATAAAAAATATATTTTCAGTACACGACAGAAAGAGGTTGTGTATAAGTTTAGAAATCAACTCAATATTGCAACGACCATTATATATTAAAAATGTAAGATTAAATTAATTAGCAAAGTTAGGTCTTCACCAAAGATTGACACAACACCCAGACTTATTTAGGCAATGGCAACTACAAATCCAATTTGGTTTGTGCATAAATAGAAAGTTAAAACGTGGTTATGTACCTACACTATTCTAGAATAAGACAATATCAGGTAAAAACCGTTTTTCGAAGACGAGGCTTATGTCTAGCAGTGGAATATTAACAGCTGTTCACGTGTAAGGTAATGTTAAAATACAAAAACAGTTATTATTTATACTTTTCTATGAATTAATTAAAAAAAAAAACCACAAATAAAATCAATACCGGTTGAACCCAGAATTAAAATTTATTTTTCCACTTGTCCATTTTCAATCCCTCAAATAATGGCCTCTCTGATAAATTTACGTACACAAATTCTTTTAAACAAGTAACCGTGATTGTACAATAACTTTTAAATACCCAGCGTTTAGTTAGTTTCATATTGTGACTGAAATCTCACATATTATCACTACGCACGAAAGTTAACCGGATTATTCTAGTAGGTACCGTTACATGATCAATTCTTGATTTACCATTTAGGTACATAGTTCTTAGCTATATTTGGAATTGATTTTTATATTACGATTTACTATTAAAGTTTATCTATATCATACTTGGTCTTGGTACTGCTTGCCGTTTTGCTTAAAAATTTAGTTTTTTGGAGTAATTTAGAATTTTCAACCGCCGTATTTATACTATTAAAATTAAATACTATTTTATCTTCACTAGATAATACACCTACTACTTATATTTATATATATTATAATGTCAAGGCACGGCAGAAACCATCCTATATTTATTATAACTATCGGTAATTTATTAGGTTTTTAGTTTGAACGTACAAAAAAAAGGCTGCCTAGTTGGTCTATTGGTAAGCGACTGCCAATCAAGAGGTCTCGGGTTCGATTCCCAGGTCGGACTGCTGTTGGGTTTTTTTTAAAGAAACTCTTAATAGCAGCCCGGAGTATGGAAGATGGCGGTGTTTCCCGCCCGTGCCTCAGGGAGCACGTTAAGCCGTCGCCGCGTCGGTCCCGGTTGTCATGAACATCCATGGCAATCGTTATTGGGAAGTCAGTGCCCTCAAATATACTGACAACTAGTTCAACTTTCGAATTCAGTTCATCTTCAGTCAGGGTTGCGGAGGTCCGATGCCAGTTGTTCCGTGTAAAACTGATATTTAGGTAAAACCGATTGAACTAGTAGCCCAAAATCTTGAGAATAATAAAGACTAGGAAGATGAGTTTAATCGTACAAAACAAACGAGTGTGAATGTAACGAGTAAACGAGTGTGAACAACGAATATGAATTGAAGTGTAAGTTGTTGTGTTATGATGATGTGCAATATAGTTGGGTAAAAATCGTACTCATACTCGTTTTGAAGACTTAAATATTAACATCATTTTTTCCAATTTTGAAATAGTCGTATATTAAAAATTTAAATCTACAAATAAAATTTGAACAAAAATAAAACCGACTTCAAGGTTCGACTCGATTTCTCTTGGATGCCATCATCAGATATTAACGTCCTTCTCGTGGTACCATCGTTGGGACATCTCCTTTCCATTCAAAAAAAGAATCATCAAAATCGGTTCATAAACGACGAAGTTATCCGCGAACACAAAAAAAAATATATGCACGGTCAAATTGAGAAACCTCCTCCTTTTTTTGAAGTCGGTTAATGAAATAAGTACTCGTAGTAATACTAATAATAATAATAATCCAAACAACGACAAACAAAGATTTTTATCGGCTAGCAATTGTATATTTTTTTTATTATTTGTAACGATTAATTGTATATGAATTGAATTTATAACCTTCGTTTGACTTTGAGTAAACAGCATCAGGACGTTGAAGGTGTGGTTTGACTTTACTTGAATATTAAATATACTTATGTTAAAATTAATTATGTTCACATCAGATTGATTTATTATCAGTAGATATTATAATGGTATCGGCTACAGAATAAAGAGTAAGGTGCATTTAACCCAAGATGTTATTAATGGCGTTATTCAAATTCCTTTATTAGATTACCAGTGGGAGCCCTACTGTGCGGAGAATGCAAAATATATAAACTCCTTGTTGTTATAAATGTACATATTACTTACATTTAAATGAAATATAACTGACGAAGGAACGGTTACAACTGTAAATATTTCCATTATCTCTGACGTTTTAAAAAAATGTTATTATACTGGCACTGTAATGAATTGTGGTTAAAAACAATTATCATTAATTTCGTTACATGATCATTTAATTATATGAAGTCTACTTGATTAAATAAATGTTCACGTAATTCTACTAATAATTTATCCTGCACTACTGTTTTACCATACATTAAAAGTGAAGGTGGTTCTTAATGCGACATTTTTGCATGATGTCTTCGTTGACAATAGACACTTTTGTCTTGATATTGTTCATAAATACGAGTGATTTCCTAAAAAACTCTAATTTTATTAAGTAGTGCCTGATGCACTGACTATTTTAATATTCTTGTAGGTACGTTAAGGAGATCGTTAAGATGAGATACTGATATTTTTACAAATGCTGGTTACAATCTGTCTTTAAGTACACAATTTATCCTTTAGAAAACCGAAGTAACGCTAATATTATACTACTATGTTAGACAGAAAAAAAGAAAGTAGTGTCTTTAAAAGTAATAGATAGATAGTATTGTTAGGTAGGAAGAATATAATAGCACTAAGTATGTAGTTCATTATAAATAGGAAGAAATGTACGGTTGATTAATGAAATGAAATAATGAATATGGTTAAAAATAATTACATTCATCTTTTTTGTATAATATCATTGGTTAACAAGCATTGCAATTATAATAAAGAAAGAAAATAGCCCGTATTTTAGCAGACATTTTGTATCTAACGGGTATTAAAATATATTAAGGAAAGGGGGACAATGAAATTTACCGCTACTGGCCCATAAAACATTATATTTACGCCAAAATGATGTACGGCTTCGTGTGGTCAAAATACAATGTTAATTTTTTATATTAAGTATAGCCGTCAATGGTTCCACCTCATACGGTGATGTCATGACTTAAACCAATAAACATGAAATATCATGTGATCGTGAGATGCATGCGTGATTTAATCTTTCGTGTTACACTAAAATAGTTACACGCAACCATTATTGTACAAATGAAATATACAAAATTGAAAATAGACGTTTAAAGTGGTTAATTTTTTTAAATATGTTAGTATACTGGACATACACATAAGTGCAAGAGAGTCTTCTTTGAAATCTACCAAAATGGATTAAAAATTTACACTGTTTCTGAGCAAGTCACGTGACGTCACCATCATTGGACATGACGATTTGGTTCCCAAACTAAATCCATAGTGTAAGTTGACAGTAATCATGTTACAATAATAATAAAAGGGGGCTTACGGTCAACGCATTTGATATCAGGGACACGATCTCCTCCGTTTCATTTGTCAGGTGACTCAGCAATGTCGTTGACGTGACGCGCTCAAAATGCAAATTTTCAAAAAAGCGAACAATATAAATCTCGATCGGTCCATCTCGATTCAGTATCGCCCTGTCCCGCCAAGCAATTGAATTCAGTCGATCACTAATCGATGTCTTGTCCGTGATAGGCGCGGTCGGGGTCCACGGCAGCAGGGTGCCGACTTACCACACAATCCATCGTTAACTTCTTTCGTTCTTTCATTATCATCATCACTTACAATATCAACCCTACACGCATCTCTTTTAAAGTTCATAATATTTAATTCATTCTTAAATATTGTATCTTTTTGTAAGTAATTTTCTACCGCATCTTCGTCAGCACCGATGGTATCGTCGTCGCCAATAAACACTATAAGAGTTATTACTAAAACATAAATTACAGTGCGCCGTGCATGGAGTTGTTTCGATTTGGAATTGAACTGCAAGTTTAACCTCATTACCTATCTTAATAAAGGATTTGCCCTTTCGCGCCGACTAATCACAAATGAGCATGTAAAGTCTGTAAATTATGTTGCATTGAGTTCATATTACTGTTTTTTACTTATTGATCAGGTGGTTGCTTATTCATAATTAGCCCCCCTCGAAGTTTATTACTTCTGTACGAGTAAATGAATGTGCGCAGTTCTTGATTTGAATGGTTTGTTCCTTTCATACATAGATGTCTATCAAATCGTTCTTTGTTGTCATTGACATTTTATTCAAAGGGATGTTAGTTATTTATGTTTCTATAATAAACACCGCTTCTGATTCTTAACAATTTATTATTTACTAAATTCATCAGTGTGTCCTCTCAAACTCAATTTAAGTTGTTACTTTTAATAATGTCCTCCTTTAACAAAGAATTAAGCGTACTTTAAGGAGGATGCTATATAGTTTGTACAGAGTCAAAGTCATCGATTTTTTCCATTGCTATGTATAAAGTGTGGAAGGTTAGGTTGATGACGAGTACAACAGTGGAGCAGAGCCACGTTCGTGGTCGCCCCCCGCCGAAGCGCACCAGGGGCCGAACTGGCCCACCGAACTAAATCAAATAATGACTAATCGATTCTCTCTTATATTGCACAGTAGGTACACGTCAAACGTTATTCTCTTTAATTTTTTAATATTTTTCATTTTTTATTCTGTTTGCATAAAATCTAAATTCGTTATAGACAATGCAGTGATTGATTCGTTTTCATAAGGCTTTGGCGGTTGATTGATGTTTATTAGTTCAGTAGTCAGAGTTTTGGGAATCATTAGATAAGTACTGTGCCTTATGAAGAGTAATGATAGCATCACTTTCGGTACTCAACTTAATTCAAGGTTTGACTGTTCGTTATTTATGATTCGGCCAGTGTGTAACTCGAATTATAGTGATATCATAAGTTAAATGCCTATCATCGTTTGAATATCTGATCGCTGTTAGAGGAATGTTAGCTTCATTATTTATTGTAGGCATTTGAGTCATATATCTATTAAGTTGATTGCTATTAGTTTTCATTTAATTTACATTTTTAACCGAATCTTTAAAATCCACATTCTTATAAATAATTTGTAACTATATTAAAATTAAATTAAGAGACTAAGAAATAATAAAAAATGATAATAACAATATTTACATACAAGCGTCAAAAAAATCCTATATAAAAATAAATAAATTGTAAACTTAGAGAAGTTTCCTAATCGCTAAGTAGAACCATAAATACAAGTAGTAGTGTGACTTTACCAAGAAAATCACAAAATTTGTAGGTCAACCATGAGTAAAAACCTTATGAACGCTCTTCTTAACATAAAATTCATTTAACTAAAACAACAAATCTGAGAAACCAGAACCACAACTATATAAATTCCGTACAATTATTTCGTGGTCCGTTCGGTTGTTTAAACGTACTATGATTTTATTACACCGTTCGGTGCGCCCACGCTACATCCGACACTAGATTAACAGGTTATATTGTTTTCTGTATTTTTTTTTCTATTTGCTCTTAAATATTAAACGCTCAATTATTTTTATGCCATAGATGGTTTTAACGATGTTAAGACCGTGAATTTGGTCGCGTGGATTCAGCATTGCGTGATTTGAAATATGAACTAACCAATTATTATCTTGTAGTTCCGTTTTTAGACGTGTAGTTGTGTGTATTAACTTTTCAACACAATATTTGCTAAGGTAACGTAAAATTGTCGTAATAAGATATCTTATTGTCTATCTTAACGGTTAGTTAATGACATATGCGATCTGTAGAGTTTAAAAATTGTAAGACTCACTTCTTTAGACTTACTTGAACATCTAAGTATAGTTTATTTCTTACAAATCATTCACAAAATTAATCAGACTGAATTCTACTGAGTATTAAGTTAAATTGATTGATAATGTTGATCAGGGTGAAAACATAATTTTCCATACAGAATGAATTTTCTAATATTCCGATTTCTATAAAATTAAGTGCCAGATAAATAACACATAAAAATTCATTGTACAAAAATAATCAGCAATTTTGATTAAAAAACATTCACGGTAGTTCTTGGCGCTACTAAATAGTCTCAATACCTACCAGAATTAGTAATGTGACCATATCCCAAATATGAACTCACGGTTATTGTAACCGTAATAAATACTCAACATATTCAAATATCATAAAATCTATATTCAAGGCAATCGTGAACTTGTTACGACTTTATTATAAACACTTAATCCACAAGTGTCTTTTCGACATTGTATATGAATATTACTTTCATAGTACTGGTGACTTTTACGAAACCATATTTAAAATGTTATTTAACATACCTACATCCTTAAAACTCTTATCACTATTGATCAGGGTAAATTGTGGTAATAGTTATTTACAATCGTTATCCAGTCTGTAATGAATTTTTATTAGTGAGGTAGGGTAAACGATCCTTATTTTCCTCAATATTATCATCATTATTTTAGCGGTAGGACGAAAATCTATTCGACAACTCTTTTTTTTTCGCCCATGGACCGCAACACCAAAGGCGTCACAATTGCCGGCCTTTGGGAGATGGGGAAGGGGTTGGGCCTACGGTATCCTCACTCACTTGGTGAAACACAGCGCAAGTGCTATTTCCCACCAGTTTTCTGTGAGGCCGTGGTATTACTCCGGTCAGGCCGGCCCATGCATGCCGAAGCGTGGATCTCCCACGGTAAAAATCTTTGATCTTAGTATGTCATTTGTCAATTTGACTTGAGTGATAGACGCTCTGGTCCAATCTTGAACATTTTGAGTTATCATCATCAACAGCCTATAATAAAATATAATATAATAATATATTTCGGACATCTATCACACAACGCCATCTAGTCCCAAGCTAAGCAGAGCTTGTGTTATGGGTACTAGACAACTGATACAAATACATATATACTTTTTTTTTGTAAATACATTCAAAACACATACATATTATACATAGAAAACACCCAAACTCCGAAACAAATATTTGTGGATCATACAAACATTTGGTCCGACCCGGGAATCGAACCCGAGACCTCACGATCAGCAGTCGCACACGTCAACCATAATAGTCCATTGCTGGACATAGGCCTCTCCTTAAAAGGGAGGTTTCCTATACTGCGCTGCCCAGACGAGTTGGTAAGAGGTTTGGTTCAAGTTTGCGTTATCTTTGCAGTTATGTTGTTCTTGCGTGTGGCTCTTCTTCGTCTCTTACGATGTTAAAAATAGGTGTGGTGATACTTTTAAGGGTTCCGTAGCCAAATGCCAAAAAACGGAACCCTTATGGAATCGTCATGTCTGTCTGTGCGTATGTCACAGCCACTTTTTCCGAAACTATAAGAACTGTACTCTTGAAACTTGATAAGTAAATGTATTCTGTGAACCGCATTAAGATTTTCACACAAAAAGAAAGAAAAACAATAAGTATGGGGTTCCCCATACGTAAAACTGAAATGCAAAATGTGTTTTGTATGAGTAGGTCTTCTAAAATTATATTGAAGTTTCTAATATTTTATTTCTAAACTGAATAGTTTGCGCAAGGGACACTTCCAAAGTGGTACAATGTGTCCCCCCTCCTTAACTTAAAAAATAAGAGAATGATAAAACAAACAAAACGGTTTGAATGAGATCTAGTAAATTTTTATTTTTAATACGTCATAAATCGTAAACCGCAATATAGTTTAAAAAGAATTATAATATTAAAACAACTTTTATATTATGTTACTTGCTGTTACGGAACCCTTCATGGGCGAGTCCAACTCGCACTTGTCCGCTTTTTTTCTTAACCCTTAACCACATTGATATTGACTCAATGAGCGTTAATAAGTTGATTGTTATTATATTATTGAAGATGAAAATTCTTCTGATCATAAGCAGAATTCTTTTCCTTTGGTTACTTTCACTAGACAGCTTCATTTTAGTATTACCCATGTGATACATCTGAGCTTAGTAGGCATCTGCATTTTTAACAACTTTTCAGACGTTTCTCAGTAACAATATATTGGTTGACAAAATGTTGAGAATAACGTGCTCAACAAGATAAAGATATATGTAGGTGTGAGTTACATTCCTGAACCCTGTTAAGCTTCTAATTGGTTTGCAAGAAGACTCGTGCAAGGGATGTTGAAAGATTCTGAGATGTATCTGATGATGATGATATCTTACGAGTATCTTACTAATATTATAAATGCTAAAGTTTCTAAGGATGGATGTATGAATGTTTATTACTCTTTCACGCAAAAACAGCTCTGGATTCAGATCGGATCTGGATGAAATTTGGCACAAAAATAGGTAATAGACTGAAATAGCAATTTTTATCCCTAAAAATGTAGTGTTCCCGTGAGATGAGCAGCAACGCGGGGCACAGCTAGTGCATTAGTAATATCAACAAAAATTAATTTTACGTATCTGTATCTCTTTTAAAAATAATTAATCTATTAAAAATACCTTCTATTTCTTTAATCTTACCAAACTATTCTCTTCATTACAACTGTCACTTTTGTTTACTTTCACAATGATACGATAACTGCTAGTAGTACCTACATCTACCAATTTAATATTAGCTAAGGCTTCTTCTTAAATTCCTCAAATCAATATCCAATAAGTTTGTCATGTTTATTATTTCCAACAAAGCACTCAAGAATTCATGCAATGTCTGCCGAATTGATCGCATTGCAGTTAGAACAACATGGTCCCTGAATGCGATGTGTACAAATAAATTTGTTCCCAGAAACCTAAACCACGTAAGTCACATAGTATCTTTATTAAATTAAGCATCTTATAGAATACGAATTAAGGTTCCAAACAAAATGTTCATACACTATTCTAATGATTTTTAAAGTTCAGCTAGTGATGCGAATCAGAATGTTCGCAGCAAGTTTGTACGGGAGTCGAGTGCAGGTGACAAATAGTCACGCCATACGCCAAAAGGTCGGGGGCGATGCGATACGTCGATGTTTTTATTTGTTTAAGTCGATGACTTAATATCAGTGTTGTAACTTATCGATAATTTTGTACATAAACTTACCAAACCTAAACAAATTGGCAGAACAACAATAACTGTAAAACAAATTGTTAAAATACTTTCCATTTTATTATATGTATGTTAATCGTATATTATGTAATTCAAACAATAAGCACTTACTTAAGAATATTTAAGAAAAAATAATAAATTGTGCTACTGTGAAGTATACTGTGTCAAGTGAATTTGATGACTGAGAAAACTATCGATAATCGTTTTTCACTTCAAACGTTGTCGTCACATCCCTATTTTAAAAGATTCATATCTTTTAAATGTATGCAGTCAGCAGCATATAATTCAGGATTACAAATTGTTTGTTTTAGGTGGAGACACCAAATGTATTGGCACGATTCCAACTTAAAAGGGTGAAGATAAATATATAAAAATCTGATGAAACATTGCGAAGAAAAGGTCGCAATTTAGCAGACTACACATTTTTTTGTTTAACAAAGGGACAAATAAATGTTTGGTGACAAATGTTCGACAAAGTTTGTGTTGGCTCTTCATTGTTTGACCGTTTGTAAATGAATAATTTGCGGTAATTATGTGTATTTTAATCCTTTGTCAGGAGACGTTGTGTTTGTAGGGTTTGTTAAAGAATTTCGCAAGTCTTTTTATGTTTTGGCCTTCTTACATGTGTCATGTTGTCCAGTAATTTCAATAAAATTATGTTCCTATTTATTTTGTTACTAATGCTGAAAGTTATAAACTCTCCTAATCATTAAATTTGTATAAAAATAAATTACGTACTAGACTATTATGCGACTTGTCTCGTAAAGCAATTCAATGAGCTTCTTTATATACAGACCGTTCTTTTCTTTTTAATATTTACATTTCAAACTCATGATGGCTAATTATAATTTCAGGTTTTTATTCAATGTATACACTGGCTCATAAAAACACACAGTATATTGAACTTTAGTTCTTTACTAAAATTGTCTGTCTGTACTTACTTATTTCTATACTACACTAATATTATAAACAGATAATGTTTGTAAGGTTGTGGAGAGTAATCTCTGAATCTACTGAAACAATTTGAAAAAAAAATACCCGTAGAAAGTTGCCTAAGACATTCACAAATTCTATTATTGGAGTCATAGGCTATGGAAATTACTAGAAATCACCTTTATATTATTTACCCGAAAATTGATAGAATGAGGATGGAAGTTCCTCATTTTTAAAGCGCGTACGAAGCTGCGGGCTATGTATATATATGTATATATGCTAGCTGAGTCCCGCGGTGTTACCCGCGGTTATTGTCATACCGCGGGTGACGCCGCGGGGCAAAGCTAGTCTAAAAAACGTAGCCTAAGTTACTCCCTATATCATCAACTATGTATCAGGCAAAATCCCGTCAAAATCAGTCCAGCTGTTCCAGAGATTACCCGGAAGAAACAGACAGACAGATCGACAGGCAGACAGATAAAAATTGTAAATAATACATTTTTGGTATATGTACCGTATACATTTAGTAAAAACAGTTATTTTAATTATTTTAATATTACAAACAGACACTGCAATTAATTAATTTTATTTAGATGTATAGACATAGTTATAAAGGTATATATATAGTGGTAAATAAGCTTGTTCACTATATCACTCTACTGGAAATAAGAGACGCTGACGAGGTTGCACGGATCTACTATAATATTTTATTTAAGTGTAAAATTGAAACTTCACCAATAAATTCTTGTAAAGAAATAGTCTCAAAACTTTTAATGAATGTTGTCAAAGATCTAAACAGCAAGTAGTTGTATTAATTTTTATTACCACGAACTTCATATTGCATCATCATATGTTACGTTTATGAAAACTAGTCATTAATTTCTTTTGATGTCGTTTACGATTACATAGATATCTACGCCTGTATAATTACACCTCACTGACAGGCTTATAGCTAGATATGACTTCTTAATTTCAAATTACGTCATTGTTAAGCGACTTTGTTGATGTTTGATGATTTATTTTTTGGCTTGAGACACTTAACACGTAATCATTTGATATTGAGCTTGGTAGAGTCCAAGTTATATCAACTAGATAACTGATAAACATTATTATATTTTAGAAACAAACAAACTTCGCGAAACTTGCTCGCTACGGCCCGGCTTTTTAGTTGAAGGGGCTATCTCATCTTGACCTGCCTTCAATACCTAATACTAATAGATAAATCGAACGTAGATAATTCATGATTTATCATACATACACCCTTAAGATAACCCTTTAAGATAATTTTGGTAATTTGTTACCTACGGTCGTTTAATAAAGTTAAAGTACCAGATAGGGATTTTGATTTAAAAACTCGAGCTTCATATACAATGAATGTTATTCTTTAAGACCTACCAATCTATTTTTAGCTTAAATGGTATGATCGCACAAATATACCTACTTTGTCGTTACATCACTCATTTAAGGTATTCGAACCGGAAACCACATGGCTATCATTATCGCATTTTGTAGGCGTAGGCCAACTGCGAGTCGAACTCGCGCAGGAAGGGTTCTGTACCATTATGTATACATTTCAAGCGTTTACCTGTTGCCGTTATCAATATCGAGTAAAACCGGGCAAAAAATTGCTTTAGATAGCCCTCTTAAATATTTATTTTATTCTGTTTTCTTTAGTATTTGTTGTCTGTCCCGTATTACTCTTTGAGTGCGGAACCCTAAATAATACAAAATAAAATATTGTTTCGAAAGCATTTCTTTTCCAAATCTATACAAATAAATAAAATTGGAGTGTTTGTTTGTAATATTAAAATAACCGCTTTTTACTAAATGCATATGTATGTATACACGGTACCTATAACAAAAATGTAGTTAATTTTTTTTTTGTCTGCCTGTCTGTATGTCTGTCGGTCTGTCTGTTTGTTCCGGGTAATCTCTGGAACGGCTGGACTGATTTTAACGGGACTTTCACTGGCAGTTAGCTGATGATCCAGGGAGTAACTTAGGCTACTTTTTGTAGACTATCTTTGTCCCGCGGCGTTATTCGCGGTATAACAATAACCGCGGGTAACACCGCGGGGTTCAGCTAGTACTATATATAATTGCAGTGCACGAATCGTGAACAATACCAATACAATTCAATAGAACTTGGTTATATAAACCCTTAACTACATGAAACCAGCTATCACACTTAGTGTTATAATTGTAGCCCTATACAATTCCTCTACCAAGTACTCAACGAAGGTATAGTAGATATTTTTAATGTTTATGCGTTTATAAAATCAAAAAAAAACATTTAAACTATTTAAAAACCAATCAATGAAAATACAAATTAAAGATGACGTGATCGACTATCAGTCATATAAACTCCGAAGCAAAATGTTTTTGAAGTGCATTGCCCGAGAAATCGGCCAGTTAATTTAATATATTCGTTAATAATAACTGTCATGTGTTGATCGTGGAGTTATTAAAATTAATGATCATTTATACTAGATTTTTTGTGGGTATCTTAAATTTCTAAGTATGGAAAGTATTCCTTACCTAAAGTTTAAGTTACGTGTAAGTTTTATCGAATTGTGATTTTGTAGAAGAAACTGACCAAATAAGCCAGTGAGGAAGTTTGAACTAAAACTGTACATAACCCATCACCTGAAGCGGTACTTTGAGCGTGTTCACTATTAGACAAGACATGATTTTCCCCTTGCACGTATCAGTAGCCAGTTTGCGTGTGTCTTGATATCGTCGAAGTGAGAGATTATGTAAAGGTACACCTGTTTTAAAGGCAGGTGCTCAGAAAGGACTGGAAGGCTGTTAGACATAGTGTATTAAAAAGTCGATTCAATTCCGACACAACTACCCGAACAGAAACCCCGTTGGGGTGATGGGGTGCTCGTGAGAATTGCCACATACTCGAAAAAAAATTGCCTTACAAATTGTTTTCATTAAAAGTTGTAAAAAGGTTGAGATAAATCAAACCGATCAGCAGACCAAAGTGCTTAGGTATGCCCTTGACCTACAGTATTCAGAGCCTTAATATTCTTCAAACAGAGATAATGGCGTTAACACCATCAATGTAGTTATATAATTTTATGGCAAACCGAACATATTGAATGTTGTATTCAATGGTGTTAGAAGTGGGTGTATTTTTAGTTCGAATACAAACTCAAACAGTTATCGTGCGTTCTCACTTACAAAATGTTATTTTCCACACATGAGTATGTACGGCGCTTGTACAATTTGCGAGGTCAATCGAGTTCAACCACTCAACTTTGGCCGTATGCCCAAGCGGTGTTACTTCATTTTGACAATCATGTTACAGCTCAAACTGTGAGGTTAACTTGGTATTACTGATTGACTATTGAAGGACAAATCGTTTTATTTTGAATATGATTATAACTTCGCACATCTTACATACGACTCTGATATCATACTAGGTAAAGTCTGTGCTTTGGTAGTTACCAAAGTGGAATCTGCTGATAAAACTTATATAATTATAAAGACATACACAGTATAAATGAGTTAAACCCGAACAAAAAACAAATTACCATACTTATCACAAAATTATTAAAATTTGTCCTAACTGGGAATCAAACCTATGAACTCCGCCTTAGCGATCAGACCAACAGGGCCGTCAAACCACCGTAACAACGGTCTTGATACTATTTTATCTACAATATTTGCTTTTATCCATTAGGATATTTGGTATCCGTTATGTGGTCATACACGGATGACTAAAGCCATTAAAAAAAATATCGTTATCAGTCTATGTTTTTGAATCGCATCTTAAATCAACGTTGTAAAAAAATTAAGAGCTATACTACAAGTAATAAAATTCCTTGCCTCCCACGGAATGAGAATCTCTTAGAAAAGCTAAATTATTTTATTTATTTGCTTACAGCTAAGTTGATAGTTACAATCTTTAGTTGCCAACGCCGTATAGTCGTGTTATATACAATTTAGTAGATAGTAAAACTAAATGAGATAGTTTGAATATCTACTTTTGTATTTATAGTGGCCATCCTCATTTAGCACTATAACCTTAGGAACTCTGACCTGAACGCTGCCCGCGCCACTCTGCCGAGCTCAGGAAATTTCGAATCTTGAATTTTCTTTTCTATCCATAGGTACAACGTATGTATAAAGTATAGGTGTTTATGACGTTGCCTCTATTAAAACTCTAAAATATAACTGAATGAATATTTAACTCAAAAGTCTTATTTGAAGGTCAATCAATATCTCATTCATTACATTTAGTAAAGTGAATTTTTGTTTTTTCCTTATGAAGTAGGTTTTAAAGCTAAAGCTAAAGCTTAAATGAAGACTGATAAAAAACAATAAGCTACCGATTTTAATACTAACCACAAAATTGCGATTAAGAACATTACTATTAATAAATATAAAAGTTGGTTTACAGTGTATACTAGATACTAGGGTGTGAGAAGAAAATACATTTCCTTATATAAATTGCGAGTGTTCTCCTAAAATGTTACTGGTTTCTTAAGGAATTATAGAATGTTCGCATGCATCAGTTTGTGTTTCAAAAACGAAAATTTAAACTATACTGTTTTGTTTCGTGTATATTTAACCGTAATAAAATTACATCTTTAATTATGAATATTATCTTTGTTTTTTTTTTTTGTTAAAATTGGTATGTTTTGATTTGTTTACCAAATCTCATCAAAATATTTGACAACTACAAGATGACTTCAAACTTTAGATTGTGTTACTTCTTATATTAAGAGTGGTGAGGAAGTTGGTTAACCTCACATTGTACTCAGATATTACGAATTTCAGGTTGTGGTGAGTTCTGGCCTATCAACTTAAGAGATATAATTTAATAATTGATTAAGTAAGGTAATTTTGAATCAGCTATCATTTTAGCTAGAGGTTTTTCGCCACTCAACTAATTTCTTTAAGCACAACTCTTGCTTTAGAAATTTACATTCTGTGTCGCGAGGGACTTTACAAACATACATGAGACGAACAAAAAGAACACCCAGACTCAAAAGGACAATTTGTGGATAGCACAAAGTATTGTCCCATGTGGGATTTGAACCCACAACAGTTGACGCAGTTGCAGCACCTGATATCCCAGAAACCCACTTCCTTATCCCCACATTATTAAAATAACTGTTTTAAAGTTCCGGACAAAAAACTATAACCACTGCTGCGTTAAAAAAATGTGATATTTAAATAGGAATTTTGCAGCTAATTATTTGGATGTTTTAAAACGGTTGAATTTAGAATAACAAAGTGCTGGTATTCAAGACACGCGGGACACGGCCTCAGGCCAGACCGCTCCATATTTCACGGTGCCGGTCCAATGGTTTCGGGAACACCCGCTGAGCTCCTGAATTAAGTAAAAGCCTTCGAGCTCTTGTTTCTTGATACCTCTAGTTGGATATAAAGGTGCGTTCAACCAGGTTCCTTTTTTAAAATTATTGTTTGTTATTCTTTTATTTTTGTGTATATGTTCAATTTATAAAGTTTGGAGCCTAATGTGCTAAGAAATTACGAATAGTATGTTTGTTTTTGTTTTATTTAGTAACGTTAAAAAATACAATTAGATAAATTATTAAGAAGTTCCTTCTAAGAAATAATTTAATAAATTAACTTATTGAATTTTATTTGGTATCTGTAGCCGTAGACACCGAGAGACAGACATATATTATGTATATCTTCGACAGCATATATCAAAAAGAATTCAAATATGTTCACATACGTTATGCATGTAATTATTAGCTTTTTTCTTTTTTATTATCTTTTAATTTTTTTGCATACCAAGCTTTTGTTATTTAAAAACAAAAATGTATGAATACACTTCAGCTTATGAATTGCTGGTAGGTTAACGTTACTCTATTGAAATACCTAACTATAGAAGTGCAATTTTTATCTATTCCATACTAACTATACAATTTACTGCAGTCTTAAATATTCCACAATCTTTAAAAAGCTATGACTGAAGTTAACATATGTATATTAAAAATATGTTCTCAATAAATGGTTCAGTATACGCGTGCCCTTACCCTCCTTAATAGATGTCTCGGACCAATTTAACATTTGACGTGTTTTTAATTTAGCGGCTGCGCCTGCGGCCACCGTCCGGCGATAGCCACCTAAATAACGAACATATATTACCAAAAATCATACGCCGACGCTCATTACTGACCTCATTTGAATATTCTCGTCTTGTGGTACAAAAATTTGTTGTGGTGAGGTTGGTTGGAAGTAGTTGTTGATTTGAGAAAATTTTAGTCATTTTAATGGTCATGTCAACTGGGAAAACTAATTTAAAATTTTAGTTTATAGTTAGCTTTCTTTAAACATGAACAGTAAGAAACAATTTCGACACGTAACATTGTCAGCATAAACACTAACTTAAATAGTTTTCTTCAGGAATATTAATGGTGCTTTAAGAAAATTAAAATATTTTAACACTCACTCTGGGTGTAGTGAGTTTTTAATATTTTTATAAATATTTTTTTAATATCAAATCATTAACTATCCATAAACCTTAGCTAAATGTCGTCTCGTGTATGTCTATCTAATAAATAATGCAACTTTTATAACCTCATTTCATATTCAAATATGTATATATTTCCGTAGTATAATGTATATTAACTTAATCAAATTTAAAGTAGGTGATTACAACAACATTCATATTTGGCTTACCGTTTTAAATTAACCCAATTAAAGAACCTATTAACTATCGATTAAAAGTGATGTATGGAATTAATATTTTTGACAGAATAAACAAGTTAAGACGGAAATATAAACTTATTTTATTATATATATTATTCGGCTATTGACTGCGAAATGAAGTTCAATAACATTATGTTCATATTTTCCTAAACTAGCTATTGCCCGCTGCTCCGCCCGCGAGTATATCGGTTAACGCAACAAATAGTAGCCTATGTGTTAATCTCATGTATAAGCTATATTGCTGTAAAGTTTCATCCAATTCCATTCAGTACTTTTTGCGTGAAGAAGTAACAAACATAAACACTCACAAACTTTCGCCTTTATTATTTTAGTGTGATAACGTATACACATATATACATTTATACGAACACCTAGCGTGTCTTTTTTACTCGACTACTGCGAAATCAACTTGAAAGGCAGTATTGGCAGTCTATTCGTATACACATTTGTATTCCACCGTAGCATCTAAACTACTGAATGGATTTTAAAAAAAAAGATGCCAAAAGATTTATTACAATGGTCTGGGTGACATAGGGTTCATAAATTACATCAAAAGTTGCTTGGGTTATAGTTGGTTAAACTCTTTCTTGTTGTTTGAACAATAATTAAATACCATTGAGTTCAGAATCATATGCCATAATCTAATCTGGGAATTTACCTTTTAGCTAATTTCTCCTTTATTAGTAATATAGGTACCTACGTATCGTTTAAATGTACTTTTTTATATTTATTAACCGTATGACATCCCGTTATAATAATATGTATTAGGCTTTTGTTTTCGTTTAGATTAGCATTATTTTTTGTAAGTTAGAGCAAGACATGGAGGTATGTAACTCCTTCCGATTTATCAATTTTAAATACTCTAAATGATGTTTATTTATTTATAATCATGTATTTTAAACGTCTTATTACATTATTATAAACATATCTAATCTAAATATATCAGCCTCAAAACCTTGACGAAACATTCATAAAATTTCATTACAACTTCTTCGAAATATAAAACCCACGACGATTCCTCTGTCGGCGTTAGCTTTACAAAACGCAATTTTCTCAAGTCAAAAACGCATTAATCACTTACACAAGTGACGTTTAGAAGTAGCAAAACAAATTGTCAGTCCTTTTTCAAGAATAAAAGCTTATTTATACGGTCACGAAAAAAAGTTAATTAAGTTTTAATAGAATACGAACAGGAGTGACTCTGGTAGCCAAAAATAGGCGGGGATGTTGTAAAATTTAATTATTTTTTTAATCCTAATGGTTTTCGTTTGTTACAGTGTGCCGAAGAACAAATGTAGGTATGCGGTTAGCAGTCCTTTGAAAGTTTGATCTTGAAATTAACGTGGCTCTTTATTTATGGAGATGTTATTTTTTTTGTGTTACCGATCAAACAGAAGTTATAGATAATTGATTGTTCTATTCATTAGGTTATTCAATCTGTATCGATGAGACGATTTGTAATGATACGACTGTCAGTTCCCCATTCAACGACACATTTTTTTTTCTATTAAGATGTTTTAGGTTCTTAGCCTAAGAGCAATTAATAATTATTCCGGATTTTTTTTTCTTTTAGCAGAATACTTTTAGCATCAACACATATTACGTTCAAAGTTTGTAAATGTTGGTAGTAAGTATAGTGTAACAGCTTAATTAATTAATAATTTAATCACCTTACAAACCTTTGATTATTTTGTTATCCAAATGATATTTACAAATGTTCAATCTCAATTTACTTTTGCTGTTTGTACATTTATTAGTAAAGTTTTTATTTCATGTCAATATTCATCAACACAATTCTGGACGACAATTTCTTCACGTTCTGTTAAGAACGTTTGACTACGATTATCGGTTGTTCTAACCAGTTGAGCAATAAAGAGAGTAAATAAAAAATATTTTATAACAATAAATAGTTATGAATTAATTGTTATAAATTATACGGTTTTAATATGGATAAAAACAAATGGTATGTCGTTACTGCCCTGACAGATGGGTAACCCTTTGGTGTGGGACGCAACTTGTATTGACACAGCGTTAACACAGAGAAGCAGCAATGCCATTCAACATGGTAATTCTGCCAGTCTTTCGGAAACGCTACCAGTAGGCGAAGATGTGGAGTTTTGTGACGCTTGTATGTAAATATTGTTATTGTTTTCTTAATTATGGTTATGTACATAGGTTTCTATATTATGTAATAAATACTATGCATATATTTGAAATGTTCTTTCGGTTTAGAGTTACTTTGTAGAAATGTTGCGATATGGTAAATATTGCAACATTTTTCTCACTCTAACATAAACTGACAACTACAATTCTGACTTTTTTGCGGGGAAAACAATTGTATAGCATGCATAGATGTTTCTTCGTTCATCTTATACTAATGTATTAGTTTCTGTGAAGGAGTTAAATATATTTTAAGCATATATTTAAATACATGTGACTACCATAACATCGAAAAAATACAACCTATTGTTATCATAAACCACTATTAATTTGTTACCGTTTAGTTCTCCTGCGCCTTCATAACTTTGGCTCTGAAAATTCACCACGACTCAAATGTCGACCAACGTTTGTTTACCCAGGAGTTTCTTAAAACCAATGTTACAATGGTTCGTAAATTGTTGAGAGAGTTGGTCGAACGTCGCATCGAGCTTCACTTTATGACTCCATTTAAGCCTTCGCCTGATCGTTTTCACTAAACACATTATTGTATACCACAGGCCCTTTGGAGGTCGCCAAACCTCAAGCCTAATGATTTACAAGACACCGCAGCAGTTATTCTAACGGAGAGATCGGAATTGTCAAAAATATTTTATGGATGGCGGCGAGACGAATCGATTTAATCTCATTCTGTCTTTTTAACTACTTCAGCCTTTCGGTTTCACTTTGAAAATGTCATTATTTCTTCTACTAACTGCATAAATGGTAAAATAGTTTAAGTATGTAAGTAAAATCTGCTACAGAGTACAATGTCGTATTTTTTATCACCATATAGCACAAATAGTTAAGGTCTTATTAAAACCTTTTAGATTTACTTATTTAAAAAGCTTGTCAGATTTACAATAGAACGAGAATATATCCTACACTTGAATGCAGAATTAAATTGCTACTATATAATTTACATTTTAATGTTTTCGTCATAATTTTATTACGCCATAATTTATCACAACTAGTGATGTTATATTTTTAAATATATTGAAATGTTAGCTCAAATCAACGGCCAATAATAGGTACTATTCGTTTTACTTCATAGATCAAGACTGGTGTCTTGAAACAGCATGTTTTTTGCTATAAATCTTAAGTATAACTTTTGACATAAGGTCTTACTCGGTGGAAAAAATTATGAATTTATTGGAAATCGGTTATTTTTAAAATTTTAGCTGCGCCAAAATGACTCTGCTCTACCTGATGGAAAGCATGAGCAGATTCCAAGAGTGGTGGTCACCATCCTCAATGCGAATAAGGACATTGCAGCCTTTAAACAAACAGACAAATTGCTTTTTAATAGTGATACGTTAATTTATGGATATCGCGAATGTTTTAAGTATACTTGATCCTTAATAACAAGGAATTTTAATTGGTTTATATAAATCATCATTTCTCGTTACGACCTAAAGTGATTTACTCATACCAATGACACACAACTCGTCTTTAAATCATCCCAATGACATTTCAGTGCAATGATATTCTTTTGTCATTTGCTTTATGAGAATTTTTAATGAGATATTTGAGATTAAAAATATATAATTTTACCTTCTTGAAAGTAATCTTCATCCGTAAGGGTTTCCAATACCAGTAATAAAATATTGTGACTAAAACTTTAGGATAGTTGCTTCTGAACACAAAGACAGATGATGCGATTGGTTCTTTAATACACATGAAGTCCACTTACATACACCAATCGTCAACTCTTTCTGATGCTTTTTTTTTAAATATTATGAACTAGATGGTACTATTGATCGCGCAGTGGTCTAAATTCAAAATATTTTTAACATTTTGCACTCCTCCTCCTTAATAACTTTAACTGTGCCAAATTTCGTACCCCTTATTACTTCCATTTGGGTTTGGTGGCGCGCGGAGCGCTGTGTTAAACTCGAACGGACTACGATCACACAGTGTGCTTAAAGAAAAGGGATCCAGGAACTCATCCAAACTACGCAGGATCAGCGCATTCATCAGCTTCACCTGTATGTTAGTTTGTAACCGAGTTTTGTAAGCGAACTTCTTAATACTTCTAAACTATATTTATTTACAAAAACAGTTGAAATAACGGTTAATTAGAAAATAACCAAATTAAATAAGATTTTCAAATAATTCATAGTTTCATATCCAATAACCCTGTTAGTGTAAGTCGAAGTACATAATAGTTTTATTTGTTAAAAGTAAAAACAACAATATTAAAAAGTAAAACCTTACTTTGTTTAAAGAGTCTTTCAACAGATCAAGCTATTATTTTTCAAATTAGTTATACACACCATTTCGAGGTTCATTAAGCATCAAATAGACGGACAGGTCGTTTCTCATGTTCATTGTTTGTGTCGATCAGTCTTCTAACTAGTGTTTGCTTCTCAATTTCACTCTGACACGTTGAGACAAAGAAATTAATTGATGTTTGTAATGAAGGTGAGTAAAAGGTAGCGGAGTTGTTAATATGACTAAATATTTTATTGAATTGAAATATTTTAAATTAAAAAACTTTTAAAAACAAACTTTTATTGGAAAGCCCCAAAAAGAAAAAAAGACGATACAAACGAGTCCAAACTGGATGGTGTTGTGATGTTTCTTTACAGAGTTCCTATGGCCACCTTCCAGCTTCAGCATCAGATCAGCTCCATATCATTATAATATTGTATTGTCACGCTGTATGACGAAAATTGGTTGAACAAATCTGCTTCAAAATTGAGTTGCAAGATTCCACCCTAACATACAGACATGCATACATTGCAAGTTTGTAAAAAACTGTAAACAGTCTGTATTTCTTAACAAATGGAAACAAAAGCTTATTGCGGACTTTTAGAAAATATTTATTTATATGAAACCAAAAGAAATTATAGGTGGTCAAAAAGATACACAAAATTATTTTAATAGAATAAACTAATCAAAGTTTCTGTCATCATAGTACTGATAATGTCTTTATTTTGATAATTATTGTATTCACGAAGAGAGAACATATCACAAGCGAAATACGTAGGATAATAATTCCAGCAAATGTAATCAATAAGAGTACCCATGATTCATATTTATATTTACTGGAATTATTATACGTATTTCGCTTGTGATATGTTTGTGTGTGAGAAACATGAAGATTATAATTCTTCTCCAGTAAGTTTTATTCTACGGCTCTATTTGTTATATTTTATTCATTTGCTGCCGTGCTGTCGTGTTTCGTTGGTGAGTGCGAGACCGGAGGCCCAACGATGCAAAAGCATCACAAAGCCGCTATGGTGTGGGTCACATTGCTGCATTGTCTGCATTCGCAATGAGTATGGTAACCACCACTCCCGGATTCTGCTTTTGCATTCCATCAGGCAGAGTCATTTTGGCAGCCCCAAAAATAAAATAAAAAACAATTAAAAAAATATGTAGAATTTAATGGAAATATAATTTTACTTAAAAAATATCTGTAATAAAGTGTTTTTGTATAATAAATTTATTGTTTATTAATCTGTGAAAAGATATGTATTAGCTCCATCTCTTTCCTTAGTCTTTTATAATTTTGTACTAGTCAATCGGATCTATCAAAGCTAGCTGTAGGCGATTTTCGTGACTTCTGCGATTGCCCTCCGATTCTCAATATATTATGTTTGTTTTTAATTAGCTGGCACACATCAGTTTTTTTGTCAATAGCTGCTTTTGTATAATGATTAGAAAATGAACAGCACAATCGATACAGTGTATTATATTTTGTGTACATGGAGTAATGTTATATTACCAAAATATATGAATACGTAATTAAAATCTTCTTACTTCATATGTATTTTAAAAAGAAAGAACATAATAAATATTGCCTACTTAGCGTGACTTAAATATGTTTTTTTTTTAATCCCGCCTACATTCCCACTCCTGTACACCAGGATCAACAGCAGTGACCCACGAACACACCGAACTGTGACACTCGGGAAGTCCCAGGAAGAAAATTAACTGTCTTGGAACCCGCAACGAAATTAATCAGAAGAAAAAAACAGGAGGAGTTGGAAATATGATAAGTCCACTTCCCTGCTAAGGAGGGAAGTGGATTTGGTGGACTCGGTGTGTTCGTGGGTCACTGCTGTTGATCCTGGTGTACAGGAGTTACAGTGGTGGGAATGTGGGCGGGATTAGTAAAAGTCCACTTCCCTCCTTTGCAAAGCGGGAGACAAAATGAAGTCAAAATAGGCAGACACATTTTTCAAACCGGGAAGCACCACGGATAAAGTATTAGGGGTATTAAATATGTTTTTTTTTTTTTTTATGGGACTAATCCCACCCACACGCCCACCGCTGTAACTCCTGTACACCAGGATCAACAGCAGTGACCCACGAACACACCGAGTTATGACACTCGGGAAGTCCCAGGAAAAAATATTAACTGTCTTGGAACCCGCAACGAAATTAATCAGAAGAAAAACAGGAGGAGTTGGAAATATGATAAGTCCACTTCCCTCCTTAGCAAAGCGGGAGACAAAATGAAGTCAAAATAGGCAGACACCTTTTTTTAAACCGGGAAGCACCACGGATAAAGTATTAGGGGTCCTAAGTGAGCTATATTTGATTACTATAGTATGTATGGCAGAATCGCCTAAACGCACGGAAATTCACCGCAGTTGACACAAGATCCCCATAGTATACCGCCCCAGATGTCATTTGTAAGCTATTTAGCATTGTGTTACGTTCATTGTACCAAAGACTACACTCCCAGAGAACATGATGAGCCGATTGTTCACAGCTAGTATCGGGTGTTGAGCATTGACACAATGGTGAATCGACTAATTTAAATGAGTGTAGTTTGCTCTTAAAGTTACCGTGGCCCGTAAGAAATTGAGCGACACAGTGATCTACCTCGAGCCATGTCCTCGACATCCGTTCGCGAACAGATGGAAAGAACTGGTAGAGGTGGCGCCCCTTAGATGATTTGTCCCATCGTTGTTGCCATTCATCCATTAGGTCGTCATAGACATTGGATTGCTGTTGAAACAATCTTATGATTTTATCGCGGTCTCGTACGCCCAAAAAATCGCATTCCATGTTTTGTTTTGTAGAATAGTACATGGCTGCACGTCTTTGCACCTCGAGATCGACCGGAAGAACACCCGCCAATACCGGTAATGCCTCAGTACTAACCGTCCTATATGCTTTGCATAAGAAGATTAATGCAAGTCGTTGGCCTTGTAGCAGTTTGCGACGGACAGCACCTACAGTCGCTCTATCGGCCCATACGGGAGCACCATAGCAAACAGCACCCAAATAAGTAGCTCCATATATGATTTTTAATGTATTAAATGAAAGACCCCATGTGGCAGTTGATATTCTCGTCAGAGCAAAGAAACTTTTTTTAGACTTTTCATTAACTGTTCTAATATGTTCGATAAATGAAAAATTTCTTTCTAAAACTAATCCCAAATAGCAAACCGAGGTTTTATTTTTAACAGTAACATTTTGAAATTTAATACACGGCGGTGATTTGAGGTTACCTTTCAGAAGTAGCTGGAAGGTTTTGTTTGGTGCAAAAGTCAAGCGATTACGTACACCCCATAGAGATACTAAGTTCAAACATCTATTAGCCAGACTCTCAAGCCCCGCTCTAGTATCAGATTCCACCAGTAATAAACCGTCGTCCGCATACGCGTTTAGAGTACATCCGGGTGGTATAGGTATTGTAAGAAAATCGTCGAAGCCTATATTCCACAAGTATGGACCTAGCACCGAGCCCTGAGGACACCCCATCGTAAGCGCCTTCGACACAGAATGATGCCCAAGTCTTAATTTTGTTGTGCCTTGTGTGAAGTATGAGGAGATTAGGGAATAAATATTTTTAAAGCATCCTCTTGATTTTAATTTTAGCAATAACATGGGCCACCACGCGTTGTCGAAGGCGCCAGATATATCTAAGAAGATACCTAAGACGTATTGAAACCTTGACTCGGTGACAGTTTTCCTTACAGATATGACCGCATCTGTTGTTGATTTTCCCAACGTAAATCCGAATTGTCTATCATGAAATTTAACTCCACCCGGTAGAAGTCGAGGCACTACAAGACGTTCTAAAAGCTTTCCTAGCGATGGTAACAGTGTTATAGGTCGATAGGACCCAGGATCGTCCGGCGGCTTATCGCCGTGTTTTGGTATTATACGAATATTACCGCACCGCCAAACACTAGGAAATACTCCTTCCGCAATGCAACGTTTAAAAACTGTTAAAATCGTATCACCCGAGAGTTTACAAGCTTCTTTTATCATTTTATTTGATATTTTATCGTCGCCCGAAGCCTTGTTTAGTGGTAATGACCTAACAATACCAAGAAATTCGTCTGAAGATGGTAAGTCAGACGTTGGAGACAATGGTGGTTCGATGGCCCACTGCCTAATTTGTCGGTGATAATCAGTGTCATCCTCCGGCCGATCGTCGGGCACAAGTGATTCTAAAAGATATTTTGCTGTTTCTTCTACTCCTGTAGTATAACTGTTATGAATTTTGATGTTCTGTACGTATGCAAGGTCGATAGATCTATTTGCCTTAAATTCATGATACAAAGGTGACCACGGACCCTCTCTATCGAGTTTATCTACAAGTTTGCGTATTAAATTTCCCTTTGATTTCTCCACTGCTGCCCTGTAGTGAGACCTAGCAACTCTAAGAGCAATGAGAGCATTATTGTAAATATCTCCTGTTACGTTACGCTTTTTAATGACATTTAGTTTTTTACGAGCTTTCCGATGGATTCTACGTAATTCGACCAATTTATAGTTCCACCAATCACATCTACGAGTGCTAGTGATAGATCCGCGGCCTATACAAACATCAGCACAATATGTGAAAGTGTCTGACAATATTTCTGCGCTTTCCTCAGCTGATAGACAACTGCGAGTGAAGTCTTTGGCATGTACTGCAAAGAGTGAACCAAATAAAGCCCAATTTGCCCCTTTAGTTTTATATCTAAAATTGTACGGAGTTATTAGTGGATGTTGTGCAACAATTGGTATGAATTCGTACACGATTAAGCGGTGATCACTACAGGATGCGTCCGGTAGGACACGCCATCCAGATATCGAGACGTCGCCGCGCGTAAGCGTCACGTCAATAGAAGACTCACCCATGGGGCTGCAAAAAGTTGGTGGTGCATCAGGGGTATTGTGAATGGTAAGATTCATTTCCGCAATAAAATCTTCAACCGCACAGCGCCGGGCCATGTCAGTTGAACGCAGCTTGCCATACCATAAAGTAGAAGATGCATTGACATCAGCGCCAATGATAATTTTGTGTCCCACGAGGGACCGCAAAACGAAACGTAAATGATGTAGATGAGGATCAATGGGATGTGAAAACTGAAAATAACAGCTCACTACATAAACCTTACAGGTGGAGGATGAAATCTCAGCAACGGCGCAGTGTGACGTCATAAGGTTACGCAAAGATGTTACCGTAAAAGTAGAACTTGCAACATATATCCCAGCCCGTGACCGGCCATCTAGTTGTACTACATTGTTCCGCAAGCGAGCGCTTTGATATTGTTCTTGTATAAGGACAATATCTAACTTTTGTTCCAAAACTAAATTGTCTAATTCTGACGTAGCTATTTTGTCATTATGAAGGTTTAACTGGCCTATTGAGATATTATCCATTATTAATTAAGTACTACAATTACTAAACTACTGCTGTAAAACTATTCAGTAATTAGTGTTTAGGATTAGCTGCTCTAATTTAAGTTTATATGTGGAGCAGTCCTGTGATCCACATCGATGGTCACATGGTTTTTTGTACCGGCTGCATTGTGCGCATTTCGGTTTAAAATCTGGTGTGTCCTTAATCGAACAAGCTCTTGTATCGTGGCTGCCGGCGCAATTGGCACAGGTAGGAGTTTTAATAGTGCAAAACTTTTGAACATGACCGAATTGTTGACAGTTTAAGCAACGAACTACTTCTAAGTCGTCTATAAACCTACAAGTGGCCCAGTCTATGTATAATTTATCTTTTGTGCTAGCTAAGTGTTTCCTAACTTCTGTCTCTAATTCTAAGCCTATCCATTGGCGTCCGTGTTCTAGTTTACGATGCCTGACAATTTTGGTTGATTTTAAAAAGTCGCTTTCAGTTAATTTTAATTCGTCCTTGATATTCTGACGATATAAAGCTGTTAGGAAAGTACGATCCTCCATAGAACTGGGTACGTCTTTTACAATTATACGGGGCCTTCGGCCTTTCGGTTTTTCTAAGCGTAAGCCTGCTGATTTAATGGCGTTTACTGATTCTAGTTTTTTAAGCTGCCTTTCATTTGCAACCCGCAACACGACGCCTGCCCTTGCGGTTTTTTTAACGCCTACAATTTGAAAACCTTCGTCACTGGGCTTAATAGCCTTCATGAGAGCCTGTTTTGTGGCCGACGAAGTTGCATAATCCGTTGAACGTTCCGTTGTAGGATACGCAATAACACACGGCCTAGATACGCGCGCCTCAGCGGACACCGGACACGGAGCCGAACCAGGCGGTAAGCGAAGCTTAAGCTTGTCCGCGTACGTAAATCCCGGCTGTTGAACCGCGATACCGCCCACCTGGCGCTCGAGATTCGCTAATTTCGTTTCATTGCTAGAAGATTTAATTGCCAACAATGAGACGATACCGGTAATCCGCTGGGTTATGTCCATAATCGCCGTCCTATTGCCCACATTCATTCGCGACCCTTGATCGTTTACTAATTCGTTAATTTTTGCCAAATATTCGGTTGCCTGAGACACCAACTCAATATAGTCAGACGCCCCACAACTATCATGACCACTAAGAGACGAAATACTCCCGCCCGAGTCCGAAGCCCTAATTCTTTCCGTTCTAATGTCCTTTGGCGATAAATTTGTTGGCGACATTCTACCAAACAATCCCTTACCGGTTGGTGTTGAAAATTCGTTTGTACCACCGGGATCCGGTAACTCGCCAACAACCGACATGGTCAAATAATGACACACCAGTTAGAAGAAAATCAATAAAATAGCTTCAAAATCAAAAAAGATGAAAAGTAAATAATACAAACAAAATATTATTCCTACCCACTTTAATAATATAATAAAATTACTTACCGATAGCCGTAATAAAGGAAACTAACACAGTATTTGTATTTAAAAGGGTAAAAACTTACAGATTATTTGTTAAAAAACACTATATACAACCTTAAACCGCCCACAAACCGGGAAACAGTCGCGAGAATACACAAAAAAAACAATATTTAAATTATCACAACGCAACGTCACACGTTAACCGCTCGGTGCCGCGAAGGGAAGGGAATTAAATATGTTTGTTAAAAATATAGATGTAGTTTTGAATACTAATTTTATTACCATCAAACATATCTGTACAAGTTTTTAAAATTCTTTCCTCACCCCCAAGTTATATTGTCATACATATGCGTATCTGTTCAAGTATTTAATATACCTTCTTTGACCCCCAAAAGTTGTCTACCGGTGTTTTATACATTCTCTACACAAGTTCAAATTCAAATTCCGTTTTTTCCTTTTTGTACTACTTTTAATAATTTCTGAACAGAAGAATCCAATAAAGACCTAGCAAACATTGGACCACCACTCTTGGACTCTGCTTATGCTTTCCATCAGGCAGAGTAGAGTCATTTTGGCAGGCAGGCATACATAAAAAAAACATCTTCAAAATTTCTAATTGCGTTCTATTAAACCAAATGTTACAAAAAATATGGGAAATTTTCCTATACCTAAACTTTAGTGAGCTAAATATCTCGATTTAAATGAATTGCATTTAAGTCGGAATTTTAAGGGTGATTGCTTGTTATATTTAGCATTGAACCTGCTCACTGATGTATTTTCTCATTGTTTTCTTATATTATCAAAAGCTTTTAATATTCCACTAGACATAAACCTCTTCTTCGAAAGGTTTATTCTTAAAAAGAAGAAGACTTATTATACCGCTTGTTTTTCCTTTACCTACCCTCTCATAATACACATGGATGAAACTTAATACAACAGTCACAAGTACGGTTGCAAACTTGATATTTCATTTATCTAACATTAAATATTTTCAAATTTTTGCTGAATAATTCTACACATATTAAACATTTTACTAGTCTTTGTACCCGATGTTTTTGATCCACTTATCGTCAAAACATATAACGTTGCAAAGTTTGACATATCCGAGATTACTCAACCTTAGTCATCGGATTTACAATTTCCGACGCTCGTTCCACAATTCACGAACCGCAGGCTTTGCCCCTAAGGCGTAACCGTGAGCGACACATTAATTAGCCCGCATTACCTTCAGTTAGCTCACCATAGATGGTGTTACCGTTCCACTAAGACAAATGGGTATACTCCTTACAGTATCTGCTGCGGCGTGGGAAATGAGTTATGGCTATCATGTTCCGATGCGAAAATTGAACCAGAAATTATTGAATAGATTGCATAGTTTGTTGAGTACAATTACTAAGTTTAATGTTGCAAATAAGAAGTATATGCCGTAATCATCGTACATTATAATCTTAACTGTCCACACGGTGAACAATTTTGAATTCGCGATACTACTTTTATCATAATATCTAGAAAAAAATAGAAGATAAGCGAGTGTGCATAATGGATACTAAATTCTAATACATATGTTTATACTCAATCGAATTTTCGTTTAAGTACCTATATATACGTTTAAGTACCTATTTAGATGCTAATAAATCTTTTATACTTAAAAGAAGCTGAGCGAGACGAGAAGACTAACCTATTCGTCTTGTAAGTTGTGTAAACTACGAAGCAACGCATGTTCTTCTCTTAATCTCGTCTGTTTCCCAAGTAATATTTATTATTTTTCTTTTAAAAGCTTTCTATTTTTACCTAATTAGTACCTGTAAATATTTGTTACTGGTCGTACCTTTAATTGTATCAGTGATGTGCTTCTGAGCATATAAACTATGGAATACAGACCAGTTTGAGCATCTCATCTAATCAGGTTTTACTGTTGAGCTCTTCAATATTAAACATAACTAAGAATTTAATTATTAGCAGATAAATCTGATAATTACATTACATTCCATTCCATTACACGATGGGCTGTTTATAAACACATTTTTTACTATTTTTGTAATTTTTCATTGTCAACGTGTACTTGTTTAAAATTTGTGGGAATGCTGCAGAATAACCAGGGGGCATTTTCTAATAGTTTCTGATTTAACCTACAAACTTAACTTCGCCGGTAATCAGCTCTTATAATCTAGGTCATAATGGCGATATTTCAATGTATTTTGATTAAAAGGTGTAGAAGGGGTCGAATCGTGGCCTAGCTATTTAAATTGAGCCTCCTCCAGTGGAGGCTAACGCAGCAGGGAGTACACCCTTAATTGGGAGAGCAATATGTTATATCTTCAAGTTGACAGTATAGTCAGTCGATGTGTATTGGTGTTGGTAGATAGTTTATTTGTGGCAAATTAGAATTGTTTACAATCTCTTTTTTTGAGTACCAGTTTTAATAATATCTAAACGTTTAGCTACTGGCAAATTTTAGGTATGTTTTAAATTTAATACCTTACATTTATAAGAAATTGTTTTGGAAAAGTGCGGTTTTATATTTTCAACTTATTTAATCCTAAGTCTTTAATCAGGTCTCTTTGATATTTTAAATGATTATATATTAAGGAAAACCACTTCCTAAACCTTTAAATTACTTTGCGTTGTGATCTAATTTATTTTAAAGCTCTCGCGTGAAAAATTAAAGATGATACCAATTTCTTTCTTCGTTGCTGTACTACCATCACATTAACTACACTCATTATATTTGATACTATGGGACATGATCATTTTCAATAGACATCTGTAAATGAAAATGCAGATTATATTCTGTCCTAATGACTGCCATGCACTGCACTTAATCAAATGTTTCAAGTTGTAATTTATATTGTACACGGTGTTACAGTTTTAATAATTTCAATTCTATTTTAGTTTTGTATCAATCGCGATAATCAGGCATCTTTGGCACAAAATAATCGTAGTTTATTGCAACTGCGGGCAAAAGGCCTTCTTTAGAAGGAGGGACCTATGTCTAGTACTGGACTATTAAAAGATGTTGACGATGAGCTAAAATAAGGTCCGAATAATGCGTTGAACTGAGGTTAGGGACACGAACTGATTTCTCATGACCTCAAGTGCAGATCAGTTCCAAGATTCCAAGTATTGTATTATAAATTTATGTATACATACATGTACATACAAAGTTTGTATAAATAAGACAATGACGCTAAAATTTATTTATGTGTGTGTTGATTACATCGTCAAAAATGTAACTAATGAAAGTATATGCATACTTCTAATGAGATCAGATGTGCTAGTACTTGTTAGTGGTATCTTTTTGATGTGGTGGTAATGATTTTTAGTATTTACTACTATCGTTTTTAGGATAATATATCTAGACAATATACATTCTTGAAATTTAATTCACTTGTACATTCATTTCGCAATTTAACTTAATTAAATTTAACCTGAATGGTTTTAGGCTAAAAATGTATCTTAACAAGTTCAACTAAGTGCCGACATTTGAAAGTATAAATTAGACAACATACCTGTATACTTTTATACAGGAAGTCTACTTAGATCATCGATAGCAAGAAAAACTTCACAATTACAAGTAAAACCTAAAGGTATAGGACAAAAATTATAAGCCAATTCTCCTATGACGGGAATTTAATCATACCTAAATCTGATAAACCGTCCGAGATATTACCTATATTGATTAGTTTTAAGTACGGTTAAATAACATACGCCTCAACATTGCAATTCGAGTGGGCAATCTATTACACTGATATCAAATTCTAAGATGAGAATTTAAATTAAACAAGCAATTTACGTAAAGCCTGTCACTACACTAAATGACAAATTACAAAGTATTACGAATCAGTTTACCTACATTTGTCAAACAACCAGTGATTCATTACAAGGCAATTTGTTAAAGTCCTATTGAAAATTAATGTCTGCATTGAAACTTGCTTACAATTGTTTTGATTCTTGTAATAAAACAAATCTTTGCGATATATATAATAGATTATATTCATGTTATATGTTAAAAGGGTTGCAGTTAAACAGCCTTTCGATACCTCGCAACAAGTCTGACTTCGAAATATTTTATTTTTTCTTTTTATTAACACTATATGCTCGACGGATACTAGAGGTGTATTAAGTATAATTCTGTTCTCTAAATACTTAAATAATATTCGTGTTGATTGGTTATGTAAATAACACAGTAGTGTGTTTACTACTAAGCATACATTATATTTTTAACGTAATGTAGGCAAACTAAGATATGATCAATCAACTATTATGTATGTCAAAATGTTATGCGTATTTCGCTAAGTGTTTTAAAAACTCTAAACGATAATATCTTGATTATAATAAAACCTTGATAGTTTCATTGTTTATTGGAATACTTGCTTTTGCCTGCGACTCCATACGCGTGTATGTCAGTTATCGCGGTAAATAGTAGTATTTATAATTTATAAAGAATCAAAGGATCGTCATCGCAAATTGCATTCCAATCAGTTCAGCGGTTTAGCCATGAAAGCGTTACAGACAGACAGTTATTTCCAAATTTATAATATTAGTTTGAATAACTTCACTAAACAAAAATAATTTCTTCGAAAGTAAACTGCTTTTCCACTTGAACAAATGAAAGTAGATATAATATACGTACATTTACTTCTTAAATATTATCCATCTAATTGTTTAAATCTTATGAATTCAAGTTTATAGTGTTTCACCATGTACGGTTGTTATGACTTCCTTGTAACCATGAATGGTAATAAGGATGACAATGGTTATATCGATATATTTATAAAAAAAATCGAGTTATCTTCCAAAAATAATTGATATTTAAATTTTTTTGTTAAATAGCTCCACTTTGCCTGATGGAAATTATGAGCAGAATCCAAGAGTAGTGGTCACCATACTTATTACGAATGTAGATAATGCAACAACACTATGACGGCTTATTTCAGCCTAATAATGCTACTGCATCATTTGGCCTCTCATCTCGTACACAACGACATACGACAGCACGAATGCTGTCATTTTAGGTGGGTCTTCTGTGCGAGTTTTGTACCGTCCCTGTCGAGCCGGCCCGTTCGTGCTAAAATCCACAGGGCTGAAACTTATTATTCCTGTTTATCATATTGCTATTATATATAAGTAGTGTGTTGTTTTTATTATTATTTCCTAGTAATGCAGTTTTTTTTACATTGGGTCATTTTTCTTATACTGTACAATTTCTGCCTTCGTCTCACCTATAAGTGATTATTGTTTCCAAAGAGGATATATCTTAGACATTAATAGGCTATAGAAATAACCAGCCAAAGCCTTTTTGAAATGGTACTTAATTTAATAAGAAAGGCATGGAATATGATGATGAGAATAATATTATGATTGGATGACACAATTTATAGGGAATTATTATGTAAATATAGTGGTTCCGTGATACTACAGCCTACGTTTTACTGTCAAATTATGTCTAACGCTTATTTGCACCAGGTTATATAATAACAACGAAAAAGATTTTTCCTTAATAAATCAATTAAGGAAAACAATTAAATCGGTTTATATAAATACCTAAAAAGCAATTATTTATAATATCTATAAATGACGTCTATAAATTTTGCATCGAGTATCGATATAACGCACACCCCAACACTCATAAATTTAATAATCGTCGTAAGAGTCAAACATTGATTTGAAACTCCGCCTAATAACAATAATTGCTCGTTCCACCCATTGTGTTCGTGGAGCGTGGCACTTGATAAATACACTCGATCATCATCAAAAGGTTTATTAGAAATGTTCGTTCAATTTCATTCGTTCACGGTCATTTTAAACGTTCACTATTACCTATCACGTCTTGGTCTAACATATGATGTTAGTTTAATGATTTGTCATGAAATGGGTGTATTGTTTTTATTGTATTGTCTTTTAAGGTTGTGGGGTTCCATTAGCAATTTCAAATGAGTTTCAAGTAATATAAATATACTTTATGCGAGTTATAAAATATTCCGTTCACTCACATGTAAAATGAAGTTATTTTCTTTTCTAACGTAATGTCAGCTCCTAACTAAAAGATGAACTTAATAACATTAATAACATTTTTATTGATTTATTAGTTAGCAATTCAGGGTCAATTAATTGTTTAGAGCAAATGTGTGTAATCTATATTTGTAGATATTTATAATATATAAATATATCCATCAGTATGTTTATCAGCATCTTGGTTATGGCATGGAGTTTGCCTAGTTTGGGAGCAGCTGATCATGAGGGAGGTGACTCAACTTGTCAAAGTGATATTAAAGTGATGATTACGATAAATTCAATGTTTTAATAAATAATAAATAAATAAATATTTCGGACATCTAACACACAACGCCATCTAGTCCCAAGCTAAACAGAGCTTGTATTATGGGTACTAGACAACTGATATTAAATACTTATATGCTTTTTTTTTGTAAATACATACATATAATTTACATAGAAAACACCCAAACTCCGAAACAAATATTTGTAGATCATACAAACATTTGGTTCGACCCGGGAATCGAACCCGAGACCTCAAGAACAGCAGTCGCGTACGCTACCACTGCGCCACCGAGGCAGTCATGTTTATTTGTTTATTTAATAACTAGCTGAACCCCGCGGTGTTACCCGCAGTTATTGTTGTATAGCGAGTAACGCCGCGGGACAAAGTTAGTCTATAAAAAGTAGCCTAAGTTACTCCCTGGATCATCAGCTACCTGCCAGTGAAAGTCCCGTCAAAATCCGTCCAGCCGTTCCAGAGATTACCCGGAACAAACAGACAGACAGACAGACAGACAGACAAAAAATTTTTTAACTTCATTTTTGGTATGTGTATCGTGTATATATACACATGCATTGATTAAAACGCTGTTATTTTAATATTACAAACAGACGCTCCAATTTTATTTATTTGTATAGATTCTTAATATTTTCTCATTCTCAATATTTTTCCTCGATATATTAATATGCTAATTTTAATTTCTATTATTTCCTGACAGGTACATTGGTATAATGTTCATAGTTTATATGATTTATAATATGTTTTTTTTTGGAGTTGGAGGGGTTTTTCTGATTGCTCAATTAGTGTAAATTGTGAGGTAGAAACTTTTCTTAGGAGAGCGAATAAATTCATATGCTCAATCCTCGTTACATCATTAATCATCAGGAACGTGGACTTTCTTGTGGTATAATGCCAGATTTTAGTGTAGTAAAAGTTAAAGCTTCACTAATAGCGGTAAATAACATCATTAATTCACATTCAAAACAAAACGTTCTGACCACTCCATTCATACACGCATATGAATTATGTTGAGTTATATAAGGAAGAAATGTATTGAAATTGATGATTGATTCGAACACGAAACCCAACAGTGATTGAATACAGAATAGAGATACGTAGCGTTAATGTCGTACGCAAAGATTCACCTCTGACCGGTGTCGACATATCGGGCCATGTTTTGATTTTTGTCTGTGAAAGATGGGCTGTCTTAGTTAATTTGATGGGTCATGTTACTTTGTCAGATTGTCCTCCCACTGACTTGGTACTAAGTTGATTGGCTGACGCAACGCGCGGGCAATTGAGCCCGGCAATTGAGAAATGCTACATGAATAAAACTTTGGAATTATAAGGGGTTTAGTTTTGTTGATTGCTTATGTTATTAGTTACTTTTGGCTTCATCAAATGTGGATATTACTTATTTACTAATGAAAATTCTTCGTAATTTATTGAAATGCTGACTGCCTCCTTGGTCTAGCGGTTGGCGTGTGCGACTGCTGATCATGAGGTCTCGGGTTCGATTCCCGGGTCGGACCTAATGTTTGTATGATCTACAAATATTTGTTTCGGAGTTTGGGTGTTTTCTATGTTTAATATGTATGTATTTACAAAAAAAAAAAGTATATATGTATTTATATCAGTTGTCTAGTACCCATAACACAAGCTCTGTTTAGCTTGGGACTAGATGGCGTTGTGTGTTAGATGTCCGAAATATTTATTTATTATTTATTTAATACACAAAATATAACGCATAATAGATGAACTTCTATTAATGAGAGTGTATGAGAGCTCTCAAGGGAAATGGATTAAACTATTTGTATCTTTCCGCCATCGTCCTACGCGACAGCAGTTTCATCCCCATCATTTAGATGGTAAGTAGTCCACAAGTCCACAACTGTGCGCTTTTCTAGAAAATTTCTACCTCTCACAACAAAACTGTGGAATGAACTGTCGCCTGCGGTATTCCCAGGCCAATACGACCTTTAAGACAAGACTGTAACTCCTTCTTAAAAACCGGCAACGCACTTGTTACGCCTCTGGTGTTGCGGGTGTCTGTGGGTGGCAGTAATCGCTTACTATCAGGCGATGTCTGCTTGTTAGCCACTATTCATGAAAAAAAAAAATTAATAAAACATTTTTTTTTTTTTTTATGACCCAGACAATCACTCTATTTTGCCTGATGGAAAGCATAAGTAGAATCCAAGAGTGGTGGTAACCATACTCATTGCTAGAAAGTTTGGCCAAGAAAAAACATTTGCTTGAGTAGATTATTTGTAATTTAATTGGTAATTTGAGATTTTGAAGATGTTTGCTAATTAACTTATTGGGTTCTTCTATCAAGAAGTCATGAAAAGTAGTTAAGAATATGGTTGAAAGAGGAGACGTGTAAGACAAAAAAATATATTTAGTGGTCAAGTCAACCATGATCTAGGTTTCTATGGGCAGAATAAAGCTACATCTGGCTTACTTTTTGAATTAACAATAATTTTTAGTAACTTTTATGCAAAAAAAAAGAACTAAAAGAATCAAATAAATTATATTCAGAATTAATTTCAATTCTTACACTAATTCTGAACTCACTAAGCATTATATGAATTCATATGAGAACCACTGTAAAAAATTGAATAGCATATTTCTACAAAAAGACACCCGCCAAAAGGTGGCAATTAGTGACAGGTGCTCTCATTCTAAAAATCATATAAATTTAACTTTTTCAAGTGCGTCAACTAAAAAAAGGTTTTTGTTTCTTTTCAAAGTTTATCCCAACACCCTTTGTCAATGTCATATTCGCTACCATTTGAGCAATACCGTGTGATGACACGAGGGGGATGTTTTATGTAGGATGACCATATTTTTGTACTAAAAAAACTTTAAAATAAATGAGCTATTTTTTAACTCATGCTCATTACTTATAGTTCACATTATGTAACAAGTACAACAAAGTTCTTATAACAGTAACATTTTAGTGTTTTGGCTTTAGTTTCATAACTTATTCGGTAATAAGTAATTTAATTATTTCACAAATAATAAGGAAAACAATCTACTTAGCTATTCCCTTCTTTAATATTTTATATGGATTGATAAATGGAAATAAAATGTGTATAAATGTCAATTAAATCCTAATACACTTATTTGTATAACTGTTAAATAAAAGGAAACTTTAAGAAACATAGATTAATCTGGTCTAAACAGAGATTCAGATGTGGACATACTTATAAAAAACATATCGTATGGTCATCCTACTAATAGTCAACTCATGATGACCTGAACAAATTTGAAGGGCTGCATCTCGCGAGATGTTCTTGGTGATTTTTATAATACTCTTCGTTTTTGCTACTTTACCTTTGTGCTTAATTTTGTGTGCCTCTAGGCTTGAGTTGGCGACTCATTGTCTGTCGTTTCACATATTTTTTGTATTAATAATTTAATAAACTACCTTTTGTTAGTTGGTTTTGAGAAAAATCAATTTATTTTAAGAGAAATATATCAAATACTATCTGTCATAGTATTAGTCTGTTTTTGATATGGAATTTTATTAACAATGGAATAAAAGTAATTAAAAGTATCATTTTTTTGTCATCTCATAATAATAAGACCTTTTATGGCAGGTAGAGCAATGTTGAATACTCGATTTATTGTATGTTTGCTTTGTAAATATTTTACCACAGTTAATAAATACTTCTTTTGATGACCAATTCTCTCTCTTCAGCCTATTGCTGTCCACTGATGAACGAAGGTCTTCTCCAAAGATGGCCAACCATCCCGGTCTATTGAAGACTAATTTTGTTCATCAAATGTTCGAATACTTAATACAGGGTGTCACCAATTCTATAATGATATAGAATTGGTGACACCCTGGTGACACCCCACCCCTGGTGTTCATTGTATATGAATACAATGAACACCACACAGTATTTTGTCTTCCGTTTCACTTAGAATATAGTTAAAAGCAGCCCTTGATTTAGTATGAGTACAAGTTTCAACACTCTGTAATAGTCCATTACTGGACATAGGCGATCCTTCCTCCTCCTACCTCCTATCCAGTTACAGATCTGGATAGGAGGTTTTAGCCTACTATACTGCGTTTGTCAGACAGACTGCCACCTATAGGGTGTGTATTAAGTTTTCTTTCTTTTTGGACACATGCCTACAAAACTGACACAAACCATAAAAAAGAGCAAAATTGAATATCTCAGCCATTAGCTAAGGCACGAAAGATATATGCTGCTTCAATTGATAATTATGGGCAAGGTGGAGAGGAAAACACTGGTTGGACGAAGGAAAACATCGTGGCTGCGAAATATCCGGGAGTGGACCGTTATCACCTCCATTGAACAACTGTTTCGCCTGGCAATGACAAGGAGAAGTACAAAAAGCTGACACCCAACTTGAGGCACTTGAAAAAGAAGAAGAATATTCCGTATTCTTAATCGTTCATTATAGGGACAAATGTAAGTTTAATTCAGCGAATCAATTTACTGAACAAAATGCACACAACGGAATATCAATCAACATCTCACCTCACAGTGTTAGTACCAAAATAGAGTCATTCTCACGCACTTGGGTATTTTTTACTCACTAAATAAGTTCTTAGTTTTTAATGTTATTATAATATTATTTTAATAACAAATCAATAACAATATTTTATATATCCAACGGCTGTCTGCCCACATGCAGCTGGTAGATTGAACACGGATAACATACGCCTCCTCAGATGTATTACAAAGCGTTTGTGTAGGAAAAGAATCATACTTTGATGGGTATTTGTTGTAGCTATAACATTTATTTTGATTGGAAACACCTACTTATTTATTAGCGTCATGCCTAATTAGTGTTACTAGAAAATTAATAACCTCAAATATCGGTAGAGCGAAAAGACCGCCGATTTTTACATTTTATAACTCATTTTAAAAAAACAGATAATTAACTTAAATAAATAATAAACATGTGATATGTATTGCATTGCGTCCGTGTATCCCTGTGGTGACGGATAAAGATTCCAGAGTATCGCCAACCTTAGTTGTACCCTGGGCGCTATAAGAGCCGACTATGGAACTAAATGACGTAGGACACCAGTACTGAAAACTTGAAAGAAATCCTATGCCAACCAGTCTGGTCTGCGTGGCATAGAAGGCCAAAAATATTTTTTTAAGAAAGGGCCTGTATCCAGCAGATGTCTATTAAAGGCTGTTAATGATATATGTTTCTCTTTTATGATAAAAAAACCTAAATACTAAGATGGGGCTTTAAAGATGTAATTATTAAACTTTCAAGACATTCTCTAGTAAACGAATTCGTATTCAGCTTTGGCTAACGTAAACATAATTCGTCAAGTCATGTCAGTCGTTTTCAATCGACGGTGTAAAGGCGTATTTCGTGCAATGCTGCTCAAAAATGTATATTGCTTTGATAATTCCAAACATAGTTACAGACAAAGATGACAAAGAGTTACCAGAAATTCAAATTAAAAAATAAAACAACACATACAAACTAAATGTATAACGTTTGAATGGATTAAAACAACAATTGTCGTGACAACGTGATATCTTTTCACGCAGTGTATACCAAACATTCTATTTTACCTTCCATTATAATCCGTCCTCCTTTACATACACAAATAGAATTACCATAAAAAAGGAATCAAATGTTATAAAAACTAACATATTACTTACATCAAAAAAATATTAGGAAGAAAAAAACAAGGGCCGTTTGGTCACACTAATCATAAGCAATTTGGAATAAACGCACGAAATCGGTGCAAGCATTGTACCCAATGTTAATGTTCTCGGGTCTGTTTAGTTGATTTCTATAAAATATTATAAATGAGACGGCTACCACTATGAGAATGACCAAATATTATACACAACTGTACAGCTGGACGAAAGTACGGGCTCGATATTTATACCCAACCTGATGTTTTTAAAACCTGAAGATTATTCTGTCTTGACCCAAATAAATGGGCCTACATAAGAATAGGATTTCTTTTGATACAATAGTATTTTGATCACACTTGCTCGAAAAGTATATGTGCTACCATACCAATTTATTGTACAATCTTATTAAAAGTAATTTAAAAATTAAAGGAACTAAAACGTGACAAATTGCAAAAAAAAAATCGCAATAAATAACATAATTAATTGTTCAACCCTAAATGATCTCTGAGTTACAGTTCGGAATGTGTTGTAATTTTTAATGTACACTAAACGTGGACCTGTACTTTAGTGTGCCGTACACCTTACGCAATATGAATCCAGAAAAATGGAATATTCTTTATATTTTATTCACTGCTGGAGCTCAACAGGTAAGCATGAATAAATTGTGTTGCCGATGACAAAGCCGACACAGCCGGACTTCGTTTTTCATAAAGTGTCGGCCTGTTAAACATTTTTTATTTGGCCATTTGCTACCAACTGCGTGATATGAAAAATGGATCGTAACAACGTACCCTTTTCTCGTATTTTTTTTACATCACCTTGAATAAATCATGTCATTAAAATTTAATAGTCACGCCACAAGCCGAGTTAGTTAGATCTTTTGTTGTATCGAGATTTCGAGTATCTTTTCATTTGATTGTAACTATTTAGGGCTATTGTGGGGTTATATGGTTAAATCGACTAAATGCCGACTTAATTTCATTAATCGACTTCTTTGTACGAATTAAAATTTAATTGAGTCAAGCTTACCTTTGTAAGCTTTGTATTGAGATGTGTGGAATTCGAGTTATTTGACATGTTCGAATGTTCTTTAATGATGGACATGTGTTTTGAATCACGTGCCCTTTGTGTCTTGATTCTGATAAGTCATACATCACTGTATTGTGGTTGTAACAATGTATTGTATGGATTTCGTTGATTGGTTTCACTTTCTAAATTAATTTTTGGTTTCAGACTGAATATCGAGTAAAAGCGTGTACATGTACTAAACTGGGCACATTAGTTAAGTGTACTATTGCTAAAAATGTATAAAGTTATGATGTTGCTATCAAGCGTACCTACAAGTCACAGGCACAGGTCCTGTTATAGATGTTATAGATACCAGAGTATTTCATGTCTAACATTGCACATACATACATATCTAAAGTCACTCCTATTTCCCAGAAGGGAAGAAAAGACAATAGATCTCTACTTATTGCGGTTCTGACACACTTGTTTTGCGTTGTACACATTCATCAATCGCTGCATACAGACTCGTCGGTTCCTGATGATTTCCACATGGCCCTTCTTTAAAAGATTACCTTCTTAGTAGGTTCGATAAGGCAAACTCTTTCGACGCTTCCACACATATTCACGCAGCAAAACTTTAAAGTTATTTTGACTAGAAATAATCTTTAAAAACATAATTCTACACAAAAAAAATAACATGATATGATTATGATTCTTATAAAGTGTTTAAAAAAGTTATCCTATAAAGTGTCCAACCATCTCACGGTCGCGGTGACACTGTAGCAAGAGCGCGGCGTGGCGCGACATTTCAGCTGTTAAAGAAACGTCACCTAATCACATGTTTAAAGTTGCGAAAAGAAACAAAAGCAGTTCAGCAGCGTAATCTTATCCTACAAATGGACATATACATTAAACCTATTCTACATTCTAAATAGATGCAGTATAGATCTTAGTAATTATGCCAATCATACCTAAACCACTGAGTCTGTACAAGTCAACAACCTCTTTGGTATCAAAATATTTGTTCGAAGCAAAGCAATAATTTAAATAAAAATATATACAATCGAATTCAGAAACCTCCTTCTTTTTTGAAGTCAGTTAATTAGGCCTTTTATAATTTCTAGTATGGTTGAAAACTAAACAAAGTAGTTTACTAACTCAATTACTTAAAATAGTTAGTTATCTGTTAGTAAAATGGTAACAATTTAATAGTTCAATAATGAATTCATAAATTCTGAGTAATAATATTGAAGTTACTTCAACCGTTCAACAGTACATTTAACAATTAGTCAAACGTACCATGTGGTGACGGATTAATAGTACGGAGTGTCACCACCCTATTCATTTCGTAGGTGACGGAAGAGCCAAATAAGGGAGCTTATTTAATATGTGGGTAATAATTGCGGGGCGCAATGAAACGACGGTTCCTTGAGAGCACTCGTTTAATTCTAATAATTGTGGCGCGCTCGTCTTTAGAACGAGGTGCTCGCGTGTGCGTACACACACAGAGAGCGCATGGTTACATTATATATCATTACTACAGAGCTACTTGCAAAAAGGAGAAAAACTTGAAACAAACCCAATACCGTCTAGCCAGCGTGTTTTAGTAGGCCAAAACCTATATGCTAAGACGAGACCTATAACCAGAATAGTAGGTACTGTTAAAGGCTGTTGATGAATATAATCGAAGTAACAACATCGATGTAAAAATTATAATACTAATTCGGAATTGATTTTTTTGTTGGTATCAAAAAGGTGTTGGGCGTGATCGCTAAGAGCGAGTCATGTATGTGTGCGGTTTGAGTGGAAGAGAGGCAGGCGGGGAGGTGAAGGGCAGAGGTCACGTAAGCCGGCACTAGTGATGAGATCAAGAGTTCCAGTTAGAATATTTGTGAGTCATCATTTAATCAATATTATTTTATTCTCCTGATTTAAAAAGTTGCGCCTATCTATTTTCAAAAACCTTTAAGAAAATGTTTTTGACAGCAGTTAAGGCATTTTTGAACTACGTAAGTACCTTTTTAAGAGGGCGGTCAAATTATTGCATTCATTATTTTGTTTCTAATTTATTTCAGGAAGTTGTTACTATTTTGACTGATGAGTATCTATCTCATTTACTCTGTTTTAACGTAACACCGAATAATGTAATGTATGCACGTGTAGATTTCTAATACGATTAGCTTTTTATTATGTTGTATTTATGTGACTATGTAGGTATTCATATCAACATTTTTTAACAATCCACTGCAGACTGGACATAGGCCTCTCCTTAGCAAGGAGGTTTTCATCTTTTTTTACCCTGGCCAGGCGACTTGGCATAGAGCTTATTTCAAGTTTCCTTCTTTCGTAATAAAGTTTCCCTACTAAGGGTTGTGAAATTATGTATTTTCAATTACATTTTTTTTGACATTTATATTATAATAATACATTCAAGTTATTGTCAAAGTTTTAAAATGATTAAATTATTTAGTGTTTATCGATATAAATGATCACATCGCTACATCACTACAGACCACACCTTGCTTCACTTACATCGTGTTCATAGCGAAAATGTTATTTTGACGCAACAAGTCATGTGAGGATGACCCAAACTCCTTTACAGCGTTAAAGAATGTCATATTTTTTACCAATTACTGAACTTATCTAATAATGCGGTGAGTCATAAGGTGCCGACTGACCTGAAATATTTCGGCGTAACGTAACATTCGTGGCGAGCGTGCGAAAATACCGACCGGGTGGAGCACGCGTCGCTCGGCTCGCCGTGCTCGCTGTACTTACCTATAAAATTTCGGCGTAACGTAACGTTACGTTACACCCAAATGTTTTAGGTCAGTCGGCACCATTAGAATCTATACTAATATATAAAGCTGAAGAGTTTGTTTGTTTGTTTGTTTGTTTGAACACGCTAATCTCAGGAACCGCTGGTCCGATTTGAAAAATTATTTTACTGTTAGATAGTCCATTTATCGAGGAAGGCTATAGGGTATATATCATCACGCTAAGACCTACAGGAGCGGAGCAACAATGAAAAATGTTACAAAAACGGGGGAAAATTATCACGCTACGGGCATTATGAGACGCAAACGAGGTTGCGTGGGTGGGCTAGTTCCTTATAAAGTTGTAATTGTAAATCTTAATCGTCGTTTTAAAAAGTCTTAAAACATGATACTTGATAGTCTCCTAATTAACCAAACACGAATCTTGTCATATACAAATAAAAATCACACGTAAATAATTCCAAAAAATATAGTTTTTCTGTCAGCACTGACGATGTCTCAAGGTATATACAACTAAATACCCAACACCAATAATGACTCCTATTGGACTTAAACTTGGCTCGATATTCAACGGACCTACATCGACGATACGTTTATTCACGGTGTAAAATTTCAAAACATCACTGAAGCTTCGATAAATATAAGTACCATGCGACTATAATCCGGTTCTTAATATGAAAGGTTCCGTAGACATTAATATTTTGTAAAAAGGAATGTTAACTAACTAAGCGAAGCTGGTTTTTCGTCTAATTGTATTACCAAGCTGGGTAGCTACAGAGACGTAGTCACAATTACCTTTATCCCTTAGAAATAGCTAATTATACTTCATAACAGGTTTTAGAAAAGGTAACCCACTAAACTAAGCTACAAATGAGTATTTCAATAATATTTTGGCAAGAAATCACTGTTATACGTTTAGGTCAATAAAATAAAAATACTCGAGGGATACTAACTAAATCCGACGAAGGAGTTAGATGTTCGGATAGTAAAGTCTATTAAAATTGACTTCCAAGAGACAATTACAGGTAAAGAAATCAAATGCCTTTCATAAATATTTTCTTTTGTATATTAAATTATTTCAATGTAATATTCAATGGGAATCTCGTTATTTTATTTCAGTACTGAACCCCAATAACTTTGATACAATCTGAATGTTCTTTCACTCTTTCGTCCGTCTGATCACTGTATGCAAATAGGGGTAAAGAAACAATGAATGGTTCCTGCTGATAATCTTTCGATTTTACATATTAAATTTTGATATGTTCGAATCACCTGTAAGGTGTCGAAGAAAACGATTTCTTTTATTTTTATGTGTTGTTTCGATCGATCTTGTGAGTCGAGTATATGTGTTTTATATCTTTGTTTATAAATATCTCGTTGGTATAGTCTTCAACAAGCAAACTGATATATTATTGAATGAACAATTAATAAAAGTGCAATATTGGCATCAGTCTTTAACGTAAATATGTAAGTGTACTATTGTTTATTGACTTTGAATCTTAAGGCTCTTTGTGGATTTTGGCTGCTCTTGGCGAATATATAATAAGGAAGAAGGAAGTTTAGGGTACAATTCTGTTGTCAGAGTCATACTAAGTAACGTTAATCCCTACGTAAATCTTGTCCAAAATATGATAGAACCGGGAGATTTAACGAAAGGTCATAAAGGTTAAGATAGTACCAATACACTTTGATCTCATATAATTAAAAATCTCGATTGCCGTCACTTGGTGGAACTTGTTAAAATAAATTCATGAAATTAAACTCACTAGTACTACACTCGTGTCACTCAAATAGTAGAATAAAAGTACAAATGAGTTTAATTTCAAGAATGTACTTTGATCTCCAACTTATCTTCTCCTATTTTAATAACATTAAATTGACATTACATCTGCAAAACCAATCATCTATTTTAAATAATACCTTAGTTAAATCTTAGAAATTAACTCTGTTTACAATAGCTGTTCTTCAATGAATTTCAGTGCCAACAGTTTATATTGACAATATTTCTCATAATGTATAGAGGTTTTATATCAAGCAACGACAAATTTAATGGTAAACATCTGTAGCAAGGCTAGTTACAAATATATTGTGTTCTCGAGTTATCTTTGCGAGCCAACTAACATTTACAACTTAACGCGCTGGTTAAGGCCTAGTCCTTGTTTAGGAATAAAAAATTCTGAACTGCAATCGTTATTTTTAAACAAATTACTGTCGGGCTGCCTCTATAATGCTGTGGTAATGTTTGCGACTGCAGTGCTTAAGTTCTAGAGTTCAATTCCCAAGTTAAAATTTATCAATATGTATTGTTTTAATATGACAGGTCGTGTTTTAGTATATCGGTTTAACAGTATACAATATGAGTATTTTATACTGTTAAACCGACTTCAAAAAAGGAGTAATTTCTTAATTCGACCGTTTTTTTATATTTGTTATCTCAGAACTTTTTACTGGGTGAACCGATTTTGATGATTTTAGTGTGATCCCATTTCAATTTGGTTCTTAATGTCAGTTTTTTTTACTTTGTTATTTTCTAATTATACATACCTATTATTAACAAATATTTGTTGGTCAAACAAACTGTAAATAGCAGAAATTGTTCAAGTATAAATTGTTCAATGTTATAAAGTGATCTATTTCTTGGCTAACTTTTAACTATTGAATAAATTAACCAGTTTATTAGTATTATAAACTTTGGCTTTAATTATGGATTATACTCTCAACGTATCAAAACAAAAGCAACATAAAATACTACTAACCAAGAAAGTTTAAAAACAAATAATAAGTTATTATTTTAAATTAACGTTCACGAGTATTTTGGGACATTGTATTTTGAATATATAAAATTGAGCACGATATTTAATATGCAAATCCGTGAAGAAAATCAATAAAATGGCAAGTCACCCTGTGCCTTAAGCACAAGTTGAACAAGTAGAGCGATAGATGGCGCTCACAAATGGGCGCGCGCGCCGCTCACGGGCAAACGCAACGAGCTGTCGACGCGCTCTCGACGAATGTTCTTAACAATCCTAGCGCAAAAGGGCTTACTATATTTTTGTTCAACTAAAATAATTTGATACTTCTTTATGGAATAATCAATATTCGGAAAATCGAATATCCCATAAAATTTGTATTCAATAATAACACAGAAATGAACGCGATTATGTATATATTTTTATTTTTTTTCCAGTTTCTAAATTTTCATAACTAAACAACGAAATTACGTTTCATTAAAGGCTATTACTTTATATATGAATTTAAATAAACAGTAATTATGGTAATCATTAGTTGCGATAAAATAAAGACTAAAATAGTATAAGGCAGTTCATTAAGTTTCTAGGTATAATTTTTGTCCTAGTATCATAATTAATATTTATTTGTTCCTGACAAGTTTTATGTTGTTGATAGATTAGGTTTTATTTACACCATATCACAAAATAAGAAATTTAAAATTTGCGGTAGCACCTTTATTCATGGTGATCACACATAGGCTTTGTAATGATGGTACAATGGCGTAGTTTGTCGAACGTTTGACGCGACCCTTGACTTATGCGCCCCTGCGTCCACATCAAAACATGACCTGTCCTGTATACCACCTTCAGAGCGACAATTCATTATTTATGAAAGAATGTAGAGCTTGCTTATTACTGAGTTGTATTTCATTGCATTTCACTCCACCAAGGAGTTCTGCACACCTCTGACATCATATGATGTAGATAATATCACTATTCTCCAATATTTTTACCCAACTACGGTAAAGCCAAAGGAGTAGACAGGCTATGTATGTTCATTTGTTTCCTCATAGCTCCTCAACTACTTATTAGAACTTGACAAATGAGGTATCGTTAGAAGCGTATTGATCGTCCGCTAGTTATAGGTTATATTACATGTCACGGAACCTAATGTGGCGCCCTCCAGCGGTCACAAAGTACTGTTTTAAAAATAAATCTGTACTAATATATAAAGCTGAAGAGTTTGTTTGTTTGTTTGTTTGAACACGCTAATCTCAGGAACTACTGGTCCGATTTGAAAAAATATTTCATCGTTAGATAGCCCATTTGTCGAGGAAGGCTATAGGCTATATATTATCACGCTAAGACCTACAGGAGCTGAGCACCAATGAAGAACGTTACAAAAACGGGGGAAAATTATCACGCTACGGGCAATAGGAGACGCAAACGAAGTTGCGTGGGTCGGCTAGTCTATACAAATAAATAAAATTGGAGTGTCTGTTTGTAATATTAAAATAACAGCTTTTTATTAAATGCATATGTATGTATACACGGTACATATACCAAAAATGTAGTTAAAAAAATTTTTGTCTGTCTGTCTGTCTGTCTGTCTGTCTGTCTGTTTGTTCCGGGTAATCTCTGGAACGGCTGGACCGATTTTGACGGGACTTTCACTAGCAGGTAGCTGATGATCCGGGGAGTAACTTAGGCTACTTTTTTTAGACTAACTTTATCCCGTGGCGTTACTCGCGGTACAACAATAACCGCGGGTAACACCGCGGGGTTCAGCTAGTTTGATATAAAAATGCCGTGTTTAGTATCATCGGAAAGGATGTTATTTGTACATTTCAAAAATATATATATTATTAGTATTTGTGCGTATTTATTCTATAATTATGATATTTAAATTATAATGGCACCAAACCAGATTAAATAAAAAAAATAATTAAAACCCAACTACGACAAAAAACGACCCTGAAAAAGTATGAAACAAGTTGGAAAAGCCGTAGTTACACGTTACATAGAAACGTACCATAAGACTTAACGGTAGTTGGGTTTTAGTTTTTTTTTTAAATTAAATTATTAGACATGCTTTCATTGTCAGAACTCTTTCATTCCCGGTGTAATGTTTGTTTCAGTTATTCTTACGTTTTTATCATATTTCTCCTATCACTTTAGGTGGTCAATAAGACCAGATTTCATACTTCATAAAATATAATGTGATTCATAGGTATACATCAAAACGTCATGATTATATTTTTAAATTACACTGAATACAAAATCGGTATTGGAACATTCATTATGCACAATAACCATATAGGAAAAACTTATTTTTCAGGATTGTCTTAAAGGGAGATCTCGTATCTCGATTTATATACTACTCATAATTAATATACCCATTTCCAATGTATAAGTATTCGTCAGTTATAAGTCTATTCTCGCCATCATAGTAGAAGCTCTGCTTAGTTTAAAACTAGATGACGATGTATATTAGATGTCCAAAATAGATACATATTATTGTTACAAATCAATCAAAGCTTTACAGATGCTTTACTAATTTACTTTCGACATTGGTTGTCTTATATATTTGTTTATACCTATATAAGAATCTGAATTAAACATTACTGCAAAGACAAGGAAAACTTATACTTAACCACCCAGTGTAGTACCTTCTCCTTGCCAAGGACCGGCCTATGTATGTATTAAATTCTTATAGCCTAACCTTTGATAAATAAAGTTAAGATTTTTTTTTTGTATGGGCCTGCCAAAATGAGTCTAGTTTGCCTAATGGAAAGCATAAGTAGAATCCAAGAGTGGTGGTCTCCATACTCATTGCGAATGCAGACTATGCAGCATGGTGACCCACACTATGCTTCTGCAGGATTGGGCTTCCAGTCTCGCACTCACCAACGAAACACGACATTGCGAACGCTGTCGTTTTACGTTGATCTTCTGTACGTAAGTACCGCCTCGGTTGAGCCGGTCCAACCGTGCTAAAATTAGGGTGATCTTACTACCTACAGTTAATTTTACCTACAATTAAAATTAGGCGATGAGAAATTGTATTGAATTCAGAGGGAGTCATGCTCAAGATACTCGAGACAAATATCAATAACCCACAGCTACTTTACTTATATTTGAATGATAAAAATTGAATGAATTGAATGATTAACTATAGGTTTATTTACTTTCAACAAATCATAATCATCAACAAATATTTTTACAATATTCAACGATACAAAAAAAACAGCCACTAACACTAGCTCATTCCTTATCAATCCTAATAATAGTAATATTTATTTATTCTCTCTCTCATATAGTACAACACTAGCCGACCCACGCAACCTCGTTTGCGCCTTATATTGCCCGTAGCCTGAAAATTTCCCCCGTTTTTGAAACATTCTTCATTGTTGCTCCGCTCCTATTAGTAGTAGCGTGATGATATATACCCTATAGCCTTCCTCGATAAATGGACTATCCAACACCGAAAGAATTTTTCAAATCGGACCAGCGGTTCCTGAGATTAGCGTGTTCAAACAAACAAACAAACAAACAAACTCTTCAGCTTTATATATTAGTATAGATTACATTAGGCATTACAAAAACAAGCTGACATTAGACAAATTGCTATGCTCCTATGCCAGACTGGCATCTATACTAGGACAGGCCTGAATTTATAGACTGCCGACCTCTCAAATACGAGACTATAATACATTTCTAATCAGTGTAAGTAAAAAACATAAGTAGGTAATCTTGTTGGAATTTGTCCAACATAACTACTTGTGAATGTCGAATACTAGCTATTACTGAGGTAATGTACACCATTATTACACGAATTACTGGCTAATCTTAATTTTGAGAGCAAAAGTATTAAATTTGCCCGGTTTTCTGCAATATAATTATTATATTGGTTTGATTGATGCTTGAGAATCTTTATGTTATTTAGCTAATAGACTTGTTTTATAGCTTAGAAATAAATGGGGAAAAAATTAAAAAATTACCTTATTTTACCTTAAGGTTACTGTCAATCGATTAAAGTTACAGTTATCAGTCAGTGCCATAATTTTGCTTTATTTATGCTATAATTTTGATTTAACAAATCAATTAGATTTTTTTAACTTTGCTTGCAAGTTGTAAGTGTAAACAAGCCTTAAGAAACCGACGCGTGCTATATTAAAAAGAACTCTAGAGAAATTTCTTCGTAAACAATATAAGAACAAACCGTTCTAATCTCTTTATTAGCCTGTTATCGTAGCTCTTATGCTGTTCTACTAAGGTCTACTATTGACCGTGGTATAACTTCTTTAGACGGATTTTAGTCGGTATTAAGTACTCGACATACTCAAACTGGAAAATGTAATAAGTGCATTGTATGGCCAAACAATTGTAATCTTTAAATCGTACAAGTTAGGTTCAAACTTGGCATTGGTGTGCGATGGATTTTAATGTTTCTTTTTTCATTTAAAATATATCGTGGGAAACCGAGTGTGCCCTCGGGCTTATTATGGAATTTGCAAGTGAATGGGACATAGTATAAAAAACTTAAGTAAGTGTTTCGATTAGCATTAATTCATGTATGAACTGTGACCTTTTTTGAGTTGGTATTTTTGTGGTTAGGTGAAAGATTGTTGCCTGAGGGTGACAGGTAAGGCCACCAGTCAAGGCGGCAGGGCGAGCTTATAGAGCTCGCACCTGATAAAAAATGTAAGGGTTCCTACACAGGAGGCGGCCACCTACATATATAGTGGGTGGCCCGAGGTACGCCGGGGTTCCAGGGATTTCCTTTCGAGGGTGCACCTGGCTCCCCGGCTTCTAGTACCCGAGACGGTGTGCGGTTTTTAGTCGGTTCGAGTCCGACATAACCACCAGCCAGGGGTATCCGAGGGGATTTCCGAAAAAAAAAAAAAAAAAAAAAAAAAGGTGAAAGATTGTTATGAATGTTCCTATTTGTAAACGTCAAAGAAAGTTGCTATCGTTAAAAAGGTAATATATTTGACTACTTATGAACATCGATAGGGAATCTAACAGGAGAGGAAATGAATTAACTTTTTTACATTATTTTCAGTGATATGTTGTAAACAGAGACTTAATAATATGCATGAACATTGTTTGTGAAATTTCTGTATATAGTTACGTCTAAAGTTACATTTCAGATAAACTTTTGAATTCTAAGTTGATTTAAGAATACCATTTCAAACAATATTTCATATACTGTTCTAAATATTTTATGACGTAGCACTAGAAATAATATATTCACAAAAACCCTCAAATGTAATATTATAACATTAGCAATTAGAATGATATACCAAAAGAACATTTTTGTACTCCCCGCTGTATTGTGCAAGAAACCATAAACAAAATCCTTTGAAAGTACTAAGAAGTACGACGTAAAAGCAACAATTAAGACCAAAACAGTTGCCTAGAAGCTCACACCACAAACCGCCGATAAGCAGCCGCATTTCCCTTTCATTCTCACATGAGCATAGAAAATTGAAGTGCTAAAGAACAGATGTTCCTTTTACAAACCGCGGGTGAAAACTTGCGGTTTATAAAGTTATGGATTCTCATTGAAACCTTTGAACATTAACACTTTAAACACTTAAGGTCTATACGGAAAGAGAAAGTTTGAAACAATTGCCGAGTTCATACCAGAAATGGTAGTTTTACATTATTGTTGATTATTTATAATAGTTATACATATATACATGTATTATTAGAAATAAAATGACGTGATTTATTATCATACAATAATGCCGTAGTGCGATACCTTATAAAAATAATATTTTTTCGTTTCTCTCTGCCCGGTACAAGATTTCAAAGATTCAAATGTACTTTCAGTACAAAAGATTTACATAATATCATAACCATCCATGTTTATATGTATAACTAGCCGACCCACGCAACCTCGTTTGCGTCTTATACTGCCCGTAGCGTGACAATTTTCCCCCGTTTTCGAAACATTTTTCATTGGTACTCCGCTTCTATTGGTCCCAGCGTGATGATATATAGCCTATAGCCTTCCTCGATAAATGGGCTTTCTAACACTGAATTTTTCAAATCGGACCAGCGGTTCCTGAGATTAGCGTGTTCAAACAAACAAATAAACAAACAAACTCTTCAGCTTTATATATTAGTATAGATAAAGGCCGTTTTAAAATATTAAACACTATAACTGTTAAATAGATTATCTTCGAAACATAAAATTCTCCTGTCACAGTGTTAGTTTTCATACTTATCCGAAACGGCTTGACCGATTTTTATGAAATTTTATATGCCTATTTAGTAGGTATGACAATCTTTTTTTCATACACCTAAGTGATAAGGGTTGTCCACCCCTAAATTTTTATTTTATGGCAACACAACGTTGGCCGGTTCAGCAAGTTTACAATATATATCAGTTTATAAACTACCGACTAAGTATAACTGATTACAACAATACTAGATACCTATCAGTGGGATTAGAAGGGAAATAGGTACTCTTGTGATCAACTAGAGAGTCCCATGTCTAGTAGCAGCAGTGGACTGCGATAGGCCGATGATGATAATGAGACCATCTCGCGAAGCACGGTATAATTGTAGCACATAAGCAATTGCTATGTGGTTCTTCATAATCTAGGTTTCTATTTCAGTATTTAAACTATGTCATGACTATAATCTAACTACATCCATACCTAATATAATAAATTTGAAAGTAACTTCACGCCTCAACCACTCCATCAATTGTCGTGTTTCGTTGGTGAGTGCGAGACCGGAGGCCCAATGATGCAGAAGCATCACTAGCCCGTCATGGTGTGGGTCACCATGCTGCATTGTTGCATTGTCTGCATTCGCAGTATGGTGACCACCACTTTTGGATTCTACTCATGCTTTCCATCAGGCAGAGTAGAGTCATTATGGCAGGGTAAAAAAAAAAAAAAAAAAAAAAAAAAAGCGATTTCCATAAAATTTGGCAGACTACTACCATGATAACCGACATGCTAGCGGTCGGAGCCTCGTGAAAAAACTAGTTACAATATAAGAACCATGATTCAATTTAAAAGTAGTAATACAACACAGTAAACCGGTGTGAAATAGTGCTTGCGTTGTGTTACACCGAGTGAGTGAGGATACCGGAGGCCCATACACCAACCTCTACCTCCATCCCTCCCTCATCCACCTCCCCATCCCCAAAGGCCGGCAACGCACTTGTGAAGTCTCTGGTGTTGCAGATGTCCATGGGCGGCGGTAATCGCTTACCATCAGGCGATGCGTCTGCTCGTTTACCCGCATATTACATTTTAAAAAAAACAAGGGTAGTAAGAATAATAAGACAAATAAATAATAATATATAAAAATATTAAATATAACATCTCGGAGCACATCTCCTTAAGCTGAGCCCCGACCCAGTGCCCTTGCGTTCTGATTGGAATTTATCGCCCTCATGCTCTCCGACTCGCGGCGTGCATTACACTCATTTTTTTGCGTTCATCCATTGGCCTAACGATGGTTATTAACTGTATAGTGACGGTACAGTATCTTTACTATTGTTTTTAACAACCTGTTGAAACTTCGCTATAGAATTATAACTTAAAAATTTACTTACTTTTTACCCGACTACGGCGAAGCTAAATGGCAGGGTAATATGCTTAGCAGTCTAAGTATTTTTGTATGGTCCACCGCAGCGTCTAAACTACTGAACCGATTTTAATGAATGAGATGTCAATAGATTCGTAAAAAAAGGCGACACATAAATTTTATTACAAGATTTTAAGTAGTCGGTTTATATTTTGATTTAAAATTTTTGTTGTAGTTTTTATAAAAAAGGACAGTGGATTTTTATAAAAAAGGAGATTTGGAGGTTCTCAGAATCACTTTTCATATACTTCTGCTAGAATGGAAGCGTTCTGGCTGAGAAAGTCACGTGGAAGTTCAACATATTTCTTCAGTGAGATTCCTCTTAGAAGTTCACACACGTTCTTTTTTATAATTATTATTATATATCTACATCTATTCATTTGTTAGATAATAATTTTGGTCGTGTTTAACAAAAGTGTGAACTACGCTCCAATTACGTGTCGGATTAACTTTGTTGATTGTACTTAAGGCATAAAGATAAGACAATGAATGTGACATTGAAATTATATCAGGATCTGTGGGTACAAGTAAGAGTGGTACAATAAAATTCGATGCGATGGGAGTTTACAATTCTAATCGTTAAAGAAACGTGAAAAAATCCACCCACAATGCGCGTGCGCTGGCATCTGGCCGAAACAATATAAAAAAATTGCATAGAGTTGCTTAAACCACTTTGTGTAATCACGCTTCACATTAATATAGTAAGGAAAAATTTGTAAGTGTGTGTACATATGTTTGTTCCACTCCTAGTTCTTACGACTTGGTGTCGGAAAACGTTACAAAGGTATTAAAATACGCAGGACAACAGCACTGCAAAGAGACGAAAAACTTGACCATATTGTCTATGACCAATCCGGCCAATACTTCATTTTTAAGGAGTTCTTGTTCCATCCTTTGACTACATCGTCATTTACCATAATTTAGATTACGAGGCAATAAAAATATTCGTTTACTGTTTACCTTACCTGCTATAAAGCCTACTACTCTTAAAAAAGTCCTTTTAAAATAAACACACATAACAGTAATTAAGTAATTCTGTCTTTGAAAGTACAACGTCACATACGTCATAAATGGTCATAAACTTATATTTAAGTTCAAGAAATTTTGATAGTGTCCAATTATGTATTACTGTTTTGTGTACGTTATTTTTAACCGACTTCAAAAAAAGGAGGAGGTTTCTCAATTCGACCGTATATATTTTTTTTAATGTTTATGTATCTCACACCGCTCTTTCTTAGCTTTATCTGCAAATTTAGTTTTATGTATTTTATTTCATCACCCTTCAAAGTACAATGAAGAATTCTCTATCAACTTAAATTATTTAATATTTATAAAATTTAACAATAAAGTCGAAGTATCACCTCTATAGTGATACCAGAACGATTCCAAACATAATAATCGGTATTTTGGACCCGAACAACATCCGATCAAATTCGCGAAGTTAAATTTATTTATAAATCGTATTTTTTCTCACGGTGTGCTATACAAAATCTAAAGTATGCTATACAAATAAGTTTATTCTAGTTTATTTTGTGTTAAGAGATTGCCTTCGCTAACACAAGATGATAAAAACAGTGTCAGATTAGAAGTAATTAGAAAGGCTGGTATAATATGTATAAACATAGATTCTAATTTGAGGAAATCCGAGTTATTTTATTTTATTACTTACTAGCTGAACCCCGCGGTGTTACCCGCGGTTATTGTTGTACCGCGAGTAACGCCGTGCGACAAAGTTAGTCTAAAAAGAGTAGTCTAAGTTACACCCCGGATCATCAGCTACCTGCCAGTGAAAGTCCCGTCAAAATCCGTCCAGCCGTTCCAGAGATTACCCGGAACAAACAGACAGACAGACAGACAGACAAAAATTGTTTTAACCACCTTTTGGTATATGTATCGTGTATACATACATATGCATTAATTAAAAAACGGTTATTTTAATGTTACAAACAGACACTCCAATTTTATTTATTTGTATAGATGAGACATCATCACAATCAAGGCTCTTCCCAACAAAGTAACTTCACAACGGAGTTTAGTCTGTAATTACAACTGAGTTTTATCTAATTTCAGACACCAAATAAATAATTTCTAACCGTAATAGTAAGATTCAAAACCAGAAGATAATCATATTTTAATGATCTTTAAAGGTGAGCTACGTTCACTACATTATATGTTTACCAACATAATCAGGGGTAATAAGTAGAATCCATGACTGCTCAGTAATTGGCCTAGCGGTTTAAGCGGGCGCCACGCCGCTTTCTTTCTTTCTTCTGCACTGAGTGTTGCGGGTTCAAACCTCACATGGGACAACACTTTGTGTGATCCACAATTTGTTGTTGTGAATCTGAGTGTTCTTTATATCCGTTTCATGTCAAAAGTCCCCTGCCTGTGTCAACGTTCCTAGCGACGCCGGATATTTAATCATTAACAAGGGTCGTGTCTTTTTCAAAAAATATTACATATCAAGGTGATCAAAGGAATACATTCTGTGCAAAAAGTATGAAAACTTGAAACAAATCAATTTTTTGTTTTTTTTTTTACTTGTACACCCACAAACATCACACATACTTCTTAGAGACCGCATCTCCACAGCATTTATTGTACTTTCGTGCTTCTTCTGCCATACCCAAGATTCGCTACCATACATAAGGGTTAAGACGACATAGTATTAACCTTTTATAATCTACAAAGGAAAAAAAATAAACAATTACAAACTGAAATTATATGGACAACTACTTTAGAGATAACCCGTTCAGTTAAGAATAGGCATACCACACGGCAGAGCCACGCTTCGGCAGGAATGGGCTGGCTCGACCGGAGTGATACCACGGCCTCACAGAAATCCGGTATGAAATAGCGCCTGAACTGTGTTTTACCGAGTGAGTGAGGATACCGGAGGACCAAAGCCCAACCCTTCCCACAAAATCCGGTAGCGCACTTGTGTCGCCTCTGATGTAACGGGTGTCCATGGGCGGCGATAATCGCTTACCATCATAATACAATGCAAGTGATACGACATAATAATCAAAATCTAATATCTTTAATTTCAAGTAGACCTTTCCAGGCACTTAATGTTACATTAATGATTCTAGTTGCTCGATTCTAAAATGAAATTGTTATTGTCTTAACTTAAAACATTGTTAAGAAATGTTAAAAAATTAACACACGTGATTTGTATTTCAATCAAACGCTATACATTTGTTCTGTAATTATTATTACGTGGAATACATTTCAGGATAAAATAATACAACAAGTAACACGGTCATTACCCTACATAATGGCTACCGATTAGCCCGTTTCTCACAACAGTACCATGAGAAATTCAATCAAACTGACTATTTTAATGGTTCCGATTGCGCCACAACAATCAATATCATTTTTCCCACTGCAGTAGGTTTGCTGTCATTAAGTATATCGTGATTTATTTCTGTTTTGTTTTTGAGTTATTATCATTTAATAAGATTGGGTTTTAGCCTGCAAAGATTTGAGATCGAGTTGCTGGATGTAGAAAAATAAATGGCATTGGTGATTGGGAGTTTGAGATTGACGTGATAGATATTTCATAGTTTTGTTTTCGTAGCATTATTTTTGTATATAATATGTATATCAGGAGTTCTTTCTAACAATTTGAGTTTGAAAAGATTATCAGATTTGATCTTTTGCTACACAAATTCGTTCTTTCAGATTATAAAAACAGACTTTAAAAAGTAGGTGAAGTTGTAAATACCAACATGCGTGTAGCTTTGCACTTAAGTTATTTCTACAATGAGCTGAACAAAAAAAAAACTACATAAAAATAATATTGCACCGCCATTAACGAAGTATTTTAACGGTACTGTACATATTCGTATACTATCAAAAACATCCCAGGCGTTCAAAAATTAGCCTGAAGCCATAACGTTACAACTTATGAAGCGTTGCGTGCCAACACGAGTAGCATCTTAACACGCAACCACCGAGTGATTTAAACACAACTTTCAAAGACTAATAACGTTTATTAGGGCAATCAATTTATTGAATTAACCGATTGAGATATCCTTAAAGGGCAACGTTGTTTTGCGCAGGGTACTTTATGAGGATTGTTTGTACAGTCGCTTGAATTCAATCAATTCGTTTTCTTTGCGGTACGAATTATATTACACAAAATCTATATAGTTGAAAACAATGATTCGTTTGTGAAGAGTAACGTTTGTACAAAACAATTGATCCCAGCTATTTATTTTAAATAAATCAGTATTTTAGAATAATATTATTTAATACTGATTAGATAATAGCACTATTAATTTAAGTAAATTTTCAAAATTACGTTTCGTGAAATATTTTTCGCAATAAAAAGCATAACTTAGGGTTGATTGTTTTATGTCAATCATCGAAACCTATAAAATTTTGCAAGATGCAAGTTTTTATAGTACCAACTGAAACAACAGCGACAATTAAAGTAGTCTGTTTAATTTCACTATTTCGGATTTGTTTGATTTGATTTCATCCATTCGTATTATTATCACAATGTGATGGACACCTTAATGACACTAGATGAATATAATCTAGACCTAATAGTCATTCTCTAATAGTCAGTAGCCACCTTCATATACAAAATGGAGTTCCAAATTATGAGCAATTTAACCACTAATGCAAAAATAATGATCGCACAAAAGAACCTCGGGCCTAAGTTCAAGTAAAAGGTAGCGTATATTAAGTGGAAACAAACACGCGATCTTGACTCCGAATCTTTTAATTTTGTTGTAAATAAATCGCGATTAATGTGAGAAGCATATTTCAGCCCGTTGAAACAGTCGTTGATTAAAAATAAATAGTTTGTAAGAAAATGTTTGGGACACGTTCTATAGTTATGAGTAGACAGATTTAAATACAGATATAAATAGGTGTGACCATCATATTTTATTTGTGTTGATTCTATAATACCTAAATGTTACATTTTAGTTGAACTTCCAAGTTTTGGAGTATGAACTTAAATCTATATATAAATGAACACACCTCATTTGCAATGTCGGTAAGAAACTTTCTTACAATACCAAAATTTTAATATAGTAAGTCGTTAATCAAGACTTCAGATATTTAAAACTATAATGACTGGTCATGCAGCAGACCTGTAACCTTCTTTAAGGTTCTTTCTAACGAGGGGATTATGCCCAGCAGTGGACTGCTAAAAGCTGTTGATGATGATGCAGAAGCCCACTTGAATTTAGTAATAGTAATAGTTAAATGATGTAAATACAACCATCCCAGACATCAAATAGTTATAATATTCTACACGCAATTTTCAAGAAATAATTTCGGTCGACAATCACGCATAAATATAATCCTTAATCACTAAAATAATATCCAAACTCATCTTTCAGATATTGTCATTTTTAGCCAGTCGTTTAATGTATTTAAAACTGAAGTAAAAAAATATTCCATGTCCAGTCAATATTTAAAAAAAATAGTAGTTATAAATATAGTTAGTTATTTTCTTTTTTTTTTTTTAATAAGATCGAAGATTACAGTCCCACATGCTATTGTAATTAGTTATAGTTATAATATATTATTATATAATGTGGCAGTACTTACTTTATAATAAACTAGCTGTAGCCCGTGGCTCCGCCCGCGTGTATGTCGATTATCACGGCAAATAGTAGCCTATATGTTATTCTGATGTACAAGCTATATTACTGTAAAGTTTCATCCAAATCCCTTCAGTAGTTTCTGCGTGAAAGAGTTACAAACACACACACATCCTTACAAACTTTCGCCTTTATATATTAGTGTTATAAGTAGGATAGGATAATACTTATTAATAAATAAAAAAAAAATAGCTGAGTTAACATTAAGAATTATCAAGTTGTAACGCACAAATGTAGATATATATATATATATGCATGTATTTACAAAAAAAAAGTATATATGTAATTCTATCAGTTATCTAGTACACATAATATAAGCTCTGCTTAGCTTGGGACTATGTAGATGGTGTTGTGTGTTAGATGCCCGAAATATTTATTTATTTTATCTACGATTTTAAAATTTACCTGACCAAAATTTCGCCTTAACAACTTCATCAAAACGCACTGGTAAACGGGTTGTCTTATCACTTGATTATATAATAATTACTACTACTACTTCTACTATAATTACTTTTAGGTATATCATGTGCAATGCAAACCTATTGTTTATGTATCAGGTGAGGTAAATGCTGTTTAAGTTGTTTAAATTACCTGGTCATTTTCACGTAACGTCACATATATCTTCAGTTTTATATCTATCTTATTGCATTAATCTTGGGGGATCTCATGAATATATATGTGTTTATCACGTCGACTAGTTATCAAACAGTGGTATCTCTTATATTACAAGTTATAAGAGAGCAGAGTACAGATAAAGCTATAAAAATATTCTTCATATTTTCACTGACTAACACGTGAACAATATAATATTCATAATCTCATATTTTTAAATAATTTCGTATTTTAAGCAGTAAAACTGAATTTCTAAATTATTTAAATTTAATTAAAATGAAAATTAGAGAGATATAGTAACATTCCTGCAATATAGATAGATGGATTTCAGCAGTTAATAGAATCCAGGAAATGCTAATGCAACACATACGATTGCTATTTTTTTATCAGTTTATTATTATAGTCCAAGATCCCCGGCACAAATTTTACAAGTTTTTACTATCAAGCAAATTGTTCGTGAGTGGCTTCATTTTTATAAGGGGCTCACCTTTCACCTTACAAAAATTTTCGATTGTGGCAGCACGAGACCTCCAGCTCAGCAGTTAATTATAATAAATGCCATCTAGCTTATAGTCGTTTATTAATCACAAACATCTAAAAATTTGCGAACACATTTGCCAATGAAATTTATTATCAGTGAGGTTACCACTGTATAAAGCATCCTGTTCGTACCGTATTTTCGAAATGACCGGAAATTCAGTTCAAAAACCGTTCCCATGTAAAAAGTAAAAACTAGAGCGTGAATGAGTCACTGAAGCAATTTCGTTCCTGGTATTGCTTGCGTGCTATCTACGCAACTGGTTTGCGTGAGAAGTAACTGGCAATTGGAATTAGAATGCGCCCGCCCTCCCGACACGCCCAAAAGTAGGTGCAACGATATCTGATCGTTACGTAAAGCTGATTGTGCATTTTCTGAACAGTTGAGTTGAGTTCAAACGTACATATGTGAGGTTTGCTTTAAAAAGAAAAGATATAATTTCAAAATAATGTGAGGCTTGTTCCTACCAATGTGTTTAGTTAGATCGAAGGGGGAACCTAGGCTGAACAGAAAGGACTAGCCATAACGGGTTACAGTGTGGATGGATAGGTGGTTTCGTTAGATGTAACGATATGAAGGGTTTTCAATTTCATCATCATCAGCTGTTGCAGTTCACAACTGGATACAGGTCTCTTCCAAGGTACCTCGCACCTCCCGAATGCTGCTTTTTTCTTTAATTTATAACTCACTAAATTACAATGTTTATTAAAATATTTCTAGTATTCGGTAACAGAGGAAACAAGGTTTAAGATGTAAGTTTTCGTTTCTTGTATTCTCGTTTTTACAAAATAAATGATTGAAATGTAGGTACAAAAAACAATTAACATTATGAACCCGACTGTACCCACTTTGTGATAATACGCATTGATATCAGAATACATGTGTAAACGGTACTGGGATCGTAATAGATAGACGCTATTGTTTCACATCAACTCTATACAAAGTGGGATCAAGATTGGAGTGTTGCCAAGTAGGCTGACCAATGCACTACATACGGTATCGCAATGTGCATTTAGAATTAATGTGTTGTCTTTACATAACAGTTTTTCCTGTTAATGCTTAACTTGCTTTTTTATTCTTTTCCCATATTTATTTAAGATCGCGTGCCTGTATGGATACCATAGGTTTTGTAACAGGTGACTAAGTGAGAATACTACACAGTGAAAATCAATGTAAAGAGAAAGGAAAATTTGAAACAAATTCAAGACCAACCCTTCTAACCAAAGAGGGATAGTAGAGATAGTACCTAAAAGTTCCTTTCTAAGGAGAGGCCAGTACTGGCCCGTTGAAGGCTGTGGCTGTAGTGACAATGACGATTTGAGATTGGCACAATTAGTGCTATTCTTCTATTCCTTAACCACTCCTCAGATCACAGCAAATATTTATTGCAAAATAGTATGGTTATCCACTGTCATCTGTAAAAACTTATTCCCTTTTGACTTGATCAATAAGACTAAATTAAAAACGGTTAATAAAACCATCAAGCCTACCATCGTAAATAAATCATAACACATTTCCATATGAACACCTCAAGGTTTAGGCAGATATAAAAAAGGACTGCGTCGTTGGTCTCGCGGTTGGCGTGTGCGACTGCTGATCATGAGGCCTCGGGTTCGATTACCGGGTCGGACCAAATGTTTGTATGATCTACAAATATTTGTTTCGGAGTTTGGATATTTTCTATGCATAATATATGTGTATTTACAAAAAAAAACTATTTTATATATTTGTATCAGTTGTCTAGTAAGTACCCATAACACAAGCTCTGCTTAGCTTGGGACTAGATTGCTTTGTGTGTTAAATGTCCGAAATATTTATTTTATTATTATTTTGTTAAATATAATAATAATAATTTATTTCTCCTCACAATGGTATTCTTAAAACTATTTATATAGTTAAGTAAGTAAGTTAAGTATTATATATAGTTTAGAAATGTGAGGAGACAGACACCAGGTCTATGATAGTAATATATTACCTATTAGATAAGGCAAGGGAGAAGGACTGTTCATCTTCGCGCCCGAGGTCAGGAACTTACAGAGTTCCTCAATGTCAACAGTCATGAAGCACAGTCCAGGCTTAGCATAGCTTCCAGAAGTGGTTTAGGTGAAGAAACTCTTTAGATAAAAATTTGTTTTTTTTTTACACTGCTTGAGCAGAGAGAAGAACATGCAATTAGATTATGTTCAGATTGGAATGTCTACCTTTTGTGAGAATAAACACAGGCCTTCAGTCTAGTTTGAGTTTAGAATTAATACAAAGTAAACATGTTAAAAAACTCTGTGCTTAAATTTAATACATTAAATGTGAGAAAATTATGTGTCAATAAACCATTTTAAATTTGATTTGTTACTTTTCAAAAGCTGACAGGTATGTAGGTCAACACACCTACACTTAACTATGGTTAAACATTAAATTTGAAATTGCTTTCCTCAATAAATATATTGAAAACCATGTATATAAGCATTCAACGCCCACTAAAACGATAAACTTAGGTTTCAAAGAATGGCTAGAATATTAATATTCATACTATAGGCATGATTTAAATTATAATCCGTAATGAATGTGAGACTTTAATTAAAACCTTTAAGAAACCATTCTGAGATGTTATGGAGACTCATAAAAGTTATTGCATTCCACGCTAAGGGAGTAGTTATATCCTGTATGAATACGACTAACGGCTAACCTTCGTTTCTCATAGTTCTATGATTTACTTAACTAGAAAATGACTCGAACTTCTGATTAGCAATTTCAAGAACATCAATTTGATTAAAGTACTCTGATATTGACTTACACCACACTCTTTGCAAAAGTTGTTCTTAAAAGATTATATCATATTCGCAAAATTATAGAGTAAATATACGTCACATTAACATCGTACATTGACAATTACCAATAGCGAGGCTTATTACTCGTTTTGAAATTACTTGGCTTAAATAATTTTAATAGAATAAGTCTAATTTAAATCTGTCATTATTATATTGTTTTTCAGAAATTGTTAAACTCAATGTCTGTTTTCTTCAAATAAAAGCAGCAACTAAAAAGATACCACTGTCTAAGTCGTCATGTAAGTCGTGTATTTCGTAATTCGAAAGTTGACAGAGAATATACCTATGATAATGATGTCTATAACAACTCTGACAATAATTACAGTCATACCAACAAGTCTCAAATGTCCACGTTTATTGCAACATCAAATTTCAATGGAGAGAATGAAAATATTGTGACAGTCGTAATGCAGGGTATAAGCTTTGTGTACGTAGGTTTTCGTACCAGCTAGAAGACTTAAGTACGCTAAACTTGTTAAAGTACCAACTTCATGAGATTTACATCTGTAAAGTACACTCACAGTAAAATCCTGTGAAATTTAATCCTAGTCGTTCAGAATGCCACAAAGGGTTAAAATTAAGAAATCTCAACAAATATAATTGCTATGATACAAAAATATCAGAACAACAAATAGTTTTAACAGTAACCGCAAACTACAGTAAATACGTACCTATTATCAGTTATTCGTTCTAACTTAATATAAAAAAAACTATAGGAACAATGGCTCATCCATGATTTATCTATCAAATAAACTTAATGAAATAGTTATCCCCATGTTACTTTAACTAACAGGTAACTATACTAATACTAAAAACCAAAATACGTCTCTGTCCGAAAAGGCAAAAATATGCTTCAGAAAAAGACAAAAGTTAAATGTTAAATATCGATATCTACAGTCAAATGAAAACTAATTTCTAAAAATTTCCATATAATATCTAAATCAATGCTTACAGTCAACACCTGAAGAATTCAAAACGTTTTAAAACAATCATCTGAATAAAGAAATCAACCACACGATTGTGTTCAATGTTTTAAATTTATTTATACGTTGTCGGAGCCTGGGAATATGCTGGACGTAGCATACGACCTTACAAAATTATAAGCCGGCGTTTCGTACGTGTCTGATTGACAGCAATTTTCATTTCATATGGAGATGACACGTCTCTAAAAGGTCATGGAATATCTAATTTAGTAATTGCGAGCCGTAAAAATGGATGTCAGTGTTATAAACTGTACTATTGATTTGATACACGACTTGAGTTAATTTATTTCGGGGATCGTGTGTGATGTCTATGTTTAAAGTAATCTTATATTGCTTCTAGCTTTTCCCAGGACTGCTGTGAGGTTATTTCGTTTTTTATTTGTTATCTGGCATAGCTTTATGAAGAAACTACATTTTAGAGTATTCGGCATGCAACAGTTAAATACTTAGTAAATATTTTTTACTAGTTTTTATTTTTAATAACGTTATCTAGGGACATTTCACATATTCCGTAAATCATGTGTGTTGGCATATGGGATGTGGGCAGCACAAAAGCGGTTTTTGAAGTGGAAACTTTTTTAGCCGCGTCAAGCACTTTTTGGTAGGAGTAAATCTTATGGGTTCGCGTCACCGACATGCCAATGTTTAACATTGATAATTTTATATTAAACATTTTGAAATTGCTAATTTTACAGATTACTTTTACAACAATATCTAACATTCTAAGTTATAAGTTTTAACTTCTATCTGCAGTTCTTATGACTGCCATTTTTTTTAATCTTTATTTACGGAGCTTACCCACAATTATGACTATGTCGCTCATAGAAGCTGTTGTTGTGGTGGATCTTGGCGGAAGCCTATGTCCATCAGTGAATTTCTTTTAGAATAAACGATGATGATGATGTTTGTTATAATTAGGTTCATTATTTAAGATTTAACATATAATCAACTTAATGAAAGCTATTTCGAAAATTTTCAAACACACACATAAAGTAAGTAGGGTTCGCTTGTCCTACTTTTTATAAACCTTGAAGCACCTACGTAGTATATAAAAATATATAATCCTACTAGTATAGTCTATACTATAATATTATAAACGCGAAAGTTAGTATTGTATGGATGGATGGATGTTTGTAGAGTAACAAACATTCACGCAAAATAATGGCATGCTGTTCGTTTGTCTCGCTAAAACTCGAGAACGGGTATGTCGTTTTAGCTGATTTTGATATTTAAATGTTTGTCGTAGTTCAGGAAAGGTTTAAACGGTGAAAAATTCAAAATAACTTGAAAATGCCAAATGTCACGTGCACGAAGTAGCGGTCACAGCTAGTATAATTTTTAAATCTACATTTGTACTTTTACAACTTGATAATTGTTAATGTTAACTCAGCTATAACATTTTTTTATTTATTAATAAGTATTATCCTATCCCACTAATATTATAAATGCGAATGTGTCTAAGGATGTGTGTGTGTGTTTGTTACTCTTTCACGCAGAAACTACTGAACGGATTTGGATGAAACTTTACAGTAATATAGCTTATACATCAGAATAACAAATAGGCTACTATTTGTCGCGATAACCGGCCTATACACGGGCGGAGCCGTGGGCAAAAACTAGTATTACATATAGCGTACTAACATTGAAATGTGCCAGAAACACTAGATATCTGATGCCTTGTAGGCGTGGTTCACCGGTGAAATGTTGCTCATTTCCCCTCGTTACCGCGTCTGGCCGCTGTGACGGGAGCATTGCGATATCTAGAAAATCTATCTCAGTGGAAAGTTACCGCAACTAAATATATTATTACTTAAGTATATTTTTTCAAGAGAACCTACGTATTTAAATCCTACTAATATTATAAATACGAAAGTTTGTAAGGATGGATGGATGTTTGGATGGATGTTTGTTACTCTTTCACGCAAAAACTACTGAACGGATTTGGATGAAACTTTACAGTAATATAACTTAAACATCAGAATAACACATAGGCTACTATTTGCCGCGATAACCGACATATACGCAGGCGAAGTAACTTATAAATTCTTAACTTATACATCTTGCAAAAAACATAAACCTATTTTTTTTCCATTAAAAACTTTTTTGAAAACCTGACCACCTTTTCTTTGACCTAAAATTGTTTCATCATTTTAATTCTAATATATTTTATACCCGCGGCTCCGCCCGCGTTTATGTCGGTTATCGTGGCAAGTAGTAGCCTATGTCTGATTCTGATGTATAAGCTATAATACTGTAAAGTTTCATCCAAATCCATCCAGTAGTTTTTTCGTGAAGAAGTAACAAATATACAGACTCACATACTTTCACCTTTACATATTAGTGTGATTATTTCATAAAATCAAGATATGCAGGGTATTTTTATTTTCTAGTAGATATCACAATAAACGCTCGTAAATTTTATTCGAGACCAGTAGCGACATCTTTTGATTGGTGAGAGAATTAATGCTAGGGCAGTTTGGAATATACGTTATGAAAATTGAAGAAGTAAATAGTAAAATCAAACGAGTAGTATAGAAAAGAGTAAATTTTTTTTCTAAAAATATTATAAAAAAAAAAAGTTTCTGCCATAATGACTGATTATTCTCAAGATGCTAATCAATATTTTTAATTAATTCAAATAATTGTTAAAATATAAACGTCTATTATCATAAGATGTGGTATGATATAAAGGGCGATTTATTAAGCGGCAATTAAGAAAATTCATGCGAACATGTCAATTAGGTGCCAAAAATACCAAAGAATAATAAGCAGTTTCACATAAATATTTGACCACACCTAGTTTGAACTTAACGCTAACGCCATAATTGTGACTAAGCTCCGTAAATAAAGATTAATTAAATTGCAGTCATATGGACTGCCGATAGAAGTGAAAACTTATAGCTTAGAAAGTTATTTGTAAAATTAATGTGTAAAAAAGTTAGAAATGTCTATATTTCTATAGGTATTTGCTGTATTCCTTAATCTGATACCTTTTTACGCCTTATCTTTTTAACTGATTGCCTTGCTATTCATTTCCGTCCTCAAGAAAAGAGCAAAAGAAAAGTCATCCAAAATTTTTTCTTGAAATAAACTAATATATCTCCAAAGTGAGTAAAGCTAGAGAAGGATAAACGCTAGTAGGTAATACCTAAGGTATATGTAATTAGTACAAGGAAAATTCTTAAGGACTATTACAAACGTATCATACATTAAACTTAAATATCATCGTTTCAACATTTGCCCCTGAAATATACGTTTCGTTTGACACTAACGATACGGCACTAAGCAATGAATCAAGTGCGCATGCGCACATATAAATATGCGGGACCATAACGTAATTGGTGTGTAAATATTCTTCCAAATGAGCATTAATGAGCAAAAGTCGAGCGTGTCTTCATTCTTCATTTGAAATATTTATGTCGCCATTTTCGAGTTTTTTTTTCAAGAATGCGTAGCGAATATTTGATTTATATTTATGTACCAATGAGCTGCAGATTTATGTATTACGTAAACGGAGCACGTGTAGTAAAATATTAAACAGGATTTCTATGAAGCTCTTCATAAGTCATAGCATGGCCATAGTTAGTTAGGCCATGCTATGACTATGAAACTTCTTGTGTTGGGCTTAATTAGTTAGGTCTCCTTACTTTTATACTTAACCTATGACTAATTACCAACCACATTTTGGAAGTAAAGATAAGAGGTAGTACCAAAAATAATATTAAAAATTATAAGTTATGGGTAAAATGAATTTCATTAAAATAAAATTAATGATAAAATATATAAAATAAAACTATTCATATACTATTTGATCACCATAACAAATGTAATGCCTCTGTTTATCGTAGAATTATATACGTTTTACTTGTGTAATCCTTTCTGCATCATCTTAATATTGTCAAGGAGAATACCTAAGACTACTAGCCAACTCTGGAACATTCTAGGACTAGAAGCCATAGGTATGCACATAAATAAATATTTCTTAATTATCCGTTGTCTGCTTGCCTTAAATTCTATTAAATATAAGAATTAAAAAGTGCTGTCACAAATAAATACATGCATGTAATTACATTCCCATACAACCAGTACAAAGGCAAGTCCATTAAACGGTCGAACATGATTTTTTGTGGTGGCATCTTTTGACCCGGCTCATGTCCTCGGGCTAAACAGTAAATAATGATCCCCATACCATGTATAAATTATGAAATGAAATCATAAAAGTAGGAGATTCTTTAGAGCTGATAAAACTGTACAATTTTTTTTAATATTTATTTATTTAGATAAAGACGTGTGAATTAGTGAGATTTATTAAGTTATTTACTAGTAACTCTATTACACAGATTATTATTATTATCTCAGATTCTACAGTAACTAATTAATAAGAAATATTTTATATAAGCCTGCAAAATTTTGTAATCGCTGGAAGAAATTTAGCAGGAAATAAAGTGTCATAAGTAGTAACTGACTTTTAAAAAGGGGAATTTATGAATTCGGCTGTATTTTTTTATGTTTGTTACCTCACAACTTTTGAAAACTAGTACAACTAGTACACATCAAAAAGTGCGAACATACTTTCACTTCCTTCACTTTAAAATTACACTAGAAATAAAAGAAAATAAAAAGCTTAAAATATTATTAAATAAATAATATTTTAAGCTTTTTATTTTCTTTTATTTCTTATAATTATATTTATAATTTTATAATAATAGACCGGAGTGATACCACGGTCTCACAGAAAACCGGTGTGAAATAGCATTTGCACTGTGTTGTTTGTGAAGATACCGGAGGCCCATACCCCTTCCCCTACATCCATCCTCATCCTACATCGTCATCCCCTTCCCCATCCCCCTCCCCTTCCCCCAAAGGCCGGCAACGCACTTGTGATGCCTCTGGTGTTGCGAGTGTCCATAGTAGGCGAAAATCGCTTACAATCAGGCGATACGTCTGCTTGTTCGCCCGCTCGTTTCCATAAAGAAAATAGCTACACATACCTAACTTAATTTCAAATTTCGTTATTTTATTTGTAACTAATCATTGCGGCCGGATGTAGCAGATATGTCTTCATTGTCACACCCAATAACAGCATTATAAATTATTCAAAGATGACAGTAACGTCAGTGTTTTGCATAGAGGTCGTTACCGTCTATGATGGATGGGATCACACGATCTCGGCCGAACACACCCGTGAAGTGCCGAAGCGCTCCGGCTAGTCGAATTGCCCGGGGCAGAACTATCTTACCCGTTTTACCTATTTAAATGAGTTGTCAATAATAAGTTGCAGATAATTTAAAATTATACTGCTGCTTGCCATAAAGTATTTAAGGCAATAAGTTTTAGAGTTTGGTTACAAATAATAATATGTAATCAGCATATTATAGACCTTTAAATGACTTAAAGATAATATTGCATATGAATTCATAAAGTAGGTATCTAAAATAACGCATAGATCTATTCGATGCAAAAGTTTTTTAACCTTTTGATAACTACTGATAGGTCTTGTCTCCGACTACATAACGGTTCATTCTTAAAAAAAGGCTTCCTTATATCTTTTCACATATTTAGCAACAGTAAATAAAGATCAGTTATAAACACTTCATAAAAAGGCTAACAAAGTAGCAGTGATCTACGGTGACTCCTAACAATAAATTGTACATTCGTTTATCACCTTAGCAGTGGAAAAGGCACTTACTAATTAGAACAAGCTAACTGATCACTACTACACTTGTGTAAGTAGGTATTAAATTTAAATAATAATAATGAATTTAATATGTAGAAGCTTTAATCCAATCTTTTTATATCATTTATGACCTCTAAACACCAGTTGTTACAACAATAAAAAACTACTACCCAATGACTGAATGCAATAAAATCGTGACAATCATCTAGAGGCAAATCTTTAAATGCTTTATAATAATCTATGAGCCGCCTTAATCTAAGGACCTAACGTAAATCTGGCCAAAAAACCGTGAGAAACCATCCTTCAGAAGAACAGTGACTCGAATCTTATGATATATTACCTTAAACGTGCCATTTAGCGCTTACTCGTCCAAGCTTAAGTATAGAGGGGCAAATTAGAAAAAAAAATGTAAACACAACATTGTACGAATTCAATAATTAGATTAAGATTATAATGATGGGGGTTGGGATGCCGTCGGCGACGGCGGGTCGCGCGCCCGTCGCCGCCCTGTGGCGCCTCAGGCGGGGTGTTTCTGACCCTATTTGTTTTAATTACCAGCCAATGGTCTTTAGGACAACACGAGGCCTTTGTGCTAGCCGAAAATTGAGCCTAATTGGTGGTAGGCCGCAACAGGCCACTAAGTTAATCGAGCCGCCAACTTTCGGGGAGGTTCTCTTAAAGGCTTACGTAAGGCGGAGGGATCTTATACACATTGGTGAAGGTATGGTATAAACATTTAGGGGCATGACACCCTTAAGTTAATTTAGCCAAAATATTAAAGTTATTTATTTAGTAAAATATGTCACAACGTTTATGTTTTAATAAGAAGGTACTAATTTGTTATCAATAAAAGTCATCAGAATTGTGTAGGTATTAAACGACTAAATAAGTTATAAATATTTGTTGTATATGACTACTTAATTCAGACGGTAAATAAAACTGTAGTTGTTGTGTAACAGTCTGAAAATATGCCTAGTAAAGATATTTTCCAGGAATTTTTATATAAGATAAACAACAAACGGGTTATACCCTGCACAAGTTGTACAAGTCTGAGTCATCCTACTTAACCGAATTTTTATCGTCAATCAACAAATTATAATTCCTATCTAAACATTATACTTATCCTGTACCGAAAATTCCTGACTACGTTCCTGTAGAGATTCCTCAGATGTTCCCAATATTATCGGCTAAGATTACCGGATCATTCGGTAAATGCTCAGTAAACGCTTGTAATCGCCTCTGAGGCTTACCACGATTACCGTGTACTGCTATTATAGAGGTTAATATTGCTTTCACTCTTTCTTTTTTATGTGTCAATTATTTTCTTGTGACTAAAGTAAATCAAAGTTTACGTGAAAAAAGTGTAACATAGATAGTGATGATTGTTGAGATTCTTTAAAAAAGTACTCATTTTTTCAGGGAACACTCCCGCATTAAGATAAAATCCTGTGTCGCGGGGGACTTCAAAAACTTACATGACCACAAAGAGTACCTTGACCCAGAACAGCAACTTATGAATCACACAAAGTGTTCTCTCTATGTGGAGTTTGAACTCACAACACTTAGCGCAGTAAAAAACGGCATAGCGACCGCTTAAACTACTACGCCATTGCAGTCACAGTCAATGTTACATTTGACAAAGATGACATGGATTGACATGCCCTTATATCCTACGCGTCTCTAACTTTTGCTCACCTAGATTCACCGGTTGATCAGGGGATTGGAAGGCTTCAAGATCTCATCGAACTGCTTGTAGTATCAGTTTCCTTTTATTCAATGGAGACCAGTTTTTTTTAACTCGACATACTCTTATTATATGTCCAGTCTGAAAATTGAAAATCAGTTTTATTCCCAAAGGAATGAAACGTAAGATCTAATGACCTGTATCACCTGCTAGAGTCCGATGGAAAGTCCGTCATAAAGTGAGCCAACTAATACCATTCTAAAAATAATATTGCTCCGACCTTAAAATAAAATTTAAAAAAAATCGGAATGATGATTAAGTGAGATTGTTTAGATAAGTGTAAAAAATTAATACTACTACTTTGAGTTTAAACTTATGCAAAAAGATAATGTAAAAGCACTTCAGCAAATTTAAGCTCTCTATTACTTAGAAGACTAGATATTTTAAAAACATACATACAACAAACACAAACATACATACTCTAAAATAGCGACTACAGTTTTTTTCAATGTTAATATATATATTTTGTTCGGAATACCAACAGCATAAAATAATATAAGGTAGAAACATAGTTAAATAACAACAAAGTCATTTACAGGTACTCGCAAATACAACAATTATGACAACTGATTCAACAGTCACTAATTACTCCACTATAGAAACTGTTTAAGACCTTTAAACTTTAATAGTTGTTCTAGTAAAAAATCACTTATCACTATAAATCTCAAGAATTTTATACAAAATCCCACGGTCCTAAAGTCGAAGGTAAGACCCAAGACATGTAGCCTCAAGCAAACGGTAGATCCTCTGAAGCAGCAATGGCGTCTGTATACGATGTTACAGATAAAGTGGACGGTGCTGATGAGAAAACCATAGAGTAAAAAACATACCAAACTATATATTGTGTTACTGTTGAAAACGAAATGTATAATTTAGAAACAAGGGTACGGTATGGCCTGGTCGTGGATGAAGTAAGCGTAGTGTGAACGATAATGGTCGGTGAGGAGGTCGCACGCAATCTAAGCATTCGGAGCACGTGGGAAAGACGCAGAGCCAAGGCGGGGTACCTCGAGGCAATCCGCCACGGTTGACGATCACCGCGATAAATATATCCAACATTAAGCCACAGAGCAGTGAACTCACAATGATTTTGAAATAAGAAAGAGACAGAACATTTAAATTGCAGTTTGTAAAATATAGTGGGTGCATTTTTCTGCACCAACTGCTGAAAACCAGTTTTTTTACAATTTCTAAATTATAATATGCTAATAAGAAATCATGACATAAACGAGTCTAAAGTAATACCATTATATGTGGTGATTGAATTCAATTAAGGTATTTGTTCACAAAATATATTGTAAACAAATATTCAATTCAAATTTCATGGTATAGAAAAAATAAAAACATTTAAATGTAAACAGATTGAATCTAAACTTACTTAACAAATCAACAGTATCGGTTCCACGTAACTGATATTAAATGTAAAGTAACAGGAACATAAACAAAATTTGATATCCTACTCTGTAGTTGTACGACAGCCCGAGGAAGAATTCCCTAAAAACTTCACAGGGTCAAATGTCGATGAATTTATTGCCTCTGCAGTAAAACCCGAGCGTTCGGCGTCTTTGGGAAGAATCGCAAACCTCTAATTAGTGAGATTATGAAAATATTCACACAGGTGCGTTGCGGTCCTAATAAGCATGTTGGCTTGAGGCAAGTCGTGAAGGCACGGCTTCACGGCTAATGTTTTGGGTGTTACTCCTTAAATTTGCTTTTGTTTTTGGTTTGAAGGTAATCTAGGATCGTCTGTGATTTGGTAGGTCAGGATTGAATGATTATTGTTGATGAGTATTTTATTTTTGTTAAGCTTGCTTTGAATGGGTGTGATGAAATTACTTATTTTAAACTCTACGATATGTTAATGAATATAATCAAACACGATAAAAAGTAAACATGAATTAGTATAATTTCAATAAACCTAATATTTAGATGATAAACGATTTGAAACAAAAAAATAAAACGAAAATTTAGTTTATTTTGCTTACTTTTCATCGTCGTAAGATATGCTAGAATTCCTCTAGACTTATAAACGCCTTACATAACCTCCTTATTGGGTCAAGATGAATGAATGCTCTTAAGAATCGGTGCTGACAAAAAAGTTCAGTGTATTATACAGAGAAAGGTGAGAGGTTAAAGGATAAACATTTCACGAATAAAGCTCACTAGTGCATTATCGTCATCTCGCACGCGCCAGGCTCGTATTATCTCCCAAATTGTCGGTAGTTCCGACCACCTACGACAGCAATCAGGACAATTTATCAGTCACATTAATACACCGCGTCATACATAACGTGTAACATTTAACTTGGGGAGGACTAAATGGAACATTGAAAGATATTTTTAATTTTAAAAACGTGACAACATTACCCCTTTAAAATATTTATGTGTCGATGTACAAGTATATCAACGTACAATAATATAATAGTCGTCACGAGCCCTCGGCATAATTTAAATTTCAACATCAAAAATGTTGAATTAAAAACTAAAATCGTTTTTCAATGAATTACATTTTTAAATAATAAATACTCGTAGGAGGATTGATTAATTGAAGTGGCATATGTCCAACAATATGGTTTGGATTAAGAATAGGGTAGCACGAATCTGTGGATTCTGTTAATGCAGGACGGTTAAGTGAGTTTACCTGAAGTCTTTTATATTGCTTTTAGATCTAGGAATACGGTATAAATATTTCTAATTATTTTTTGTAAATATTCGTAAACTTGCGAAATGAAACGTAATTTGTGTTACTTGTGACATTAAATGTTATTGCGTTGAACAAATTACATCAAACAAAACGTTTTAACTCACGAAACGAAACGTATTTTGCGTTATTGGTCACATTATATTTAATGTAGTCTGTCAAATTACGTGAAACGAAACGTTTTAGACGCAATTATTGCCGAGAAGCAGTAGTGATATACCAAGTAGTATCATGACAGGTAGTATAGCCTCGCTGATTTCAGCACGAACGGGCCGGCTCGACCGGAGCGGTACTACCCTCGCACGGAGGATCAGCGTAACATCACAGCGTTCATGCTGTCGTGTTTCGTTGTTGAGTTCTGATCCTGAAAATCCAATTATCGCAGAAGATGGGACTTTAGATGTCGTGGTAGTGTATTTCTGGCGGTGAAATAATTTTTAATATAAAACGATGCCTTTTTAGAAATGATTAAAGTAATTAACCATGTATATCCTACTAACATTATAAGCGCCAAAGTTTGTAAGTATGGATGGATGTTTGTTACTTTTTCATGCAAAAACTACTGAACGGATTTTAATGAAACTTTTTCAGTAATATAGCTAATACATCAGAATAACACATACGCTGCTATTTGCCGCGATAACTGACTACAATACATTTGTAAAAAAAATATTTTTTTTAACCCAAATGACTTCCTTAATATTAGTTTCTGGAAATTTTGTAGTTGAGAAATTAGGGATGGAAGAGGGGGGTTATCCTTCCTTTCTTTGCGGTTGTACCACCTAGGAAGGAAGGATACCCCCCCCCAAATCAAGTAACTTTATGTAAGGGATAGGATAGATCCTAGGGAGCGGGATGGTAGAGGGGGATATCCCCAAGCCCGCCCTCCCAAATCGTGTGACTTTATTCTAAATATTTACCTAATTCTCTAACTCATGTCATGACAGATCACACACAACGACGTACAAAACTGATACGTTTAAGTAGCTAAAATCATTATTTTACCCAGTATATAATAGCCTGCTAATTATAGAACATTGTAGACAGACCCATTAAAGAAACATTGTATTGCAAAAAAATGAATTCGCAACCGAAATCGGAGGGATTCATTGAGTCCATTCACAAATGGCACAAAAACTGAAATATCGCCCTCGTTATAATAATAGGTCGTCGGTAACGCGCACCACAAATAAAGGATGCCATAATTTTTGACATGTCTAACGTAAACACCTTATAATTTTTGACACAGATCAACATATTAAGTTTTATATAGATATGACATTCTTTTGGAGACTGATATGACGTCGCTTTAATTTGGTTTCCTACATAATTCGTATTATGTATTATGATCCAAAAAAAGAAGTATGCTAAATATTACACGTTTTAGGACAAAGTTCTAAAGAAATACTTTGAGTTAAGGAACCTATTATTATCACCAATAGTTTTTAAAAGTTCACTGTTTGACTGTTGCTTCGATTGTCGATCGATTTAGTGTTAAACATCAACTGATTTTAAATTATCTAATATGTACAAAATAATAGACTGAAAAAGATAAATTAAATGAATAAAATAAAATATATTATGGTGGTTTGTAGCTAGGAAAGTATATTTATTGTCTTAGTTCATCTTTAAAAACTTATCAAATTATGAAGATATTGCAAGGTAAATAAAATCATTATATTCGTCATGTAAAACTTCTGAGCAGTTTATGTCCTGTAGGCATAATTGTAGCTAACAGTTTGCCAAAATACTTAGTCTTTGCACGAACTTTTACTCATTTTCATTGTCTATCCCACGGGTGATCATTTCCAAAAATGACGGTATAATGATATGTTGTTTGATTAGTTTGTGGTTACTTGAATGTTTCGGCTCTCCAGAAGTCAGCTGAGTCCGGCGCCGATCGGTGGCGCCTATTAGTCATTACTTACTGCTATAGCGGCTTCACTTTGTATACTATTATTTAGCGAATTAAATGCGACCTACCTGTTTAATTTGTTAGTGAATTTGATTTGGTTTCTCAGTTATTTGGAGAGTTCAATATCCCTAGGAAATAAATTAAATTTCTGGGGATTTTACGCTTCTCACAATCGCCAAATCAGATTAACCGATGATCGAGGTAGGCTTAAAACTAAAACACCAGTCACTTTTCTTATGAAATATACCTATGTTTGAAAAAGAATATAATAATTTATAAACCTGGGATTTGATAGTACTTTAAGTTAGAGTATCATTATTTCTGTCAATTTTTTTTGGCTTTTTATTTGTTTTGTAAATCTACTTTTGATTTAAATTAAAAACCAATTACAATTATTTTAATATAAAGCAAATACATGCCTGTCTAATGTAGTAATAGCCTACATTTTTCTTTTTGGAAACAGTTTTAACTAAATCAAATTTTTGGGAACATAAAACTAATTTTTATTTTTTCCGAACATAACAACAGAATTATCGTAATTGGAATACAAAAATAGTTAAGCCACAATGTTGATATTGTAGTAGGTATATGTAGTTTTATTCATCACACCAATAGTCCCTAACAGTTCACTGCTGAGCCCAGGCCTCTATCTAGAAATGAGGTTTTGACCAATTATCTCTAGGAAGTAGAGCCACGCTCATTTCAGCACGAATGGGCCGGCTAGACCGTGGCGATACTAACCTCGCACAGAAAATCAACGTAAAATGACAGCGATCATGCTGTCGTGTTTCTTTGGTGAGTGCGAGACCGGAGGCCCAATGATGCAGAAGCATCACTAGCCCGCCATTGTATGGGACACTATGCTGCATTGTTGCATTGTCTGCGTTCGCAGTGAGTATGTGAGTGACCACCACTCTTGGATTCCGCTTATGCTTTCCATCAGGCAGAGTAGAGTCATTATGGCAGGGCCAAACATAAAAAAAAGAAAAGAAATATACCTAGCCAGCCATCGCTCATGATAAATAAACATAACTGTTAAGGTCTCTATCTGTTTTGTGGTAGGGTTACAATTATTTTGACCAGTTTCATTTTGACCCCAGTTTGAAGCATTATAAGCATTACCCTAATGCAAGTTCGATGTTTAGCATTAAATAAAGGGTATTTTTTACCACTAATTCATTGTTACTTCTAAGTGTCTATGCTAATACAATTTCGATACTGGAAACATCTTGCAAAACCCACATAATATAGGTACTTCCCTCTATAACAACCCATAACGTCCAAGATTAATTGCACAATTTTATCCCCGAATTTGTCATCCCAAAATGATACAGTCATAAATCTCGGAACCGCAACAATTTGTATGACATCAAATTGTCTAAGACTAGTTATTATAAAAATGAAATGAGCCCTTTTACACGATGGCATCATTTCGCAAAATAATATAGGACAAGCGGAAGGCACGTAGCAAAAAGCTGGTGACCACAAACTGACGGTTGCGCTGCTACAATAAAATTATATTCTATTCCTATATCATTGGAAACAATTCCGGACAATTATAAGAACATTTGCCCCCAAATTCGTTTAATAACCAGGCCGTTTGACTCACATTTTGATCTTTTATAATTATATATCTGTATTTTGAAGCGTCGATTTCGTATTTTTAGATTACCTGCTTCTCTAAGTTGTCAGAATCAAGGTTGTTACGATTAAACGTAGTACCTTACTACAGAAATTAATCGACTGGTCAAAATTTTACATTTGGGTCTATTGTTTAATCAGACTTGAAAAAATGGAAGCTAGGAAAATGTGTAGGAAAGCACATTTCCTAATCATCATAATCTCAGCCGAAGGAAGTCCACTGCCATACATAGACCGAACGGTCTAAGTCTAGTGTAGACAAAAGATCGCCACAGCAATCGGTCCTGAGCTGGCAGCATCCAACGGTTGTGAATATTTATTTGATTTTACATATATATAGAATAGATAGACAGATAGAAAACTGTTTATTCGTACACCGTGTGACATATTTTCAAGACAATACATAAGATGAAAAAAATATAATGTACAAAGAGCGGCCTTATTGCCAAAAGCATATTTTTTTAATTTAAAATTATATAATCAGGAACATATATCTCCATATATGTATTTATACGCACATATACATATACAACATACATACACGCCTTCACATATCATCATACATACTAGTATATTATATGGAGAGGAATAAAATTGTTGAACCATTTTCTTCAAACTATTTACTGTTTTCACTTTCCTTATATTTATAGGCAATGCATTACACAAACGTACAGCTTCAACCGTAAAAGACTGATAATGAATTTTGTAGAATGCAAAGGAATCTGCAGAATCTTCTCTCATATACCTACCGATATGTACCTATTTAGTTTATAGTTTGTATAAGTTTTTAAAAATACAAGTTTACTATTAGTACGTCCTTGTAATATATTTATCGTTATTATTATCTTTCCTAATGTTTAGTAACGTATTTTATAACTTCACCTGTCAATCTTAGAATTACTTATGTCCACCGTGACATATTGTAATATGAAGTAGCAAAGAACAGAAATTAAATAGAAAATGATTGACACTATCCGAAAGCCACGACAATTAAAAAAATTGTTGAATCAGAGAAATACTCCGAATGTTATAACGCATAGCTTAAAAAAATATGATATCCTTCTGCCCATCAATTTTGACATAAAACCAAACCCATGATTACACGGGATTTGAAGAAATTTATTTAACGTAAAACCTGTCTTTCTCAAAGAAATGAAAATAGTGACGTAGGTTACTACGAGTATAATTGTGTAGTTTCTGACATTTTAAGAGTTATTTTACGTAGGTGATGAATGTTTGAATGATATAGAAATTATATTAGAGACCAGCTGAACCCCGCCGTGTTACCCGCGGTGAATGTTGCACCGCGAGTAACGCCGCGGTACAAAGTTAGTCTAAAAAAAGTAGCCTAAGTTACTCCCCGGATCATCAGCTACCTGCCAGTGAAAGTCCCGGTAAAATCCGTCCAGCCGTTCCAGAGATTACCCGGAACAAACAGACAGACAGACAGACAGACAAAAATTTTTTTAGCTACATTTTTGGTATATGTACCGTGTATACATACATATGCACTCAGTAAAAAGTGGTTATTTTAATATTACAAACAGACACTCCAATTTTATTTATTTGTATAGATAGTGTAAAAGTAGCAGCTGTAGTCACATTATAAATACCTGACGCTTTCATTTTCTACAACTATGCTACACAATAAGTTAATTAGTCGTTTATATTAAAAGAGTCGCTGCTTGTAAAGGGAGGGAATCTATACTAACATGTATTATAAATTCAAAAGTAACTTTTTCTGTATGTCTGTCTGTCAGGCTTTCACTGCTACAACACTGCATCGATTTCAATGAAATTTGGTATGGAGATACTTTAATTCCTGAGGAAGGACATAGGATACATTTTAGCTGCGGACAGAGGCTAGTACTACATAAGTTTAAGTAAACAGTACATAAAGAATTGGCTGAACTGTATCGATACTTTTTTTACTTCTTGGGTCTGCCTTTATATTACTCTATTTAATTATTAAATAGATAGATAAATAGAAAGATATAGATAAAAAAAATGTGTAATATATTATTATGTCTCAAAAGAATTGCACCAGTATCAATTGTTAAACAACCCTTTGTAAAGCCATTTTGTTCTTGTGAAATAAATTATTTTAAATTATTTCTGTTATTTGAAAACTAGCTGACCCACGCAACCTCGTATGCGTCTCTTATTTCCCTTAGCGTGATGTTATAAAGCGTGTAACTACAAATTTATTTTATTAGGAAAAAGTTCATAGTGAGCCAACTTAAAAACATAGGTATGCTATCATGGGCTTTATTTGAAGTTTTAAAGAGGAACAATTTTTTTTTTACCTTTACCGTTTACGAAACGCGCTCACTGGAGGCTCTGTTTAGCTCCGTGTGGTCGTAGCGTATTGATACCTATATAAAATATAGGTATCCTCATTGACTCGACTATCTAACGCTTATAGAATTTTACAAATCAGATTAGTACTTCCAGAGATTAGCGTGTTCAATCAGACAAACAAACTCTTCAGCTTTATAGTAAAAGTACAAATACAGTTTCACAAGATTATAAACTTAGGTAGAGATTTACAACCACACTTAACTAGACCAAGACTTTTACAAAGCGTCTTAATCATTTAAAGTATAACCATAACAAAAAGTATCATCTAGCACGCGTCCATTCCAGTAAAAACCCGCAGTCAATAGTATTAACTGATTAAGCTCAAGATTACCCTTTTAAGCCATTGTGCGCCGATGTCCAAATCACAAGACTATTCAACCCTTTGTTTGTTTGATGTGGTTTCAGGCCTGTCAATCATCTTTTTCTTGTTTTGAGGAAAGGTTGCATTATTACAAAAATAATTCTGTTTTCCGACCCATTTCTCGATGTTTCATGGTTGTCACAAATGGTAAGTATATTTCAAGGTAGATTGCTTTGCTTATGGAATTTTTGTTCAATAATAATAGATGATTAACATAATGCCGTTAGGTTATCCATACCAGGAGTATGGAGTTGAAAATTCATTTTATAGATCGAATATTAGAAACACAGTTTAGGTGTAAAGTGCTCATTTTGGAAGAATTTGTCTTCATTTATTATTAAAATTGAATAATTGAAATCGCTGTTTAATAAAATATAAATTTACCAAGGGTTATACCTTTGGTAATTTTATTTCTAAAACACGAAGCTACTTAAGGCAAATAAATTATTTTAGACATGCAAACATATTGTAAATAGAACCTTGAGCTTACAAAGATCATCAATCATAACAAATTCGCAGGCAAACTCGGTATTACTAGTTGTTCATATCGGATTTCCGGACTGTTGAATATCTATATGTTAAACGAATATAAAATCGATTTTTAATCAATTTAACACATATGATTGGTACCTTGAAAGTTAGTTATAATTAACAAAACAAATAAACAATAGAACGTCCGGAAGTTGGCAATTACATTCTGTAGCGTTTATAAATGTTAATTGTCATATTGTCAAATATGAACGGAGTCTGAAACGTAGGTTTAGTTATTTGTTTTTTTTTTTTCAAAGTTGAAATGTAGGTACGTATATTTAAGCAAACGTTTATTACCTGACTAGCTTTTGGACACGGCTTTGTCCGCGTGCATCTCGGATTTCACAGTAATATTTTTTCGGACCAAAATGACGCTCACATAATGTAACTTTCTATTGGTGAAAGAATTTAAAAAGTCGGATCAGTAGAACCAGATATCACCCCTTACAATCTGACAAACTCACAAACTACCTCTTTGTAATCAGTATTGGTATAAATTATTCTTACTATCGTTTTGAATTCATAGTTGAATGCTTAATCAAGGAGAATAAAACATGTCTTAAAACTTAAAAGATATTCGTGTACGTTACAAAAGTTTGTTACACCGTTATGAAACCAAAAAGCAATATTTTACACCCACTTATAAGCTACAACGAATTCAAAATGCTTTACGTTATTAATATCGCACCTAACCGCAACCCCATACCGTACATTAGCTATTGACAACTGCTTTTCATCAGCAGTGGGTGCGCTCCCTAATAGGCCGAAATGAAACTTATTATGCGTTCGATATTTGATGATTGGCAGCTGTCAATCAGATCGCGTGATGCCAGGTGGCGCGTGCGCTGCTCTTCATGCATTCAGTTGATGATAGCCGGTGATGGTTTAGGGTTATAAATAAATTAAATGTGGCATCACACAGCTTACTATAATAAGTATTATTTCAAAATTTGTTTGAAGGTAACGAGATACTGAATAGGTAATTTACATGTTTCGGTTTTTTACCAGACAAAACTTATGAATCCTCTGAGATTGATCCAAAACATAACAAGTAAAATTATGGGCCGGTAAAAAATTCCGTATGGCATTATATCCGCCTCGTGTAAAACGTAATGCAGGATGTGTTAATAAATAAAATAAAAATATAAATTAAAATTGCTTGGCTTCAACATAAAAGTAGTAGTACCGTAACTTGAGATATGAGAAAAAGTTTTTATCCTATGCAATCATTTCGTCTGCCACAACTTTCAAGAAATTTGTTATTAGATTCTAATTGAATCGCTGGTTACAAATCGCTCAATACTGTATTTAGTAATAATGAAATAGGTACACTACCAAATTATCACCATTTAATAAAAACTTTTGAATAAAGAGAGAGCAGTTTCATAGAGTCGAAATTATTCATATCAAATTACTATATTAGACTTATTAACAACTATTTTTACGGGAATTAACGCGATTACTTATTAAAAGGTATTACATACTGGTTGACTCAGCCTGTGACCACAGCCAGTGCAATCTGGTCGAAACGTCAAATCAGAGGTATAAAACACCTTTTAATAAGAAATCGCGTTAATTCCCGTAAGAATAATTGTTAATATATCATGGAACGCGAAAGTTTAAAAGTTAGTGTTTTTAATTTGAAAAAAAAGTTCTTATCAAAATCTCAAATACCATAAAAGGTTGAACGCCTACTTTAAACACTAAAAGATTTAATCTATAAACACTAAAACAAACCAAAAAGCATTTCCAAAATCACCTTACTAAGTCCGAACACCTTGACTGCCTTCGGGCAAATTCAACCCAAAACCCACGGAATCCTTTCTAATCAAATAATAAATCAAACATTTGCTACAAGGGTTTATCGCTCAGAGCGATATATAAATCTTCTTCAGAATTATCAAAAAATAACGAGTAAGTGGTAATAAATCTATATATAATTTCATAAGGTTCCTCAGCTACTTCAGTTGGTTGTTACGTTGGATCTAGCCGGAGGGTTAGTGCAATCTACATTAAACTTTTGACTACACGGATATTTTTAGGTACCTCTGATGTCTGTCTGTGTGATGTGAGGAAATACACTTCTTGTTTCTTCTACTATCGATAAAGTAATGAGAGTAGTAATTAATTTTTGCGGTATATTCACAGCGATCTTTTTTTTTCAATATTGCCAAGTTGGTCAATATTTGTTCAGTATTAAATCCTATATACAAAACATTGAAATACACTCAACTATTTGGCACTGTATAGAAGAAGGCTGTACCTTTACAAGTAGACAGAAAAATATTTAAAAAAAACATGTAAAAATATTACGCTTCCCAAAAGCGTGAGTAATGTACCGTCCCTAAGATTATTTTAAGAAATCTTCTTCTATAATAGATCAATTAAGTTAAACAAAAATGTAAAAAGTTCTGACAATATTTATACAGTTAACGTCACCCGGGTCATTATTAGGAATTTATTGTCCGCTTAATTATTAAAATCGGTTCAGTAGCTTAGATGCTACGATGGAACATACAAATATACATAGACTGCAAAAATTATTACCATTCCCTTTGACTTTGTCGTACTTGGGTAAAAAGATGGCCTGTATAATCACTGATGCCCAGTCCCAGCATGAATTAATTCATGCGAATGGAAAAAAAATGGATAAACTAAACATGTTTCCCTTGGTAACCTGGTTTATTGGTAAATAAATATTAACATCATTTCGCAACATCATCGAATAAATTTGAACGAAAAAATCAATCGGTATCAACTGACTATATTAATTTATCGTAGTTCGTGATAGTAAGGCCTAATAAACATGTAAGAGAGTGTTAACGTAACATAGTCAGGAGTTATACAAGTCAGTAATTAATTAACTCTACAACTAATTGAATAGAAACGCACGTATTAACCTCAATAAATCAATATGAGTACATTAATAAATCAAAGATACGTCAGTTCGATGCTCTTACACTCATGACAGATCAAACCACTTGAATTATCATCATTTTTTACCTCCAAATTCGACTTTAATCCCGGCTAAATTGCTTTTAATTTGTACAAAAGAACAAAAGTAATTATCAAAATGGGGTAAACAGAATAGTCATGGGAAAGCGAAACGATTTAGGGAAGAATGCGCGATTGTGTTGCGATTAGAGGCCAATCAGACGGGATTTGTTGCAATTTCCATTGACTGGCAAATTGCAGGTGCAAGTTTAGTGTTCAATCATCAATCACACGTCGATTCGCTTAAATTGGAGGATCCTTCTTTGGAATATTGTATTTTGAAACTCTTCTATATTTATCTGAAGAAAACGTAATTTACTTAATTACTGCTGAGATTCTATTTAAGCTTTGAAAGAAGCTCATTCAAGTGCAATACAATATAATAATATAATCTGCCTAAATAACACCATTGACTATAACCTAGTGTATAAATACTTGGACTCGGACTGCTCCTACTAAACACATTCAACATTACAGGAAGGACTTATTATCTATGAATATTAATCAAAAAGATCAACATAAAAATACCTACGGTCGTAAGTTCGTAAGTACTATGTATGTTCGTACTCTGTACCCACTCTCTATCTAGGTTTGATATGGTTTCAGATGAGAGAAACAGGAAACAAGTGAAATCTACTTACATAGAAAAGAGCTTACGATTGGTGTTGTAATGAAATTTATTTCTTAACTTGTTAAAGTAGCTTTTTCTTTAGACAGCTGGTTCTTTCTCCCATAACTCTGACATCATCTTCAAGTTAAAATACCTTATGATCAGGCGAGGCAATTGTTTCTATTGTTGCAATTTTATGGGTATTAAACATAATTTGTAATTACCAAAAATAGCAAACTTTATGGAAATCAACATTTACAATGAAAATTAAATGTTTTCCTCGTATTGTTAATTAAGTTCTTAACTATCTTATTGTGCTGATTATAGGTATTTTTATTACTTGTAGTATAATTATATAAGTGGTTATTTATTTGAAGTCATAAAAAAAACTATTTTACTTATTAAATTGATCAAGGTAGAAATTTTAATTGACAATACCAAATTATTATTAGTCGCAATTAATGTTAATAGGTCTCATCAGCAACGCATAGCGACATCGCATGGTGACAAGTGACACTTTGTAGTTCGGGTATCATTTACTAGATGGCGCAGCAATCAACTGCGACCATTGCCGTAAGGAATTTTATAATTCTTCGTGAGAATAGTGAGGTATCTGAAAATTATGGTGCTCAGATAAAATGCTTTTACTTTAATGCTGCGTCAAGAATGCAATGATTACATGATCTTTTTCTTTAAATATAGAATGTCTTGTATTAAATGAGAGTTCTTAACTATCTACTTACCTACCTATACATATTTTTGGTAATTTCCAAGTCGAAGACTTTAATGTCTCATTATATTGATGAGATGAAATTGGTTTTGTTACAAGCTTTTATTTTGAAGGTTTATTCAAAAGAATACAACCTTAGATTCTGAAAATACAGCATTAGTATAAACTTTACTAGTAGTTCCTAATAATGATTAGGAACTACTAGTAAAGTTTATTCTAATGGTGTATTTTCGGAATCATAACCCTCCTTTGAATTGTGGATGTTAGGGATTAATCATTTTTAATCCCTAACATGTTATTTGTTTAAATACAATTTGATTTATTATTTTATAATAATATTGTATGAAAATATATATATAGGTACCTAATTAAATCTTAATTATTAATTTCAGTTTAAGGAAATTTTATTAAACTATGTACCTATTAGATAGTTTTAGATAAAGTAAAAAGAACAGAGAAAGTATGTGAGGAGATTGATACCTATGAATCTCCTTCCATACTTTATCTGTCTAATACTACAAAAACTATCTAATAGCCTACCATATCATAAGTGTTAATTGAAATAGAAGGTGATAAATAATTGTCTTCTAATAATTGTCACTATGAGACCTAGTAACGTGGACCTCACACTAAGAATATCATTAAGGTAGTTATTAAATTGATTTATGTGCGTAAGTTTTAACACAAAACAAAGTTTTCTCTCTCGGTAAGGCTTTTATTGCATTCTTGATGCTAATCAGGTAGGTATATCATTCATAAAGTATCTAGACCATAATCTCTATCAGTTTATTGCTAGTAGAAACTCTCTCAATGATAAATATCGTTTTAATCTTAAACGAAATGAACGAAAGGGGATAATGTGCTTTCTCATTGCAACACAAGCCAAAAATTAATTCGGCATTTAGAAATGATGTCAAACAAAGGAGCAGCTGCTGGAGCAACTCTATTTCGCAGGTACCTACCTGAAATTTTAGCATAATGACTATTTCCGAAATTTCGGTAGGTATAGTTACGGGATTGGGATTTTTGTTTCCTATGAATAGCTTATCATGACAGTCAGTTAATAGACTTATGATTAATTTCTTTCAAAATTAACGTTACTGGTATAGGTGTTTTCCTCATTACCCTTTCTCCTCCATTTTTACGTTTTTCTCTTTATTTTATTTTTAGCAAGATTAATTCATTAGAATCTAAAAAAATACAAATGGAATATAAAGAACTTTACAATCATTTATACTAAGTATATATTAAATTCGAAGCCAGAAACTTGAATAGGTATGCGGCAAATTTGAAATGCTCAAAACTGATTCCTTATTCTCTCTTTTTCCAATGTCAAATTATAAAAATAATCGATTATTATAGGCACGTCACTTAGTAAAGAAATAAATTTTGTCAGTATGGCAACTATCTATAAATATTTAACACACACATACATTATTAAGTACCTATATATACACGCAAAAATAGCATCAATTGAAAAGTCAAAATTAAGTTCGTCACGATTTTTTATTAGCAAACATGGTCATTACCAGAAGACAGGTTTGTACGAAATTACTCTCGACTCTCGCCTATAATTACAATTAATTTTGTTACATTACTATAATGATTGTGTTTGGTATTGCACGATGCGTAGATTAGGGTTGGCAACGCATGCATTTATTCCAATTTGTTACATAATGATCAGTATTTAGAAACCATTTACAATTATGTACCTGTATGTACATAATAATATAAGCGTACACTTTTAAGATATAGTTTTTTTTTTGCAAATACTTTTAATCAGATAATGGCATAAATGTGCATCATATTTTTATTGTTATAGTAATAAAGATGTTCTTACCGACGATATTATATAAAAAGAAATATCATTGGTACTTACTTAATGCTTTTACACTAACTGCTTGTTTTATTTCAAGTGGCTCGTTTGTTGAGAAAAGTATACAAGCTGCATAATATCTTAAGGCCTATAGATAGAATCAGTGCAGTGACCATGAACAGGCTAGGTACTATCTACAAATGCTTGTTCGTGTATTCTTTGAACAATATATATCTTATAATTACAGCATTAACTTTTTTAACTAAAACTTACCTGTATCTAATTAAAACATTAGTATGTCTATATTGTTCTCAAATATTCTTAATATCTTTAAGCTAAATTTAATGTATATTCATTGTTAAGCTAAACTTGCGACAAGTCTAACTTTTGTTTAGATTTAGGTACCTACTCTAGGTTGTACTGCAGGTGAATGTTAATCTGCAAAATAACAAACTTCTAGAAATATTTATAGGAAATAAATAGCTTCAACTTAAAACCCTGTCAATAGTTCGTAGGTCTCGTGCTATTAGGTACCTAAACTAAAACGCTAAACTTAGTTACTTACCCATACCCCAACCCCTCCCCACATTCCTTTCCCCATCTCCCAAAGGTCTCTCTGTCCTCTGGTGTTGCGGCGGTAATCGTTTACCATCAGGTGATACGTCTGCTCGTTTGCCACTTTTACCATAAAAAAAATAACTTTTATTTAAACATGAAGTATCTATATAGGTATTTAACGTGAGTTGTTAACTACGTTTTGCTTAAGAGTTTTTGAAAAAGAGATGAAATTTTAAAACTTGTTAATAGGGCTGACAAGCTGTTGATATTTTTAGGAGCTAATAAAAAAGCAGCTAATTCAGAGAGTTTGTACTCTAATTTTAAAGCCGTTAAAATTTTTCATGCAGGTAATGAATACTTAACTCCAAAATTGTTGTAAAACAAAATTATATTATGTGAAAGTAAGTAAAGTGTATCTAGTATCTAGACTTCCATAGGTACCTATACCTATTTTAATCCTTTGGGAATTCCTAAATACCTGATGATTGTGATCAAATCACTTCATTGTGCCGGGTACATTGCTTAGACTGTAATTTTTCTGTAATCAACATTGATTGTCAGATAATTACGTGTTAATCAAGCACCATAATACCACTTCTCTATAAATCCTAATATGTTGGAGTACCTAATCGATGATTAATCACAACTATTTCAAATAGGTATAGTTAAATATAAATTAACACCTCAATAAGTACCCCGTTACGATACGTTATCTATAATCGGAGAAACATGAAAAGATAAACATCGTTGTACACGAATAAGGAATAAAACAAGTTATTAAAGTTCTTACTATTTTCTTTTATTATCGTATAGTACTTTTACTTTTATAGTACCTACTTCTAATAGTAGCCTCAACGACCTAATATTACTCTAAATTTATGTATTTACAAATAATTTACAATGACTTATCTACAATTTTCGAGTTCATGTGTAGGTATGAATACATTTTTAAATTATTTCTAAGATGTCATAGCCAATGATTTGGAAAAAAACTTAAAACTAGGGTAATACTTTCTCGGTAACTTTAGTTAACCATTAACTTATAGAAGACAAGCCCTATCACAATAAATAAACCTCTTAAAAATCAATAACAATAATTTAAAACAACTTCAGTCTTTAAATTGAAAATAGATCCGAGTTTCGACCGTAACATTAGTCATTGAAGTACCTATTGATTCACAATGATGACCAAATATTATATTACAAACAACTAGTTTAATTGAATTGAGTTTAAAATCAATGCCAGTTAATGAAACAGGAAAAACGGATACAAAATGATAAGTGCTTACTAATCAGTCAATGATACATCTTTGGCAAATATAACTTAACATAAAATTTCTCTGAATCGGAGCCTCATGCCAATTTTAACAGGTACCTTGGAACGCGTTGAGAGCAAACAATAAATATTTACATTTACACACTAAACATGTTAACGTTTCATAATGTCCTCTATTGAGAAGCCTAGAGTCCGCTTGGGGCCCTCGACGGGGGATTGATGAAGGTTCACAAGAGGTTGTATTGATTGCGGTAATGGCGGAGAGGGCTTGTGTGAGAGATCTAACAAAGAACTCTCAGACTGGCTCGTCGAAGAAACTTCTTGACAACCTTCTAAGTGCTCCAAGTGGTGTTTATTTGCATCGCTATGGGTTAAAAGGTGTGTTTTCAAGTTTGACCTTTGGTTGAAACTCTTGTTACAAACAGGACACTTATGAGGAGATTCTTCCATGTGCAAAATTTTGTGCACAGCCAGCGTTCTCGATTGACAAAATCCCTTTCCACATTCTGTACATTTAAAAGGCTTCTCCTTCGAATGTATGTACCTGAAAAATAGAAAACAACTTTGAGAATCAAGTTGAACTTTCACTTCTCGCGAGTACCTACCTACACTGTGTAAACATGCGTATACACCTTTATGGCTTAATAGGCGACTAAATAAGCGCTTTGAATGAAAATTGAAGTCATTCTACATTATGGGCGCATTAGACTTAATATATAAGATACGATATGAGAAAAAAAACTGTGGTCTCGTAAAAGCGAAGAAATATAACGTGTAATTTGTTCGACGGCGGAGCAAGACAGATATGGTGATCGTAAAGAAAGAAACCGGTCGACCAGGGCGCGCGTGCGCCCGCCGCCTCGCGACCTCACAAAAAGTTTAACATTTTTTTGTCTACTCTTATCGTCAACAATGCCTCGATGAAACATGTCCTAAATCACGTTACTGATATTTGTAGAAAACATTAAATTAAATTAGTGGTTTTGGATATATTGATTACCACTATCTGACACTCCTTCTTAGTGAAAGTGGTTTTATGTAAATAAACTCTCGGTGTGAACACATATTATAGTATAGCATAAACAACTGAACTGTTGATTTAACGATACCTACCTATGATCTCTGAGGTGGTCTTGTCGGCGGAAAGCTTTACCGCAAATGTCACACGAGTAGGGTCTCTCGTCTGTGTGCGTCCTCTCATGGATGAGAAGATTGTAAGACTTCGTAAATTGGCGGTTGCAGTATTTGCAAATAAATTGCTTTTTAGGTCTTGTACCAGGTACTCCTGGTGCTCGCATTGGTGGTGGGTTTCTTCCCGGCAGCCTCTGAGCCATAGCGCCTGGATATCTCAATGAATGGTGATAGAAAGCTGCATTTCTAATCCATTGATTTACTAGCATCGCATGGTACGGTGCCGACGGAGGGAGTGTAGCGACTTGAGCGGCCTGCGCTTGCACGTATGCGGACATCGCGGGGTGGGTGTAATTCTGCACGGCAACTTTATCGTAGGGGTAGGTTGTCTGCATGGTTGGCCGGGGGTATTGGTAAGGCTGGGGTGTGGGTGGTATCCAAGGTTGGTGGCGCGAGATAACGATGGCAGGGGGCGTGTCGTCCGTGGGCGTATGTGGTGGCGTTGGCAAAGGGGGTGATGGACGTTCAAGCTTTACCAAAGCTTCTATCGGAAAGTCTGGAGGATAACCTGTGGACGTAATAAAAACTGTTGTTAATATTTTTATATTTTATTATATTTTTTTCAAATTAAATAATTTAATGTAACTACCTATTTTTTAAAGTAAATAAGTACTTAAGTATTTTTTTCTTATTAGTTATTATGTAATGAAAACAAAAAAAAAAGATATGTCACGAACACTATTAAAATATAGAATAAAATATCGTACCTATTACTTAGGTAAAAATCTCCACTAACGGCATGAACTATAAAAGTTATTACTTATTATCTACTTGTAACAGTTATCAAGTACTTGTACCTATTTTTTATTAGTATTTTTAAATTATTTAACGTCTTGTTTACAAATTTATTTCAAAAAAACCTATTATAAATTATCTATCAATTTCCACTATCGTCACTAACCTAAAAAAATACCTAACAAATTAATTACACTTATACGTACTATGATTTTCCTCAATATGTTCTTCTTCTTCATCGATGTTAATATCGTCCGAACTGTCAACACTGTACGACTTATCTTCCATTTTTAAACACAATTGTACATAAAAAACTAAACACTTAGGCACTATGAATGAATTGGACACTTGGTCTCACTTTGGTATCACTCTGGATATCGTCACAAAACCGGTTCGTGCTGACAACTGGCTTGCGAGAGCGCGCGGAGCGTTATGAGTTTGTGTGCGTTCGTTATCGGGGCCTACGCTTGCGCGTTGCGGGAAGGGGGGCAGATCAAAAGAACCGCTTCGGTCGGCGTCTGTGTTAGCTCCCGAAGCAGCACCGCGCCTCCCAATAGGCGGGGCCTACTGAGCACTGCCTTCGAATCGATCGGTAACAATTGCGAATTGCCCCAACCGTTGATGATTTTACATTGACAGAGTCCTATCTTCCAACACTGACACCAGTTGATGGAACCCTATCCTTTTATGTTGTACAAGGATTATATCGTTTCGTAAGTGAGTTTGTTTGATAATGCAAATTTTGGTGGAGCTGAAGCTATTAGGTGAGCGGATTGCCCTGGTAATTTGGTTTTGTAGGCAAGGCTTTGTCGTATCTATGAACGGTTGTTGTAATTTGTATCTCTACCGAGATTGGGCACGTATGACCTGGGGTTATTGTGTACTGTTTTGGAGTAGTGAAAGCTTATGTGCCGTCGTGGATTGAGTTATGTTTAGTGATTATACTGCTTTTAGTTTGACTTGTGTTTCACAATTTTGTAGGTCGACACCTACTTTACATTTTGGTAACCAGCTATCAGAGACAGAACACTTTCAAATACACACAGTCAACAATATTAGACACTGGCACCACAAAGAAATAATTTGTATTTTGTGATTTAAAGTAGCTTGGTACCTCCCTACCTACGAATTATAATCCTATCTAGGTAGGTAAGCTATGCAATATATGTAGTGACAGTTTTGTTCATACCTACTTTGCCATTTCATTCAAAGTCCTGTAAAGGATTTTTGCCAGACATACCTAGATAGGTAGGTATTTATTTATATACCTACCAACCTACTACTGAAAAAAAAAGAATTCAGAATTAATTAAAAAGTGGACACTAGTAGAGATGCCTATGTTTAGCAGTGACTTTATATGCTGTTGATAACGATTGTATTATTATTATTGTAAGGTCATTGGTTTAATCCATATGCTTTACCTACATATCTACTTACCTGGATGAAACTATGACTACTATCACCAGATTTACAGATGTCTATTTAGTAACTAGGTACTTAATACCTAAGCCATTAAGTAGTACCTACGAACTTGTGTGATTACAATCGAATTTAGATTTGATTATCATTAGTTTAGGTTTAGATATTATACATTGGTATCTACATGTTTCAAAGGTATGACATTAAAGTGACAGTTGATCTGATAATAAGAATTCAATCAAAAGGAGTCAAGTTATAACAAATTTTTACAACTGACTTTAGGTTTATTCTTAGGTTTAAAATTTATTATATTTCCACCTTCTTCTATTTTATTCTTCTTTTATTTTTATATTTCCTAGGACTTCCTAACTGGTAAACTAAAAGGTATTACCTAGTTATGTAGGTACTACCTAAGTGTAAAATACCGCGATTATTAGTTTTTCTGTACAGCAAGATTCTTAAATAATGTTAAACATTACCACACTTTACATTGTCTGATATATGATTAGGTATACTAACGACCTAATTAATTTAATCGTAGGTACACTATCTTGATCGTTGCAAAGATTTACTAATGATTGAAGAAGTATATATAAGTATATGTAAGTAGTCCACACAACAAGAAATGTTTTTGTAATTACTCACAGATTTCATGTACATTTTAAATTTACCTATAGGCACCTATAAGTGTAGTTGTAAATACTACACTCATTGGTACAATTTGGGTAGGTTATCTAACTCTAACTATTAACTCTAAGTACCTATCAAATATTTTATGAATCAGTAAAGGAATTTGACTAAGAAGTAATATATACCTACTTATATCATATGTAGTTGAGTAATTTTTTGTTTAGTGTAATAGAAATACCATTCATTCTTGCACCACGCATCTCCTATATTTCATTATCATCGATCATTAAACAAGGGCGTTTTCATATTAGCCAGGCACTGTTCCTATTAGGTACTAATAGTGGTTAGGTACTCACATGTATAGCAAAAGTGGATTTAAATTGCATCCAGTTTAAAGACAATCAGGAAGTCAGTCACAACTACAAATCCACTTAACTACTGGTGTCGTAGGTACCTACTTGTTAAAGGTAGATTCATGAGCTCCGACTTACCTTTTAAAAAATCTCACTCTTCGCCACTGTAATCTTATCATGCGAAACCATATAATATTTAGCTTTTAGATTTACGTACCGCAAAAGGAAAAAAAAACGGGACCCTTATAGGATCACTTTATTGTCCGTCTGTCTGTCTGTCAAGACCATTTTTCTCAGGAACGCATGGAGGTATCAAGCTGAAATTCATATCAAATACTCTAGTCTACTGTCCCTTGGAACTGTAAAAAATCAAACTTCTAAGGCAACGCAATAAAAAGATACAGCCGTTTATGCTGCAAATTTTCAACACTTGCAAGGGAATCAAAATCTACTGAATACTTCCCGTAAACCTAGAATCTCGAAATTTAGTACGATGCAATGTCATGGAGCACATATAAAGGAAAAACTGTGAAAAGCATAAAATTTTAGTTACATCAATATAATATGCCGTTTATGAAATTTTCGACTCTTCCAAGGTACTCAAAACCTACGGTACTTTCCGTGAACTCAGAATCTTGAAATTTGGTACGAAGCAACATGTTATAGCACTGATAAAGGAAAAATTACGAAAAGCATAAATTTTTAGTTACATAATTTAATATTGCTACAGGTTTGTACGGAACCCTCGGTGCGCGGTGCGCGAGTCCAACTCGCTGACTTGGCCGGTTTTTTTGTTTTGTATTATAATCATATTTTTTTACTAGCCGACCCACGATACCTCATTTGCGTCTCCTATTACACGCTACGTGATAGTTTTCCCCCGTTTTTGTAACATTCGATAAATGGGCTATCTATCTAACACTGGAAGAATTTTTCAAATTGGACCAGTAGTTCCAGAGATTAGTGCGTTTAAACAAACAAATTCTTCAGCTTTACATATTAGTAGGTATAGTTGTAAGCACTATCATGGTCAAAGGACTGCTTTAACTTATATACTAGTTTATAATATTACTAATGTTTAAGTTAATAATATTACTATTTTTTTGAACAATTCGGAAATATGCATACATAGATGTCAAAACATAAAAAAAAATTTACATCTTATTGTTCGTTGAATTATGTTACTAAGTAACTTTGTTATCGGTGCACTCTCACTTTTTGTAGTCGAAAATGATTTGTACCTTAGTAGGTAGGTACCAAATAACAGAAACTGGTTATTACATAGGTGTTAAAGATTTGACTCTGCCAAAATTACTCTACTCTGCCTGATGGAAAGCATAAGCAGAATCCAATCACCATACTCATAGTGCATGCACACAATGCAACAATGCAACAATGCAGCATGGTGACCAATACCATGGCGGGCTAGTGATGCTACTGCATCCTTGTGCCTCCGGTCTCGCACTCACCAACCAAACACGACAGCACAATCGCTGTGATTTTACGTTAATTTTCTGTACGAGGGTAGTACCCACGTAGTACCGCCCGTTCGTGCTGAAATCAGCGTGACTCTACCTTGAGAACGACCGAAATGACCGAGCTTGGCTAGGTAATTATGTTTTAATATAAATTTACCAAAAATGAATCCTAGCTAGATCGATTTATCGCCTCCGAAACCTCCTGCATACATCCGTTCTTATATATAAGAACGGCAGAATGTGTACTCCCAGTACACATGCTTAATGCGCATTATTGTAGTTGTAAACACACATTAACAAAACGCGCGTTGAGCGCTCATCATCTGCACATGACATTAAGAACATAAAAATCTATTGTCATCTTACGATATACCTTTGCCAAAGTAGGTGTAGTAAGTAACTTTGGAAAAATGTATGGGTTTTTTTTTGGAAAAATTTATTATAGTAGTAATCTAAAACTTACTGCAACACTCCAATGAGGAAAAGGGAAATATCGTTCTGAGTAAACATTAACATAAACATTTTCATAACATTTTCATAGCATTCGCAGTAAAAAAATAATAAAGACCATTTAACCTAGAAATAAAAAGAAAGAATTGATGGCTAATACCAATACATATATCCACATAGAGAGCAAAATATGATATTTAGCAGTAAATTTTCAAAAACGTTATTATTATAGATTATTATTATTTCTCTTTGGCATGAGACTTTGATTCTTGAGGAAGGGCATAGGCTACTACTACTACTATACCGCGATATCCAACGCACAAGTACAGTTTTAACAAAAATAAAACCGACTTCAAGGTTCGACTCGATTTCTCTTGGATGCCATGATCAGATATTAATGTCCTCATCACGGTACCACCGTCGGGACATCTCCTTTCCATTAAAAAAAGAATCATCAAAATCGGTTCATAAACGACGAAGTTCGTCGTTCGCACAAACAATCGGTCGAAGTCGGTTAAAAATGCAAGTTGCGGGCGAAATATAGTGGAGAAATAAGAAGAAGTGAAGAATGTTATAAGAAGGATGTTGCCTCAATAGGTATGCAACCATTCCAACTCGACACCAATTTCCAACCGACCGAAAACCAAGATTTTCCGTATAAGTAAAGTTAGATAGTAATCTTTTCGAATGTTTCATATTTCTTATTCAATGTTTTTGTTTAAATTTAATAATTTTTCGTTTAATTAACCTTTTTGTTTTACTCCTTTATTTTATTTTACGCAAAAATCTTTACTTTTCGGTTTTATAGAAAATTCTTACTCAGTCGTTAAGTTTACTCACTTACCTCTGGTTATACAGCAAAAATATTATAATTTTTGTTCAAAATACCTTAAAAAACAGTATTTCAGAAGTTTTTGTATGAAAATATAATTCATACAAAAACTTCTGAAATTTTGGTACCTATTGATCTTTGCCTAAAAATATTATCGTCTAAGGAAAGAAACGATGTTTCCTTAAGAACTGAGTCTGATAAAAGTACCTATCAGTCTTCTAAATAGTCTTCATTGAACTTAATATATATACATTTTTCCAAAAAGACATTTTATGTGTAGGTTACAATAATGTATTTGTACTACAAAAATCAAACCTTTCATAACGAGGAAGAATAATATGAATACTTAAGTACTTCACACTCAGATGATTACTGTTACAATGGAAGGTATTTATAGGGAAATATTTTAGAAACAAAAGACACATTTTAGTTGTTTCTAACAGTTTCAGCTCTCAAGATTACGTGCCTAACTGCAGTTTAACTGCTAGACCAATGACTGAACGTTTAAGCCTGCCTTTATGAACAAATTTTCCCATGATTACTAATTCAAATGTCGTTTTCGGGGTTTATTACAGTGCCTAAGGCCCATGGCTCTAAACATTCAACGATGTAACATCGCGACCGATGCCAGCAAACAGTCAGGTGGGCGAGACACACGACACTCAAGCGGCACCCTTTGTGCCTGCGTTCAAAGGCGCCGACTCAAACAATCTAACGTTCAAACATGACTGTCACAACTAGTACTAGTTTCAAACAAATTTGAACCATACAATCCACATTCTAAAATCGATATTGCAATTCCATTGAAATATAAATCAAAACGCTTGATTTTCAGTCTTTCAGTTTATAAAATAAAGTTGATAGTACCTTACTATGTATTGTCGTTTGATTTGTTTTGGCATGAAGTTTATTAGAGCCACTAGACACCTTGTTGAGTCTAGAATTGAATGTTACGTCGCGATGGCAAGAACAGTCATGACTTTTGTTCGTAATGAGATTGTTACGTATTTATATTTTAATGGTGCACACAGAGTTTAATGTAGGTAGGATACTGTTTTATTTTATAAAGAAGTACCTACTATGCGGTACTACTTGCGTATTTAAAGACCGCCGCTGTGTCTGCGTCGGTATGTTTGTTTACATCATACAACACTGTGATATCGCTGTGTGGTTTAATTTTGAATGTGTAAGTATTTAAACCTGCTCTTGTTCTCTGGACTTATGTGTTGGTTTCTAATGTTGCTATTACAGCTTAGAGACGATACCAACACAAGCCTATTGCGACGCAAAAAGTGTGTCTACAGTCTATGTCATGATGACTTCTTAAGTGATTGTTCTTTCGTTGTCTGGTGACTAGATCAAGTATTCTTTATTGAGTTGTAATGTATGTACAGAGTATATTATAACTCAGCGATGCCCTTTGAGATAATTCATGAATGACCTTATCAAAAACTATCTGGTACCTATATTTTAATAGTAATGGGACTAATGGGTAGGTGGGTATTATGAATTGTCAATAATTTGAGATTTAACCAAGACTTTATGAATTGTCAATAATTTCAAATCATTGACAATTCATAATACCCACCTAAATGATGTTGAATATAAGCGTATGGATGTACGACCTTAACCCTCTCCTGAGAGAAGATCCGAGCCCAACAGTGGGGCGTTATGGGTTGTTGATGAAGCATATTATGCAGGGGTTAAGGCCATACATCCATACGTTTCTATTCAATGAAACGTTTTATATTAGAATTTAAAACGTTTCGGTGAAGTCAGATAGATATAGGTAGATATCTGGTATATACATAACAAGCAAACATAAAGTAATTGTACATAGCAACAATTGAAATGTTAAACATAAGTAGCATAGTGTTGCTTTTGTTTATGGTATAACGTTGTAATTATTCAATGTTTTGTTAAATACAGTATTCTGTCCAATGATTTGTAGGAAAAAGTATTTCATATTTATGGTACTAAATAACTACCTAAATAACAACTTCAAATAAAAACTAAAACGAAACAAGTTCAGCCAGGACACTCGGGAAGTCGGGGCCCATATTGAATTGAATGATGTTTTAATCTAAATTATTGAATGGGTCTCGAATGTCTCGATTGTGGCACTCAATACGTAGGTATATAGGTATGCTCTTTATTAACATTTATTACTTTTTAACTTTTATATGTGTATTGATCACGATCAACGAATTCGTTTTACTATAGTCGCAATTAAATTGCTGTCTAATGTTTACATTTCTGGGTTAAACTTGTTTTTTTTACAGTTTTTAAATTATCAGTTAAGTTGGTATTTATAGCTATTTTACCAAAATTTTATATAAATATAGGGTAGGTATACTATCTAAGTTTTGAATTTCATTATATACTTCAAACGATATTGTAACTTTGAGTATTAAAATAAGTTAAGAAGTTTTATCTTCAAAAACCAGACCAGCCCTCTTAGTAAAGATGCAAGTGTTTCGCGTCGATTATTGGGAATGATATTTTGAAACAGCTTTTTTATTATCATTGATTATTGGCTAATAATATTTTGTTTTGACCACGTGACTCTACGTTGAAGTGACGTCATTCCTAGTCATTGCCTAGTTTTCTGAAAACGTTTACGAAAAGAATGTTTACTTGGCTACGGGGCTTTTGAATCTTAGAATATCTCCCTTGAAAATCAGGGAGAGACAAGAAGCTAAAAACAAAGAAAACACTTTTTCTCGTGGTCTATAAGTGCTGGAAACCTGTATTTGACCGAATATAGCTACATATTAAGCACAGTGACAAAGTAGCAAGATTACAACAGCCAAAACGTTTTTTTAGGTTACCTTTATAAGACATTTAGAGTGGAATCGTTATTTCATGTTTATTATCAACATATCTTGCTTGACATAAGTTATGAGCTTTCATTCAATGATGTTTAAAATCAATGAAGCGTTTTTCCCCCTTTCCCCTTACCACCTGATGTTTACTACCATTTTCACTAGGAGGTTTGCGTTAGGTAGGCTTGCGATCTGAAAATAACACAGTATTAGCTTATACCTATAGCGCATTTTAAAGGAAAACTATCAAGCCAAGAAGGCTCGACTCTATCATTTTTATTACGAGTAATTGTAACGCAACTAATTCACCGTTATAGGCCGTCGAAACCGTTACCGTGAAATGTTTATAACATAAAATAACAAAACACCCTTACTACGGAACCCTACATTGGCAATGGCTCGACACACGCTTGGCCGGTTTCATTTTCATTTCATTATTGTTAAGCGTAAGTCGGTAGCCGCTTACAATTCTATTGTTATATTTGTTATTCCTCTTTGCACCTTCGAACAATAAGGTCTATGAGCTATGCTATGTCATTGTCCAAAAAGGGGCAATCAGGGTTTTCTTAAAAACAGGACCAACTATTTGTTCCAGGCTTATGCACAGCAGTGGATTGTTTTAACCTATGGTACCATGTGATGAGGATTAGTAAAAGATAGTTGTAATCTCAACTTAGTCTTAAGAAGGAACCAAAGATGACACAACATGCATACCTATTAAATCGATCACTGAATTTCAATTTTTTCAGGTATGAATTAAACAGCTTTGATTCAAAATATGCAAAGGTAATATGATTTTTAAATTGGTTCAAAGTTTTTAATTATAACTCTCATTTTTGTTTGTTAATTTTTCTTTTTATCTCTAAATGAGGATTTAACAAAAGGTCAATTTAAGATATCAAGGTATAAACCATTAAACTGTCAAATGACCTTAATTTAAATAGCTGGTTGTAAAAAATGTACCGTAAACTATAAAAACACTGTTGAATTAGCATGTAATATAGTTTATCTTGACAAGTATTTTATTACATAAATAAAAATGACACACTGCTTCTGTTTAGATTAGCGTTAATATTTGTATAACATATAAAGATTCGTCACACATGACAATACATATCAAGCCATTTTATAATTCATTGTAAAGATAACTTAATAGACAGAGTAGTAATTTACTATATTATGTTCTTCATATTTTAGTTGAAACTAAAATTTATAATTGCCCTGAGTTTTTTATTCTTTCATTGCCACAAGTTGTCTAAGATTATAATATGGATGGGTTTTACATGATCCAAGATTATGATTAAAAATTGACTTGAGTTTTTGACGTCACAGATCTCTAGTGCTTTATTTCGAGGATAATTTAGGTATCTCACAAAGTTATAAAGTGCTAGAGTATGTCCACAATCCACGTAAATTATCGTACTAAACATTAAAATGACAAGCAAATCTGCTTTATTAATTGCCATAGTAATTATTAAATCCATTTATTTGTTAGCGAAATGTATGACTATTTTTGGTTTTCCATTTTTTCATGGTAATAATGTCTATTATTTGATAATAGGTACTTGATTCTCGTGCATATTTTCCAAAGAGCAAAGTGATTTTCTTGTATATTTTTAGTGTTGTCCTTTTGTAATTATATTCCCAGTCGTTGCAAAATCTTCTTTATTGAGTAGAAGTCAACTTGATCCAATGATATTATATAAAAAAAGTTTTTTTTTTGTTTTAAAATATCATTGACTTGATCAAAGATACTTTAATTTGAAAGGACGTAATGAAATTGTTTGTATTAAAGATACAAAGTTGATTTAAATATCGTAATATTATCGTTTGATTACATCTTAACGGCATTATGTCAAAGGGGAAAACTTTAAACAAATCAAATCATACTTTCACTATCGCTAACTACAAGTTAATAGTCTAGATATAATAATATAGACTAGACATATAACATAAGAATATAATAGTGTAGATACGGTATTTTGTTTTACATTTATTACTAGCAGATCCAAGCAACCTCGTTTGCGTCTCCTATTGCCCGTAGCGTGATAATTTCCCCCCGTTTTTGACACATTTTTCATTGGTGCTCCGCTCCTATTGATCTTAGCGTGATGATATATACCCTATAGCCTTCCTCGATAAATTTACTATCCAACACTGAACGAATTTTTTAAATCGGACCAGCGCTTCCTGAGATTAGCGCGGTCAAACAAACAAACAAATAAAAGAACTCTTCAGCTTTATGAATTAGTAGATAATATTGTAAGTATAGGGGTTGTGATTAACAGTGCAATCATTGCTGTAAAGGATAGTTATAATGTAAGTACAGTTACAGTCTGAACCTATAGGTAATTGATTGTATAAGCATTGTATTGTTTTATTTTTTTTTCCTATTTTTGAATAACATTTAAGGACAAACCAAATCTCTCGTGACTTTTTATCTCTATACTGAATAATTTTTCATTTTAGAAGAACACATGTTTTATTCTCTATCTCATTTTAGATCTCTCGAAATCTTTTACATTTAGTTCTACGAGTATAATCAAAAAAATGATAAAGGGAAGTGAATACTTTCAAACGTGATCATTGTTCAAATAAATTATTAAAAAACCCCGCCAAACAACCTACGTCATTTTAATGCCTTCAATATACTTCTTAATTTGCATAGAGATGATAATAGTGTATTATCATTCCGACTACTAATTAGGGTTATAATCTTTGTACTCAGTTTTAGTTTGTGTAAACATTTCAAATTCCTAATTGGCAGGATTACGAGACCTTCTGATATAGAGATAACCAACGTAGATTTCGTAAGAGTAGGTAAGTTTAGTTTCGTAAAGTAGGTACACCTAGTTGACACGTGTGTGTTAAATTGCTATTTTATTTATTAAATTATAATTTGGCCACATTTGTTTAATTTCATAATCAGAGCTCTTAATTTTCTTATCGTGCTGTCTCCTTGAACAAACCAATTATGCTTAAACTACTGGTATTACCCGTGAATGGTGGTATTCTTGAACCTTCCTCTTGAGTCATTCTATCTACTACAAAAAGCTGCATAGAAATTCGTTGAGAGGTTTCTAAGCGAACAGACAGCAGAAGCGACTTTATTTTATACAATACCAACCCCGGTTTCACACAGGATCTTTACGCAAAATATAGCCTATGTTACTCGGAGAAGATGTGCAGCTTAATTTCTTCCAACGTCCTCAACAATTGTTATAACATTTCAGCCAATACACTAAAAAATTTAACAAATTATATACGAAAACCTTCTCCAAAAATCACTCTATCTATTGCTAAAAACCGCATCAAAATTCGTGCAGTAGACAGATAGACGCGGCGGAGGAATTTGTTATAATATGTAGTGATAATAATAATAAAACGAAGATAGATCAGTAGCGTAAATTATATAACATTATAAGTTTTCTATTTTTAGATCTTACGAGTCTGGGTGGTTCCAGATGATTTACAATGCTATTTATTCTCATTAATAAACAATATTTTTTTCAACATAATAAATTGTCACTAAGTTATGTTATTTATTATGTTACTGATTAATGCATCTTGAATTGGCACGTTGTCTAAAATTTGTGTGTCTATGTATTATGAAGTATTTATTTAGAAAAATGGACTTATAATTCTTTCCATAATTTTCTATCTATTCCGTAGAGATTTTTATTTATGTTTAATATGAATCTCTGAAATCTGGCAAGTATTTAAACTATTCACACATTATTTTCAACTAGTGTGTTTCTCCACGAGATAAGCGAACACGTATATTAACAATTATTTTTACGGGAATTAACGCGATCACTTATTAAAAGGTATTCAAATCAGAGGTATGTACCTCTGATTTGCCTGACGTTTCGACCAGGTTGCACTGGCCGTGACCTAAGTGATCGCGTTAATTCCCGTAAAAATAATTGTTAATATATCGTGGAACGCGAAAGTTTAAAAGTTAGTACGAACACGTATATATATTTTCCAAAAAAAATATTTTTATTTTAAATTCATAATAATTTAATTCTTCTAGTTGACTTGTATTTTGTTAATAGGTAGATACTCTTCGTTGTCACGTTGTGAGTTTCCATCCACGTGAGTTTCTGCGTCACTCACATCTAAATACAACATATCTATGACCCATATATGTCGCCAACTTTTTTGCGACATATACAATTTTAATCCCACTTACATAATAGAATGAAATTTACACACACAATCGGGCAATAAGGATTAAATAGGGAAAAGTGTAAGGGCATACATTGAAACGTAAGTAGAATAGTCAGAAACGGTTATGGTAGCAAAATTAAATTGCCTTCACGAATGAGTTATATGGGTTACTGACTAACATTATCGTAAAAATACCCATTTAGTTAATACATGTATTTTCTTTTATAATAATAATCAAAAAGTCTTAAAACTCACTGGCAAGCCACACAATTGAACTATTATGGTTCTGTTAACGAGGAAGTAAACATTAAAATATCTGTACCACTCCTTATCATTCCTGGAAAACCTTAGGTACACGAGTATTGGCTAAAATGTTTTAACGTTATCAATAAGGCATTATAATAAAAGTTACACCTCTAAAATGTAAGGTTAGGAATCTATTGATAAGACGCCAGGTATTACGGTTTGTCGGCACTTTAAACAGAACAGTGGCATAATAGTGGCGGTAATAAGACAATTTGCTTATTGTAGTCAAATAGAGTTTGGGTGACGTCATATTACGTTGTTGTCCATTGTTTCTTGCGGAACCTTTGATAAGAAACTGGAGCAGTGATGGCGACAACAACCTTTTTTTTCTGGTAGCGATTTCTTATCAATGCTTCTATTGTCAATGAACTTTTGTGCACTGTAACCATATGATAGATCAGCAGTAGTTGCATTTTAGCAACTCTCCGCAGTCTCACCTGCATAGTTACTGTTCCCGTGAGAATATGGAATAAAATATAACCTATAAAATAATTTAATATTTTGGCTATTTTACACACAATCCCGAGTTAAGCAGAGCTTGTGTCATGGGTACTAGACAACTGATATAAATACATCTATACTTTTTCTTCTGGAAATACATACATATTTTACACTAGCTATTGCCCGCGGCTCCGCCCGCGTGTATGTCTGTTATCACGGCAAATAGCAGCCTAGACGTTATACTGATGAATAAGCTATATTACTATAAACTTTCATCCAAATCCGTCCAGAAGTTTTTGCATCAAAGAATAACAAACATTTACCCATATTTACAAACTTTCGCGTTTATAATATTAGTATAATAGAAAACACCCAAACTTTGAAACAAGTATTTGCAGGTCATTAAAACTTTGATTCAACCTGGGAATTGAACCCGAGACCTCAAGTACAGCAGTAGCATACATTACCACTGCGCCACAGAGACAGATAGGTAAGTAATGGCAGGGATAACGTAGCATTCTAATAGTGAAACAATCTTTGAAATCGGTTCAGTACTTTTTGAGTTTATTCGTTACATAGGTACAAAAATACAAATATTACCCCTTTACGATATTAGTGGAGACTTAGAGAGATATATCCTAAACTATTAATAGAGTAACTGGCCAAATATTTGTCTTATCTATAATGAAGCCATCATATATGCTAGTTAGACTATCATCTATACTTAATGGGAATCTATACTAATATATAAAGCTGAAGAGTTTGTTTGTTTGTTCGAACACGCTAATCTCAGGAACCGCTGGTCCAATTTGAAAAATTCTTTCAGTGTTAGATAGCCCATTTATCGAGGAAGGCTATAGGCAATATATATCATCACGCTAAGACCAATAGGAGAGGAGCAACAATGAAAAATGTTTCGACGGGCAATAGGAGACGCAAACGAGGTTGCGTGGGTCTGCTAGTATTATATAATTATACCTGCCGTTATTGGCATGGTGGCAGCGGTATGCCAATGGTTGATAAAAATAAACCGTTTTCAGGTTGTGCTATCTATTATTCTGGTATGCTCATTTGTCAATCATTTTCCCTCGGAATAGTTTTTTTCTGTACTCCTGACAACATTGACATGTTAATCGGTTAAGTGTATACATATTATTTTGCTGGAAACAAAATTCGTACGTTATTGATACAACACTTCTATAATATACCTATAACTTAGGTACTTAATATTAATTCCTATATGAAAACTTGGCCAGTTTTCATATAGGAATTGTTTTTAAGTACCTACTAACACAATCATGAAAGAGCCCAATGTTCGATGGCTAGTTTCTACCAGCAAACCAAATTTTCAGAACAAGAAAATAAGAACTTACAGTTTTAGAACTTGCGAAGGCTATTATATGAAAACTAGCCAAGTCAGACTTTAGGCTTCAATATAATATTATCCTAAGTTTTGAGAAGAAACTATATTTTAAGTTTTTAAAAAGTATTATATGTTGTTACAAATTAATTTTCAGGACTGACCATTGAACCGCCATTTAGGTCTCTTTTTTTGTTGTTGTAGTGAACAACCAAAGCACATATCATAGTATTGAACTTGGCTGTCATTTCACATTTATATGTTTGATGGAATATCTTATACATCGAACTAGGCAAAGCCTGTGCATAGGAAACCAGACTGATACTGACTGAAAAACATATACATACCTAAATATTTTTTTTCTTAACACCCCTATGTAGGCCTCCTTAATTGCACGTCACTTGGTTCGATCCTCGGCTTTTTGCATACAGCTCTTGTCAGCCGTCTTGCGCGGATCATCACTACACGAACTTTTGTCGTTTGCCGTTTGCCGAGACGTGGTTTACACTCAAAAACCCATTTACCACAACAGTTATCGTGATACATACAATTATACACCCAGACACAACAAATCGTGGGAGAGCCATGCTTCGGCATGAATCGACCGAAGTGATACCACGGCCTCACAGAAAACTGGTGTAAAATGGCGCTTGCGCTGTGTTTCACCCCGTGAGTGAGGATACCGGAGGCCCATACCCCAATCCCTTACCCCCTCCACCCTCCTCCCACCTCCTTTCCCCATCTCCCGAAGGCCAGTGACGCACTTGTGATGCCTCTCAGGTGACACGTCTTTTTGTTTGCCACTTATACCATAAAAAATATCGTATTCTTTACAACATATGTGGTAATTGAACCCATAATCTACAGCTTCACGGACACTGAGCACTACACCGTCTTTAAAATAGCCGATTAAGGTGTTCTTTAGACCAAGCAAGCATGACATCTAAGGCGGACAATTCTCTGTTTGCTATCTCCTAACTCAATAGTTCCTAATCTTAGTCTTTACTAACATTTTACGACTTAGGTCATTGCGAGTGAGTACCTACTTCCCACCGAAATGTCACCTTCAGTATCTCGCAGGTCTCGTGACGTTTTCATTTATCTACCTAATACTTTTATAGGAGCATATGCCTATATAATCTGAATCTCGAAAAGGGCTCCAACAATTTCCAAGAGTAGTATCTAGAAAGATTGGGGGCTACAAATCGGTCTAGCTAGGATTCATTTAAAAAAAACACAAAGCAGTCATGAGGACTGCCAACGAAGAACTCGAAGTAAAAACTCTAAAATGTGTAAGCTAACCTGAAATCAACCTCTTTGCTCATTAGATAAAAGGCGCGATAAAACGAAGTAAAAACTGCTTATTGGGATGTTACAAAAATATAGGTTAATGCTATACAGGTATAAACATATTACCAGTCATGTTATATTAGACAGTCGAGCCATCATCTGTCACTATGCACGCGTCGCGTAAACGCCCTATGCCGCCGTCTTACGATCAGGTCACGTGTCTTGACGCGATGTGCCCTGACGCGACGTGTCCTGACGCGAGTTTAACATTTTTAACGCATCCCAAAAAAGTGAACAGCCCGGTAAAGAAGTTTTCACTTCAAAAATAATTAGCAGTCATAAGGACTGCCAATAGAAGTATAAAGTTATAACTTAGAATATTATTTGCAAACTTCGAAATTTTATAATGTTTAAATTAAAATCATTAACATCGAACATTAACTTGTATGTGACGTTAACCCATAAGCTTTTCCCCTAACAAAAAGTGCTCAAAGAAGTTTTGTGACGTCAGCATGTCGGAAACGCGGTGACGCAAACTCGTATGAATTCTCTCCTACCAAAAATTGCTCAACGCGGCTAAAGAAATTTTCACTTCAAAAATATAAAAAAAGGAATACCGGCCAATGCTACTAGCTCCAGGTACAATATAGCAAATATGTACCTATATAATACTCATTACGATATTTGAAGGAAAATAGGCATAAGGAACATAAATTTCATCATAAATTTTAAAATTTAAAATTTTCATTTTATACTTATAGAAATCAGTTAGTACCTGTACTTTAAAAACTCAACAAAAAGTTCCGCACCAATTGTACTTAAATGACACGATATACAACACCTTTGTACAAAGGATGTTTTTTTTGTAATTTTTTTGCAACCATAATATGCTTTAGCGAATCGTGGCAAGATACAACTACTTTTTTAGAAAATTGTTCAACAAGAAATTACCAGGCAGCCTGTACAGAGTACAGCACGATTATTTGTTCTTTGTCTGTGTAATTATTTATAAAATTTATCTATAATATGTATGTGATGGTAAAGGGTGTGCATAAAGATGTTCTTTGCGTTCTCCTTCTCTTTGCAGCATGGTTATAGAAAGCCAAAACCTCCTTTCTAAGGAAAGGCATACTTCCAAGGTACACTATTAATATCTGACTAACGACTGCCTCGTTGGTCTTGCGGTTGGCGTATGCGACTGCTGATCGTGAGGTCTCGGGTTCGATTCCCGGGTCGGACCAAATGTTTGTATGATCTACAAATATTTGTTTCGGAGTTTGGGTGTTTTCTATGTATAATATGTATGTATTTACAAAAAAAAAGTATATATGTATTTGTATCAGTTGTCTAATACCCATAACACAAGCTCTGCTTAGCTTGGGACTAGATGGCGTTGTGTGATAGATGTCCGAAATATTTATTTATTTATTATATTTATCTGTTGATGAATGTGTATGTATGTATTTAGAAATATGTATGCTTATCAACAGATTGATTAGATACCATAGCATACGCTCTGCTTTGTTTGGGATCAGACCATTTGCCATATATGAGATGTAAAAAAAAATTTAAACTAGCTGTTGCCCACGGTTTCGCTCGCGTAGAAGTTGATTATATGTATTTAATTAAAACTGTGTAAGTATGTATGTCGGTCGGACACAAAAGATAAGGAACGATGTCGTGCTCCAGCGCGTCCACATGCCTAGAAAACTGATGCAGACCATCAAAAAGCGCAAAATTGAGTATCTCGGCCATGTGCTTAGGCACGAAAGATACATGCTGCTTCAATTGATAATGATGGGCAAGGTGGAGGGAAAGAGACGCGTTGGACGAAGAAAAAAATCGTGGTTGCGAAATATCCGGGAGTGGACCGGTATTACCTCCGTTGAGCAACTGTTCCGCCTGGCCGGTGACAGGGAGGAGTACAAGAAGCTGACGGCCAACCTTCAGGATTGAAGAGGCACTTCTAGAAGAAGAAGAAGTATGTATGAATAATTTATTGGTATATTGGTTTGACGTATTCATTTATTTTTAAGTAATAGCCCATTGAAAAGGACTTTCACGCAAACTTTCGACTCTTATAACCCCTTTAGGAATAGAATTCCCATAAATGCTGATAAAAGTATTCATTTATTTGTAATCAGAAGTCTGAAGACAAAGTTTCAAGCTACTTAAATAAAAATTACAGACTTCCAGACTAATCCATATACGAAATGTCAACGCCTATTTCACTCCTTAGCGGTAGAATCTGCAGAAACGCTTAAATACATATCTACTCGGTTTTTGTTAGTAGCCCAAAGATAATATTTCATGTTTCTAACCTAAAAAATGACGGACTTCCACACAAATTTTCAACCCCTATTTCCCCCTTAGGAGTATAAATTCCGGAATTAGTAAGTCAATCAGTCAGTCATGACATATTATTTTAAAAGTATAGAAAGCTTCCAAGATTTTTAAATATATAATGAAAAATTCTAAATTGACAAACCCGAAGGACGATGCCGGATTTTGTATGGACATGGTTCTGTTCGAATGCTTTCAGTTTATTGATTACTTTCGTACAAAAGACAAAACAGTTGTCTTAATTGTAAATAAATGTGTTTTTATATACAGCAACCTCCCTGTATATAAAAACACATTTTTCTATGCAAAGGTGTTAACTTTGATGTTCCAAAACTCTCCAAGCTTCAGATTGTTATTAAAAACTAGCTGACCCGACATACTTTGTTCTGTTGACATTATTGACAACCGTTTTAATTTTCTTTATGGTTTGTATGGGAAAATGTATTTGTAGGCTCTTAATCCTAACCTTATTTGCTGATTAAGAAAATCAATAGACAATAGTAGGTTAATGTTGATATAAATTTAGGTCAAAGAACTTTCTCTATTAAAATGACAGTTATGTTTGCGCAGCTCAGCACAATTTTCACAGTTGGTTATTTTGCTATGTCCAAGGAAGTCACACAGTGACGTGACAATTGCAAAAATGTGTGAGATTGTGTGTAAATGTTGCATATTTTCCAGACAGGTTCGCCAAGCTTTACGTTCTTATCTTTTGTTAGACGTTGAAGTTTAAAAGGTGAATTTTAAGATTTTAAAGAGTAGGCCCCATTCAATTCTTATCCTCGTTTCTACTTAGTACAACTAAAAGTTACTCTCTGGTATTGCACAAAATAATACATACTATACATATACATTATTAGAAAACGGCCTGAAATGATGTTTGCTAATAAAGTGAACTTTTCCCAAAAGAAATAATCCAGCCATAGAGGAAAGTAAGTCATATCACTTGCAGGGTAAGGTGGCATTATTAATCGTAAGGCAGAGGAAACGTTATGAAAATCTTAACTAAATCTTTACGCTCTAAATCATGAGCTCTTCAAAACTATCCTCATTTCAAATTTACATTCACGCATGAAGAGTAATCTATGCAGTATAAGCAGATTTCAGTGATCGAAAAACTTACGTATTTTACTAAAACAAAAACAAATATGGTGTAACTACTTTGAAATTGCTGGTTCCTAGTTTGCTAGTTTATGTAGCAAGTACCCATTTTTATAAAACTAACCAATATAAAAGACGAGTTGTCTCGTAAGTATGGATAGAGATGTAAGTTATTTCATTCCTTGTTGTAAGAAGTTTTTGTCACACTCTAAAACAATGAATTGTTTCGATTGTCAACAATATTTCTTTTCTATTTTTATATGAATAAGCCAGACGCGGTTAGAACCTTATTCCTAACTCTTCGTATTCATCACCAAAAATAATTTAATTATAGAACTTTGTGTTCTTTTATCAACTAAGTAAGCTTAGACAAACTCTATGGTAACACTTCAGATTCAACATTTAAACAAAAATATTAATGTAGTTACTTGGAAGGAATGACAGGATATAGCATATCCTGTTATTTCATGAAACATTTCCCTTACAAGCTATATCCTCACGATTTTATCAAAAACCATTTAATTCAATCAAATATCTACTATCTAAGAATATTATACCATTTCATTTATATGTTTTTATATCGACGTCTAAACAGTAGTTATCACAAACTGCCTTCTACAGCCCGAAACACTTTACAATTTGATTAGATATATACCATGCACTATGATGTAAAGGATAATTTTCTGATAATCTTATATTCGACAACATCTCAAGCCTCAATAAAAGTGCTAACGAATCTACTTCAGGCAGACACTTCAAAGTTTTCACATTAAAATAGTTGCTATAGTCTCCTGGTACCTACTTATTATTATGTTTTAAATATCTAACGAGGTTAACCTCTATTTATCATATCATGAATATGTTACATTAGAAATATACTTAAAGAAAAGAGGAGTGGGAAATAGGTACTGTATTCCACAAGTATCATCGATCATTGAGTTACTAAATTAGTTAATAAATTCGCATGTTCCATGTTTTTTTTGTCTCTTTACAAATTATGATGATTGTTTGAATCACTTGGATATTAATTACAATGTATGACTATATTGATTCTTAACCTAGTTAATAATTAGAGATATCGATTATCAAAGTTAATAGTTACCACTTAAGTAATGTTTTCCGCGAAAATTCGACATTTTTGATTTAAAGTCATATCTAAAGGTAACGAATATTGAACGCTCAGTACATTATCGTATCGGCAAACATCAAACAGTATGCAATAAAATACAATATTATACATTTTATATCGGCTACTGTAACGTGCCGGTCTTTCACATCTGTTCTTATCATTGTCGGTATTCTTTGATCCACTAATCCATTATCGCGTCACACATTTGCCACTATCTGTATATTGTTTTGTATATAATGAATATATCGTAATGCTATGTGTTATATATTTATATAGCAACTGAAAGGAAATGGTTAGTATAACTTGGTACCATTAGTTATTCTGTAGTATAACATAGTGGTAATAAATATTTAGACGTTATTGGGCTATGAATAATTAGATCATTGTTCGTTATGTATCCTAAGTGAAACGGTCACTGGAGTCGGAACATTGTGTAATATGAATAGTGGTTGTAGTTGTAATTTTTATTTAAGTGCTGAGTCATCGGTAAAGCAGGAGCAAACCAAAATTAATTTGATGAGCTGTGCTTCGCGTAATCGTGCGCGTGCGTTTATGTAATAAAACATAGGTACTTAAAGTGGTAACGTTTTCACGATCATTTTATAGAGTGAAAACCCTAAACCAACCAGGGTTTTTAATATCAGTAATTCCTTTAAAAAATATGTGTTAGCGTTCACATTTTAAAAACCTTCTGTAAGAAGCAAGAAACGTGTAATTAATAAAACCCATTGGTCGCCCAGTTGCCAGAATTCGACCATAACTATTTTCTCTATTTTTCTTCACTAATCCTCTACGTAAACTTTAAGTTTAAAATTTCATAAAACTCTTATAATTTACGTAAAAGGGAGTACAAAGTTTTTACTTCACGTATTAGTATATTTAGATCTGTCATCGCCTTTGCCTTATCGATTCCGTCACTGATTGTTTCATTTGCCGGCATTAGTCCGAAAAAAACAATAAATAGGTATATTCAACTAATGACGAAAATATAACCAAGAACGTAGTAAAATAAACATCATAAAACTATACGTAGCTTCTGAATCTCTTTTGGAATAATAATGTGGGTTCAATTTTGTTTCATTAAATTTCTAATAGTCTTTGCAATAATAGTATTTAAATTTCTATTTTTCTATACGTTTCAAACAATAATAGGTTGATAACAACTCATTTGCGACGTGTTTATTATCAAACAACCTTTATCGAGACGTCTATCATCGATATCAAGATATAGTGAAAGTCATAAGCGACACGAGAATTTATAAATAATATGCGTGATTATGATAACAAAAGAATAAGTGATTTTGAGTTATATTTAATTACTACCTGAACCCCGCGGTGTTCCCGCGGTTATCGTCGTACCGCGAGTAACGCCGCGGGACAAAGTTAGTCTAAGAAAGGTAGCCTAAGTTACTCCCTAGATCATCAGCTTCCCGCCTTCTTGTTAAAGTCCCATCCGAAGAAAGAAAATCGGTCCATCCGTTCCAGAGATTACCCGGAACAAACATACAGACAGACAAACAGACAACTTTTTTTAAAATTTTGTTATATGTACCGTGTATATATACATATGCATTTAGGAAAAATCTGTTATTTTAATATTACAAAAAGACACTCCAATTTTATTTATTTTTATAGATGTGATTTATTACTTACCAAAAGATGGTTAAAAAATATGCGGGTGCAATATACAAGAAAACGGAACCCTTATAAGATTACATAAGATGTGTCTCTCTCTGAACATCTGTCACAGTTAATGTACTCCAAATCTATTGGAACAATTAACGTTAATTAATTAGATTAGATGTGAAACGTAAGAAGTATGAGGTAAGAAAGTGCTAACTATATCATGTGATAGGTAGTTTTAATGAAACTTAATTTTTATAGGTTTCTCACTCAACAATGACAAGCTAGAACACATCAACGGTAAAGAAACCACCAGCAGCACGCCATGGTTCAGCCGTGGCCTCGCGCCACCTTCGTACCTATTCGTGTGGGGACTGTTGACTGCTCACCACCAAGAGCTTACCGGCTCCTGATATACTCCATCAAGCACTTCCACCTCAGAATCCCACATAGTTCTCACAAAGTAGATATAGTTTCCTGCTAGCCGCCTTTGGCATTCTTTTACCCCATATTAATGGAGTGCTTTTCTGGTGCAGCTGGATAGCAAGTTACTTAATGCGTTGGCTGTGTGTGCGTGTGCAGACTCCCAAATATCTAATATTGGGCGATAGTTAGGTAGGAATTATGTGATGGCCAATTCCGGTGGCAGCTGCAGTAAAACTATTATGGATGATTGGCTACAGGATAAACACGGGACTCTCATACCGGCTGTCAATGGTGACGTGAAAGATGCTTTGGAGATCACGAAATGACCAGATTATGTATGCATGCACACACTGGTAGAAAATCCGGCTCAGGTGTAACAGAGATGTAACATCAGGACGGCCAATAGATTCTCTGACTCGACACCATCCTACCTTTTCTCTCGATTTGATAGAAGGAAGTAGAATTGGAGCTCTCGCGGACGAGAAGAGATCTACCTTCGTGGGACTGGGAGAGATTTAGAACTATCTAGGTTCCTCAGTCCCGAGATCGAGCCAGGCCATGCACACGGCTCAGGGAAACGAAAGGTGCCGGTCTAGAGGCTACACTATATGACACCCCAACAGAAGTAGGTCAAAGTAGATTTTTAGTGATAGGCAGAGAACACCCGGCCAGGGGGCCATAACTCAAGATCCGTCGGTGTACCAGGAAAGTTCTTTATAGATTATTCCTAGTTTCCCGGCTACTGGTACTCAAGACATGTGACAAGTGCGTAGTTCAACAATCGTCCGGTGCGGAGTATCTAAGGGTATTTCCATACAGACTAACAGGGCAGCTTAATTCTGACGGGTGAATCTTCTAATTCACAGTCGACCACCTCCTGGCTGATTTCTTCATGAAGGGTTTATGATTTCTTCAATAAACTGCCACTGCGTTTATAAAGCCGCATCAATTACGTGGGTGGCTACTTTTATTATTAAAGAAAAATTAAAAAGGGAAATTCTAAAGCTAAATAGATATATGTATAAACTTGGACTTCTAAACTTTTTCAGTTGCAGTGACAAGCGATTGAAGATTTCTAATTTTTAATTCATCTAATTTAATCGTTAATGCTAATATATATATATATATATATATATATATATATATATATATATATATATATATATATTAGCATTAACGCTGTTGCATACTTTTGCTAGCACGCGTCCATTAAGTCGGTTGTTATGAGTAAACTGGACGTGTACGCATGAACACTGTGCGAACGATTCGTCACTACTCAGTATCATTATTAATTGGAAAAGTATAATTATTAGATTTTTTACGATTATAGCACATGTATAATGTTATAACTATAACAAGAACCTACTACTAGTACTTTTAAATGATGGTAATTAACAAACATAATTGACACTATAATCACCATTTGGTGATTGTAAGTTTCTTATTACTCACTAACAAATTTATATTAGTCGATAGTATAACACGTTCCCTCGATAACACAAAGGGTATTTATACAGCTTGCAAACATACAGAATTCATTTGCATAATAGTCCGCTTCGTCTTAGCACTTGCGCCAATATTTTTTTAATGGCAGCGGTTAATGTGTCAGCGATGTACTGTAATGGATCCTCTGCTGTAATCAGCGTATTAAACCAGGAGTGCTTTGCAGCCGGTTATCAGCCACTCTAAAGGTGTGTGCAGAATATTTACAGCTTTCGGTTCATAGTTTGATGACATTTTAATTTAAGAGACTTCCCTTGAATTATGAAATTCTCCAAGTGTTTAAATACATACTCTATCAACTCTAGTGTATTAAAACGAAGGCAAGTATAGGAAATAAATGTTGTGACATATCACATGGCTAATACGGGGTTCCGCGCTTCGTGTTTTGAGATAAATAGATTTATCATTACAATCAGAATAACAAAGAAATACTTAAATGATAAAAGTAATATTTCATTTTCAGTAGCATGTTGGTTCTACTTGACTAGTCGCAAGCATGTACTCATATGCTATTAGATATAAGAAATACCTACCTAATTATACATCATTAACTTCAAACTCTATTTTACATCTGGCGCTATTAAATTGACTAATTAATTATATCAGAAAGTAAATATATGTACCTGGAATGCTTAACATGCATTTTCAAATTTAAAAGTATATTTTTATGGAATAAATTGGTGTGAATGGCCCTTAATTCGTTTGAAGTTAACCGCTCACTACCGGAGTGAACACTATCGTACGTAATATGTCAATTATAATTTTCGTTATCAAGCCTAATGCATTTCACGATGTTTTAACGATGGATTAGCATGTTTCAGAGATTATAGTCAGTCAACTTTTATTCAGAGGGCAATATTTTGCTTTATCAGAGACAAGGATTATTTTAGTAGCATTCTCTATATACAAAGCACACTGACCGAAATGCTTTGAATTATTGATAGTCTTTGTGCAAACTGACTGGTTAAAAATAGTAATTTCATTACGTGGGTGTCATAAGAGGCGACCAATGACGCAAACTATACAAGACAATATTACTGAAAAGAGACGAAAATCTTAAAACAAACTGTAAAACAACCCATAGTAAAGTAGGCCAAAGTCTCCTTGTAACGGAGAGTTCTATGTTTAGCAGTGGACTGTTAAAGGCTGTTAACTTATGTGTTGTGTGTCATAGGAGATCCACGTTTCCGATATTATGTACATGAAAACAAGTACTAAGTAATTCTTTTATTGTTTTTTTTTATTTTTTTATTGTTTAAGTGATGTGGGTGAAGTTACTGCAAAATCCCGTGACGCTTGGCCGTAAACAAATTCACTAGTACAAAAACTGTTAATATTCACATTACAACTAAACACCATACTTTTACAGGTGGTAATGTTTTTTTAAATTATAGTATTGTTAGGTTATTTCGTCCATACTAATATTAAAAACTCGAATGTAAGTTTCTTTATCCTGTTACGTTTTCACTGCCAAACCACTGCACTAATTTCAATAAAATTTGGTATGGAGATACTTTTACTTTTGACAAAAAGGACATGGGCTGCTCTTTACCACAATAGCCGACGTGCACGCGGGCGAAGAAGCAAGCAAAAACTAGTTACAAATATATTTTTAACTAGCTGAGTCCCCCTGTGTTACCCGGGGTTATTGTAGTATCTCGGGCGACGCCGCGGGGCGAAGTTAATCTAAAAAAGTATCCTAAGTTACTCCTTATATCATCAGCTACCTATCAGTGAAAGTCCCTTCAAAATCGGCCCAACAGCGGTTCCAGAGATTCAGACAGACAGATAGACAAAAATGATAAAAAATGCTATTTTGGTATATGTCATGTTTTTATAGACACTCCATTTTTTATTTGTATAGATGTTTAGATTGTCGTTATATATACGAGTAGACTTTCCATAATATGACATGGGACGAACACATGATTTTTGATTTTCAAATAAAATACTTCCAACTAATTAAACACTTCCTCAGTTTTTAGGGTTCAATTGTTCACGTTCTAGTATGAATGAAGAGATACCATTGAACAGCCTTTTTGAAAACATTAATACGAACACTCAGTCAGCTAACACAATTTCAACAACTGATAGTTAACATTATTTTGACCACTTCGAATGCGACAACAATTTGAGTGCCATGTCTGGTATCATAATATTTAATTGACGTACTTCACATTTGACTACAATTTTTGATGCTGACTGTTACAGATTTATTTTATTAAAGATACTACGGAACAATGAAGCAACATTAGTACTTAGTTTTCATTGTTGGTAAGAAATATTGCCTGCTACTTTAGTACAGTTTTTCTAAGGCATGAAAATAAAGGGAATTCAGTGACAAGACATATTGTGTTTATCACTGTTTGAACCATAATTTTACATTGAGTTAAAATATCAATGATAATTTATTATAATTTATAAACTATCTTTTGGCCGCTGCTCCGCCTGTGTGCAAGTCGGCTATAGATAAACTATTGAAGTGTAGTATTTTTTAATTATCTTCTGTCTGTCCGTAAGTTATGGCTAATCTCTGGAACGACTAGGCCGATTTTGACGGGACTTTCACTGACTTATAGCTAATGATATAAGGAGTAACTAAGACCACTTTTATTTAAGACTATCTTCGCCCCACGGTGTTATCCGTGGTTGTTGTTACAACATACAACATCAGTAATAATAATAAATATTTCGGACATCTAACACACAACGCCATCTTAGTCCCGAGCGAGTCCAAAGCTTGTGTTATGGGTACGGGAACTGATATAAGTACATTTATACTTTTTTTGTAAATACATACATATTATATTTTATTTTATTTATTTATTTATTCTTTATTGTACACAAATGGATAAACAGTTTATATTTAAGGAAATAAGACGTACCACTGCGCCGCGACAGCATCAACAATCACGAGTAACACCACGGGGTTTGTTTAAAATATCTACCTATTAGTAGGGATGGATAATACTCCCGTATAAGACCTGTTAAAGCATGTTCCTAGACAATTAAAGGAGCCAGAATACTTACTAATATAACGTCCATTGATTTTGAATGCCCAACAACGTTGTACAAACAACATAAATATCATGACAAACCTTACCTACATTTCGGAGTTTTTAAAAATTTCATTCATAAAGACAAGTCAAAAGTAAATATTTGGTTACGACATTAAGTAAAAACATCTTACAGATTTTAAACATTAGAACCTTATGTTAAAGCTATAAGGTTCATAGTTGTTTATACTCATTGTATCGTAAATAGGGTCAAAATACACAAAATGTAGCACGGACTGACGCCACTTAAGACCACCCACGAAGAAATTTTTTGCACGCATCTGATTAGCTTACAGTTTATTTTAAAGCGAGAATCTGTGAAAATAATAATATTTTACAACTACCAAACTTCAAAAAAATCAGGAGAAGCATACAACCTTCAATATACGTATATAAAACAATTAAATTTGCCCTAGAATATTATAAAATAATTTGAACTAGTTTTGTAGTTCCCGACCAACCTTCATGACTCATTCAGGGACAGAAGTGTCTCAAAATATATATGTATTTATGAATTTTTACGCGCAAACTAGAAGAGAGTCGACACAGGAGAGGAGGGGGTTCTACAATTGTAAAAGTAAAGAGTACATATCTAAGAAACTGGGTATATATAGATTCTATTGCTATTTGCGACATATTTTATAATAAGTCTTTTCCGGGCCTTTTTTCCATAATATGTTGGGGTTGAGTTGACTTGAAGTCCACTACGATACGACTGAATTACGATTTTTTACGTAGTCCCTCATTGCTATCAGACCTCGAAAACCCAAGTTGGTACCAGATATCGAAATTCTTTATACATAAAGACTGTAATCGTACTTTTTAGGGATTCAACAACTTAGGAAAATTTCCGCAAGAACATATAGAATACACGTAACGTCGTACACGTAACATGACAAAGTAACACGTTTAAGTTTATTTTTTTACTAATAAACATAAATCTGCGCTAATGGCCTATGCTTCAGTTTCAAAATGTATGTGGAATCTAACATCTGACTTCAACGAAATGGCAAAATATCAAACGAAAAAACTTATATAGGGATGTTTTATCCCTATATTAGTTTTTTCGTTTGAGATTTTGCCATTTTTGGAATTGTAGAGAAATCATGACTTCCTATAAAGTATAACGAAAGTTAGGTGTCGACTAAGTGGTTTCAACGTATAAACATAAGCACACTATGCTTAGAACTAAGCCGAGAATTGTTTTCTATGTCTGTTTCTTTTGTTTGTCAACTGTTGACCGTCCCTTCGGCCAATCTATCCGATTCATTTGCGAGAGCGTAGTCAAGGAAGTATAGATTTTTAATACATACATACTTATTAATATATCTCATCAACTGGTTTGATAACCCAATGTTGGAAACAGGTCTCTTCTTAATAATAAGGTTTTGTCCTACTACAGTAGGTATAGGGTTTGTTGCAAGGTTTCTTTTGTTTACAGCTTGTTCCTTTAGTTGGCCCTTACGACACGCCGTGGATGAATAGGAGATGTGATTGTGTCCCTCCGTATTTTTTATCCGTGACCATACGGACTTATTTATACTTAGGTACATTCTATCATCCTATCTACATCATCCATCAATCATTCAACCTATCGTCCTATACAAAAAACATTTACTATATTTGTCTGAGACATTTTTTTTCGTGCAATTGATATCCACGCGGATGATTTGATTGGCACAACGTAGAATATAATTCAACCATACATTCCCAGATCAAATTCAAATCATTTTTAAATATCTGAACATTTTGTTAAGTACCCGCAAAGTACACATAGAATTCCATACAATGACAATTCCGCACTAATGCACTAAGCAGTGTAGCGACACCACTATCAATACATTTGCCACTTCAAAAACGCAATCTAGGGAACATAAGGTGACGCAATTTCACGGCATTTTGATTTCAATTGTCGTAAAGCGCTACCCAGTTACATGGATGGACCACACAACGTATGTTTTTTTTTATTCAAATAATTTCATTGAAAATGGACTTTATTTCTATAAGCACACACTTTCATTTACAGTTTTTGTTACATTTGTTACATGTTTTTAATTCTGACAATTTGATTGCTGATCAGTTGTCAATCGAATTGAATTTTTTGTACTTACCGTGTTCATATTTAATTTGAATTTTCTACGGACAGATTATTATATTATTTTGTGAGATTTTCTATGGAAAATATTCTAAAAGGTTACGGTTCAATACAATTTCTAAGAGATTTTCCATAGATACGTATGGGTCTGATAAAAAAAAAATGTTGAGTTTCAGTTCTAACTATGAGGACACCCAAAATTTATTGTTTTTTTTTCTTTTTTGTGTGAAAATCCTAATGCGGTTCACAGAATACATCTACTTACCAAGTTTCAACATTACATATTTTAAAGTTTCGAAACTTCGTACCGTGATATTTACATATTTGTCTCAGCTTCCTACAAGCAGTCACGGACAAAAAAATACTTTTCCCGTTTTCTTTTAATTTTTCTTGTACACCAGCCTTGTCCTAAAAAAGCATATTTAATTTTATTTTATTTAATTTTGTTATATGACCATGTAATCATACATATGCATTTAGTAAAAAGCGGTTATTTTAATATTAAAAACAGACACTCAAATTTTATTTATTGGTATGGATTAAAATTTTCATTTTGTTTTCATTAATTAATTATTATATTTTAGGTTTTCCTAGTAAATCTTGCCAATGTGCGTAGGTATATTATGTTTAAAAAACCGAATATTTTTATTCATTCCCGCAAAGTACACAGAATTCTACACAAAGACAATTCCGCACTAGTGCGTAAAGCAGTGTCACGTCACGACACACGACTATCAATACATTTGCCACTTCAAAAACGCAATCTAGGCAACATAATATGACGCAATTTCACGGCATTTTGACTTCAATTGTCGTAAAGCGCTTGTTAAATATCAGAACTTTTATAAAAGATAAATAATTTTTCGAACTTCTGTTACCCCTATAGACGGACTATTGCAGAGAAATGAAAACACAAACTTACTGCTAATTTACTACAATGAAGTATTAATATCATAACACTTAAATGAAACATTGTTTATCATAAAAATAAATCTGGTCCATACGCTTAAACTCACGATGTCCGACCAATTTTATGTTCCATTCAAACTATAACGCATTGAAAGTGACAATTGCTTTCGGTACGTGTCAAATGAATGTCCTGCAGTCAACAATTACTAACTAATGTGAACGCTGGATTTCAAAAATCAAACTATTTTATACCTTATGTCGTTGTGATAGGATTGAAGGATTATATTTTCAGATGCTCTATCATTTTTGTATGGATTAAAGTGACAATGTTTGTGTATTGAGGACCCCCTGTTTGAACAACAAATTAGTTCCATTATACGCCTATGAGTAGGGAAGTAATGATCTTTTGGGGGTGGACAAGGAAAAAGTTTTACATGAAACGGATTGCATCTCCTTATGTATCTTTCGGACTTACCTAGCCAAATTCTAAATAAACTACTTTCATATGTTTTATGAAAACGATGCTTTTAAAAACGATCACACTTAAGATAAGATAAGCAATTCAAAATCCCTGTATTTACATAGGATTATGGTTATTCTCACAAAAAAATAACAGAAAATAAAATAATACTATCCCAAATCTTGCTATTTTGATAACTTTGCATAATAATGATAATACTGGCGCATGTACCCAGAAAAAAACAACAAAGAACATAAATCGGCATCTTTTGACTTTTCAGTAAGGCAGGATGAAAGGACAAATGAATCGTCATAAATGCCCTTTTTTCTGTAATAAAACAATTCGTCCTACTGTTGACTGTATTGTAAACTTCCGAATTGTAAAGCTTTGTTACTAACATCCATTAGCGGCACTGTCCCAAAAGCGACATTTTTTAATTTACTTTGCAAACTGAAATAAGTTTAAAATTGCGTAACAACTTTTTTATATAAGGGATGCGAAGTTCGGCTGTTTGGCAGTAGTAGGACTAGGTGAAATTTTTATTGCGCAAACCTTGTTCAATGCAAAGAAATTTTTATACGACAAACGGTACTAAAAGGTAAGTAATAAACGTAACCGTTATAGTTTAAAAAGGTTGCAAAGAGAAATGTGCTACAATTTTTTTTTGGAACTTTTTAGACTATCCAAACAATGAAGAAAAGAAGCAAAAAAGTATGCTAATTTGAAAGCAAAACTACACTTTTAACTACCTATAAGATGTATCTATTAGTGACGTTTGCAAAAAAAGCAAATTTTTATATTACCGAATACTTAAATTACCCAAAACACATTTCAACTATTGGAGATATCCAATCTAGCTGAAAACCGCGGGTAACACCGCGGGGTTTAGCTAGTTATTTACGTTATGTTACGTATGTTACCCGCGGTTATTGTTGTACCGCGACTAATGCCGCATGATAAAGTTAGTTTAAGTTACTCCCTGGATCATCAGCTACCTGCCAGTGAAATTTCCGCCAAAATCGGTCCAGCCGCTCCAGACATTACCCGGAACAAACAGACAGACAACATTTTTTTTAACTACATTTTTAGTATATGTACTTTGTATACATACATATGCATTTAGTAAAAAGCGGTTATTTTAATATTATAAACAGACACTCCAATTTTATTTATTTATATAGATTATCAATTTTAATTTCATCGATTTCGTGCTTTCATCTCAACCAAATATTATACATAGTAAAAATAAAATTAACCTAACACTGAAAACGAACAAGAACAAGAGATTGAAAAGAAAAAGAAGTTAAAAATGTGCAAAAAACAAGTTGGGTTAGGTTTTGGGAATTATTAACATGGGATGCCATCCCAATGAACTTTGGAGGTCAACAGACGATATCCCTCGCGATCATGAGCGGCCTCTTTCAGTTAGTGATACTTTAGTTCGGTCTAGGCCACGATGTCATCTATCCACTTCCTCTGAGGTCGACCTGGTGTCCTCCTGCCAGGTATTTTTCCTTCTATAAGAAGTCTTAGGAATTCATGTTGGGTATCGGCAATTAATTATAATAGGGAATATTTTATAAACTCTTTTGTCTCTAGACTATATAGAGTCTAGACTACACATTTTTTTTATAAACACACATACAGAGTCTTCTGATTCCAAACTAGAGAAAGTCTACCATACTACGCTAAGTAGACTGCTGATAAAAGAACTTATGTATATTTTTAAACTAAACGTGGGATAAATTAAATTCAGAGACGGAACAAATAATTTTGGTCATTTGAAAATTTTATTGTCTTAGGCGGGATCAAACCTACTATCTCAGTCAGACTGTGTGTATGTGTGTGTGTGCACGCGTGCGTGCGTGCGTTTGTCACTGAGTGGTTTAAACGATCACTTTGCCGCTTTCTACGATGCTGAATGTTGTAGGTGCAAGCCCCACATGGTGCTACACTTCGTGTGATTCATGAATTGTTGTACTGAGTCTTAGTATTCTTCGTGTATATTTCATTCCTATTTATAAAGTCCCCGGGGAAAAAAACTACATCCTTTCACATAAAAAAAAAACTATTAATGAACTGTTAAAACTGTCCTGATAAAACAGTTACGATCGAAAAATATCAACGAAATTTCTGTTACAGAAATATGCAATAAAATGACATTCTGTTAAACTGTAACAGTACTTCTTTCACTGCCTGCTCCTTTGTAGCAGTTACTCGTTTATGGTACTGTTTTTTATTACCTAACTGTTTGAATAGTTTTATAACTGGCTACTTTCTTTCCGTTAGCCTAATTACAATTGTTTGAAGATGCCGCCGCATTGCCGTTTAAGTTGTTTACAAAACAAACTCAACCCACTCAATATGTTGCAATGCTGCACAATGAGTTTGTCGAATTATACTTAGTTCAAACATTATTTTCTTTTTTACTGTCTAGAGAAAGCTACTACTTTGAATGTTATACTGATACAATAAAATTTGGCAATACAAATCTACAATTAGTTGTTCCATAGTAGAACATAAGAAATAATAGACGACTCACTCAATAGAAAATATGGTATATTGGTATGAAAAATATGATACAGTATTGGCGAGTAAAAAATGGAGTGCTGGTAGGTTTAAATAGTAGTATACTGTGCTATGTGTGCTAGGTACCAAAAACCTGTTTGAAGTTGGCGCCAAGCCAAATATAATAGTAGGTACCACGAAAAACGTAGTATGTGCCTGAAAAATATGAGGGTTCCCCTCGATTTCCCTGGGATGCCACCATCAGTTCCTAGTTTTCTTCATGTCACCACGTCATGGTACCACCGTCGGAACATCTCCTTTCCAACAAAAGAAGAATCATCAAAATCGGTTCATAAACGACGAAGGTATCCGCGAACACACATAAAAAATATATATATATACGGTCGAATTGAGAAACCTCCTCCTTTTTTTGAAGTCGGTTAATAAACTAGTTGAAACTAGTTGAACAGATTGTATTTTCTTCTCGTGCAATAAATGTTATTATTATAGAGAAATTACGCCCAGGCGCAGAACAAACGATCGTGTTTATCACACAAATACTTGTACTTGGTAGGAATCGAATCCAATACCTCTGACTCAGCAGTCAGGATGACTAACAGCTGGGCTAATAGGAACGTCAATAGGTGGGTATGGATTCAGGTAAAAAAGATTGCGCTCGAAGAAAATTGTAAGTATAGTTATGAGAGAAAGAGCAAATGAGAAATACTCACTTCCCTGTAGGAATCTTTACTCACTTCTCTGTAGGCATCTTTAATTATTAATTTATAGAAGATAATTCGTCTGCCTCGTTGGTCTAGTGCTTAGCGTAAGTGACTGCAGATCAAGAGGTCTGAGATTTGATACCCGGGTCGGACTGCTGTTGTGTTTTTCTTACAAGAATTTCTTAATAGCAGCCCGGAGTATGGAAGATGACGGTGCTTCCCGCCCGTAACTCGGGGAGCATGTTAAGCCGTCGATCTCGGTTGTCATGAACATCTATGGCAATCGTTATTGGGAAGTCAGAACCCTCAAATATACTGACAACTAGTTCAACCTTCGAATTCAGTTCACCCTCAGGGTTGCAGAGGTCCGATGACAGTCGCTCGGTGTAAAAACTGATACTCAGGTAAAACCGGTTGAGCTAGTAGCCGACACCAAAGTACAGAAGACACTTCGTCATTAAACAGTAGGTATGCAAATATTTGATTTTGTAATAAAATTAAACAAATATTTACAATCTATAACATTTACAAAACTTTGTTTTAAATTATTTATATTCTTTATTCTTCAGTAGATATATATACTATGAATTAGCGTTTATTCAAATATATGCTAGGATATAGACTGAAAACTTATTAGAATTTATTAGTGGACTTATGAATGAGGGTATATATATTACTTGAAATTAAATTTGATTAAATTAATTAAAAATATAATTACGTTTATGCAACATTATCAGTGCTACACTTCTGAAGGCTAAAGCGAAATATTCTATCTTATACCTCTAAATTAACATGTTTTTACAAACAAAGAAACATAACATTCCTTGTGTTATTATTTCATTACATGTGGTGTATTTGAGTTAGCTAGATAGCTGTACCACTAGTCTATTTCCTTATAGGCTGTTGGAGTGCTTACTGGGTGGGATGGTACCAGCAATGCATGGACTAACATCTTCGTGCCATTACTGCGGGTTTTGTCCCGAAGACAAATTTTAAATTTAAAAAATTACAAAATTTCAGTAAACAGGTACATAATTAGTATAGAGTTGTGGAATACGTAGGACTCTATATTAATTATGAACTATTTACTTGGGACTTAAAATATGTACCTATAAATTTGAAAAAATAGATGGATCCACAGATGTTTGATATTCAATGACGTCAAAATGGCTGTAAGCAATTTTATGAAATTCGGTCCAAGGTTAGATGGTCTGGAACCCTGAAGTCCATATTTTTCATAAATTTGTGCAACGTATAACGTTAAAAAAGTGAGGTTTTATGGCAAGCGGTAAATCTGAGACTCATCTTAAAACGAAGGAAAGAAAAAAGTAAACTGGGATAATGGCTACGAATTTACAGTTAGGGATACCCAAAATCTTTAATGGAGAACGGTATGAAGATTACAGTAGGTAATAAAAGGAGGTTGAGTCATGTACTTAGGTCTGTTCTATCCCTTAACACCACTGTCGTAACATCTTTGAATAGTCGATTAGTAGGGTCAAATCGGCTTCAAGAACATCATTATCATAGTTCTTTACAAATGTGCTATCTTATTCTAACTAGCTTTTGCATGCGGCTTTGCTCACGCAGACTTTTATCCCCTGATTAACACCCTTAGGGGTGGAATTTAAAAAAATCTTTTCTTAATGCTCACTTACGTTATATGAGGAAACTACATGCAAAATTTCAGGATTCTAGATTCAGCGGTTTGGGCTGTACGTTGATCTCTGGGTATGTCAGTCAGTCAGTCACCTTCCTCTTTTATATATATAGATTGGTTTTTGAACGAGCCTGGTTTTTGTAATCGTCTTGGCTCAAAAAACCAAGTACCTAAAAACTGCTGCCTGAGCGTTTTGTTTAATCTATACATATACATACAAATAAATTAAATTGGAGTGTCTGTTTGTTATATTAAAATAACCGCTTTTTAATAAATGCATATGTATATGTCGGAGTCACAGTGTGGAGATCGGTCGAAGCGGTTTTAAAGGAATGTTGACGTCAGCTTCGCCGACGTCTCTTGCCTATTTTGTCAAGTGTCACTCATGATTTAAAGCAATAGAAATTGCTCTTAATCAAGTCTAGTCTAGGCTAGTAATCAATCTTCATTATTACACACGTTTGTAGGTAGGGTTTATTTGCACAGTCAAAGACAATATAGAATTCCAATAGTTTATTGAATCAATGAAGCTACAATTAAAATCATAGATCGGCACAACATTGTCAAAGTGAATTAGGTGAGAACACCAAAATCCACTGAACGTCCGTGACGACCCATAACCTCCAGTTTCCAAATGCGTAGGGCCTTATGAGAAGAAACCGGCAAAGAAACTCATGGCCACTCTTTTGAAAGTTACATCTTAACTTATTAGTTACAAACTATCAATAGTCAATTACAACAATTAGGAAGCCTATGTACTTAGCTTATTTACAGCTTGTCCTTCCTCGTACAATGCCCGTACTAAACTAATCTGTTGATTCTATTTTTCTTCAATACGAAACGGTGGGTAGTTAGTTTAAGAGCCAATAGGTTAGTAGTCCCGCAACTCGTGCGGCCGCTCTCTTTTATACCGGCTGCTCGCTTTAACTAGTGGTGACACCTACCACTATATTCGGTGTTACCCGCACACATTTTAGTAACATTTAATATTGCTTACAGAATCGACTAAAACTAAACCAACATTATTAAATCAAGCTGTAAGTAAACTAAGACATAATAATCACATCGTTAATAAGAAATAATCAGTGCGCCTTCTTTTGCATACACCGTCCACAGATTTCATCCAAACTGCCACGTTTCTCAATGCACAGTTTGACGTTTCGAATAATTGATTGAAATAAACACCAATCCAAATTAAACTTAAAAAAACTACTCGTTCTCCGACATATATATACACAATACATGTACCAAAACATCATTTTTTACAATTTTTGTCTGTCTGTCTGTCTGTTTGTTCCGGTTAATTTCTGGAACGGCTGGACCGATTTTGGTGGGACTTCCACTGGCAGATGGCTAATGATCTAAGGAGTAACTTAGGCTACTTCTTTTTAGACTTACTTTGTCCCGCGGCGTTACCCGCGGTGCGACAATAACCGCGGTTAGCACTGTGGGGTTCAGCTAGTTATAAAAATAAATGTGCTCTGCTTGCATTAATTTCCACGGGGCCGCGTGATTACGCTATCGTACGATACTCAAGTCATTCTATTTATTAGAGCAATAAAGAAGTCTAATATTGATACAGTCACTTTTAAATCTATTTAGTTAACGGGTTACATAATAAACTAGTTTTCGTCCATTTGGTCGTCGCTATCAAACTTCGTAAAGGGTACGTGAATCAGGACTATAGTTATATGTATACAAAAAGATACAAAAGATCTGATGACACAAGCACTATAGTACACTACACTTAAATTTGGATATCAATACAGTCTATCTAAATTATGTCCAATAGTTGCAGGCAGGCAGGCTTTCGCGTTGTAGAATATTAGCTGCAATAGCTGCGATTAAATTAAACGAGATTGGTATTTTTACCCGACTACGGCAATGCCAAAGGAGGGTTATGATTTTGACAGGCTATGTATGTATGTATGTTCATTTTTCTATTTCTATAAAATACGTGCATCTTTGCTGGTAATTCAAAATAAATAAGAATAAAATAGAAATTAATTAAAACTATTTCATTCATTCTTAATTTTCTGTCCGTCTGTTAGTTCCTGTTTGTCTGTGCTTTTATTACTTTCCACATAAACTATGACATACATTATAAACACTACTACGAAAAGAACGAAGTTTCACATAAAAATATCCAACTCCACTTACCAAACTTAGGTATAGATATAATTTTTACCCGACTACGGCAAAGCCAAAGGAGGGTTAAGGTTGGGACTGGCTATGTATGTATGAATGTAAGTATGTATGTATGTATGTATAAATGTTCATCCGTTCCCTCATAGCTCCTTAACTACTTATTAGAACTGGACAAATGAGGTATCGTTAGAAGCGTCTTGATTGTCCGTTGGTTATAGGCTATATGACGTGTCACCGAATCTAATGTGCGCCCTCTAGCCGACATAAAGTACTGTATTAAAAAATACTTTGAGATAAATATGCCGTGTAGGAACTTAAACCCAATACGACAAAAAACGACGCTGAAAAACCATGAAACAAGTTATTACTAAGTTTCGAAAGCCGTAGTCCATGTAGTGTAATGTACCATAGTCTATAACACTTTAACAACGCGTGACTACGTCTTTTGAAATTTGTGTCATGCTTCTTTAGCGTCGTTTTTTGTCCTAATTGGGTTTAGTTTTTTTAGAAATCCACACCTGTATATGCAATATTTCATCATTTTAGACGCAACGGCTTCGGCTGCGCGTTTATCGATCAGTCAGTAAATCTGTCTGACAGTTTTTTTTTTTATAGATAGAATACACGACAATTTTCTATAGGGAAACTAAAGTCTCGTAAGTAGTGTTCTTAGTTATAATCTTGGCAAATAAATGATCTCTGAGAAATATCTCCTTATGATGCACCTACATCTTGCAGCTACTTTACTCGGTATATGGTATCCAAGGTTGTTAAGTTGTGAAGACTGAAATCCAAAAACTATTAAAGGGACAAAATTTGTAATTAAAGAATTGCTAACAATATAACTTTGTTTTGTAAATTTTTCTTTGTGCCCTTTTGCCAAATAATGACATAAATTACAACTACAGCACAGCATTGAGCAAAATACATTATATTGAAGGAAAAAAATGTTAAAACTCTTTGCAATCCTTTCGTCAAATTGCATTGTTGCAAAAAACCTCAATAAAAACATTAAAAAACAAACATCGTAAGTCACAGTTACTTACTTTAAAAAGTGGATAAATTTTTCTGAAAAAGATTTTACAGTTAAAGGGTGTGCTAAAACTTTGCATTGCACATAATAAAATTAAAAATCGCGTTACCCCTTCGCAATTTCTGTGAAATAAACATTTCCAAGTTTATTGACGATATAGTTTGTGACATATTAAACCTAAGAGTTACCGCATAGAGTATATTTTTCTTCAAAGAAAGCTTCCTAGTTTGAAGTTATAAACATGTGAAATTATTTTCACCCTTTTCATTACCGTAACTACAACCGCTTTGTCCTGACAGTTATTGAATAACAGTTAAAGAGGACCGCTATGCATCAAAAGAAGAGTTGCATTTATTTGGGACAGTACAAAACAATTGTTTTCTTTTGACAGTGCGGAACAGTATACCTCATAAATTCAGTTTTATTGTAATGAAAGAGTTGTCTTTGACAAATAAGGGTAATTAGGATGTAAAAGTGAAATTCTCTTTAGCATTTTAGCAAATGGTGCATTCGCAACGCCTATTAGGAAAGGTTTATGAAAGGGTTGGTTACTTTCACTCTGATTATTCATTACTTTTAAGTAATTGGTTTATCTAAAGGTACTTTGTATGGAAAGGCATGAAAATTTATTGTAAAGTTATGGACAGGGATGCAGCGTAGTGAAATTGAAAGCTTTATGATTTTAATTTCATTAAAGTGTATATACAATTAGGTATCTATTTATTTAGATATTAATGAAGAAGTAACTCTCCACCAAACAATGTAAATAAAACCTAAAATTAATTATAAGCTACTTTAAAAAATAAATTTCAAGACGATTTTTTATTGTATGTTTTTTTTATTATTGTTATTTATTGCCTAACATTTTTAATTTTTAATTCTTAATATAATTTAATTTTACATTGTTGTATAATTAATAAATCCTTTAATACTAACATATTTTTAAATTTGTATTGCAATGAGTCAAAACCCTTACATAAATTTATAAAACATATATTCTAAATACTCTCTTTACATCAGAATTGAGCACATCAAGCTCTTCCTAAACATATACGAGATTCATTTTACTGTATAATATATGTAGGAAGACATACATAGATAGATGTACTCTTTACAGCACACCCTGAAAGACCATACAAAAAAATGCATACAGTGGAAATAAAATATCCCCCTTTTTTGCAGCGACCTTATCGTAGTCTAGGATATTTTACAGTCTGCCTTTAATAACACTATATTGTTTATACTAGAGGCACATTTGTAAATACAGCAATATATATAGTGTTGAACTACTATACTTAGTTGTCATAAAAACACCAGTTGCCACTTAATCTGAACTGACTTTTTGATTATATTTTAAAGTAACAAAAATAATCTTCAAGTTGAATTGCAGACACATGCTACAAAACCAAAATTCATCATCGAATGTCAGTGCGAAGAAATTATCATTACTTTAAACCTTAAGAAGTTACAAGCTTCTACTTTATTACTTATTTCTCATTGGTTTATGAGTTTCTACTGTTTTCAATTCTTAAAAGCGAAACTTTTATTAGTTTTCAAACAATGACATAACTCATCCACTGTTTATAAACAAAGGAGCTAATAGTTCGTTGAAAGTAAAAACAGTTATTAACTACTAAGGCAGTCTGCTCTAATAAAATGCTCCACTTTTGAAATATTTATTAGTTTCAATAAGGGATCGTATAAAAAAAAATTCTAACTGTCGTCAAGCGTATGCTGGGAGCGGTTGTATAACGGAGACTTGAACTAAGAGATGACAAGTTGTTTAGAATATATTCGTTCTTAGAAATAGAAACCGAAATTTTGACAAACTGCGGTGTCAAATGCAGCGTGGAGAAGTTGAACAATAGCGCGTGGACCGTAAGCGTGCCTTCGTGTTTTGACCATTTCAATAAGTATAGAAAAGAATAAGTTACCAAAGTAATTATTGGACGAACAGTGTTTAACTGTAGCTTAGCGGGGCATCTTACTGTAACAATGTGAATGTAGTTATGTCGGAACAACAGTACAATTCTAATTGTACTGTTCATTTCTTGGATACCTCAGAAAACTTTAAAGAACAGACCTACAATAGATGTCTTTTTGTATTCACTTTCAAGCGTGAAGTAATTTGGGATTATTTGTGTCCACAAAAGATAAATATTCACATTCAAATATACACATCAAGTGCAAGTGTTTTCCAGATACATCATGAATATTGGGAGTATAATCGTTCGTCATTCAAAGTATGAAACGAAAGCTATTTGGGAAACCAAAGTTCTTTAAATTGTCAAATCAAACAGCTTTACAGCTATTCGATTCGTCACATAAATATTATTGTTCCTTCCTTGTGTGTTAAAAATGTTTAAATAATTATATTTAACCTATTTCTTTCCAGTATTTAATTTATAATTTAAAATTTAACTACAAACGCTACACATGAACATAATCTACACTCTACAAAATCTAGATACCCGACAAGATCATCACACTAATATATAAAGGCGAAAGTTTGTGAGTATGTATGTTTGTTACTTCTTCACGCAAAATCTACTAAACGGATTTGGATGAAACTTTACAGTAATATAGCTTATATATCAGAATACTAGGCTACTATTTGCAGCGATAATCGACATACACCACGGCGGACGCATATAATATATTATAATTGTGCAGCAAACATCAAAAGGTTCGAAAATTAATTATTATTTAAGATAGTATTAAAATTAGTTATTTAGTGTTAAAAGATTTCAAAATCTCTCCCTAAATATAAATTAATATAAAATATAAGAATATTTATATTTTTGTGCAGATTTCAAGTGATCCAAAAGCCTAACAGCAGCAAGCAACTTTATAATGTATCATTGAACTGTTATCTTCGGTAGGTTTGCATTTAAAAATTATTTAAAGTATCTATAGTCACAGATTTCCGAGTTATGACTTCGTAACTCAAAAATTATAATTATACTCACCGATACGGAAAACCTAGAAAGGACATGTCGAATATTTTGATTCTTATTGAATTCAGCAACTTCTCTTGTAAAACTTAATGCGCTAACTTATAGCTTGTTTTTTCAGCTAAAAGACAAAAAAGATGTGTATCTGTAATTGACATTCCTATACTGACGTTAAAAAGTGTGTCACTTTTAATATACCATATGCTAACACTTAAAAATGTGGGCATGGCAGTAGCAAACAAAAATTATGTCCATAATTAACTAAAAACAAAAAAAGGCATTTCATAAGAAGACATGGCAAATTAGTAAAAACTTTCAACCACATGTGACACATTGAAATGCGATTCTCGACTTCTGTGTTAAATTTGTCATTTGGGTGGGTTTGATTTCGCGCAGAAATTCACCGAAACGGCTTTTGTGACGCGTTGATCCCCGTTTAAATAGGTCGTGAAATTGATGTGACACGAAAAGGTAAATTTAGTTCAGGCGAGCTTTCGATGTTGTTCTCGGAAAGTATATTAGAAAAATACTGTCTGACATATGTAATTTTTTAAATTTGAAATGAGTTTGTCTCAAATTAACAAAAAAAACTTTTTTTATTGGATGAGGACTTAACTTTAAACAATTTTAATGTCAATTTTGGTGGATGTTTTTCAAAACTGTATTTACTAAATAAAAATCTGAACACAGAAAAAAAAATTGACGGTTCTAAATCGTAATGTGTCGTATTACTGGGCGATGTATCTGAAAGAGCAATTTAACTTCAACCAATCAATACCAATGTGGAACTGATTGCTATAAGGTGCCAAAATAACCAAGATATACTTATTAAGAAGCCTAACGATATACACAAAAACAAAATAATGACGTAATAATTCTAATAAGGAAAATCAATTTAAAGTAGGATACTATATTATTCATTGATTACCTTTTAAGTGCGATATATGTCACGCATTTATAACTAACATATGTGTGCCTAAAAGTATATCGCTTCGGAGAAGTGCTGTTCATTAGTGATTAGTTCGATTACATATTGTGAGTGCGGTACTGGTCATACAGATATGGATTTTGAGTTAATACCAATATAGAGCCATGTCTGTTTTTAATGTGTGATTCAATTATAAATCGGAGACAGTTGACCACATCAGAATAATTTACCACAGTAAACACAAATTACTTAGTGTTTCAAAATAATTCAAAATAAATTGTTTGGACGTATATAACGGCAAGGCAAGGAGGAGAATTTTTGTATAATCTCAGTTACGCTCAAACGAGAGTTGTCCATTAACTTACACTTAACTACTTAACACTTAACTCGCCATCAAGTTATACTAGCCAACGGAAAGTAAAGCAGATGAGAATGTTCTCCTCCATATTTTATCTTTAGTACCTGGATGCTCGATATATAGTTTGTTTGGAAAAAAATCTAAAAATGAATCTTGGCTAGATCGATTTATTGTCCCCGAAACCCCCTGTATACTAAATTTTATGAAAATCGTTGGAGCCATTTCCGAGATTCAGATTATATATAAACAGAGGTAGTAGAGCTATGATCAGATATATATACTTACAGCTCACGATTGTTATACGCCATATTTTAAGCCGTTTCAAAAATTGAAAGTGTATCAAAGCGAAATGGTTTGCGCAAGAAACGAAAAATCCATACAAATAAATGAAATTGAAATGTCTGTTTGTAATATAAAAAAACCGCATTGTACTAAATGCATATTATTATGTATATATACACGGTATATATACACGGTATATATACCAAAATAACATTTTTTACATTTCTTGTCTGTCTGTCTGTCAGCTTGTTGCGGCTAATCTCTGGAACGGATGGACCGATTTTCACAGGACGGGACTTTCACTGATAGGTAGCTGATGTTGTAAGGAGTAACTTAGGCTACTTTATTTAGACTAGGTTTGCCTCTCGGCTTTACCCGTGATACGACAATAACCGCGGGTAACACCGCGGGGTTCAGCTACTCTATGTATCTATACAAATAAATAAAATTGGATTGTCTGTTTGTAATATTAAAAAAACCGCTTTTTACTAAATGCATATGTATGTATACACGGGTACATTTACCAAAATTTTTTTTTTCAATTTTGGTCTGCCTGTATGTATGTCTGTCAGTCTGTCTATCGGTCTGTCTATCTGTCTGTTTGTTCCGGTGATTCCGGGGATTTTGACGAGACTTTCACTGATAGGTAGCTGATGATATAAGGAATAACTTAGTCTACTTTTTTTAGAGTAGTTTCACCCCGCGGCCTCTTCCGCGGTACGACAATAACCTCGGGTAATACAGATAATATCTACTTTATATCGTTATACTTAAAAGTATAAAGTATTATAGCTTGAACAGATGAAGGTTACTTGTGATACGAAGTCGAAGTGGCAGTTGTCATAGAGCGAGCCCTCTAAGCACTTTAGAATATATATTTTACTAGCTGAACCCCGCGGTGTTACCCGCGGCTATTGTTGTACCGCGAGTAACGTCGCGGGACAAAATTAGTCTAAAAAAAGTAGCCTAAGTTACCCCCGGATCATCAGCTACCTGCCAGTGAAAGTCCCGTCAAAATCCGTCCAGCCATTCCAGAGATTACCCGGAACAAACAGACAGACACAAAAATTTTTTTAACTACAATTTTGGTATATGTAGCGTGTATACATACATATGCATTTAGTAAAAAGCGGTTATTTTAATATTACAAACAGACACTCCAATTTTATTTATTTGTATAGATTTAACACCTTTCACACAAACAAAATAAATGTAAATATTCAGAGCCTTCAAAGGTCATTTCAACCGGTTCTTTTTAAAACTATGAGTAATATCATTATCTAGTAATCGCTAGTGGGGTGATGCAATGAATCAGATGACGGTACTGCAACGTATTGTAACTCGATCGGTGGGTGGATGTCACAGCATCTGGTTCCCTTATCGGTGACTCCCGCCCAGTTCACTGTTGATGGCAATCACATGATTACAATAAACGCTTAGACCTGTAGCGAATGTGTCACCCGTTTTTCGTCTGTGATTCAATTTTAAATAAAAGTATTAAATAAATGGGTGCTCATGCATGATTATCGTTCCACTTGTACACTATAAAGTACATTCAAATTAAGCTTAGTTACGTTCAAACATTAATTTGTTATTCTAAGGTCCAGTCTCACAGATTGATGGTTAGTTAGGGGGAAACCTACGTTCAGCAGTGGACGGCGATTGGTTGAGGAGAGTCGATAGCAAAACAACACTTTTTTTTTATTTGATGTAAGTAGGTCCGAATTGTCCTACTGGAATTCCTCTATAGTCTATTACCTTCCACTACTAAAGGAAAACCTCCATAAAGCTTTTTTTATGTATGGCTTGCAAATGACTCTACTCTGCCAGATAAAAAGCATAAGCAGAATCCAAGAGTGGTGGTCACCATATTCATTGCGAATGCAACAATGCACTATGGCGGCTTAGTGATGCTTCTGCATCTTTGGGCCTCCAGTCTTGCACTCACCAACGAAACACGACAGCACGAACGCTGTCATTTTACGTTGATCTTCTGTGGGAGGTTAGTACCACCCGGTCGAGCCGGCCCGTTCGTGTTGAAATCAGCGTGGCTTTATTACTCTTGAATATTAGTTCGTTCGTTAGCTACCATAGTTATCGCTCTATCACTCCCAACCCTTAAGTTAAAAACAACCACTTGAGTAGCAATAATGATCACTACTTGAAACGTACACATGTTAACGTCTACCCATTGCCTTATCACGTCACTTACGATGGAGATAAATTCTTCTCGCTCTCGTGTTAAAGGCGAACCATCCTTACAACTTTAAGCTGTTCCAGCGCTGAAAAATTCAGCTTGCATTGTTTGTACATTTATTGTCATACATCTACTGAATTATATACACTTAATATATTAAAAAAAAGGCTTTCTCTGACAACTGTTGGATAAAATTTTTAAAACTTATACACTTAAAATAAACTGAACAAATCGAAACCAATAACATCATCAGTTTTTTCAAGCATTGTTGCATTGAACTAAATCATATTTTCACCATCATGTATTAAAAAGTATATTCAAAAACGTAAACTAAATTTGAAGAGTTGAACGTAAAACCTTAGAGATTACTCATTATTTATTTTAAAACGCTTTCAGCGCTTTCATCCCCTTACGAAGCCAGTTTTCGCTATTTTATCTAACGTTACATCCTCTCTAGATCCCACAGTTTCGAGATAAAGCTATTGAACGTTTCAGAGTACTGATCACTTTTTGTACACTGTGAAGTATTTTTAACACTCAACTTTAAGAGTGTTAACTATTTTCGTAAAACTGCGATAACTATTAAGCTAAGTTTGGATAAGACTAATTATGTGTCACATGTTGTAGGAAAGAAGGTTTGCTAAAATTGTTTGTGGTTATTTTTAGATGTATCGTTTTCACACGTAACAGATTGCAAGTCCTCATAGCAACTTAAAATTCTTCACAATTTTTTTGTATGGTGTTTTACAAGTGTTTTGGAAGTAAAACCGTCTTGTCACAGCCATGTAGTTATACAGCTAAAAGATTATTAATGTTAATTTTATTATACTGATAGAATGTCCTTTGCATATGTAAAAGTAAGAGTTTCATGGTGTCTGTATATCTTACACATTTTAAACAACCAAATTTTTTCCCCTTTTCGACAGAGTTAACAAAAGTCTTTAATACCTTATGTGTTGTAAAGTAAAACTACTATATGCAGAGACAGCAAAAACTCCTTAATAAGATCTTTCAATAGTTTTGGCAGGTCTCAAACTCTTTTTTCTAATCAACACGATCTGCTCCAGAGATTTATAGCAATAAATGGATCCACTATCTGTGATTCACAAAAGTACTTTTCAGATTGTCATCTGTCACTTTGGCCGAGGGCACATTAACGTGGTACAATAAAACACCTACGCAAAGGGTTTTATTACGGAAACAAGCGTTCCGCGAATTGTAACAGTAATAAATTTCAGTTTTTACAGTCATAAAATGTCAATCACGTGTACACCCTGCGTTATTTAAAACACTCTTATAAACTATAGTTCTGAAATTTTTAAATAGACCTTATCAAAATGGAATAGAGTTTAAGATGCAATATTTGGGATGTTGTCAAACATAGATTCTAATCTAACGTAATTTTGAAAATATTTCTACTTACAATATGCACGTATACTCTTAATTTTAAGTTCATAAGATTCAAAATCAATTGCAGTTTTCCGAAATGACTGCACTTGGTCTACCAAAGGGTTGTGACAAAACATGTTTAAGCAAATCCCACTATAAAGTTTTTAGTCTTTAGAAAAACGTTGGGAACAAAATTGTAATAAAATCTAAGGCACTAAAATCGATTATGTTTACGTTAAACGTTGAAAGGGTGCGATTGTAAAAACGGTAGGACGAATTTTCAAATTATAAATCTACTTTTATTACATTTAATTTCCGAACGCCTGCTGTTGGACACCTTTACATAACTTATAAACTTATGAATATATAAGTCACACGTTTTACTTATGTTACCATAATATTTTGTTATTAATTTCATTACCTCATTACATTGTCAGAACTCTGCCACTGAACGAAAGGAATAATTTAAAAAAATACACCAGTCACGAACATGTATGAATATGCAGTAGATGTTAATTCGTCTTTAGTTTCAAAATATTTCTATAAACGACATACCACTTAAAGGACTATTTAACCACAACTTTTTTGCAAAAAAATTTGTAATTGCATGCTTTTATATTGATTTGTTTTATTGTTTTATATTAATAAAGGAAAACTCATTACTAAATTCACAATTCTTACTCATAAATAAATCTTGAAAATAGCGAGAAATTACTTTACATAAATAAAACTGAACATTGAATTGAATTATTAAATAACTTCTGCGTCAAATACCGTCTACTGACTCTACTGTTCGTGAATCATATGAGTACCATATGAGTATATTACCTGTACATATCAAATGAAACATTTGAATGAAAAATTAAATAAGTTTCACGATTTCATCTGGACACATGAAAAAATCTTGCCGTGTCCAAACGACGAAATAATAAGTGATTTTATTTGTTCGTTTCAGTAACTGAATAGATACACAATAATGTTCGCAATCTTAACTCATATTGGAGAAAAACACAAATGTCTAAATACGCACATAACAGTACATTACACTTGATACAGCAAGAACACTTTGATTGTTCAGTTCAAATAGCAGGCGACATAAGTATTGAATTTAGAATACAAATGGCATAAAAAACTGACATCGTGATTCGAAGTACTACGTAAAATATACCTGTTTACACTAAAAACTTTAACAATACCATCATTTAGTCTCATTACCGATCTAAAGGACAAAATACAAATTCACAAAAATTCTCCGTATGAACCAAAAAATCTTGTAAACGTCAATAATTTTTAATGGTTTTTCTACGTTAAACAATGGGTCGACACGGGTGAAGTATTGTACACCATTGTGTACTATTATTTGTATTGTCTTCTTAATGTGGATGTTAATTGTATGACCGTCTGTGTATCACAAACACCGATTTCTCGCTTAATGCGTGTAATATTATGGTGTTTGCGCCCCGCTGATTAAATTTACGCATTGTATACAACATCATTATGTGTTGTTTGCACTTATTTTGCCTCTTTGATGGTGATGTCGTTAACTTTAAATATATCTATTCTCGGTTCCGTTGTTCTAAGAAAGTTTCTGATGGTTGTTTTTCATATAAAAGTATTTAATAGATTGACGTTGCTGATATATATATTGTATATTTATATCTGACAAATCTATACTAATATATAAAGCTGAAGAGTTTGTTTGTTTGCTTGAACGCGCTTATCTCAGATACTACTTGAAAAAATATTTTAGTGTCACATAGCCCATTTATTGAAGAAGGCTATATGTCATCACGCTAAGACCAATAGGTACGGAGCACCAATAAAGAACGTTTCAATATCGGGTTTGTTTCCTTTTGAGAGCTTCCGCAGCGTGCGCTGCGTAAACGGGTAAAGTTTCGCAAAAATCATGAATAACAGAATTGTTCCCCTTTAAAAGTTCTAAAAAACGTTTGCGACAGCATATATCTATATTTTAAGGTTGGCTTACTATAACCTTTTTTATGCTAACAAAATTTGTTTCCGCGATATATCATCACGCTACGGGTAATAAAGGGCGCAGAAGGCGCGCGTGGGTCATCTAGTTTGTTATATAAGCCAAGAGTTGTAAGACCGAAATCTGTAGTTATTTGGCAAATAAGTTTACATTTGTGTTTAAACAGTCAAAACTTAAATAGCATCTAGGTGCGAATTGGTCATAACCTGTATTTTTCTACCAGCGCACGTGTTTCCTGCCCACTTTGATACTAAGTTTTTTAGGCGTCTCACTAAGATACCCTGGCGTGGCTGACCTCTCTATGCTGCGTTCAGAATGAGGATAGTGATCACCACTCTTGGATTATACTTATGATTTACATCTGGCAGAGTAGAGCCATTTTGGTGCAACATCCGAGTAATGCTTATACAATTAGGTAAGTACATGAACAAAACAGCGAGCGAAAGCAAGAGTATGGCACGCCTGCAGCCACGTGTCTCTACGGCGAAATATTAAAAAACTGATGGTTACCAGAATTCGTACAATACCTTAAAAAATTTACTTACACGTTTCTTGAAAAAAATATTTTGTTCTACTTTGTGTGGCGAATAATAATAATCGCATTTGACTTTTATTGGGTGTTGAAACCGTCTTGACAAAAGATTTATATTTTTTGTGTTTTACTATGTATGTGAAAAAAAACCGTAACGAAACTTATTTGATTAGGTAAAATAAAGTGTGAGCATAGTACCTACTTTAGTTACTCGATTTAACAATTTAAAAGACGTTGCTCTAAGTCTAGAACTAGGTATATACTTAGATGACTTTCCTTTCGTGTTTAACCGGGCATTTTTGTCAAGAAAATTTTATAAAATTTAATTTTTAATAAAGTTATCGCTTTAGACTCAGTAAATATTTGAAAATAGGTCTTGCATACACATTCTAGGAGTATTATAATCCTTAATAAGTACAAAAAAGAATCTCAATATTCTGAATTTACAAAGTAACATTTTTAGCAGGTTCAGTTTGTTCAGAATTTATTTTTAGTATACCAAAATTTTCAATTTACCACCGGCCCATTCGTGCTAAAATCAGCGTGGCTCTATCTTGAAGAAAATAAAGTCATGACTATGTCTTATGTTTATTTATATTATATATTCTTATATAATTGTTATTGACCAAATTATAATAAAGATATATACCAACCGTATCGTGGCACATTGTCATTGCATTGATGAGTAATAAAGAAATTAAACTGTCAATAGCATTCTTAACATTCTTATAATAATATTGGAAATTCGAAAGTAATGCTGTCTATCTATAATGCTTTCATGGCTAAACACCTGCAGCGATTGCAATGAAATTTGGAAGTACATAGGCTACTCTTTGCCGCCATAACAGCCATATAAACAGGTGGAGTCGAGGGCAAAAGCATAAGAAGAGTTCAAGTTTTTTTTTATGTAAATGAAATACAAATCTAGACAAGAGTGATGATAAGATGACATATTTCGTAGACAGATTCAAAGTTTGCTAGAAATGCACAGACCTAACCTCAAAAAAGAATTCGAAAACAAGAACCACAAAACTCTTATATTACCTAGTCTTTAACCATTCTTGTACATTTGAAATGTATAATATGAACACAAACTGTGCAAAAAATCTAACTTACCAGAAATTATTTGTACACATTCATGAACTATAAAACCTCCGGAAAAAAGTGTCATCAGCCTCTTTCGACGTGCCTAAAAAGAATTATTTTATTTTGTCTTTTATTTATTCATCTTTTATTTTAAATGGTTTTATGGTACTGGCGCGTGGATGGAGCACGCCACGGTGTACAGATCACGTTGAACGCGGCTCTGCTATTGTACACTTTCATACTAAAGTCGAACGTAAAATTAGGCCAATACGGCAGATATTCCTTCGACTACTGGTAATGATAAAAGAAGTAGCCCTAACTATTCTAAAAACGGATGACAGGCTGTAAAGCAATTAAACAACGTCAACCGTTGTTTTTGAACAATACAGTAATTACTGTTAAAATTATATTGTCTGTGACGTAAGATATGGGCTGCTCTTTCAATCACCAGTAGTGACCGGTATTTTTTCCCGTTGAAACTTCGACGTAAGACGTTTGACGTGTACCTACATTCAAAATAAGGCATAACATTTACGCAGTGGTCTGATAGTTATACATTCACACTACACCGTCATGCCATCATACCTCACCAAAACTAAAAGATATAGTGTGGTATAATGCTATGTAAGTCAAAAGACTTATAAGCTAGCGTGCTGTACAATGTATATATACAATGTATGTAATGATAGTTCTCATACACACCTCGTACTGAATCAATGCTTTTAGATATATTTTAATAATAATTATAATTAATTAAAATTTATTAATTATAATAAATTTGTTTTCCACTAATTCTTAGTTTTATAACACAATTTCGTGCGAAAATCGGGTCTTCTAGTATTGTAATTCGATTCCTAGCACGAACCCTTACTAACTGGAAAGCCGCGATTTTCGAAGCAGATTAAATAAATAATAACTGTACAAATTCCAACTGTTACTACAAATAAACATTTAAGATTTGCGTTTAGTTCAGCTTATATTTAAACATATCGTTTATTGCATAGCTACATTTTCAAAAATAAAATCTTTAAATGTATTCGAGATTGTGAACGCCAGATTCTTTATGTACCTACTTACTAAACTCAAATAATTGAAAACACGTGACACATGCTAGGTTTACCTACAGTTGTATAAGGAATTACCGTTGGCTTCTGTTTTTGTTTGATATCGAAACCCTAATTACTTTGTGCGATAACACAATCCAAGGGATTATTAGATTTAAGTCACTATGTCATCCCTATGTGTAATACTTAAAAAAGTAGCAACTGCTTTAAACAAACATTGATCAACATATTGAGAAAGCGTTATTATTTATACTAAACAGTTTCGTGGCAGTGGAAACTAAAGACACACTTACTAGTTAATATTCCATGTTATTTTCATCTCACAGACGGCACTCGGATCCCAAATTGCGAGCAGTTAGTGCTGTAGTTCCTAAACTTTTAATAAACTTACTTAAATTTGTCTAAAGACCCGCATTACACCCATATACAGAACAGATGCTGTTCATACAATTTACTTTGTCCGAGGTAGAAATGGAACCTTGAAATCGACTTCTGGCTAAGCAGCTTGGGTCACTCATCACAAGATCAACAGGAGTGGCAACCAAGTCCGCTATATGCTTGGATTTAATGTTAATGACTTTAAATTGTAGTACTCTGTCCACTAATTTCATCATCCATAATATCATCATAAAATCATTTGGTTTAAGCTTATTCATGTGACCACTACATCTGATATGTCAAAGAGCAAATTTTACACAAAAGATTTAGAAACCCACTAGTTGTTGCCCGCGGCTCCGCCCGCGTATATGTCGGCTATCGCGGCAAATTGTAGCCTATGTGTTATTCTGATGTATAAGCTATATTACTGTAAAGTTTCATCCAAATCCGTTTAGTAGTTTTTGCGTGAAAAAGTAACAAACATCCAAACATCCATCCATCCTTACAAACTTTCGCATTTATAATATTAGTAGGATTAGCAGGATGTAACTAGCACATTAATATGTATAGCAAATACCACTGTTGCTTTTTCTAGAATATAACTTGCCCATGCTTAGTAGTTCTAAATACTTTTTCCGTTGATTACAACGTTCTTATACATACTTGAACGACTTAGTTGGTAATTAATGTCAATTTTCTCTTTCTTATTGAAATTAATAAGAAAAGAGGTAGAAATACGTAACAAAAATCCAACACATTCAGTTTACTTAACATGTTAGATAAGCTGATACGTTATCTTTTACGAGAGGTTTAAATATTTGTTGCGATGATCACAACAAAAAAAGCAAGTGAAATTCCTACTTAATAATATTTAATCCGTACATATATTATAATTTGACGATAGTGCGTAACGTATGTAATCGTTTCAGTCATTTCCCACGGAGTAAAAAAGTAGTTGATATTACTGGTCAAATATTTGAGATGATAATGAAATAATTTTACAGATAACATATTTACGTGTGAATCAGCGTAACGTATGTTGGGAATCTATATAATTGGAATACAAGTATGGTATGTGAGTAAACATGTACACATTACTTCTGATCAGTCAGGTTCATGTCTTTAACAATATTTTCGATTATTTTTTTTTGTCAATAATTTTGAGTATCCACATGATGGTTGTATGATTTTTTAGGTTGTCTGGATCGCCGTGAGAAATACGCCGCCAATTGTTACTTTACAACTTTTTAACATATCTTTTGCTGTGTTTATACGTATACGACAAAGAAACACCTAAGATAAAATAGCACAAAAAATGAAAATAAAATGGTTTTCTACAGATCGAGATTTTTTTTTGGTGTAGGAGAGCAAAAAAGATAGATCACCTGTTGATAAATAACTACCACCGCCTATGAACTCAAGAGACAAGCGTGTTCCAGCCATTCGAATCATCACAGAACCTGAAGGTGGAGAAGGCGATTGGGCTTCAGTAATCTCACTCAAATTTACACTTATAAAACAACGCAAGAATTATTTAATCCTAATCTCAAATCAAACAAAAAAAAATTTTCTTTGTTCCAACCTCGTGGGTCTGAAACCCAGGTTTTCGGTGAGGTGGTATTACTCCAGTAGAGTCAACTCATTTATGAAGAAGTGTGTCTTTCCCATGATAAGTCGATAATGATAGATCAGTTTTTGAAAATCGTGTACCATGCAAGGTGAGTCCAAAAATAAAATAAAAAACGATTTCGAAGGTTAGATTTTTTAATAGGAAGCTTCAACATTTGCGCAAATTCTACAACTTCTTTTGAGATCTGATCAAATAAGAAAAACAATAGCTATAACCTTGTATAATCTATTGTATAAATGTAGGTATAAAGCCCGCATTTAGAATAACAAAAATGCTGGTCATGGCGGAAACACGCAATCTAGGTATTTATATTTCTGCGTAACGATCAAACATCTCATTCATATTAGCCTACCCGGTTGACATGCTACCGAATAATATATATATATACATGATATGTTCAATAAATTTCTTGGGAATTTGTCGTATCAGTCAAGTGATTGACTAAACTGGCGACCGGTCGGCGGCATAAAGACGGTAAAATGCTAAATGTTATCAGTCGTGAGAATTTGTTTATTAAACATTTTACCGATTTCTGTGAGTAATACGCGCTCAATTATTGTGATGTCATATTAAATATGAATTATTATTCATTACTGCAAAGTCAGTGCTCTTAATGAAGTGTAGTGGTAAAAGTGAAGTGGCGTTGGCGATGTATAAAGACATCGCCAACACCACTTCACCCCGGGAAACTACTTCCTCCGCCTGCATGCGCCGTGCATGATCGCATCCACGCTGGAGCACCCCTGGCGGAAACCGTACTGGTTGTCCGCCAGATCCGGCCCTACCCTGAAGAGATGCTTGACGTGGCGCCATACAATTGCTCTTTCAATGAGCTTGCACACCTTGTCAAGCAACACTATGGGCCGATAGGCGGATCGTGAGTCTGCCGGGGCGCCCTACTTTCGGATGAGGACGAGTTTCTTTTTTTTTATGTTTTTCCCTGCCAAAATGACTCTGCTCTGCCTAATGGAAATCATAAGCAGAATCCAAGAGTGGTGGTCACCATACTGCGAATGCAAACATTGCAGCATGGTGACCCACACCAAGGTGAGCTAGTGATGCTTCTGCATCATTGGGCTTCCGGTCTCGCCCTCACCAACGAAACACGACAACACTGCTGCTGTCTTTTTACGTTGATTTTCTGTGCGAGGGTAGTACCACCCCGATCGAGCCAGCCCGTTCGTGCTGAAATCAGCGTGGCTCTACTACCTTGAAAGTAGTAGAGCCACGCTGTCTTCCAAAATTTCGGAAACTGGCCCTACATAGGGGACCCGTGTCCAGCAGTGGGACATTATGATGTATTTTTAAAACAAAAACAGTATCAACTCGAACATTACTGAGAACATTACAAAACAGCTCTGAGAAAACAAATTTTTAAAAGAAACAACAAAATATTATTGTTTTTATCATAAGACTAATTTTCCTCTTTGCAAAAACAATCCCAAAATCCATATTTCTCCGTAATCCTCATGATGCAATACTAATCAATTTTTATTGCTAAATATATTTATCGTGGACAATACAATTTTATTTATTTATTTATTTATTTTTTTCGTTCTTTTGCATATTGTGTTCTTATCTTTGTAACGTAATTTTTGCAGTGTTATTCATTTACTTTAATTCTGTTTTCTTTTTGACTTTTGGTCCACTCAAGATAAAGTAAGTAGTCAATTTATGGAGGAATTATGGATTGCTGTTGAAGATTTAGACTAAGTAGTGTGAAAGATGACATAGACATATTAACATTTGACTGCTTATGTGGCGTAATGGTAGTGTATGCGACTGCTGGGCTTAAGGTTTCCGATTCGATTCCCGGGTCGGTCCAAATGCTTGTTTGATCTGCAAATATTTGTTTCGGAATTTTCTATGTAAAATATATTTCTATGTATTTACAAAAAAATATAAATGTATTTATATCAGTTGTTTAGTACCCATAACACAAGCTCTGCCTAGCTTGAGACTAGATGGCGATGTGTGTTAGATATCCGAAATATTTATTTTATTTATTTGCGTAACATACAATAACCACTTGCGTTAGTAAAGCTACGATACTTGTATTAGTTTAAGAATAAGAAAACTATAATTGAAGTGTAATTCCATCTAAGAAAAACCATTACCCTACCAAAACCTTGGAGCAATCATTAGAATTATCAACAAAATGCGTAATTGCAGTACCAAAACAGAAGTCAAAACGGCTTTAGGACGCCCTCCTTCGGCGTGGTGCCAAAGCATTTTGAAGTTTTTGAAGAATAAGAATGTATCCTTGACAAAATATCTTGGCGCCATTAATTAAAGATATCGGATCAGACCGAAAGTTAAGCGGAAGAAGATTATATACCGTCTTAATCTTATATATCTATTCTTCATTAATATTTTACTTTACAATAGCCGATGTCAAATGTAATATTGCAAAGGATTTTGGCGAGTTCTTTTTACTATCGTACTTCTATCTGGGAAATGTGATTCTATTCCAAGAAAAATGGAAATTGGAAAGGAAAAGGCAATAGTGAGTGATTGTCACCTTTACACCTGTACACCTGTAGAATAAAATAGAATAGAATAGAATAAACTTTATTGTACATTAAATAATATAGTTTACATTAAAAAAATAAAATAATACTTCAATTGACTGTCCATGTACAAATGGCGGCCTTATCGCTAACAAGCAATTTCTTCCAGGCAACCTTGGGATGGAAAAAAAAAATTGTACTAGGAAAAAAATGAATTCATGGGTGGTAAATTATAAAAAGAATGTAAAAGAATTCAAGTGAGGATAAAAGTAACTAACACAAGAAACATCTATTATTATACATACTAATATAAATAAATACTAATACATAAATACAATATTTACATTTTCACTAGAAAAAATAAACAAATAAATAAAATGAAAATAGATACTTATATGCTTTAGGCATATAACAAATTAAGATGACAGGTAATGATCTCTGACCAGTTTTTTAAAAATAGGTAACGATTTAGCACGTCTAATAGTTATTGGCAAAGCATTCCATAGTCGGACAGCCTGCACAGTGAACGACTTATCGTAGAAACTAGTACAGTGTGTTGGTACTGCCAGTTCAAGAGATTCAATGAATGAATGAAAATGTGTGTCACTGAGGAAAACAAAGCGTTTCTTTAAATAAGGTGGAGTAAACGGATGAAATAGAACACTATAAAGTATGGAAAGAATATGAGCATTCCGTCGAAGGCGAATTGGGAGCCACTTAAGCTGATTGCAATATTCAGAAACATGATCATATTTGCGTAGTCCAAATATAAATCTAATACAGAAATTTTGAAGGCGCTCAAGTTTATCTAGTTACTCCTCCGTAATGTCGAGATAACTGACATCAGCATAGTCGAGTATAGGAAGAAGGAGGGATTGTGCAAGTGCAATTTTAGTAGCTGTTGGGAGAAAATTGCGTAGTCGTCGTAAGGATCCCACCGATGCAAACAACCTGTAAAGCCTGAATTGCAAACAAGACTCACAGCTACTTATAAAACAAACCGATAACTGAGCAATTTTAATCACACCACATCAACAGCCATTTATATGTAGTTTACTATTGGAAATAGACCTTACCTAGCTTAGCCTAGCTTTTCCTAAGGTTCCTTCTTGCAATGCTGTTGTCCTACTAAGTTAAGGCAATTCCTCAGTTGACGAGGACCCCACCCACGAGATGAATAGGATTGGGGACAAACTGTTATATTTATTATTACATAATTGTTATTTAAAAGAACGGAAAAATCAATAGTCAAGTATGTAAGAGGTCTAAACGTTTACAGTATAATTGAAATAAGTGAACCTTTGTCTTGTAAATTCGTAAAAGAAAAACAACAATGTACTGAATATGTGATAAGTTAGATTCCTATGTAAGTGAATAAGCGTTATTCTGGAGATGTGCAATGCTACTGACAAAGTAGATTCCTATTCCTATTTAAAGATAATATAGAATTTCATGTTAAACAATATGATGGGAATAAAAACGTAACAAACTAAGTAACGAATGTTTCGTATTGCGAAATTACTTTTCTCAAGAAGGAACGTCAGGGGTTCATCAAAAGTAGTGTGGGAAAGTAGACTAAGCGACATGTTTACTTAAAGATAGATTCACTACCTCAGAGATAGTAGTAAAATACTTATATAATCCTTCACCAATAAACTGTCAATCGGGTGTCTTGATATCTTGTTTGTTGTAAGCTCAAAACGTCACTGAACATACTGGAGATCACTGGGAAATTGGGTTCTGTAAACACTTTTATAAATTCTTCAAGAATGATAGATTATTGTGATTGATAGGTTACTGACCTGATGCTTAAAGATACTAAATATAATATACCGTTTTATTTTTATAGAAAGCCTGTTTCATTTATGGGAGAGGTACACAGTTACTGCAAGTGTGTTACGCAAGACAGCTGGCAGAAGCTGGATGCCAGAAGCCAGAGATCGAACCAGGGGCATGCTATTGGAGAGGCGTATGGCCAGCTGTAAACTGCAATAGGCTGATGATAATGGCGAGTGTGTGCTAGGGTAGATTTGGTCTGTCTTATTCATCGTATTTAATAACTAAACAGGTCTCTTCTTACATGAAAGTTTTGGCCAGATGTGTTGGTATATTTCAGGTTTTACTTCTCCTTGGAATGCTGCTCTTCTGTGTATTACTGTACTGTAAACTACAGTTTGCTATTACTATTAGTTATTCTGTGGTTTGCTTAAGTAATAGGCCTTTGTGACAGACATGGAACGAATAAAAGAGGTGGTGAAGGATTTTTAGTCACTGTAAGTAATACGAATTATGGAAGTTCATGGATGTTATGAACATAAATTAGATTAATTAACGTTTCATATAATTTAAGTTTAATTTATTATATTAATTTAAGATCAATTAATGTCACAAAAGGTAATATGGATAAGTTTTTTCTTGATATTTCATGATTATTTACAACTGAAAAATAATGAGTATGGTGACCACTGCTCTTGGATTCTGCTCATGCTTTGCATCAGGCAAAGTACCTAGTTACTTTGACACGTGTGTATATTTAAAATACTTTTTTAACAACTAAAATTGATTCAAAAATGTTAGCAAACTTGGCTATAACTCTTGAAATAGGTTATTAAAAACAAACGTTAATGAATAAGGTTAAGTTAAATTACCATTAGAAATTTTTGTGAGAAAAAATAAAGATATATTATTACATATTATCATAAATAAGGGATGTATTCAAAGTTATATCAACCATCTATTAAAACAAATTGCATTGTATCAAAATCACAGTCGCGTTACAGTGTTTTAAACAGATGCCCGTTTATCGGATATCGTATCAATGTGACACGCGATATCACCACCCGCGGTGAACAGGACCGATATGGCTGTAATTAATAGATACCAAATAGTCTTTGCTCACATATGCATATATTCCATGGTTTTTATTTCATGTTTTTTTTTTTTTGAAGTGAACTTCGTAGGAGAAAATCTTTTTAGATCGCGTCACTGCGTCACCGACATGCTGACGTCACAAAACTTCTTTGGCCGCGTTTGGTAAGGAAAATCCGAACATAGTTCACCGACATGCTAATGTTTGATTTTAATAATTTTAATTTAAACATTATGAAATTAATACTAACTAATTTTACATATTAATTTTACAAATAACATTCACTTATGACTGCCAATATTTTTACTTTAACTAGTGAACTAAAACAATCCAACAACCCAACTAGAACAACAACAAGTTTTTAAAGACTGACTAACTACCTTAAGTAGTACCAGTATTTTTGATACTCGAGGACGCAATGGTAGCATATGCGACTGCTGAGTCTGAGGTCTCGGGTTCGATTCCTGGGTCGGACCAAATGATCTGCAATTTAATATTGATTTCGGAGTTTGGCTGTTTTCTGTGTTTAATATGTATGTATGAATTTACAAAAGAAGAAATGTATTTATATCAGTTGTACTAGACCCATTTTACAAGCTCTGCTTAGTTTGAGACTAGATAGCGTTGTGTGTCAGATGTCTGAAATATTTTTTAATCATGGGTAAGCCAAAATGAGTGTACTCTGCCCGAATGCAAGCGTGGTGGTCACCATACTCATTGCGAATGCAGACAATGCAACAATGCTGCAAGGCGGCCTAATGATACCTCTGCATCATTGGGCCTCTGGTCTCGCACTCAACGACGAAACACGACAGCGCTGCTGCTGTTATTTTACGTTGATTTTTTGTGCGAGGGTAGTGCCGCCCCTGTCGAGCCGGCCTGTTTGTGCTAAGATCAGCGTGGTTCTACTACCTTTTACTTATCCAGCTAAGTCATTTATCTATAAAAATAAATTAAATTGAAGTTTTCGTTTGTAATAAACAAATAACACCCAGACTCAAAACAACAAAGTGTTATTCCATGTGGGGGTTGAACCCACAACACTACGCACAGTAGAAAACGGCATGGTGGCCACTTAAACCACCTCGCTAACCGTACAATCGACTAAAATCACTTCAGCTACAACTAAAATTAATAATTCATGATATGATCAATCGAAATTCCAAAATAGATTAGAGTGGTGTGCAATTGGAGCGATCTATGTCCAGCAGTGGACTGAATGATGGTGATGATGACAGGTGAGTAAGTATACCTAGTTGATGTTGTGAATTCTTATTTAAAAAATAGTCACTTAAGTTTACCAAGATAAGCCAGAACAAACAGATCTAGACACCTAGATCGTTTTGTTCTGGCTAATTTCTGGATTTACTAATTAATGGAACGGTTGGATCGATTTTCACGGGACTTTCACTGGCAGATAGCTGATAATGTAAGGAGCAACTTAGGTCACTTTTTTTTTAGACTACTATCTACCTTACCCGCGATTGTTTTTAAAATGATAAAGCCGCAACCACGGCTCACGCCGTGTAACGCCTATAAGCGCGGTGATCAGCTAGTCTGAAACTTTGATAGCGATCTGATAAACAGCAGTGGCGTCTTCAGCGATGATAACTTATTTTCAGAATAACTTATTTTCTATTGGCCAGAGAAATTACTAAGTTACTAGTAGTATCTAATATACATAGTAGCTGTCATCAAAGTATTCTAATGTGTACCTAATAACTACACCAGTTTAATAGTACCCATTAGAATAGGAATTCGTTAGGGTATAGTGTGTTCAGCTAATTTTTATTTGCCAGCATGTACCTACCTACCTATTATTTACAGTACGGTATGGTTTAGTTCCAAGTAAGACATATTGTGAGATCCTGTGTTATAGTCATCAAAGAAAGCATTATCCTATCTGTACGTAGGTACTTCTATAGATTTATTCCTCAGATATCTAACAACATTTCAGCAAGCGAAAGATGGCTGGCGGCTACCAAAACTCATTCACCGGTACAAAATTGAGTTAAACCCTCCCTCGGAAACCTCGCTTTGGAGATAAACCAATCACTTTGAAATGATGTACATTATAAAGTCTTACATCCAGTTTGAAGGATAAATAATTTTGCACTTTATGACACCAAGTATAGCATATAATTTCCCGTACTGTTCGAAAATAATCATGGTAAAAGCGGAGAGACGGCTTTTAAGCTGTATTCAACTCTATCATTAAGAAAATAAAGCAGTTTATTAAACGTATTACTAGTAACTCAAAAGCTAGGTAGTTATTAACGGTTACCTTTGAAGTGGCGCTTCTGCATGCAAATTTTTAGGGGATGGTTGGTGGGAGGATTGCCAATTTATTTCGAAAAAGTTGCTGTAGATTAGATAGCGGTTCATTTCCATTCTCATACATATTTTATTAGTAACTATTCAAGCACTATATATTACACTTTAAGTAATTTTTAAACTTCGTTTTAACGCCATCTATCTTTGTATAAGAAAACTAGTTAAGCATTACCGTTCTGGAAATCTATAAAACGTGTTTAATAGCATTCGGTTTAACATCATCTGCCGTACTCATATTTAAAATTATAATTTAAATTAAAGAATTAATAAATAATTTTTAAAATGATGTTTATTTTAGAAAACATTTAAAATTGACGGGTACAATAGGGTTTTTTATAGTTTGTATAGTATACAACAGTATTTATATTTAAATTTCAAAAAACGTAGATCAAAATACCATTAAGTCAATCAATTAGCAAAATACCTTTTATTTGTCAGTGTAATCATTAAATCTATGATGCAATGATGCAATAATAAAAATTAAATATCTAAGCATAGCTGTTATCTATCTAAGTGTGAGCAAGAAATATAAATAGAAATATTATACATCATATTAGATAAAAAACCATAAGATGGTTCTAATACTTTTCAGCGACATCTGTAAAAAAATATTTAAACCGAGTCAGAGTCAAAGTTTATTTAAAGTGAGATCAATCGATTTGTTACGTGACAGTTCTTGGTAACTCCGGTAGATGTCACTGTTTTTAGCGCCCTCTGTTAGAATGACAGCATACTATCTGAAAGTATCGAACAAAAAGACCTAGATCTTTTTGTCTGTCAATAGATAGCGCAAATACGTTTTCAATAAAAATAAAATAACAAAATCAGCACCACTTAAACTATGTAGCGAAATTTATTTATTTATTTCATTAAAGTACTAAAATAACGGATGCGTGATCCACATAAATAAATTAATAGCACCTTCTTTATTGGTACGCATATAATGGCTCATTACAGTGTCGACCACGTTATTGGTCCAATTTTGGCGTTCGATTTTATGTGTTTGATTAACCCGTCGGCGTCCGGGTTTCATCATTAGCACCGAAACCCATAAATTGTCCGGATGTTTAGGGTGGCAGTTTGGAAGTGAAGGAGGGTAGAGTGTGAGGAGACTTATTATATTTCGCAAACCAATGTTGCGTAAATTAATGTCAGCTGGACACATACAGCATTTTTCCTCCATTTTTTAACGTTCTTAAACATCTAATTATGACACTCTAAAGAATACTACTACTAGGTACTCAACATTTTGGTAAACACAAAATATCTAAGTTAAAATATAGGTATATTAAATACTAGCTGAACCCCGCGGTGTACCCCGCGGTTATTGTTGTACCGCGAGTAACGCCGCGGGACAAAGTTAGTCTAAAAAAAGTAGTCTAAGTTACTCCCTGGATCATCAGCTACCTACCAGTGAAAGTCCCGTCAAAATCCGTCCAGCCATTCCAGAGATTACCAGGAACAAACAGACAGAAAGACAGACAAATTTTTTTTTAACTACATTTTTGGTATATGTACCGTGTATACATACATATGCATTTAGTAAAAAGCGGTTATTTTAGTATTACAAACAGACACTCCAATTTTATTTATTTGGATAGATTAGTTTTTTTGTCACGCTCCATACACCTGTGAATATTTTTAACCAAAGAAGACATAGCAAAGTACGTATATGTTGACAAAAGCTATAAATTATAACGTAAGCGAAGAATCGAATAACAAACGTTTCCAACATTATTTATTGATTATGTCTTTAAAAACTTAAAGATTTCTAATTAAAACTTATATCGTATTGTATAATTTTTGTCTTACAGTTACTCCTCCTCTCAGAGAAACATAAAGCAAAAAGAGTTATAAATCATTCAAAATATATGAATTGACCGTGGCCGGTGTCATAATCTCTAGGCTTATTAATATTTACTTTTAATGAATGATATAACAAAAATGTATTAATAATCTTTCGCATTTTTGTTGAGTTGTTATGAATTACAAATACGTGTTAAGTATAATAATAGCTTAAGTAATTGCCTCTGTATTATGTAAAATCTAACAGGTGATCCCTATAATCGATTTGTATTAATAGTATTAATGAGTTATTCTATTAGAATAATGAATTTCTTGTTAAAAGTACCAAAAAGTTAAAAGTACGTACTGTCAAAGATTTATATGGTTCATTAGCTTCCGCCGAGTCTGTCCGGAGTGACTATCTAAAATATAAACACTTTTTTATATATACGAAAGTGATTCTACTATACCTGGTGGAAAGAATCTAAGAATGCAGAAGCAGAATACATGCGCAATGAGTATGGTGACTTCCACAGTCACCATACTCATTGAGCATGCAGACAATGCAACAATGCAGCATGGTGACCCACACTATGGCGGCTATCAACGAAACACGATAGCACTAATGCTGTCATTTTAGGTAACAAACACACAATTTTTATTACTATTTACCATAAGACTAATTTCCTTTTAAGATACAAGATTGCAATCACACAACAATTAGACACTTTTAACTTAGCTTGTTTTAAGTTGGTCAGCATTTATTTCGTACAGAACATAGGCAGAGATGTCCTGAGAAAATTCTTAGGTTTTAAGCGTTTTTTATTTATTTATCATAAAATATCTCACTTATAGAACTACCATACAAACAGAATGTAATTTCGTGGAACACATTTCGTTTGCGCAACTTAATTTATCTGTGTTGTCAGTCAATTTCCAAAGCGAGGCTACTTAATCAGATTCATTACACACAGCTCGTGTCAGCAAACAAACGGGAATCGATGTTTACACAAACCGCGCTTATTGCGGAATGGACGGGGACAGTGAGTTTGGCCTTCAGTGTACGTGCTAATATTATACTATTCCAACAATACGTATGTGTGGGTTATTTGAGATTAGTAGGGTGCTTTTCTTTTTACTTGGAATTTGCCAATAAGAAAATACGAACATATTTTATACTTGCTTGCATCATACATGCAATGCTTTTCTTGAAGGTTTAAAACCTTCAAGAAAAGAGCGTACTCCTTAAAACGCCGGCAACGCACTTGTGACGTGTGGTCACAGGCTGACTGGCTCAGTAGAAGGTTCTTCGTCCACCCGCACATTTTAGATATTATCGAAGAACCATCGCGACGCCCTCCGTCGTCGAATCCGTGAAGTATCACGGATTCGACGACGGAGGGCGTGCGCTGCTGAGCCAGTCAGCCTATGACCACGGCCTGTACAACCTGGTCGAAACGTCAGGCAAATCAGAGGTATGTAATACCTTTTAATAAGTGATCGCGTTAATTCCCGTAAAAATAATTGTTAATATAGTGTCACCACCTCTATTTATTCTGTAAATATCGTAAGGGGAGACGAAGGATACAAGCTAGTCAGGACAATAGTACGACGAGTAGATGAAAAACTTGAAACAAACACTATGGCAACTAGTCTGGCCAATGTCGTGTATTAGGCCATGGTGCGAAAAGCATTCCCCGCTATATATAAATAATATATAGCGGGGATAAAAAAGAATAGCTAAAAAAAAAAATACAAAAAAAGGCAGTAACCTCCTTGCTCGTCGTACGTTGGTGTACCTCCAGCGTTGGTCTATTAAAGGCTGTTGATGTAATGTGAAGATCTATAGCTATGGTTTGTATTTTGTACACAACATATTCATTTAATACAATCTTTGTTCCGTCAAGAACAACACAAGAATAACATATCTGCAAAGTGTTCCAACGGATCATTAACAAACAATTGGTTTACTACCTGGAGGGTCACTCACTACTTAATGATCGTCAATATGGTTTTAGACCGAAACGATCCACGGGTGATCTTCTAGCGTATGTCACACACCTTTGGGGTGAGGCTATTGACAAGCTCGGGGAATCTTTGGCAATCAGCCTCGACATGGCCAAGGCCTTTCACAGGATTTGGCACCGTTCGCTTCTCTGCAAACTACCGGCATTCGGCTTGATCCCCAATCTTTGCAAATGGGTTGCCGCATTCCTGCACCAGCGCCGGATCAGAGTCCTTTGTGACGGTGCGGCCTCCAACTTTCAGGCGATTAACGCAGAAGTACCGCAGGGCAGAAGTCCTGTCGCCCACGCTGTTTCTTCTGCATATGAATGTCATGTTAGTCCTTGTCAACATTCATTGTTATGCAGAAGATAGCACAGTTTATGGAAGATAAACGACACCACCACCGCACTTGTTTCCGTCCCTCTATGATCCCGGGCCCTTTAAGCGGGGCGTGAAAACGAATCTCACTCGGCACCATGGTGCACTGTCCTTGTTCGCATTAAGGATGGTGACCACCACTCTTGGATTCTGCTTGTGCTTTCCATCAGGCAGGGCAAAGTCATTTTGGTAGCCAAATATAAAAAAAAAAAAGAACATATTGCATTTATTTTTCGCTATAATTAATGCCGATATTTGGACAACCAATCATGTAATTTAGTCGGTAACTTACGCTTTTAATACATTATCTATCATTTACTAACTTTCACCTCTATGTAGGTACATTAATTTTAAGTACATTGAGGTTAGTAACTAAGTACTTAGGAAAGTTTTATAGGGATTAGAGATCTCTCCCAGGTTGCGTCGGATAGCCGTCCCATCAGATTATGACAGTGATGGAACTGAGAGTGCACCTGTGTTTGCGCACACATTTGTACACTATAATCTATATATATAAAAGAGGAAGGTGACTGACTGACATACCCAGAGATCAACGCACAGCCCAAACCGCTGAACCTAGAATCCTGAAATTTTGTATGTAGGTTCTTTATATAACGTAAGTGAGCACTAAGAAAGGAATTTTGGAAAATCCACCCCTGAGGGGTTAAATCCGGGAGTGAAAGTCTGCGTGAGCGAAGCCGCGTGCAAAAGCTAGTATTTATATAGTGTGTATTTGACTGGACTCCATTGAACATAGTCGCCGTTTTCAAAATAGCAGAACATCATGATAATCATTAACCTAAAGTTGTACGTAACGGTTTTTAGAAAGTTTAACACTAAACGCGTTAATATATTTCTGCTGTCTGCCATTCTAATTATTTATTTTCTTCGAAATAAAATTCAAATGACGCCAACATAAACATAAAAATCAAAACATCTAGGGGTGCGTATAAACTGACACCCACACCTATATATCAGGAGTCACCCTTCACCCTATCTTTGAAGTGTATAGGGTGGGCGTGTCACAGCAGGGGATGTCGCGCATGCTCTGTAATCATTCCATATCAAGATGGCCGATTGATGGATTGGGCTGGCAAGGTCACGGAACAATACAAGAAAGCTGATGGATTTTGTGTATGTTTTCGTGGGAAGGGATTCTTTTTTAATAATGTGTGTCATTTTTGTCTTGTAATGAAAACAAAAATATTTTTAAACTGGTTGTCCTCCTTCTTGAGTCGTTCTCCTCAATTCGGAAGATCGGGAGCTCAAGATATTTGGAGTTATTCTGCGGGTGACGGTATGCTAGGTATAGAGGGCAAACGACCAGAGGTATCACCTGATGGTAAGTGATTACCGTCGCCCATGGACACCCGCAACAACAGAGGCGTCACAAGTGCGTTGCCGACCTTTGGGGCATGGAGAAAGGAATGTGGAAAAGGGTTGGGGTATGGGCCTCCGGTATCTTCACTCACTAGGTGAAAAACAGCGCAAACACTGTTTCACATTGGTTTTCTGTGAGGCCGTGGATCACTCCGGTCTATTCCTCGCTCCGGCTCATTCGTGTCGAAGCGTGGCTCTCCCACAAAGATTTTCATTTCAAGGATATAAGGCATAGATAATGTAGCAAATACTCTTTTACTTGTTATTAAAATTTTTTTAGTCTGCTACTGAATGCCTGAGATAACCTCCTTTACAACAAGATAACTAAATGTTTCTTTTTCTTCATAAAACTGGCTAACAATAAATGCGACTGTAGATATATTATCTACAAGTTGAGATGAGATAAATTCCATTCCAGTGTTCCTGTTTTCCACAACAGCAGAGCTTGCAATAAATAGTGTATAAGTTATGTATGTTTTAAGTTACAATACAAGTAAACTTGTAAACAAATGCAAAATAAACATAATATACATATATAGGTAACAACCTAATCTCCGTATTTTTATAAGTCACATTCCATCGTAAACCAGTTTTTATGATTTAAAGTCTAAAAATTTAGTTTAATGCCCTGTATAGGATTTCAAAAACGCTTAAAAATGCACACTCAGTACACCCAGTGATTGTCAAATTTTCAAATAAAATCGTCTTCTTCAATGCTTTGTCATTAACAAAAATAAATCCGTTAGTTCGTACGTAGGTACATAGTATTTTAATCCTATTCTATTTTCTTAAGTTTTACGTTAATCTTAATTTCACGCGATCTTTTACGTGTGTGTTTTTCTAAAATCTTTTATCGCTGTTATTACTAGAAAATACATTAAACGATGAAAATCTCTATTTTTTATCTTTGTTGTTCTTGAGCATAATAATCAACCACATTCATTGGTGGGGAGTTAAAATATTGGTTTGATGCTACAGACCATATAAGTCTGTTGTAAAAGAAATCATAACAAGGCACTTGCTTTCGAAAAATGATACCCGAAACATCCTTAATACAATGCGTAGTCGAAAATAATTTAACAAGTAGGGATCATTATTAGAAATTTAAGGTACAAAAATAAAATCTTAAATTTCTCCAACTAAACGTCCTTCATAACGTTATTCTATACTTGAGAACCACATACCGAACACAATACCATCGACCGGCCGCCCAGTCTGCTGTGACAAAAAAAAACTTTCCTCTCCGGCCGTGAGACGACGAGTGACTTACCGGCCATTTGTTTTTTTAGGCTGCCCGTGCACGATAAAGTATTTTTTGTGGCAGTAGCTCGATAGGGCTGTACTGATGTCGATAAGTTTGTAGATTATTATTAAGGGTTAAAATTATATTATCGATGCATTTATTTAGCTAACGTGATATTAGAAAAAAAAATTAAAAAAATTGTTGGTAGTTGAAGAGACTTTTAGATTATATTGAAGAATCTAATACATATTCCTTTTCAAAGTTAAGATTTTTGTTTTAATTAATATAAAATTAGGTAAGTCTGATTACAGCAACTGACTATGAAATGCTTAAAAGTACATACAGTGATACAAATATTGATTATTTTTTTATGGTATAGGGGCAAACGAGCAGACGTATCCCCTGATGGTACGCGATTACCGCCGCCCATGGACACCCACAACACCAGAGGGGTCACAAGTGCGTTGTCGACCTTTGGGGGATGGGAAAAGGTATATGTGAAGGGGTTGGGGTATGGGCCTCCGGTATCCTATGATCTGTTTTAGTGTCGATATAAAAAAAGTTTCTGAACGTCGTCAAAATCTGAATACTTTACAATTGTGAAACTAATGTCTGCTGGTTTATTTACAACATTTAATTATATGTTTTAGTAGTAGTAGTATTCAAGCAACAACACTCGCAAAGCAAATATAATCGATAATATAACCCGTCAACTTGACAGTTATCGATATTTCAAGATCAGAGCTGTCGATACACTATCTTGACTTTTTTTTTGGTACGCACTAAGCCATTGTTTGTGGACAGAGACAGATATGTGCGACGTCACTTTGGGTAAGAGAGAGACGGTAGTTATTATTCTTAAAAATCAAGAAAAAATGGAGCTAATTTTCCATTTCGTTACATTACAATGAGAATTTTCTTTGTTAATTTTACATTTTTTGACCCCTTAATGAAAGTGTATTATGTCTACGTTCTTTGGAATTGGGTTTAGAAAATAAAAGCAACCTACGTAAGTTCTGAATATAGATTTGGACCATTTGTAAAACCATGTATAATGGTCCAAATCTATAAACATAACTAAGTAATTTTAATCATACATACTACAACGATTCAGTTGGAGAGGAGATATTTTATTCGTTTCGTTTACATTATAGGAAGTAAAGAGATCACAGGGCACCGGAATTTTGTGACACCTGTAACTTATCTAAATAGTCACAACAGTGTCGCGCCTGGGATCCGAGGCGAGAGTAGTCTTTAATAAATCGTAGTAGCATATTTTTTGTTTTTTCGAAAGATGGTTTCGCCCATTTCATCACACTTTATTTTGCCATTAATTTTATTGCCTTGAAAACTAGAAAATTATAAAATTGAAGACTTTATATATTGGACATTGGCAGAAAAAGATTATATTATTCGCCTGGTTGACATCTCATTAAAAAACAGAACAATCACAATCATAATAGCTTTTTTAAATACTACGTTTAACTAATCATATAGTCTTGAGTAGGCTACGTTATACATTTTTTTTTTTTATTATATCTATTTAGTTATTTTTATGTTTATCATTGACAAGTAGCAAAACCCACTACGGCTGGCAATGAATTACAGTTTTTTTAGACAATATGTCTAATAAAATAAATCTCAGATCAAATAAAAAAGGGTAGTCAACGCACCGCCTTGTTCTTGTTGAAGCAGAAAAAGTATCGTACAAGTTATTTATTTATTTGCAGAAATTCAGGTTAACAGAGATCTTAAATTATTATTGTTATTGTTGTTTGTACGATACTACCGAAAAGTAGCGTAGTTTATAGCATAGTTAGTGCGTAACGCGTGTTTAATTGAAACTACGCTACTCTTTTCTGCTTCAACAAGAACAAGGCGGTGCCTTATCGGATAAGGCAGTGCATTTTTTACATTTTTTTATTTGATCTGAGGTCTAAATAAACATAAGATTTTGAATATGGTTCATAATATTTTTTAACCGGGTACATTTTATGTTCATTATTGACAAGTAGCAAAACTATGGACGGCAGTGAATTACCGTAACCACAAGTACAATACATTTCATAAGCAGTAAAATTAACAGGTAGTAGTCCAAAGACGGGTTGTCTCTTTGTGTTATTGTAGATGTTGGTAACTGTTAACCGGAAGTTTACCAAAAATAATTATGGACACAAAAGATGCTCCTGCTGAGACTGACCCTGTAAATCACACAATATAAAGGAGTTCCCGTAGGAATTGAAATCTAAAACCATTGGTGCTTTAAATAAATGTTTAACAATATAATTATCACAGTACTGTTCCTTACAAGTGTATTCAGGATTTAGAAAAATCTTGTTCTGTGTTGATCGCTTGTGCCAAATATTTGATGGATATTTGCCGCAGATCCCGTTATCATCAATACAAATCAATAAAATTAAAGGTCTGTTTGTAATGTCAAATTTATAGCTTTTTACTAAATCCAAATGAAAGTGTACCCTGCAGTGCCTCAGCCGATGTTTATTTCATTTCTAAGAATAATTTACCTTTTTTAAAACAGACGGTAATATACCGAAAACTATCAGATTTAGGTCATATTTGTTGAACATGAGAACTTCCTTTAAAAACCTTTATCTTCATGACTGCGGAAGTGTGATAACAGCTGTTACTTGAAGTTCAGTGGCATCACTACGGTCAGGCTAAGCAAGTAGACATTACAACATTCTCCCATACTTGCTTCATGTGTATTTTATCTCCATATTGCTTTAGCTTTAGCGATCCGTATACTACGTTATATAATCCTAAAATAGGAAACCAAGGCTCATCTAACAACATAAAACTAATTGCATTTATAACTTTTGAAGTTTTAATCAAGTTTTATGATTTGTACCGAATGCACTCAATAATCTGTACAGTCTGGCCGCTAGATATTGGTATACTTCACACATTTTATTAAAATTCTGTGTACCTGTTTATAAATATTTATTTTTATGTCGTACCAGTCCTTTTTTACCAGAAGATCGGAAATCTCAAATATCAAGCGAATATTTGTCGAGCGTTAGAGTTTTCGTTCGTATTGAATTAAATTATTTTAAAAACAAAACGAAATCATCAATCAAAACGTTTTTTATGATATTGTCATTAAAAAAAATATTTATTTCTACAGTTTATTTTTCAGGGAAAAGTATTTAAGAAATGACACAAACGGGTTACCTGCTTCTACTCTTTAGTTTGTAAAAAAAAACTGGTTTTCTATTTAAAAAACAAGTAATCATTCAAGTTATGGAAGGATTAGAAGAACTAGGTAATTAATTTTGTAGTTTTAATTAGAATAATGACATATGATATTGCCACAGACATACGAAGAGTGTTTTTTTTTAACTCCACGATGCTTCTTTATAGATTTTATTAGAAGAATTTAATCGATATTAAAACTTTCTATGAACTGGTTTTAAAATTGTATACTTATAAAAAACTTAGATAAGCATACTAGTTAAGTATATTCATACACCTGGTAGAATGGCATTTACTAAAGTCTACATATGTATGTTACGTCAGATGTATTTTACCTTTATATTTTTTCGAAGAACCATTTACTCATTTTAATCCATTAAGAGTTACATTCTATGGAAAATCGATTTTTCTAATCGTTTCCTCTTTGCTGAACATCGTGTGTCTCTTTCATGCTTGCATAACCATGCATAGGCGGTAATCAGCCCCATCTCCCTAGCCCAGATTCAAAAGTTTCGCGTCGATTTGCTTTCTACAATGGCTTTTTGTATTATAGTTTAATATTTTGTTCTGACCACGTGACTTAACTTTGAGACGATGTCGTTCCCATATATTTAGTAGTCTCCTTGTCGTTTACGTTTGGAGAATGTAAACTTGGCTACGGGGCAATAGTTTGGTAGAGTGCGGCGCTTATTTTCATTTCCAACTGTTCAGTGATCTGGTCCGACCCTCTTCTGGGTCTTCTGCCTCTGTAAAAATACATGATAATAACAAAACTGCATCTTGTAATATTGTTTATTAAGAATATATGAATTTGTTGGTGAAGATGTTATTTTCAAAACAAATATTGTATCAATGTCCAATTTACTTAACCGTGTCTATAGTAGTGCGGTCTCCACTTGCGTCGGGATGCAGGCTACAAACCAGTTTGGTGCCTTTATGCCCCAGACCGCCTGTACTGCAGCTGCGTGTGAGCACCATGCATTCCTCTAAATGGAGGATAAATTTATATATTAAATTTTGTTTTGAAACTTATTAAAACTTATCTGTCTATTTATCATCGCATATGTATTATATTTATGAAATTCTTAACACAGCTATTAGAAATAATATACCTAGTCATATACCAAATAAGAGTAAATATCCACCATGGTTTGATCGAAATTTAATTAGACTTTTAAATACTAAAAATAAAACACGAAAACGCTTCTTAAAATACAAAAATCCCTTAGATGCTATTGAGTTGAGGATGATAGGTAAGCAATGCGATAAGTTTGCAACACTCTGTTATAATAACTATATAATTACAATTGAAAAAGGTATCGAGGAAAATCCAAAGACTTTTTGGTCATACGTTAAAGCCAAGCGAGGTGGTTCGAGCTCATACCCTGCAGCTATGACCGATGGATCAACAACGACTTCAGATGTAACTGAAATCTGCGATTTATTTGCTGCTTACTTCTCCTCTGTTTACAGCACAAAACAGAATGACACCGAACCTGATGAACCATTTTATTCTGATTTTTTGAGAGATTTATACAATAACAGCCTAAGTCTAACGAAACTACTTATACAACCTGATGTTTTGTTAAAAAATTTAAAGAACTTGGACTGCAGAAAAGGTGCAGGTCCAGATGGAATACCACCGACTTTCATAGTCGCGTGCGCTCACGAACTGACTACACCACTTTTATTGATTTTTAATAAATCATTATCTTCAGGGATATTTCCATCTAAATGGAAAAGAGCTAAAGTGGTTCCAATTTTTAAGTCCTCTGACAAAAATATTGTAATGAACTACAGACCCATCTCAATTTTATCCACTTTTGCAAAAGTTTTTGAATCACTGGTTTGTCCTTATATACAGAACCATCTACAACTGTACTTAAGTGACCATCAGCATGGATTTGTTCAATCGAGATCCACGTCCTCTAACTTGTTACCTTATACAGAGTTGTTATCGATGGCAATTGACTCCGGTCGACAGGCCGATGTTATATATACTGATTTCAGTAAGGCCTTCGATAAAATCTCGCACATTAAATTAATGAGTAAATTGTGTGCATATGGTATTACTGGGTCTCTTTTGGAATGGCTGCGGTCGTACCTAAAAGAAAGAAACTTTTTTGTAGTAGTAAATGGCTTTCAGTCAAAGTCATATTGCATTTCATCGGGTGTGCCCCAGGGGTCCCATTTAGGTCCTGTTTTGTTCAATTATTTTATTAATGACATACCCCAGTGCTTTTTGTATTCGAACATTTTCATGTATGCGGATGATCTGAAATTTGTTAGAATAATAGAGACTGAAGAAGATGTCTGTCGTTTGCAGAGTGACTTGAATAGACTGGAAAACTGGTGCAAATTGAATGATATGCATTTGAATCCTGATAAGTGTTACCATATTAAATTTTCGAGAAAGCGCAGTGTATTACAATATGATTATTATATAAATACATATAAACTTGCGCAAGTTAATACTATTCGTGATCTTGGAATATTATATGATTCAAAACTAACATTCTCCCCACATATTGATAATGTAATAAAAATTTCTACAAAATTATTGGGTTTTGTCATAAGAAACTGTAGACCTCTCAGAAATAGTAAGACGAAAATAATTCTGTACAACAGTCTGATTCGAAGTCACTTAGAATATGGTAGCGTAGTTTGGCGGCCACATTATGCAGTACACTCGTTGCGTCTAGAACGGGTGCAAAAACGCTTTCTTTGGCATTTAGCGTATACCAGTGGCTTGTGTAAACAGATTCGTTCTTATAGTAAAAGGTTAGAACATTTTAAAATGTTAACCCTGGAAAAGCGCAGACAGTTGCTAGATGCAATGTTTGGGATTAAAATTCTGAATCATAAAATTGATTCTTCACGTATTCTTGCCTTATTCAACTTTCGCGCCCCTGCCAGAATGCCAAGAACTGCTATTACCCCACTCTGTCCGCCTCTAAGAAGAACAGTGTTAGGAGCCAACTCACCGTATGCTAGATTATGTAAGATAATTAATAGCTACAGCGACGTCATTGACTTGCACGTCGACTCCATACGTAAATTGAAGAGCATCATAATCAATAACCTTTCAGAATCTTAAATAATACATAAAATTCAAACTTATACATAAATATAAACATGGCACATGCTATATACAAACACACACAAGCGCGCACACACGCACACTCACACACACTCTCACACACACACACACACACACACACATATACGCACACTGCTGCTATTAACGTTTTATGAATCTGTTGTCAAATGTATAATTGTATGTCCCATTTTATGGTAGGTAAGTGTTATCCACCACTTGAGTTTGTGTTTTTTCTTTATAATTTTTTGTTTTCTTCTTTTTCTTGTACCTTCAAATAAATATATAAATTAATAAATATAAGGTAGTTAACGCGATATTAGCATGATGTGTTTACCTATAAGTGTTTGTTACACATTATTGTAATCTTTGTGAATGTACTTAATATTAGTGTTAGTGTAAACAAATGTTGGTGAACATAAATAAATAAATAAATAAATGTATGTAAATATGTATGTATATATGTATGTATTATTCCCATAAATAAATAAATATTTCGGACATTTAACACACAACGCCATCCAGTCCCAAGCTAAGCAGAGCTTGTGTTATGGGTACTAGACAACTGATTAATACATATTATACTTTTTTTTTGTAAATACATACATATTATACATAGAAAACACCCAAACTCCGAAACAAATATTTGTAGATCATACAAACATTTGGTCCGACCCGGGAATCGAACCCGAGACCTCACGATCAGCAGTCGCACGCGCCAACCGCGAAACCAACGAGGCAGTCAAATAAATAAGCCATATCTTATGTATAAAGATATATGTATGTATATTATGATGATTGTATTATATTGTATTTTATTATATATAATAATAGCTTCACGTAAACTGAACAGTAATTTTCACTTGCTTCAATAATACACCTGCTACACACAGCTCTGCACCACCCAAAGGTCGACTGGAAGATAATGCCTATGGCATTAAGTCCGCTTTATTCAATGGTATTGCAGATTAAATAAATAATTTATTTATACTAATATTATAAAGAGGTAACGTTTCTAACTTTGTTTGTATGGGGGTAATCTACAGAAAGCGACACAATTCAGGATTGACATATATACATATATATATATATAAGCTATATTTTATTATGATTGAACAAAAAAATCAGTAATAAATAATAGTATTTGTACCTAAATGAAGTCGAAGAAAAGCAGGCGGTTTACGCTCAACGAAGTGGACACGGGTCGGCTAGTCCTACTAATATTATAAATGTGAAAGTTTGTAAGGATGGATGAATGTTTGGATGGATGTTTGTTACTCTTTCACACAAAAACTACTGAACGGATTTGGATGAAACTTTACAGTAATATAGCTTATACATCAGAATAACACATAGGCTACTATTTGCCGCGATAACCGACATATACGCGGGCAGAGCCACGGGCAACAACTAGTAACAAATAAACATTCAGACATATTTGGTTGAAAAGCAGCAGGTTAACCTGGTATGGACATGTGATGCGTAGAGATTAGCTAAATATAGTAAAGAAAGTGTTAAGTATGGAAGTCAACGGATATAAGAGTAGAGAACGACCAAAGAAAAAATGGTAAAAGATGATGACTGCGTAAAAGAGGATACGTCTGCTCGTTAGCCTCCTATACCATAAAAAAAGAGTCAAATAGGAGTAGGTAACTCAAAATCGATTTACTATAAAATATAGCTCTTTAAAAAAACACTGTTTTGTTACAGTATTTATTTTTACAGCTAAAGAAAGAGAAAACGTTATGACTGTATATTTATAAAAAAACTAGCTTAACCCCGCGGTGTTACCCACGGCTATTGTTGTACTGCGAGTAACGCCGCGGGACAAAGTTAGTCTAAAAAAAGTAGCCTAAATTACTCCCCGGATCATCAGCTACCTGTCAGTGAAAGTCCCGTCAAAATCCGTGCAGCCGTTCCAGAGATTACCCGGAACAAACAGACAGACAGACAGACAGACAAAATTTTTTTTAACTACATTTTCGGTATATGTACCGTGTATACATACATATGCATTTAGTAAAAAGCGGTTATTTTAATATTACAAACAGACACTCCAATTTTATTTATTTGTATAGATAAAATGTTGATTTGTGTACGACCTAAAAATTAAAAAACTGCATCAATTGAATCTAAGTTAGAACTCGCTACCAAAATTGATTTTCTATAACGGACAATGTAGAAGACTAACTGTTATTTCTCATCTGTTTGTTCAGCTGTTTTTAAATATACATTTTAATTTAGAGCATTTATGGTACAAGTTATTAATAATTTAGGTTTTACTATACGAAGTGTGGTCACACTACTTAAGTTATACACATATGAACTAAAATAATGAATCGTAACAGGCCATTTTCTCGAGCTAGCTTTAATGGCACACCAAGCCGGCAGTCAGTTACAACATCAATAAAAGTATATTACGTGGGTAATGCCTACTTGCATTAATTACATTTCACGAAGACATACAACCAGCTACTTATAATAAATGTAAAAGTGTTTTAAAAACGTAACTCAATCGGTTTTAGTTAATAGAGGATAGAAGGCGATAACCTCAAAAGTCTGATGCTGACGGGTAAGATAGAGGGGAAAAGAGTTATAGGCCGTAACCCGTTGCGCTGGGCAGATTAAGTGTGCTTTACTGTCGGCATTACGATCCATGCTATCCTACACAAGATAGGAACAGGTGGCGAACTCGCAGAATGACTGCAAATGGGGGTCACGACACTCACAACTCAGGACAAACAAAAAGGCGGAATACTTTTGTAAATAATATTGGTTTAGACCGAAATTGGTTTAGTAATTGAACACCACTTGTCTAAGATGCAGTATATATAACAGATATCATGATGATAAAGTAATAAATTATCTTTGTCTACTTCTTTTCTGCATAAATAGTTTTTTTGTGAATCTCCTATATATAATGTTGATGAATTGATTTGTATGTTTAAGTGCATCTGTGGATAGTTTCAATCCACAATTAAAACCGGTACGGCATTCCAGTTCTAGGATCGTTGTTTTAATTTAAAAAAAATTGATGTCAGGATGGATTACACTCACGATTGGGCCCAGTTGAAGGCGGTGCCCTGAATGCTAGAAATTATAGATATTTTTTTGTCCATAATGTTAATAAAATCTCTTAAAATTTGGTTAATTTGTTTTAGATTCAAAACCTTGTCTTGTCTCAGACAACGTCTGAACGTCTGTTAGGTACGACACTATTTTTATAACTATTACTGGATGCATTTTAATCTATGCAGCACATCAATGATTATAAATTAGTATGAAGGAGTTAACATAGCGACAAGTTTCAATTCAACTACCGTTTAAAAATATCAAAACTTTCTCGCGTTCGAATTTTAAAGCATCTCGAATTTTAAAATCGCACTCTTTCACTGGACTTTATCGAATTGGATCGCGAACCGAACATAACCGAAACGCGCCGAAAATGACCGCAATATGGCGAGAGTTCGCGTGTCGTTGCGCCGTAATCGTATCTGCGGTAGATAAAAGGGTCTCCTGGACCGTTTTAATTAGGCGGTAGAATGTATCGGGTGCCTGATGGCCCTGATAGGGTTACCCGTGCCGTATTGGCATTTTGTTGAGCTTTTTTATTATTTGTTTTAAAGGTTTGTTATTGTTTTATACTAACCGCAGTGCCGTAAGTAAATCATGGCAGTTGGACACATGCATTCTTTATCGGCAAGAAGTTTTTCACTTCACTTGATGGATTGTGTTTCGGTCTTGTTTTTCGTAGTTAATTGTTTTACTTTTTACTAAGAAATAACAAGATAGCCTAAAAGTATTACTCCATTTAAATAACTTGATTATTTTATCGCCAATCTACTTGTGATAGATGCATCACAAATAGATATATTTATTAGATAGACGCGGTAAAGAATGCTGTTAAAAATATTAAGAGCTCCTATTTACTTATACTTTCTTTTTGCTATGTTTTCGAAAATTGCAAGAGATAAGTCGTAACTATAAATATATTCACAAATTACAAATTTACAGATTGTTGTAAAAACCTCTTTTAACTATCATAAAAGTATTATGTAAAAAAAAAATGTGAAATTAGTAGTTTGTATTTAAACAGTAAATTGTGTATTTTTATAGTTTTCTAAACATTATTTCTAAAACTGTTGACAACCCTGCGTGCTGCACTGAGGTACGTAACTGCTTGCGATCCACTGGACAGCGCCGTTCGGCTAATGCGTACTTACACACGGCATGCTCCCTGAACAACTGTGAACTTGGAACTTTTTATTATAGTATTATACAAATTTAAAAAAATAGCATAACCTAGAAAAGAGCAGAATTCAGAATCTGACTAGCTTTGTCCTCCAGTTATTTAGTTCTCATAAAATTCGTCGTTCTAAATCTAAACAATTGTACTCAATTAACCTTTCACATTATTTTACTACTAATCGGCATTTGTCAGATGGCAAAAATAGCAAATGTTAAACCAAAAATGAGGTAATAGTAAATTGACTTACCAGGGTCTAAAATGACTGTGAAGACTGCGTCATTTCAATCATGTGACACACAATAGTGCAACGCTGTGCTTTGAGACCCATAGCATAAGGGAAAAGAGGGGTTTTGGACATGATAAACCTCACTCACTCGGTTAGAAGGAATGAAGAAATTGTTTAGTACCAATTTTTTGCGAGGCCGTGGTATCACTCCGATCAAATTCAACAGCTTTTAAAAGTCCACAGCTGAACATAAGACTTTTCTTCGAAAGGAAGTTTTGGGCTACCATACCCCGCGGCCACGGGGTCCATATCCAATAGTAAAAAATAACTTACTAACATTTAGATAATAAGAAAAATATAAATAACTTAATAAACACTAACAAACACATTTGAAATGGAAATTAAGGATAAGGAAATACAGGCTTTTTTATTTTATTTTTTATTTTATTTATTATACCCCGCGGCTAGAGGGGATTTTATGGGGTATTCTGTAATTTTCCTTCTTTCTGATAAACGAGCAGGGATGTTGTCCTGCGTATTTTGTTCCCTTAGTCGCCTCTTACAACACCCATTGGATAAATAGATAAAACAAAAGTGGTGACACCCTGTATTCTTAAGCTGCCACAGAATAAAATACATTCACCCCGGTCAAGCTGGTAAATTTGTCGACATCCTCGTATTTATATTAAATTTCGAAAATAATAAAATGTTACAAAAGCTGACGCAAAACATGCTTATTTCTATGCAAATTATAAATTGTATAAAATAAATATAAAACTGAAAGAAAAGTTCTTACTTTCATAGTCACCATTGTACCCGCCGGGTCCAGTTGCAGGCAGGCCCCGGACAATGCGACCAGTTCCTTAGATCATCGATAACACAACCAACCAACCGATAGTATTTTGCTATGTGCGAAAATTTTAGCTCAGAACAATGTACAAATTAAATGTAGAAATCGAATAGAATACTTACGAGATACTTACAAGTAGGAGTACATTCAAAAATATTCTCTTCTATTGTTGCAGTGCTAAGCAGTAGGTTTTAGCGTACACAACAATAAAATATTAAAACATTTTTATCTGTTAAGTGAACAATGAGTAATCTGAAAATGGATAGTAGCGATAGAGAAAAAGAAGTAATAAATTATAAACTTAAAAGAGGTAAGAGGCAAAAATAAGATAATTAATTTTTAATGGCTTAATTTTCTGTCGATCAAATGCACGTATGAAGAAAAACTAAAGTAAAATTAGTGAGAAAATTTTATAGGTGATGATGCCAATCTGTCCCAAAGGTCAGGTTCATAATACAAGATCGCCACAAACAAATTGATACAATCATAGAGTGCACATGAATTATCAATCATTTACTTACAAGAAAAATAAAAGTTAAATAGATATACGTTTATATATTATCTAGCCTTTTCTTTGTTGCTCTATCTTATCTTTATTAGTACACTATTAGACACAGTTGGTAGCCTTATCCAAAACATTTATCATATATATTTTGTAAAACGATTCCTGGAAATAAATGTGTATTGCAGTATTTTTTTTTAAATTACATTTCCTTCAAAGTACCAAAGTAAGAAAGCCTAGAATCTATAAATTGTTTACTCCCACTTTACTGTAACCAAAAACATTAAAATCCTTTAAAAATTCTGACGGCGGATAAATATAGAGAACTATTTTATGAAATGAGCAAAATTTTCAACGTACATATGATTGCTGACTTTGTTTACTGTGTTGCCTTTTTATTGGCATTTAACAGCCGCTGTTTACAGTTTCAGTGAAATGCCAGACCACCTGTGCGGGGATTCCTTTGCCTAAATCGAAGTCATCTTTTGTATCAATTGTTAAATACATTGTAGATTTAGAGAATACTTTATGGTTCTCTACACTATCATGCAAAGCTAAGAAGTAATGTTAATTCAATCGTACCTACTTTACGCATTTTTTATAATACTACAAAATACTCATTTAGATAAACCGGTACAATAATTTTGGAACATTTTTCTCGGTGATTTCATAGCTGACTAGTGGGTAGGAGCAAATACATACACCACTTTTATGGCAGAGTAGGCAAACGTCTATGCAGGTCACTTGATGAGGAATGACGCCTGTAACTCAGGAGTACAAGCGCGTTGACTCGGCTTTTAAGGTTTGAAGACTCCACCGAACACACAACGAACGAACTGAAGGAATAAAGGGACCGATATACGGTCCCTTTATTCATTCAGTTCGTTCGTTGGTTCATATCTTGGGGTGCCATTTCTGCATTTTTCATACACTTTTTGCGTACTTAACTTAATCTTTGGTCGAAGCAATAAAGTAGTCCATATAAACGTGTTGTATGATTCAATAACACTTTGTATTCAATTCAGTAAAAAAATTGTGGTTACCGTTTCCTTTACGAGGCGTCATGGCCTTTTAACTGGGAATATGTGTTGATTTCTAATGTATTCATAGGGTTTCCCTACTCTTCATGACTGCATACGCACTCCAATTATATAGAAAGTAAGAAATAACTTTAAAAATAACCAACAACAGAGTTAAATATTAATTTTAATCTCAATCTCTTGTCATATTCATTTAGAAAAAGAGAGATATACATACATGTATATAATTTTAATCTACATTATTGTATTTTACGTTTCTGATTTATAGGATTCGTCAGAATCAACAGAAACTTATTGGGTAACTTACAGGCCTTACTGCCTACTTTTGTCTTGAAACACACGTTCAAACAAAATACACGTCAACCGATTCAAAGAAATACTTTATATACGCCGACACAATATCTGGGTTCTATGACACATGAACATACTGGTCCTATAAGGGGTCATACGAGAGGCTATAAAGAACTGAAGTTACTGTTTCGCTAAGTTTTCTTATCACGTACGACAGTGGTTTAGATTACCTATACGGAATTCCCACTGCATATGTTTTGTAAAAACTCGAGTCATTTACTTTATTATGCATAACACGAGTTAGATTTACGATTATTCAGAATTGTACACGAATCCGGTTGGCTTCGATGAAAGGTGCTTTAGCAATAGTGTAGAAAGAATTATTGTGATGACGTAATTTTTGTTGTTTGAGGGCCTACGCAATTAGAAGCCCAACTTATGTACATTGTACAAGTAGGCACAGTTATTCTAAACTCGATAAACAAAAATGTGAAGAAAAAGAGATGCAAAATACTATACTGATAGAGATTCGAATCTATAACTGTAGACACTGGATGTAGACACCCGCAATTCATATCTACATCTACAAATAAATAAATTGGAGTGTCTGTTTGTAATATTAATATTAAAATAACCACATTTTACTAAATGCATATGTATCTATACACGTTACATATACCAAAATTGTATTTGAAAAAATGATTGTCTGTCTGTCTGTTTGTTCCGGGTAATCTATACGCTAATCTCTAGCTGACCCACGCAAACGAGGTTGCGTGGGTCAACTAGTGCTATGTAAAGAACCTACATGCAAAATTTCAGGATTCTAGGTTTAGCGGTTTGGGCTGTGCGTTGATCTCTGGGTATGTCAATCACCTTCCTCTTCTATTACATCCTAGCTAAACCCCGCGGTGTAACCCGCGGTTATCGTCGTACCGCAAGGAACGCCGCGGGACAAAGTTAGTCTAAAAAAGTAGCCTAAGTTACTCCCTGAATCATCAGCTACCTGCCAGTGAAAGTCCCGTCAAAATCCGTCCAGCCGTTCCAGAGATTACCCGGAACATACAGACAGACAGATAAAAAATTTTTTAACTACATTTTTGGTATATGTACCGTGTATACATACATATGCATTTAGTAAAAAGGGGTTATTTTAATATTACAAACAGATACTCCAATTTTATTTATTTGTATAGATATAAATAAATAAATATTTCGGACGTCTAACACACAACGCCATCTAGTCCCAAACTAAGCAGAGCTTGTATTATGGGTACTAGACAACTGATATAAATACTTATATACTTTTTTTTTGTAAATACATACCTATTATACATAGAAAACACCCAAACTCCGAAACAAATATTTGCAGATCATACAAACGTTTGGTTCGACCCGGGAATCGAACCCGAGATCTCAAGAACAGCAGTCGCGTTAGCTACCACTGCGCCACCGAGGCAGTTGTATATATAGACGATAAAATATACAACAAATACTATAGGTACTTATACTCAGATACAGAAAAGTGCCCAAGGCTGGAATCAAGGATTCAATAGTCAAGATCACTAGCCATTAAACCGTCAGCCTTAATTTATATCGATAGTTAGATTCCAAGTTCACTGCAATATTCAATATCAAAATGTTAATTAACTCCAATAGAACATATATATATATATAAATATATTATATTTACCTAAAATACATTATGTTTAGATTCCATGGTCGTTTACGTTATGTTTTTATGTCCTCACACCTAAACTATTCTAAGAGCCGCGTTACGTACCAATCGTGAATTCGTGGTCACAAGTTAATTAACCAAATTGTCGATTTCCCATGAATGCATCACTTACCAGTTATTTTATCATAAAGCGGAATGAAGAGGCGCTATTTCATATTTCCGCTCTATCCCGAAATCGTGGACACGAATGCAAAATTTATAATTACCATCTGGAAATAAATCGAGGCTGGCCGGAAATGGAACTAGCACATTTTATAAGAAAAATGTTAAAAATTGATTGTAATCGTTCATTATATTTCCGTATTAGGAAGTAACCTTCGGAGGCAATTATTGTCAAGTTGTTCAAAATAAATATGTAATAGATGTCAATGATGTCAGAGACCAAAATAGGCATAGATTATTAAATGTTTTAGTAACACTAGAAGCACAAAGTCGAGGCTAATAAATTGCGTAACTACTTGTAAATCTTGTTTTTAGTATCTAACTACTAGTCGATATATTTATACATTTATATATTTTACGAACTATTGAAATCCCTGAACATAACCTTATAAAAGCGGCCAAGTGCGAGTCGGACTCGCCCATGAAGGGTTCCGCAGTAGCAAGTAACATAATATTTATATATTTTTTTTGTGCTGATTGAATTACAGGTAAATTGCAGTCTACGATTTATGACGTATTAAAAAAAACTACTTACTAGATTTCGTTCAAATCATTCTTTTAATTTTAAAAGTTACAGGGGTGGGGGAGCATATTTTACCACTTTGGCAGTGTCTCTTGCGCAAACTATTTAGTTTAGAAAAAATGGGGTATCTATGGATAGGATGTTCCCATGAATGCATCACTTACCAGTTATTTTATGATAAAGCGGAATGAAGAGCCGCCATTTCATATTTCCACTCTATCCCGAAATCGTGGACCCGAATGCAAAATTTATAATTACCATCTGGAACTGGCCGGAAATGAAACTAGCAATGGGTTAGAAGTTACAGGGGGGGGGGGGGGCACCTTTTACCCTTTGGCAGTGTCTCGCGCAAACTATTAAATTTAGAAAAAAATGATAGTTAAAGCCTCAATATCATTTTTGAAGACCTATCCATTAATACCCTACACGAAAGGGTTTGATGAAAAAAAATTTTTGAGTTTCAGTTGTAAGTATGGGGACCCCCAAAATTTATTGTTTTTTTTTATTTTTGTGTGAAAATCTTAATAGGGTCGACGAAGGTTTTCTTTTTGGAAGACGGTGCCAATTTCATCACATCACATTTTAAAAAAAAAAAATTAATTTCATCACGATGAAGACTAAAAAACTTAAGATTTGAAGACTTTAAACGCTTGACATTGGCAGAAATAGCTGATCCAAGAGAGCCGGCTGGTTGCCATTTCATCAAAAGAAGAAGAAAGGTGGTCGACTCTACCTAACAAAATACTTAATGTTGTTATTAACTGCAATGAAATATATTATCACATCAAATCAGCCTCCTAAATTAGTTCACTGCTGGACATACACCTCCGTTTAGAAAAGAGGTTTTGACCTACTATAGCACGTTACCGGATGGACTGGTATAGGGTTTGGTTCGTTTTCCTACATTTTGCAATGATGTGCTCTTGCGTTGTTTGTTCCGTTAGTCACCTCTTGTGACACCCACGGGTATTAATCCTTAACCACGCGTGAAATAAATGCTAGGAGCTAAGCAATAAAAAAAACATTTTTGTGATATTTGCCAAGGTCATTTTTGTTAACCGACTTCAAAAAAAGGAGGAGGTTTTATCAATTCGACCGTAGTATTTTTTTTATGTGTTTTCTTCGTCGTTTATGAACCGATTTTGATGATTCTTTTTTTAATAGAAAGGTGATATTTCAACGGTAGTACCATGATAAAGACACTAAGATCAGATGATGGCATCCAAGAGAAACCGAGTCAAACCTTGAAGCCGTTTTTTTTTGAAAATTTTATTCAATAATCAAATTTTGATGCGTTATAAAAATTAGATGAATTAATGAGTTTGTAAGTGCTTACAGTTTAATCACGTGTCTATTTTGGGGATGCTCACAACTTCGAACCCGACGGGTAAACTTCACGAAGAGTCCTGCGACTTTCCTCGTCAAGCGTTGAAATCACATCGTAAATACCTATCTCGTGTAAAAGTTAACACACATGCAATAACTCTTTCACCTTTCGCAACCTTTGCACCATTCGATTCGATGTAAGTTGATTCTCAACTAACAAATCTTTATGATTGTTTTTGTAATTTTAAACATTAGGTACATTTGGCATAATCTAGTGCAGAAACCTTTTTAGCATGATGCAGTAGACCTTGAACGATCCAGTCGCGTGTGTTTCAAATTTATCAATTATCGTTTTTACACTGTGAAATCGGTATCAATAAATGTTCCATGCTCTTATGTCTAACTGATCGGCAGATCGGCAGATATCGATCTTGTAGAGGCTTTCACTCTGATGCAAATAAAAAATATGAAGGGAAAGAATTTTTATAAGTATTACTTTTTGTATTTCAGAGTAATTTTATAGATATTTATTACTAGTACTTTAATGCTTATATTAGATATTATTTTTCGTAAGAATTTATGTATAACGAAATTGAAAATAGTTATTTAGCCATTACGGGTTTCAAATCCTTGGACTTACAACTGAAATACTTATTGTAGCACTAAGATTAAATTTGGATTAAATCACAACTTAACAATTTAATCTAAAAATTCAGTTCAAATACCCAGGTTGATTTAATTTCTGTAGGGTATATCAGTTGGGGTTGATGACACCAGAAGTATCTGCTACATATAACTTTAAAAAAAAACTCTCTCTGTCATCTGTCTGTGATATAGTCGATAAACTCGTCTCTCTTAAAAATGAAATAATTTATATCTCTGTTTCCACTTAAGAATAGTTAAACAATTCTATATCATAGTATTTAATAAGACCAATGAGGTAATCAAGTATACTCTACAAGTTAGCATGTCTTAGAACTAAATTAAATTTAGTTTAAGTAGCTACAATGCAAGGTCGTGGTTGTGGCTGAAAGTCTCACGTTCCTTGATATTTTGACACCAGGCTCGACCACATTGGTTTCGAAATATGCAAGAAATAACTATAGGTATACATATAATTATGTAGGTATAAGTAAATAATATTTCGGACACATACATATCATATACATGTAAATACATCTAATTCAAACATTATATCGTGGTAATTTAAAGTATTAGATGTTCATATTGTTCATCTCATACTCACCCTCTGACACACACACATTTATCCATGCATTTAACACACCTAGAGGACCACTACATTATCTTAGTTTTAAGTAATTGCCTTGTCTTGTTTCTTTCTCATTTTCAAAATTAATTCAAACTTAAAATTAAAATTTACAATAATAAATAGAATTATATACTGGAACTATATTATAAGCTGTAGTTAATGTACATGGCCTTTAGGAAGAGGCGCCGTATGCTGAAGCACAGGTTTCCAACCAAGTTCAGCAGCGGAGGCTAATAAGACACAATTGGTACATTGTAATCAAGCATTTTTTTTTAACTTATCAAATTGTTAACACTTATGGTCAATAAATTTTATTATTATTATCTACCTATACAAATAAATAAACTTAAAATGTCTCTTTGTAATTCCAAATTAACAGTTTTTCACTAAATGCATACGAAAGTATAAAATACAACTTTAGAACTTCTCATTAGAAATTATTTTCATTCATTAGTGCTCCATTGACTTTTCGTATCTGCAGATATGTACATAGTTGTTGTAGATAATGAAGGATATAGGAAAGCGGTACTAATATTCAATTCAATCCCATTTTGCTAAATGTGCTACTAACCACAATTTATTTAATTATAGAAACAAGCTGATCCGGCAAACTTCGCACTGCCGTATGATATGATTAAACTATGACCACACATGGGTTCCGGTATTAGAATTAAGTACGAACATAACTTTACAATTGAAATTACTATTCACTTTAAGTAGTATAATATAAAAAAAAAAACATCCATTCTGAATAGCAAGTATTGTTTACTGTTTCACATTCGAAACATTTTAAGCGCCGCGCTAAAAAGAAATAAATTTCAAAAATCATTGAAGCACACAAGTCGCGGAACCCAGTCTCACACTCTGGCCTTTTTATTACACACTTTTTTTACTTAGTCGGCGGTCGATTTGCATAAAGTCGCAAGTAGCCATACAGACGGTGGTTCGAGATCGTAAAACGGACGACCATAAAAGAAACACCTTTTTGCTTATAAGGGACGTTGTTGTTTTGCACTGAATTAATATATGTGATTGTATTATCTGAACAACAGCTTGCAGCGTTTTGCCTTGTTACTGAAATTCGTAATATTTTTTTTATTGTAAGTAAAAATTTAGTATAATGAATTTTGTGTGAATTATAATATTTTCTTCTATGAACGATGGTTAATAATGATTAAATGCTTAATAAATGATTGTAATGAGATGATGAATTTTGAATAATTTAAGATACAGTAATATAGATCCAAGAAATCCATACTAATTACTAATACTATTAATTTGAAAGTAACTTTCTTTGTCCGTCTTTTTTACGGGTAAACCGTAGCACTGATTTCAATGAAATTTGGCATGCAGATGCTTTGATTCTTGATGAATGATATAGGTTACTATGTACCGCGATAACCGATATAAACAACAGCGGAGCCGCGGGCAAATATAAGTTAAAAAAATATAAAAGCACATACAACACCCTGTAAATATTAGAGTGGTTATGCTATTCCATAAAATAACAATGTATAGGAATGTTATAGAAGAAAACGATAACGAGATGCGCTAGGTCTGGAAAGCGAGAAATAATCTATGCAAAACCTAACCATTGAATACTGTTGATGTCGATGTGATTGAAATCATATAAAAGTAGTAACAATTTTATCAATTACAACATATTAACAAATAGTAATTAGTGTTTATACTTTTTAATTATTTAAATTAATCTAACTAAAACTTTAGTAGTCCTTACCCATATCCAAGATGGGCAATTGACCAAGCACAGACAAAAATCCGGATCTCCGGCTATCTCATACAATTGCCATCTTTTTGTCTCTTAAAGTAATTTGTCCAGTAAGGTCATTCAAACCTCCTCTAAAGCAGTGTAACGAAATGCCTTTAAGGTCAACCATTTTCAATGTCGTCACATTAAGTGATGACGTCACGCGATGGTAGCTGGTTACCATAACGTATTAAAATCGGCAAATATCTATCTTCAAGGCTGTTGGATCATATTCTAATCGTGAATCATTCTTGTAAAAAAATATTGTAAAAAGATTAAGAATTTCGATTAAGACAAATGATCTTATTTTTTGTTAATGGAATATTTATTTCACTTGAATATTAAATATCCAATGACACAACGTAATGGAGCTTGTTGAGACGTCATAATGACAATCAGAATAAAATTATTGTTGATGAATTGATATTCTTTGTATCGAATGAAATTGTGATTGGCTCTGTATTGACATTAGGAGGATTTTTAATAAATCATTTCTTTGATACCACTTTGTCATAGTACAACTGATTTTTGGGTATTGATTAATGAACCGCTGCCTTATTTTTCTGCTGGAAAATGAAAATTTGTAAATATATTGTCTAAAGCTTCGATCAGGATGCAATGACTGACTGACTGGGTGATGCATGACCTCTTTGTCGAATCCTTGAGGTAGAACACACTGCATCGAAACGTCACACGATGCTTTAGTTTCTCCTAGAACTTCGTGTCATTTCTCGAAGTGTTTTGTTTATAAGTATGGGCCTGCCAAAATGTCTCTACTTTGCCCGATGGAAAGGTTGGTATAGGATATGTTTCAACTTTTCCGTCTTTTTGCAGTGATTTTGGCCTGCTTAGTTTGTTCTCTTAGTCGCGTCTCAATTCATTTCAAGGTGTCGTACACCTATAGGATGAATTGGAGTGGTGGTGACACTTTGCATTCTTCATCCGTCACCACACAAACTTTGTTTACCTCGTTTTGTATTAATCAGAATAGGCATGGCGACAGCAACTAAGAACCAATAAAATTAAATACTTATCTGATAAAATTGGGTTCATAGAGTATGAAAATCGTTTTTATTTTCATGTTTAGAGCGAAATTAATAGTTAATTAACAAAAATAAAACTACAAAATACCATGTTAAGTGTACACCAATCAGAGTGAGTTACGTCACGTCAGTATAGTTCGTTCTCTGCCTCGTTGGTCTAGCGGTTGACGTATGCGACTGCTGATCAAGAGGTCTCGGGTTCGAATCCCGGGTCGGGCCAAAAGTGTTATTGACTTTTCTGATTCTATAAATACTTAATAACAGCTCGGAGTTTGGAAGTTGGGGTCTGAACCTCCGTGTCTCGAAGAGCACGTTAAGCTGTCGGTCCTGCGCCTGATCTCTCCCCGATCGTGTCGGTTAACCGTCCCATCGGATTATGAGAGTGAAGGAACAGAGAGTGCACCTGTGGTTGCGCACACACTTGTACACTATAATATCTCCTGCGTAGTTGGTTCGTCTCTGTTGAGACTTCCCGCCGTGGCCGTAATCGGCTAGGAGAACATCATAGTTCGTTCATAACCGACGATCACTTTACTGTCTATAAGAGCTATAATTGACATTGGTTGACAAATGATGAAGTCGCGTCTGCTTAGAATCACGCCATGACACCACCGACCGTTTAGACGTGAATTTTAAACTTAAAATTTAAATTGCAATTTTTTCACATTAAAACTTAATTTGTGTAGAAATATAACTGTTTTTGACAATAGGAGATATTTCCGAACACTATAAAACAATTTTTCAAAATTAATTAATCATGCCCATTAAGCAGCCTAACGATTGTATGACGTAAAATAAAATAAATCACTTTTATTATCTGTCATCATAATTTAATAATATAAAAATACCAATGTACATACGTAATTATTAAGTAATCCACTTAAATACACCTGAGCAAGAAATATAAATTGATTGCATACTATTACAATTTTTCGATATATTTCGTCTTTAAATCTACTTAAAATAACAATTATCAACATTGAATTCGTTTGACATTAACTGTGTTTATTTACTTTTAACAATTGCCATTTATTATTAAAATTAACAAAAAATAACTGTTTAAAAAGTGAATTTAACAAATTAATCTAAATATATTATTTACAATTTAAAGTTAGGAATAACTAATAACTTAAATTAAATCACTATTACATTTAAGCTGCTTATTGTCAGAAGAACTAACGTATTCAATAATCATATTATGAAATAACTAAATAATAAATAACAGCTGTAATAAGAACCAGTCATTTCTTAATATTTTAAATTTATAACCTATTATTAAGTTATTATGAATAAGAATATTCCAATAATTCCAATCTCATCACCAAAGAATTGATAAAAAAAACATCTAAACAACTGTTTCATTTGTCGCTATCCAACAATAAAACGACAAAATACATTATAGTTATAGTCTAATTTTCGTTAAACTAATTATTTTTTCTTAAAATTTTGAGGTAAACAAAACACTGCACAAACAAACCTTATGAGATCTTTACGAAAACCAAATCCACATTGCAAATACGTACAAACATACCCCTAGAAATTTTACATTGCGTATTTATAACCGAAACTTGGACTAATAATACTTTTCATTAAGATTAAACTAAAATTAGGTACAAAAATCTTTTATCTAAAAATGTATCTATACAATCACTTAAGAGCTATCACAAATTATAATACACACAAATGTGTTGAGAATATTGTTTATTTCGTCTAAACGTTATACATATAAATAATAATGATCTATGCTATTTAATACTATTTCACATACTATGTCTTCTTAGACAACATCAACGTCTCATGATGTCTTCTATACTAAAGCCTTTCTTCGGTCCAGTAGAAGGACGAGTACCAGGTTTTGGGTTAGCTGGCGGTTGTATACCAACTATATTCTTTATTCCACTTGTTATAAAGCTTGAACTAGCTTCTTCATAGTCTTTTTGACCATCATTGCATTTAGTAACAGTTGTTGAAGTACTCGGCATAGTATCTTTTGGCGGTGCGTGTTTCACTATTAGATCTTGGGCCACAGTTTGCTGTGGACCCAAAATGGGATGAGATACTGGACCAAATGCCATTTGAGGATGAGGTGGTGGCATAGGAAGCCCAAACTTATGGTACGATGGAATTCCTATGATTGATGGTGGAATTCCTACTACAACATCTGTGTTTACTATAGGTTGTCGTGGCATGGTCAAGTTTGTGGGTTCAGGAGACCGACTCCTGTAAATTGCTGCACAGGTTCTAACGTTTTCACCAATGTCTGGTGGGTGACTTCTCTTTCTAAATGGACTCAGATACATATTGGACGGTCCTGGATCAACAGGTGGGCTAATTATTTGATTCATTTTTGTAGGATCTGGTGGTGTCACTTGGTGAAGATCCCGTCTTATTTGCAATTGAGGGTGTCTCATTGGTGGTTCAGGAATATCTGAGTAGCGCATTTCTTTCTCAATTATTTCCTCTGAAGTAAAACGCCGTTTCTCGTATGGGTCTGAAGATGGCATCCGATGTTTTTCTTGATGTTGTGGACGCATTGTGTATGGGCTAGCTCTATCTCTCTGGTCATTATGATGACAATGGGTACGTTCTACCGGGGAGGGTGACGGCTGTCGTGGTCTCTCTTCGCTTAGTTCTCTTCCGATACTCTCAATAGACGATGAACGTGCCCGCCTAACAGGTGAATGTTCAGGGGACGAAATTTCAGCATCTTCGTCGTCGTACCCCGGTTCAACCGGCGATCCGGGTCTACCAATATCTTCTTCACCCACATCTAAAACGTCACCAGGTGGCACGTCTCCTACAGCATGTGTTAATGCGTGTCTTCGTAAGTCGCAGTTTCTTCTGAACACCTTCCCACAAGAGTTGCATTCGTAAGGTTTGTGGTCTGTATGAGTTAGTAGATGTGTCTTAAGGTTAGAACGTTGATTGAAGCTTCGACTGCAAACGGGACACTTATGTGGAGACTCTTCCATATGAAGGATCTTATGCACCGCTAGAGTCCTCGACTGACAGAACCCTTTTCCACATTCAGTGCACTTAAACGGTTTCTCCTTCGAATGAATGTACCTGTAAAAAGAGATTTCAATTAGATTCCAGTGTTATTTTTACGTAACGGTTGAAGACAAGGGCAGTTGTTGAGAACAGATTAATGATTTCCACCATAAGCATTATCGTTTAATTAAAGATCTGAGTATGGGCGTCTTGAATGCGAATACAGGTTTTACTAATAATATGCTATGAAACGCATTTTATTCTTTTGACACACAACAATATGAAGATATTCAAAACAGGTTTTGATTGGAATTGGAGGCGTTCATTCATTAAAAGAGGAACGACCTTTAGTCACCAAAGCCATTCATTGTTCGGTATTAACTCAAGTAAGTAGATGTCAACTTTATACAATAACTGTACGAGATTCTATACAGTGTGATAGTTTTTTTTGTACTAGCGACCACTATACTGGTCCGCTTAGACATGCCTTGAACGTGATCCGTGTAACATGAGCCTTTAGTTTCAAGGCAAAACCGACAACGACGTATACGCACTGTTTGTTCAACGTCATCATTTCTTAAAGACCTCAGATTACTCATTTTACAGGCGCCCTTTGTTTATTAATAACAAAAACACTAAGGAAGAGAAATTAATTTGACCTAACTTCTTAAATTACTGTGGCGAATTTTAACACAAATGCTTTTTGATTACTCGCTGCTATTAATATTATTTTAGTTATGAAGAATATGTATATATATTTTTATTAACGAATAAGATTTCTTAAAATAATGTAGATAGTTGTTTCTATTATCCAAGCGTGTTTGTAAGAAAGTTTGCGTATAGTTTTTATTTTTATGATTTTAGATAAGGAAAGGAAGCGATGCGAGGTCAGAGAGATCGGATAGCGATTAATAAAGGAAGTACAAACTGGAAACTGCGTATAAACATAACAAGAGCCCATGTGCTGTTTAAATCTCTTGTTGAATATAAATTATATTATAGAATTTAAAAAGTAAAAAACTATAGCTACTGTGTTGAAGTTACGAATACATTTCATTTAATATGAAAACCTAGAGTTTTATAGTGAATCAACCTATTCAAATTTTTGTGCAGACTCTCTAAATCATCAGAAACACACTATACAAAATATAACAATAAGATGAAAATTCAGAGTTGAATCACAATAATGATGATGACTTCAAAAAATATTAATGTAATTTAGTCACGCTATTGTGTCCAAGGTAAAATATTTAAGTATACGAGTATACTACATACCAAAATTGAAATCCATATGAAATATGGTTTCAAATAGGCGGAAAATCAGTCTTAAATTATATTGTAGTTACTATGTTTTTATCTTCTTATGTATAAAAATCAATTGTTGTTCGTTTGTCCAGCTAAAACTTAAGAACGGCTGGGCCGATTTAGCTGATTTTGGTTTTAAAACGTTTGTCGTAGTTCAGGGAAGGTTTAAACGGTGAAAATTTTAAAATAACTTGACAACCCAAATGTGACGTGTACGAAGTAGCGGACAGAGCTAGTATATTATAGAAATATTTCTTACATATTACACACAACGCCATCTAAATCCCAATCTAAGCTGAGCTTGTGCTATGGGTGCTAGACAAGTGATATAAGTACATTAATATACTTTTTTTTGTAAATACATACATATTATACATAGAAAACATCCAAACTCCGAAACAAATATTTGCAGATCATACAAATATTTGATCTGACCCGGGAATCGAACCCGAGACCTCAAGCACAGCAGTCGCATACGCTACCACTGCGCCACAGAGGCAGTTATTATCGATATTATATCTATAAATTCCTGTTAAAGCCACTCTTATACACACATGTATTACCATAACTACCGGTATAGGAGCTTTATTTTGCACATACTAGTTTTTACTCGCAGCTCTTCCCGCGTATAAAAGTATCACGGTAAATAGTAGTCTTCAAGAATCAAAATATCTCCATTGTGTGTTCCTTCGGTTCAGCGGTTTAGTCGTGTAAACGTAATAGACAGACAGAGTTCCTATTCAATTATTTTTTTTAGTATATGGATTAATAATTTTAAATCAATGAGTATATGTATCACTGCTGTCGGATTTTTGGGAACACTATCAATATGCGATGCTGCGGAGGAATTTTTTGACGCCTGTATGTAAATATTGTTGCTTCGTTTTTATCCTTATTTCCTAGTATTTTACTTAATTTTATGAGTATACTAGCTGTTGCCCGCGACTCCGCTCTTTGTCGGTTATCGCGGCAAATAAAGTTTCATCCAAATCCATTCAATCGTTTGCGCGTGAAGAAGTAACAAACATACACACTCATAAACTTTCGCCTTTATATATTAGTGTGAAGTGTGATGTGATTATATCAGCTTTTTCATTAGATTTTGGATTTTACAGATACTATTAGTCCTTGGAGCTAAAAAAAAATACAGTAAAAGTACCTACGTTATCTTAAATGAAAACTAGTGGTTTTATGTAACTAAAAACAATTCTTTTCCAGCTTCCAGTGACTTTGACCTAACTTAAAGCTTCTTAGAAATTTGAGCCCAATACAAACGAACTTATTGAATATAGTGACATATATCATCAAAACTGTGTATAAATATCAAAATAAATCGATACACCTATTTATACAAATAAGCATAATGTGAGTATAATAAATATTCTTTATTATCAATATGCACCGATATATGGTTAGGTATTTGCTTTCAACCGAATGCGAGAGTGTAACATTATAATATAAAAATCATTGCCTTGTTTATGATCAATTCTAGCAGTAAGCTTTGAATATTATTTAAATAAAAACGATCATTCGTGAGTAGAGATACATAAGATTAGTCTAAGCCTGTGTTGTATAAATGGAGGAAAATCGTGTCAAAGGTTTCCTAGAATCTTCATGCAATATAAACTGAATGTAAGTGATTAAAAACCACACACAAAATATAGATAACTTTGTTCTTATTAAATCATGAAAAAGTAACCATAGTTTAGATTTTTTATTACTGCATCAGGTATAGCGGCATCTTTAGACGGATATTTATAATTTTTATAATTACTTTTAATACTTAATTTCGTTGTTAGTTGAATATTGCTTTTCTATAATTAAAATATACACTAACAATTTAGATGCCATACGGAACTAAAAAAATGAGTAACGACCCTCAACAATTACACGAATTGTGCACGCATTTTAGTTTGCTCTTGAGTCTGCAATTTCGCACGTATCTACAGTTCTTGGAAAAGATGATATAGCACCAGTTTGTATCTTCCAAAATAATAGAATACATTTAAATGATACATAATAAACATTACAAAAAGCAATGAACATTAAAGATTAGTCGTTGAGCTTCTACGTTCATAAAATTGATCAATCAAAAATCTCATTTGCTATTTTATTTAATTTTATATTTACGATTTTGATTTCCTCATAATTATTACTATCTCAACTAAAATTATGTGGTTATTTTGCTAAAATAATATACATATGTTCCTAAATGAGCCATAGAGGGCTCATCAATAAAGGCTTTTCTCGGGCGAGTAATCAAATTTTCTTTGATACACGATATTACTAATACCTATAATTTGTAGGGATTTCCATATAAATTAGAATATGTATGTAGAAGATGAAATGATTAAATTTATATAAATAAACCCACTATTACAGAATTAAGTATATTTTCTTCGGCAAATATATTATTTTATACATATTGAACTAAAAAAAACTAAAGAGAAAGTCGAGTAACGAACGAAATGTTGAATGAAGTTGAAGAGAAGGGCGCGAACTTGCCAACGTCATGCAAATATTGTATTCTGACTGACAAACGGACCGGTTCCAATGTACACACAGGCTAGTCCAAACACCCACGTTGGAGGTATTAAATTTTTGAAGTATTATTAGATAATGGATGTGCCTATGGGTCGAGATCATCATACAAAAACTTGATATATGAGCAGATTGAGCAGAATATAATCGTAAACAACAAAATTATGTCCACATTTTTACTTGATAAGCTAATGAACGGATGAATTAACATTTAATAATATGTCTTTATCTTCGTTGTCTGAAATGAAAACTTATTTAAAGGTAGTCAAGAAATTACCATAATAGCATCGAAATGTTGCGTTGGAGACTAGTGAAGATATAACTGATTTAAATAAAACAGGATACACCATAAATACATTAAAGATATAACACAGACTGATGAAAAGAAAAAAGTGTTCCAATTAAACAAGATCAGGTTCTTCTAATATCGAAGCCGAAATTACTTCCAATAAATTTTAAATATCTAATGAACGCGATATCTTTATTCTAAAATGAATCGAGAGCCACGATCGCCATCGTATGATGACGGATTCGGATACCAGTCAAACAACTATAATAACATCAGAGAGGCCGACACCAGATTCAAATTAACAAGGCAATTACCAACTTACTACGAAAACATCCAACATAAACCAACTAAAACTATAAATACACGATTCTTGTTCAATAGTTTACCCCACAGAAAATACAAGAAGTATGATTTGTATGATGTTGAAAGTTCATAAATATCAAAAGCCTAAACATTTATTTGAAAAGTTCAAAAATAACATAAAAGTGTAATAAATATAAAAAATAAACGTTACTAATGACATAAACAAATCTTACCCTCCGAGGCATCTTATCGCGTCAGTTCGATCAATTCTGACATTAAATAAAATATAAGTAATGTCTGTCTCTTCTTATTATGCTCCCAGATAAAGATCACGATGGACAGTCAGAACCCCATCAAGACACGGAACGAAGATTAAAAAACTTGACTCCAAATTACAGAGGGACTGAGATTCCGCGCTAATGGGTTACATTAAAAAATATTTTTCCATTACTGTTGCTGAGCGGATAATATATTATAGAAGGCACATTGACAAAAGCAACACTGGAGCGGATAATGTACATGAAACTTAGGAATATAATAATAAACCTGTATCAACTTCAATTGATAAAAACAATCCTTAAAAAGTGGCAATTGAATAAAGAACCTTGGTCACTTAACATTAAGATCTGTAAACGTTAATTTTGTTTTGTTATTAATGTTATTGAGTAAGTCAAGATACCATTTATAAATAAGGAAACTGGTTCTTAAAAAGTTCTCGTTACACTTTATTAGCTGAACTGAGAAGCTGACGTTACAGAATTGCAAAGAGCGACACTTTTGTAGTCTGGTTTGAATTAAATTCATTTTTAAGAATAAAAGAAACCTGATCTTACAATTACTTTTATTACGTAGGCGTAGATATAACTTTTAAACTTAAAACGCAAAAGTATTTCGTCTATCGAGCCGTCAGAACCTTTTATTTTTAATTCAATTGTGTTTTGAGATTGTCTATAGATCAACGATGCGGAGGTAAGTAATGGATATAGACAAATGATTCTGATAGACATGACTGAACAATAACAATTGGTGGACACATATTAATGAAAAAAGCTATAATAGAGTCTTGCTAATACTCATATTAAGCAAAACTCAATATTCTTCGGAAGTCATACACATTTTCATTAAAATATGTTTCGTTAACTATTTAAAGTAGGTGCAATATAAGAAATTCTTCACTTCTTAATATGTAAAACATAAAAATCCATGTTTTTAGTTGTGTTTTTCCTCTTTTTTCCTTTTTTATAACATGCACGTGATCATGATGAAATCCCATACTTTTCTTGAGTAGAAAAATACTGCTCCAGAGAGTTGGAAAAAGTACAACGGGAATCGTATAAACGTAAAATGGCTCAGGATTTTAGAATAGAATCTCAATGCGATGCAAAGCTTAAAGCAAAATCATAATATTTAGTTTCCTGTTCTAAAATACTAGTAGGTCTTTATCGAGACTAGCACCATGCATCGAATCAATTATTCTTATGTATAATTTTAGGAGACAAAAAAAAATGAAATAAAATTATTAATTCCAAAATTAAATTAAAACTAAATAATAATAGAAATACATATAATATGTGTGCGGTTTAAACTTTTACAGATACTATTTAGTATGTATATACAAAAAAAATACTGAATTTGTCCAAAAAATATTTGTAATTGAATCTCATAGAACTTAAAGATGTAGTTAGGTTCTAACATTAGCTAGAATTCAATAAAGCTAAAGATTTTTACCCCATACTTTCACCTGAACGGATTCTCAATCTCTGAACTCATTTCTTTGTAAATATCTACAGTACTCGAGAAACTTTTTTTTTTTAAATCTAGTTAAATGTAAAGAGAGCAGGTACAGCGGACGCGCGTTGGAATGCCGCCGGGGTCAATGTCCGATCCCTCCTTACGTACCTCCCGTTCATCTACACTATCTAAATCTATCGAATAGATTGATCGTAAAACGCTTTCCTAATTAACTTCACTAATTACAACTTTAGGATTTCATCTCCTCACCGTATATACATAAACATACGTATTTAGAATCACAATAATAAAGTTACTTAGACTTAAGTTTTACGTCCATAGCAAAGCACCTGCATCCGTAAAATTCAATCTAAAATCTGTGAAGTACATCCAAACACATTCAATTTAGTCGTATGTCATTTATCAATTCTCTATTTTATAATACACTAGTTGTTGCCCGCGGCGTATATGGCGGTTATCGCGGCAAATACTAGCCTAGGTGTTATTTTGATATATAGGCTATATCACTGTGAAGTTTCGTCCAAATCCGTTCAGTAGTTTTTGCGTGAAAGTTTAACAAACATCCATCCATCCGCCCATACTTGTACGTACACAGTACGTTGTTTGATTTTAAGCCAATAAATGCGATAAAATTGTCATAAGTCGTACTGGACACACTACAAACATTAGATATAACTAAAAACCCATATTTTAATAAAGAAAAAAAAGCCACATTAAGTTGTATAAAACATAAATATGACAGAAGAGACAATGCCACTGTATTTATGATAATTTGTGGATCGCTCTTAATTATGTACAACGTAGGTGTTTGATATTTGCAAAACCCACACAAGTGCAGAACGGTAGCGAATGATAATACATAAATTTATTCGAAGCAAAGTTACACGGCGCACACTGGTATATGAGTAAATCAAAACCGCTTATAAATAGCTCACATTAACATAATCTCGCGATTTGTATAATGAAGTAGCAAACTTTGTTATTCAAACTAGCGTCGCTTTCAGGCAGATGCATCAAAATATAATTTTATTACTCATTCCTACTTTTCTATTGGTGTGACGCGGTGAGAAATGCGAAGAAACTAAAAGCTTACGGATTTATGTAAAGTGTTCTTTGGGAACTAACCTTTTAGATGAATTTTATGATAAATTTTAAAATCATCAATACACATAAGTGTTAACTTTAGATACAATAACAGATGAATTTGAATGAATGAGTTATTTGAATGACATCAATGTGAAAATTTTTATAAGATGCTGTAAATATTTGTTTAAAAGTAATAATGTGATCAAATTTTAATTAATTTTAAAGTCTTAAAATAATGTATGTATAATGTATCAAAATAAATAAAGCGAAAAAAAATAAAAGCTGTTTCATTCCTTGTTGTATTGCATTAAATAACTTTCTTGCTGTGCCACATAGAAAACTGTTTGGCTGTATTAGACTGCATAAAAGGCGTACTTAAGCAACTGCGGTTCACTGTCGTTGTGAACCCACGCACTTTTATCTCTTTACAAGCTGGTTTCCTTTAAGACGATTTATTGTTATGCTACTAATATCTCAGCATCAGTAGTAAACGACGCCAACGCTTTACTTTCCAATAATTAACATTTGAATGACGGATAATGTTCAGTTAGTATTGTTATGTGAACTAGAACTGCTTAATTTTCTATTTCATACCAAATAATATAAGTAGGTAGGTTGAAGGTATTAGTATTTTTTTTGCTTCTCATTAATATGTCTTCACTGATTAGCCACATCCACATTTAATTTTAATGATGCAAGATAACATTTTGATCACTTATTTATTAAGTGCGGTTACTGTAATTTCCTCATATGCTTTTCCGTCCCACGATAATAAACATAAAAAATAAAGTTCATAAAATATTGAGCGTTAAATGCAGGAAGTGAACTGGTAAATTGGCTTCACACAGAAGCTGAAGAAACAACTTAACAACATTTCAAAGAATCATTTGACTAATTAGCAAACGTGTCGGTTCTAACGCCTGGTCAGACTTAGAAGTCCAATTAACATAAAGCCAGCAGAGCTAACATTTCTAAAAACAGAACCAGTATTGGTAGCAAAATATTTACAAGAGCTATATGACATAATGCAAATGAGCCGATGTGTTCTCGCAACGACTGAGCGAAATTAGCATCACCATTAGAACGTTTTTTTGCAATGCTTTTAACAAAATGAGACGTCAATACTTCGAATATGTTTTAAACCGCAATGAGTTTATGGTAATATGCTTCTTTGAATAACAAAGCTGCAGTAACTATAGTAATAGAACTTTTAGCTGTTCTAAATATCACTGTTAAAATCTTGTACAATATTTTGAAGTCAGAACAGTATTTTAGTAATAATATTACAGAACTTCCAGATACAGACATTTTTTATTTTAATCAAATTCAATTCAATTGAAATCACTTTCTGTGCGATATAATATTATGTTTATATCCATGTTTCGAATGGTAACATAATGGATTTGAATATTTTACGGTTCAATAAGCGATTGTATCTTTTATATATACAAACCATTTCGTGCCTCCAACGAGAAACATCGATTACTTACTTATGCACTTATGTAATCTTAAACCAAATACGTTATTACCGTATAAGACTTGAACAGATGTATTATCCGGTTCGTTATCGTTCCTTTAAGATGCAGCTAAACATTTCAGTGTTTTATTTTTTATTAAAATGTTTTTCTTTAGTTCCTGTTTTTATTCAGGTTGATGTTTGTTTTCTCGGAAAATGAAGCAGTAATTTGTAACTACATATCTTGGTTGTATATTCGTGAAAGTGTATGCTATAGCTTGGAAGAAAATAGGCTAGTATACAATACAAGATTTAACTACGCAATAAATAAAATCAGCATTGTACAGTTCTTTATACGTTACATAAAAACTTTTCCTTTAATGTGCAGCCTTCTAACTCTATTACTATATTTCAAAAAATCCATTCTAAATCTTTAGAATCCCTTATTGAATTCAGATTGGGTTTCAAAAATAATACGTCATTACCGGAGTTTCGAAGCTTAATAGGTTTCGTGTAGGCGTGTTGCTCTCAATCGCTACAATGAGTCGTTAATGGAACTGGTCTGTGCAATGGTCTAGACGCTACCTACACAGGAAAGTATTTCATTTCTTTGTAATTGTCACTTTGTGTGACTTTAGCAGGCTATTACAACTTACATGTATTTATTGCTGCTTTTTATTTTGTACTAGCTGACCCGTGCCCACTTCGTTGGGCGGTAAACATTTTTTTCTCCGACTTACTTTACAAATACAGCTACCACGAAAACGTCTTTCCACTTTTCGGATCTATGTCACTCACAAATAACGTAACCTTCTATTGGTAAAAGAATTTTCAAAATCGGTTCAGCAGATCCAGAGACTACTCCTTACAACGTCACAAACTCACAAACGCACAAACTTAACCCCTTTATATAATAGTATAGATAAATGGATTGGATAAAGCAAATCTCAAGTGACGTATGTATCTATGCTTAATACCCTTGCAACAGCCTCATAATTCCTAATATTTAAACACCATGTCTAAGCCTTTGAAGTATAATATACAGTACTATACAGTAATATACAGTAATATACAGTACCTACCTATTCTGCAATGCATGGCTGATGGCAGTGCATCATTTAGTTTTCATTTGTTCACTTAAGAAATTTGGTATTCGTCGCGCGGTCGCTGTTATAAAAAGTCAAAACCCCAAAAGTCGGACAGGTACGTGGACAAAAAATAAATGGAAAATACTAATGGAGCGGCGCGGTGAGGTTGAACCGCGGAGCGTTACGGTAAGTAACTGGCAGAGATCGAAGTACATTTTATTTTGTCGTATCCTTGTAGGTTTTTAATACTTCAAAGTGGCTGCTGCATATTAGTTGTAACAAAGAAAATCAAATAAGCGTTGCCGCTCCCTTTGAAATTATTTTTACAGTTGACATTAATAACGAATATGTGGTAAGGCCCTTTCAAAACGTATAAAAATGTCTTTATGTTAAGTTGATACTATTATAACCCAAAAAACCAAGGTAGTTTTGTAAAACTTGTAGATATTAAGTCGTTTATTTGTTTATAGCCAGTTACATACTATAAGGCGTCCACGGCCGGTTTGGCTGCGCGTACGCCGTCCATGCGACGTAATGGGAGCGACGGCTCGCCGCTGCCGCTTCACACACAATTTCACCTCTGAGTGACGCAAACATTCATTGTACTCGTAACTGTGTACTTGACTTAGCCGACATCAGGTGCATTTACCTAACGCTCTGAACATAGAACAAGAATTAAACTTTTCTAGTCGGCGTTGTAGTTAAATGAATTTCAATAGTCGCTTGTCGTGACGACTTGATTATTGTCTCAGTTGAATATATTTAAATTGATTTAATATAAATTGTTTATATACTAAAATAAATAATAAAACCTGTTACGTGTACATGTGACCCTAAAACGGTACGGTGACGGTAACTGATATTTAAGGACCAATGAATACCCCATAAATAACTTACGTCTTTAGAGATTAAACTTAAGTTAATAGTTACTAAATGAAATTAATGGCTTTAAGAAGGAATAAATAATAATACATAAAACTATCTTGATTTTTTTATATTCAGTTTTAAAAGCAGGATACATAAACAAAGTAGTAACATTCAAGAATTAGAAAGTTATTACTGAAAATGTGTTTCTGAGTTCGAAGACAAATAGATTCTTTGGTAAAACTGCTTTACAGTTCATGACCAGGTCTACCAATGAATTACATTAATATATTCCAATGTTTTTTTATACTCTGCTCTATTATATCTTCTGATTTCCGTGATGTTCCCGCTGGTTTTTTTCTAACCAATCATGAGATTCAGTTTACACACGTCTTCTATCATCTACAAAAAGTTGGCGCCTAGTAAGAAAAAAGTTTGATACTTGATACGCTTATGTATCAAATGTTTCTACTTCATAGACTCGCTTGAATAGTTCCAAAATACAATTTTTCACGGTTCGAATATCATTGAAACCAGATTCAATTCTTGGTTTACTATCGATGTTGATTTTTATGAAACCATTTCCATAATGACATCTACAACTCGAAGTAGCAGTAGGTAACTAACTTGCTATTTTCTGATCAGCAGAAAATCTATAATCGGCTAACGTCTTTTATTCGATTAAATAAAACTGTAAAATCTAAAACTTACTACGTCTCTGATGTTTGTAGAAAACAGGTAGGTAATATATTTTTATTGTTTCCAGTCCCGTTCTGTGTATTCATTAAACAAAATGATAAGATTAAAATATCAAGTAGATAAAACGTACAACATAGCTATACGTTTCTCAAATTCATTACGCTTAGAAAGAACTTAAACTGGATCGGTCCAGAGTGGCTTAGGAAGTGAATATTCTCGTTCAAAACGGGTTCCACTTATCAGATTCATAACACAGGCAGTTGATTCATGATCGTCTCGACTGGCAATTATACCAAGAGAAGAGATATCATTAATCATATTATATTGATTGGACCGCTCTATGTACAAATCCAATTAGATGGAATCCTTCAATTTTGTTTGATCCTACATGATTTATTGCATCTGGATGTGCAATTAGGCCATCGGGATGTAAGAGTGTTAATTTTGGTTTCATCGTAAATCCTATTTTAGTACTTCGTGTAATTGACCGTAATCGTCAGTAATCGTTTCGATGCTAGATGTTTTAAAGGTTGGTATACTCGTGGGAAACATTTAGGAGAATTTTGTTTTTAGATCATTTGATGACGTTAATAACTAGATATTAGTAATTCAAAATTATGCAGTTTTTATTCGTTCGCTTCGATTTTTATCAAATGCCTATTCCTAGTCGCGCAATAGCGCAAAAATAAAACGTATCATTCGTGAAGTATCAATTCTCCAACTCGTTATGATTTCAATCTACTTCATTTTATATACGTATGTTGTTTCGTAAATGGTTTTATAATTGGCGTGTTGATAATATCTTCAATATATATTTATAATATTGAAGGCTGTTTCTAACATCGTTGAAGTGGAATTCCAAGAAATTGATAAACGCTATGAATACTTTGATGTCAAAGGTGTCCCCGCTCCAAAACTAGTATAAGCAATATAATATTGCAGACTACTGAGAATTTTTCGCTTTATTGCTTCTATCAGCTATGAATTAAAATGTTAAGAGATAACATTAAAAACTACTTACAAACAAGTAAAGCGGCAAACATAACTAGCAAGTTTGATGATTATAATTATGACATACTTGGTATAGACCTATTCACAGTCCAAGTAGAAATAAAATAGCCAAAAGAATCGATCCAAATGTTTATGTGTCATTATATATTCGAATCGATATGGATTATACTAATCAAGTGAATTAAAAACTTAATAATTTACCATAGAATAGTAATCGGTTTCATTAATTTCATTTCAAGTTTGTATGTACATATAAGGATGTCTCTCGTAAGATTTTTTTTTTAGTTTAATACAAAGCGAGTTTGGATCTGAAATAATTTGTTTCAATCTTGGTCATAATTTATAAGTTATATCTAACAGTACATAATAATACATACTCTATATATATGGTGAATACAAGTTATATTTATGAATGTTGTTTGGCGTTATATATATGTTGTCAATCATGGCATATTGGTGGTTGAACTACGTTAAAACGATTTAAATAGCTAGATATACAGTTCACACAGTACAACTAAGTGCAATAAGCTTGATACAGATATTTCATACTTTGGTCAAATATAAAATATTAATAGTAACTGACTAAAGCATTCTCAATATATCAATAAAAAAATTCATCAGATATTTACACACGAAGTATAAAATTAATGTCGGTACAACCCTAGCTCTTGCTAGTCATTTATTACTATTCGAAAAGTTTTCAAAATTCGATCACTGCTTTTAATCTCCCATAAAATCGTTTCGTACGTGTTTTGAACAGATTAAAGTTGCTTACTCCCAGACACAGGTAATAAATAACGTGATTTCGTCTTCGAACTGGCCACAATTTCTAAGCGGTTCTTTTTGAGTGAATTCGACCGAAAAAGAATTTTGTTAACGGGATTAAAGTCTTATTGTGAAGCTTTTTTCATTTAATTTTAATCGATATGCTGCCGTTTGTACAGATCACAATGATTTCTAGTAACTTATTTATCATTTTTTTACATTAAGTTCTCTGAAGTTTGTGTTGCATTTTTTATATTAAGCTGGATATGTGGTTAAACTATTTTCTACGTATTAGAATATAGAAATATATAAAAGCAAAATACAGTCATAATCACACTTTATGAAAACAAAGTTTTATAGAGGATTTCCTTTCAATTTTCTAATCTTAATAGAAGGCATTACTCATTTTAAACCCATTTATACAAGACACTGACTCCCCAAGCCAGCTATTAAAAGAGCGCTAGCGCTGATGTTTTCCATCATTTTAAATCATTTTTGGTTGCAAAATAAGCACCGTATGGAAAGCCATGGGTATGCGAAGGTTCAACCGACATGAACCAAGGACGACCGGTTGTAGTGCCTTGAATAGAGGTTCGCTCCCTCTCGACACTGTAAGGGACCATTGTTCTTATTTTTTCTATTTTTCTTTATATTTTATGTCATAGAGGGTGAATTACCTAAAACATACATTTCAAGTTCTGATAGGGAAAATTTAAATGCATCAGAAGTAAAAGAAAAAAATATATAATGATGATATGGTTTGTAGAGTTTTGAAACATTTATGAAATTAGAAATGTCCCTCAAAACATAAACGAAAAGTTAATTCTAAAGATTTACTAGATATTTTATAAAACTATGTTCATCAAAATAGTATATAAGAGATCAACTCTATCGACGTCATCTTCAAACGTAAACATCAAAACAGTTATTTCCTTATAATTTTTAAAATAAAAAAGATTAAGGATCTCTACCTGTTTCTAAATTGGCTTGTGTGTATGTAGTTACGTTTAACGAACCCTCTGTTTATGTTTACATGTGTGTGTATGTGTGTCGCTACGGATTTTATCTAACGACGACCCCGCCATATGATTAATGGTTGTACAGAATACCAGAAATACCTTTCTTGCAACAATGACATGTTAAAAAAATGTTCAAACCGTCAACTAATGGGTTGGGGACATAAAATAATTTATAATTACATTACATAATAACAATTTCAAAATTTATTTTATTCAAAATAAGCTTTGAAACACATTGAAACTGCGAATTCACAATTGGTTGATAATTCACGGTAGAGATTTTGAGAGGCAATTCAAGAAACAACACAGCAGAAACTAAAATAACTGGTTTGTTTCAAAGAACTGAGCTTAAACCGTATGTGGGTAATTACATTATTCGTATACAAATAGCGGAGGATGTTAATGTAAATACAAATATTCTTGACGAACGTGGGCTCGGTTTAGAGGCCGTGCTGGATGGCACCGGTACACCGCTTTATTTGGACAAACGACCGGTCACTGTTTGCACTGAGCTCCTCAACACCACTCGGAAATATTTCTAACGAACTCTTGAGCAATGACTTTAGTATAGTTATGGCAACGGATTTTTTATAACACCTAAAGTAATACTGAAAACCATTATATTAAGGAAGTCAAAATTAAAGGGAATAGCAGTAAGTAGAGATACATATATCAAAATGAATTGAAAATGTTCCAAGAATACATGTGCCTATAAATCACTTCTTCAAATTTACAGATAGTATATAAAAGTTTAAAACAACCAATACAGATTGCTACTACAAGCTTAATGGCTTTTAAAAACTGGATTAAGTAGCAAAGAAATGCTAAATCGACGATAAGCATAAGTCTTGTCAACCCACGCTTGAACACGCATAAGATTACTGGACATGAAGTAATATGCTCTACTAGAGTAGCATTAAAGGTTGTTTTCATTTAAAATACTTTTGAACTTAAGCTTTAAAGCCATTGTGATAAAATTCCTATTGTCATTTATGTAATATTTTGTATCACATGCAGTACCCTTTTATTGCAAGTAAAAGGATGTAAATTGGTGCCTACCTTAAAAGTATTGTACAAGATTCTGGTCCAAAAAAAATTGTTAAGATGTGACTAGATATTAATATTTATTTAGACAACAACTTAATGACGAAAAATAAAGAGATTTTAAGTAAAAAAAATCGCACTGTGTAAGATATTGAAGAGGATTTAACTTACAGATAACGTTATTTATACGTTTTATCGTAATTAAAAATCGAAAGCAAAGCTTGATTTAATATAATTTTTACCACGTACCTATTGATATAAACGTGCGATTTTTAATTGGTTGATTTAAAAAATATATACACACCCATACTTTTCTGGCTTCCCATTTATTTTTTTGGCTATGATCGTTTTAAGATATAACCTAAAAGAAGCCAAATTCACATAAACATGTAATGTTAAACAGTGTCAGGTTTCTCACATATCGGATTATAACATTCCAGAGAGGATTAAGGCAATGAAGTCCGACTTGATTTTGTGTAGTGTCCAGATAATTTATATGTGTATGTATGCATTAGGCTCTGTGGGGAGTAACAAAAATATTCAAAATACTTTTATACACTTCGCCGTACCGATATCAAGTTGCAAATACACTGCGATTAAATCAGTATCTTTTTAATTACTGAACATACATTTTTGCAGTGAACATTAATTACAATTAATATAAGGTACCCTAAAAGTCATTGTTTCCACAGCTTGTTAAATTAATGTACTGTAAGTATAAATTATTTATCTCGTATAATGTAGATGGAAACGTATGTAAGATAATATAAATCAGACGATTGTTTTCAGTTTTTAACATAATAATATAGGCAATAATATACGAGAGTTAAGCGTTGGTGCTTAAGTAAACCTTATAAATTAATTTTGAATTCCTTTAAAATTATAATAAGTTTCATTGCCACATCACCTGTCATATATGGCAACATCAACAAAAACGACGCAATACATATGTCATTTGTTTTTATAAAACAAGTGATGTTATAAAACAGTCAATTATGAATGCAGAAACAAGAAATCCGACAACGTTTCGCATTTTATTTTATCTCAAGAATCCGAATCACGCGAACGCTAAACTTAATTGGTTGGATATAGCGACAAAAAAGCATTTTGCAACCTAACACGCAAACGCTCCAAGTATCATTTAAATAATACGTTTACCTGCCTGATTCGATTCAATAATAATGGCATCTGAATAATCTAAAATATATTAAAAAGGAATCCGTTAGTATATGCACGTCCGAAGAATGAGATGCGTAGTATTGAGCGTCGAAAATGTGAAAGTCACAGTTACAGAAAAAAATATACTGCTTTTTGTATCAATGGTCGATACCTGCAAATGTCATGTATACCACATTTACTTACATTAATTTAGTAAATAAAATTCTCCTTCCGACGTTAAGTTTCAAATAAGTGCGTTTACCCCGATTTCTTATCGGGGAATCTTTTATACGTACTTTTGGAAGATTTTGTAAGCGATCACTTTTATGATAACATTTATTCAACGGTAGTAATTTGACTTATTTCTCAATAAATAAAGAATTGTATATGGTTAAAAAGGTGGCAGGTGGGCAGGCTGAAATATGCGCTTAATGTTAAAACAAAGTTGTACAATACTTAAGGAAACTTTCAAAAGGCAATGAAATATACTATGAAAATCAATCGTCACTTTGCTGTTTATCGGGTATTTCACAAATTAATTAGCAAATTAAATTAATTAGTTTAAAACAAAATGTTTAAAAAATTTACAAATATAGCACCATGAAAGCGTCTTAAGAATATTACAATTTAAAACGGATCAATATTACCATATGAAATTGGTCCTCCATTAGAGACGAAAACGAGTATATTTAAAGTGTCAAACGAAATTAGGCATCCAAAATTCGGATATCGCGTGACAATAATGCGGAATAGCCCAAAGTGATAACAAATTCTGGAATCTGTGTTACAAAGATTCCGATTTAATCTCTTCCATGCAGGACAACTTGTGTATTAGCAATATGATTGGTTCCAAAGATGATAATTTCTAAAGACCTTAGGCGAATCTCTCGTTCTTGCAATCGAGTCCACCTGCCCTTCTTTGATTTATTATGAATTCAGTATTAATTTGATATCCCTTTTTGTTATACCCCCTTGAGCGATCTGTACGAGCGAGAGCCATACTTGGTCCCCATTATATGTGGTCTCGGTTGAATCATAATTGCATATGAGCCTCGAGATAAAATAATGTTCAATGCAAAAATTATTTTTACGAGGACTATAGCAAATACTCAATGTTATAAACTCTATTAATATTTAGATATAAGCCATAAGTACTTTATTTAATACAGTTTGTCATAGTTGTAAGAAAATTTGATAGGTATATAATATAAAAAAAACTTCCTTTAATAAACTACTATAACATGTAAGAAATCCTACTCTTTCTTGTCGTCGAACCTTCGATTTGAAATTGTATTCATATGGACGTATCTCGAGGCTAAAAGTAATTATATCGTTATTGATTATTTCGTCCGTAAACGTATAGGCTGTTCTTTTTTTGAAACAGTTCTGATTATATTATTTTTTTATGCCCAATACAGACCTAGAAATAAAAAGAGAAATGCTCTGGTGTTATAATATTAATGTATTTCAGCAGATAGTTCGAACCAGTTTTTAATAAGAAATCGTCTCGCTTGCGGTAGAGAATTAATGATAGCTGATAGCCGTCTAGGTGTAGTGCAATGTGGAATGTTTTGTGTCAGACTACGCGTACGTGCTATTAATCGCCATAGTGGCGCTGATACTTTGAAAAAATATTTAAGGTACCTAGAAAAAAAGTTAATCTTATTCTACTTAAATTTAGGTAGCATAAATGCATTCCTGTTACATTTCACTTTTTTATGGCTGTCTACAATTTAAAGCAAGCCTCTTCCGTTCCCACGAGTACTGGCATGGATACCTCGTTATTATAATATCAACAGCAGAATGCACCTGTGCGTTCTCCATATTACCTTCACCTGTCAGTTCGATGAAGAATATTATGTACTTTTAGTATTTTCAATTACACTTATAAATCTTAGATTTATTTGCTGATGATGTCTACGTTTAATCTCTGAACATAGTTAGGTTCATTTAACATCTAATATTTTGTTTTACATTCGCATCAGATATCTTAATTATTATTAAAAATGACGAAACTCAGATTCGATTTTTTAATTAGTCGAATACGAATCGTGCGTGCGAGTGCTGCGAGCTTAAGCCATATTTTTGCCTCTCCGATATTACAAGTTTATGGTGTGAACAGTTGTTTCTATAGCTATTTATATAGTGGTATGTCCATCACACGATGGGAATATCGGTACTTAATAGCTAAATTTTGATTCGACGTGAATCAACATTTTGTGATAAAAATGTTTTAATATATTCAGATATCTATTTTCTGATAAAGTTAATGTACTTAGATAGATACGATTATAAATTACTTTTTCATTTTACATTTTGATGTTTGGTCGCTTCTAAATGTGAAAGGTCAAGAGTGATCATGGTCGTTAGCCAATCGGCAATTTGTGTTACTAATTCAATAAATTGACTTATGTTTAAATATCTAGGTTTAAATTTATTCTTTAGAAATTTGTGTATCGAGTCTTTGAAATTTTTCTATGGGGATCCTACTTGTTATTAAAAACAGCCAAAGATATCATGACAATTGTAAAAGGTTGAGTTTTCATTAGATCAGTAAGGAACAAACCGTTGTATGTGATGAAACGTTCTTAGTGAAGGCAGGCTCATGAATTGAAAAGAACGTGCCGCGCTCGTTCTAGAGAATTAGTCGTCAACAACCCATAATGTTCTAGAGACTTATTAAGTACAAATTTGAACAAACGGTTCTTTAAAGTATTGATTCGTATTTTATATGAAAGGTAATGAAAAGTGAAACAAGAAAAGTAAAAAAAAAATTACATAAGAAAAGTCTATACACTAAACTATCTGTGGTTAAATTTCAACAGAATGAAGTATTTTCTATTACATTTTGCTCCCAACTGTTTTAACTCATTTTCACAACGATCTGCTATCGACATGGGCCACTTAAAACTTTTAAATTAGTATAACATTAACGATATTCAGGTTTCCCATCCACATAAGCGCCATGCTAACATTCTTTAATTTAAGCAAAAATATTCCGATCACGCTTCGATTCTACCGATCCATTTGATAAGACTGGCGCATTTAAAGCTATTTTATATTTACGTAAGGCAGGTAACTCGTTAAATATTCATGAAAATAATGCCTTTGTGGGTATTACTTTTTGCGATATTCATTAAAACTGATATTCCATAGCGGTTATCATGACAAAAAATAATTGTATGAGAGGTACTAAAGTTTTTATTTATTGAAAACTCAACTGTATTAATATGTTGAATTCAAGAATCTGCTCACACTATTCTAGGCATTTCAGTAAATGTATTTTATTACTTTAAACAAAAGGAGCCCAATTTTTTAAATCTTTACTCAATACTGACATTGAAATGTTAAAAAAAATGATTCCAAATATTGATTTAACATTGTACGTGTCCTAATCCTTACATCCGGGAATCTATCTGTACAACGCCATCTTTTTTCTGAACTTATTCATACCAATATATATAATGTGTGCACAAGTGTCAGAATTAATCTCGATTAACAATTCGCCTAGTTTTGTGAATAACTTTGAAAATGTTATGTGAACTTTATAATAAAAGCATATCATAATTGTATTCCTCATATTTCTAAGAAACCTGAGTCCTGTCGTCGGTCGAAGCCTTTTTTCTTTGAAGGTATTAATTACGTTCGTGGGTTTAATGATGAGTTATTATGCATCTTATGCACTTTGGTTTTGAAGCCAATCATAATATAATTATGTACGAAAAAATATAGTTGCATTTTATGGTACGATGATTTCATGTATATTTATACGCCAATAATATTTTAAAGGAGTCATAAATATGCAAAAAATCAAGGATTTGAACTAGTCGTAACAAAGTGTAGAAAAAATACACAATAAAATCAGGTGTCAACTAAAACGCTTTTAGGATAGTAATACAGTAAAGCGATTGTACAACGAAAACAGGTTTTAGAAAAAAAGTATTAGGCCTAAAATCGTAACGCCATGCTAAGATTGGATGATAAATCAATAATTTTATTGCTGTATCATTGGAGTAAATCTATACTAATATATAAATCAATAAATATTTCGGACATCTAACACACAACGCCATCTAGTCCCAAACTAAGCAGCGTTTGTATTATGGGTACTAGACAACTGATATAAATACTTATATACTTTTTTTTTTTATTAAATAAATACATATTATACATAGAAAACACCCAAACTCCGAAACAAATACTTGCAGGTCATCTGATCCGACCCGGGAATCGAACCCGAGACCTTAAGCACAGCAGTCGCTTACGCTACCACTGGGTCACCGAGGCAGTCATATATAAAGCTGTAGCGTTTGTTTTACCCACTAATCTTAGGAACGGCTGGTCCGATTTGAATAATTCTCTCAGTGTTTCTCGCCTATAGCCTTCCTCGATAAATGTACTATACATTTATCACACCAATGAAGAATGTTACAAAAACGGGGGAAAATTATCACGCTACGGGCAATAGGAGACGCAAACGAGGTTGCGTAGGTCTGCTGGTAATAAATAAAGTTTGAAATTATTCAGTACAGCTTCCTACCTTTTACTTAAGGCATCGAGTTTTTAGTTAATAACTATCAAACGCTATATTAGTAAGCAAAATTGTTGTAATAGGACTTCATTTTGTTACAAGGAAGTTGATTCGATTCCGAATTTTGTAACTACGTAACTCTCAAGTGACAAGAAAGACAGATTTAAAAAGCGTTTCAGGCACTGCTAATAACGAATTGTTCTTAATTTAAAATCCTCTAGTTGTAAGATTAGCATCAGATTAATTTATTTAAAGCCTTCTTCTTCTTCTATACTTGCATATAAGACCACACAAGGCTTTAATTTAATAAAGAGTTACTAAGCAGCTAAAGTCGTACAAATAAGTGGATTTAAAATGTGTCTACTAATATAATAGTAGTGATGGTCATCGGAATTAAGTGGTAATAAGACCATACAGTTTTTGTTACCGTCCATTCTGTATCTAACTATCTACGGATGTACATAAGCTGATGTACTGTACTAAGTAATAATAGTTTTACTTTGTCCACGATTGCTCGACGTAGCCACGTGCTTGTACCGATAGCAAAAAACTGCCGTAATATAATTGGCTATTACTTTTTTAAAAGAAATTTGTAGAAACTTCGTAATAAGAAAAAAAAATTAAACGCTATTAAAAATTAATGACTTTTATAATAAAGATAATAGGTAGACACTATAAAAAGACACAGACACTAAAAAATACATTTTTACGACATTTCCTATAGAAAAACTAAGTTATTTCTATAACCAGTCTAAAGAATTTTTAATCTTAATTTTAATAGTTTAATCATTTAGTAGTTTATCTTGTTTGCTGTCGGTACCGGGTCCCTGCATTCAATTGCTTGGTCCAATAGAAAATGGTGAGTCATCAAAATTTAAACTAATTACGGCGGTAGGTTGAAAAACCTTCTACATAATGTGGAACTGAGTCGGCTCGAATCCATCACAAAATCACTAAGATCATAGGGTTTTTTGTTGGGCCGTTGCTTGGGGCCGGCCCGCAATGGGAGTTTGATTAGAAAACACATTTTTTACCAAAGTTTTGTACTGATGTACAATACAATATGTATGTACGTTACAATGATTGGCTAGGATAACTACGCTTGTGATTTGTTTGTAAAAGTTACATTGATTTTGTAACATTAGGATACATCACAATTTCTATGAGGTCTTATGTTTAGTTTTGTAGTTCAAAAGTAAAATAATGTGAATGAATACTTTGCTTGTACGTAATTCTATTCTCAGATCTTAGAAACAAGATATTTTATATGTATTTGAGATTTTACTAGTTACCTTTAAATGTTAATTACGTCAAACTGTTGTAAAAATAATGTTTACACCCGTGATTGTAGGAACCATATTTTATAAATTTTTTTCTAGTTCCATTCAAAGTGAATGTAATCTTACGTTTTTTTTTATTATAATGAAATGAAATGTGAATTAGAGATACAAGACCGGACTTTTTATCAAAATCACAAAATATTTATGGCCACGCGAATTTCCGTTAAATAAGTCTAACCAGTTGAAATATGTGAAGGAAGGGACAATAAAACAGACAGACTGATTTATATGCTATCAGTAGCTTGCTAATGATCAATAAAATAACATATTAAACAAATAAAGTAATTAAATAGTAAGGTTGTAAATTTTATTAAAATTTATACATATTAAGGCGTAAAATGATTTCAGTGTACCAAACGTTTCGTTTCATTATTCATGAATAAAATATATGTAAGTACATAAATTAATTAGGTGATATAATGATTAAGTGATATTAAGATTAAGACTGGTAGATATCGCATCCCTTTCTTATCCTACCAAGGTGACTCTACATCTACACTGCCTGATTGAAAGCATGAGTAGTATCAAAATGTGGTAGTCACTATTGCGTATGCAGACAGCTGTACGGTCTATGCAGCATACACTTTGGATCAGCCTAAATCATCAGAAATTACTTTCATATCTCAACCAGCTTATCTTTTTTTGTGGTTTCTCATGTTAATAAAGACAGCGTGAATTTTAAATATTAATTGAAACATAAATTAAAGGACAAGTTTCTATATTTAGTATTAGCGATATTTATATCAATGAAGACTTTTATGTGTTGATTTTTTAATGGGTATTGATAATTAAATATTACCGTCATAGTAATAGTGAACATTATACAAGCGTCTTTAATAGTTTTATGTTTTACTAGTGGTTGCTCGCGGCTCCATCCGCGTATATGTCGGTTATCACGGCAAATAGTAGCCTATGTGTTATTCTGATATATAAGCTATACTACTGTAAATCCGTTCAGTAGTTTTTGCGTGAAAGAGTAACAAACATCCATTCATCTATACCGTACTTAAAAATTTTCGCGTTTATAATATTAGTATACATTTTGTTTTTTTTATGTCATTTTAAAGGAAAATGATATACGCATATAAAGTTTTAAATAAGTAGCAGATAAAACCCAGTAACTGCGAATATGGAAATACTTGCTAAAAGATTTTTTCTTGAAGTCATAGAAGAAATGTTACACGCTACCGTGTCTAACGAAACCGATAATACCTTACTTTCACTTCTTTTTATAATAACTTTTAAACTTTCACGTTATATGATATACAATTATACATGTTAACGTGAATTAACGATTTTGTTTATAAATCCCTAAGTTAGTCGAGCCGGAATAGAAAATCCTCCATGCTATATAATTTGTTCGAGGTTCTCATTTTGCTTTATACGGAGATACGAGAGGCAGAGATAGGAGGAGATAGATAGTGTCTCTGACAGGTACAGTTTCTTAATTTCGTGCTAATAGAATCAACAATTTACTGTCACTAGACTCTTTCATATTACCAGTTGATACAAGAGAAACAACTACTCGAATCAAATCCCTCGAATCTGAAATACCCTTTTAATTAAATTACATTACTAGTGGCGGTAATACTATTGTTAACATTCTACTAGTATTATAAACGCGAAACTTTGTAAGTATGGATGGATGGATGGATGTTTGTTACTCTTTCACGCAAAAACTACTGAACGGATTTAGTGAAACTTTACAGTAATATAGCTTATTCATCAGAATAACACATGGCTACTATTTGCCGCGATAACCGACATATACGCGGGCGGAGGCGTGGGCAACAACCAGTGTGTTTATATTTCCATCGTATTACCTGAGTGCGTCTTAAAAACTATTTCTGAACCAATAACACAACCTATTAAAATCATAAATATTAGGGGCAGTGGTTTTGAAAAATATATGATGGTCCGTTATTCATTACCATTTGATATTGGATTTTAATTATGCACTTTTGCAAAATTTTAATAACTGAGTTTAAATGTTATTTATCGCTGCTAATTGGTATGGCACCCAAAAATGTCAAGACTATTAAAATACGCTACGTAACGAAAGAAATCGATATTTAAATTGAATATTAAAATATTCGATAAGGAAATATAATGAATGGTTAAGAAATTGACACGTATAGCAAAGAATATACAAATTCGTTTAGTTACGAGTTACGTTTAGTTTATTAGACTTAGACTTATTTTATTTTGGACTAGCAGAGTCCCGTGGTGTCACACGCGGTTATTGTCGTACCGCAAGAAACGCTGCGGAGCAAAGCTATATCATCAGCTACCTTTCAGTGAAATTCCCGTCAAAACCGGTCCAGCCGTTCCAGAGATTACCCGGAACAAACTGACAAACAGACAAAAAAAAATTAAATACATTTTTGGTATATGTACCGTGTATGCATATGTAGCATTTAGTAAAAAGCGGTTATTTTAATATTACAAACCGACACTCCAATTTTATTTATTTGTATAGATGTATAGATTCTAAGTATATGTTTATGTATCTATGCAGTAGGTACTCCGCAAAGGCTCAAAAATGTATAATGTGTTATTATTATAAACTTTAAATCCATAATTTATTTACATTATAAATTTAGTTTTTTATATCTATAAGCCTACCAAAGTGACTCTACTATGCCTGATGGAAAGTAGAAGTTGAATCCAAGAGTTGTGGTCACCATACTCATTGCAAATGCAGACAATGCAACTATGTAGCATGGTGACCCACACTAAGGTGGCCCATTGAGATGCTTCTGTATCCTTGGGCCCCCGGTCTCGCACTCACTAAAGAAATACGACAGTACGAATGCTGTCATTTAAATAATTTAAGGTTATTTATGTTAGTGAAGCCATTTTAAAATTAAGCTAATGGCAATTGAGAATGTCCGTATATTAATTAGCTTATTATAGAGACTAGAAAAGCGTTTTTAATTCAGTTCTTTTTAGAAACTTAAAGTTTAAATCTACCGAATAAGTTTTATACAAAGCATAAAAATAGATAAAAAATGAGTATCAAACTGCGGTAGGTGTAAACTTATCACAATGGAAATACCCAAGGAAAATATAGATAGAGTGAGTATGTCCTGACTTCTTAATTCTAACTGTTGATAATCGCAAAATTTCAAAATCAATTGTTTTCTTTATCAATTATTGCATAAGACGACCATTAACCAAAGAATGGATCGCCCGCTTTTGTTTTGTTTACAAAAAGAAAGTTTAACTATTAACTTGACATAATCGTAATTTTTCTATTTTTTCAACCATGTTATATTACTTACTATTGTGACTCATACATATAATAATAATAACATGGTTGAAATCCTCAACAAAAATATTATATACGTACACTAAAAATAAACGTATAGTTGTATTGTAATTGTAGTAATTGGTCGTTCAACTTTATTAAAGGTTTTTTTTGCAAAACTAACAACAAAATAGTTAACAATTCGAAGTATCGAGTTTTTATATATCAAAAGACGTCTGATAAAAGCGTACTCTCACGCATACAAAAACTACAAAAAGTTTTACAAGTGTAGAAATATGAACATTTGGTAGCAGAGTCCAATCAAGTCCAACGCCTGTTCAGTTTTTATAACTCACTATAAAATTACTCGATTCGCTTCGTAAGCCATCGACCCTCACATCAAACGTATTCTTTAATGAGTTATATATTATACATAGGATTGACGTTCAAAATATTTAAATCCGATTACAAACTTCTTTGTATCGTGTCTCTGTGTGAGTAAGGACATAAAAATTCTAATACCATCTTCACCTATGATGGTTTAAATATAAATTATGTTTCCAGTTAATAATATTAATTATGAAAATCGAGGTCATAAATATTGGACTTACATTTAAAAAATTTATATTTCCAAATGGTTTTTGCGTGTTAGTGCCAAGAGTTTTTTTATGAATTAACCTTTTGTTATTACTAATGCATAAATAGGCTAATAAAATCCGTCAGCTCGTCTGTCATGTGGCGTTTGAGACAGCAATATATTATTTGTCTGTTATCTAAAACTACAATCACGATCGACCACCGACCACTTCTGTAGCTATTACTCAACAAATGGCATTCGTTTGAACGGTCGTCAGCCGAGATTTTTCGTCATAAACGTACACGAGCTTTGCTTTTGAAAGTATAATCACCTTCTACTTATTAATCAAGATATAAAGATTTCTAAGAAACTGAAGCTAGCTACGATCGAGAAACTTTATAAATATTTCGTTTCCAAGTAGCCGGGCGGATACGGCTACAGTCGCCTTAACATCTGCAACTTGAGTTACACCGGCTGCCTGTTTCATGAATACAAATGAGATCTATAACAAACTATGATTAGCCTTGTAGAAAATTAAAGAGTGCAGGCAGCGTCCTTTTAATGACTTAGTGATAAAAACATAATTATATATTATTACTGGCTAGTTAAAGTAATTTTACATACCTGTGATCTCTCAAGTGGTCTTGTCTTCTGAAAGCTTTACCGCAAATGTCACAGGAATAAGGTCGCTCGTCGGTGTGAGTCCTTTCGTGTATTAGCAAGTTGTAGGACTTGGTGAATTGCCGGTTACAGAATTTACATATAAATTGTTTCTTCGGTCTAGAAGCTCTTCCTGGTGCTCTTAGAAGCCGTCTGTCTAAATGTGGATGCATTTGATGTGGCCCAGCGCCCGGTGGAAACAGGCCAGCCCCGGGAAATGTAAAACTACCCGCTGCTGTAGGTGATGGCCCCGGTGCACCTAGGAAAGCTCCAGGTGGGCCATATATTGGAGGTTGCGAGGATCCATCTGACATCATACCTTCAATGGAAGATGTTCTATGATGAGGCATTAACATAGCTGCTGCAGCTTCTCTTAATGCAACTTCTTTTCTCTTTTCGACCATCATAGCCATTAAATCAAAGGAGTTTCTTTTGGGAAAGTTTGCAGAGGCCCTGTCCGGGGAACCTTTTGCTGGATCAGCCCTTTCTCTGTCCATCATTCTGTCTCTTTCAATTATTTCTGAAGGAATGAGGGCTGGATGCATTTCATTAGGATAAATCACTGGGTGTATAGTACGAGTTGGGACAACAGGAACAAATGCTGACGACTCACGATGGGATGATGTTAATAAAGATCCCGTAGTTATTTGTCGGTGATACGGTAAAGGCGGTGACTCGAAGTTTCCACTTTGATTCCTACCACTTGAAGAGGGACGTTGTTGTGCTCTTTCTGCTGAGCTGGCGAGGAACTGGTCATGTCTGGATCTCAGAGGTGTGCTCACTGGTGCGTCGTTAACTGGGCGAGGTGTAGACGCCCTTGATACTATTGCTCCGTTGTTGTCCGACATCACGGTTCTAATGACATCTGTAATAAAAAAACTGTGTTAAATTATTTATATTTTATTCCATTAATTTTTATGTACATTCAAAACACTTTTAGTATATTTATGTAGACGTAGATATACTATAAATGGTTTAAAGATAAATCTGATTAGTTTAATGTGTAATTAATTGTATTCAAATCTACTTAATGAAGTCAGTAATGAAGACAAACATGCAAATGATAAAAACTTTATAGTCTTCGGTTCCAGTTATTTAACTGCAGAGGGATACCTTTCTAAATAAACACCCTGTCTTATCTCTATCTATCAGTAGATTGAACTGTCGATATATGTTTCTTATTTCCGTTACCATTAACCAAGTACGTCATTGAAATTTATGGATCGAGATTTATGCTTAATTAAGCAGCCGTCAATTGTTTTCATTTACGATTATTAACATACTTTCTCACCAACAATTGAAATCAGTTCATTTGTTTTCATATTTCATTTGCATCTCATGTATTACTGGATTTGTTTAGCCATTATATAATTTAATATTTACTTATGAACCTACTATGTTAAGTTTTCTCATATAAATGACGTACTGATATACAGATATAAGGATACAATCTTTTGTAGATATTGAAACTGAAAACTCAATGTACTTCTGAGTAAAACGGAGTGAAAAACGCATACGGAGACCACTAGCCTTGTGAAGATGTTTGTTTCTGAGAGAAACCGGTTGCATTGTATGACGGGTGGAGGTTTGGTATCCCAAGTATTGTTATTTTATTACTTACGTACGATTTTGAACTTTATGATAACAAATAAGATAATTCTACTACCTAGTAGATTTTCGCTAGATGGTACTTTCTACAAAAGAATATTGAAACAAAATAGAAATGGCCAGAATAATTTTATTATAATTTTAAAAAGAAAAAAATAAAAGCTAATTCGTGTTACAAAACGTTTTGTTTCATGTCTCATGTATCATTCATCAATTTATAGTTTTGAATAAGTTATAAGCTTCTGGTGATATCAGAAAATGCTAATTAGCATCGGGTTTTGTTATGGTATCGGAATATTAGTGTCTATAACTGATATATTACGGACTGGTCTTTGATTTTATTTTACAATAAATTTAAGCAATATACTTTTGAATTTATTATTATTGCGTTTAAATGTTCTATATGGACTTCTATGTATATTGATTGAAGTCAATATAATTTGATAATTGCATAAATCTTGCAGGTTACGATGCCTACATTGTCTTTGATGGTAAATATTTACGGCATTTTTCTTATATATATATTAATTTAAATTAAATTTTATTCTTAATTCAGAAGCATTAAGTATCTTTACGCGTTTATATGTATAATATTGATAATATTAGTATTTGCATTCCATGTATGTTTCTATGTAAATATTGGTGTCCAGATATATTTGCCCGCGACTTCAATTGTGGTTTGACAACCACGCAATAAAGTCGCATTTAAAGCTAAATTGTACATTTTACTAGTAAATATTTATCCTGTGGACTTTTCTGTGACTTTGGTAAGTTTGGTAGTCTAAAATTTAATATTAATAGTTGTTGTTCCGTCTTTCGAACAAAACGTTACAAAAAATAACTTTAGTACTTACACCATTAGAAGGAAAAAAAAATGAATTACAAAATGTAACACTTTATTAACAGACTAGTGTAAAAGCAATAATTGTATAGTGTCACCCTGTTCCTAATATAAGTGCAGGTCTAATAAACCCTCAAAGATTGCTATTCAGAGATTTACGAGGGCCGCCTATTTCCATTTGAGACGAGCAACATGCTTGACAATAAAACTGTGAGTTGCTGCGTGTGTTTTCATAAAGTTTCCGGCGTCTGTATGTTTTATATTCTTGTGTCTAGCAGTTTCAATTTATGTTCTGTTATTATTCTACTGTTTACGATCCAAGTACCAGACGATGTTCTCTTCAATGTACTGTTTAACAAAATCTCCTGTAGTTTCACATGTAAGCGCATATACATACCTATCTATAAACTTTGCTTTATTAATCTATACTAATATATAAAACTGAAGAGTTTGTTTGTTTGTTTGTTTGAACACGCTAATCTCAGGAACCGCTGGTCCGATTTAAAAAATTATTCGGTGTTGGATAGTCCATTTATCGAGGAAGGCTATAGGGTATATATCATCACGCTACTACTAATAGGAGCGGAGCAACAATGAAGAATGTTTCAAAAACGGGGGAAATTTTCACGCTACGGGCAATATAAGGCGCAAACGAGGTTGCGTGGGTCGGCTAGTTATTGATAAATTATCCGTACTAAAGAAAAAATCATGAATGAATTGTTGTGTAAATTAAAAAAAAACAAAAAAAGGATACTGTTCATCATAATATTTTGATAACTAGTCGGTAAGACTACTAGGCGATAGCGTACTTTGAGATTGAAGATTTGGAGCTGTTAGCAGAAACAAGAAAAGCTCAATATTTATTTTCATCCATATGTATTTTACGTATTTTACTTTATTGTATAGCAACGTACAAAACTATTTCTACTACTACATAAAAAAATAACTACATACAGGTTTACTGACATCAATAAGAAAAATCTAGCCGTCACTGACAGCAACTACAAAAGATTAATCTCAAATTCAATTTCTTGGAGCGAGATCGAAAAAGGTGTACCGAGTCCGCATTTCACTGCACGCTGTCCGGTCTACCGTAAAAGCCTCTGACTGTGTTGCTATCCTTCTCACGCCTCCGTATCATTACTTTCGATCCTGCTCGCACTCAAGCCGCCTGATCGAATTTCTACCATCTTACTTGCACCGGAGCAGTAAAACTACTTTTATCTCTCTTTGGGTTCGAGAATTTAGAGATATGAATATTTATGTGGACACAGTGCAGTTAGTAATGGAGGCTGGGATGTAATACCGGTCATTTCAATAACATAAAGCTTTTAAAAGGAATATTTTAAAGCAATCTCCTTGAATATTCAAATTTCTCGTATTGAGAATAGATGTGTTCAGAAATAACGCTCTCTGTATGTTTTTTATGTCAGTCATGTCAGTTTTCGTCTCGTAATCGGTTTTAAATCTAACAAACTGCGAGACAGATGGATTTCAGTTTTATTTATTGCCAAAGGTTTTTAATTACACTGAATTTTTGGCCAGCGTGGGTGGTAAATAAGTCAAAACCTTATTTTTAAGGAGAGTCCATGTGCTTCATTAGACTATTATAGGGACGTTTATGAATTACAATAAAGAGTTTTTTATTATTAAAGGTTTGTATCACAATAATAACTATATTGACTATACCTACGTACAGTTTTTAACCGACTTCAAAAAAAGGAGGAGGTTTCTCAATTCGACCGTATATTGGGACTAATCCCACCCACATGCCCACCGCTGTAACTCCTGTACACCAGGATCAACAGCAGTGACCCACGAACACACCGAGTTATGACACTCGGGAAGTCCCAGGAAAAAATATTAACTGTCTTGGAACCCGCAACGAAATTAATCAGAAGAAAAACAGGAGGAGTTGGAAATATGATAATTTCACTTCCCTCCTTAGCAAAGCGGGAGACAAAATGAAGTCAAAAATAGGCAGACACCTTTTTTTAAACCGGGAAGCACCACGGATAAAGTATTAGGGGTCCTAAGTGAGCTATATTTGATTACTATAGTATGTATGGCAGAATCGCCTAAACGCACGGAAATTCACCGCAGTTGACACAAGATCCCCATAGTATACCGCCCCAGATGTCATTTGTAAGCTATTTAGCATTGTGTTACGTTCATTGTACCAAAGACTACACTCCCAGAGAACATGATGAGCCGATTGTTCACAGCTAGTATCGGGTGTTGAGCATTGACACAGTGGTGAATCGACTAATTTAAATGAGTGTAGTTTGCTCTTAAAGTTACCGTGGCCCGTAAGAAATTGAGCGACACAGTGATCTACCTCGAGCCATGTCCTCGACATCCGTTCGCGAACAGATTGAAAGAACTGGTAGAGGTGGCGCCCCTTAGATGATTCGTCCCATCGTTGTTGCCATTCATCCATTAGGTCGTCATAGACATTGGATTGCTGTTGAAACAATCTTATGATTTTATCGCGGTCTCGTACGCCCAAAAAATCGCATTCCATGTTTTGTTTTGTAGAATAGTACATGGCTGCACGTCTTTGCACCTCGAGATCGACCGGAAGAACACCCGCCAATACCGGTAATGCCTCAGTACTAACCGTCCTATATGCTTTGCATAAGAAGATTAATGCAAGTCGTTGGCCTTGTAGCAGTTTGCGACGGACAGCACCTACAGTCGCTCTATCGGCCCATACGGGAGCACCATAGCAAACAGCACCCAAATAAGTAGCTCCATATATGATTTTTAATGTATTAAATGAAAGACCCCATGTGGCAGTTGATATTCTAGTCAGAGCAAAGAAACTTTTTTTAGACTTTTCATTAACTGTTCTAATATGTTCGATAAATGAAAAATTTCTTTCTAAAACTAATCCCAAATAGCAAACCGAGGTTTTATTTTTAACAGTAACATTTTGAAATTTAATACACGGCGGTGATTTGAGGTTACCTTTCAGAAGTACTTTCGACCGTATATATATATTTTTATGTGTGTTCGCGGATAACTTCGTCGTTCATGAACCGATTTTGATGATGAACTTTTTTTAATGGAAAGGAGTTACCCCAACGGAGGTACAATGATAAGGACACCAAGATCTGGTGATGGCATCCAAGAGAAATCGAGCCAAACCTTGAAGTCGGTTTTATTTTTGTTAAAATTTTACTTGTTTTAATTACTAACAGATTCCATACTAGTTTCGATAAGTATTACAATACTAGTTTTAGCCCTCGGCTCCGCGTGTTTATATGTAGGTTATCGAGCAAAAAACTTTGCAATCGGAGCAGCGGTTTAGTAGTGCAAACATAACAGACGGATTTACTTTCGAATATATAACTTTAGTATAGATAAAAAAATAAGAAATTTCAATACGACTAACGAAGTAAGACTAGTTCGACAAAAAAAATGTAGCAAATAAAATAACTGTTATTGTATTATATTATAAACCATACCGTTATTGTCATCTTTCTAAAATAGTTTTACAGGTACTTTAAGCGTAAAACAAAATAAATTGCTTTCAATACATATTTTTCCACTGAATAGTCATGGTGGACAAAAAATATGGATGTAGTTAGCGAGACATCTTTCCTCTTTTCAAAACACATATATGAAAATTAAATCATGACTTTATTTGGAATTTTATGTCTTCAAAGATTTGATATTAAATTTATTTATTTATTTTATCTTTATTGTACACACATAATAGACATAAAAAAAGAGAATAACAACATACGAACGTGACAATTGGCGGTCTTATCGCTCATGGCGATCTCTTACAGACAACCTTTACATGGATAATTAAACAATGAAAAAATTTAAGGTAGAATAGTAGGGTGCACAGATTTAAAATTTTATAGCAAACAAAGATAAAATCATTAAAGTTCGAAAATTATAGCATTCACACACAAATAAACATCTAATCACATTACACATATAAAATACGAATACATACATACATAGACTAAAATTTAAACAATATTTAACAAATTATTATAATGACAGATAATAATCCTTCACTAGCTTTTTAAACACAGGTAAGGTTTTGGCGCGACGGATTGTTTCGGGCAAATTATTCCAGAGTCTTACTGCTTGCACAGCAAAGGATTTATCTGAAAACCGGGTGGAATGTTTTGGCACTTCAAGTTTTAAATTCTCCGATGATCTCAGGTCCCTACAGTGAGTGTTGTGTAAGAACTGAAAGCGTTCTTTGAGATATGAAGGAGTGTGAGGAAGAAACAGAAAAATTGTATTTGTATATTGTATAAATTGTATCTTGTATTTGCTTTTTTCTTTTTTGCTAGGTATTTTGTTGATTTTATAAAAGTTAATCCAAGCCAGACCGATTTATTGCTCCCGAAATCCACTGCTTACTAAATTCGTTAGAGATTCTGATGATACATTTGGACATATATATATATATAAACAATAATTACTCGTGTAAAGGTGTTAGATAGATTTTGAACCACTAACACAAAATATATGAAAATTATGTAGCAAAATAAAACAGAATTTAATCCCATATTGTACTAACGAAGCAAATATCTAGACACTATCTTTATTACTGCATCCTATACTGTTTAAGTGTCCGACGTACATTTATATTTACGGTCATTGAATGACTTTTATGAGAATCAGCTACTTAACATCAATACATTGTAGGCAAGTAGAACCATACCGGTATTAATACAACGCAACTGGTTGAGAATATGTATGCAGTCGTAAAATTTGATCGTGAAAATGCTATGACATGCCCCGCTAGAATTGCTACAATACAAAAGCTTTGCTGGATTTTGTTAAGTCAATACAAGAAACCAGTAATTAATTGTGCTATCATTCACGGTTTCATTCACATAGTTTTTAAAATTATTATTGATCCGTTATGATTGAGTAACAATGATTGTGGGAATTTACTAAAAATGCTAATAGTGTGAAGTTTGTTTTTAACATTTTTTGTATTAAATAATGTTGAAGAATAACCCTTACTTTAATTACAACTGTGCAATGTTACAAGAATTTTTAACATATCTAAATAACTATATTGATTCAAACTACTCCTGGTTCAGTCTTTTCAAAACCGCTAGATTAAGATACATACATGGGGTATATAATGTAGATCTGTCATGGCAGAGAAAGATACTAAATGACAGTTCGTACCTACTGGTTTTAAATAAAAATTTAATGCACAAAATGTAAATGCTTTTGCTGAGTACGTCCACTAAATCCTGTGTTCCTTTGAAGTGGAAGTTTCCTTCCACTCCAAAGGAACGAATGTGAATAGGTTTATACGACCCACAGTTAAAGCCCAAACACTCGTAGAACGATCACTGGTGAACGAAGGACAACTTAGGGTGCTAACACCCGTCTCGAGAGAATTCCATGATCCGAGTGACATGACATTTCAACTGTCAAAAATGAATGTGACAAACCCTAATATTGGCATTACAATATTATAGTTTGTACTAGACAGGCGATTTGGTATCGAACAACTTTTAATTCGACAGACCTTAAAAACCCATTGGTTACAACAGCATTAGGTAGTTAATATAGCTTATACATCAGACTAACACATAAGCTATTATTTGTCGCGAAAACCGACATACACATGGTCGGAGCCGCGGGCAACAACTAGTCACTACATAACTATTTAATTACTAAAACAAGTATGTATTACATGAAACAAAAGCATTAAAACTACTGAAAGGAATATCCCAGTTGGGGGTCTATCAGCGCTAATAAACGGGCATGAAATCTCAGGGCACAAACATCTGTGATTCACACATATAGTTAACCCATGTGTATAGCAGTTATCGCTTTTACTGTTACTAAGATGACCACTTAAAGCACTTAGCCATCGATGTGAAATCCTTAGTAGGTATGCATATGTATAAGCTTTTTACATTCAACAACCTTTTAAAACGTATTCCATTTTAATTCAGTTCTTTGCCTTTTCTCGTGTCCAGAGCGGCAGTGTTACCAATATGTCACTTACGAAACGTGATTAAATTGGATTGAAATTTATGGACCGACATACATGTTTAATAATAATTTGGATTTTCTCTCAACACACCGCCAATTCACACTGAATATTTCATTGTGATCTCTATATTATACAATCAGATGAACTCATTAACATTGGAAATGAATATTCATTCGGGTTGAGAATTTATGTTCGAAAAGCTGAGAAATATTGATCAAGTCTTTTATACAAATGCAATGCTTTTAATACAAGTTATATTTAAAAGTTTTTTTTTCTGTCAGTATACCACCCTTGGTATTAGTCTTCACTTTTTTTCTGTTTTCAAATGATGCAGGACATATGTGTATTTAATTGGAGAATCCAAGGAAGCACTTCTGCCACTTGAATAGAAGAAAATGATGACGAACTAATCCATTTGTTACAGTAAATGTTATATATGTATAAGTATTTTATTTTATTTTATTTAATAGGTACAGATACAGATAACAGATTGAAAAAATACAAAGAGCAGTATTAACAGTACATTATAGTAAACCTGCAATCCAGTTACAACCGTACACAACTTTGACAGTAGACAGTATATTTGTATATTAATACAGATAGGTCAATAGATGAAAAAGGCATGTATGTGGATTGTTTTAACCAACCATTTTCTTAAATTACGTGCGTGGTACATAAATATCGATGGTTATAACGATTACTATATGACTGATAGTTTAATTCTTGATCCTGTCTTTGTATGCATTTTAAACAAAGAAAATACTTCTTATCATAATAAATGTAGAATGTCTTAGAGTCACACTCAGTGAGATCAATCTTGTATTTCTTCCTAACCTTTCTTATTCCCAATATTATTGCAGAGATATCAACCATATTATATAGTCACATACTTACAAGTCAAACTCAAACAAATATTTCAAAATATTTCGCTCCTTACAAAAACTGTATAAAATAGCCACATTTCAACATTACATTTTACGATACCACTGTTCCTCGTTAAATGTTTCCAACTTAAAGTGGTTTTCTAAAGCCTGTTTCTAAGGCACGTAGCTCAAATAAATATTATTCTCACACTAAACCCTGTCTTAGTTCACTTGTACACCACTTATCTGGTAATCAAAACACTTCGGGGAACTTTTTGTGGCAATATGGCGTTATACGTTAGCGGCTTACGCGAAAACAAGCATTACTTAGCCCGTTGATAAACTGCAATATCTGATTATTATTACATTACGCCTTTGATGTTGCCGACTGTTACTTAAAAGAAGTGTAGGATACCTACTTCTAGAATCAACTCCTACTTTACCTACTTCTTTTTATTAACAAATTTTCCGAATGTTTGCTCAGAAATGTCATGAACTTTTATTTACATTTAAAAAAAAAATACAGGTATTAATTCAAAACAATTCTATTCTGAGTCCGAAAAGTACGTAGCCCATTTCTATTTCTGTACGTGAATGCAAAATTAAGTTTTATTACGTTTTTGCCTTGTCGTAGCAATATTGGTAAAATTCCCCCTGATTCTTCAGTTGCTGAAACTGCAAAAATTATGCTTTTTTCCGGATTCCTGCTATTTTAGGTTCAAATTGTACATCTTTTGGTTTTAGTCTGTTTCATTTCGATACACGGCCTTACCGCAAACACCGGGGGGTTGACGACGGCTTGAGGGGGTTTCCATAGATAAAAAAGGCATTGTGTATTTACTGTTTTGTCTATTTGCCCGTTAGTTAAGTAGTAATAATTTCAATGGTATTTTTAAATCTTCCTACTTTCAATTTCGAACATTATTGGCATATGGTTCTCATTGTTGGTTAACCATATTTATCAAAACAATAGAGTGTGTTGAGCATGCCAGCGGTATGCTGGCTTCTAAACAACTGGAGAGTCAACCAGAATGCTTACAATGTAACACCCACGCAGAACGAACATTCATAAACGAAATGGTGGAGAAGTGGCGCAAGTTGTACGTCAGGATCATCCAGAGTTACATTTTAACGTATCTGCTTATAAGGCGTAAATAAATAAACTTATACATAACGTCCTGTAGAAACTTACAGAAGTTCTAAAGCCTAAAATAATTCTGTCAAATCATCTCGTCAAAAGGAAATGAAATTGTGCACAATTGTAAAAAAATATTAAAAAAATTCTATTTCAATTCTGGATACACGGCTTTAGCCACGTACCTATGTATTTCCTCATCCAATCCAAAATGAGTCCGTACCTACACTAGTTGCTAACCGTACCTTTAGAACCAAGTACCCTATCTCGACGACTAAAAGTGCCACAATGTATACACGGGAGTAGAAACTTGAATTACCGTGTAATAAATACTGGCTCTATATTTTACCCAAAAAAAAAAACACTACAATAGTTTTACAAAGGGCAATAATATGCTACATTATATTGTCTCCTCTGCTCCTCGTTCAAGGTTTAACTACCAATATCAGATAATAGACAATCAATAGCACTTCCCCTTCATCATTTTATTGCCATCAAACACCAAATACTTGGAAGTAGTAATGGTTTATTGGTGTTATACCGAGCGGCATTAATTTTTCGTGTCGTTGGGCAACTGATAAATATCATAGTACTGTGATTAGATTACATGTTATCACTTGATGGTGAAGATTAACTACTATTTGCCGAACAATTAAAACCTTCTGATGTTTCTACTGTATTACAATACTGCGTCATCGTGCCTCTGATATGGTGGTAGTGAGTTTATGTAAATTAAACTTAAAAGTTGTGGCGACTTTATATGTATTTTTAGTTATTTACTGTTCCTAACCTCCTTTCTAAAGAGACGCCTATGTACAACAGTGGACTGTTAAAAACTTTGATAGTGATAGATAGATATAGATAGATAAAAAAAAAAAAAAAAAAAAAAATGTTTATTTGATTCTAAAAATTACAAGATACTGTCTTAATAGTAGGAACATCGATAACATAACTAAGATAGTGTATATACTAGTACTGATTCCCAAACTAGGCCCAAGCCTGTATCTTGGGAAACAGTGTTCAGTTGCGCTAAGGATGACAAAAAAGGTTGTTTACAAATTTGTTGTTACTATTTATACTTTATTTTTTATTTATTTTACATATTTTATGCACTTGTGATTGTCAGTGTTGTTGTGAGAGTACGTACAATGATCGGTGTGTATGTGATTATGAAAGTGTGTGTGTGGAAGGAGGGCGAGGGGAAGAGGGTGATGTCTGAGTATGTGGGTGTTGTTTAGAGGATGGTGTATGAAGTTGTGTGTGTGTGTATGTGTGACATTGCATATTAAAGTAGGTGAGTATTGATGTTTAAATGCGATGAATTTATGATAGGTAAGTGAGAAGATCTTCCGTCTGTATGTAATCAAGTTCTTGTAACCAATTAAAAATTTTAGCTTTGGCCTCATGTCGACTTAATCCAGCTATATTAATTTTTTTATTAAAGTCATTGTATAGTTTTATACTAATACTACGCGTCTGTCTTCTTGCGAAGGAGGTTCTGCGTCTTATACGAGGACAGACCGATGACAGGCCGCGCTTTTTAGGGTGTGGAAGGGGCACATCTCGATGCTTTCGAATAATGGCTTTCAGGATGAATAATTTTCGGACTGAGAGAACTTTGCAGTCGGCATAGAGTTTGACTGTGGGATATCTGTAATGTTTTTTTAACATTACTTTTAGCAGTGCTCTCTGTGCTCTCTCCAGTTTTATAAGAGACGTCTTAGCCGCTCCTCCCCACACCGTGATACAGTATTGAATAACGGACTGGCATAGGGCAAAATAAACTGAAGTCAATTTATCTCGCGGTAATACATCTCGAAGGGACTTAAAGACGTATATTAATCGTCTTGTCCTGGATGTAACTAGGTCAATATGCTTTTTCCAGTTAAGTCTATTGTCTATCAACACACCCAAGTATTTTGCATATGTAACCGGTGTAATTTCAAGACAGGAGCACCCATTTCTGATTGTGCATGTGTGAGCTTTGATGGAGAAATCACGATAAGGATCTGTCGCCCTGCCCAAAGAAAATGCCACATAGCTCGTCTTAGGTATGTTGAGTGTCAAGAGATTTCCGCTCAACCAGTCCATGACCCTTGACAAGGAGTATTCAGCACGCTCCTTTACAGTTTGCCAATTTGGACCCCAGACAAAGATGGCAGTGTCGTCCGCGTATGTGAAGATCCTAGTGTAGGGCAACTGCAAAGTGCAGAGATCGTTTACATATAGCAAAAAAAGCGTAGGGCCTAAAACACTTCCCTGTGGTACGCCATAGCTTACTATTGCCTCATAGATGATAGTGTTCCTAAAGATCTTACATTTTTACAGTGTTAGTTCTTAAACATTGTGAAACTTCTCTCTTTCCTACATTATCTACATACTAAGCAATCAAGGATACACATTTTTAAAAGTAGGATATTCGATATCTCAAGTCTGTGGTCAAGCTCTGGAAATAGTTTCGTAACTGTTTTTACAGTTGTGTCTGCACTGCCTCTATAGAATTTGTGGACAGTAGTCCATTCGTGTTTCAAAGACAGATCCGTTAATCCGCTTAAACCTCTGCTTTTAACTGTAAAAGGGACAAAAGCAAAAATATAATTGTAAATTGGGTATCAGAACTCCGAGAAACGGTGTCGTGGGCAGTTAACAAACCTCTAAGGGAGTATTATAATGCTATATTGCATTGTAATGGAATGAAACTCAATTTTTCAAAATAAGACGTAGGTACCTAAGTTTACTTGTTTCTTCACTTTAAATTTTTAATTTATCAAATTAGTCCATAATATTTTGAGTGTAAATGGAAGGGGAGGGTGTATTTAGAACGAGTAATAGGCAATTGAAGCGCTGCATTTTCGTAGTCCTATCAGTAACTATTATAAACATAACGTAAAATTTTTCGCCCAAAACGAGGCTTTGTATACGTTTTGCCATCAGAGCTGTACAAGAAATCTTAGTATAAATTGCCATTTTTTGCTCATAAAACTAGTAGAAGTGATCAAGTCGCGGCAGAGTATACCGCAAGTCGAATCATATTCAAGGCTCCATCTTCCGCCGATGCCAATATGTAATTAGTTTTTATGGCGATTTTTATTATGTTCCTATGGTTGGATGTTGTAAAATTCGCTATTATGACCAAACGTGGCGATCAGAAATGAACCTTTTAATTGATTTACTAATTACACAAGGCTTTAAGGAGTGTTGGACATGAGAAAAATTGATAATTACTGTCTATATAAGTATTTTTCAGATACTCAGATAAAATTTGCAACCTATATATTTTTAATGTTATGACCTTTTTATTTACAACTAGCTGAACCCCGCGGTGTTACCGCGGCTATTTTTGTACCGCAAGTAACGCCGCGGGACATAGTTAGTCTAAAAAAGTAGCCTAAGTTACTCCCCGGATCATCAGCTACCTGCCAGTAAAAGCCCCGTCAAAATCCGTCCAGCCGTTCCAGAGATTACCCGGAACAAACAGACAGACAGACAGACCGACAGACAGACAGACAAACATTTTTTTAACTATATTTTTGGTATATGTACCGTGTATACATACATGTGCATTTAGTAAAAAGCGGTTATTTTAATATTACAAACAGACACTCCAATTTTATTTATTTGTATAGACTAGCTTTTCCTCGTGGCTTCACCCGCGTAAGTCAATGTATGCCAAATTTTATTGAAACCAGTGCAGGTGATTTAGCCGTGAAAGCAAAACAGATAGACTGACATACTTTCAAATTTATAGATGGATGGATGGATAGATCAGCATATACCTTTATGTTAGGTAGTAATAAGGTTTCTACTTTGTTTCATGCATGAAAACAAGGACTCATAGTACTTCTAGCCTTTTTTATAATAGAACAAATAATCATAGGAATTTATAAGTCTCTTATCTACTAACTTAAGGTTAAAAGTGTTGTGATCCCTTAATTTACATCAAGAATATCATGCTTCAATCAAAAAGCTGTTTAATTGGAGACACATCAAGGTTTATTTTTAAATAATTCTCAAAACACGTGCTTCGTGTTTTTATGAGAGAACCTCTAACATTCGCTATATAACTGAATAATAATAAACCTACATAACTGTTCATTTTAATTCATTGGTTAGATATAGCAATAACAGGTAGTTATTAGATATAATGGAAATTTATATGAGAAAGTGTTAAGAATTTATTTTCCTAAACTTGTTGAATATACCATGGCTTTGAAAATAGTATTGCTATTATAAGTAGTAAGGTAATTGTATGTAATTGAGTAAAGACACAAGGAAGTTATTCAAAAGAGCATTGATTTTACATTAATAACATGCCATTCTGCTATGAGCTATATTTTTATGACATTAGAGTTGAAAGTTTACTTGCGGTTGTCATTTTCTAATATAATGTCAGCATACACGTGTATGTTAGTTTACATTGTTGCTGCAAGACGTTTACTGGTAATTATTTAGAGATACAAAAAATGTGTAATTAATCTGCGATGGATTTAGAGGTATAAGATTTAAATTTGTATGTTAGATTAATTATACATATATTTAGGCACAGGTACTACATTGGTAATATTGGGACACATATATTAAAAAGTAAAGAAATAAGTGCATCAACAATAAATAAGCTTTTATAGAAACTGGATACGTTCATGATTAGTACTAAGCATGAAAGCATCAAAACATTTACTTGTACAATGAACTGAGCCAAAAACCCAAAAATGTTTGAATTATTTACGGGAGATAAAACAATAGCCCCGCAATCCTCTAACACAATTGATGTTAAACCTCAAGAACAATTAGATAATTATCGCGAAGCACAGTGGCAGGAAGTTTTAAATAAACAGCGTTGTAAAATATAACAATAGAAGCAAAACCATACAACCGTTAGTTCCCAGAATTCTTTTTATAAAGCATATGAGTTGAGTTGAAAACAATAACATAGAGGGCACACAATAAAACAGGTAGCGAAGCGCACCCTGCCTACCCAATTTATTCCACATCCGCTGTATTAAATTACGCTTATCGTAAAAAAAAACACTCACAAGGTGGTTAGGCGATCAATCGTCCGATCTGTCGAGCCCCTACCCTGCAGTAGTCAGGTAGTCAACCCGCAAAGTTTACAAACTATCGTCCGCAAGTGTACAATGGATGTCCATTGCAATTTTTTGTCACATTTCACAGTTCAACCGCAGTAGGTGGCGTGGAGACAGGTGAATAGGAGATTAGTGGAAGCGAACACAACAATAGACGCACTGTACAGGCCATAAAACAGTTAATAGAGACTGTGAACGAAAATGTTGATGCCGTAACTAAACTGTCACCTTTCTTCACTCGGCCTCATCACACAAGTTATACACTTTAGTTTGTTCACTGTAATCCGTTCATAGAGTTTGGCACTGTTGTACTGTTGAGGTTTTTTCAGTTTGACGTTAACGCGCGCAGGCTGCGTATGCGCAGATGGCGCGCGACTGGAGGGAGTTGAGCGCGCGTACTACCGGCGTCAGAGGCAGTAGCGCTCCTGTAGCGTCGCCCCTCCCCGATCTTCGCACCTCGCCCCGCTGCGGCCCCACCGAAGCCTTCATAACGTTTTTACTTTGGGAGCGATAAAAAAGGGAAGGATATCGCTAGATTGTTTATTTTTCGTGTTAGTAGCATATAAGTCGTGTAAATTAACACCGCCCTCAGACTTGTATCTTGCTTCATGAATTTTACCCGTAGTCGCTAATTGATATTGTATTTTTTTTTTCTTATTTTTTTACTAGTTCAAGCATATACCTATCATATTGATTTAATATACAACTGTAAATAGACCTAGAAGAAATAAATAAAATCAACGCATTACATTTTTATGTATTCTTTATTACAAGGAAATCTATTCATACAGTCACATATATTATTAAAAAACCTGATCGATACTAAGTAATACATTTCTTCCACTTAATAAATAATATACTCTAATTTAAATATCATTTAACAGAAATTATATTATTATTTGTTAACATTCACAATAAATTCTGGCACATTTTCTGGCATGAAAATAAAGATTTAAAATATACAAAGTGCTACAGAAACATATGGGTATATTAAATAAGTTAATTCTTTATAATTCTTTGTTTTAAATACAAATTCATTGATCTCCTTTCACATTAAATTTAATTTGGCAATCACAAAATAAGATTCATGCATTAAATGTGAAGATTTTTGATATATTTCTACCACACGGCGCTATAATATAATCACATCTTTCTGTAACAACCTGTATATTTGATGATATATCCTCCATTTCTCTGATTTACTTATTTATTGAACACATTACAATAAGTATTAAGTATATATTTTATGTATATTGTTGATAAACCTATAAATTATCAATAAACGATAAACTTTATTTTTAAACAACGTGCATTATATAAATTTGCGATTAGTAAACAAATTTTTCATTTCTCTTATACACAACTATGTAAACATTCACTAATTTACATAACTACACTATAAGCTTTTAACCGACTGTGTTATAATCAAGTCTTTTTATTTTATTTTTTAATATATATTGAGCTTTTATTGATTATTTATTTACAAATCATCAATATGGATTTATTTCTCCCTATTATTTATCATTTTAATGCACAATTTAAGTCACCTAGTATGGACCACATTCTAAAGGGGATTATACCAATAAATTTGATCATAATTACACATTTATAAATTACATATTAAATAAGGAATATAAAGTGATTCATAAACTCTGCAACCCTACGTCCAAAGTCATTTTTATTTACAATAATTAATAAAGAAATCATTCTTACATAATTATACGCGCATATTATTTGTAAATAATTTGTCAAAAATTCACAACACTGATAAGAATCGCTATTTTACAAGGGTTACAGATAAAAGGATGAAAGTAAATAACGTTCATTGGATTGTGCTTCGAAAAGTTAAAATCTATCTATGGCTTTATAATTTTACTAACGAATTGGCACATTCATATGATACCTACTATTTATTTACCTACAGTTTCTACGTTCACATCTAAAATAATAATAAATATCCATGTAACTAGTTAGTAGGAATATTTTTTTCATCTTAATATTACTATCATCTTAGATTTCATCATCAATATTTTTTTATATCCTTACGATGTCAGTCGTTATTCTAAGTCCAATATCTCGTATCTTTTGCTTTGGTTCAGTAGATCAGATCATTGGAATAATTAGTTATTTTATGTTACTCGTAACCTGAATAATCTGTCCCCACGAAGTTATAGTCTGAATACATAGGTAGTTAGTTACAATGTATTAGGATTTTTATTGATTTTCCATTTTAGTCTCATTTTCGTCAGTCGTAACTTCAGGGATATAAAAGGACGTTTAATATTTATGATTTTAGCCGTTAAAATCATTGATATATTATTTAACTTTTATATTTTAGAATTATATTGGTTAAAGCTTTGCATGTAATTTAACATGTATCATCTTCGATGCGTCGTTGCCATGATATCTAAATATTTATAATTTCATTAAAACATTACATGAAGTAAATAATTCGAATTAAATTTGACATTTGGGTAATATAAATCACGGAATATTTTACAGAATACATTTGGTATCAAATTCTATGACTGAATTTAAGGTACAACAGGACGGGATGTGATGTCGTTTGTATGACGTGTTCGTACCTTTTAGTGATTCGATGATATTTTTGAAGGAAAATGAATAAAACCGAGCATTTTATGTATGCCAGTGAACTCAGATAGCGTGCTCAATTCATTTCTCATAGTATCGTCTGTACGCTTGGCGTGTCCGAGCAAAATTCGAAAATTGCCATGTGAAATCTAACAATTAAATTATGGAAGGCGCTAAGTTTTAACGTCGTTATATGAAGATAGATTTAAATGTACGAATCTCTGTGATTTTCAATCCCATTCATAGAAAAGTAATAGAATATTATTATTTATTGACACTATTATTGTTAATCAAACTCCGGTTTATTTGTTCAGAAAGGTTCTCAAAATTTAACTGTGTCTAATATTTTAAATTTAGTACCATAGAAATACTTAATAGATAATTATATTCTAAGTTTTGATTAATTACATACATTTGCAAAAGAAATAATAAGTGTGGAAAAACAGTATAACTCATTTTATGCACTTAAACGATTCCCGACAGTTTTGAACGCTTCTAATTATAAATTGCAATCATAAAATTATGTTAACAACCTTTGTTAACAAAGTCATATTTCGGAATCTTAGTTAATTACCAAAGTAACTAATTGAAGTTGTTTTCAGGACTCTTATTTGAATGAATTACTTTATTTTGCTGTACCTAATTTAAATTTGTTATAAAGGGAATGGGAAAGAAATATGCAGACTAAGATTTTTAGTAATTGATCTTTATTACACAAGTAGAAGTGCATTCAATTATCTAGCATTGTGCACACGTACCTATGCAGTAATTGTATAATTTAATGCAAAACAGACAACCTGTATAACGCAATTAATCTTTTATAAACATGGAACTTTCAATATAAAATTAACATCGATTCATAGGAAAAAAAAAAATCACAATAAGTCTTAAGGTGATTCACAAATGCAGTATCCAGTTATTAAGTTTAATTGTTTATTTAAACATATGTGGGTATATGTCTGGGTCTTGTTTAAAACATTACTTTCTATGAATGGGTAAAATGAACACCATAGTTTAATATAATAAAGAAAATGTGCAGTACAAAGAATAAAAAAAAAACTACATTATACAAATTCGAATGAATCTTCAGAAGAGACGGTTCGTCGTCAACCAGCCTTCATCCATCTGTCTATGGAATACTCCAAAGCTGCCATCCATCTGGAACGAGATCCAAATTTGAATTTGATTGCACTTTTAGAAACACTTTATTATTGAAGTAGAGTATTATAATGTAGTAGAATTATTTGCATGTAATGTAATACGTAGGCCTCCCGTATTGATTTCCATTTCGACCGTTCAACGAGTCCCTAAGATCTTAACTTGGTCGTCCACCAGTGGAACCTTTCGTTCATCAGTAGACTTCTTACGGCTGATATGATGATGATGATGTATTACGTACGTACGAGTGTAATACGTTATAACGTGTTACCGTGCTTATAAGGGAATTAAAAAAAAATGGATCAGAAAAACGACAGTAACTGTGTTGATTGTTTAGAAAGAACAACTTTTCAGCCATATTTAATTAAAAATATACATAAATATGATTTTTGGTAGCACATAAGGACAGATAGTATTTACTTCTACAATTGTTATTATTATTACTGCTTATTTTTTAGGTAATGATGGTAATACACTCTGGTTGAAAATACAGACTCATCATATTATTTTTCCTGTACACAATTTTCAAAGTTTGAGTGAAGTTTGAAGCTATTAGACTACAGAAAAGACAACGCTGAATTCGTTTGCCATAATATGATGACACTATACGATGTATGTAACACCACAGGGCCGAGTAAAGCATCTCAGTTTGATGGAAGGTTCTAGTACAGGTCAAACTTCATTGCGTTATCCTTGATCTCTACGTACGTAGTATGTACCGATACTGCCGCCTCAGTGAGCTTTGTTTCTGTGAGTGCGAAATAAATTGCATACCAAAACATACATACATATACATCTTCCCACCTCTATCTACGAAATGGTAGATAGAGGCATATTGGCCACTTAGATTTTAGATTAGACAGGAAAAATTGGGGGTATATTGGAATTTGACATTCATTAACAATTTTTTATAGCAATTACTTACTTTTCCAGGAATATTCTTGTGCTATGAGGTACTTTACAAACATACACGAAACGGACACAAAGAACACACAGACTTAGAACAACAATTTGTGGACCACACAAAGCGATGTCCCATTTGGGTTTGAACCCATAACGCTCCTAGCGCAATGCTAGAAAGCGAGGTCACCACTTTTACCACTACGTGATCTGTGTAATCATACAAGTTCAATATTGAAGAGAAAAGAAGGCAATGATGGAAAAGGAATATCTGAGTATGTTATAGAGATGGGTAATGAAATGAAAATGTGAACAATAGCATACACACAGTCCTCTAACTCGGAATGGATCGGCCATTTCGAGCTAGAAGACTGTGTGTGACCGGAAATTCTGAGCCCGAAAATATAATAATAATAAAAAAATATTTAATGCTAAAAGTTTGTGATAATAGGAGCAATAACTTGACATAATATTCACATATTATAGACAAAAGATAATGTAGTATATAAAGTTTTATGAAAATGCGATAAACGGTGACAAACATAATATTGAATACTAACAACGTACTATTCGAAGGTTATTTTTAATGACTGTTCAATGTTGATAAGGTTTTTCTAGGAAGCTCTTGGAAACATACAATTTATTTGGCCTGATCTACGAGTACCGAATTACAGAGTAGGTAGATGAAATGGATTTCAGAAAAAAGGAAATTCTTATAATTTAATAACTTGAATACTGTTTTATTAAAAGACGTTTCTGGAGAACAATCATTGGCCGTGGTCACGCGCTGACTCTTAAGTCAACGTGTGACCACGGATAATAGCACTTTGTCAGGTAAAAGATAGGGCATATTAAGGGTGTAAAGGATTGATATAATCGGCTACAGTGACCAAAGAACTGATGGGTCACCAGATGGTTTGTGGCTACTGCTGCCAATGGACACCGGCAACTCAAGAGTCACATGCACAGTCCCACTTCCCAGAATAAGGGTTTGGATTTCGATAACTTCGTTCGCTCATTACAAAGGAACGAATTCTGCATGTTTTTCTGTAAGGCTATGGCATCCTTGAAAAGGCCCCTTTTGTGTCGAAACGTGGCTCTTCCACAACCAAATAGATTATGTATTTGTTACAAATAAAGGCATCTTTCTATGTTACATTAGGATATGCATCCTCATGGGCAACTTACGTAGTAACATAGAGTGAAAATAATTATAAAAGCTTAAGAAATCTACGTCCGCCGTTTTTAAGTCAAATGTACATATAGTTGTAGTTATTTTAGGAAACCGACTTAATTGAGAATAGGGAATAGTTTAGAAGACTTATTCCATAGAGCAAAACTAACACTTTATGATAGAGGCACAACAATACTTTTAGTGATATTTACGTTGTGTTGAATCAATTTCAGAAATTAAATACTACTACTACTAAATACATTCGTAAGGGATAGTTTAATCTATACTAATACATAAAGCTGAAGAGTTTGTTTGTTTGAATGCGCTAATCTCAGGAAGTACTGGTCCGATTTTAAAAAATATTTCAGTATTAGATAGCCTATTTATTGAGGAGGGCTATAATTTACATACCATCACGCTAAGACCATAGCAATAGACCGGGCAATAGGAGACGTAAACGAAGTTGCGTGGGTCAGCTTGTAATAAAATAAGGAGGAAGGGTTCCATATTCTGGTAAAATGCAGTCTTAAATTATAACGGGTTGTTGCCTAACGGGTAAATTTATGTGCGTTGTGTAACAACTTAAAATTATCTATTACCGCTTAATACGTACAGCCAGCCTAGGAAAAAGACCTATAATTATAACAACTATGTATTGATGTACTCATGAAATGTTTGTGTTTTCAAGACTATTGTCATTGGAGATCAGATGTTAGGTTCTCTTCCTATCATCAGAGAATTTAATCAGAAGTAGGTATAACTAAGACTGTACAACTTACGTAATTCTTAATCGTTCCACATTTAAAAGTTCAATTATTATCAACTGGAACGGCATAACGACTACCATTGTTGCTAAGGCCAGGCTTAACAAGCCTTTATGATATATATCGCCTTGATTTTTATGTCTATAAAAACAAGATGATTTTTAAAAATGGGAATTTTCTGCATACCTTTACTCAGAATTCTGTCTTCTTCACTTATAATTATTATTTTTAACCTGGGGGGATTTATTTCTATCTAGACCGAAGATAAACTTAAGTCAGAACTTGTACTATAGGTTCTAGAACCTCAATATAAATATATAAATACACTTTATAATACGTATAATATGAAGACAAATGTGACTGGACGTATTAATATAAGACCTTGCAAGGAGCGAAAATCGATCCCACGCCGCCTGATGTATAATAATATCTGGATAATAATGATATTCTCTGTTCCTTTACTAGTTAAATATTTTTCATTAACAAATAATTTTCAAATTCAAGTTCCTACATCTTCTTATCATTTAAATTGGATTGTGTGATGATTGAATAATGTGCATATCATTTAACTAGCAGAGCCACGCAACCCCGTTTACGTCTACTATTACTCGTAGCGTGATAATTTTCCCCCGTTTTTAAAACATTCTTTATTGATGCTCGGCTCCTATTAGTTTTACCGTGATAATATATCGCCTATAGCCTTCCTCGATAAATGAGCTATTTAACATTGAAATAATTTTTCAAATCGGACCAGTGGTTCTTGAGATTAGCGCGTTCAAACAAACTATTTAGCTTTATAATATTAGTAGATGAATGAAATAGATAGAAGATAGAATGAAAACTGAAATAAGCGTAGCATACGTTCATTGAATTTAATTATAATTCTATTAGATTAAACATTTAAAGAGGATTATTATATCAGAGACTAAACCTTCGAATTAGTGTTTTAACACTAATAACTAACTTTATTAACAAGTCCTCAGAGTATAACCTCTATGTTATTGAGTCCTCTAATTGCTCTGCGTATATACTGTTTCAATGTCGTGTGAACGAACGTTAGATTATATTTCCATGACAAGACAGTACTTCAAATTTCCTCGTCAAGAGGAACATCATTGTTAAACACTCGAGAAGGCTAGTAGCTCTTAAGGTATCGTTGCGTGGGTTTTCATTCCTATATCACTAAGGATGCCTATACCTAAGCAGAGCTGAAGTCTGGATTAAATATAGTAAGTATAGTATCTATATATCTATCTATATATCTATATAAATAGATGAATGAAATTGAAGTATCTATTTGTAATATTAAAATAACTGCTTTAACTAAATGCATATGTATGTTTACACAGTACATATACCAAAATAACATTTTTTACAATTTTTGTCTGTCTGTTAGTTCCGGCTAACATCTGGAACGGCTACACCGATTTTGACGGGACTTTCACTGATAGGTAGGATGTTAGCCTAGCTTCACCCCGCGGCGTCACCCGCGGTATGACAATAACTGCGGGACTCAGCGGGACAGAAATAAAAAAGATAAATTATTTATCTACAACTAGTTTTTGCCCGCGTTTCTCCTCGCGAGTATGACGTTTGTCGCGGTAAAGAGTAGCCTAGTAGCCTGTCGTTTCTCAAAGTATCTCCTTGCCAAATTTCATTAAAATGCGCGTAGTGAGTTAGCCGAGAAAGCGTAAGAGTAAAACTAATAGCAACTGACTATTTATTTTTCATGTTTTTATACTAGCGACCCGGTCCGACTTTCGCATGAAAGTCTTTTAAATTCTCAGAATTTCTCTAGTATAATATGCATGTAATACACACATAAACCTTCCTATTGAATCACTCTATCTATGGCTGAAAACTATATTACAATCCGTTGAGTAGTTTACAAGATCTAAACGAAACGGTAGCGTAAGCGATTTCATTTTATACTATGTAAAGATTATGTAAAAATAAATTTACATTTATTGTGTTTAAAATACAAAAAGGTTTTTTTTTAAAAAAACACCACTATTTAAGCATTTAGCATTCTACTACATCATCATCGCGCTGCCACAAACATACTAATGCACATTGCATTAGAATACTAATAATTTTCACTAGCTTCCATCAACATGTTGCCACTTAGTTTTGGAACTCGTATTTAATACTGTTGTCAAAAACTTAGATGTTTTGTCAAAACATGTTTGTCATTAAGTAAAAACATACTACCGTCACTTCCACTTTTTTTTGCGCGGAAATCCCCCGAATCCCCTCGATTGGCGGCAATGTGGGACTCGAACCGAGTAAAACCGCACGCCGGCTCTTTCACTAGAAGTCCTCCTTGAAAGGAAACCCCGGAACCTCGTCGTACCTCGGGCCACCTACGGTTTGTAGATGCCCCCCCCCCCCCCGGGCAGAAACCCCGATGTTCCTTTCCTGCTCAGAAATTTGCGCTTGCGCTGCCTCTCTGCCCTGCTTCTGCTAGTGTGACAGATGGCCTCACCTATCACCCCCAGTTTTGCCCTTATGGAGGACGGAGATCGTTCTGCGACCTTCGCAAGAATGTCTTGCTCGCAGAAAGAGACGACGGAGTTCCACGCGCTCTCGCTTCGCAATATGGCCGCAATCATGTTACTGAGAGAGAGAACCCAACAAACCCCGCGGAGAGTCTCTTATAGAAGTTAGTGGACCCCCGCACTACTATTGTAAGTTTCACTAATATTTTTTCTTTGTTATTAAAATCTTGATGAGAATTTTGATGTAACTATCACGGTAATTTTTAGTGAACGCAGAATATCTATCATCTCAACATGCATTTGAATTAGGAACTCTATATCGATATCTCTATATCTATTTACAAGGTAGTAGAGCCACGCTTGACGCTGATTTCAGCACGAACGGGCCAGCTCGAACGAGGTGGTACTACTCTCGCACAGAAAATCAACGTAAAATGACATCGTGCTGTCGTGTTTCGTTGGTGAGTGCGAGACCGGAGGCCCAATGATGCAGAAGCATCACTGGTCCGCCATGGTCACCATGCTGCATTGTTGCATTGTCTGCATTCGCAGTATGGTGACCACCACTCTTGGATTCTGCTTATGCTTTCCATCAGACAGAGTAGAGTCATTTTTCCAGGCCCAAAAATAGAAATATATATATATATATATGGATTGCGATAAGCTGATGATGATACCCTGTATTAACAACTATCCAGTCTTCCAGTAAATATACAAATGCATATTTCTTACCGTTTCCTATCCATCTCAGACTCGGTGTGGAAGTAAAAATGTCTTTGTTTCGGTTCTGTAGGCATAACCTCGAAGGCAAATTTCTTCCCACCTGGCGCGCATGTCTGTATTCTGTAGCCGTGAAGGCACGCCATTCCTTTATTAAAAAAAAAGCAAAACTTAAGCATATTCTTACACTGCTCACCCTAACCCATTCTTAGTAAGGTTAGTGCTATGGAAAATTGACTTTGCCCTTCTTAATAACAATAGCATCTACTATAAAAATAATGGTTTCAGTAGAATAATAACCGGAATGGACGATATCTAGTAGTGAGTAAGTATCTCATAGACGCACAATTATTTTCCTAAAATATCTTTCGTAAATAAGGAATACATCCAATTATTACAATTAAAATGACAAATAAAAAAAACAATAATGTTCGAGATAGGAATTAAACTTGCCTCATAAGAAAGGTACTTCAGTAAAAAATCTGTAATCAAACTTCTTTTTCACAAATGTGTATGAGTAGTGTGCAGAAGAATGCTTAGTACATTCAATCATTTGATTGGAGTGGCAAGTCACGGTTCATTGACACATAGTGAGCGGATGAACAGCGTAGCAAACCTATATCATAATACATCTAATATTATTTGTGATAAGACTATTTTATTGCATATAGGTGTATATTTGTGTGGTTTATTTTGTGCTGTAACTTGTGAGATCTTCCTTTACATGGAGCACGATCTAGTACTGACTTCGTAGCTTTGCCTACCGCCAGTGCTTTGTATAAGAATGTTATTTGTGCGTTAGTGTGATAGTGTCTTTTTAACACGTTTTTATTAGCTTCATCTATATGTTTGTTGATATATAACAGATTTTTGTAAACGTGATTTCAACTTTTTAAACTATATTTATAATTTATATTTATTTTGTATTTAGAAGTTATAACATTATATTTCCAAAAGTAAGTTTGTATGTTTATTTACTACTGTTTTTCGCCTTAAGTCAAATAATTTAACGTTGTCGCAAACACAGCAATATAGATCCAATCCAAATATAGATATTTCAAGGAGATTTAGAAATCGTTTTGAAATCAATATTTGCAAGATATATTGAAATAATAAATGCATATCGTACATATAAAGGTACATTTTGAGGTGTTATAATTAAATTCTCAATCGTGGGAGTCGAATACTCACTATTGCTTATTAAAAGCTGGTGTCGTGGTGTGGCCTACAACTTACCAAACGCATTTTTGCTATTTCCATCATTATAGAAGTAAAGGCAGGCGTCCTTGAGTACGCAGTAACGCTTGGCCCAGGATTTCCATTTGGAGCCAAGTTTCATTAAATACCCGAAGCAGTCTGGCCGAGGGATCGATGAAGGTGGCAGTTTCATATTCCGCATGGTTACTTCGAGCCAACCATCTCGCTAAAAAAGGAAGAGATAAATTTGAAGTAACTGAGGAATAAATTTTATGTAATATGTTTCTGAATTAGAAGATACGTTTGTATTTTCTAAGTAGATATTCATTTTTCAAATTTAATTAATTTGTTACCAAATGAGTTTTTAGTTGAAAATCTAATCGCGTGTTCTATGCTTTTTATAAACTAAGTATCTATAAGGTAAATAATATGATAAGCTATAATATGATGAATTTCTAAAATATTGAAGGTAGTTTAGCAGGAATGATCAAACACGCATTATAGCCAAAGATTAGTTACTAGTAAGAGTAGGTACGTGTCTTTTTGTTGAGACTAAGAATCAACTTTTTAGACGCCTATTGTTTTGTTAAGGGTGTAATTTTCTTTTTTTTCATGGTGCATTATCCGTTTAGTCATGATAACCATCAGATTTTAAGACTCCACTGATGGGCATAGGCCAAAACCAACTTAGGCTAAAGAGAGGTTTAGAAAGGCAGTTTTGGAAAATTGCATCTAGACAAACGGGTTAATATACCTAAGGTTTCTGTAAATTTTTTCTTCTCTTTTTTATTTTTTTATGTTTGGCCCTACTAAAAATGACTCTACTCTGCCTGATGGAAAGCATAAGCAGAATCCAAGAGTGGTGGTCACCATACTGCGAATGCAGACAACGCAACAATGCAGCATGGTGACCCACACCATGGCGGGCTAGTGATGCTTCTGCATCATTGGGCCTCCGGTCTCGCACTCACCAACGAAACACGACAGCATGATCGCTGTCATTTTACGTTGATTTTCTGTGCGAGGGTAGTACCGCCCCGGTCGAGCCGGCCCGTTCGTGCTGAAATCAGCTTGGCTCTACTATCTGGTAATTCTCTTTATGCAGTGCTGTTAATCTCTGTAGATTGCTTCCTTAGTCGATTCTTAGGCATACACTAACAGTCCCGGAGTTTAATGCAAAAATAAATAATACGTATTCTTAGAACATCGATCAAAACTTGTACGCTTTATAATGAACGGATAGTTACTCTCAAATATCAGACACCATACATTTTCTGGACAAAATTTCATTATTAACTGCTCGTGGTACGATTACACGAAAAGATACGAGCAATACTATCGAGCATTAATAATAAACCAGAAATATTAAGAGCGATTCCTATTAACAAACAGTATAGGTACAAAATCCTCTTACCGAATTTCAACTCTTGCTTTGATGTGATAAGTAGGTAGCAATTCGTGTGAATCGTCGCTAATACAGTCATGTTTATATAAAAGTTGACTATTTTTCATCACGTTAGCATTTAAGTTTCGACTAATTTTATTGTAGAGGTATTTTCATAAATAATATAGGATTCTTTTGTCCTTAATTTTTTGCTAAAAAGTTTTCTAATTTTCTCCTGAAAGTAGAGTTTTCTATGGCTACGCTGGGCATTCTAACATAATAGGTTAGACACAAATGGACGATGCAATATAGGTAGTATATTGAAAATATCGAACAAACGTGCGACTTACTCCAAGTCATGCCTTAAGCGTGCTTCATAATAGAAGTATGGAGCAGATCTTGTTTGTCATCAAATCCAATGAGGAAGTAAATACATGGAGTAGCCCCATTCTACTATACAAATAATACTCTATAAATGTATATAAAATCGACACACATATACGAAAAAGCATTTTATCTCTTTTTTTCTTATGTTTATTTTAGTGTGAAGAGACATAAACGTAGTTTAGTGAGTACTAATATTGGCAACACTTTTGAGTGACGTCCTGTACTTTTCAATTTGTGACCATTTTGTGTTCCAAGTTTTGAGAAATTTGAGATAGTTCTGCTGTCAAACGGTTGTTGTTTGCTTTTTTTTCTTGTTTTAGTGCCAATTATGGCTGTAAACTATATTCAAACTAAATGTAAACTATTTTTTAATTTATACTTGTTAATTTATTCAATATTTCAGCTAAATACATCAACATTTCGAGTCACTCTACATAGGTACAGCCATTTTGTGTGCCAGTACAGGATATTTTTGTAGGTATGGCTAGTGCATGTATTCTTAGGTTTATTATCAAATCAGACTACATTAGAGCTTATACTAGCAGAAGGAAAGCGACAACTCATTGACACACGATTAAATGTTTTTATTACACTGCCATCTAGTATGATATTCCGAAACTATTACAGTTTTGTTATTTGTAGTGTCTACTTTTATGAAACTTAAATTTGAACAGCTGCTGTGTTAAACGAGTATATAAATGTTATATAATATACATATGAGGTAAATTTTTATTAAGAGTATTAAAGCAATTAAGTTTTACATACCTGATTACTAGCGTCAATAGCATGAGCGAGGACAGCACGCCATCTAGCGGATGCTTCAGCAGTGTCGGCAGCGAGTTGTAAACGCACTCCCCCACCGCGATGTAGGCGGAACCCGTTAGGTCTACCCGCATCTTCTTCGATGAGTTGATAATTCACAAGCATAAGGGCTCCCACAGGATGGATACTCTGTAATCAACATAGATGGCGCTGTTTTAAAAGAATCTACTAATATACGATCTGGAAAAAGCATGGGGATTGATTATAAAACTGCTTCACTAAATTTCAGTATAAAAACTGAGTGATTTTCTTGCCGCGCCCGAGATTTAAATACTTGGTTTGATCAGAACATTTAACCATGAATTTGTTACTAGTGATCGTAGAGATCGACGTTCAACAAAGAATCATTTCATCTTTTTGTAACAATAAAACTCCACTAATAGAAGCTTTTAGCTTAAACAAACAACTTATACTGATTTGTTTTCTGATAACACTAATATCTCATAAATAGTTCCTTACATCACATGTCTTCACTAGTCCACTGCTAGACAGGTATATATAGGCATTTCCTTAGAAATGAGGTTTTGGGCTACTAAAGTACGTTGGGCAGACGGGTTGGCTAGGATTTCTTTCAAGTTTTCCTTTTTTTTTTCAGTAATATTAATATCATTATTATGTGCAATTTGTTCTCTTTGTTGGCTCTTTCGACGCTTACTGGAGTTATATAGGTATTGACACACCGTATTCTAACTTTGTTTGTTCTAAAGAATTTACGTCCTGCGTCACGGACACAAAGAACAACCAGACTCAGAACAACAATGTGTGGATCATACAAAGTGTTGTCCCATATGGGATTTGACCCCACAACACTTGGTGTGGCAGAAAACCGTATGGCGACCGCTTAAACCACTAGGCCAACCGTGCAGCTGTTACCTCACGGAGACATCATTACTAGTTATCTATACATCTATATACAATAAATAAAAAATAACCGCTTTTTCCTACATACATATGTATGTATACACGGTACATATACCAAAAATGTAGTTAAAATTTTCTTGTCGGTCTGTCTGTCGGTCTGTCAGTCTGTCTGTCTGTCTGTTTGTTCCAGGTAATCTCTGGAACGGCTGGACCGATTTTGACGGTACTTTCACTGGCAGGTAGCTGATGATCCAGGGAGTAACTTAGGCTACTTTTTTAGACTAGCTTTGTCCCGCGGTGTTACCCACGGTACAACAATAAACGGGCGTAAAACCGCGGCGTTCAGCTAGTTAAACAATAAAAAAGAAAGACTAAGGAATATAAACTAAAATGTCTGCTTAATGAGTATTTAGACACTCACCGAATCAGTTTTATAATAATACAGGCAGTTGTCTCTCTTCAACACGAACCAGCGCCTAGTCCAGCGTGGGGGATGATGTGGTTTAATGGGTGCAGCTCTCCATAGATAACCTGAGTACAAGGCAGCTGGGCCGCCCTCGTGAGCTAGTGATGCTACTACCTCGCAGGTTCTTGCGACCTAAAGATATAATTAATATGTAATGCATAAGAACTAACAGTTGATACAATATTATCGCTTACAATACAGTGGATATCACTTCATATTTGGTGTAGTTTTAATAAGGAAAAGTAAAGAGTAATAGGCGATGATTTAGAAAACTAATCATGGATTTTTTCCATGTTAATATTATAACTTCGAAAGCAACTCTGTCTGTCTGTATCTATCTATTATGCTTTCACAGCTATACAACGGCACCGACTTCAATGAAATTTGCCATGCAAATACTTTGAATTTTAAAGAAGGACATAGGCGTACTCTTTACCGCGAAAACAATCATGCGGAGCGGAGCCAAGTCCAAAGATAGTGTAACTTAAATAATATAAAACGCTTCAAATACAAGATTGTATAATAAAACATTTTCAAATTTCAAGAGTTCGCTGTTGAAAATGTTAGGTGTTTTTGTTCTTTGATAAGGTATGTTACATTCTTAACCCATGATTAAGCCATGGTTTTATGTGTTTATAAAATCCATTTATAATTCGCTGAGATATTTTTTAAAGGACAACTCTCACAGTAGGTGTAAAGTCTGAGTTGTTGAGGACTTCACAAACCTAGATGAAACGGACACAAAGAACACCCAAGATCAAAAAAACAACTAGTGGATTACGCAAAGCATTGTGGGGATCGGAGACACATATGACGTGGCGAGGTGACCGCTTAAATCATTAGACTTAGACCATCCGTGTAGGCAATATGAATTAGCAGTTAGTAAATTAATATATTTTTTGTATAAATGAGCCTGCCAAAGAGACTCTACTCTACCTGATGGAAAGCATAATTTTTGCGCATGCTACACCATGCTGCATTGTCTGCATTGCGAATGCAGACAATGCAGCATGGTGACCCACACTGAGGCAGCCTATTGAGATGCTTCTGCTTCATTGGTCTTGCACTCACCAACGAAACGCGACAGCACGAATGTTTTTATTTAAGGTTGGTCTTCTGTTAATAGACCAGCCTTTCTTGCTGAAATTAACGAGGCTCTACTACCTTTATTTATAATATTGTTTTTCAAATTTCAAGAGTTCGCTGTTGAAAATGTTAGGTGTTTTTGTTCTTTGATAAGGTATGTTACATTCTTAACCCATGATTAAGCCATGGTTTTATGTGTTTATAAAATCCATTTATAATTCGCTGAGATATTTTTTAAAGGACAACTCTCACAGTAGGTGTAAAGTCTGAGTTGTTGAGGACTTCACAAACCTAGATGAAACGGACACAAAGAACACCCAAGATCAAAAAAACAACAAGTGGATTACGCAAAGCATTGTGGGGATCGGAGACACATATGACGTGGCGAGGTGACCGCTTAAATCATTAGACTTAGACCATCCGTGTAGGCAATATGAATTAGCAGTTAGTAAATTAATATATTTTTTGTATATATGAGCCTGCCAAAGAGACTCTACTCTACCTGATGGAAAGCATAATTTTTGCGCATGCTACACCATGCTGCATTGTCTGCATTGCGAATGCAGACAATGCAGCATGGTGACCCACACTGAGGCAGCCTATTGAGATGCTTCTGCTTCATTGGTCTTGCACTCACCAACGAAACGCGACAGCACGAATGTTTTTATTTAAGGTTGGTCTTCTGTTAATAGACCAGCCTTTCTTGCTGAAATTAACGAGGCTCTACTACCTTTATTTATAATATTGTTTTTCAAATTTCAAGAGTTCGCTGTTGAAAATGTTAGGTGTTTTTGTTCTTTGATAAGGTATGTTACATTCTTAACCCATGATTAAGCCATGGTTTTATGTGTTTATAAAATCCATTTATAATTCGCTGAGATATTTTTTAAAGGACAACTCTCACAGTAGGTGTAAAGTCTGAGTTGTTGAGGACTTCACAAACCTAGATGAAACGGACACAAAGAACACCCAAGATCAAAAAAACAACAAGTGGATTACGCAAAGCATTGTGGGGATCGGAGACACATATGACGTGGCGAGGTGACCGCTTAAATCATTAGACTTAGACCATCCGTGTAGGCAATATGAATTAGCAGTTAGTAAATTAATATATTTTTTGTATATATGAGCCTGCCAAAGAGACTCTACTCTACCTGATGGAAAGCATAATTTTTGCGCATGCTACACCATGCTGCATTGTCTGCATTGCGAATGCAGACAATGCAGCATGGTGACCCACACTGAGGCAGCCTATTGAGATGCTTCTGCTTCATTGGTCTTGCACTCACCAACGAAACGAGTTGGTCTTCTGTTAATAGACCAGCCTTTCTTGCTGAAATTAACGAGGCTCTACTACCTTTATTTATAATATTGTTTTACACTCTCATAATCTTAGTAGGTCTTCACCAATTATAATTATATTAAAATATTGAGTATAAATAGTAGGCGCAAGTCGTACTAACACTCTAAAATCTAAAATAAGATTGTAAAAATGGGTTACGACGTGTAGTATGGTAAGATTGATCTTTAGTGTGGGTACGTAACTGGCACTGGAATGTTCTTTTAATATCTCAGCAACATTATAGTTTATTTTCATCCCTAATGTGAGATATTAAAGCTTTTAATATTATATAGGCAAATTAGATAATCTTGTGAAGGCAGCTGTTTTAGTTTGATGGTGCAAAAGCAATATAGCAATCTTAGAATCTTTAATTTATTAAACAGTATACAACCGAAGTGATATAGCTCAGATTCGTATAAATAATACCTAATGATACGTAAACATAATGTCTTATGTTCCATTGCTAGTTATTTCAATTATTTCTGATCATCTGTAGGTAAATTAGTTAGTATATTGAGGGCAGTTTTAGTACGACGATGTAAAAGCCATATAACGTTCGTGGTATCTCTACTTAACTTAACAGTAAATAATCAAAGTGATAAAGCTCCGATACATAGTGGTAGGTAAACTTGCTGTCATATGTTCCGTTGCTAATTGTTTTACTTTTCCTTATCATCTGTTGTCAAATTGCGGAAGTATTTTTTATAAAATAACTTGATTGTTATACAAAATGTAAACCTGCATAAAAAATTGTGTCTCTGATATTAAAAAAGTAAGATTGACACTTATAATTTAATAAGAACAACGATAAATATAAATAGACGTTTAAAAAAGTTTAGACAACGTTGATAATAATATGACTAGGCTCGACTCATTCATCAACACCACGGTCATGTCAACACTTGAATGTTACGAAATATTTGCGTAAAACTCAATATGTTATATTTAGTATCAGTTTCTAAATGATGTGGGTAACTACCTAATAGATTTTTTACAAATAACAGAGGCCACTTCTGGGATCTTTGTTATTGATGGGCCCAAAACTCGAGAACCGTTGGACCAATCCGGCTATTTTTATATTTCGTTAAGGCACAAGGAAGGTTCTTATGAAGAGAAAAAACGTAATAACTCGAAATAAAACTCAAACTGAAGAAAAATTTATAAGTAGGTATGTAGTTATAAACCTATTTATAAATATTATTATCATTATCATCATCGGTTTACTGCAGTCCACTACGTTAAATTATAAATATACCCATGTAAAATCTCCATCTCACTAAGAAGTTTTTAATGTCCCAACATGGAGTTAAAAGAACAAATATTAAATACCGTTAAACTAAAACTTTAATCATTATTGTTGATTCTTCGTGTTAACTAGCATTCAATTTGAGTTTCACACAAATTCAATTTGAATCAAACCGAGGCTGTTTTTTGGAATTGGCACTTTTAAACACAATAGTATAAAATATTTATTTATACTATGTATTATTATTTTACATTTTCATAAGTTTATAAAAGACCAAAACAATAAAGTGTTCCACACAAAATTTTAATTTAAATAATTTCGAAAGACGTCCAATGCTGAAGAATATGTGCTGTCCGCATCCAGCGGTGGACATCTTTCAACTAGTATGATATGTGGTCATCCATATACTACATATCTTACCTCCAATTCAAGTATTTCAGATCCAGAATGTGCAATCTTCACTACTTCAGAATGTGTTTTATCTAAAACATTGATCCCTGTAAATAAACAAACAACCGTTAAATTGCGCTTGCATTCAAACAAATTAATTTATTGGACAGTAAATGTTCATGTAAAACCGTAACGAGAACTTGAACTTCGTCTGAATTTGCAAGAAAGTAGAGAATAAAAGTTAAACGTTTTGAATGTACCGAAATAAATATCAAGTAGGTACACTATAATATACTTATGGTAGAAGTCTTGTTGAGTCTATGCCTAAAAACTATTACCAAACAATGACATACCGATCTTTGAGGTGAAAGTATAGCCCTTTACTGAAGGTTTGGAAGTTATATCAGACCAAGGCTTTTTTTTCATAAGGTAGTAAATATTCCTTAAGACTCTAGCAGTGTTATTTTATAAATTTATTAAAATGTACCATTGACTGCTATGACGATATCTCCAACTTCTAATCCAGATGTCTCGGCCGGTGTGTCGGGTTCGATCGCAGACACGACAACAGGCTTGCTACCATGGATTCGAAAACCAAATTCTTCATTACCACGTCTCACCACTACTGTTTTGTCGCTTTCTGGTAGTAAAAAATATTAACTGTTAGTACCAGCAGTATACTCATAACAACACATTTTCTAGATGATAATTTAAACAAGTACAATTTTAACAAAAATAAAACCGACTTCAAGATTCGACTCGATTACTCTTGGATGCTATCATCAGATATTAATGTTCTTATCATGGTACCACCGTTAGGACATCTCCTTTCCATTAAAAAAGAATCATACAAAATGGGTTCATAAACGACGAAGTTATCCGTGAACACACATAAAAAAAAATATATACGGTCGAATTGAGAAACCCCCTCCTTTTTTTGAAGTCGGTTAAAAATAAGATTCACACTGTAGTTAATAAACAATCTTGCAGTTAAAAGGACGTTCATACATCAAACTGTCTCTGTGGCGCAGTGGTACGTGACTGCTGTTCTTGAGGTTGGGTTAATTCCCGGTTCGGACCAAATGTTTGATGATCTGCAAATATTTTTTTCGGAGTTTGAATGTTTTCTATGTATAATGTGTGTGTATTTACAAAAAAAAAGTATATTAGTATTTATATATCAGTTGGCTAGTACCTATAATATAAACTCTGCTTAGTTTGGGACTAGATGGCATTGTGTGTTAGATGTCCGAAATATTTATTTATTATACTAGTTGTTGCCCGCGGCTCCGCCCGCGTATATGTCGGTTATCGCGGCAAATAGTAGCCTATGTGTTATTCTGATGTATAAGCTATATTACTGTAAAGTTTTATCCAAATCCGTTCAGTAGTTTTTGCGTGAAAGAGTAACAAACATCCATCCAAACATCCATCCATCCTTACAAACTTTCGCATTTATAATATTAGTAGGATTTATTATTACATTATTTGAAAAAATAATACTAAAACCTTTATAAAGATAGATTTGAATTATAAGGTGTATTAAAACATAGCTCCCAAACTGTGTAGTGAAGAATATAAAATACGGAGCGTCTATACATCTATTCATTTCGTGACGTAAGAGTCAACTAATTGTGCTAACTATGCAGGATAATGGCAACACAAAGAGAAGAAAATACTAAAAACAAACCCTATACCTATCCTTATGATCAAGTTGACCAGCATGATATTGAAGTCCAAAACGTTTTCTCCAATGCTTATCACAAATAAAAAGACATTCAGGTAGTATGGAATCATTTGTTTTTTGTAAACCTTGTTGCCCTATCGTATAGAACTCCTAATCCAACGAGTTCCATTTCCTCTCTAATAACATTCACTTTTATGTAATATCTTTTGTTATTCTGTACTTGTTGCAGTTCAATTTCATCACTCAGATATTTTTTTTTCAACTTTGTGTGTATATTTGTATATATGTATATAAAATATATGTGTTTATGGACATAATATTTATTTTTCAAACTCATTGCACGTCAACTACTACTGTCTCTCTGAAATATTTGATCCATCCTAAGGTTGCCTGGAAGAGATTGCTTATGGCAATAAGGCCGCCCTTTGTACACTACACTTCGGATATTTTATGTATTATGTACTTATTTAACTCTGTAATAAGGTGTGCAAATAAAGAGTTTTCTATTCTATTCTTTGATATATTTTTGACACTACTAACAGTATATCATTAAAAAATAAACTGAACATTTTAAAATACTTTATCCCATTCATTCTGGATTCAACATTTATTTTCTTTTGTAGTACAATAATGCCGGCCTAGAGACGGCAATAAACTTGTGTGAGAAGAACTGACCATGACATACATTTACTTTTAAGATGGGCAACCTGGGCGTTAAAATGTTTTGCGGAAAGACTTTCGTATTTGGCCATCGTCCAGAGAGAAGGAACAGTTTCATTCAATCAATGCATTTCTGAATCTGTAGTGTTGTAATAATTTACAGCAAATGGCTTGATAAAAACAGACGTTATATGAGAAGAGAATCATGCCACATGGTCTATTAAAAAGATAAGATGTTGAGTGCATAATGCAGCTATTATAATATACATTTATTGATTGTAAATTTACAAAAATAATGAAGTAAGTTTTAAATCTAAGCCGATGTAAGACAATTGTATCCCACAAATAAATTTTGAGTATTCCATGTTTAGTGGTTCTGTAAAAATAGAGGTTGGTGAATTAGTTGCGTTAGTTCAATACAATCAAATTGTTTAAAAAATTGCATTACCACTGGGTTCTGAAGCTAAGAGTCTGTTAATTTGACTCTGCCGACACCATAACATCAGCATTAATTTCAAGATTTCTTCCAATTTCTGTCTTACACTCCCCACAGACTTCAATTTATCTTTGACTAAAACATAAAATAATAGCAAACGGAACAATAAAATCAATAAATGAATTCATGATAGCCAAGAACCCAGTTATTATAAAATAAACTCACATGAATGACCCATCCTTCACGGAAAGCCCAACTGTTCAAACTATACTATACTTCTCACTATATTAACGAAATTATGCCACTACATAGAAATTACGCCAATTACGTCATTTATCACAGTAACAAGTTTACTGAACTAAAATCAATACGAACTAAACAGTGAACGCCAAACGTATAAATATCATCTGGCCGCAGTAGCGGATCGTCAACAACTGAAGACTGACGTTCAAATACGCTTCAGGAATTAAATTTAGTCCGCAACAGATCCGTCACTTTTAATTCCGAAGTAATTTTGTACCTTTCACCGATTCACGTTATAATTGTACGGATGATTCATATTAATGGACAAATAAATGTCATTATTTTAAAATCAAGGTCGTAAACTCTTAATGCTAATTTTATCATTACGAATTATGATGTCATAGACTACTATATGTTTTTTCAAGCTTGTAGCGAATTTAAACTAAAGAATTCAGGGGACACGCTTAAAATAATAGGTGATTCTATTCAAATAGAGTAACTACTAAAAATAGTTTCATACGTCACATTTCGCTTTGCTTGCTTTGCAACTATGCTTTGATAATCGTATGACGCAAATCTGTAACAGTTTAATTGTAGCCAAAAAAGGACAAGTAGGTTTATGAATATAAACTTTAAAAGTACTCTGAAAGTAATTTTATGAGGATTTTGTATTGGTTAAATTGACAACAATATTACAGATCATGATTTTCTATCATTTAGACCCTCTAAATACCTATGATAATACCTATGATAGTCAATACTTTAGTGTATTAAAGAAACAATGAATTATTATTACCCTAAATCAAGTATATGTACTGTTATTGAGAACCACTGTCATTAAATTTACCTATTATGCCCACTTCGTAGGGTGTTAAACATTTTGAAGCAAATCCTAGTATAACGAAAAAGTCTTTTTATTTTTCAATCTTTTCATTTTCACTCACAAATAATATGGCTTTCTATTGATGTATATAGATACAGAGATAATTCCCTACAACCTCACAGACTCAAAATTTATCTCTTTACCATAGAAAATGAATCCCTATTTTCCTTGGCCTTGCCCACGGCATATAATCATTGGGGGATAGGTAGGGGAGATAGGGGGAATGGGTTTGGGTTGTGGGCCTCCGGTATCCTCACTCACTTGGTGAAACACAGCGCAAGCACTATTTCACACCGGTTTTCTGTGACGCCGTGGTATCGCTCCGGTCATGCCGAAGCGTGGCCCTCCCATGGTATAATATAAAAATATTGATGATAAATAGACGTTCTTCGCAGTCTATCTATACAATAATTTATTAAAATAGAAAAAGTTTGTCTGACTTTTTCTAATTGATTTATTGCCGGAATTCCCCTGAGGCGGAGACAGTCCTGCTATGTTTTCCGCCTTTTGACATCCTGGCGGTTATAGACGCAAGGGTCTATGACCAGACTCGCACAATCCGCCGAGGTAAGAGCGGGGAAGACCAGACCGATCTCAAAATACGGCAGAATGCTCACCGACACGGTTAACGTCCAAGCTTTGTTAGTTGAGAGGGAGGTCGCGTCACCTACCGACTGACGCAGATACTCACCGGGCATGTTTGCTTCGGTGAGTATTTTGATGTTGCTTGAGATTATTGCGGAGCATGACAAAGGAACTGGCGTCATTGTAGCGATTCCGTTGGCATAAACATGTATGTATACGAAAACGATGTGTTATGAATAAAAATAAACAATTAAAACCTTAAATCGAGACAATTTTACTTCCAGATTTATGAATTCTGTACAATAAAATTAGTATTGAATGAAATAGTTTTTACCAAAACTATTGTCAGCTTGTCGTCTATTGAGTTCGATGCAAGCACGCCGATGTACAAGCCTGTGTGTGAGCGCCACGTATCTCTTGTTGAATTCGGTCTCAGATTCGGTTGGATCTTCTTGATTAGTCTCTGACGGATCTAATATATCTGTTACAAAATTTTGGTTTTGTAAGAAACTTTAGTAGCAAATTTAATACACTTGAATAGTATTTAATTTCTGAAATACCTGGAGGGATTCTGGTCCAATGGTCATCATTTTCAGAGAGTAGTATCCAATTGCCACACCACCACGGAGAAGCGTAGATTCCTCTTTCGTCTCGACCACCTTCAGCTCCTTCGGAACTTCCAGAACATTCTTCATGCTCTACAAACGTATTTTAAAATTGCGTCTTAGATGCGGATATAGGCATTACATAATGGTAAAATAAGGATCTTTGAAGGTAAGTGTCTCGTGTTTTGTAGAAGTAAGTACATTAAGTTCAGATGTCAATATTTATTAGTGTCCATAATGTTCATATTTCTGAATTTTTTACTTACCATCAGGATCCACACTTGCACTAGATCCACCAAGTTTATCTAAACTATTACCAGCAGACCTAGCTATCCGAGTATCTTGAGGTTTTTCGCTGGTGGCGTACTCTTCTTTGCCTCTTTCTTCAGACTAGAAAAACAACAAAATTTTCTGTTTCAAAACTACACTTTGCCTTAAGTAATTGTATTCAAGGTCATCAAATGTTAAGGAGTAACCTGTGTATAATTCTAAACTAAAACATTTACAGCCTTACCAATAAACTGAAACTACCCTTAATTTTTAGTTACGAAGAAGGACGGCGTGATATGTAGTACAGTTTTCATGTTAAGAAGTTAAGCAGTAAGTATTACTAAGGTCGCGATAAATCTTAACACAAGAATTGCAAATTTCTTTAGCCAATTATTGCAGAATTAAGCAAGTTTGATTATTGACTTATTTCCTGACGGTACCATTTTAAAAAGATTACAAATTAGCATTTTAAGCAAACGAAAACTTTTTTCATTTTTGTAATATATCAAGCAATAAACCTTATTTTGAATATATATTATTTGTCATACCTTGACGCGGTGTATGGGTATAGATTAGGTTATTCTTTATTTTTCAGGGTTATCTTTATTGTTTGTTTTGAGAAATATCGTTATAATATTGTCGTCGTATAAGATATAATGATGTTTTTGAAAAAAAAATACAACGTAGTATTTGTATATTTAGCTGTGATTTTGGGCGTATGTATTGAAAAAAATACTGTTAAAGTGATTATGGGACAGGAAGTAAGCAATTTGGTAACAACTTTAGATACGGACAATGAAGAATCTGCAGAGAAATGGTTAGAAAATGCATTGAGAGATATAGCGTATTATTTGCGAAATCATAAGTTTAACGAATGGGATAGAAGATATTATAATACAAATAAGCCTTTTAATTTTGCTGGGTTTTATGACGCTTTCCCCGCACCAAGCTTAAATCCAATTCATTGGATGGTACATAAAAACTGTCACCAAGATTTCTTTAAATGCATTACTTATTTACACAGCATTGTAAAAACTGCACCATTTACTAGAAACGATGACATTACCATATATTTAAATAAAAACGCTACAACCATAAATATTAGTTCTTTACGTAATCAAAACAATGAATGTAAGAAAGCTTTATCTTATGCTGAAAAAACAGGCCTACCTTTTGGGGGACCTAAAGAAAAATTTCGTTGGCGGACATCAGCTTCCTATTACATGTGCTGGTATACTATTAAAAGAATTCCAGTATTATCAATGCTGGGGGAGTCTTGTGATAATTTTGCAAGTTGCTTGAATGAAGCACTTGGAAGTAGAAATCAAGATCCTCGTTCAGATGATAAGTTATCATTTGCTTGTGCTATGTACAGTTTTTGTCCAGACCCTTGTTGTCCTTTAAAACATGTACGGGCAATGTCTGAGTGTCATAATAGTTATAAAAATCCTTGTTACAGTGAAAACTTTGAGAGCAAAGACGTATCGCATAAAATCTGTGAGTTTAATCACAAGGATAATCAAGATTTAGAACGAATTATTCAAAATAAGTGGAATGTAACTTGCGTTTGCCAGCAAAAAGGTTTCCAATGGGATTCTCAGTTTGGAATGTGTGTAGATATTAACGAATGCATAACAAAACAACATAGTTGTGATTCAACCAGCGAGGATTGTTTAAATTTACCAGGCACTTATAAATGTGTTTGTAAATGGGGATACGTGCACGACAAAGTTTTAAAAAATTGCGTAAGAAAGTTCGTACTTATGGTACCTAAACTAGATGAACCCAACAGACGATTGAATTTAGTAGAAAAAATTAGTGCTTTTGTGGAATTTATTACATTTTGAACTAACCTTTGCACGAACATCTTGCCTATGTCGGTAGTGATGCCTGGATTTATCTTCAGATCTATATCTCTTGTCTAATTTTTTATATAGCCGAGCACCGCTAGCCTTTTTTGTTGAGATACAAGATGGAGAATCTGCAAAACCTGCAGGTGCCGGCACAATGTCTGGTGTAGCATCAGCGTAAGATTCCTAAAGATAAATAAAGTGATTGTGTTTTCATTAAATTAAATAGGAGTTATTAGTGCTTGTGAAAATTACTTTTTCTAAGTTAATAAAGAAAATTTTAAAACAATCCTTGTTTTTTTTATATTATTGATCTACATATATTTTTAGCCAAAGAAATACTAATCACAGAATGCGTTATTATATCATATACTTAAATAGTAACTCACGTCTGTTTGAGAAGTTCTAGATGCTATACTATCATGCTCATGCGCGGCTGTCACGATATGGACTTCCTTGCCGCAATGAAGGCAATGTGCCTTAGATTCACCATCAGCCTCCGCTAGACTCGGCTCCGTTTGTTCTGAATAAAATACGGAATCTGATCCCGGTGACACTGACCGAAGAGATTCTGCTGACGCTGCTTTTGCGCATTTTCCTTCTGAGAAAAAAGCTTTTTAGACCTCTAGACTAAGGGGAATCTTGGTCTGGAGGTCTTTAAGGGGTTCCTGGAAAGTGACTGCTTCCCACGAACCCCTATCCCGCCTGTCCTCCTATAAGGGTATTTTCTCCCATAAGGATAAGTTTAGGGTCCCCAGTGGTTAGGACCTCTGGGGTCCCTCAACTTGTCCTAAAAGTAATAAAGTAAGTAATAAAATTTTTATTTATGTTTTTTTTTTCTTGTAAGTGGTGTTGCGAGCCCGTGTTTATTACAATAGAAACTTAATTTGATAATATAAGTTGAAATAAGTTTTTATTATTAAAGGCTGCTCTAGACTAGTTATGTTATAATGTTATAATAGGATATGAAATAAATTATTGAAACATTTATACCTTTATCTTGCTGCTTCTTTTGATGTCTAGGTGATGTCGTTGGACTTTTTACGTATCTTAGTGGTGTCAACCTGCATCCTGCACTTGTGAGAGTTCGAGTTGTTTCTATGTCTTCAGCTTCTAAAGAACTTAGACATGGAACTGTTGGTATTGACTGTTTTCTTCGTGGCAAGCTACCAGGCAGTGATATACTTTCGTTAGATCCGCTCTTCCTTCTTGGCCTACGACATAAAAATTGATGAATGAAGTCATTTAGTTGAATCAATAATTATGCAGACTGCAGTTATAATCCAATTCCAGTTTAATGTACCTGTATATTGAATTATTATTAGTTGAAGTAGGAGACTTTGCATTATTAGAATTATTAGCAGTTTTTCTTCTTGGACTGTCTCGTAAGCGTCTATGTTTTCTTGGCGATATGTTACCATTGGCAGTACCTGAAATAATTACCATATTATATGCACATTTCAATTCCAATAGACTAAAAAAATATTTCTAGAAGCACTTACCTTCTTTCCTATATTGTTCACTAGAATCATCTGAAGTTGGAATATTCAGATGTAATTTCATATTGGAACCAGTTGCTTCTCTTCTATCATAATGTGTTGGCCGATAACTGTGGTTACCATCAAGCGTTTTGTTCTGAGTCGGACTTTTAGCTTTTAATTTTGTTCTCTTTACATATCTTTCCCTTTCAGGAGCTCGTTTGTTTTCAGAATCTTTTTCTTTTATCGTTTTATCTTTCATAGACTTTTCAATCTCTATGGGTTCTCGGGGAGAAGACTGTACGCTTTTTGTTTTTTCCGCAAAATGAGTTTTCTTTTTACGACACTCAGGTGCCTTTTCTTCTGACGGAGATTTGATATTGGAATATTTAAATACACTTCGTTCAGATTTTTGGGTCGTGCTATCTGGCTCCTTTATATGTTTTTTACCCCAATTTTCTTGAGAAGTAGATACAGAGTCATCATAAGATTTTGAGAATTCTAAAGTAAAAGCTTTCTTTTTTCTACGTTTCTCCTCAGATAGCCAAGATTTTGGTCTTGTCGATGATCTATATTTTTGAGAATGTTTATAGGCTGTAAAAGGAAATGAAACGTTTTATAAATAGAAATGGTGGTTTTATCAAGCAATAAGCTACCATACTCACTTAACCCACCGTCATCATCATCGTCCACAGGACTTTCATAATAGCCAGAAGAAGAATAGTGTACACTTCTTTCGTCATCTGATAAGGAACCCTGCAACAAAAAAATTAATGTTTATAATTAAAAAATCTTTTTGTTTATTGAATTTTTTTAAATTTTTTTTTTTAAATTAAAATTATACTACCATCATTTTTGGCACAAGTTGTTCTTGTGCCTTATCAGCAATTTTGTTAGTCGTTTCTTTGATTTCATTTTGTTCTGGTAATTCTAAAATCTTTTCGGGAGATTTCTCCTCAATAGTTTCTGTAACGTTGGGATTTGATCCCCCTATACTATAACTTCCACTCGAACTACTCTTTCCACTAATTGTACCACGCATAGTCTGAAAAAGGAGCGGTTTCATACATAAGCAGAAAGGAGAGTTTAAGATGTATTAAGCATCGTGCAATATTATAATTTAAACTATAAAACAACTAACCTTTGATACTTTTGGAATATCATCTTTTAGTTTAATATCAGTCTTTTCTCTCTTGCTGTGCTCAAAGTTTGGAGTAATTTCAGCTTTAACTTCAATTTTTTCCACTGTAGGTTTAGGTATTCTATCTGATAATGGTAAAGGCGGTGAAGCTAGGTCAGGAACTATGAAATCATCGCTGATTTGTAAAGGTGGTGAATAGCTCGGTAATATTAAGTCCTCAGCGATATTTTCTGTTCGTGTTGAAGAATAAAGACTTGACGCGCTTTCAAAAGATGATCCTTCTTGTGCCTTGTTATTTTCCGGATCTGTGTTAAATAGAACAATTAAGAAGACATTCTTTGTTTTTATTAATTTATTTTTTTACTTTCTAATTTGTAAATACTTACTTTGGTTATGATTCTTGCAACTTTTTTTAGAACTGTCAGAATTAGCAGTAACGTAGTCATCTGTTGTTGTCGTGCTTTCCGACACATCAGTAGTATTAATTTTCCCTGAATCTGTTCTAGCTAAACTCGTTTCACTACTGGCAGTTTTTGCTAGCGTTGGTTCAGAAGGCGATTCAGTAATTTGATTGGGTATGGTTCCATTGGGCTCCTTTTGTATTGCTTTTTTCTGTAAATCTTTTCTCCTTGATGGACTTAAAGCACGTTCTCGTCTTTTATTAATGATACTTGGGGTTCTTTTAAACGGTACATCTGCTAAATCTAGGCTTGGATGAGTTATAGCAATAGCAGGCGTATGAGTGACTTTTAGGCCTACAGGTGAGATAGTCTTAGAAATTGTTGGTTGCTTTGTTATAGGTAATGGTATGTTTGGGACTACAGCGGGTGGAGACAGGGATGATCTCGCTTGTTGAGAGCTAGAACTTGATGTATCCAATTTGTTTCTTGGAGATGTAGGTGACTGACTCTAAAAAATAAGTTTAGACATTAAGTTCACCTTAAATAAACATCTGTAAAATGATTACTTGTATCATAGGTAGGCTATTTACTTGTGAGGCATCAAATTCTTCGTCCAAAGCATCTGTATCTAAAGACGAACGCTGTTGATGTTGTAGTAGCAAAAGTTGTTTTCTTCTTGAAGTTGGCGTCAAAAGCGCAAGGGCCCCAGGTGATGCAGCTAGAGAACTTAGATCTGATGAGCTATTAAATTAAATTTTAATGTTACTTATTACGAAGTGTACAACTTAAAATATAAAGTAAAGAGAAATAAATTCTTCTTACCTTATAACGGTGCCATTTTCTGTACCTGAATCAACTTGCAGAACAGTAGTTTGCGATTCATTCCAGTTGCCTTCGGAATGATCCCTTAAAAACAGATTATTGTTTATCTACATTAATTTAACCCCAACACAAAAATAGCAAGTAAATAAATTAAACTTTTACTTAACTTAAACTAGACTTTTTCTAGTTCACCACAAAATTAATAAACTTGTTTTAAATAAGACACTAAACTTAAGCCTAGACTAACAAAGTTCATCATCAGAGTTACAAATTATAATTCGAAACTTGACTCTCTTTTATAAATTGGTGCTGACATGACTCTACTCTGCCTGATGAAAATCATGAGTAGAATCCAAGAGTGGTGGCTATGGTGATCAATATCCTCATTGCGAAAGTGAAAAATTCAGCATAGTGACCGCCACATTGTTGGTCAATGTGGCGATCTTTAAAGTGAGATGGTTTCAACTAACAGACTGATTCTCAAGAAAAGAACATAAGACATCTTCTATTGAATCAGAAGTACTGTTCCTGAGATTGATGAAGTAGATTAAATCAAACATATGATACATTTGTCATATCTTTGATTGAAAAAAAAGATTGAAACATTGGCCAGATGCATTCATCTGGCCAATGTTTTAAATATATTGAGAATAATGAGAACGAACAAATTTATTGAGTAATAAAACAACATTAGTTTAAGAGTTCCAAAAACCTTATCTTTATTGTTCTTTATGCAAGTCCCATTTTTAGAATCAATTTTCACAGTAGTTTTGCTGAAAGTCTAATCCAGAAGTTTGTGCATGTTCTTGACTTTGATTTTTAAACGGTTTTTCATTTCAGTGTTAATCTAAATGTAGTTAAATATTTATCCTCTATTTACCTGCTATGGTCTACTGTAAGCGATTCATTTGACGCACAAGGTGAAACCTTATCCAATGGAGTGAGTATAGTAGTAACTGTGTTAGATATAACAGCTCGTTTAATTTTTTGATCCATTTCTGTATCTATAGAAGCTGGGTTTGGGGACCCGGGGCTAGATTTAGCTGTGCTGAAAATTTAATATCAAAAAGACTGTTAATGAACTATAAATATTTTCGCTCTTACCTATATTTTAAGGGTTTTCTTTATGTTTATATTCTTACAACGTGTAAGCGATAAACAAGAAAGTATGTTTAATATATTATGTTAATAGCTTAAATATAATTTCAAAATGCTTCATTTGATAGATAAATTTGATAACAGCTAAAGTGATGCGTGCATACCTGTTTTCAAGAATTTCATCCTTGTTAACTATAATTTCTGTTGGTTCTTCAAAACTTACGCTTCGATTTCTAAATGGTTCATGCTTGTAACTAATGTATTTTTCATGAAAATCTTCATATGCATTTCCATCAGAAGAACTATGGAAAGAAATATGAATGAGAGCGCATAAAAGCATTGCATACCAATTTCAAAGTCTTAGTACTAGCCGTTTGCTTAAAATGAGGGCAAGAGAAAGAATGATTGTGAAAAAGCTATATCTAAAAGGACTAGTGGCAATGCAGTAAACAATTTGCCAGTCTGTGGATGTTGTGCTGCCTAAATTTAGTGTTTTCAACCTAATATTTACAATATAATTAAAACCAATATATTTTACCTGAATGACCCATCTGGTTCAAAGCCGAAAATGCCTTCGTCTTTGATAGGCGTTTGGTTATAATTTTGACCAATATATTGCATGTACAATGCTTCTCTTTCTCGATCCTCCCGTGTCATATTTTCCTGGCTTGTGGACATAACGATTGGAGCGTCTTTAATCCCATCATTGGCTTGTAATTCGGTTTTCCTTCTGAAATAATATATTTTGAATAATAAACACAATAATTTCCACACCATCAAAAATTTGTTTCAAAGGTAATTTTTATTCCTATAAGTCTTCAAATGTGGTCATAATAACAATATAAATGTTTTTTTTATTACAAGCGATGCTAACATGTGCTTTAGCGGATCAAAGTTAAAACGGAAAGGTCCTCTATTCATTATATCCAAGGAACTAACATTGAAAACTAAATATAAGATTCGTGAGGTATACGAGAATCCAAAGTAACTTAGAAAATTAATAACACAAAAGCTTACTCTAAGGCTATTTTTTACCAGTTCTTGTTTTAAGTACTTACACATCTAAAAGAATTTCTCCTTCAGACAAAGTTTTTTGCAACATCCTCCTGTTTTTCCTTCTTAGTGTTGTAAAAGGTATAGCTTCATCATCAGGTCTAGGTTCAAAATCAATAATAATTTCCTTTTCATTTTTTTCACTATCATCAGTTGTAGTTGCAGAAGTTTCTGTTGAAGGCTCAGATTGGAAGGTAGAAGTTTTAGAAAGGGGATGGGAATTTGTTGTCTTCTGTGAAGCATCGCTTGTACTTTTAGAAAGAATAGATCTAAGAGATTTATCCCCCTTTGTTTGTTTAGCAATTTCTTGTTGTAAATATTCTAAATTTCGACGATTTAACGCCATGCTTTTCTCTAAAGTTTCGATGTCATCATCTACAGTATCATCTCTATCACTTTCGTGAATGAATTGAAAGTTTTGTTGAAAGTATTCTTGGGCTTGACGCTGTAATGCACTTAGTTCTGATGATTTATCAATTTGCGAAGATGAAGCTACTGATTTTACAGAGGAAGATGTAACGTCATCTGAATCACCCCGTTGTAAAGGTGAAGGAGGCATTACACTTGTTGGTGATCGTGGAGATCTGGGTGGCTCTTCGGATTGTGTTCTATGCAATTTTTCATGATCGTTATTGGTAAAACTGAAATCAATTGTAGTGCTTTAAATGACTTGAATCAAAAAAATTTTAGATTTTTTTTTAATTGGAGTTTATGTTGTATAATACCTTTCTACAGTAGCGGTTATATCATTTTGTGAACTACCGGCTAATCTATCACCTCCAACTTCTGAAAATGATTTAGTGAGCCTACGGGCTCCAACAGTATATCCGTTTGTTTGTACACCGGCAGCTACCATTTTAACCTGCAACGAAATATCAGTTTACTATCTATAAAGTAAATATTGAACATTTTACTGCAAATTATGTTAGAAGTTTGGTAACATTGGAATAAACAAGAAAGTTACTGTCATGCCTAGTGAAGTAGTACGTAATGTTAATTAAAATTAACAGTGTTCATATTTTATGTAAGGGGAGACCTACGTTCAGCAGTGGACGGCGATTGGTTGAGGAGTATATTTTATGTTCATTTATTACAACTTACGCCATCTATAGGTAGTTTTCAGTACTATGTTTTGCAAAATCGATTGCCATAGCTTAAAGATGATATTGTTTTAAGATTATCTATGACAAGATGGTGTTCTTACTCTTACTTTACCTTGTTTAGAAAATATAACTCAGATATCAGATACTCAGTGTGTTAAAGTTATTCAGAAGTCAGAAATATATGCAAATAGCTTCAGATTAGTCACAGCACGATCGCACGTATTGTGTTAAATCAAGTAAAATCAGTGTATAAATCAGCAAATATATGTAAAGGTGCCATATCAGGAATTAAATCAGTGAGTACGCCAAACCGCTTTTTATTCAGAACATCAATGCTCAGATTCAAGCAAATCAGAAGTCAGGAAGGTCGTGGCCGGTGTAGTCACATTGAGTTAATATACAGGTTGCGATTCGAACCTGCCAATCTGCCCAACACGTAATTACATTAATTCATTATTTTATTAGACTAGGACACTAATAATATTCTAGGACATAATACACAATACATTTTCCTGTTACTCAAATATGAAACGAAAATATTCATCATAATCGGTCGTGTAGCTTAAGAAAACATCGTAATATTAGTTTGAAAGAACAAAAATGATTTACTTACCCTTTTTATAGTACGAGGGCTCAATGATAAATAATTAGGAGGTAATGGTTTTCTACCTAAACATACTTCTGTTTGCGTTGCTTGAGTTCTCATCACTCCTTTTTTTATTGAATCTGTAACGATAATTTTATAATTAAGAAACTGTTGAGTCGCAATTATTTTTTTAAGTGAAAACTTATTTAGGCGCGTTGAGCACTTTTTGGGTGAACAAAAATCATGGAACTGGCGTCATCGTCACCAAATGCTTTCCATGAGCTATATTTTTTTATTTGTTTATATCGCGCATTTTATTTTAATAGGTAAGAGGTTCATTCATTCATTTCACTGCCTCGGTGGCGCAGTGGTAGGGTAAGCGACTGCTGGGCTTGAGGTCTCGGGGTTGATTCCCTGGTTGAAATGTTAATATGATCTGCAAATATTTGTTTCGAAGTTTGGGTGTTTTCTATGTATAATATGTCGGGTAACTCAGGCTACTTTTTTAGACTAACTTTCTCCCGCAGGCTTACTCGCGGTACAACAATAACCGCGGGTAACACCGCGGGGTTCAGCTAGTCTTCAAATAAAGTTTGAAGTCAGTTAGGGTGAACAATTGTTACATTCTAATAGATCAAGCCCTATGAATGTTGAACAGTCTTCTTAAAACTTCTTAATTACTGAAGGATAACAATTAACTGAATAAACATGACACATAAGAATACCACTTGTCATGCTTGCTCTCAAGTCTTACCAAATGATCAAATGACATAAGTACAGTCACAATCAAATTATTATTCAACGAGGGAACCAAACTTGCAACACGCGTTTCATTGATCGTTAGAATGGTGAAGATTTTGCTCATTCATCACCAGTTAACTCATTATGGTAATAAAATCGTATTTACACTCACAAGAGGTAAGCTTAATGAATGAGATCCGATATTTCGAAATTATTCGATGTTTCCATTCACAACGTCAGTTTTCACTTCACTGTCAGCAATCCCGCTTGACTGCTTTGTTATTTTTTTACGCATTACTTACCTAAAACAACAACTTTAGGTTGCTCCGTTTGAGTGGGTCTTGGCACCGCTGGAGCTGGATGCGTAGGCATAGGTTGTAGTGACGGTGGGTAATGTATCGGTGCCGGTGTAGCTTGGGTCATGAATTGCGGGTACGGGGGAAACGGTTGAAACATTACTGGCAAGGTTGAATACGGTTTCGGTTCCGGCTGAAAATGTATACATGATTTTTTATTTATACTCAAACAAAACTTAAACAATTTACTCCAACTTATAAATTTGATGTTAAAAATGTATGTGCGTTTATTAGCTGGATGAAACTGCATCGACAAGAGCGTAGCTCTTAAGTAAATGATGAATTAGTACCACACCACCGTCCACTGCAGAATGAAGATCTTTCTCAATGAACGCCAACAGTTTTTGGCCCAGAAAACCGTACATTTTCATTATTCTTTACATTTAATTTTATGTTTTAAATTACTAATAAATAATACAGTTTCGCAGCCTTAAAGTCACTGTTCAGCTTCTGAGAGTCGGGGTATATTATCTAATCCAAACCCTTTACAAATATATTAATATCCAAATGCATTAGTCTTTTTTTCTTTCAATTACAGTACGACTAATTAGATAGATAATAGATTTCGTTTGACCTCCGTTCCAAAGGAGTTTTTAGAACAGATTTATATTAAAAGTAGTTATAATCACCGATTTCATGCACTGAAACATCGAAATTTACAAACAAGTAGAAGCACTGTGTATACCTCTATCTGTGTATGTCTTACCTTTAATGTTCAAGTATTTTGTTAGTTCAAAAGTTTGCTTACCTTAACAACGCGTCCATCGATGAGTCGTTCACAGTCGCGTCGGAAACGGTTACCTCCGACCGCTGCTGGCATCACCGAGTCGTCAAACGTTGTTAGAGTGTGGGACCGAGCGAAAGACACGTGTTTTGTCCTGAAAAACATTTAATTCATATACAATATTAGTGGAATATAGATTAAAAAAAACTGACCAATATCTATACTAATATATTATAAAGCTGAAGAATTTCTTTAGTTGAACGCACAGATCTCAGATAGTACTGATACGATTTGAAAATTTATTTCCCTGTTATATAGTCCGAGAAACGTTATAGGCTATTATCACGCTATAATCAAAAGGAGACTCAGACGAGGTTGCCTGGATCACTACTACTATCACTATCACTCAATAAATTGATAACCTTCAAAACCAAATGTATTATACTAGCCGACCCACGCAACCTCGTTTGCGTCTCCTATTGCCCGTCGCGTGAAAATTTCCCCCGTTTTTGAAACATTCTTCATTGTTGCTCCGCTCCTATTAGTAGCAGCGTGATGATATATACCCTATAGCCTTCCTCGATAAATGGACTATCCAACACCGAAAGAATTTTTAAAATCCGACCAGCTGTTCCTGAGATTAGCGTGTTCAAACAAACAAACAAACAAACAAACTCTTCAGCTTTATATATTAGTATAGATTCTAGTATAGTGCTATTGAAATTTTTGTTTTTTCCTAAACTACGTTTAAAAGTCTAAACTACACATTTGAAAATTCAGGTAGATCACTTTTTATTTAAAAATTATAATGTTCTCCTAGCCGATAACATTCACGGCGGTCAGCCTCAACGGAGACCAGCCAACTATATTATAGTGCACAAGTGTGTGCGCAAACACAGGTGCACTCTCTGTTCCCTCCCTCTCATAATCCGGTGGGACGGATCCGGGAGGAGATATCAGACGAAAAAAAATAAAGATAAACTAAAGATATATGTGCAATAGTGATGCAAGCAAAACTACAGCTTATTGCAATTCATCATCGAATATATGGATTTAGTTACATTGGAAGTAGTCAACCCCTTCTTAAAAGTTCCATCAGTATTTATTAGTGAATTCAGGTAGGTATATTTGAGTTTTCATTTTGTTATACTCGATTGTGAAATCAATTTGTTAGCAGTTGCAAAAGACTAAGCACGTAATCACAAATAGCTTAATAATATCTACCATTCGTATTTTTTCGCAGAATAATAATGAAACAAGAAAATCTAAATGTACTTAGCTCCGTAACAACTGTAAGTAAACGTTATACATATTATTGTACACATAAGGTTACAGGTAAAATTATTATTAGAAAACGACATATTACCTACTCAGATTACACCTTTATAATCTGAGATTACCTATATGTTATCAGACAAAACATATACAAAATATATCTGAATTAAATATTATAAAAAGTAGATATAAATGAATTCAACAAGCTGCGTATGTCCGATTGATTTCAGTAGTGAGTTAGAAACAAAAGCAGACCAGAGGCTGCTTTTGTTTCTAACTCACTACTTCTACTACTAATCAGCAGACTGATTGACGCATCTGTTCATTGAAAACAATAGCCTACAGTACTGAACTTCGGTAGATCCCAACCTATCCCGAACATTGTAATTCGTTGCTAGCTCTGAGCTTAGTCCTGCTATCAATCAATAGGAGCTTCACACAATGGGTACGTCCGAATTAGATTGGGCAGACAATTCAGTTAAGATAGGTGGAATGCGTTAATATCGACGATTGTACTATTAATTTATTACAATATTATGAAATCCTTTGTGATTCTAAGTTGCATTCATAATATAATTAAATAAGATATTTATTAAATTTTTAATTAATTATTTTAAACACTCCTTTTTATCCTCGTAAGGGACAAAAATATTTAAAGTTGATCTTGAATATAAAACGTGGCTAAAGAATAATTTTGACTATCATGACCGCAGTTGACTGTTCTCCATTTTTTATTATAAATAAATGTAAGTCTTACTTGAACCCTCCCAATAAGATACAGTTTTATGAGGCAATAATAAAATATACGTATAAAACTGAATAACTAAAAGACAACTAGGCCGGTAAGCCGGTGGGTAGAAGAGCGTGAAATTTTGCATAAGAAGTTCTATATAAATGAGGTGAGCATTAAATTTTTCTAGGAAGATATTCATACAGTTGATACATGTAATGGATTACCTGTTGGGTGCCATTGTGAGAGGGGGTGGCGGGGGCGGCGGTGGTATAGGTGTGTGGGCGGGACATCTGTAAAATATTAGTACAAAATAACTAAAGGCTATATAAAGTCTTATCTTACTTATGGATAAGGTGTGGTATATTTTAATCTGTTGATGTGTGAGTGAAAACTAAGCATTTAAGTAGCATGTGTAATTTCATACATTCATTTTTATCTGCTTATTCAAAACCCAAAAGTAGAATCAAGAAAAGGAGAGACCTCATATTTACTCCGTCTAATGTACCAACTATATTTAACAAAGGTAACTCGGTTCATATTAATAGTAGTATTTTCACTAAATTGTTTTATCCAGGACCCGTTTTATCCATTAACGCTTTAACATGGTTTTGGCCTTACGTCGTAATTACCTAATATTGTCCCAAGTATTATTAGCTGCCGGGAATAGCCTGCGAAAGCCAACAGAAAGGTAAATGATAGGCCATTGTGGATATTGTGCTATGTTGTGACAAGTGATGAACGTCATAACTGAGCTGCAAGAGAGGGCTATCTGTTATAACTTATGTTAGTCTCGGTCAATGCCATTGGGATATGAGAGACATTGTTAATATTCTAGTAACGTTATTTATGTAGAGTTAAAAATTAGTTTCATAGCTTAAACATAAGTAGATTTTTAATTAATCATAATTTAGAAAATATTATTAGTATCTTGCCATTAAATGTACCTCAAACGCTTCACATCAGTTTTAGCAGACTTCAAAAAAGGAGTTCTCAATTCGACCGTATATTTCTTTTATAAATACATCCATTTATGCACATATTTATTTACAATTTAATGGTTATGTGCTAAAACATTTCTTTTAATTGAATTTTATTACGGACGATAAGAAATAATACAAACAATAAGGTTATTTATTTCTGAAACTCTTATATTCGTTTCACTAAACTACTTTTTAGTATAGTCTCTATAATAATACAAAGATTTTCTGACCATATCTACTTAACTATAGAAATTACCTGTATGTCACACAATATATTGCATCACAAAAGGATGGTCCTTAAAATAAAATACCAAAGTTTTTATGTTAATTAAAACAAATTCAAATAACATATTAATCGGCTACTATAAAATATGGCGCTGCAATGTAATAGCAGATTCTACATGTATAATAAATAAAATTACATTGTTCCGCAAATTGAAATTTGCATATCGTGCTATTGTCACTTTATAAACTCTTTTTGATATTTAACAAAATTATGGCAAAATTTAAAACTTTACTTGACAGTAAACTGGTCCTTGTTTTGATATTCTTTTGAATTTTGAAGAAGTACGATCTCGATACGATATTTCTCAGTTAGGATGGAAAGACAACGGAAAAGGCTTGTGCTAACTCCTTAACAGTGTTCTTGTATATTTTACATAGTCTAAAAAGTATTTAGGTAATACTTACGGAATTATAGAAGGTGGTCGAGGTAACGAGCCTCCTCGACTGACTGACGCGATTTGGTCCACATTGTAATTTTGCGGCCAACCCGCGTTATCTTCTATTACCGATCTGAAATATCAAATAATATTTATTATACCTGCATTGGGTGACATTGCAATGCTGAATAGCTTTGGTTTACAGTCGTGTATAAAGTATATTATATTTTAAAATCGTTTTTAGTTACAATTTAGAGTTACAAAGCAAGTTAAAAAGGCAAAATATATTTTTCATTCTTTTTGTCTTTTTGCGATTTCAAACAACAGCTCTCTCATACAAAAAGTAGTAAACGACGTCAGTGGTTTGGGTCTGGCATAAAAACGGACCATTAACAGACTGAGTCAGACGTGTGTTTGGTAGGTTCCACATGAAATAAGGGACCAATGTTTTTTTATAATTTAAATTTCTCTCATAATGAGCGAAGGCTCAAGCTTTGTTGTGGGATGGTTATCTACAGATAAATAATTGCTCACAGTAATAAAACCACGTTATCTATACTAATATATAAAGCTGAAGAGTTTGTTTGTTTGTTTGTTTGAACACGCTAATCTCAGGAACCGCTGGTCCGATTTGAAAAATTCTTTCGGTGTTGGATAGTCCATTTATCGAGGAAGGCTATAGGGTATATATCATCACGCTACTACTAATAGGAGCGGAGCAACAATGATGAATGTTTCAAAAACGGGGGAAATTTTCACGCTACGGGCAATATAAGGCGCAAACGACGTTGCGTGGGTCAGCTAGTAATTTTATATTTACTTCTGTGTTGCGTCGACTTTCTAAACGTAAGGCAAATGATTTTAACGTGGACATTATGGATTTTAGCAATCACAAACTTGACTATCTCCATCTTTGGTCTTTTATAAATTATCAGTGTTCCTGATTCACTTGCTCATATTAGTATATTAAGAATGAAGAGTGACTGCATTTTATACTATGTATATATTTAATACTAGTTTTTTTCCGCGGCTTCCCTCGCATTTAATAAAAATTATCCTATGTTACTTCTAATACCTTCAAGAATTAGTGTACAAAGTTTCATGATGATCGGTTAAGTAGTTTTCGCGTGAAAGCGTAACAATCAAACTTATATTCCCGTTTATAATATAAGGAGATGTAAGTGTGAAAAAATTATTTTTAATTTATCTTCATAGCAGTTTTAAAACAATTGGTCCAGCCGTTTGAGTTGTACAAATACACACTGACAAACTTCGGCCTACAAAAATTTTCAATGTTAGGTAGAATGCTTTTGTCTGTAGAGAACTATATACATATTGAACAGATTCAAATTCTCGATAATTTAACTCTAAATTCATTATTAACGTAACGAAAACTCTATTTTGATCGAAAATTCCAAAAAATATTCTAACATTTATCTTTCGTGACTATGTAGCCTTTGAACGAAAGTCAAAAAGAGCTTTCTTCAAAGCAAAGGTACTAAATCAGTAATATCTTGGCATTTATTTTTTTGGGACCGCCTTAGTTAAAGAGAAAGGAATACACAGAAGGGTGCTATAGTTACAACTATACGAACATATGAATCTTAGAAGGCTATTATTTATAACTGCCTCGGTGGCGCAGTGGTAGCGTACGCGACTGCTGTTCTTGAGGTCTCGGGTTCGATTCCCGGGTCGGACGAATGTTTGTATGATCTGCAAATATTTGTTTCGGAGTTTGGGTGTTTTCTATGTATAATATGTATGTATTTACAAAAAAAAAAGTATTTAAGTATTTATATCTAGTACCCATAATACAAGCTCTGCTTAGTTTGGGACTAGATGACCTTGTGTGTTAAGTGTCCGAAATATTTATTATTATTATTATTATTTAGGAATGTAGCAGAAAAAGCTTATACTCGCGCTTTTGTTAAAAATTACTAAGGTTATCTGGAATTAGTGTACGAGTATTTGCAATTCAAAGTGTCAACTTTGGTTTTAGTAAATGTTTTGCCCAAGGGTAGTTGTGGTTTTATAAACAATAAATGATAAGCAAAATAAATAGTTCACTGGTATTATAATGAGATTCGTAGCTTTAACATTGTATCACCATAGGATTTGTAGATTCGTAAAAATTGTGAGCAAAGCAAAGATTTGAACCTTATTCACAATGTCAAGATGAATGAGAGTAAGTAGCTTAACAAGATGATATGTCATCAATCATTTAAATTTATTTTTATCCTGTCATTTTTTTCAATTTCATAGGGACATGGTTATTTTATTTTCTTTGGATTAATCTTTACTAATATATAAAGCTGAAGAGTTTGTTTGTTTGTTTGTTTGTTTGTTTGAACACGCTTATCTCAGGAACCGCAGGTCCGATTTGAAAAATTCTTTCGGTGTTGGATAGTCCATTTATCGAGGAAGGCTATAGGGTATATATCATCACGCTACTACTAATAGGAGCGGAGCAACAATGAAGAATGTTTCAAAAACGGGGGAAATTTTCACGCAACGGGCAATATAAGGCGCAAACGAGGTTGCGTGGGTCTGCTAGTAGGTGTTATATTGTGACATATTAAATTTAAAAAAATAACATTCTGTTAAGCTTTATAAAGAATTCTAGTATGAATCTTATGTACTGTATATCAGAAAGTATTAGTTGAGAGCTAGGGACACCTATAACTACAACCTATAACATAGTAATGATGGTGTATCAAATTGTTCATGCTAATATTACAAATTCGAAAGTATCTCTATCTATAAGTTTGCCTGTCTGTTACGCTTTCACGGCTAAACCACTGCACCGAGATCTATGAAATTTGACATGGAGATACATATTTTAATTTTTGAGACATGAGGCTTACACGAGGGCGGAGCTGCGGGCAAAAGCTAGTAATGGATAAGACAACTAATTTAGCTTCATGACTCTTGGACACTTAGTGACTACATTGTCACATTGACAGTAATAAATTGAATAGTTTTGCTATTTGACTGTCGTATTGTATTCAGTATCATTTCGAAACTATTGAACTGAATATTATAGGTTCTGTGTTCATGCCGTATAGTATATATCATGCATTTATTATAAGAAATGGGTTGTACAAAAAGTGTCAAGTAATGTAAGAAAATTTGTAAGAGAAATGCAATATTGACATCTGATTTATCAAAGTCTGATCAAAATCCGGTTCAAGTAACTAATCTGTGAAATAAGACAGTCTCGGAATTCGAATTGAAATAAGATTAAGCTAGATATGATCTGATAGTCAAATCGAAGTCTCAGTTCCCAAAACTTTGAGTAACTCAAAAATGCTCGACCAAAGATTTGACATCTGACTTATTTAATTTTTATGATTAATCTTATACTAACCGGGCGTAAAAATTCATAATCTATCAATTTATAATAACCCGTTGAAATAAAAGTAAAGCTAAAAAGTTTTCGTTGAAAACTTCTTTTATTTAAGACACAATACTCTGTTTTAAGCACATAATAAAAACAAAATTTATTTATTCTAAGAATTACAAAACACTTTCTACTACCACTCCCGATACAAAAACAAAAATGTAAGAAGATTTCCAGTTCCGATTTAAAAAGTGTTTATACGTCGCTAATATCAAATTCAGGTTTATATATAAGTATGCGATGAGATGAGATGATGATGAGATCTCAAGCCAAGGCAGCAAGTTTATCTTTAAATCAATTATGCGGAAACAAAGCCGTGAAAATAACGCGTCATTCTTACCCTCATGGATATGTAAATGTATAAAGGTTGTTCTCAACAGAAGCGGCTGACGAAAATAGAAGGATCAATACGTCAGGGTTGGCTGCCTCAAAGATCTTTTCTTTGGCAAGGTACTTTAAAAATTTTAGAACAGTTATAGTAAAAAAATGACATTTGACAAGCAAAGGGTTCTTGCAGAACCTTTTCTTATATTTCACCCGACTACGGTGAAGTCAAAAGGTAGGGTAAATAATATTGGCAATCTCTGAATGTATGTCCCACAGCAGTGTCTAGCCTACTGTACCGATTTTAATGAGTGAGGTGTCAATAGATTCATAATAGTGATCCGGGGGATGTAAGTTAGATAAAATTTATCGATTAGATATATTTAAAAGTTTTTACGTAGTCGGGGATAGCAATATTTTAAACTTTTTTTTCTTCATTAAAATTTAAAACAAACATTTATTTAGTCCCAATTATTGTTTCTTAAAAATTAAATTCAAATGCAACGTATTTTCGTTGTGAAGTTGCATATAATATTACTAGCATTATAACGTACGTTAAGATTTTTTATTTATTTCTTTTATTTTTTTTATTTATTTAATTTAAAAACATTTACAGTATCTTTACAGAATTGTTATCCCAATACGACACTGTAAGGAAAAAGTAGTTACAATTATTTTATAATAAAGTATCATTTCCCGTAATATACCTTTGGGCAACTTCTTTGAATCTCGGCAAGTTACAGCAGCAATATCCACATGTTTTGAAATTTCATTTAGATATAAGCCTAGAATGTATAAAGCAGTTAAAATTTTGTTTCTCATTCAGATGTACACGTATTTGCATTGTATAAGTTTATTTTATTACATTCCATGCACTCATTATGTCCTTGTTGACTACATTTTATTGTAAATAATACTATGTATATTATTATTTAATAGGTATATTATAGCACTACGAACATTTAAAAAACGAAACTTTCATCAGAACTTAAATAATTACTCACTGTGGCCACTCCATCCGGGTGAAGTCTTCATCTTCAGGCATCCAGGTGTAGCGTTTGGGGTCAGGCTGGCTGCACACTGACCGTGGACGTCTCCTGAAGTATGAGCACTCCAAATCGGCATCATAGGCGCACAGCTCTGGCGGTGCCGGGGATGGTTGACCAAACCTGCCAAATAATTATTAACAGTCAGATGTAATAATAATAATGAATCGCTTTATTGTACACCAGACAATCAAGTACATAACTAAAAACTAGGTAAGTCGGTAGTACAACTGGCAGCCTTATTGATCAACGACAATCTCTTCCAGGCAACATGAAGTGCGTGATGTATTAACGAATTATTTAGACAATGGAAACAACCAAGAAAACAATTAAAAATGTAATTTTTTTTCAACAAAATTCTAACTTTCAGATCTGGACCAAATGGAACCGGAACACAGGAAGCACCAGCTTTCAAATAAAAGCATCATCAAAATCGGTTTACCTAGTCGAAAGTTCTGAGGTAACAAATACGGTCGAATTGAGAACCTATTAGTCAATTAAAAAACTGTAATTCGACTACATAATTTTTTTGATAATTTTTTTTTTGGGGTGCAAACGCGCAGACGTATCACCTGATGGTAAGCGATAGACACATGCAACACAAGAGGTGTCACAAGTGCGTTGCCGACCTTTGGGGGATGGAGAAAGGGATGTGGGGAGGGGTTGGGGTACGGGCCTCTGGTATTCTCACTCACTCGGTGAAATACAGCGCAGGCGCTATTTCAAACCGATTTTATGTGAGGCCGTGGTATCACTTAGTTCGAGCCGGCCCATTCATGCCCATGGTATTTTATAGCGTATGATACCCTGACCATTGTTACAAATTTATTGAAATCTCATGAATTAAAATCGGTTCAACAGGTTTGGTGGAACAAGCAAACGTACATGGATACACAGGCTTCTAAATTTACTACCCTTCCATTTTGCTTTGCCTTGGTTGGGTAAAAAAGTAATCGAACTATAATTACTTGACCACTCATACTTTGCATCAGGCAGAGTAGAAATAAAATCTGTAGAATGATACCACTTAACACGATAAAAGCGACACCTGTAGTTTTGTGGAATTCTTATCAATTGAATTCTCAATGAACGCAGCTAAGTACTGTATTCAAAGTTGACCCTTGAGAGTTTCAGCATACGAATCATTATATTGTAATGGTAGAGTGGAATGGTCGTGATTTCAAACTGGTATTTGTTGTTAGTAGAACTATTGCCTATATTACTAATAATACATTATTGAAAACAACAATGATTAAATTCCAACTCTATTTCTTTTTTAAAAGTAGAAATTCAAGGTTCAATAGATCTGTGACTTTGGAATCTATACGTCTAGCTGTGAGATTTACTCGAAAATATTATTATGATTTTATAATATTTTAATAGGACTCTTAGTCCTCAATAAAACGTTTATTTAATATTGTAATTATTATAGATATTTGAAATTTCTCTAACTTTAAAACATAATCCTTAGAAATTATCTCATCCACGTTTCACGAGATAACGTCAGCTGTTTCGATTCAGTTCGGTAAGCTTGATTACACATCAACTCAAAGTACGCCCTCAGACATCGTCATTCCATTATATCGATTAGTAATTCGATTCGATTCGATTTACTTACTATTTATTAATTTTATATAAATTAAATTATATGTTCAGTTTGCACAAAATACAATTTACAAATTAAAGCCATATTTAGGGGACTATTGAAATTAATTTAATTACTTTACACATCTCACACATAGCCGCCTAATGAGTCCAAATCAGACCATGGTAAACAAACTGGTGATCATGATAGTTTATCATATATCATTAATTGAGGTACTTTAAAAAAAAAACTTTATCTATTTTGAAATGTTTATGAGTTATACACAAAGGTTCAAAATATGAGCACAGTTTTGAACACACGTAGTTTATATAGTATACGTCAGAACGTATTTTTTAAAATATTAATGTGCAAGATGACATACCTGGGGTACCTCTGTATTGGTGCATAATCGGTGTTGAGGTTCTCATCGGAGGGTACCCGCCGGCGAACACACACGGATAGAAATGATGCTCTGGAATAAAATTACTACAGTTATTATTTGTTGATTACAATATTGGCACAACATTATGGTAAATTCTTGTACATTATCTGTAAAAATATCTTATCTTATTAAGGTTCAATAAAAACGATATCTAGCAATTTTTAACCGACCTCAAAAAGAGGGGGTTCTCAATTCGACCGTAATTATGTTATTTTATTTGTGTTCGCGGAAACTTCGTCGTTTATGAACCGGTTTTGATGATTCTTATATCCAAGCGGTGGTACCATGATAAGGACACTAAGATCTGAGGATGTTTTTTTTTTTTTTTTTTTTTTGTTTATGTCTTAGCTGCGCCAAAATGACTCTGCTCTGCCTGATGGAAAGCATGAGCTGATTCCAAGAGTGGTGGTCACCATCCTCAATGCGAATAAAGACATTGCAGCATGGTGACCCACACTATGGCCGCCTAGTGAGATGCTTTTTTACGCCCCGCTTAAAGGACCCGGGATCATAGTGGGAGGGAAACACGTGAGCTGGAAGTGAGTTCCAGGTTTTGACCGCTCGGTACAGAAAGGAGGAACCGAAGCGATGAGTACGAGATCGAATGTCTACCACTCTGAAGCGGTGACTTCCAAGGCCGGTACGTGTTGTTCTGTAGAGGAAGGGGGCGGGGGGGACCAGTTGGAAGAGCTCTTCAGAACACTCTCCGTGATACAGGCGATAGAGTACTGCCATAGAGGCGACATCTCTACGCAACTGCAGGGGCTCAAGGGACTCGGTGGCTTCGGGACTGTTTACAATGCGGATTGCTCGTCGCTGCAACCGGTCGAGAGCGTCAAACAGGTACTGTGCGGCACCATCGCAAAGATGAGAACAGTACTCCACGCACGAACGAACCTGGGTCTTGTAAAGAAGACACAGATGCCCGGGCGAGAAGAACCGTCTCACCTTGTTTAATACACCTAGTTTCCGCGAGGCCGCTTTAGTGACGCTCTCAACGTATTCTCGTGGGTTGAGGTCTCGACAGATATCCATGCCCAGTATATCGAGCCTACCTTGTAATGGCATTTGAGTGTTCTGAAAAGTGGGAAGGGAAGGAATGGAGACTTTTTGGCAGAGAACGCGCACACCTGTGTTTTCTTGGCGTTGAACTCGACCAGATTCTCACAGCCCCATTGAAAAATGCGGCCAAGAACATGGTCGAGTCCAACGACAAGCTCCTGTCGTTTTTCCTCGATATCTGCAAGTTTGGCCGCAGGGTGTCCGAAGTATCGCCCATGAACTGTACTATCGTCTGCATAGCAATGAATGTTGCCAAGGGCTAGCATATCATTGATATGCAGAATAAACAGTGTGGGTGACAGGACAGAGCCCTGCAGCACTCCGGCGTTAATCGGCTGAAAATCGGAGGCCGCACCGTCGCAAAGGACTCTGATGCGGCGCTGGTGCAGAAATGCGGCAGTCCAGTTGCAGAGTTTGGGGGGCAAACCAAAAGCCGGTAGCTTGGAGAGAAGCGAACGGTGCCAAACCCTATCGAAGGCCTTGGCCATGTCGACACTGATGGCCAAAGATTCCCCATGCCTGTCAATAGCCTCACCCCAAAGGTGTGTGACGTACGCTAGAAGATCACCCGTAGATCGGTTCGGCCTAAAACCATACTGTCGATCATTTAGTAGGGAGTGATCCTCTAGGTAGTGGACTAGTTGTTTGTTAATTATCCGCTCAAACACTTTGCAGATAATGGAGGTGACGGCTATCGGACGGTAGTTGGTCGGGTCAGAGCGGTCGCCCTTTTTGGGGATAGGTTGAACATTCGCCTCTCTCCAAGCCTCCGGAACAACTCCCGAGGAATATGACAGGCGATACAGACGCGTCAATACCGGAGACAACTCTGGTGCACAGTTCTTAAGAACCACCGCTGGGATACCGTCGGGTCCACTGGCTTTCCGGACGTCGAGTGACCGAAGCTCCGCACGGACATCATCCAGCCGGATGCGAATATCCCGCATTGTAGACTCGCAGGTCGGAATCGTAGGTGGGTGCTTGCCGCGGTCATCGATTCGGGAGTTAGCCGCAAAGAGATCAACAAGCAGTTTCGCTTTCTCCTGCGACTGATGAGCAAGTGATCCGTCAGGATATTTCAGCGGTGGTAGCGAGGGCTGGCAGAAGTTGGACTGCACGGCTTTCGCCAATCGCCAGAACTTTCGGCTACCCGTAGGGTATGCGACGAGTTCTTGGCGAAGCCGCGCGATGCGCTGGGCATCCGCTCTGTTGTAAGCCTTCTTGCATTCCCTAGTGGCTTTGTTAAACGCTGCTTTAAGTCGATCCACGTCAAGCGAGCCATTAGCGCGAGCCCTGGTCCATGGACGGTGGGCCGATTGCTTTTGTGAAACAGCATGGGCGCACTTGCGATTGAACCAGGGACGGGTAGTCTGGCTGGCGACCTCACTGTAGGGAATATAGTATTCCATTCCGACAGTGATTTCGTCAGCCACGGCGGCCGCACTTTGAGACAGATCTTTGTCTTTGAAGCAACGTTGAGCCCACGGGATGGATGCAAAATAATCCCGCATTCCATCCCAGTCTGCTGACGAGTAGTGCCATAAACGTCTTTTTGCTGCCACTGGTCGCGGTGGGGCAGCAAGAGGCACCGTAGTGGAAATTAGGCAGTGATCGGAGGATCCCAGGGGAGTGAGCACCGATACACTGTATTGCGCCGGATGACTCGTCAGCAGTAGGTCCAGCAAGGAAGGCGCTTGACTCGATATGTCTGGTATCCTGGTGGGCTGGAGTACCAGCTGCGTGAGGTCATGCGTGAGAGCGAATGCATGGGCAGTCCGACCCGCGTGGTCAGTTCTGGAAGATCCCAACCAGGACTCATTGTGGGCGTTAAAGTCTCCCAGAAACACCAGTTCAGCGGTCGGAAACTGCTCCTGCGCTTTGTCCGCTGCCTGGCTGAGATACTCAAAAAGTCGAGTTGTCTCAGAGTCTCCAGAGTGGGACCTGTATAGGCATACGTAGATTCGGCTCGTACAGCCAATATCCACGTGGAGCCAAAGGGTGGAGAAGGATGGGTCCTCAAGGCAGCGCAACCGGCGACAACAAACATCCGCCCTGACAAAAAGACACACCCCAGCCTTCGCGAGGAAGCACTCCTCAAGCACGTAACCGGGGTAATGAAGATATGTCGTGTCGGCAGGGCGGCGTATTTGAGTCTCCGACAAAAAAAGCATGGCCGGCCGTGCCGTCTCAAGATGCTGGTGGACGGCATTGAGGATTGCATGGAGTCCACGGATGTTTGTGAACTCCACCTGAAAGAGCGGGTTGGTGGGAGAATGGAGTGCCGCTGTGCATCGTGTGTACTTTTTTTGTGCTGCCATGAAAAGAAAGTGTAGGAGGGGACTGGGAGCGTAAAAGGCATGACAGTCATCGCGGCAGTGTAATACTGAGACTCGGAATGCTGTATCGTCATACAAGGGTGATGCATGACGGTGACCGAACCGCCGGACGGAAGGGCCCCCGTACCCTCCCGGAAGTGGTCGCCTGGTCCCACCGTCCGGTCACCAACCGGCACGACGAGCCACTCCGTGGATTATGCGCGACTTGACGGGGCAGCCTCCCAGGGTGGTTAGCCGCGGTTGGGCCCCTCTCTATACCGCGGGCGGCCAGCGGCACCACCGTTTCTACGGGTCTCCCTGGCCGACGGTTCGATCCACGTCACCCTCAACATGACTCTACGAGCATTCCACTGCTCACACACTTACCGCGATAACTGTCACCCCTGCATCTTTGGGCCTCCGGTCTCGCACTCACCAACGAAATACGACAGCACCAAAACTGCCATTTTAGGTTGGTCTTCTGTGCGAGGGTAGTACCTCCCCGGTCGAGCCGGCCCATTCGCGCTGAGATCAGCGTGGCTCTACTACCTACAAAGATGTCATCCAAGAGTAATCTATCGATTTCGAGGTCATTCTCAACAATGAAAGAAAACATAAATATGACACAAAACACAAAAATGAAACAAAATAAAAAACCGACTTCAAAATCGGTTTTTTATTTTGTTTAAATTTTACTTGTTATATTCTGTATTTGGTCATTTGATCAAATTTTCTCTAACTGATAATATAATCGAGCCTGGTCGTCATGATCAATTCATCTGTTCACTAATTAGAGTAGAACCCTCAGATCAAATAAAAAAAGGCAGATAACGCACGGCCTTGTTCTTGCTGAAGCAGAAAAAAGTAGCGTAGTTCCAAGTAAACACACGCTTATGCACTAACTATCCTATTAACTACGCTACTTTTCATTAGTATAGTACAAACATTTGTTGTATAAATAGAACTGACGAAAATTAGCGTAGTTTATGTAAATATAAAAAATAACTAATAATAGTCTGCCATCTAGAAGACACATAATGTTATTCTATCTACACGAATTTAACGAATCCGACGGAATAAAACCAATACAGAGAAATTAAATGTATTTTTTATGTCATTTTACAGTTCGCTTACTGTAATTAATGAACTTATTTCAATAATGTACAATCCGGTCCCAATCATTTCATAGTCAAGTAATCATATTTATTTATCGTCTTCCGATAAAATTGTTTGTACAAATGCGTAGGCCGAAAGAATCGCCTCATGAATAAATCGGACGTTAACCATGTTTTTCGGAAGGATTTTAGTTGCTTAATTTCCTCAGAAAGGCCAATCCCTCACAAAAGAATACAAATTTTTGTTGCCAAAATAAATGTTCTTATTTTTTTAGCGATTTAGGCAATGTTTGATAGCATTGCTCTTTTTGATTTTCTTATTACTTCAACAGATCTTACTGGAAGCTACTACAAAGATAATGAGTTTTTCATTGCTTACTCTCGATATTCATTGCTGGAAGTATCGTGTTATTTCATTTTAAATAAAGCCCTACTTTTATTATTTACTTCCTATTTTTATATTTATAATAATACGACTTCTTCTATTCATATTAGGGCTGCCTCGTTGGTCTCGCGTTTGGCGTGGGCGATTGCTGATCATGAGATCTCGGGTTCTATTCCCGGGTCGGACCAAATGTTTGTATGATCTACAAATATTTGTTTCGGAGTTTGGGTGTTTGCTATGTATAATATGTATGTATTTACAAAAAAAGTATATGTATGTATTTCTATCAGTTGTCTAATACCCATAACACAAGCTCTGCTTAGCTTGGGACTAGATGGTGTTGTGTGTTAGATGTCCAAAATATTTATTTATTTAATAGGTCACACTGTGTTTTTTCATTGTAATACTTTTTACATTGTTGGTTAATTCACTCTCAAAGATGTGATATATCAATTCACATAGTGGTAATGCTATTGCATAGTTGTAATCCTTGTTTCTATGATCTGTGCTTGTGAGACTTGTATCCATCCTATAAGCATGCAAGTCATGAACGAGTTAATGTTAGTTAGTAAGTAAAATAACATTTAACACATTTTTATGAAATACTCTTTTATATAAAATGAAGTTAAAACATTTATTTTTGTTTTCCCGTTTTCCTTTCATGTTGAAGACTGACTTAGCGTTTTTTAACGTTTAAAATATAATATGTTTAATAAGAAAATGTTCACAAAATGTATGTAGGGTTATCTTGAGGATTAATGGAAACTCAGTGCGAAACTAAAATTGGTTTAATGTGTGAACTGTACAGATTCTCGTATGCAAGTGATCTATATAATAAAAGGTGCAATCCTTAAAAACTAGCTTATTCCTAAGAAGTCGCGTGCGTGTCGCTGCTATTAAATTTACGCAGGCGCTTCGACAATGTAAAATAAATGTTTTCCATATTTACGACTGGACCTTTTCAAATTAGCATGAGAAAATGACCTTACACGTAGCCTTTTAAAAACGCTTACCAAATAGACAGCGTAGCTTAAAGAGTCAAGGGCAAATATTAAAGTGCCCGTTGACCTCTTATTGAGCCCAATGCGATTATAAGGGTGCAGAATAATAAAATGCTCAATTTGTTACCTCACTGTACCCTAAAAGGTAGCAATTTATCGTTCAACTAAATCAAATTAAGAAACTGATACTAATTCATTACAGTACTTTAACGATATATAGTTTGAAGTATATTAATAATTAGTACCTTCGAGAACTAATGTTGTGTTGTGTACTTTTATGTATTAAATAAACAAAAGAGAAGAGACTTTGTCTAGAAGTGGACTGCTAAAGCCTGTTGATATTTTGTTGATGATGAATAAAAAAAAACTCAAACAATCATGCAGTGGTTTTATTAAATACTCTTTGACGCTTGTCGTATCAAAAAAGGATTTCATAATGTGTACTTAAGTTCAAGTCATGCAGTATAGGTTAACAGTCTTAGAAATAGTTTAACTAATATTGTAGCTAAAAAGTAAATAACTATCATCATCATCAAATTAGCCGTAAGAAGTCCACTGCTGAAATAACTATACAAGGGGAATATTTAATAACATATACACTTTTTTTGAGATCAAAGTACAATTATTGTAAAAAAAATAATTTTGAAAGCCAAACAATACTCCTCATAAATGCGATTAAGATCAAAAATGAGATCGTAATGGGTAAGTGTACAAATAAATAAATAAAGCAGAATTAAAGACCCCTAAAATTGAATTACTCGTGTTTTAGTAAAAGTTTTTATAGAAGTATCTTTATTCAAAGAAAGATAAATCTATTTACCGATACCGAGAAAAAACTGCTAAAGCGTCAAAAGTAAACTTAAAATATAAAATATATAGCATAGATTTCCCTTTGATATAAAAGCTTTGAAGTTAAAAAAATATTTGAAGTAGAAAATCGTTAGATACTTATGGAGATGTAAGGTTTATGATTTTACAAAACATTAAACTTTTATTCAATAGAATAACTGACAACAAAGAAAAAGATAGTACGTATTAAGGAAAAAGTTAGTAGTTCTTTACATACACAAAGAAATATAATTTTGGCCTAACAGGAGTGAGTTAATTATTCGTAACATCAGTTGGTCTTTTCGGTATAACATAAGTTGACTTCAATTTTGGGACAGAAAATATCAATATTCAAGACATGTTAATCTAGTTTTAAAATTATTTTTAACTAGCTCACCTACCGGCCCGGTTTCACACGTTTGTCTTTGAAATTTTGGATTTCTGTTACTATTATATAATAGATTAAAAAGGCGCAAACCAGGTTGCGCCTTATATTGCCAGTAGCGTGAAATTTTCTCCTGTTTTTGAAACATTCTTCATTGTTGCTCCGCTTCTATTAGTAGTAGTATGATGATATATACCCTATAGCCTTCGTCGATAAATGGACTGAAATGGAAATGGACTATCCAACACCGAAAGAATTTTTCAAATCGAACCAGCGGTTCCTCAGATTAGCGCGTTCAAACAAACAAACAAACCTTCTTCTTGAATCACTCTATCTGTTGCTGAAAACAGCATTAAAATCCATTGACTAGTATAAAAGGTCTAAGCCAATAAACAGTGGAAGCGACTTAATTTTATACTATGTAAAGATTAGGTATGTTTTCTTTATTCGGCTCTTGATCATATAAAAAAAAAAAAACTTATATATTTTTTCTTCGCTCATCTTTTTTTATTATTCTGAGGCTATACTTTTATATTTAATAATTTCTTACTTGAAATAATATTTTCTACCAACTTTCAGAAAATGTTAATAGGCTAAGTTTGCTCATATCTTATGCATGAAGGCTTCCGGTTAAACAGCTCAGATGGGATCACGCGAAACAAGATGCAAAACATTTTATAACCACTGGAGTTATAATAGGTATGTTTCTTATTAGAAGGCAAATTGAAAACATAATATCTTTCGACATTAAAGTAAATAACCACGTTCGTCTAACTTTGTAGAGAGAAGTTAATTCCTTTGTGGATTCTAATGAAGTTCTACAGTGGCAAATAACATTGTTATTCTAAACACCCTTTTTCAGCCAACTTAAAAGTAAACTCATCAAAATTTGTATAAAAAACTTTTGATTCTGTGAAATTCCTTATGGCACGTTGCGGAGAGGTAACCCAGCCGGCAAAAAACGTCCGTAACGTTATATCATAATAGCGTAAGATTTAAAAAAATTAGTATAGTGCCATCTGTGTATCCTAGCCGACAAAAACTTCCATAACGTTAAATAAAGAAAGCATAAGATTTTAAAAAATAAGTATAGCGCCATCTGTAAGTTGCATATGTTATAATATTTCATGATAAAGAACTTCGTTCCTATCCAGTCACATGACCTTTTTTCATTTGAAACTTAAATCTTATTTTGTCACATTATTAACTTCAAGTACCTAGTCCTTTGTAAAAAAAAATGTCATTACTGGGATGATTAAGAAGTTGAAACACGACGACGGCCTTTGGAATATGAGTTTATGAGAAATAAAATTAGTTCACATTAAAACATCTTTCATGATTGTCCATAAAATAACTAGTCTACTTTCTCCTCCTAAAAACACTGGAAAGATTAGTGGACAGATACCCCCGGGATAGAGTTTTCAAGAACACTCAACTACATTCCCAACAACATACATATAGAAAAAGCAGATCAATGGAGTCGGTCCTACACTTGTAGTAGTACAGAAGATTGAGTCAGCTTTCGCAAACAAACAGTCAACAATGGCGGCCTTCATAGACATAGAAGGCGCTTTCGATAAAACTATACACATCAGCATTAAGCACGTCCTACGAAAATTCAAGGCCGAACCAGTCGTACCATTACAGCCTGAGCTCGCGACAGTCGGGAATATTTAAAATATTGTTTTAATATTGAACGAGGTAAGTGGCCAATTACCTTTTATTTCTGATATTTTTATCCGAAATCCGAGGGGATTACCGTACGGGAATAAAAGGTGGGGAGAGCCAGTCTTCATTAAAAAGTTACTTAAAGAAGTCAATTTTGACTGAGACCTGCATTAATTACATGATACTTAAGCAGAAATGTATAAGTAAATAAACTATGGAGTTTTTATAACTAGTCAAGCAAATTATTGTTCCTTCTAATTTAAAGTTAGCTTGAAATATAGCACTGGTAAATTAGTGGGCTAGTGGCAGAACAACGACTGCATAAAATACATATATTAAAGGAACTATTTGAACAATACCAGAGTTGTGGAGTTTGTGGACGAAGTTTAACGAGCGCTCTGTACAAATGTAAATAAACACAATAATTATAAAATGTTTACACAATATTGTAAGCAGCTTTACTACATAAAAAAATTTACTCCCCGTTAATGGAATTTCAATCATAATATGCAAGTTTTTTTTAATATACTCCACTCTGCCTGATGGAAAGCATAATTAGAATCCAAGAGTGGTGGTTACCATACTCATTGCTTGTGCAGACAATGCAACATTACAGCATGGTGCCCCACACCATGGCAGCCTAATGATGTTTCTGCATAATTATATAGTTTCATTCAATAATGAAACTAGCTTTTAATTCAGGCTCTACTCGCACGTATGTTGGATAAAAAGTTGCTTATGTTTTACTCAAAAATCGAAGTATCTCCACGATAAATTTAATAAAAATCGGTGCTGCGGTTTAGCCCTGAAAGCGTAACGGACAGACAAACATTTTCGTTTTCTTTTAATTTGTTTGGTTTATGATTGTACGTATTTACATTTACGTACTATGCAAAGAAATAAAAAAAATATTTTAAGTAGTTTTAAGTATCATTGGTACTATGATAGATAAAGATTACGTACATTACGTTAAGCATCATCATCTTCAAAGTGCCTCGTTGGTCTCGCGGTTGACGTGTGCGACTACTGATCATGAGGTCTCGGGTTCGATTCCCGGGTCGGACCAAATGTTTGTATGATCTACAAATATTTGTTTCGGAGTTTGGGTGTTTGCTATGTATAATATGTATGTATTTACAAAAAAGTATATGTATGTATTTGTATCAGTTGTCTAGTACCCATAACACAAGCTCTGCTTAGCTTGGGACTAGATGGCGTTATGTGTTAGATGTCCGAAATATAATATAAGGTTTTTATAGTCCGCTGATGGTTATAGGCCACTCTGTAGAAAAAAGGTTTTAGCCTAAAATAGCACACTCGCCAGACAGATAAAATTTTCCTTCTCTTTGCCATGCTATTTTCCTCTGTAATTTATTTTATGTTAATTAGTGATTTTGAAGCGGTTACTTAAGGCGTTTTGCGAGTATTATAATAACGTGTTTATGGTACATCAGCTAGCAGTAAACGCGCTTCTTAAATATAAGTAAATAAATAAAATCAAGGCCTATTGCAAATATATGTATTACAATTCTAACATTCAAAATTAGTTTTCATTTCTTATAACTTTCTCTAAACATTGAAAAGGAACAATTTACATAAGCCTATTCATATCCCTTGCTCATATAAAATATACATGGCTTGACCCTTAAAAGAATAGAGCCGGGTACGAAACTGAAAAAGGTATGCGTGGCGTGGTTCTTATTTCTATATGCCGTAAAGAACTCAAAAAGACAGGGTTAGTAGAAGGTCAGGAGTCGCAAACACAGGTTAAATAATCCATCTTGTATATAAGAGAAGGTAGTTTAGACAGAAAATGAAAGACCTGTGAGAGGTTCTTAATAAAATGTCGGTGGAATATTTACTGGGATCAATCTTTATCCTCCTGTGGCAGTTGTGGATTACCTTAATAGCTGAAAGGTTTTATTCAAATATTAATCTCAAGGATTCAACTTTATTAAAATTTTTGAAACAAAATGTTATTTTGTTTATCTACAACTTGACAGGTCAATTTAACTAAGTCAACTCCGAATAGAAATGTTGAGAAATAAATATTACCTACTCCAAATCATAGTGTAATAACCGTAAAAATTATACCCACATATTTCATATGAAAGACATTGTATTAGAAGGAACTAAAGAAAGCTATGTTAAAGGTCGTTGTTGATCAGAAACACAATAAGTTACATTGCCAATATCACAAGTAATCACAAGGTTGAGTTAAATCGCTTAACGACTATTAATAAGGACAATCCTACTTAATATTATAAATGCGAAAGTTTGTAAGGATGGATGGATGTTTGGATGGATGTTTGTTTTTCTTTCACGCAAAAACTACTGAACGGATTTGGATGAAACTTTACAGTAATATAGCTTATACATCAGAATAACACATAGGCTACTATTTGCCGCGATAACAGACATATACGCGGGCGGAGCCGCGGGCAACAACTAGTTAATCTATAAATGTAAAAAGGCGGCTTATTTTTCTTTGTCAGGCTATGTATGTATGTATGTTCATTTGTTCCCTCATAGCGCCTTAACTACTCATTATAACTCGACAAATGAAGTGTCGTTAGAAGCGTCATGATTTTCTGCTGATTATAGGCTATATGACGTGTCACTAAATCAATGTGGCGCCCTCTAGCCGACGTAAAGTACTGTATTAAAAAATAAATTTTAGATAAATATATCGTGTTTGGTTAGAAAGGGCGTTACTTGTACATTTCAAATATTTATATATATTATAAGTATTTGCGCGTGACTTTGCTTTGCTTTGTGATAATTGTGATTTTTCTATGGTACCTGTTTAAAATATACTTTGCAAAGAAATGAATATGATAGAGGCACCAAAATATTTTAAATAAAAAAAAGTTAAAAATTAAACAACTACGACAAAAAACTACGCTGAAAACCATGCTTAGCATGCAAAATGCATTACTAAGTTTCAATAGCCATAGTGCATGTAGTGTAATGTACCATAGTCCATAACACTTTAACAACGCGTGACTACGGCTTTTGAAACTTGTTTCATGCTTTTTCAGCGTCGTTTTTTGTCGTAGTTGGGTTTTAGTTTTTACTTTTTTTTGGCATTTAAAATTGATTTTTAAGAACAAAGGAGCGTTCGTTAACATGAGCTGTTTAACAAACGGCATAGAATACACGGAGCCGTCTATATGATCAAGTTTGTATCCAAAAAGCTAAGAGCCATGCTCAAGTGAGTTCAATGCTCGTTGTAAACGAATGAATGGATAAGATGGATGTAGATAAGACCAATCTGTCATTACAACGTTAGTGAGTTTAAGTTACTAAAGATCAATATAAAAAGTCTCTAATTAGCCTAAACTTTCTGTGCGGAAATACCCCGTTGATGATGATGATGAGGTTTCAACTGCGGCATAGAAAATACGTCTTAACCTTCGGTTTGCTGAATTGCAGAATATTTAATCGTCCTTTATAGAAATTGTATGCGTTTAGAAGAAGATTTTAAGCCCACTATAATATGCCGATTCTTAGAAATATAAATTTCTTCACGCCTATAAACACCAATTTACAAGTATATTTGCAAATGACAAATACCACGAAGGGAGCATAATATAAATAGACAATGATATATGACTATTAAGGTGTTTATGTTCTCTGTTTTCCTGATATTCAATGAACTTTCAAGAAACTTGTATTGATGCCGTCACGTATACAATTTATCTGTCACTAATCATAATTTAGAATAGGTGTAGATAGTATGTATTAGCAACTGGGCTTACCTATTGGCTCGTGAACATGGACTCTCGATATGGTATTGTGAGAGACATCCGAGGAATCTGTCCTTCTTGGACTTCTCCAGTTCCAGCAGATCCAGTTGTTTGTTGTTGATGCAGTATTGTTCCCGGAATTCCTGTGTGAAACAAAACACACCAAGTTATTTTATTAAGGTTATCATTGTGGTACGAAATACAAGGGTCTAAGACTTTTATTATCGTTTCTCGATAGTAAAAGTCTTAGACTCATTTATTGTGTCCACAAAGAATGCTTACTGTATATATTGGGGCCGTTTCTGTAAGGAATGATTAGATTAGATGGCTGTGTCAGCAAAAACATCTTCTAGGTTAAGAATATTCAATAATATAATAATAGCTGACCCACGCAACCTCGTTTGCGTCTTCTATTGCCTGTAGCGTGAAAATTTTCCCCCGTTTTTGAAACATTGTTCATTAATGCTCCGCTCCTATTGACCTTAGCGTGATGTTATATAACCTATAGCCGTTCTCGGTAAATGGGCTATCTAACACTGAAATATTTTTTCAAATCGGACCAGCGGTTCCTGAGATTAGCGCGTTCAAACAAACAAACTCTTCAGCTTTATAATATTATATTAGCATAGATATAGAAGTATAGATTCAACAGTGACCAAAACGGCGCGGTTTCTATTATATCTTATTTATTGTATATATATAAAATGAATCGTTAAAATGTATCTACACGCATGATTTTCGATCGGCTGCACCAAATTAAATATTTTTTTTAAAATTTCAGGACAAAGTTTGTATAGAAGATAGAGGAAACATTGAAAAATGGAGGTGTTATATTCTTTTAGTCCGCTTAGTTCTATACACTGTGGCGCAACGGGAAGATGACACGGGCTTACTAAAATATTTTTTTTCGATTAATTAGAAAATATTCACAAAAATAAATAAGTCGATACAAAATTCGTCGGGTCAGCTAGTAATGTATATTTTACGTCAACTATGAATGAAATGTTTCCTTAGTACATAAAGCAATTCCTATCAACTGTACAGAAGACAACAGGTTTTTTTAACTTGAGGAATTGGGTCTTTGATAAGCACTGTCATTGGTTCTGTGAGGATGTGTACGAAATCACTCCATTGTACTCATATGTAAACTAACTGATTCACAAAATCTCGACTGAGAAAAAAAGGTTATAATAAGCCAACCTTAAAAGAAAGTTTACAGCTTTAATAGATTTTTCTTAGCATTTTTAAAGAGGAACAATTCTTTCATACATTGCTTTTGGAAAACTTAAACCGTTATCGTAGCACTCATAATGGAAGCTCTCAAAAGGAATAATTTTACCCCTATCTTGAAATTTTTTTATTGATGTTCCTCTCTATTTTGTCTATAATATTTCTTCCTGAGATTAGCAAGTTCAGTTAAACAAACAATCAATAAACAAACACATATCAACTCAAGGTGGAGTGGTAGATAATGCCATGTGGCATCAATTCTAATACAGGAAGAATAAAAAAAAACACAAAGCGGTCATGAGAATTGCCTACGTACATAAAAACTCAAAACTATAAACAAAAGTTTTAGAGGATTCAGTAGTTTAAGAAACACTGTACATAAATTTGGCTTATTTATTTCACAAATATATTGAACATACAAAACTGATTTATTGATATCTAATTTACGTCTTCGCTACGAAACAATAATGTTTTTAATGAAAGTGACGGCCTTGTTGACTCGTTTTCAAGGTGCCCTGCGCCGCCTTAATCAGTTAATCACGCAAGCACCTATGAATATTGGATCAGGTCCTATCGCGACGCGTCCGGCCTCGAGTTTAACATTTTTGACCCATTCTAAAATAAATTTAGCTAAAGTGCACAATATCGCTAAAGAAATTTTCACTATAATAAAAATATCTTCTATTTCATAATATTAGTGTAGATATGAACTAAAAGAGTAAATTTACTATAATAAACTCTTAACTTTATACTTATTTCAAAACCATACGAGTAAATATAACAAAAAATACTATACAAAGAAAGAAGATAATCCAGATACATTGTTCTGTATATTCGTACTCTCGACATTCGAATCAGAATGAACGGAGAAAATGCAATTTGCATTCGATCAAATATTCACCGACAAGACGATTTGCCCGTCGTTGTCCATCGTCTTGCAAACGTTTGCAATCCAATGAAAACAGCTTTGTTGACTTAGTGGCTCAGCTAGAGAAATGCTGTAGATTGAAAATGCTATTTCTACTATGGATGTTCTCAATAACTCAAGCTTCTTATTTATTATAGCAGTTATTTAGAAAGAAAATTCTCGTTCAGACATGTATGTAACTGTTTCATATTAAGGACAAGCTTCCTCGTCGGCATTCTCACCAGCCTTAGTCACCATCATTATATATGATTTGAACTACTGAATGTGTTTTTCATAGAATACATAATATCTTATTATATATTCTATATACTATATATATATATATCTAAAATATACAAAAGTCGTCTTTTGAAAAGATAGGAGGTGAACCGGGGTATTAACTTTGCAAAAGCGTTACTTCATTTAAACGAATACAATTAATGTAAAAGAATATTCATATAATTAATCCGTATTTATTCATTTATGTTCATTAGTAGTAAACCTTTCCACAAACTAGATAAACATATTTACATAAATTATAGTATAAAAGTAACTAAATTTTTTAACATATAAATAGTTTTTTTTACATAGAAATGTTTAAAATAAGACAGAATAATAACATAGCCTGTTGCTATTTGGTCCTTCCATCCAATTCATTTTTTTCACTCTTAGTTTTAGCCCACACATGAAAATCTTTTTTTAACAATAGCACTCAGTTATGTAATAAAAATTACAGGTAGATAAAACGATAAAGTCTTTATCGTGGAGCTACTTTCCCAGTTTTGACAAGCTTTACATTTTAACTCATATCTGTCGCATTTCACTTAGCGTAATTTATTGCTTACATAAAAATACTTAGCCGAAGTTTCAAAGAGTAATTTATCATTACCATTGAAACGTAGTATTATAAAGTTATAAACAACTTACGTTAGGAAATCGGTTATGATGATTAATTTGCGGAGTAATCTGCGGCTTTTTATAGGTTTTATAGAGAATGGGTTGAACCGTCAAAGTAATTTGAATGAACGTAATTTTAATTAATATTCTCAAAATTTAAAGATGTTAAGCAGTGACACTACTTTCTAGGACATTTTCATCATCACTGAAAGATATAAGAACTCTTCGTCAAATAGTGTCTACCTATTTAATTTATTGTTTAAATATATACTGATACTCTTTATCTACCTCCTTAAGTTATATATATATATATATTTTTATGAAATAAGAGGCAAACGCCCACGGATACCCGCAACACTAGAGGCGTCACAAGTGCATTGCCGGCCTTTGGGTGATGGGGAGGGAGATGATGAGGGGGTTGGGATATAGGCCTCCGGTATCCTCACTCACTCGGAGAAACATAGCGCAAGCGTTATTTCACACCGATTTTCTGTGAGGCCGTGGTATCACTCCGGTCGAGCCGGCCCATTGATGCCGAAGTGTGGCTCTCCCATGGTAAAAGATATGTAATATGTATATAATATTAAATGAATAAACCTCATCGCCATTCACCTCACTGGACTCCTAGCCCAAGTGTGTTGGAGCTTAGGCGGGGAAGGGGGGACCAGAAAGGAACACTTGTTTTTCTAGAGTTGTAGGTGTCAATGGGAGGCTATCAGGTCACTAACCTGCTCATTTCCCACCTATGGCATAAAAATCATCTTAGAGAAAGAAGAAAAAAATCTCAACTAGAAAATATACACAAGCTATGTGCAGAATCTTGGCCATTAATAGTGAGTTACAACATATGCTGTTGGTAATAGATGACGTTATAGGTCATGTTGGACAGGATTTACGGCATTTAGCGAGGATATATTAGACCCCAATATTGTATACACTCACTAGCGAGAACTAATTTTGTTAGTAGCTTACAAATAATTGTAGCTTTTTTTGGGTGTTACTGGTAGTATGTGGTAAAGGACCATTATAGAAATCAAAAGAGATGGCCAATTTGCCTAAGGCACTCTGCCTAGCATCTAAAAGTTCACGAATTTTGCGATGTTTTGAATTAAGTATACTCTAAAATTAACTATAAAAGTAACACAGTTCAGTAATTTCAGATTTCTTAGAAATTAACAAAAACATGTGTTAACCATGAACCTCCCGGTAGCTTATTGTAGTCTTTAAACACAGTTACATACAACAACAACAACACACAGTTTATATTGTGTGTAATAATATATAAAAATAAAACTAATCAATTAACTCTTAACGTAATTTTTAAAGAACTTGCTGTTACAATGTTTGTAGTAAGCCGGGCAGTTGGTGAAATTATGTTTTACTGACACCGTTCGGCCTGTGACACCGCTTTTTTTTATGCCTGCCAAAATGAGTCTACTCTGCCTGATGGAAAGCATAAGCAGAATCCAAGAATGGTGGTCACCATACCCATTACGAATGCAGACAATGCAACAATGCAGCATGGCGACCGATACCATGGCGACCTAATGATGCTTCTACATCATTGGGCTTCCGGTCTTGCACTCACCAACGAAACACGATAAATATCACAACCTCGCATAGAAAATCAACGTAAAATTACAGCATTCATGCTGATGAACGCTGTCATTTTACGTTGGTTTTCTATGCGAGGGTAGTACCCCACCCGGGCGAGCCAAACCGAACAGTTTTATTTGTTTATTTGGTCCTGTTAGTAATAAGTAACAAGCAATATTCTTGTACACCTACTTATGTAACCTGTTAAACTTTTCAATCGAGTGTACAATCTACGTCTATAAAAATGTTAGTCTAAATATACAAACATTTGAAATTAAAGAATACATTTGTAATGTGATAATTAAATATAGCTATCTTTTTCTCTTACGTGCTACTTCGTATCTATCGTACTATTCATCGGTGAAATTTGACAATTCATGCAATTTTGGACCGTACGGCCCGGCAGGGTACAGATTTCGGCGTCAATTATTACGTATGTAACATATCTATTGTTTTTAAATATTATTGTATTCAGGTATGTATTTTTCATTATATTTTTTTATCGATAAAAATATAAAATAAAAACAACTAAAAAGGTGACTTGTGCTGCCACTTAGTCTCTACTAAAACAAGTTCTCTACTGAAATAAGTTTAATTAAAAAGGGTGAAGAAAAAGTTATTTTTTTTATTTAAAAACATACATATTATACATAGAAAATATCTAAACTCCGAAATAACAAATATTTGCAAATCATACAACATTTGATCCGACTTGGGATTCGAAACCGGGACCTTTAACACAGTATTCACATACGCTACCATTACGACATCGAGGCAATAATCTTACGTTACAGACGCTTTTTACCGGTTAGGGTATCCGTCCGCAACGCTCAATAAGGAACTTCGTGCCAAAAGGATTTGTAAAAATAAATATGTACTTCATAGCATTCACTCGAATGCTATGAAGTATATATTTATCGTATATTAATCGAAATTTATTTTATTATTTACTTATTGAATAATGAATTGCCTGGTATGGTTTATTCCCGGTTCTACGCTCAATAGTTTTTTTCTCTGTTACCCATGTTAGCTACCACAATCGAACGTTTTTGTAAAGTGTAAGTGTGGGCTCCTCATCAAAATGAAGACACTCGCGAAAAATTCGCTGATAGTTATTACTTGTAAAATTAATAATTTAAGTATGTATGACATTCTAACAGTGGAATCCCTAGCGGTGCAAATCCAATAAAATTAAACTTACTCCGTCAAAGGAATCTTCAACGAAATATACTCAAATCTAATTCTACATATTTAGTTCTAAATAATAAAATAGTGAAAATGTTTGATTAGCAAGTTCCACCGTTTATATTGAGTAGGGTAAAATTGGCCTACAGCATTCACACTAAACCCAAAATTAGTCTCATTTGTGCTCTCCATAATACGAGTAGATTAGGCTGGCTCACAGAATTCTAATTACTGACTTCTGTTTAACTAAATGTATTTGGTGTGAGTATGTTAGCTACTTAGGCATTAGAACTCTTCAATTTCCAGAAGCCTTACTAGAAATAAGAGTTTTTGGTGATACATTTCTATCTATGAACATTGGAGATAGATTCGTTGTAATTCGTATTATTATCCCTTTTCTGTGAAAAATATGTTTTTTTTTTAAATTAAAAACCGTAGTTCCGGATTAATTGTTTTCAACATTGAAATAAAATGTAGGTATACGTTGTAAGTAATAAAATGACTTTTTTGTGGTTTCAAAAGACAAAGGGTATTGTACTTTATTTCTATGTATGTGTCCATGGGCGGCAGTAATCGCTTACCATCAGGAGATACGTCGATTCGTTTGCCCGCTATTCAATAAAAAAAAAGTAATAGGTAAGTTACTTGTGAAACACAGATTAAAATATTTAAATTTAAGTTACATTTGGATTTTTGACATTGGTGCTAATTCTGTTGTTGACATCACTAAACTAAAATTCACTTTAATGTCATATGTTTACACTCCATTTTTCGATATCTCCAATCTTAGCTGTCACTATGTTTAGTTCAGTATCAAATAAAACTTCAGAGGTACATGCCTTTTTATTACTTAAAAAAGTAAAATTTACCTTAGCATAGCAAAAATTTGTTAAATTACTCAACTTAAACCATAATTTTTCATTTTCTATTCTTGTGTGGAACGTTTAAAACGTATACCTGTAACGTAAAAACTAGACAGGCCGCACTAAGCTTAGACGTCGTCTAAATTCATGCCGACTAAATTACTTATGTAATGATTATTATTTAATGAATAATAATAAAAATCCAAACTAAAAAATATAAAATAATATTAAAGTAAGTCAAATAATGTGCAATCTTTTTTCACTTTTATGAAATAATTATATAGTCAGGTTTTGAAATCCCTAAACTTCCTTTTTATGATGGATTGGAAAGCTCTTGGAAGTGTAGGAGCCAGGAATGTTTAGTTTAAGGGTAATAATAGAATAGAACAGCACATAATAAAATAGTAAATTCTACGATATACAGTCAACTCTTTATCAAAGTTATAACTAGTACGGATGGAGCATAAATTGTGTGGTCAGTTAGTCACATTTATACATTTTATTTAGACACAATTAAGCTTTGATTAGCAGTCCCTTTCTATCTGGTCATTACGTCGGTCAAAGACAAATACGCCCAACTGCACGATTAATCAGATGAAGACTGTAGTAATTAATAGGGAGAGCGAAATAATTGACGCACGCAGTGGTAAAGCTTTTCACGCTAGAATAATCTATGATACGACAGAAATAAACTGATTTTTTGTCAGTTGTGAATGGTCTGGACGATATTTAATTGTAAGTAGTATACTCGTAATCATGATAGACAAATTGGTTTCTAACCGACTTTCAAAAGGAGGAGATTCTCAGTTTGATTGGAATTTTTTTTAGTTTGTACTCTGATTACTTCGTGAATTGTGGACCGATTTAAAAAAATATTTTTGTTTTCGAAAGGGTATGCTCCCCATATGGTGCTATTACCACTAGATTATGATCTGGTGATGGAATCCCAAGGAAATTGAAGGAAACCCTCAAATTCGTTAGGCACTTACTATGTTTTTCATATATTTTCTAAAGCTATAGCAGTATTTACACCAGGTAGTCATCATTTCATGATGATGAGTTGATGATGGAAGATACAACTATTTAACGGTTAGGAGTTGTAAGATAAATCTTTAAATGTCATGTGTATGTATGTTACCGTTACTCGTATTCTTTCAAGTTATTTAGGTGAACTGATGATGCTATGACTCAAAATTAAATTGGAGGAAGAAGCAGAGCAAGATAAAGATGACGATGTGAGATGTGTGTGTGATGATAAGATGATGTACAAAATTTAGTAATCTCTTTACTAAACTAGTTATACTATGTCATGTATATTCCTTCTACGGAGGTTATGTATTAGACATTAAGTTTCAGTCGTCTGGTACATACAAATCAAATCAGTACTATTAAAGTTTGTTGCTTATTTAGAACGATGCAAGTAGATAGGTATACGTGTGTATGTGTGTGTATAGTTAGGTTTTAGTAAGATTTCAGTCGGTTTGTTTCCAGTGTACAAAAAAAGTTAAGTGTACTTCATATATGGTAACTAACCTGCTTGGAGTACATGGTTGTCTTACTGGCTGGCCGTTCGTCGCTGGCCCTGTGCCACTTTCTCCCCGCGTTCTCATCCTCTGATTCGTAGCCTTTGGCTGAGTGTGCTATGTCCGCCTGTGAAAAATTAAATTTACATGAATACCGATATGAATCATAAAGTTGCTCTTCTAGCCAGTGACAGATTTTTAAAATACATTTTTAAAAACTGAGAAATCATCTGGTTGCTGAGTTTGGAACGAGATTTAAAAATGTTTATTTGATTCCAAACTTATTATTATTGGATTGATGGATAAAAAACTGTTGTTTATGGTCCTCCTACTACTCCTACATCCTGGAATTTTAGTTCTTAGGCAAGAATTCAACTTATGAAACAAACTTAGAAAGAAATAATAAAATACTTAGAAATTATTCATGATATTGTCTAACATATTAAAATAAAATGATGGTGAAATTGAAAACGCATAAAACCAGCCATCTCACATCTGTATAGATCAAAATATATCCTAGTCTCGGCAGTATACAGTTTTGTGATTATTCTGAACAACTAAGTTGGAGAGAAGGAACAGATTGCAGTCTCACAACAACGGACATCTGCATCTGCGATAATTTATCGGTTTAATTGCAACTAAGTAGTACGCGATGACGGAACGATCCTACACTTTCTTTTACTTGAAGTTTGAAAACATTTATTATTACTGAACTTACTTTTGTTAAATAAATGTCTTCAGACAACAAGCATACAACGCCATCTGGTCTTAAAATAAGCAGATTATGTTATGGATACTAGACAACTGATATAAACACATATATACTTTTTACCGACTTCAAAACCGGAGGAGGTTCTCAATTTCACTGTATTTTTTTATGTTTTTTACCTCAGAACTTTGGAATGGGTGATATTGGATGGTATTTTGGTGATTCTTTCTTTATTTGACAGCTGGTGCTTTCCGTGTGGTCCCATTTCAATTGAGTAAAGTTCTTGAAGTAGTTTTTTTGTTAAAACATACATATTTTACATAGATTGCCTCGTTGGTCTGGTTAGCGTAAGCGACTGCTGATCAAGAGGTCTCGGGTTCGATTCCCAGGTCGGACTGCTGTTGGGTTTTTCTTACAAGAAATTTCTAATAGAAGTCCGGACTATGGAAGATGGCGGTGTTCCCCGCCCCTACCCTGGAGAGCACGTTAAGGCGTATAGTAGCCTCAATAACCTTGAGCGTCTGGGCGAAGCTAAACGCATACTATCACATCTGCACCGCACACATTCATATCTCCGTACCGCACGCGCTACTTCAAAACGATGATCAAAGATTAGGGAGCGGAACAGACATGCGAGTTTGGCCGGCGTTTTTGCCTAAACTTCAAAACATAATGATTAAAAATGGTTATAATGTTAACATAAAAAACAAAATATTTTTAAAAGTTTTAGTAAGATTTATAATTAAAACATTTTATCATCGGTAGGTACTAAGTACAAAAAAAAGCGGCCATGTGAAAGTCGGACTAGAAGTTTCAGGCTCAGCATTTAAATAAATAGTTTAATCAAATTACCGATCAAACTATATTTGATACAATCTGAACCCCGTGGTGTTACCCGCGGTTACTCCCTGGATCATCAGCTACCTGCCAGTGAAAGTCCTGTCAAAATCCGTCCAGCCGTTCCAGAGATTACCCGGAACAAGCAGACAGACAGACAGACAAAAAAATAAAATAAAATACGTTTTTGGTATATGTACCGTGTAAACATACATATGCATTTAGTAAAAAACGGTTATTTTAATATTACAAACAGACACTCCAATTTTATTTATTTGTATAGATAATATTTTACACTAGCTGAACCCCGCGGTGTTACCCGCGGATATTGTTTTACCGCGAGTAACGCCGCGGGACAAAGTTAGTCTAAAAAAAGTAGCCTAAGTTACTCCCCGGATCATCAGCTACCCGCTAGTGAAAGTCCCGTCAAAATCCGTCCAGCCGTTCCAGAGATTACCCGGAAGAAACAGACAGACAGACAGACAAAAATTTTTTAACTACATTTTTGGTATATGTATCGTGTATACATACATATGCATTAAGTAAAAAGTGGTTATTTTAATATTACAAACAGACACTCCAATTTTATTTATTTGTATAGATGTTCTACATTGGCGCAGTGGTACCTTACGCGACTGCTGTACGTCTCTCGGACTCGGGTTCGATTCCCCTGTTGAATCAAATGTTTGTATGATATGTAAATATTTGTTTCGGAGTTTGGGTGTTCTTTATTTATACAAATAAATAAAATTGGAGTGTCTGTTTATAATCCTACTTCCTACTAATATTATAAATGCGAAAGTTTGTAAGGATGGATGGATGTTTGGATGTTTGTTACTCTTTCACGCAAAAACTACTGAACGGATTTGGATGAAACTTTATAGTAATATAGCTTATACATCAGAATAACACATAGGCTACTATTCGCCGCGATAACCGACATACACGCGGGCGGAGCCGCGGGCAACAACTAGTATTAAAATATCCGCTTTTTACTAAAAGCATATGTATGTATACACTGTACATATACGAAAAATGTAGTTAAAAAATTTTTTGTCTGTCTGTCTGTTTGTTCTGGGTAATCTCTGGAACGGCTGGACCGATTTTGACGGGACTTTCACTGGCAGGTAGCTGATGATCCGGGGAGTAACTTAGGCTACTTTTTTTAGACTAACTTTGTCCCGCGGCGTTACCGCGGTTCAACAATAACCGCGGGTAACGCCGCGGGGTTCAGCTAGTGTTTAATATCTATCTATTTACAAAAATAGCTTAAAACTATTGTCAGTCAAAAGTATTGTCCGAAATATTTATTACTGGCTGAACCCCGCGGTGTTACCCGCGTTTGAAGTTGTAGCCGCGAGCAACGCTGCGGGGCGAAGCTAGTCTAAATAAAGTAGCATAAGTTACTCCATATATCATCATCTATCTGCTAGTGAAAGTCGCATCAAAATCGGTCCAGCCGTTCCAGAACAAATAGACAGACAGACACAAAAACTTAAAAATAGATGACTTTAGAGGTTTGCATTGAGCTTTATTAGCGAGCGAGCGAACGAGGCGATAAACATCTATTTTGAAATAAGCACAATGTACAATGCAAGCAAAAAAAAAAAAATTATAAATTCACAAAAACAATAGTCCACAAAACATCAATAAAGCGTCCAAGCGCACGATTACTTTCAGTCCATTACAGCGAGTTAGTCTCTAATGCACACTAACCCAGAAAGTACGTAAACACTTGCAAAAAGCAAATGTATGCGCATAGTTAGTCGATAGCGCGAGCGGAGCAGCGAACGACACAGCCTTCCCCTCTGAATGCCAACGCACGACTGCCGCCTGAGCCCGCACAGAGACCCGCTACACTTTTAACTTTGGAAATCTCAATATTTAACATTTCCTTTACAAAATATTGATTGATTTAAATATAAGTAATGGCTAATTTATAGCAAATTTAACCACAAATTTTTCTATGTAAAAATTTTTTTTAGCTTCAAAGCCGTTTAAAAGCAGTAAGCAAATAAGCGAACAAAATAGCGTGTTGTTATATATTTTTTTATGACAATTCTATTTATCGTACTTTAAAAATTTTTTAGCCACATTCTTGTACATGAATTGACAGTAAACATACATTTTTTTCCAATCTTTTGATGCAGTCGTTAATGAGGTGTAGTCTTTGGAATGCAACCTTTTTACGCATCTAAAGGGAGGTAGGCCCTTAAGCCGCCGGTCCCGGTTGTCATGAACATCTATGACAATCATTATTGGAAAGTCAGTGCCCTCAAATATACTGACGACTTGTTCAACCTTCGAAATCAGTTCACCCTCTTGATTGCGGAGGTCCGATGTCAGTCGCTCCGTGTAAAAACTGATATTCAGGTAAAACGAGTTGAACTGGTAGCCGACCCCGACTTGAGAATAATAAAGGCTAGGAAGATGATGACATATTACACATAGAAAACACTCAAACTCCGAAAAAAATATTAGGAGATTATACGCTACCACTACACCACCGATGCAGTCAAAAGGCAGTTAAGCTATGACTCACCTGAATAAGATTTTGTCTGATTTTGTATGTGATAAGTTTTGATGGTGTTATTGTAACTGAGAATGTAGGGTAGTTTTTCTATCGAAAATCAAACCATGGGCAATCGTATCTCTAAACACAAACCCTTGTTTCACTTTCAATGAAGAACTTTGTTATAGTGTTATAGAAAAAGGGAATTTTCAAATTTTAGAATTTTGAACTCATCTGAAAACACACAAACTTTTTTGTGTAGGTAGTGATATTTAAAAAACACATTCTAACTCAATCGGTTGAATAAAATTTAATTTGTCTTTGAAAACATTACCGAAGAACGCATTATCAAAATGATTGTAATTGATCTTATCAACTCTTTACATAAAAGCTGATTGAAAAATTTTTGTAAATCGTCAATCGTAAAAAAAAACGATTTCACTATCGAATTCCCAAAAAAATATTTGTACCTTTTCAAATAGTTTCAGTTATCAAGGGATATTGACATCCAATCGAATCCTATTATTTCGATTCAAAAATAAAATGTTGATTGATACGTGAAAAACACAAAGAAAAAGTATGAACATTAATTGAGATCGGTCATTTTATTACAAGCAATCGCGTACAAATTACAAAATCATAAATTATGCTTCGAATTCTTAATAGAACATATTTTTAATTATTGTCTATTCAACATCGTAATAAAATTGAACTTATCATCAGTAATGGTATTACGGTCATATGTCAGTTATCGCGGTAAACAGTAGCATATGTTCTTTGTCAAGAATCAAAGTATCTCTATGCTAAAATTATATTGAAATCGGTGAAGCTTAGACTGACAAACAAACAGAGTTTCTTTAGAATTTATAATATTAGTAGGTATGTATTAAAAGATTAATTGTCTACATCCAGGCAAACCTGAATATTCATGTACTTTGTGATTCTTAAATTATAAGTTTACATAGTTCCCAATGACACAGGAGTCCACCAATACTGTCTGTTCTGCATACGGCTACACTACATACAATATATTGTAATGTTGTAGTTGTAGTATATTTGCCTGAAGCAACTTTTAAATGAACGTTAAAAGTACGATGACATTTTCTATCCATTAATTCACAAAAGATTTGAAAGTTCTGAATAATTATGAAAATAAAATGCAGTTGCAGTTGTTATACGCTGACGCAAGCCCGAGGCTCTTGCCTACCTACTATCTACAATAGTCGAGAAAAGTCATTTAACTCATACTCATTAAGAGCACTCGATTGTTCGAATGTCTTTGAGTTTAGCACCATACAAATGGTATTGCGTGGATAGGTTTTATTTTTTTGAATCTTATGAGATTATGTTGATTTTATAAGATTATATTTAAACTAATCTCTAAATAATTACACAATTATCTATATCTATGACACTGAAAAAAATGGGTCTTAAATTAGTGCATTATTCCGTCATATTAATTCACATTCACAAAATTTATAATAAGTACATTGTGTATTTATGATTTGCGCAAGACGGCTGGCAGGAGCTGGATGCGAGAAGCTTAGGATCGAACTTAGTGGCGTGCAATTGGAGAGGCCTATGTCCAGCAGTGGACTGCGATAGGCTGATGATGATGATGATATTGTGTATTTATAGGAATCATGCACTAGGAATGATTCCTATATTATAGGGACTTTACAAATTTATGAACACCGGACTGAGAAAACGTTTAAATTTGTGAATTAAATAATTATTCTCCCGTAAATAAATCGATTTTGCAACACTTGGCACAGTGGAAAAAAAAGGATTTCTAAACTGTCGGCTGCGTTTTTTATGTTAAGAACATCTGCTATTCATCGAATTGGTGAAGCATCAGATATTTCTCGTATTTATTCTATTCTATCAGTCGTTTCAGTAGACTGTAATAAGTTTTCGAGCTTACTTAAACTTATGTAGACAACCTCTACGCTGACAAAATATGCTTTGAGAGCCGTAGAGGTTTAATTAGAGTTCGTGTACTTTTGAATACTTGTCAAATACAATATTACTTCATCTAACAACTCAAATTCCAGGGCTCAGAAACTTATATAAAACCAACACAGAGGAGAACTTAGGAACTATCCCCGAATAATGTATGCGTTGGCGTCCTAATTCACGTTTCGAAGTAACAACAAACAGCAATATATTCCGTACAACAAATTACTTTCAAGTCACTTTAGAGAATGCAAATATCACAGGAAAGCTTCTAACAAAATGGTGAAGGTGAGAGTTTGTTACTGTGTTCATATTTTTTTTGTATAATATTTATTTAATGTCATGTGCTTTTTATGGTTGTCTGTAAGAGATTCCCTCCGAGCGATAATGCTGCTACTTGTACTTCCCTAGTTTTAAGTTATCCTTGTAATTAATCTGATGTAAAATTAAAATATTTATTAATGTTATTTGATTTATATTATTATTGTAATTAAGCCTCAGGATACGTTACATATTATAAACATAGACACTATACTGTTAACTGGGCTCATAAACTTATATTATCATGTTTGAAGTATGATTATTGTTACCCGACTACGGCGAAGTCAAAAGTAAGGAATATACAATAGTTTGGACAGTATAAATAGTATTTTAGGCAGGTATGTATGTTTGTATGGTCCACCATAGCGCGTAAGCTACTGAACCGATTTTAATGAATGAGGTGCCGATAGATTAGAAGCAATAGCCCGGGTGACGTAGTCGACAATACAACACGTAATGGGATTATAGTTTTTTTTCTGTCACCATCATTAACTTAAGAGCTACGCTCTTATCGATGCAGCTTTATCCAGCTTTAGCTGTCAAGAGCCGTTTCTTTGACTTCCTTATAGGTCGCAACTGCCACTTTATCCTTAATCTGGTCTACATAAATGTGTCTCGGTCTTCTTCTTCCTCTCTTTCCATCTATTTTTACTTCTATGATATTACTTAAAATGTAATCGTGACATTTAAGAAAAGACGACCTGAAAGATAACTAATAGTAAAAAGGTACAGTTGGATTTGGCTGAAATAAGATAATTTATTTATTTTCGGATTATATACTAAAGTCCTAGAACAAGAAAAAGAGGTAAATGATGACGTCCTAGAGCCAAAACTTCTTCGCAGTGAATTCGGCACTGAGTTGAGTTTATTGCGAAGTGGTGGAGACAACATTCCTATCGAGCTTATAAAAAATGCCAATGATCTAATCCTCGATGAGCTATAAGCAATAACTGCTTTTTTGGTAAGACACTAGTTCTTGTATTTTCTCTAACATGTTTAAAATTAAGAAACTTTAAAGAATGCAAAGGATTTTAATGTTATTTTTACCAATACAGGGAAAAATTTAATAGATTGGTTCAAATGTATATTATAATAAAAAAAAAAGAAGAACGTAAATTAAGTATCTTAGGAAAGCACAGTGAGAGTATTTTCAAATAACTTCATCGTGATCATTATCAGGCAATTCAAACGACTACGAAAATTTAAAAAAAACTGGCTTATTGAAATAAACTGAATAATGAGTTCTCTAATCTTTTACTTTAAAGGTAGTATTTTATCTTTAAATCTAAAATAGTGCTGAGCTCCTTTCAATTTACAATTATTTTATAAATGGGTTCATAAATAATGGACAAACAAACTAAAGCATATCGACACTAAGAAGAACTTACTTTTTTTAAACCGTTTTAAAGCAGCGGATAATTGCCAGTATAATATTTAAAATAGATAAAATATTTAATTCAAACTTTCAGGTACTTTGGTCACCACACATCGCGTTCTCTCTCGCGCATGACACACACCACTAGGAATTCTACTACATGTTAAGGATTAAGGAATAACGCGTATCTATCTATAGTCAACAAGCCGAGGCTAGAGGGTATATGAATAATGTATAACACAGCGGTTTATATCCCTGCAAAGCAGTTTCACACTTCACTCTGTGTAAAGTGAAAGATAGAAGAAAAACAGTCTTTCCTTTTTCAAAATCGTTTTTCGATCCATAAACAAAAATATTCCGAGTCCCTTCTGCTAAGTGGACCCGATCTACAAAAGCAAGATTATTCCTTCCCTTTAATATCTTCCCTACAGTGTTAGTTATAGTTATCAACTTCAATAAATGTTAGAATTGCGGCGATTCAATACCGTAATTATTTACTTCTTGGGCTGAGAAAACAGAATTCGTGGATCGTCTCCTTAATCTTCAGAATAAGTACTACCAGTAAATTTAGGCAAGGTAATTGTACAACAAAACCCATTGTTTTGCTCACCTTTTGTTCACAATATCGAGAAAATTATTTACTAATAAACAGACGAGTACCCATTGTTCGTTATGATTGCGGTAAATATTATTTCTCTTCTAAATGAATGAACCATTTCTTATTTATTGCCTTACATATTTATTCCTATTCATTATTATAACTATACCTACTTGAAATAGATTTTTTTTTTATTAGTGTTGATCGGTTTATTGCTTAACCTTTTGAAGGATTTGAACAGATCATTGCCGTACACAAGTTATCGTAATGGTTTCATCTTTAATCTTAGCTATTAATAGGTGCCCTAATGTCTTTACTTGGCGCGAAGTTAATAAATCATGCATTGAAATCACGGAGCAAATACAAAGATTGAAATACATAGGCTGACATGACCAAAGCAATACCTTTTAAGATTTTAAGATACTGATGTTAATGAATTCTTTCGTTGCTCTGCAAATAAAGTAGGTTATTAGTTCATTAAAATAATATTACTTTTTACAAATAAGTTAAATGATTAAGTTCTTTGAAGCAATTATTATCGTCAATAAATGTTTGGTAATTAATGGTTGGTTAATTACCAAAATCAGTAATACATAGTCAAGTAAAAAATAGATGAACTCTTAACAACACGTAGAAGAAGTATCAAAGCTCGTTTATTCTACTGCTCATGTCACACCTGTGATTTAATTCTTATTACAAGTCAAATCTATTTACAAAGTTACAAACATCTAACTAACAAATACTAAAAAAAACACTTCATCATTTAGATCAAATAAATATAAATATTTCGGACATCTAACACACAATAAATAGCTTTCATATTAAGCCAAAAAAAACAATTTTCAATTTAAATTTTGCACTTCCTGTATCGCTATTTTTAATTAAAGATTCGCTAGTGCAAAATAGTTTCAAACCGTTTTTATTCCCAATATGCTTTGCGCAAATGGAAAATTTATCGCCAAGAGACGCATTAAAAATTGCCTGCGATGCATTTCAGTTTGTAATAGTTGAGTGAAATGGAGTGAAAGAAATATCTAAGATGTCTTTAGAATTTTACTTGAGGTGTTTTAGTATAAAGAAGCTTTACTTTATTCCATAAGGTGTTAAATCTGCAAATTAGTGCAAAAAATTACATTACGTATCTAACACTTGCATTAAAATGAGTAAAATTTTCATATGAACTAAGGAATTTGTCTATATGAATAGTAATAATAGTAACGAACGTTCTACCTATTGCTGGTATTTAGTGCAAACTACATCTTACGCAAAGTTTTATTTGCAAAGCTAGGAACTTATTCGCAATAAACTTATTGAAAAGGATACAATATCTTCTATTTTAGGACGTTTTAAGTAGTCCCGCTGTAAGACTGCTGTAAGCTGTTATAAGTTTGCCGTCAATGTGTCTTTCTGTGTGTGTCTTTCTGTGGCATCGTAGCTCCCAAATGGATAGATTTTCATATAAAAATCAACTTTACGCCGGCCATGGTACAGCAAAATGTTTGGAGGAGTGTTGTTACTAGAATCAAGTAGATTACAATGACAGGATATCACTGTCCTTAGACGTTTGTAAAACAGACTTGCGTATCAAAATTGTTCTTTTACATTTATTTAGACACGAACACCTTTGCTAACCTTGCTAGTGTTCATGTCATTATTGTATGTTATTCTACGTAATAAAATAGAGAAACTGTCAATAATATCGGACGCCAAGTCCTATCGTACAGTATTAGTGTAGACCGTGTCACGTCGTCCCACATCACGACACGCGCTCTTCATGATATCCGTCATGCTATATTGTTGCCGTTAGTATACCAGATGTATCGACCCGATACGTGAGCTCAATGATAAGAATTATTAGATGGTATGTTTTTGAACGTCATATAAGTTAGGGCGTGTAAACTTAAAGTTTTTTTGTTTTAGAAAGATAACTCCGAATTAGCAATAAATATACTGTGTCGCGGATGACTTTACAAAAATACAAGAGACGGACACAAAGAAAACCCAGACGCAGAACCCACAACACTTGGCGTTTCAGCCGCTTAAACCACTACGCAAAGCGTGCAAAAATAGTAAAATAATATTCCTAACTGTAGTGTTAAATATGTATATAACTTCTTTACCAGAAATATTTACACAAATATTCATATGGTGACAGATCACCACCCTTTTTAACCGACTTCAAAAAAAGGAGGAGGTTTCTCAATTCGACCGTTTATTTTTTTTTATGCGTGTTCGTGGATAACTTCGTTATTTATGAACCGATTTTGATGATTCTTTTTTTTAATGGAAAGGAAATATTCCGACGGTGGTACCATGATAAGGACATTAATATCTGATGATGGCATCCACGAGAAATCGAGTCGAAACTTGAAGTCGGTTTTATTTTTGTTAAAATTGTACTTATTTTTCTGTGGTTTTTGTAGGAGCGGACGAAGAGAGTAAATACGTGGGATAACAGAACTGCAAAGAGAATGAATTTTGAGACAAACCTTATACCCTATTGCGTAGTACAGTAGGCCAATCAAATACAGAGTTTCTTCAGATAAAAGTTTCTTATTTGAAATTTAAAAATAAATGTATCATAAAACCTATTCTCAATTTAAAAGCAGATAAATAGTTTCAATTTACAGGCGAAGTACTACTATTTAAAACTTTAAACTTTAGTAACTAGAACCATCTTGAAAACTTGCTCTCGACACGGTAAAGCTTTTACGTACTGATCTCAGTATCATTTTAGAATCGTAATTAGCAGCAGATGTTGTAAGATAACAAGTTTTATATGGCGTAGTTACTTTTAAAGTTTATTAAAATATTATTTTCACAGTTCAATAAATACTATAGGTTTAGTAATTTTAAACAGTTACGAATATTCGGCTTAAACAAATGTTGGAATTGAGCCTTTACTTTGCTAATAAAATTATAGTACACTAGCTGACCCACGCAACGTCGTTTGCGCCTTATATTGCCCGTAGCGTGAAAATTTCCCCCGTTTTTGAAACATTCTTCATTGTTGCTCTGCTCCTATTAGTAGTAGCGTGATGATATATACCCTATAGCCTTCCTCGATAAATGGACTATCGAACACCGAAAGAATTTTTCAAATCGGACCAGCGGTTCCTGAGATTAGCGTGTTTAAACAAACAAACAAACAAACAAACAAACTCTTCAGCTTTATATATTAGTATAGATTAATCTACTAAATAAGCATTATAGCGAAATTATATACAATACTAGCTTTTTAAGCAAAAATAGCATGTCTCCTTCTCTGAGGTTTAATCTATTTTTGGACCGAAATTCATTTAAAACGTAGAAGCGGTTTATCCGCGAAAGCGTAACAGACATACAGAATATAAAATCATTTTTAAAACGGGGACCTAAAGAGGTTTTCAGGTACTATTATTATAAATGCAAATTTGTTTGTGTTTGTTTATTTGTCCTGTCTTAATTAGAGTATTTAATTAATTGATCGATCATTATAATTTAACTATCAATAATTCAGCAAAATGTAGGTGGCAAATAGATTTTTTCTTAGTTATTTTTTCAGATAAATTACCTGAACATTTGCCATGTAAAAGCGTCCGTGTTTTAGACACTCGCTGATTATGGCTTTGTTACCTTAATTCTAAATGTTTTTTTTATATTCAGTGTCTGGTCGGGTCTTCAATCCATTGTCACATTGTTGGTGAGCTAAATAAAAAAAATAAAAATTACATTTTCGTTTATATGCGCTATATAACAAAGCATCCAGTCTACCCCGACTACCTAAAGGGGAGATCGTTGTTTTGTAGAGTACGATCAAAATGTAATAACTATGGAAATTAATTTTATTGAGATCACTTTATTTCTAAGGAGACATTGATGAATTCTATTCTCCTGTCTTATAAATTAAAAATAATTATCGCTTATTTTTTAGAACACTTTTCGTTTATCAATATGGACTGCTTTACAGTTAGGCATCGACCGTCTCCATTACTTTATAAGATCGACCCTCGCAATTAAGCTTATAAGTCTAGTCTAAGTGCCGTAAGTCTCAAACCCCCTTACGCTACTTAAATACTTTTGAACAACAGAGTAACTCAATTTTAATCTGTTTTATAGTGGAACGTTGCGTTGGATTTTATGGCTGACCTCTTTTATAAAGTTGGATCTGCGGAGTTAAAGTATTGTCCCAAGTAGAGGTATTTGTCGACAACTTCGGGTATTTTTATAACCCTCCTTTAGAAGTAGTTATACATAAGGGATTTCGCTATTAGTGTTGTGTTGAGGTTTTATATTTGTTCTTATCAAATTACCACATTGCTCGGACTTTAGAGATAATAAAAGTTTAGTGATTTTATAAGTTTCGATCGGTTGCAAACTTGACGAAGCAGTTGCAAGTTCTATGTAATATTAAATATTTGATAAGAGGAGTTAGAGCTTCAAGTGTCAGTTAAAGTCTAATCAATTGAATGTTGGGAACGTCTGAACGTTTAAAAACGTCTGTATGAGTACTGTTGTTCGTAAGATTAATTAATATATATCTTCAGTATATAGAAATGTATAAGTATGGTTATCAGCAGTCTGGTTACTATGGCACAAGCTTTGCCTAATTTGGAATCAAATGGTCGTGTGTGAGTGTATGGTGTTGTTATTGTTATACCTCCTGTTTCCCGCCCGAGCCTCGGAGAGCACGTTAAGCCGTCGGTTCTGGTAATCATTAACATCTATCGCAATCATTATTGGGAAGTCAGTGCCATCAAATATACTGACAACTAAGTTCAACCTTCGATTCAGTTCACCCTCAGTGTTGCGGAGGTCTGATGCCAGTCGTTCAGCTAAAACTGACATTCAGGTAAAACTGGTTGAACTAGTAGGCGACCCCAATCAATCTTGAGAATAATAAAGGCTAGGAAGACGATGATTATTATTACACTACCATAATTTTACAGGTACATATTTTTTGTTGTTGTTTACATGCAGGTATATTTTTAATAATAGAAATTATTATGTAGCCATTGTTTGTACTAACAGTGTATTACATAACATGGTGAATAGCTTTTGCAAAGGCACAGGAAAACAGTACTGCATTATATATTTGCTTATTTATACAAATACGATTGCTTTTCAAATCCCATTAAAATTTAAATTGTAGGCTAAGAATTGTAAGTAGGTTAGGTAAATTTGACGTACTTTACTTAAATTTGTTTTGTTACCGTGACAATTTTAGTGATTTGCATAAACTCAAGCGAAGATTTGAATTATAAATTTAACTAAAGACCCTCTAACATAAATTTTAAATAATGAAAGAGAAAATAAATAAAGTTTTAAATTTAAAATACTTTAAGTGTAAGATGCTTTAATTTCATTTTCATTACAAAATGTGTTCATATCCTATTTTTTTTTCCTAATATATACTTTCCTTACTGTAATTACGAAATATCCCCGATCCCATTTGGTACGACTTCAAGGTCATCGAGGTCCATCCCAAATTATCAAAGAATCATACCTCTAACATGCAACACAAGAGGACTAATAAGCATTTACTTTGTACCTACTAAAACTTGGTTCTATTTGTGAGAGTTGTCAACCACGGTTATTGAGGATCAAATTTATGGAGAAAGTTGGGGGTAGTGGGAAGCACTCCAAAGACTGGATGAATTGTTAAGGGAATATGAGCAATTGTTCGAACAAGTAAAGGTCGCATACAGTAACTTGACTTGTATATGAAAGGAATATTCTAATCGCACGTTTAGGAGAATTATATGGTGATATTTGCACAAAATATATACCTTACCTAAAAATATAAACCTTACAAACCTTAACTATTAGGTACATGAACCTTGCCCGCTACCCTATGTCCATGAACGAACAAATAAATAAATTGGAGTGTCTGTTTTAATATTAAAATAGCAGCTTTTTAATCAATGCATATGTATGTGTACACGATACATATACCAAAAATGTAGTTAAAAAAAATTTTGTCTGTCTGTCATCTGTCTGTCTGTTTATTCCGGGTAATCTCTGGAACGGCTGGACGGATTTTGACGGGACTTTCACTGGCAGGTAGCTGATGATCCAGGAAGTAACTTAGGCTACTTTTTTCTAGACTAACTTTGTCCCGCGGCACAACCGTGAGTAACACCGCGGGCTTTAGCTAGTCTATCATAAAAAAAGAAATTACCAAGTTATTTAGGTATGCAGTTAGTACATTATGCACACCCATTAAAACTAACATTTCAACTGTTATAAAGGCTAAACAGCATTTGCATTTAATATTAGAAGCCTGTATTTCAGCTAAAAATAGTTCTAAAATAGAATGATCGATAACTTTATCAAAATTACAGATTCAACTGAAGTAAAACTTAAGACCAAGGTAAGTTTTTAGCTTTATTCACAACGCAGTTTCTGGTATTTTGAAAATATTCATAAAAGTTTCAAGGACAAAATAGTACTAGATATTTTTTTTATATGATGCGACAGCAAATTTTATTTTTTATTTTTTACGGTGTTTTACACAAAGAGGTATTACACATTTAAGATATGAAACTTTTTGTAATGAAATTCAAACAAGTAATATGACGCGCTCACGTCGCCTCTTCATTTGTTCTTGTTTTTTTACGCTTATTACCTGAGTAAAACTATATAGTAAAATAAATTAACTATAATGTATATAAATATATATATGACTGATTCGCTGTCCCGCGATTGGCGTGTACTAGTCGCACACTGGTCTGATCATGAGGTCTCGGGTTCGATTCCCGGGTCGGACCAAATGTTTGTATGATCTACAAATATTTGTTTCGAAGTTGGGGTCTTTTCTACGTATTTATTTATTTTATTGATGTATTTACAAAAAAAGTATATACGTAATTGTATCAGTTGCCTAGTACCCATAACACAAGCTCTGCTTTGCTTGAGACTAGATGGCGTTGTGTGTTAGATGTTCGAAAAAAATATTTATACATAGTTAGTGTAAGCGAGCAAAATATCAAGAAAATGAGAGGATTCCCACAACCACACCATGCCACAGTCAGGCAGAGCACAGTTAGTATTTTATAATATTTAATACTTTTTTGACCATAATGTTTTAGAAATTCTGTATATTACCTAGGTATAGTAACAGTTGTAGAAAATTAAATTACATCATTTGACATTTGGTAAAATTTCCATTCATTTGCTTATTCCTAAAATATAAGAGAACTAAGAACATGACGAATTATATTTTTTATTGCTCCATCAGTTGCTTAGTAAGTTAACTAACCGAGGTGATTGCAATAGATCTAACGACTGTTCGAGTTCGTAGGCTGGTATGTCATAATCCGTATTTTCATGTCTTGTTAGACTTTAACAGATCGAATTTACGACTACAAGGCTACTAGTTGTTATAATTCGATACTAAAATTGTGTTCTGAAATAAAGAGATTCTCATTAGACATTTTCTCGTCCGTTGTGTATTGTTAAAGGTAATTGGGAAACATGTACTGACCCTTACCTTCTAATCATCAACTAGGCTTTTACTCTATTGTAACAAGAAATAGTAAATGAAATATATATCTGAAGCGATTGTATTGGCAGTCTTTACTACAAATATAGTACTACTACTACTTATTGGTACTTCTTAAATAGGTTTACAGTCAAATTATCCATAACCGGAAGCCGCTCCGTTGCCGAAATTCAACCATAATATATTTAATCCCCTTGGTTTCTCTTTTTCAACTTTTTACACTCTTCCTACATATAAACTTTAACTGTGCCAAATTTCATACTCTCCCGAATAATATCAATCTCGAAATGTTACCTAATAATTATGATACTTTAAGAAATTCGAAATTACGACATAAGAATCTATAGATATTTAAAATCAAGATATTATGCACTATTTACGGTTCAATGTCTTAACTTTTGGGTTTTACTCATAAGTGTATTTGTAAACTGTAATTGAAAAGTATATTGCATCGTTGTTGGGCAATAAATTTCGACATTCGTTCATTTCATAATGTCATTGTTGTATTATGATTATGTAAAACAATGATGTCTTTAATTAATATAAAAATGCCTATATCTATAATACAAATAACTTCTTTTAGTACAAGGATAAAAATAAGGTGAAGCACTTTTTCTTGAACTAGATTAAATAAATGCAAGTATAAAGCGTCAGATGCCATTCAAGCGCAAACGTTTTAATGTTCATCTTTAGGAACACGGTCTAAGAAATCAATTAAAAGGTGCATTCGCTTGAAATAAAGTAAGTTCATTACAAGATAATAAGGTAGAACATTGGCAATAAAACTCGGATAGAGATTTTGAACTTGGAAGAACTGCAAATGTAGTTTATTCTCGACTGTTGTTACTGGAATCTGTTAAGATTCTATTCATTCATTCAGTTGTACTTATTCCACTATTTTAAAATAGTGGAATAAATACAAATGAGTTTAATTTTAGAACGAATTAAATGTAGCTCCCAGCGTCTTGCATTTTGTGTTGTGAGTAAGACACTGCTGAAATACTCTATTTAAAATATATTAAGAATTATTCATTCTATTCATATATTCATTTGTACTTCTTCCACTATTTTAAAATAGTGGATTAAATACAAGTGACTTCAATTCTAGAACATAGCAAATGTAGTTTCTAGCATCTTGTATTTTGTGTTGTGATTAAGACACTGCTAAAGCACTTTATTTTAAAATGTTTTAACTTCCGATCTTGTACCCACCTATAAGGGCAGACACCTGGTGCCTTAAAATAAAGGGTTTCTCTTTATGATCCAGACAGAATTTCATTACGAGAAAATCGCGTTTTAAACGAGTTTCCGTAATGGCATGATAAAGAAAACGTGGCTGATGAAATTGAGCTCGCATTTATTCTAGAAAATTCGCTACTTTTTATACAGTTATCACATCATAAATACTTACGACGCAAGAAGTTTTAAGGTGATTCAATGAATCTGTTCGCAAAGTCCCTTGAATTTTATGCTGTGTGCTGTTCGAGTGTTACGTTTCCACGGAAGGTATCTGAAGTAACTAGGAAGTGCACGAATAACAGATCAATTAATCTAGACACGCCGTAGCGTGTCAAGCCAAGTTCGAGCTAACAGAACCGGCGAACAGCACCGTGTGTAGTATTACACGAACCATTAGGAGCCACTTTTGACACCCTCATAAATCGAAAACTATTTCACGTAGATATGTCAAATTTGTCTCATATACTAAAACCTGCGAGATACACGTGTCCTTTGAATTTCATAAACACACTTCTGTTTGTCTTCAAACGACTGTTTAGATATTAATGTCATAAAAACTTTATTTTTATCACTGACTCACCTATAGATTAAAATCATAACCCAGTTCCAGATAACCTAGAAAGTTCAAATTTGGCAACCAGATTGGGTGAATAGATAGGAAGAAATCAGAAATTGGTAAATCTTTATCATTTTATTATAATTTTTTAATTAATTGTGAAAACTCTAAGTACCTGTAACATAAGGAATAAATCAGAAACAAGTAAATTTTTATAATTTTATCTATTTTTTCAATTAATTGTATCTTTTATTTAGGAGCATAGTACCTGTAATGTAAGAATCAGCAATCAAAATTGATCACAGCCTGTCTTTGTGTGGATTTTAAGGTATTAACTGGGTGAGTGGGTAGTACGCTTAATTTATCAGTTTTAGTACTTAAAACTAAGAGTATTGTTGACTTTCTTATTTATTACATTATTAACTGGGATTTAGTATTAATTATTAATATTAATTACTTCAATATAATTTCAATATTTAGCTCTATTTTTTTTAAGTAATCCTATCCACAGAGTACGAACATCATACTAATATTATGAATGTGAATGTAAGTTTGTTTGTTACGCTTTCACGCGAAAACTACTTAAACGATCATCATAAAACTTTGTACACATATTCTTGAAGGTATTAGAAGTAATATAGGATACTTTTCACTGTTACTATTATTACAGCCTGCCTTTTAAGTCTTAGTAAGCGTGTGGATTTTAAGGTCTTCACGTTAATATTATAATGAGTAGAATAATTTTCTGTGTATCTCTTAATTTACAAATTTTAATACTTTCAACTATGTACTTATAACTAAGACTATAGTCGCCTTTCGTGTTCATTTCGCTAGAACTAGGATTTAGTATTATTTATTATTTCAATATTAACACCCATCAATAAATTAAATAGTAGATATTTCGGACCACCGCACACTTGCACAAATCACAAGGCCTTAGCCTTGACAGCGCTCTTCTCGACTTATGCACCTCTACATTTAGTAGGTAAATGTCAGGCTCACATTGGTTGCTCCAGAGTTAAAACCCCAAATGGAGTACATCTTATCATTTCAGATAAAAGTCAAATCAAGGCACAGGAGAATGCAACTGTCTGCTCACGTTATACGAAAATGCATAAAAAAACAGATTATTGAATGGTCCATTCACTCGAACATTTCAGAGATTAGGTATGGCGGTACGAAGTTTGCCGGGTCACCTAGTCTATAATAATTTAAATGGCAATGTTAACTCAAAAGATAATATTTTTCTTACTTTTGAAGTGACGACAGAGAAAGTACATATTTAAGAAAACTAATGTGATACCTTAGAGGGTAGTCTGAGATACAGTTGATAAACAAGTAACTGTGCCGTTCTGACAAACTGCACTTGTTGTTACAAAACTTGCTACTTAGGCAACAACGATAACTTTCCTGTGAGCCAACGTAAACGACTCGACAACTTGCTAATTACCAACAACTTGACATTACGTTGTACTTATACGGTGCAGTGGCTTAGAGATTCTACCATGATTCTTATATTATCATTTTATTTATTCATATTTTTGTATATTGAGAAATAAAGCTTTTTATTTATTACTAAATTCACACTCGGCGAACACATTTATTTCATAACTAGCTGAAACCCGCAGTATTACCAGCGGTTATCGTCGTATCGTGAGTAACGCCGCGGGACAAAGTTGGTCTAAAAAAGTAGGCTAAGTTACTCCCTGGATCTTCACCTGGAAGTGAAATAGTGTCAATCGGTCCAGTCGTTCCAGAGATTACCCAGAACAAACAGACAAACAGACAGACAAAAATTTTTAAAATACATTTTTGGCATAAGTACCGTGTATACATATGCATTTAGTAAAAAGCGGTTATTTTAATATTACAAACAGACACTTCAATTTTATTTATTTTTATACATATTATATATATAGAAGATTATTTAGACATAGTCAAAAGTCGGTCTATGTCTATGGTAAGTAATCGAGTATATTATGTTCTCCTGTGCAGCAAAATATTCTAAACTACTTTCGTATTTTTTCTATTCTCTATTCTTTTCTGTTTATAGTTATCTAGAATACTTTCAAAAAATGAATATAACAGTATGTAACGACAACAAAGTCTCTTAACCATAATCTGTTGATATTTTCGAAAAACTTCAAATAGGGGTAATAATATAATTTTAAATTGTAGTTATTTTAAATTTTCATAACTACGGTTTTTAACCGACTTCCAAAAAGGAGGAGGTTCTCAATTCAACCGTATATATATATATTTAATGCGTGTTTTTAAGAACTAACTACACTTAAAGACTAATTAAACTTTATGAAATACCAGAATAATATTATTTTCAACTTTTTGTACCAAAAATTTATGTAAAGCGATTCCCGTAAATTAAGTTTACGATGGCGATGGTTCAAGTGAATTTCATTACAGAATAACCTCTTAGGGTTAAATTTTAAGCGAAAGTAAAATATTAGACACTGGTACATTTAATGTAGCCGCTCGATAGTAATGCCAGTTAAAATTGTTGAATATTCAATCTCTGTAGCAAAGAACAAGAAGTGGTAACTGTATGCAACCAAACTATACTCTTTGAAAATATATTGATAGGAATCAGAACTTATACTGCAAAACATTTTGTCGTGTAAGAGTTTGGAAGTCTATGTATAAACGCCTGGAAGTAGTAACAAATAGTACTTTTCATACTTTAATTATTACTCTGTATACTTCCATATTTATTCAACTCAAACTAACATTATGAATTCAAAAGTAGCTCTGTCTGTCTACCTATTTGTTACGCTTTTACGAGTTAAGCGTGTAATCAATTCGGATGAATTTCAGTATAGAGATAGAATAGACTTTGGAGAAGGATATAGGCATTTTGTCATGATAACCGTTTTACACACGGGTGGAGCCCCGGGGGCAAAATATTACCAATATTAAAAGAGCCTTACTCTTAAAATCTACTTTCCTTTCAGTTGTTCGCTGTTATGTAAAACAATATTCATTGTTGTACAATTACTTAGTCCAAAGAGACTTAATAGCAACGGAGGAGACTATGGACGAGAACTCGTTTAGATAGGATCATTTTCTCGAGCTGTACTGGAAATGCTTTTAAGACTCTTAGTAGGAACTGTCTTAGTTTGTGTTTAGATTAAAAATAATAATTCTTACCCTTTTAATTCGGCAGTTAACTATATTTTTTACCATTTTACATGTTATTAAGATTATTCGTAAAATAAATAATAAACTGTCAATTGAAAAAAAACACCTTTTAACTTATCATTTCACTCTTTGATTTTACACCAAAGTCAAAAAGAATTTATTCAAATAGGCACTTTTTTTACAGGCACTTATGAATAGTCAATATTAAAAAATCGAGTGATTCTAGCCGCCAGTTTTAAGTACAGTTTATCCTTCATGGAGAAGAATCTAAAAGAAACTCCACTGATGCTCCTTTTGAAAAAAATATGTGATTCGAATGAGAACGAAGTCGACCAAAGAAAACAAAACAAAAAGTACCGTTATTACTCAAAACTACAAGATTTTTTACATTTTGATATTGTGAAAGTAGGTACCTCCTTTAGGTACAATATTTATATCTTATTCTACATCCAACTCATGAGCGACGGCTCAGTTGTAATTGAGTAGGTTAATACATTGCAAAGTTATGCATCTCTACCAGGTCAGTATCTTAATAGGTGACCATTTATTAGCAGGTTTCTTCGAGCTGTCGCTGTCCCAGTTGCTCTATGAGCATCTGGTAATTTATTTATTTATTTATTTATTTATTTATTTAAAATAAGTACAGCCACATCACAAACATTTAACATCGAAAATTACTTAAACTATTTAGTTCATGGCCTGATGCATGTGACAATAATGGCGTACATAGCATTGACAATTCATCAGCTCGAAGATGGAATACAATAAGTAATAATAAAAAAAAAGAAGAAAAAGAGCAGCTAATGAAAACATACTTTGAAATTGAGATTTATCAAACAATACAGTAATAATTGTTGAAATATTAATATGAATGTATAATAAATGTTATGTCATTTCAAAAAATAAGAAGAAAAAATTACAATATAATATCAAATAACAACAGGTCAGTTATAAAACAATAAATAATTAATGATTAACGATTAAAATTAAGGTTAAGGTGCATCCATAATTTTTCCTTTAAATATACACAACTTATCGTGGAACACATCAAGATCGGGTATTACTGTGATAAGGAAGTGATACTCATCAATTATTCTATGGAGAGGTGCTTGCCGTCCCAAATTAGACTTTACAGGTGGGGTGTAGAAAATATATTTGAGTTTCCCGCGAGGATAGGTACGGGGAACCCTCAAAGGCATATCCTCCAGAAAGTAGCTACACTGATATTGACCGCTTACGATTCTGTGAAAGAAGGACATGTCCAATAAAAGTCTCCGTTCACGAAGAGAACGCATTTGAAACTTAATTAGGCGCTCTTTGTAGGGATTTCTGTGGGAAAAACCGCTAGAATTATAAGCCAGATGCCTAGTGAACGCTCTTTGTATGCTCTCAATGCGCTGCGAATGCACGGCATAATACGGATTCCATACAACGCTGGCGAACTCAAGATGACTGCGCACCAAGGTTTGATAAAGCAAGATTTTGGTGCGCTGATGCCTGAATCCGCCCGAGCTACGTTTTAAAAATCCGAGCATTTGAGCTGCTTTTGTGACAGACTTGTTGATATGCGAGGTGAATTTGAGTTGACTGTCAACTATCACGCCAAGATCTCGGATTTCATCAACTTCTGCCAGTGCTGTACCATCAAGCTTATACTCTGTAGCAAGTTGCTTTTTTTTTCTAGTGAATTTAATGTGAAAGCATTTATTTGCGTTGAGTGTCATACTGTTACAGCGACACCATTGTAGGATAGCATCTAGGTCACTTTGCAATTGGCGAGAGTCGACAACAGAATTTATGGTTTTGTATATCTTGAGGTCATCGGCAAATAGTGACACCTTACAATGTCTTACTTTATCGACTATGTCGTTAATAAAGATTATAAAAAGAAGGGGCCCCAAATGTGATCCCTGGGGCACACCGGTATTTGTAAAATAAGTTTTCGAGTCAAATCCATTAACAGACACCTTCTGAGGTCTCTGTTGCAAATAAGACTCGAACCATTTCAAGAGTGGGCCGTCCACCCCGAATCCATATAATTTCCTCAATAGAATCGAATGGTTAACCCGATCAAAAGCACTGCTAAAGTCGGTGTAGACGGCGTCAACCTGCCTGCCTGAGTCAACTTCATTAGATACATTGGAAATGTAAGGGACCAAGTTAGTGACGATTGAGCGACCAGGTCTAAAACCATGCTGTACATCCGAGATGCTATTGTCTACAAGCCGAAAGATCACAGGATAGACAATTGATTCAAAAAGTTTAGAGAAGCAAGACAGAATGGAAATAGGGCGATAGTTTTTAACGTCAGAATTTTCTCCTTTCTTGAAGACTGGTACAATGCGCGCTTTTTTCCACTCGAACGGAAATAACCCATCCGCTAGTGATCGGTTAAATATTAACGACAGAGGCAGAGCTATCGCAGAGCCGCATCTCTTTACAAATACCGGCGGAATCCCATCCGGGCCAGCACCCTTCGCAGAGTCTATCTTTCTAATTGCTTTAAGCACCTCAAACTCTTCGACAGCCAATGAACACATAATCCGTTGCGGGGATCCGCAGCACTGAGATTCAAGCGTAGAGTTATCCGGAGGTGTTGAGCCGGGTAAGTAAATTGAGGCAAAATGTTCTGCAAAAAGATTCACAATGTCAGGGCCTGTTTTCACGACCTGATCTCTCAAATTCATAGTTGCAGGTATGGACGAGTCACCACCTCTTTTATGTTTAATAAAGCTCCAGAAAAGCTTAGGGTTCCTTGGGATATTGACCTCGATTTTATTTCTATAATCTGAGTAGCATTTATCATACATTGCGTGGCATCTAGAGCGGAGCAGATGGTATTCAATTTCGTCTCTAGGGTTTCTGTATTTTTTAAACCTTTTCCGAATTTTTTCCTTTTCCTGTAATAGTTTGATGAACGAAGTGCTGAACCAAGGAGGGAACTTAGATTTGTTAAGGGTTTGTTTTGGCACAAATTCTTCCAAGAGATCATCCACTATTTTGTAAAATTTTAGCAGCATTGAATCAGCATTTTCACAGCCCGATAACTTAGTTTGCCAATCAACACCTTTCAGATTTTTAACTATGGATGGATAATCTGCTCTATAGAAGTTATATCTAGGCTTGCATTTGGGCCTAAGATAGACAACCCTATTGTAAGGTAAGTTCAACAGTAGATTGGGATGCTGCTTATAGCATTTGCTCAGCTCGCTCGAAGGGCTTACAACGCATGCATCTTGGCAGCTAGTCATAATCAAATCCAAAAACCTGCCGTCACCATTCGCAACTGCATTGACTTGAAACAGATTGTTAATGAAAATAAAATCAGTAATAGAATGTCCCAGAGGAGAGTTATAGTTCGAAGGTACCATATAATTACCATCTTTGTAAGGGTCCCAATTAATAAAACCCAAGTTAAAATCACCCAAAATAACAAGATCATCGGCCCGATCAGCAACATCATCTGCGCCATCCAAAAAATACTTAAGAGTTTCGGGTTTAACTGGTGGAGGTAGATATACAACACATATAGCAAGCTTCCTAGTACTTGAGCCAATGTTAATCTGCAAAGTGACCCACAAGTCCTCCACCTCTGTTTCCCAACTCTTGACACGAACAGACGGTATGTCCCTAGAAACGGCCAGAAGCACCCCACCGCCATCCTTTTTAGAGTTACCACTGCTTGACCGGTCCCTGCGATAAACAACGTATCTGTCATCGATCAATTCGCGATTAGAGATACTTGATTTGAGCCAGGTTTCAGTAAATGCAATGATCTTATAATTCGACATCAAAATATTTTTTGAAACCTCGTTAGTCTTAGTTCTAAGGCCCTGCACATTCTGGTAGTATATGTCAAGCATTGCGATCATTAAATACACCAATTCGTTATTAGTAAAATACATTAAAAACTTACACTAAAAGCTTAAGACTATCCACATTTTTAATTGCTATAGCTTGATGTTCCACTGTTTTCCGAGCAAAAATTCGACCATTGCGAACCCATACAAATTTATAAGACAATTCCCGGGCTTTTATACGAGTTGCAGCATGAAGTGATTTAAGTGTCGGAGTCAAATGTTCCGAAACGTAAACAGGCCTTACAGTTCCTCCAATTCCAAGATGCTGTGTACAAAGCTTCTTCTCGGGGTCCTTATGATTAAATTTACTGACCGCCGCCAAGATGCTGTCACGGGAACGAGGACTACGCAGCTTAACAATCACTGGTCGAGGTAGCAGATTGTCATTGCTAATTTTAGCAACTCTGACAGCATGTTGGATATCTTCGTTAGTAAGCGGATTCTCAACGACTTTGGATAGTTGAATGACGGTGGTGACCAAATTCTCAGATCGACTCTCCGGGACACCATTTATTTCAATATTTGATTCTCTCATGTGTAGTTCAACAACATTCAGCCTAGCAGTGAGATCTCTAATGGTTGTTTTAAATCTCTCATTGTCACATTTTAGTTCGGTGATAATTGCTGTTTCACTTTCGAATTTAGATTTCATCTCTTCATACTTTGTGCTCATAAAGTCAAGAGAGTCTCGGAAACCATCAATTTTGTCGAGCACATTTTTAAACTCGGTCGCCACGATTTTTTTAATGGTGGTGTACAAGGCGGTAGAGATTTCCTGTTGCAGAATCTCACGTAGCTTATTTTCAGTAACATAACTAGGTTCCAGGAGTTGTGGCGAACGCGGTTGCGGCTCAAGAGATGGTTGCAGTTGCAATTTCGGCGGCGACTTCTGAGATGATTGTATTGCCGCTTTCTGCGATGGTTTTGGCGGCAATTTCTGATGCTGTTTATGCACTGGCCTCTGCGATGGTCTCGGTGGTGATTTCGTGGGCCTTTTGCGAACAGTGACATTGGATTGTCCTGGTTCATCTTCTTCTTGACTTTTTGCGTCCGAGCAATGAGTCGAACGCACAGGAGTGTTAATGTTGCCCGTTTTTGGCTCCTTGCTGCAACATTCAGGACACTTCCATGACGATTTATGGTTAGCGTCCATTACCTCATAATCAGAGGAGGCAACATTTGCACAAACAAGGTCATATTTGGCCTTACATCTGAAGCATCCAAGACAACGGTCGCTGTCGAGAACATTGCGACATCCAGAACATTCACCAATCGATGCCATTGCGATTTGGTTGTTTCAAAAAAAAAAAAAAAAAAGTCTATGTTGACAGTCAGATTCAAACCCGCGCCACACCGCGTACCATGCGACGACCCAGCCGTCTCTAAAGATGGACTATTAGTATAATAAAAAAATTGGCGAAATGCAGTTCTAGTACTGGCAAATTTATTTGTATAAACAATGTAGTTATAGGGTAGATAAAAAAAAAAATATAATTTGCACTATTACTTTGAGTCACTTGATCTTACTCTTTTATTGATTTTAGTCAATCATCACTATTATTTTGCACACAAATGTTAAAGTTGGCCACAATTCATCAATTATTCAAAAATACACACGGTTTCAAAGCTCGACATTAAACTGTTCAAAATATAGGGGATATTTTACTTTTCCTCTCCCATCGCTTGTTTATTGTTATTTACACTACAGTTTAGGCGGATAACAGTTGTATGAACACTTAGTGTTTGGTACACCACATTTACGCAACTTTTAATGTAAACAACGCGACAACAGATTTATCGTATTTTTTCAAACACAGAGCCGATGTTTACGGTAATCGTCATGGATAGTTGGAATCTTTAAAAATTCTACAGCAGTCTTTGTACAAAACTTTAATATTGGATAAGTTGGCTCTGAAAGTCTGATGGTAGTCGCATCTAGTAAAAAGTTAATCCGTGTCATAGTAGACTTAAAACCGACCCCAGCTTAATTCTGCAAAAAGATTAGGAGAAAGAAAATCTTATATTTTATCTTTTTACCCTTTGATGGCCTGGTTCTGTGACTTACCATATATATCTTTTTCGTAGCAAGTAGGTCTAAGAATATCGATATTATTAATTATTTAGTTAGAAGGCATTGTTTTTCTGATGTCCGAAATATTATTACTTTATGGAATTAAATTGTACTCCAATGAACACAAAAAAAGTCAAAATCCATCGAACCTTTTAGTCTGTTAAGATTTAATTCCGTATGTCATATATTTATTAAATCTATTGATAATGTTGAAGATGTTTCTAGGGGTGATAATTTTTTTCTTTACTAGTTTCTTAACCATAAAAATCGTACAAAAACATGTTAATATTTTGTTTTTTACTTCGTACAGACGTTGTATAGTTAAATCTTACCATACGAGGATAATATGAATTGTATAATTTTGTGCGTAACACATGTACATAACACAAAATTTCAATTTAATTTAATGGTAATCCACAAAGCCTATACTCCAAATTAACATTCCATAAGAGGGTTATCCAATTTATGTGCCTCTACAGGGACTCATAAATAGACTTGATCAGCAAGGACACAATTAACAAATTGTGTCGGCTTTATATCTGTTATACTCAAACAGAAATATACGACGAGGGTTAAAATCTTATTTATCATCCAATAAAAGTAATAGGTTAATAAAATCGATCTTTTAATTGTCAAAGGAAAACATTCCAATTACCGGATGAAGTCTTCAAGGATTGTGTATATATTTTTGAACAAGGAGGTCTATTATTTGTCATGTTGTTTTACTTTAATAATACATTTACTATAAAGAATAAAAAACGCTTTAGAAGATACATTTATTTTTAATTAGATCTTGTACCTGCAAAAATATAAAATAATTTCTATACTTTCCGTAAGTGATATGAATTGACAAAGTGGTCTGCGAAAGATAAAGCATTATGATAGTTATTTGCTGACTATATGCTATCAGAGGTTAGACTGTTATGAGAAGTTATCTAAAATCTTGCTTATAGCGTTTTAGAGACCTCCCCTAAACTGTAGAAGAATTTTATTTACAAGTTGTACGAGGTAATTTAATAAACCTAAGTTTTAATCGCTATCAAAATACCTAGTATCTTCAATGATTCTTGTTATTTCAGTAAATTACAAAATACCAATAAATGAAATACACACAACTATTTATATGTTAATAGAATATAAATATAGATAAATAAATGAAATTGATGTTTATGTCTGTAATTTCAAATTAACAGCTTTTCACTAATCACGATTTTGATAAGACCTTCACTGACAGATAGCTGATGATGTAAGGTACTCCTTCGTGTTACTACACAGGCTATATTTTTTTGGTACGCTTCACTCCATAGCATTATAAAGGTACAACAACAACCGCAGGTTCCACTAGTTTAATAATAAACTTATGTATTTGGAAAAATAGGTGTGGTAGATTTAAAAAATATACTCGAATAGCATCAAAACAGTTGACTTAAAGCGAAAAGCGTATAAATTATTGGAAAATCGCGTACCTGAGTTGAAACTGATACGGCTGAGCCACCCGCGCCGCCACCTGAAATAAAAAAATAATATTCATTTTTAAAATGCTTCAAACATTTATATTTTGACAGGTGGGAAAATCACACCGACTTGGAATGGATTATTACTTATTTAGCAAGGTTGACTTTATCAATACTGAACGAAACTCGGTAACTGTTTTTATGAAATATTTGTATTATAAGGTATTCAACATCTTATTGTCTCTGTAGTTGAGAAAAAAAGTGTAAAAACTGCCAAATAAAGTCATAAGTTTATAGTCCTTTATACATTTTGACCAGTTATGACAGAAATGTTTAATAGTGCAAAAGTCTTGTGAGTTCCTTTAAGAAATTGAATTTAAACCTTATTTATAAAACAATAGAGTCAACTTTAGAAATGAAAGTCTTTATTCTCTCTTTGTTAAATAATTCCATAGAAAAAGCAATTTCTTGTAGCACTTCGACTTCACAGGGACAATACATGCAATTAATTAAATAACGCGCTGCTAATGGAACGAGTGCGGTTGCCTTTACAGTATGAATTCATATACGTTTACCACTTTAGCGTGTACTGTGCTTTAATTAAAAGAAAATTAACCTCATCTGTGATTTGTAAGTACAGGTGAGTCTTTAGGTAGATGCTACTGGTGGTTAAGTTGCAACCACAGGTCATGTATTTTTTTTTGGTTTACGTCAACGACCAACACTACATGATCTGTCATAGAACAACTGTACATAATCTATTATATAGGCAAAGTTTTTCTTTTCAGTCTATTTTTAAAGTGGTTTTCTTAGAATAACTCATCAGAGTAGCTTTTAGTATTAACAACTTCACAAAGCTGTTTTAAATCATTGTTTAGGTTAAAACCTACATACAATTGCAAGACATATTTTGAAAAAATAATTTACGTTAAAAGACCCATTGCTCACCAATCTCTACATATAAGTAGTAGTAGTGAATCATCCGCCGATGCAACCCAGGAATCGACATCACACAGAGTTTATAAGTGTAAATTTCATATTTAAAAGATAAATCCCAACTAAATATCATTTATTAAAAATCAAATATATAGAATAGAATAGAATAGAATAGAAAACTCTTTATTTGCACACCTTATTACAGAGTTAAATAGGTACATAATACATAAAATATCCGAAGTGTAGTGTACAAAGGGCGGCCTTATTGCCATAAGCAATCTCTTCCAGGCAACCTTAGGATGGATCAAATCTTTCAGAGAGACTATAAAACATACATACACAAATATAAGCATAACCATAATTTAAGAGAAAGAAAAGACTCAAATCATTCAAAGAGTCAAATATATCTAACATAAAAATGATTAAAACTAAACATCAATACGAAATCTAACATTTTCGGTACACATACATAGTTTGACGCTGTCATATCAAAAAGTGCATTTACGAGAACGTCTATGATGTCACGGGCCCATGATTTATTCACTTTGCCTTGAGGCTATGCGACATGACGCTGTCTGTTGTCCCTTCGCTATGTATAGTACTACGTACTATACATAGCTCAGTCAGATATAGTTGTAAAACGTCACTTGGTCTAACGATTACTACTGTTGTTAACTGACGGAATTCTGAATACTTATTTCATTTATACAACTTATATAAATGAATAAAGTGAAGTTGTATATATACAACTTCACAACTTAGCTATCTACAGTAAGCCATAATTAGCACACTCAACACAGCAGCTTTAAGCGATATACATCAAAAAGTTAATTTAGATTTTAAAGGTGTTCAAAATTTTATTCAGTGTAAGTCTTGTTACGATTACGCATATGTATTACGAAAAAATATACCTTCAGACAAAGGAGTAATCGTTACAAGTAGGAAATAAGGTGATTTTAATAATTAATGAGTTTCTCAACACTTAAATCAATCGACGTTTCTATCAATATCAATTAAAATTTTATTTAATTGGTAACCTACAATGAAATAGTAATTATATACATGAAAAGGTATTTGGCCCATTTGCATATATTTCACGTATTTCCTATTCCAATTTGGAGTGAAATCATGCAAGGTCCTGAAATAATATTTTTGTAACATACAAAATAAAACGGCTCCATAGCACTTTTCACGGGACTGAGCTGACTCGACAGAAACGGAACTCAGGGTTGAATTTTGCAGAATCATATGCTATGTTCAAATGAAAAGATGTCAACAAAATTTAATGAATATTTAAATTCTGTTAGTCGAGCAGATTTCACGTTAATTGAAGATATTTTCTTAATGATATTCACTCAAGACCGAGAAGCACGCATTTGAAGTAATAAAATCATAACTGTTCTTCACTTACAATGTAAATAAATTTAAAAAAAAAATTTTTGGACATCTATCACACAACGCCATCTAGTCCCAAGTCCCTTGTGTTATGGGTAGTAGACAACTGATACAAATACATACATATTATACATAGAAAACACCCAAACTCCGAAACAAATATTTGAAGATCATACAAACATTTGGTCCAACCCGGGAATCGAACCCGAGACCTCACGATCAGCAGTCGCACACGCCAACCGCGTGACCAACGAGGCAGTCGGCATCATTATCAACACATAAAGTATAAGTTGACCGTATATTTAAACCATTTTGCATAATTTTTATTTTATACTTAGATTTTTTAAAGGTTCGAAGTTAAAAGTTAAAGATTCGCTCTTGATTTCCTTGTTGTATGTCAAAAATAAAGTCATACGTTTTCCTGAGCACCCATTATTCATATTGTTTCATTTATTACTATACTTTTAATGTTTAGTTATATTATGTGTAAGGACATAACTAAACATAAAAATTATTGTTATATTAAAGTACTGTTTCTTGTTATATCATAACCTAGCATTTTCAGAATACTTCAGAACACGAATTTAATTTTGCTTCGTAACATTTTATGACCGCCTACAGTCTTAGCCATTTTTATTATTTTCCACAATTGTGGAAATAGCTGAGGCGTTTGATGCTTGAAGGAAGTAGAGGAATAAGCAGTAAATCGATTGAGTACATTTTATTACTGCTATTTTAATATATAATATTCTAAAGACCTCAGAAGTTCCTTAACATAGGTCGGAATTCATTTACGAGTACAGTAAGTTTTATTTTTTTTATGTACTAGGCAGGCAAACGAGCAGACGTATCGCCTGATGGTAAGCTATTACCGCCACCCATGGACACTTGCAGTCACAAGTACGTTGTCGGCCTTTGGGGGATGTGGAGTGGTAGGGGTATGGGTCTCCAGTATCCTCACTCACTCGGTGAAACAAAGCGCCAGTGCTATTTCACACCGGTTTTCTGTGAGGCCGTGGTATCACTTTGATCGAGCCAGTCCTTATTAATGCCGAAGCGTGGCTCTCCCACAGTCGTTTATGTAGAAAAGTTGCCTTTCAGTAGGTAAAATAATTAAAAGAATTAGGTAAATTGAATGTAGATGTAAAACGCAAGCAGTTTTATGCGTCTCTTTTATTTGTTTATTAAATTCTTTTAACTTTTAATGACAGTATAACTTAACTACAGTAAAGATGAGACTTGTAGATAAATAACCTATTTGATTTTAAGGTCATCAAATGTCTAAAAGGAGAGAAAGGGTCTGAAGTGGGTCTCCAGTTGTGAACCTGTCAGACACAGATAAGTGAACGTGAATAAAATGACGACTTCAATTGTTAGAAGCCATTTCTGTTGTGAATATGTTTCCGTGCTCTGCTATGACGTATTTTAATAATGGCATATTGTATTTTATTAACTTTATAATTTATAAAGGTGATTTAAATTAAGTGTTTTTATCATATAACTTTGATAAACATACATATCTATCTGTGAATAAATGTTCCAGGCCTTTACGGACACTGTTCCTAACCTAATATTGGTTTCGTAATATTTCTTGGAATAAATTTCTCTATCAATACATATTTCATTAGTTGGACCGTTTGTAAGAGACTACATTGATTAAATAACTGCGTATAATATACAAATATTTATACAAGAACTTGAAGTCTGATAAGAATACTTCAATAGTAATATGGAAAGTCCTTAATCGTTACGACAAAGACTTTATCAAGCTTTATAACAATCGTTACAATAAATTTACGAAGCTAAGCCTTGATGAAGTAATGATGATAACCGTTTAGATCACATTTCAGAACTTAACTTGAGTTTGACCGTTTGATATGTGCGCGTGGGCAAAGCAAGACAATCGTGCGAGCAATGGGTGGTTGCTGAGTGTTCCACTTGCGGTCCGCCCGTAATCAACTCGCAGGCGAGGCGGTGCTGGTCGGGTGACGGGTAGCTCTAATAAACTAGGTATCATTTTAGATAGGTTGGAGCACATAGTATTTGTGAAGACAAATATACTTCATACAATACATCTATACAGATAAATAAAATTGGAGTATCTGTTTGTAATATTAAAATAAGAGCTTTGTACTAAATGCATATATATGTACATGCATTTAGTAAAAAGCTCGGTAAAATATACGGTACATATACGAAAAACGTATTTAAAAAATTTGTCTCTGTCTGTCTGTCTGTCTGTTTGTTCCGGGTAATCTCTGGATCGGTTGAACCGATTTTGACGGGACTTTCACTGGCAAGTAGCTCATGATCCAGGGAGTAACTTATGCTACTTTTTTTAGACTAACTTTGTCCCGCGGCGTTACTCGACGTACGACGATGATCGCAGGTAACACCGAGGGGTTCAGCTAGTAAGTAATAAAACACAGCCATTATAAAAAGTTAAACACCGATAAACTTATTTACGTACTAGAACTAAAGTAATTATTGAGGTTAATCTTGATCGCATTCATTATAATTATTATTATTTCTGTGTACTGTAATGGTATCAGCAATTATCCTTTACACAAAATTACAAGTAATTTAAAAAATATTATTACTATTTTTAAACTTTCACATAAGATATACATTATTACTTAATTAAGATTTGTTTTCTTTTTGAAACTTAATCCAACAACAAAATAGTTAATATAAATAAAAGAAAAGAAAAGCTTATGAATATTTTATACTCCTGCTTCTACTAGAGTAATTTACTCCCAACAGAACTGTTTTTGTTTATCTCGGTTTTTGATTTTACTTTAACTAAGTTACACTAAAGTATTTTCAAAAAATATACTCACATTTTTTATTATTGTTAAAGAAATCCTTTGTATTTTGTTAGATAAAACTACTCGGATTGTGAACGCAATTGGAGTTCACCTCTAGAATGAATTTGCAAGATACATAAAAGTATATAGGTTTACATAGCTAGGATAATATTATTCTGTGTAAGATGACATGTAATAGTTAAAGAACAACAAGATCAAGATATTTATACTAGAATAGGAAAATTTAACTAGAAGGCGAAGTAAGTCACTGTAATGTTTGTGATATATGACTGAAACTTGGTACATGTTTTGGTGTAGTTTATAAAATAACAAACATAATCGAGTTGAAAGATCGTTTGATGCCACGCACGACGCTTACCTATAATAGCAACAACAATACTACTTACTGAAATATATACGTGCATACTTCATACTTACTAAAATGTATGAATATCTATGAAGTTATTGTTAAAATATTCATTAAACTGAAGGGAGAAAAAGCAATTGAAATTTCAAACATTATACCTTTACATTTACCAACAAAAAATTTACAAAACATTTACCAACGATATTTACTGTATAGAAATCATGAACAAAGCATTTTCCCTCTTATACTTTGAATATAGGTGAAGTCACGTACTCCTGTACCTTGGCATATACGTAACATAGAATTTCCTCAACACTCTAGCTGCAGCTGAGTGGCGAGCTTTCTTGTGTAAACTTTACCATCCACTATGTAACTGCTGTAACTAATTACGTTTGTATGTGCATACTAAGTCGGTAAATTAATCTCCTTAAATTTATTTTGTTGATGTTTTATAACCATTGTTTTGTATTGGAGCTTGTAATTAAATCATTTATCAATGAAACAGTCTATTTAAATAATATTTTATAAAAGTAAGGTTTCAGAGCAACAACAAGGTCTGTGCAAGAAGTTGGATCTATTAAGTTTCTATTCATAATTGACCAAAGTTTGAAAGAAATGTGATACAGTTGCTTATTATATTACTTGGTTGTCTGGAAGAGATCGCCGTGAGCGATAAGACCGCCTATAGTAACATTTGCATATTTTGTAGCTCATCTTTTGTTTTCTTTTTATAATTCTGTATGTATACAATAAAGATATAAATAAATAAATATATTTCTTAATCATAATATCTTTACGCGGTAAAAGCTATTACTTAGACTTCTCTAAAATACGTATAAATTACTTTCACTTCTTAGTGACGGATGATTTATTGACCTTAAAAAATAAGAATCAAAAATCGTGCAACAAATATCTACTATTATACCTTGTAGTTTTTGTATAAACTGTAATATTTTAGATCGATATTTATTGTGTACCTTGGCTTACTTCTGATAAACTATCTTCTGTTGTCTTATGTATTTGTCTGAAGCAGTTTTGCGTATATCCCGGGTATATTTACTGCGGAGTAATAAACTCTATTCAACTTTTAAATATATATAATAAGGATTTCAAGATCAAAGTCATAAACGAAAATTAAGGGAATGCGTGTCAACATTATGAAAAGATGCCGCGAGAAACAATTAAACTTTACTGTAGTTCGACATAACTTAACGAAATATCTAGAAACAACAGTAAATACATGCTACTATTGTCGACTATGTAGTAGCTGTTGTAAAGCTGTTACGTCACTATATAAAAGCCGGAGTGCAGCTACCCCACAAATCGGATTAACGAGTTGCTGAGCGAAGTTTCCAATACAATTGTTGGTTACCTATTAAATTAGTAACACCACTGTTTTACTTGAATTCAAAAGTCATATAAATCGATTCTAAGATTTTCTATCAAAATCAAATGCTTTTTTATAGCTTTAGTAAGTAGAAAGTATGCAGCAAATACGAGCAGACGTATCGCCTAATGGTAAGCGATTACCGCCGCCCATGAACACCTGTAAACACCAGAGGCGTCACAAGTGCGTTGCCGGCTTTTGAGAGATGGGGAAGGGAGATAGGTGGAGGGAGTTTGGGTTATGGGCCTCCGGTATCCTTACTCACTCGGTGAAACACAGCGCAAGCACTATTTCACACCGGCTTTCTGTGAGGCTGTGGTATCACTCCGGTCGAGCCGGCCCATTCATGCCGAAGCGTGGCTCTTCCATGGTAAAATCGACATGGAGAATCTTTCTATCTACAACATATTTGTGAATATAGTTTGACTGCAGGGATGGTGTCGTTGTGTAAGCGTAGGAAATGGTATAGCTACTACACCATTTTCTGCTGAGATGAGTGCTGTGTGTTCGATCCCTACATGAGCTACACTTTTTTTGATTCAATAATTGCTGCTCTGAGTCTGGGTGGTTTTTGTGTCCGTTCCATGAGTGTGTTAATTCTGGCGACAAGGTACATGTTCATATTGCGGTTCATATTGAGTAGTATTTATAAAGAGTTTAAGTTTATCCTAGTTAGTGAGGGGGTATTGCATAAACTAAATTATTATGGTCTTAAAGACTCTAATGAATTGGGAAGATATCAATTACTTTAAAATTTTCTATAAATTAACAAAGATTTGTAAATACTTATGAGGTCCATGTACGCAAAATGGAACCACATACGATATTTTAGATATCAATGTCAATCACACCAACACCATCTTAACTTTAAATATTACTTATTATACTTTTAAGTACCACTATATTTAAAGCAGATAAAATTAAAGTAGCCTTTTCAGCTTCAATATTTTATATTCAAGTGGCGAACTTAAGTCATAATATTCTTATATACTAATTTATTACTCAGACATCTTAAAGAGCCAATGACACTTATTATTTAAGTGCTCTTGCACTTAAAAGAGCACTTTTAGAAGTTAATTCAAAGATACTTTGACTTCTAATTCAAGAAAGATCAATAAAGGCTGAGCATTTTTATTTGTTAACTAGCAGCCCCGGCAAACGTCGTTTTGCCATAAAAAAAATTAAGGATGGGTGACCCTTACCATTTAGGGGGATGAAAAATAGATAGATAGATAGAAAACTCTTTATTTGTTATAGTACATAGTTTTAAAAGTACATGAAATGTGAAATGTAGTGTACAAAGGGCGGCCTTATTGCCAAAAGCAATCTCTTCCAGGCAACCTTAGGATGGATTAAAATGTACAGGAGAGACAGTGGTAGTTGTCGGTGCAATGAGTTTTTAATTAATTTTAATTATATTATTTAACGAAAACCATATATATTTATATATATATATACACATACTCATATAACACATACTTATACATACCAATAGATATACATACATATATACATAACTAAATCACGTATGAGAAATATATTTAATTATGTATTCACAGCACTCTCTAAATCGTGCTTGTTCTAATGTAATGTTCATGAACCAGTTTCGTTTATTGTTTCCGCTTTCCTGATTTTTATCGGCAGTGCATTCCACAAGCGTACAGCTTCAACAGTGAAAGACTGGTCGTAAAACTTTGTGGAATGCAGAGGCATCTCCAGTCTCAAATTCTCGGATGACCTTAGACATTTTTCATGTGTGTCGTATAGGAACTTGAATCGTTCTTTGAGGTAAAAGGGGGCTCTGGGATTAAACAAAATATTGTAAAGAAAAATGAGTATATGAGTATTCCGGCGAGAGCGAATCGGAAGCCACTTGAGCATTTGACGGAATTCAGAGACGTGATCATATTTACGAAGGCCAAATATGAATCGTATACAGAGATTTTGAAGTCGCTCAAGCTTATCAAGTTGTGCTTCAGTGAGATTCAGATAGCTGACATCGGCATAGTCGAGAATTGGAAGTAGAAGTGCTTGTGCAAGAGCAGCCCTAGTCGCAATCGGAAGAAAATTACGAAGTCTTCGCAGAGACCCGGCAGAAGCGAATATCTTTCTACTGACCTCTTGTAATTGTGAACCCCAAGATAGAGTATTGTCTATGTAGATCCCTAAATTTTTGACACTAGTGCTGATCTCAAGAGTGGCACCACCAAATTGGATTTGGGGCAGTTGTGCATAGTTAACTCTTGATATCATCCTGGGACTGCCAATAACACATACCTGCGTCTTAACGGGATTAATCTTGAGTCCATAATTATGACTCCATTCGCCAATGCGTCGCAGGTCAGCATTAATAGTGTCGAACGCCTTTGGTAACAAGTCAATCGAAGCTTGTGTATATATTTGTAGATCGTCTGCATAAAGATGGTAGAAGGAACTTAATTGATTAGAGATTGAGTTTATAAAAACAGCGAAGAGTAAAGGAGATAGAACGCCACCCTGTGGTACACCAGCAGAAATACTGCACCAGGAGGACACCGAGTCTTCAATGCAAATACGTTGCCGGCGACCAGACAGGTAACTAAGAAACCAATCAACTGTCCTCGGAGATATGTTAAGAGACCGTAGTATACCAAGCAGAATTTCAAAATCTACAGTATTAAAAGCATTACTGAAATCAAGCAAGGTGAGTACTGTGATCATTCCACTATCCATGCCCAGTCTGATGCTATCTGTAATGTGTACCAGTGCAGAAGTAGTGCTGTGACCAGGTCGAAAGCCTGATTGGAAGGGGTTTAGTAAGGAATTTTTAGAAAGGAAGTTACTCAGTTGATAGTGAATGAGGCGTTCAAGTACTTTAGATAGGAAAGGTAGGATAGATATGGGCCGATAGTCAGAGAATGAAGAGGGTTTAGCTTTCTTAGGAAGAGGGACTAGTTGGGCATCTTTCCATGCAGACGGAAAAACACCGCTTGTCACGGAGTGATTTAGGATATTGCATATGATGTGCAGGATTTCGTCAAGGATAGGAAGAATCATGTTTCGGCTGATGCAATCACTTCCCACTGCACTGGATGAAATCGCCAGAATGGTCTTCCTAACATCACAAGCGAACAATTGATCAAAGACGAATGGTGGATAGTTGGGAGTTGGGGTAGAGGAAATATATCTAAGAGTGTTAACTTTAGTACTATCACTAATGTCAGACGAGGTAGAGAAATGTTTATTAAGTAAGTCAATGTTGAAATTTTTAGGAATAGACTCTTGACGAGACTTCCCAACTCCCAATGTTCTTAGAAATTTCCAGACTTTTGCTGGATCTCCGTTTTCTACGGAAGAGTGGATATGTTGGCGTTGTGCGTTTCTACACATCTTATTGCAGAGATTTCTCAGATACACATATTTTTCTTGGTTAGTATCCGTTGGTTGACGTCTGTACTTGCTTTTCGCTACACATTTTTTGGTCATAATCCGTCGTATCTCCTCAGTAAGCCACGGAGCCGGTAAATGTTTAAGTTTAATCGATCGCAAAGGTGCGTGTACGTTATACAAATTTATTAAGTTTTCGTTGAGTATTTGGACTTTTTCATTTACACTCTGTGAATTTAATAAAACAGACCAGTTGATGTCATGAGCGTCCTCTTTTAGTTTAGAAAGATTCATTGCGCTAAAATTGCGTTGCACAAGAATTCTCGGCTTTGCCTTGGGTGGACGGATAGCATAAGAAATAAATATCAAGTCATGATAAGAAAAAGCATCAGCTGGATACTGGCCATGGCTGATGACATGAAATAGATGTTGTTCGATTCTCAGACCTACTCAATATGCTCACAAAATTTCATGAGAATCGGTCAAGCCGTTTCGGAGGAGTTTGGCAACTAAAACTGTGACACGAGAATTTTATATATTAGATTTATTAATATCTTTATTGGTCCGGGATCCCTGGTACAAATTTTACAAGTAATTACCTTCAATCTAAATATTCGTGCGTGATGATGTTTCGTTTTGATGAGAAACCCACCTTTTACTTACAAAAACTTTCGATTGTGGCAGCTAACAGGGGTAGCAGGGACAAAAAGCTTTTGAGCGTAGGCAAAACGTACCACACAATTTGTAGGACAATGTGGCTGTTAAATTATATAAATGTTATTTCGTCTGCACCGTTTTAGTCGACATAAATATATATAATAATAATATTTGGACATCTAACACATAAATGGTAAATACCTACTTATAAAACTAAACAAAGTAGTAATGTACATTAAATGGAGAAACTAAAACTAACAAACATAATATGTGAATGTTTTCTTATGGAAACAATTAGTTTCCGCTTTTAGTTTCCCTTTATTTGCTTCTAGATATATTATCTCATATGATTGTTTATATAATCGTTAATTGGTTCACACCATACCATAATTGCTCAAATAGAACCGTATTTCATTAGGTTATTTTCCAATAAATTATTCAAGAAGAATATTTAATTAGATTTGTCCTTTTACGAATTCGTTTGGTTATTTTTGTTGCCGAAATCCTTATTACTGATATCAATCAGTATGTTATTGAATTTTGATCTGAAATGTTTATGTATTAGAATTTGACTTACATGGTTATAACAAACCGCCATGTCATATTTTTATTCTTATAGAGCTAACTATGTATAAATATATAATACTAGTTATAATACGTATACCTAAAGTTACCTATGCTACTTAAGTGTATCATGCATCTAGCTCTCATAATAACAGAAAGTAATACTGTTGAACTATTTATAGAGATTTATATATATCATTTGTTTTCTTTCTTGTAATTTCTTTGTGCTTATCCATGATTGAGCAACTATCTGAACTAATAAAAATAAAGATTTAAAAAAAGAAAATTGGTTGATAATCTAAAAAAATTGTAGGTATTGTGCTGGATTCTTCTAGTATACTTTTAAATAATAAGTATTTATGGTAAGGGCAGCAAAACGTCAATATACTAAATTGATAATATGTTAAGAAAATCATCTATCTCTATCTGATCTATCTATCCATCTATCTATGTATCTAATACCTACAACCGAGCAATTCTTGTATAATATTTATATGTAAAAGTATATATATTACTAGCTGCCCCGACAAACGTCGTTTTGCCATACATTTTTTTTAAGGATGGGTGACCCTTACCATTTAGGGGTGGTGTTTTTGTTTAATAATAATAAGAAAGAAGTAATAGTATAGTTTATATGTGTGTTTATGTATGTTTGTATGTATACCTCCTACATCGGGATGAAAAATAGATGTTGTTCGATTCTCAGACCTAGTCAATATGCTCACAAAATTTCATAAGAATCGGTCAAACCGTTTTGGAGGAGTTTGGCAACTAAAACTGTGAGACGAGAATTTTATATATTAGATATACCCATATAAATAATCTGAATCTCGGCAACTCTGCAACGATTTTCATGAAATTTAGTATACAGAGGGTTTCGGGGGTGATAAATCGATATAGCTAGGATTCATTTTTAGAAAATGTCGTTTTATTCATATTTTCAACAATCAACTTTATCGATAATTATATTACTACTACTATTGCAACTCGAGCGAACTACATTAAACTCCTCATCGTTAAAGAATAAATAGTCCCAGGGCGTACCAAGAGAAGGCGCCACTTAAACATAAAAAAACTATACTACTATAACATATATAATATGCTACTATTTATAATGTTGAACGTGTCTCTAAGGAATTCAAATAATGACGGCCATAAAAACATTATCTTTCTGAATACATAGAAGTTACTGATCTAGTTTTATGAATGAGCCAGCCAAAGTGACTTTACTCTGTCTGATGTACAGCATGAGCAGAATCCAACAGTCATCGTTCTCACTGCGAATGCAGACAATGCAACAATACAGCGAAATTGACGTAATACTTGTCTTTTTCTTCCTCTTCTCCCTTTTCTCATCAAGGATTACATATTTTACAAAATATCTTAAGTTGCTGACCATGCTAAAATACCAAGTCTCGGTAATAACCGACTCGGGAATGCTTTTTAATAAAGCACTCGCAATGTTATTTGCATAATACCTCTCCAAGGTGTTCCGAAAATTTATTCCTTGTTTCCAATTAAATTTTCTCATTTATATTCAATAGGTTGATATTTTCAGTTGGTATACAAACGATTCTTGACGACTGTTCCCACGATTATTATTTATAATATTTGGCATTGAGCGGTTTCAGTACGGTAGAATGGTTTCTTATAACTTTTGGTGTAACTTACTTGATTTGTATTTAATTATTTGAGTGAGAAAAGAAAAAACTATGATAAACTTGAGTTAGACTGTATAAAATCTAAAATTGTTAGCGAGGTTCATTACATTGACACCCAAATTGTAGAAAGAGCGTATTTTTTTTTCATTTTATTCGGGGAGCTTACAGTTAAATTTACAATATACTTAAAACATTGCTTCTCTATATGCCAATTAAAAGCTTCCTCATATAGAAAGAAGACAGTGCTGTAAAATACAATCAGACTTTTTTTTTTGTTTTATTGTTCAAAATATTATCTACATACAGATGTAAATACAGATGCTCTCGCATAAACCACACGGGTTTTTAGGCGAGAGGGAGTTGGTCTATAGTCTATAACAATTTACACAGTTTAGCACAATTATACACAAAAAACAGACAAAACAACAAAGGGCAGGCAAGCGTATGCATGTACAATGTCTAATGGACAATACAACACCACCTACCCACATACTTAAGCTATGTTGTCCATAAGGAATTTCCGCATTTTTTTTACATAGTTTTCGTTTGTGATGTATTTTTGCAGTATATGTTCTGGCATATCATTTAATATATCAGGCAAAATATAATGTACTGTAATTAACTGTAAAATAAAACAAAATATAGATTACTAGAATAACATTTCTGGTTCATCAGACATAAGATTTTTGAAATTATACTTGCTGTTAAACAATAGAATAGCTATATTATATTATATATTTATATATAGCTATATTATAATAAATGTATATATATATTACTTACCCTCATTGCCTGATTTTAGATCTGCTTACCTATTCTGGAGCAAGTCTACTGTCATTAATATGTGAGAGAAATAATATAAAAAGAAACAGTAAAAATTGGCTAATTTGGGTATTTGATATAACAAACAGACATTTAAACGAAAGGTAGAGAAAACAAATAAAAACAACGCTTCATCTCAGCAAATAAGTGTGATCATTGCATTTTTACATGTTTCAAATAATTAAAATAATTGTTTAATTTATGTACATAGGTTAACTACACACATAAATTGCTAATAAAAAGCTTTATATGCCATAAAGGATTTAAGTACAAACGTTGAAGCAATTCTAGTGACTTAATTACTCTGGTAATAGGTATACACGTCTAGTAACTAATTAAAGCGAGCGATGACTAGTAGGTTAAGCGAGACTTTCAAATAAAAAGTAAAAGGAAATAATTTAAGCAATCAAAGACAGCGTATATATCGAAGGATATAACTGCTACAATATTTTTACGAATATAAATTGTTTAAGGTAGTAAAGTCACGCTGATTTCAGCACGAAGGGGGTGGCTCGACTGGGGAGGTACTACCCTCGCACAGAAGAAGATCAACCTAAAATCACAGCATTCATGTTTCGTTTGTGAGTGAGATATCGGAGGTCCAATGATGGGAGAGCATCAGTTGACCGTCATGGTGTAAGTCACTCTGTTGCAATTTTGCATTGTCTACATTCGCAGTGAGTATGGTGACCATCACTCCTGGATTCTGCTTATGCTTTCTATCAGGCAGAGTACAGTCACTTTAGAAGGGTCATACATTAAAACAATTAATGTGTTTAATATATTTTATAAAAGTGGATTATATATAGTTATAGTTTTTATTACTAGGCATATAGGGAAGTTCCAAAAGAAATCTAGATAATATTTGCTATACGCTTAAACTCCCGATAAACTCATACGACATACGGCTAGTGGTAGCCTTGATTATTTTTTTTCTCAAAACCACTTTTTTAAAGCACTCAAACGTAAACAACCAAAAAAGCTAAAACAATTTCAATTTATTAATTTCTTTATTATTAAACTTATCTACAACAAGAGACGATATACCGTTGGGAATACTCCCGCAGAGATGCATATACATTTTAAAAATAGTTTTTCAAATTACCATCTTGTTTTAGGTGTGGAAACCCCTTCGGACCGTAATCACAATAATGGCCCGTTCTTACAGACCGGCTCGGAGAGGAGAGCACATTCACGTTGGAAACAGAGTTTTGAGTAATTGTAGTAAGGTTTATTTTTGTATATGCACTTCGTTTGTCATTAAGAATGCTTGAACGCGCTTCGTGTGAAATAATAAGACGGACCGACTCCGATTGCATGCTCTTTCTCGCTAGCACTCTCGCAGGTCTCTTCCAGCCAGTCTATGTGAAACAGTTGGCGACTCCACACCGATCCTGTCTGTGTGAAAAGAAAAAAACGGGCCGATGCTCTTCGAGCCGTTCAGTGTGAACAGACTCTTAGGTCTGTAGTAGCGTGGGGTGTCGGAATCAATCGACTAAAACCAAATGGTGTTGTCACTCTTTGCGATAAATAGTTTTTTTAATAAGATATCTGAACATTGGCTTGTTATCAACTTTTTTTAACAAATTTTGGTTAAGACAGTGAAAAGTTTAAAAAACTATGAACCGTCTACGTAATAACTTTTAATAAATTTGATAGAACCTATGTCACCTTTGCTATTAGTATGAATCCATTGACACCTTATTCATTAAAATCGGTTTAATAGTTTAGGCGCTACAGTGGAACATACAAACACATAGACTATCAAAATTATTACCCTTCCTTTCGGCTTCACTATAGTCGGGTAAAAATAGCACATATATAAATTCATTGCTATTGCAACAAGAACAAAACTCGTTTATCTAAGAGTTTATTGGTCAGTGCTTTGGTGTTTAAACTATTTCACCCCGAGTGTGCTGGTTTTATTACTGTGTGTAAAAGCTGGAATTTCTAAAGTTCTTATATATCTATGTTTACTGAAGATGTTGTTCTAAAATACTGTATAAGAGCTACGACTAAAGTAAGTATGTACTACTTTAGAGTTTATGTCTTTTGTTGCAAGTTATAGTAATAAAGTAGACCTTTAAAATAGAATAGATATCTTGTATTATTTTCTGTATCTTAAATCACAGTGAACTTTTTAAAATTGCAATAAAAACCTGGCCTGAAAATCAATCCATCCAAGACTCAGGTAATTGTCATCGGAAGTACGAGAATGATTTCCAAAATTGATTGGACGAGACTGCCTCGAATCACTTGCAATGGCACACCGATACCGTTAAATGACAAGGTGAAATGAAGAACTTGGGAATTTACATTGATAGTACCTTTTCCTGGGGTCCTCAGCTACAAGAACTGAGTCGCAAAATGTTTGCTGCTGCAGGGTCTTTGCGCGGATTACGCAATTTCCTGCTTATCAACCAAGATGGCTCTTACACAATCCCTTCTTTTCCCCATCCTTGGTTATGCTGACGCCAGTTATCTAGATCTCACTGAAGAAAAATTGAATAAACTTGAGGGACTCCAAAATGTCTGTATAAGACTAATATTTGGATTACGCAAATATGATCATGTCTTCGATTATCGTAAACAGCTTAAGTGGTTACCCATTCGCCTTCGCCGGAATGCTCATATTCTTTCTTTTCTTTACAATATTCTATTCAATCCTCTTACTCCATGTCACCTTAAATCCCGGTTCACCTTTTTACATGACACACACTCCAAATTGTTGAGATCGTCAGAGAACCTGAACTGGACATAGTACTAAATTCCTCGATCACTCCTTCACCGTCCAAGCAGTTCGGTTGTGAAACGCCCTACCAGTAACAATAAGAAGTGCGTAGACATTAACTGCGTTCAAGAAACTGGTGAAGGCATATTACCTAGAAAACCGAAGTACTCGTAACCGACCTTACTCTGAATTGGGTCTCAAATTCCACTGGAGTAATATGGAATATATATTAATTACTATTTCTACGTATTTATTTAATCATCGACACTAGATGTTACTATTACCTTATATAATATGTCTATATACTTCTATCAAATTTTAATACACCAGGCACTACCCTATACTTCCACGTCCTTTTTCCATCCCATGGTTGCGTGTAAGAGATTGCCTTCAAGCGATAAGGCCGCCAATTGTACCTCCCAGCTTTAAGTTACTTTTGTAAGTAATCTGGTGTACAACAAAGCGATAATTATTATTTAGTTCTCAGGAATTTAAATCTCATGTGTAATAACAAGAAGCTCCAGAGAATAATGAACTTGTCTCAAGTAAATTAACTTGCTATATTTGATAGTGGTCGACAGAACCCCAGAAAATGTTTACCGTACAAACATTTACTTTGGGAACACCCAGCCAATTGAATTTTATCGGCTTTAAGGAAAACCTCACATTTATCAAGGAATGTTCGTTAAGTGAAAAGTTATTTAGCCTACCAGGATAAAATAGGGATTATTGTACTTTAAGCTTAATTGACTTTAGGAAAAATAAAAGTAACGTATTATTTTGCGATAAAATACATGTACTAATATTATTCCTAAATACTAAGGATTTTGTTTATTTTGAAACACTTTGGTAAAATACCTATTTGTTATAGAGACGCTGTTTATTAGAAATTGCTACGTAACATCGTGCTATGCGCCATAGGAATTCAGTAAGAACTGTAATAGTGGGATCATAAGACCTATGCAATTAAGATTTAGAATGATAGCTCGAACTATGTATAGACAGTAGTGAATTATCAAAGCAAATATTCATTCTTTAATACGACAACCTGCTTTTAAAAGAAACAGTACATATAAAGCAGGATTCAATTACATTTCTATTGACATTCAATCAAAACACGCCGGTATGCTGACATAGGGTAAACTATAAAATGATATAGAAATGCACGGAAAGCTTGAAATTGGTTTCATCTTCTGAAAGTGACTTGTAATATCCGGCAACATTTCATTTCATCCGACGATGAACGCTGATATTAATCTCTGAAGCGACTGACTATGGCAGTTGATCAATTTAGTTTCAACGATAGAAACTAAATTGATCAGTCGTGAAAAGTGTTAATCAATCAACAATCATGTGTAAAATTGATATCAAAGTCGATCCCAAATAAAAAGTATTTGTTTATAAAGTTAAAACCAAAGTACAAACAAATGTAAATAAAGATATATCATTTCACTCCCTCATCATTTGTTTCATTTTATAAATTCATATCATAAACACGAACAAAATAGTATGAATTTTAGGGATCAAAATAAATTTATACAAATAAATAAAATTGGAGTGTCTGTTTGTATAATTAAAATAACCGTTTTTTACTAAATGCATATGTTTTTATACACGGTAGGTACATATACAGTTCAATATTTTCTTTAATGTAATAGCGGGTGCTACATATCGCAAACTTAAGGGCTTTTATCAGAGTAACACGAGGCCTTGAGATTATTAAATATTAACACAGCTGTTGTTAGCTTCTCATAGGAAGTTTAGTATATAACAATAATTAATTGGCTCAATTAATGAACATTGGAAATTATGTAATAGGAGCTTTTATTCAAATTATCAAGAGTCTGAATTAAGACGCACAATTTTTTCTGCATAGTATTTAATTAGAAACATAGCGTTATTCTTGACGGTTCAATATCTCTTAATGTGTAAAAACAACATGAAAATAAATAAACTGTGTTTGTGTATAAGTTACAAAAATCTGAATATTATCCATATTTTTGTAGCTTTTTTTCATTTTCTTTCATTTTTATTCTCATTTTTTTTTTTAGGAATTGTCAATGCTGTGAAAGACAGTTAAAAATGTCTGATAATGTAGTGATCATAACCGTCAAACGCAACTTTATCATTTTTGCTGCTATATGATGGCGTATCGCTATTCGTTATTCTACAGAGTTGTGAAATACGCCTTACGTGGCATACTACGAAGTAGTTGAAAAAAACACGCTTGGGATTTTGAGCTTTGTTTTTCAATTGATTGCACTTTTGTTTTGCTTGAAATTTATTTTTTCATTTGAATGCTGTACTATTTTTATTTGATGATTTATCAACGTGTACTTTCTTATCATCTAAAACACGAAATATAAACGAGAAATATAGCAATTGCTTCAAATTTAGGATTCAGTTGTTATAAATTTCTTTAATAAAATGTCTAAATGCTAAATTCTGTTATAGCTCTACATTATATTATGTTTCCTTCCCAGATAGGAGTTCCATTATAATAAAATAAATATTACAGAAAAAACTGCACAGCTTCTAAGAGTAACTTATTTATTTACTTTTGGAGACAGGAAAAGATTCACCCTCTAGAACAAATAATAGCGTATAGAGCGACATCATTAATCTAGCTCAAGAAAGATTCGATAGTACCGAATAATGGAATACCGCAGAACCTAATAGAATGGAATAGAAATGAATTCTACCTAAATCATTTTGTCCTTTTATTATTATTATTTTTGTCTTTTTTGTCTGTACCTTTTCATTTGTACGGTGACGTATTTAGAATATGAAGTAAAACTACTCCTATTCATTCCATGGGTATCGTAAGAGCCGTCTTAAGAAGAAAAGTGCACAGGGTAGCAGAATCGCAAAGACAAGAAAAATGAGTAACAAATCCATTTCTAACCTTTCTGCCCAGCGTGATATAGCTAGTTCAAAACCTCCTTTATAAGGAGAGGCTTATGTCTTACAGTGGACTATTATGTAATGCTCTCCTAGTCAATAACGACCACGGCGGCCAGTCTCAACGGAGACCAGCCAACTACGTAGGAGATATTATAGTGCACAAGTGTGTGCGCAAACATAGGTGCACTCTCTGTTCCCTCTCTCATAATACGATGGGACGGTTAACCGACACGATCAGGGAGAGATCAGGCGCAAGACCGACAGCTTTACGTGCTCCCCGAGGCACGGAGGTTCAGACCCCAGCTTCCAAACTCCGAGCTGTTATTAAGTATTTCTATAATCTATCTATACTATTATATAAAGCTGAAGAGTTTGTTTGTTTGTTTGAACACGCTAATCTCAGGAACCGCTGGTCCGATTTGAAAAATTCTTTCAGTGTAAGATAGCCCATTTATCGAGGAAGGCTATTGGGTATATATCATCACGCTACTACTAATAGGAGCGGAGCAACAATGAAGAATGTTTCAAAAACGGGGGAAATTTTCACGCTACGGGCAATATAAGGCGCAAAGGAAGTTGCGTGGGTCAGCTAGTCCTATTACGTAATAACACATATATAATTCGATGCTATTTCCCTGGATAGTTTTAATTTAGACTAACTTGATTGATGAATTTTTAACCATTTATTACCAACAACGATTTATATTTTAGTAATTCGATTTTTCGGTGTACTGTTAATGATTCAGTATAACGTGAAACTTAATTGCTCGACGCACACCTCGTTATAGGTTCACTAAATTTGCATATTTATAGGCATACTATAATTGTTATTTATAATCATATTTTACCCACTGTTTCATTTTATTTATGTAGATTGTGGAAATAAATTCAAGTTTCGGTAGAAAACAGTAACAACATACTGCGCCTTAAATCTGTACTATGTACTTATATTATATAAGGGTAGTATAAACATTATGTTATCAAAATCAAATGTTTCAATAATACCTAAAGTGGTACTCCAGCTAATCAATTTATCACCAAGACCAGCGGAAAGATGGAAGGGGTGGAAAGCGGATATTAGTTATTAAAGCGCTGAAATCACACATGATTACTATTCCTCTTAGTACGGTGTGAGAAACAGTTCATTAGAAACACTTCAAAACAGTTATATTAGCATTTCTTCGCTAGTAACTTTGGTTGATAACATATAAATGTGATTCAGGTTCGATTCCCAAGTATATTATTTAAATATTTGTTTCGGTGTTTGGTGTTTTTTGTCTTATATATATGTGTATAAAAAAATGTACCTATGTATTTATATCAGTTGTCTAGTACCCATAGTACAAGATCTGCTTAGTTTGTGACTGTGACGTGTGTAAGATGTCGGAATACTAATATTATAAACGCTAAAGCTTGCAAGTATGGATGGATGGATGGATGTTTGTTACTCTTTCACGCAAAAACTACTGAACGGATTTGGATGAAACTTTACAGTATATAGTTTATACATCAGAATAACACTCAGGGTACTATTTGCCGCGATAACCTACATATACGCGGGTGGAGCCGCGGGCAATAACTAGTTTTATATATAACTAGCTTTATACCACGGCGTTACCCGCGGTTGATGTTATACCGTGGGTAACACCACGGGGCTCAGCTAGTATACATATATGATAATTTATGTACTTAAATAGCATTTAAAATCCTTCTATGGTAGAATAGTAGTATGGTAGGTAGAATAACTTTAACTTCAATAACCTTGGACTTTCATACAAACTACCATCCCCCGTTTTAACCCCAATATGGTTTTGATTTCTAAAGATACATTATTAGTACACCTGCACACCATCTATAAAGCATACATTTTAAATTTCAAATCTCTTACTTCAAAAACATAGGACTATCATACAAACTTCCAACCCCCGTTTTTACCCCTTAGGGGTAGAGTTTCGTAAAATCCGTTCTTAGCGGATGTCTACACCCTATAAAGAACCTACCTGGCGAATTTCAAGTTTGTAAGTGTTATAGTTTCTGAGATTTCGTGATTAATAAGTGAGTGGTATTTCGCTTTTATGTATACAGTAGATAAATTAGAATAATATTTCGGAATTTATTTAATAAAAATGTTTTCCATTGTTGTATTAAAATCAACTTAACACATAAACCAAGCATTTAATTAGAACAAGACATTTAAGAATGAGGTGAATATAGACAAAATTAATATTTATACATCAAATATATTACTTGCAAGCTGAACCCTGCGGTGTTACTAGTCTAAATAAAGTAGCCAAGTTTTATCAGCTACCTATCAGTGAAGGTCCCGTCAAAATCGCTTCAGCTGCAGCTGCAGCAAATGGTGACATTTATGTTTTAAGGTTCCATAGCCAGCCAAGTGGCAAAAAACGGAATTCTTATGGATTTGTCATATCTGTCTATCTGTCCGTCCGTATGTCACAGTCACTTTTTTCCGAAACTATAAAAACTTTAATGTTGAAACATGGTAAATAGATGTATTCTGTGAACCGCATTAAGATTTTCACACAAAAATATAAAAAAAAAAAACAATAAATTTAGATGGTTCTTATACTCTAAGTATGTCTTAAAGTCAAAAATTTACTTCTTCATCAAACTCATGCGTGTGGATGGATAGATCTTCAAAAATGATATTGAAGTTTCTGAATTTTTTTTTCTAAACTGAATAGTTTGCGCAAGATGCACTTCGAAAGTGGTAATATGTCCCCCCCTGTAACTTCTAAAATAAGAGAATGATAAAACTAAACTAACTTGGTAGGATCATAAATAAGAAAAAAAAATGTTGTACATTACCATGTGAACTTCCACCGGAAAATTGGTTTGAACGAGATCTCGTATGTAGTTTTTTTTAATACGTCATAAATCGTAAACCGCAATTTACCTTTCTTTCAATAAAAAAACAGTATCATTAAAACATCGATCAAAGTTACAACGAACTACAAGAACTTTCATAGTATGTTACTTGCTGCTACGGAACCCTTCATAGGCAAGTCTGACTCGGACTTGGCCGCACAATAAATGTTACATTGCGCATTTTTCATTTCTTACTTTACGACAGTAAGGTCACATTCATCCATTCAAACGACATAAAAGGTAAAAGTGTAATATATTTAAAGAAATATTACAAATGTCATAACTTCTGTACAATGCTTAAAATAATTTGTTATAACGTCACAATTTAGCCGTCACAACAACAACTCAAACAAACGAAATATTCTCAAATTCACGACTTAATTTTCGCTAATAGTTTAAGTGTTTTTGACATGTTTATGTATTTATTAACCGACTTCAAAAAGAGGAGGAGGTTTCTCAAATCCACCATACATATATATACTATGTGTGTTCGCGGATAACTTCGTCGTTTATGAACCGATTTTGATGATTCTTTTTTTAATGGAAAGGAGATATCCCAATGGTGGTACCATGATAAGAACACTAAGATCTGATGATGGCATCTAAGAGAAATCGAGTCAAACCTTGAAGTTGGTGTTTTATTTTTGTTCAAATTTTACTCGTTATTATAACGAAATTTATACGTTCATTAAATATTTACTACATTCTGATGAATTCATATCTTCCATAATCCTATTAGTGTTCTTTCAAATGATAGCATTTGACCGACTATCGTGGATAACTCCGAAAAGGAGTTTCAAACATCATTAGCAACTACTCTACAGTATTGTACTCCACGTTTATACTAACGCTACTAGATACATTTGAAATGCATTTGCGAGACTAACCCTTGCTTTCGTCCCAGTTTGCATCTCTAATATTGCGCCACTTCCGTTCGATTAGACGCTTAACCACGTGCTAATGGGGCCTTACCATTTTCTGAGAGCATTCAGGTCAAACACATTTACAATACTATAACCTCCTCTATTTTGAGCTAACTTTGTTCAACTTTGCTTTTAGTGTCTAACGTATTTGCGTCAAATGAGGTATTTACTTAATGCATGGCTTTGTTGCAATCAAAATGTTTCTGTTTCTGATTTAATGAATTAGATAAATTTTAATATTTTTATTTTCATTTCGAATAACCAGCAAAATTATCTTCCAAGAATTAAATTGGTGAAGATGAAAGAACTTGTATTAAGATTGTTGGATAACTTGAATTATTTACGACAAATATTTTTATCGCGAATAAGTCCCGCAGAAAAACTAAACGATGTGTATGTGTGAATGTCGCAAAAGTCTAAGAAAAAAATTGTTGGAGTCAAATACGAATTAATATAGCATGAATTGTTTTTTTTGCGGTTCATCTAATTTTCAAGAGGAAGATTTGGCTTATATTAACCTGTTTATACGTTTTAAAGATTATCCCACTCAATAATTTCTTTTTATTTGTACAGTGTTTGATAATAGATGATGGCAGATTTATTATTAAAATGTAAATCAAAAGAGTAGACAACGAATTATATTTTAAGAAATAAGTATCCAATGACAGTCACGAACGCTACTTTGTACAAACTTTTCTAGATTTCCCTTTCAAAAATACTCTGACAGAATTCTTAATTCAAATATGCAAATATCTTACCTCGACAATCTAGGGAAGGTAGATATCTACTTCTAAGTTAGTTGTGTAATATGTAGAAGCCCTTTGAGACCAAGTTAGAATTAGATCAACTGAATTTGAAACACGGCTTGTTATACTTACGCTAAGTATGCTAGGCTTAACACCAGTTTTATCTAATTGAGGAGTTGTTTGATCGAGTATTATAAAAGTGAATAAATATGGAACAGAACAAACTATTCGATAAAATATACGATACAAGAAGATGCAGTAATGTCTTAAAATTGCGCGGTGATATTTAGTACAGAAATATAATATCGAATATGACTAATTGTACACTTAAAACATTTTAACAAAAAAATTAAACCTCAGAAAAAACTGAAAAACAAAAAATAATAATACATTTTTATTTGCCCTTATAACTAAATTCTTGAACTAATGTAAGTATATCTACGTAATTTTGGATCGGCACCAAACAAGGAAATTATTTAATAATTACGTGAAGCGTGATGCGCTCCGCGACACGCCCCTTCGCCTGCAGATGTAGAGCGTTCAGAAACTTAATTTCAGCAACCCAAAAAAGCACACACGTGAAACCATCATACGAATAGTCGTGCGGAAAGTGCATTTTTAAAGATAAATGTTTATCAAGGGAATTTAGTGATCTTTATTATGAATTTGAACTGTTGTATTCTTTTTAAATTGACTGCGTGGATTGCGTAGTGGTTTAAGCGATCGACGCCATTTACTACTGCGCCAAATCTTGAGGGTTCAAATTTCACATGGGACAAAATTTTGTATGATGCATAAATTGTTATTCTGATTCTGAGTGTTTTTTGTGTTAGTTTCATGTATGTCTGCAAAGTACCTAGCGATACAGGATTTATTCCTAATGCTTTACATTTCTTTAAAAAAGAGAAAGATAAATTAAAAAATGTAAAGCAATGAATATCTTAAGTTGAAGTAAAATATCTGAGCAACGTAAAGTCACCAATAATCGTTATCAAAGTCATATAGAAGGGAATTCCAGATTCCTGCGATATTGCACCTCAAAGACGTAATAAAAAAATCCAATGAAGTGAAGTGTGTGAAAGATTTAATCATTATTCGTGTGCGTGCGATCTATAAATATTTACGAGACTTGAACTTGAACGATATTGGAAAATATTATTTTTAAGGGGAAAACATTTTGTTCTAAAGTTACATTCTCCTTATCAAAAGCAAATTATCATAAAATTTTTCATATGTTTTATACGAACACTGTTTTATGTTTGTTTTTATTCATAGCAAACATGTTATAATTCACAAGCTATCTACATATTATCTATGTATATATGTATCCCATCTAACTTCAATCGAATATTTGACACCATACAGGGGAGTAACCATTGTGTCCTTTTCAGATACAAAAGTCTGTAATTTTTCGCGAGGAGGTAATCTTTACACATGCATATTTTAGAATTACATACTAAAAAAATCACCTGTCACTACTAACTCACACATAACAATTAAAACAAAAGATGCACAATTTCATATATACATAGATACATTCTGTGTAATGCATAGGCCCATTTGGGCTTATATTTTGACAGAGGGAAACGTCATCGTATGACTTCTTATTACTGTGTTGCTCTATCAAAAACACATTAAATTATTACCTTAGCGATATTGTTTTCTGAGTAGTTTTTGTACATTATGACTACGAATAAGCAATTCTTAGTTTGATGTTGTTCCATTTAACGAGTGCCTACATACGAGAAGGTTTTTCAAAAGTTTTGTGCAACATTTTTGTATTGCTAGTGCAACCAGTCAGAAATATGAAGTACTTTGTTTACTAAACATAATTTTATTTAAACAGTATCTTTTCCTAGACAATAATTTTCTGAAATGGTTATTATATTACGTTTATATGCTATTATTACAGTAGGTATAATATAAAAATAAGAATGTACAAGTAACAAAGATAAAATGTACACTGTAACTCTCATGCAAATGAGACACAGTGCTGTATTTGTAAACAATTGGTCAACGTACTGACAATACAATTATTCTGTTTGCTTCTGGTTCATCTCAGGGAAACTTGTTTACGCAATCACATTCCCAATTATCTGGTTAGTTACTAAGATAATTATGTTTAAATATACTTTAGTCTTCAATTTACTCAACAATATAATATCTATGCATAAACATATCTTTATGTATTTCAATTACTTCAAAGATAAATAATACAATTACCTAGTGCATATACTCTATTATTTAAGCTTCGTCAAACTGCTTTTAACTTGGAACTTGTCTACTAGGGATATAGATATAAATTATAGCGGTCAAGTTTTGACCGTATTATTTATGAATAATCTAAAAATATTACTAACTAGTTGTTGCCCGCGGCTCCGCCCGCGTATGTGTCGGTTATCGCGGCAAAAAGTAAGCTGTGTATTATACTGATATATAAGCTATATTACTGTAAAATTTCATCTAAATCCGTTCAGTAGTTTTTGCGTGCAAGAGTAACAAACATCCATCCATCCATACTTACAAACTTTCGGGTTATAATGTTATATTAGTGTAGTATAGATATAGTGCTAGACCCTATTTCATCGGCTACAGATAATTATCGCATAACTTATCCGACAGATATTTTACGTATCTTCCACATAAACTGTATCATCCCATCTGTCAGATAAGCTATCAGGAACTTGTCTGTAACCGGTGAAACAGGCATAAATATATTATTATAAGCACGAGCATTCGGACTTCATGACTTGCATCTCGACCCAAATCGTTCAAAATGTTTTGTATTTCCGCCATTTGAGGCTTTATACCCACGTATGTAGCAATATTAATATGTGATGAGTATTATTATTACCATTAATTAAATTTGAGTTTTTTCCTAATTAAATGAATTCACAACCCCTGAATAATTAACAAGAAAACGAATGATATTTGTTTTATCGGACTTCAGTCTCCAGTAACATGCAGCACAAACATGTTTGCTTCCTCATCAGCTGAGTCGTTAAAAAGGAGTTACAACTGTTTTTATAGCTTGGGTAAAGATACGGATTGAATAATTTATCGTAAAAGTTTCTAACAGTTGACTTATATGTTATTTATTAAGGTTTTTGATTACTATAAAATTATATTATTAAGTGTAACCTTGCCAAATATTGAGTATAATAATAATAAATAAATACCACTACTGCTTAATTTTTTATGCTTTTTTATGCAGTCTTTATATTCTTTCATTTCGATTTACTTTTTTTTATATTATAAGTATACATTATACTAACAAAATAATCATACTATACATCATAATATACATAGATATATACACAATAATGTTCGTAACATCAACATTATCACTTTTATATATATATTTTACTAGCTGAACCCCGCGGTGTTACCCGCGGTTATTGTTGTACCGCGAGTAACGCCGCGGGACAAAGTTAGTCTAAAAAAAGTAGCCTAAGTTACTCCCCGGATCATCAGCTACCTGCCAGTGAAAGTCCCGTCAAAATCCGTCCAGCCGTTCCAGAGATTACCCGGAACAAACAGACAGACAGACAGACAGACAAAAATTTTTTTAACTACATTTTCGGTATATGTATCGTGTATACATACATATGCATTTAGTAAAAATTTGTTATTTTAATATTACAAACAGACACTCCAATTTTATTTATTTGTAAGATAGGTACATTGTCATCATCACCATATCACAGTCGGTAGATGACTTTCTTCAACTTCGTTCGGTTCTCTTGTATTTCTTCGAGATCTAACTGATGTTTTATAATATATGCATAGTAACACTTGCTAAATTGTATGCAATAAATTGGTATTTCTCAAGAAAAATGTGGCGATAGCAGACTTAACACCTATGAAATTTTATATTTCACATACAACACTTATAGTGAATCCTAAGTCTTTGCAAAATGGAGAATTTATTCAGTAACAAAAATTTAAAGCACTCCCTAACGCAAACCCATCAACGTACATTTACATTTCTGGGAATTTTCTTTTCTCAACATTTACAAACATGTGATATATTATTATACATGGAAGTAATACACATCGGTCCTCGCGCGGGTATCAATTCAATTTTCTACAGTGACCATCCATCTTCGCAAGGCTTTTCAAACTTAACAAATACATATAAACCTTTTTTTCACGCGTATACAGTTTACAAGAAACTTTTAGCTAAAACATTAACTGAAGGCTATGTAAAATTTCATTGGTGGTATTATATTAAATAGCAATTTAAATTGAGAGCTGTAAAAGTAGTTGAGATGTCAACAACTATTTCAGCTTATTAATTCTGGCTTAGGCCACGTTCCGATGATGAGCGCTCTTTTTGGTAACGCGCGTTAGCATGTGTACTCCTAGAATGAAATTACATGTAGTTGTATTCAAGCATAACATTTATCTGTAACGAAGTTAGAGGACGTCTAAAACATACCGAATTATTTCGAGAAAAGTTGCTTTTTTAGTTTAAGTTTCGTGTAGATTTCACAACGGCCAATATATGCCATGAAAACAATTAAAACTTGGTATATACCAACAACCCATAGTTTTCATTAGACTTCTGTTGCGGTCGAGTAATAATTTTATTAGTAGCCTCGCCTTAATGAGACGGCCTCACGGGATCATGTTTGACCCTATATTGGCTTAGCCGTTAAACTGGACCGGGATAATAAACTAAGTTACTCGGATGCATAAATATTTAAGAAGTTATGTAGACTGATCGCTGGTTGTTAGCACATTAAACTAGAAATACTGCAATTGATTCGTTTCATACATCTATACAAATAAATAAAATTGGAGTGTCTGTTTGTAATATATCATATTAATCACTTTTTAACCCCAACGCAAAAAGACGAGTGTTATAAGTTTGATGTTGACGACTGTCTGTCTGTCTGGTTGTGTGTGTCTATCTATGGCATTGTAGCTCTCAAACGTATAAACCGATTTCCACTATTTTTGTTTTTTTCAAAGCCAGTTTCCTTGTCGTGATTCTTAGCTATGTTTGGTTAATTTCGGTCCAGCAGTGTAAGAGTATCAGATTCATCAGAGACATTAATAATCACTACTTATTTAAAATAAAATCAAAGAACACAATACGAAAGGTACACAATACGAAACAACAAATGATCTAATACTGCAAATAAGTCGCATATCGTATACATTTTATATTTCCTTGTTTAATAGTCTTATATTAAGAATGTGTAGATAATATCATTAATAATTATTTATGTTTTGTCAAAGACATTTAACATTGGGTTGTTTAAAAAAAAACGGCCATGTTAGTAGCTTCTTTTGTTACCATGTTTTGTTACTTTTAATACCTTCGTATTCTAAGTTTTTTTTGCCGTAGTTAGTTCTCGGTGGACGTGTTACTAAGTAGGTAGTTTGAATTACGTAACTGACTTTTTTGATAATCTTGTTTTTCTTTTGTAAATGACGTGGTTGTGTGTATATATTTAATTTTTTTCCTATTAGTTTGCATGTGTAGTATGTGTAAGTTTGTTTTATGTTTATTATCTTAGTGTCTTTATATATTTTTGAGTGAAAACCTTTTCAGCGGCTGATCAAATTATCGTAAGACGGAGGCGTGGCCTAGGAAAGGAAGTAATATCCCCCCCCCTCTTCCTACCTTGCGGTGAAAATGTATATCTGCTCCTGCTATTTGATTTAAACGGCGGCGCAAGGCGCTTGCACGAGTGTGCATGTATGTGTGTATTACAGCCTGCTACACGCAAGCACTAATGGTGACAGCGGATGGCTGATGATGATAAGTATTTAAAATATGGAAAATGAACAAAGTGTTAGATACACTTTGTTCATTTTCCATATTTAATGAAAAAAGTGACGAAGAAATAGTGCAAGAAAATGAGTAAGTACCTTAAAAAATACTAGATGAAAACCCGACTTTGCTCGGGTAATATGTTTATACTTAACATGTTACTCTTACTTTATATGTTTGCATTAACCTTTACTTTATAATATCGCAATAAGCGTTTCTGTAGTTATTGGTTCTCAAGGAATATTAAAGGCAAGGCAAAGCATATATTCGTCTAGCATCGTTCATTATGTTTAATAAAAATAAGTATAGAAATAAAAAAAAAGAAATTTAATAAATCAAAAATGCAAAACGTTAATGTTCAAGTTTCATTTCTGCCGGCACTCCCGGAATGCAACACGTTTTTTTTTTGTGAAAGTCCGGTATTTATAGTTAAATAAGACTTTTATCAGTTTATTTTCATTGATAAATTTGACCTGATGTTGCGTAGGAGGTTTTTAAAATTTTAATTTATGATTATTAGCATATGCACATGTATACTCGTATATACATAGACTAAAATAGCTATTTTTGTCTTTCTGTCAGTTTGTTCCAGCTAATCTCTTTTGTACTGATACTAGATATACCACTAAAATAAAATCACTAATTTAATAATGAAGTTGAGATAATCAAAGTTCCGTCCGTGTCCGTCAGTCTTAAACTATTAATTTATAAGCAGCAAAGAATATCACAGCAGATTTTAACCCTTTGTTCTTAATCATTATTCTACATACACAAGTTCAGCTAAACAAATAAATAAATAATAAATATCGGACATCCAATTAAACACACATCGCCGTCCAGTCCCAAGCAAAGCAGAACTTGTGTTATGGGTACTAGACAACTGATATAAATACATATATATTTCTTCTTTTGTAAATAATAATAATAATAATAATAATATGGAGCCCTAACCACCGGTTTCTTGGTCCCTGTACCCGAAGTCGGTGGTCTACTATTTTTTATATTTTTAAATGTATTTTTTTTTATTTGTATATTTAAAAATGTAATCAATATGTTATATATATAAAATAAAGAGAATAATAATAAAAGCTTTATTCATTCCATACTAAAAAATTGTTACATAATTACATGTCTGTATAAATAATATTATTACATTGTATTTGTTATTTTATTTTAATATTATATCTGTTTTTAATAAATGTAAATACACACATATTATACGTAGAAAACACCCATACTCCGAAACGAATATTTGCAGTTCATGCAAACATTTGGAATCCCGGGAATCGATACCCCAAGCATAGCAGTCGCATACGCTACCACTACGCCACCGAGGCAGGTAAACTATTATACATTATGTGTAACTAGTTGTTGTCCGCGGCTCCGCCCGCGTGTATGTCGGTTATTGCAGAAAATAGTAGCCTATGTATTATTCTGATGTATAAGCTATATTATTGTAAAGTTTCATTCAAATCCGTCCAGTATTTTTTGCGTGAAAGAGTAAAAAACATCCATCCATCTATCCATGCCTACAAACTTTCGCCTTTATAATATCAGTATAGATGACTGTAAAGTACTATATAGGTTACTAAGAGAACTACTTACATGTATGGTATTGTCTTGCGTTCCTGTAACGAACTCTTAATTTTTTACATTACACTTGAATTTTACTATTGAATTGAATTGAAAATATTCATCGTAGTCAATTACCCGTGGAACAATTTGAAAGGAATTCCTAAAGTGAAGTACCTAACGAACCTTACAGCTGATGCCTAAAGACCTGTCAATATTAATGGCCTATTGGAATCTTTGAAATGGAAGTCCCTATAGCTTGGCACTAATAATATTACTTAGCTATCAGATTCTCATTTTCGTTTCTTTCCAACAAGGATTGCAGTCGAATGATGATATTAGTAACTAGCTGAACCCCGCGATGTTACCCGCGGTTATCGTCGTACCGCGAGTAACGCCACGGGACAAACTTAGTCTAAAAAAAGTAGCCTAAGTTACTCCCCGCATCATCAGCTACCTGCCAGTGAAAGTCCCGTCAAAATCCGTCCAGCCGTTCCAGAGATTACCCGGAACAAACAGACAGACAGAAAGACAGACAGACAGACAGACAGACCGACAGACAGACATACAAAAAATTTTTAACTACATTTTTGGCTTATGTAGCGTTTATACATACATATGCATTTAGTAAAAAGCGGTTATTTTAATATTACAAACAGACACTTTAATTTTATTTATTTGAATAGATAAATGTTTACGATTAATACTTACAATATTGATATTGTTGTTCTGTTTTGATTGGATACTTAAACTCCAATTGTGTTGAGTTAAAACAAAGGTGTATTTCTGAAATCGTAACTTTTTATTGAGGGTCGTAAAATTGTCTTCTCAGTACAATTCTTTTTACCTTACTTTATTGCAGTTGCGGCTTTCCATATATTTGAACTTCAAAGAGATTCAACATTTGTCTATCTGCTTTGAACTCAATATTAGTTCAGCTCAAGAAGTAGGCAACTCAGGCACACGACTTGATGATATTCAATGCGGAATAGATTAATTCGAGCTACAGAAAAGAAGTCATTTTTTATTAATTTCGTATTTCAAATATTACTGATAATTAAAAAAAACTACTATTGACAGTTAATAAGCATGTATTGGAAAAAATATTAGATAAAGTTGTAAACTATGTAAAGGCAGTGAATATGTTAACTGATGTCAAGTAATAAGTGAAAGGAAATGGTTTCCTACATTTATGAGCGGTTGATTGCGTATAATAAATACTTCTATATCGGTCCGGGAACCTTGGGGGTCTATATCTATCCGTGAACCTCTTTCGGCTGATGTTAACAATTCACGAGAAGTCAAAGCCAAAATTCGATACTATTTCAAAAAACAACTGACAGAAATATCGTCATGACCTCGTCACCTAAAATATTATTGTATTTTTTTTATTATGTATATATTAACCATATAAATATGAATCTGTGTAATTTAAATAGCATTAGTATTATCTATAAGTTTGTGTATATTATCTTAAACGCCTATCATACATATGCACCTGTCTTGTCCCTTACTGAACCATCTCAAGGTGAACTGGTAGAAAATGCCATGTGGCATTAAGTCCACCTCATGCACTTGTAATGCAGGCAATTTTAATAAATAAAAAATATATTATATTTCTATATTCTCATGTCTTATTTCCATCCGTGGTGCTCTAAGATGATAGAACAATATTTGCTATATTTCGAACATATAGCTTGCACAAATTCTACTTTGAACATACTTTGACTGGCATCCTTAAACAAGTCTACTGACCAGTTTAATTGTGTACTGAGAGCCTTAATACAAATACCTGTTACTGTCGAGCATGTATAGTTTGTAGGTTCGGTTCAAGAATACGTCAAGGATTCCTCCTTTCCGTAATACATCTCTGAAGTACATCACTTAAACATATATATAAATTACTAGCCGTCCCACGCAACCACGTCTGCGTCTCCTATTGCCCGTAGCGTGTAATTTTCCCCGGTTTTCGAAACATTTTTCATTGATGCTCCGCTTCTATTAGTCTTAGCGTGATGATATATAGCCTATAGCCTTCCTCAATAAATGGGCTATCTAAAACTGAAAGAATTATTCAAATCGGACCAGTGGTTCCTGAGATTTGCGTGTTCAAACAAACAAACATACTCTTCAACTTTATATATTAGTATAGATGATGAATGAAATACGGAATATTAATGTTGAAGTTTACATTGAAATTAAAAAGTTTCCTGAAAATGTACATGATAATTATTTTGCAGTACACTGCGTACACGACAGACATCATTATTATCAGCTTATTATTGTCCAACAATAATAGGCTGATAATGATACTAGTATAATTTCTTACAAAACATCACGAGTTTTTGCCAATAAAAGAATGGAAAGACTGTTAAGCTTAAACTTTATTTTACCGAAAACATAGATTCGAGTTACTGGTGATGGTCCAGTCTGATTAAATGTCAATCCTTAATGATTTGTTTTAGGTAAAAAAATATTTCAAAGAATGTTTTCGTTTTATCAAAAAATCTATCTATATATTTAAAAATGAATCCCTATTTGCCTTGGTCACGACATCACGCGTGAATAGCTGAACCGATTTTGCTAAGTCTTTTTTTATTGGATAGCCCATTTAGCGAGGAAGGTTTTAGGCTATGTAACATCACTCTACAACCAATAGGAGCCGGGTATCGACCGAAAATGTTGGGAAAATGGAAAAAATATATTTATTACGGATAGACGCAAACGAAGTTGAGCGGGTCAGGTCTTAAATAAAAATTATTATAAACATTAAAAATACAATGATATCCCAGAAATGAATTTACAGCAACAAAGCTTTTAGTGACAGTTTTGCTAATAAAATTAACTCCCACGGGAAATATCCTTGTATTTTGTATCATAAATATGACAACATCAGTGTCGTAATTTCTCATTCTAACGCGTTACAACATTAGTCCCCTGTGACCGGAGCCCATTTTTACGCTCGTATGCACCATGTATAATGGACACATACCAAAAGCTATAAATCCTTTAGCTAACCACTTCCTATCACAGGGACGAAGCGCTCAATGGCTTGTAACAATGTAAAAAATACACTATGGAATTTTTACAGAATTAAAATAATTTTTATACAACGTTGTAATGATTTTATTAAATATAACATCATGAACAGATATGTAAAGAGCTTTTAAGACTACTGGAACTTTTCTAAAATTTAAGAATTATATAATCTGATAAAGGTCGTATGATTACTTTAACATAACATCTGAGAATTTTACTAAGAAACGAAAAAAACGCGTTCAAACTTATACGTCGTTTTCTAAAAGAAATAATAAACATTAGTGTAATTGGCAGAAAATTGTAATTCTACATTTTTATTAAAGCTTAATCTTGTTTATATCTGTACCTACTCCTTATAGAATTTAGTATTATAAATAGTATTTGATTTCAGATTTTTTTTACAAAAATTATATACAGAATATAAACTGGAATTGATTCTACTATTTAAAAATCTTATACTATTTCTACCACAGCAATAGAGAAGTATAAAATCCCTTCTCGAAAGCAATAAAAGCTTTGCGCAATTACTTTCTATCTAACCCGAAATCGCCCAATGGTCTGAAATAAGATCTTGTAGAAAAACTCGAACTTTCAAATGCCCAACTGATTCTTTCTGGATATTTCATACTTTATTTTCCTCGTTAGTTCGAATCGGGTTTCGCAATTGGCACCTCGTTTATAAAGTTGAAATTCAGCGCTAAGCCAATTTCTATTGAAGACTGGCCGTTGACAGGAACCATTTGTATGAGCCGAACTTACAGGTGAAGTGAAATTGCTGTTTGTAGTTTGGCGAAAGGTAGGAAAATTAAATTATTATGGTATTGATGGGTACATTGTTTTAGAGCTTACTTGTCAAGATTTAACAGCGTAAAGGTACTTGAGAGAATAGTTAATTAGTTTACAAATTTGAAACACGAAGGCTTTAAGCCTGTTATTGAAGTAAGTGTTATACAATAATTAATATTTCATAATCGTACGGATCATTCAGAAATCAACTGTCATCTCCAGCTCTGTGTCTAATAATTTTATTGGATATTTTCTTTCAAATTCCACATAAAATATGCATGTATGCAAATAGCGTACTGTAGGAAAAATGTGTTCATCTGTCTCTAATGATCTCTATTTAATAGTCGTAAACGAATTATGCTTAGATAAGAACAAACTTCATTATTTCGAGTAATCAATATTGTAAGTTATTATTTTGTGTATTTCCATATATGACTTTACTGTGCTGAGTTTTGTAAGTTTAAATCTACAACACTTTGTGTCCACATATGATTATTCTAAGTCTGGGTGTTGTGTGTTTCCATTTCGTTCAAACATACTTTGTGAATTTCCCCGCGATACGGGAATATTCCTAGGAATACCAGTGCCAGAGATGTCTTAAAAAAACATTATAGGCAAAATTTACATGAATTGTAATGAATACATGAACAACCATATTTCTTTTGCCAATACCTTATTATTATAATGTGACTAAATAAAGTATATAGTAACTATATATAATTATTTTTTTGCATGTGTTTGTTATTGTTAGGACATAGTTTGTAACCAAGAAAAAATAAAAACTAACGGAAATAGATTTTGTACACTTCCTGTGAGAATCAGAGACAATTAGTTATCTACATAAGATTATTTCACTTAAAACATTTTCATGTAAAATGTTGCCAAGACGACTGGTTATGGTTTACCCTGTGAAAATTATATCAGATCTCATGTAGACCAAGGCTTCTGAATCTACACGATCTAACTCTACCAACTTTAAGTTACAAGTACGAATTGTTTTGTCATGTGCTCCAAACTTCATCAGAGAGCGTTCTACATCATTGTCGTCGAAGACTCCATTAATCATAAGTATTAATAAATAAAAGAATAAATATTTCGAACATCTAACACACAACGCCATCTAGCCCCAAGCTAAGCTGAACTTGTGTTATGGGTACTAGACAACTGATATAAATACATATATACTTGTTTTATTTATTGAACAGTACCTATAAACTAAAAGTGTCACTGAAACACTCGCCTTAGTTTTAAACAACGTTACTGTATATGTTTGGAAGTTCGCTTTGAGTAGGATGCCCTCAATCTCCTCCAAAGTGGGACTGTCCCGTATCTGTCACTGGTAACTTTTCTTTTATCGACTTTCTCTTTATTGATGTCTATCCAAACCGAAGTGAGATTTCTTTCACTTGTTATAGAACAAACTTTATCATTTACTGTGACAAGTTCGTGTGTTTCGACATAGATACGTAGTATTTGTTTCATAACTTAATTTTATGGCTCACTAGTCTCACAAACTTAATTGAGCTAAGAAAGTACCCAATTTCTAATAAATAGTAAACTTCTTATTCTATGTTAATAAACTAACTTCAGTCTCACATTACAAGTATTTATATAAAAAGCTTTGTGGTGGAATAATTGTTGTAAACTGGAGATCGGTAGTTGGAGACCACCGCCGCAATACAACTGCCAGATCGGCCTATTATTCCGGTGCATACCTTTAAAAAATATTCTGTCCATGGAATGCATATTTTAACTGCATCTCATAACACTCGTGAACTGTAGCTGGTAGCAGAGCTAATTAGTTGTGAAACTTCGCTAATGGCTCCGTTAATTTTTGCACTGGCATCGCTCATATGTATCATGACCTGGTGGAAAGCTTTATGTAATTAATTTCTTAAAGCCATGAAACAAATAACCGCAAACAACTACATCATATGTTAAATTCTGTGGAAGATATATTACACACATGCAAAATAGAGTGTTAAATGTATGGTACAATAGGTATTTGCAGTTAGAGGAAATCCCTTGTGAGCCGTAAAACTTTCATATTTGAGATTTTACCTACACTCTAGAAAAATTGTGATGACTTACATATTGCAATTTTTGTATAGTGGAGCTAAAGTTCCAAGATATAATAGTTTAATATGTAGGAAATTTATATAATTCATTTAAATACAAACTTACAATTATAACTACATTTAACAAACAGAATAGGTAACAAATTTTATAGGTCATTTAACCCATTCCTGATCGCCTCCGGTGGAAAGGTGCCCATTAAACTTGCAGCATTGCCGCGTTGAATGGCAATGGCCAACCTTTGCACCAGGAACGACCAGGAACGGGAGTCGCCCTTAATCTCCGCAAGCCTACGGCCCAATTCCCCCACAAACCTTAGAGTGTCCGCGGCCCAGCCGCCCATGGTCTCCACCGCCACCGGAACGAAGTAATAAAGCTGCTCTAAAGCCGCATACTTCTGCTTCTTTCTGTAACAAGCGTCCTCCGCGGCGGCCGACGGGAATCGGACGGTACGACCCAGATGGCTGGCAGCAAAAGTGCTGACACATGTAGCATCCCAGATCAGGCACCTGCCGTTCTTCCAGGGCACCAGAGTCAGCCCGTCCGGCCTCTTACCGTCCGATCTGCTCAGGCCTGGAGGCTCCAGCAAACATGGGATGTTTGCTGAAATGAGGGCCCTGCGGACCACGTCGTTGAGGGCATGGTGACGCGGGAACCTACCCGAGCATCGACGACAACTCAAAGCATGGTGGCCATCGGCCTCCACCATAGAGCCGCAGGTACATACATGACGCTCGCAAACCTTGCAGCCCAGGCGAAGCGCTACAGCGATACGCAAAGAACCGTCATCAAGCAAAGTCCCTAAGTGAGGTGAAGGCAGCGCGTGCAACCAAGCACCCGCCTCAGCCCGCGACACAGCCCTCAGCCTAGCCATATCCCCTCCCGAAGAGCCCTCCAATAAGGCGCCATAGATCCGCCTCACCCCTACATCATCCCACGCCCGCTGCATGTGCGCTGCCCCGGGGCACGCCTCACCGGGGCTGAGGGCCAACCAAGCCGATGTAGCATCCATCAAAAATGGTATGCTCACCTCACCACCATGGATTCCTAATAAAACAGTGACAAGGTTCGCAACACCGTGCGCAGACGCTAGGAAGGCTGAAAGGCCCACATCCCGCATACCTCGCACCCCCAGACCACCACACCGGATCGGAAGACTCGCCTGACCCCACTGTCTTTCATCCATGGAAACGTTAAGAACGCTTTCCACGACCGACTTCAGGGCTTTGTCAAACGACGCAACTTCCTCGGGACACAGCCAAGTAGGAGTGGTTCGCAGCAGGTAACTAATTTTCGGGAGTGCGAAGCATGTACGCAACAGGACAATAGCAACATGGGCGGACAGGTCCTTGAGACGTTCATGAGTAGTGAGGAGAAGCTGTGTTCTGGAGGCTATAGCACCAGGAACAGCACAATGAAAAATGGGAGAGCCTAACAGGGTGAAATCGCGAGAGGACAGTTCCCTGAGGCCCGGCAAAATGGTTGCCAAACGAGACAAATGAGAACGAGCCCCAACACCGCATTGAAAAAATTCACACTTCGAAGAGTTCACCTCCAGGCCCAGGTCCTTGAAGCGAGGAATAAGAATTTCTAAATCCTGCAAAACGTCCTCCGGCTTCCCCCCGATAGTGCCATCATCCAGGTACCATACGTTAAAGGGAGATTTAATCTCCGTAATCACCTTGTGAATAGCCAAGCTGAAAACGAGTGGTCCCAAAGGATCCCCCTGCTGAGCTCCCACCTGAGAAACAATGAGGTTCTCATCAAAAAACAAATTAGACGGACGGCTATAAACCTGGTGAAGATAGGGAAACAGAGAGGGAATACGTTCTTTAACCTCTCTCAACAGGACGTCCCTCTCCAAGGTATTGAACGCGTTGCGAATATCAAGCTTTAGCAATATGCTCCCCTCACATTCCGGGCTCATTACGAACGCTCGCGTAGCGTGGATAGCCGCCTCACAACCCGATTGCGTACCAAACCCCAATTGATGCGGTTGCAAATAACCGGACATGGTCTCTCTGACAGCGCGGCATGCCAATTTAGCAACTAAGCGACGAAAAATGCTACCGACCGCGATTGGCCTAATGCCGCCGTCTTTCTTAACCAACGCGAAGAGTGAGGCACCATAGAGATATGGACACACCAATGGATTCAACTGGCCACTGAGTAGGAAATTAACCAACCTGGTAATGCATTCCAAAAGGCGACGCCCATTATCCCCAGCTGACACCGACGTTAATTCCCTAAGGTGAGTCGGCCTGATGCCGTCCAGACCCCCCGCCGAACCCCCATGAAATGAACCAAGAGCCGTCACAACGTCCGCCGCGGTAACCGATAGCGCGGGAAACGTCAAATCCAGGTCAGATGGAAAACCGAGAGGTCGTGAAGGTTCCGGATGCATCGCCTTCAACGCGTCGAGAGTGTCCCGATCTCGTCGTGCGAAAGAATCGTCGGACAACAAAAGACGGGCAGCGCCCCTCAAGTCCCCCTCGAAAACTCTAGCTTCGATTATCTTCCCAGTAGAACGGGAACCAAAGCTCACCCTTGCATCGGACAATCCCTCGCCGCGCCAGGATCTAAATGAGTTAATGTTTGCTTTTACCTTCGACGTCATATTTCCCGGTAATTCCTTAGCCGGAACTCTTAAAGCCGAATAGGCAAAGCAAAGAAGTTCGCTCCACTCATCTATCCCGTTACTAGCCAGACACAAATCAATGACATTACAAAGTCCGCCAGCCGCCTGGTTACGAGCTCCTCTAGGCACATGCCGAAGGACTGGGACCGACCCCTTGAGGCGTGCGAGCCCATCCAGAGAAGTCCGATCAGGTAGGAGTGTCTGCGCCACCTGTTCGGACGGGCAAGAGGGAAATGTATGGGCCGGAGAGACCCGCGAACTCGCACACGCCCGCCGTACCTCCCTGTGCATGCGGCCGACATGAACCCGCAGCCCATGCTCAGAAAAAGTTCGCGGAGATCCCGGGCAGTGAGGGCAAGAAAATTGTATAGGAGCTAAACTCATTCTAATTACACAGAAAAATATATATACATAAAAAACAAATCAAATTTATATAAAATTCTCCATTCATAAGCTCCAAAAAATTACAAAATAAAACAAAAAAAAAAAAAAAAAAAAAAAAAAATGCGATTAGATAATGTCAAACACATAAGAGAAAACTAGCTAAAAATATAAACACAAAGAAAACAACTAAATAATGTCAAATACATGAGAAAACTAGCTAAAAACATAAACACAAAGAAAACAAACACGTTTAAACAAGAGGAGCAACAATGTCGTTTATAAAATTGCAATGTACGTTAATTTGATTCTTGTATCTAACACAAAAATAATTTCAAATAATTTTCTTAATTCCCATATAATAATAAATAGTTTTCCTTTTCCTTAGATGGCCGTACTCAGGTCATATATAACAACAATAAGCTCAGTATACGAATTACAGTAATTTATTTCTATTGGTATTCCTTTCCCTCTTCTTCCCTTCTCTTCTCTTTCACACTGTGGACTTCAAGACGAATCGCGCGGCGACGGCGAAGAGGTCAACCAAGGTAGCAAACTACGCTTGGCCGCGTCGGTGTGAGTGGTTTACATAGTTGTTGTACCCAAGATTATTTCGAAAGTTCGATGTTGTTTCTTCTGGAACTGTCTGAAGCCATTCAATCTGCAAGAAACCTGATACTTCTGGACGAATTTTCAAGTTTGTTGACTCTTTGAATCTTGCTATCCGGAGAATATGTTCTTTTAGATGTAATTTCCAGTTCGACAAGTTTCCTTTATGATGTCCTCAAGTACTCCTGTGTCAATGCTCCTCGCGCAGAAATGTCCGCTTTACTCGCTAGTTGACGGCCATTAGTGTACGGTGCACTGACGGTAGATGTGGGTAGGACGGCATAAAACTATGACAGGTTGCAGAAAAACATAGGACACTTTCACTTGTATTTTCACTTGTATTTCCATTAATAGATAAGGAATTAGAAAACTGTTAATGTAGGAAATGAAATATTATTCCTGTCAAAACCAATGATGCTAGAGTTTTCTAAAGAGTTTTCACTCCGCTTCCGCTTTTCTGAACGATAAGTTTTCTATGAAATGTCAGGCTTAATTAAAAAAAAAAGTTTGTATAAATAATCTTACCTAATTTAATTGTGACTTATTTTCAGTTGCAAAAAAATGCAAGCCTAGTCGAAACCACATCTTGATCAGCTCTTCCTACAGAATGTTTATTTGAAAATAAAAATTAAACTTTTACAGATATTACTTATACTTACTGTAACTTAGTTTCGAAATAGCAGTGCAGCTTTACATAATGTATTATTAGAATACAAAAATGGCATTGAATTAAATTAAAATAACGCAAATAATTCGAAAGTAGCATTTGTTAAACAAAATTTGATAGCAACATCATTAAAAAGACAATGCAGAGCCTAAAATCTTCCGTTTAGCATAACAAATTACAACAATAAATCTCTAGTTCACCTGTTCTGCTTAATTAAACTGCTGTTGCATAAATAACCTCCTGCGAAATTTTACTTAAGATGATTTGCTAGAGAAATTTTAAAATATTAGTTTGAAGTTATTTTAAATTAAATGGGTTTCTATCAGAAACTCATTCAGTACAATTTCAAAATGTTATTTTGTGTTAATTATAAAAAACTGAAAACATAATACCATTCTAGGAATGAGTGTTCACAGTGTTAGTCTGGCAGCTAGTTTTTTCTACCTCCCCGAAAGTTCCACCCATAAAATGAACATGGCGGCAGAAATAACAAATTAGATTGCGGCCGCAAAGTCGTACATAATTTAGGACATGAACTCATATTCCGCTGTTTCATTTATCTTGCCTAGTTACGCGAGAAAATATTTTTCACCCTAATTAGATTTCGGAAACTTTTAAATATTAAATTTAGTTTTACCTCCATTAGCTCTGTTTGTTTGTAATATTAAATTTAATATAGATTTAATAATTTTGTGATAGAGATATATAATTTGCTACAAGTTTTTAATATAATATGCAAAAAAAAGTGCAAAAGTTCCTACGTACGAATGGATGTTTGATTACTCTTTCACGCAAAAACTACTAAACGGATTTGAATGAAATTTTACAGTATTATAGCTAATAGATCAGAATAAAACATTGGCTACTATTTGCATATACACACTGGCGGAGCCAACAACTAGTACTCTATAATTTAAACAGTCGTAAAACAACTAACATTGAAATGTTAAATACAAGGAAAAATGAAAATATGAAATCTACAAATAAATAAACATGAAAAAAATATATTTATATGAAATCTACGCGCCCTAACTCTACCAACCCTAACTTCACAAGCTTTACATCTAAGTAAAAACGTATGGCTTGACTGTTTCGTTACTTCAGAAACTAAATATTCGCAAAACAAATGTGTTACAATTAACAAATATTTAGTTACTGAAGTAATGACTTCATTAACTAGATATTTGCAAACACAAAAGGCGTTCGTTTCGCCTTCGTGACTGTAGCGAAACGGTGAAGCCATACATTTTTACTGAGATGTAGAATTTGTGAAGTCGGGGTTGGTAGAGTCAGGGCGTTTAGATTCAGAAGCTTAGCTCTACATGAGATCTGATATCTTTTTCACAGGTAAGCCATATGCAGTCGTCTTGGCAACATTTTACATGAATTAGTTTGGTTGGAATTTCATTCCTTTTTTTTTGTTTTCTTTTATATTTTTGGGCTGTATTTGTACATCTTCTTTCTTCTTTCGAAAGAGTATACCGTATACCAAAAATAAAACCTTTAGCATGAAAATTAGTAGAAGTCTCATACAAACTTCCACCAAGTGACCAAACCCAAAATTCATAAACCTATTACTTTCTTTTACACCCCAACTCCCACAATTGAGGGGGGGGGGGAGCAAAAATAATAGGTTTATGATTTTTGTTGTTCTTAGTATACTAAAATTAGTTTACATACCAAATTTCAGCTTTCTAGCACTTCAGGAAACATCCTAAAAGTGTTGATGATCATCAGTGTGTCAGTGGCAAAATCGGTGTATTTTAGATAATATCAATAAAATCTAAAGTATCAAAAGCTATGCAATTGAAACTTTATATGTTTAGTAAGTACATTATTGATATCATTATCTATTATATTATTATATCGGAAACAAAAATTATGAGGGTTTAAAAAAACGACGAAACACTTCGAGATAAGGTAAAAGGTAAAAGTTTAAAGCAATTGCATTCAATAACAAAGGAATATCAATTGTACAACTCACAGTTCATGTATGGCTAATATAAATAAATAAATCAGACCTCCAAGTGATGTGGTAAATTCTTTAGATTCTACGTTATTAAATGTAATATTTTCTCATAGTAAAGATACTGCCACCAAGGATGCTATTAAGTAACTTTGTAAAGTTAACTGAAAGCATTAAAGATGTGACAGTGTAAAATCTGTCTTAACTAAAGTAACTGAAACTGAATATCCATAGTCCTTCTTTCATAAAGTAAATGTAGTACAATTTAAAAAGAATTCAAGACTCTGCAAATGGCTATTAATAAATTCAGACCTGTTTACCCTTTAGTGCATTATAAATCTCATTCGCATCTAAAGAAGTATGAGTCTAACGTTGTCGGTGCCTTAAATACCTTCCCAAAATCTTCTGGGCCGAAAAGATAAAAACCCACTGCCCGATATTTGCGGCTGACGTCGGTTATAGGTCATTAGTTGTGGGTTGACGTATTGGCGGATGGTTTCTAACCTAAAACTGTTAAGCACTAACTGGTAATTTATTTGGCTTTATTTTATATACTTACAGACTTATTGTAAGTCAGAGAGTTTGGCAGGAATGGTAAAACAATAAATCACATATAGACGAAGTAAAAAACTGAGAATCTTATCAAAAGAATTACAAAAACAAAGGAGTTGAAGGTAAAATTCAAAGTGAATTAAAATAACACTGCTGATAAGTAGTAAGTGCTAAAGGTGTGTGCGACTGTGGGAAACGCCCTGATGTGAAACGTATCACACCTGAAACTGCGATAGCTTAAACTAGGCAATAACTATCACAAAACACTTACCACATCAATCTCTCAATATCACAAGTGATTATATTGCAAACTTCAAACTTCATTGAACGCGATAATTCAATATGAAAGCGGAAGGAACATCATACATCACCGCTAATCCGGGCAGATGCCTCATGAACGCATAATTTAATTTACAATATTTCAGGCTCATTTTAGCCTCAAATTTTAACCTAAAAAGCAAATTTTATTGTACTAAGTTTAGTAACTTAGTTAAATTCAGCAATTAACAATTATTAGGAGACCACCAGCACAATTTGATACAGTGATAAGAAGTATCTTAACAGTTGATAGTTGTTTTTCACCTACAACCGATTCCTATAGTAGAAGAAAAATAACTGCTCGATTTAACAAGTTTTTATTTAGTTTCACCTGTCCCGATGCTTGTCTGTAATCAAATTTAGCAAATTAAATTTGATCCACTTCCCTATTTTCGATTGAGCTGAAATTTAAAAATATACCTTTACTTCTGATGACAATGCAATTAACATAATCGGTATTATTATTTATTCAAAATGGCTACCGTAACAAAATGGCGGCGTCCTTATTTCTGAATAACCCACCCAATATTGGTAGCAACATTATTTTTAATTGAATGACAAAGTAAACTTTTCTATTAATGCTACAATACTCATATTCTACTTGCAAATTAAAGGTAATGTGTTTTTAAACAGAAATGTATTTCAAATTGTATAAATTAAATAGCTAAAGTTTGATGGAGTTCTCTTGTTTTCATTTGCATAAACTGTTTAATGATATTACATTTTATCGCTCTGTAGATAGCTTGCATTTTGTTTTTATGTTTTATTCCTATATTTATGAACACACTGGGGACACACTACTCTGTGGATCTACTAAATCAATTATAAAAAACATTTTACTAATAGAAAGACACATTATTTGTGAGTATCATTAGCTATAAAATAACCTAAAAAGTGGTTACCGCGATATTCAACATACACACAGGCAGAGCCGAGAGCAAAACCTAGCATTTAATATTATATTTATATAATATTTGGAAAGTAAATTGGCGTGTTTTTCTGTATTTTGTATTTTTAGGTGTCAAGTTATTATAACAAAAAGCATTTATATGCTTGCATTCTATGTAACTACGAAAGCAGTAATATGAGTTGGAAACAATAAGTATAAAGTCTAGTGTCACTGTCTGAACTCACTCGATATTCTGCACTGTTAGCAGAGGATTTAGACGTCATTGTCTATTTCTATAAATAGCAAGACAAACTTTCTTTAGTCAAAAAGTAACTTAACTAGCCATGAAAGAAAACCTTTCACGTTGTTAAAAAATACAAATCAGGTTATTAACATCATTAAAACACTGAGAAAAGTGAACTAAACTTCATGTTAGAGATTAATAGTTATAAATTGATATATGATGTTAAGATTTAATTAGCCATGGCATATAAACACTTAAGCCATTCCAACTCCCCTACTGACCACAAACCACTCCTAAAGAATAGTCTAGACCTGCATGCCTTCAATGGTTTCCTACCATAGTCGCCAAGATTTTCAAGAGTTACAAAGTGAGCGTTACTACGACAAACATACAAATCAATCTTTATCGTGAACAACACGTGAGTTTTATTCTTCTCGTTACATTCCAAGGCCAGACAAATAGAAACAAGTAAAACTCTACTATATGAATAAAGGTATAACAACCTTTTTGCATTTAATAACAAAAGTTATTTTGTTAAGGCGTTCCATATAAACTTTAGGTCGCCGTTTGTTCAAGTTACACGAAATATTTTAATATTAAGTGTTGTCGGGTCATGGTATGCCGTGGTTGACAAGATTGTTTTACCTGGATTGGTAAGTATTTACGTAGCTGTTCTAACAATGTAAGTAATTACATATATGTAAGAAACAAGTAATACTTTTAGTAGGCATTTCTTGTTCATATGTTTTGGTTTTTTAGTGCCAAGATAACGTTGGATGGAGAAACCGAGGATTGAATGAAGTAGCGTGCAATTGGAGAGAACTATGTCCAGAAGTGAACTGCGATAGGCTGATGAAGAAAATAAAGTTGAACTGAGATTCAAAATACACCTAAAATAAATGATGTTCTGGTTCCGATTAATATAAAGTGTAATAGGTATATATCAATTGTAAAATAATAATTAGGAAAATCGACTCATCTTCTTTTATATAACCTTCTTTCTAACAGAAGCCTGTGAGCAGTGAATATTATTTTATTGATGATGATCATGATTTTTCACGTTAACATTATGGTACAACTTCAATCATCATTATCTACATTGGCGAGGTAAAAATTAAACATCAACAGTCATTGAAAATCAAATTTAACGCATTCCTGAAATGAGTTTAATGAAGGATAATAGTAAAGCGTAAGTTTCCAATATCGATTTCACAAAGAGCGCTTTTTACAAAACTTTTTAGCTTTCTTTCAGTCTTTTTCAGTAGGCACTTTCTTCAAAGGCTGTGTTACTTGTGGTTACTTCCAATGGCAGTACCGTGCGATCAAGGAGGTACTAAAGTTCTTTGAGGCTCTTGGATAAACAGATAGGTGTATAACGCAAATCAGTTAAAGGTATTTCAATGACATTTCAATATATATTCTGGAATATAATTTATAATTGTAATATATAATTCTTGTGTCACATTGTTATTCACGATGAATTCTAAACCTATCTAACTTATTTTAATATTTATGGTTTTAAAAGGTGTGTTTTGCTAGCGTGTCTAAGATAGGATAGTCAACATCACGCTTTGACTAACTGGAGCCGAGCATTATTGAAAAGAGACGCAACGTCAAGCTAACTACGCAACTTCATCATTATATACCTGTTCGTATGTTTATTCATAAAGTGTAAACTTTCATAAGAGTGATTTTTAATTGACGTTGCAATTACGAAATCTCTAAATATCATAACAAAATGACTTTGCTCAAATAAACCATCTCTGACTCTACTGTGTTTCCAAAAACATTGCCAAGTTAAAATTTTGAGGGTAAAAGCAATATTGCCAAAAAATGTAGTCATATTCGTATTACTTAAACTTCCCTGAATTTCAAGCTCTTATACGTGCAAACAGACGTACATAATTATAACAGGACTGCGTGTAGGGCACCAATATGACATTTTGTTCCTTAAAATAAAGTTTCACGCTTATACCACATCCATTTTACATACACATTTGTCCAACATATAGCCCTAAGCTGAACACTGAGTGTTCTTTGCCGAGTTCTTTTAGAGCATATGTGCAATCACAGCGTTTTTACATTCCTTTTTATTTACATTTACAGTTGAATGAACTTTGGTCCATATTGTGTTTATCAAACAAACTCTCGACCTTTTTGTATCGGGCTTGAAACTTATCTGCAGCGAAATGAAACATTTATATGAAGTTTTTCTTTACCAATTTGCGCAGCAAAATTTTCTGAAGAGCTGCATTTACCTGTAACAAAAAACATATTTTACTTATTCTATATATATTATACTCTGTATTATATTAAATCATAATCACCACGATAATAAACAATCTACAAAATGTGTTCTTTACATAAATCCTCATGCTAAAAATAAGTTTAAAATCTTATTGGTTTTAACGATAGGTTACACAATATTTTAGGGACGTATATTAATAATTCTAGCCGTTTAGCAACTAACTAACGAAAAGCATGAAAGGTTTTGGAAATTCATATAACTGAATACCTAGGCTAAAAATTAAATTTATTATACTGTGCCAGTAAAACTTTTAAACATGGAATGGCATTTATTAAGCTTCATTGACATGATTTTTCGCTTTTGTGCAAAGACTGCTAGATATTGTTTTACATTCCTATGGTGTTTTTTTAGAATGTTAACAAGAAGATTACTAACAAAGAGTCGATCGAATAATCTATTTGAAGGACAGTTTAAAGAAAATCTTATTCTTCCACCTACAGAAAAAGACTGGTCTGTGATACTATCATCGATTTTTTTTTATTGAATGGGTGGTAAACGAGCAAACGTATCACATAATGGTAAGCTAATATCGCCGTCCATGGACACCCACGAGTGTGTTACCGGCCTTTAAATAATGTTCGATGAATGTTTTCGTTTAAAATCAGATCGATACTTGTAGATACAAGTGACTTGTAGATTCAGTCACGCGGGAACACTGAACGAGTGCTGCTTCCCACTGCTGAGCCACTGTTCCACCACTGCGCCTCTCTGCTCTGAAGACAACATATAGGAATGATCGCAAAAAGGCTCGCCCTCTACCACCTTGGCGGTTGCGCTAGCAACTCACCTCTCAGGGGCCCGGCTACTAATCGGGTCGGGTCTAACACCTCTGCCAGGTGCCTCTCCAGCCTGATCCTTGGTTGCTTTTGCCAGGATTCACTAGACTAACGCCTGGGCCTCTAGTCTGGGGCGCTACGCTACGCTACCGTGGAGATATCATCGCTGACGGAAATCTTTCTGGAACCACGCCCTGTCTCCTATCTATGTCTCCTGTGTTCACGAACTAATTACGTTTGTTGAATTGTATTTGTATTGTATTTATTGTACACATAAAACATATAAATATAAAAGAAATACAAATAAAGGTCATGTACAAAGGGCGTGCTTAACCCAAAAATTGAGTTTTCTTTCAGCAAACCCGGATTGTGTGTAAGGGCATAGTCATGCGTACTTAAGAATCGGGAGAGAAAAAAGTACGATAAAATGAAAAAAAGGAATAATTAATAGTAATTATAGACGTTGATTTATACCTAGAGTAGAATCTTTTATACATATTAATAAACACATACGATATTTATGCGTAAATACTTACATATATATATAAATATACATACATATGATATAATAAGAGTCTGGTTATTGTAGGGACAGATAAAATAATCCCTGTTTGTTAACTGTAACTAATTTTCGTGATAATAAATATTGTGTAAATTCTTGTAGTCGAGTACATATTTTTTCTCTTTCTATTTAACCTCATGGATTAACCAAAACCACCACATGGCTACCAAGCCTTTCATGTGATAAAAAAACTAAGATTTCAAGTCAGTGTACAGCAATATGTAATTCTTAGCAGTTTCAAGTTTTTGCAGAATAGAGGTAATAAATTAGTTGGGTAGTTAGTTTAAACGAGAAAAAGCTCGAGATTTTTTCATTCATGTTAAAACAAGTAAGCTATACATTTTATACTAGTAGTTTAGTTGTACATAAAGATGAAAATATTTAGGTACTATTATAAACTTTGTGTTAATTCTGGGAAAAAAAAATCACAAAAAATCGATAAACTGAAACAAAGGTCAGGAAACTTATTACAATTTCGTAGTATGATGAGCGTTTTCATATTAATCTCCTTGGTTTTCAATACCTTTAAATACCTACCGAAGAATCTCAAGTCTTATCATGACAGTTGATACATCTTTTCTATTTTCATATCTATATTCCTTACAACGCGATCGCTATAACCACTGCTGGGATAAATTGACGACTAACGAAGATACGTGACTAGCAATACGGAAGTCCATAAAGCAATTAAGGAACTCCTTGCAACAAAAGCCAAGTTTTAATAATCTCAGCGACATAGTTTCTTCTGTGGGACGACATCTGGGGTACGTACTGCCGCATTATAACATTATCAAATCGTGGCACGACGCCAAAACGATTGGCTCAAACTCTTTAGTGAGAACTGCAACGCCAGATGTCCTCAGGGAAGAACAAGGTATATAAAATAAGTCTATTTGGAAAGAAATAAACTTCCGTAATAAATGCTAATAAAATTATGACTTTTGTTTGTAAAAGATGTGTGATTTGTAAAATGTAATGAAATCACCTTCAAAACTAACATCTATTATATAAACGTTTATCTTACTATTACAATGAAATATTTACTTCTATTGTAATAGTTGTAGTGGTAATCCCACCAAAAACATTCTGTAAACAACTAGCCAAGTCTCAAAGGAGCTGCTTGTTTATCTCTAAAAAGTAATGAAATCTATTCAAAGTCGTACCAAGTCTAAGGTTCCTTACTGTGATTTCTTTATTATTATAGTTAATGTTGTGTGACTTGGCCGTTGAACATTTTTTATACGTTAGTGGGTACAAGTCAATTTTGTTTACACGTGATATTATATCTGTTCTAACTACCTATGTTTGTTAAGCGAGATAATAACCCATACTGGTATTGGTAATTGGACGCTACTGTCTCATTTTAGGCTGTTGTTGATTGTGCAACACATGCATTCATCATTGACAATGCTGATTTCTGCTCTCTTCTTTTTGTAGCGTCAAATCGACCACCGATCTAACATAAAGTAGACGTACAGACGGACTTCTATTAATGATTATATGTCCGTCTGTACTGGAAATGTTTTATTTTTACTGTTTGTTTCAGACTCGCCTACAGATAAGTATTATTGATATGTATACGCAGCTTTATCAAGCCTACAATTGACTGGTTATTTAATCATCATTTCCAAGTGTCAATTTTCCATCGTCAATGGGTAGCGGTTTTGGCGACAGATTGGTGCAATGGTGTCATGGGGCACCTGGTTTTCTACCCTTGTGTACTCTTCAACGGCCAAGTCACACAACATTTACTATAATAATAAAGAAATCACAGTAAGGAACCTTAGACTTGGTACGACTTTGAATAGATTTCATTACTTTTTAGAGATAAACAAGCAGCTCCTTTGAGACTTGGCTAGTTGTTTACAGAATGTTTTTGGTGGGATTTCACTTCTTTTTGTAGAAACGTAAGCATATTCATTTATTTTATTAGATTTTCTTATTTGACACATTTTTTTCTTTTTAGCAGTAGTTTTTTATTACTACAAATCTTTCTTTTCTTTTTTTCTGGTTCTGGTTCTTGTACATTAGCAATATTTTTTCGTATTGCCCATTCGCGTTCATTATTTATTCTTTTAGATGGTTTAGACGGTTTAATTTCTGAAAGATTGACGCGGTATTTACGCCTAAGCCGGTTGTATTTGGTAATCGCTGAAGCTTGAAGTCAACATTTATCAGGTGCTCCCCATGAATATTGGTTACTCTTGAAAGCGCCGCGTAGGCTTTGCCACAAGAGAATATGGTGGTGCCAATGTCCATGATGGCATTTTTTAAACTTAGACCTTGGCTCTTGTGAATTGTTACGGCATACGCCACACAGTTTGGGAATTGTTCTCTGTACACGTATACCCTGGTTATGATCTAAAATTTTAACTTAATAGGCAATAATTTCTGAATCAAATTATTAGCGAATTTTACTACCAATTGTTTAGTCTTTTTTTGGTCTTCCCGGTCCCACCTCACTTTTTGTACAACACCTATCGACCCAATTCACTAAACCTAAACTAACATCAATGTTTCTCCTAAGTATTACTTTTGCTCCCTCTTTAATGATTATACTTTCTTTGAGTCCATCAGTCATTGACGCATCATCTTCATATTTTTGTATCATATATTTTGAATAATCCAAGTAATCTTTAGCTACTAACTATATCTCGGGGTGCGGCATCGCTTTTAACATAGCATTATTTAACTGCATACACATTTTTTTTTTTTTTTTTTTTTTTTATTTAAATAAGAAAAACAGTATACATTAACAAACATAAAACACCCATAAAACCCTTATAGGTTTATCTTGGGTGTGAGTGTACATTCCTCAGTTAATTTATTTGATACAAACCAAATATTTGTTTAATAATATCTACACGCATGGTATAAACGAGTAATCAGATACATATATAAAAAAATGTTGGTAGCACTACAAGAATTAATAGGTGCAGGGTAGGTAGGCGTAAAACTATTTCTAGCGTTTGACCGGTATAGTTGTTTATGTTCGATGAGTGAATATTATTTTTACTTCTTATGTTGCTCAGAGTCTATACAGGATGATTGTTAGCTATTACGTTATTTTTTTATTTTATAGAATATCCTGTTTTATTATGGTTTATGTTAGATGATTAATATATAGATTTATGTTAGATTACCGTTTGCTTTAGGTAAGTATATATTTTTGACTATTGATTTTAAGTTAGATGAATTTATTTTATTTCTTGTTTCCACTGGTAATTCATTTATAAGTCTTGGTAAGAGATAGTCAGTAGTTCGCATTCCGTAGTAGTTATTGGCTGTTTTAGTAATTAGCATTTTGTTAACCATTTTACGTGTCGTAATTGGGTGTTTAATTAGATTAAAATTAAATTTATGGTAGTTTTCTATAGTGAGCACCATTTTTACTCTCTCATGAACTGGCATTGCTTTACAAAATTGAAATAGTTTTTCATCATCATGGTTGAATTGTTTTCGAACTTTTTTAGGTACAATAGATTTTAACAAACGAAGTTGTAAGGAATATATTTTATGCAAATATGACTGAAATGTGCGTCCATAACTACTGAGCCCATATAGTATAATACTTTCTGCTAAGGCTGTATAAATATCTAGTAAAATAGCGAAAGGTATTTTATATTTAAGTATACAGACCTTTGCTAAAATCGCGCGTAGCTTGTCACACACAGTATCAATATGAGCAGCCCAATGGAACCTATTATTTATTGTAACTCCCAAATACGAGATTTGGGAAACTTTATGAATGCATATTTAGGTCGGTCGGTAGTAAACAAACAGTATATTCTGGTAAGTCCCTCAAACGTTGTGCTATTTTCATTAACCTTCCTTCATTGTAATGCGAGAGCAGAGGTATCAATCGGTTACGGTATGAGTATGTATGTATATAAGTATGTATGAGACAGAATATCTCTGTCTGATTGAGTTTTCACTCCTACTCTGATTCTTTTTAACATTTCTACAAACGTAGAATCATCCAGTTATCTCATATTCAACATAAGTTCGTCGTAACTGGGGCATATTAGCATCATTCAATAAGAAAAATTGATACTACAAGGGACTCGGTGGCATCAGGACTGCCGACAATGCGGATTGCTCGCCGCTGCAATCGGTCGAGAGCATCGAACAGATACTGCGCGGCACCATCGCAAAGGTGAGAACAGTACTCCACGCACGAGCCAACCTGAGTATTATAAAGAAGAGACAGGTGCCCAGGCGAGAACAACCGTCTCACCTTGTTTAGAACACCTAACTTCCGTGAGGCCCCCTTAGTGATGCTCTCAACGTACTCGCGCGGATTGAGGTCGCGGCAGATACCCATGCCTAAGATATCGAGTCTGTCTTTTAATGGTAGTTGAGTGTTCTGAAAAGTCTTGTATTTTCTTGGCATTAAACTCGACCAGATTCGCACAGCCCCATTGAGAAATGCGACCCAGAACCTGGTCGACTTGCGCAACAAGCTCCTGTCGTTTTTCCTCGATATCTTCTGACTTTGCTGTAGGGTGTCCAAAATATCTTTTATGATCTGTGCTGTCGTCTGCATAGCAATGAATGTTGCCTAGGGCTAACATGTAATTTATATGCAGAAGAAACAGCGTGGGCGAGAGGACGAATAGATTTTTGACATCAAATGAAGAGGCAAACAAAGTTGAATATTTTTTGTAAAGGCGGTATATGTCAATCTTTAATAGTTTGGTTGGGCTCTTGTGTTTTCGAATAATGGTCACCAGGTACTCCAGATCTTCGATTATCCTATTTTTTATAGTTTTCCCTTTATGTGGCCATTAAACCCTAACTCTGTACCAAATTTCAGCTATCTGAGATTATGGGAAGTACTAGTTCTATTATGATGATCATGAGTGAGTGAATGAGTGAGTGTCATAAATGCGAAACTTTGCTTTCGCTTAGCTTCGGAACTAAATGACCTACAGACTTGATATTTTTTATTATAAGTGTGATTTTATAGCTTACTGGATGACGAGAATTTCTGCGTTCTAGTCTTATTCAGAGGTTCTCCAATAGGGGCCTGAAAATGCGTCGAAATGGTTCCAGTAAAGGATGGTACGGCAGTGTTTGCTTCGCGCTCGACTTGGCGGGGGCACTGCCGTGCCCCCCGATCTAAACATCGTGGTAAGGTATTTTAGGTCTAATGGGTCTAATGTGATAGGCACCATGCAATCGGGCAAAATATAGTGATGATAAATAATACTTAAGGTGTATTTTTAACAGAGTATTTCACACGACTGAGAAGTACTAAAGCCATAAATGGTCAAATAAACTCTAAAACGCTATTGAGTGTTACTCAACACGCATACAAACATAGGATTAATATTAATCCACCAGTGTGATTTTACAATACAGTTTATTGCAATTCGTACAATTCTCGCAAAAAGCTTTATATGAAATGACCACTAAACTATTGTATCTACTTGATTTCATTATCATCATCTTTTCTGTTTTCTCAACTAAATTTGAGGTCAGTTTTTAACGTAATATTACTAAAATGATACATGTAGATTATTTTATAACCAACAACTATCTGGCGTGAAGGTATATTGGGAATTGTTTTTAGACTGTGTAAAGAAAATGGTAATAAGAACACAAACACAATATTAATTAAAACGTATAGTGCCATGAAGTGGAAGTATTGGTACAGTAGTAGCTCAAATAAGGGCTTAGCAAATTATAGGAAAAATACATCAACAAACTTTAAGCAAAAAAAATATCACTACATAAAGCACTAGGAAAAGCTTATCGCAACATCTAGTCTTTTTCTGTGTATTCTAATAAACAAACTATTCGAATAGGACATACTATACAACATGAAAAAAACACCGGCAAGTTTGCTATTTCTTTGACTGCCTCGTCGGTCTTGCGGTTGGCGTATGCGACTGCTGATCGTGAGGTCTCGGGTTCGATTCCCGGTTCGGACCAAATGGTTTTATGATCTACAAATATTTGTTTTGGAGTTTGGGTGTTTTCTATGTATAATATGTATGTATTTTACAAAAAAAAAGTATATATATGTATTTGTATCAGTTGTCTAGTACCCATAACACAAGCCCTGCTTAGCTTGGGACTAGATGGCATTGTGTGATAGATGTCCGAAATATTTATTTATTTCTTTTTTATTACAATTTTGAAGTAAAAAAGAAACCACTACCTAAAGTACTGGGAAAAGCTTAATGCAACAATTAGTACTTTCATGTGTTACCAAACAAATAAACTATTTGAATTGAACATACTATAGGACATGATCATTTTTAATGTTCAATAGCAAAAACAAATAATTACTGAAATAAAGTTAGCATAGCTCTTCATATAAGGAAGTATACGTGATATCTCTAAGAAAGAGACAGATATATTATCTAAGTCTATCTTTGTTTCATGAGTTGATCCTGCATTTCACAACGGTTTTTGATGAATGATTACGTCTTTAATATCATCATCATCATCATCAACAACCTATAATGTCCCACTGCAGGGCTCGGGTCTCCTCTCAGAGGAGGGTTAAGATCATACGTCCCCACGCTGGCCCAGCCCGGTTTGAGGACTAGCAAGACAACGTTGTGGCTACATAATATTGCCGTTGGATGTTTTTAAGCCGCCCAAAGGCCTCCAACTAAGCTGCACGACTGATTTATTTATGTTTTTACTAGCTGACCCACGCAACCTCGTTTGCGCCTTATATTGCACGTAGCGTGAAAATTTCCCCCGTTTTCGAAACATTCTTCATTGTTGCTCCGCTCCTATTAGTAGTAGCGTGATGATATATACCCTATAGCCTTCCTCGATAAATGGACTATCCAACACCGAAAGAATTTTTCAAATCGGACCAGCAGTTCCTGAGATTAGCGTGTTCAAACAAACAAAAAAACAAACAAACAGACAAACAAACTCTTCAGCTTTATATATTAGTATAGATTACAACTTTTAAAAGTAAATAAATAAAACCATAACACATTTCATTTCTTTTTATTATTGCAAAACAGACTATTATATCGACAAAAGGTATTTCACATCACAAAATCAACTGTTAGGTTAATTACCTACCTTATTTTAATGGTTCATTTTTATTACTAAGACTAGCTGTTGCCCGCGGCTTTGCTCGCGTGGAAGTTGATTTTATGTATTTAATTAAAACTGTGTAAAAGTATGTATCAGTAATTTATTCATATTTCTGAACATATTTATTTATTTTTGATCAATAGCATGGGCTATTGATCAAAAATAAATAAATCTTTTAAATGGTTAAAGGATCTATCATATAAATATTTGACCCATATTTCATCCCTTTTAGGAACAGAATTCGCATTAATGCTGATAATGCATAAAGTTTCATGGTACTAATTTAAAAAATAACGGACTTCCATACAAACTTTCAACCCCTATTTCACCCCTTTAGGGGTAAAATATTGTTACGGCTTCGCTTCACTATGAATGCGGGGGCGCTGGGGTGAACTTTTTTACTTTCACCGGTGGCCGACAGAACTGACAGCTTCACTTGTCGTCACGGGTCGTGTGCGCGATACACATTAGTTATTGTATTTTTTAAACCCTTAATACAACAGTTTTATTCCATAAGTGTCATTATTTCTACCTCTGAACCAGCTATCGAAGCAACCAAATATCCAGAACCGCTTAAATACGTCTTTACATTTTTTTAATCAGTAGTACATGAATAAAGTTTTAATGGTTCTAACTTAAAAAATGACAAACTTCCATACAAACTTTCAACCCCTATTTCACCCCTTAGGGGTAGAATATCCAGAAACGCTTTAATACTTATTTACTCACTTTTAATCAGTAGCCCAAAAATAAAGTTTCATGTTTGCTACTTCAAAAATAACGAACTTCCGTACAAACTTTCAACCCCTATTTCACCCCCTTAGGGGTAGAATATCCAGAAACGCTTAAATACGTATCCGCTCACTTTTAATCAGTAGCCCAAAAACAAAGTTTCATGTTTGTAACTTCAAAAAAGGCGGACTGCCAGACTAATCTATATGCGAAATGTCAACCCTATTTCACCCCCTTAGGGGTAGAATATCCAGAAACGCTTTAATACATATTTACTCTTTTTTTAAACATTAGCACATGAGTAAAGTTTCATGTTTGTAACTTCAAAAATGGCGAACTTTCTAACAAACTTTCAACCCTTTTTTCATCCCCTTAGGGGTAGAATATCCAGAAACGCTTAAATAGGTGTCTACTCGTTTTTAATCAGTAGCCCAAAAATAAAGTTTCATGTATCTAACTTAAAAAATTACGAACTTCCATACAAACTTTCAACCCCTATTTCACCCCCTTAGGGGTAGAATACCCAGAAACGCTCAAATACGTCTCTACTCTTTTTAAATCAGTAACACATAAATAAACTTTCATGTTTCGAACTTCAAACATTACGGACTTCCAGACTAACCCATATACGAAATGTCAACCCCTATTTCACCCCCTTAGGGGTAGAATATCCAGAAACGCTTTAATACGTATTTACTCTTTTTTTAAACATTAGCACATGAGTAAAGTTACAAGTTACTAACTTAAAAAATAACGAACTTCCATACAAACTTTCAACCCCTATTTCACCCCTTAGGGGTAGAATATTCAGAAACGCTGAAATACGTATTTACTCATTTTTAATTAGTAGCCCAAAAATAAACTTTCATGCTTCTAACTTAAAAAATGTCGTACTTCCAGACTAACCTATACGCGAAATGTCAACCCCTATTTCACCCCTTAGGGGTAGAATATTGAAAAACGCTGAAATACGTGTTTAATAATTTTTAATCAGTAGCCCAAAAATAAAGTTTCAGGTCTCTAACTTAAAAAATGACGGACTTCCATACAAACTTTCAACCCTTATTTCACCCCCTTAGGGGTAGAAATTCCAAAATTCCTTTCTTAGTGGGTGTCTACTCAATAAAAGGATTCTATTCACCAAATTTCATAGTCTTAACTATCATAGTTTATGCTCGGCGATGATGAATCAGTCAGTCAGGACTTACTATTTTATAAGTATAGATAAATATTTGGAAATCTGAATTTTTAGCTAAAATTGTGTTTTAGAAAGTAATATCCTAAAATTTTGCCAAGTAAACTGGAAGTATTTCCAGTTTAATCCATTTTTTCTTGTTAATAAAATAATCTCATTTAATCTTCGTCGAACATCAAGAAAATTTAGGGCCTTTTGTACCAATATTTTGAATAGCGAATGTTTCATTCCAATCTCTTCAAAATATTAAATTAAATAAGGAGCTAAGAATCGTCCTTGGCCATAACATTTTATACTGGCAGTAAAATATACATAATACCCAGATGTCATAAGAAAAAGTTGTGGTGCTTTATTAAAACGAATGCATTTAAAACATAACGATTCTTGAAAACACAATCTTACCTAGAATGATATGTCTACTCTCGAGTATCCTATGTATATTAGGAAATTGCAAATATGAAATCAAGAGATGATTTCAACTAAGTAAAGAAATATTTGAGGTAAATTTTTACCTACTTCTGATTGTCGTAGTTAATCAGACTTTGTATATTATATAAATATGACAAATGAAAACACTATTAATTTCAGTCATAAAGGTGTTAAAGTATTTCCAGTGTAGATTTTAGTGATAATAAGACAATGAGTGTTATATGAGTGCAATATTTACCTACTTAGTTAAATGAAAGCATTACCAAACTTATTAAATTTAATGCGTGCATACTTTTAAATCACTTAGAAAATTGTTTTCATAATGGATTTATTTTAAAGATATCGTTCATAACAGAGAAATGGAGAAGTGGCTGTATAAATGTCGAAAATTCTTATAGTTATTAGGAGTCGCGAGGGAAAAATATGTTGAGTAATTTTCTGATGTAATATTTTGATGACGTCAAATAGACGTCAATCATGATATAGATGAAGGACGTTATTGATTGTTGTTGGTAATGCCTACTATGGAAGCTTTGATATTTACCAATGCTAATGACGAATATCACAAGCAACTGTATCAATAACTGTTGGTATATGTACGGCAACACAACAAAACCGGAAAGGCTCATAGTTATTTTCTTGATTTATGAACACTCATCACAATTAGCATGGCCCACAAACTTAGCTATAGATTTACCCTTTCGTTACAACCCCATGTTTTTGGCAGACGATCCCTAAGCAATTGAGGGTATAATAATTCCGAATTTAAAATAAAAAGTATAGTGGCAATATTCCACTATGAGCGATAAAGTAAGGAAGTAAACGTGCGGTTCGAATTTATGAGGATATGGGACACCACATAAACAGTCAATTCGAGTTATGAAGAAATGTGGATTGCCATAGATCATGGATATTATGGACAAGTATGTTAAATCAAAGGATATATTTAGTGTTAGGAAACAATGTGAATGAAGTAATGATAAAAACAAGATAAGAATGAATGAAGCACACATTTGGTGCACACATATTGTCAGGGGAACATTACCACTCCACACGCTGACAGCCTCGTGGCCGCCATCGGGGTGGGAAATGTGGGAATTATTTCGCTCAGTAACATAATTGCGGCCATGGTACAGAGCGAGAGAGCGTGAAACTCGGCCGTTTCTGTCTGCCAGCAAGTTATGCTTGCAAAAGAGGTGGCGGAGTGGAACCGGGAGAGGTTTAAAACCCTCCAGATCCATCAGGTTAAGTGGATCCACCAGGATAAGTAACGGGCCCGGTACTGCAGACGGCTCAGCTGCCGGAGATCGAAGATTGATCTGCGTCCTTCATAAGCAAAAGCCTGTCTTAGCAGAAATGGTAGCGTCACGCGCTACGGAGCGCGCATGTTCAAATTAAGGAAATTGAAATTAAGCCGTGGAATAAATACACACATCTGTATCCAAGTATTTAACTAGTACGTTCTTTAACGTTAACGATTAAATTCTGCAGATTAGAACTATTATTTATTTAAAACAAACTTACAGAGAGAACTACACTAGGGTTACCTAGTTAATCTTTCAAATATGCAAATAACCCTAGTACCTCAAAGCCATTAATCAAAAGTGGATGTAAATAAACCTACCTATCTACATGCATGTATGTGCGTGTGGTTGTCCAAAATTTTCCTTCAATGTTTAATTTAAGGATAAAATTAATCAAGTCTAAATAATCAGTAAAATATTCATTTTCAGGTTAACCTGAGGGGATACATTTTCTGCAATAGCTGAATATACGAGTGTTTATAATTGAATAAATTGAAAGACAAAACTAATACTCAAACCTTACTATTGAAAAATATACATTTTATATACACAATACTATATTCAATTTAAACATGCACATAACAGATGCGAATGATTGATTGCGTGTGCTATAAATAAATGCTAACAATATTTTATTTAGTTAGAAGAAAAACTGAGAATGGTTTTTGAAATACTGTAAAGTAATCGAAAACAATCTAAAAGAAGCTATCTGTTTACTGCAAGTAACTACTTTCAACAACAGATAAACTGACGAAAAGATCCAAAATGCAAGAAAAAACAAGGTACTAATAAAATAAAGCTACCGAGGTTAATTGTTTGTTTGTTAAAGCATACGTAGTTGGTTTGAGGATCGTTTGAAAGAGTAACGAAGTGAAAATCTTGACATCATAGAAAGATAGCTTAGGTCTAATGGAAGCTAGGCACCATTCCATTCGTCGAAAGATACGAGCAACGATAATGCTTATGGAGATGCTGTGTAATGGAATAATATAGTATTGTATTATTTGCTGTAAGAGTAATTTATACAGCTTGAAAGCATAACAAGCCGATACGATAGATACGTATACAATCGTTTTCAGGAAATAAGTTACACATCAAAACTTTTTTTTTCGTTGTACACATTTAAATTTAAAATAGCGTGAGAGAACGTTCTATCTAAATAAATCCCTATACGGTTTTCTGTAAAGGTGATCATGGATGAACAATTTTGAACGAAAAGAAAAAGCCTATAAGGCCAAACCTATATCAAACTTTACTTGAAACTGTCACAAATTACGTCTGTCCGGCTTAGTCTTAACTGTTTTAGAGGGTCTTTTAACGAGCAATTAGAGACTACGACCGAAGAGTCTCAAATTCGGAAACATCTTATGTAACGTAAACGAGCCTAATAAATCAGTTTATGTCGTATTTAAATTACTTAAAAAAACGATGTGAAAATAATAATTATCATTAAAAAAAAAATAAACTGTGCTTGTATATTTTCAGAGTTCACACCACGAATTTCTCACTTTTACAACTTTGTAAACTTAAATATACTATTAACTAATCATAGCTTGAAGTTTAAGTCACCGTAGCTTCGATCTTAGATAATAATGTGTTTTATTAGGTACATAGTGACCCTAATATTCCCAGATAAGACTTGTATTTCGTATAACAAACTAGTACACATAATCGCCTTAGGTAAACGTTCTATCCAATTACGATGTGTTTGCTTTCATAACATTGATATAAATAAAGCTCCGTTTTCCTGAAAATTAATCCTATCCCTGAATTAATCCTACTCTTCTTTTATCATCTAATAGTATTTCATACTGTTACGATAAGTCACAATATATAAAATATTTTAAGAAGTCAATCACGTTCATTGCATTCACCAATATTGATAGGATATACGTTCAAAGTTTTAAGAACTATCTTGTATAGAGAAATACATTTAAATGCAATAGGTTAGTTCGATCGAGCATAAATAAACAGCATTGTATACACAAAATCGATTAGGTACTTATGCCTATTATAAAAATCTATTTTTTGACAAACGATTAAGTAAGAGTTTTAATAAAAATCAACCTAGTAATAGTACAAATAAAAGTGTATTTTGTCTCAATTTTAAATACTTACCCTATTGGTTCAATGTGTGAAACGAATAGGACAGAGTATCCAGCATGCTCATGAAATATTTGTAAGAAGTTTTCTCTTATTAATAACTACGACTTTAAACTAATAACTTTGAATCATCAATTATCTTATTTAAGCCTTAAACGTGAAAATACACTGTTTTTTTTTAATTCTTGAAGAGTTTTTGTTCGACAGGTCGGTTGAACGATACAAAATATTATGGAAAGTGTATAAGTTTGAAAAAATCCTCATATTGCTCAGTGTTTCTTTAATAAGTCATCAAAGGTATCTATGGTAAACCCAATTATAAACCCCCAAATTTCTTCAGAAAATGATGCTCTTACTTGGAAAATCATCAAAATTACAATAGGCAATCAGAAAAGCATCAGCTACGTTATTGTTTTTTAACGAATAGAACTACGAATAATAATTCACAATAAGTAATTACGGCTTGGTCTGAGTGTCCGACCGTTAATCATTGACGTTTTTCATGCCCTCGCTAGGTAAACTGGAGACACAGCCATCCTATTGTCGATGTACCGTATTTACCATTCATGGAACGTTCGTATTTACTGTCGTTCGGCTAAATTAGGTCACAGCTATAACAAAGGCTAAACGGACACTGCAGCATTCGGAAACAATCTGGCCTTGCGATTTTATTTTGAATGGCTTATACAGCTTTAGACCAAAAACCGATTTAAATACTTTTGTTTTTGTATTCCAAAACCCTCCCGGTAAACAAAGGCGTGTGTGGTGTTTAATTATTTAAACGCTTTCAGTACGTGAACTAACATATTGCCCATGTTATATATTGTTTGTCTAAACGTAAATATTAATAATGTAATACTCACGTGATTTTGTTGTTCTATGAGGTATTCGAAGTTTATCATCACTACTTCTATATGTATGGATCAAGTATATCACTCACTCACAGGTTGAAAATTTTGATTGAATAAGCTTAATCAAATTATAATTAAAGAATAACTCTAACACGGTATTTAGAATTTTGAATTAACACTTTCTGTTCAAATGTTTGTGTTGTGAATGTTTTCAATATGCATTCGATTGTTATGTTTTGATTTTTCAATCTCTATGAAGGCATGGTTTAAGTCATGAGATAATCATTTATTTAATTAATAAACTGATCTGCATAAATAATATAGATACGATTGACATTCTAGAATTTAAAAAAAAACGCAAACCAGCCATGAGGACTGCCGACAGAAGTGAAAACTCACAACTATAAACAAATAGTTATTTAAGCTCACCTGAAATGAAGTAAAATATTCATTGAAAACCGATAACTACAGAAATACTTATAGTAATGTTATAAAAAAAAATACTATACAGTATAAACATATTAGCAAAGCCGGGTTTTCATCTAGTATTATTATTAAGTATTAACTCATTTTCTTTCACTATTTTATCGTCACTTTTTTCATTAATAGATGCACTTTGTTAAATTTCCATATTTTAAACGCTTATTTATTTTACAAATATATTGAACAAAAAAACGGATTTATTAAACTATAAGGTTTTAATGAAATGACGGCCTCTTTGACTCGTCGTCAAGGCACCCTTCGCCGCCATATTCGCGCAAGCGGAAAGCGCACTTTTAATTTTTTTAAAAGTGCACATCTAAGCTAAAGAAGTTTTTACTTCAAGAACTTATACTTATTCAACTATTTTTTATTAACTTAAATCCTGATTGGTTTCACCCTATGGTATTATAAAATGTTTCTCTCGCTATAGGGCGAAACTGGTAACATTTTCGCCGTTTCGAGTCGCATTTCGAGAGAAACATTTGATTGAAGTAAAGAAAAATAGTGAAATAAGTCCAAAATCACAATCGAAAATATAAATTAGATAGGATTTGATGCCATAGATCTTATGCTATATAGAAAATGACAAAGAAACGTTTTTAAGAGATAGTGTGTAAACGAGCAGACGTATCGCCTGATAGTAAGTAAGAATTTTAATAAAACATCTGAATGATCTGATTTTTTATCCACAGATCTCATCAGAATCAGTCTGAATTTAGGGTTTATTTTAAAACGTAGTGGGTTATCTTCTTCGTCGTTCGTCGTCTTTTTAGAAAGAAGGTTCTGATTCTATATATCACGCTAGCTAAACGTTTTATTTTTTACTTCTCTTTACAACGATGCGGTCCTACTTAATTTGCTCCCTTAGTCGTATGTATCCTTAGTAGGTCAAGAATGGAAAGTATCACCCCGATCAGCGATGGTGAGTTAAATGCATTTGATGCAATCAGTAGGGATGGATTACGTATCCTTAATCTAACAAAATATTCTTAACGTAATTATTTGTACATGGATGCCTTTCATATCAACTGTTTAGATAAAATTAGCGTTTTTATTTTTCAGAAAAAAGATATTCATTTTGAAGAATTCATTAGAATATTTCATTTCTCTGATTTACTTAGAGTGACATTAAAAGCGAACAAAATCTCCATTTACATTCTTCAGTTTTATTGTCTCTTTTAAGTGGGTTTTTACTTTTCCTTGTTTAACTTATCCATTTGATATTGAAAATATTCACAGTTACTTAACTCCTGTCCTCATTTTTTAAATGTTTGTTCCAACTAAACCTTAACTTAGTGTCTGTTTCTTTTTGAGTTATTCAATTATGTTTGACTGTCTATGTCATGGAAACCAAAAGGTTGATTATTGTTCTAATTATAAACTGCCTGTTGGTCACTAGACCAATTACTAAATTAATATATGCAACTGCTGAACAACACATCTTTGGTTCGATTCTCGGGTCGTGCCAAAATCAATGTAGAGCATCTATTAGAACAGCCTTGAATAGCACGTTAAGCAGTCAGTCCCAGGTAACCGTTATTGGGAAGTCGGTATCACCAAACATTTCAACTGAAAAACTGACATTCGGCTAAAAGACGTTAAATTAGTAGCCGACACCAAACAGTCTTGGTATTAATAAAGGCTAGGAAGAAGAATTCATACTTTTGATTATCGGCAATTTTTGGAACTTGTTGTAATACATTCTAGAATCAAACTCATTTGTACTTATTCCATTAATAATGCTACATGGCATTAATAATATTAATGCCATAAGGCGAAACCGGTCAGCTGTAAAGTTTATTAAAGTAGTGGAATAAGTACGAGTGAGTTTGATTCTAGAATGTATAGGAAGAAGAAGCTAGATTTATAAATAACAAAATTAACAACATGGAAATGTACTTTTCATTCTAAAATTCGTTACATATGATGATGTAATGAATAATGGACGAACCCAAGAAACTTTTACGGTCGGTGTAAATTAATTATCCACTTCCTGTCGAAGTACTGTTATGTGCGATATAAACCCAAATTTTGTTTCATCAAAAGGACAGTAAACTCTTTGATTATCTTCAATTACAAAGGACAAATTCCAGTCGGTCCAACCCGAGATTAAAGCATCGTCACCCAAGATAGTATCAATAAAGGCTATCACACATTGTCGCCACAAATTAATTTAATTTTCTCTGTGGGCTTAACCACAAATTGCGTCATATTACATTTTAGGACACAATGTGTGACGTTTAAATAAAATGTTTATGAAATACTGATGAATTTAGAATAAACCTCTTTCTTTTCTTTTTTAAATAATGCCAAAAATAATTAATTTAAATTTAAGGTATAGGGACTTTTAATAAAATTAAATTCGATACAAGAAACTCGTGACAGTGATTTATAATTTAAACAATAAAAAGTGATATGAATACAATTTAGCCATAAGAAAAATTGTGACGAAATAAATATAAGAGATAATTGAAACTATCGATTGGTTTTAGCAGGCTATGTTTCAAATAGTATTGTTATTGCTTTATTTTCAGATATTTTTGTAAGTCTGTCTCCATGTTCATGGTAAAATACCAGTTTCAATTCATAAAATAGCAAAACGTAGTAGGTTAAGCCTACCTTGTTATCACTGTAAATTATATAAGTATTACATGATTATAAAAATGAGAAAAAGGGAACTTGAACCCACTCATTTGTGGACTAATCAGTTTTTAGCTTAAAGACTGTATTAATTGTGTGTTTTTTTAAGATATTCATTTAAATTGATTAATTCCAGAGGACGGACGAGAACAGTCACATATCGTTAGATATACTTATATAGATATCACTAGCTGTTAGCAGTTTCAGCCACGTTTCATACTACTGTAGCCAAAATGAACAGATAGGTCACCTGTGTTAGTGACTATCGCTGTCAAAGGAGACAAGAGTCAATGCAATCCAAGAGTCACAAATGCGACACCGATCTTTGAGCGCCCTTTCCGTCCAAGAACGGTCCGTCGTTTGATTCGTAGCGTAGCGTAGCGTAAAGCGTCGATACTCACTCGATTAAATTCCCGCAAAAGAATTAACTAACATCGGTTTAATGTGGGGCCGTAATATCATTCTGATTAAACCGGCGAGACGGTGCGGATTTCTATATAAAGAAGCACAGCTCTTTCATGGTTAAAAATTATGAAACTCAGTACTACAATCTCAAGATTTACTGCACAATTTTAAATAACCTATAGCTAAATCCTAAACATGTATTTCAAAGATAAGAATTTGTTATAAAATTAACTTTCACTTCTATAGATTTTCGGAGACAACATTAAACTCTTTATCTAGTAATTTAATTTACAGTCTTTACAAAACTATAATAATACTAGCTGTCCCGGCAAACGTCGTTTTGCCATAACTACTAATAAATTAAAAATTAATTATAAAAACATTGTCCAGCGGACAAAATTGTGAATCTAAACCATTCCCAGATCCCCTTGAACACACACAAAAAATTTCATCAAAATCGGTCCAGTCGTTTGAGAGAAGTTCAGTGACATACACACTCACAGAAGAATTATATATATAAAGATAGTATAATATACACTATATAACTATAATAATAAGTATCTACTACGAGTACTTCTAAAATAGCATCAGTTTTAATTTTTTTTGAATAGTGTCATGAAGGAAAGTTATGAGGCAAGTTTAATATAGTTAGCTTCATTCAAACTTTGTTACGATACTATGCTACAAATCTTCAATAAACTACGTAGTTTTTACTTATACTACGGGAAAATGAGCGCCGATTCTCAGTATCGATTTATGAAGGAAACGAGATAGAAAATAAACACGAAACTAGAAAGACTTGAATGAAATTAAGATGAAAATAAAAGCATGTTAATAGAGTATCTAGTTAAAAATATGCTTAAAAAGAACTTATTCGATTCGCACACTGTACTTCATTAAAACTAACTTCCTTTGCACCAATCCGTAACGGTGTGCCATTCCCTACACCAGATCGCATTTCTTGGATCTTCCGCGTGTTAATTTTAAGCCCAGTTAAGCTCGCCTCTCGACATAGGTCATCTTACTTGAATTACATGTGCGAAACATACTTCGTCAAAATACGTTGACACATCATCATTATCTGATATATCAGGAACTATTACTAAAGAAATAGAAACTGTGTGTACGTATATGTAATGAAACACTTTTAACGTTAAATCCCAGATAATTTCTGAGATCATTATAATATGTATTTACCTATGAAATTGCCGTTTTGTATGCAATAAGTGAAAGTACTTATTTTTTCAAACTGTTTTATTTCTGTTATTCGAAGTAATCACCCATGCAATCGACGCATCTTTGCCAATGCACTGGCAGTTTATTGATGCCCTTCTTGTAAAAATCAGCTGGACGGGAGGCAACAAACTCTTCAAAGGCATTTTGTACTGCCTACCTATTATTTATCCGAAAACGACGCGATAGAAAGGTTAAAAGTTTTGAGGATCTTAACTACTGAACTGATTATTATAAATGAATTGTCAATAGATTAGTTATAAAAGCCCGAGTGACATAACCCACATAAATTGAATCAAACGTTTTTACATAGTAGATTATTGTTAATTAAACTGTTTCTTGTTTTTTAGAACAAGTAGGACGTTTCATCTTTTTCTGTACCTCTGGGGAAAAAGATTTATAGAACCACGGTCAGCACTGGTTACTGAAATTGCGAAAGAAATTTCGTCTATTTTAGGGGGAGCGAACGTATGACTTCAGTCACACCTGTTTTGTCACTCTTCTTTGGTCTATGAATATGTATCAAAATTCACGCATATACCGATGTGACAACATGCCGATAGTTCTGTTACAATGCTGTTATAGTTCAAACCGCGAACAAGCTTGTGACGAAACTGTCAACAGGCCACACATAGAAACACAATCACAGGTGGGTTTTTTCATTTATGAATAGGTATATATGTATTTGATCTTAAAAACTTGGTCATTCGGAAGTATATTAAAAAAATAATACTTCGGGTGTTATCGTTCTAATTTTTTTCTTTAATAGTGAACTCATGAAGTTTGATTAACACTGACGCGTATATGTTTTTATTTTGTTATTCTAATTGGTTACATTTCTCTACTATTATCTGTTATCATAATGTCTTTGTGGAAATTGTCATAAGAAGCGACTAAAGGAAAAAAACTTCGAACTGCAAAATGAAGTAAAACTCATACCAAATCTTGTAACAATACGTGTGGCCAGCGTAGTATAGTATGGGCCAAAACTTCCTTTCGAAGGAGAGGCTTAGTTAGAGAAGTGAACTTGTAGATGCATAAAATTTTATAGTTACATTTCATTTGCCTGAATTTATTAGAATTAAAAAAAAATCTTCTATACTCAAAATTTTGAACATGGATCACGGAACTAAATTAAGCAAATGTGTTCAACATTCTCAAAAGAATTTTTGTTGTGCAGAAATTTATATTTCTTCTTATAAATCTTACTTTACGATCTGTTTTTTTTCTATTAAGGCTTGCTAAGAAAACTTAAAACATGTTGAAAACGCGTACCCAAACGAATATACTAAACGATTGCTATGTTCAAATCTTAATCTTTTAAATTCAATACAATCACGTATTGTAAAGAATTTGAAAGATTAAGATGTGAACATAGCAATCGTTCGCTCAAAGAAACAAGCGATCTATCAAGCGGGATTTGAACGGCGGGCGGTTGAGAAAAGTTTACATATAACGCGTCGATAACGATACGATATCGTTAATGTTGGATTATTGCAGAAAGTTTTTACAATAGTGTTATTTTTTACCGACTCAAAAAATGGAGAAGATTCTCAATCAGACTGTTTTCTTCATGTTTGTTACTACAGAACTTTCGACTTAGTGAACCGATCATGATTTTTTTGTTATTTAAAAGCTAGTGCTTACTGGGTAGTCCCATTTTAATTTGATTCAGTTAAGTCGACTAAATTTTTTGTTAAAATTTATGCCTTTTGTTTTTAATTGAAACTAGCTGACCTGACGAACTTTGTACCACCATATTTACATATCTAAAAAAAAAAAGGGATTTTCCCTTTATTTTTTAATTTTACTTGTACACACAAAAATGTCCTAACAATAACAAGCGCATCAAAAGTAGACTCTGTCTCGTTGGTCTATCAGGTAGCGTATGCGACACTCAATCAAAAGGTATCGGGTTCGATTCCCGGCTCGGTCCAAAAGATGTTATTTCTTACAAGATATTCATTCTGTAGTATGGAAGTTGGCGATGTTTCATGCTCGTGCCTTAATGAGCACGTTAAACCATCGAACCCGATTGTCATGAATATCAATGCAATCCAGGAAATCAGTACAATCAAATACTGACAACAATTTTTAGCTTCGAATTCAGTTAACCCTCAGAACACTTCGCCCTTCGAACTTTCTAAAAATCAAAATTATATACGAATTACAACAAATTCTTGAGTTTATTTCCATTTAACGCTTTATCCTTAAATTAAGCTTAGTATTTTGTTTACCATTTTATTCTACCGTGAATTACGTATTATCCGAATAATAAAGTTACAGAGTGGATTAGCACCTCACAAATTTAAGACTAAGCTTAATAATTAACTCGGGTTTAAAATAAAGCCATAGTTATAGGAGGTTTTATTTCATCCAACATAATTTATATAAATAAAATCGAATCATATAATTCAGTTCTTATTTTTCTATTATTTTCGTTAAGGCACGAGTAAGGATAGGTTAAGGAGAGAAAAAACATAAAAATTGCGAAAAAATTGTAAAAATATTTCTTTTTTTTCTATTAAACTACGACAGGTCAACAACTTTTGTCAGAACGAAATCCGTCAGCAACTAGTTATAAAAAAAACTAAATGTTATCAATAGCATTTCTTTTGTGTTTGGCTCTGCCAAAATGACTCTACTCTGTCTGATGGAAGGCAAAAGCACAATCCAAGAGTGGTGGTCACCGCACTCACTGCGAATGCAGACAATGCAATGCGGGCCTCAGGTCTTGCACTCACCAACGAACCACAACAGCACGAACGCTGTCATTTTACGTTGATTTTCTGTGCGATGTTCATCCGGTCGAGCCGGCCCGTTTGTGCTGAAATCAGCGTGACTTTACTACATATATATGTACATAAAGGAAGACTTCCATCCTTACAACTATGTTAAAAAATATGTCTAATATAGAACATCGGTTACAGTAAATTACAAAATACCTTGCGCTTTTGAAACATACTTTTTAAGTAACTAGAAATAGTATGTCTTACGTTTCCTCATAAAGGACCTTTATCTTAAACATACAGTGAAATCCCATCTCATCTCCTGTCGTTACTCAATGTTCCTACACAAAGCCGATACACTGTATCCGTACTCCGAATTTAACAAAGCTGTTTGTGAATCTTAAATCTGAGAGTTTACAATCCCTCTGTTGTAAGAGATTATATAATGATACCGATTTAACCATTTAAAGATTAAAGCGATCATTTCAGTATATTTAACTGTCACTTTTATTTAAAAGTTATTTAAAAGGAAATATGCAATATTTTGTTTGAGTTTGAGACAATTTTATTTGAATGTCGCTTAATGACGAATAATATAAAAATATAGTTTGATATAAGACTCTTCGGGACATATCCCAGAGTATCCGATCTATTGCTTTTATCGTATACAATCTATCTTCTTCAGGTTGTCAGGCAATTGGGTTGAAAGGGGCTCTACATTACTCACAGTCATTGCTTTTTCCTACCTGCCTTACAATGAAAGCTGTAACTTGACAATTACACTTCTACATGCTTCTTTCACGAATATGTCGTTAGAATTTTTATATGTCTATGAAATAAAATTTACACTTATTTTCTTACTAGGTATATATCTCTAGATTTCCATTTAGGTCGGCTAAATGGAGTTTTGTAACTTAATAAGTAGAATATTCTATGGTTATTAGCATTAGCAATGAAATGGTTGCATGTTACGAATGTTAACACACTATTAACACTGTTAATATTGCGAACCTACCTTATATATGTCACTTAAATTTATAGAGCAGTAAATCGTTTATGCCAAAATCAAAAAGCTCATCATCTTATAAACGCTATTGATGCTACTGTCGGTGAATGAAATACATTAGAGATTAAAGGTTTTGGCAACATCATAAACTCACTTTAGTAATAGAGATAAAATAAGGAAGGCGGTCAACAAGACAGAGCAATAGACTTTTATACTTTTTATTTCTACATTTTTATTAGGCTCGTTTGCTTGACGTTTGTGTTCAGTTCAATGTTTGTATTTTTATTGAGGCAACGTTCGATAGATGGCGTTGTTCCATTTTTGTGATTCGCGTTGTTAAGATTCTCCAGTGGTTTATAAAACTGTAAAGAAATATATATATTGTGTGCTCGCATCCAAACGGTTGTTTTATTTAACTTAAGTAAACACAGCCTCGAAGCTAACTACCCTAACATTTTTTGGTCCTTCGGAGCCGGACGGGTTTATTGAAAAGCAATATACCCCCAGCATTTTGATCCGTTGGCTTCTCGGCTATGCTACTGCCTCGCTGGTAGTAGTGTAACGGTCAAGTGAGTGTGGAAACACAAGTACATATTGTGTTGTATACAACGTGGCGCCAAGGATCTGACGTAACGGAAGTCATCGCAAGGAGTTGCGACGTGTAAGCGGCAGAGGGCGCCACCATATTCTGTGGAGTTGCCAGTGGATGACACTGGAGATTATACTTGGCTGTTGTTGGAGCTTGTGACGTCACGTCGTGTTACATCGGCAGTGACGAGCAAAGAGGTTTGACGGAACAGAACTGTAAGTAGTGAACAATTATTGACTTTGAAATTTTAGTTTGCAAGAAAATCAGTGACAAATGAACATAGAAAAAAATCTTTAGTGTGGTGAATGACATTGGGACTTGTAACATTTTAGTTGTGATTTACTGTAGTAGTAAGTAGTTTTAGACTTAGAATAGTTAAGCAAATTTGGTTCAGACGGGGAACCTATGCCCGATTTCACCCCGGTTTTTTAAAGTGCAAAACACTTGTAAAATTTTAGAATTTTTTGATACACTTGTAGTTTTTTATATCTTTAAAGATTGTTCCACTGTAGTTATTGTACATCGCTTGTAACTTAGAAAATTATAATACTTAGTTTATACTATTGTACATTTGCTTCAGAACATTGATTCATTGAGTTGGTAGTGTAATTAGAAATATTTACAATGAAATCATTAATTAAATTACAATTAAACACTAAAACTATAATTGAAAAAGCTAGAATCAACTTTAAAAAGTCACCAAAAGATCGTATAACACAAACATATTTACAAACAAGATTAGAGTCATTGGAAGAACAGTGGAAGCAATTTGTAATTACACATAGAAATATTATAGAAAAGGCAACTGAGTCAGATTTAGATAGTGCTTATTTCTCTAATGAGATATACGATACTACAGAGGAGTTGTACATTTCATATAAAACAGAACTCAAAGAACAAATGAGTGCCACTACTTCAATTAATTTATCACAGCAAAATCAACAAGTGAAAGTGTCGTCAATTGTCAGACTGCCTAAAATCAGTTTACCTATATTTTCTGGTTCATACACTGAGTGGACGACATTCAGAGATTTATTTTTGTCTCTTATACAAAATAACAACTCGTTAGACGATGTGCAACGCCTTCACTATTTGAAAACGCATTTGTCAGGAGAAGCGGAACAGCTACTTCGTCATACACCAGTAACTGCCGCTAACTATAGTGAATCTTGGGCTATTTTGTGTAAACGATATGACAATAAAAAATTCTTATCTCACAGTATGTTAAAGCGATTTGTTAAACAACCAGTAATTGTAAAGGAGTCTTCAACTTCTATTAAAAATCTTTTAGACACAACAGTTGATTGCTTGCATGGTTTGAGTACTTTAGGCATTAATGTAAGTTCTTGGGATACAATTGTAATATTTTTAATTAGTGAGAAATTAGATACCGAATCTCGAAAATTATGGGAGTCAAAAATCAGTGTTGACGATAATTTACCAACATTTTCTGAATTTAAGACCTTTTTAGAATCGAGATTTCGTTCACTAGAATTTTTAGGCACAAAGCCCAATAACCAGTACAGGAATCAAACCAGTAACATCAATAATAATATAAAATCATTTCATGTCGCTTCTCTAACGTGTATCTTATGTTCCGGAGATCATAAATTATGTCACTGCAAACAGTTTGCAAAAAAGGATGATAATGATCGTCGCGACTTTGTCCGAGTCAATAAACTATGTTTTAATTGTTTAGGAAATAACCACACCGTATATTCCTGCCGTCAGCCAACCAGATGCCATCTTTGCAAAAAGAGACACCACACTTTACTTCATGCAAAACCAACCGTAAATGCCACTGAGCCAGTAGATGGTTCAGTGGAAACGGGAGTGGTAGTTGCCGCAGCAGCTACTTCTTCTAATCAATGCGAGTCTACCACTATTTGTTGTTTCGCGGATGTATACAACCAAGGTTTACTTGCTACAGCCTTGGTCAACATTGAGTCGAGAACTGGTTCCTTTGTTGTTATAAGAGCTCTGATGGATCAGGGCTCTCAGGTCTCTTTCATTACGGAGGCCGCAGTCCAGTTGCTCGGTTTGAAGAAAACACCTGCTCACACTGACATATTGCGATTAGGCGATGATGAGGGGGTTTCCATGCCTTCTAAATGGGTGGTGAGGTTTAAATTGCAGTCACGCCTAGATCCCACATTCATCTTATATGTCGATGCTTATGTGTTGAACAGACTCACATCACATCTTCCTGAAAGGAAGATTGTCAATGTGCTGCCGTCGATTTCATCCCTAGAACTTGCAGATCCGTCATTTGATACGCCGGGTAAGATAGATCTTTTGTTAAGTACCCGCGTTGTCGGTGAAGTTCTAGTGGACGGCTTGGTCAAGGGGTCACCTGGAACTCCAGTAGCCCAACGGACCAAGTTAGGGTGGATCTTGTCTGGCGAGATCCACACACCGCTCAGGACTCAACCAGTATGTTGCAATGCAAGCTCAGACGTTAACGGGCTTATAAGAAAATTTTGGGAGTTGGAATCGGAGTCTTCTGCTCATAGGGTCATCTTGACCGAAGAAGAGCAAAAGTGTGAAGACTTATATTCCAGCACTACAAAAAGAGATGTAACGGGACGATATATTGTTAAGTTGCCGTTTAAAACCAAGCGTCCTGGCTGCGCTTACGGGAGATCCGAAGATATTGCCCGTAAACGATTTCTTATGCTGGAAAGGAAATTGTCAAGCAATCCTGAGTTAAGGCAGCAGTATTCTGAAGTTATTCATGAGTATGTGTCTTTAGGACACGCCGAAGTTGTTCCTCCAGAAAATTTAACAAACGATGTGTTTTATTTACCGCATCACGCCGTAGTACGTGATGATAAAAGTACTTCTAAGGTTAGGGTCGTCTTTGATGCGTCTTGTTCAGGAAGCAACGGGGTATCTTTGAATGACGAGTTAATGGTTGGCCCAGCCTTACAACCCGATTTACGTCATATAATCATGCGATGGCGCTGTCATCCGATAACTTTAGTGGCAGACGTTGTTAAGATGTACCGGCAAGTGAAGGTAGCTTCGGAAGATGTGGATTACCAACGATTTTTATGGCGCGACAACCCAGATTCTGAGTTGCAACATCTACGTCTGCTGCGTGTTACCTTTGGTGTAGCTTCAGCTCCTTATTTGGCGGTGCGTACTTTGGTGCAACTAGCTCGCGATGATGGGAATGATTATCCTTTAGTTGCGGATCGTGTCCTTAGGGATTTTTTCGTAGACGATTTCTTATCCGGTTGTGAATCTGTATCAGAAGGCGAAGAAATATATCGTCAGATAAATGAGTTACTGGCACGTGGAGGTCTCCAGCTTCAGAAGTGGTCCAGCAGCAGTGACGAATTATTAACTAAAATTAAAGGTACATCAGATGTAAGTCATGGTATTATAAATTTCAAAATTGATAAGATCATGAAAATTTTAGGCTTAACTTGGAATAGAGAAACGGATTATTTTGAATACACTGTTCACCTTCCTCCGCTGGAAACTCCCGTGACAAAACGTAGGGTGATATCTGACATCGCTCGCTTATTCGATCCTCTCGGTTGGCTTGCTCCAGCAATAATAACAGCCAAAGTGTTCATACAACGCTTATGGCTCTCGGGTATAGAATGGGACGATGAATTGCCTGATCATCTACTGTCAGATTGGCTTACATATAGAAACGAGCTTAACAGCTTGGTTGGTTTCCATTTGCCTAGGTGGATTCACACAAGCCAACATGACCAGCACATTGAACTGCAAGGCTTTTGTGATGCCTCTAGTGAAGCATATGCAGCAGTGGTCTATACGCGGTCCATAGATTCCAACGGCACTGTTTTCGTCAGTCTTGTGGCATCAAAAACCAAGGTGGCCCCCGTCAAACAGGTTTCAATACCTCGTTTGGAGTTGTGCGGCGCTGTGCTGCTATCAAAACTTCTCTGTGAAGTTTCGGACCCCTTGGGTATAGATAGGAAGAATATTCATGCCTGGACTGACTCATCAGTGGTTCTCGCTTGGTTGGGAAGCCACCCCAGCCGTTGGACAACGTTTGTCGGCAATAGAACTTCTGAAATTTTGACTCTTATGGAGGGAAATCAATGGTCACACGTTCGATCACAGGACAATCCCGCCGATTGTGCATCACGAGGTGTGAATCCTTCTGCATGCGCAGGTCTTGATTTGTGGATAAGAGGACCTAACTGGCTCTGGGGCGAGAAAATAAATTATAGCAAGGGTAATATTAACAGAACAAATCTGGAGGAAAAGAAAACAAAGGTAATATGTAACGTCTTAGTTAAGAGTAATGAAGAGAATGAAATATTAACAAAATTTTCATCTTTAAACAGATTAACAAGAGTGATAGCATATTGTAGGAGATTTTTAAAATCAAAACATAATCAAAATAATCAAATTAATTCATCCCAGTGCTTAACGTTTGCCGAAATTAATTCGAGTTTGTTGGTATGCATCAAAATATGTCAGTATGAATATTTTTCTCATGAAATAGATTCTTTAACCAAGACGGGCAAGGTTGACAAAGGAAGTAAACTTGCCCAATTAAATCCCTATATCGACGAAGATCATATTATGAGGGTTGGCGGAAGGTTGCAGAGAGCTGATATTAGACACACCATGAAGCATCCAATCATACTTCCTCACAAATCGCACTTGACAGACCTTTTGGTGATAGATGCTCATGAACGCACTCTACATGGCGGACCACAATTAGTCCTTAATTTCTTGAGATCCAAGTACTGGATCATCAATGCGAAGAGCGTGGTACGGCGACATGTACGAAAGTGTGTTAAATGTATACGTTACTCGGCGCGAGTAACACCTCCGTTAATGTGGCAGTTGCCGTCAGCGAGAGTCAACGTTAGCCGACCTTTCTCTAAGAGTGGTGTGGACTATGCAGGTCCCATTAATGTGAGACCCACACGGGGGCGCGGTTATCACTCCACAAAAGGCTATATTTGTTTATTTGTCTGCATGGCGACCCGCGCCATTCATTTAGAGCTTGTGAGTGATATGACGTCGCAAGCGTTCATAGCAGCCTTTAAACGCTTTACAGCGAGACGGGGCCATTGTAGTGAAATGTGGAGTGATAACGGCACCACCTTTGTGGGAGCTAACAAGGAGTTGAAGGCTTTGTTTACCCAGGAAAGGTCAGGTGTAGCTTCAGACATCTCTGACTGGCTAGCAACAAACGGAACGATTTGGCACTTCATTCCACCCCATTCTCCAAATTTTGGAGGACTTTGGGAGGCTGGAGTGAAGTCCACAAAACATCACCTCAGAAGAGTCGTAGGTACCAGCACTCTTACTTTTGAGGAACTCACAACAGTTCTCGCTCAAATAGAGGCATGCCTAAATTCGCGGCCGCTCTCTGATTTTAGTGGTAGTCCCGATGATCCGTACCCGTTAACCCCGGGTCATTTTCTGGTAGGAGAACCGATCGTACTTCCACCTGAGTCAAACTTTGAAAATTCGAACATAAGTTCCTTGAGGCGATGGCATTTGACTCAGCGTATGGTTCAAGAATTTTGGCGTCGATGGTCCCATGAATATCTTGTCCAGTTTCACCATCGATATAAATGGTCTCATCATACTTTAGAGCCTAATGTAGGAGATGTGGTTTTAGTAATGGAGGATGACTTGCCTCCTGCACGTTGGCTCTATGGTCTTATAATTGAAAAGCATATTGGTTCGGACAGGGTCGCAAGGGTTGTATCACTGCGCTGTAAGGGGTCTATAATTAAAAGACCTGTCTCTAAGCTTATAGTACTGCCTATTAAAACTTAGTGTTAGTTTTTGTTATTGTATATTTTTGTATATTTTGGTAACACTTTTGGTGAGGATTTTTCTTCAAATCTTCAACCTAAATGTGCTTATTTTTTCAGTCAGCTATATGTAGATTGTAATGCCCATCCTAGTAATTATGTTATATTAAGAATTAAGGATTCCATCATGGTGGGCGGTTTCACATCATTTGTAATGTTTGTGATTTGTTTAAATTAAGTTATGGACATTCTGTCCATGGTGGGCGGGATGTTCAGTTCAATGTTTGTATTTTTATTGAGGCAACGTTCGATAGATGGCGTTGTTCCATTTTTGTGATTCGCGTTGTTAAGATTCTCCAGTGGTTTATAAAACTGTAAAGAAATATATATATTGTGTGCTCGCATCCAAACGGTTGTTTTATTAACAACGTGTTACGAAAATTTCGTAGACTTTTTCATGGTTCTTTTTCAGAACTTTTGTAAGGAGCTAGAAAGAGTTTATATTTGTTACAAAACTTGAAACTGAAAAACATGTAAATTAGTTCATTGGCATTTTCTTGTAATTATGATAATGCTTAAGTATGGACTAAGTATTGCATTTTAAAAAACTTAACTTTATTGAACTTTATTGATGCAATTCACCATACAATTTCAGTGTAAAGAAGTAAGTAACATCTTGTGAATATATAATTTTCCTTTTATACCTACAAGATTAGGTAAGTTTCTATGTATATAAAGCGTATGGCAAATATTTTAAGAGTAATGATAGGGTCATCTGTAAGTAAATGTCTGTACATCTATACGAATATAATAAAGCTGAACAGTTTGTTTGTTTGTTTGTTTGAACGCGCTAATCTCAGTAACCGCTGGTCCAATTTGAAAAATTCTTTCGGTGTGGGATAGTCCATTTATCGAGGAAGGCTATAGAGTATATATCATTACGCTACTACTAATAGGAGTGGAGCAACAATGAATAATGTTTCAAACACGGGGTAAATTTTCACGCTACGGGTAATATAAGTCGCAAACGAGGTTGCGTGGGTCAGCTAGTGGACACATAAAACACAAAAGTCATAAGAGCGTCCCCGTCATTTGTTAACCTCCTTAGATAGATTGGGCCTCAGCTCTGGTAACCTCACTAATTCGATGATATGCAACGAAAAAAATAACTTTATAATTGATTTTCAGTTAGGCTAAGGTATCATTCTGGTTCCATTCAGTTTCACATTTGCTGAAACATGTGTAAATTAGTAATAATTATATAGATTAACTGCTTAGTTTCTCCGGCGGTTATTGTACACAACACAACACACAACTCGAAGAGTAGAGTGCATTTGTGTTTTCTCACACATTTATGCACTAGCTCGAACATCATCTGCGTACTTGGTTGGTCTCCGTTGACATTTGCCACCGCGGCCGAAATTATCTAGGAGCTCATCATTGTGATAAATGAACACCTTTTTTTGAGACAACTTGGTTGCTTACTATTGTTTTAGCAATAAGCCTAAAAAATAAAAATACAATTTTCCATCTCTGTTATATACGGTCGACGCGCGACGGTTGGAGGATATATATGTGAGATAATGTCGAAAGCTATATTGAAGCTCCGCAGCCCCTGTAGCAATCCTTACATCAAAAACGCAATATATGCCAACAAAGGGAATAAACTTTGAAAAGTAAATAGTCAATGTTCAGCCGATGTTCACCAAGTTTATGCTTTCAATATAGCGACTGCAAAGAAACATATTTTACGATAGATATCTAAAAAATATATGGCTACGTTATGAAGAAATGTTTTTATTCTGTGGTTATACTTAATGCCTACCTTGATTTTTTTATGAAGATTGCCTAGTATAATTAGTTTGAGACATTTTTCTGTTATTTATCTATTAAAATTAGCCAGTTCGTCTTCGAACGTAGGCCTCCTCTCCATCCCTTCACTTGCACCTGTCCTGGGCCACTTGATACTTATTTGATACCGGCTTGTTGTTGGATGTCGTCTATCCATCTCTTGGGCGGTCTTCCCTGTCTGCGGGAGTTAGCATGAGGTCTCCATTCCTTGCATCTGCATGCCAATCTTCTGGGGTCCATCCAATCTTCATTTACGGGCCTCTATTTTCTGTACCACGTCTCTGGCTTGTGTTTTTTCCTTAGTCCATTAATTTCTTTTGCATCCAATACGGATATTCCCAGCATTGATATCTTTATTGCTCGCTGTGCAATAAGGAGTTTCTGAGCAGACTTCTCTGTCAAGGTCATGGTCTCTAATCCGTACGAGAAGACAGGCAGAACACACTGGTTACACACCATTTCTGATAGCTGATAGCTGTCATACAGTTCATACTAGTACAGCTGTCAACGTTCAACATATCGCAACCATTGTTCTAACCAATTAGTTAAGTTGTAAATAGCATAAGTGATATGTAAAATGTACCATTAACTTGAATGAATAAATATTTATTATTATTATTATTTCTTGAGGTGCTGGGCGTTTTTCTTAGACCGCCGGATATGGGTGTTTGCTCCAAAGGATGCCCATGCCTGTGCAATGCGTCTGTCAATTTCCACTGCCTGATTTTCCAACGCAAGAGTGATTTTATTATTTAAATATGTGTAATAATACATGTTATTTTGATATTATAAGCTGGGCTGTCTAATATGAAAATATTTTGTCAAATTAGTCCGGTACTTCCTGGGATCACGTTCAATCAACCAAACAAACAAACGAAATCTTTAGTTTTATGATGTAAGTATAGATTTATATTGGTAACCATACACCATCACCATTAAACGCCTTCGGGCGTCTTTGGTCATTGATTGAATCCTATATGAGCTTAAGTAGTTACTTATTAACTCTCAAAATGATAAGCAAAAAAGTAGCAAAAAGCATTCTTTTCAGAAAAGAGTTTCCCTTGAAATAACCTTGAACAATATACTACTATAATGATAAGGACTCACATACGGTTGTATTCGATCGAGCAAACATATTGAGTAAAAACCACGGCATTCAGCATTCATCTATCGAGTGACGCGCGCCGTTCAGTATTCACCGAACCTATCGAGCCAAAAGATTCAAGCCAGCTCGATGCGAGCCTTTGTTCGAAATGTGACATTTGCGGTCTACCCATTAATTTTTACTCGTTTAGGAGTAAAACTATCGAGTAATACCGCATGTGAGTCTAGACCATTATCATCTTTAATAATTAATAAAACCATCTCATAACCATTATCAAAGTTATGAAAATGCAATTTTATGGCTGTATAAGCTCCTATGGCCTCCTCAAATAATATAATTATTAATTAAATATTTTAGATAGGAGCCCTTTATGCACAGTTTTAATTAACAAACCCTCTCTTTTAAAGGACTGGGGACATAATTACCGGATTATTTATTGATATAATGTAGCTTCATTATTTGGAGGTATCGTCTTCTAAGAAAATGAAAACCTTGTTATACTCCTGTTAAACATATTTATAATCATAGATTTTATAAATTTTAGGCGTGTTTATTTTCATTCATATAAGTACTGTATTTAATATAAGTATATTAAAGATTAGCTACTAAGTTGTCACTACATCTATAAGATACTCCAGTAGTATGGAAATTTTAACCATTACAGTGTGATACATAAAATAATGTTGAGTGCGTAGAAGACGTACTGCCTCCTTATCCAAGATTCAAGTGTTTTGTGTCAAATTTTTTTCTACCATCTATTTGAACCCATTTCTTACTTTCTCCTGTATTATTGGCTAATATTTTGTCTTAATCACACGTTTTAGCGTTGAGATGACGTCATACCGATATATTTGTTAGTTTTCTAATAACGATTACGTTTATAGAACCTCAATTTGGCTAGGGGAGCTGTTCTCTAGGTGTACCCAAAGCTTCTGGCGAAAATTGACTATACAGTGCAAACATAACTATAAGTATACAGTATAGTTAAACTTAATTAAAACGAGGCAAAGTAGTTAGTAGAAATATTGCCTATTTTAAACCAAAAGTTAATTAAATCCGCAACCAAATAAATGGTTGCTTAAGCGCGTACTATAATGTTTCATTAAATTAAATTTAGAAAGTATATAGAAGAAAAAGTATTCATTTTAACACCAGTATCTTGTAACCTTATAGTTATATAGGTACCAATGAAAAGGTATGATACTCTTCCACAAGAATTAAGGATAGTGTAAAACCACTATAAAATATGTAAAAAATAATATGATGAAATGAATGTAAACAATATTATTACTTAGGCCTTGAGATCATTATACTCTCTAAATTTTATAATGATGAAATGTTTGTGTGTGAAATCGATAATTACGTTTCTTGACTTAAATCCTTCATTCTCAAATCTTCAATGAGTTGTTTTGTTACACTATCACACTCGAGTATTTAAAATTTAGCGCGTTATCAAGATTATAGAAAAGGACTAGCTGTCCCGGCAAACGTCGTTTTGCCATAAATTTTTTTAAGGATGGGTGACCCTTACTATTTAGAGGGATGAAAAATAGATGTTGTTCGATTCTCAGACCTACTCAATATGCTCACAAAATTTCATGAGAATCGGTCAAGCCGTTTCGGAGGAATTTGGCAACTAAAACTGTGACACGAGAATTTTATATATTATATATAAGGTATTATCATCACACATACTACGAGTAAACAAAAGAACTTTTATCTCGTCTTATTTATAGAGCGCTTAAGAGACGAGGCGACCAAGAACTTATCGCATCTATATTATTGGTTCTTAAATTATAGAAAAAAGATCATAATTACCTAAATATTGTTATTCTTTGTTCTAAAAGTATTCATTAAAAACTTTATTTCTACATAATGCCCTCTTTTCCACGTACAAATAATATGGTAAATCTTGAACCGAACATTAGCACAATACATCATACACAGACCTGTAAATAAATTATCGGTTATTTGATACGACAGTTCCCTGCCATGCATCAGTCAGTAATGGCCGTGAGGATGTAAAATATTATTCAAATATTATTCTGTTCTTGCCCCATGCCAAATTTGAATTTCATGAACATATTTTGTTGCTTTGAGTCTGTTGCGTTACTGTTTTATTAAATAAGGCCTCAGTTGGAATAAGCAGTCGAATTTTCACGCATGTCTCGCAGGAGAGTAATAACAATTTTATGTGTTAATGTATTTTCAAAGGGTTGAACAGCGTCGAACACGTTTACTCATTTTTGTGAAGGTAGAGAGACTTATATGGAAATAGTAAGCTCCAAATGGTTTGGCATTTTTATGTATTTCTTCTACTATACCAGGTTTCTTCAGGTTATAACCTTTTGGCCTTTGAAACCTACGCTATAATGTATTGCAAAGAATAATTTGACTACATAGCAGTACTAATTAGAAACTCATGGAAGTGAATAGAGTTCCCTTTTTTAACATCAATGGATTTTTATCAGATTCAATTACGTATAGGTTAATATCAACAACGCTTATGTTTTAACTAGCTGAACCCCGCAGTGTTACCCGCGGTTATTGTTGTGCCGCGAGTAACGCCGCGCGACAAAGTTAGTCTAAAAAAAGTAGCCTAAGTTACTCCCCGGATCATCAGCTACCTGCCAGAGAAAGTCCCAGTATCAGTCCCAGTCAAAATCTGTCCAGCCGTTTCAGAGATTACCCGGTACAAACAGACAGACAGACAAATTTTTTTTTAACTACAGTTTTGGTATATGTACCGTGTATACATACATATGCATTTAGTAAAAAGCGGTTATTTTAATATTACAAACAGACACTCCAATTTTATTTAGTTGTATAGATGTATTAGTTAATGATCGATCGATCATGACCTTAACAAATTTATGAAATCAATATCCAAACATATTATATAACAGAAACGGATGTGCGCAATGAAATATTATGGCTGATACAAAGTAGCAGGAACTAATAAGGGAATTGATTCAAACGATGAATACGCTAAAATTATGTTTGTAAGTGTGACTTGCGTAATTTCTGTGATTCTCTTATCTAAGATTGAATCTGTACCATTTAAGGGAAGTTTACTTTAGATGTTTCTTATGGGGAAAAATTCTAGTTTGCAGAAATTACTTTTAGTTTGTATAATGTATTGCTGTTGAGAATAGATATTAATTAATCATTTCCGGACTACTTTAACTTTGTAACATAACTATAGAATGTGAACTATGTTTGTGTAAAAAGGAATATAATCTACTAGACCCACGCAACCGCGTTTGCGTATCCTATTGCCCGTAGCGTGATAATTTCCCCCCGTTTTTGAAACATTCTCCTTTGGTGTTCCGCTCCTATTGGTCTTAGCGTGATGATATATAACCTATAGCCTTCCTCGATAAATTTACTAGTAGCTAGTACTACTAGCACTGAAAAAACTTTTCAAAGCAGACCAGCGGTTCCGGAGATTAGCGCGTTCAAATAAACAAACAAACTCTTCAGCTTTATATATTAGTATAGATACGCGTAGAATTTTTTGGTGAGACTGTGAAATCGTTTTAAACAAATCAACTCAAATTTCTGTCAAAAAACACCGACGACATCGGTGCTACAGGGATATAGGCACGATTATGTTTCCAGTATACTAAGAATGATAAGTTATACTAACTTACTCAGATTTGTTGAATACATTTAGCTTTCCTGAATAAATCTAAAATTTTAAAATATCTAGCTTAAAACGAGGATAGCTAAGCCAGCTAAACTAACAAAATATATTTCATAATCAAATATTACAAAAAAAATACAACCTATAAGATATAAATAATTTTCCTTGACAATCCCTGTGCATTGGACAAATTATAACCTTACTTTTCAGGCCGTTACTTAAGATATTTCCCTTTAAAAAAAACTTTAAAATATTTATTCTATCAAAGGACATCCGTATTAAATAGAATTATATATTGTGTATGTTTATTGGTAACTTAGAATGGAGTAACAATAAAGCGTATAAATTTTATATAAGTCGCAAATGTTGGGCAGTTTATATCCCTTTAAGACCTCTTCCAGCACAGGAGCATAAATGGTCGATCCCACCACCTTGAAGCTGCTTTACGTGGGTAATATTATAAAATACTATAATACAAAAAACGTTGTGAAGATAAGAGATAGCAGTTTTCTTGTTTTCTTCTAATAGGTACTTTTCATATCTAGTGAAAAAGAACATTGAGTTCATGAGAACCCAGTAAATGTTTTTGTCACACAAAATGCGTGTTATTTTCTAGGGAAGAACGCACCTATATTTTTGGTATTGTTATATATAGCTACGTGACAAAATACTTCGCTGTCACGTGATCAGAACGTGAACGATTGAGTTTTCGAGTCACGTACCAAACGTGTTTTTTAAACGAAACTCCAGTCACATTTTTACCTTAATGTATAAACAGATTACGGGGTTTATTTGTACATTACATTCAAACATATGTCGTTCAAGTTAAGTAAGGGTCATTAACAATAGTAGTATATAATTCGACATATCGTAGAAAATTACAAACAAAAGTCGTGTGGTATTGTGGGATACCAAATAGGAACGAAGTTCCTTATCATAAAATATAATAATATATGCAACTTACAGATGGCGCTATACTATTTTTTTTAAATCTTACGCTTTTTTTAACGTTACGAACGTTTTTGCCGGCTAGGGTACACTGATGATCCTATACTTATTTATTATATTTTTTTTTAATTTCACGCTATTTTGATTTAACGTTACGGACGCTTTAATTCCAAAAACACGGAATATCTTTAGTTAGCCATTCAGGGTAGGGTTTGTTGGTACAATTGAATTTTACGCGGCGCACTTCAGCTGAGAGCTTTTACAGATTTACCTCTACTTAGCTCAAGCTTACCGGATGGTCGTAACTGTGCAGACAAACCTATCAGTGTACAAATAAGGTATATTTGAACCGCTATGATATGAGCCTCTAAGCCTTTAATATCGGTAATTTACTTATTACTTGCAAGTATCTATGGGTGTCGGTAATCAATTACTATCAGGCGTATGGATCATATCATAGATCGAAACCAGTGGCATGCAATTGGAGAGGCGTATGTCCAGCAGTGGACTGCGATGTGCTGATGATGATGAATGGGACATTTGGCCAGTTCGTTTTGCCCTTTGACATAAAAATTTACTTTGTCAAACGTTTAATATTTTTTGTGCGTCAATTATTCTTTCATGTATTTAACTTTAACCTTTTGCGATTTATATTCTAGAGATATATCGAAGGTTGAAATTCACCCGAAACCACCCGATTCAAACCCTTGATTCTTAAATATTCACTTTCATACGTTTAAAGAGAAATATATATAAAAAAAATCCTTATATAAATATATAAACTTAAAAAATTGTCAGTTAAATACATACATAATGAAATGTTTCATCCTTATTGGTAGTTTTTTTTTAGTAGCGTCACAAGTTATGAAGTATTGTGACAATGTAAAATGTTTGGTATTTTAATAGCAGTTTATTAATTGCTCAATAGAAAAAAAAACATATGGAGCCGAATGTGAAACTACTTAAAATACTAGAAACTAAGTTATAAATTTAAATACCGGTTAATAATAACATTTTGTTGCTAGACAACACGTAGTACGATCGAATACAAAAAATACAGAACTTTTGCAATAAAATAGCTCAATTGAGCTTCGGTTGTAAGAGAAACGATAAATAGCAATTCCCAAGACAATTTATCTTGAAAGCAATAGCATCGGATGCTTATTGCAAAACTGAGCAATTTAATTACTCTGCCTCTTGGAATGGATTTGTTTATCGATTTCGACTTTAAGGTTTAAATGAAAACGTTTACTGAAGTTTCTTTGGCATACTGAGGTAACTACTTCAACTATTACAATTTGTTTGCAATGTTTGTTTCCAAAAGAAGTAAAATAAATATGTTTGAGCTTTTTATTTTTAAGTAAAACTTTAATGACAAAAGTCTGTGATATAACCTCAAAAGATAGCATGGATTTTGTTTAGTTTCTTACTTCTCAGTTTTGTTTTGTATTGATCCATTCCTATTTCGAGACATTTATATTTCTAGGAATGGGAGGTCCGTAGCTACTACGTAAACAAGTGCTGACAGGGAGCCGGTCTAATTTCCAGTCATCAGATATGTTGAAGCATAAGCAATCGTGTAATAGTAAAATGTAATGTCAAGAAAATGAAAAAGACATTTATAAAAATGTAAAAGGAATCATATTCAAATTCAAATTGCCAAAATTAGAGATCAAGGAAGAATTAAAAAAAAACGACTTTTAAGACAATTACAACATCTTTATATATATAATTCTTCTGTGAGTGTGTATGTCACTGAAGTACTCTCAAACGACTGAACCGATTTTGATGAAATTTTTTGTGTGTGTTCAAGGGGATCTGGGAATGGTTTAGATTCACAATTTTGTCCTCTGGACAATTTTTTTTAAATTAATTTTTAATTTATTAGTAGTTATGGCAAAACGATGTTTGCCGGGACAGCTAGTAACTATATAATAATATTATAACAGAACACAAAATCACTCAGGATTTCAAAATGTAATCTCATATTCTTTTGGTTGTTTTGCTTTCAATTTATTAAAAAGAATTTTAAAAATTCAATACATTCGCTTTAAAATAAAATGTTGTGTGTAGAAAAAAAACTATTGTTCCCTTTTATACGTAAGTGATGCTTAAATGCATTACACTCGAACTTGATTCTTGATCAAGTTTTTTTCCACTTTTATGTCACTATCAATCTGAAATAGACTGAAGGAATTTTGCATACCACTTATAATTTTAAAATAATAAACTACTATATTGAATATTGAAAAGTGATTTAAGTGCTGCGATAAATTGATAGTTAATTTAAGTGAAATAAAACAAACAACTGTAAGTAACCGAAGGGACTTTTCCTCGAAAAGCAACTTGCAAACATTCTTAAATACTCCTAAAAGAAACCGTTACAATCTTTGCACAAGTTTTTCCATTTCGGAATTCTTGAGCTGATCAAAAATGATAAAAGTTTTGTGGAGTAATTAAAAGACAAACAAAAGAATTCAACAACTTTGTTAATTTTTCAAAGAAAGTTTCAAAATTTTAAGGTTTTGTCAAATGTATTTTACCTTCGCGTAACGAAATCGGTAAAAAGTAATTGCTTTAAATAATAATTAACATTTCAAGTATTATTTCTATTCCTTATTTTATATAATTTCACTAGCTGTTGCCCGCAGCTTTGCTCGCGTGGATGTTGATTATATGTATTTAATTAAAACTATGTAAAAGTATATATGAATAACTTTAATCGTATTTATTTCTTATTGATCAACAGTCCATTTAAAACAACTTTCATACAAACTTTTGACCCTTATTTTACCCTTTTAGGAACAGAATTTCAATAAATGCTGATATAAGTATTCATCTATTTGTAATCAAAAACCTAAAGACGAAAGTTTCAGGCTGCTAAATTAAAAAATGACGGACTTCCAAACTAACCTATATACGAAATGTCAACGCCTATTTTACCACCTTAGGGGTGGAATATCCAGAAACGCTTAAATAATTTACATGTTTCTAACTGAAAAAATAGCGTACTTCCATACAAACTTCATCCCCCATTTTACCCCCTTAGGGGTAGAATATTCAGAAACGCTGAAATACGTATTTACTCATTTTTAATCAGCAACCCAAAAGTAAAGTTTCAGTTTTCTGACTTAAAAAATGACGGACTTCCACATAAACTTTTAACCCCTATTTCACCCCTTTAGGGGTAGAAATTCTAAAATTCCTTTCTTGGTGGGTGTCTACTTAATAAAACGATTCTACTCACCAAATTTCATAACCCTAATTATCATAGTGTACGCTCGGCGATGATGAATCAGTCAGTTAGGACTTGTTATTTTATAAGTATAGATAGTTATTTTCAAAATAATTCTGAGGTTTGAGTACCAAAACCATTTAAAATACACACTTCTTCGTTTTTAAAGTCAGTTAAAAATATGCAAAGGTATGTTAAAAATTTACAAAAATATAATTGTTTTATGCTTGTATGAACACACTTTATGCTGTTAATTTACACAATACTGACTTTTGAACGCGGCTCCGCCTGCGTGCATACCAGTTATCGAGGTAACTTATATCTAAAGTTTCAAGTTAATTAATTGAAAACATATAAGTTTCTTACAAATTTTGATCACTTATTTGGACCCCTTAAAGAGAGAAATCCTCCCCTCTCAAGGAAAATACATACAAAATCTTAACTTCCAGCGTTCAGTAGAGTCGGCTGTACGTTGTCTTTCAGTCACTCAGTAACAAAATAGTTTTATGAATATTAATTGATGTTTTAGAATAGAAACCAAGTACCTAAGTACAAATAGTGAATTTAGTAAGTAAGTGTAAGTCTGCATATTATTAATAATGTATCATGTTTTGAGCCGTACATTCGTAGTGTATATTACTACAAATAATACTAGACATTGTCGTTACTATATTAAATGTATGTACATATACATACACAGGTATTTATAAATTTACCAGTAATTTATAAAATTATTTCCGTTTATTTGCCGTGATTGAAGTGTGAAATACAAATGCCAAAAATTAAATAAATAAAATGAAAATAAATTAAATAAAATGAAATAAAAAATTGAGAATTCTCTTTAAAAAAATTATTAGGTACTTGGAAAGCGGTAGAGTGATTTCAATCTAATAAATAGTGTTCTAGAATCGTTTGGCATATTTAGATATTATGATAATATAACATCAATATACCCCTATAAATAAAGTCCGAACCCACAATTTCCAGCTCATCAACTTTCTACGCAAAGGAAAAATATAAATGCTCTTCGAAACATCTCAAGCGAAAAAAAAAAAACATAATTGGTATAAACGATAAGGGTCTCTTTGAAACCATAATTGGCTCATCTGAGTTTCGAGTTCTATAAAATAATTCATATGTTGACGTAATTATTTTTCAGGATGGCTTTATAACTTATTACCTGTATGCTGGCATGCTTCGCTATATCACACTAAACACGGACACTGTTACATTGATGAGAAATAAAAACAAAACTGACATGATAAACAGATAAAAGCAATCTTTGAAAGAGATTACATACCTTGTAACATTTGAACTCAATACATAGAAAAGTTTGAGTTTTTAAAGCGTATACACACGTATTTAGGTTTCCGTAGTCAAATGGCATAAAACGGATCCCTTATGGATTCGTCATGTCTGTCTGTCCGTCCGTATCCTCATAGTCACTTTTTGCTGAAAATTTATGTAAGGTACACAAATAGGAATTCATCAAACACTCTAGCTTTCTTCTCCTTTTTGTTGCTGTTAGATAGTGATCTCTTTTTTGACACCAAAGTGGCGCGAACGAATAGTTCGTTCGGAAAAGCCGCATGTGAAATTGTTCAAAGACAAGTCTAACAACAATAAAAACAAGGGCTTTCATATAAAAGCAATACGTAAGGTTCTAACAAAAACATTATTTAGGACTATGTTATTTAGTAAGTTGTTTTGTACATCTAACGATTACGTAGGTACCTCGTGTATTTTTCATTTCAAAACTTTATACATTATTCATTCATCATCCTTTAAACATTCTGGTACACAGTGCTGTCAGGTCACGTTTAAAAGTTTAACTGATATCTACCACAGGGTTTGAGTTTAATCCGTGAAATGTACTCTATATAAGTACCTTAATATACGTAGCTTAAAATCCGATTCTAACAATTTGAATTTTAAATTTAATTTCAAAACACTCCTCCATATAAACATATGAATAACAAAAATGTTACTTAAAAATATGTGTAAAAACAGCTCTAGAATACTCAGTATAAATGTTACTTTTTAGTTTATCTATACACATATATATGTATATAGATATTAGATATATATGAAGGAATCACCGAAATGTATAACATAACTTCCGATCGACTACATCCAGTTGGATAATTCTTTTGTAATGTTACATATTCTCAGGGCAAGGTTTGTATAGAAGAAAATTATAAGAAAACGAAGTAGTTGTGGGAAAACGACGGAGCTGGGTTATATTTTTGAAGTCCACGGCTGTAAATTTAATAAGTACTAACATAAGATATACGGAAATTTTAAAAAAAGCTGCCTAATGCGAGTCGGACTCGCCCATGAAGGGTTCCGTAGCAGCAAGTATACTAGATATATACAATAATAGATACATTTATTTTTTAATTGAGTTCATTGATTTTAAAGGTTAATTGCGGTTTACGATTTATGACGTATTAAAAAAAACTACTTACTAGATCTTGTTCACACCAATTTTCGATGGAAGTTTGCATGGTAATGTACATTATATATATTTTTTTAGATATTACTCTCTTATTTTAAAAGTTACAGGGGGGGGACACACATTTTAGCACTTTCGAAGCGTCTCTCGCGCAAACTATTCAGTTTCGAAAAACATGACTTTAGAAACCTCAACATCATTTTTACCCCATAAGCGTGGGTTTGTAGAAAAAAACTTTATGTTTCAGTTAGAAGTATGGGGAACCCCCAAAACTTATTGTTTTTTTTTTCTATTTTTGTGTGAAAATCTTATTGCGGTTCACAAAATACATCTATTTACCAGGTTTCAACATTATAGTTCTTATTGTTTCGAAAAAAGACGTGACGAATCCATAAGGGTTCCGTGTTTTGCCACTTGGCTACGGAACCCTAAAAACACGAAAAAAATATGGCAACATTAAGTTCGCCGGATCAGCTAGTTGTATATAATTCTCGTGTCACGTTGTTAGTCACGATGAATTCCAAAACTATCTAACCGATTTTCTAATTTTTTTAAATGTGTGTTTTCGTGGTGTACCTAGAATAGGATAGTTAACATTGTGCTTAAGCCAATGAGAAGCGATCATGATGGAAAAGGGATGCAGAGCCGAGATGTTGTGTGAGTCACAGCCAGTAGATTATAAAAATAAATATTAATATATTTTGGACATCAACCACATAACGTCATCTATTCCCAAACTAAGCAGAGCTTGTGTTATGGGTAATAGACAACTGATATAAATACACATATATACTTTTTTTGTAACTACATACATATTATACATAGAAAATAGTAGTTCAGCTAAAATCTAAAATTTAAAAAAAAATTAAATTGGATACAAGATAATAAACTCATAAATACAAGTATGAGTACGCTTTACTTTTTACTTGCTAGACTTTATGCCAACTTTCTATTATACATACATATATAAAATACATATATCAAAAACCAAACTAATTAATTCTGGTAATGGAGATATCTATACAAATAAATAAAATTGGAGTGTCTGTTTGTAATATTAAAATAACCGCTTTTTACTTAATGCATATGTATGTATACACGATACATACACCAAAAATATAGTTAAAACAATTTTTGTCTGTTTGTCTGTCTGTCTGTCTGTCTGTATGTCTGTCTGTCTGTCTGTCTGTTTGTTCCGGGTAATCTCTGGAACGGCTGGACGGATTTTGATGGGACTTTCACGGGCAGGTAGCTAATGACCCGGGGGGTAACTTAGGCTACTTTTTTTAGACTAACTTTGTCCCGCGGCGTTACTCGCGGTATAACAATAACCGCGGGTAACACCGCGGGGTTCAGCTAGTAAATAATAAACTCGGAAAATATGACAAATAAGATTAATACTATGGCGCATTTCTCAACCAGTCACAAACTGGATTTGTTTCGTAAAATGATTTGTTCTTTCCGCGAGCTGTAATGATGCTGGCGTAGACCCCACCATTTGTCTTTATCACTCTGATGTACGAGGTTTTTAGCGTAATTTTATACAGGATTCCCTCGACGACAGAGACGGCTAACTTTCTAAATTACACTGGGAATATTTAACGCGACTTTCGTTATCCGGGATATCAATGTTTAAAATTTTACACGGTACTCAGTCATTTGAGGTGCTGATGTAGATTTTTCCTTTTATATTTTACAGTCACAAAGATGCTTAAGAAAACAAGGAGAATTATTTAACGTTGTAAAATTTTATTCATGTAATACATCTATGTAACTTTAAAAAACTTTATCCAGTGATGTAAATAAATACATACATTTACAAAAAATCGAACACACCCTTTATTTTTACTGCAGCTTATAACAACCTACACCAAGAAATATATAATATCAAATATGAAGAAGCACAACTTTATAAAAATAATTTAAAAAAACATAATATAATAAAAAAATCAAAAAGTATGTACGCAATGGGCGTACTTTCGATCGACAGCACCAAATTGAATAATTCTTTTTTGGAACGAAGTTCTTTATGGGGCGTTACGGAGGGATACCCTAGTCCGCAAAAAATCGTCCGTAACGTAAGATATTGCCTCGGTGTAGCAATGGTAGCGTATGCGAAGTTTGAGGTCTTGGGTTCGAATCCCTGGTCGGATCAAATGTTTGTATGATCTGCAAATATTTGTTTTTTCAGAGTTTGGATGTTTTCAATGTATAATATGCACGTATTTACAAAAAAAACTCATTTGTGTTCAATTCCACGTAAAATATGAGCCAAAAAAGTTTTGAGGTACAGTCAGATGAATAAAGGAAGTCCAGTTACCAGAAGTTAGTCAGAGTTCCTCTAAAACACAATTGTATCGATACAATGAACCAAAAATTTCTAGAGAGCATGTGATAATAATAACATTTTATTATTTTTATTAATATCATGTCAATGTTTTTAGTTTCAAAATGATTTCAACTAAATACGATAGGGAAATTACAATTTCTAACAAACTTAGTGTGCTCAATTTCAGCCAAAGTATGAAAACATTTGGAGGTACAGTCAGATGGATAAAATTAGTCCAGTTAACAGAAGTTAGTCACTGTTCTTCTAATAATACAATTGTACCGATACAATGGACCAAAAAGTTTTAGAGAGCATGTGTTTCAAAGCTCTACGGAATCAACTGTTGACCTGTTTTGTGTAGTTTTTAATGAGGAACATTTCTCTTTTACCGTATTTGTATTCTATATTGTTGGGGAATAATTGAGTAGTAAATGAATATATAATATGTAAATTTTTTAAATCCTATAGAGGTTTCTCCTGTTGCATGTCACTGCTATCGATTTTGATCAATTTTCAATAAATATTTTCTAATTGGTAATTTTCACTTGTGAATTGCTAATACCAAGCATAAAACGATATATTAAAATGTTGCAACCCCCATACATTGCGACGCGATGCGACGCCTCATCGTAGGAACTTGCGATGCGAATTGCTACGATACGAATTTGTGCGGCAAAGCGTTTGTTCATGTGACCATATTTTTGAATGCAAAGAGATGTCTTAGTGAGATTTTTGTATGAAACGGATGATAAAATAAAATGCGTGTGGTGTCGTGGAACATCAGATAGGAACGAAGTTCTTTATCATAAAATATAATAATACATACAATCTACAGATAAAGTTATACAAAATTTATATTCATGCTCTAAACCCACAAAATTGTCTTAACACCTTTGTTTTATTTAAAACGGTTTATAAAAATATATAAGAAAAATAAATAAATAAATATTTTGGACATCTAACACACAACGCCATCAAGTTCAAAGCTAAGTAAAAGGTTATGAGTACTAGACAACTGATATAAATTCATATAAACTTTTTTTTTTGTAAAAACGTACATAAATAAATAGAAAACATCCATTGCAGATCATACAAACATTTGATCCGACCCGGGATTCGAACCTGAGACTCCAAGCATAGCATCCACATACGCTACCATTGCGACACCAAGGCGGTAATCTTACGTTACGGACGCTTTTTGCCGGCTAGGGTACCCCTCCGCAACGTCCCATACTTCGTTCCAATAATATTAATGGTTTACGGATACGAATACATACGAAAATAATTTTGTGAATGTTTTGAAAGAAAACAATTGTTTTTTAATAAATATTTTATTTATATTCTTCAGTATTTGAACTATCAAAATAAAATAACATTTCAGATCCTGCAAATTATGCGTAGCGTATAGTTATCTAGTTTACACATGTATTAAATAATAATATACATTTAGGACATCTAACACAGCGCTATCAAGTTAAAGTAAAGTAAAGAAAAAAATAAAGAAAGAAAGTAGTGCTATTTACACACTGACACTCGCTATTACTGATTCACCAACTACTGACAGTCATTTCGGAATTGAATATTTTATTAGTGGTAAATCCACTTTTAGTTAGAGGAGTTAGCTTAGTTGGAGGCCTTTGGGCGGCTTAAAAAATCCAACGGCAAGATTACGTAGCCTTGACAGTGCCCAACCCGCACTCGGCCAGGAGACCCGAACCCAGCATCGAGACATTACGGGTTGTTGATGAAATCCCCTTTTTATGATTACAATTACCGATAACGTGTAAAACCATTTCGTGTTTGCATTATTATCTGAGCCTATCCTTATAAGAAGTGATCTTTAGCAACATTACTGTGTTATTACTATACATACAAGGTTATTTCCAAATTTATTTAAACCAAAATAATAAAAAAATACACCTAAGTTAGTATATTTTTCAATAATAATTTCTCTGATGTGATTGCAGCCGTGTACTAATATAGTATGTGTATATATAGTAACTAACATATGACATTATATATACTAATCATTCTATTGTAAATACTACATATCTCTGTCTCTAAAAAGTCAACCAAAAAAGCATAGAAACAACATTTTAGGTGACGCTATAAGTACTTAATGCGGTACTCACAGAATTTCTAGACGGAAAAATGTTATCATCGTACACGATGAATAAGAAACTTTCCTAGAAAGAAAAGTTCCGATTTTAATAAATTACATTGTTCCGTTCCTGAAGACAGGAAAGGTCCAACCGCTTTAAATTCTCATTAGATTAATCAATTCACTTAAATTGAACTCAATGCCTTGTAAGTGAAATCCTAACATTTTAATCAAATGAGGTCACAGACTCGCAGGTCACGACTTAATTACATTCTTGAGTTTCCTTTCAAGTTTCCTGTGACGTTTCAAATTTAGCGCCTACTTTATTAGATATAACATTTAGTTTCAGTTAATTGAAATATCAATCAACTACCTTCATTTTAACATTTAGCGAATTTGACTTAGATGTGAAATGCAAAACTAATTACGTGTTAACGCCAGCAAATTGAATCTGATGTCATGAAACGCTCGGAAATCGTTATTAAGTTAATGAGTGCCAAAGTGAACAAACGTGATGAATCAAAATTCAAATGTAAACGTTGATTGTTGATGATTTATCTGACTTTGATCTTGAATTATGTAAAATCAGGTTACAGGTGATAATATTGTCAAGTATGTCAGTAACAAACAGTATCGCAGTTATATGTACAAAGTGTTTAAAAGGTGTAGTTATATAGCACTTTAAGACTTATGTTAGACTCCTTGACTCGGCAAAGCCTGCAAGGCTATAAGGCTCCAGAGTTTGTTTCAAGTTATTTTTCTTCTTGCATTGTTCTATTCCTACGTAGTTTACTCCCTTAATTGGCTCTTTTGATACCCACGGGGTGAATAGAGGAATAATTTTAACTGTTTCTTTTACACCACCGCGGTAACGTGATAGGAATGTTATATGTTTAAACCCCGACGCAAAAAGAGGGGTGTTATAAGTTTGACGTCGATGTCTATCTGTCTGTCTGTGTATGTATATGTAGCATTGTAGCTCTCAAACGAATGGACCGATTTTGATACGGTTTTTTTCATTTGAAAGCCCGTTTTCTAGCGGTGGTTCTTAGCTAGTCTAGCAGTGTAAGAGAATCAAACAATTCCTTCATAATATGCTTGTTGTTTTTAATTCCGATCTCGTTTGCATAATTTTAAAAGTTTTCATCTTTTCTTACATCATTCTCCCAAAGCCTAGCTGCAAGTTGGTCAGGAGTAACTTCTCGCGTAAATCCTTCAACGTACAAGAGCTTATTCTAGATAATTGTTTAAGATATCTTCACTCCGTAGGAGCGCTTAGGTCTTTAGCATGAATTTTAAGTAGATGAATGATGTTTTTTTTGCTATAATCATAAAAATAGCAAATCTATACTCTAATATTATACAAGTAAAATTTTAACAAAAATAAAACCAACTTCAAGGTTCGACTCGATTACTCTAGGATGCCATCATCAGATCCTAGTTTCCTTATCATGATACCACCGTCGGCATATCTCCTTTCCAAGAAAAGAAAGATCATCAAAATCGGTTCATAAAGGACGAAGTTATCCGCGAACACAAATAAAAAAAAATATATATATACGGTCGAGTTGAGAAACCTCCTCCTTTTTTTGAAGTCGGTTAAAAACTGAAGAGTTTGTTTCTTTAGTTGAACGCGCTAATCTCAGAAAGTACTGGTCCATTTGAATAATTATTTCACTGTTAGATAGCCCAGTTATCGAGGAAGCTGCGACTAATAACAGCAGAGCATCAATAAAAAATGTTGCAAAAACGAAGGAAAATGATTTATTTTCAAAGCCTCCATTGCAGTTAATTCAAGGCCCAAAGTCTTTCACATAGTCTTGAATTAAACTACCCATACTGTTCTATAATCTTAATTTTCCTAAATCAGTCTGGTTCCTAAACTTAAACCTCACGACTTTTGCAAGGGTATTATGACAAACATTTAACATAAAATCGTTTAAAAAATGTAGATAGTTTATTAAAATAAATAATGAAAAACAGTATAAGTGACTTTATTTCATCATGTAGCAAGTTCTATCAAGTGCAATTAATCATAGTATAAATAGTCTTCCATATATATATAGTAAGTTACCTTACATTTAAATCAATATCTATCCAATCGCTCTGTATTCCACGTACATACACACATACGCATATCCATACACCATATCTTACCATTACCTACATCAAGTTTAATACCGTATTGAAATACGACATGAGGAAACTTTAAATTGGAAATATATCATCCGACATATTATATTATAGTTTATTTAGGTACTCGTAAAAGTAAGTTTTGAACTTAAAACTCATCTGTAGACTTTAAATGGATGTTTCGGATTGGATAAGTTTAATTAATTTTGTTTTAATATATTTCAATGTGTTTTACATGTTATTATTTATATTCTACTACTACAACCTATTGCCGTATAAAGCTGAACGAAGGACTCCCCCAAAGAGCGTCATATATTACGATAAATATATGTATGCCATAGATATATATTTTTATATTAATAAACTTGTTATTTTTAATCCATTGGCATGTCGCTCAAACTAATTCGTATACTTCTATTACAAAAGATGGTCCTATGTCCTAACATCTAATAAAATTTGAATATTGAATATTATAAGAGTCACACTGTTATCCTGAGAGACTATAATTACTTAAAAATATTCATGAACGGCTAAAATTAACAGACAACGCTTTCAATATCCAAAACCCCATTTTTGTAATAAAGGAACACAAATTATGTTCTATATGCTTTTATATATTAAACGCTATATTTATTTTATCCCTGTATAATAAACAACTTACGATCTTCCACACCTGCAATTTTATACATCAATAAAACGAGGAATCTGAAAAATAACGATGTATGTTATGATATTAAAGCACATTACGACTTAACTTGACGTACGGAGTCAAGGAGATTTATATTACCTTCGAGCTTTTAAGGTGAACATGTGGTGAAGAGTATCCCGCAATTTTCTTATTATTTTGAAATACAAATACCTAGTTTTAAATTGTTAAATAACGTAATACTTGTAAGCAGTCAATAATGAGTTCAATAGCTAAAAATCTTAACTAGCTGACTTTTATATCCAAACTAATAATTCCACACCCTATTATTATACATTCTTAAAAACTCTGTCTGTTATGCTTTCGCGGCTATTCCGCTACACCGATTTTAATGAAATTTGGCACTGAATAATTTTGATGCTTGAGAAAAAACTAAGGATAGGCTACTATTAACAGCGAAAATCGATTTATATGCGGTCGGAGCTGCGACCAAAAGTTCATACTTTTTTGAAAATAGTAGAGTATTATGTTACAAAAATAGTTTAACCAACTTTAATTACTCTTTAAGCCGCTAAATTGGTTCCGTTTTTTGCCTTTGGAACGGAACCCTAAAAAGCGGCCAAGTGCGACTCGAACTTGTCCATGAAGGTTTCCGCAGCAGCAAATAACATTTTATTTTATTTTTAAATTTGTTTTGATTGAAAGAAAGGTACGAAATATTTATTTATTATTATTAAATTGCAGTTTACGATTTATGACATATTAAAAAAACTTACTAGATTTCGTTCAAACCAATTTTCGGTGGAAGTTTGCGTGGTAATTAATGTACACCATATATTTTTTTAAATTTTATCATTCCCTTATTTTAGAAGTTACAGGGGAAGGGGGGGACACATTTTATCACTTTGAAGTGTCTGTCGCGCAAACTATTCAGTTTAGAAAATAATTACAGACAGACAGACATGACGAATCTATAAGGGTTCCGTTTTTTTGTCTTTGGCCCGGAACCCTAAAAAGCTGGTAATAAAATAAGTTTAAAAGTAGGTATAGTTAACGCAGAATATTCTCTATAATTTATAATTGAATACCATTTCTTAGTAATGAAACTAAACTTCAAATTAATAATTACCAACACACCGAGATAAGCTCTCTCATGGAAACTACTTTTAAACAGCATACGTAATAAGTTTCACTGGACGACAGAGTTCGGCAATATAGAATTCCTTTTGACCGTCATGATTTAATGCTAAGGTTGTGTGAGCTAAGTAAGCTATTACCGATGGAAAAATTCAAATTTAATAAACCGAATTTTCTATAAAAACATCTTATGTGCATACCTTACACTGTATAACATGGTTTGTAATTATTTTTTTTACTTTCAAATTTTTTCACACATTTGGTTTATTCGAAACTAACGGGCTAAATTTTATGTTTATCACAATTATTACTGTAATTGAAGTATGTATCACAATGCGATATTATGTACACAGATTGTCATGGGTATTGTAAAGCAGCACTAGCTTTCGTTCACACGAGGTTTTCCTAAATAAATGAACAGAATCTACATTTATGTGAAATCGTTGGCAAAAGCTAGAAGGTTCACGAAGATATACTACCTATCTTGTGAAATAGTTCTGTAGCTTTTGTTATGTTTGTGCACTCCTTGTGTTATGAAAAAATCAAATACAAGAGATCTTAATGAAACAGTTTTGACGACATAATTGCAAGATTAGTTCATAATATAGCTCAGTTCTCTAGAACAAAACAATAGTATGTTTAAGTTTGTGTCTTTCATATTCATTTCAATCTTTCATAACACAAAAACGTATAAATATGATACTTCATATTTTTTAGACTTTTACAACTTAATAAGTGCCTTCATTTGTATGGAAATATGAATACAATAATATATATGTTGGTTATTTCATTTATTTATTCTAAATTATAATAAATATACAATAAAACAAACATCAAGGATCTAATCTTAGAACATCACACCTTCGGGTTGGCTCACATGATACAGTGATCAAAAAGTGCGGAGGAACCTCAAACGCCAAAAAAGATAACGCGAAAAAGAAACAGGTTTTTTGACAGATGCGGTAATAAAATATACCTACAAGTTTAAAAAGCAAAATGGTGAACAATGTACACCAAATTTATTCTATGACGAAAAATAGAATGTGATACAGTCGGGTTCAAAACCGAGCTGTCTCGTACGTCAATCAACTATTATGACAGGTTAACAGATATCGTATTCCAATGACATACGTATATAAGTCCTTTATATCATTTTCTAAATGTTTCAAATACGCATTTTGTAATACAGTTTATGTTATATACTTTGCAGTATATAATTGGGTCATTCGGACTTCTCAGCAAGTTTTAGCAATCGCTAATGCCATTAATATTTATTTATTGAAATAAAGTTGATTCATTGAATGTGTATTGTCTGGCTTTTAACTAGCGTTTCCACTATATTACTTCAGGGACCAGTACCACATTGCAAAGAACCTCCTCCTTGTTGTTGAAGTCCCTTAAAAATACTCTATTTTGTATAACAAATGTATTCGTATTTTTTTGTAAACCTGTTTGTCCCACTGCTGGTTTGCAATAACCCACTTCTTTTTTTTTTTTTTTTTTTTTTTTTTTTTTTTATGTTTGACCCTGCCATAATGACTCTACTCTGCCTGATGGAAAGCATAAGCAGAATCCAAGAGTGATGGTCACCATACTGCGAACGCAGACAATGCAACAATGCAGCATGGTGACCCACACCATGGCGGGCTAGTGACGCTTTCGCATCATTGGGCCTCCGGTCTCGCACTCACCAACGAAACACGACAGCATGATCGCTGCCGTTTTACGTTGATTTTCTGTGCGAGGGTAGTACCGCCCCGGTCGAGCCGGCCCGTTCGTGCTGAAATCAGCGTGGCTCTACTACCTTGAAAACTTCCCTCTATACAAGGCCTGATCCGGCCAGTCTCTGCGATAGTGTCAAGATCGTCGCGCCATTCGGCCCATTGGTATGTATTACATAGTCTTATCACTGAAAGCGATCCCAATCAGAAATATTTAATTAAATTTAGTGGCAAAAATTTGTATCTCGAATTCTCAGTTTTTTTTTTCTTTATATGACCAACAAAAAGTATCTTAGTAATACACACACAAAAAGTCAACACAGCTAAGTAGGTTCTGTAGGCAAGTATACGCAGTTAGTATAAAATAAGAATAAATGTGTGGTACATTAATTCAAATTTAATGCTTGTAGAGCCGCGGGTTTTACCCCTTCACTAATGAGAAAAAAGATTCGAACATTTTGAGTGCCATCAATAAAGATCTTAATAAAATTGTGAAGACTTCCACACGAAATATGAACCATTAATTAGCGAAATGTGTGTGATAACGTTTTAAATATAAGTACCTGGATGAGCGAACTTTACTCAGTATTTTTGTTTTTTTTATAAATTTTCTAAAGATGAATCCTCCTAGCCAGATCAATTTATCGCCCTCGAAACCCGTATACTAAATTTCATAAAGACGTTGGAGACGTTTTATGAAATTCCGATCACGAGTATATGTATATTTATACAAGAATTGTCCCTTTAAAGGTATTAGATAAATTTTCTCAATAAAATTAAAATATCACATTTGAATAAAACAGTAAAAGAGTTTAATACATTGCCTTGCCTATAAATACTACAGACTGGATCTAAGCATTTGGATTTTATTATTTTGTTTGTTATGTAATGATTGGAAACTGGGACCTACCGAATTATATTTTAGCTTTTAGTACATATTTTTCAGTAAAACCGTTTTAAATATTTTTTCTTCCTTTGTTTTATTTTCAAGTTTTTAGTTTTGTATTTCATTACTTATTACTTCACATCAGTGTTTACTAACTAACTTACTCGTCAAACCTTCTTATTTGATACCTATATAGTGGTAGTCGTGACAAAATGTGTAAACCACCATTTTGTAGCGGCAACCATCTTGTAATATAACAGAATTTATGTAATTGTATTGTCACCAAACCTAAAGGTGTGTATCAAATTTCAGATCAATCTGTCAACAGGAAGAGTGTCAAATTTCAATTACTGGACTTGATCCAAATAAATAAACAGGGTAAGCTAAAAAAATCGTTTAATGACAGCGTTCGTGCTGTCGTGTTGCGTTGGTAAGTTACGACACCGGAGGCCCAATGATGCAGAAGTATCACTAGGGCGCCATGGTGTGGGTGACCCCACCGTGCTGCGTTGCCTGCATTCGCAATAAGTATGGTGACCACCACTCTTGGATTCTGCTTATGCTTTCCATCAAGCAGAGTAGAGTCATTTTGGCAGAGCTATACATAAAAACGAAGTTACCTTTCTAAACAATCGTTATTTTATTTTAGTTTTGAGATCAAAATAATATCATGCAATATTTATAAACAAACTGACAATATAGACTGATTATTCATGTACCAGTTATAAAACAGATGGGTATAAACATTACACGCAATTCTTTGTCGTTAATGAACCTCATGCACATCATAGACAATATTAGATTTTTCATACTGCACTATTTGATGAGGCAGATGTTTAGTTCGAAATCACAAATGTAGATAGTTATAATATATATATATAGTATAGATTGAACCATTTAATTTCGACAATATATGTAAAATTATAGGACTACCTAAATATTTACCATCAAAGAGTAGTAATAAGTGGTTTGTCATGCTTTTACGTAACAAAATTGTCACCTGTTTTATGCTACCTATTTTAGCAAATTTAAGGAACAGTTTTATTTCCATTTCATGTGTATTTGGTTGCCGCAAATCCATACAATATAAATTCCCAGTTAGTAAATCAGTATAGCTTTTCAATTTAACAGCGTATAGGTTGGTAGAACAAAGAAGTAGACTTCTGTTGCCGACGCAAATGCAATTTCCCAACTGCCAATCTCTTAGAGTATAAGCTGTATAAATAAACCCTACTTCTGAATTTAAATTTAGTTAAGGTAAATTAAAGTTTAACATTTTCCAACAGAAAAAACACGTAAAGAAAAGTAATCTAAAATGAACTTTAACGCTAAATCCTCTGAACCATTAAGTAAATTAAAGTTAGAACTATCTTCTAGCTTGATGAAAGAACAGAACATTAAATGAGAAATCTTTTTCAGATTACAAAGTTAATGAAGATTTTCACAGAAATATATTTTAATACTGATTTGTAATATAATGACTAAGTGAATTCTCTTTGTACAAATTAGTAGGTGTTCGGTATTATAGAACTATTTTCATAAGACATGTCCAGCTGATACCACTGCCGGACATAGGCCTCTCCTCAGCAAGGAAGTTTTGACCCACTATATTAAGATGGGCATATTTATATATAGTTTGCACTGATGTTGAACTACCTACGTAAATTGCTCCCTCAGTTGTCTCTTACGATACCCACGGGATGAATAGAGGTAGTGACTCTTCGTATTCTTCATTCGTCACCACACGGACAGACATCTTTAATATTATTTGCGGCTTTTCAAACTTGTTTCATACTTTTTCGCCGTCTTTTTTTGTCGTAGTTGGGTTTCAGTGTTTACTTTGTTTTATTTAAAATGTCTTGGTGCCGTTATACTTTTAAAATCTTTGTAAAGTAACCTATTCTTTAATTCCATATAAATATAACAACTTTTAAATTAATACAGACATAGTAACGAGCAAATGCTAATAATATATATAAATATATTTGAAATACACAAGTAACGCCCTTTCGAACGATACCAAACACGGCCAATTCATTTCAAATTTATTTTTTAACACAGTACTTTGTAACCGCTAGAGGGACCGCGCTACATTGCGACACGTCATCGGACGATCAAGACGCTTCTAACGATACCTCATTTGTCCAGTTCTAATAAGCAGTTGTGGAGCTATGAGGACACTGATGAACATACAGATATAGCCTGTCAAATGTCAAAATCATATTCCTCTTTTGGCTTCGCCGTAGTCGGGTAAAAATATAGGTTAATGCTATACAGTATAAACATATTACCCGAGTGAAGCCAGGTTTTCATCTAGTAGTTTTATAAAGTACTCACATATTTTCTTTCACTATTTTTTCGTCACTTTTTTCATTAATAGATGCACTTTGTTCAATTTCCATATTTTAAAAACTTGGTATACACCAATTTTACAAGTATACAGACAGTCGAGCCTATACACTACACTATACTAGAGCTTTAATCGCGAAATAGAACTCATTTGTACAATAATCTGTGCAGTCAATATAGAACTACCCTCTTTAAGAAAAGCGTGTTCGTAATGGTCTCAAAAATCTACGATAGGATTTCTACTCACATAAAATAGTGTAAATTAAATTTAAATGTTTTTTTTAAATAAATTATTTCAATACCTAGTAGACAACTGTTAATACTCTGTTAATGCATTTTTATCGACTAATAGTTGCTCCTATGTTACCGCGGAATGTCAATCTACTTAATAAAATTTTCTTTGACAATTTTTATTATTATTTGATTGTACTATATGAAACATTTTTTCTTGCATTTCGTGTAAACATTGATTTGTATTGACGTTTTTATGTACATTAATTGACATATTTTGATGATTTTAAGTATTTGAATAATTTACGGTGACGTCACAAGCTGACGCGAGTTTAACATATTTGACCCATCCTAAAGTAAATTTGCTAAGGTGCTCAACGCCGTAAAGAAATATTCACCTTAAAAAAAAGGAACGAAATTGGTCAATCGGGTCCCGAGTTTTGCTCTTAGCAATTATCTTTCATTATTCATATTAGTGAAAAATTTATAGATAAATTTTTAGCTTTTTCTAAGCAACAAAAAAAAATCTTCAAAAACGAGCCATTTAATATCATTATACATAATTAATTACAACAAAGGTATAAATGCGACCAAACGTAACAAGGTTTTTAATCTCCGACTCATATTTCAAATGAAAAGCTTCCTTAAAAAACGAATTAAATTCAAAATTACAGTTATCCTCGTGGCCTGTCGTTATAATTAATTATGCGTTAAATGTAACAGGAATAAAACTGTTCTTTCCTCGCAATCGTTTTGCTACAAAAAAAGTATTGTAGGATATTTTGTTTCACAATTTTAGTACACAGATTTTTTTAACAATGTGCTCATTACATTACAATGGTGTAAACTAAACTTACATGCTCGAATTACTTTAAACGAAGTCTTTCGTGTGACAAAACCTAGGTCGGTCCAGTACTATCTTACATTATGTGCCCGGACTATTCACGTGCGGTATTTTCTGTAGAACTTTATGAGCACAATGAGCCGCAAATTAAATTCCTATTGAAAGCACTTTATAAAGTATAGATAAAAGCGTGGAAGTATGAAGGTTCTTAGGTATTTTCCCTTTACATTGTTTAGCGGCGGTTCCAATGCCATGAATTATGAAGTTATTTTCAAGAACAATTTTGTAATTATCATACCTCTATTTATCGTTAATTACTTTTAATAGAATTGCTTTCTTTATTAGCGCGAATATATTAATTAAGGTAAATTAAGTGTAGGTAAAACTGTTTTTTTTGTGTATAGTATATACAAATGTTTTTTTTTTTTTTAATATATATTATTTAAAAAATATACAGTTTTTATATTATTTTGTAAAAAACTATCTAGAATCGTTTTCATTGTCACTTACCTTGAAAGCTTTATTCACTTAATTCCTTTGAATGTAGGTATATTTTATTTTAAAATCCAAAAAGTTTATTAAATTTACTAAAAGTTTTCAATTAAAATACACAAGTCTTAAATGGTTATAACTTCTAGACAACAAAACAAACTATCAAACACCTATATCGACGAAATTAACAGTCAAATATCAAGTGGGTACTAAACTTACTACTAAAACTTTTCGACTAAAAAGTTACGAAAAACTCCCAAGCGAATCTTCACTTCACATAACTAAGTCACCGTTCCGTATTTAGAGTTAGAAAATTTGTTGCCCGCGCTCTAGCTTGAAATTCGAATTCAGAAGGCGACAGGTCGGTACCGCGCTCGCCGAGCGACTAACGTTGTCATCTCTCGACAATGAACGCAAACTGCCTACTGTTGCACTATACATACACATGGGCTGCAACTGAAAACGGGAAACTGGGTTATTCCAAATTAGTGAGAACTGTGGAGAGAGAAACCTATTTTCGCATAAAAGAAATTTAGATGAAATAGATCTGTAGGAGTTAGTTTTGCATTTTGATTTCTATACAACCATTTTTGCAACACTTTAAACAAAACTGTGGGACAAACAATTTTGTTTTTGAATTATGTCATTCGATAAGTTTATTATCAAATGCTTTTAATGATCAAAGATTTGTCTGTTCATATTAAACAACTACACAGAGGTTTAAGCAGCCTCCTCCCAGATTTCTACTATTCTAACTATTGTGGCTTTGATCCCCACGTGGTACAACATTTTGCATGTTAAACAAATTGTTGTTTGGGATGTTCTTTTTGTCCGTTTTATAATATGTTTATGAAGTCTTCGTGATATAAGTTTCCTAGTAAAGTAGTTATCTTTAAAAAAAACAGTCAAGTGTTGCCCTGAGCGGATTTATTATGGTCATCTTCTTAGACAATGGACGAGTCGCCAGAACAAAATGATCAACGACGTCCCGAAACAAAGGATTGCAATTTTAGAATAGACCCCTTTTCATTCCACGTTGTGACGTAGAGTAATTCCACTGGAAACTTTAACGACTTAAATGGGTATTGTTTTTGAGTGGTTTATCTTGATGACGTCATTAGTCACTTCAGTAAGTAATGACTTGGACTAAATCTTGAGTATATTTTGTGTTTAGAGAGAAAAGTTGAGGGGACTATTTAAAACGTTTGTAAGGGTACTTATATTGATTAAAAACATTTAAAAAGATTATCAAAAAAGATGACCGCTTAGACTGGTATGATGACAGGATTGAAAACTATACTCAACTAAAAAAATTACACGTATCGAGACAAGTTACAGTGAAATTTCTAGTGCAAATTTACATACATATGGTCGAATATGCAGATGCATATTCAACCATATGTATGTAAATTTGAAATCGTACAATCTGTTTTCACCGTTATTCATATTACAACAAAGTAACAAATAGGGAAGTCTTGATTTACCTGTGGAAAGTGTATGTGTGTTATAAAGGGTAAAGTTACATGATCTAAATAATAAATAATGATTTGATAGACAAACGGATAGCGAAGCTACCTTCTTACATTTTGTGGTGAGTAATTAATAAATTAATTGACCGGAGACCCAATGATGCAGAAGAAGAATTTTTTTTTATGTATGGTCCTGCCAAAATGACTACTCTGCCTGATGAAAAGCATAAGTAGAATCCAAGAGTGGTAGTCACCATCATCGTTGCGAATGCAATGCAACAATGTGATGCTTTCGCATCATTGGGCCATGTATGTAATCTTTATGTGTGCGTGGTATAATAGGCTAAAACTTAATTTTAAGTAGACTTAAACTTTTCTTATATCCAGCAATGGACTAATCAAAGGCCATTGATGATAAATCTAAGAAATTTTCTATAAAATGTATATATCTCTCTATCTCGCCTATCTCTCTTTTATAACCCCCGACGCAAAAAGAGGAGTGTGTGTGGAGGAAGTTTGACGTCGATGTCTTCTGTCTCTGTGTGTGTGTCTGTCTGTGGCATCGTAGCTCTCAAACGTATTGACCAACTTCGCTGCGGTTTTTTTCATTTGAAAGCCAGTTTCTTTAAAAATTAAAAAACCCCCTACGCATGCACATAATCGAGTAATTATACGCCAATAATGCCTTACATCATTTTGAAAAAGAGTTGATACATACCAACATAATTAAGAACCACCGTAAGGAATCTGAATGAAAAAAACACCGCATCGAAATCGGTCCATCAGTTTGAGAACTACGATGCCATAGACAGTCACACAAACATCGACGACAAACTTATAACAGCCCTCTTTTTGAGTCGGGGTTTAATAAAAACAAAATCCTCACAAAACACCTACTGAGTGTTTTTATTACATGTATGGGAAGTCAATTCATCTCAGGCCAATTTAAAGTTCACTATAAAGTATGAACGAGCCATGTGCAAGCGAAGTCATATCAATTTTATAAATATCGACAAAATTGAATGAAATGTTTGCCAGGTGACACGGAAAACGTTGATACAGAAAGTGTGAGAAAAGACTAAAACATGTATTTTACTTTAACGTCTATTTAGACTGTATGGTAGTAATTTCGATTTTAATTTAAAAGTGCAGCAATTGCAGAGGTACTAATATGTTTTGAAATGTCGCGATTAATATTGCTTTATTGGTGTAGTGTTAATAACAGAAAAATAATACTGTAGGAAGTTTATGTATTTGATTTTTAATGTCTATTTAGACTGTATGGTTTTAATTATGATTTAAATTAAAAAATATTGATTTATTGGTGTAGAGTGTACAGAGTTTAATACTGTAAGAAGTTTACGATATTTTTAGCGCTTTCTATTACATAGGTTGCGTTCTATGAAATAGTTCGTTGTACAAAGAAAAGTAAGGTTTTTTTTTCTTTTTGAAAATACAACTCCCGCATTGAGAATATACATTAACACACATACATGAAACGAACACAAAGAACACCCAGACTCAGGACAACATTTGAACCCACAACACTAGGAGATATATAAAGTGGGTTGGCGACCGCTTCAACCACTCACATGACACACATCAACACACGCACAAACACAATTATAGATTTATTTCTAGGTATTTTATTATTTATACATATTAGATTTTGCCTAATCTGTGGCTCACCCCGTAAGTATGTCGGTTTTTGCGGTAGAAAGTAGCATATATCCTCTAGAATCAAGGTATCACCATCTCATTGAAATCGGTGCAGTAGTATAGTTTAGATAGACAGACAAACAGAGTTACTTACTATTTCATAATTTTGGTATGAATAGTTTCGATAAGACTAACACTCCTTTCTAAAGAGATGCATATGTCACGTAAATGCTCAGAGTGTTCCTAGTCACTTTGGCGAATTGACTGAAACTTTCACAGGCAATAATGTGCATGCGATACTGATTTCGGAAACATGGCTTAAGCCCCATCTCCCTTCCACCTCTTATCCTCTCTCTGGCTTCGTTCTCGTTCGCAACGACCGACCTGAGACGAGGAGGGGTGGTGGGGTAGCCATCTACCTCCGTAGCCATCTACCTTATAAAATCCTTGCTACTTCGTCTTCCGAAACTTCTGGTACCGCGGAATACCTTTTCCTTGAAGTTTGTGTCAAGGGATCTAAGGTTTTACTAGGGGTAGTTTACTGCCCTCCTGCTGTCAACTACTTCTCCAGTCTGGAAACAGTTCTGGAATCTTTAGGGTCAGAATACTCACACCACATCATTATGGGCGATTTCAACACCGATCTCCTGGCACTTAACTCCCCCCGTACTCGTAATCTCCTCCACATCATTCAATCTGGTGGCCTCCATGTCCTTCCCCTTCAAGCAACTCATTTCAACATCGAGCATCAGGATACTTGGCTTGACCTAATGCTCACCTCTGCTCCAAACCTTATCCATTCCCACGGTCAACATCCCGCTCCTGGATTTTCCCATCATGATTTAATTTTTCTCATTTATATCCTAAAACCTCCTAAATCTCCTCCCAAAATTCTTCACGTTCGTAGTTTTAGACGAATGGATGTTAACAAACTGTGTGCGGATGCATCTGAACTAGACTGGTCTAAATTGGTAGGAGCTACAGATGTTAACAATAAAGTAAATATTTTCAATGATATAGTTCTGAACTTATACGATAACCACGCACCGGTAAGGAAGGTTACGTTAAAGCGCCTCCCTGCTCCTTGGATGACGGATGAAATTCGCATTGCTATGAGACGGAGAGACCGTTGTTTCACTAGGTACAGGAAGGATCGCTGTGAGGAGAAATGGACCCTTTTTAAGACTGCTAGGAATCGGTGTAACCAGGTGATACGTAATGCCAAACGCCGCCACATAATTCAAAATCTAGAATCCTGTCCAACTTCCAGTATGTGGAAGTTCCTTGCAACACTAGGCATTGGTAAACAAAATCACCCTGAGGCTAGGATGACGATTGGTTTGGATGACTTAAACCGTCATTTCTCGATTGCACCTCAGATGGATCATCAAACCAAGAGCCAAACCTTGAGCTATATAGCTAGTCTTACACAACCGAACATTGTATCCTTTGATTTTTCTCCTATATCTTCTGAGGATATCAAAAAGGTTATCCTGACCATTCGTTCCAATGCTGTGGGATGTGACGGCATCAGTCGTCGCATGATTGTTGCTATCTTGGATCACATTCTTCCAGCAATATCGCATATCATTAATTTTTCACTCGATTCCAATACATTTCCCTCACTCTGGCGCAAGGCCTTCATCATAGCTTTACCCAAAATAAGTAACCCTTCTCTTCCTGAACACTTCCGACCAATTTCTATACTTCCGTTCCTTTCTAAAGTGCTGGAGGCTTGTGTTCATAGGCAGCTTTCACAATTTGTATATCGGCAGAATCTTCTTAGTCCTTTACAATCTGGATTCAGACCCGGTCACAGCACAACCACCGCCCTCCTCAAAGTTACTGGTGATATACGGCAAGGTATGGAGGACACCAAAGTCACAGTGCTGGCTTTGATTGATTTCTCCAATGCCTTTAACACCGTTTGCCATGAAGTCCTACTGGCCATCCTTTCCCATCTTATGATCTCCTCAGAAGCCCTGGAATGGTTCTCATCCTATCTTCAGGGACGACAACAGTGTATTCGCATTGATGACCTGTCGTCGAGTTGGTGTGACATTTGCACTGGCGTCCCTCAAGGCGGTATATTATCTCCCTTATTATTCTCAATTTTCATAAATCTCGTAACCCAACATCTTCAGTGTTCGTATCACCTATACGCTGACGATCTACAAGTGTACACACAGTCAAGGGTTGAGGACATTTCACACGCAATTGACAAAGTCAACAATGACTTAGACTTCATAAGGAGCTGGTCAACGAGATTTGGGTTGTCAGTAAATCCAACCAAATGTCAAGTTATCATCGTAGGGAGCAAGCTGATGCTGAATAGGTTGGATACGGCGGCCCTCCCACCAATTGTCTACAATAACGTAATTATACCTCTGAGCGCAGTAGTAAAGAACCTGGGGCTATATATAGACTCGACACTTGATTGGCGGGCACAGGTTACTCACGTCAGTCAGAATGTCACCTATTGTCTCCGTGCTTTATATCGTCTCAGGAACTTCCTTCCTGTTAAAACCAAGGCCACGCTGATGCAGTCCTTAATCATTCCCATGATCGACTATGGTGATGTGTGTTATTTTGACCTGAATGCAGACCTCCTGAATAAACTAGACCGTCTTCTCAATAACTGCATTCGATTCGTTTTTAATCTTCGCAAGTATGATCATGTGTCTGCTTTACGTTCCCAGTTGCAATGGCTACCAATTCGTCAGCGCCGCAGTCTACGTGCTCTGACTTCTCTTTTCTCTTTCCTGAACTCTCCATCATTGCCCGAATACCTGGCACCACACTTCCGCTTCTTATGTTCCAACCACGACCGAACTCTCCGGTCTACAAACAACTTGCTTCTTCTATGCCCCTCTCACACCACTAACTTTATCAATTCTTCTTTCTATGTGCAGTCAGTTCTACTGTGGAATGCACTTCCCACCGAAATCAGGATGTCCACTAATCGCCTCACATTTAAGAAAAGAGTGCGTGAACTTCTTCGGAGTGAAATGGCAGTACAGTCTCAACGCTAGTACCCGTGTAGTTTATATGTATGTGTATATATATTAGCAGTAGCGTATATGTGTATGTTTGTGTATATTATGTATCTATTGTTATATTTATGTATGTTTGTTACATCTGATGTAGGTTTATCCATTATTTGTTTAATTATTATCTGTCGAATTCAATAGTTTGTCCTTGCACCTACCGCATCATATTTCTGCAACACCCGAAGGTTGACTGGTAGACAATGCCTAATGGCATTAAGTCCGCCTTTGTACTTCAAGTGCACAAAGTTAATAAATAAATAAATAAAATAAATATGTCCAACAGTAGGCTATTATAGGCTGTTGACGATTCTTATTTTGTTAATACTATACATACATATATGTATAGTATACCATATATAGTATATACTAGTACCTATACATACACCTATACATGTATACTATACTTTAATATTCACATAAACATTTTATGAAATTTAAATTCAAAAACAATTTTGATTGTATTTTATAATGCCCGAAACACAAGTCTTAACTAGATCAGGTATCTAGATCACTCATTTGAAATATTGTCATTATTGAACAATGGATTTAAGAATTGTAATTTGATAATTTTAATCGTATACTTATTTAAGTATGAACATTGTGCTAACATAAAGTTAAGTCTATTCTAATGAAACGCAGCAAAATCTTGTACATTTATCATGGAATAAATTTTGTTAATAATAATTTTAATTATAATATGTTTTCACTACTACAACTACTATTTCTCGAATAAGTCTGTTGTCAAATTTATGTAAAGGATCCCGGTGGAAAACTATAGCTTAAAATTTATGTTAGTTTTGTTTAGTTTTCATCAAACAATATTTCAATTTAAACTGCAATGTTCTATATGATAAATGTGTTTAGAAAAATAGTCTGTATTTCATTCTATTTCAATTTACTTTACTCCATCCTATTTCATTCTGTTCTGTTCTAAACTGTCAAATCGAAACCCATTTCCTTCACTTTTCCTCGACGTCGATGCTTTTAGAGCTACGTAAGGAAACATCGTTTCTTACTCTTTCAGGGTTTTATAGTTTTTTGTTCATAATATTTTTAAAATCTCTAGATGGAGTGTACGAGTGATTATACAGTGATGTGTCTGCTTCGTCTGCTAGTAACAACTCTACTAACTTTTAAACTTTCGCATTCCATGATATAATAATTATTATTTTTACGGGAATGAACGCGATCACTTATTTAAAGGTATTACGTGCCTCAGATTTGCTTGACGTTTCGACCAGGTTGCAATGGCCTTGGTCACAGGCCAACTCCATTAAATAAGTTATCGCATTGATTCCCGTAACAATAACAATTATGGTAACAACTTTGTTCACATGTTGCGTATTTTTGTAAAAGCTCAAGAAGTCACAAAACGGCTGCGATGAAAAAGTCATCCGTGCTTGCTTTGTAACTCATACAGATCATTCCTAGAGAGCGCATTGTTTAGTAAAGCAGACTAATTTATCATCTGCCACCGTAATGGTTTAATGTAAAAAGTATTTCAAGGTAGTAGAGCCACGCTGATTTCAGCACGAACGGGCCGGCTCGACCGGGGCGGTACTACCCTCGCACAGAATATCAACGTAAAATGACAGCGATCATGCTGTCGTGTTTCGTTGGTGAGTGCGAGACCGGAGGCCCAATGATGCAGAAGCATCACTAGCCCGCCATGGTGTGGGTCACCATACTGCATTGTTGCATTGTCTGCATTAGCAGTATGGTGACCAACACTCTTGGATTCTACTCATGCTTTCCATCAGGCAGAGTAGAGTCATTTTGGCAGGGTCAAACATAAAAAAAAAAAAAAAGAAAATTTCAACCATCACAATGAGAACAATATGATTTTCATCTTCGTCTTCTATAACGTAAATATCTTTTATAATTATACTAGTTTTAGCCCACTGCTCCGCACGCATGTAAGTTATTTATTGTTGTAAAGATTGGCCTATGTCCTTTCTCAAGAATCAAAGTATCTTCATGCTTAATTTCATCGAATTTGGTGAAGCAGTTTAACTGTCAAAGCGTGTATTAAAAAAAGAGGTGTGGTGTCGTGGGACACCAGATAGGAATGAAGTTCCTTATCATAAAATATAATTATGTATGCAACTTACAGACGGCGCGCGATGACGCTTTTTTGATTTAATGTTACGGACGCTTCTTGCCGGCTAGGTTACCTCTCCGCACCGCCGGTCAAGGTCAAGGAACTTTCGTTCCAAAAAAAACTGATAGTAATTTCCATCTTACTTAGACTTCAGTATAAATTTTAGGACATAAAAGTTCTAGTTTACAGGGGTCGTGGCCACAAGCATTTGTGTTCTGCTTTTATATACAAACATTCCTACAAATAGCAAATAAATTCATTTCTTTTCATATATTTTTCTCTTGCTACATTTTCAACCATCATAATTAGAAGCATCCACATGAAACGTACACTTCACCGAACGAATAAACTTTCATAATGAAAAGACCGTCAGCACGAGGAAGAAATTATTCGTAGGAATGTAGAATTTCAGCCTATATTTTCACAAGAATGAGGCGCTCGTGTCCCTGCCATTTATGAAACTTTTTCAGATGAATTTGAAATACGTAGGACCGGGACGTATTTTTCTCAGGCAATTTAGATTTAAGTGCAGGACCCGTCGGTTGTACAGAATACTGAAGTTTAGTAATGTGTCCATAAATACTATCTACTAGTAAATGAAAATGGAATACACCTATCACGTACCTAGTTTTAATCAATTATAACAGTTGTGTCTAGAAATATAAAATTGTTCGTTTACACAATACATTCGTAAATCGTATCGAACATTCGGAGTATACCGTAGTATCATATCTCACTCTCACTCATTTATGGGCTGAATAAAATATTAAATGTCGGTATGTGCAAAATCATAAAACCTTTTTCGTAGAAACTAAAACTTCCAATATGTCGCAAAATCTAGGACCAAAGGCAATACATTTTGATGTTATTTTTTCAACGATAAACATTATTGTATCGAAAATTAACTTATAAGGGATTATCCTACATATATTTTTTTATGGAATATGCGGCAAACGAGCAGACGTACTGCCTAATGGTAATCGATTACCACCACCCATGGACACCCGCAAAACCAGAGGCGTCACAAATACGTTGCTGGCTTTTGGGGAATGGGAAGGGGGATGGGGGTAGGGGTTGTGGTATGGGCCTCCGGTATCCTCACTCACTCGGTAAAATACAGCGCAAGCGCTATTTCATACAGGTTTTCTGTGAGGCCGTGGTATCACTCTGATCTAGCCGGCCTAATCATGCCGAAGCGTGGCTCTCCCATTGGTGAACTGAAATAATCTAAACCGAAATTAAAAAGCGAAAGTATATAAGCATACGATTTTTATTTAAATACTAGCTGCTGCTCGCGGCTCCGCCCGCTTGTATGTCGATTATCGCGGCAAATAGTAGCCTATGTGTTATTCTGATGTATAAGCTATGTTACTGTAAAGTTTTAAGCAAATTCGTTCAGTAGTTTTTGCGTGAAGAAGTAAGAAACATACACAATCACAAACTTTCGCCTTTATAAATGTATAAAGGCGAAAGTTCACATCACATCACACTTCACACTTTATGAAGTGTGAAGTGTGATGTGATGTGATTGGTATTTATATGTTTAAATTTCTACGATGATCAATTTTTGTGATTTTCTATTTTACATACTAAATTCAAAGTGTAGGTACGCAACACATATACTTCATACCATAAACGATATAAAAATATACAGCGGAAAAGTCAGATTGTACTAAATATTGGTTGAAACTGACCATGTATGACTTTTACGTGATAAAGAATCTAAATTCTCACGGGTAAGGAAATGTTATGAAAAAGAGTTCCCCAGATAATGGAGACTGAAAACTGCCGTGGTACTAAAACATAAAAACAAATTCTCGTCACCCTCGTTTTTGCACCATTGATCTCTTGAGCATTCTCAAAAATTGCGTTGCGTGCAGTTATGCAAAGCTGTTACTTTTTATCGTACTCTGGCGCGTGAACGATCTTAAAAATTTTTTTTTTTTCTTCTATAGTCTATAGAAATAAATAAAATTGGAGTGTCTGTTTGTAATATTAAAATAACCGCTTTTTACTAAATGCATATGTATGTATACACGGTACATATACCAAAAATGTAGTTAAAAAATTTTTTGTCTGTCTGTCGGTCTGTCTGTCTGTCTGTCTGTCTGTCTGTCTGTTTGTTCCGGGTAATCTCTGGAACGGCTGGACGGATTTTAACGGGACTTTCACTGAAAGGTAGCTGATGATCCAGGGAATAACTTAGGCTACTTTTTTTTAGACTAACTTTGTCCTGCGGCGTTACTCGCGGTACAAAATAACCGCGGGTAACACCGCGGGGTTCAGCTAGTTGTAAATAAATTTTGTTGTTTAGAGCCTTAGGGAAGGCGTATGTTCAGCAATTCAGCAGTGGTCAGAGTAGAAAATTGTAGGTTTGCTCACATTTCTTAATCAGTGGACGGCATTTGGTTGAGAAGACGATAATGATCACTTAATACTTATCACGTAAACTTAGTTTTCGCCAGTTAATTATTGAATAATAATTATAGCTAGATGAAATACGAGTATAGCTTGATTAAGCCGCAATTGGGAATTTAATAGACACTAAACTTGGGATTGTTACATAATATAGGTTTTTTCCCAAATAATAACAAAGTTCCACCCTTTTAAACAGTTAAAAATATTTTAATAGGTGATAAATAATAGGTTTTAAATTAAAATCCACAGTGAGTGATTTGTTTCAGCCTACAATAATATTACAAACGTAATACTAAAGCCGGATCTCCAGCGACACCGTTTTGTGTTTGATATTAGTATTTAAAAGAAGCAGGAGACTGCAATGTTTTGCTAACATGTTTTGTTAGTTTGTTTTGTTATTTTTATTAGCAGGAGACACGCCTTTAGAATACATCCCTGTTTTCCGCGATTCCGTCACGCTATTGTTAGAACATGAATAACCATACTGATTGTAATATGTATGTGAATGACTAGCTTTAGATAAAAGCGTTCATATACAATATACTTAACTTTAGTATTAATTAACAGTTTTATCTGGAACATATTCTTCTGGGTTGTGAGAGTCGGTTGATTCTAAAAGCGAAGCGCAGCATTGTGGTTGTAACCGCGGAAATGGCGTGGCGCATCCAACTTGTAACTAACATTGGCACAGCGCATTAATATGGGAAACTGTTAGTACTGTAAAAATTAAAAGTAAGATTTTATAGTGCTAAGTTATCAATTCAACTGTTCAGCTACAATGCAGTAAATGACAAAGACACTGCTCAAATTGACCTGATTCGTTTTTGAAAATTCTAACTGGTAATTATCTTATTTGTACCTTTATCATGGAAACGTATATCTAATACCTTTAAACGAGCAATTTTTGTATATATATAATCTGAATCTCGGAAACGGCTCACACGATTTTCATGAAATTTACTATGCAGGGAGTTACGGGTCAATAAATCGATCTAGCTAGAATTCGTTTTTAGAAAATTTACCTTCAAAAGATACCAAATAAAGCTCTGTTATCCAGGTACTATTTGATGTACAAGAGATTGTTTGGTGGTCAAATTTCTATAATATATTTCTATTATTTTAAAATTTTAACTTCCGATATTTCTTAGATGTATAAACTTTAATAGTTCCAATTTAACAGTTCCAAGACACCTGTGCGGTTTTTCTTATAAAGGATTGCAAAAAAATGTTTTCGCTTTGTAAATCTCTTAAATAGTACCTACTTATTACATTACATTACTTATTATACATACCTACAACTCACTCATCCTGTACTTTATCGACAAAATAATAGAAGACAAACCCAATGTTTACTATGAAGAACGTTTATAAATTATCGAACTACTATCTTTTGTATGCTTGTATGTTTAAATAATTTTTTATTTTTTTTGTTGTATGTTTTTATTTATTTGTAGTTAATTATTGAAAATAATTGCTCGTGGCTGTAAGAATAATTGTTAAAAATTGAAACCTACATAATTAATTGTAAAAATGAAAGGACAGACTGAGAAAGATCACATACCTGCTTAAGATTTTTGGTCAAATATTGATTATTGAACTTAATCTGTAGGTAGAAGAAGAGACAGATAGAACCACTGATGGTACTGACGCCTATCGGCGTCAAATCAACTGCTATGGGGGGCTCTGAAAATCAGTACTGAGATAGGCTGTGCCTATCGCAGTGTACGCTGAGAGTCCGCCTTTTTGTGAGACACGGCGTACAACCCTCGTTGCCATATTTTTACTCTGTTTGGGATGTTGATATGTTACGTACAAGTTATGTAGATGAATTTATTGTCCGTATGACGTGTAATATGGTGTAATAATGCGTTAGTGCACGATAATACACGTCAGCAAACTCAATAATGCCACGTAACATATTTTGGCTTTGATGTGATTGACAGCTTTGATTGACATTTAAAATGTTGCAAGCCAAAAAAAAAAAAAATAATAATAATTTTTACTTAGAATCTTTATTTTTATATTACTTTTTTACTGTGTTAGAAATTTTGTATTTTGGTTGTGTGTTGTGTTTTGCAAATAAAGTTTATTATTATTATTATTATTATTACTTACTACTGAATTTCCTAGCCGCACAATCTCACGAATAATGACGATATCAATCAAATTTCTTTTTTGTTCAGTTTGAAATGCTAAGAACCACATTTTTTTATTATTATTTTGTCCAGTTCCATTGTTGTCACCTCAATACTAAGCCAAGTCAAATCTCCCGTACAATACCCAGTCACAGTTGTATTCATTGTATAATTGTCTTCAAAAACACTTAGGTGTGTTAAAAATATACGCGATTGTAATATATATGTCATTCTTACGTCTTAATTTTACCAGGTTAAAATATAAAGGATCCAAAGCTCTTTTATGAGCGGATTATTAGAACCACTTTTATTTATTCACTATTTGTACATTACATTAAGTATTATTGGTCGAAAATGATGTTAACGATAAGCGGATTAGCTTATAGACAGTTTGTTCGTTTACAGGAGAAGTATTGCGAATATTTTCTTTGAATCGAATATTAGATATAGCAGTAATAATAAATTCCGTTGACCGTAAAGGAAATACACTTAACACTGATAAAATATTCGTTTCATATAAAATATCAGCTGCAATATTTTATTAGTTTTGTTTTCTATACTTAAGTATTATAAAACTCTTTGTTTAATGTGTGTGTACTTTAGAAATGAAATGAAATGAAATGAAATCATTTATTCTGCAATTAGGTTATACAAAACACTTTTGCAAGTTAAACTTTTTTTGAGCAGATGAGTTCGGCCTTTCCTAACTGGACTAGCCCTGAGAAGAAAGGACGAAACAAACTCAGGGATCAACGTCTCTTTTAAAATTCAGACAATTTTCATAAAACAAAAGACATTATATCAATAAAAAAAGCGATAATTACAATTTGTATCAATTATAATAATCTGTAAAGATAATTAAAAAAAAAAAATCAACTATAACAATAGTAGATCAATTTATTTCAAAGTATAAATTATCGTCACGTCAAAATAATTTTAAACATTCAAGGTAAACAGCATGTGCAGAGTGGGCAGCTCAATCCCAGGCGGTTTTATCATGTAGATATTCTGCTATGGTATAATACCCCTTTGCGGATAGCTTCGATTTAATGGTATTCTTAAATTTTTTTAATGGCAAATTCCTAATAGTAATAGGGAGCTTGTTGTAAAAGCGTATACATTGTCCCATGAACGAGTTGCCTATTCTGTGGAGACGAGTGACGTGAACACTAATATTATGTTTGTTTCTAGTATTTATCGAATGAACGTCACTGATTTTAAGAAACTTTGATATATTTTTTTGAACATAAATTAAATTTTCGTATATATATTGTGAAGATACAGTCAGAATATTTATCTCTTTAAATTTGGAACGGAGAGAAGCTCGAGGGCCTAATTGATAAATGGCTCGTACAGCGCGTTTTTGTAGAAGAAATATGGCATTAATATCTGCACAGTTACCCCAGAGTAGGATACCGTAACTCATTATGCTATGAAAGTAACTGAAGTAAACTATTCTAGCTGTATCAACATCAGTTAAATGTCGAATTCTTTTCACAGCAAAAGCCGCTGAGCTTAGCCTACTAGATAGTTTTTCTATTTGGGGACCCCATTGTAACTTAGCGTCAATAGTTATACCTAAAAATACAGTAGATTCCACAGGATCCAACTCTAGTCCATTCAATCGAACATCGGTTTTAACATGCCTAACATTTGGTGTAGAGAATTTAATGAATTTAGTTTTCTTCTCATTAAGGAGAAGATTATTTGTATTAAACCAATGTACCACTTTCTCGAGTGCACTGTTGACTTCATTAAAACTGTCAAGTTGGCGCCTAACTTTAAAAATTAAAGATGTGTCATCCGCAAATAATACTATCTCATGATTGTCACTTGCATAATAAGCTAGATCATTTATATATATGAGAAACAGAAATGGCCCTAGAATAGAACCCTGTGGGACGCCCATTGTTACAGGTGATCCCGAAGATGTTTTGCCATTAATGTCAACCTTTTGAACTCTTTGATTCAAATACGACGTTAAAATATTTAGAGCATTATTCCTTATTCCGTAGTGTTGTAACTTCCTGATGAGTGTAGGATGATGGACACAATCGAAGGCCTTAGACAAGTCACAGAATATACCAAACGCATCCTGTGACTCCTCCCAGGCGCCATATATGTGTTTAAGCAATTCCACGCCCGCGTCCGTAGTTGAACGACCTTTAGTAAAACCAAATTGCTTTTGATGAAGCAAGTTGTGCTTAATAAAATGTTGTAGCATTTGGTTTAAAAGCAATTTTTCAAAAATTTTACTCAATGTTGGAAGTATTGAGATAGGTCGGAAATTTGATGGATCTGAACTGCTACCAGATTTGAACAATGGAATCACTTTACTTTGTTTCATCAGATCAGGAAACACACCACATGCAATACAAGAATTGAAAATAGTTGCTAAATATGGGGATATCATATCAATTATTGCAGATATAGTATGTACTGAATGGCCCCATAAATCAGTCGTTTTCTTTACATTTATACTTTTAAAAGCCTTGATAACGTCATTTACACTAACAACTGAAAATTCAAAACCTCCATCACACCGGTTTACACTATTTTCTAATAAGAAACAAGCAGAGGCAGAGGATGACGAGAGAGTCTTGGTAGTTCGAATTGGAATGTTGGTAAAAAAATTTTCAAACTCAGTCGCAACCTCCACATCCGCTCTTATATCTACATTATTAATTTTTAAATAGAAGTTACGATTTCGTACAATGGACCTTCCGGTTTCAGCGTTTATAATATCCCATGTGGTTTTTATTTTATTACCAGATGATTTTATTTTATTTTTTAAATATAAAGATTTGGCAACATAACAGGCGCGTTTAAACGTCTTTGAATAATTTCTGACATACTCTTTAAAATCTAAGTTATGATTATATGTTTTTTCATAATACAACTCATATAGCCGTTGTCGACTTTTATAGATACCTACAGTGGCCCAGTCACTGAATACTACACGATCACTAATCGTTAGTGTTTTTGATGTAAAAATTAATTGAAATTCATTATTAATCATTTTAAATAACAAAGTAAAAGCTTGATTAGGGTCACTATCATAGGGCAATCTTAACAAGTTATCCGCCATATTATTTCTGAACAGGCTCATGCGGCTCTCCGTAATCGGAACGTAACTAATACTCTTCCTTTGAACCTCTAGTTTTGTTCGCGTAAAGGTAACGAACTGTCCGCAATGATCTGAATCTAGCTCACTTACAAGACACTTATTAATTGGTTTGATATTTGTAAAAATATTATCAATACAAGTGGCACTATTGGCTGTAATACGTGTGGGTTCAAAGAAAAGGTTTCATAGATTATATGATTTCAATAAAGTTAGAAACTTTACAGTTATATTCGACTTTACTAGAATATTTATATTAAAGTCACCACAGACAAAAACCGTCTTATTACATTGTGTAGCCCTAAATAATGCATCTTCAAGGATTTTATCAAATACATCATACAAACTACATGGGGGCCTGTATACACTCATTACAATGAACCGCTCAAATTCTACACAAGCTATTTCTATAATTCGCTCAACAGACAGACTGACAATATCTGATCGTTCATTTACTTTAATACTCTTTTTTGTGATTATTAATGAGCCACCACGTATCATATTGGTTCTGTTGAACGAGCTAGTAACCTGGTGATTATTGAAATTAAACAAGAGTTGATGACTACTAAGCCAATGTTCAGTTAAACATAAAATATCAATATTATTACAGTCTAGATATAGCTCTAATTCTAATTCTTTACTCATCAATCCCTGAATGTTCTGATGTACCAGGTTCAAACAATTTTTGTTTCTGTTCATACAGTTTTTATTAGAAGTTTTTGAGGATACAGTGTTGCTAGAGGTACACTCTATTGTCGTAATCTTTGGTTTAAATGACTAGAAATAGATTGAGGGTTATGTACACTATAACTACTATCATTCTGCTCAATAGAAGCAGATGTTGAAGTCAGGACTATATTACAACTATTACTACTAGTATTATTCTGCTCAATAGGAGCAGATGTCAAAGGCAAAAATACACTACTACAACTAGTATTGTTCTGCTCAATAGAAGCAGAAGTCACAGCCAACGACTTGGCTAATTTAAAAATAAAATAGGATAGCGAAGAAGCTATTTGTCGTCTAAAATATCCAGAAAGATAATAATTATCTTTTGTCGTAAAATAATTACTGTTAATAACAGCATTAGTGTCAATAAATTCAAATTTATCATTATAATATGTCATTGTTTGTAATTTAATATTGTATTTAAATCTAATGTTATTTTCCGTCTGTGGCAAGCCCTTACAGTAAGGAAATGCAATTAAAATTATTTTTTTAACATTTAAATAAGAAAGATTTTCAAAGAAAAATTTAAATTTGTTTATGTTTGCATTTCCTCTTCGCCCAATGACAATAATTAAGGTAGTATTTGTATTATAACAATTTTTGGTCTCTATTACTTTAGATAATATTTGAGAGTAGTTTGCATTAGGACTACAGTAGTTTGTCACTGGTTGCCCCAAAGTTTCACACAAAATATGGCCCATGTTTTTACCAATTTCATCGCTAAACATTACTATATTATTATTGCTATAGTGTAATTGATGTTGAATATTTTTATTGCTATTTTGTATACTAATTATATTATTGTTGTTTGTTGGCAATATACTAGCATGACATGTTACAGGCAAACTGTCCAAAGAAGTAGTGGTTTCATTGTGGTTATCAGAAAACAATGAATCATTCCTACAATTGCATGAATTAACTAATTTTCCTATAGCCATAACTTGTTCCCTACTTTGTTTTTGAGAAATCTCATATTTACTACTGATAGTTCTCAGTTGCTCTTCAAGTTTATGTATTTCTGTTTGAAGAGCTCGTGTGTCATCAAAATATTGTGAAGACATATTATCTACCTCTATGGAGTACATATTAACCTGATCTATTAATTGCATCCTCTGCCTATTTAATGCTACACTATCTATAAAGAACTTATGTTTATAAATTAGCTTTTTTGTTTTTGTAATAAATTTTTTAACACGAATGTACTTTTTTAATTTGTTCTTACTACATTTGATGACTTTTTGAGATCTATTAACTCTGAAGGAGTCATTGTCATTTGTAAGATCTATAATTATAGCTGGATTATGGTTTTTAGCTACCAATGGTGAATTGGGAATGACCAGCTCCTCGTATAGACTCTGGTTTGATGCAGCTACTATTCTGTCCTTGAGGTCTTCAAATGATGTAATGGTACAGTGTGCTTCATATAGCTGGCGTTCTAAAAGCCTGATGCGTTTCAGAGCTTGCTCGTACTCATCCCTGCATGTGTCAAATGAGTCAATGAGGAGCTGTAGTCTGTCCCGAGCATTGGTGACATCAACACATTGTGAATGCAATGAAGACAGCTTAAGTCTAAGGCTATCATTTTCATGTAAAGTATCCAACAGTGTTAGTTCACTGTCACTCCTCTCTTTCATCAGCTGATCACATCTCTCCTTAGTAACTTTTAATTCTTTTAATGTCATTTGGAGTTTAGCCTCCTCCTGACGTGCCAATGCTTTGCGAGTTTGAATCATTTTGTAATATGTTATAAATGAATTTGATAATAATTTATTATTTCAAAACCAAAAGAGGTGTCATCAACTAATGGGAGGTAGTTTTAAACAGTATAACGTTTTATGACTGTTAATATTTCTGTAAAACTATACTTGAACTGTAACTGAATAAAGTACCTGTGTTGTTAAGAATGAAAAGATAGTAAATACCTTGAAAGAGATGACAATAAATTCACACAGTGATCACTTAAACTGTAAATACACACACTTAGTAGTACCTACCCGTAAACTTATGATTACTCTTGGGTATTAAACTCTTAATAACTATGAAATTTATAATTATTCCTATAAATACTAGATTGTTTAGCGTGAAATTGGTTATTCGATGTTATATTTTAGCAAATAAATATTTTTTTAAATTAAAATTACAGGAACTAATTCTAATAAGCTGTTGACAGCTCGGGGTTGCCACAGAGGTTTCCGGTTCAGAAGTTAGTTTATTACTTTATTATTATGATTGTCTATTTTGTATATATTTCTTTTAGGGATAACTGCAAACGAAAACGAATACATTGTTTGACTAGATCTTCCTAACAGTTGTAATTCTTTGAATCGGATTTGCTTAGTAATTAAATTAACACTAACTTATGATTTTATTTATCAGTTTGACAGTATGAATAATAAATATACTCAATAATTCTTTCTACCTTTAACAATTTCAACAATGAGCTGCGGACAAACAAATACACACATAGACACGGTTAAAGTATGTCGGTTTAAATAGGACTATTTAGATCTTAGTAAAATTAATGCTACTTTCATATCAGTAGATATTAGCCTTTACCTACACATTCAAAAGGATGCAGACTATGTTTTCAGACTGACAGTAAAATAAAATCAGAAAGTAGCGTCAATTTTATTACGTGAAACATTGTCCCATCTGTTACATTGTGACATGCATGAGGAGTTTCATGGTTTTTTTTTAACATAAATTGGACGATACGTAAAATTAATAGCTTTGATTTTTCCCAATTGCTTACATTGTGTTTCATTCAGTCCACCAATGACGCCAATCGGTGTAATTTAAAAACTGTGTGTTTACTTGATAATGTCAAAGTCTGGAAGCTCTTGGAAGTCAAAGATCTTGGAAGTTGGGGTCTGAACCCTCGGAGAGCACGTAAAGCCATCGGTCCTGATCTTGATCTCTCCCAGGTCGTATCGGATAGCTATCCCATCCAATTAAATAATAAAGAGAATGTGTTTATTATTTCTCATACATTGAATTATGAAAGTAACAGAACAAATGGTGCACCTATGTTTTCTTACACACTTGTGAACTATAATATATTCTTCGTAGTCTTCGTTAAGACTGGCCGCCTTGACCGTAATAGTCATTTTTTGTTTTATTAAATACAATCGATACATTTATTGTTAGTAGTGCTAGATATATAGAGTTAGAAAATTTTTTAACTTTTCGAAATAACTCTTCGACATGAATGCCTCTAAAGCCTTCTCATAGAAAATTTTAACCTCTAAAGGTCACCGAGGTTTGAATGACCTCTGTTATAACGCAACACGCACGGAGAAATAATAGGGTTCGCAAGCCACTTCCGTCGTAAAGGAAAATTATATCAACATCTGTTACTAAGAGCTAATGTAAGTTACCTTTTCCGTTGCTAGTGAGGCCAATTAACCAATACTGCAAAGTCATGCTATATTACTGCCGAAAACATTACTAAATTGTATCTATTATACTAAGTAATAACATATGTAGTTAGTACCTTCATTTATTTTGGTTCGATACCTTTTATTGAACTTGAGACAAAAACTCCTACATGATTTTAAAGTATACATATAGACATCATTCCAAACTTGTTTCAAAAAAAAACAAATCATGATGATGATTTCTATACACCGAGTTGATGAAACATTCAAAAGAAACTTTGAACTTGTTACTGAATTCGTTTTCCTTAAAATAATGTGTATCTTTGAATATTTTACATATAAGTTACTTGTATGTAGTTTTTAGAAAAGTTTTAACACACACAAGACTAGAGATGAATAAATTTATCAGATAGAAAATAATGGTGAAGATATGAGATTCATATAACAATGAATAACATGTAACCAGTGAGCCCGACTGCGTCAATATCTACCTTCTTTATTGAAGAACTAAAAAGATAAAAAAGAACTGAACTATTTTATTTCGATGTACCCAGTGTCACTCTCACGACTAAGACGAATCTATTAATAGCACTCACATAAAAATATGACAAGCCGTTTAGGCTTTAGGCGTGCCAAAGAAATATACATACATACACTCCAAAAACATAACCCTCCTTCTGTCGCAATCGGGTGAAAACGTTTTACAATTAAAACAATAATGTCAAAAATATCCTTCCAATTCGCCACAAAAGATTTATAAATTCAGTACCAACTTTTGATACTAGGCCAGTTTACAAATTGGGAAACACACTACGTTACTGTTATAGCAAACCTAGTTACTCTATTTTCATTAAACTTTTTAAGTTGTTTATTTATTTGTTTGGGTCAAATCTCTTCAGGGTCAAATCTCTCTCTCTCAAAGCTTTGGGTGTTAACAGATTGATGTGAAATTTGGTACACGCCCTAGAGCCTAAACGGGTTGTCGTATTTTTACCCAACTGTGGCAAAGCCAAAGGAGGGTTATTTATATGATTGGTGTCAATAGATTCGACTAAGTCATGAGAATCAAAATTAAAAAAAAGTACGCCGACGGTTGTTTTCTAAAAACTTTAAATATTTTTTTCTTAAACGTGTGAAGTAAGTTACGTTCCTTGAATATTTTTTCTGAGAGTGAAGGAGGCGAAGCGGGTAATGCTAAAGTATGCATTTGTGTATATATACCTATAACCTTTTTAGTGTACTTGAGTCTAGTTCCTCAGTGTACTTGGATACATTGTTATTTTTTTTATTTATTGAAAAAAACCGAATGGACAGACGAACGAAATTCAAAGGGATAGTCGGAGCCGTATTAATCACTAACAGTAACTAGCCACTATCATTTATTACTATAATTTAATCCTTCTTATTTAAACAGCTTGCGAGCCTTTTTAATCAATAAAGCTCTTTGAAAGGCAAAGATTTGTAAATTGTGAGTACTTGGAAAAAATCGGCGGAAGATCAAAGTAACATCTACTTTACATCTACATCTAGTAATACGAATTAGGCAGTATAAATAACAGCAGATTAATCCCACAACTGGAATTAAAATATAAATTGTTTGGTTAGTAATTAAATTAACACTAACATATGATTTTATTTACCAGTTTGACAGTGTGATTAATAAAAAAAACACACACATGGACACGGTAAAAGCATTTCGGTTTAAAAAAAGTACTATGCTATGTAATGAAAAAGGTTTATAGTGTTTAAGAACCTTTTTATAAAAGAACATAATCTATTAAATTATTTAATTCTCGTGTCATGTTGTTGCTAATGTTGAACTCCGAAACTTTACAACCAATTTTAATGTATTTTTTCAAATGTGTGTTTTGCTGCATGGGGTAGGTAAAAGCAAGATTAGACTAGCTCCTGCTAGTCTAAGCCAAGCATAATTAAAAAAGAGACACAGATGAAGTTTCGTTTCTTCTTCAGCTTGCTGCCGTCCACTGCTGAACGAAGGAATCCGCCAAAGAGCGCCAACCATCCCGGTCTTATTCAGTCCGCATCCATCCGCTACCAACCATTTTCTTCAAGTCGTCGGTTCATCGTGCAGCAGTGCACCCTACACTACGTTTGCCTAACGTGGTCTCCACTCTAACACTTGTCGTAACGACCATTATTCCGCCTGGAGACATGATCAGCCCACGTCCACTTCAGTTTCATTGTTCAGAAGTTTCGTTGGTCAGCGAGTTAATATATGCAAATACAAAGGTATTAACCCAAAATGTAAGATTCTATTAGGTACCTACTAAAGCTGAGAAAACATAATATTCCGATCCCGCTACTCTGTATAATGATGCAGTGAAACATTAATTCAATACAGGCTGACATAACTGTCTAACTTTTAATGATGAGGGTCGTCGGACGTGAATAAATCTCAGACAAGCTTTCATGTTTACCCAGTGTGTGATATAAAGTACAAGCCGTAGGAGATTATGAAACTTGTAGAATCTAACCTAAACACATTTCAATTGATATTTTTGTTCACATCTTAAGTTTTGATCTTGAAATAATATCATAAACTCTAAAGTTACTATGGCTGTCATGCTTTCATAACTAAACCGCTTGACCGATTTTGATGAAATGTACAATGGAGATCCTTTGATTCATAAGGAAAAACGTTCGACAAACGACGTTGAAGTATCGTTTTACAATACTCTTTATCTTTTGGTTTCTAACTTTGGAAGAGTTATAGCCATTAGAAAGTCTAACTCTATACTTATATTCTTGAGAACGGACATACACACACATGAGATCTTCTTCTTATTTTTTACTTCAAATGATGTACAATATTCCCTGTCGCCTCGGCTATGATATTGTACCAAAAGAGGATTATTCAAACATTATTACTACAATATAAAACAATTTATTCATTCGTGCTTTTGTTTTAACTTTTGCTACACGTTCTCGCTTAGATTCTACATTTGTAATAAATTATGCCGAATCAGAAGTTTTAATTATTCCTAAAATATATTTGAATATTATATACAGATATAGATTATCATAAAGGCTCTGAGGAACTTGAGCAAGTCCCAGAGCATTCGATTTTATCATTTGTCCATAGTTCGTGTTTATTTATAACAAAAATTGCGTACTAATCGAATTTAACCTTTTTTTATTTATTTATTTATGTGATAAAAAAGGGAAGAATTCCAGTAAAGATAAGTAATAACAATAAATTTTATAATAAATTTTACGTGAAAATGTAACCGTAATTTAATGAAAATCATACATTTTCTCACTGCTTATACAAAGTTGAGATAACTTCCATCCAGGTCTCCATTTTTCATAGAAAATGATTGAAAAATTAAGTAGATAACAATACTGCATTATCACGATGAACATCGCAAAGTTTTCTAAAACTTTATAATTCCGAGGATGAAGAACAAAGGTAAAGTTTGGGGAATTAGATAAAAAATATCCGAGTGAATATTGTGGGATCCACGGATTGTTCGGTAACTTATTACATTAGCAGGGTTTCACTTTAAGATTATTAACAGCATATTACCTACTGAGATGTAAGGAGTTTAAAAGTGCAGATAAGGCAAGAGATTCCTGCAAAGCAAGTAAATGTAAACTATATTTTTGTTCGTACATTTTTGTTTCTATATATTTTTATAGTTATTATTTGAATTATACACAATAATACTTTTCACAGCTCTTTGTGATGAAATCGTATAAACAATGAAAGGACGACAGGAGACGGCCAGTAGGTGAATAATATAACATTTCCATTGTTCATGGTTATTATTGAGCGAAGTGCTCTAAGCTATTGTAGTGAAACATGTCTAGTATGTAGTAGCGAGATAAGACGCATTTCACTCGGCTGTTGACAGCGGAATTATTGGATTGTACTTGTCAGTAGTTGTAGAATATAATTTACCTTGCCGTTAACTATATATTGTTTAGTTTTTAAATATAACTGTATCAATTGGTGTACAATAAAGTTTATTTTATTTATTATTTATTTCTATCTAGTGAAATAAAATAATCACTGAGAAAACATTCCAAACAACGTTTAAGAATATTTTTAATAATCTTGTATAAATAAAATCACTTGAATTGAGAAATCTCGTCCTTTTTTTGAAGTCGGTTAACAAAAATTATATTTAAAATGTATATATCTGAAGCAGTTACGCAACGTGTAATTCTGGTTTTCTGAATTTTATCAAAACTGAATTAAAGGTGAGAATAAACAAAGATAAAAATCCCGTAGAATTGAATCAGTCTCTTTTAATCTAATAATTACAGAGTTCTTAATAGCGGCTTGGCGAACTGGCAAAGTAAGTTGGATTTAATTCATTTATCATCGCTTAAAACGAATTATTTAACTTTTTTCTTTGAATAAAAAGTCTGAAAACATGTTCTTTCTTTTATCTTTACGCGTTTCATTGAAGTCTTTGCGATAAAGTAACTTTTACTTTACCCTGATTTTGTGATTTTACACAAAATATTTGATTTCTTTTTAAAAAACAATACTCTTTTCATTTGGACAAAATTCATTTCAATAAATTTCAACATCTCATTCATTTTCAAAAGGAATAACTAGAAGAAATAAATAGAAATCTGAAAACAATCGACACCCGAAAACTTTACGATATTAATTTTCCTTTAAAGTTGTTGAAGTGATGTTATTTTCTCTTTAGAAATCAAACTTAGTTATTAACCACGTAAAATGAAAGTTTTCTATTGACAACTTGTTTCAATTCAAATTGCTTTAAGTCTCTATACCACTGTACCTATTATGTTTTGAAATTTATTATTCATTTATTTGAATAAGGTGCTGTTTTGCTGTGTGTGCACTGTGGCGACTTCCATATACAGCGCAACAGAAATAAATTACAGCGCCATCTACCGCAGATACACTGAACTACGGAGTAATGTTCTACACAGAGAAACTTCTAATTCGGCATCGCGCAATAGAAGTTCTCGCACCGTTTAGCATACATAAAACATCCTAAGATCAACCGCGGGCAGTGGCCCGCCATTTGCGTTGGTGAGATATGACATCTGTTTCCCCACAGTGTGGTCCAAAACAAACAAAAATTTAATAATCACAGATTGTTCACATGGGAAATTCTAAACGGTTATTGCACGGCACATAATGAAAAAACAAACTATAATACTCTATTTCAGTGTTATTATGTTGGCCTTAGGGACAGTTTAAAAAGAAAAGAGCAAATCTGGCTGACTGTGTCCCCTTCTTAGTAAGAGCGGAGATCCACTGAAGACCAGTATTTGGCCAATTTGTTCATAAACGTACGGATATGAACATCACATGGGGGTTAAAAATACTTAGATCATGCACTTTTAAGTATTTTAACCCCCGACGCAAAAAGAGGGATTTTATAAGTTTGAGGGATGTTATAAGTTTGTCTGTCTGTGGCATCGTAGCTCTCAAATGAATGGACCAATTTCAATGCGGTTTTTTATGGTTCTTAGCTATGTTTGGTTAATATCGGTCCAGCAGTGTAAGACTATTAGCTCTTTTTCAAAATGATGTAAGGCATTTTTGGCGTATGATTACTCAATTAAGTGCTAGCGTAGGAGGTTTTATATCTATTTTTTTTATTTTAGAATGTGATAATAAGTAAGTAGTCTTTCGAATCGCAAACCTAATAACAGTAAGTAGATACATACTTTACTTCCAACCCTCGGAAAGTTTAACAGTAATAATTAATTGTGTAAGAAACAGAATTATGAATGGAAGCATGCAACACAGTAATGTAATATTCACGACTGTAAACCTCATTTCCCATGCAGCACAGGTATTTTGAAATTAACAACAACAAACTTAAACAGTTACTTTATTTATTCAGAGTATACATAAGTTACAGCTAAGCTACAGTTAAACATTTGACGAGTAAATAATATCCATATTACATCAGCCTACCAAACTGCTACCACGCCTTAGGCGAATTATCAAGTTTATGTCACGTACTGTACTTGGCAGTTTGCTTATACACAATTTTGTGTTAAGGAAATTATTAAGAGTAATCGTTTATGTATACCGACAAAACAACGTTTGTTAGAAAATATAATTAAAAATTAAAAAATAAAATAAAATTTTAAAATTATTACTTTTTTCCTGAAGTACAAATAATGTACAAAAAAGACTAGAAAGTTTGCAAAAATGACTAGAGTAAAATATCGGGCTTGGTGACGATTGTAAGGTTGAAACGAAATGGTTAGAAATAGTGAATAAACTCTTAAGAAATGAAATCTGATTTGACTTTTGTGGGTTTGCATGACATGTGCCAAGAGTGAAAAAGAATGAGCTGAAAAACAACTTATTTGGACATCTTCAACATATTGATTTTATCATTAATAATTTTTGCAAATAAGTATTTCATACTTTAGGAATGTTAGAAATATTATACAGTCCTCCATCGCTAAAAACACATGCTTTTCCTTAATATCTCTTTGTTTAAGACCTACAGTAACATCAGATTAAAGCCACGTAATCGGTTCAGATCAGACCTATCTACAATGGTACCATATAAAAATCACGGGTTTGTAGGTCACCCAGTGGGTAAGGGACGACGCCGAACCCGAGATAAACCCTTATGGGTAGGGTACCCTCATTTTATGCTAAAATCCGAAATAATTCTAGAATAAGAAAATCAGTTGTATGTATTTATTTGATTTGAAGTACAAAATAGTTTTGATCAAACAATAACTCAATATTTTATTGTCTTTTACTTATAAACTTGAATAAAATCATCTTTCATAAATATTTAGTAATGGCAATACTGTTAGAAGCCAAGAGTTTATGTAAAAACTGTATAATTATTTTATTGTACCTAATCTACACAAGTATAAAATAATTTCTCTCTGGATAAAAAATCCATTATAGTCCAATTAATAGATTTCACTTAGTCATATGATATTCTGTTTAGAAACTGTACAGATTTAGATTTTCTACTGAACAACGAAATGGTTAGGCATTGAAATACTCAGCAAAACAAACATATATCTTTAAAATTTAAAACTAGAATAGTCTTATTAAGCCACAAGCGTGGCGAAACTATTACACTTCCTGGTTGGGTTAACGGAGTCCTAAACACGTACAGGGATGCATAAAATCATCATTATCCAAGAATCGATAACAGCCTCTCGTAATCGGGGACACAAACCATTACAATATATAAATATTGAAATTGAATCATATTTGAAGTCAGTCAATTTCGACACAAGTCACTAATCACCGTGAAAAATAATATTAACCAACAGTCAATTGTTTTACCATTTAAAAGGTTTTTTTTTTTACATAAGACAACTCCCGCATTAGAAATATACATCCTGTGTTTACAAACATACACGAAATGAACACAAAGACTGCCTCGTTGGTCTCGCGGTTGGCGTGAGCGACTGCTGATCATGAGGTCTCGGGTTCGATTCCCGGGTCGGACCAAATGTTTGTATGATCTACAAATATTTGTTTCGGAGTTTGGGTGTGTTCTATCTATAATATGTATGTATTTACAAAAAAAAAAGTATATATGTATTTGTATCAGTTATCTAGTACCCCATAACACAAGCTCTGCTTATCTTGGGACTAGATGGCGTTGTGTGTTTAGATGTCCGAAATATTTATTATTTATTTATTTATTTATTAAAGACCACCCAGACTCATAACAATAATTTGCAGATCACACAACGTGTTGCCCTATGTGGGATTTGAACTCACAATACTTTTCACTTAAAACTCCCTAACGCTTTCCATTATTTGGTAAACTTTAAAAAGTATTCGATTTTACACACAATTCATACACTTTATAGAAATACTAGCAGATACACGCAACCTCGTTTGCTTCTTCTATTGCCCCTCGCGTAAAAATTTACCCCGTTTTTGAAACATTTTTCATTGGTGCTCCTCTCCTATTGGTCTCAGCGTGATTATATATAGCCTATAGCCTTCCTCGATAAATGGGCTATCTAAAATTGAAATAATTTTTCAAATCGGACTAGTAGTTTCTGAGATTAGCGTGTTCAAACAAACAAACAAACTCTTCAGCTTTATATATTAGTGTTCTATAACTGTTTTCCGCTGCACCTACCTAACTAATTTCTACTCCTCCTGAAGATGGGCAGGTAAAGATTGTCCTAGGCAAAAGATGTCGATACACACGAGTGCATAAAGTTGTAAAATATAATAAATAAATATTCAGTGATGATCACGATACCTTGTTCTGACGTTGGGTACACTTCATAATTCTATATTTGTGTTCAAAAATACTCAAACAAATAATGTTTGTTCAAAATAGTAACCAGTACAGTCTGAAAGATTTGATCCATCCTAAGGTTGCCTGGAAGAGATTGCTTATGGCAATAAGGCCGCCCTTTGTACACTACACTTCGGATATTTTATGTATTATGTACTTATTTAACTCTTGTAATAAGGTGTGCAAATAAAGAGTTTTCTATTCTATTCTATTCTACCCAGTATCATGTTTCTTTTACCGAATTTAAGATACCCTGCTTTAGGAAAATAAAATCGAAAGTAATTTGGTGATACATATTTAATAAAATGCATGCTGTTTCAGAATAGAAACGTCCCTCTAGTTTGAGTTAAGAAGCTTCCATATGGATAAAGAATTAACAAAACAAAACATTCCTAGAAAAGTACTGGTATAAAATACTACTAACTACTAAGGTATAAAATAAACAACAAACAACACGTTTTTGTCTACATACTGAAAATGTATATGTACACCTGTATCTGTGCACCAATGTTTATCGTTTTGACTGATCTTGTAAAACATAGAACTTTGCTCTTTGAAATCTTAATGCGGGCAGAGCCGCATGCAAAAGCTAGTTATATTTATTTCGAGTATCTGCACAGTTAGAAGTATTCGCTAATAAATTATTGTAAACCCTCACAATGTGTTTCCTCCCTTATAATGTTAGCGAACCATACCAGTATCACATAACTCACTTACAACTCGATTGCTTTTCGTTTAAAAGCTTGACGATATTTTTAATTGCAAAGCAATATAATGTATAGATTCTATAATTTCTAATGAATTTTAGTAATCTATATATATTTTTAGTGAATTAAATAATCAAAACTAGTTTTTTAACACTAACACACGGCGCATTATTTTCATTGATTATTTGGTTACCACTTGTAAACAATACAGGCCCAATACTTCTCTTCGCCTAAGATTTCTCTGACTAGGCTCTGTGATCATCCCTGGATCGCTTGAGCGTCCCACCGTTGAGGTTGACCAGTTTTAAAAATTTCATTTTACTATTTAGGAATGTTAAATACTTATTTATTACACAAGTCGATAAAAACGATACGTTGCGGCTTCAAAGGGATGTAATCGGCGTTTCCCGCCCTGCCTATGCATTTAAAATCTCTGATATCTTCGAATGTATTCATTTTAATGATATGCTTTAATAGACAGTTTTGGCCTAGGTAAAAATGCACAACATATCCATCGTATTTAATCGGAAAGGAATATATATAATGAATAACAAAATATAAATTAAATCTTAAAACACAAAAATAAAAGAAATAGAATAATAAATATTTTCGAACATCCAACACATAAACTTGTTACTATATTATGTATGAGATATAGACACATATTATTACAGGCTTTTTTATAGATATTTTAAAGATACACAGTTTCTTAGTGCATCATTTAGATTTATCTAGTAGAGTTTATTCAGTATTACAAATACAGGCGTTTAAAAATTCTGTAATTTAAAAAAACATACACTTTTTTAGATTTTCATATGACATTGTGGCTGTAAAATTATATACATATTAACTAAGCAGCTATTAAAAAATCAGGTAGTTAGTATCACTTTAGATGACCTCGTTATTAATACATGCTGGAAGAATCAAACCATACGTTTTGTAGGACCAATTATTTTTTTCAAAATGTAATAATGTTAATTAATATTTATATATATATTTAAAAAAAGTGACTTTCGAGTGAGTTAAGTTAAAGAGGTAGAAGTTCTCAGCCCTACAATAAAGTAAGGCAACGGATAGATCGTTTTACTGTAAAAAACAAGACAGTTCCACAATTTTCCGGACTCTGGTATATTTTTAGATTTTTTTATATGCTGAAGAAGCTAAAGGTACTAAGTGCATTGTATTTCTTTGTTCCGGGTAATCTCTGTAACGGTTGGACCGATTTTGACGGGAGTTTCATTGGCAGATAGCTGATGATTTAAAGAGTAATTTAGGCTACTTTTTTTTAGACTAACGTTGCCCCGCAGCGTTACCCGCGGTGTAACAATAACCGCGGGTAACAATGCGGGGTTCAGCTAGTTACAAATATAAACCGCACGAAACATAGCTGCAGTTGAAACGAATGCTTGCTTTACAGTTTTCTACTACGCTGAGTGTTGAAGTTTCGATCCCTATATGGGACTTTACTTTACGTACCATAGATTGTCACTCTGGGTCCGGTGCTCTTTTGTGTCCTTTCAATGCACAACGTTTGTAAAGTTCCCCGCCAAGCTGAATAGATTCAAAGTGCAGCTAAAGACTTTTTAAAAAAAGACAAAACAAGAATACCTTTCATTTTAATAGAATTTTGCAATACATATTTCATTTCACTTGAATGCATTTTTACCGACCTCACAAGTGCTTTACTGAAAATAAATCAAAGTGAAATTATTAACAGATGCTTCTAGCCACGCCTTTCTGAGAGCATCTCAGTCAATAAAAACAAGATGCTACTGCGTAATTTATGGAAGCAATTATTTCTCAAGGCTTACAAACGTATTCAAGCACATATTATTTTGAAATAAGGCTGAAAAAAATGTTTATCTTGACCAAAAGTTCCTTTTGATTCTCATATAACGAAAACCGTTACCAAATATTATCTAGTTATATTATGAGGCACCATTTTATCACTGGGTATAGTCAGCCGATCCACTAATCTTTGGGTTCTGTAACTTCATACCAATGGGATTAGGACCCTGATTATAAGTGGTACATATCTAAACTTCGGTCGTTTATCGACTTTACGACCTAAACTAACAATAGTGTCATCTAAACCAGCTTAGATGTTTATAAATATATTTTGAATTATAGATCTGGTTTTACGTATAACGTCTAACTCATCCTATTTTGTTATGTAAGTGAATAGATAACTATTACAGTAAATATAGTGGTCTTTATTCTGGAAAAATATAATGCACATTTAGAAACAAGATCCATCTGCCATCCTGATTCATTTGTACCGCAAGCGTTTTAGCTACCATGTAGCAAACGATGAACTAAAGGAAACAGTGATAAATTTCAGTTACACTTTGAATCCTAGTCTAGATTCATTTACAAGCCGTAGTCAACGTGCTGTGCAGAAAAGCCATTACCCTCATCGGCAATGGTAAGAACCGGTAACCTATGTCATTAGTATGGGCAATGAGAGAATACGACCGACGACGACTAGATATTAAAAATAAAACACTTTAGTTTTGGTTAGTTTTTAAATTTATTTTCAAAACATACAATTACAAATCTTAAACTAAACCAGTATTATTAGTTATCTATCTTAGGTTTATCAGTGCTTAGTAATTTTACTTACTGCGATTATACAAGTTAAAAAGTCACGTCTACCCTCCCTATTACAAACGTCTTTAAGACATTGCATAATTACTTTACGCTTGGGTACATTAACAAATATTCCATGTTTTTTAAAAATTAACACATTTGGCAACAAATACCATACAAGGCGTTTACTATATCTATTATCTATTATTAACTAACACCCAACGCCATCTAGTCCCAAGCTAAGCAGAGCTTGTGCTATGGGTACTAGACAACTGATACAAATACATATATACTTTTTTATTGTAAATACATACATATTATACATAGAAAACACCCAAACTCCGAAATAAATATTTGTAGATCATACAAACATTTGGTCCGACCCGGGAATCGAATCCGAGACCTTATGATCGACAGTCGCATACGCCAACCGCGAGACCAACGAGACAGTCAAAGTTTATTCCGCTTATTTATTTATTAGTTTAAATTTTACGCTACCTATAAACATAATGTATACAATATACATTAAGATAGGTCCCGTTTGAACTTCCACTAAGAATCTAGTTTTCTATAAACAGGGGATAGCGTAAATATTGTGGTTTAACAAAAGTTTTGAGAGATCAGTCATTTAAACCAATTTTAAAATATGTAAAGGTAGTTTACCTCCTTCCTACTAAAGGTAAATGGATGAACATTTACGTTTAGTCCCATTCGTCATACATATTTAACAACAGTTTCAACTTTAACCCGCTCCAAGTCCTGTGAATGATATTAACTGATACTGATCAACATACCTATTATATACATAAAGACATAAAGTTGTTTCAAAAGTAATAACATCTTGCGAAACTGGAAATTACAGATGATGTAAACGTACCGGGCCCCAAAGGAAAATAGAAAACCAAGGAAATGTAATTTATTTTTCTTCCTTATTTGCTAAACGGTGCCATGTTATTTCCTAATACATGTTTTAAGGTACGAAGGCAATCGTGGGCGAAAAGGTCAAGGAATAAATAACAACTTTCTTGTATTACTTGTACCTTCAGCTGAAGAACCTTATTAATTATCAGTCAGTTTCTTCGCTTATCTCGTAAAATATAAACATGCAGGCTGAATTTATTTATTAATGCGAAAACGTGTTTTAAAGATATGTAAAATAGACATTAGGTATATGAAGTTACAAACATTTTATAGGTTCAAGTTTCAACGTTATTTATATGAAAGTATCTACATGTGTGTGTTGTGGTGTTGTGTGTGTGCATGTCATTGGAAATCGAGGAAAAAATAGAAAACTAGCGGACCCGTGTCCACATCGTTGGGCGGTAAGAATTTTTTCTCCGACTTACTTTGCAAATACAGCTACCTATACCACGAAAAAGTCTTTTCACTTTATGGGTTATTATATAGCCTATGTCATTCACAAATAACGTAGTCTTCTATTGGTAAAATATGTTTTTTAAATTGGTTCAGTAGATCCAGATATTACCACTTACAACGTCACAACGTTCAACAAATTCTTTACCTTTACCTCTTCATATAATAGTGTAGATGTAGATAATCAGTAAAGTGACATAAAGTACAGGCCACTTATTGCCCGAAAATAAAATCAAGAAAAGACTGAAATTTAAATAGCAAATAAAGGATAGGCTATTCAAATTCTAAGAAGACTATAGGCTATATATCATCACGCTAAGACTAATAGGAGCGGAGCACCAATGAAAAATGTTTAAAAAACGGGGGAAAATTCTAACGCTACGGGCAATAGGAGACGCAAAAGAGGATGCGTGGGTCGGCTAGTGTCTAAATATACAATTTGTGTGTTTATTTTAGTTTATTTATGGCTTTAGTTTTACGTTGATAATATTTTAGTTATTTTTAACCAATTAATTTAATTCATTAGAGGTTACCTACCACTGAAACTTTAACACTATGTTGATACTTTTTTTATCCTACTGTATGTGTAATATGTTTTCTGCGCTTATCTCTCGCTTGTCTCATTTAGAAAGTAGCTCGAAAATAAAAGAAATGTTATTGAACTATACTATCCAGCTACAGTTGCTTATTAGTAAACTTAATTAAAAGCTGACATGTACCTGTTTACAGTCACATCAGTGTGTGTATATGTATTTTCCTTTCCTTTTAACAACCTAGAAAGGTCGCTAATCAGAGGTTGACGTATTGAAATCGGTTTATTAAGAATGTCTACCTTTATATTTCAGTTTACCGCCAACTGTTACCTGAAAAAGATAAAAGAAATATATTATAATCTGCTCCAAAAAAAAAAAACAATTTCACCTAACGCCGTCTCTTAGTGACAACACTACGAATATTGTTACTCATCTAGATAACGATACATAATAGAAATCGATCAAAAAGAAAAATATGTCGGATTGGTGCGTTACAAGAAAAATGCTTAAATTGTTCAAAGCATATATACTTTCTCAAAGCACCTTTGCCTGCTGAACATGTGATTGCGCTTTTGGACGTTGTTTTTTGATGTTCTACTTCTTACCAATCGTGTTTTAAGATTTGATCTACGAGTATACTTTGTACCTTTAACATACTATGTTTTTTGATTTATGTTTTTTTCTACGAGTTGAACAAAAGGGATTAAGATTTTTAAGATTATTCATATGTATTCTTAAAAAGCAGAGCGAAATGAAGATACGAATGTGGAGTAACCACCTTTGTTTATCCCATATGTGTCGTAAGGAAGCAAATTACACAGGTCAATAACATTGTAAATAAAAATAAAAACTTTTTATAAAAAAAAAACGACTTCCAAAAAACAAAACTCCCTGCCAAAAAACACTAAAAAGCTCAAAATAAACTGGCTCTTCATAAATTGCAATGTGCCAATTCTTGTCTATACCTAACTCTTTATTCATTTAAATAGTATTATTATTATGTGTGCTAGGTACCTAAAATCTGATTGAAGTCGGTGCCAAGCCAAATGTAATAGTAGGAACACACTCGCTATATTTCGAGACAACCATAGGCAGCCCGCGCGGGTCTGCCTGCTTGGGTTGTTTTGTTCTACACGAAGAGCTGCTATCCGGCAGCGGCGAGTGCGATACCTTAGTACCTACTATTACATTTTGGCTTGGCACCGACTTCAATCAGATTTTAGGTACCTAGCACACATAATAATAATACTATTTAAATGAATAAAGAGTTAGGTATAGACAAGAATTGGCACATTGCAATTTATGAAGAGCCAGTTTATTTTGAGCTTTTTAGTGTTTTTTGGCAGGGAGTTTTGTTTTTTGGAAGTCGGTTTTTTTTTTATAAAAAGTTTTTATTTTTACATTTTTAGTGTAAATAATCATAGGTAAGTAGTGAGTTAAACTAATTATTTAATACAAATCGCGTGAGCCAACCTACGTAAGTGACCACCTACAAACGTTACTCCCGCTGATGCGAATAACTGTAGGAGTTGGAAGCACGTATTAAAACTGAGCTTAAGCAACAAGCCAACAACTCAATAGAACATCTCAATAGAGATGAACAATTTATACAGGTTTATACATACGTATGAAAGTGAAAAAATTATCCTCTAACCCCTAACCATTGAGGAATTGTACCTTCCATTATCAGCTCACCTAAATAAATTAAAAGAATACGACTACCACGCAATAATATAGGTAACACGCAAACATTTGATTTTTAAAGAATTATTCTCCAACTTCTAACTGTTAAGGAAATGTATCTTCCATCATCGGCTCATCATCATGAAATGATGACAAACATATGCAAATATTGAAATACCTTTGAAAATATGTGATAAACATTATGTTTTCATCAATATAATTGAATAAAGTCGAAACACAATGTGGCTACTCTAAATCGTTGAGAAGTTCCCTTAACTGTTCTTCGTCTTCATTATTAGACCGCTAATGATAGTTACAACTATTCTAGGTGTGAAGTTCTCATCAATACAAATTAAACAAGCCCAAACACAAGGCAACTGCTATAAATCGTAGAGGAGTTCCCTCGACTATCTTTCGGCTCCATCATCAGATCGACTCCAGACCTCCATTAAATTGTAGTGCTTTCAAATACTTTATTAAAAAAATTACAAATGCACTAGTCGCCCCTACAAATTTCGAAGGTTCCCCTCGATTTCTCTGGGATGCCATCATCAGATCCTAGTTTCCTTATCATGGTACCACCGTCGGGACATCTTCTTTCCAACAAAAGAAAAATCATCAAAATCGGTTCATAAACGACGAAGTTATGCCCGAACACACATAAAAAAATATATATATATATATACGGTCGAATTGAGAAACCTCCTCCTTTTTTTGAAGTCGGTTAAAAATAAGGTAAACTTAAACAAAGTTTAAAAAGGAAAAACGTCATACCGACGCATCCAGCTAGCGTAGTATGGTAGGACAAAACCTTCTTTGTAGGAAAAATACTCGCCTATTTAATAATAATAGTAAATAAATATTTCAGCGATGGACTGTTAAAGACTATCGAATTGAGGTGCGATGTGATTTTTAAAATTAAATGATACTGTTGTATGTATAGATAGATGACTGCCTCGGTGGCGCAGAGGTAGCTAGTGAGACTGCTGTGCTTGTGGGTTCGGGTTCGATTACCGGGTCGGATCAAATGTTTGTTTCAGAGATTGCGTGTTTTCTATGTAAAATATGGATGTATTTCCAAAAAAAAATGTTTTATATTAGCTGTCTAGTACCCATAACACAGGCTCCGCTCAGCTTGTGATTGGATGGCATTATGTGTTAGATGCCCGAAAAAAACATATATTTGAATGTTTTATATGTACAGTTTCATAACATGGAGAGTACCTTAGACTTATCTTCGTGATTAAATAGTTAAGGTCTAGCTTTAAGTTTCAAGGGTGATAGTTAGGTAAGTTTTTATCACTACTTGTCATTTAAGAGAAATGTGAATGCAAAATAGTTAATATATCCAACTCTGTATCTAAAACGGTTGTACAAATAATGTAGACATAGTAGTTGTACTGCATAAATAGCTTTAGACAATTTTAGTACAACTTAAGTAGAGATTGAAACCAAATTAAAAAAAACACGGATCTTCAATGGTGATTGCAAACCTACATGTGTCAGAGTTATTCTGTCATCTACATATAAAGCTATTGATTCGGATAAAGTTCAAATCTCTACACTAGAATCTAGTGATGTGCGCAACCTTATATAACATTGTTGTCTTTTTACGGATATTCAATACGGATCTGACTTCAAAAGGAAAGGTCGTTATTTTAACAAAATGGAACAAAAAACCCCTATTAGTATGACTTCAAACGCTTGCATTCTTATTTGTTTATACAATTTGGAAATTGTTTTTACTAATGAAGCTTGTACGGTAAAGTTAATAGAAAAAATATATAACTACCAAAGAAATTTTACGGGAATACAATTCCTATTGGAATCAGGTAATTTTCAAATCCATACGTGTTAAACATTGAATTCATATTTGAACCACAGTTAACGTTCCATTGCATAGCGTAAATATGATGTTTGCTTTAATTAAAGTATGGTAAATTTACCGTTCAATTTAATAGTTAATTTTGGGTAGATAATTATGTGCATAGCGCTGAAGCTAGATAGAGAGAAGAAGATAAACATATTCAGTTGGTGAACCAACTGAATATAGACTAATATTGACTTTCGCGTACATTGTTGAAAAGTATTTGAATTTAGTCTTAGAGCGGCTGCTGCCTTTCTTTAGTCAGTAGCAGTGAACTGCATCACACCTTTCTAGGTACATCTTTGATAGATAAACCGTCAAAAAGTATATAAATTATGTTTTAACAAAAAAAGACACAATGATTATATTATTAAAAATGTTTTATAAATAATGTACAAGAACATCGATTCCAATTAAACAAAACTAAGTTATCTGTGATCGCAAAAGTAAACCCGACACAAATGTTTCTTAATATTTAACACTTATTACGTTTACTTATAACATGGGTTTAAACTTCGTAATAAAACGAAATTGCCAAAGTAATCTTAATCATTGTATCCTTGAATGTTTGCTTAGTGTGCCTGCTCCCTGATTTGATTGATGAATATTTGGTTAGAAACTTTCCTAATATTTGATATGTTATACTAATGGAAGTATAATACAATAATAGTAAAACATCTGCCAGTATTTACTCAGAGAACGAAAGATATATTATATACACGAATATGATAGCACCAATAATCATGATAGTAGATAAAACGTTTAACTTTAAAAGTGTACTTAGGTAAATCAAAAGAACAAGATAAAAACAAATTTTGAAATTCAATGTTAACAGCGTTGGGATATATCCCCTGTGTCATTTACTGGGGTGGGTGCCGCAATGCGTAATTATGCGTCCTAATTACTCGCAGGTATTGGCATAAATTTTAGTAAATATTACAAAGTTAACTACATAAAATAGTAAGTAAATAAAATAATGTAATATTTGTCTCGCTAAGAAAGGAAATTTTGTAACTAAAGATTAGAAAATATTGGATGTTACTTTTGTTGTTTCTATATGATTTTCATAGGTTTAATAAAATTCTATGTATGGAGTTCATGCATTTTAACTTGTAACAAAACATCATAATTATGGGCCTACTTAAATACCTTTCTTTTAATTCGTATTGTTAAATATCTTACAATATTAATATGAACGATTCATTAATCATATTGTATAAAATAGTGTTTTGTCAAAACCAATCCATAATGTGCTATTACTCGTAGCTGAGAATTAAAAACAAGTGAAAATATTTATAGACCTTATCGAACTAACATTAAGTTTAGGTGATAGTTGAGACGTGTTATCAAAAACTTTACTTAATATACCTTATTCTCATAAACATCGAGATAAGACATGTTAGCCTTAAGGCTTGTAAGCGTGCTTACCGTAATCTCACTCATAGTAGACTGCACGAATTATTAAGTTAAATTGTGTATTCGACTCCAAAAATTACAAGATAATGTTTATTAAAAGTATGAACATCGTTTACTTAACTATGTAAGTGTAGGTACTAGTACTGATTCCCAAACTAGGCCCAAGCCTATCTTATAATCTTGTGAATGCAAATAATCTTGTGAAACAGTGTCCAGTTGCGCTAAGGATGTCAAAATAGGTTGTTCACAAATTTGCTGTTACTACTTATATTTTTTTTTGTATGTAAATTTACGTATGTTCATGCACGAGTGATTGTCAGTGGTATTGTGAGAGTATATATGATGACCAGGTCTGTATATGATTGTGAGTGTGTGTGTGAGTGTGTGTGTGTGTGTGTGTGTGTGTGTGTGTGTGTGTGTGTGTGTGTGTGTGTTTGTGTCTGTATGTAAGTATTGAGAATTATAAATTCAATGAATTTATGATCGTGATGAGTGAAGAGATCTTCTGTTTTGAGCGTAACCAAGTTCTTGTAACCAGTTTATAATTTTTACTTTGTCTTAAACGAATAGTGTAATAGTTGAAGCAGTCACATGCATGTTTGTAAATCTCTTGCGACACAATTGCTTTTCCTAGAAACTAGTTGTTTTAAAATAAATAATTTGTGATTAAGTATTTTTCTGATTAATATCAATGAGTACAAAGTCAATAGGTTGAAGTTCTTTTTATTTTTTTTTGCTATTTTCATCACGAAACAACTAAAACAATTTTGACTAAGGCGCTAAAAAACGATCCAAAATACAATCGTGTGACTAAGACCAATATTGTCAATTTTTAAATTATTTTTGAAGACCTTACTTTATCTTATTTCTCTCATCCTAATTATCTGTATATCTCTTACTCTATTTTTCCTACTGTAACCTCACTCAGTCAGTGACTCAATGTGACATTATAATTTTTTTAAACCGAGTTGGCCGGGAAATCACTACATTGGACCATTTATGCCACAGCAAAACTCTCCCACAGTTTAATGTATTTATACAATTAAAATCTTAAAAATAAAATTAGCTATATAGGTTCCACCATTCCGTAATAACGCGCTTACTAAGTAGTTTTTATTTATTTATTTATGCACTATGGAAGACTAACAGCTACAAAAAACAGTATAAATATATTGTAGCTGCTTTCAGTGTTGCTAGTTTATTATTATTATATTACTTTTATCTATTAACTAAATAGATAGATAAACAACACAAAAACAAAGCAGTAAATTGAAAATAACTAATTCGTATATAACTAATTCGTATTTAATCGTTCAGAACATCGGTTTCCTACCAAGTATATACCACTTTTATTCAAGTTCCTAAGCTGTAAAGTCGGTACACTTACCTCAGTCTGAAGCAAGGCTTATAACTCTCTGTAATAAATATTCCGCTATTAATTCCAGTTTTAACGAATAAATTTAGGTTGAGTTCAGTGATTTTCTGTTCTATAAAGTTGTTTTATTGAAGAAAGGAAAATAAACAAAGGATATTCTAGTTACTACATTGTGTGTGTATCAGATACATTTTGTGGAACAACCAATAATAATAATAATAAAGAGAATAATGTGACATCTAACACACAACGCCATCTAGTCCCAAGCTAAGCAGAGCTTGTGTTATAGGTACTAAGACAACTGATACAAATACAGATTATACTTTTTTTTTGTAAATACATACATATTATACATAGAAAACACCCAAACTCCGAAACAGATATTTGTAGATCATACAAACACTTGGTCCGACACGGAAATCGAACCCGAGACCTCATGATCAGTAGTCGCACACGTCAACCGCGAGACCAACGAGGCAGTCAAACCAATGTGCATTGAAATAATAGGTAAGATGAAAACTGTCATGCAGATTAGCAATTATGATTTAGTTTTATTGTAGTTGAAGTAGTATGAAGTTTCATATGAGGAAACGGTCACACGACAGTATTTACTATGAAAAAGGGAGCATTAGTTAAAATGGATGAATTCGTGTCTTAGCAAATGTTATGAACCTATTACTGTACTGACCTTCTAAAATAATTATCACTCTCATTAAATTTAGAACATATTTTATCTGGGCTATAAAAAACACACTATAAAAACTCTATATATTTCTATAAATATTATACAACTTAAAAGCGAGCGAAGTCGGAAGTTTAAGTTAATGACATACGTACCTCGTTATAAGCAACAATGAATCTGTAATCTATAAGAAATATATAATCTAAGTGTAAAACTTCTGAATCTTCTTTATCGTCACGTAAAACACAGACTTGAATAATTAATATCAATAAACTAAATTAGAAGGACTTGTCCCCTTTTCGAAGCTGATTTTTAATCATTTAATAAAGGTTTGTGAAGAAATAACACGAATTAAAAATCATCGTGTCTTAGTCATCATCTTTTTTAGACACACAAACATGTCTATTGAAACAATACAAAGTTCTGCAAAAGATATAAAATAAATTTCACGTCAGAAGATTTGACTAAAGATTTCCACGGCAACAAACGTCAACTAACTTTTTGTAGGCGAGCAGTAATTTCTCGTAAAATATTTCTTCGCACCGCCTAGAATTAATGACAGCAGGCTTTCAACTTTTAGTGAGGCAAAGGGTGCGAAATGCTCAACGAATATCAAAGAGGTATATATTATATAACTACCGACTGCCCACTGAAATACCTTCTGGACCAAATTGGTGTTCCGAACTAGGGTAACGCAGTTATAGTTTCTCTCTCCCTTTCTGTCGCATAACGTCGTCCTACTCTCTTACCCAAGTTTCAAATTTTGAGCCTATTATATTGACATACTTAGGACGTGGTGTTTCTGGATAAGTATAAAATATGTTACCATTTTCTACCTCCGTCTTTAAATAAATTAAGAACTTATTTTTTAAATGACAACCTACTAACCAATATAAAAAATAATTAATCTATACTAATTTTATAAATACGAAAGTTTCTAAGTATGGATGGATGGATGGATGTTTGTTACTCTTTCACGCAAAAATTACTGAACGGATTTGAATGAAATTTTACAGTAATGTACCTACACATCAGAATAACACATAGGCTACTACTTGCCACGATAACCGACATATACGCGGGCGGAGCCGCCCGCAACAACTAGTTTAACATAATATATAAATGCAATTGTTATTTTCTGTGTATGTATATTCCTTATGAATATTGTTACTGCTTACATTTTTATTGTACCAAAGTTCCATAGCTACAGTGTAACTTAAAAGGCGTAGCAGGTGTAGCATTGGCGTAGACAAGTTTTTTTTTCTTTTTCACTCACTCATACTTAATATAGAATACTTGTAGGCAGGTGTAATAAATATTATAGATACAGTGTTATCATTTCGGTTTTATTAATACTATACAAAGAAAATTTGAAGAATGTTTTTGATGTTGAAACGGTTTTAAAAATATCAAAGCCATAATAACATAGTTTTACAAAACGTTTTTAAAGTAAAATCTTTCTCTATTAATGCCAGTGAGTTAGTGCAGGGTATTTTTAACTGCATATCGTTGAGTATAACTACGGCAGTCGCAGCTAAAAATATAGTTTATCTTAATGGCCTTACACAGCTAGCCTCACTCCAGTGCATAAGTATAGCAAAACTTCTAAAATAACCTTTATCTTGTTTTAAGCTGCCTAACCATTAATGTTATACTAAGCTTCTTGGCTATATTCTTCCCCTTCGTCCCTTATAGGACAGAAAAGGACCATTTGGTGTAGAGTGGGGGGAGATCTATGTCCATTTGCAGATGTTTTTTGTTTAAAGTCATGACGGTTACATATTTTACTTAATCGATCTAAAATAATTTTAATCGATTTTTATCTATACAAATAAATAAAATTGGAGTGTCTGTTTGTAATATTAAAATAACCAATTTTAACTAAATGCGTATGTATTTATACATGGTACATATAACAAAAATGTAGTTAAAATTTTTTTTGTCTGTCTGTCTGTCTGTCTGTTTGTTCCGGGTAATCTCTGGAATGGCTGGACGGCTTTTGACGGGACTTTGATGATGATCCAGGGAGTAACTTAGGCTTCTTTTTTTAGACTAACTTTGTGCCGCGGCGTTACTCGCGGTACGACGATAACCGCGGGTAACACCGCGGGGTTCAGCTAGTAGGCAATAAAAATCGATTGAAAGTTAAAAATTTCGGATTCTGATTTGCATAAACTTAATAAATTAAACTTTCAGAACCAAATTTACACATTGTTTTCCTAATTTGATACGTACTGCAATTCTTAGACATTCCCTTTGTTGAAATCTCTATCATAATCGTCTCACTTAACAACATCTTGTATCCAATGACATGGTTTAAGATATACGAGCTTAGAATACGTGCTACGGTTTTAAACAAGTGATGCGTAAACCGACTGAATATAGATGGTAGGCGTGGCACCTCACAACTCACCATATCTCTTACACATAATTAAGTTTACATTGCTTATCTCAACTGCACACATTGTTTAGGTACAAATAAACTTACAGAATAGGGCAGCATAAAGGCTAAGGAGTTGCTCTTGTAATATAGTAGTTGTGGTTTTGTTACTTCTTGTAGTATTGGCCTAAAATCCGACCCTAGATCGACTTTCACTGAGCTGATAACAGAATAAAACTTATCTAAACAAATAAATAAAATTGGAGTGTCTGTTTATAGTATTAAAATCACCGCTTTTTAATTAATGCATATGTATGTATACACGGTAAATATACCAAAAATGTAGCTAAAAATTGTTTTGTCTGTCTGTCTGTTTGTTTCGGGTAATCTCTGGAACAGCTGGACCGACTTTGACAGGACTTTTACTGACAGGTAGCTGATGATTCCGGGAGTAACTTGGGCTACTTGTTTTTGACTAACTATTTAGAAAATATGTTAATAATGGGTTGTCAAAAAAATCCTGGAATTTAATAAATTATATATAGTTTCTTATAAAACTAATAAATATCAATAATAAAATATTTAACAATATAACATAAATTAAAAAATAAATATATATAAGTATATAAATAAATACATATATTTAATATATTTTGTAATATACGAAATTTATTATAAAATAAGTTTTATTCTATTATCAGCTCGGTGAAGGTAGATCTAGGGTCGGATCTTCTATTATATATAGATAGAACCTACTACTAACACAGGCAGGCATTTAAACTTGGGGTATAAATGCTAATAGTAACTTACTCTACTTTATAATATTCTAATTTAAAATAAAAGAAAAAAACAAAAATCAATTAAAAATTGGTTGCCTGTAAAGTCGGTATACGGGCGAAAGTTTTACGTGACAACGACTTTGAGTGGTAAAATAATTTTAATGTACGCGTGCCTTTCACTTTTTATGTCTGTCTCTCTCGCTCTTAGGCGGGCTAACCATGCCCGAGTGGAAGGGACGCGTGCCTCTCACTCGCTCTCATTGTGAGCGCATAACGTGAGCGGAGCGTAACGCAGTTTCTAGAAGTGTCACCCGGCAAACCAATTTATAAGACGTTGTCACGTCAAAATATAACACCCTTTATTGTACACTTAGTTCATAGAGAGACTCATATCCAGCAGTAGACTGTTAAAGACTATTGATGATGATTATGAAAATCTATATGCTAAAAAGTGTACTAATAAAATCCAAAGAAACAATTTATTCCAGGTAACTATAGAATGAAAAGGACGAAAATGTATCAGCGCAGTAGTATACAATTGTATAAATACAAGTATAATGTAGGTACAAACACGAATATAGACTAAACATACAGACAGACAGTGCACACGCCCAGAGATTAGCTTAGCTTTGATGTCGCTCACCTCTTTTCGACACGTGAAAATCAGCCTTTACCTGCAGGTACACCGCGGCTCTGTATGACTTAATTTCGTGACCGCTGCCTCGCGGGCATGTCGTAAAGCTTTTAATCTGTGCCTGTTATGGACTAATGAAATAAGATGACTAGCAGTAATTATGATGCTACGTGGACGGCGCGTGGGTCAAATTTTATGAGTGACGTAGCACAATATCTTGCTTTAGTACTACCTAGATCAGGCTGGTAATGTTCAATAGTTGCTTCGGGCGTTTTTATGACAGTTGGTGCAGAAAAACTTTTTTATAAAATGTTTAATGCTAAAGCTTATTCATATACCTATTTTTTTATATTATAGGTGTCAAACGAGCAGACGTATCACCTGATGGCAAGCTATAACGCCGCTGTGTATATTTTTGTTACTCTTGACATAATAGTTATACTTCCTTCTATGAACAATAGACAGTCTGTTGTATGTGTTTACTGATTTGCATAACAATTAGCTTACAAACAAACACACGGTATTATATAACGTGAATGAAATACATTACTCATATCCCACACCATGTGTTAAATGTCAACAAACAGGCAGTTTATAAAACATTAGCTGTTACAAAACATTAGTTTTTTTATTTGAATTGGTTCAGGCAATGATTAGGTTTATTTAAAAAGTATTAATTCTTTATCATTATCATTATTTAAATAAAGTAATCGCTGTCTCAGAAACGCAAAACTAGGTCTTAGTTAAGTGACTTAACAAACATGCATGAAACAGACACAAAAAACACCCAGACTCCGAATAACAAACAAACATCGTTTTCTATTGCAGTTAGTGTTGTGTGGTTTGAACCCACAACACTAACCAGAATAGAAAACGATGTGGTTACCGCGTCACAACTCAACCAGGCTTAAATTGTTGATGTGAAAGTATGATTACAGTTGCCAAATATATTATTTGAAGTGAAACGACTGTGATAGTAAGATCCATGATTCCTTTAATGCAGTATACAGTTTTTCGTGTTCGTTTTTGTCTGTGTGTTGCCGTTGTTAACACTCTAACAAACAAACAAACTAACCAACTGTTATTCTTGCCGGCTGTGTGGCTTAGTAGGTATCAATATCTGTTTATGACAGTAATAAAATGACCCTCGGTGGTGACCTTTGGATATATATACGGTTATATCTATACTACTATTTAAAACTGAAGAGTTTCTTTGTTTCGTTGTTTGTAGGCGCTAATCTCAGAAACTACTGGTTCAATTTGAAAAATTCTTTCAGTATTAGACAGCCCATATATCGAGGAAAGTTATCTTTAGTATAGTATAGATAACTTTTTAATATTATAAACGCGAAAGTTTGTAAGTATATACGAATGGCAGTTTGCTACTCTTTCATGCAAAAACTACTGAACGGATTTGGATGAAACTATACAGTACTATAGCTTATACATCAAAATAATACATAGGCTACTATTTGCCGCGATAACCGACATATACCCGGGCGGAACCGCGGACAACAACTAGTAGGCTATAAATCCTCACGCTAAGACCAATGAAGAATGTTACAAAAAACGGGGGTATTTTTTTCGCTACGTGCAATAGGAGACGTAAACGAGGTTGTGTGAGTTATATATATATACATAGAAATTAAAATAAATTTATTTTAATTTGTAAGGGAATAAAATTAATATTTCCCACGCCCCAATTAAAAACGTTTGGTATATACTCCGTGCTCACGAGTTCCTACAGGTTATTACAACTCAAATTAAAATATGGCCTTTACCTTTTTCATTTATCAACCCTTATCTCTTATTCATTTAAATAATATCCTTTCATGCGTTTCGCATAATAACAGGCAATTAAAAGTTTTTCTCGGAGTGAAATTTCAAGTGGATTGATCCAATTTTGTTTACAATCCTAATTATTCATAGAAATATGAATTGACAACAATATTATTCCTATTATTATATTATGTCTATCACTATAATAATCAAAAGAAACACCTAAACATAGTTGATGCACAGCGGGTTATAGGGGTTACAGGTTATTCCGCTCGAAACGTCGGGAAATAAATAGTTTTATCGTGGATAAGTCCCGCTATACAAAAAAAAATTATGTGTAAAAGTCGTGAAAGTCTAGAATCAGTTAAATTAAAAACCAATTTCATCTACATTATGACTTTCAATTGAAGAAGAGAATAAGGGCTCATCTGTCTGCTACTCTTGAACCCATGTATATTATTTTTTTGTTCGTTTGCTCGTTCTATCATAAAGGAAATACTACAACAGGTCAAAAATAGAAACAAATATTATTCAAGTATCTAACAGACAGATACATAATGACAGTGGCAGATACATAAAGCACTCGGGGTTACACTTATCATCAGAAGTGAAAACAGAAAATGTATTGTATTATATTTTCTGTTTTCAACATTTTATAAACCACATTGTCCATAAAGGAAGATGTGTGTAACATCAAAAGAATATTTTCAGTGTTCGCCAGACAGATCAATAGATGACGTCACCACATTTGGAGTGAAACGCCGAACATTGGCGTGGCTTGGCTTAGCGTTACTGAAATCAGGTTCGTGAAATGATAACTGGTCAAAAATCTGCACATAAGAATTCGGTTTTACACAGCACGTCCTTTATCACAACAAAACATGATTTGTTATTTCCATATTAAAAATTTCAGTCATATCTTTTTTAAAGAAATACATACCGAACTATTGATTAACACTAATCCAAATAATTCGTAAAACAACTATGTTTAGGTGGTTATGACCTTTATTTTATGAAATAACAGTGACTGATTAGGATCTAGACTGATCATAAAAAAGGACTAAACAGCAAATGTTCTCTGTTCATTTCAACAGACTTACTCGGTTTCTACATAATAATCAGGAATAAGAAATATTTTCTTAGATAGAATTCATTTGCCGTGTTATATATTAAAGCTTTAATATGTAGTCAGTTAACTAAGTCATGTTTATATAGTAAAATGCTCATATATGTTATGGTTAAAGTGATTGAACATGGCATTACACCTTTTTTCTCCACGTCAATATATCTAATATCTCATTTAATTAACCAAAATTAAGAGTGACATAATTTATAGAACTAGTAAAGTGAGAATAGAACTAACGCTGAATGAGTGAGACGGCTCTATCAAACCAAAAATCATATATATATATATATATATATATATATATATATATTTATATATATATATATATATAAATGAATCCCTATTTGCCTTGGTTACGACATCACGCGTGAACGACTGAACCGATTTTGATAATTCTTTCTTTGTTTGATGGCCCATTTAGCGAGGAAGGTTTTAGGCTATGTAACATCACTCTACGACTAATAGGAGCCGGATAATAACCGAAAATGTTGGGTAAATAGGAAAAAAAATCTTATGGAGAGACGCAAATGAAGGATCAGGATCTTTGTATTTCTTTTTTAATTTTTTTAAAATAAATTTTAATTGCTGGTAAATAAAATAATTTGTTAAATATTCTAACTTCCATGGCGGTAATTCATAGTTTCATGAAATATGTTATTTTGAATTAGATGTTTTAACGATTACATATTACGTTATATTTGGACCGTGTTTCATTATAAGTTTGGTTTATCGGTTTCGAGAATTTTTATTAAACTGCTATTAATTGTAGTAAATGTTTATAATACAGTCAATACATGCAGAATAGTTCCATGAATAAAATTAATCGTGAACACCCCATTTCGAAATTATCCCTCAATTTAATTTGTTCAGTTTCGCAGAACTAATCCATATAATCTGTTTAACACAGATTGGCATATTTAAGAGCGTGGGAGTTAAATTCAGAGGCTTTCAGTTTAACACACAATAGTTAGTGCAGATACAACAATATTCATCGCTATTATACAGATAATTAAGTTAAAAATGATTTGACAGTGAGCGTATCTATTATTATTCTTTGAGTATTTTTATACTTTACTTTCACTATTTACATCCTTTCAGTTTAATACTGTAAAGTCATTCCGCTCTATGGCTTTTTCTTCTTATTATTAGTCTTGTTTTTTAATTACTAAGGGAGTTTGACCGCCAAAGAATTGTATTTGTTTGTACTAAGTTCTTACATCTCATACTGTCTTCACTACAATGCAATAGAAATAAACTACAAGTAACATTTGTTTACGTTGGCTACAAGTTATTAATAGTCGGTTAATACTTCTGAACCTAGCTAAACAATTAAGCGGTAATGTCTTTAGGTTATGACGTTTAGCCTAGTTTCTTGTAATTAAAATTTATTTGATTTGTAATTTACTTCGTAGAAAAGTAAATTACAAATCAGATAATTTTTGCCGTGGGAGAGCCACGCTTCGGCATGAATGGGCCGGCTCAACCGGAGTGATATCACGGCCTCACAGAAAACCGGTGTGAAATAGTGCTTGCGCTGTGTTTCACCGAGTGAGTGAGGATACCGGAGGCCCATAACCCAAACCCCCTCCCCCTATCTCCCTTCCCTAACCCACAAAGGCCGGCAACGCACCTGTGACGCCTCTGGTGTTTGCAGGTGTCCATGGGCGGCGGTAATCGCTTACCATCAGGCGATACGTATGCTCGTTTGCCTGCCTATCATATAAAAAAAAATGAAAAATGAAGGTTTTTATCTGCAATTAATGTTAGTTCTTTTATTTCTTTCTGTATCGAGCATTCAAAACCTGTGACTCATTACCACGTGTTTCTGCACCATGGTCCTGGATTCTTTGACAGAGTCGTGAAAAGGCATTTCGCTAGGCCACCGTAGTGGGAGTCACCATATCGCATTGTCTGCATTCCCAATAGGCATGGTGAGTACCACTCTTTGATTCTATTCATGTTTTCTATCATGCAGAGTAGAGTTACTTCTAGAGTTAATACTAATTTAGTGAGTCCATATTCAGAGTTGTATTACTTATGATTATCCTATCTTTTGTTACCGTGTTAGTGTGCGTGCAAAATATGACAGTGATCGACTTCTTGATATTGGAGCGATCAAACTCTAGTGTATATTCATAGTATAAAATAAAGTTGCATACGCTATGTGTTCTCTTAGATCTTTCCAACTATTAATTTCAATGCAGTTTTCAACAATAGATAGGGCGATTCAAGAGGGAAGTTAATATGTATAACTAGATGCGTCCCACGGTGTTACCTCCGGTTGTTATTGTACCCGTACAACACCAACCACGTGGTGCAGCTACTTTTAGTCATAAAGAACGTTGGACGTAGTTCTACAAATAATACATATATGTAAAAGAAAGTCGTATTAGTTACACTATTTATAACTCAAGAACGGCTGAACCGACTTGGCTGAAAATTGGTGGGGAGGTAACTTAGAATCAGGAAACGGACATAGGATACTTTTTACATAGGTTTCTTTTTCTTCTTTACTCTGCCTGTTGTTATTGTTGTACCGCGGGTAATACCGCAGAGCACAGCTAGTAATTTAAACAAAACCAGACTGAAAATTAACTACTTTCTTATTTGCTTTCTTACGAGAATGAGAAATTATGTTTCAACCAATGTTAATAACATAATTAAACTTGTGTAATATCTGTGTTTTGTCTATGTTATGGTGTTATAAGAGGCAGACGTTTGGCACGATACATTACACTACATAAATTGCGTCTTTCTATATAGGCGTCAATACGAAATATCACAGCCTTCTTTAGGTATGAAAATTCTGAATGTGGTCCCATACAGGAGGGGACCATCTACAGAACGTAGATGGCCCGAGGTAGGTCTTCCAGGATTTTTCTTTCTAGGATGCACCTGGTTCCCCGGCTTCTAGTATAGAGACGGCGTATGGTTTTAGTCGGTTCGAGTCCGACATGCCACCAGGAGGTGGTATACGAGGGGGTATCCGCACGGAAAAAAAAAATGATTCAAATTGTTGTTCTAAGTATGTTCATTGTGTCCGTTTTATGTATATTTGCAAAGTCCCCCGCGACATAGGATGATGTATATTTCTGAAGTGAGAGATGTCTGTCAACTTCATGACTAGCCTGTTCCTAGCGGTTTGTGATCCTGATTTATGATATGATATGTATGTACTTATAAATTTATAAGTATACAATATACGGTTATCAGCAGTTCCGTTACCATACTGCTTTACCGAAAAGTGCAACAAACATCCAGTAAAACAGACGAAAATTTAAAATACTGTTTAGTTCTGCTATATAAAGTCCCCTCTCATTAGTTTTTCTCTGTCTCTTAGTTTGTTTCTCTTATATTTTTGATGTACAGACATCGACCTCTTACAATTTTAGTATATGAATATGTAGTACTAGTAATAAAACCTACAGATGCAATTATATTCCTCTCCAAAATTTCTCCTTCAATGACTTAATTTAAAAAAAAAACTTGTCTTTCGTCAAACTTTCTTGTAAGTAAAGTCATTGAAATTTCCCCAAAAGCTAATTCTTCCAGCGTAAAACACCCTTTCATTTCTTCCGTTCACTTCACAATTTTACAGTAGCCTTGTTCAACTTTCAGTTATGATTCAATAGAAATCAAATCAATTCTAAATGAAAAATGTGTCTGTTTGAATGAAAATGTCTTATTCATAAAGAAACCATTCAAATGTTTTTTTCTTTAAGTTAGAAAGTCAAGAGTTTATATATTTCTAACTTTACAATTTTTTTGTACAGCATGGAGGCAAAAACAAGCAGAAGGAACATCCTTAATAATACATTACATGCACAAATTTATACATACAACTCAAAAGATAAAACACAAGACTCAGAAATGCAATGCCAAGTTTTGACTTCTTTTCTAAGAATCTGAGTTCTAGTAATATTGACTCTAGGAGTCGATTATTAAAGAAAGCAAACATTAAAAAATATTTTTTGTTAAGTATTAATTTTGTACCGTATTTTTTTAAATCAACGAATTTTGATATTAAATTAAAGTTGTAAGTCTAAGGTTGAAAATAACATAATACCGTTGCTTAAAATTAACTAACTTTTATTAATTAGGACGTAATTATGTTATTTTAGACAACAATAAAAAACTTGTTGAGGATTGAAATTAAAAAAATATTAATCTACAGAAGATACTTAAAGTGTATCAATAAAAAACCGAGTTATATAATGTACGTAACGTACGTTTTTTTCATTTCGATGAATCTTGAACTTTTGAAAAAGCAATAAATATGATTACTTCGACTCTCTCAGTCTAAGTGACTCCACACTTTCTTTATTGCCAATAACACAAAAAGTTGGTATTTGTTTATGCAGAAAAACGATTCCTTGCAAAGAACAGCTGTCTCGAAACTTTAAATATTGTTAAGGACTTCCGTACTAAAAAACCTTTGTGAATATGTAGGATTACGACAGCGCCCGTTTTAAAACGAGCAAAAAACGCATACCCGTATTTAATTTGAAGGAAGGACATTTTCGAGCCCCTGTAGCTTGAGTGTAGTAACAATTTGATATTACATTGAATTCGAATAAATATATACTCACTTTAGTACAGAATTTAAATAAATTAAGTTCTTTTTATTAAGAAATTATTATAAAAATCTACTTTTTTTTTTTTTAACTAGTTATTTCAAGCAAACAAACAAGCCACTAAATTTAAACACAATCATATTTTGCCTTCTAAGAGAAAGAACCTTTTATATAAAGCTAATTTATAATTTAGCCATGAAAGTGCGTACGTCGTACGTAGCCTACGTGACTATTTTTTTCGGATATCTGACACACAACGCTATCTAGTGTGAAACTAAGTAAAGTTTGTACTATAGCTATTAGACACTGTCAGGGATGTCCATCTTTTTGTATTATTTTAGACCCAACGGGAAAAATGAACTTCTAGTATAGGGCTAGTCAAATTAAAATTAGGGGGGCATCGGAGAAAAATAGTCATTGAATGAATATGTATACCGCTCATAAAGTTTCATCCTAATATACATGGGTAACTTTGTTAGTGACTGCTTCAGTGGTGCAGTGGTAGCGAATGCGACTTCTGTTCTGCTCTCGGGTTCAAATGGGTGTTTGTATAATGTGTGGATGTATAATATGTATTTATAAAAAAGAATTACATGTGTATTTATAACAGATATCTAATACCCATAGTACAAACTCTGATTAGTTTGAGACTAGATGGCGTTGTATGTCAGATGTCCGAAATATATTTGTAATGTCAATATGTGACAAACTACTGGGCAAATCAGAGTACCTCTAGACTTATACACTAAAATTTAGTGAATTCGAAAGCCATGTGTTTTTCAATGAATCATCATATTTCAAATATCTGTGCAAATTAATTTGACATGGAAAACAATCTTCTACTTAATGACTTTTTATTGGTTTAATAATGAGCATCTCGCTCTTTATTTTATAATGGGGTAATAACCTTATTTTTTCCATCGAGAAGAATACTCTCATTTAAGTCTTCTGTTAGGTTTTATAGTCATACACTTAACGAACATTTCTGGCAAAATACTTGTGGAGTTATATTTACTTTATCGAACAAAGGAAGTTCCTTTAATATTTTTTTCACTAGTTCTATCTCATAGTATCCCACCTATTTTCTTCATACATAAGTTTACATCTACATATTATATAGTTATCACACTAACCTATCTACGTGAAGGCTTATCTCTGAAGGACAAACCTTTAAAATCGTTTGCATCTTAAAAGTCTTTAATGAAACTCAAGTATCGTAACCGTTCCCTTCACTCAAGGCGCTCCTCTAACACAAGAGTCATTAAAATGTTTTTTGAAGAACACTTCAGAACTCCTCTTACGAATATTACTTATACCGATCTATAGAAAACATTGTGTTCGTTCATTCGTTCTCCAATGAGACAAGGTCGCTAAGAACAGTCTCAACCTACTTAAGGACTGCTCTAATAATACATAACATTTCTATTATAGGTATATTTAAGGTTTAAAAACGTCGGATAGATTTGTATGTTTTCAACTTTGGAAATTTATAATACAAGGCTTGTTACGCATTTATTCTTAGCGCTTAAGTCACCAATTGTACTCGTATTTATAAACTTAAAGATTTAAGCTCTGTATCACCGGCTATATCAGGGTTAGAACAAAACATGGAAGTCACCGCTTCAGAATGGTAAACATACGATCTCGTACTCATCGCTTCGGTTTCTCCTTTCTGTGCCGAGCTGTCAAAACTTGGAACCCACTTCCTGGACCCACTGGTCTTTTAAGCGGGGCGTAAAAAAGCATCTCACTAGGCGGTCATAGTGTGGGTCAACATGCTGCAATGTCCTTATTCGCATTGAGGATGGTGACCACCTCTCTTGGAATCTGCTCATGCTTTCCATCAGACAGGTCAGAGTCGGAGTCAAACAGAGTTTCGGCGCAGCTAAAAAAATACAAAAAAAAAACTTAATAAAAAAATTACTATTTTTTTTTCAAAGATGTCCTTGTCAGAGTTTACATATATTTGAAAAAGTTATGGTTTTTTGTTTCTTCGAAGGACGGTCCCCATTTCATCTCATACATATTTTATATATTTTTTAACATTAAATTCATCACGACGAAGACTTAAATTCTTTAAAACTTATGATTTGAAGACTATAAACACTTGACATTGGCAGAAATAGCTGATCCGAGAGATCCGACTGGTTGCCATTTCATCAAAGAAGAAGAAGAAAAAGTTATTGGGCATGCTCAATTTTCCGTAAGGAATCAATAAAAAAAGACATGTGGCACTCGGGGACTGCGCGGTAAAGCTATTGCATAGCATATTTATCAACTTATGGAATTATAATTATTTATTTATTCTTTATTTATGCAGTATTTTATTTTATTTTATCTTTGATATTGATTCAAGTTTTTTCTTTGATAGCACAAAAAAAATCTAAACTATTTTTGTAATGCTCCATCGCATTCGAAGTACACCTCCATCTATATTATTGTTGCCATACTGACAACAAACAAATGTATGTTTAGAATTACCAGACCGTTAGAATTTATCAAGCAGCATCAGAACAACAATTTTAACAGTTGAGAAGTAAACCTTTATACCTGTAACATATCTGCACCTTAAACGTAATTTTATAAGGCAACATAATATAAGATATAAATAACAGGAGTAAAGCATAATGGTGGCATCAGTGGGATGACTGGTAATGGCGCTTTTAAGGCGACGTGAATTACACTTGAACATATTTTTATCGACTTTTTTAATCTACAACGTAGGCTGTATTACACTTGCGAAGATTTCTTGTAATTTTTCTAAAAGTGTTGCGAATATCTTAACATTTTGCTTACTTCGTTTTTAAATGCGAAGAAACGAGAGTCATATTCCTCAATCACAAAGGGAGGATCCTCCGACCTGGCGAGGTAATCGTGTCTAGCGGGCCACTGGATTTGATGAAAAATTTCAACACCTATGGGTTTTTTCATCAAATCCAATCATTGTCTCACATGCCACGTTACTTACCGAATCCATCAATTTATGGCGTCTACTATCCTTTTATCATTCAATATAGTGAGTAAGTCATTGTCAATAATATTCAGAGTAATAAATTCATGATTCCAAAATAATTTCTACTAAGGCGAAGTAATTTTACATCACATCAAAATTGGCGATGATAGATACAAATAAATGATCCAATTCATATTCAATATCGTATTTTAGATAAGATTATTATACGTCACGTGCATAAAGACGCGAGTTTCCGATCTTATGGCAGGGGCCTTTATTCTATTCAAAAACCTTCTAAAATTGACAGGCGGCAAAGTAAGTCTTTGTAATATTTTAAGGTAATCACTTTTTCGTTCCTTTATTTATCGCGTGACCAGGAGGGAGAGTGGCTGAATATTCGCGCTATCGAATAGCTGGAAAAGATTTATTATGATTGGATAGTAAGTTTGGGGTCATAGGGACTTATATTGTCCCTAGGCTAACTAAAAATTTTAAATAACACAGTTACAAAATTACAGGTTGACCTCTGTATTACTATTATAAAAATCAATAAATACTGTAGAAGAGTTTTTACATTTTTACATATAATAACAGACATTTTACATGCACATACCATTATTTTATTTGCTTAAATAGTTAATCACACAAAACATTTATAATTGCCGCTTTCAAAGTCAGCTGGTACGTAATACTATATTGATTAAAATTATTTATTCATCTTTTGTTTTCATCATTCTCATCTTTGCAATCTTTTTTAACTATATCCAAACTGATCCAAACGCTTAATAATATTTTAATTCTCTAACTACTAAACTTCGAGGTCGTATTTCTCTCAAAATTAAAAAAGAATCAACACACAGATTGTCTCCCAAATTTATATAAAAAAAAACTTTAATTAGGCATAGAAATCGACAAAATTTTTTCATTTAATGCACACCTCTTAAACTTAGTAAAAAAGTGCGAAAGCAAGTGCCCATTTTTAAAAATCCCTGGTATCTAAAAATAGGAAATTGATACAAACTGTTTATGAGTCTCTTTGTCAATCTGTTCTATCATACAAAATCTCCACCTGGGGAGGTGCAGATAAAACAAAAATCCTGAACGTTGAAAGAGTACAATGACTAATTTTAAAAGTTGCTCTTTTTAAGCTGCGTCTTGTTTCCACTAACAATCTTTATAAAGAAGCAAACGTCTTAACGATTAGAAAACTTTACATTTTAGCAATTATTCTCAAAAAACATGACTCCATCAACTATTCAGTAATAAAAGAAAATATTAACTCCCGAAGACACTTTACAGTCTGTGAATCTGTTCCGGTGAAAACTTCATTTGCACAAAAAAAAAACAGTTTTAGAACGAGTCGATTGTATAATAAAGCGAATCAACTACTCTCAGTAATTGATGTAACAAGGATAAAATGTAAAAGAAAAATTAAAGAGTGGCTTCTAACGCTTGACTATGACGAAACAGAGACTCTCCTTAAATTTTTTTCTTAATCACTTCGTGTCCTTTAATGGAGTTTAAAACAAACATGACATACCTTATACGAAACGAATCTAGTAAGTAATGTTTTTTAATACTTCATTAATCGTAAACCGCAATTTATTAATCAAAGTTAGAACGAACTACAAGAACTTTTAGATTATGTTACTTGCTACTACGGAACCCTTCATGTGCGGGTCCGACCCGCACTTGGCCGCTTTTTAAAACACGAGAAAAATGTACGACAATTATTTTGAAATACTGGAAAGGTTTGCTGCACAATACAGACCTTAGTACAAGATTTTATGTCGATACTTTTTCACAAACATTTGTAATATATAACTATTTCTCTGGTACAACTATTCCTTTTATTTAGTTAGTATGTACCTTCCTACTTCCTAATAGTAGTCCATTTTTTGATAACACTTATAGCAGTCGAATTATACTTTTAGAAGTAGACATCCAATATCGTTTTGATGTATTTGTATTTTAATTTCTATAATGAAATATAAAATCTATAAAATAGCTAGCTGATTCATGCTACTTCGTATCGTTCCAATCAGAGTCAACTCCTATTATTCTAAGAGTCATATTAACGGTCCTATCTGATTCACGAAAGCAATACATACTCTTAAAACCGTGAAAATCTGTTAAAAAGTTCATTTTTTTTTTTTTTTTTTTTATGTTTGACCCTGCCAAAATGACTCTACTCTGCCTGATGGAAAGCATGAGTAGAATCCAAGAGTGGTGGTCACCATACTGCGAATGCAGACAATGCAACAATGCAGCATGGTGACCCACACCATGGCGGGCTAGTGATGCTTCCGCATCATTGGGCCTCCGGTCTCGCACTCGCCAACGAAACACGACAGCATGATCGCTGTCATTTTACGTTGATTTTCTGTGCGAGGGTAGTACCGCCCCGGTCGAGCCGGCCCGTTCGTGCTGAAATCAGCGTGGCTCTACTACCTTGAGAATGTGATAGTGAGCAACAAAATAACACGAAAACTATATATAATAGGTTAATAACCTTCAGAAACAACCCATAACATACCACTTAATATTGATATTGGATATGTAAAAGAGCAACTTCTTTTGGGCATCCTATATATAAACAAAATCGATCGTAGATAAAAAATAATGGGTAGTTTAGTTAGGCCACAGAGACGATATTTCAACAACTTTGATATCCTCGCTTCTCTATCTGGCTTGTGTTAAAGTGGAACACCAGTACAAAATTATATGTTTGGCTCTCTTTTATTGATCTCTAAAGTTATCATTAAGATAAGTTATAGCTATACAGTGCTTAATTATATACTTAGTAAATACTGCCTAACTAATCAAGACATAGTTTCCGACAATCTTTGCGTTTTAACCAGACCATGTCGTTTATCGACCACAGTTTGTTTACCTATAATATAGAGAAAAAACTATAGTAAAGGACAAATGAGCAGTAGAGAGATCACTTGATGGTAAGTGAGTACATCCGCGCATGAATACCCGTAACTCAAAAGTAATAGGTTCGTTTTTACAAATCAGAAATATTTGAGCACCGGATAACTAGAGTCACGCAGTAGAAAGCGACTAAATAATGACAATGGATTTTTCTTAAAACCACAGACCCGTTCAACTACATCTGATTCTCTCGGAAAGAGTGGTTGTTTTTATACTTTTCCATATTTACTCACCGTTTAAGCCTTCCCTGAACTTTCCTCAATATTTCAAGATAACTACCCAAATCGGTTTAGCCGTTCTCGAGTTTTAGAGAATCAAAGTATTTTTATATATAGGTTTACATTATATGTAAACTAGATGCGCCTCACGGTGTTACCCGAGGTTATCGTTGTTGTACAATAATAACTGTGGGTAACACCGTGGGGCGAAGCTAGTGTAAAATAAAAGTAGCCTAAGTTACGGTAATCGCAATGAAACTCCAGTCAAAATCGTTCAGAACAGACTGATAGACAAGTGGACAAACACTTAAAAAATGATTTTTTTATTTAGGTGCGCCCCATTTACACTTTCATAATCATTTAGTAAAAAGATGTTAATTTGAAACTACAAAAATACGCTTCAAGTTTAATCATTTATATAGATGCAGCATTTCTTACGATAATATTTTACGTCATGGTGAAGATTTTCATGTTTCTGCCACAACGAGCAAGCTCTTGTTAGAAAGTTCATAATAAATTGTTAAAGTTTATCACTTAGAAGTGTAAGTACATAACTCAAGACGATTTCTTGACAAACTTTGGCCAAATTCTTCACACTACCTACCAATAATGCTGGACACGATCTTGACTGCTAACTAAAGCCTGCTATTCTCTACACGCACCGCGAGGTGAGCACCGAGCCGTATCTCTTTGTGGACAAATCCGTCATCGTCCACACACTACACAAGTGCCGAGTTGCAGTCCAGTCGCTTGTGTACTTTGGTGAGCCTTCTACGTATCGTCGTTGTTGGTTGCCTGCTATGGTACCGGTGCTTTCAAAACACACAAAAGTCGCTTTAGTAGACTGAGCAAAACGTTTAATGGAGAAAAAAAATAAGAAGCGTGTATGGACAAAAGTGTGCGTGTAAGTATTCTAACCAAACAGAGAACAAATGATCGTGCTCACCTTGCAACATTTTTCCTAGGTGAAAATTGAACATAACATCAGATTTTTTTAGAAAAAATAAATAGTAATAAAAATCCTTCTACTGTAAAGTATTAAAAGCAATCGAAAACCCTTAAAGTTGTTAATAATACCCGTATGATCGAAAGTTGTTAATAGTCGGTCGCTAAGCCTTTAAGTACTTACACCACCAATGATATCATTAACACTTATCGGAATACTTAAAAGTTTTAACATTAATTTTTTACTCCGGAAAATCATTTTAGTGTTTGTTCGCAGAGAGAAATCTATTGAAAAACACAGAAAATCAACGTAAAATGACAGCGATCATGCTGACGTGTTTCTTTGGTGAGTGCGAGACCTGAGGCCCAATGATGCAGAAGCATCACTAGCCCGCAATTGTGTGGGTCACCATGCTGCATTGTCTGCATTCGCAGTATGGTGACCACTACTCTTGGATTCTGCTTATGCTTTCCATCAGACAGAATAGAGTCATTTCGGCAGGGCAAAAACAAAACGTGCATTACGTAACTGTGAGGGCAAGTTTTCTGATAGTGGTATTGTTAACTTGATTATTATTCTTATCTCATTGTTTATTTATGGATCTACCTATTTCGTGCCCTATAAATGATTATCGTTTGAACGGCACCAGGAAACTAAATAAATAATCTAACGCTGTTTGCATGCTCGCCGGAAGCATGAAAGCAGCTTTAGATGAATCGGGATAAAGTAAAAGAGATATTACGACGATACAATCGTAGTAAGGGGAGATTAAATGTCTCTGCCTACCCCACTAGAAAATAGATATTACATTATGTATGTATATAACCATTTACCAAAAACTTTTGTACTAAAAATAATATATGCAATCCTATTGAATTTCGTTTTTTTATTTTGTGACCTGTTGAAACTCTTATATTTATTTAAAAGATTCTTAAAGATATATCAGAATATTAAGAGTTTCTTAAATAATTTTAATACATATTCAAGCAAAATTAAGTGGCGAAATGATTACATAGGTACCAAATTGAATTTCGTACCAGTTACGAGCATTTGACAGTTATTTTTTGTTTCGACTAGCCGACCCACGCAACCTCGTTTGCGTCTTCTATTGCCCGTAGCGTGATAATTTTCCCCCGTTTTCGAAACATTTTTCATTGGTGCTCCGCTCCTATTGGTCCTAGCGTGATGATATATAGCCTATAGCCTTTCTCAATAAATGTACTATCCAACACTGAAAGAATTTTTCAAATCGGACCAGTAGTTCCTGAGATTAGCGTGTTCAAACAAACAAACAAACAAACAAACAAACAAACAAACAAACAAACTCTTCAGCTTTATATATTAGTATAGATACTGTATTTTTTTATATTGGATAATGGTACGAGTATAAAAGACGGTATATTAACTTTGGATTCCTTGATAAGTTTGAACTTAACATAACTTTTTATTTCACATTTCAATTAAAAAACGGTCGACATAATATAATCGATCACACATATATAACGTATATATGGAATAACAGAAAAACTAAATTATAGAATGATAAATGGTTTTTCGATATCTAAATAAAGTTAAACATTAAATTGAAGTTTTAAACTACAGCCACAAATTGTCTAGATACTTACATATCAAGTATCAATACTTATAAGACCGATGTGCACTGCAAAATAGAATCAAGCATTAAAATGTATTTCATCCTAACATCGTTCATCTTAATAATGACCTAATTATGGCGTTGTAACATGAAAAGTCGAAAGTTAATGTTTGAAGATTACGAGGCTCGTAAAAGGCACCTACACGTCAAATAAGTGTGTTGGAAATATAGTAGCGCTCTGTAATGTTCCCATACGGCTTTATGAGTATGATTAGAGATTCAGGTATTACGGCTGGGTGATTTCGCAGAATAAAATAACAATTTCAGAAAGTAGAATTCTTCTACGGAGAAGGTCTCGTGGTCGTACATAAACATTTCTTTGGACATCTAACACACAACTATGTTGCATTCTTCAAACTAAGCAGAGCTTGTGCTGTGCTAGCTAGATTGACTGATAGAATACTTATATACCTTTTCTCGTAAATACATACATATTATATAAGGAAAAACCCAAACTCCCATTTTTACTGCGATGTAGAGTTTGTGAAGTTAAGGTTGGTAGAGTTAGGGCGTGTAATTCAGAAGCTTGGCTCTAAATGAGATCTTATATCTTTTTACAGAGTAAGCCATTTGCAGACGTCTTGGCAATATTTCACATGAAAATGTTTTTGATGGGATTTATTTACATAAAAATTTTATATGTATATGACTATATTTTAAGTCATATAGTTCTGAAAATCGAACCCGAGGCAGCAGTCGCATACGCTACCGAGGCAGTAAATCACGAATGTACATTTGCTATATACGTACAACATAATTATATTGACCATCAGACGTGAATTACTGAAGGTAGCACTTCATTCAATTCCAACTGACTTAGTCACCAAACCATCTATACTCTTTGTGCTGTGGCATGGTGCGTAACACTCTTGAAATTTGCCGCGGTTTACAAATTATGACTAAGTATTTCAGATGTACCACATTCGCAATATATTATATCACTAATAACTGTAGTAAATTAAATTAGACCAACCATAATAAATTTCGACTGCCTCGTTGGTCTCGCGGTTGGCTTACGCGACTGCTGATCATGAGGTCTCAGGTTCGATTCCCGGGTCGGACCAAGTGTTTGTATGATTACAAATATTTGTTTCGGAGTTTGGGTGTTTTCTATATATAATATGTATGGACTTACAAAAAAAAAAGTATATATGTATTTCTATCAGTTGTCTTAGTACCCATAACACAAGCTCTGCTTAGCTTGGGACTAGATGGCGTAGTGTGTTAGATGTCCGAAATATTTATTTATTTATTTATAATGTTCGTACAGGACTGTCACCCGCACTATGCTACAACGCAAAGAGTATAACTCAGTGTTGAAGACTTCTTTTTTCTACCTGAGTGAACTTGGGGAAATCAGTCTATTTACTAAATTGCTGTGATTTTTGTATTTAACAAGATGTTTTGGTCCATTCCGGTACTTTTTTTGTTTTTATTTGTTTCATAAAGACAATGATATTGAATTCATTGATTTTTTATTAACATAATATCTATTTTCCAGAACTTGTCATTTAATAAATCATTTTACAAAGGTATTATGTGTATCATAACTCTGAACAATTGATTAGTTATTTATTTATTTATTTATACATCATGCACATTTGGTGCATCGGCGGACTTAATGCCCAAGGCATTCTCTACCAGTCAAAAAATGGGTGATGCAGAGAAGGCAGGAAGTAGGTGCATTTTGGTTGTAATGTGTGTGAGAATATAGAAACTAAATATTATACCGACCGAATATAATATATATATATATATATATATATTTATATATATACATAAATAGTAACATATCTCTAATATAATACATACATATATTTTCTTAAATAAATACGTACATATAGATTAATTATAAAGGTAGATAATATTTATGAAGCAGATGATTCTGCCAATTGTTTTAAAAAGTGCTGCTTTACTTTTGCCTTGAACTTGAAAGTATTAGGGGCCATTCTGATCTCGAGAGGGAGCTCATTCCAAAGAAGAACGGACTGTACAACAAAGGAAGAGCCAACAAACTCAGACGTATGAGACGGACAACGAAGAAGAAGATTATTAGAAGACCGTAGGTTTCTTTCGTGATTGCTACACAAGAGCTGAAAGTATGAGTTTAAATATGTTGGCGAAGTTGGGTTATTTAAAGTAGAATATAGAACAGTGAGAGCACGCAATTTTCGACGTAGACGAATTGGTAACCAGTTAAGCTGCGAGCGGAAAGAGGACACATGGTCATATTTGCGGAGGTTATAGACAAATCGAATGCAGTTATTAAGAAGACGGTCTAATTTATCGAGAAGGTCTGCATTCAAGTCATAACAGCACACGTCACCATAGTCGATTACGGGGAAGATAAGGGTATGGACAAGCATAATCTTAGTTTTTGGGGGAAGGAAATTTTTCAGGCGGTAAAGTACCCGAAGAGTACCAGTGACCTTCTGGCACTGATTTGCGACTTGCTCACGCCAAGTAAGTGTGCAATCGAGGTGTAAGCCCAGATAAGTTATGACTTTAGAATAAACTTTATTACGTAAGCACAAACATCCTGGCCAAAAAAACAGTTGTTCGATCACGTAAATCCTCCATCATATTTATAACATAAAAAAGCATTACATTATTTCATTACACAAGGCCAAAAATGTCGACTTAACAATTCTTCGCGTAATTTAATTTTGGTTACGTTACGACAAAATCAGTGCTTAAGATTTATTTGACTTGTACTGACATAATTTAATTTTGCAAAACGAGGCAATATTCAGTTACGTACATCTCACGTTACGTTCACGTTTAACTTTATTACTTTACCAACGAAGTTAAACATGACGCTATGGTTTTTTAAGTAACATGCACAATATATACAAAGGCAAAATTAATCGTTCAAAGCATTCACTGCCATTTTAGAATAAGAGTAAAAGTAGATGCATTAAACTGTAAAGCAAGTAAAAATACTGGATCAAGTGCATGCCCTGCATACCTGTTGTATACACTGGTGTCACGTTTTTTCTCACAATGAACACCGAAACTAACCAATCTTCATATTTTTGAATGTGTTTTTTTCTGGCGTGCCTAAGATAGTATACTTAAAATTACGAAAAGACGCGTGAGTCAGCTAGTAGTATTAAATTTTCGGAAAATTATCCTGACATGGTATGTCACTGTTATCACTGTTTCACGTTGATTTTTGGGATACACTGTAAATATTTAGATATACATTCATACAATGAATTACGTATACTGCAGCCGGAGGTTCCAAAGAAAACCAAATTTACTTATAGTTAATTTAATAAAAAAAGAAATTACAAACTAATTTACAATTATGTGAATCCTACTCGAAGTATGAGCTAGGAATCTCCTTACAAACTAACTTCAGCTAATTAGTCTAGTGATTCCGCCTCGAAGTGTGAAGCAAGAATGACCTAAAGTAATTGAATTTTAATATATATACACTATAATGATGACGTCGGTGCCTCGTGTTACCGTTGGTCTCACAATAGGCCTTTGTGGTCTGTTCTCGTAATGTCGCTCTTGAGCTTGTGGCCAGTTTCCGCCGTGGGTCCGGTTGCATAGAGACTGCAGTGTCGGCATATTGAACACGAGTTCGTGATCTCATAACAGGCCTTTGTGCTCTGTGTTCGTAATGCTGCGTTGACGACACATTTAGGGGTTTCATATAAAACAAAAAGTCATTCTTTATTGAGAAGAAATACTGATACGTGTGTTTAGACTAGACGCTATAAATAGTTACGTAATGCTGCGTTGACGATATATTTAGGGGTTTCATATGAATATGTAACACCTCCACCCTCAGTTCAGCAACTATTTTATCATGTTAATGGAAAATGTTGCTGGAAACTCTTCTCGTTAAGGGTTGGCTGTAGCTTCCATAGTGTGTTTCTGAAGTGTTTGGTTCTCTTTTGAACTATTTCGTTTTAAGTGCCAGATCTTGTAGTTACAGCCTACTGCGTAGGTGATAATTGCAGTTGTAACTGATACCAATACATAGAATGGGATGGTTGTATGGTATAGGTTAGTTGACTGGACATTGTCGATTTCCATCGATATTTCTCTGGAATACTTTATTCTGAATGCTGTGAAGATCTTAAAGGTTTATTGATCTTGAGCTAATGTGATTATATGCAGCTGTCTGATTGATTTTGTGTCTCACAGAGATATGTGCTGTGCTATACTATACTTCGGGCATTCTGCCTTTATGTACACGAATGATTTCTCATTTGTTGCTATGTAAGGAGCGGAAGGGATAAGGGCAAGTAAGCAAGTTGTTCGCTGTTGGGTACAATAGACAGTCTGTATAGAAATTATAGGAAAACTATAACTATTCTATTCCTAACAAAGTAAGAGCCAGGTTTCATAAGATTATAATATTTTCTTAACTCTAAGTCGGGGATGTAATCTCTACTGTAAACTATTCTTAATTAATCTATTATAGACTTTAGAACTTTGATGTCTCTCATAGAATGGTGAATGAAAGCTAATATATTTTCTAATTTAATTATCTCTAACATTAAGTCTTCTACGTTATTACTAATTATTCCTAAGATTTGGGTAAACTGTGCAGGTTTAATGAGACTGCAATCTCTGTAAGTATAAGTTGTCATCATATACGTACTTGATAGTATCTAAGTAATCTAAATTGCTCGTTATACGTTTAATTACTGATCCTAGACCATCTACTAGACCTCTTTTAACTCTACTAGGTTCCAAAGATTTTACTTGATTTAACATTTTGCCAAGCTTGTTAGTCTGGTAAGATAGTCAATCCGATATTCGTAAAGTGTGTAAGTATCGTTACAAAGTCTGATTTTGAATGTCTTCAGTTGATTCTTTATTGGGTTTATCTTATTTTCGATGTCATCTAACTGTACGTATTGTATAAAGGAGTGGTAGTGAGTGGTTAGTCTAGTCAATCCTAGTTAATACGGTAGAGTCTGGTCTGTCAGCTAGTGATTTAAGTCTTATCTCCTGGGGTTGAGTCACTTGGACTGTCAGTAGGGACAGAATCCTGTAACAATGTCTTTGTTTTAGGTGTTCGCTTTAATCGAGACTTCGCTACTAGTCCGCGTTTCTTTGATGTATAGATGTGTATGGGTGAGTCGGCTAGGGCGGTGTCTTGAGTATACCGCGGTGCTGTTTTCTGGCGGCTAGCAAGAGGATTTTTAATAAAAACTTGTTGTTGAGGGGCGTATTCTACTTCTGGTTCGCGGGTTTTGTTCCTATTTTCCATTAAAGTTGTTCGATTGCTTAGTGACGATTCATTAATTAAATCATAAACTTGTTTCGTTTGTTGCCTATGGTTTTCAAATGGTTTAGTCACTGTCGGTTTTCTTTTCACGTCGCCAACAATGGTCAAATGAATTTGTCTGTTGAATTTGTAAAGGGGGTCATCGGTAATGGGGACTTCTAGTATGGGATGTTCATTGCTAGTATGTACGGTATCGGTTGAAGAGTTTAAGTGTTGGGCTGGTGCCTCTGATGGATTGTTAATCATCGAACTAGGTTCTTTAATGTTGCCTATCAATGAGTTAATTTCGTCTATTTCACCGTTATGAATTTCTACGCGAGATAGGGCATCAGCGTTAGTGTTACATTTTATGTTATATACTTCAGCACGGGCTGGTTGGTCTAAAGAAAAAATAATGTCGTTAGGCGTTGGGTTTTGTATAATGCAGTTACAAAAATGTTGCTCGTTTATAACGCTACGCGAGTTATATACTTTAATGTCATTAATGGAAGTTCGTGTAATTAGTTTAAAGTTTTTTAAATCTATTTCAGCTTGCCATTTCGATAATAAATCCAGTCCTATTAGTCCATCAAAATAGTTATGAAATCGGTATACAAATAATTTAATACTATCCTTTTCATTGAGTTCTGAAAAACAGGGTAACGTTATGGAGTAGTCATTCCTACTGACTCCGTGTACGTTTGTTACTTCGAATGGGTCATAGTTCAGAGAGTAATCTGCGTAAAATTTTTGTACTGCCTCGGGGCTTATAAATGACTGGTTGGCACCGGTATCGATTAAAATTTTTAAAGGGGGTTTAGTGATTTCGATATATGGTAGCTGTCTCTGAGTTTGTAGGTTAATGTCTATCTTTGCTCTTTTGATATCTTGGCTGGGCCCTGATTGTGGGTACATGTCGTTATACTGGTCATATGTCTCGTCTCCATAAATCATGGTATTGTCATAGTTATAGTTGTAGGCTTGGTAATAGTCGTTAGAGTCAAAGTTAGTGTCTTGTTCTGGTTCGTAGTGAAAGTCAGAGTAGCAGGAGTTGTCTGTAAATTCGTTAAAATTAAGTTCTCGTGATTTAAAATAATTATTCGGTGCCGGGTTACCGGATCTACGCCAATCATGGCCTGACAGCATGGGTCTTGGAACAAAGTGTTGGACTCCGCTCATGGGTTTTGGATTGATATTCTGATGGAGATTATGCCTAGGAGGCGCATGAAAAACGTTACTTTGTGGATGATAGTTTGGCGGCGGCGCGCGGAACATTTGCTGTGTACGAGTAGGGAACCGGTTTTGGTGTGTATGTGAGTTCTGGTGAACATTAGGTACGTTAGTGTTAAATTTAAAAGCGGGTTGTGGTTGGTGACTCCGTAGTCCTATAGGGGCTGGCCAGTTTGATACTTGAGGTCGCGGGACGCTCAGTGTGTTCAATGGTGTGTTGTAGGGTATAGGTACTTTAGAATTACTATGGTTTCTCGAGGAATCATTACGATTTTGTAAGTACATAATATTTAATTCCTCCTGTACGTATTCGAGAGCTTTTTCTATTGTCTCCGGTCGCATACAACGAATTCGCGATCCTAAAGGTTCTTTTAATCCGCGAACGAACGCCTGCATGGTAACCTTTCTGTAAAGCGATCTTTTCGCTTCTATGGTTGTCGGAATACTTTCATGTAACGTCACGTATGTCATAATAGTACTGAACAAAGTTTGGCATTGGTCATAGAATTCTTGAGGAGATTTGTTACCTTGTATAGCTAAAGAGAGGTCGCTGTACAAAGCCGTCTCGTCTCGCTGATCTGAAAAATTATTGATAAGTGCTAATCTAATCCCTGCCCACGTCTCAGGAATACCATTCGAGTTTATAGTGGATGCTGCGGTTCCTGTTATTTTATTTAAAATACCATTTAACAGACACAAGTTTCCTAATTCGCTGCCTGGCTCGGGGCTCGCGTACTGGGTTACTATCCTATCACAAATGTGAATAAATCTTATTAAAACGTTCGCGTTGCCATCGAACTCTGGCACTATGCGCAAGGCTTTGAATATAACATCTGGGTCGTGCGGCATCTTTACACTAAATAAGCTAGTTAGATCTAAATCTAATTCACTGTCTATATCTCTATTACTGTCTAAAATGTGCCGGCGAGCCTGTCGCGATGCAGGATCCCGGTTATACGACTTTTCGTAGCGAAAAATGTTGGAATTAAAATTAATTAGGATAAGGTAGGAAGCAACACGAGAAAGATTCAAGTGTACTCACAAATATTTCATCTCTGGGTTTCCTCGGTGAATCGATGTCTGGATTCTCCGTCCGGCTACGCAGTTGTCCCGTAGATTCTGGATCCTCTGGCTGGGGCTTGATAGCCACCCGGGCGACTCGCGAACGCAAATATCGATATGAGATGCTTGTAATGCTCGCGAACCGGCCCGCGAGGATCCTACCGACTGCGCCAATTACGTATACTGCAGCCGGAGGTTCCAAAGAAAACCAAATTTACTTATAGTTAATTTAATAAAAAAAGAAATTACAAACTAATTTACAATTATGTGAATCCTACTCGAAGTATGAGCTAGGAATCTCCTTACAAACTAACTTCAGCTAATTAGTCTAGTGATTCCGCCTCGAAGTGTGAAGCAAGAATGACCTAAAGTAATTGAATTTTAATATATATACACTATAATGATGACGTCGGTGCCTCGTGTTACCGTTGGTCTCACAATAGGCCTTTGTGGTCTGTTCTCGTAATGTCGCTCTTGAGCTTGTGGCCAGTTTCCGCCGTGGGTCCGGTTGCATAGAGACTGCAGTGTCGGCATATTGAACACGAGTTCGTGATCTCATAACAGGCCTTTGTGCTCTGTGTTCGTAATGCTGCGTTGACGACACATTTAGGGGTTTCATATAAAACAAAAAGTCATTCTTTATTGAGAAGAAATACTGATACGTGTGTTTAGACTAGACGCTATAAATAGTTACGTAATGCTGCGTTGACGATATATTTAGGGGTTTCATATGAATATGTAACAAATGTGTAAACAGAATTGTATACTACAAAAAATCTATACTCTATACTAATATATAAAGCTGAAGAGTTTGTTTGTTTGAATACGCTAATCTCAGGAACTACTGGTCCGATTTGAAAAATTATTTCAATGTTAGATAGTCCATTCTGAAGAGTTTGTTTGTTTGAATACGCTAATCTCAGGAACTACTGGTCCGATTTGAAAATTTCTTTCAATGTTAGATAGTCCATTTATCGAGGAAGGCTATAGGGTATATATCATCACGCTACTACTAATAGGAGAGGAGCACCAATGAAAAATGTTTCAAAAATGGGGGAAATTTTCACGCTACGGGCAATATAAGGCGCAAACGAGGTTGCGTGGGTCAGCTAGTATACTATATTTATATAACTTACTTAGTTTTCATAACTTTATGGTATATAGTATAAGTGTAGCTTAATTCGTAGCACAAAGTCAGCCAACCAAACAAAAAATTAAAACAGCAAGAGGGTAATGTCCTCGTTATACGGTTCCAGTTGTAGGTCAACTGGGAAAAGAGATAAAGCAGTTGGATGATCCCATTAACCTACATTCCTAGTCGCCTTTTACCGCATCTGCAAGAAATTCAACAGCTGAGCTGATTTCACGGGGTACTTGTGTTTTTGCTTCTATGTATCAAATCAAAATAGTTATTTAATTGAAGTTAACTTGTATTTTTGATATTTTTTCATTTGTTCATATATCTAAGGATTTTTTCTACATACGACACCTACTTCAAACAGACCAAAAGTGCCTTTTTAATATTAACTATTACATTTAAAAGTGCTAGGTCACTACATCCGTCAGCGTGGCTGTACTAATTTTTCAACGTAGTAATTTCACGCTGATTCCAGCACTAACGGGCTGACTCGACTGAATCGAATATGCTTTCACACAAGATCAACCCAAAGCGACAGCATTTGTGCTGTCGTGTTTCGTTGGTCAAAGCAAGAGCGGAGGCCTAATTATACAGGTCGCCATAGATGGGTTGCATTGTTTGCATTCGCAATGAGTATGGTGACCACTTCTCTTGAATTCTGTTCATGCCTTCCATCAGGCAGAGTACATGCAACTCATTATTTATCAATTAAGTTTGTTTTAGATAGAGTTACTTTCGAATTTATGTGGGGTTGATCTTATGTGGCTACCGATTCCAGCTAGGACGACGGGGTCGTTGATGAGTAATGTAGATAAATTAATAGTAAATAGTGTTTGTAAAAATTGTGTTATACTCTATCCACTCGTTTGTTAAGAATAACTTTCAATCGATTTAATGAAATATATTTGTTTAAATATTAATTATTCGTTTATTAGTATTTTTAGCGTAAGCTCGTACTTGGTTACCGGCGGGTGTTTCTAAAGTGTTTCTAAAATGTATAATTCTTTTGATACCCTCATTTATGTATTTGTAATAGTTTGATAAATTACTTTGAGTAAATGTAACAAATTATGTTTTTCTGTGCGTTCCTTTTCGTGTTTTATTATTAGTTAAGTGTTTTTCTCATGTAAGTGAATTTATTTTAATTCTTAGTTAGAAATAAATATCTTAAACCATATAAATTATATACCTACGAAATAAATAAATATATAAATCATCATCAGCCTGCCATCATCATCGCAGTTCACTGCTGCATGCCTCTCCAATTGCACGCCACTTGGTTCAATCCTCGGCGTCTACCATTTAGCTCCTGCCAGCCGCCTTGCGCAGATCATCGCTCCACCTGGCCTGTGGACGTCCTGCACTACGTTTGCCGAGACACGGTCCCCACTCAAGAACCCTTTTACCCCAACGGTAATCAGTTCTGCGGCTAATATAGACAGCCAACCGCCACTTCAGCTTGCTAATCCTGTAGGCTATGTCGATGACTTTGGTTTTCTGCCGGATCACCTCATTCCTGATGCGATCCCTCAGAGAAATGCCAAGTATAGCCCTCTCTATAGCTCGCTAAGCAACTTTTAACTTGTGAACCAGCCGTGCCGTAAATTTTCGCGTTTTGGCTTCGTATGTTATGACGGGTAGAACGCGCTGATGGAAGACTTTCGTCTTTAGACACTGTTGGATCGACGATGAAAAGACCCGACGAAGTTTTCCAAAAGCTGCCGAACCCAGCTGAATTCTTCTGTTCATCTCGTTCTCGAAGTTGTTTCTACCTAACTAAAAAGTCTGTCCCAGGTCTACGTATTTTTGAATAACTTCAAGAACGGCACCATGTACTGCGACCGGTTCCGGAAGAACATATTCATTGAACATGACCTTGGTTTTGTCCAAGTTAATCCGTAGGCCGATGCGTAAAGAAGAGTCAGCCAGGTCGTTCAGCATCTGTTGTAGATCCTGCAGCGTCTCTGCCATAATGACGATGTCGTCCGCAAATCGCATGAGAGATGTATTTGCCATTGATATTTATGCCTCGTTCTTTGCAATGTAGTGTCTTGAACAAGTCCTCCATTGCATTTGTGATCAATTTCAGGGGGAAATAATCCCCTTGTGCTACTTCTCGATGCAATGGTCGAGGGTTATGGTATCGTCCCCCTCTCTTCGGATTTCACATAACCCTAAGATATGCTTCTTAATCTTCCCAAGTCCCAACTTAAGTTGTGCTAGATGCGAGTCTAGCCGTAACGTGCGAGCATTATAAGTTGCCAGGGTCAGTCGCTTGTGGTGGCCTCCCGTAACCCGGCGATTCTTAGCACCCCCTGTCCCGCCCATACCGTGGTCGCCACTAGGACCAGGAATAGCAAGACTGCCGGGGTCTGGGGGCCGTGGCTTTTGTTTTCTCACGTAGAGGTTGGTGATAGCTTATCGCACCGGTGACGTTGCTCGGTCGGTAGCCAGAGCCTCGTTTGTCGATCAGCAGAGTGCATCTGCGTGCAGGTGAGATTGGCTGGGAGCGAAAGATTGTGGTTCGCTTCTTTACACCCCTAAATCTAAATAATAATAAATAAACATTTTTACTTTAAAAATTTAAGTTTTATAACATTTAATAAATTGTATGTTTTAGAAGCGTATACGAGTATGAAAATTCACGCTAAACAATATTTTTTTATTATTTCCTAAGCCTTTCCCTCATTACCTGCTACATCACTAGAAGAGCGAGCGAGAGTTCCTATATGTGTATAAGTGTGAGCGAGAGGTCTGATAAAAATGATTTATGACTCAGTTCGCACATTCGTAATGGTCCAACTATAGTGTCAGTAGGTTTTATATAAACTTAAACTTCGTAGCTAGTAAACAACTGATGAATTTGAGAACACCTTACCTGAAATAAATATTAGGTATACTTGAAGAAATTTTAAAATTATTAATAAATCTAAACTTGCGCAATTAGCGTGGCATAGTTAAAGCACTCATCTTCAGAAGTTATTTTATAACCAGACTTCGAATTCAACTAGACGTCGTGTAACATGATATTGCAACGTTATTTTATCCAAAAATAATACAAACATTTTATTATATAAAGCGTTAAGAAAATGTTCAAATTTCAGCAATATTGCAAATATCAATAGCGGGTGCCTTTGTGTTGACCTACACCTAGGTCGTTTGAGTCGTTCCATTTACGAGCAAATTATTCGAATATTCAGCAATGATCCACCCAAAACTTGTTCATTTCAATGTTAGGCGGCTAACTACACTCAGTTTATCAAACACTTTAATATTGTTCTATTTTAATATAGTCATTCAAGACGTGATGAAATTTCTTTGTTAACCTTTTGAAACAGTATGGACCACGCAACCGTATCATATTTACAAAACTAAATATTTATCTATACTATATTATGTAACTTTTGTTATATAATGAAACTGAAGACAGAACACCTCTATGAGTGTAAATAACCCAGCTATCGAAAAAAAATGTTGCTACAAAGGATATTTTTTTTTTAAGAGAAAAATATTCCCCTTTATTAAATAAAAATTATAGAACTTAACTTTACAATGCTTCATAAGTACAAGTATTTTTTTACTAAATAAATATACCTAGTTACATAATTAGTCCGGGATCCCCGGAACTAATTTTACAAATTATTACTATAAAGCTTATTTTTCTTGAGTATCTTCATTTTGATCAGAGGCCCAACTTCCACCATACAAATTTTTTTAGGGATAGCAGGGATAAAAACTTTTGAGCGTAGGGCCGTGATAACGTACCTACACAAATATCAACTAACAATATTACATATTAATATAATGAAACAAATATTTTTCATACAAAATGTATGGTTTGATCCTTCTAACATATATCGATAACGAGGTCATCAAAAATGATACTAACTAGCAGATTTTTTAACAGTTACTTAGTTAATTTTGATATAATTTAATAGACACATTGTCCTACAAATCCCGGTCCTACGCCCAAAAGCTTTTTCCCTGCTACCCCCAAAAAAATTTGTAAGGTGGAAGTTGGGCCTCTGATCAAAATGAAGTCACTCACGAAAAATTTGCTTGATAGTGATAATTTGTGTGGAATGGGAATTTTTCGTAAGGTGAAAGGTGGATCCCTCATCAAAATGAAGCCACTTATGTAGAATTTGCTTGATAGTAATAACTTGTAAACTTTGTTCCGGGGATCCCGGACTAAATCCTCTCATACTAATTCAAAACTTCTATCTTTTACTCTCAATGAAAATATAAGGGGTCGATAATGCCGAATAACTTCGAGAAAATTCTGGTTCAACTATGTTTTCACTTTTTGAACATTTAACCCGTCGCGAGACTTTGTATCATATCTTAAAATACCCTTTTTCCAGATACAAAACTAAAAAAATATCTATTATTATGGGGAATCTGACTGGCGGGCCACTACCCAACGATTAATGTTGGGATGTTGTATATATGATAATCGGCGCGAGAACTTCTATTGCGTGATTCAGGATTAGTAGTGTTGAGTAGTACATTACTCCGTAGTTCAGTGTATCTTCAGTAGACGACGCTGTCATATGATTTTGTTGCCGCTGTATGTGCTAGTAGCCACACCTACATATAGGAAAAAGTAAGGGCTAGTAGGCCAATATATTTTATTCAGCGTTGACAATAAAAATCAGCAAGTCGTCACAATATAACTGAGGGAGAAGACTTCTTACTACGCTTTCCAGAGGCCTTGAGTTTACGACCTGTAAACTTGCTGCTATACTTAGAAACACGTAACGGCCCTAAAGAGTCGTCATTTCCCTCGTTGACTCGACCTTTAGTAAAAACGAGTCTTTATTGCAGTTCTGTCGGAGTTCTGAGAAATCTAATTAACAGAACACTTTATTACTTAGAAAAAAGTAAATCAAGAAACTAAAGTTTGTAGGAACGCTTGTTAATTGCATCTGCTGGAAGGGGCATAAGGTATACCTACCATGGTATCATCGGATAATTTCATATCGGAAAAAGCTTTGTTAACACTTTGGTTGTCATAGAAATAAATAAATGAAGAAATTAAGTTCTGTATGTTTTAGTAAAACCACAAAGTATTTTTAAGTCGTTTGTCGGAAGTTTTATTAATGAAGCGTTTATGTTCAATGAAGATTTTAATAATAATAATAATAATTGTTTTTTATTTTTATTTATTTTTATCTTATTTTTAATCATTTTATATTCTCAAAATAAAAAAAAGAACAGCTAAAGAATTATAGTCATTGTAACTAATATTACAAATAAGCATGTTATAAGTTTGTTTCTTTGTTACGTATTCACGCCTAAATTTTAGTAATTTAGGCGTGACCGATTCTTAAAATTCTTTCACCAATGTATTATATTATTATTAGCGACTAATGCAGACTATATTTTGAGGAGTAAAAGCTGGGAGTGTAAAAAACTATAATAAAAAAATACGTTTGAATAAGTATTGCTTGAAAAAAATATTAAAATCACAGGCATAGTGCTTGCCCGTAATCCATTTATTCAGTATAGATTGGTGTTTGTAATAATATTGGCAGTATAATTACGAAACACAGAACGTGACATAACAAACTAAAAAAAAACAAAATGTCTTCGTACTGAATAACCTTAAAACCCGTTAGATAAGCCTAATAATCCACTACGTACATTTGAAAACATTTATCAAAGTTTACGACACACCTATATATTTGGTTCAGTAATGAGTTACACCAACTTGGGGATAGCAAAAGCGTATTTTATTCTCTCCTAAACTACCTCTTCGACCTCACAAGTAACTAGTTGTCGCCGCAAGTTCCCATGTTGCCTCTATACAGGTAATTTATTGTTTCTAAGGGTGCGTTCCATTTAGATATTTTGGGGTTATTTATATTTCCTTATATATTTGTACTTTATGTAACTCTGTAGGGCAGACTCAAAGTTAGAATAATAATTTCTTCACAGCAATCCAATCTTGAGACCATTTTTTTATAGATTCAAAAGTATGAAAATATTGTTTGGATATTTGATACCTATAAAATATTTGCTAGTATAATCTCAAGAATCAGAAAATAAGGTGAAAGAAGATAAGGCAGAAAGTATCGTGATAATAGCTCTCACTGACATATCACCTCCAATATTTTTATTCATACTGACATACTGAACGCGTAATTTCCCACACAATATATTTTATTGTTTTTTACTCCAATTGTCAACCTGATACCAATATCCTGGTAAATAAATAAAAATAGTACATTGCAGATACTTCTGAAACTTTTTAACATATCACTACGTTTCTAATATTCAAGCAGCATAGTTGAAACGTTAATTAGAACTGTTTTTAAAGTATTAGGTACTGAATCTACATTATTAGTAAGATAAATAATTTCCATTACATCTAAGTATAGCAACAAACAATTCACAGCTCAGATAAATTATTCCTTGCCTATAATTACTTGCGGGAAAACGCTAAGTCATGCGTAACCTTTTGCACAATCGTTAAAATCTCATTTTAAAACATCCACTCTCTGTAAATTAATGGACTATTAGAAAGCTTAAAGCATTGGTGTGGTCTTTTTAGTGTTCAAAAATGAATAAAGTTCCATTTAAACAATTATCATCACCATAAATAATTTAATAACGAAATTCTTCGCTTGATGTAATATTTTATGTTAATTATGTTCTGTGCAAATTCTGTTTTATTTGACTCGCAGCTTTTAAGAACGTTTAAATTTTCACTCAACAATTTTCAATTCTTAAAATTTTGTAAAATACAATAATTCTGTTTTATTTTGTCATTCTCGAGAAAGTTTTTTTTTACGGAATGGGGGGCAAACGAGCAGATGTATCGATGGTTAGCGATTACCGCCGCCCATTGACACCCGCAACAACAGAGGCGTCACAAGTGCGTTGCCGGCCTTTTATTTTCTAAATACTTTTTTACGGCTTTCTCCTGATAACCTACATGCATTATACATATTTTTAAATAAATAGAAGCAAGTCAGTTCAGTCAATATAAAATTACTTACGAAAAGTATTACGTTTTTAGATAGGTATAAAAAACATCAAATAAATCTGTGAAGTTCGTCAAAGCATAAAAATTAGAAAAACATTAAAATGAGTTTCGTCCGGTCGAACGTAGCTCGAAACAAATTTTTAGTGATTTTTAGTTTACTTTAAAGAGTTTTCAAACAACATCACTAGTACCAATATTTTTTTGTTGTCGTTCCCATACATTTGTTAGTTTTCTATTATTGTTTACGTTTTTAGAACGTCAATTTAGCCTTAGGGCTGGTTTTATAGGATGGAAAAAAGCCGAAAATTACCTAAGTGTGTCATAACTCATGTCAAACTCTCAGTTAATCACTTTTATGTATTTCTAAAAGAGAGATGAACAAGTTTTAATTAACTTCGTAGTGCAAACAAAACTTTATATGTATTTCGTGTTTGAGTTTAAATATTGGATGCCCTATGGCACACATGCCAAAGTTTAAATTTGTTTGAAAAGTAAACACTGCTTGTTTTAAAATTTAAAACAATAATATAACAACTACTCTTCTGAAAATAATTGTATTCGATGCCTGATATCCTTAGGCAACTGTGGCTGTGAAGTAAAAGTTGTATTTTAAGCATTTTAAATTTGATTGAAATATAAATTTGATTTGATCTGTATATAAAAATATGGGAATATATTTTACAGTATAGACACATTTAAATCAGGATATCTAATTTTAATGAAATGTCAAAACGAGTATTATAAAACTAAATGTAAATGAATATCTACTAAATGTACCTACCTTTTTAGGAGGCGTCTTTCGTCTTTGTTATGCTTATACTCAATACCAAGAGTTTCCTGGTATTTAATGGGAACAACACAATTGCACTGTAGGGGTAACTAAGTCGAGTGAATAAAACTACAACTTGTCACTTGTTCTAAAATATTGAATTGTTTCCCAGAGCTGGATACAAAAAAAATATTACACAGGCTTCTTATACTACTGTACTAACAACAACAATATCGCGATTTAGATAAAATGCACAACGCCCTCTATCGAGAATCAAAGAAAACTGTTATTATATTCATATGTTATTTTGCGGTTCAACAATTTTTATCCTTAAAAGAATCCTTTTTTAATCTTAATTCGTTAAAATATTGATTTAAGCTTCTTCAAATCTTCATATCAAAAATAAATCTCAAAGAAATTCATCTAAGTCTTATTTCGATACAAAAATATCATGACGTCACTTTCTACGTCCCATAGCATTCGGCTTATGAAGTGCGTCCCGCAGCTGTATTCATTCGGCCTGCGATACAACGTCCCGAAGCATTCGTTGTTTATATTGAAAAGATGGCGGCTCACTTACTTGCCGGTAGATAAGCTTCTTGGTGATATTTTCGTAGAAAATCTTCGTCGTAATTCATTTCCAAAATTGTATCCCGGACGAGCCCCCAAAAGTTGTGGGGTTGTGAACAGGGAAATGTCTTGAAAGTATTGTATATTCTTTATTGTTTTTAGCAGCGCCGTGCAATATCGTCTTTCACAACTTCAACTGTCAACTCACCATAGATAATACACTACAGCAACTCACTTCACAATCCGTGAGTTGCCATTCTAAGTAAATATAAAAAGTATTGCTAGGAGGTGAAAAGTAACAAATTATTTATTTCTATATAATAAGCAAATTTAAATTAACACCACATATATTATCTGCTTTTTTTAAATAATATCATCGCCTGAATAGTTATTTGCTTTATACCTTGAATAGAACTTGAAATTAATATTTTTTGTTATAAGGAACTGTGTTAATATCTGGTGTCCCACGACACCACACGACTTTTTTACCTTTTTTTATTATTCTCAGAGTCACCCATTTTCTCATAATATTACTTTGACATTTATTTTAATTATGGAAAGATAATTGACAAACTATTGAAATACTATGAACAACAATTTTGGATGGTTTAATAAGAGGAAGAACTATTTACCTAAACGTTAAGATATTTTACTGTCACTCAACAGTTCAATACAAGTTAAGGATGAAAGTTATTCCAATAAGCACTTAAGTGAATACAGCAATTACCGTGGGTCCCTAGCAATATGAGCATAAGCGTTAAATAGGTCAACTGATCGTTCAAAGGGCATCTAGTGACTGGCGATAATGTGATTGCCTCCCTCTGAAATATCTAACGCTCGGTAAAGAACTTATGTTGAAACGTGTTTACGGCTATACAGACCGATTGAAACAAACCTAAAGGACTAACCAAGATACAAATGTTTCATGCAAATCTCTTTCTACAATCGCTCACGTTTCAATTTGTTTCTACTATTTAAGGTTAACACGTCATTCATACACATTTGATTAGTTTTTTAATAACATTTTGGCTAAGGGGCTGGGACTTTGTCAAGATTCAAGTATTGAATCTCTTTTTACAAGCCGTCTCTATTCTTTTCTATTATGTTGTTTTGACTACGTGACTTAGTTTTCAGATAACGTCGTTCCCATACATTTGATTAGTTTTCTATTAACGTTTACGTTTGTAGAATCTCATCGGGGCTAAAGGGGCTGAAGGCCTCGACACAAATGTTTCACGTCAAACCTTTTTCTACGGTCGCTATTGTCTCTATTCTCTTATGTTAATGACTAATATTTTATTTTGAAACATGACTCAGCGTTGAAATGAAGTAATAAATGAAATGATTAGCTTTCTAATAACGTTTACATTTGTAGAATGCCAACTTAGCTAATAGAGCTGGGAACCTAGTCAAGAAACAAATGTTTCGCATCGAATTTCTATCTACAATTCGCCTCTGTTCTCTTCTATTATTTTATTTTGACTGTGTAACTTGAGATGACGTCATTTGTTAGTTTTGCACATTGAACTAATATTACTATGTATAAAACTAACATCGCAGTACTGTGTTTTTGCTCCATATGTTAATGTCCATGGACATCATCGCAACTAGTCGCTCTGCGGAATTCGTATTAATCGAACGCCAAAATAGTGACGAACATTTTATTAAATTAAAAATGACATCCTGCATGTTAAAAACGTGCAAAAAAACTATCTAGGAAAAGAAAAAAGATAGTGGTGTAACTTATCATCGGTGAGCAAACAAAACATTAAGTAAACTACTGTTCTACAAATAAATAAAAACGCTTTTGGAACATTTTGTGACCGCCATTTATGAATGAAAATCATAGATTATGAAAATTGCACGGTTCAGACTTGATGCATAGGTCAAATAATCGTGGTAGTAGTAAGGTAAATCTTTAGTGAACTAAATGACTATGTAATTTTTGATGTGAGACATTTCATGATTATTCATTTATTTGTTATTAGATAATATAATCATATAATAATCATATTTTTTATGTAATAGACGGGCAGACGAGCAGTCGTTTCGCCTGGTGGTAAGCGATTAACGCCGCCCATGGACACCTGCAACACCAGAGGCGTCACAAGTACGTTACCGACCTTTCGAGGAATGGGAGGGGTGATAGGGGGGGGGAGATAGTGGAGGGGGGCTGAGGTATAGGCCTCCGGTATTCTCACGCACTCGGTGAAACACAGCGCAAGCACTATTTCACACCGGTTTCTTGTGAGGCCGTGGTATCAATCCGGTCGAGCCGACCCATTCATGCCAAAACCTGGCTCTCCTACGGTATATTTCCAGCAATCCCAATATTATATTTTTAATAGGTAGTGATTATATTTTTAATAAAATAGTAATTGACTGCACTGTTGGCCTATTGGTTTCAGCGGTCTCCATGCCGCTTTCTACTGTGCCAAGTGTCGCAGGTTCAAATCCCACGTAGGACAAAACTTTGTGTGATTCGCAATTTTTTGTTCTGAGTCTGGGTGTTTATTGTGTCTGTTTCATGTATGTTTGTAAAGTCCCCCGCGATACAGGATTTTATAGAAAATTACTAAATTAATATTGTTGAGGAAGATTAAAGTTTATTTTAAATTGCAAAGTTCATTAATAAAATAATACATAAGTACAAAGTATAAATTACGTAAGATACGTTTACACGTTTAACATAGTACTTTCTAAACAAATAGAAGAGTATCCGTATGAAACATCTTTTGAGTAAATTTTATAAAAAAAATACACTAACACTACATTATATTTTCACAAAAACCTTCTACGATTTTTAAAACATACTATGAAATCTAATAGGCAGAATGATAAAAATGCCGCATCTGTTTGCATTCATTTCTAATCTATGAAAAAGTCCCTGCCCCTAGGAGAGCCCCTTGCGCACCTTGCGTGGAATGGAGTTGTACGATAGTTTTTGGTTGAGGTGTCTTCTCTATATATTATTCCTTAATGGTTTTGCAATAACGTTAACGTATGTAAAAAGTCAACTTAGTTAGAACCTTTATTTACGTAAACATATTTAGTTTTTACCCCACGGTAAGTGAATTTTTTGATCTGATCTGATCTGTTATGTTTGACTGCCTCGTTGGTCTAGCGGTTGGCGTGTGCGACTGCGGATCATGAGGTCTCGGGTTCGATTCCCGGGTCGAACCAAATGTTTGTACGATCTACAAATATTTGTTTCGGAGTTTGGGTGTTTTCTATGTATAATATGTATGTATTTACAAAAAAAAAGTATATATGTATTCATATCAGTTGTCTAGTACCCATAACACAAGCTCTGCTTAGCTTGGGACTAGATCGCGTTGTGTGTTAGATGTCTGAAATATTTAAAAAATATTTATGTCAGTCTTCCGCTCACGAAAAGGGCAACCGACTTTGATATATTTGACATAGATTTTGGTATTTCTTTTTATACGTTTTTATTTTTGCTGTCACTCTTGCAAATCCTTAGAGAGATAGGGGAATGTGTTTCATATCTACATGATGAATTTCTAAGGTTTGGGGCTACTAGTCGACCCCAAATCTTGGAAATTCATCAACAACAAATCTTAGAATTAATAAAGGCTAGGAAGATGATGATGATGAATTACAAGCTAAGTAACTGCTAACAACTATTAAATGTAAGGTTTTCAGTTCTGTTGATCTAGTAGTCAATACTGATGAGCTAGAAATCATAAAGACGAATCCTATCAGGATTAATAATTGTAAGATAACCACAATCATTTTCTTTTGTGATCATAATTTGTCTGAGTGTTATTTACTATCTTATATATATAAATCAATTGCTGTTCGTTTCTCTCGAGAACTTGAAAATTCTAATGTCATGTGTACGAAGTAGTGGGCAGAGCTTGTTATATATAAATCCACGCTTTTATATTGATATATCTATACTATTACAGGCTTTGATTTGTTTTATTTTAAAACTTTACGCACACATTTACATCGGTGGGCTCAATGCCTAAACGTTCTCTATCAGCTAACCTTTGATAGAAATTTTGTAAGGTTGGTAATGGAAATCAAATGTTGTATTTTTCTTGGGTAAATTCAAAGAACTAATATTACATAAACTTACATTTAAAACTACACATATACACCAACGTATATGGATATTTATACACACTAGTTAACTTTTAAAATAAAAAATAACGAATGATTTTGGGTATTTTAGTCACGTGTATATGATGAATCAAATATTAAAATATTTAAACTAAGGCCTAAAGTGCTTCTTTGTGCTAAGCCTATAAATGACATTGTTGATATAACTTACCGACCGAACTCGAAATATTAAAAAGCAAGCCCACTCTGTAAATACCTGAAAAACAACAAAGTTAATGTTAATTATACTAGAACTCATAAAACGCACGGCCTCAACAATCCTATTTAAATATAAATACGACGCAAAAGGACTTTTGCTTAATACGACTTATTCCACGCTCTTTGATATTCCGTTCCAAAACCTAATTAGACTGGTCCCTCGACACGTTGTAGTAACTAGACATCTAGCGGATTTTGTCCGAACTACATAGTCTCAACACAGTGAAATTAGGTTCAGTGCCACACACAAATTGGCACAAACGTTTTGTGGAATTTGTCATTAGAAAAATCTTTGTGTAACATTTACTTGTGTAATTGTCATTACCATCCATAATGTCCCAATGCTGGGCTCGGGTTCAGGAGAGGAAAGGAGACCCGAACCCTGCAGTGTGCAGTAAACAGCGTGGATGCCCGCGCTGGCCTGTGTACACACAAAAATTCATAACATGTTTTCCATATACTATTGTTAACTGCCTGCTAAATATATTTTATTAGCTTTTTGCCACGAATCCGCTCGCGTGATTATATTCATCCAAAAAGTACAGTATACACATAGCTCATGGATGGCCTTCCTCGCTCATTCGGTAACGATGAAGCGAATTCCATAATTTTTGTTCACCTAAAAAGCTTAAAATATATGTTTCAAATTTGATTATATTAATTATGTAGAGTAGTTTGAAACGCTCAGTCGACGCTGTTAATTTACGATTTACTTAAGCTTTATCGCCATAGAGAGGCTACTAACTTATTTGAAGACGTCAACTATTAACCAAGTACAGGTACATATTAGTCTTGTTGAGCTTCACAAATATGTGTTGGGAGTTTCTTAAGATAATAGAGTAATATCTATATTTGTTTTGCCTTCAAGCGTTTAAATATGTGGCTTTAAAATCTTGTAATACGTAAAGCTTTAAAGTCTTATCGGTGTTATAACGATAAATCCGTATATCCTACTTATAAAACAAGCATTGAAATTATTCAAAACAATCTCAGATTTTATTGCCCGACACGCAGAACTTTCACGGAAGCGGCAAAAAAGTAATAAACAAAAATGGAAACTGTAAGGTGGCTACAAAGTTACGCATACGCACTGAATTAATAGCTTGCATAGACTCAATACATATTAAAAATGGATGGATAATTGTAAATTGTTGTTATCGCATTTTGTCTGATGTTTTCGATGCATCAGCTACAAAGCAAGGATCTTGGGCAAAAGGTATAATATGTTATTCAATACGAATAATATCACGAGTATCGAATAAAATCACGAGTTTCGTCACAATTAATTATTGCCAAGGGACTAGGATATACCCTAGAAATGAATTCTCCCTGAACCCCATCAGTACACAGAGGGCCTTTAGAGGCAGTCTTCAGTTAGATCCAGAACAAAACTCAACTCTACGCGGTGGCAAGATTTACGTTGGTTAACTTTGGTTCAAGTATAGAACCCTAGTCACTAAGTAAGAGGCTTTCTATAACAAAAAAGCTTATATATAATTTGTATAATCTTGACGAGGTCTTAACTAACCTAATTTTTACTCATTCCAGTCAAAACTTGTCGTCATCATCTTCCTAGCCTTAATTATTCCTCAAATTTGGGGTCAACTACTAGTTCAAGCGGTTTTACCTGAATATCAGTTATTACACGGAGCGACTGGCATCGGACCTCCGCAAACCTGAAGGTGAACTGAATTCGAAGGTTGAACTAGTTGTCAGTATATTTGAGGGCACTGACTTCCCCATAACGATTGCCATAGATGTTCATGACAACCGGCCGACGGAATGACCGACGGCTTAACGTGTAACACCGCCATCTTCCATACTCCAGGCTGCTATTAAGAATTTCTTGTAAGAAAAACCCAACAGCAGTCCAACCCGAGACCTCTTGAATAGCAGTCGCTTACGCTAACCACTACACCAACGAGGCAGACTCATAGTTCCAGTCAAAACTTGTAGTCATCTATATTCCTGACAATAGTACAGAAGAAGCATCAAATTGTAAAAAAATATACTTCATTTTGAACAGTTAAACTTTTTCCTCGAGTTACCTTTTCACTCTAACTTTTTAGTGTCTGTATTTTCTTAGAGCAATAAAGGTTTTACACTTCAAGTTAATCCCTTTCAACTTGTAAACACGACAAATTGTTCAGGCTTCCATTTTGTTTCATACCCTTGTAATCCAGGAGCGATTCAGTATGTGGTACAAGTGTAAGCGGTAGAATTTAAGATAATTACAGTTACATACAAATTAAATGAAACATTATGATTTTGAAACTGGACTTAGACTGCAGACACATAGTCGGTGGGAGCGGCGGTTAATGGGTGGGAAACAATTGCATTATCATCCAGTTTGATGCCAAACCAGGTAACAACATACTTCTATATATCTAGATGCACTGTGGCATAAAGTAATAGGAATCGAACCAGCAATCTCTGACTTACCAGATCAAGATTCCAATACAAAATGACGATAATATTTAAGGTTCTCGTTTGGATTACATAAATTGAGATGTTTACTACATTTATGCAAAATCAGCTCAGTAGATTTGGAGGAACTTCTCAGTGACAGACAGACATATGGAACTCGTAAAACTAGTTTTTATTATAAAATAAGTCTCGCTACTACCTGAGCATGAGTTTTTTAAGTCCTTACTTTTCCTTGCATAGCATTATAGCTTAGAGTACTGGTGCAGAGAGTTTTATAGCAGAAATAAATTTTATGAGGTAGAAGCGTTGACGTCAACGTGTTTTGAATTTATTTTTATAGATATAAAAGAAAACTGTGTTGTAAAAACTGTAGAGCGCAAATAAAGAGCTCTCTATGAAAATATATAAACATACTAGCTGACCCGCCAAACGTCACTTTGACATAAAAAAAAAAGATGTGGTGCACCCTTATCATTTAGGGGTATGAAAAATAGATCTTGGCCGATTCACAGACCTATCCGATATGCACACAATATTTTATAAAAATAGGTCAAGTTGTTTCGGAGGAGTTTGGTAACAAACACCGCGACACGAGAATTTTATATAAATATTCTATACATACAAATAAATAAAATTGGAATGTATGTTTGTAATATTAAAATAACCGCTTTTTACTAAATTTAATCTATGATAACACGGAGGAGAGGTCTCGTGTTCGATTCCCGGGTCGGTCTGCTGTTGGGTTTTTCTTACAAGAAATTTGTAATAGCAGCCCGGAGTATGGTTAAGCCATTGGTCCCGGTTATCATGAACATCTATGGCAATCGTTCACCCTCAGGGTTGCGGAGGTCCGATGCCAGTCGCTCTGTTTAAAAACTGATATTCAGGTAAAACCGGTTGAACTAGTAGCCGACCCCATATAATCTTGGGACTAATAAAGGCTAGGAAGATGAATGTATGCTTACACGGTACATATACCAAAATAACATTTTTTTAAACATTTTGTCTCTCTGTCAATTGTCGGTCTGGACCGATTTTGACAAGGTTTTCACTTACAGATAGCTGATTAAATAAGGAGTAACTTAGGCTACTTTTTTTTAGACTAGCTTCACCCCGCGTTGTTACCGTTAATATTACGTTACGTTACTATCCATATTAGTCCATTCATATTAAGCATTTTTTTTTCACAAGTATAATAAACATATTTCATGTTATTTGCTGCCTAAAACTGTCCTCAACTCTTATAATATTCGTTTGAAAATATTATCGCAAAAAAGGCTTCCACCTTTAGCCATAAAACCACCAGGACGGCACTGCGAACCATGAAACAAATTGCGTTGTTAAAATTGTAATAATGTTTTTTTACGTTTTTGCTCGAGCATTTGAAAACCCCGAATTGTTTGACGGTTGACCCTTTTCCTGACATCCATATAATCTAGATAAATACGAAAAATATGCCTTTAACTTACTAAATATTGTTTGGAATCCGTGTATAATTCATACGGATCAGACAAAAGTTATTTTAGAGAGAGACAAGCACGTGTTGTGTACATGTTTACGGATATGTATGTTTGTATTGTTTACGTGAACCAATTAACATTGAGAGATAACTGATTCGGTGTGAGCAACTATTTCTTAATGTTATAAAATCTCACTGCCAAGAATTTTCACCATAATGTTAGATAAAAGCAGGTATTTATAAAACCCCGGATCCTTTAAGGGAGGCGTAATAAAGCGTCTTACTATCTCCGTAGTGTAAGTCATTATGCTGCATTTAGAATGAGTTTGTAAAACCCTTTTAGTTTCATTTTTTCCATCGGGCAGAGTAAAACCACCTTGATCAGGCTCTAAAAAACATAAATCCCATAAATTTGTTTATATATTCGGTTAAGGCAAGCAACTTTCCGATAACAATGCACAATCTAGCTAAATTCACATATAGCATAAAATCTGTGACATAATTCGGCACTCCAGAGTGATAATATGGCCTCAAATAAAACGGGAGTTAGGCAATATTTTTGTTGTCCGTCAAGTAAGTCCAAACCTCAAAATCTGCTCCACCACCATTAGAATGGTATGTTCACGGGCAGTGGTAGTCACGATCAAATGACCCGTTTGCTAATTTGCCACCTATGTTATAAAACGAGACGTTGTTTTGATTCATGATAACTGCTAAGATGTATACCATGGTTATTAACGGACACCGTGCTTCATTCGGTGAGATGCAGTGTATTTGCTTATGTTCAGATAATATTTTTACATTTAAAAAACGTTCATTGGTAAAAAAGAATTATTTCTATTGTCTCTCTGTAAAAGTTCTAATATAACTATACAAATAAATAAAATTGGAGTGTCAGTTTGTAATATTAAAATAACCGCTTTTTACTTAATGCATATGTATGTATACACGATACATATACCAAAAATGTAGTTAAAAAAATTTTGTCTGTCTGTCTGTCTGTCTGTCTGTTTGTTCCGGGTAATCTCTGGAACGGCTGGACGGATTTTGACGGGACATTCACTGGCAGGTAGCTGATGATCCGGGAAGTAACTTATGCTACTTTTTTAGACTAACTTTGTCCCGCGGCGTTACTCGCGGCACAACAATAACCGCGGGTAACACCGCGGGGTTCAGCTAGTCTTTTATAAATCAAACACCCATTAATAGATGTTTTATGTCCCCTTTTATCGTTATCTAGCAATTCGCTTTGGTGAACTTATCAACAGACAATACAAACAAAACAGACAAGAGACAGTATACCATACCGTTGCCTCACAATGGTTTCGTGGGATCGTTATTAAAACAAACCGCTTTTCTCAAACACTACATCGCTTACGTGCAATAGAGACAAAGGCTCTATTTATACGGGCTGCCTTGACAAAGGGTTCCAGATGACCGCCCGAAGCAGTTAAATTCTATCTAATATTTTGTCGTCATATAAGCCATATGTGTCTTGTTTTCGAAGTACACATTACAGTACCTAGTACCTAGCTACAGTACAGTAGTACATTAAGACTTAAAATTGTACAATAATTGTACCTAAAATGTTATTATTTCACTAACTGGTTCACGTTACTTTATCTTCACCTCTTAAAAGGAATAAGATTTTCCTATTTTCTGCTACCTTTTTTTTATACGTGGTTCCTACTTGTAGCATTATGGTATAAAGCCCATAACCTTCTTAAAATATGTTTTAATTTGAAATAGTTGTTCCTATTCAGTACTTTAAGTTAAAAAAACTATTTAATTGATTAATTAAGTTAAATGTATATTACCGACATAGACCTACTCAATTATATTTGAGTTAAGAATTATTCAGTAACATATATATATTTTTTTTTATGTTATAGGCGGGCAAACGAGCAGACATATCGCCTGATGGTAAGCGATTACCGCCGCCCATAAACACCTGCAACACCAGAGGCGTCACAAGTGCGTTGCCGGCCTTTGGGGGATAGGGGGGGGGGGGTTTGGGTTATGATTATATATCACTCACTCGGTGAAACACAGCCCAAGCACTATTTCACACCGTCTGTGAAACCGTGGTATCACTCCGGTCGAGCCGGCCCATTCATGCCGAAGCGTGGCTCTCCCAAGGTAGAATATTATATATTATGTATTCCCAAAATAATCAGACTGTACCAATAGTACCGGCGGTAATTGAAATTTTCATTGCTATAATTAGATCAACATTTTTAAGGATCTACCTGATTTAGAGTGAAAGTGTAAACATTTTATGAGTTCTGAATAAGTTAAGCCGCAACTTGTACATTATCATCATCATCTTTTAAGTATAATAACTGCCTCGGTGGCGAAGTGGTAGCGTATACGACTGCTGTGCTTGAGGTCTTGGGTTCGATTCCCGAGTCGGACCGAATGTTTCTATGATCTGCAAATTTTTATTTCGGTGGTTAGGTGTTTTTCTATGTATAATATGTATGTATTTACAAAACTAAAGTCTGTATAAATATATTTATATCATTTATACTCTCGATTGTCTGTACTTGATGGAACTTGCTGTAATACATTCTAGAATAAAACTCACTTTTACTTATTCTACTATTTTATTTTGTTTAAATAAAATAAAATAGTGGAATAAGTACAAGTGAGTTTTTTAGAATGTATATTTATATCAGTTGTCTAGTACCAATAACAAGCCCTGCTTAGCTTGGGACTAGATGGCGTTGTTTGTTAGATGTCCGAAATGTTTATTTATTATTTATCTTCCTAGCCTTTATTATTCCCAAGAATTAGGAATAAACATCCTGTGTCGCGAGGAACTTTGCATACATACATGGCACGGACACAAAGAAAACCCAGACTCGGGACAACAATTTGTGGATCACACAAAGGGTGGGACACACCGCATGGGATTTGAACCCCAGATACTTGGCGCAGTAGCAAGTGGCTTGGCAACCGCTGAAACCAATAGGCCAACCGTGTAGTCAGTTATTGCAGTTATATTTTTATAAATAGAATACTAAATTGTAATAAGAACAAATGTTAATAAAATAATAAAATATGATTTAACTAAAATTAATAAAATAAAAAGAAATAAAATGGTTTAAATTTAAATAATATATTTAATTAATGTGTTTTTTTGTAATTTGTTCCTCTTTCATCTAAAGGCATTTGACGATAGCCTTTAAAGCTATTTTATTTATTATTATTTTTTATTAGGTTTAAGGCGATTAGGTAGTATGATTTGGCTTTCAAAAACCTGTCAGAGTGTAACGGATGAACTACCCACAATCGCTTATTTCAGTAATTGGCCTGAAGAAAGGAATATCCATTTTGTTAAAAACCATTTTTAAGCTTAGCAACAAACCATGCAAAAACTTAATACCTATTTAATTTAACTCGCAACAAAGAGCTTTCTACAAAAGGATTCTGAAAGTCACGCATAAAGTAGCTCAATCTCTAAAACTTGAAGGCATATTATAAAATTAAGTTTTTAATGACTTACCCGTAATACCATCGCGTTTTTTCCTATTCAAGCTATGTGCGGAAAAGTCATTTCATATAAGATATTCTTGTAATAACACTGATTCATAAATTATTCCGAATCGAACTCTGTATCACAAATATGTATATAGCTACTAGCTGTGCCCTCGACTCGTCCGCGTGGAATAGTGACTTTGGGTGATATTTATACAATCTTTCGTTCCCCCGTTCTACCCCTTACAATCCATTTTAACCGACTTCAAAAAATAAGGTAGTTCAAATATATATTATATTTTTTATCTTCATTTGAAAGCTTATGCTTTCCGTGTAGACCCTTTTCCTTTGGTCCAATTCTTGAAGTTGTTTTGTTTGTTAAAATTTTTCACAGCCGCTAGCAATTTTTCAACAGCAAGTAGCCTCTGACTTTTCTTAGATTGTAGACTATGTGTATACCAAATATCATTTAAATTGGTTCAGTAGTTTTGGCGTAAAAGCACGACAGACAGATAGACAGATAGAGTTACTTTCGCATTTATAATAAATAATATTAATATAATTTATAATATTAAAAAAATATTGCGGATAATATTAGTAAGGATTAGATAGTATAGCGAAAACTATGCAAGTCTTAATACTAAACCTCTTTTGCGTTGTTATAATAAATAAACACTTATATTATAAACTCAAAAGTAACTCTGTCTGTCCATCTGTCCTGCTTTCATGTCCAAACCGCTGCACCGATTTAAATGAAATTTGGCATGGAGATACTTTGATTCTTGAGAAAGGAGATAGGCTAGTCTTTGTTGAGATAACCGACAAAAATGCGGGCGGAGCCACGTGGAATAGCCAGTTATATATAATTTAGAAATACTAATACATTAATCTGAGACTTCATTTAAACAAAAACTATGGTAAAAAATCTCATTTATGTCAAAGTTTTGTTACTTATTTATTTGATCATTAAAGGCGAATATTTTTATACTATTAAATTAATTACTATTTTTATCAATTATTTTGCTTACATTTAAACAGCATGTGTTTATATGTAAACAAAATAATGATTTACCTTGCCTAGTGACCGAAGCTGAATTATGTCCAAGTATTTGAACAATATTAAATTTAATAACTTTACTCATCTCAACTGACCTAGCTTACAATATCCAGCCGCAATTTGTCCTCAAAAACATCTGCCAACCAAAAGCAACAAACCTATGTCCTTACAATACTCCAAAACATTACCGACTTTTATGTGAGACGATACGATAACGATACTGTTGCCCTACATTAGGAATGAGGCCGAATCGCAAGGAAAAGTAGTAAAAAGAACCACAACAAATTCACATTCGAATCTATTCATACATAGCTACATTTTTTGCTATTTCAATAAATAGCATTCTACAACTAAATAAGGTAAAACTATTAAGTTTAAGTTAGGAATATACTCACTTGACACTTGCCCCTGATAGAATATTTTTAAATTATCTGACGGATCAATACATATTTCTGTTTCACAAGTCTCGGATAAAGACAAATATGTCAGATAACCATACACTTATAAGTAACTTTCATCGGTCAATGCATCATCTCTCATGATCTCAATAGACCAAATGAGTATGTGGTAAATAGTATGGGTCACCATGCTGCATTGTTGCATTGTCTGCATTTGCAATGAGTATGATGACCACTATTCTTGAATTCTGCTCATGCTTTCCATTAAGCAGTAAAGTCACTATGGCAGGCCCATAAAAAATTAAGTTACATGTGATTAATCAGTACCAGTACCTGTTTATACACGATAAAACTGCCGTACGGTACGGAAACGTAACATTCAAATATTGTAATGTATCTTTTCAAAGAGTTTTATTTTTATTTTTAGTTTTATTGAAAGCCTTGTATATTGAAATGATATCGGATGTTATTAAAACCATCACTTCCTAAACAAATACAGCATAAATTCTTGATATTGGCATTTAATCTAGGTCAAACCGATATTTCGGAATTTGCAGGCGAGTTCATATTTGAGCCGGTTCTGGTTCACAAATTGGCGACTTATTTGTTTATTCGAATGTTGCTTTGTTTCCAAGCTTAATGTGCGTTCGACAACTATGATACTTTTAATTTGTGTTTATTGAAATCACTACTATTAAACTACTATTCATGAGATTATGAAGTGCTTTTGAGAAATTATCAAAGGTACCAAAAGGTAAAGTAATACAATTATATAACATCTGACGTAAGTGAATTGGCACAGAGATGTTATACAAGCCACGTTTTTTGAGGAAAACTGTTCTAAGAGGAAACCATGGTAATTATTCTGTCGTATTATTTATAATTTAAAATTACCATTGTTTGTTATTTTTTTCTAAAAAATATGTGATCTCATAACAGTAGTTCAGCAATATACAATTAACTAAGCTCTTGTAACTTCAATTATTTGTATTTCCTATTTATCAAGGTGCGATGGGGTTGGTATATCCTTACTAGATAGAAACCCTAAACTACATTAAGATTTAAAATAAAATTGTTCCTGTAATTCTCATTACTACTGTACCGCTTATTAATGGCCAATACTATTCTGTGTAGTGCCCTTTGTGCAACGTGAATTTAAAATGAAGTCCGTTCACTCTGGTTTATTCACACAGTATATATATATCAATTACATAAAGGTCAAGACACGACCAATGTCCAAGAGTGGTCTGAGAGCGACTGAATTGCCACGCTCGTGCTTCGGCTAGCTTACATAAATATGCTGATATGATTAAACATAATGTGTCTCCCTATACTACCTCATCGCCAGATTACACTGGCGTCACATAAATGCCATTTATATTGTATTCTATCTAATATAGACCAATATATAAAGTTGAAGAGTTTGTTTGTTTGATCATCGATCATCAATGAAGAAAGTTTCAAAAACGGGGGAAAATTATCACGCTACGGGCAATGGTTGCGTGGGTCATCTAGTTTCATATATTATTATGTTTAGACTCTGACTGTCGTTCAAATCAAAGATATCATCAATTTACAAGGAAGCAAAGTACAATTTTCATCTTACATCACTAACTATCACTATCACTATCTTTGATGTAATCTGCAAAATATTACTTTCTAAACCTGTATTTGTAGATCTTAAGTAAAACCATCATCAGTCGGTCTTACAGGAGTTCTGTAATTCAAAGAGTGTGTAAGAACAGCAGCTGTAATACAAAACCATTATTCGGTTGTCAATCTTGCCGCCCAACCATTATTACACAACAGAACGTCCGACCAGCGTCCGGAAAGTAGGTCGTACACTTATACTGAGCTCGGTTGAGAAAAGCCGGTTATCCGGTTACAAGAGGTCTAACGGCGCTCGTTTTAACGATTGACAGTGATAAAGAGACATGGCTGGTAAAAGCCTACAGCGTTTGTGTTTTTATTAAATGAGAAATAGATACAAAGTAAACTTTAGACTGTTATTCTTTAAGTTCAAATTACGATGAGATAAAGTTGAAAACTCTTTCGTATTAAATTTAAAAAAAGTATAACTTTATACCTCGTAAATTTCTTTAATTTTTTTTTATTAATATACAGTATACCGTCATCATCTTACACACAACCATCTGATTGCATACTAGACAAACCTTATATATTTGGGAACGGGTTAATACGATGTTCTATAAAATAATAATAAATATGTTAGACATTTAACACATAACGCCATCTATTCCCAAACTAAGTAGAACTTGTACTATGGGTACTAGACAACTGATATGAATACTTTTTTTATAAATACATGCATATTATATATAGAAAACACCCAAATTTCGAAACAAATATTTGCAGTTCATACAAACATTTGATCCGATCCTGGAATGGAATGCGAGACCTCAAGCATAGCAGTCGGTTACGCTACCGAGACTGTCATATATATTTCTAAAAACACACCGATGAATTACACCCAGACATACAAATAAAAGCTATACAATAGTTTAAAAATTATCATGTTTATTACACAAAGATTTTCCTCGGGTTGAGGTTGAACCAACAACCTCTGGCTATGGCTATAGAGGTATTAGCATTTTTAGAAAGGGAATCAACGTGAAAGACTTGCATCGTGGCCAACGAGGTAGGTGCCTATGGTTGGTGATAATCACTTACCATCAAGTGAATCGTCTTTTCTTTTGAGAAATATATATCCCGTGTCACGGGGAACTTTACAATCATACATGAAATAGACACAAAGAACACCCAGAACAACAATTTGTGCATCACACAGTGTTGTACCATGTGGGATTTGAACCGACAACACTTGGGGTAGCAGGAAGCGGCGTGGCGACCACTTCAACCAGTCGCATCAAAATAGACCAACCGTGCAGTCGAATTCTTATCGTTTGCTCCACTATAAAACGAAGAAAATAGTATTCTCCGCGAAAATACATGAACACGGAATTATTAATAGGCTACTTCCAACAGAAAGACGTTGCGTGTTTTCAAGTGCAGTACGTCAAAGCGTCTTAGTGTGTCGTACGCTTGACACATTTTCAGACATAAAAAGAGCAAAATTAGGGAGAGATTTTCATAAAGACATCTCTTTTCAAATACGGAAATATCAAAAGTGGTGCTGAAGGCTGCTTGTCAAATAATCTGCGGTACTTCCTATTTCTTTGGATGTTGTTTACAAGCATTATTCGAAGCTATTTTGAGAAATGACGTACTTTGAGGTTTGTTTCGGCGTTTTTCTCAGAGTAAGTCATAGGAAATGCTGGTGCCTTCTAGCTACACATTTGAACTTGAAAAATATTTGAAAAGATTTACTTACAGAAGTAAATATTATTACCTATATTTTTCAGTTTACATTAGCATTTTTTTTTCTAACACATTTAATCGATGTGTGTGTCATACAAATACTAACTTTATTCGAATACAAACCTAATATATAGGTCATCATTATCATAATAAAATATCTAAACTTCTATTTATACCTACTTCACCTAAGAACATTTTTATCTCGACCGCACCCTGTATAGCCTATAAATAGTTTCCCTGCTTTTATTACTAATTCCGTCTATGTATGTGTGCGTACCAACGCAGATGAACCTAGTTAGATTGATACGAAATTGATAACATAACGTCAGTGAAGCGAAAACTTGCACCAAATAAATTAAATTAATAAAAATAACTAAAATATACAAGAATATATTAACCCAATGTCTCTATCGCATTAATGAAATAATTACATACTAATTCAAATAGAAATATGTGATTCGGTTATGTATAATCCGTGTCAGAGCCACGCTTTGGCATGAATGGGTCGGCTCGACCGGAGTTATACTACGGCCTCACAGAAAACCGGTGTTAAAAAGCGCTTACGTTGTGGTTCACCGAGTAAGTAAGATAGAAAACGGTAAGGACACCGAAGGCCCGTATCTCAACGGCAACGCACCTGTGACGCCTCTAGTGTTGCAGTTGCATCCTCCAGGCTATACGTCTGCTCGTTTGCCCCCTATTCCATAAAAAGGAAACATTTTATAGATTCGGAAAAGTATGCTACCAATAAACTTAGAAGTACGACTTAACTAATCCAGCCTCATTAACAAGTTTTAGAGTCAAAGAATCATCAAAATAATGATGATTCTTGCCAAAAAAAACACTAAACCACTGCTGCTAACACTGCTTCGAAATACGTGTATATACTTAATGGTTTCTCTACATCTATACTAATATATAAAGCTGAAGAGTTTGTTTGTTTGTTTGAAAACGCTAATCTCAGGAACCGCTGGTCCGATTAGAAAAAAAAATTCGGTGTTGGATAGTCCATTTATCGAGGAAGGCTATAGGGTATATATCATCACGCTACTACTAATAGGAGCGGAGCAACAATGAAGAATGTTTCAAAAACGGGGGAAATTTTCACGCTACGGGCAATATAAGGCGCTAACGAGGTTGCGTGGGTCGGCTAGTATTCTATAAGACCGAAATGAAGTACCGTCTGGAATAACGGCTGCCTCAGCGAGGACTTAGTATAGTAGAGATATACTATTTGCTTTATCGATGAACGCATCAACAAATAAATACTCATTCCAGTATTTGGACAGTGCGCGAGTTGTGTTGATAATAGCAAAGCAGCAAAACTTTCAAGACGAACTTAAATAGTTAAATGGCAAGTGATTGTTTATTGACTACTTTTTAACCCCCGACGCAAAAAGAGGGGTGTTATAAGTTTGACGTCGATGTCAGCTATCTGTATGTGGCATCGTAGCTCCCAAACGAATAGAAAAATTTTGATGCGGTTTTTTTCATCAGAAAGCCAATTTCCTGACGGTGGTTCTTAGCTATGTTTGGTAAATAATGGTCCAGCAGTGAAAGAGTATCAGATCTTTTCCAAAATGATTGATTTCCAAGATGATCCATTTTTGGCGAATGATTACTCGATTAAGTGCTTCCCGTGCTAGTATAATCGTTAAACGACAATTACTTGATAACTTCGACCTGATGCTGCGTAGGGTTTTTTTTTAATGTTTATATTATATTTTAACTACGTCATTATTATTTCAGTATTATCATCATCAGACTATCCCAGTTACGCTACTTGATCTCGTATTTATATTACCTATTGATTAGTTAGAATTACTTAGCTGTTATTAGACTATAATGTTAGTCCAGGATCCCCGGAACCAATTTTACAAATTAGCTTGATAGTAATAATTTAACCACACCACGTTGCCACATTGTCCTACAAATTGCATGGTAGGTTATCCCGGTCCTACACTCAAAAGTGACTGCCTCGTTGGTCTCGCGGTCGGCGAGTGCGACTGCCGATCATGAGGTCTCGGGTTCGATTCCCGGGTCGGACCAAATGTTTGTATGATCTACAAATATTTGTTTCGGAGTTTGGGTGTTTTCTATGTATTATATGTATGCATTTACAAAAAAAAAGTATATATGTATTTGTATCAGTTGTCTAGTACCCATAACACAAGCTCTGCTTCGCTTGGGACTAGATGGCATTGTGTGTTAGATGTCCGAAATATTTATTTATTTATTTATTTAAAAGTGTTTTGTCTCTGCTGCCCTTGTTATCTACCAGAATTGAGAATTTTTGTAATAGGACAGGGAAAGGGATCATCAAAATGAAGCCACTCACAATAAATTAGCTTGATAGTAATAATTTGTGCAATTGGTTCCGAGGATTCCAGACTATGTGGTTAGCAGTCTATAAAACTAAATAACGGTTGCTAAGCTCTTTCTTTACTAGGACAGATAATATAAAATAACAATCTCTAACAAAAAAGACGCTGCTTCGAGAAAATTTGATTTCAAAACCCGAAGAAAATGAAAACGTAATAGACAACGAAAGGCCACTTACATGCGTACCAAAGAAAGAAACGGCTATTCCTAAAATTGCGTCGGCAAGATGTTGCTTTCTTTTATTATTCGTCAACAAGAACGTAATTATTTTTCATGTTCTTCAAAATTGCCAACTGTGCAAACGAGCCGGATTGAAGTAAAATTTCAGGAAAAAGCTATCTGGGAAGGAACATTGTTATGTATTTTATGGAAGAATTAATTACTTTGTGGGTCGAGTTCGGCTTTTTAATACGAAATGGCCCACGCAAATAATACACATCGATAACTAAGTTTCATCGTGGGCGGTACCGCAAATGGCTAATCAGTTATGGACTTCTCAGACTTCATATCTTTTGCTACTTTCTTTTTATTGAAATTAGATTTCTGTTTCAAAATTTAATTGTGAAAGTAAATATAAAGCAAGATTTTAGTTACCTGACGTTTCAAAGATATTGTAGAGGAATCCGTGGGTTACATGCTTTGGTGACGAAACGTATGTACATTAATACAAACAAAAACCGTCTAATTACTTTATATTATTGGCACAAAGTAGGATTCTGATATACACCAATAAACGAAAAATTTAAAAATTTCGAAAAATAGACTTTTAATTTAATGCATTAAAACACTGCTTAATTTATTTATTTGCCTCTGTACTCCACAAACGGCATTAATTAAAAGCCATCAAACAAGACAGAAATAAATTGCACTTTACAACAACGTGTAGCACAAGTTGTAACATATCCCGACGCGACAGTTAGCGTAGTACCGTACACTGTTATTAATTACCACTGATCAGTGAACCGTAGCAGTGCTACAACCGCGTAGCAACCTACGCGTTACACCGTGATAAATGCCGGTGAAATTATATCTATACCTCTGACGGTATTTTGCAGATAAATCGTGGTTGGAATATTTTATTTGTATTTGATAAATGTGATTATGCGTGTTTATTATGGGTATAATGAATTTATATAATGACATAACGCGTTAGAAAAGTAAGTCCCTTTCCGTTCTGTGCCTATCATAATCAATTAAATATGTTATAAAATATAAAACACGAAAATGAATGCTTATATTTGAGAATTACCAATTTTTAGAGTTCTATTTTAAGCCTAATTCAGTAATAATAAATTTACTTCTTCTTCAATTTGGATTAAGATGAAAGTATTGAATTAGAATTATCGATAGCGACTCTGGCTATTGAAACATCAAACGGAGTACCCGTATTTAAGCAAATACCACAATAATTGATCTTCTGTAACAGCTTCTATTCAATATCTTCCGGATAAGTCTACTAAAATCTGTTTGTAAATAATCTCAAATTTTAACAAAAAAAAACTGACTTCAAGAACTGGACCAATACTCCACTAGACATAGTAGAGTCATTTTGGTAACTCGATCATAAAAAACGGTTAACACATAAATACAACATTAGTAATATCATAAAATACCAGAAACCATTGAATTAATCTAAAATAATTTAATCTTTAAATGACTTTACAGCTTTCAAAAGCAGATTTCAAATTCACCAGAGGACAATTCGTTATGTAAATAATTTCACACAGGCCTTAACAGAATTAACAAACACACTTTTCTCGTAAGTGTTCGACTTAAAAAGACAGCTAAGTTGTTAACTGACAACATTAAGAACAATAAAATGTTTGCTAGACTTCAATATGTGGAAAACATTACTCTTAACTCTTATATATGAGGACTTACGAACGTAGTTGTGGGTTTAAACCTCATCTTACGTGACTACCGACGTGAACCCAACTTAAGTAATTATCTTAGCTAAAGGGATTAACAAGAATACCAGAAATTTTAGACCCCATTTCAAAACTTGGTATACAAGAGGTTGATATTTTCCAACTGAAATATTTGAAAAAAAAAACTAAAGGTGAATGTGACTAAAGTTGAAATAGTATTAAATTTTGAATTAGGCGAATAGTAGTAATAAAACTTGAGAGGTGTCATGGGACACCCGGATGGAGCTAAGTATATATGTATATTTGATATGCTACTACTAATAAAAATGCCAACATCACGTGGTATTCCCAGGCGTTCACCCATTCAAGTACTAACCACGCGCGATGTTGCACGCACTTTTTCCTTCTAGCCCCCTTTCGGAACGCGCCATAAGGAACATCGTTCCAACAATATCTACTTGTGCTGTAAAACTATACAATGATTCGAAATCACTCAAAATATAACAATAGTTAGGAAGGTAAAGTTGTTGCATCCAGTATAACTGCGCCATGTAAGTGGTCAAGTGAAACTCTAAACCGTTATTTAAATGTAGATTTAGCATTATATGTTGCTGTCATTTCTAAAGAAGAGCTCCTAGATACCTAAATGTATCGGTATGAAAAGCATCACTAAAATTTTCCTCGATCTTGAAGTTCCAAACCTTATTAAATCTCTACCTTTTAGAAAAATATACTTCACTGTGTGGTTCAAGTGGTGTTTTTTCACTTGAACTACAATTTAACCACTAACTAACTTCTACTGGATATTAGCTCCTCCTCACTTGGATTTGGTATGTTTAGAAAAAACTTTTTTTTATCCTTTACCACTTCTAGAATACAAGTTAAATATTATACTTCGATCATTTATCATCCATACTAATTCGGATAAATTCAAAAGTATTTCTATCTATCTGCTACGCCTTCACGGCTAATTGGATGAAATTTACAATGAAGATCCTTTGATTCTTGAGGTATGACACTACTATTTACTGCGCGAAACGTCATACACGCGAGCGCAGCCCATAACAAGAGCCAATGGTTATTTATTTTGTTAATATGATATCACAAATATGTTCTCGATGCCGTAAATGTCACTGTGAAAGATTGGGCCATAAACATCCAAAGATAAACTAGAGTTTAATGGTTAACAATCGCATGGGGATGTTAAAGCGTTAGTTGTCGCCTCCACCGATAGTCATAAAATTCAAAATAAGATCAAACTTCTACTAAAACGTTCCATCAGGCAATAAAATCTGTAAAAGAGAATTTAAAATTGATATTAATTTTGTTAGAGAAAGGTGTGAAATTTGAACAAAGACGAATATCTGTATTTGCAAAAATTCATACTTGTTTTAGTTTGAAACCATAAATTTTGGATTAATTACTTAAATCCTACATATCAAAAGTAGTAACTGACATTTATGTATAATATGTATGTATTTACAAAAAAAGTATATATGTATTTATATCAGTTGTCTTGTACCCATAACACAAGCTCTGCTTAGCTTCGGACTAGATGGCGTTGTGTGTTAGATGTCCGAAAAAATATATTATTATTTATAATATAATTAATTCAATACATTTAGTTTCGTATCAATTTCGTACGTTCTAAGGTAATGAATTAATTTACTAAAGTTCATTAAAATAAGCGTTAAGTTGGGGAGATTTATTATACTGGAAATAAAAGTAAATAATCTAGAACTGAAAGTAAAAAAATTCGTTAGTCATAACTTAATATTGAGTAAGCAAGATTCAGCATTTTATAGAGTGAACTTCTTATAGCTGGTGAAAATGCAATATAAATTAGAAATTCATTTTATCAATTCGTGTTTCTTTTGAAAAAGACAACGCCCGCATTAGGAATACATATTCTGTGTCGTGGGAGACTTTATAACATATATGAAACGGACACAAAGAACACCTAGATTCTGAACAACAATTTGTGAATTACACAAAGTGTTCTCTCATCTGGGATTTGGTTTGAAACACATTTGGTGGAAAGCACAATCTTCGCGCAGTGTACCGTTTAAACCATTAGGACAACCGTGCTTTCTAAAACTACATTGACTGTTCAAAGTTACTATACATATCTATACAAATAAATAAAATTGGAATGTCTGTTTGTTATATTAAAATAACAGCTTTTTAATCAATGCATATGTATGTATACACGATACATATACCAAAAATATAGTTAATTTTTTTTGTCTATCTGTATGTCTGTCTGTCTGTTTGTTCCGGGTAATCTCTAGAACGGCTAGACGGATTTTGACGGGATTTTCACTGGCAGGTAGCTGATGATCCAGGGAGTAACTAAAGCTACTTTTTTTAGACTAACTTTGTCCCGCGGCGTTACTCACGGTACAACAATAACCGCGGGTAACACCGCGGGATTCAGCTAGTACAAAATAAAACCAAACAAACAATTTGCGTTAGAATTTAAAATTTCCGAACTTTACCTTCTGATAAAAACGACTGTTAATTAATCATTTAGCTACCAACCAGCTATGTGATCATCACGCAATGAAGGTCCGTAGGCTGCAAATAAAAGTCACATCAAAATGGCACTGAAAGGAACACCTAAAGTCATTTTTATATACCTACTAGCTGCCCCGGCAAACGTCGTTTTGCCAAAATTTTTTTTTTAAGGATCGGTGACCCTTACCATTTACTCAATATGCTCACAAAGTTTCATTAGAATCGGTCAAGCCGTTTCGGAGGAGTATGGCAACGAAAACTGTGACACGAGAATTTTATATATTAGATATTTTAATAAAAAGTAACATTTTTCAGTAACGTAAAATGTCAAAGACATATACAGCATAGTGAAGTTTGATCAGATAATAAAGTTAAAATGTACAAGAGACATTTAAAATTTCTGGCCCCGAAATAAATTTAATAGGAAAGTTTCTTCTAACAGTGTATAAAGTATTTTTATTTAACATTTATCTAATATAAGCAAGAAAATTAAAGGTTTGTAAGAGTAATACAATGAATTTTACTTTATAACTGAGATGTATATTACAGACCATTAGAAGCGTCACTAAATTATAAAAATCAAAACATAATCAAAATAAATATCCCGATTTTGGACAAGTATCATCAGTTCAATGATCAATCACTCTATTAGACATTGGATAACTAGTCTTTACGTTGTATTTATTCCTTCTTAGAACTTTCGGTACAATACTTCCGTTTTAAATTTCTCACTTGATTCCTGACGTGCCGAAATTACACTCCGTTTTTCTGTTACTGTAATTAAACGAAAATTTTGATAAGTCTCCTGAATAACCTTATTACCTACATTAGGAACTGGTGAGCAGTCCGTTCGTAGCTAAAGCATATCACACTAATATATAAAGGCGAAAGTTTGTGAGTGTGTATGTTTGTTACTTCTTTACGCAAAAACTACTAGACGGATTTAAATGAAACTTTACAGTAATATAGCTTATACATCAGAATAACCCATAGACAATATTTGCTGCGATAACAGACATTAACGCGGGCAGAGGCAGAGGCAACAGCTAATCAAAAAGAATTAACAAAAAAAATTAACACCACCATTTACTCAAATAACATTAAATTTCTGAGACTACAATTTATATCATATCTTATTCATTAACACATACCTATGAAACCACTTCCTCCACCAAACAACCCAATAATTCCATAAACATCTGCATGGTATGTCCAATACCGCAAGGGTTAATAAAGTTATTTGGGTCATCCATAAAATTGGATTATCCCTAATACTGGCCACGTACGGTAAAAAAGCCAACTCATAACATTAAAAAGAAACTCGTTTTACATAACAACTAAATGATGATTTTTGCCTGTTTTCTTATAGCGTAACGTGCAGCAATAATAATTAAAAAGAATACATTTAAATGCACTGAGAATATAACGACCTACTTCACAGATTGAAAGGGAAGCCAAGCTGCTTATCAACCGAATAGGTAGTAAGGCGATACTATGATAATGTTTTTTCATGTCAGAGCGCACAAATGAGCAGACAGGTCACAGGTTTTTAATACCAATTAGTCTACTGATTTTTTTAAAGCTATTAAAATATGATAGATATTAAGGCGAGTAATAATAAATAAATATTTCGGACATCTGATACACAACGCCATCTTGTCCCAAGCTAAGCAGAGCTTGTGTTATCGGTACTAGACAACTGATAGAAATACATATATACTTTTTTTTGTGAAAACATACATAGAAAACACCCAAACTCTGAAACAAATATTTGTAGATTATACAAACATTTGGTCCGACCCGGGAATCGAACCCGAAACTTCCAACACAAGAGTCGCATAAGCTACCACTGCGCCACCGAGGCAGATAACTAAAGTAAAATAAAATCTTGAGAATAATAAAGGCCAGGAAGATGATGATGATTAAAGCGAGTAAAATGTTTTTTAAGTAAGCGAATACATCTATTTTTTAAATGGGACATGATAGAATACTTTATCTTTTGTGAAATTACAGATTATAAAGGCACATCGTCTGAAATTAATCTAGTCACAATTTCCAGTTCACTAAACCACCTCGTATACGACAATGTTACGCCACTCGACGTTACTACTCAATGACGTCATTCGTCGTTTGAAACTGACCTATTTATCTCTTAACATTAATAAGTCAAGAAAACAATGAAAATTAAAAATTTATGTAACAATTATAATGACGCAAGTGTTATGACTGATTTGTCTGTTTGAGGTGTTATGACTTACTGAAGAATTGATAAGATCGAGTGGTTCTTCCAAAACACTGACTGTACGAGCTCGTACATGATTTGATGAATCCGTACTTAGCTAAATATAAAACGAATAACAACACATTTTATAGGTGGTGTGCAATATCGAGCATTGAACTAAACACACGTCGCGTAGTAGTATAAAGTCGCTGATTAGGCAACTTGTTACAATTATAGTACAAATAAATCAGATTTACGTTAACTACAGCACACTCCTGGTTTATCTGAACTTTACCTACTACGGAGAAACCTCCACTGCTCCAGCAGCTATCTGATGTCACTGTACACTGACTTCTCAATAAGGATTGCCATAGATATCCATGACAACCGGGACCGACGGCTTAACGTGCTCTCCGAGGCACGGACAGGAAACATCACCATCTCCTATACTCCAGGCTACTATTAAGAATTTCATATTAGAAAAGCCCAACAGCAGTCCGACCCGGGAATCGAACCCGAGACCTCTAGATCTGCAGTCGCTTACGACAACCACTAGACCAACGAGGCAGTACAGAACACTTATTTAAAATACCTTAGGAATCTATAGACTCTTTCTAATACATATATATATATATATATATATATATATATATATATATATATATATTGTCCTCCACTCGGCAAGCAATTGTTGATCAGGCCGAGATACGCTATAATTGTTGATCCACCTTTTTGGCACTATTTCTAAGATAGTATCCAGTGTATCGTCTTATACTCGCAATATAAGTATTATACGCCTTGCGACGCTGTGTTTAAGTCTACGGCAAATACTCTAGCTCGTCATCAATTTACACGGCAATTGTAGCTCTGATAACGGTCAACTTTATGATACTTGATGATGTTTTGTTGATCAATATATACAACGTTTTGATCAACATATGCCGCGTACACTAGCATTTTAAAACGCGGGGGCTGGAGCAGCAACCTCGGTAGAAAGGAACAGGTTTATTATTGTTATAATAAAGCTCCTAAAAATAATTTGGATAGCTCATTCGATTCGTAATGAGTGTCATGACGTCTAGAAAAATGTTTTTAAGGATTTATTAGCGCATAAAAAATTGCGATTATTATTAACAAGGTATTTAGTTTTTCGTTAAAAACTTCTAAAATTCTAATATTTAAGGAATTGTTGAAACTAGATCCTGAAAAACAAGCAAATTTTCAATGAACAAGTCCTAACTCTTGAAACTATATCATCAATTTTGAAAATTATTTTTGTGTTCGAAAGGGTATGCTCATTTTTTGTAGGCACGTACTATGTTTTTACTATATTTTATATTGTTACACCGATATTTGCGTCTGGTAGTCATCATTTCATGATGATGAGGTTGATGATGTAAGGTACAACTCCTGAACGGTAAGGAGTTGGAGGATAAATCTTTAAACATCATATGTATGTATGTTACCTTAAGTCGTATTCTTTCAAATTATTTAGATAAGCTGATGATGGAAGGTATAACTCCTCACCGTTAGGAGATGGAGGATAATCCTTTGATTTCATATGCATCTATAGATCTTTAGTTGTGTAGTTTCAAGTTATTTAGTTCAACTGATGGTAGAAGGTTAAACTCTTTAACAGTTAGGGATTAAAGGATGATTTTAATATTACATGTACGTATAGATCTTAATTTATATTCTTTTGGAGTTAGGGGCTGATTCTTTAAATACCATATATAGGAATAGGAATTTTGGAATAACTACTCCTAAGAGTGTGAAATAGGGTCTAAAAGTTTGTACGAAAGTCCGTCATTGTTTAAGTTAGAAACATGAATCTTTATCTTTGAGCTACTGATTAAAAATGATTAGATACGTATTTAAGGGTATTCTGCCCCAAATGGGGTTAAATAGAGGTTGAAACTTTGTATGGTAGTCCGTCATTTTAAGTTAGGAACATGAAATTTTATCTTTTGGCTACTGATTAAAAATAAGTTAATACGTATTTAAGAGTTTCCGGAGATTCTACGCCTAAGGATTGTAACAGGGGTTCACATTTCGTATATAGGTTAGTCGCGAAGTAGACTTTTGATTACAAATAAATGAATACTTGTATCGTAGCATTTATGGGAATGAGCATTTTTTAAGGTATACAAATGAAACTTTATTACCTAGACCAACAAAACAGTTAAAAAAACTTTTCCAAGTAGGTAGTTTTAAGAGGTTTTACAACGCGAAAGGGATTCCACGTTTAAAAAAAAACCAACCAGAATGAATATTGAAATTCTGCTCTAACTACTTCGTGTATAGAATACCTTTTTAAAATATTAGTTCCCGTGGCATATGTTAATCAAACGTTGTGTATATTGATCAACAAAGTATCATCAAGTATGAAAAAAGTGATCAACAAAGTATCAAATATGAAAAAGATGACGGTTATTAGAGCTGCAATTGCCGAGTCAATCGAGATAGAGATTTTGCCGTAGACTTAGGTAAAGTGTTGCAAACCGTATAATACTATCTTGCGCCCTTAAGACGATACACTGGAAACTTCCTTAGAAATAGTAGCAAAAAGGTGGATCAACAATTATTACATATCTCGGCCTGATCAACAATTGGCGAGTAGAGGACAATATATATATATATAATTTCAACCCCTATTTCACCCCCTTAGAGGTAGAATATCCAGAAACGCTTAAATATGTAACCACAAATTTTTAATCAATAGCCGTGAAATAAAGTTTCCTCTTCCTAACTTAAAAAAGGACGTACTTTGATACAAACTTTCAACCCCTATTTCACGCCCTTAGGGGTAGAATATCCAGAAACACTTAAATATGTATCTAGTCATTTTTAATCAGTAGCCCAAAGATAAAGTTTTATGTTCTAACTTAAAAAATGACAAACTTTCATACAATCTTTAAACCCCTATTTCACCCCTTAGGGGTAGACTATCCAGAAAGGCTTAAATACGTATCAACTCATTTTTTTACTTTTAGTAAAGTTAAATAGTACCTAACTATATCTGATTACGTACCTTTTTTTGTTTGAAGGCTCCTTAGGCAATAATACGTTATGCATTAATTCGTTAATTAATTGTGAAGCAAAGTGGGAAACAGTCTACCATAGAAAAGACCCAATCGTGGAGAAGGTGGCCTCTGATTGGTCCGTTTGAATCGGATCAACAATAGCTGGTGTGGATTTGTATAAAAATGATGTAAATAGTTCGTAATTCTGCCAGCAGAGGGGTTGGAATTGTTGATCCAGAGCGGAGCCACATTAGTACGCCGGAATACACATTAGATCAACAAAAACTGTTGCTGATCAACAATCGCCAACAGATCAACAATTAACTGACGCCACGTCGCGTCAGATCAACAAGGGCCGAAAAGAGATATCTATATATATATATATATATATTATACATATATGTATATAATATATACATGTATATCATAATATAAGTACCACAAATAGTTTGTCATATACCGTGACTTATCTACGTGTACATAACTCTGTCCACCACCAGAAATAAATCATTGGCTTGAGGCCAAATGGTGATAAGAAACACCTGCACCAGTCGTTTCAGACCTTCATAAATCTAAGAAATAAAATTTTAGGATATCCGTACTTGAAATAAAGCACTAAAAGTTATCACTGATTTAAGGAATAAGGATAGTGGAGTGCTTATACAGTTTTATAAACGGATAGACGTGGCAATATACATGTAAAATTAATACTGTTACTATAAGATACAACCCGTGTCTAGCACATTGTTTTAATTCTTTAAAACTTACATTGTATTTAAAGAAGTTGGACACAACATTTTTATTTCTGGTTTTGAGCTGCCTGATTAATTTTCCATACACAAAAACAGTTACCGGATAGAACTTTCGGAATAAAGACAAACTTTGTGGTTTAAAGAAAAAACAGTTAAAAGACATTACTCCACTTATATAACAATTTAATATACACAAGTTCATTTATGAGAGCATTATGTATGAGTTAGAAACCACTGGTAACTATTATTTTGCATTAACGCTAGAATATCAGTTACTATGTTCTATAGAGTAATTCAATCCCTTAGGCTAACTCTTCTGAAAGTAAAGTTCAAAATAGTTATGCATAAAGTACAAATAATTAAACGGTTTTATTTAGCTTGACCTGGTTGTTTTTTGGGTCAAATATTGTAGTTGAAATTTGACTGCCTTCCTGTAAACAGATTGATCTGAAATTTGGTACACACCCTCACTTCTGGTGACAATACAATGAAATGAATTCTGTTTCATTGTAAATCTAAGATAGACGCCGCTACAAATTGGCGGTTTACAAATTTTGTCACGACTTCTTCAATAGGGTATCAAATGAAAGAGCTTAACTAGTAAAACACAGTTCACTATGAAAAATTAAAGATCGCCATCTTTAATTTTTTAAATGTTTTTAATGGCGATTTAATACGATTTTATACCGAATATTTTTACCAAATTATTTTTTTAGCTTTTAGTACTTTATTTTCAAGAAAACATATATTAACATAAAAGTAGGGACTTTATTTAACTGCCTCAGTGCTGTAGTTGTAACGTATGCGACTGCTGTGCTTTAGGCCTGGGGTTCGATTTTCGGCTCGGACTAAATGTTTGTATGATTAGCACATACTTGTATCGGATTTTGGGTGTTTTGTATGTATAAATATGTAATTACAAGAGAAAAGTGTTGTTTAGTTTGTAACTATATGGCGTTGTGTGTTAGTTGTCCGAAATATTCAGATATTTGTCTCTTGACATAAAATATATGTTTGGTCGAAGAGTCAAAGAGACGGTCTGTCTTCATGTTCTTAAAATCAGGAAAACACCGAGTGACACACACTTTGAACATTAATTCAACAATAAATAACTTAATACTTTTAAGTGATGTTGAAGGTTTATAAAACCAAAAAAACACCAAGACGTTTCTTTCGGCATTGGCACAAGTAATGTATGTGTACAAATATATAAAAACCGCATTCAAAGTTTTTGTCCCCTTGGTACATGTCTTACGGCGTCTTCAAATAAAAGACCATACACAAGTGTAAATGGCCCATTTATTTTTTCATCTTCCTTTGCAGTTGTTTGTTAAGACCGAAATATATATAGCAGTTCAGATTTTGTTTTGATACAACACATTTAACTTAGCAACCGACTGGGGAAATCAAGACGTACTTGGAAATAATGAATGAAAGTTTATAGTTTAACTTTGAATGCTGGTCTGAATGTTTTTTTCTGCTTATATCCCAAGTAACATTATTTTACATAGTATTTCTGCTATATTTAGTGACGCTATGGATAAAGTAAATATTAGTTGTTGGAGCAAAACGTTACGGGAGATTTCTTTATCTGTACTAATACGTTTGAACGCGCTATTCTCAGGAACATCTGTCCGATTTGAAAAATTATTTCAGTGTTGGATAGTACATTTATCGAGGAAGGTTATCGGCTATATATCATCACGTTAAGACCAAGAGGAGCGGAGCATCAATCGAGACTCAAACGAGGTTGCGTGCCTCAGCTAGTTAAAATATAAATGTAAAACATCAGAATAACCTTCAATTTTATTGGAGTGCATTGATATTTTTTTTATTACGTTTAGCTTTTATAAAAGGTTGAACGCCTCGATTAGAATATACATAGCTTACATTCGCTTCTTACCTGCAAATAAAGCGTAGTCCTGAACCTAAAGCTATACTTACGTACATAGGTACCTATACTCCTAATTTTACAGCATACTCAGATGACAGAAATCTCATCACAATTTTGTGTCAATTGCTGTCAGTTATCGCCAGCAATATATTTAAGCAGCTAATTACTAAAAGTACAGGTAGTACACGCTGATTTCAGCACGAACGGGCCGGCTCGACCGGGGCGGTACTACCCTCGCACAGAAGATCAGCGTAAAATGACAGCGATCATGCTGTCGTGTTTCGTTGGTGAGTGCGAGACCGGAGGCCCAATGATGCAGCAGCATCACTAGCCCGCCATGGTGTGGGTCACCATGCTGCATTGTTGCATTGTCTACATTCGCAGTATGGTGACCACCACTCTTGGATTCTGCTCATGCTTTCCATCAGGCAGAGTAAAGTCATTTTGGCAGGGCCAAACATAAAAAAAAAAAAAAAAAAAAAAGTAATGATGAGAAAGCAAATTAATCAGAAAGATCGGGATTTCTCGTAACTGATGGCGTACTTATTCATTTGCTTTACGGACTTTATTAAGAAAGCCATCAGTTATCGCCATCAAAATATTTAGCTAACAAATGAAAGCATTTAATCAAAAACAAATGAATCAGATCAATCAAGAATTTTGTCTTAACTGATTCAGCAAAGTACGAGTGAATTAGATATGTCCTTCATTATCAAGGATCGCGGTCAAGATAAATGAATTGCGTACACTAAAACGTGACGGCGACTATTCTAATTAAATAAAACTTGAAGATTTGAATGTTTATGTTGAAGTTCATAGTTTGACTTTTACCGCGTTTGGTATGCATAAATAATTTTACTCTAGTATAGTCATTGGTGACTATACTATCATTAAATCAAAAGTTTTTAAATATTCAAATAGAGGAAACTGTTTATCAAAATTTTTAAATAAAAATTTTGGACATCGAATAAAAGTAATAATCTTTTTTTTTTAATAGTAAGAAATGGTAGTAGAGACACGTTAATGTAGTGCGAACGTAACAGCTCAACCGGGGCGGTACTATCCCCTTACAGAAGATCAACCTAAAATGAGAGCATTTGTGCTGTCGTGTTTCATTGGTGATTGCAAGACCGTAGGCTCCATAATGCAGAAGGCTCAATAGGCTGCCATTGTGGCATTGTCTGCATTCGCAAGCAATGTGGCGACCACTAGCCTCGGATTCTGCTCATGCTTTCTATTCCTACTTCATATATTGTTAAATCAATAGAGTTTATATATAAATAAGACCGACCCGCTAGGTCAGTGAGAAGTTATTCATCACGTAGTATTTAGACATTCTTTATTTCGTCGAGAATAAGACGTGATTAAATACATTGTAAAGATAGATTTTAGTATATATAATGGAGTTGTAAGGTAAGGAAACCATACGTTATGAGCCGTGGCTCCTGCATAATAAATACTGCTCCCATCGTTATTCTTCGCCATTGTTAATTTTTGTACCCATTAGTTCGCTATACTTTCCATCAGGCAGAGTAGAGTCATTTTTCAGAGTAAAAAAGTACACGTATAATAGTTACAAATACTTAATATGTTGGTGATTACAACTAATTAATCCTTGAAAATTAAACCGAAACAATGTAGTTCAAAGATATAAAACATCGAATAGAAAATACCTCTAGAAAATCTCTAACAACATTGTGAAATCGTATATTGTTTGTTTGCAACCCTAAGACGTATCATATCGTTCTTTTATCGCACAAATTTGATACCGATTCAACATTTACAAAAGAAAATATAATGATTCAGATGGTTCGCGACACAGTCTGCAAAAATATTTAAAATGTTTGTCTTTATTTTTTTCTTTGTCCATATTTCATTCAGAGATTGCCTACAGCTACAAAGACCCCTGACAAAACAATCTGATTTGTTTTTCTTGTTGAATTTGAAATAGTCTCCATGACTTTTGGTTTTTACCACTTATTTCTTCTGTAAAGGAGCAAACTTATTTACAGACATACTATATATAAACACACTCGCTTCTTATAGTACTCGCTTACCTTTTTTCCTTTATCAGCTACGTTTTTATCAAACTTTTTCATTTTCAGAATCCCTTAGAAGGCTTGCCTAGTATTGGGATATGACATTATTCATTATTACTATTAAACCAATACATGTTCCAAATATACGCAAAAGCTTTTTTGGAAGCGTATATTTGGAACTTTGCTCAACTTTGTTTGCGTCTCTCTATAAGAAATATTTTTTCCCATTTTTCCAACATTTTTGGTCGATACCCGGTTACTATTGGTCGTAGAGTAAAGTTACGTAGCCTTAAACCTTCCTCGCTTAATGGGCCATCCAAAAAAAAAAAGAATTAGCAAAATCGGTTCAGCCGATCACGCGTGATGTCGTGACCAAGGCAAATAGGGATTCATTTATATTAACATTTATATTTTTATTAAATGTAGTAAATGTTTTTAAATTCATTTAGAACTTATTTCTTTTTACATACATCTATCTACTAACTATCCACATTCTTTGAGTGTATACAATAAAATAGTCGTCTTCTATTAAAAAACTCATTGATAAAAAAAAAAAAACCAACCAATATTTGAACACAAACAAATCAAGAAATTACAAATTATATCATCGTGGAAGCGTATACCATGTAATACAACGCCACACAAATAATTTCCGGTGATGATTGAGCGACGATTTACGTTCCTATTAACAAGAAATTCAATTGTGAGGCTTTCATGTGTTTTAACTTAACCGAGAACGGTTTACTGTAATATCTGTTTGTGCTATTGTTATTGAAATAATAAACCAACACAGCTACTAACGCGATGGTAAAACTTAATTATTAAAACAAAAACACGCGGCGTTTTATAAAAAGGCATGGTCTAATTATTTTTTATTTGAATTCGGTTGCAGGGAACTTTACAAACATACATGAAACAGAAACAAAAAAAGCGTGTATTGTTTGTTTTAATAGTTCGTTAGACGAATTAACTAATGACAAAGCGCTGTAGCGTAACTCCTCACTTTTAGTTAACATTCGATTTAACTGTTCATATCTTTTTTTATACCACGGGATAAATATGAATATTTTTTTTAAGAAGTAATAGAATAACACCTACATTAAGAAGAATTTGTACATCACACAAATCACTGTACCATATGGAGTTTGAACCTACAATGCTACGGTAGCCATGCAATAATTGATCTAAATGTGTACTCCTAGTTAAAATATAATAATAAAATAAAATTTTAATCTATCTATCTAATAATATAATATCTATAATTTAAATAAAAGTAAGTAAAGTAGCACACTTTCAGGATATTTTCAGAACGAAGTTCCTTATGGGGCGTTGCGGAGGGTACCCTAGCCGACAAAAAACGTCCGTAACGTTAAATCAAAAAGTTTAAGATTTAAAGAATTTAGTATAGCGCCATCTGTATACCCTAAAGGGCAATAAATCGTCCGTAACGTTAAAAAAAAACTTGAGAGGTGTCAAGGGACACCCGGATGGAACGAAGTTATAGTTATAGTTTGTACCTCATTAGTCGATGCTTTAGTTGATTCGCTATTGAAATAAGAAAAGCAAAAAATGTAAATATACATACACACACACACACATATATATATATATATATATATATATAGTCGTTACACATACATCTAGCCACCTTTCGCAACGCGCCATAAGGAACTTCGTTCTAAAAATATACGGTCGAATTGAGAAACCTCTCCTTTTTTTGAAGTCGGTTAAAAAAACGTAAGATTTTAAAAAATTGTATAGCGCCATCTGTACACCTAAGCCAGCAACTGTAAGTTGCATGTATTATTATATTTTATGATAAGAAACTACGTTCCTATCTGGTGTCCCACGACACCACATGACTTTTTATTTAAAAAATATTTGTTCTGGTTAAATATTTATTATTACATGCCAAAGTCTCGTGGACAGCTTCTAAAGCCTAATGTTTATTTGGTCAGTTACCTTATAATTAAAGTATATACAGAATGTCTAAAGGATCACGGCTTCGATCACTTCTATCGATATTTTCTATCTCAAGGTCATTTTCTTTCAACAAATTCTGGTGTTCTTTTACGACACATAATGATCACGTTTTGGTCTTCAGATCACAGAAGCTGTAATATAAAACAACTGCGAGGTTGCAAGGTACTATACAAATATAGTCTCTTATTCTTACGAAACTCCATTTAATAACTTTATTCGTATGTTAAGTAACTCATTTCATAATAAACTAACTGACCCGGCGAACTTCGTACCGCCATATTTACATATCTGTTCTCAGCTTCCTACAGGCAGTATACAATCGCGGATAAAAAATAAGACTTTTCCCGTTATTTTTTAATTTTTCTTGTACACAAACCTTGACCTAACAATAAGGAACACATCCAAATAAGAATTATTTAATTTGGTGCAGCCGATCGGAAGTTATGCGCGTACATACATTTCGGCGATTCATACTACTACGAGTAATATTATAAACGCGAAAGTTTGTAAGTATGGAGGGATGGATGGATGGTTGTTTGTTAATCTTTCATGCAAAACCTGAATGGGTTTGGATGAAACTTTACAGTAAAATAGCTTATACATCAGAATAACACATAGGTAAGCGACATAAACGCAGGCGGAGCCGCGGGCAGTAACTAGTTAATATATATATATATAGATTAGAACATTTACTTACTTAACCTCCGCAAGTACTCAAACTAATTAATTTATCCAAGCTCTATTCAGAGAATTATGAAATGTTTGATAAATTTCAAGTAGCAATAACCTTTAAGGATTTTCTAATGATTACAGAGCTTAGACTCGAGTTTCTAAAGTAAAATTCGATGTTGTATAACAAAAAACGATGTCCGGGGTACACAATATTTTAATTCCCAGAGATTGAAATGGTACTCTTCAGAGTGTAATTAGACGAAGCAGCCCATCATTATAAGTTGAATTAAGAAAAGTTTTAACAGACTAATAAATTGAGATGAGCTTAATTTAAATCGTACCATGTTTGTTTAGATATTCGTTTAGTTAATTAATTGATCTTATTTTACAAAAAATGGTATAAAGCTTTACTTTAAAACAGGTAGAAATGCTATTCTAAATCTACCAATTACTCCCAACACCATAGAACTAACTAAAATACTGATTTACTAGCTGACCCACGCAACCTCGTTTGCGCCTTACATTGCCCGTAGCGTGAAAATTTCCCCCGTTTTTGATACATTCTTCATTGTTGCTCCGCTCCTATTAGTAGTAGCGTGATGATATATACCCTATAGCCTTCCTCAATGAATGGACTATCCAACACCGAAAGAATTTTTCAAATCGGACCAGCGGTTCCTGAGATTAGCGTGTTCAAACAAACAAACAAACAAACAAACAAACTCTTCAGCTTTATATATTAGTATAGATTTCTCACTTAATAATAAGAGTGCTGTATAAATAGTACTGAATAACACTACTTAATTCTCTAAAGAAATAAAACATTACAAACCCTTAACTTGAAGACAAAATCAGTAATACAATTTTAATACAATAGAGTAAAATAAAGCGTCTAGACACCAGAGTACACAGACCTCAGTAAAACATAAAGGTCGAGGCTTTCATTTCGTCGTACTAAAAAGAAAATTGAATTACTAACACGCTACTCTTGTTTAAAACCTTAACTACGTAGCAAAAGTTACTAGAGTTCGGTGTGACTGACAGCCAGAGAGACCTCTATAATCAAATAACAAGTCTCACGTCATCACGCTATCGTAGGCGACAAATTAGTCCCGCTGTATAATGTTTGCAAACTTGGCAGTGTTCCTAATTAGTGGGGATCGTGAAATTATGTTAAAATTGACACAATTTACCGAACCGTTTTCCTTGTAGATCTTCCAAGAACTCAATAAACTCCCTTCAACTAACATTCATTGAGAATGAAATTTTCTGAATAATATATTGAGAGAACAGTAAATTAAAAGTCATTATATATTCGGTGTATCGACAACAATCCATAACGTCTCAGTGCTAGGCTCGGGTCTCCTCTCAGGAGAGTTAAGGCCATTTGGTGTATCTATACTAATATTATGAACGCGAAAGTTTTTAAGTATGGATGTTTGTTACTCTTTCACGCAATAAGTACTGAACGGATTTGGATGAAACTTTACAGTAATATAGCTTATACATCAGAATAATACATAGGCTATACGTGAGCGTAGCCACGGGCAACAAATAGTACAATATATGTGAGAGTACCTACTGAATGTTTAACATTTGTAATATAATATCTCGTACGTTCGTACCTGGAGACAATATTAGTTAAATTAGATCTTAAGCATACTACGTGTTTGAGGAACTCCTTACTCTAACTGACGTCAGCACATATTGCTCCGTGTCGACAACTATAATAATTGTTGATATACCAGCTCAAGTACGAGTTGAACTCGCTTGAAGAAAATCTGTTTGAATTTCAAATATTGTAGTTTTCAAAGCAGAACTTATATTTATTATATATTTCATACATCCTACTTTCAACTTTGATCTTAGATTTTTTAATTATTAATTTGGCCTCCATAAGGCCCAAGACAAGGGGTTATCCCTACATCGTTTTCTTAAATTGCGATTACGGTTCCTAGAATAGTACAGCTTTAGGAGTTTAAAAACATAATACGTGTATCTATTACATTGATCGTGTCGTGTGATCGATGTTGTCAAAATCGGTCCAGCCGTCCCAGAGATTAGCTGGAACAAACAGACAGACAGACAAAAATTGAACAAAAATGTTATTTTGGTATATGTACCGTGTATATGTTACAGGCAAAGTGGTTTACTGACCATCATTAACAGAAAACAGGCATTATTAATAATGTCCAAGAGTGTCGGGCAAAGTGATTTTGTAAGTGGAAATTAAGTAAGGCTAGTATTCATAATGGCCGGAAAAACGGAATAATCATGTTGTTTTAATTACATTGCCCAATTGAGTCGGACATTATGAATACAGACCGGCCATTATTAATATTGCCCGGAGTTATCAAATTGCTCGTACCATATACATACATACATATACATGCATTTAGTAAAAAGTGTTTTTTTTTCATATTACAAACAGACACTCTGATTTTATTTATTAGTATGGATAAATTACTGCCACTGCCATCCAACTAACAATGAAAACGCACAATGTAAATAAGTTTTTTTCTTTATTAGCCCTATATTCACTGTAGAGATTTTAACGAGAGGGAATTCGCTTTGTTTATTTTAACAATATTATGTAATATCTATCTAGTCTAATATGTCTTAAGTGTCTAGTTAAATGATATCGAGATCCGGATATTGTAGTGCACGATTTCTTTGGCATCCTCCCTATTTTACAATCAGTCTGAACTGTGGAACGGTACTTTTTAGTTTAGATGGACTATAGATTACGATATTAGTGATGTAGTGTAATGTTATATGCTTCCACATCTCTTTCTAGTTATAACTAAAATAAGTTATTTAACTAAAATTTGTTTCAAAGTCTATGTTTTAAAAGTGAGAATAAAATCTTAACCTGTTAATAGTATTAACGGTGGCAATCTTGATGTTCAATTGACTTGGCGAAAACAGATTGAAGTTAAATTAACGGGAACGAAGTTGTTTTGGTCGGCTTGGCAGCGTTATTTTAGTATTTGGCGCCTCTTGGGCTGAGATGTCAATTGAATTGTCAGGCCTCCTTTTAGTTAACTTTTTTTGTTTACAGTTTTTTGGCACAGATCAATAAAAATGTTGATGGTTTTGTTACTCGTTCAAAATTGCACTCCCCTATTTGTGTTATAGCAGTGTTTACTATATAATACATTTTATAATGTTTTGTTTATTTAAACCTTTTTTTTGTACGAGGTATCTTATTTTAGAGTATTGTTCTTTCTGAAATTAGATTAAGCCTAAACATTTAAGTCTCGTTTAATTGGTAACAGATAAGTGTCGAATAGTTTTTTGGCAGATAATTTTAACTTCCTTTATATATTGTGTCAACCCACCATCAGATAAACTTTCGAGTTTTCTTTTTTTTTTTTTTTTTTTTTTATATTTGACCCTGCCATAATGACTCTACTCTGCCTGATGGAAAGCATAAGCAGAATCCAAGAGTGATGGTCACCATACTGCGAACGCAGACAATGCAACAATGCAGCATGGTGACCCACACCATGGCGGGCTAGTGATGCTTTCGCATCATTGGGCCTCCGGTCTCGCACTCACCAACGAAACACGACAGCATGATCGCTGTCATTTTACGTTGATTTTCTGTGCGAGGGTAGTACCGCCCCGGTCGAGCCGGCCCGTTTGTGCTGAAATCAGCGTGGCTCTACTACCTTCGAGTACTGAAATGGAGACCATCGCTCATTTTCATACATTTTACATTGTTATGTAGAATCGTGTAATACTCCTTAGTGATTTTTTAGCAATAACATGTATCCCATAACATCATTATGAATGTGACAGTAAAATGACAGAATATACATACATTGGTTTCGAATAAAGAACTAACATTAAAAAAAAGTTAAAACTAAAACCCAACTACGACAAAAAACGACGCTTAAAAAGTATGAAACAAGTTTCAAAAGCCGTAGTCACGCGTTGTTAAAGTGTTATGGACTATGGAACATTCCTAAGTTTCAAAAGCCGTAGGAAACAAGTTCATCAGGTGTCAAAAGGTACGAATACGAAAGAATGAGCTAAAGAGAATAGGTTACGTTCACTATCGACAAACAACTGTTACTACGCATCACATTTAAGTATTTCGGTTCATATCACCGAGATAATGTGAAATAAGTTGGGTTATAGACTTTATTGCCTCGTGTATGTCTGTCTATGTACCTCTGCCGAATGATTGACAGTTTTCCTATACAAAGACATGACAAATATATAGCAATAAATTCAATAGAAAAAGAATTTGACGTCTTCTTTCCTTAATTTCTACTTACAAAACAAATGTAAAATAACAACATATTTTGTACGAACGCATATAATTTGCTACAAAGTATCGTCTCAATTTTGCAACTACAACGCTGCAGACATTACGTTGAAATTCTAAATGTAGCCGTCTGAAACAAAACAAGAAAACAAAAGAAAACGTTTGTTCAAGTTAATTAATCAAGCGGAACGTTTGTTGGGAGTTACTCGTAACCTTTTCCAGACATATTTCTCAATTGTTGAAACACATACTGGAACTGTAGTAGCTCGTATTCTGGAGGAAAGACTATGAACACATTTGACAATCCAGTATTTATTTTAGTATCCTGTAATTTTTTTTATTTTTTTATTTATTTACTCATCTTTATTGTACACACACACAATTGGCGGTCTTATCGCACATCGTGATCTCTTACAGAAAACCTTTGTACGGGTATTACGTTACGAGTACGGGTATTAAAGTTTCGATTTAAACCTCTTTTTTGTTAAGGATGTCGAAAATCTACACTGAGAAGAACCCGGTTCATTTTATTTCAGGTCCTCCCCAGGATCCACGCCGTGCCTATTCACACTTTATCCAGAGGGAAGCCCGGGCTTCCTCATGCTAGTCGGTTCAATTATTATAGGTAAATAATTGAGTAATTACAAAAAGTTTAAAAATAAAATAGCTTTTTTAAATAATATATAAAGCTGCCAAAATTACATTACTCAGGCTGATTGGAAGCATGAGTAGAATGCAGACAATGCGATAATGCAGCATGGTGGACCATACTATGGTGACCTTTTCAAATGCTTCTGCATTATTACACCTCCGGTCTCCTACCTACCACACGTTGAGTAGAGTTAACTAAGAATAGAAAACCTTTTGAAGCGCCTATGTATACATATAACATACATAGAAAAGGGTGACAAAAGGTTATGGTCAAGGCATTACGTGTTTAGAATAGAATTCATCCTATACTTTACACATCTAACTGAAAATAAACGCCTAAAATAAAAAAAAAGAATTTGGGATATCTAGTATTAGATCATCAAATGTAATGGAATCAAAAGATAATGGGAGACTCAGAAGCAATGACAGAAGTCTCTTTGAGAAGACAAACTCAAAAATAATCTTATATTTGTAGACGAATATTCGAAACAATAGTAAAATTCAATTAATTAGTGTGCCTCTTCATATAAAACTGAAATATAGATTTAAGTATTTCGAACGACATATTAAATTTGCACATAAATTCCTAACATTTAATTTTATGTCCATTTCAAACTAATTATAAAACTCGAGTTTCACTATTAAAGATGAAGCAGATTTAACGTTGATTCAAAATAAAGTACGATAAAAACAGTATACTTAAGAAAATAATTCAGCGATTATAAGAAGTATTTCTTTCTTTTCTCCCATAAAAACTATGGAACGCAATATAAAAGTTAACGACTTAAGTTATATCCTATTATGGATAGGGAGGGAATAAAAATAAAATTAAGTAGCCGGGAAGGTCAATCTGACGCTTCATTATAATGGGACAACTGAGGAAAGTTTAGTGTAAACATAACTTCCAGCATATGCACATTGATTTTGAAGAGTCGAAGAAAATGTTACCGAAATCCTAATGGTACATCTCTTTATAGTTTAGTATTCAAAGTGTGCGAAAGTAAAGTATGTATATTTATGAACATTTATTTATGTTTGAATGTATTTGTATATGTAAGTTGTAGCATTTGTTTTTCTTAATTCTTTTTAAATGTAGTTATATCAACAAAAAGGTAAGCACGGCGCCCTCACGGCGATTTACGCTCTTGCTATTGGTTCGACTGGCCGAACAGTTCATCCAAGAGGCACCAGAGGGCGTTATTCTGTACTGCGTCAAACAAAATGTGTTGACAGTTCGAATAGTTCAAAATTTAAGAATAACCTTTTTTTAGTATTAATTGATATGCAATTGTTCACTTCGCAAAATGGTGCCTTTGCATTAGAATGTATCGGAGTGAGTGGTGCTCATGTTTAGCTGAAAAAAGTGGTGGGAGATTCTCGAACATTCGTTTCTAAGCCTTTATAAACGAGGATTTTGTGGATCAAAGGTTCACTGTCTTCAGTTCTCTGCCCATTGTGATTATCCTGCATAAGCCTCGTGATTGTTGTTCGCTGTGTATAGTGAAACGCTGCTGTAATCTTCAATTCCCCGTCTGAGGTAAAAAATCAAATATAACCTATAAATTAATCTTAACCATGTCTTTATTTCTTTGAATGTGTGTCTAGGAGATGTATTTTCTGTGTAGGGTTCATGGTTCCGGACAGAACCAGTAGATTACGGAGCACACATCCTGGGTTGTGAGGTTAAATCCTGGCAGGGATATCGTCTGAGGCAGCCCGCAGCTCACCACCTAGCTCACTTACGTGTCCCAAGGATTCCTCACTGGGACACATATAATACAAAGTACCTATTTTATTTCTTTCGCCCACATAAGGTGTTATAATTTAATCTGTTTTTCAAGATCATCATAAGAAGCCCGAATAAACCCTCGCCTGAGGTCTGACAGGGGTTGGGAGTTCGTCTGGGTGTCTGTCTGCAGTGCAGCGACACCGAAGAGTGGTTTTTTTTTTACTGTAGAATAATATATTTTTTAAGCTAGTGACAACCCTCATATGTATTTGTTATAATCTTGATACCTGTATTTTTTTATTTGTGAATATATGAATGCATTACTGAGGAGTATTCGTTTCTTCTGAAGAGCACCCTGGGTATCCCAAGCACACATCCACACACAGTATCTTTTATTATCATTTTTATTTATTTCTACTTTGTATAAATTTATTTTTTATTTAACTTATTTTAACGGCGCCCTGGGATCTCATGGTCTACGGTTGGCAAGTCGGTGAGGTGACTGCCTGACAGGTTCAGGGGTTACAAAGAGTAAGATAGTCTAGTATTTAGTGATGAAAATAGTTTTATTCATTTACCAGAACTGTCACCTGTACTTTATAAGATTTGAGGTATCCTGGTATACAATGTGCAGGGCATTTCACTGATGTTCACGAGTGTCTGGAAGCTTTTAAATAAGTAAATCGCTATTTAACATCACTAGCGAATAGTTTCTTACACTTTCATAATTATATGAAATACTCATAAAATATAATCTTTACGTTTAGAAACAAGCAAACACATATCCGTTTCCTAATTTATTTTCTTATTGCCAACTCAAATCCCGAGATTCGCTGTCTGCTGATTCCGAGGGCGGGATTGAATTACATAATTTGTTCTCGAGCCGTTTCTAAGGAAGCCTCGTGCGGTGTAAAACCACGTGATGAAATATTTCTTTTGAATAAAGTCGTGCGGCATTACACGTTGCTTCCCCCTATATTAATTTTAATTATCGCTAAAATTCTCTGGAAAACCGAGTATGTTCTACCAAGATCGCTTGATGAAGCATGGTTTCTTTATGATAGTGATTAATTAAATACTAGCTTTTGCATTTGGATCCAATCGGGAAAAGTTTTTTTTACTAATTAAACGCTACTTGACCGTGTGTATACAAAATTTCACAATGAACCGTATAATAGAAACGGAAATATTCAAATTCACATTCGCATCAATAAATGAACAGTATAAACTAGATTAGCAAAAAAAATATAATATGCCGAATACGTTAGATTACGTTAGATTTCATTCGTTTTGTATGTCGCATTAATCCTGAAAGTTAAACTGGAGTTATCGGTTCAATTCCACCCAAGATAAATAATTGTGTTTGTTCTGCGGTGCAATGTGTCATAATATGAATCTGTTTAGTAATTTTTTTTAAATTTGTTAGTAGCCTTGCTCTTATTTTTAAACTGTTCCTGCTTCAGAATCAAATGAGATTACTTTGTTTTTTTAGTTAGTGTTGTTATTTCTTTCACATTTTTCTTTTATTTGAAGGCAATAGTAACTTACTGAATTATGTGCCCTGTAAGTTATATGTTTTTACAGCAATGAACTAAAACTTCAGGATATTTATTTTAAACTGAAATTACATACTTTACCTATTCTTACAATGTGTTATCTCCCTAATAGAACCTTTTAAAGTCTACCTTATCCTCAGTGATAGTCTTGTTTTATTTTCTTACAATATACCTACTTTAATGGTTGCCCTATTGTAAAAAGTACAAAAGAAATCTTGGCCTTTGTCAGATGAGCCAATTTTCTAGTTACCTTTCCTTTCCGCAAACAGTGTTGACTTTTACCGAACTGTAGTTTCCATTAAACTTTACAAAGTTTCTTCTTGAGCCTGGCAAATTGTAGCCGTGACTTTTTCCTAGAACATTTAATACACTACTATTTCAATTAAAGTAGTTACTTTTTAAAGTAAGTTATACTAGATACTTTGATGACCGTGTTTGATTAAAAAGTAGAATCTTCTGTTCAAATAAGGACGTGACCTAGCTTTACTGCGTTGAAATAATCGCTCATGTAACAGTTTAAAGATTTCATTTAATAAAATGAAACTAATAAATCATCGATACTATCGACACTTTCGGCTGAGATGATGATGAAATACTGATTATTGATATTAATTATGTGTTTGATACACCCACATATTTGATCTGAAATTTGGTACACACTTTCAGTTCGAGCTACAATACAATTAAATGAATTCTGTTTCATTGCGAATCCCGCCGCCGCTACAAATCGGCGGTTTACAATTTTTGTCACGACTACCTCAATATGGGTATCAAATGAAAGGGCTTGACTAGTAGAAAACAGTTCACGATGAAAAATTAAAATTCAAGATGGCCGCCGCTACGAAATGGTAGTTTACACATTTGTCAAAGACTACCACTATATGAGTATCAAATAAAAGGGCTTGAATAGTAGAACACAAATGAGAAGTACTATGTAATTAAATAAAAAACATAAAAATATAAAATATGTAAAAAAAAGTAAACGGGTTTATTGAAAATGAAGACCGTTTAAATTAATTTATATTTACATATTTTTTATTATCACAAAGAAATCCAATACAAAACTAATTTTACTTAAATCTCTCATATTTGTTAGTAATTTAGCAAGTCATCCCTAAATAATATCATTGTAATTTAGTAACTTAAAAAACTAATTTTGAAATATTTACTAAGAATATCTAAAATTTATGTTGCGTTGCTAGTTTACGATACACGTCAGATATAAGACAAATTGATTTATTTGCAATTCTAAGTTCTTCTACATTATACGATGTTGTCAGCATAAATGTCAGCGTCAATATGGCGCCGTCTCGATACCTATATAGCTGTCAATACAACTACAATTTGCCTTTTGTCGACCCCGTAAATAACCTTTTTGAGCCTTGTGTGTTTTTTGAAGTTACAACTTCTTTAATGGGGTTGTACACTTTAAAAATGTTAAACGGATGGGTAAAAAATGTGAAACTCGCGTTACGTCGCACACGTGACCTGATGGTAAGACGGCAGCGCAGGGCGCTTACGCGAATTTGACATTTTTTACTCAACGAATATTTGTCAAAAAATATAGAGTCCCCTGGACCTAAAAAGAATGGCACAAAACTTGATGTCTTCATAAGAACGAAGCAGTACCTACTACGTACATCACGTACCAAAAAAAATCTTTAAAAGTCATAAATCCCACTCCTTTTAGTCAGGTACAAAGACTATCCTTCACATAACAAGCGCTGTAGCGCACACACTTACAAGAGACACTTACTCTGAAATTATAAAGAATACATGCCTTCAGCTACCTTTTAAATGATATTTATTTTTGTAAATAAATATTTTACAGACATTTTCACTAGTCGGACTTTACAAGAAGAAGGTGACGGCATTTTCTAGTACTCACGCTGGGAAGAAATTCCGAAACAAACCACACAGGTGTCTTTTTTTAAATCCATGATTTTGATTAAAAAACACTAGGCGAATATAGTAGGATCTGGGATGGCGTTTTGAAAGCAGGACCATAGTTTTGAGTGGGCCTGTTCATACATACAGCATACAAGTCCCAGCAATCGTTATTAAAAGATGAATAGATTAATAAAGTAAGAACTGCATCATTTATCTAATTTAAATTCTATTAAATGACCACAAATATGAGACACATTTGAAATTTATCCCTAAAACGTGAAAAATATATTTCGTAGTAATAAATAAAAATTCTGAAAACATTAAGATTCGTTTCTACTATACTCTGACTATTCTATTATTTTGTTATAAAAAATATCACAACCCTACCTTGGCTTTGCCGTAGTCGGGTAAAAAAATAAAATAAAAGGTAATAAAAGTTTATATTTGAAACTAAAAGATAATAAAAACACAGATAATGGCCGCAATAGTTAAATAATTGTAATTAAAGCCACTAACACCTACCTCGGGAACCCAAAAAACAAATACTTAGTTCTGTAGTTACGCATTAAGAATTTGAAACATGAAAGGTTTTATTGTGTCTCTTTTACGGCCCCTACCTCACTAACGTAAGACCACCTTTCTCTTTGAGAGGTACGTTTCCCAACGGATCAAAAGAAGAAAGTAGATTGGGATAAGGTTGAGTGCAATCACAATTCTCGGAATTGAAACGACACAGGCTGTAGTGGCTCATTCTGTTATGTCCATTTTGAGTTCGGACACAACTCGGAATGAAATAGCCTTTTCTTAAAAGGTCTGTAAATAAAAAACCACTTGCTCTCACTGCTTGATTCATCTCAAACTTGAGATTTTGTCAGTTAATGCTTATGTTGTACGCACCCACTATGAATAAATATTTGGGTGTTGATCCCCTACGGGGTTAGAATATTTGAGATATTGATATTAAAATTACAAAAAAATAACAAAAATAAAACCGACTTCAATGTTTTACTCGATTTCTCTTGGATGCCATCATCGGATCTTAGTGTCCTTATCATGGTAACACCGTTGGGATATCTCCTTTCCATTAAAAAAAGAATCACCAAAATCGGTACATAAATGACGAAGTTACCCCGAACAAACAAAAAAAAACGGTCGAATTAAGAAACCTCCTCCTTTTTTTGAAGTCGGTTAAAAACAAGAAATAATCACGCAAACGAAGCCTCGGGCAGTTACTATTTCAATATGAGAAACGTTATATTTCAATCAAATCACATCTCTTTAACGTTTACCTTGTCTTGGTAGATGTCATGTTGAAATTTTCTTATTAAACGTGAAAGCTCCCATGTTATCCTTCAAAGATTCGGCAATATGTAAGTCGAGTGTGAAAACTTGTCAAACCCAAATGTCCGGAGGTGAAACTGTACGGATATATCCGAACGTCGGATATCCAATATATTTTTATACATACATTCGGACCCGTCCATCTTTCTGTCCCTATTAATTTCCACTATTTCTGGTGTGACCAAGGAAATAAAAATGTTTTATCTTCATTTTGTATATTGAGGAAAAGTTTGCTTAAACTGCAGACTTGATGTGTTTTAGTGACAGTATGAGCGACTTGAGGTAAACGATAAAAACGCGAGGATATTCTTAAGAAAACATTTATGGGTGGAGAAAAAGACCTAGGACAGTTATAAATTATGGTTTCTAACATTAGTAACAAAAATACTTGTAAGCATACGAGTTTATAAGAACTTTTACTTCAACTGTTAATCCATGCGCATGAGCGATACCACTTTCCTTTTTCTTCCTTTCGATCTATATTTCTTCCTTTTTTTAAATACTCCAAATTTTACACTAAATCCCGATGGTACCGCACTTAGGCTCGTTCTTGCTACAGAATTAGAACTTAATTAGCATTTACAAAATGTAGGCGTTCATATTTAGACCACCAACTACTTTACAATAACATTAAATTTAAATCATTTGTACAATACCTTGGAACTACACTATAGTAGTTTGGCACAATAGGTTGAACTAAATGATGCTTAATAATATATTTCGTACATATAAATATTTCTCATTGCAGTATATTAACTAGATACAAAACACAACACAGGCATGAGGACTGCCAACAAAAATGAAAACTAAAAACTATGAATAAACAGTTGTTATTTCTGGACTCTCAATTTTATTATTCTTACTATAATTTAGACAATAAACATCTATACAGATATATGTTAACGTTAATACGTCACGTGATCATGTAGAATTTTTTTTTTTTTTTTTTTTAATATTTCGGACATCTAACACACAATGCCATCTAGTCCCAAGCTAAGCAAAGCTTGTGTTATGGGTACTAGAACAACTGATATAAATACTTATATACTTTTTTTTGTAAATACATACATATTATACATAGAAAACACCCAAACCCCGAAACAAATATTTGTAGATCATAAAAACATTTGGTTCGACCCGGGAATCGAACGCGAGACCTCATGATCAGCAGTCGCACACGCCAACCGCTAGACCAACGAAGCAGTCAGATGACTTACATGAATTTACTCCCCATATGTGGTATTCTTTGTGTCCGTTTCATATATGTTTGTAAAGTCCCCTTCAGTTCAGTTCAGTTCAGTTTTCACTTCAATAATTTGAACTCTATGAAGAGTATTATGAATAAAATATAAGTACTATTTAAAATTAAAAAACCCCCTACGCCAAAAATGCTTTACATCATTTTGTAAAAGAGCTGATACTCGTACGGTACGTGGTACGTAACTAAACATGGCTAAGAACACAGATCACCTCCAAAAATTCTGTAAGACGAATTTTTACGAAGCTGATCCATTTTAATAATCAGTAAAGTATGCGTACCTAAATTATTATTATTTATACTTTATTGTTCTAATAAATAATAAACATTGACCAATGTATTTATTTATTAACAATAAGCAAATGAAAAATAAAATATCGATTATCCAGATCCAACAAAATTTATCGATCAACATCCTTACCCTGTCCCATCACTATGATTCAGTGCATTATAAGTATAACCTTGAACTATCCAATCACAGCGTATTAGACTCGTTCCCCGCATCCCGTGCATACCTCAAAAATTGGTGAAGTCGAATCGCAACAAATATTCAATTATGCGGTATCTATTGGAGGTGATCTGTGGCTAAGAACCACCGCAAGGAAAGTGGCTTTCAAATCGCATCGAAATCGGTTCAGACGTGTAACAGCTACGTTGCCCCAGACAGACACACACATACGTCAAACTTATAAGAGTTAAAAAGCTCTATTTAAGAGCTAATAAGCAAGAAAAATTCAAAGTTCAAAGTCATTATTACTACCTGCCTATATTGATAGCCAACAATTTATAACCCCCCACATATTAAGCTGATAAAAAGGGTCGCGTTATAAACGACAGACGCTGACGTGGAATCGTTAGTTTCAATTTTCATTTTTAGACGAAAACCGTTGGAAAAGACTAAGGGAAAATGAGACATAACAAAACATTAATTCAAGCTTTTAGAATTTTGCTCAATTGTATTTTTAACCCCCGATGCAAAAAGAGGGGTGTTATAAGTTTGACGTCGATGTCGGTCAGTGTGTGTGTGTCTCTGTGGTATGGTGACTCTAAAACGGATGAACCGATTTCAATGTGGTTTTCTTCATTTGTAAGCCAGTTTTTTGTGGTGGTTCTTAACTATGTTTGGTTAATATCGGTCCAGCAGTGTAAGAGTATCAGCTCTTTTCTAAAATGACGTAAGGCATTTTTGGCCTATGATTACTCGATTTAATTTTGGATTACCTTACTTTTTACTTAACTTACGTTACTTAAACGATCCACAAAGATCTAAAGCTACATACACACAATTAACTTTTCCTCTCTCTTTTTTTGTGTCTTTTCTTCATTCATTCCGTTCTATAAGTTATATTTTCACTACGATGACAGCGATTCCACGTTTTTTATTATCAGTTTTGTATTCGTCAACTTTCGTATATAAAACTCGCTTCATCATTTTTGCCCATCCTTCTACATCATGTCATTGTGTCAATGCATATCAAACTTCGATCTTCTAATTCAAATCTCTCTCTTCTTCTTCAATCATCTGTTCGTCTTAAAAATGTTATCAAAACAGCATATTTTTGACCATAAAAGTCATGTGTTTGTAATTTAAAAAATATTTAGCTTGATATCGTGAAACAAAAGCTCATTATTTGCTGACAACCTCGGGACAAAATACCGAGGCACGCGTATTATACCTGAGTTGGGTATGCATAATTATACAATAGGGTTTGTGATCCTTAGCGTGTCAACATACCCTGCAAAAAAAGTGCTTATTAAATTTTGATACAAAACGTGGGTTAACTTAAGAACCCTTTTGTCCAAATAAGTTGGCAAATAGGCATAGAGTTCATCGGATTTTGCCATTACAGATAAACAGATAAACAATATTTTAACCTAACCTACGAGTCACCAACAATAATAAAATAATAGTTTTAAAAAGCCATAATAGCATTTATAATGTTAAATGCTATTACGGCTTTTTATAAATACCCAAAAAGTTATTTTTAACAGCTCTAGACCATGCTACCATCAGATGCTTCATGCAAAATTAATACAGATGAGCCCACCTGAATTAATAGGTTCAAAAGAATTCGTAAGAATTAACAATGTGATTGTAATCACTCACTCACGCTTCGCAACCTCTTTTATGTGATCGTAATCACACAAAGAGAAATTGTGAAACGTCTAATTGACGTTTCCCGTGACAAGCGAACTGCTATTTTCTTGCACAAAGTATATACTTATTATATATTTCCACATTAATGTATATGCAATGACACAATATACTAAATATATGTGTAATTAGAACAATGTGGCACGTTTGTACGAAAACCATGCTATTTAGAAGGTTTTCATAACGTCCATCCGGGCTTTGTTTCATTTTACGTGCATTATTTTCATGGCTTTCCTTACTTAATGTAATTAATCAACAGAATTTATTTTTAACATATTTTATAATCTAAAACATATATTGATGAAGAAGTTAAAGTTGCTAATTTTACATATAGTCAGACTGGAGTAAATAGAGACTTATTTAAAAAGTTAAATAGAATTATAATAAAATATTTATAAATATAAACAAGCAAGAACGTTATTTTGTCATTTCACCGTCCTAAATCAAACCAAAACTTTTATCTAAGCACTATCTCTGAGCATACGTACTGAAAACTTTAAATACAGAAGCCTAAATTCAAAGTAAATCAACATATTATTAATACTTCAACTAATACTGAACCGAAGCGTTATCCTAAGAATTCCCTTACAGTACATATCCAATAACTTTTCACACTATTTTACACTCGTGAAACACGCCGGACCTAATGCAAGTCAAGCGAGTTCATTTACACGGAAAAATCCTTCATCACATCGTTCCTACCTTACTTTAATAAATGGCCGACCGTGTGGCCAATGGGCTTCGAATATCTACGCACAGTGACAGCGGGGGATATAGACACCGAGATATGTGACTTATCGTTCTCTAGTTTACGTTATAGTGAAATAATTTACTTCTTGAGATTATCAGATGAGCTCTAATACTGGCGCTAAAATGTATCACAGGCTTTATCTTGTTAAAGTTTAAGAGTGATATAACCACCTGTGAGTGTATTCATCGACTTTCTATGCTGAAATATGAATGAAAATAATATACCGGGTATCTAAACATCAGCAAAATAAGTTTGAGAACGTAAATAGTGGGCGTTTGATCCAAATTTGTCCCAAACAAAACAACTTTAAGTTCTCACTATCAACCTAATACTATTCATAACTGATATAATATCCATGAAATGGCAAAAAGGGTTTCGAATAAGGGTGCGATTAACATAAACCAATTTGTTTTGATTTGGCATAGTATGCCAAGCTTTATAATAATGTGATGGAATTGTTGACCTTTTTTATCTGAAAGTTATTTTTAGTCTTATTTTGAGAGTTTTAATTTTAAACTGTGTGGTCTGTGTGGTACAGTAGGATAAAATCTTTTTTTAAAGACATATATAAAGACCAGGGAGGTCCAGTGGTGGACTGTTGAAGATGATTAATTTTACTTATTTAGTTTCGAAGTGAAAACTTCTTTAGAGGCGTGGTGCACCTTTTTTGAGAGGGGTAAAAAATGTTAAACTCGCGTCAGAACACTTTGCGTCAAGATACCAGACCTGACCGTTAGGCGGCGGCGCTAGGCACTAGCGTAAATGTGCATGGTAACAGCTGATGGCTCGACTGTTTAATATGACATGACTGGTCATATGTTTATACTCTATTGCATTAACCTATATTTTTATAACATCACAATAAGTATTTTTTAACTTCTTTTTATCGCGCATTTTATTTAAAGAGCAAAGAGGTTAATTTCAGGTGAGCTTAAACAACTGCATTGTGTTTTTTTTATTTAACAACTTCATGGACTAGTGTACATCGGTGGACTTAATACCCAGGATATTCTCTATCAGTCAACATACGGGGGTGTAGAGATCTAGTAACATAGGTAGTAGGTTAGTCAAATCAGTAATCAAATCGAAGATTTAAAACGTTTTTCAATTATTTATTTTTGACAAGTCTAAATTCGATAGCACATTACAACTACTTACTATCAAACAGCACTTCATTATGTGTGAAGTAATTTTAGAGTGGTATAAGCATCGATACCAAACTTACTTAGCTGTATAGAGACAGTACTATACTAAATCATTTTGAAGTCAGTAACAATGTTTTAAAAACGACAATAAAACGGTTTGTTACCCGTTGTATCCCTTCAAAGACTAGGGCCTCCTGATACAGAGTAATGCGACGAGCGGAAAACAGTGTTGCGAGAGTTTATGGAAACCGGTAATAGTCTACCCGTAATTGAATGATGCTATCTACTTTAATATAACATAAAAGAGTAACAGGAGTTATCTCGTTGCAAATCAAATGACATTTGCCACTGTCAGTGCTTTTTCATGAAGCAATTACTTTCGTGAATTAAAATTCAGCAGCTTTCGTATAAAAAGAAAATAAGATTTATTTAAAGTTAGTGTAGAACACGAACATAAAAGGCTACATAACAAGCAGACTGTACTACGTAAGTACGAGTACTCACAATAAAAGATTCGTTGATCAAAGAAAGCAAAATAGAGTGAAATAGAATAAACTTTCTTGTACATTAGTTAAAACATAGTTTTTATCTAAGAGCATATTTAAGTATCATGTACAAATTTTATATTTAATAATACACCCAAAGTTTTCAACATTTGGATGTTGCAGGATGATAATATATTATTAAAGGTATAATGTGTGTTTGTTAATTGATGCCAGTCTCACACATGTGTTTTGGCAACTCAACGAATTTCAGATATGACGGGGTCCTTTAATAGTTTGTGAAGTGACATACTGTGAAGGTGTCCCTCCTGAAAACGAGTGATAGTGAACTTCAAGCGTTATGTAAATTTCGATTTCTGACTAAAGTGAGTGACGTAACAACGACGTGAGTACCGTATTGGTGCAGTGGTTAGTGATTATGACTGCTAGGCCAGAGGTGGTGGGTTCAATGCTCATCCAGATCAAATCTTTGTGTAATGAACACGTCCATTTTTTAAGTGATAACTTCTTATGGGATATTAAGCAGCTTCGTTACGTAACGCGTTACGGCACCACTTTGTCTGGCTTCCCTTTCTCTCAAGCATACGACAGCGGTATGCAGGCTCCCCCTCTCTTATTAAAACCCATAGTGCTAGCCGTTTTTATAATAGTTCAACTTAGATTAGCTTAAGTTATCACTTCTGTCGGGCGTCCTGAGACGCACACGTTTTTTTTCAGTGTCTGGGTGTAACTCATCTTTAATATGTATGTATTTAGAAATATATAGCTATGTAAACTGGTAGCCATGTTTAGTTTTACGGTTTGGGATCAGACGGCCGAGAGTAAGACGTGTGAGGATATAAAAAAGAAAACGTTTTGTAGCTTTTGAAAACTCCAAAACGTCAAGTATCGGATATTGTTTTGAACTTAAGCATTTTTCTTAATCGTAGTTTCTAGTTACCAAAAATACCTTGGTTGTTATTTAATAGACTTTATGCAATTTACGTATAATTTGTACAAATTTTTCCAGAATTTTTTCGCAAATAGAAGCAAGTCAGAAATAAATGTCGACTAAAAACACAATTAAGTAGGTTACTTTAAGCCTGGTTCGTCTTAAATTGAGGCTGACTGGAGAATTATAAAAACGAGTTAAGAGTAAATCTTTTAAGGTTAGAAAACATAATCTTATTAAAAAGGCATGAGCTCAGCTTTAGAAGAAAATTTGTCGTTTTTACTTTATAAAATGTGGATTGTAGATTTTATTTCTATAATTAAATATAATTGTGATCATTTTATAGTCTCATAGCCAAGTTATAATTAATATTTCTAAAATAGACATAAATCTACACTAATATTATAAAGGAGTAAATTTTTTGAGGTTGTAGTGGATAAAATCTGAATGTACTGAACCGATTACAAAATTTCTTTTATCAATGGGAAATCACAATATTTGTAAGTGCAAATGCTATTTATTACTACTTATTAATAATACTCTCATTTACAGTTATTTACATTTATATTACTTTAGCCGTGTTTTTTTAGATTCATTCATGAAAATAATTTCCAAAAACTGACAAACGGTAGCTAAATAATTTACCTAATAAAAAAAATGAAAACTATGTCTTTAGAACGAACTTGTTAAACTCTTTATTAAATTTAATCATAGCATTCATGAGTTGTTATGTTATTCAACACTCACCGAGATCAGTTAGTTAATAATTGTAGAAGAAGATTCTAAATCATTTAAAGTGAAACTAAGCTATCTTTGAGCTCCGTGCGGTAGGCCTCTTGTAACCAGTTTCTATTTCCAGAATAAAATTAGTTGCTGTCGCATTATATTTTCAAACTCTAGTACTTTAATCGACTTTTGTAGGCGTGTTAGTTAGTTTTATATTTTACTATATTTATTTAACACGCTTTAATTAGCTTCAGCTATGTTTTTAACCGACTTTTGTTAGCATAATTTTTAGTTTTTCTTTAAACTATATTTATTTATGACGCTTTAATTAGCTTCCTGCATGTATATAATCTGTATTGACTGCTTCGGTGGCGCAGTGGTAGCGTATTCAACTCTAGTGCTGGAAGTCTCGGATTCGATTCCCGGGTCGGATAGAATGTTTGTATGATCTGCAAATATTTGATTTTGGAGTTTGGGTTATTTCTATTTATAATAACTATAGTTTAGTATAGTACTTACATAAATAACAGTATAAATGTATTTATATCAGTTGACTATTACCCATAACACAAGGTCTGCTTAGCTTGGACTAGATGGCGCTGTGTGTTAAATGTCCGAAGTATTTATTTATTCACTAGATTTGCTCCCTTACCCGCGGTTGTATTTGTACCATGAATAACACCACAGGGCTCAGCAGTATATATATAATAATTGTTATACATAAATCTCGTTTAAAATCTTTCTGCCATAATTAATTTAACTTCAATGACATAGAAATTTCATACAAACTTCCGACTTCGTTTTACCCCCTTAGAAGCATGTTTTCTTTTAAACTAAATTTACTTAACATGCTATTATGAGCTTGACCTGTACGTTTGTTTGTTAGTAACCATAGTTAGTAAACCGACATTTGTAAGCGTGTTTTTAGATTTTTTTAAACTAAACTTATTATCATTTCCTATGCGTATAAAATACACGATATTTTATTGTTTTAAATACCTGAGGAGGTTATGTACTGTAGGTTTATGACTTCAAGAAATCCCATAGAGGATTAAATGTTGTTAGCAGACTCCCAAATAATATTAAAAAGGTTTAAGTGGAAGGTCCGAAAAAAAAAACCCGACATCTAAAGCAAATGGTTTCAATATATAGCACTCGCAGAGAAACGAAATAACCAACAAAACTACCCAACACCTAGTTAATCAGCGAAAAGGACGAAAGGTAAATTTGTTAGCCTCTAATTTCGATAAAAGTGGGACATAAGGATGTCCCACTTTTATCGAAATTAGAGGCTTAGGAAAAAATAGCAGTAAAGCAGACTTTTTTTTCGGAAAATTAAAAGGTCAAGAGAAATGTTTTTGTGTAAGTAAAAAGTTTTACGTTTTCGCTTTAAGACTTCACTATATTTTCACACTAATATATAAAGGCGAAAGTTTGTGAGTGTGTATCTTTGTTACTTCTTCACGCAAAAACTACTAGACGAGTTTGGATGAAACTTTACAGTATACATCAGAATAACACATAGGCTACTATTTGCCGCGATAATCAACAAAGACGCGGGCGGAGCCGCGGACAATAGCTATTTTTAAAATAGCTACACATATATACATCGAAATTTAAATACTCGTATTACACTGTTGCACACGATGGGCTCCGAAACTATCTAAAGGATTTTCTCATTTTTGAAAGATGTATTTTGCTATCGTGCCTCTGATATGACAGTTAACATCGCGCTATGAGCAATAGGTGCCATGCATAATTAAAAGGAGACGTAGACGTCGTAGCTCACATAGTTTTACAGCACAGCAACTCTAGATGACGCATCACCCAGTGATGTACGTGTTCCATGCATAATTAGCAATTTACCAGCGACTGAGTCTAACTGAGCTATCATTACATTTAGTTCCAACTACAATTATTTTGTAGGAATAAATGAAGCTAGATCTATAACAAAGTTTAATGTCTTTAAAATATAAGCTCTAAGATACAAAACCCGATAAATTAGACAATTCAGCAAACCGCCTACACACTCCAGACACGATGCCGACCTACAACCACGATAACCTTGATATTAGGAACACGATCTTGGATCTCTGCCAAGTAGGAGATTACTTGTATTTATCTTTGAAATATTTAGATATTATAATTCTAGTTTTTAAATTATGTAAGGCGAAGGGTTTTAAAAGGAGTATAATTTGGTGTTTCTACTGAAACTGTTATAACAGCTATATTTTGAGAATTTCGTTTAGTCGAATATTTGTGTGGTACAGATGAATATTATTTACAACTAACTGAACCTCGCGGTGTTACCCGCGTGTAACGCCGCGGGGCATAGTTAGTCTTAAAAAAGTAGCCTAAGTTACTCCTTAGATCATCAGCTACCTGCCAGTGAACATCGCATTAAAATCTTTCAGAAATTACCCGGAACAAACAGACAGACAGACCGACAGACAGACAGACAAAAATTGTAAAATATGATATTTTGGTACATGTACCGTGTATACATACATATGAATTTATCAAAATGCGATTATTTTAATATTAGAAACAGACACTTCAATTTTATTTATTTGTATAGATACGCTTAACGTAATATTCAGAAATAATGTTTATGCTAAATAATCGAACTCACTACACGTAAGTTTATTACACAGAGGAGGAGAATTTCTTTTGTTCTGTGGTTTATTACTTTAGCGTTATTATTTAGCCGAGTATGTAACTAGGTGAAAAAACAGTGAAAAGTTTCCTAATAATTATAAAATATAGACATAATTTCGGTAATTTGAAACACTTTCTTTCGTAATACTATTCTGTTCTAAATTTATTATGATAGCATAGAAAATAAATGATGTTGTTTAATAAAACTTGAAAGAGCATTGAAGTGTAGTTTATTTATGAAATAAGTAAATCAAAACTAATCAATTTAATTAATAGTATTTGTTTCGTACTTTTTTAGAAACAGGGTAGTAGTAGCCATGCTGATTTTAGCACGTGTGTGGGTTTGTTTCGTTGGTAAATGCGATGCCGGACGCCCAATGATGCACAAGCACCACTAGGTCGCCATGGTGCGGGTCACCATGCTGCATTGTTGAATTGTCAGCATTCGCAATGAGTAAGGTGACCATCACTTTTGGATTCTGTTTATGCTTTCTATCAAGCAGAATAGTCACTGTGGCAGGCTAATACTTAAATAAACACCCCTAGGCTCCATAAACCGTGGATATGACCATAATATGACTCAATCTAAATATACCTATACAAAAAAATAAAAAATAAAAAAAATTAAATATTTCGGACATCTAACACACAACGCCATCTAGTCCCAAGCTAAGCAGAGCTTGTGTTATGGGTACTAGATAACTGATACAAATAAATATTTACTTTTTTTTTTGTAAATACATACATAATATACATAAATAAAATTGGAGTGTCTGTTTGTAATATTAAAATAACCGCTTTACTAAATGTATATGTATGTTATACACGGTACATATACCAAAAATGTATTTTAATATTTTTTTTGTCTGTCTGTCTGTTTGTTCCGGGTAATCTTTGGAACGGCGGGACCGATTTTGACGGGACTTTCACTGGCAGGTAGCTGATGATCCAGGGAATAACTTAGGCTACTTTTTTTATACTAACTTTGTCCCGCGGCGTTACTCGCGGTACGACAATAACCGCGGGTTAGCCAGTTAAAATATAACTAATGTTTAATTTTTAAAGCTTTAAAAGGTAGAAAAGCTTTGTTGTATATCTGACTAGTGGAAGCCTTCTTTGGATCTTTTGGAGGATGGTCGCTAGTACTTTTTACTTTATTCCACTAGCAAACACAGAAATTTTAAACTTAAAGTAAATTTACTTATCTTTATTTATTTAATTATTACTAGCTGAACCCCGCGGTGTTACCCGCGGTCATTATTGTACCGTGAGTAACGCCGCGGGACAAAGTGAGTCTAAAAAAAGTAGCCTAAGTTACTCCCTGGATCATCAGCTACCTGCCAGTGAAAGTCCCGTCAAAATCCGTCCAGCCGTTCCAGAGATTACCCGGAACAAACAGACAGACAGACAGACAGACAGACGGACAGACAGACAGACAAAAATTTTTTTAACTACATTTTTGGTATGTGTATCGTGTATACATACATATGCATTGATTAAAAAGCTGTTATTTTAATATTGCAAACAGACACTCCAATTTTATTTATTTGTATAGATTTAAGGTTTACCAACAGTTGTTACAGATAATTATTGCAAACATAGGAATATGCAAGAAATTTGTCTTATATCTAACTGCACAACCAATTACAGGCAAACACCACATGCAATGTGATCTATGTATGTTAACATGGCTATATGAATATAAAAGTTGTTAGTTAGGTACACTTAAACTATAGTTAATTACAATGTATATGTAAATAATATTACTAATTAAATTAATGGCTTAATTTAGTGCGTTCGACTTTATTTCATAGAAAAAAATCTTAATAGTAGTCGTAGTAAGTTCAATAATGGAACAAAACATTTTTTTCTTTTAAGCATGCAAAATTAACAGATGTGTAATGTTCTTTTACAGTTTCTTCCTTTTTATTTGAACACTTCCAGAAGAAACTTGAGTTAATGTATACTTTGATTTCCAACTAGGTAATAATTTTATTATGCCCAAGTTGTGACGTCATAACGGGCGTAGCCTTGGCGCACTCGTCGAGCGACATTTCGTCCCTTTGGTAAAATTTAGAACCGAAAAACATTTATTTTTAGTCACTAATATGGTAAATTATGAATTTTTTAACATAGTAATTAACATTTTGTGTAGTCAAGTTATAAATGAAACTGCGATGCAAGTTCAATAAGTAATTTAACCTTACTATAACATAATATGTATTAATTTGAAAACAATGTAGAACAAATACTTAACATATTCCAAATTATTAAAAGTTCAAATATGATTTGGAAGCTATTTCACAAAATTAATAACATTAACAAGAAAAGTTTTTAGAGCTACAAGCCGACTACGAACCAATTTTACGATCTATCTAATCTATTGACACGTCATTAAAATGGGATAAAAAGTTTAGGCGCTACGTTGAAATATACAAACATACATAATCTGTGCAATTATCACCTTTTAGCTTCACCGTATTTGGGTAAAAAGAAATGGCATTTTTTTATTTTTGTAACGAAAGTTTCTTATGGGGCTTTGCGGAGAGGTAACCTAGCCGGCATAAAGCATCCATAACCTTAAATCAAAGAAGCGTAAGATTTAAAACCTTGAGTATAACGCCATCTGTATACCCTAGCCGGCAAAAACGCCCATAACGTTAAAAAAAGCGTAAGATTAAAAAAAAATTGTTTTGCGCCATCTGTTAGTTGCATATATTATTGTATTTCATGGTAACGAACTGAAAATGTAGGATTTAAAAATTAAGCATTGCACCATGTAACTTACACATGGTGCAATGCTTAATTTTTTATGCATATGTTGTTTTATTTTATGATAAGAAACTGCGTTCCTATCTGGCGTCCCACGATACCACACGACTTTTTTTCTATGATCAAGCTACCAAAATGACTCTGCTCTGCCTGATGGAAAGCATGAGTAGAATCCAAGAGTGGTGGTCACCATCCTCGATGTGAACGTGAACAGAGCAACAATGTGCCCACATTATGGTGGCCTAGTAAGATGCTTTTTTACGTCCCGCTTAAAGGACCCGGGATCATAGTGGGAGGGAACACGTGCGGTGGTAATGAGTTTCATGTTTTGATCGCCCGGCACAAGAAGAAAGAGCCGAAACGAATTTACTAAGTATCAGTTTTCATTCTGTGAAAACTTGAAATAATTAATTCAAAGTTATATTAACCCCCCCACCCGATCAGCAGGTCTAAGCAGCAAAACATCCAACAACCAAACCAAACCAACGAAACGTCTAATGAGCAGTAAACCTAATTAGAAAAAGGTCCATGTAGCAAAATGTTCAACTCTCAGATGGTATGGCTATGGATAGCTGAACGTCTATTTCGCAAATCGACTATTTCAAAATGTGTACAGTCATGATAGTGAGCTAGCTAGCTACATAGCTAGCATTTACTCATTTAAGCTATATTTAACACTAGTTGTTGCCCGCGGCTCCGCCCGCGTATATGTGGGTTATCGCGGCAAATAGTAGCCTATGTGTTATTCTGATGTATAAGCTATATTACTGTAAAGTTTCATCCAAATCCGTTCAGTAGTTTTTGCGTGAAAGAGTAACAAACATCCAAACATCCATCCATCCTTACAAACTTTCGCATTTATAATATTAGTAGGATGGATATTTAACACCAAATCTTCTGTATTGACTCTGAGCTAGAGACACGAAAACAATATAATGAAGAGCTAGTCAGTTACAAAGCCCTAAAATTTATGAAACAAAATACTAAAACAAATACGAGTAAGACAACTAAAGTCCAAGTGAGGCTCAGCAAATGGTTTTCATGAAATGTTTACAAGAAGCGAGTATTACAGCTTTGTCTTAGTCTTACTACAAAAGGACTATTGTGTACATTATATAAATATTTATTTCTAAAAGGGTTTTAAACATTTACATACTTTGATGTTCTGCTAAGTTTTGTGAATATTACATTACGTTCGTTTTTTTTGTTCTGAGTTGACTTTTAAAAGGGAAAGGGTTACACGGCCATTTTTGTGATCGATTTATATAACGAACTACTTTTCGCAGGCGGCTTCACCCACGCGTATGTCGATTGTGGTGGTAAAAAGTAACGTATGTCCTTCCTTAAGAGTCAAATTTTAATAAAATTAGTGCAGCGGTTTAGCCGTGAAAGCGAAACAGACAGACAGAGTTACTTTCGAATTCATAATATTAGTATTTATATTATTATTATTATTTTTTTTTCTTTATTTCTCTTCTTACAATCACCAATACATGCAATATGATTATTGTTTTTTCACAATACAAAACAATACAGCAATTGTAAGAGGACTGGTGTCTGAATTAGACGTGAGTCTGTAGCTCAGATCACCAGGCGCTCACCCCGCTGTCACATAGTTAGCTGTTTATAAAGTTTTTCACTATAGTATATTGGAAAAGACATAAAATTTAGTATGGAACATGCTTGTAGTTAATCTACCTCTAACTATGGAACATTATTGGAGGTACGAGAAATTAAAATAATTTACACGAATTATTATCGTATACTTTTTAAAGTTATTCAAAGTGTTTTAAATACAAATCCTAAAAAATATTACAAATGTACCAAGGTTTGTGAAAGAGAAAATAGGTCCTCTTTTACGCAAAAGCTACTAAACAGATTTCTATAAAACTTTGGAGTAATATATCAAAGTATATCAATCAATGAAAAAAAAAATCAAAAAAAAGAAATCAATGCAGCGCTTTAGCCCTGAAAGCGTAACAGACAGACAGACAAATTTACTTTCGGATTTATAATACATATTAGTATGGATTAGTTTTACCGCTCAATTGTCAGTTTTAAAAGATGAAAACATTGAATTTTCCTTAAGCTTTAACTCCTATAGGGCGCCCACACAAACTGCGTATTCGCAACGCATCGGAAATATCTGCGAGCTCGCACATTCGTGCGGAGCTTTGGAGCGTTGCGCAAGAACTTCCAATCTAATTCGCATCGTGCATTCGTGATGTTACGTGACACTTATTGATAACATTTTTGGTCCACTCTTCGACTTTACTAGATGGCACTACTTTCTTTCTTTCTTTTATTTCTTTATTTACTAAATAGCGTTGTGTGTTAAATGTCTTTTATAATAATCTAAATAAATTTTAGATGATCTCATTAGGACATCACTTTGTGGTCGAAAGTATGGTCACATGAACTAACACTTTGCCGCACGAATTCGTATCGTAGCAATTCGCATCGCAAATTCCTACGATGCGGCATCGCATCGCATCATAGTTATGTGTGGCGGCCCTTACAAAACAGTATTCATATATCGTCTAACAATGTCACCTTTACATAACATAATGTGCATATATTTCTGGAGCATATAAATTTCATACTCTGACTTTCTCTTATATCAAGCAGGTATGCAGTGTGGCTTATGCCAAAGAATATGAGACTGGTAACGTGACTCACATTTACTATTCTTTATAAAGACAATATATTCTGCAATATAGTTACATGACTTCATAAAGTTCACCTCTACTAACCTTCCAGTGATAGTTAAGGACTAGGTATGTTTGACTTTTCTAAAAGCGTTTTTTTTTTATTTCTTTTCATTAGTGTACTCAAACTGTTCTCTGATTCGAAAATGAAAGGAAAACAAAGCGAGCAATCAACTGTTCTCGTTTCGCTGAGTTTATTACAATTGAGAGCTCTTGTTACTACTTTGTAAACGATACTGAGTATCTTTTGTAATAAATTGTTTAATGAATATATTCGGTTATTGTGATAGATTGTGTAAAACGGAGATTAAATCAATATCATTAATGAAATGATGACGTAAAACAAAACATTTATTTGATAATTTCTCTAAACATAGTATAATACTAGCTGAGCCCTGTAGAGTATAGGAACGCCGCGGGGCAAAGCTTGTCCAAAATTAGTTACCAGTGGCACTTGACAAAATCGGTACAGCCGTTTCAGCGATTGGCCGGAACGGACAGGCAGGGAGACAAATCTTTAAAATTGTTTATTTTTTCATGAAAGTATCGTGTATATTTTTATATGCATTTAATGAAACGTTGACAATTTGAAATTACGAATAGACACTTCACTTTTATTTATTATATAGACTATCTGCACCACACAATGTAAGATTCTCTGCCTATCTATTCAATTACGCTCGACTCCTATTGGTCCAAGTGCGATATATATCCATCTTAGGCACGCCAGCAAAACACACATTGAAAAATCGTAAAATCGGTTAAATAGTTTCGGAGTTCATAGTGAGCAACAACGTGATACGGGAATTAAATATAAAAGATATCAGAAAAGGCTTCGCTAAACATATAACTCCTAAGCAAAATCTCGTAATTATAGACATAGAATATAAATTTACAACCTCCAATAAATAATGTCAATCAAACTTACGAGTTAAAAACTCAAAATTATTTAATTGTCTTAATAGTGATAGAAAACAAAACAATTTAAATAAACGAGACAACTTAAATGTGTTTGTGAATGTACAAGCGTGCGTGCAAACATCGGAAAATAATTTAGTAGGCAATATTTAGATCCTTTTTTAGAAGCGATTACAGCTCAAAAAAAATCTTTATATGTAATACTAGGTGTTGCCCGCGGCTCCGCCCGCGTGTATGTCGTTAATCGCGGCAAATAGTAGCCTTAATTTTATTCTGATGTACAAGCTATATTACTGTAAAATTTCATCCAAATCCGTTTAGTAGTTTTTGCCGAAAGAGTAACAAACATCCATCCATCCATACTTACTAACTTTCGCGTATAAATATAAATAATAATCGCATAATATTAGTAGGATCTACATAAATAAAAATGCCAAATGTGTTGCTAAGCGCAAAACTCGAGAATCACGCGACCAATTCGGTTATTTTTTAAATATTTTCGTTAAGACATAAGGAAGGTTCTTATTAAGAGAAAAACAAAATGTGAAAATTGTTAGGAAAATAGTAAAAACGACACTTGATTGAACGAAGTCTGTCGGGCAGCTACTAATTAGTAAAAGTAATATTCACGTCAGTTAGTAAACACCACGGAGCAAATACAAAGAGAAGATGCCCTAATGAAATTTTTGTATGAAGCAATGCGTCACAATTTGAAGTGGTGTCACTGTACTATTTTCCATGTACCAGACAGGAGCATTAGTTTCGATTTTGCAAAACCATCTTGACATGGATTACAAAAACGTCATTAATAACGTCAATAATAATGCAAAAGTGAAAGTTTGGGTGTACTTTTTTCTCATAACCGTGATTCAAACATTGTTTAATATTTTTGGTTTACATATAGATTATTTATATATTCGTATAATATTACCCGCGATTATTGTCGTACCGCCGGACAAACCTAATCTGAAAAAATAACCTAAGTAACTCCTTAGGTCATGAGCTATCTGCCAGTGAAAATTTCATCTAAATCCGTCCAGCCGTTCCAGAGATTACCCGGAACAAACAGACAGACAGACAAAAATTGAAAAAAATGCTATTTTGGTATAAGTATAGACCAGCTGTGCCCGCTACTTCGTACACGTGACATTTGTTTTTTTTTTTCACCGTATGAACCTTCCCTAGACTACGACAAGCATTTCAAAACCAAAATCAGCTTAATCAGCCCAGCCGTTCTCGAGTTTTAGCGAGACAAACAGACATATTGGTTTTAATATAAAAGATAACACAAAGTTTTGCCATCTAGTGGCGATTAAATTGAATTATCTTTCAATGAAACTCTGAGAGATTTTTCTAGAACTTTCTTAAGAAATTAGCTATAAAATTACCCATATATGAAATATGATGCCATTAAAGGCATCAGAAAGGTTTACCCGAGTAGTTTCTACATGATGAAATACAACACTTTAACTTTTTTATACCCAGTTTAATATAAAGATTTGCGATTGTTCGATACAATTCTAGAAGATTAACGTTGACAGTCTACAATCGTGAGCCGTGTCAAGCGCTATAACATGGTAAACACTGAAAGACTAATCAATATTCTATTCTTTCAAGGGTATATTTAAATTTGTTGAGTGTTCTCAGCCTCTGATAGTTCTTAACTTCAAGATAGCGTCACAGATTCACTTAAAACTGCTTTTAGAACGATAACCACAAAGGTTTATATAAAAGAGTTTCTAGCTCAACTTTTTCATCCAAGTTTAAAATACTATCTGTCAATGCCGCCTTTTATTCAATAAATAGTTTTTATAAATGATTATTGAATTTCGAATTTACCTATTTTGAGGATTAGAAAAGAAGCCAACAATACGTATTTAAATTGAATTGAGAAATTAGATGCTATATTATACATAATGTTTTTCTACAAAAACTTTCATCTTCTATAAATAAATGAATAAAATTGAAGCGTACGTTTCAAATTTTTTTTTTTTTTTTAAGTTTTTTCTGTCTATCTGTTTGTTCGTTCCGGCTAATCTCTGAAACTGCTGGACCAATTTTGACGAGACTTTCATTGGCAGATAGGTGAGTAGTACTTAGGCTACTTAGATGTTTTAGACTATCTTCGCCCCACGGCGTTATTCGCGGTAACAAAAATAACCGCGAGGAACACCGCGGGGCTCAGCAAGTTTAAATAAACAACAACGTATATACAATTAACAGTTTCTGCAGAGATTTCAGTATACTCAAAAACCTAGAAGATTCAGTATGAAATAATGCAGTAGAATTTAGTAGGTCACGTACAAACGACATAACGAGGTGACACTGGTACACTCTTGACATTTTCGCTTATGACGTGCAAATTTGGTCGCGTAATCTCATTAGGCCACATGTTTAACTCATTAAACGCAATATAATGTCTACAACCATTCACGTTATATAAACTCAGTAATAAGTAAGAAAATTGATTATTTTTTCAAAAGGGGTACATGAATTAGAAGTCAATTCTTTACAAGTATTAATCACAAATGATTAAAGATTATTTGGTCAATTTCACTCAAACTCATAATCACTTCGAAAGACCAGGATTACAGGCTTATTAGAATAGTATAATCATCATACTCAGCCAATTGAAGGTCACTTGAAGGTCACTGTTGAACAAAGGACAAGCAAGCCAAAATAAAAAAAAACAGAAAGCAGTCATGAGGAGTGTCGACATAAGTGAAAACTCTTCTAAACTATAAACAAAAATTGTAGAGGATTCAATAGTTTAAAAAAACTGTGTTTAATTTGGCTTATTTATTTTATAAATACATTGAACATACAAAACTGATTTATTATTATCTAATTTACGTCTTCGTTAAGAAACAATAATGTTTTTAATGAAAGTGACGGCCTTGTCAACTCTCCGTCAAAGCGCCCTGTGCCGCCGTCGCCGACGCCTACGAATATTCGATCAGGTCTCGTGTCAGGGGCGGTTCCAGCCTGAAATTTTGGTGGGGGTCACTAATAATTAATTTAAGTCGAGTAAATTAGACTTTATTGCACAATATTCAATTTTATTGCACACATTAGAAACAAATCGATATGTATTGTTTTTATTAGCAAGTCTATTGAGATGACAATATTTGAATATTTGAGACGTCTGGGACAATCTCTTAATGAATACTTAGAGGACCTAGCTCCGTGGGGGGAGGTAGGGGGGGGGGACACGAAGTGTTGTCGTCGTTTGTAGTAACCAGATTTCCCCTGGATGTGGCCACAACGACCCTGAACCGACGATTGGGAAGCTAGCGGCTTCTACCGCGTCATCTTCATCGCCTCTTTCAAGCGGGATCGGCCCTTTCCCGATCACGCTTTGCGGACTCCTTCTGGAGCATAACGTCTCCACAGAAGGAGCCCTCCGCCTCCCACCCCTCACTACTTGCCAGTATTGCCGCAATCAATGCTGGTGACAGGTTTCATCCGATCTGTCCGCAGTGATGGAATTGTGCCTTAACCACACGTCCGATTCTGTTCAGATATTCACCGAAGCAACCGTACCCATTGAGCATCTGTGAGTCGGTAGGTGACACAGTCAGTTATCTCTATCGAAGCTTCGAAGCTCGTCAGAACGGCTCCGATAGCGCGTTGGCTGGCTCAAACCTAGGCGAGTAGCGAACGATGTGGCGCCCCTGCTACCACTCGTACTCGGGGGACTAGCCGCCCGAAATGCTCTTCGAAGCTCTACTGACTGCCCAGGATGAGGCCTAGGTACTTTATGTACTGACCTGGCTGTCAATGTCATCCAGCAGGCATGAGCTGGATGGTTCTTGTCACATACTTTAGCCATGGAGGCGCCACCTTCAGGCTTAACTCACGAGTCTTATGCACAACACAAGCTCCTCGGCGAACAGAAGCACCTCCCCGAAGCGTTACCCTCTAGCCTGTATTATTGTATCGTCTACATAGCAGGCGACACTGAGGCCAGAGGCAGACTATTGCGAAGGCCCGCATCTTATGCGAAGTTCCATAACAATGGGACCAATACAGAGCCCTGGGGAACCCCACAAGAAAGAAAGAAAAATACTTTAATTGGCACATTTTACAAAGCTTTTACATGGTATTGTTAAATATATACTACAAAATTACATCTGTACCAATTAGGACCACAGCTCAGCATAATGCTTAGCGCAACGCGCTAGCGCTGGTTTTCAGCTGCAGCCCGAGAGTGTTGCCCCGTGCCCGCTTAGTAATATAAATTTATTGATTAGAAAAGAGTATTAGTTTGAGAACTTTGTAAAAACTATAATAGAAAATGTATTAAAAGAACCGAAAGTATAAGTAATGTAATAAATAATTAGATAAGATGAGATTTGGCATATCACGGCATCTAAGGTCACGGCTGACTCGCTATATCACGCTAAGAGTTACTTTGATGTCCTCGAAGTCTCTCTGGTGTTGTAGTAAGAATTCCTTCAGCTTAGTTTTGAAAGAGTAAATACAGGTTCTTCTTCTTATGGGTGGAGGGATATTGTTCCAACATTTCGACGCAGAGTAACGAAAACTACCTCTGAAGGCAGTTGTTCTATGATGTGGTATTGATAGTTGTAGTGAGCATTCTCTACCCAGATTCTTGTCTCGCTTAGATGTCCATTCCAATTTGTTGAATAAATAGGCAGGTGTATGAAATTTAATTACGACACAACAGTCCACAACACACCTCCCTTCGAATGGCCACCCCGTTCAGATCGACAAACTTCACTGCCTTATCATCGCGCAGACAGGCCTCTATGACGGTGATATTCAAGGGCCGCCCTGATAGCGCTCCAAGGAATGCTGAAAGCGTCAACGATATCAAGCCTTACTGTCAACACGACCCTCCCGATCACAGGTGCCCGCTGATACGGTCAGAGATAACTCTTTCAAAGAGTTCCCCGTTTCGTTCAGGCAAGTTGGAAAGCAAAGATAACATCTTCACCTTACTTTTTGAGGAGCAGCAGTCTCGCTTCTTTTTAGTCGAGGGGGGGAAATACCGAGGCCGAAACACTGAGTGAAAATTTGCCTCAGTTTGTCTCCCAGCACCGACCTGGAATACCATCAGGCCCAGGAGCGGTGTTGCGGGAAGCCAGTCTCCATACGGCACGATCCAGCTCTCCCTCCAATGCCTCACGTACGTCGGACCAGAGTTGTCGGTCCAATTGCGTCGGAGGGATTGGGGGATAGTCCTTGCAAAGAGCGTGTCTGTCTGGCACTCTTCCTAAAAACTCTGGTCCAGACTAGTAGTGTCATCTGAGTCTTTATGGTAGAGCAAGCCTGAATCACGACAGTCTTGGAGGGTAAAGTTTTGTTATCCACATTATGTTACTGTTTTAATTTATAGGTGTTAAACAATTCTTATCCTATGATTTCTTGGGTCGATTGAACAATTATGGAAAGTAAGGAGAAAAAAAAAAAGGGTATAAAAATTTTCATGTGTACGATTTTAGGGGGGGTCGTGTCCCCTGTGACCCCCCCCTTGGAACCGCGCCTGTCTCGTGTCCTGTCTCGACGTATCCTGTTGCGAGTTTATCATTTTTGTCCCATCCTAAAATAAGTTTTGTTAACGTGCACAACGCCGCTAAATAAGTTTTTACTTCAATAAAACAAAGAGTCACGTCTATTTTCCAGAGGGATAGACAGAGAAAAATGATCACTCATGTAAAAAGCACCTGGAACCGACGAGCATGCATACATATATGTCAACAAAGCAAAAAAGGTGTGTCAGTGTGTGAATTGTGTAAAAATATATAAAGCTTCAATTGTACAGTCCGACTTTGTAAGAAAAAACTCGAATCAATAACGTTTTGAAACGAAGTTGACCTTATTTACGTTCTCCAAATAGCGTAATATTGCTAAGATAAGTAACTCAATCAGGATCCAGTATTAGCACTCTAATCAGTATTCACCCCTGAGCAATATAAAAAAAAAGTAAAAAGGTTTCAAATAAAACCTTTCTAAGATGAGAGATAGCAAAATAAATAACAATTTACCTTCAGTCTGCACACGTAGGCAGGTATAAAACCGGTTTGGATACAAAGCGGGGATAAAATATAATAGTGCTTTTTTAAGCCCTCAGAAATGTGCTACTGGGGACGAAGAGGATACATATGTCCTATATTCGTAGCAATCAATTTCATCCTTTGCTAATATAACCAATATACACAAAAACTATTATTTCATGTTAGATATATGATGTAGATAGTTCACTTATAATTCAGGAGTGGTAAAGAGAGAGAGAGAGATAGGAAACTATTTCATGTCATAGAGTTACTTTTAATCATAATGTGTTCATAATATAACATAACATTAATAGCCGATGCGAAAACTTATACTGAATCCCTATTAAAAACTTCTGGTTAACAAAAGGAGGAATGCGTTGTTGTTTATTACGTTGTTTATTATATATCCATTAAAATTGAAGCTCCTACCTCAAATACTAATACTTGTATCCCATAAACACCGAGCTTAGTAAAATCCTCCAGAATTCTAAAAAGTAATATCCCTATACGACTTCAACATTTTTGGATATATTCTCTCGTCAATCACATTTAGTACCTGAAGTTATTTGAGTTATACACCTAATATACGCAATGGAGGAATTTTTATTTACTTCAGTCTCTTGTCGATTTATTGCCTGTAACTGTAATGCTAAGCTGAGCATTAAATGAACTTTCTAGACTTCAAATAAAATCCTTTAAATTCTCAAAATAATTACATATACCCTTGACATTGGTTACTTAGTAAAGGTTATTGCTCTTAAATGTTGTAATAGTGGAACATTTTTATTCAAAAGGCTACTAAGCTACGCAACTCATATAAAGTTATTTTCTTTAACTGAGAAATAAAAAAAAAAGGTTTAAAATATTCACACTAAATTCAATATGTACACATAAAAAGTCCATTTTCATACGTTAATAAATGACAGGTTTTCTTAATATGACTAAGACACAAATCAATTTACCATTACTACCATTTACGATCCCCAAAGATGGCAGACATTTAATAATACTGATATAGTCATCAAAAGTTACTTCAATGTTCTTTACTTTTAATAATATTCGAGATGCTCCGATCAATCGATATCAGTCTGTAATCATCTCGCTAAGAGAGATTGTAGAACAACTTCCTTTCGCTTTAATATATTTTCTAAACTTTTACGGAGCCAGATATTTCATTAGACGTGTCTATAAGACAAAACATTAAAGCATATTATGTATTTAAAGAAAACTTTGCAAAAATATATGTATCAAAACAGTGATTTTAAATTCAGAAGCTAGTAAAAGTGTTGTTAATATTAATAATCTGAGGGAATAAAAAGAAAGAAAAGCCATTCACCTATTCTTTGTTATACCCACTACTTATGAATAGTGAAAACTATTTCTATTCCCAAAAGCTAACATTATAGTCACTTTTCACACTTTCACTGTCGTAACCAGCATTCGATCTGTAAAGGTGCTTGACATTTTTCCTTTTTAACTTACAATTGTCAAAATTGACAGCTGTCAATTAAATGTTATGAGGCATACGGAACATGTGTTGCTAGTCTCAAAAAAATCTGATTAATTATTTGTAAAGAAATAAAAGCGCTTCTTATTCTTAGTATATTAGAACTTCAATTTTTTTTTAGTTACTCAGCTCTGAAATGTTACCTAGCACAGAGAAATCACCACCCCTATACAATCATTTAATAGAATCATAATCTTTGTCCCCCCAAAAGCTAGTTAATGATTTGACTGGGGAATAATTTGATAGTAGTATGCAGTTGTTATTTGTTACATGCATTTGTTATAAAAGAAAAGAGAGAGAGAGAAAGTCTTAAATAAAGTTTGATCTCTAAATTCTATGTGATTTTTATTACACTTAAATCAATTGTGTAACATACTCATATTAAAATATTTAATTCAGTGAACACGGAACTATTTGCGGTTATGTAACAGCACGCAGAGGTTTAATAAGCCACAAAGTTTGGGGAAATACATCAGAAACTGTCTGAACAACTAGTACAACAAGTTGACGAACAAACCACAGACTCACGATATACTTGTAGAGTGAACTCTTATGACTTATTAAATACTGCAACAATCACGTGAGATATATAGTTCATTTGATTAATTAAAATTGTTTGATTTCCTAAAATCCATTCACATAAAGATTTCACTAAGATACACTTATCCCGACTGATTTGCTGATTTTTCAACGTAGAGCCTCAACCGCAAATGCTACAAACTGGGTTTTGCGTTCGGTGACGAAAAGTTGAGCACGTGAAGAAGTTTATACTTTAATAATGACGCTAGTCAAGCCGCGGCGAATAGTCTGTACGAAATAAGGGCAGTCTATCACTGTTCATGTTGTTACGAAACTTATGAAAGTAAGTAAAAGAAAATATAACGCAGTTTTCTTACAAAATATTTTGATATCAAAGCCACGCTCGCGTAATATATCGAATGTTTTATAGGACATATTTATGTACGCTAGAGGCGTCTTCATTTTAGGAATTATTATGTTCATCTTTCATGTTTACATACTGCTGTTTCACGAAGGCTGATCGAGACTTCTTGAACTACTAATTTCTTTTTAAACTTTGACATGGTATTAAATAAAGTCGATACCGCTGTCTGTTCCCTTAGATCTTTTAAAATACTCAACTGATTTTAATTCAATTTTTAGCATTACATACAGTGATTCAAGAGGTAGCTTTATATGTGTCACATATGCATTGAAGTCTCGAGTACATCAAATAATTGTGTCACCATTATGTCACTACGCTTTATAAAGGTCCTGTTTTTACCCGACTACGGCAAAGCCAAAGGAGGATTATGATTTTGATAGGCTATGTATATGTAAGTATGTATGTTCATCTGTTCCCTCATAGCTCCTTAACTACTTATTAGAACTGGACAAATGAGGTTAAAAGCGTCTTGATCGTCCGCTGGTTATAGGTAGGGTGGCGCCCTCTAGCCGACATAAAGTATTGTATTAAAAAAATGATTTTTGATAGATATGCCGTGTTTGGTATCATTGGAAAGAGCATTACTTATACATTTCAAAAATACATATATTATAAGCATTTGCTTGTGATTTTGTCCATATTTATTTGAGAAGTGCGATATTTCTATGGTATGCTTGTTTGTTCCCTCATTCTTTCTAAACTACTGGTCAGAATAAGACAAATGAGGTATTGTTAGAAGCGTCTTGATTATCCGCTGGTTATAGACTATATGAGGTGTCACTGCATCTAATGTGGCGCCCTCTAGCTGACATAAAGTACTGTATTAAACAATAATTTGAAATAAATATGGCCTGTTTGGTATCATTCGAAAGGGCGTCACTTGTACATTTCAAAAACATTTATTGTTAGCATTTTCTCGTGACTTTGTCCGTATTTATTCGATAATTATGATATTTCTATGGTACCTATTTAAAACATACTTTGCAAAGAAATTAATATTATAGAGGCACCAAAACATTTTAAACAAAACAAAGAACGCGTTGTTAATGTGTTGTGGTACATTTCTACGTAACTTGTGACTACGGCTTTAGAAACTTGTTTCATCCTTTTTAGCGTCGTTATTTGTCGTAGTTGGGTTTTAGTTTTTACTTTTTTTATCTTTGATAAAGGAATCAAACAAGTGCACGTCGGGTCCAAAACTAATTGGGTTTACCCAAATTACGAATTTCAGTAAAGCTGGACATATTTAAAAAAGCAAATATTTCAAGTCTATTTCTTTTTCAATCGTAGTTCGTCTGTTTAATATAATAATTGCATTGAAATGATATAATGGAGGTAAATACACAGCATGTGAATATTATTTCAATTATTTTAACTCGCTCATTCTCTTAGGTTTCCATTAAACTTTCAAATGAGTTACTTTGTAATAGCTTTTAATGAAAGGCATTTTACTAGAGATGGTTCAAGTTGAAGATAGATTCAGAAAGGATTTTTTTGATTATATTAAAAGTAAGGTTGTCGCTGCTGTCGAGATTACTTTAAGAGGGGAATAGAATTTTAATATTTATCTTTTTACATCAAAGCTTCCAAACAATACAGTAATAAATAAACAACTTTACTAAAAAAAATCTTCTATCAAATATATACCAAAACAAATGTATACCTTTTGTAAAACGTACAGAAAGACTTCAAAGTCTTAAATATTACGGAACTTAACTTTACAAATCAAGCCATTCACTTTACATTATGCTTGTTTGACTTCCATTTACAAATAGCTTGTACTAAAGTAAGTAAAACAAAACAGAAGACCACTTCACAGACTAACAAAATATACGATAGCTATCTGATTATGACAGTAGCATTAGCATTATGTTTATTTATTGTAGAAAACACGAAAACAGGAATACACGAATTCGGGCCAAGTATTGGCCCGACTTCATGTATCCCTGTCTCTTGGGAACGGATTAATATTCTCGCATTGATGCACTAATAATAATAATAAATATATATATATGTATTGAACATCTAACACACTACGCCACTAAGTCCCAAGATAAGCAGAGCTTGTGTTATGGGTACTAAGACAAATGATATCCTAATTATAATATTATAAACGCGAAAGTATGGATGGATGGATGTATGTTTGTTACTCTTTCAATTAAAAGCTACTGAACGGATTTGGCGCGGGCGGAGCCACGGGCAATGACTAGTAAACACATATATATTTTAGTAAATACATACATATTATACATAGACTCATTAAACTTTTACGTCACAATATACAACACAACACTTAAAATTATTACATAATCTAATAGAAAAGTAGTTCAATTTATTATAATAACAATATTATTGACAAAATTAAGAATTATATCTAGCACAGCGCCTCAATCTAGTAAAAATTAGGCAAATTACTGTCAGTGCCATCTATTTTTAATTGGACACAACTGCCTCAAATTCAATTCAACGGGATCGTCCTTGAGATCAGTACTACCGTCAAAAATCTAGGGATCTACATAGATAATAACTTTGTGATTTTTTTTTATTTTTATGAAACTTTATATGAGTATTTAGTAAGTCTGAGAATCGGCCAACATCTATTTTTCATACCTCTAAATGTTTTTTTTACGGCAAAACAACGTTTGCCAGTGCAGCTAGTAATTCTCTAAAGTTAATTGCACCGTCAAATGCTACTATCTTTCCGATACCTTTTGGTCCATCTTAAGGTTGCCTGGAAGAAATTGCTTTTGGCAATAAAGCCGTCCTTTGTACAGTACATTATACATTAGTCATCTTATGTACTCACTTGTAAATATGTAAAACAATGTACAGATAAAGAGTTTTGTATCTACCTATCTTTCTATAAGTCATTGGTTTCTGGAACTAGATCAGAATCCAGCTTAGTGAAATTTATTACACAAAAAGCCGACCCTAATAAACGCCTGGAAATCCCATGCTCTATGTATACGATAACCTTCCGTCACTAACACAATGCTTCGCACATCAATCTTCTAAAGCCAATTTATTTGCAAGCGTTTTGAGATCAGTTTCTAGACTAACAGCATATGATGGATAGTGATTCTTCTGCATCATCAGTTACGAAGTAGTCACAGCTGTTTTATTGAAACGGAAGTTGCGTTGTGTTTTAATTCTCAATTCCTATAAATTCCTATTAAAAGTGTTTCTAGTTTCGGTAGCATTGTATATCAGACGCTATTTAATTTGTTCTAAATCGTCAAACTGCACTAATCTAAAGACTTCATTTCATATTCATTAAGTTCTGTGTGTTTGATTCAGCAGAATTTTGTGAAGTCATAATGAGTTTTTTTTTTCAACAATTAACCAAATCGACCACAAAAGGTACTTGGGAGCTAGCCAGAAAAGTTTTCAATGAATACTTATCTACTTTCCCGCGAAGTTGAGGCTGGAAACGGCTTGATATTTATTGTTGTGAGATATTACTATGCATATTAAATACAATTTATAGAGTTAATAGCAACATGAAGTTGTACATTTAATTTGAATTATTCGTATAGGCATCCCTGTCCCTGTATCGAAATTAGAAAAAAAAAATACAAAGCAGTCATGAGGATTGCTGACAGAAGTGAAAACTCAAAACTATAAACAAACAGTTGTTTAAGCTTACCTAAAATTAACCTGTTTGCTGTTTAAATAAAATGCGCTATAAAAGGAAGTAAATAAATTGTTATTGTGATGTTATAAACATATACGTTATTGCTATACAGTATACACATATTACCAGTCATGTCATATCAGACAGTCCAGCCATCAGCTGCGATTATGCACACTCACGTAAGCGTCCTGCGCCGCCGTCGTACGATCAGGTCACGTGTCCTGTTCTGTCCGTGTGTGAGTTTAACGATTTTGACCCATCTCAAAATAAATTTTGCTAAAGTGCACAACGCCGCTCAAGAAGTTTTCACTTCGTAAATAGTAACTTGGAACATTTATTAAATTTTTAAAGCCAAAATTCGGAGAAACCCTTTAGATCCTAAAAGATGGAAAGATTTTCTCAGGCGTAAAATCAGTCTACTTGGATGCATGAATACTCTGATTATTCCGTGGCTCTGAGTATTCGGTTTTTAATAAAAAAAATTGTCCATATATCCCAGGAGGTGGATGTGCTTGACACTTCAGCAGCTTTTTGAACTTTTGGAAGAGATGGAAACGTGTTTTTAGCGAGTACCAAGTTTTTAGGTTTTAGATTGTGAATCAAAATTATTTAAATTCAAAAGATACAAATAAAGTAAGTCCAAATAGAGCTTTGTTCTACCAAAGTAGATTTTCAAACCGAAAAGAAATAGAATACCTATTACTTCAAATTAATTATGCCGCTAACTAATTGGAGATCTAACTTAATTAGAGATAATTAAGTTAAAGATCATGAATTATTTCCCTTACACTTTTGTGTGAAAGACTTTTTATGGAGACTAAGTATTAAGTTGAAAGTAAGAAGTTTACGTATTTAAGTTACGGTTATAAAGGTTACTTATCAAAGATATCGAGAAATTATAATGAGTTGGCATTCGAATATTCATTTACATATTATAGTGTCGTGTATAAAATCTTAAGAAATTTACGCCTGTTAGGTGGTAGAAGGTATTAGGTGAAGTAAAATAATAATAATATAAATATCTTTGACATTTGACACACAACGCCATCTAGCTTCAAAACAAGCAGAGCTTATACTATGAAAGCTAGATTGACTGATAAAGTACTTATTTATTTGTTTTGTAAATATTTATTTACGGTCACTGAATGTAGAACGATATAAGTTAATTTATTAATCAAATACTGAATGATAGGGTAAGGTAGACGTCGACTAGTCTGGGCGTTAATATTCCACTACCGTCACACTAGATTGTAATTATTTTTGTGTTGACTAGATATTTTGGGTAAAATTTCTACACTTTGTATCAAGAAAACAAAAAAATCTTTATACAAAAAGAGATATGGAGGTTCATGTAATAGAGGTAAGCAACAATAAGATATCTGTAAGGCACGGCGGGAGAGCTTTTTGTCCCGAAAATTAACGTCGAGTGGAACTTCTTACTTACTTCTTACTCGCCTTGTACAAATGAGTTGAATCAGCGAAGGAAACAAGAAACATAATGTACTAGTTGTTGCCTACGGCACTGCCCGCGTATATGTCGGTTATCGCGGCAAATAGTAGCCTATGTGTAATTCTGATGTATAAGCTATATTACTGTAAAGTTTCATTCAAATCCGTTCAGTAATTTTTGCGTGAAAGAGTAAAAAACATCCATCCATTCATGCATCCATTTTTACAAACTTTCGCTTTACAGTATTAGTATATCCGCTGAAAAAAATAACGTTTTCATATGAAGAATAAAAAAACGGATCAAATGTTATTACAAAAGGTTATCCTCAAAAGATGACCTCGTAAAGCTTTAACAAACATTGTAAACTTCTTAGAACAAGGTTAATCTTTTTTTGTCTCTAATCTTTCTTCTGCCTTCCTAAATGGGTTCTCGAAGACACATTGCCGATTCAACAAATACACTTTGTAAAGAAAACTATAATACCTAAACTGCTTTAATAAAATTTCTTGTAGGTATTAAGATAAGAATTTTGGCGTCCATAATAACACATACTGCAGATATATTGCCTACCAAAATCTTTCAGAAAGAATGCTTTTACCGCAGCCGCCGCGTCAAAATTCCTAAAGAAAAAATGCCGCTAGACCATAATATTCTTGTCGTCATACCAAACGATGCCCGTTAGGGAACACCACGTTTAGGCAATAGATGGGAAAAATAAATTGGAAGATGCGATATTATATCAAATCTCTCCTAAAATGGAACCTTTAGGTTGTGATCTATCGGAGCTCAGCCCTATTGGCGCAAAGTAATGGCATATTACAGAGATATTTTTCGAGATACTTTATTTTAAGGTTTGATAAAACCCACATGGAATGTTGAAAATTTTGGGTAAAAGGAAACTTGTGATGTACCATACTATAAACTATACATTGTGCGACGTACAGATACCTTTTATTTATCTAGTACATCGATTGATACATACCCTTTATTATAATCTAAAAATACTGTTTTTTTTATTTAACCATTAATTGTTATTGGAAGATAATTGGCATGTTTGAGAGCTATTACGATTGCTTAGAGTAATGTACGAGTGTATGAGCACATTTCTTAGAAACAACATCAGTGATATGCAGAAGTATCAGTCTTGGATAACACACAGAAATGCAAAGCTAACTGTATTAGGAAGTTTTCCCTTTTTGGTGTTTGAATAAGCTTGAGAAGGTCACGATTGATCACTCGATATTTCGTGTCTTTCATGGTATTTCAGAAGATGTCTGTTGATTACACGCCTCATTAAATTTGAGAGAAGGGAGGCAATAGCGTGGGCCTCATTACACGGGTCAAATCGTTCGCCCTTTTGAACATAGGCTGCACTCGGGGGTAAACAAAGAGAATATTTGTCTCATGTAATATGATTGTTAATAATTATGTATTCACATATTTCCCATACGGCTGTCTGATTTCAAGCTAGGTACTACGTATAAATTAGAAAACTATCTATGCCCCGACTGATTTTGTTTTATCAAATGGCCTGTCGCACTTAAATACAAATAATAATTAACCATAATTTTTACCATTTTTATCGGTAATTTTTTACGTTTTTTTCTCTCCATAAGTGGTTAATGATTATAAATTTATTATGAACAATTATAGTTTAAAAAAAACTAAAAAAACACGTCTTGATAGTAATAGAATTAAAAAGTAGAAAAAAAAATGTAAAAGCGTGGGCGACATTATCTGGGGGCATGGTCGTGCCCCCGACAAGACGAGCCAAGCGAAGTGTAAGGCACTACCTACATTTTCTCGTCATTTTTTTAACCCTCATAACGTTGGTTTCCGATATACTAGGTCGTTCAAATTCTCAGGATATGATGTCAATAATAAAACAATTAAACTTACAAAGTTTTAATTGCATATCTCTGATTCTTTACATTTTATTGATATCTAAAAAACACCGTTTTTTTTCACTGACACACTGATGATCATAAAAACTGTTAGGGTACTTCCTGAAGTGCTAAAAACCTGAAATTTGGTATGTAAACTAAATTTAGTATACAAACAATAAAAAAAGTCATAAACCTATTACTTTTGCTGCCCAACTTTCACAAAATTTTGTGCTAGAGGTTTTATTTTTGGTATACGGACTTTGTCGAAAGAAGAAAGTTGATGTACAAGAAATACACCCCAAAAATAGGAAAAAACAATAAAAAATACTGCCTTAAGCAACATACAAAAAGAAATTAATTGCCACCAAACACATTTCCAATTAAAATGTTGCCAAGACGACTGCATATGGTTTACCCTGTGAAAAAGATATCAGATCTCCTGTAGAGCTAAGCTTCTGAATCTACACACCCTAACTCTACCAACCCTAACTTCACAAACACACACTCTGTAAAAACGTTTGGCTTCGCCGTTTCGCTACAGTCACGAAGGCGAACTTTATCTTTCAACATCTTACAAATCTTTTTTCGCATTAAAAAACGTATATGTACTTTCTCAGGTTCCAGATTATCTGTGCACCAAATTTCATTTAAGTCGGTTCAGTAGTTTTGGCGTGAAAGCGCGACAGAGAGACAGAGTTACTTTCGCATTTTTAATATTAGTAAGGATAGAATACCTAAGTCTATATTTATATGATTTCTATATGTACATGTTGTACATTTATAAATTTGTGGAAGTCAAGATCTATTTTCAATGTTTTTCATTTGGGAGCATGCAATTGTTTGCCATAACACATACCTTCGTCTTGACAGGATTAACTAAAATATCATACTAAAATAAGTTAATCAGTTATTTTATATTCTATCAATTTAACAATCCTTCCCTAGTCAAAATAAAAGTAAATTTTCTCCCGCATTAAGAATAAATCCTGTGACGCAGATTCAAACATATATGAAACGGACACGAAAAACATAATTTATTGATCACACATAAATTGTTGGTCCATGTGGGATTTGAACCCACAGCACTCCGTGCAGTAGAAAATGGCGTTGCAACCATTTAAACAACTGTACTATATGTGCAGTCCAAATAACACCTGCATTCGTATACAATCCTTGAGTAAAACATACTACTGAACTCTGAGCACTCACATATTAATAAGGAATATGATAAAACAATGACCTGTTCTAGTAGCCATTATAACAACTGAATGCACAATACTTCACAGTGGCAGTAGACGACATAAAAAAACTGCGTTACCCTTTCACACGAGTATGATAGTTTGATAAAGTTAGCGATGTAGGAAACAAAGACTTATTTGGATTAAAGTTCGTGCTTCGCTTATATAACCCACACAGAGATGATTTCGTGAGAAATTTTGTATAAATTTTCAGTCCACAATGTGCTTAAACTCGGTACCCTTAAGTAGCAGCCGCTTCGATCCAAATATTGTATCCTCATTATTATACAAAGTACACAATATCTAATAATAGGCAATCTCCATCTACCTGAAAGTGAATACCTGATGAGCGCGTGTGTTTCTCTATAAAGGGCCTAAACATAAACACAATATGTGGATCATATTGAAGATGTTTCACATTTACTTGGGACTTACAATTCAGTTTTACATATAAACAATTGTTATTTGTACAACACACTGTTAAGATATGCAAAAACGTCTAGAATGGCTGTCGTTATCATACGAAAGTATCGCATTAAAGACAAGATATTTTTGTTGACATACATTTTGCATACGTACATTTTGCTGAATAAAGAGCATGAACATGTTCTACAATAGAAAATTTATTACATTTATGATATAAAAACCTGGAAACCCTGGAATCTTGCAACTCAATTTTACATACAAAGAACATACATACATACATTGCAAGTTAATAAAAAGCTTGTAAAATAACAGTCCACACACTACATGTATATATACAAGCCTATATCAAAGGCAAGGAAAAAAGTTATTGTTTTTTGTCTATACTGTCATAGTGAATATTTGAATAAAGAGGTGTGCTTTAGGGAAAAGAAACCATAAAAGTTCAAATAAAGAAATATTTTAACAAAAAAAAGACTTCAAGAACTGGGCCGAATTAAAAAGGAACACGGGAAGCATCAGTTATCAATATAAAAAGAAATCATCAATTCGGTTGACCCAGTCGAAAGTTCTGAGGTAATAAACATTGAAAAAATACAGTCGAATTTAAAACCTACTCCTTTTTAGAAGTCGGTTTAAAAAAGAACTACCGTCAAAGAACCTCTGGGCAACCACTAATAAATTTAATTGCATTGTACAAAAGAACATTTTCTTTTGTATGTATAAACTAGATAAATTATGATTTTCTATAAATTTAAAAATCGGCCAATTGCGAGCCGCACACGGAGGGTTCCGTACTATTATTTACACATTTTAAGCATCTACCGTTATTGCCGTCATAAAATCGAGCAAAAACGAGCAAAAATATTATATTTGTTTTATGGGAGCTCCCTTAAATATTTATTTTATTCTGTCAGAGAGTGCAGAGGGCCACGTTTGTGTATTAAAGATATTGAAGAAAAACTAATGAAAGGAAAACTAAACTCAACACAACAGTTTATAGAATTTTGTCTATTTGGCTGTGTGTTAATCTCAGAAGTGGCGGTAATTATTATGATGCGGTTTTCTCTTACATATTGTGGTAAGCTTCACTTATCGAGTATTTGTTTTATTTCAATGCCCCGGAGTAACCAGAGCCACGCTCGGGGCAGGTCGCTGCTGCGCCTCACCGTTCTACACAGTAAGAGTCGGAACACAGACCCGCCTTAGTCGACACCCCGGCTGCACCGGGGAGTCATCGGTCTAGGGTCGTTTGCCTCATCTCCCCTAGATGTGCCTACAACAACCCTTAAGCGACGATTCGGGAGCTAGCGGCCTCTACTGCGTCCCCTTCGTCGCCTCCTGTGAACGGGATTGGCCCTTTCTGGATCCCTATCTGCGGACTCCTTCTGAAGCATAACGTCAACACAGAAGGAGACCGCGGCCTCCCATCCATCACAACCCGCCAGCATTACCGCGATGTACTGCTGGTGGTGACAGGTTTCGTCCGATCTGTCAGACCAGGACTCGACGATTGGACTCCCACGCAGGGCAGTTCTCCAGCTTGTGCTGGGCGGAATCCCAGTCAGAACCGCAGTGGTTGCATTGTGCCATAGCCTCACGTCCGATTCCGTTCAGATACTCTCCGAAGAAACCGTGCCGGTGAGTAACTGAGTGAAACGGTAGGTGACACAGTCAGTTCTCTCTATCCAAGCTTCGAAGCTCGGCAGATCGGCTCCGACAGCGCGTTGGCTGGCACTGGATTTCAAGTATGTGCGTTCCGTTGAAGCATTCCGGGCTCATAATCCGGAGCTGTCTCTTAACCATGCCGTACCGCACATATGATGGACAGAACGAATTCGGTCGTAGACCATACATTTTTACTGACAATCATAGTTTGTGAAGTTAGAGTTGGTAGAGTTAGGGCGTGTAGATTCAGAAGCTTCGTTCTACATGAGATCTGATGTATTTTTTAGAGGATAAGCCATATGCAGTTGTCTTGGCAACATTTTACATGAAAATGTTTTTGGTGGGATATCATTGTAACTTTATACGTCACATTTAATCATATGATTTGGAAAAAATGCGCATTCCAACAGCAAATTACAAAAACGTGTATATTTACTGCGGGATAATAACATTGCTTCTGAAACTGATATCCAATTCATCGTGCATTAGTTCTTATTACTGAACTTCCTTTCAGGAACTCCATTAAAGATTCATCATTGTACTTCATATGATATGTACAGACAGATTCTATTGTATTATAAATTTATGCCAAGTCGCTTTGGATCGAGGTACTTAATTCAGCAATTCGATACTTAACTTTTCTAATCTTCATTTATAAGTAACTAGCTTACCCGGCGTACTTCGTACCGCCATAATTACATATCTGCCTCAGCTTCCCACAGGTAGTGTACAGTTGCGGACCAAAAAAAAGTTTTCCTGTTAGCTTTTAATTTTTCTTGTCCTAAAAATAAGGAACGCATTAAAAAATTATTATTTAATATGGTGCAGCCGATCGGAAGTTATGCGCGTACATACCTACATTTCGGCGATTTATTTTAATATATAGTTTTAGATATAATTTAGAACTCACTATATCTAATAAGTTTTATAGATGTTTTTTGTATGAGCCTGCACAATGACACTACTCTGCCTGAATTCAGGAGCAGTGGTCTGTTTTTTTAGGTCGGTCTTCTGTGAGAGGTAGTACCGCCCCAATCAAGCCGGTCCGTTCGTACTGAATCAGCGTGGCTCCACTACCTTTAAGATCTTCACTGAATGCACGAGACGATGCTGGTAATCTTTCATCTACTGGTCATCGCAGTGAGAGCACTCAGGGGTATTTTCAGTGGAGCAGGCATATGTGATCTCAGAAGCATTCTTAGTTTGCGATCACCTGCGTCAGCTGGTATGAAAGGGTCGTAATACGTCGAGCAAATCCTCCACAATGGGTCTTACTACTGCAATAATAATGTGTTCGGATGCCTAAATCGTTCCTTGCAATCCTGCACGAGGGCCTGGCGGAGCTAAAGCTTCTAAGCTTTGATTTCTCGAACCTCAGAATTCTGGCCTTTCTCCCGCGCCTTCAGGGCCTCCGCCCCTAATACCCATTAGGGGTGGAGGCCCCGTAAACGGCCATGGACAGCACAGCTACCGCGTAGAATCTCCTGCAGTCATTCGGCCCCTCATGTTAGGTAGCAACCGCACCAATGCACGCGCTGCGCCAACACAATGTATCACTCTCTCTAAAAATATTTTTAAAAGTTATATCCTTCTTAATATTTCTTTTGTTCACATACTTTTTCATCTATATTTATGGATCTAATTGAGATACGCAATTCATTTTGGTCCAAGAACACTCGCTGGAACGGGCCTTTTCATTTGAGGTTTTGGCCACTTAAATTGATTGAGTTGGGGGAAGTTGAATGTGAATATTCATCTCAAACCCTTTTTGTATATCTAGCTGATGTGCCTAATAGTTAATATCACGCTTAGACTGATAGGAGGACTCAAGCATAATTGAAAGCTAGCTAGTTTACTATCAGACAATATATTTATAAAATCGTTTTTTAAATTTACCTGTAAAAGAAAAGTGCCTTTACTGCTAAAATTGTATACATCTACAAGAAAACTAGTAGGTATTCCTCTAAAAGTCTCTCAGGTGTGAGTGTGGAAATGTCCCCAATCTGTGGGCACTTACTCGAACACAGAAAGGTAGACGACCTTTATCAAATTTATTTTATTTTGTCAGTACAATTTCATTCATAAAATCCTACTTAATATTATAAACCCGAAATACGTGTGTAGATGGATGTTTGTTACTCTTTCACGCAAAAACCACTTAACGGATTAGAATGAAACTTAACAGTAATATAGCTTATACATCAGAATAACACATAGGCTACTATTTGCGGCGATAACCAACATACACGCAGGCCGAGCCACGGGCAACAAGTAGTATTATTATATTAAAAAAAAAAAAAAACAATTCTTATTTTATATATTTTACTCAAAGTAATGTGTCGAATATACCACAATCATCATCAGCCTATCGCAGTCCACTGCTGGACATAGGGATCACCAATTGCACGCCACTTAGTTCGATTTTGGGGATCTCGCATCCAGCTCCTGCCAGTCGCCTTGCGCAGATCATCACTCCACCTGGCCTGTGGACGTCCTACACTACGTTTACCGAGACGCGGTCTCCACTCAAGAACCCGTTTACCCTAACGGTAATCAGCTCTGCGGCTAATATGGCCAGCCCACTGCCACTTCAGCTTGCTAATTCTGTCAGCTATGTCGATGACCTTGGTTCTCTGCCGGATCACTTCATTTCTGATGCGATCCCTTAGAGAGACGCCAAGCATAGCCCTCTCCATAACACGCTGAGCGACATTGAACTTGTGGACCAGCTGTGCCTGGGCTGGGCTGGGGTTATGATGGGTAGGACGCACTGATTAAAGACTTTCGTTTTTAGGCACTGTGGGATCGACGATGTAAAGACTCGACGAAGATTCCCAAACGCTGCCCAACCCAGCTGAATTCTCCTGTTCACCTCGTCTTCGATGTTATTTCTAACTAACTGCAAGGTTTGCCCCAGGTATACATATCTTTGAACAACTTCGAGAACGGCACCGTGCACCGCGTGCGGTTCCGGTCGAACATGTTCATTGAATATACAACAAACTCTCTTAATAAAACTGTGTTGAATACATCATAGAAAAGTGAAAACGAATTGCTAGGAATCCCCTGTGTGAATCCCTTGTCCCTTGGAATAAATTCCCTTACGGACAAGTCAAAGGTTACAATCCCGTAGAGAATTACGTAACTTTATTCATTATGGAACCTCTTGAAGTAACCCAGTCGAGTTGTCTTTGTTTTCTTATTGTCCAAAGTTTTAGCTAGTGGTTTTTGGCTTTTAATGGAAAACATTTTCTAAATGCAAACGAAAAGTGTGAAAAATCGTCTCATATTTAAAATTTTCAGGCTAGTACCTGCAACAGTACAATCATATTCTTCCATAAACACTTTACCAATACCGTTTTTTTTTAAATAATGCTCTTTTTATTATTGTGAAAAATATAATTGATAAACACAATATTATTGATAGAACACTTGAACGAGAAATATAACAACATATTTTACGGTCAAGAAACCATGTTCATATTTTGAATAAGATCAATTTATTTTAAATTGAAATCCATCAAATATAAATATAAAGGGTAATGAATAAACGTTTCAAAAGGTTTTAGTCCTAATAAAATGATAAACACGTACTTACTGCAAAATTACCTCGTACGAGATTCAACGCACAAAAACATTCATGCAGAAAAATCATTTAAATTTTCTAATATTTTTATCAAAATACCATCACAATTTCCAAGTAATTTATCAATATGCCTCAAGGAACCCTACTATCGTGTATTTTCATTAATAAAACGGAAAAATGACAATCTATCAAAAAGTTCTTTGAAAACATAAACACGTGTACGTCAAACATCAAAAACAGTGTACAACAAACAACAGAACGTACCGCAAAAATTGCGAAAAACTTACCTGATCTCAATTCGAAAGGCATGATTAAGCGTGAAAACCGCCCCTCCTGTGCAGTTACCCCGGTCACAGAAACGACCCACCACCCCGCGACATTGCACGCCAACTAATGCATTACACACACTCACACACTGGACACACGTGAAACACCACGATTTCGATGTTAAGGTTGCACAGTGAGAAGGATTAAACGTCAATGTGGTATAACATCACGCACAGCGTATTCCCGTTTCGCGAAAAACGGTTTGAACCTCTGATGCGGCGCGGCGAACACGGCAATGGCGAGGTCACTTCTGCCGCTCCGACGCGGCGCGCGCCGTCAGCGCCCCCCGTTTCCATGACTACAGTCCCGGGCGATATCTGCCCTGGTCCTCTTTGGTGAACAAAAACAAAAATAGCAAATTAATTGCGTAATCGTGTACCGTGAATATTTTTGCTAAGGTTAATTAGTACATCAAAAGGGTGCGTAAGTTAAAAATGGATGTCTATCGGCTGTGATGAGGTAAGGCCTTTGGATTTTTATAACCTTCCCTTCGCCCTTTAGAAGGGCATTGATGCACTATAAATTACCGTATGAGTAATATTTGGCTACACTCTAAATAGCTTTACTGCTTAAAATGGAATTAAATTATTGTTTAGTTTATATCTACAAAATGAAGAAACCTCTTTGACGACCAATGGTAAAAAAATATGTAAATGGGTACTCAGACAGCGCAATATAGATAAAGCGTACTCCATTCCTGCCGAAATAAATTACGAAATGACAATTGAAATAAAAGATTTAGGTAGTTGTTTGAAGGTGAGTCTTCGTAACAATTCTATTCTTTCAGTACTCCATTATTAATTTAAGCTTTCTCAGGATACATGTATAAAGGTAGAAGTAATTTAATAAATATTTTCGAGTAGACAGACAAAAGAAGCTTCATTTTTTATTATCTGAATGTATGTAAGAAATATTAGTAGTATATGGATAGGCATGTATGTTAACAATTAACTATACATACTACCAGTAAGGGAATAAAATTCATATTTTTGACAAAACAAAAATTTACATTTGCCTGAGGCGTTGCTCAAGTAAACTATTTCATTTACCAAGTAATGATTTTATAGATTTACGTTTCATTAAAACATACAATTGTTTACTTCATTTACACATTTATCTTCTCTCTTAATATACAAAAATATTAAGGTTGTCTGGAAGAAATCGCCGAGAGCGATAAGACCGCCAATTGTTACATTTTCTACTTTGTAACTCATTCTTTGTTATGTATTTATTATGTGTGTACAATGAAGAAATAAATAAATAAATAAATAAAAATAATTGATGTTTGTTAGTCTCACTAAAACTCTGGAATTATGACAGTTTGAGAATTACACTATACCTTCACCAAGCCGATTTTATAAGTCAACTAGCTGACCCGCTCAACTTCGTTTGCGTCTCTCCATAAGAAATATTTTTTTCCCATTTTCCCAACATTTTCGGTCGATACCCGGCTCCTACTGGTCGTAGAGTCATGTTACATAACCTAAAACCTCGCTAAATAGGCTATCCAACAAATAAAGAATTAGCAAAATCGGTTCAGCCGTTCACGGCAAGCCGTTCGTGACCAAGGCAAATAGGGATTCATTTTTATATATCTATATATATAGAAGATATAGATATAGTTAGATGATGTAAAAAAAATTGATTCACCTAAACCAATATTTATATAACCCGCTTTACTCTTTTTGCATGTTAGAAGTAAAGGTGGTTTTTATTTTAAGAACATAATTTATGCCTGTAGCGTTTTAACTGAGTTTCGGTCATATAGGTGGGCGCCACGGATGCCTCAAATGAAACGCGCGAAGGACATCCAATTTTCGTCCGGCAACTGGGACCTTATATCGGCAATAACACGTCGAATATTAACTTTCAAATGGCGCAACGTCTGTGGTTTATTGCCAGAGACTAGTTTCTTTACATATCTTCAAAGGTCTATTATACAAAATTCTACCCATTTGAAATACTTCCTATAATAATACTAGAGGATTATTGTGCTATGTTGTGGCCAAAACAAGTCTTGTCGCCGAAACAAAACGCTAATTGAAAATTTTCTATGAAACCTTTCCTATATACATATATTGTAAAGTCGATTGTTACGCGATGGTCTACGTATCACAATATATATACGAAAATTTAATTTATGTTCCAAAAAATACATGAAAGTTTCCTAAAATCAGAGATGTTCATTCGGTAAATACCAGAAACAAACATAATCTTAGTGTTCACGTCACTCGTCTCTACAGAGTAGGCAACTCGTTCATGGGACAATGTATACGCTTTTACAATAAGCTCCCTATTAATATTAGGAATTTGCCATTAGAAAATTTAAGAAAACCATTAATTGGAAGTTATCCGCAAAGGGATATTATACCATAGCAAAATATCTTACTACTAGGGATTGAGCTGCCCATTCTGCACATGATGTTTATTTTGAATGTTTAAATTTATTTTGATGTGACAATAATTTACAGTTTCAAACAAATTCATCTTAAATTATTGCTATAGTTAACATTTTTTTCAATTATAATCTTTACTTATTATTGTAATTGTGACTCAAATTGTAATTGTCGCTTTTTTTATTAAAATAATGTCTTTTGCATTTGTGAATATTGTCTGGATTTTCAAAGAGACGGTGATCTCTGAGTTTGTTTCGTCTTTTCTTCTCAGGGCTAGTCCAGTTAGGAAGGGCCGAATTCATCTGCTCAAAACAGTTTAACTTGCAAAAGTGTCTATGTAACCTAATTGCAGAATAAATTATTTAATATTATTTCATTCTTTTTTTTTGTATGGAATAAGCTGGCAAACGAGCACACGTATCGCCTGATGGTAAGCGATTACCACCGCCCATGGACACCTGCAACACCAAAGGCGTCACAAGTGCGTTGCCGGCCTTGGGGGGGAAGGGTAAGGACAGGGGGAGGGCGGTTCGGCTATGGGCCTCCGGTATCTTCACTCACATGGTGAAACACAGTGCAAGCACTATTTCACACCGGTCGTCTGTGAGGCCGAATTCATTCATTTCTACATTTTTTAAAACTTGTCCATACTTTTCAAGTCCTTAAAATAGTCAGTGAGTCTTCAGAGTACTTATTTACTTCAGTATGTATAGTGTATACATATCCAGGGTACAACTATTCCTTAATAGAAATGCCTTCATCACCATCAGCTTATCGAAGTCCACAGCTGGACATTGGCCTTACTTCAATTGATACCATATCTATAGACGCTCAATATTTGCGAAGATTATAGAGACTCGAATGCACCTATTTGAAAGTTTATCGAATTTAATTAATATTATTATATGCAGATCACGTTTGAATATGCGCACAGAAGAAAAGTTCTGTCAAACATTAATTTTTATCACTACTACTAACTATAAATAGTTTTCATATCAAAAATTATTTATTTTTCTTACACAAAGAATATATATATGTTTATATTTTCTAGTCAATATATCCAAAAAATTTGATGCAGAGTTCACTGCGGTGCTATGCGCTTGATGCTGATGCATACACTTGACACAGTAACGTTGCATTTTACTAAACTCTTACAAAGCCTAGAAACTAGAAAGAAAAGAATTGGAGACAATATCGAGCCACTATTGCCAAAATTTTCCAATTACTTTAGCGACTTGATATCACAGAAATAGCAATGTGATGTTGAAATATTATATTTGAGAAAATATAAGATCTATTTATATACCTCTTAAATAAATAAACATTAACGGCCCTGTAAAGCTACTTAAGATTGTTCACAAATTGAAGATTTATTGATGGCTTGGAAAGGATTTACTGAAGATTTTTTTTTAGCTGCCAAGAGGACTCTGCTCTGCCTGATGGAAAGCATGGGCAAGATCCAGGAGTGGTGGTCACCATCCTCAATACGGAAAACGACAAGTCAGGATGGCGACCCACACTAGTGAGATGCTTTTTTAACCCCCGACGCACAAAGTGGGGTGTTATGCGTTGGACGTCGATGTCTGTCCGTCTGTCTGTCTGTCTGTGTGTGTGTGTGTGTATGCGTGCGTGTTTGTGTATGTATGTATGTGTGTGTGTGTGTGTGTGTGTGTGTTTGTGTGTGTGTGTGTGCGGGACCGATTTCGATGTGGTTTATTACAATTTGAAAGCCAGTTGCCTTGCGGTGGCTCTTAGCTATGTTTGATTAGCATCGGTCCAGCAGTGTAAGAGTATCAGCTCTTTTCTAAAATGATGTAAGGCATTTTGGCGTATGATTAATCGATTAAGAACTTAATCCTAGCAGCATAGGGGGTTTTAAAATTTCAGTTTTAGGTTGTGTTATCACTTTTGAAGGATCACAGATCTTTTAAAAGAATATATCTTACGAGATTTTGGAATAAAGTTCTTTATGGTTGTCAGTTGCGCAGGGGAAGCCCACCTAGCCGGTAAAAACGTCCGTAACGTTAAATAAAAAAGCGTAAGATTTAAAAAAAAATTAGTATGCCGCCATCTGTAAGTTGCATGTATTATTTTATTTTATGATAAGGAACTGCGTTCCAATCTAGTGTGCTTTTTTTTCTTTTGATATCTTAAAGTAGTATCTTGGTATGAATGTACATATGTATGTATCTATATATCTAAAACTACTAGTAGTGTTTGCCCGCAACTTCAATCTGTTTGTTTAATTTGCGCATATTTCGGCAGTAATTTTGTCAGCACCTAAATACATACTGCACAAAGGGGTACATGGGTTTGGTGCTCAATATAGCATTAAATTCTGTTCCTCATTCAGCACCTTAAATAACTATACCTAATAAAATATAATATTTGTTGCATAATTATTAAATGTACGTTCTTTCAAGAAAAAAAAAATTCCTTGTCTAATAATAAACAATCTTAAAATGTTATTCACTTAATTTGAAAGGAAACATTTTACTTGAAATAATTTTCATATTGTTCTAGAAATAACTTAAGAGGTAAATACTAAGAAAAGTTTAGAACCAAAAATAATAAAATAAGACGCTATAAAATGAATTCCCGAAAGTTAATTTCTTAAAGATCTATTGATTTTATTTAAATCACTTGGACTTTAATTAACTTTCCGATCAAGAGCGGTGTTACCACGTGGAGTAGCCCTTAAATATTTACAGGAGTTTTGTTCATTACTTTTCATTACCTGAGTTGAATAATTGCATTACTAATGAATCGACTTCTTTGTGAATCTTTAACACAGTTGTATGCAAACAGAAAGAAATCTCAGATCAAAAACACTTACTGAGTTGAATAACATGACTGATGAATTGATTTTTATATAAAATTCAATAAAAGATAATATATATAAATTGATTCTTAGATAAAAACTAGCCCGCCATAGTGTGGGTTACCATGCTGCATTGTTGCATTGTCTGCATCCGCAATTAGTATGGTGACCACCACTCTTGGATACTGCTTATGCTTGCCATCAAGCAGAGTAGAGCCATTTTGGCGGAGCATACATAAAAAAGAGGGCTAATATGCTTACAACTCCCAAGAGATCCAGTGACTCGTTTTTTTAATAAATTACCTTAAGATGATGAATTCTAAACACATAAAACTCCAAAAAAAAAGTACTTGTAATATATCGCATTAAAAAGAAAACATTTTTTTTTCTAATATAGTTATTAACTGTCAAAACGAAGAGAAAGCTTTTGATATGGCTACATCAAGACACTAGCAAAATTAAAGTAGAAGGTTTGTTTGTAAGTAAACACAGATATAGATTCTTAATTATTTATTTTGGTGATGCAGGATTTCATACGTGCACAGAACATGTTAATAAAAAAAACTTGAGAGGTGTCAAGGGACACCCGGACGGAACGAAGTTATAGTTATAGTTTTTCAGCTTTAGTTGATTCGCTATTGAAATAAAAAAAAGCAGAAAAAGATTTGCTTTTTTATTTCAATAGCAAATAAACATATATACAGCAAAAAGTGTCGTTTGAACTTTTGGTTTTAATTTTTCCGTCGTTCCAAAAATATAAAGCTGTTATTATAGCGCAGCAGTATTTACCAATACGCAATTACGTCAGTGATACAACTACTCTGTGTGCACCAAATATTTGTACATAATAACTAGTTTAATTTATAAAAACAACTGATCCTGTCAATGCTTAACCAAGTAAATAGCATTCTATAAACTATAAGAGAAAGGAGCGAGTGCCTGTTCAACAATTTATACTATCAGGGACACTGACATTCTAGCCTTTTTCATTTCTTAAGTTCTTATCTCTCCTATCTCCTATAAATTTATTATGTGTTGTGCCAATAAACATTATGACTGAGGTGAACGACACAATGTTAACAAAAAAAAAACAACTTCAAGAATTGGACCAAATTGAAATGAGGCCACACAGGGTATCGTTTTTAGTTTTTTAAGAAGACGGTCCTCATTTCATCTCATCCAATTTTTTTATATTTTTTATCATTAATTTCATCACGACGAAGACAGGACTTGAAGACTTAAGATTTGAAGACTTTAAACACTCGACATTGGCAGAAATAGCTGATCCGAGAGATCCGGCTGGTTACCATTTCATCAATAGAAGAAGAAGAGGCCACACAGGAAGCACCAACTTTCAAATGAATAAATTGTTGTTTGTAAAGTCGGGCTACGGACGATAGATTAACGTGACAACGTTATACCAAAACATTGATGAAATGATGAGAGATAGATGCTCTCATACAAGGATGAACAATGAGCGTAACGGGACAATGAGCGTAAGAGGACAATGAATCATCCTTTTTCGTGCATGCTGTCGGCGTTCATCAATTTATTAGATGTTGTCACGTCAAAAAAAGAATCATCAAAATCGGTTCACCCAGTCGAAAGAAACAGTCAAATTGAGATCTTCCTCCTTTATTGAAATCGGTTCCAAAGATTACCATATTTTCCTTAGATCTGAAAATATTTAACACAAATATTTATAATAAAATACTGAAGTATGTAGTTCCATTACGTAATAAGGGAGTCAGAGCCCCGAGCTGGCAAAACGCCAAGAATTTCCAAGCTTCAGAGGCCCAGGCCGGCAGGTAGCACTTAATAGTTAGGTTTACAGAGCCAATTCCCGTTACGAGGTAACTTGGACAAAGTCGTAGAAATACTTTTGTAAGTCTCAAAGAGCAGCGTCCCCTAAACAGGATGAGAATCCACTCGAGAAGATCTAGTGTAATATTTTCGATACTAGTAGTTTAAAAGACATTATGTTAAAAGCATAAACTCACAAGCCAACCCCTGGCAGTTTAGAATAATAGGTTGTTTAAATGTTTTTTATGAGTTTGCCAGCAGTTCCTAAACAATACGTGTATAGATTTTATGATAAGATTTTAAGATTTTATGGTAAGATCTCCTTTTATTTTCTACTAATACTTGACAGATCATTACTTACTCCTTTTCTAGCCTTATCTTTTTCACACATGCATTAATTTTACAAACCGACTTCAAAAAGAGGAGGAGGTTTTTCAATTCGACCGTATATATATTTTTTTTGATGATTTTTTTCATATAAAAAAAATCTAATAATTAAGCCTAGCTATATCGATTTATCGCCTCCATACAACTTATCTTACAATATCGTTGGAGCCGTTTTCGAGTTTCAGAACATATTTGTACAAGAATAGCTCGTTTAAAGGTATTAGATACAATATACTGCTGACACATAAAACGATTATTGTTTTGTCGCTGCCTGCTAGGAGGATCTGCACGTACCGGCGAGGCACATAGATTTTATTACAGTGTACCTACCGTAGATAACACTCTTGCAGTTTGAAGTGATATTAATGTAGTACATACATACATGTTAAGATTTATCGAAACTATGAATGTAGTATGTCTTCTTAGGACACGCTTTGTTAAGGGTAGTATCGTGTAACTGAGACATTAAACGAATCGTCGACTACCAAGAAATTTCAATTTGGCTGGACTCTTTGGCGCTGCGTAGAAATATGACTTCGTGTGCTTCTTCTACCGCATTTACTATGGGGAGTGCTTCGAGGAATTATTCGGACTGATCCCTGTCGCCTCTTTCCGCCATCGTCCTACGCGACAGAACTTTTATCCCCATCATGTAAATGGTTGGCAGTCCACAACTGTGCGCTTCTCAAGAAACTTTCTGCCTCGCACAACGAAACTGTGAAATGAACTGTCGCCTGCGGTATTCCCGGACCAATAAAACCTTCAAGAAAAGAACGTACTCTTCTTAAAAGTCCGGCAACGCACTTGTGACGCCTCTGCGGGTGTCTATGGGCGGCGGTAATCGCTTACCATATCAGTTGATACGTCTGCTTGTTTGACTCCTATTCAAAAAAATCCGGAGTATTGTTTGATTATTGGCTTAGGTAAATCATTTTTAAGAAAGCATAAGCAGAATCCAGAGTTGTGACCACCATACTCATTGCGAATGCAGACAATGAAACAATACAGCATGGTGACCCATACTATGGCGGCTTAGTGATGCTTCTGCATCATTGGGCGTCCGGTCTCACACTCACTAACAAAACACGACAGCACTTACGCTGTCATTTTACGTTGATCTACTGTGCGAGGGTAGTACCGCCCCGGTCGAGCCGGCCCGTTCATACCGGAATCACTACCTTGAAAATGAGTAAGTGAAGAACAACCAAATCAAAGTCTATTATTGTTTAATACATAAATTGAAGTGTCCCATTAACCGAAACAAATCCACTTTGTTATTTTATAATTACAATGCTATTGCTTTGATTGCATGTATCTCAAAACAACAAATATAAGATTTGTGTACATCTTGTTTAGAATATAACAAGATATAGGTACCTAATCTAATTGTATCCATCATCTCGATGACCTGGATTTTAGGTCATCCATGGGATGGATATAATTTTTAGGTCGTAAAAATGCATACGCTTTCCTGGTCAAATGCCGATTTTAAAATGGCACAAATTTAGCAAATGTAGACTTCAGGTCTTATACCGACTTAATAATTAAAACAGATACATAAATATAAACATAAACATTTATAGAAAATTAAAAAAATAAACAACAAATTTTAAGTACTTATTTCAGTAATGCAATCGTGGCAATTAAAACTAAGTCCTTTCCTAATACATGATCGATGTTATTGTGCTTAATACTAGTAAATAACAACACAAGATCCTTCCTTTTCTTTTTTAAACATATAAAGCCTCATAATTTAATCACTAATAAAATATTATATTAAGAAGTTGAGAACACAAGCAGTAGCGTTTATTTGTATTATCCGCCAGGCGCTGAACCATAATAGAGCGGGATTCTCATAGTAGATAATTACACATTCCACTAAATCCATTGTCACAACCAAATTCCAAATTCTCATTCCATCATACAATGCACCAATTCACTTTGTCCTTTAGATAATCAACTTGAATATAGAAATGTTCGTTTATCGTGTAAACAAGCTTTGGAACTTTCCAGAAGCACCGCCTAAAGTCACTTTGTACGGAACTTCAAAATTACTTGCCAACTTTTCAACATTATTAATTAAACACTTCATACAGTGAGGTTTTATATTCAAAGGAAACGTGTGTAATTGTTTTTGGAGTATAATTAAGCCAATGAAAACAAAATTCGTGTATGGTGGTACCATACACGAATACGGTACCACGGTACCATGGTACCTAATTAGTACTTTGAAGAAAACATTATCAAGTTGGTGATATGTTAATAACTTTAAGAAGAAACAGTGTCACAAATTTAATAATATGTTAGGACCCATTATGGCTCTCGTCGGCATCAAGAGTAACCGTGTCAGACTTTATTTCTTCATCAATTTATACAAATAAATAAAATAAGAATGTCTGTTTGTAATATTAAAGTAACCGCTTTTTACTAAACACATATATATGTATATACGGTACATTTATCAAAAATGTATTTTAAAATTTTTTTGTCTGTCTGTATGTTTGCCTGTTTGTTCCGGGTAATCTCTGGAAGGGCTGGACCGATTTTGACGAGACTTTCACTGGCAGGTAGTTGATGATCCATTGTGTAACTTAGGCTACTTTCTTTAGACTAACTTTATCCCGCGGAGCTACTCGTGGTACGACGATAACCTCTGGTAACACGGCGGTAGTAAAAGATTATGTCTAAAATTACTTAAATAGGCCAACTGCAGCAGTCACAAACTAAATATTACATTAATTACCTGTACAAATAAATAAAATTGGAGTGTCTGTTTGTAATATTAAAATAACTGCTTTTAAATAAATGCATATGTATGTATACACGATACATGTACCAAAATAGGATTTTTTTTTAAATTTTGAATGTTTGTTCCGGGTAATTTATTAAACGGCTGGACCGATTTTGACAGGACTTTAACTGGCAGGTAGCTGTTGATCCAAAGAGTAAGTTAGGCTACTTCTTTTAGAGTAGCTTTGTCCCGCGGCGTTACCCGCGGTGCTACAATAACCGCGGGTAACACCGCGGGGTTCATTGTACATAAAATTGTATATAGTCCGGAATCCTCGGAACAAATTTTACATGTTATTACTATCAAGCTAATTTTCCGTGAGCGGCTTCATTTTGATGAGGGGTCCACCTTTCACCTTACAAAAATTTTCGTTTTTGGTAGCTAACGGGAGTAGCAGGGACAAAAAACTTTAGATCGTAGGACCGGGATAATGTACCACGCAATTTGTAGGACAATGTGGCTGTTAAATTATATAGTCACGACAAATTAGCTTGATAACTTAATCACTTGCAAAATTTGTGCCGGGGATCCTGGACTACTAAAAATCGTAGCAAAAATTAACTTTCTTAGATTTCCTATATTTTCGAAACCGACTTTGAACGAGGAAAACTAAAATACCTATTTTCTGCCTTGTAGATTTCTCATTAAAAAGTTTTTGGTTAAAGAAGTTAGTGTATAAAGTAATAAATTGGACCAAAGAAGATAAATAAGATGGGAGACGTTAGCCTTGGAGGGTAACAAGATCTGAGACGTCAATAGTTCAGAATTATTGAGTACCCGTATGTCCGTCTGCTCAAAGAGTTTGTCTAGTATGAGGTTGTAGCTTTACATCTAAAGAATTTCCTATGCTCTTCATTAATAGTTACTAAAACTACTTCAACATAAATCATCATCTAAAGCCTTTAGTGGTCTACTTCTGAAGATAGGCCACGCTTTAGAAAGGAAGTTTTGTCCTGTTGATATAAGGAGTGTTCACGTTTTCGTTCTCTTTATAATGCTTTTGTTATGCGTAGTTTACTCAATCTTATGAAACTCACAGAATGGGACACTCCGTATTCCAAATTTGTTACCTCATAGGCTGTCAATTTAAATAGTAGTAGTTGATCTATACAGTGTATGATGGCTCCAAACCAAGGTCAAGCGCTCCAAGTAGTGAATATTAACTACGCCCGAGTTTCAGTAAAATTTTAGAACTTGTTTAAAAAGGAATAATTAATATTCTACTAACTTTTAGTAGTGTGTTAGATAGCTAGGTAGGTAACTTACGTAGACTTAATTAATGTAAGACTCAGTTTGGCTAAGTGCTTGTGTGCTGTGTTGGTATTAATTAAATTATGTTATGGTTCTTAAACTGTGAGTAATTGTTTTGCCAAGATTCGAAAGAAAGGTCTTAAGTAGGGTTTATTATTTATCGTACGATATTTATACAGATATCATATAATAATTTAACAATGAACAAAATGTGGTATTGTAGAGGACTGGTTGTTACGCTTTGGGCTGAAATGATGATGTTTATTAAGAATATTTTTGTATCTCAAAGTATTGACAAGCCGACTTCTTAGAAAAATTGAAATCGTCACATTCTTGACATTTAAAGATTTGAACATACTTAAACAATCATCTCAATATTTCGGTAGACTTCCATACTACTTTATACAGGTATCACTTGTAACTTTACTACATTATAAGGTACCCCAACGTCAAATAAAGTTGGGTAAGGGCAGGAAAATAATAATGATGAGATAGATTAACCTAACATATGTAATTCATATACCAAAGCCTCGTGACATTTACGACACCAGAAGACACAGAGCCCATAATCTTAGAAAATCCAGAGGCTTTGCACGTTATTGCCACGTGTGATGTTACAGTCATTTGTCATGATGCCATCCACAAATATGCTGCTCACTGGTTCCTGAACTGTTTAGTATTGAATGTTAGTTATTTAATTTGTTTGTTTATTTAAGAAACCTGCCTTTCCCGACAGTCTTCTATTCGCTAACTGCTGGACTAACGAAGCAGGTTTCTTCTAAATAAATGACCTCCCAAAGGGACTCTGCCCGATGGCAAGAATGAGCAGAATCCATACTCATTGCGAATACAGACAATGCAGCATTGCAATTTAGAGTTTTATCAGAAACCCACGATACCCAATGCTAATAGGGAAAATAGCCAAAACCTGTCCTTATTAGCAATGTGTAGGTACTAATTTTTCTAAGTAATAAAAAATTCTGACATGAAATATACTCCAGTAGCAACACCAATGTGGGTTGGGACTGAAACTAGTCGTGCGTCTACGAATATGAATATATGAAAGTTTTTATTCCAATTTACTTTCCTTCTTTTATTTTATTTATTCATGATGTTTTTTGTCTCTTATGAAACATAAGCATTGTTGTATTCAAGATCACCATGATGTAAAACAAGGAGGTAGATAGGTTGTTAAATAGGTTTTAGAAACTATAATCCTTTAAAGTCAAAATACCACGATACATAATCGACCTCAAGTTTAGTAAGTAGGTACATTTATTGCCGAAAACTGCTTTTTCTTTAAAAAATATAGAAAGAAACTCAAGAGTAGATATACAATTCAATGAAACCGCTATCGATTTTTCTTCGTGGCTTATTCATTCATTGGTATTCAAATAACGTTTTCGACGCAACTGCGTGATCAGATCTAAGCAGAAAGCTACGCATTCAGACCATTGGGATAGGCATAATGAAGTTCATTTACGACACCTATATCGGCTACTATTATTTATATAAAACTTCAGACTTTCCCTATGCAGGTACTTATATAAAGATACATAACCACTTAAAAATAACTTTGACTTATTTTAGTATTAAAAGAGCAATAGAGCTCATGCGTATTAGAAATTATATTTTCATATTTCTATAAATGTCTCATGGTCAAAGCTAAAAGCAAATGAGAAATAACTTATAAATGAGCTTCATTTTATTTAGAGTCGCCTGATGGTTTTGTTGTAGCAAAATATACCGTTTCATTAGCTTTGATGTAGTGTTTCTTTTACTGCAGGCGTTTTAAAACAAAAATGTATGTTTTTACCCGACTGCGAAAGAAGGATTGTTATGTATGTATATTTCTTTGGCACGCTTTAGATGGGAAGTGGTCGAAAAACAAAACTGTGGATTGAACTGTCTTCTGGTATTCCCGTACCAATACAACGTTCAAGAAAAGAACGTACTCCCTCTTAAAAGGTCGGCAACGTACTTGTGACGCCTCTAGTGCTGCGGGTTTGCATGGCCGGCGGTAATCGCTTGCCATCAGGCGATACATTTGCTCGTTTTCTCCCTAAGACAACAAAGAAATTGTATGCCACTGAAGGTTCTACGCGTAACAACTACTCTTTGAGCTGAATCCTAATTTTTTTTGCCAATTTAAATTAATTTATTTCTGACAATATAAACTGCATTTGAAATGCATTTTGTTTACAAGATTGTCAAGTCCTGGTGATTACTTTTCTAGGTAAATGAGATAAAATAAAGGTACAACTTCATAACAAGTCATGAACGCCATTCTATCCTGAATATACGGTTAGTAACCGTAATTATACAAGTATTTAAATAACCTTTAGTAGCAAACACGTTACTAAAATATATGGGGCTATAACGAGACGAAGCCTGTTGACACCGGACACTGACGTGAGGGTCGCTACACCCATTGTTAAAGGGTGTCAAGTCCGAATCTAATCGGTATTCCCCGAAATATTCAAATAAATGGATTACAAAATAGCATCTACGTAAACACAATGAAATGAATGGGCTTTTGTATTAAACAAATTGTTTTCATACACGATAGGAATACAAACATTTTATAGAAAAATTATAACATTTTAATATATTTGTTTCTAATGACACATACAAACAGACACTCCAATTATATTTATTTGTATAGATACAAATAAATATAATTGGAGTGTCTGTTTGTAATATTAAAATAACCGCTTTTTACTAAATGCATAGGTACGTATACACGGTACATATACCAAAATGTCGTTAAAAAATTTTTTGTCTGTCTGTCAGTCCGTCTGTCTGTCTGTTTGTACCTGGTAATCTCTGGAACAGCTGGACCGATTCCGAAGGGACTTTCACTGGCAGGTAGCTGATGATCCAGGGAGTAACTTAGGCTACTTTTTTAGACTAACTTAGTCCCACGGCGTACGGCGTACGACGTAACAATAACCGCGGGTAACACCGCGGGTAGTAAGTTACTCCCTATATCATCAGCTACCTATCATTGAAAATCCCGTCAAAATCGGTTTACCCGTTCCAGAGATTACCCGGAACAAACAGACAGACACACAGACAAAAATTGTAAAAAAAAATCATTTTTCAATACATATCAATTTAGCAAAAATCGCTTATTTTATTATTACAAACAGACACCAATTTTATTTATTTGTATAGATGTATAGATAGCATCATAAGTGGTGGTGGTACAGTTTTAGGTATTCTCGAGATATGAAATGAATCATTCGCGGCGGTTAATTACAGTGAGTCATGCAATGAAACAGTGACATTAAATGATAATGCGTGCAAATTGAGTTTCTAATTGTTACTTTGTTATCAACAGAATGACCCATAGCAGTTCCGACCGAATGCGAAATTACGTTTTAGCTACAAAACTTTTAAACTACACACATTCAAAGACTACTCAGAAGTACTAGGTGAACAAAATTTATATTGTTACGTTGGTTTTACAGTTATTTCGGAAATAGAAAATAGTATAAATGACAGAGATATGGGATTCCGATTCGGTACCCTTGTAGTGACGTCCATATAATGGCGCAGCAAAAACAATACAGCGCTATCTACCGAAAATATACCAAAGTTCGAAGTAACGAACTACGGAGTAAGTAGTAAATCCTGCTTCGTGATATACTAGTAGAAGTTCTCGCGCCAATTAACATACACACTAACTACCCAATATCATCAGTTGGACCGTTGCCCGCCCAGCAAGATTACCTAGCCTGATAGGAGCATCCTCCATTTGTGTTGTGGAGCACCCGCTCCTCCGACCTCCACAAGCCTAAGTCATGCTCCAACGTCAAAGTTCATATCCAAGGGCTCACGGCAACGTGTACCGTGAGCCCTAGCATCATAGAAAAGTTGGGGGAGGTACTTTTACTCTACAAAAGGCGATTGTTATGACGCACAGAATATCAACGTAAAATGACAGCGATCATGCTGTCGTGTTTCGTTGGTGAGTGCGACACCGGGGACCCAATGATGCAGGAGCATCACTAGCCCGCCATGGTGTGGGTCACCATACTCCATTGTTGCATTGTCTGCATTCGCAGTATGGTGACCACTACTCTTGGATTCTGCTTATACTTTCAATCAGGCAGAGTAGAGTAATTTTGGCAGGGCTAAACATAAAAAAAAACATTACCTAACTAAACGCTGCTTTTTACTGTTGAGAATACGAGCCTTAACATAAATAAGTTGGGTCGTCGTGTGGTTCAATTATACTATATATTACTATATATTACTATATATACTATAATATATTAAGGTTTAGTTTCAATAACGAACTAGTTAAACACAGAGGTGTTACCCGCGGTTGTTTTTGCACCATAAACGCGGTTAACGCTACGGGGCAAGGCTAGTCTAAAAAAGATTCCCAAGCTACTCTTTATATCATCAGATATTTTCCAGTGAACGTCCGGTCATAATCGGCTCAGCCGTTCTAAAGGTTAGTCGGAACAAACTGACAGACAGTCAAAAATTTAAAATAATATTTTTTTATGTAATGTTAGTAAATATACTCGTAAGTGACGTATTATACTTTTATATGCATTTATTGAAAATCAGTTTATTTAAAATTACAAACAGACAGTTAATTTATTTATTGACTAGCTGAACCCCGCGGTGTTACCCGCGGTTATTGTTGTACCGCGAGTAACGCCGCGGGACAACGTTAGTCTAAAAAAAGTAGCCTAAGTTACTCCCTGGATCATCAGCTACCTGCCAGTGAAAGTCCCGTTAAAATCCGTCCAACCGTTCCAGAGATTACCCGGAACAAACAGACAGAAAAAAACTTTTTAACTACATTTTTGGTATATGTAGCTTGTATATATACACATGCATTTAGTAAAAAGCGGTTATTTTAATATTACAAACCAACACTCCAATTTTTTTTACTTGTATAGTTGTAGATTTAACTTTAACCTACATTTTCAAAACGTAGGTACCATTACTAAATAACATTTGAAATTATTAGCGTTATTAATTTAAGTACAAGTAAGTTGAGTTAAATTACTTGAAAATCTTAATTGCTTAAGGAACTTTTACATTACATTTATATCGTGAAGTTAATCTCTTGAAAACGTAACTTGTGCAAGAAAGATGTCAGTGGTAGTGTGAGGAATTTTCCAATTTAGTCGGAGCCAATTTGGCGAGGACTGTTGTAGGTACACAATAGTTTTAGACCGAGCCTTGTGGAAAATATCAAAGTGTAGAGAATATATATTGTCAAGCTTTCGGGATTACAGGGACAGGATTGGATTTTTTCTCATGATTTTGTTAGACTTTGAGATTGAACTACACATGGTCGGTTATTTAAAGCTAACAGAATGTTGGAAACCGAACGCATGGGAACGATTGTATATTCAAAGTTTAGTTTACTGAAAGGGGTTTAGTGTAATATGAGAAAGAGTAAATATTTTTGCCCGATAATCGAAAAGTTTTCATAAAAATTATTAAGATGTGAAGTATTTTCAAACCTAAACTACCTGTAATATTCATAACTAGAAGTCTTCTATTGCGTAGCGTGATAATTTTCTCCAGTTTTTGTAACATTCTTCTTTCATGCTCCGCTCCTATTGGTCTTAGCGTTATGATATATAACTTATAGCCTTCCTCGATAAATGTACTATCCAACACTGAGAGAATATTTCAAATCGGACCAGCGGCTCCTGAGATTAGTATAGATATAGATCATATCATTTCCAGAGAAGTATATATGTAATGAAGAAGATTTACCTATTTTTTTCCACAATCTTCTCTAACTTCTTATTCCACTAAATCTCCTCCATAAAATTACCCACACCCGTGAACCATTATTTTACTAAATCTAATGTTTATTAGACATTTATTATTAAAAACTTAACCTAAGAATTTTATACAAAAATTTTATTTCATGGAACAGAAATATTTCATAGAGTGCCAAGCCAACAAATGGCATCCAGTTTAGTAAAATTGATGCAATTTATCGCTGATTTTCAATACGAGCAAATGTGAAATTAGATTTATTTTACTAAATGTAAATAGAGAAATAAATACTAGTTGAATATTGTTGCGTTAATCAAGTGAATAATTTTCTAAGAATAAATGAGTAATCAAGTTAGCAACGTTCTTATAAGTATCAAGAAGAAGTAAGATAGATGAGAATGTTATATTTATAAACTTAATTATGTAAATCTGTACAAAACTAACTTTTGTCCGCAAGTCCGCCCACGTGTATGTCGAATATCACGAAATAAAAACTGTCCAATGGCCTTAACCGAGAGACGAGACTTTATCTCTAGGTATACCAAATTTTATCCTTAATTTTGCAAATCAACGAATAAAATCTACCTAACTACTACTTACGGGCCTACCGGCTGATTGCTACTGGGTAGTGTACTTTCCTCGTTTTTGTCTTTATTCAATAGACGTAAAAAAATCGGAAGTGCCGGTGTTTCAAACAATTAAATGCTACACTAAAGCCGTTCCACTTTAAAATTACAAGAAAGAACGTTAAATTCATTTAAAATCAAGATCGCCATTTATTTTAAACAAGTAACAGTTTGTATGAGGCTCATAAATAACCATTTTAGCATTTTCATTCACACAATGGGACGTAACACTTGAATTGAATAACTTCTTTTCTAATGAATGAATGGATGAAGTGGTTTTTGTTAACCATTGTTAGTAAAGTTTTGTAATGGTAGGCGGTATTTACGTGAGAGGCCATCTTTGTTTTGTGTTGTATTTAAGTTTATACTGGCTAGTTTTAAAATCTTTTGAAGTGTATATAGTAAAATACACGAATGGCGTAGTACTTAATTCTCCAAGTCAGTTCTCCACTTTATACTGCGCCAGATATAGGTTCGATAGTCACTAGCGAACAAAATTTTGTGTATCCCACAAATTGTTGTTCTAAGTCTAGGTTTTCATTGCATCCGGTCCATTTATATGCATAAAGTCTAATCAGGAGATATCTATTTCTAGTGCGGGAGTTATGGGAGCGTTTGTTGAATATTTAATAATGTAATACAAAAATTAATACATTATAAATCGATATTGATCAAATAGTTATAATCGATATGTTGTGTTGTCAATCCGATAGTATAATCGTTAAGCATTCACTCGCCCACTTTACTTGACCTGTGATCTTGTGCTAGGCAAGACACACTTACCTTCCTAGTGAGTTATATTAAATTAATAAACGAATATTAATAAAAGTATCAGTGTGTTTGGTTCTTAACCTCCTATAGGTTATGGGCCCGGTATATTTTGCTAAAAATTATTAAAGGTGTTCGTAATTAAAACGAGGCAAGAGTATTCTACCCACATTGTGAAAAAGCTAAGTATTTTTTTTTGAAATTGTTTATAATGGAAAACTCAAGGTTAAGCATAATATAAAACCGTTTAATGGCGAGAAGTATAGTGTCTGGAAATTCAGAGTACGCGCGCTTTTGAGCGAAATAGATGTTATATGTGTAATTGATGAGGAAGTACCCGCAACGCGGAGTCAAGAGTGGGTCAAAAAGAATTGTATTGCTAAAAGTACTATAGTTGAATATTTAGAAGAATCTTATCTTGGTTTTGCTAAGGAAGAAATAACAGCTAAAGATATTTTTTTAAATTTAGATGCCCTTTACGAACGAAAAAGTCTCGCGACACAGTTGGCTTTGAGAAAACAGTTATTGTCTTTGAAATTACAAGGTGATACACCACTAATAAAACATTTTAGTATTTTTGAAGATTTGATTACGGAATTAATGGCTGCCGGAGCCAAGTTAGAAGAAACTGATAAAGTGTCTCATTTATTACTTACACTTCCGGCGACATATGACGGTGTCATAACTGCAATCGAAACATTGTCAGAAGATAATTTAACACTGGGTTTCGTAAAAACTAGACTCTTGGATCATGAAGTTAAATTAAAAACAGAAAGCCGTGATACGAGTATGAAAGTTTTACAGGTAGAAAATAAAAACGAGATATTCAAACGAAAAAAGAACGAAAATACATATACAACAAATAACTACCCGCATAAAAATTATAATCAGAAGGCAAAGAGGAAGACGCACTTTCTAAAATGCCATAATTGTGGACGTAAAGGACACGTTAAAAATGATTGTTTTTATTTCAAGAGAGTGAATAAAAGCAAAGTTACCGACAGAAGCAGGACTGTTCAGTCGGTAGTTATAACCGAACCAACTACTGCTGACGATCAGTCTAGATTTGCTTTTATGGCCGGTAAAAAGGAGCAGAGTATTCATACTGACCGAATCACATTCCTGTTGGACTCTGGGGCGTCTGACCACATTATAAACAGGGACGATTTTTTTATTAACTACACTAATTTACTAATTCCAATTAAAATTTCAGTTGCTAAAGTTGACGAATTTATTACAGCTGCAAAAAGAGGAACAATAAAAGTTACCAGTGACATGGGTATTGATGGAATTTTGGAGGATGTATTATTCTGCCCTGAGGTTCCATATAACTTACTGTCCGTTTCCAAGATACAGCGAGCTGGAATGACAATTATTTTTGATCAACATGGAGCTCGTATATGCAAGGACGGTAAGACATTAATTAATGGTAAGTTTTTAAACAATTTAATCGCTATAGATTTTCAAGTGTGTGTGACTATTGACGGTTCTGTTTCCCAAGTATGCACTAGTAATAATTATGAGTTATGGCATCAACGCTTAGGACATATTAGCAAAAATAAATTCTTAGAATTGAAAAATAACAACATGATTGATAACGTAAATGAAATTGAAGCAGTATTTCCAATTGATATGTTATGTGAGGCATGCATAAATGGGAAACAATCACGTCTACCTTTTAATAATATTAAAGATAAAAGTTATGTGAAACGACCATTATACATAGTGCATTCCGACGTATGTGGACCTATCACTCCTTCGACGGTAGATAATAAAAATTATTTTGTGATATTTGTTGATCAATATACTCATTATTGTACCGTATACCTGATAACATATAAGTCAGATGTATTCTCAGTTTTTAAAGATTATATCGCAAAAAGTGAAGCTAAGTTTAACTATAGGGTAGCTAATCTGTTTTGCGATAACGGTGGAGAATATTTATCTACCGACATGAAAGATTACTGTGTGCAAAAAGGGATAACTTATCATTTAACTGTTCCTAGAACTCCACAGTTAAATTGTGTTTCAGAGCGTATGATTAGAACTGTAACTGAGAAAGCTCGCGCTATGTTGAGCGGTGCTAACTTAGTAAAAGTTTTCTGGGGTGAAGCTGTATTGACAGCTGTTTATTTAATAAATTTAACACCTACTAAAGCTTTGATACAATCTCGAACACCATTTGAAATGTGGCATAATAGGAAACCACAAATTAAATACCTAAGAGTTTTTGGATCTACCGTCTATGTTCATAATAAAACAAATAAAAGTAAATTTGATGATAAATCGTGGAAAGGTATATTGGTGGGATATGAACCAAACGGTTGTAAAGTTTGGAATACTGAAAGCAATAAATATGTTACTGTAAGGGATATTGTAATAGATGAGACGAATTTTATGACATCCAGGCCTAAATTAAGGCTTGAAGGGAGTGATTCTAAAACTTCCAGTGACATAACTGATATTACTCTAGAACAAGGTTCAAAATCAGCGTCAGTAGAGGGTCAACATTTTGACAGCTCTAAATCAGATAGTTTAAAATCTGATCTAAGTCTCAATAATCCCACAGAAATTCAGGTAAACGAGCCTGCTCAGTCAGATCGTGAAACTGAATGTACCCATATCCCCCCAATAATAAACAATGAACACACAGAACAAACTTTACGTAGAAGTAATAGGCTTAAAGGTCGTACTCCTATATCGTATAAAGAAATAGATGATGATTACTTAGTATATGCACAATCTATTATATGTCAAGTTCCTAATAGTTATAGTGAAATTAAAACTCGAGAAGATAAAGCTCAGTGGGAGCAGGCCATTAAAGAAGAACTTAATTCTCTTTTAATTAATAACACGTGGACATTAGTCCCTAGGCCTATTATAAGAACATTATAGATTGCAAATGGGTTTTCTCCATGAAACAAAATGAATTTGGAGAACCTCTTAGATACAAAGCCCGGCTTGTAGCAAGGGGATTCAGTCAAAAATATCTTATTGATTATAATGAAACTTTTGCTCCTGTTGCCAGGATATCTAGTTTTAGATTCATTATTAGTTTTACTAATCAGTATAACTTACTTGTACATCATATGGACGTCAAAACTGCGTTTTTAAATGGCCTATTAAAAGAAGAGATATATATGAATGTTCCTGAGGGAGTATATAGTAAAAATAATTATGTTTGTAAATTAAATAAAGCATTGTATGGCCTAAAACAGGCAGCTAGATGTTGGTTCGAACTATTTGAACAATCACTTAAAGAAAGGGGCTTCGAAAATTCATCAGTTGATAGATGTATATATGTTTTAAATAATGGGAGTATATGTAAAAATATTTATATAGTGCTATATGTTGATGATTTGGTTATAGCATGTGCTGATATCCATACTATGACAGATGTAAAACAGTATTTAAAGAGTAAATTTTCTATGACTGACTTAGGTGACATTAAATTATTTCTAGGTATTAGAATCACAAGATATAATGATCAAATAACACTAGACCAAAGTGCATATATTAAGACAATCTTAAATAGATATAAAATGTCTGACTGTAATCCTACAAATACGCCAATGGAAATCAAACTGAATTATAAAGCGTTAAATTCAGATTGTAATTATAATGCACCATGTCGTAATCTCATCGGTTGTTTAATGTATGTAATGTTATGTACGAGACCGGACTTGAGCACTGCTGTTAATATATTGAGTCGATATACTAATAAAAATAATAAAGAATTATGGCAATGCCTAAAAAGGGTGCTTAGATATTTAAAGGGTTCAATTGATCTAAAATTAGTATATAAAAAGTGTAACTATAATCATATTCTTAGTGGCTATGTAGATTCAGATTGGGGAGGAAATGATATGACAGATAGAAAAAGTACTACAGGTTATTTATTTAAATTATTTGAAAATTGTACAGTTACATGGAATACAAAGAGACAAACATCAGTAGCAGCTTCTTCCACTGAAGCTGAATATATGGCCTTGTTTGAGGCGGTTAAAGAAGCATTATGGCTTAAGTCTCTAGCTATAAGTATTCACATGAATATAATAGATCCGATAGTTATTTTTGAGGATAATAACGGCTGCATTAGTATAGCGAATAAGCTAACTAATCATAAGCGGTCGAAGCATATTGACATAAAATATCATTTTACCCGAGAACAGGTTGAGAAAAATGTTATAAAATTAAATTATATTTCCACAGGTAAACAGTTAGCTGATGTGCTCACAAAACCGCTACCTTCAATAGCATTTAAAACACATAGAGCCAAAATGGGCTTAGAATAAGTGTATTATGTATTTAATGTTTAACTTCTATGTGTTTCATGTAAAATTTAATTGTAATGTACCATGGTTTGATTAGGTTTTCGCTGGGTTTCCCTAATCCTTTGCAACAAATGGTGAACCATTAATTGTTTATTTTCCCAGCCAATCACTTGGAAGTTATGTGTGATCAATGTAGATAACTATGTAATTAATTGTAAACAGAATCGATAGATAAATTTTTGAGGGGGCATGTTGAATATTTAATAATGTAATACAAAAATTAATACATTATAAATCGATATTGATCAAATAGTTATAATCGATATGTTGTGTTGTCAATCCGATAGTATAGTCGTTAAGCATTCACTCGCCCACTTTACTTGACCTGTGATCTTGTGCTAGGCAAGACACACTTACCTTCCTAGTGAGTTATATTAAATTAATAAACGAATATTAATAAAAGTATCAGTGTGTTTGGTTCTTAACCTCCTATAGCGTTATGGGTTTCTAGATATTTGTACATCCGTATTTTAATTCACATGAAAAGCATTAACTAGGATACAGTAGCTTATCAATAGAAAGGAAATTGTTAAAAGCGGTTAAATACTTTCAGAGTTTAGTAACTACAAATAAAAAAGTCTGTCCTCTTAATATTATTTGTTGAACTTTGAGTCCACTCGTTTTATCCGTGTGCGTATGGCCTTAAATCTTCGGTCGCTATCTACATTTTACTCCCCGGGGCACACCCCTCCTATCATTTCGGCTGAAATATTATAGACTTTAATAAAACATAAAATATTCAAGCTAAATTGTGGGATGTAAAAGAGTACGCGTTTGAGTACAGATAATTTGGATACAATAATGAATGAATATCTATTATAGGTAGTCGCAAAATAACTCTGCCTAACGATCAAGTTAAGAAGGGTATTTTTTATGTATTCGCCTGCTAAAGTGACTTTACTCTGTCTGATGGAAAGCATGGGCAGAATCCAAAAGAGGTGGTCACCACATTGCGAATGTCGACAATGCAATATTGAAGCATGGCGACCCACACTATGGTGGGCTATTGAGATTCTTCTGCATCATTGGGCCTCCGGTCTCGCACTCACCAACGAAATGCGACAGCTGTCACTTTAGGTTGGTCTTTTGTAAGCTGGTCGTGTTAAAATCAGCGTTGCTCTACTACCTATAAAATGGAAAGAATATTTGTCCTATACTATTTATTTTCTTTGTCTATCACATACACAGCCTTTACACACTGTCACTGTGGACACACAGTCCACTGCTGGATATAAAATACCTCTCATTACAAAGAATTTTAATAAGCAGAAGCATCACTAGGCCTAAGGCCGCCATGGTGTGGGTCATCATGCTGCATTGTTGCATTGTCTGCATTCCTAATGGGTATGGTGACTACCACTCTTCGATTCTACTTATGCTTTCAATCAGGCAGAGTAGATTCATTTTGGCAGGACCACATACCTACATAAAAAAAAGTGTGTATCCGCTGTCAAAACTTTAATAGGATTTCTTTATCTTTATCTAACATATAATATACGCGGCGCATGGTAGCTTACGCGACTGCTGTAATTGAGGTCTCGGGTTCGATTCCCGGGTCGGACCAAATGTTTGTATAATCTGCAAATATTTGTTTCGGAGTTTGGGTGTTTTCTATGTATAATATGTATGCATTTACAAAAAAAAGTATATAAGTATTTATATCAGTTGTCTAATACCCATAATACAAGTTCTACTTAGTTTGGGACTAGATGGCGTTGTGTGTTAGACGTCCGTCCGAAATATATCTAACTTTATCGCGGTTTCCTGTGACGCCGTGGTATTACTCCGGTCGAAGTGGCCCATTCATGCCGAAACGCGGCTCTCCCAAGGTATTTTTTTTTGCACTGACAGTCTTGTACACACCCATAGCAACAACATCTTGTTTATTACGGAATAGCTTTTCCGCACTTATACTTTACCTCGGGTTGAGGGGTTGAATTTAGTTCTGTATTATAAATGTCATTGGAAAACATCTTGCAATTTTTATCTATATTCTGTTTCGGAAAATAGTAAAAGGTAGTGTAAGGATTTAATTTCGAAGAGCAAACATGAATATGATAGAAATTATATTTAGTATATGTTACTCCAGGCACACGTCTAACCTGTAAATTAATGTTTGTATTATGTAAATTAAGCACACGTGTATTTTATCCATAAATTAATTTTATCCGAAGGTTCTAAATAGAATAAATAAGGTGCTAAGCTAAGCAAAATCATTATCTGTTAACACGAGTATGTTGTGAGTTTTCTAAAAATATGTTGTTCTAAACTAGGATGAAAACATTGACCAACATATTGCTTCTTCTTCTTCTTTTGATGAAATGGCAACCAGCCGGATCTCTGAGATCAGCCATTTCTACCAATGTCAAGTGTTTATAGTCTTCATATCATAAGTCTTCAAGTCTTTAAGTCTTCGTCCTGATGAAATTAATGATAAAAAATATAAAGAATGTGGATGAGATGAAATGGGGACTGTCTTCCGAAAAAACAAAAAACGATCTCCAACACTTATTGCTATAACGTCGTGATTGAATTTTTATATTTTAGAATGACATGTAGAAAACCAAAAACGACTAGCTGGCTAGTAAATAATGCACTACAGTATTATACACCCTAAAAAGTTCTACAAAAAAGTCCGCGATTGTACATGTCTATCTCTTAGGGATAACTCACAATAATCATTTTTATTCCTTTCTTTTTAGGAAAAATAATGGCTTATTTACGAAGCAATTTTAAGTAATACAGCATTAATTTTTATTCAATTAAGTACCTTAAAAACATTGTGCATTTAATATAGATCAATATGGCCCTTGACAGTATGTAATTTAAATGAATATATTCGAAGATATTACTGATTAAAATGCACGAATCGTGTCGTCGCGTCAGTGGGTGGGTGCATCTGACATCCACCGGTGCGAAGCCGGGGCGGGTCGCTAATCACACTTCACACTATCACACTAATCTAAAAAAGCGTGTGTATTAGTTACTTCTACACGCAAAAACTACTTAAGAAATGTGGAAGAAAGTTTACAGTAATATAGCTTATACATCAGAATAACACATAGGCTACTATTTGCCTCGATAACCGATATAAACGCGGGCGAAGCCGCGAGCAAAAACCAGTATACTGATAAAAGCGAAAACTTCCATAGGGCGCAGTAAACTAGGGCACGCCGTTATTACGGCGGTAAGACCCGTTATGGAGGATTGGCTCGAGAGGCGTCATGGGACCCTCTCATACCGGCTGACGCAGGTGATCACTGGAAAGGGATGTTTTGGAGATCACCTGTGTCTGATCCGCAAGGAGCCAACGCCTGAGTGCCACCACTGCGATGGCCAGACCACGGACACGGCGCTCCACACGCTGGCAGAATGTCCGGCATGGGGCGAGCTTAGGCGTGATCTCGTGGCGGCCATTGGAGTGACGGTTCTCTCGCTCGGTAACATGATTGCGGCCATGTTGCGGAGCGAGAGCGCGTGGAACTCCGCCGTCTCTTTCTGCGAGCAAGTTATGCTTGCCAAAGAGACGGCGGAGCGGGACCGGGAGAGGTTTAGAACTCTCCCGGCCCGCCAGGCCCGAGAACGGGCCAGGTACCACAGACGACTCAGGCGCCGGAGATCGGAGAACGATCTCCGTCCTCCATAAGCGCTAGCCTGGGGGTGACAGATGAGGTCATCTGTCACCCTAGCAGAAGCAGGCCTGGATGGCGGCGCGGACGTTGCGGAGCGTGCGCGCCCTGGGGAACATTGGTGTTCCCACACAGGAGGGGGCCGTCTACAAACCGTAGGTGGCCCGAGGTACGTCGGGGTTCCAGGGTTTTCCTTTCTAGGGTGCACCTGGTTCCCCGGCATCTAGTACCCGAGACGGCGTGCGGTTTTAGTCGGTTCGAGTCCGACATGCCACCAGGAGGAGGTATCCGAGGGGATTTCCGCACGGGAGAAAAAAAAAAAAAAAAAAAAAAAAAAAAAAAAAAAAAAAAAGGGCGCAGTAAACTCGTTCTTAGATCTATCTTCGCCAGATTATTCAGAGATGCATTTACTGTGTGTGGATGTTGTCAACTTAAACTCAACGTAAACACTTGATTAAAACGAATAATTTTATATAAAAAATAGGGGAACGTTCATGTTCTGTGTAATTGGTGATAATAACAAATAATTTTTTTTCAGGCACACATTCACAATGCAAATACAAGTGTGTACAATAATGTGAAAAGATTTACCATGTTATTTTAGGACTACATTTGCTTAAAAACTCAAAGATTTGCGTATATGCGTTTTTTATTTAAAATAGTCTATTCAATTTACTCGACAAGCATATTTCTATTACATACTATTACATTCTTAATCTAGTTATGATAAAACTGATTGCATGATAACTCGTCTGCTGATTAATTACGACCGTCGTAAACCTTCAAGGGTCAATCGTAAATGAAATTTGGCAAAGAGACGTCAGCTGAGAAGGGACTCGACACTAAAGGCACTTTCATATAACCTTGTGAGCCTATGCGATGGCTATATACAAGTCCTTGGTTTTTTGTACTAGAAACATGAAATTTAAAAGATCCTTTGTAAGTAGCAGAACATGTCGGTTAAGATACAGAGATTCGTTCGAAGTTCTACTCTTCAAAAATTATATGACAGTCCTCGATATTGAACTAGGCTTAATACAACTTAAGTGTGAACTAACTAAAATATAAAATCTTACTAATATTATCAACGCGAAAGTTTGTAAGTCTGGATGGATGGATGTTTGTTACTCTTTCACGTAAAAACTACTAAACGGATTTGAATTACACTTTACAGTAATATACTCGTAGCTTATATTTCAGAATAACACATAGGCTACTGTTTGCCGCGATAACAGACACATTCACGGGCGGAGCCGCGGGCAATAACTAGTTATTAACAACTAGTTATTAATCTATGCAAATAAATAAAATTGGAGTGTCTGTTTGTAATATTAAAATAACAGCTTTTTAATCAATGCATATGTATGTATACACGATACATATACCAAAAATGTTGTTAAAAAATTTTTTGTCTGTCTGTCGGTCTGTCTGTCTATCTGTCTGTCTGATTGTTCCGGGTAATCTCTGTAAGTGAGTTTATCAGCTCTAACTGCCATAGTTTGGGAGCTATCAGCCGTGTGAGAAATGTAAGGATATTATTAGTTTGTTCTGTTACAGTACCTTTTATACTATTTATAATAGTTGTAACTTTTAAAACGCTACAAAGCTTCTAATTAAAATTATATAGTAATTATTTTGTCGACACTTCGCGGATTCGATAGCATACACAATAACAGAGCTGCCAAAAATAGCCGAAACATAAACCGATAGGACCCATATCTTGCCACAAGAAGAGAGGCATTGCTATTTCGAACGGCGGAAATTGAAAAATCATTCAGTTATATTTTGTTTACCCTGTAGCCGCCAAATTCGTGAAAGATGTAGATGTGTATACCTTTCAAAGAAACAAAAGTTAAATTAAAGGAACACAAGCTGCATTTAAATGAGTGTTAAAGTTTAATTCTCTAGTTTGGAATGACCGAACATGTCCTTTACAAAAACAATAAGTTTCTTCTAACTTCTAACTTCGAGAACCCTTAATTTATTCTCCAACTGTCCCGTTTTGGTCTTTCTATTGTATCACTACTGTTGTAAGTATTAGGTTATTACATTTTTTGGTATCTTCTAAATACACACAAAGTAAAGTCACACTTGCGAGGATTAATAGTCTGGACATTGGTCAAAATAAAAATAATAATAAATAAAAAGTAAACGTTTTAAGGTGGAGCAAATTTATTGTACAATAGAATTAAAACAGAAAAAAAGCGGACAAGTGCGAGTCGGACGGTTCTTGTAGTTCGTTGTAACTTTGATCGATAAATTGCGGTTTACGATTTATGACGTATTAAAAAAACTACTTACTAGATCTCGTTCAAACCAATTTTCGGTGGAAGTTTGCATGGTAATGTACATCATATATGTTTTTTAGTTTCATCATTCTCTTATTTTAGAAGTTACAGGGGCGGAGGTGTGGATATGGACACACATTTTACCACTTTGGAAGTGTCTCACCCGCGAACTATTAAGTTTAGAAAAAAAATATTAGAAACCACAATATCATTTTTCAAAGATACCCTACACGGACAGGTGTGATAAAAATAACTTTTGAGTTTCAGTTCCAAGTATGGGGACCCCCAAAATTAATTGTTTTTTTTTAATTTTTGTGTGAAAATCTTACCAAGTTACAACATACTGACATACGGAAGGACAGATAGACAAACATGACGAATCTATAAGTGTTCCATTTTTTTCCTTTGGCACGGAACCCTAAACCCTAAACACCTGGTTTTATGACAACTAAAAGAGGATACAGTTTATTACACATTTTTTTTATAGCTAAGGCTTAAGTTAAACTCTAAGTACTATGATGATTACCTACTTAATATCGTACAAGCTACACTCGGCTCAGGAAAAGATAGTCATCACTCAATGAATTCTCCCTCCTTCTTAACCCACACATAGTAGGAAGACACTTACTCGAGGTACTATTAATGACATCGTTACTATTGTCTACTTTTATACCATTTGATTTTATGGAAAAACTAGCACACACACCGCGGGGTTCACGCTGCGGTGTTACCCGCGGTTACCGTCTTATCGCGAGTAACGCCTCGGGACAAAGTTAGTCTAAAAAATTTAGCCTAAGTTATTCCCTGGATCATCAGCTACCTGCCAGTAAAAGTCCCGTCAAAATCGGTCTAGCGGTTCCAGAAATTACCTGGAACAAACAAACAGACAGACAAATATTTTAAAAATTGTTATTTTGGTACACGTATCGTGTATACATACAAATGCATTTATTAAAGTTGTTATTTTAATATTACAAACACACAACCAATTTTATTTATTTGTATATATTGTGATGTCGCTTAATATTCAAAACTTAATTTGTGTATTTAATTATGTGTTCCAGAAGGTATGTGTGCGTGTAACATGCTGTGTTATGCTTATTTTTTTTAACTATATCAATATATTCTACTGTAGGTAGGTATATTAACACTATCTTTAATACATACGAAGGTTAATAAAAAACGATTTGACTTAGTTTAAGGTACACCTGGGTACAACTACTATTTATTTTGTCTGTGGGTTCATTTGATTTTGATTCAATGTATTTTTAGGACCGCAACTCTGAACGTGTAATAAATGAAGCCAACCACTTGCCTATTTACTTTACCTTTTACTCCTTTTATAAAGGACTAGCTGAACCCCGCGGTGTTACCCGCGGTTATTGTTGTACCGCGAGTAACGCCGCGGGACAAAGTTAGTCTATAAAAAGTAGCCTAAGTTACTCCCCGGATCATCAGCTACCTGCCAGTGAAAGTCCCGTCAAAATCCGTCCAGCCGCTACAGAGATTACGCGGAACAAACAGACAGACAGACAGACAAAAAATTTTTTAACTACATTTTTGGTATATGTATCGTGTATACATACATATGCATTTAGTAAAAAGCGGTTATTTTAATATTACAAACAGACACTCCAATTTTATTTATTTGTATAGATAAATACCTTTTACTCGTACATATAACTAGCTGACCTGTGCCCACTTTGCTGGGCGTTAACCGCCTGCTTATCATCGACTTGATTTACAAATACTATTATTTTTAATATTTTTATTTATAACTAGCAAAACACGGTGCGCGGTGCTACCCGCTATTATCGTCGTACCACGAGTAACGCTGCGGGACAAAGTTAGTCTTAAAAAGTAGCCTAAGTTACTCCTTGGATCATCAGCTACCTGCCAGTGAGTGAGTGCCAAGTCCCGTCAAAATCGGTCCAGCCGTTCCAGAGATTACCCGGAACAAACAAACAGACAGGCCGATAGACAGACACACAAGAAATGTAAGAAATTTTGTTACATTAACCGTGTACATACATATGCATTTATTAAAAAGCGGTTATTTTAATATTACAAACAGACACTCCAATTTTATTTGTATTGAGTACCTATAGATCTTTCTCTGTCTGTTTGTTCCGGCTAATCTCCGGAACGGCTGGCTGGATGGATTTTAAAAGGGTTTCACAAGCTGATGACAGGGAGTAAATTAGGCTTTAGATTTTGAAATTTTTTTGGGAATTTAGATCTAGACGAGAATTACCCCGTGGTGTTACCCGCGGTCGTAGTTCTGAAGGTACATCAAAAACCGCGGGTAACACCATGGGATTCAGCTAGTATATAATAAAATAGTGAAAATAAATACAATTATAGATAATGAACTGTCTGTACTAAATCTATAGTCAAAAATGTTAATCGAATTTTTATTCAGATTTCTTTGAATTATTCTAAACCATAAAAAAAATAAAAAAGGCTATGCGAACAAAAACTAATTATTACTTAAACGGAGAAAGGTTCCAAAAGAAAAGATAGCTGATTGCTGAAGTAAAGCAAGTTTTTCTAACTAAGATATTTCTATTTATTAAGAGTCTCTTGCCAAGGCTATTTTTTTTTTTTTTTTTTTTTTTTTTATTTAAATAGGAGGCAAACGAGCGAACGTATCGACTGATGGCAAGCGATTACCGCCGCCCATGGACACCCGCAACACCAGACGCGTCGCAAGTGCGGTGCTCGCCTTTTAAGAGGAAGTACGCTTTTTTCATGAAGGTTTGAAGGTCGTATTGGTCCGGGAATACCGCAGTTCTGTTGTGCGAGGCATTAAGTTTCTGGAAAAACATACAGTTGATGACTGCCAACCTCACACATTCTTGAGAAAAAAGGTTTTGACAAACCGACAGACAGGCTGAGAACGAAATGATCCTATAAAGACTACGTCTCTGGTATGGAGTGCGGAACCCTAAAAGAGAATTTATGAATACAAATCGCTAAATAAAATTGAAGTGTCTATTTGTAATTTCATATTAACAGCTTTTCACTTAACGCATATAAAAGCACTAGCCGACCCACGCAACCTCGTTTGCGTCTTCTATTGCCCGTAGCGTGATAGTTTTCCCCCGTTTTCGAAACATTTTTCATTGGTGCTCCGCTCCTATTGGTCGTAGCGTGATGATATATATCCTATAGCCTTCCTCGATAAATGGACTATCTAACACTGAAAGAATTTTTCAAATCGGACCAATAGCTCCGGAGATTAGCGTGTTCAAACAAACAAACAAACAAACAAACAAACAAACAAACTCTTCAGCTTTATATATTAGTATAGATATACAAAACCTGAACCAACAAATCAATTTTTAAAATTTTTATCTGTCTCTCTGTTACGGCTAATTTCTGGAACGGCTGGACCGATTTTGAGGATAGCTGAAGTTATAATGAGTAACTAAGGCTAATTTAATCTGCAAAATATGGTTCTCTGAAATAAAAATCATAACCAATGAAATACAAAGAACAAATCAAACAAATATTTATTTATTTATTCATAAGTAAGTATTAATGTAAATGTAATTTACTTATATCTGTAACATAATTCTGTTTCATTCGATGACTAAGCATGTTTATAGCCTAGGTGTAAACTATGTATGAAACATACCGCAGCTATTCTGGAGCATTCCGATTACGGAAAACCACGAAATACCTATCGGACACTGGGAACATCGACTTAATAACTTAATACCAGATTAATTTAATGTATCTATTTAATGATAGTGTATAACATATTAAGCATCATCACGATGTAAGTGTACTCAAAATGTATTTTGTAGTAAATGGACCAGAAGGTTTTGTGACACGTATGTGTGTGGTTGTGAGAATGTGTTTGTTCTTTGAAATTGCATGCACTTTGAGTAGGTAAGTCAACTTTTGTTCTAAGAATGCGATTACGTTTGTTGCATGGTCCATAATTTAACAGATATAAAAAATACCTGTGTGTATAGAGGTTACTGCAATTTTTAAACTTAAACTACACTACTACTTCAAGAACTAGACCAATATAGAAATGGGACCACATGAGAACCACCAGCAGCACCAAATAAAAAAAGAATCATCAAAATCGGTTCACCCAGTCGAAAGTTCTGAGGTAACAAACATAAAAAATACAGTACGAATTGAGAACTTTTTAAAGTCGGTTAAAAATCTAGACACGCGGCAGCGTGTCAAGCCAAGTTCAAGCAAAGGAACTGGCTAGCCAGCGCCGAGTGTAATATTACACGAACCAATTGGTGCCACTTTTGACTCTTCTATAACTCAAAACCTCTTTAACGTAAACACACAAAACTGCGTGTGTTTAATTATATCTATAAGCACATCTAGAAGCCCAAATTTCATGAAGCTAGCTCAAACGGTTATAAAGATATGATGGTCAAAAAGTCGTAAATTTTAGCACTGACTGACTGACTTATAGTACCTAATTCTAACCTACTTCTAGATGACCTAGAAGGATGAAATTTGGAATCCAGCTTGGTAATTGTGTGTTAGCGTAAGAAAAAATCTAAAATTAAAAAAAAAGTTAAAAAATAGGGGGGGTGCCCATACAACAAAAAAAAATATAGCGCTGGAACCGTTACAAGCCGATATTTGAAACCATGCCAATATATGTATTGCTATTAACAGAAATATCAAAATAAAGTTAAGCCAAAAATAAGTGGTGTCCCCATACAAAAAACTTGTAATACGCGCTAAACAACCAGCCAACGGTGTGTCGTCGGCGGCGTGCCGCACCACATAATATAATTATACACAGAAAAGAAGTAAACCTAAATAAAAACGCTCCCGAGCAACACATAAAAATAGGTAACGCTGAAGAATACCGATTTAGTTATTTATTGTTTTATTACATCAAGATATTACGTACTAGAGAAGCCATTCAAAACTAATATTATGTTCATACCTGTTAATAATAAACCTACGCCGTAGCAATCAAAAGTATGAATTATCACTTGTTACGAACTGTCACGGAACAAGGTCGACTACTGCTGGTAGGCTTCATGTACCAAAAGTTACTAACTACTATGGTGATAGAACCCTAAAAAAACGGTTACCATATATTATGTCCTCAACAGTTTGCCGGTGCATATTAGACATGAACCCTATTTAAACAAACTTAAAAGAAAATTAAAGCAATTCTTATTGGATCTTGTTTGATAGCACAAATATATATAAATATATGTATACATGGATGTTCTTAAACATATTATACCCATATATAAGTTTTATGTTGATTGTTGTGTTTTGTGTATGGCATGTACGTAAATGTGAGATCTTAACGTAGGTTAGATTTGACTTGGCCAGTTTTTATCAGAATGAAAACAATAAATATACATAAATATATATGTTGAATAACTTTATAAAATGACTGATGTAATGAAAACTGGCCAAGTTAAATCTAACCTACGTTAAGATCTCACATTTTTAAATAACAGCAATTGTTATAGGTATCCAATAAAGCAAAGAAATAGAGTTTAATACTTGTTCATATTGTTATTTTGGTTCTATAAATACATATTTGGATTTTGCATAGAACTTGGCACTCATTTAGATCTCCATTCTTTTTACGACGAAGCCCACAGCCAAGCTTTGTATAGAACTTGGCTCCCCTTTTTTTACATTTATGTTTTTGGTGGGATTACTTTTACTTACAGAGCCTGATGACTTTTCATAATTTATGATAAAACTCAAAATCAGTCATGAGGGCTGCGGAGTAGCTCTAGTAGAGGATCTTTTTAGATTTAACAATTAGTAAATTAATAAATATCTTTTGCCACTAGCGTGATAATTTTACCCCGTTTTTGTAACATTCTTCTTTGATGCTCCGCTCCTATTGGTCTTAGCGTGATGACATATAGCCTATAGCCTTCCTCAATGAATGTACTATCCAACACTGAAAGAATTTTTCAAATCGGATCAGCGAGTCCTGAGATTAGCGCGTTCAAAAAAACAAACAAACAAACTCTTCAGCTTTATAATATTAAGTATAGATTACAAGATAGTATAGTCACGCTGATTTCAGCACGAACGGGTCGGCTCGACCGGGCCATTAAGTACTACTCACTCATTCACATAAAAAGCATCTCAATAGGCAACGATAGCGTGGGACGTTTGGTGAGATTTGGCACAGTTAAAGTATCTATGGAGGAGGACCTGAGAGGGCTTTAAAAATTATAAAATTAATTTAGTCAAATTGTGACCACTAGTACATAATAAAATACTTTTTTTGGCTTATATTCTGATGGAATTGTTGAAACCATTTAGGTATCGTAGGACCTTCTGTTATTGTATGAAAATAATTTAAAAACTAACTAAACGTGTTTTACAGTAAAAAATCTAAATAAATTATGCTATTAGGATGCACGTCATTTGAAGTTGGAAGGGACTGGAATGGGTTCATGAATAAATACTTAACTTGATTGAGCTACGGTCGTGTATTTGCGTTTATTCAAGGATGAAATTAAAAAAAGGATATCATTATGTGCATTTAAATTGCCGTTACTTTACTGAACAAATAAAATCATACGTATCATAGTGCATAGGTTATTAATTTAAACACATAAGTGAACAGAAATTTCTCACAAAAGTTGAATATCTGCAGCCCTTTTTAGCCACGTGTAACCAAAAACATACATCAGAGCCATCTAACGAAGAAAATCCGAAGTCCATAGCACCTGTTCTTGTATCCCGCAATAAAAATTCTCGCGTCAATTAGTTAAAGTGGTTGGAGAAGTCTGCCACTGTGTTCAAGACAAACCGCTCTCCCACAATGGGATATAGATTCCCATTGATACTCTACTTTGAAAACTTGAAATCAAACGACATTAAAACGTTAAACTCAAAGTTGTTTTTGATGTTACTTCGTGAAACGGTAAATGCCACAGCTGCGTTTGTAGGGCCAATGTATCTGCATTTAGCTTCAGCTGTTACGCCGGTACCGTAAACAACAATAATTAAAACGGGCCATCTGCGACTCCGATTTGTATTCTTGATACTTGAGCATTTCGTTCAGCGAGGTTGTCATTTACCCGATGCGACACGGTTACTTGCCTGAGACATGCTGTCTGGTAATAAAATAAAAAAAAAAAATTTTAGCAAGAAGGTTTTTTTATTTGTCGATTTTTTTTTGATATTTATTAATATTACTAGCTGTTGCCCGCGGCTTTGCTCGCGTGGAAGTTGATTATATGCATTTAATTAAAACCCATTTAAAAGAACTTTCATACAAACATTCCACCCATATTTCAACCCCTTTAGGAGCAGAATTCGCATAAATACTGATATAAGTATACATCTATTTGTAATCAGAAACATAAAAACGAAAGTTGTTAGGCTGCTAAATTAAAAAAATGCCGGATTTCCAAACTAACAAATACATGAAATGCCAATTACTATTTCTCCCCTTAGGGGTAGAATATCCAGAAACACTTAAATATGCATATTTTCGTTTTTAATTAGTAACCCAAAAATAATATTTTATGTTTGTAACTCAAAAAATTACAGACTTCCATGCAATCTTGCAACCCCTATTTCACCCCTTAAGGGTAGAATATCCAGAAACCTTTAACAGGTATCTACTCATTTTTAATCAGTAGCCCAAAAATATAGTTTAATGTTTCTAACTTAAAAAATGATGAGCTTCCATACAAACTTTCAATCCCTATTTCACCCCCTTAAGGGTAGAATAACCAAAAAACGCTTAAATACGTCTCTACACTTTTTTAATCAGTAGCATATAAATAAAGTTTTATGTTTCAAACTTCAAAAATGACGGAATTCCAGACTAACCTATGCACGAAATGTCAACCCCTATTTCACCCCTTAGCGACAGAATATTCAGACACGCTGAAATACGTATTTACTCATTTTCAATCAGCAACCCAAAAGTAAAGTTTCAGGTTTCTAAGTTAAATATGACAGATTTTCATAAAAAGTTATGTATTAATAATTAGTATAAGTATAAAAAATATATTCTTATTAATAAAATATGCAGAAACGCTAAATAGATATCTAGTTATTTTTAATCAGTAGCCCAAAATTAAATTTTCATTATACTAACTTAAAAAATGACAAACTTCGATACAAACTTTCAACCCCTATTTCATCCCTTAGGGGTAGAATATCCAGAAAAGCTTAAATACGTATCTACTCATTTTTAATCAGTAGCCCGAACACAAAGTTTCATGTTTCGGACTTTAAAAATGACAGACTTCCAGACTAACCTATATGCGAAATGTCAACCCCTATTTCACCCCTTAGGGGTAGAATATTCATAAACGCTTAAATAGGTATTTACTCATTTTTAATCAGTAGCCCAAAAATAAAGTTTCATGCTTCTTACTTAAAAAGTGACGATCTTCCATACAAACTTTCAACTCCTATTTCACCCCTTAGGGGTAGAATATCAAGAAACGCTTAAATACGTATTAACTCATTTTTAGTCCTTAGCACATGAATAAAGTAACATGTTTCTAACTTAAAAAATGTCGAACTTCCATACAAACTTTTAAACCCTATTTCACCCCTTAGGGGTAGAATATCAAGAAACGCTTAAATACGTATTATCTCATTTTTAGTCAGTAGCCCGAACACAAAGTTTCATGTTTCGAACTTCAAAAATGACAGACTTCCAGACTAACCTATATGCGAAATGTCAACCCCTATTTCACCCCTTAGGGATAGAATATTCATAAACGCTTAAATAGGTATCTACTCATTTTTAATCAGTAGCCCAAAAATAAAGTTTCATGCTTCTTACTTAAAAAATGACGATCTTCCATGCAAACTTTCAACCCCTATTTCACCCCTTAGGGGTAGAATATCAAGAAACGCTTAAATACGTATTAACTCATTTTTAATCTTTAGCACATGTATAAAGTTACATGTTTCTAACTTAAAAAATGACGAACTTTCATACAAACTTTCAACCCCTATTTCACCCCTTAGGGGTAGAATATTCAGAAACGCTGAAATACGTATTTACTAATTTTTAATTAGAAGCCAAAAAATAAAATTTCCTGCTTCTAACTTAAAAAATGACGAACTTCGAGACTAACCTATACGCGAAATGTCAACCCCTATTTCACCCCTTAGGGGTAGAATATTCAGAAACGCTGAAATACGTGTTTACTCATTTTTAATCAGCAGCTCAAAAATAACTTTTCAGGTTTCTAACTTAAAAAATGACGGACTTTCATACAAACTTTCAACCCCTATTTCACCCCCTTAGGGGTAGAAATTCCCAAATTCCTTTCTTAGTGGGTGTCTACTCAGTAAAAGGATCCTACTCACCAAATTTCATAGCCCTAACTATCATAGTTTACGCTCGGCGATGATGAATCAGTCAGTCAGGACTTACTATTTTATAAGTATAGATAAATAGGTAACAAAATGAGATGGTTCAGATAATTGGGATCATCTTGTCCTTTATCTGTAAACAGAGCTAAAGCAAAAAACAAACCAATGTTTTTTTATAAGTTTTAATGAAGTCAATGAAAAATTATACTTTATTTATTTTTTTATGAAGTTACGTGAATAGTTAATAACTGTCATTACTGCGTTTCTTATTAAAAAGAAATGTTTTACCTAAATCTATAAAATCTAAATCTTTCTAGATCAATTTTCATCTACTTTTCCATATTAGATAGTTGAATTAGGTGTTGGTTACTTAGACTATAACTTTAATACATACAAATAAATAAAATTGAAGTGTCTATTTGTAATTCCAAATTTATAGTTTTTCACTAAATTAATAGGAAAGTTTTACTTGCATCAAAAAGCAATATTTATCATTTTTTTCTGTCTGTTTGTTCCGGCTAATCTCTGGGACGGCTAAACCGATTTTGACTTCACTTTTACCGGCAGATAACTGATGATATAAGGAGTAACTTAGACCATTTTATTATAGACTAGCTTCAACCTGCGATCTTACCCGCGATTGTTGTTGTACCGCGGGTAAGTCCACGGGACTGAGCTAGTTTGTTAAAATAAAAATTACTTCGGGTTCCATTCAAAGATTAAAGTTCCGAAGCCGTGGCTGTTATAGCTGGTACAAAATAATTCTACCTACTTAATAATAACATGGCTTCCAAGAAAAGCCAAATTTGTGAATGAAGTGCCGCGTAACCAAGATGGCGACGGCCCAGGCCAGGTAGGTAAACACTCTTACAATAGCATCGCGCAATTGATTTATTTCTTTCTTTGTAATTCAGTGATCCGTAAATTTCTTCAACGTAAAGATTGAAAAGTAGAGATTTTGGTGTGTTGCCTGAAGGTTTCTAACTTTTTATTAAAAGAAAGGACTTGGAGATTAGTGATGTGTATTATTTTTATAAAGCATAGTAATCACATTTGTGTAAAGAATAGATAGGACATACCTGAGCTTCCTTGTGGGTATGATGTAATCCTACTAAAATTATAAACGCGAAAGTTTGTAAGTATGGATGGATGTTTGTTACTCTTTCACGCAAAAACGGGTTTGAATTAAACTTTACAGTAATATAGCTTATACATCAGAATAACACATAGGCTACTATTTGCCGCGATAACCGACATATACGCGGGTGGAGCCGCGGGCATCAACTAGTGTTTAACAAGTTCAAATTCAACTTTCCATACGTTTATTATAGGCATAGGCGAATAGGCACTAATTTTGTAATGAATAATATTTTACGGTATTTATCACAAAAATCTATATATTTACTTTCGTTCTGTATAAATACATTTCGCAATAATATCTTATTAGGTACTTCCCGTTCAGGATGAATCATGAAAATTAACGATAAGAAATTGCACAAGTAAACTGTTTACTACTATGTTTGACGATCATTCCTACATTTACAACGGCAAAATTTAGTTTTTCATCAAAAACAAGTACATACCTACACTAATAGATACAAATCATAATTCGAGTCTCCTACTGAGAGCCCGAATTATATTCACACATTTCGATTTTGGTTTATTTTCAACGAATGAAAGCCAATCATCAGGATTATTAAAAAGTATTTTATATATAATATAAAAAGAATTATTAAAAAAAAATAAACAATAAATTTATAGGAGAACTAGCTGAAACCCGCGGTTATCGTCGTACCGCGAGTAACGCAACGGGACAAAGTTAGTCTAAAAAAGTAGCCTAAGTTACTCCCTGGATCCGTCCAGCCGTTCCAGAGATTACCCGGAACAAACAGACAGACAGACAAAAACACTTTTAACTAAATTTTTGGCATATGTACCGTATATGCATACATATGCATTTAGTAAAAAGCGGTTATTTTAATATTACAAACAGACACTCCAATTTTACTTATTTGTATAGATGAAGATTTATACAAACTAGTAGAATGGAAGTGTCTGTGTTTAAATTTTAACTCAACAGTTTTTCACATTGACATTTTATAATTACGGTTCTTACATCCTTTTTTTCTGTCTATTTGTTCTAGCTACTCTTTGGAACGGCTTGACTGATTTTAACGAGACTTCCATTGTCAAATAGCTGATGATATAAAGAGTAACATAGGATTCCTTTTTTTAAGACTAGGTTCTCTTCGCTGCATTAATTGCGGTTGTTGTTGTAAGGGTACTACCAGTACTACGGGTAAGTCAGGGCTCAGCTAGTATATTTTATAAATAAAATTCTTAAGTCAATTATTTCCTTTCAATTGTACCTACACTTCACAAACACTCCCCGAAAGTTTATTACATCTGTAGCACTATTAGTAATATAGATATCATTATTGATCTTATAGCCATAATAAGCTTTAAGTAACATTCAACTGTAAACCAAAAGGTCTATTGGTCAATTTCTGTTAAAACAATTGTCAACCCTAAACTGGCAAGTTCATTAACTACAGCGCAGGTCAGCGATATGGCAGTAATGAGTTAATATAACCATTTGTATACATAAGAGGCAAAGTTTTACAGCAGCCCAAGAAACTCATAATGGAGGGCAACTTACTAACTTTAACGATTATTTTGATTAAACGGCGAAATTTCACAAATTTAAGACAAGTCTTTCTTCTTGAATCTACCTCCAAATTATCAACTAATATTCTCGGAAAGAGTTTTCAGGATTTCTATGGGGACAATAATAATGAATAAATCTTATACAATTCAAAAACTACAAACTAGTTAAAAGAAAATTGACTAAACATAAAATTCATAATGATTTTAATGTTTTGTTTAATTGTTAACTAATTTATGTCTTTTAACAGAATATACTTCAAAATCTAGGTACTTAATCATTACGCGTCACTAGTGTGAGTATGAGTAGGTAAGTTCCTACTCAATGTTAATTTTATAGTTTTACATTCCACCTATAAACATATACTAGCTGAACCCCGCGGTGCTACCCGCGGTTATCGACGTACCGCGAGTAACGCCGCAGGACAAAGTTAGTCTAAAAAAGTAGCCTAAGTTACTCCCTGGATCATCAGCTACCTATCAGTGAAGGTCCCGTCAAAATCCGTCCAGCCGTTCCAGAGATTACCCGGAACAAACAGACAGACAGACAGACAAAAAAAATTTTTACTACATTTTCGGTATATGTAACGTGTATACATACATAAGCATTTATTAAAAAGCGGTTATTTTAATATTACAAACAGACACTCCAATTTTATTTATTTGTATAGATGTATACCTAATCCTAAAGATCTATTGCGATTTTCAGACTATAACTATACATTTTTGTTTTCCAAAAAATAGAAAGCTACGCTAATAGAAAGAAAAAAAAATACCCAAAACTTTTATTGAATTCCCTTTAATTTACCATTATCATTCTATGCTAAATATGTATAGCATCTTTTACAAAATAATTAGTAAATATCTTAGCAAATACTAAGTTGAAAAACAACCATAAATCCTATTAGGGCACCAATAATTGTTTCAAGTAGACCGACCTAAACCTTTTTTGTGGTATGTTTCAAGTGGGTGTAGTAATGCTTTGTTTACACACTCAAGAGATACGAACCATTTTCTATGAGAGGCCATTCGTTTGTAAATCCAAACAATGTCTGTCTTCATTTGTCATTTGGACATTCTTGTTATAAAAATATCAATGAGTACCTCAAGACTTTTATTGCTGTTACTACTCAGCTTATAAAGACTATTTACATAATGAATATAATTATGTGTACACACATTGTGTGTTAAAGTCAGTTGTTGTTTCTCTAAACACTTAAAACAGGTAATTATAAATTTTCGTATTTGGTACTTCTTTTAATATTATGTGCCAGTGTGTATCTATTAATCAGTCACTATTTGTGTTTATTTTCACACAATTAGAAGGGGTTCTTGAAATATCAGAAAATCAACGACCAAACAAAGACCTCATTCGTACAAAAATCATAATATACTGACAAGAACAAAGTGTAAGCATTTAAGTATTAGAATATCCGCTTTTTGCTCACTTAAACGTACATAATATTCATTGACGATTTATATCATCATAATCTCCTATAAAGGCACAGCTGTTTTTTTTGCCCCACTTGTCTGGTTACACGTGCTGCTGCTTTTTTATAGAACCGTCACTCCTTAATGAACCGTATGCTCGGAAACGGACGCCAGGACGCCCTAGTCAGGATATCCTGTTTAAAAAATAAAAGAGCTACCCTCACACCTTTATAAGAACACATGACAATAAGTAAAAGGCAAAATTCACCTTATTTTCTAGCCCATAAGGTTGAAATTATCATTAAGTACTGTAAGGGTAGGAATGTTAAGAATATGCTTGTGTGCGGGACCAGACGCTTTTAAATTGCCATCGCTTTGTGCAACTAGTGTTTGCAAGTTGGTACTATTAAGTATTTATTTTCGAAATTACTTCTTGAGTAAATTAGCACTATCACAATTATACAGAAAATGTTTGAAACTATTTTGCATAATAAATGTATTAACGGTTAATTGCTTGGGTAAAAATCAAGTCCTTACTTCTAAGGCTATGAATTCCTATTGTATGCAAATAAGTAGCAAAATTAATAGTGGTTTAGATTTTTAATTGTGTATAAATTTATTAAGAACGAGAAATAATATACATATTTCTGTTTTTATTATTACAAAAAATATTTATTACACATTTCGATTGTAGGTAAGTAGGTAGGTACATATGTATTTATTATTTATGTCACTAAACAGATTATTAATTAAATCGTATGTCAATTATGGGTTTTGTTTTTATTCACTTTATCACGTTAGCGCTGATTTCTTTAGCTGCTAGAGGTATTACGATTACCTATTCTTAATACATATTCTCTATCGTATACAGACATAATAAATAAATCACATACTAATGTCGTTTTTACCTCGATTGATTTTTATGCGATTGCACAACCCCTACGTTAATCAACCTAATCTAATAAATTTCCCGAAACAATCTTTTCGAGCACCCTATCGTATCCGTAATATTCTTTCTCTTGTCTAGTCGAGCCAATAGCGCGCTCTCGCTTGCGCACTCATTCAATACTTATATTTCCATCTCTTACTTATCGTCTTTCACGTTCGGATTCGGTTTTCGTCCGGTCAGTTAGTTTGCGCCGGCAGCCGAAGGTGGGAGTGTCGTATTGCGCATGCGTTATAACCTCGACTATTGTCAAATTTCGAACGAACGTAAATAAACAAGTGAAATTTAATTTGTGCCAAACACATACATATTTTGTATAACAGATATTTAGATGGACTTATTATAAAGACATTTTGTTGTGAGATTTAATATTGTTCAACGAATTTGCGAGTGAGTATTCTTTTTGTTTTTTTCGCACGCTTGTTCGAAGCCGGTAGGTTACCGGCACTGATTTTATCCAGTAGGAATTGTATGAATTCCTTTCGATTTGATGGTAATCTTTTAGCATTTATCTGTTGGGATAAAAAGTGTGTTTTTGTAGTGCTATGTGTTTCATAACATCCTAACTAATTTTGTAGGTATGAACTTTGAAAGCTAGAAATCGTAATATTTGCCTTTTTGACTTTACTGTTGCATTAATGCAGTATAGATTAATTTCAGGCTATGTATACAGGGGCTTCGTCAGAGAAAAATAATCTAAAATCTAATAGGCATAGTGTTAAAAAAAGTTTAGAAAAATAATTTATTCATATGGATCTAGTGCATAGCTGCATACCTTTAATACTACATGATGCCCAATGTAATTGGCTGTGTAACATTTTCGATTGACTTTGTGGACTGAATGTGTAGAATAAACAAACAATAGTTTTCACGTTCACCTAGATTTAATATACCTAAATTTATTATCAAATAAATATATATATCTAAATCTCGATAAGCTAATTAGAAAGTTTGAAGATATAGTTGTCTGAAATAAATAGGTTTAAAATCGCGTATAAAAGGATACCTAGGTACGTATAGCTATAGCCAGACCGCCAGGAGATTCAAATTCTCCGTGTCGTCTTCTCGTCTAGACAGTTCAAATGCGTTAAATGCGTTTGTTTTATAAATGACAGTATGTTTTTAATATGGCATGATGAGATTTCATTCTTCCACTTTTCCTGTTCAGACTCCTACTAATTACATAATAGTAATCGTCATATGAAAAGGTAACTTAGTTCAAACTAAAATATGAGCATTTGTTGATACATTTTCTAATTTATTTGGTAATAATTATGTACCTTATATCATTATCATCATATTATCAGCCCGTTGCATTCAAATTACTTTTTACATCTTCTAAATTGCCAAATTTTGAAGCAAGAGGTAAACGAAAACAGCTAAATTAAACTAAACTCATCTCGGATTATGTGGTTAAAATTCAAAGACCAATTTATTTGTATTAACTACTCATATTTTTTAAAATATGCAGCATTTTTTTAATCATGAGACACCTAAAAACCAGTTCGCCTACGAGTGTGTATATAAACAAGAACAAATTAATCGTAAATTTGTAATAAGTTTTAGTAAGTTTTGTAATTATTTTATACCAATGCAATAACCTCAAACTGAATCGAAATACAAAATAGGATTAAAGTTGAAATACTTACCTATTTTGTCTAAATTAAGATTATTCGACAAACGTCGATTGATATGATTGACGTCGGTCCACAACTGATGAAGTTATACAAAATATCTAAACAGTTTAAAAGAAAATAACCCGATAACGTGAAAACTTTTGATAAAATTAAATAATCTATGTCAACCGTGCCATTATGACGCATACATTAACACCTCATTAATTAAAATCTTCGCCGTATTCTGGTAAAAAAATACACTTGAATTAAGGACTTTACATTTTTGTTGTTTGCTTATAAGTCGACTAGCTCCTTGAATAAATAGTAATTTCTTTGTTCCAATAAGTAATATCTATCTACTTATAAGATTACTGACAGGGTTGCAAAATATGAGTTAAGGATGATGCCCTTTCCATATTAATTAGTAAGATTATCCAATAGGGTTACTAAATTAACAATAAGTACCTATACCTTTATCCTTGTGCAGGTTGGTATGTAAATGAATGTAATTTATGCGAAGCTGCTACTGGTGTTACTTAGGTAGCTGTAGGTGTCTACTGTCTAACCGTGTGAATTCCGGTTAATAAATAATTCCGAATGATTTCGGATTTATATTTGATATACATATTATTTAATAGGGTGTAACTATGTCTATTTTTACTTCATTTTGTCTCCCGCTTTGCGAAGGAGGGAAGTTGATTAAGTGTGTTTCTAATCCCTCCAATATTTTTTTAAATAATTTCGTTGCGGGTTCCAAGACAGTATTCCAACAATATCCGAGTCATACATAATTCAGTGTGCGGGTGCGGATGATCCTGGTGTACAGGGGTTACAATGATGGGAGTGTGGAAGGCCTTAGTCCCAAAAAGAAAAAAAATATTTTGAGATAAATAAATTGGTTTATTTTAAAAAGGCAGATAGACTTAATACTATCGATTCCTCACTTCCCAATCAATTGTTAACATTAGCTGTATTGTGGGGTGGGCTTTTATTTTAACTGGTTCCCCCATATTGACCTTAGTAATGGGTAAAACGATAATCAGTGGCTCAACTGCTTTGGTAGAATGTTTGTCATTATTGACTCATTTTAACTTTATCATATTTAAGTTAGGGTTACCATCTTTTTAGGGAAATAATACGGTTATTTATTTTAGGTTAGGTAAATACTAAAAAAAAATAAAAAAATATTCGACTAGTAGAAACGTCTGATAAAAGCCTACGTCACCGGGTCATTATAAGGAATCTATTGCCACTTCATTCGATTCAGTAGTTTAGGCGCTACAGTGGAACATACAAACATAAGTCAAAATGTTTCCCTTCTTTTTGGCTTCGCCAAACTCGGGTAAAATATAATTCTATTAAACAAGGTAGGATATAACTGGAGATAGTATAACTTTAATTATAATCGGCTACGTTAAAGTAGATTTTCTTGGGAAATACCAGTTTATTAGATTTAGAAAACCTGAATTATAGACCTCTAACTAAATCTTCCTACAAAAAAAGTACTATTTTATCACCATAAGCGGCTTTTTATCAATAAGTTTCATTTTGAGGTCATAACTGCTGCAATTTAGAAAATTCGAGCTCAGTTAACTTGAATGACCTATTTAAATATAGAACATTCTATTTAGGTAAACATACATAGTTCGCTACTGCAAGCAGGGTTGCCAGTTTTTTTAATAAAATCGGGATTTTGGGACTTTTGTTTTTCTGCAACGTCATCCCTAATTCGTGAAAGAAGTATTTATAATGTAATGGTGCAATTTTTATTGCCTGCCAATTTTATTGACAAAAAAACCCTACGACTAACTGACTAACTTCACTTTGGGCTTCCGGCCAGATTATCCCCGAAAAGCGGGACAATACCTGTCCCGCGCGGGACGTTACAATTTTCATTTAAAAAGCGGGACATCTGGCAACGCTGGCTCCAACCCTCTTTTGAGTACAGTAAAATGCCAAATTTAGATCAAGACCAACTATAAAATATGTACATACTTATAGATTCAGTTTACTAATCCTAGTCACTGAGTTATGATTCACCTGTCTACGAATCATCTTGTTTCTGGTTAGGTGTGCTGATTCAGTAAATAGCGTGTTCTAACGCTACAAAAATACTGTACAGATACGTATATTGTTTACGCACAAATTTATATTATGTAGGTATTGAGTCTAAGGTTCACGGCTAAGAAATGACTCATGGATATAGGCAAACAGGTATTTTAATTAAATATTTACCCCTAGCACTGTTTTACCTATCGATGTTTTATCTTTGAAAATGTAATCAGTTTTTGGTGCTGATATTAGTAGGCTTGTAACTTGATTAATAAGTACAGATTAGTCGTATTTTATACATATGTATGAACTAGCCGACCCACGCAACCTCGTTTGCGTCTCCTATTGCCCGTAGCGTGATCATTTTACCCCGTTTTTGTAACATTCTTCATTGTTGCTCCGCTCCTGTAGGTCTTAGCGTGGTGATATATAGCCTATAGCCTTCCTCGATAAATGGGCTATCTAACACTGACAAAATTTTTCAAATCGGACGAACAAACAAACTCTTCAGCTTTATATATTAGTATAGATATATTTGTGCTTGGTCCCTCGCCCTATTTGTTTTCCTACCTTGTTACGAACGTTCAATTATGAATTTTTACAATTATTAATGGTCATCTTGTGTAAATCCAACATGCAGTCTTAGAGCGTTAAATTATAATAAAAACACATGAGACACGATACTAGAATATTTAGGTACTTTTAGTGGATCTTACAGAGCACCACTAAAAGATAAGTACCTAAATTCTAATCTTAAAAGGTTCCTTTTGAATGCTTTGTGTTTGAAAATCTGTTCAGTTCTAAGCCCCCTGTCTCTTCAACAATAGTAAAAAGCCTCATAAATCTATACTAATATTATAAAGCTGAAGAGTTTGGTTTGAACGCGCTAACCTCAGGAACCGCTGGTCCGATTTGAAAAATTCTTTCAGTGTTGATTAGTACATTTATCAAGGAAGGCTATAGGCTATATATCATCACGCTAAGAAGAATAGGAGCGGAGCACCAATGAAGAATATTTAAAAAACCGGGGAAAATTATCACGTTACGGGCAACAGGAGATGCAAACGAGGTTGCGTGGGTCAGCTAGTTTAATATAATTATGAAGTATTCTTTCGATCAGCTGACTCAAACGACATTCCCGAGTACTTGTTGTCGTTCGTTAACCCTTCGTTCTTCATAAAACGTCACGCTTTCATCATCGCCAGACAGCTATTATAAGTGTGAAGTGTAAAGAATCTATACAGTTTCCATAGAAATTGTCTTAGCCATACACACAGACTGTAAAAAGAAGAACATTTCACCTGCTGATAGTCCTAAACAAGTTTGAAATACGGCAAAGTCGCAAATATGCGTCGCAAGGTGTTCTTTTTGAACGCTTCGTATTTACATTGCTATTACCATAATAATGCATTTTGAGGGATTAATCCTATTGCTGTTTTCATCATTTAAGCTTACCCTCTAAATAATAATACTCAATAAATTATTTCTTAAACGTATGAAATTAAACTCCCGCTGATTTTAGTGGTTCAAGATGGATATGCAAATATTTAATCAATATAATAAAACACATATTTACCTATGCATACATTGTCATTGACCTATATTTATTTTAGATATTTAGAAGGCTGCCAAATTAAATAAATAGTAATTTAAAGAAAGGATATAATAAAAATATCCTTTTAATATCGCTAGTAGCAAAACCGACAAAACAATGATTCGCGGAAATAGTTGTCCTTTATTATTTATAGTCATCTATCTGAACCCCACGGTGTTACCCGCGGTTATTGTTGTACCGCGAGTAACGCCGCGGGTCAAAGTTAGTCTAAAAAAAGTAGCCTAAGTTACTTCCCGGATCATCAGCTACCTGCCAGTGAAAGTTCCGTCAAAATCCGTCCAGCCGTTCCAGAGATAACCCGGAACAAACAGACAGACAGACAAAAATTTTTTTAGCCACATTTTTGGTATATGTACCGTGTATACATACATATGCATTAAGTAAAAAGCGGTTATTTTAATATTACAAACAGACACTCCAATTTTATTTATTTGTATAGATATGGGCCATATATTTCTAGATTTAAAGTATTTGCTCTGACTGAGCTCATTAGTGAAATCGCTTTGGTTTATTGAACCGGCGCTAAAGATAGAGCACCAGCTGATATGTCGAATGTTTATTTGCGTTACGTTACATGCAGAACATAGTTTAAGGAAGATAATTTACAAGCCAAAGTGTATAATAGGTATTCTGGTATTCATGTTAATATGAGCGGCTGTAGACAATACACACATGTACTCGTTCATTTATATAATTTGCGCTGCAGAAATGAACTCTGTAAATTTACTTCGGTTGATATTAATGCTTGATAATAGTTTATTTTTTTAAATATGCACCTGTTTGTCCGAGTAACAACTATTTTTACACGGATGCATACTTGAAAATAAATATTATAGGAAAGACTTTACTATAAAAAATCGGCAGAAAACAAATAGCCTCATTAACAAAATCAACAAGTTAGCTTCTGTTAACAGTTTTTTCTATACTTAACTGTAATTTGTTATTTATAATATGATACACAAATAATGGAAATCTCTACCAATGTAAGGATTGTAATTGATAAACTGTCATTCGAAAAAATAACACTTCCACTTCCAGTTCGTAATAGTTCTACGTTGTTTACTTAAATTGTTACAAGTTTGTAAAACTTAGTGTAAAAGTTGCATTAAACTTTGTTAAACTTAACTCATATTATTTTACATGTTTTGAGTGCTCTTATTTATTTTTGTTTGCTTTTTTCTTAAAGAGAAAAGTTATCTGTCTTATTTTAAACAGTGTTAATGCATGACAATAACAAACATACTATTTTAAATTACACGGAATGTAAAACAGGATCATAATTTGTACGCACATTGCTACCAAGGCCACATAAAAAGACTTCGTTTTGTCTATATTTCATAGTAATTACAACAACAAAAATGACCACAAACTTTGGCAGTTGACTAACTAACGTAGGCCAGGTAAACGAGGCGCGGATACTCGACGCGCCATCCAGATAAGCTAAACAGAAACTTCCTGTATGGTACGGTGACCACGCTGATTAATTATGTGGATGTCCTTCTCCGTCCTTAATATGATTACGGTTTTATCATTAACAATTAGTTTTCTCAATTTGTAAACAGTGTTACCTATACTTCGTTTCTCACCTTATGTTTAAAATTAAACCACTTTAAATTTTACGAATTGGTAAATATGGAAGACAATTACTTGTGTAATTAAAAAGTGCTTTAAACCATATAATTTTAGGTTTTTTTTTATCAGTGGATAAGAGTTTATTTAATCTGATGATCTATTAAAGTGGATCTCTCTATGGTTCTGCACATTAAAATTACACATTGTTCTATTACAAAGTCATGAAAACTTCATTAAACTACGATCTTGTAAGTTTCCTTCTTTGATAAACCAATGTCGCATTACACAAATGTGTTACATAGGGGCTATGAAATACATATATTGAAGTCGTGTTTTGAATGCAAAGCACTTGAACATTTAATGGCTTATGCACTCAACATTGACAAGGTGGGGATATCGGCATGTTTAATACAATTAGTTTTTATACTTAAGTATTTCTTTAATTTTTAAAATATTAATACATTTGAGGACTTCAGATTATATAAACAAACGTGTTTCTGTTATAGCTCTATATTATATATTATTTTTTTTTTACGAATAAACTTAATAAACTAAGATTATTGCTTTACGATTAAACTTTTATGACTCATTGTTACGACTTCTCATAATCAGGGCATGACCCTATTATAGCTTTACAACAGACAATTCGTGGGATATTGCCAAAATCTCTTTCGTCTGGGTCGCCGTAGTTACGTAAAGCACAATATTAAGGGATTATCTGGAAACAGATTAAGCTTCGTTCTATTGCCATGTGAACTAACACATTATTCATATTATTTAAGCAGTCAGTCTTTTTGTAGATAGACTCTCTTTCTCAAACTTGTGACGTCATAACCTAGTTAGCATATATTAATGGTACAGAACTATTGAAACATCCATTGTGCAAAACCCAATTAATGCTTATCACGCGCTTATTCTTAAAAGCAAATAAAATTATCTAAAGTTTTTTTAAACCTATTATTAATTGTTAATTGTATTAATTGTTTGCATTCTCGGAGTAAAATTGAATCTAATGGGTAGCTATTTAGCACTGTGAACTTTATCATTGAATGTATAGGTATTGTTAAAGTTCTGAATAAAGCCAGTAAATATCATTTATTCTTGAACAAGGTTACAAATATGAAACCTACGAACCTGTTTATCCAAATCAACGCAGATACTAAAATAGGACTTGTCTCACTATTAACGTTAATTATGGCGGTAATATCAACGTGGCGTTGACTCCGCGAGTCTCGGCCTCGACCCTGCGAGACTCAATAGCGTCGTATTTTTAGTTTTCATCGCATACCTAACTAGATAGTCAGGAAGCTGGCATTATTGTTTAGGAATGTGTTGGTGTAGAGAGGTGAGTTAATTGCAGTTGCGTGTGCCATGGCAACTGCGATTATAAATTCTGATGTAGCCCAATTACATTATATTATATAAATGTAACCCCTATAATTTTAGGAGCACCTGTAGTGTTACCAACTAACCCGAGCGTCCAGCATACCTTACTTTCTAAATAACTACTGTTTTTGAAGTCTTTAAGACACGAGTTTTAGTTAGAGATACCAGAGAATCAAGTTTGATATTAGATTCTTATACATATGACTGGTTGCAAAGTGATTTCAGTGATAAAATTGCTGGCTTGTGACAAAAGCATGTGCAATTTAAAAAAAAATGTGGAATTGGTACAAAATTTATAGAACCGCACTTTTCATTTTCTGGAGTCTCCATCATCTATTTAAAATTATTAGCATCCAATAAAAGGTTTTAATGTTATACGATTAAGTTCCGTATTATGTTACTTACATAATAATTTCTGTTTCCTTTTATTAAAAATATCTAGACTAGTCATTATCATAACAAAAGAGAAATTATTGTAGCCGATCTAACCACAAAGCGAGTACCTGTGCTCACAACAAAGTATTCCGTTGAATCTCAAGCAATCCCAATGTTGATGGCTACTCGTACACTACCAAAGGATCAGAATCCTGCTGATTTCTAATATAAACCAACATTCAACGAAATTCATACAATGTTTTATTTCTTACTTAGCAAAACCGTTTCCTGGCGCGACGGGACGGATCAAAGGACTTTACGCAAACAGAAAACATTCATTATATCGTTTGCGACTTGCTATACCTACATCATTTGTATCGTCTTATGTGACTGTCCTTAGTTATGCGGGCTTGAGTGTTGAAATAAATCGACGGTAATCAGCATGTGAAGGTTTGTCTTTATGCTTTGTTATGAACAATGTAGGTATATAGAACATAATAAATGTCTGTTATTCTATGTATATTTACTGGTAACTTTAAGTTTAGCCCTACATTTTTGAGTATTTTAATAGGCAAGATCCGAACAGGAATATATTTTGTGTCTGGACTTTGACTTCCATCTTGGCCGCTATGTTTTTTGTCACCATGCTGCATTGTTGCATTTTCTGGACTCTCAATGAGTATGGTGAGTGGTCACTACCACTCTTGAATTCTGCTTATGCTTTCCATCAGACAGAGTAGTCTCTTGACAGTGATGTACCTATTTACTGTCTTAGACATTATAAGTCGGTATACACGAATATGCTCGTAATAGTTATGTATTGCATAATTAATGCTGGTAATTATAGCACGCACAGTCAATAACTTTATGCTTTGACGTCACAGTCGGCCCATTACGGGAAACGGTGTTGAATTATTCAGGATTATTATGTACGATTTAGGTTCCATATCCAACAGGTAACTTTATATCAGTACTACTAGACATAATTGTTAGAAATAGTATTTTAGAAATCGATTTCGCCAAAAATTACTGTTGTGTAGATTCATCTAGGTATACAAATAAATAAAATTAGTGTTTTTTTAATATTAAATAACCGTTTTTTACTAAAGTGCATATGTATGTAATGTAAACACGCTACATAGCAAAATATTTTTTTATTTAAATTTTTGGCGTCTGTCGGCCTGTCTGTTTGTACCCGGCTTATCACTGGAACAGCTGAACTGATTTTGACGGAACTTTCACTAGCAAATACCTGACGTAATAAGGCGTAACTTAGGCTACTTTTTTAGACAAGCTTTGTTCTGCGGTGTTACCCGCGGTTGTAAAGGAGCAACAATAACCACGGGTAACACCGCGGGACTCGGCTAGTTTAAATAAAGTATTACACACACAGCAGAAGTGTAGTACACGCAGCAAGATACTTAGTAAAAACTAGCTAAGTTAAGTGTTACCCGTGGTACAACAGTACAACGACATTCGTAGGTAAGGTCGCTGGTCAAAGCTGGTCTAAAAGAATGGCTAAACCATGAGATTAGACATATCTCAATGGTTTGGCTCAATAAGCCAAACTGAAATAATCATGTATTAGCCAGAAAAGTCCCGTCAAAATTAGTCCAGGTGTTCCAGAGATTAGCAAGAACAAACACAGCTTTTGCTTTTTTATGTAAGTACCGTATATACATATACCTTCATAAGCATTTAGTGAAAAGCTTTATTTATTAGTAAAGATTATAAATAGACAATACCTACGAAGGTACGTGAGATAATGTAATATTTTATCAATGATCTCTGAATCACTTAACCTAAGATCCTGTTTAAGGCGCATTAGTCTTAAAGCAAAGATATAACAATTATGTAGGTACCTACAAGCCTATTAAGTACTGCATGGTACATTATTGTGACTGCTATGTAAATGATCTTGCTACAAATGAGTTACAGTTGCACATTGTGCTGATGTATCACCTTACTCTTGCCCTCGACTCCACCTGCGTATATAAAGAGTAGCTTAGGTCCTTCCTCAAGAACCAAAGTATCTCCATGTCAAAATTGGTGCTGCGATTTAGCCTTGAAAGCGTAACAGACAGATTTTCGAATTTATAATGTCATTACGTATGGATGTAAAGCCCCTTTTAACCGGTTATGTATGTCAGCGAAATATTGTAAAAACCGTTAGATTATAATCTATGAGATTGCAAACTCGATAGATTGTCAACTGTGATATGCTGCTTACGGGCGTCATATTGTCAACTGTCCCTGATTGGTCGGTTTTACAGTAGGCCGTTCAATGGCCATAGAGTTAGGTTAGAACTTCTTTAATTAATCCCAAATTAATTCTACTCTCACAACAATTTTATATAACTAATTCTAAAGCTGTGAGGTATTTTCAACATGAAATCAATTAACAATCACTAAAATACTTAACATTTGGTAACAAAGACGATTTAACAAACAAATATGTCGTTCAACTAATCAGCGCGCGACTTGCGATTCGTCGATACCATTTCACAATCTTTCGACTATTTGCAATCTCGCGAGATAATTACAATCTTACGGTAACATGTTATAATTTACTCAGTGTCATTTTTTAAATTTGAAACTCGTTAAAAACAAAAAGAAAGAACAGGATACAAAGTAATCAAGTGTGTCAACTTCCTTATCCGATTTCAAAAAAACCAGCTGAAGCAAATACACGTTAAAAAAAAAGAGTAAACAGATTTATTTTTAAATTAACCCTTGCGTACCGGTCAGCTGCGCGTGCGCAAGGGTTGACGTTGTAGCTTGTTGAGCACTGTTCCGCTGTTAAAAGTAACAAAATTTTAATTTAAAAAGTTCCTAAAATAGCAGAAGCTTTCAAGTGAAACATTACTTTAAGCCCAAGAGAATACAGTTCAAAATTGCACGGGGATTGAACACTGTGAAGTATTTAGCAAGTGGGTCGGTCGGAAACATTAATTTTATTAGTTTGAGTCATCATATCAATCAAAAGTTAGCGGTTTTGGATTGAAGTTAAACATATTCATGCAATTAAACAGTGTTCGTCGCTATTAAGTGTGTTACGGTATTTCTTCATAATGCAAGGTGCATTAGTACAAGTTTGAAAACAAGTATATTACCATAAATATTCTTTAAGTATTCTACACCTGTACAGTGTAATATTACGTAATTTGACTTATTTCGAAACTCATTTCTTGAACTATTTATGCAAACACTTCCATCTGTTTCCTTTTTCAAAATGTAGATAACCTTTAGTAATATGATAAGGCTGTAAAGTTTAAGCATTCGGTAACTATCAGTTATTTGAATAATTCTTTGTGGTTTAGAGTATTCGTTCAAGATATAAGCTACAAGTATTGTGATAAATAATAGGTATGTAATATCATGCAGAGGAACTAGGAAAATAACTACAGTCCTTAAAATATAGCTTGATGTCTGTGAAAGATGGGTATAGTAGCTTTAAACAAGAGTAATGCTTATAATTTTATTTTGTAATACCTACATTTTCATTCTTTACGTTTCAGTTTTATCACAAACTAGATGAACCCTGCGGTTATTTTGGTACCGCGATGCGGGTAACGGCGAGGCGAACTTAGTCTAAACAAGTAGCCTAAGTCACTCCTTATACCATTTCAAGTTACCTATTTATCAGTGAAAGTCCCGTCAAAATCAGTCCAGCCGTTCCAGAGATTCGCTGGTACAGACAGACAGACAAAAAATGAAAAAACGTTATTTTGGTATATGTACCATGTATACATATGCAGTTAGTAAAAAGCGGTTATGTTAATATTACAAACAGAAACTCCAATTTTCAATTGTATTTATTTGTAGAAGATGAAGTACAGTACATTCACACAAAAATACACATCGTAAGTCTGAAATGACTGGTGACAACTGTCTCAGAAATCAATCTATATTTTAAGGACTATAAGTTAGAGTTGAAATTAAAATATCTAGGTAAAAATATTTTCAGTTCTTTTTTTGAATAAAAGTAAACTAGCAAATGGATAGGTTCATCTACCGATAAGTGACTATTGTCGCTCCTGACGACATTTAACCCAGATCACATGTGTTTTCGTATCTTTTGAGTGTCCACCTCCTCAGACCACCCACCACCGCCACCACTCGGGAGTAGGAGACCTAATACTACTACTAAGGGCCCATATTCACTTTACCTAGTGCGAGTGCAGGTGATAAATGACGCTGTTTAGACGTATTTTCTACCAATCATTGATTACCTGCACTTCACATCTGCACTCGCACTAATCAAAGTGAATACGGGCCTTAACTACCACTAAAGGTACTAACAGTGATTCAACGTCCAGACAAACCTGTCAAGGTTTTGTGATGTTCTATAGATTACACCTAAATTGTATATACTGTATCAATAAATAAATAAATAAAAAAAAAAAAAAAAAAAAAAAAAAAACACTGAAAACCTTCACGATTATGCATACACACTTTCACTCACACATACTTTCACTCACACATAGGTACAACGCGGCAACACAATATGGACCTTTGTATGAATCATATCATACTCAACAATAAAAATGTAAAATACTTACACAATATTGGCCTCGAACGTGACCTAGACTGAAGTTGACTTTAACCCAGTTGACCAAATTGATAATGTAAATAAATACTTCGTAACAATCCTAAGTGTTATTTTAATATCAACTATCAGTTTGTTTTTGTCTGTCAATTGTTCATGCATATTGATATGCACGAACCACGCCGCAGTGTAGAGTCTAGTAAGAAATAATACTTAATAATACTTTTCATTTTATAAAGAGGTAAAGTTTGTGAGTTTGTGACGTTGTAGGGGGGTAATCTCTGGACCTACTGAACCGATTTTGAAAATTCTTTAAGGCTACGTTATTTGTGAGTGACATCTATACTAATATATAAAGCTGAAGAGTTTGTTTGTTTGTTTGTTTGAACACGCTAATCTCAGGAACCACTGGTCCGATTTGAAAAATTCTTACGGTGTTGGATATCCATTTATCGAGGAAGGCTATAGGGTATATATCATCACGCTACTACTAATAGGAGCTGAGCAACAATGAAGAATGTTTCAAAAACGGGGGAAATTTTCACGCTACGGGCAATATAAAGCGCAAACGAAGTTGCGTGGGTCAGCTAGTAGGCTATATAATAACCCGAAAAGTGGAAAGACTTTTTCGAAAAAATGTTTCCCGCCCGACAAAGTGGACACGGGTCAGCTAGTAAGAAATAAAGTGCTAGATGCTATTCTACTCGATTATCCTGTCCTTATCTTATCCGATGAGACATATTACATGTCAGAGTTGGGCATTGTCCCCATAATTCAGTTCTCTAATATAAAAAAAGGTACAGGCATTTTGCTGAGCTTACCGTGCGAACTTTTTTATGCATCCAATGAAACCTGTGGCCAAATTCAATATCGTAATTTCTCACAAGTTGTGATAATACGGATGTTGACACTAATCACAAATTTATTTATGAATCTTAATAATCTTCGGCAAACTGTCAACTCATAAGCTAGTGACGTAATGCGAGGTTTTAGCAGAAAAACAAAAGTTACTTTTGTATTTCAATTTAAGTCAAGAATAATATTTTGTAAGATTTTGTTCAATGCTAGCTAACATTAAAATTTTTCAAAACTACAGAAGCACTCAATCGAGTAATCATACGCCAAAAATGCCTTACATTATTTTGGAAAAGACCTGATACTCTTACACTGCTGGGTTGATATTAACCAAATTTAGCTAAGAACTACCGCAAAGATACTGACTTTCATATGAAACAAATCGCATTGAAATCGGTCCATGCGTTTGACAGCTACGATGTCACAGATAGGCACACACAAAGACAGACAGACATCGACATCGAACTTATAACACCCCTCTTTTTTCATCGGGGTTAGAAATAGCAGCACAATCACGATCAAACTGGTTGTAAATACATCGTCCTTTTAGACACGTCTAGAGAACATTTCTTATCTCTTCTTCACATTACGTACCCTTCGGTAGAGGAGCGTAACTTGGTTATATTTCTTATTTATGTAAGGCTTAAGGTATAATATACGTATATCCTTATGTGAATCATCTTTTTGTTATTTTTTTTAACAAAATTTACTAATTTGCTTAAAATATTTGGTACTATCTTTTCCCGAGGTTTCGCCCTCATGTATGTCGCTTGTCGCTGTAAATAGTAACCTTTGTGTTATTATGAGCTATATTATTGTAAAGATTGATCTAAATCCATTAAGTAGTTTTTGCGTAAAGGAGTAACAAACATCTATACATCCTCGCAAATTTTGCATTACTATATTAGTAGGATTAATATGTAAGAGTTTCTACTCTAATAGCTCTATAATCTATACTAATATTTAAAGCTGAAGAGTTTGTTTGTTTCAACGCGCTAATCTTAGGAAGTTCTGGTCCGATTTGAAAAATTATTTCAGCGTTAGATAGCCGATTTATCGAGGAAGACTATAAGCTATATATTATCACGCTAAGATCTACAGGAGCGGAGCAACAATGAAGAATGTTACAAAAACGGGGGAAAATTATCACGCTACGGGCAATAAGAGACGCAAACTAGGTTGCGTGGGTCGGCTAGTATCCTTAATATAACGACGATATCAAAGGACGTTAATGCGAGTACGTCGTCTATCGTTTTTCAGGCTACTTCAGAATTAAAACCGTTTTTGATTTTAGAGTATTATACGATGTTTCTTACTTAACTCTCACGCCATTTGTTTTATCGTTTGCCCAATATATCGTCTACCTTTTTCCTGTTTAAAAACAATTATGAACCTAACCAAGGTTGACGTCAGACAGACGGCCGATCATAAAATTACTAGCCCCAACTCATTGCAATGTAACTTAAAAACCAACCTTAAACAAAATTGACAACTGCCATTTTTTTATACATTCCCAAATCAAATGTTTGTGTGATCTGTAAATATTTGTTTCAGAGTTTGGATGTTTTCTATGTATAATATGTATGTATTTACAAAAAACAGTATAAATGTATTTATATCAGTTGTTTAGTACCCATAACACAAGCTCTGCTTAGCTTGGGACTAGACGGTTTAGTGTGTTAGATGTCCGAAATAATTATTTATTATTATTTTATTTTATAAGTTGTCATTTAGTAACAGTAGTAGAAATGACATAGTAATATTTTTCCACATCTATTTTCATAAACTGTATATGAACAAAACATCTTAGATGTAAAGTCTTGAATACTACACATACTACAAACGAAGGGTCACTAAAAATATTTCCCATACCATGTTTGTTAACGTGGGAGTGGCGAGGTGCTAATGATAACAAGGATGGAACTGACCCTCTACTACGCACAGGTTATGAATGGACCAGTTTTGGCCTTACCTCATTCAAAGTTGTTTTTGAGGTCAAGGTATTTCGAACTTGGGAAGCAAAGTTTCAAAAGCTGATAGGAATTGAATGGCCATACAGCGTTTGATTTAAACTAATATTCAATTAACTCACATCGCTTCTAATTGAATTAGGGTTCATTTTAAATAATATCATATCATAATGAAAGTACCAATAGCACTTATTTGGTGAGAGAACCACCAGATATTTAAACCCCAAAAATGATTCTAACTTAAAAAAGGAACTACCAAAAGGTTGAATTACATTGTAACTGACGATTGACCACGCTCATCAAGCAGGTGTTTTGTCTATACATCGTAAAAAAATTCAAGAATGAAAGTAATCATATGACACATTATTAGTGCGTTATATAAAAGTAACATTTTAGTTTTATTTAAGAGATTCAAAGACAAAGGCGTCTATAAAACGGCCATGAAACTACTCACAACTTAAGGTAAGGTTTTATTATTATGCCTCGTAAAGTTGATGCTATTGTTTTACCAACTTGAGAAAATGTTGCCAGAGACAAAATAATGCTCAGGTACGGCTTTTTAAGAGGAGAAAATAACCATTAAAATGCTTAACGTTCAGTATTGAATAATGAATAGGGAGTATCGTTTCCGAGAAAGGGATCATGCAATCATTGCGACGAGAAATTGTAATTTTATGTCTTTATTTATCCTTAAACAGTTGTAATGCTATTAAATAATTATCTTCTTCTATTACGTTAATATTGGATTGTTTTAAATCACTCCTCTATCGTGTTTTTAACCGACTTCAAAAAAGGAGGAGGTTTCTCAATTCGACCGTATATGTATATATATATATATTTTATTTGTGTTCGTTTTATAATTTCGTCGTTTATGAACCGATTATGATTATTTTTTTAATGGAAAAGGATATCTTAACGGTGGTACCACGATAAGGACACTAAGATCTGATGATAGCATCTAAGAGAAATCGAGTCAAACCTTGAAGTCGGTTTTATTTTTGTTAAAAATTTTTGTAAAATTTAATTTATCCCTATAACAAAAATCTTTCAAGACAAAAAAAAATATTAATTACACAGCTAATTTGTATAGAGAGGCGAATAATGTGAAATTACCATTATTGCGATCTCCTAAATTGAAAACTTAGAAAATCTGTCATAAAGGACAGAATTTTTTGGAACAGTTTAGGTATCTATTAATTAATTAGTAAATCTCCTTCACAAGGTAAATGAGTTTCAGAATATTAGGCGTTGGCAAATCGCATAATTATGTTTACGAAGCAGGATACTATAATTACTTTAATCGTTTTTGTTCTAAATGGTAATATTGTGTTTTAAAACTAGTAAGTTAGGATTTTCTGATTAAAATTTTACTCTTTTCTAGCATTTAACATTCAAATTTTACAGTGAGAGAATTCCAAATAAAATCCTTACTAAGCTTTGCTGTATAATACTGTTTTCTTTATAGGTAATTATCTGGCAGGTGATATTTATAAAAGCTACCTACCTCCTTGAGGTTGAAATTAAAACGGAGGGAGGGCCTCTAATTGCCAACTTTAAGGGAGATAAATCTCTCAGAAATAAGATTTAAGTAGATTTATCCTAAGGAAAATTTTGTTCTTTATTATTCAATGTCCTTTTTATAACTTATGTTATAATGTTTATGAATTCTTTGACGATGTAATCATATTGATTTGTGTCTAATTTGGCAATTTTTGAAGTATCTTGCGCTTTGAAACGTCCAATTGCTTTTAAAACGGGACTTTTGAATTACTATGCCATTTTTGAAGAGTTATTTGGTGCCCACTTAGTCAATTGACAAAACTAGTTATTAAATAGTTAGGTGTTCGGCCATTAACCCGACTAGTGATCTCATTGTGAAGTGTTTTTGCAACCTGTAGTTGCTTGTTTTTTATCTCGTGTATTAATAACGTTACTTACATTTATATTGCCTAATTTGTGACAGGAAACAGTCTACAATAATGAAATTGATTTTAGTTATAAGATTTAGGTGGTTGGCAATAAGTTCAACACTGACGCTGCTACCGGACTCTGGTGAATCATCATCATAAAAAAAAAACAGCCTTCGATAGTTGAAACATTGCTGTGCACTGGCCCTTTCTTAGTAAGGAAGCTTTATCCTACTATATCATGCTAACCAGACGGCAACCCGTCAGGCCAGCCTTTTACCAACGTAAAGAGTTTCTTCTCTTTGCTCTTACGTCACCCATTCCATGAAAGGGGAATGATAACTTTTTGTATTCTCAAGCTGTCACCACATGGAGACCAGCAGAGCTAGTTAAATATTAAGTTCCCATTAGAATACAACTCCAGATTTATTATAATACTAGTTGTTGCCCGCATCTCCGCCCACGTGCATGTCGGTTATCGCGGCAAATAGTAGCCTATGTGTTATTATGATGTATAAGCTATATTACTGTAAAGTTTCATTTAAATCCGTTCAGTAGTTTTTGCGTGAAAAGTAACAAACATCCATCCATCCATCGATCCATACTTACAAACTTTCGCGTTTATAATATTAGTATAGATTGGACTTATTATATTTCCAACTCCTCTAGTTTTTTTTCTGATTAATTACATTGCGCGTTCCAAGACAGTTTAATTTTTCCTGGGACTTCCCGAGTGTCATAACTCGGTGTGTTCGTGGGTCACTGATGTTGATCCTGGTGTAGGTACAGGAGTTACAGTGGTGGACGTGTGGGCGGGATTAGTCCCATTTTATAACTCCAGCTTTATTTCAAAATCAGGGACGGAACATGTTCACGTCTTTGCTACATTCTTAAAATATGTACGAACCGTGTCCTAAAATTTCTTTTTAGCTTTTCCAAAGCCGTTAAATCCCATTTTATGAGCTCGATTCGCACCGTGTGAACGTCTAAGCATCGATGTGTCAGCAGTCTAGCCATATGCTGACAACGGCCTTCGTTCACACCGATCTCAGTTCATAAATTTAGATGTAATGAATGTAATAGTCGAACAATGAGTCATACACATGTTTATTTCATAACATCTTGTTCTGACATGTCTTGACCTGTTAGCACAAGTCTTGAACTTGACTCGTATTTGTTCTTTACTGATTGAAACCAAGATTATAATTAGGCTAATTAATCGTTGACAAAACTGTGAAGTGATATTAATGATGGGTATAGTGAAAGCGTGAGAATATTTCAGAGGCCCAGCTAATAAAATATTATGGTATTCACTGAGTATTAATTAGTCGCATATTATATCCACTATAGTGGGTTAATTTTATTATTCACAAGGTTTAAATGGAACAATCTTAAGCGATGACTGTTTTCTATTGTTTACTTCATAGATCTTGAAAATAAGATTCTAATTTGAAGGTGAAGTTCTTAATAAACGATAACAATAGTGCAATATTCAAAAGAAATAAAAAATGAAACCGGTGGCAAAAATGTAAAAAGTACTCATAATTTTTCTTTTCTGTGTGGCTCAGGCTGAAATGAAAAGCAGATAAAGCTGATAAAACTACAAAATGAAAAATGTATTCCGAAGATTTCTTTAATAAATTAGGTTAATTTGTAAAGCAACATTTTACACTCATGTTTCCATAAGCCAATAGGAATATTACCTCATACATGTATCGAAATCCAGAAGTCGTTGACAGCTAAGAATCTGGTTTCTGTAATGTTACCAGTTTAGTTTATTTCGAACCACTTCTTTGGTACATATTTAATCTTTTACCGAGGAAGTCACTGATTAACAGGTCGTGTTATCTTTCTGATTCATTTCCGACGAATGGGACTAATTTGAGGTATTTATTTTTGGACTATGGATTTTCTTAATTTTAGAGAGGAACAGGTGGTCAAAACTTGTTTAACATTTGTAAAATGAGTATAACACGAACTTGTACCATTTGATTGTAGTTTCGAAATAAGATATGTACATGCATGCTGACCATAACTGATGGCAGGAATGTACTGCCCTATAAAGGTTCTGTCAATTTCATATTTTAAACTATATCCTTCTTTCTAGTCTATTTCTATTATTTGTGAAAATTAGAAGGTACTAGTATATTACGAGAAAATAATATAACGTTATCCGTATTGTTTAAATTATTAAGGATAATTTATTTATGAAGAATGCTAGGAAGTCATCAAATCAATTCAATGCAAGCATATGGCGATATGTTTGCAAAATTTAATCCACATTTCGAGCGTGGGTGATAAAATGATAATTAAATTAAAAAGTAGCTTTATAACTATACGGATATAGACTATATATATGTAAGATTGCCAAGGTCTCGGCCAAAAACAAAATTAATAAATACAACTTTCGCCATAACAATAGACCGTGAATTTGTTTGCGACACAAATCGGGAAATGGTTCGGAAAATTATTCTGTTATTGGATAACTTATTTTCATTGATAAATCGATCATAACAAGGGAAATTCACCGTAATGTATTTTGTTGCTGACGGCTCTAATATTGCTGTAGAAACAAAAAAAAAGTAGAAACTGTCATTTGAAACGCTTTGTAAACTAGTTAATCCTATACAAATATTATTGAAGGCATATTTAAGAAATAATCGTCTTCTTAACTTAAAAACATCTACTACTCTTACTAAATCCTTACCAATAGTATGCAACTTTATAAAGCAATTTTTAATTAAACCCCCTTTAGACATCTAGTTAATCCGTTACGTATAGTAGACACTACTTCATCTGATGCTTCCAAATATGCTCTGACGTTACCCAATTCCTTAAAAACATATGTATAATTAAGATACATTTACTTTATTTACGCACGTAGGGCTGGCGTAAATCTTTCTAATCAATTTTGGAAAAAGCTTTTAGTTTCATTTACTTACTCATTTATTATGTTTTGAAATATTCTTTAAATTATTGTTTTCTTTTCAACAGATCTATATTATGGAGTAAGTAACTAAGTTATTTTTTTCAGTATACTTAAAAGTTTAACACTTGTCATTTATATAATTTTATGTGAAATTTGAAATATACTATTAAATTCCCTCGGGCAGGTCAACCTGGTAGCAGAGGGAAGCGAACCGTAAGGAAACCCACAAGTTAATAACACATTTATTCTAAAAGTAATACCCTGAGAACTAGAACAGCAGCTGCCTTGTTTGGCGTACATTATGGGCGCAATGCCAATCGCTACGATGATAGGCACTCATTATCTCTTCACCCGGCAATGACGTAATACTCTAAACAGTCTAAACCTCCGCCCTGTTAACCTTACCATTCTGAACAACGTCCACCTTCTTAGTCTTTATTATTGCCAAGAATATTTGGGGTCGGCTACCATTACAATCGGTTTTACCTGAATATTTTTTTTTCTACGGAGAAACGGCGAACTAAATTCGAAGGTTGGACTAGTCATCATATTCAATAATTCAGCACATATGCTGCTCTCCTAGAATCGGAGACGCTACACTGAGCATACCATGGCCGTCAATCATCCGTCAATGATATTGTCTTACTAGCGTTCAAACATAAAAGATGAAAACTGCGAACAGTCCTATTGTATTGGGTTTTAACCCCTTCGCACGCGGCGTCGTAGCGTAAGCGTATCGTAATACGCGCGTACGACAAGAGCTATACGAGCATGATCATTTTCATATAAGTCCGCAGCATGTGGCAGCGAATCGTAGGAGAAGTTTATTGTCAATACGATAGTCGTAGCGTACTGGCGTAAAAAACAAGCGTAAAAAGTTAAGATAAAAGGGTTTTCCTAATATGATGGTAAATATTGTAAATGTCTCTTTCCCCATTTGATTAAAACTTATCATCTTCGTGTGTATCATCTTCAAGTTCTCGTGCAGCAACAAACATTCTCTTCATGTAATTATTTCCAATGTATGTATGGATCCAATAAACACGTCGCTTCCTACTTCTAACAAAATGAAACAAAAAAAAAAATTTTTCATCTATACTAATATATAAAGCTGAAGAGTTTGTTTGTTTGTTTGAACACGCTAATCTCAGGAACCGCTGGTCCGATTTGAAAAATTCTTTCGGTGTTGGATAGTCCATTTATCGAGGAAGGCTATAGGGTATATATCATCACGCTACTACTAATAGGAGCGGAGCAACAATGAATAATGTTTAAAAACGGGGGAAATTTTCACGCTACGGGCAATATAAGGCGCAAACGAGGTTGCGTGGGTCAGCTAGTCTCAAAATAAAGTAAAATGTCTGATGCTGTTGACGCCACGATTTTAACTGATATCCAAAACGATACGTTTACGCAACGACTCGTTTGTGCAACACCGCAGGTCGCGTTCGCGTAGCTTACGCTTACGCTTACGACCCGTGTGCGAAGGGCCTAAGTTGTTTTAGGGTTTAGTCTTTATACACAATAAAGAATCAAATTTAATCTATCTAAAGTGTAAACAGGAAGTTCAATTTCATGAAGTATTTAAGCCAAAACAACGTTAAACGTTTACCAAGGATTTCAATTATCACACAATCGGTTTCCGTTGGGCTACAATACGTACCTATGTACGGCAATACACATTGGGACAACTGCTTGCTTATTCTTTGAAAAAAAAAACTTGAGTTATAGGCCAGGTGCAGACATACTTTTGACCTTCAGAAAATCATAACAATCTTGACTAAAACCAGATTTAGTGTATAAAGGTCGCGGGAAGGATTCACAGACTTTCATTATCTATAATAAAAATTTATCGCCGAAATATATGTACGCGCATGACTTCCGATCGGCTGCACCAAATTAAATTATTCTTTTTTTATGTGTTCCTTATTGTTAGACAAGGTTTGTGTACAAGAAAAATTAAAGGAAAACTTGAAAAGTCTTTTTTTTGTCCGCGACTGTACACTGCCTATGGGAAGCTGAGACAGATATGTAAATATGGCGGTACGAAGTTCGCTGGGTCAGCTAGTTTACTATAATGAAGCCACAACATCCATTATGCCTAGAAAAAATATTGGCATTAGCTAACTCTAGTTAGGTTTAATAGTATTTTAAAAGCATATTTCCGCTGACAAAATGTTATAAGGTAAAATCGTATTATAATTTGCTCAATATTCACTTCCTAGTCTTTCGAAACCTGATAAATTAAGATCAAGTGAACAGTTTTATGTTCATACAACGATGCGAGTAAAAAATATAGATTGCTTACGCTTAATGACCCCTTACGGACTCAGCGGATATCCTTTCATACATATGTTTTATGCTTCTCTTATATTTTAGAGGAAACAAAAAGCGATTCATGATCTTATACTGGCTACCGTTTACTCATTTTTATTTACCTTTTTTTTCGGCCAAAGGCGTTTGCGTGCCGAAAATCATTTGCGGAAATATTAAACGAAGAGCACAATTTTCTCAATAATGATGCAATTTTTTATGTAAATGATCTAAGCTCGTTTGTTGGACGAAATAATTTAGGATAATGGTTGGTAAAAAGAAATAACAGACGTAACAGTAGGAATTAAAAATTTACAGTAATAGCGACGACAAAATATAAAGTAAAGCAATCTGAACGGTCAGAGCTCTCATTCAACTTTTAAAAAGTTGAAGCGTAACAAACGTTTTAGATTTATAAGACGAAATAACTTCATAATATACAAGTTAATAGAAAAACATCAAAGGTTCTCAAAATTTTCTTCGTCAAAACATTTCAAACAAAATCAATATTGAAACAAAACTCAACAAGTCGTTATTAGAAGCATCAGAATTTGAAGCCTTTTTTGCCTTTCTCAATGACTACCTTGGGAGCTGCCTTCTGGCGGGTTAACCGCTGGTCAAATCACCGTTGATGATGAATGATTACTAAGATTTCATTTAATGACGGACTCAGGCACGGCTTCCAACTGACAAGTTAAAAAGACAGCTTCAAATCGCTCGAACAATTTTTTGTACACTTTGTAGTGAGTAATGAAATGTATAATATTTCTTTGTGAAGCAGTGATGGATAGACTTATTACAATATATTGAAGGTGCGTTTTGATCGATTTAATTTAGTAAATAAACGTTTGGTGATTGATTTTCGAAATTGGTTTAGTGGACGCAATAAAGTAACCTTATATTTTTGATGGAACCTTCTTTGGTTACTAACTTTAAATTGAAACTATTGTAATTATTTTAGTACCTAAAATCTATAAAACAGAAAAGCCCTTTTGAAATAGAATTAGTAGAATAATCTAATAAACTTTGCCTGCACATGCTCTTATCTGTAATAAACCAAGTAGGCGAGATCAAAAGAACTGCATTATTAATCAGATTGACCATGAATACCTATTTCATATGGAGTACATGTAACTTGGGAGCTACCCCTGCTCTTCATAAATACATATCAGGAAAACAATGATCAACCTGCCTGTGAGAATACACTCAGTCTTACTGTAAAAAGAGCATTTAAAGGAAAAAGTTATACTGGATTTCCAATCTATCGCGTTCAAATAAGTCAGATTGTTTTCATAACTAATTTCTAGAAAGATTGTTGCAGTATGTTTCTTTTGAGACGCACGTCTGTAGTTATATTGCCGTGGAACACTTGTATGTAAATTATGTATCTCGTCTATATTTAGGTAATCAAATGCATAAATTATAGAAAAAAACACTCGTCTCCTTATATTTCTCATTAATTTTGATTGAACTTCTCTAAGCTAAACAATAGTGGCAACAATGCCTGTCTTTCAATTGACTTGAGAAAGGAAAACCCAGAATCAAATCATATCTTTATTTATATGAAAATGTTATTTGGATAGGGTTGAAATTTTGTGACGATATAGAACCTATTACAGATATTTTTTTTTATTTTTCGCGTTACCTTAATTCTAAATTTCTCATCATATCAATGGAATTACACAATGCGATACTGAAGCGTGGCAAGGTACAAACTTCTTTGTATATGTGCAATAGACAAGCACCTAATATTTATAAATGTGATATTATATACAAGATGATCTACATTATGGTAATATAGTGTGTTTATGTATGTGTGTGTATGTATATAGTGTTTATTCTATTGTGCCTGTTCTCAAATCATTAAGGTGTATCCTGACAGATGTGTGTGATTAGGATGTTCATTGTTCAATACAGTCGTATTGTTCTCGTCAGATTCTGATTATGCATGACTGATTAAAAAAACAATAGGTTTTATTTGTGAGTATGTATGTACTTTGTTTACGGTGTCGAAATATTTGTGTGTGTTAGTATATTGAGTAGGTTTTACTAAGTTATTCAGGCTTTTATTGTTTGTTCATTTAAATATTTCATCTTCTCGGTATCTGATTGTTTGCAGATGCGTCATCATATATTCATATCAATCTATGGAATGATTTCTAAGAGAGGTTCTCCATTTCAAAATTAAAAAAAAATGAATTACTTAAAGTATATGTTAAAGTTGGCCTATAGCTGAATGTCCTGTATCCGTTACCCGCATTAACATTGACCGGTTGCTGAGTAGCAAATCTTAAAAGTCATAAATTACAAAATTTCTAAATTATTGCCTAAAAATAGTTTTATATTCCTCGCTTTATCTTATAGTTATGAAATCTATGAACGTTCTCACATCTCAATTTTCATGACAATACCTTGAAACATCTTAGAATGTAATGGAACGCGACCGTGGGCGAATGAATGGTGCGCAGGAGTTTATTGACTGATCTGGCACTGGCACCGGTCGAGTTATGATATAACTTTGTTGCATTATTCAACAAACATTGATCAAAGTATTATGAGTTGTAATTACAGTAATTAAAAAATCTTAACAAGTGCAACGAGGACTCACGTGGCGAGGGGGATTTCCCACAACTTGTAAGTAGACAGGGTACATCACTGAAAACGATTCGACAAACGGGACTTATGCGATATAACTATAGCTGTGCAATGATAACGATCTAGTATTAATGTGTATTATTTTATATTTTATAAGACTAATCTAGTGAAATGGTCGTTAAATTGATAAATATTTAATTTGCAGTTTTATCAAGGATCTGCGCTCCTAAAGAGGAACAGAGGAACCAGCAGACAGTTCCACGTGATAAAATTATACCTTAATATTGTTAAGATTAGTAAATATTTATTGCTATTTTCTTTATTTACAGTTTCTAAATATGTACATGTCTCTGTGTGTACATTCTACAATTTTTTTTTTCTGAAATATTTCACACTTATACTTCGGTAAGTGATTTAGGCCCGTTCTCTTAATTAGCGTAAAAATTTAGTATTCGTATGACAAATGTCTTATTATTTATGTATTGAGTTGCTGAAGGCATGAGTAGGCAATTCGTGATGATAAATCAGATCAGGAAAAAAAATATGTTAATACTTTTTTTCCTACACTACTTGACACTAAACCGAACTCAAATTTAACCAGTTCTAATTGGACAGCAAAAAAATATTAAACAACATTTAAGTAACCGCAAAAGCAGCAAAATCTCAGTTCGGTAGTATTTTTACGTTTGAATTCCGTCATTTAGGAACTGATAAAAAAAATTGACAAGATATACCTACTTCTTTTGTCTCAATCTAATTTAAAGGTGGTGGACTACGAGAAAGCCTTCGATACCATTGAGACCTGGGCTGTTCTGGAATCCATGCAGAGGTGCCTGGTCGACTGCCGATATATCGAGGTGTTGAGATGCCTTTATGAAGCTGCAACGATGACCGTCCAAGTACAAGAAAAGAGCACAAGACCAATCCAAGTACATCGAGGAGTAAGACAGGGAGATGTTTTATTTCCGAAACTGTTTACTAACGCCTTGGAAGACGTCTTCAAGACGCTCGATTGGAACGGACGGGGAATCAATATCAATGGCCGATTCCTCTCACACCTGCGGTTTGCAGACGACATAGTCATCCTGGCGGAGTCTCTGCAGGACATGGAAGTAATGCTTAACAGTCTGGACGATTCTTCAAGACGAGTGGGACTGGGGATGAACATAGAAAAGACGAAAATCATGCATAATCGGCATGTGTCTCCATGTCCCGTGACCGTAAATGGCATTACTATCGGGGTTGTGCAAGAATACATCTACCTTGGCCAAACTATCCAACTCGGCCGGCACAACTTCGATCGGGAGGCCGATAGAAGAATTCGTTTGGGCTGGGCGGCGTACGGGAAACTACGCCACATCTTTGAGTCGCCAATACCGCAATCATTGAAGACCAAGGTCTTTAACCAGTGCGTCCTACCCGTGATGACATACGGAGCCGAGACGTGGACACTCACCATTGGACTGGTCCACAAATTTAAAGTGGCGCAGCGTGCGATGGAGCGTGCTATGTTGGGTGTTTCTCTGTCTGATAGAATTCGAAACGAAGTTATTCGACAGAAAACTAAAGTAACCGACATCGCACAGAGAATCAGCACGCTGAAGTGGAAATGGGCTGGTCATGTCTCTAGACGTACCGACGATCGGTGGAGCCGAAATGTGCTTGAGTGGAGACCGCGATTAGGCAAACGTAGTGTAGGGCGCCCTGCAGCACGGTGGACTGACGATTTGAAGAAGGTGGCTGGCAGCGGATGGATGCGGACTGCCCAAGACCGGGATGGTTGGCGCTCCTTGGGGGAGACCTACGTTCAGCAGTGGACGGCTATTGGTTGAGGATAGAATTTAAAGGTAAAAAATACCCTTCAGGCTGGAATATTAAAGAATTAGAAACATGGCATGAGGTGCTTTGTCATCATCTGGTTCTTTTCGTAGACCCCTAGGGGTCTCGGGGTGACTTCTCCAGGTCTACGGCCTATCACAGTACTTTTCCGCGCCGCTTGCAACAGCAGACGGGTCACTGGGTTGGGCCCAGTTGGGCCTATTGGTAGTTCCGGGGTGTCAGTCCGGTGTTTAGCGTACGAAGTTATTTGGAGATGCTTTGTAGATAAATTTTGTCACAAGCGGTGAAGCAGTTACCGATTTAGTGCGTTTGTATAAGCTCTGATGGTGTCGCTTAATTTAGCGCATTGATTTAGCTTTAAATTAGTTTGTTTAGCGGTCTTTAAAGCTCCCTAACATTCATAACACTATATCAATTCAACTGTGACTATGTGTTCTATGTAGAACATCAAGAACAGAGATACTAAGATAGTAAAGAAAGAGTAATTACCAATTATTATTATTTGTTTGAAACATTATGTATCTACGTATAAAAAAATCGATTTTTGCTATCGAACTTTTAGTTTTTTATATTTTTGTAGTATAAAACAACGAACTGAGTTAGTAGCTCGCAGACCATTTGACCGTCATCCAAACTATTTAACAGTCCTACCCTTTAACTGAGTTCAAAATAATTCGCAATTCTCTGAAATATATCGAAAAAAGTTTTTGAAATTCAAAATCTGAATCCATTGTATCCGTAGCCGCCATTCACTGGTTCTCATCAAAAACTGGCAACACCACAGACAGGTGTGTTCCCGTCGTGCCCCTTTTTTTCAACGTCCGTTCCCGTACGATACTCTTAACAATTACGGCGTAACTACAGTTAAAAATATTAAATTAATAAGTAACGTATTGTGCTGGTCGTAGGGCTCAATATTGCTCACGGATGATATAGAAGCCGTATAAGAGTTACAATGAATGGCTCGTTTCCCTTGCAATGTACGGCAACGGTTAAAGTGCCTAATCACGGGAAATTGAAATTTAAGGGAACCTAATAAGATTCATATTTGGTTGAGTATTTTTAGTGTAACACGTATTCTTTATAATTGTGTTAACTTCTTTTTTTAAATTTATTTTGGGATTTGAAACGCGAGATCCTTATGTTTTTATTGATATTTTAAAGCTTAAATCAAAATTGATAACATTAAATTTAGATTACAAAAAATCAGAGGGTTAATGCTAATCTTAATAAATGGGTATGCACCTACTTCATTATTTGTAACAAATCGTTTATACGATGTTTTTTCAATTCTTTGGACAGATTTATCAGAAGAAAATTGAATTTTATATTGTTGTCTGCAATTAGTGTTTCTTTACAAAGTCAGAGAAGTTAGATTTATAACTACGTATGACAGAAAGCGTGTGATTTGATCTCACATAGCCGCATGACTTGTGTGAATATTTACCACAGTAACAAAGGCACAGATAACCAACACTGCGCCAGTCTCAAGATTTCTATCGATTGATGTTTTTCACAGTGAAATCAGTAACCAATATTAATTTCTATGCTTCTTTCTTTTAATTAATTCCTATTTGCTGCATGATCGCAAATATCTCAAGTTTCCAAACATCTTCGTTAATACTGTATCAAACTTTTCTGAACGCTTTAACTGAACGTAAACAAGGACCTCTTAACAACATACACACACTAACACACAGAACAGTACTAATTACCAAATGTATGTGATATATTCTTGACATCAAATCTCGGATTAGATGAATCCCTTAATGTACCTTCGGATGTGAAGTTAATTGGATCCATATGTTAACAGAATCACCAATTAAATACTGTTGAGGTAATCATCTGTCGGCAGCCACAAAATTGTCAGAAGACATGTTCGTAATAATAAACAACCTCATTATCTACCCGTAAAATTGGTGTAAAAAGAAAAAAAGTTAGACAAAATCATGCAGAGTATTTTAAACTTCAACTTTAGACATGTAGCTACAAATAAAATTTACTAAGAGCATTGAATTATGAAACTATCATTAACGTGGGATGAACAGTCCACATTTGCATTAGTTATGCGAACAAAAAAAGAAAGGATGTGAAACCTCCTTGCTCGCCGGTAAGATGAATCTCGCATGAGTCAAAAAACCAGTCATCGATTCATAAAAATAAAAAGTAACTGCTTTTCGAATAATAAAAATAACTGATGTTATGACACCAGCTTTAGTAGAACGTAAATAGATAAGTTTCTGCACTTCCTATTACTATATCTATAAGGAATGTATTCGATAAACTAATCTTAACGGTCTTGGCAAAATATTGACTGGCAGCTTTACATACATGCACTTGTATGTATATAGTCCACACCTAGACAGATAATTAGTAACCGTAAAAGTTTGAGTAAAAAAGTCATGAATTTTTTGCGGTCGTAGTTTCAGACTAAATGTTGTTTCGTCTATGGTAAAAAACTTATGTCTTGATCAATTTAACGTTATATTCTAATTGTAATTTTGTTTATATTATACTTTTCATAAACTAATTATTTTACATGAAGTCTGTTTAAACAGATAAAGGTAAGAATGACTAAAATAATTTATTTTTTCAAATAGGTTCCAATTACACTAATATTATTTATCTCGATGAGAAGCCAAATGCTCAAGTGCCTGTCGTTGACCACAAATTTATATTTAAAAATGTATAACAACGTTGAATCTCATCTGTCCATTAACCCTTAGAATAATTTCTGTGATGCGATAAACGATTTATGATAGCGTGGCAAGCCGAATCGAAAACAAGGCCGTCTTGGAAGAGTGGCGTGCTCCGAATAGTATTAATTACGGAATCATTGTGGGCATTTTGCTACGGAACCTCCGTGTCGAGCGTTAACGGTGCCACCGTGAACGGAGAGGGATTAAGAAGCATGCGCCTGCGCAGCTGCGGCATGAACGGATTTTTAACATCTAAAATCGATCAATAAAACTCTTTGAACAAGTGTCATCGCCTTCAACAATTTGTATTCGTGACCGGTTTTTAGCAAATTAATCTTATTTTTTACATTAAAAATGTTTTTCGATCTGATGCCACAATGCACGTTTCATTTTGTGACTTTTTTTGTCTGTGGTTTGTTGATTGTTATTATTTTTAAAGCAATTGGTTTGATTATAATACTGAAATGTGGAGACTCCAGTATTACTATTTACATATGAAATGAGATTACTGTAAATTAATTTTTGCTACTGCAACTTACCTTACCTTAACTTACACAGTTTACCTACTACCGGACTCAAAAATAACTGCTTTTGTACTTTTTAAATGTGTTTGTGTGAAATCTATACTAATCATCTTTTTACAGCTACTACTATTTAATCTTCCATGTTTCAAATACCTAATACTCAGATGGCGAGAAGTATGGCGTTGATGTTTTTGTCAGTTCCAGTCCGCTCATGCTCAGTAGCCGGTGGAATGTTCACGGTTCGTGGCTTCTTTCGAAACAGTCTTGGGCGTGCTAGTGCAAATGTTTTTTTATATAGATATTATTTAATGGATTTGTACTGGCGCGTCGACGTGTTTGATTGCCTGAATTTCTTCATTTTGACCTTCGTTCGTACTTTTGTTCGAATTATTTTTGAAAGCAAGAAATGCATTAACATTTGTATGTTTTTCGTATCGATATGCGTTAAAAGTGAAAGTGTGAAATAATTTGATTATAATTGGCGTGTTTACCATGGCGTATCCATCGAAGTAGCGTCATAATCTATCTAGATATATATAAAAGCGAAATACCACTCACTAACACCTACAAACTTGAAATTTGGCAGGTTTCCTTATGGGGTGTAGACATCCGCTAAGAACGGATCATACTAAACTCCACCCTAAGGGGGTAAAACGGTCCTATGCTTTTGAAGTAAGAGACTTGAAATTTAAAATGAATGCTCTATAGATGGTGTAGTGCACTAATAATTATATCTAGAACACAACCCCCTTTTGGGGTTAAAACGGGAATTAGTAGTTTGTATGAAAGTCCAATGTTATTGAAATTATTAAAATATAAGTGGTTGCTGTTTGTACATGGAAGATGTAAGAAAAAATATTATCGGGGTCGTTATGAATGCAATATGTTGAATATTTAGAAAAGAAACTAGGTACTTATAAATAAATATAGAGGCGGGGGTACCCACAGGCAAAAGCTAGTCTTTGTAAATATTTGTAATCTTCCGGTTTCATCCTTTTGAAGTAAGTCGCCTTGAGTAACTTTATCAGTTTTGTCGAGAATGTCAAATCGTGATAGTGCAGGTGTTAGGGCCGCTCGTGCCGAATTCAGAAGATTTGGATTTAGTCGTGGGGCCGTGAGACTGGAATTAAGTACGTACTTCTGTTGACTACCACTGTTAAACTAAATTTCAATATTTTTTTTAAAATCCTTAAAGAGAAAAGATTGTCAATTCTATGGATTTTTACATCTGTATATTTTTAGGGTTTTAAACACCTACATTTGTGTTCTTTACACTCTGATCGGTAAATTATAATTACTATAGTCACTTTGTATTACGAATATTAATTCCAAAGGACAAGTCATCACTTATCGCGTACTGCTTTGGACGATAACCTGGTAAAATATGTAATGAGTAATGCCGTTACAAAAATTAAAACATTTTGTTGAAGGTTAGGTACTAATCTATTGCAATTTTTATTATTCTTGATTTTCTCACAGTCTTTATTATTCCCCTACATAATTACAGTAATAAATAAAGGTAAACTCAGCTCGTTTAAGACCACATCTATTGTTAGTAAAGTAATATAATATAGAGAAGCCGTTACTATGTTTACTGTTCGGTTGTTATAGGGTTCTTCACTCTTAGAACTGCTACTATGGTATGTAGCACTTCCTAAACCACTTTAACGAAGTGTGTAGAAAGATAAATATTTAGTACACTACCATTTAACCCATCTAAGAAGCTGTAAGTTTTGTTTAAAAATAAATGTAGGAATTCAGGCCCCTGTTGTATTTCAGAACGGAATGAGTGGGAATGTAACTACCCAACGTGGGTTGCGTTGATCATTTCGTCAGTTTTGATTAAATTTTACCAAATACTGTATCGCCCCATTAACCCGTTAACAAAGCAGCCCGCATATTTTGGAACGTGTATTTTAGTAACTACATATATTCAATGTTATTGAACTTTTATTGACAGTTAGCAGTTAGACTTTTTATGCCACGAATATTATTATTTGCTTCGATTAATTTATATAAGAAACCCATTTTTGGTTGATTTTTCAAAGAATTAATGCATACTGAATAACGTCATTGTGAGGTTTATGTATATCGCTAGGAACAAAGAATATAAAATTACTCTCTTTCCTTGTACATTTTTAATTAGATTACATTTTATGAGGTTAGAATTAAGCAGGAGACAAAGAAGTTTTCGTTACAGGTACGCGAATCTGATCTTGTACAAGTTTCTGCTTACTCTTCCCTGTATATCCGTAAATTACCTTCTGTTGTTAGCCGTCTTTCCCGTTCAAAATACTCCCTAATTTTCGGCTTGGAAGCAAGCAATTTATTACGTGAGGGGGATAAAGTTTTAGTTGACAAAATGTGTGTTTCTGAGACGTTATGCCTACACTTTCAGATGTGCTACTTGGCATGAGATTTTGCGTGTTATGCGTTAGTCCAAATTAAGTTCGTATTATATTGATAGGAGAAGTTAATATAAGAGGACGCAAGGAAAGGGAAAGGGAGGGAAAAAGCTCAATAATGCCACGAGTCGTATACATGCAAAGACCTCTAATCGACGTAAAAACAAGACTTCTAATAGAAAAATTGTTACTAGATATACTTTTATTATTATATATATTATATTATATGCATGAAGTGCATTTATTCTATAGAATTTCATTCTTGTACTCAACTTATCCATTCACATCTTCAACGCCTTTAGATTTATGCAGCTTAGCTCTCATATTCCGCATTTACGCTAGATAGGTTTAGTTTCTTTGTGAAACGATTTTGCAAGTTTCAAATACAAAGTGCCACACTCCGTCTTATTATTTTCTTGAAGAGCGATAAGCGTGGAAAAGTTTCTAGTTTCTCTAAAGATACTATGTGAAGTAAATTAGCGTTAGTACGTGAGTGTCGGAAACTGGTTCAAACATTTTTTTTCCTTTGAACAATTTGCTTTACAAAACAATGTGTTATTATAATGTTGTAAATATTTGATTCTACTCTAGCTGTTTTCAAACAATCGTCATGAGTACTTCTTGAAGTATTTCTAAATGGTCGCTTTATATTGTGAAGTTGGGTTAATGTACCCAAAATTACAAATTCTGTAGGCCTGAAACAAATGCCCCAAATACTTTAATGATTAGTTTGACCTTCATTAATAACGGCGTCTATCTCGCCATCCTTTGCCCCTGTAAATTATAATCGCGGGAAAAGCAAAAATTCATTCATAATATACCAGCCTATCAAATGGAAGTTTTGTATCATCATGACCATTACAAATTTACAATCGGTTTTGACTATTAAATAAATCTGCAGCTCAAATTATAAATTGGATTCGTCCATAATTTCCGTGAGAGCGTATTTTTTATCTTTCGATATTGATATGTATTTGTATTTTAAAGTAACGGTGTGACTGTTTTTCAGTTTTCTCTCACGCCTTTATCGATTTTGAACGATGCCTATTTATGTGCTAATTGCTTCATCACGTTTTGAATACTATATTCGTCTGACTGTCACTGACGAATTCATGAGAGATATGTCAAGCTATCTCAGACATGTTAAAATTATGCTAAAGTGAAACTTATTGAAACTCGCAGCGAATGCAAACCGTAACAAATTCCAAAGTCCAATCTAAAAGTCCTTGGTTTACGTTCCAGTGTACCAAATACTTCGTATGCTGTTGTTTTCGCTTAGCACGTCCCATTTAAACAAACGCAACATTCATCTACATGGCTTAAAGTGATCCCAAAGGATTTTGTGTTAAGCTTAAATTGATTAGTGGGAGTAGACTGTCGCAGTTAGAGGCAATCCTGGCATAAACATGGTGTATTTATGTATGTGTCTTACCAATTTATTCTTCTAAATATTATAATGTAGCATGAAACATACCTGTTTTCAGCCCAATCGTAATTAAATGGACTAAAAATACGAGTTAATGACAAAGGACCGACAGTATTCTAGCATAAAAAAAAATCTAAGCATTAAGTTCCAGGAATGTGTTAAATTATTCGTGGTACACATCCAACATGTGAGTTTCGGTTAGTTTTGAGTCCGGTCCAAATCGGTTAGAGAACCGATTCACCGTCACAGTTCTATACAAAAAACCTTTTCGTTTATTTTAACAGCAACATAACCCAGCATTGCATTTGTAATAACAAAAGTTCGGCATTCAATGTTAACCCATAACTAAACAAAAACATAAAATAGATACACTGAGTACTTCGATCGAATTCTTCATCATCATCAACGGCCTTTCATAGCTGGACATAGGATTCTCTTTAGAAGGAGGTTCGAATTGTTCATAGCGTTCTAAAACTTATTGTCTACAAGCCATTGAATATGAAAAATATTACTATAGCAATTTCCCGTGGATTGCTACCATTATCATCAATACAGTAGATACTTTCCATTATCTGTAATGTTCATTGCTTCTCGATTATTATCTATACACTCGTATATGTTCATTTTGCCGCCACAATGGTCCCCTTATCCTAACTACCGGGTACTTCAGAAATTTTCCTTTGTTTCGGCAGCAATCAGCAAATTTATCCTCTTACTATTAGGAATCCATTCAAGTGTTTCAAAGAACGAAGCTTTCACAAAATTAAATAGCGGTAGCTTAACGGCTGAGGCGTAATAAATGTTTTTATTGGAATTTTTGTTTCCACAGAGTGCACTGCGATGTTAACTGGCGTCGGTAACAAGATTTAACTTAGTTCCCGGCATTCACGCGGAATCTTATAGGTACTAGAATTTCTCACATATATCCTACGTGTAACTTTAAAACTTTAACTAAACATATAATAACATTTTGACAACAAAACTTAATAAACAACGAATAGTATTCACTCAAGGGATCGCCGTAATATTACTTAACACTAGACACAGATATACAATATCACCCTTTGTTCTTGCACCCATTGTGCTTCCAAAGCACAATTTACTTATATATGTATGTGACACAACAGGTAAATTAACACCAGCTCTATCGATTTCACGTTATTAGAGTAAAGCAGATTAGGAAGCTTCATAAGTATATGAAATGTCTACCGACTACCACTGTATCTATAATACATGTAAGGAAAGTTTAGATATGTTTACCAAAAAGTCTGAACTTATAGGATTATATGTACATGGATTTCTTATAGAAATAGTAGAGAAGATGAGAATTCTAAAATGGATGACAAGAGTACGTCGGTTTATTATGTTATGTAAATAGAGCTTACCATTCCTCCATCGAATTTCTGTACCTGTGTACTAGTCCAGAAGTGCTATTTTCGATTAACTCATGAAACTCCTTTTTACCCGATTACTGCGAATTCAATAGGAAGGGTAATAATTTAAGCAGTCATTGTATCTGTATTCCACCGTAGTGCCTTTTAATGTAAGAAGTGTCAATAGTTCGATTGACACAGGCTCTGTACATTATCTTGTCCGGAGGTCATAACAACAGCAGTTCCCGGATCTCTCCCTTCTCAGGCGCAGAGTGGCACACCGTGTGGTTTTAGTCGGTTCGATTACGACACACCGCCCCGCCGCAAAACCCGGCGGGGTGACGGCTAGAGGGGATTTCCACACGAAAAAAAAGGCTGTATACATGATATCAAAACTTTTTATGTGATCGGATCATGTTTTTTTAAAATTTTAGGTTTGATTAAAAGAATATAAAAATGAATCCTTTTATGATAGATAAACATGCAATTAAAAAATTGTTTTTAGTTTGTTTTCTAGTTCTTTTCTTCAGTGGTATCGCTGTGGTTGATCCATATGGGCATTATTTTTTAATACGAGTTCCGCCGTGGCGCATACGGCACACAATATCCACAGTGGACCAGTTACCGCAAGTGATCGCTTCCGTTCTGGAAATTTTGATCTCAACAACAAGCACTGTGGCCGACCGGGGACGATTATTGAAAACCATGTTTTGAGAGATACAAAACATTCTGCTAGAATATATCTATACAAATAAATAAAATTGGAGTGTCTGATTGTGATATTAAAATAAGCGTTTTTTACTTAATGCATATGTAGTTATGTATACACGATACATATATCAATTTTTTTTTTTTATTTTTGTCTTTCTGTCTATTTGTTCCGGGTAATCTCTGGAACGGGATGACTGATTTTGACGGGACTTTCACTGGCAGATGGCTGATGATTTAAGGAGTAACTATTTTTAGACTAGCTTTGTCGCCCTCGCTATTCTCTTATTATCAGGTATATCTATGTAAATAATATTTCTTATATAAAAAGACAAACAGATTATACAAATTTAGTTTTTTTTGCCGTAGTAGTACCTAAATAGGAACGTTATAATATATTGATATGAGGATTTATTAAATATGTGGCAGTAATTACTAATGTGTATTTAGTAAATTTCGTTTAGTGTTTACGTGACCGGTGTCTGAGAGAGACGTCACGGCATTTTTATCTCACGAGAACACCGGTGATGTGATAAAGTATCGTTTGTTTTCTTTATATTAACGGACGTCAATATTTTGTTAGGGAGAAACCTGTTCTCTATTTTTAATGGCCGCGTTATTAGGTGTTTTGATTTCAATGTTATTATAAAATAAAGAAGTTAACTAGATCGTAGATTTGATGATAAATGGCCGTCGTTTCTGCACTCAAGTTGTTGGTTGTTGCTGTAATAATAGGAATGTTGCTTCGGGTTTAGGATTTATTTAATACTAGCTGAGTTCCGCGGTACAACAACAACTGCTTTATTTAATACTAGCTTAGCCCCGCGGTACAACAACAACTGCTTTATTTAATACTAGCTTAGCCCCGCGGTACAACAACAACTGCTTTATGTAATACTAGCTTAGCCCCGCGGTACAACAACAACTGCTTTATTTAATACTAGCTTAGCCCCGCGGTACAACAACAACTGATTTATTTAATACTAGCTTAGCCCCGCGGTACAACAACAACTGCTTTATTTAATACTAGCTGAGCGCCGCGGTACAACAACAACTGCGAGAAACGCGTCCTGGATCATCAGCTACCTGCCAGTGAAAGTCCCGTCAAAATCGGTCCAGTCGTTCCAGAGATTACTCGGAATAAACAGACAAATTTTTTTTTTGTTTTGGTGCATATATCATGTATACATACATATGCATTTATTTAAAAGCGGTTATTTTAATATTACAAACAGAAACTCCAATTTAATTTATTTGTATAGATATTTTACCTCAGTAATCAAGTTTCTACTATAGCTACTATACTAATATATTTCTCTAGTTAGATCAACAATTTGAAACGTTTAGATATTCGAACTCCCTTTATTTTACTTTAATCGTTCGTATATACAGAATTATATTAAATTTTGGAGTTTTTTAAACAGATATTTTACAACAACCTATAATGTACCACTATTAGGCTCGGGTCTCCTCTCAGGAAAGAGTTAGGAAAGAGGTAGAGGCCATACGCACACATCACATCGGTTTTCTGTGAGGCCGTGTTATCACTCAGGTCGAGCCGGCCCATTCATCCCGAAGCGTGGCTCTCCCACGGTAAATGTGTTATGCTCCTTCCTTCTTTTTATACTTTTTTTTTACTAAATTATGTATAATAATATATTTTTAATTTTTGTATCTAAGATGGTCCTTCACCTCATTTAAATGCATATTTGAATAATACATTCTCTTCTAACAACCGCCATTCATGATACTTGACAACACAATTTATGATGACGTAAAATGTCACATGTAATAACAATTGTTGGTACAAAGCCTGTGAACTTGAGTATAATTATTCATTGAAACTTGTATAACCCGTTAGGTTAGCAATTATGTAACCGACATTACAACAGACAATGCTTTTTGCATCAAAATCGTTAAGGCAATGACTTTGACGCTTGAGAAAAAGTTACATGATTAAGTTATTGAATGTATGAGCTTAGTTAAAGCTGATTCACCTTAGCGAGTATCTTTAAAGAATGGCAGCATTGATTGACATGATTTGAGTTGAATATGTATTTTATTACTTCTGATTACCTTGCTTGACTTACTCGAGTGTATGGCTGTAATCTTGCTAACGGAAACTGCGTCTAGTGGGTTTTCTCCATACGGGATTGTTGAGTCTGTAATTATGATTTGCACATTCGAAGGATGGTACTTTTTGCTTGAACACTTGAATGTCTGTTAAGTGGCTGCAATACAGTGACTAGCATATGAAGTGAAATTAATGACGAAAAAACTAATTTGTTGACGTAACAAGTGACTCGGTAAAAGGAAAGGGTTAATGGACGAAAAATAATATGAATGGTAATAATTAGTCGAATTCTAACCTAAGCTATAAATGTTGGTTTGTTTATAACGTTCTTTATACCGTAAATACTCGCCCGTCATGAACTTTAAAAAAAAAAAAGGAATGCGACCAAACTGAGATAACTTAGGAATCTTTATTATACTGACTTATTATACTGAGCTGGTGTGAATCCTGGAGTCCTGAAACAGGTCTTGACCTAGTTTAGGCTCCAGGCCACCCCAATCTACAAATTTTGTCTCTGTACTAATTTATTGATATTGCAAAATGTTTTCTTTGTGGTGGAAAAATAAACATATATTATTATTAAAAAAATATAAATTATTATTATTAATGAAGTCGGTTAAAAAGATCTTTACCTCTTGTAGTTTTGTTAGAGCTAGCTAAAGAACACATTGTTTAAACTTACACACACACAAAATAATTCTAAGAACAAACGATATTATTTTTTTTGTGTGACTATTGTGTTAATGCTTAACATGTTGTTTCAAAACCCAGCAATCTGTTCATAAAACAGATAGCAGCACAACGTCTATCCATTATTATGCTATAAACGACAATTCGGGTGGTAACACAGAATACGAGTAATGTTATGTAAATTTCGTATTTAATTTAATGAATTTCCGTATTAAGATGTGTGCGTGTCTGCCATACATATTAATTCAACCATACACGAGGCAGTTTTGTGTTTGAATATAAGACACCTTCTCTAAAGAAGATTTACTACTTGTCTTACATTAAATATATACCATAACATAATGTACTTAATTGGTGTTTACGTAAAATATTTTGTAGTATTGGTGATATGTTTATTGAAGTATTATGTACGTATTGAAGATTCGTATTTGATAATAAGTACAACTTGGCTAATGAGTGTTAAAATTCGTGTATTTAGCGATATAAGTTCAGAAGTTTTGAATCCGTTCTACAAATAAATCCTATCAACGAAATAAAAAGTTTACCGTTGTATGAATCGATTTAACTGCATATTGTTTACATAAAAATTGCAAGATGCGCACGGCTAAACATAACGTGGTATGTTTTGTGCTTAGATTCAACATTAACGTTGCACTGCAACTGATCGACAGATAGTATAAAAATAAATTCGTTATCCATTGTGAATTGCAATTCTCGTGACCGTTAGTGCGCTTTTCACAAAACTTTTTGCTTTATTCAGTCAACCTGCGGAACAAATTATCAAATGCGGTATTTTCAAGAAAAGACCGTGTCCCTTAAACAAAACATAAAACAGGTGTTCATGTGCGGAGGAGGTTACTGACATTCAGGTGACCTGCTTGTTCCTTTGTCCCTGATGATATAAAAAATTACACCATTATTACATCTTGTGCAGCCAAATTTCATTTAAAGTTTTGCCTTCACTTTAAAGTACGGACCCAATGATTAAAGTATCATTTTCCTTCACAGTCCCGGTCTTAGTGACTAAGACTAATTTATAACCCAACTCTGTCTTGCCTTAACTTACGTCGCTTTGTGTAGAGAGGAGAAACGAAAAGTTTTATCAGTTTTGAAGAAAAAAGGTAAATGAGTTATCCATTTTGACCTCAAACATAATTTGATTAAATTTTAACATACACACTATAAAGTATGAGGTAACATACATCATTTATGAATATTTAGTCTTTATAAATACGAATATCTCAAATATACATGAACTTTTTAAGTCTAAATGTTCAATTAAGCAAACCAAAAACCGAATACTTTGCAACTGAATTATTTGTGAGCAATTTATTCGTACAGGAACCTGCACCAAACTACACAGTCTACACACCGTCGATTTGCGCTGCGCAATCTGTTAGCCATTTACATTCCCAATATTGATTAAACCCACCGGAATTCTCAGTAATCCGTAGCTCTATTATTCCAACAGTGATTTAATCATAGTCCTTTTCTTCTTTTATATTGGTATACAAACAGCATATATTATCATAGCTGGTATATTTGATAATATATCAAAATGATTTTGTTTATTCTTTACTCCATAAATATACTGATAGTTAACAGATCATCGTTAAAGCTACATTCTCATCAGGGGCTTCTGATTAATAAGCGTTAACTGGAAATACAATACAGTCATTGCAGATTTGCAGTCGGTATCGTAAGTACCTATTGCGCCCGGGAAATACCTCGTTTATTTCATAATCAATAACCCTATGTAATTGTTAAAGTACTGTCTCTTCTTTCTTACCTATTAAAAATTGAATGACATTACTAAAGTATACTTGCACCTGAATCAATTATGATCTATCTAGTTACTTCATTATCCACAAGCTTCTTATAAGATTAATATAGCTTTGATAAAGACTAATTACTAATGCAGAGGGGAATTATTAGATCGATTAACTGCACGCGTGGTATCAGCGATTAATTTAGTAATCTTGTGTATGCGCGAAGGAATACATCTTTTTATGACTGATATTTTTTAAGTAATGTATGTTACATCTACATGGTTTGTTGCTAGTCAGAGTATTATGTACACTCGTTTTACAGTGTTTTATACAAAGTGTATATACAGCTGCTCTATTTACTGTCTGAGATTAAAATTGTATCTTGAATCGAAACGTTTCATTCTTGGGTATGTAAATGTAAGCATGACAAACAAACACTATATTATAATCATGATATTTGTAACCCACACACTTAGAACACATTTAAGATTTTAGAACATCTCAATTGAAATTTGGTGAATTGGTCCAAAATATGTAATAAGATTTTTTTTTAAACTTTAACTTTTAGTATCTAAAATTTTCAACAACTCATTCATTAAAATCGGTTTAGTAATTAATGCGCAACGTACGCACAAACATACATTGAATACCAAAAGTATTGCCCTGTTGCCTTCGCCATAGTCGAATAAAACGGGAACGTCCGCAATACTCTAAACGACATCTTCATTTCTTTAATGGTTTGGACAAGTTTGTCCATGAATGAACTTACAGGTTTCTCGAAAACTGGTCCAGTAAGTGAGTTTCTTATCACTGCTATACTTATTTAAGAAAAATAAATTAGTTGATAAAAGCTAGCCATCTAGATGTCTTTTATATATTTATGTTGGGACGAAACTATAAATTAAAGTTTTATCTTTTTAGATGTATACAAATAAATGATAAATTAAATTATAAAGCTTTTAAAAATAACTTTTACTGGAATGCCTCGAGATGAATCGAACGAGTCCAAACTCGATGATGTTGCGACGTTTCTTTACTGAGTTCCTATAGCCACCTTCCAGCTCCAGTATCAGATCAACTCCATATCATTATAATATTGATTGTCACGCTGTATACATATGCTTGCAAAATTTCAGCAAAATCGGTTCAAGATATCTACTTCAAAATTGAATCCACCCGAACATACAAGTATACACATACATTGCAAGTTAATAAAAAGCTTGAAAAATTTTGTCTGCCTGTTTGATCCGGTTAATCTTTGGAACGACTGTACTGATTATGACAGGACTTTCACTGTCAGGTAGCTGGTATGGTATTAGTTACTAAGGCTATTTTTTAGACTAGCTTTGCAATTCTCAGGTCGCTAACTACGGACGTTATATTGTGTAACAACCGCGAGAAACACCACGGGGCTCAACTAGTTTCAATTTAATTAAGAAATACGGATGTTAAGCTTGTGGCTATCGCTTTATATGATCGATATAAATATTAATGACGACAATCTCTATCACCGTTTTTTGTTGACAATAAAATACTAATCTTCTCTCTTGAAATAGTGGAACGATGACTAGCAGCTTACATGACTTGTAATTGATAGTTGTACAGTTTTACAGTAACTGTAACTGGCGAACCGAATTTCTGTACACTGAACTCCAGGCAGACATCAAAGATAATGCTGTATCAGATTCGTTAAAAGTGTTATGCGCCTGTGATTATTTGAGAGTAAAGGACTCGTGGGTTCAAGTTAGGTATAATGACGAAAGTAGTGCATCTTCACCGGGATTAAATTAATTGATAGTATTAAAAAAAGCTTAAGGTTTTTAATCTTTTTTTTTACTTTTTCGCACAGTGTATGTCAGTTCCACCGTATTCTGAACATGTCGCTACACACAATCCACATGAATTTGAACAGAGCTTTCGCATCATAGCTGTTGGTCGACTCCATTCAAATTCAAGTTGAACACTAATCTATAGACTAAGGCTTGTGTAGATATAGCGGTAGACAGCAGACATTGCTGGGGATTCATAATGGTAGTCTGAAAATTATAGTCTTATTAAGACTTTTACAATTTGTAACCCAGATCCTATGTAGGGTTACACGAGCTTAATACAGCATAATCCGAACAATGAATAATTTAAACAATTAACGTATATCTTTAATTACGTTGAATTAAATTTACACTGTTTCGGTTCTTCATAAATCATTGAAATACTCCAGGGAACATCGTTATGTGGAGCTTCGTTTTGAATATTTATTACTGTCAATATTTATTATGAAACCGGTACAGAAAATGGTTCATTTTAATTACTTAATGTACGATGTCTTAATTAGTTGTTATAGTTTTTTCGTACTATGCCTTAGTAATGTTTTTCACTTACGAAATGTCGTCATTAAAAAATAGCTTACATGTCGCATTTTATGATTTTGACAAATTTAATATTTAACGAATTAAGTATTTCTAATTCGGAATTTAATCGATTAGTAATTACTTTATTAATCGATTTCATTTTGTTTCTATTGGTAGCTTAGATTATTATTAGGGAGCGTAAACCATTCTGTGCTCAAGAACAAAAAAAATCTACCGCTGCCATCACCAATTTCGCTCGTTATAAAACTGCAAAACTTTTGATACCTACATTATAAACGAACTTTTTCTTTCATCAACATTATGTGAACCGTGTAGTTACTCAGGATTAACTCTGATTTATTGTATTCTCGTTGACTACGCAGGATCTCATTTTTTACCATGTCAAGTTCGTATTACAGTTCAGTCATCTGTAAATTCCGTGACAAATAAGGATAACTATTCGTATCTCATTTTGAGGATAAAAAAACGATTCATTAAGTAAATGTCTTATTCCAAGTGATTACTTTTAAAAGTAAATTTAAGAATTCAAATGTCTGTGGTGTCTGGCGTCCTACTCTTTGAAGTCTGGATAATTCCAACTCCTTTGATGACAGTTTTAAATGAATATAAAAACTTCGGATGGTAGTTGAAACCGGTTACTTGATAAAATAATATCGATCAGCTTTAATAACTGAGATTGCATGCATACAGGATACGCAATATATTTATATATTCCAACTTACAACGATAAACATTTTTCCTAGAAATGGAAGCAAAGTCTAGAAGAATAAGGATTGAAGTACTTATATATTTATCTTAAAAAAATACCACGCTACACTTGACATCAGTCATCATCATCAGTAGTTTGTCTGTAATTAGTGGCCGTTACACCTGGTAGAATTTAAATGCATGCATATTGATTACGTAACTTCTTAAATAAATAATTTATTATCTTTGATGTTCGCTATTTTTGCAGGCTCAATTAACGTATTGGTAGCGATCAAAGTGTCAGCAATGGTGAAAAAGATACAGAAATATTTTTATTCATTGTGGTGTTAAACACCCCGTGTGCTTGATTTTGTGAATAAAGTATGAATCCAATTGCTTGCTTATTGCGGTTTCTTATTTTAAGTATCAAAAACGGAGACATCGCTCCATTTCTTTGTAACGACTATAGACAGAGTGGTTTGACTTCCTTCCAATAAGTGGATAATGATCTGTTATCTTGTTTTGCCCCAACACCGCAATTGGTAGTTTTTGTAGCTGGTTTCCTTTCCGTTCTGTTTCTTCTATTGTGTGAAAAAGAAAATTAGATTTTATAGGAGGTATACTAGTTCTTAGTGGTTGTGGTGAGACCGTTTAGAGACGACTGATCCGATTGGTATATTTAAATGGTTAAACCAGAAAAGGTATGTTTAATTTGGTGTTGGGATATTTTAGAATAAGAAATGAGCTGTCTTAGTTATTGCTTCCGTTAATAAATGAGTTTAGCCATAAAACGTAATTATCGTAATGGGATATCTTTTATTTGAGCACATCTATCATAAAATTTACCTACACTAGTTATTCTTGTCCAATGGCTCGGTAACGATAAAATCTTAAAAGGCGTCGCGACTCTGAAACCTTGAGTTCAACGACCGTCATTTGAATATTTGAATGCGTACAATTGTGTCTAATAGTAAAGAAAATTTTTGCACGGGCAATTTCTTTAGATTAATATACCGTAGTTAACTATAATTTTACTGGTCTAAGCTAGCCTTTATTGATTTCAAATTATTTTATATTTTTTATATGTTACATTGCTATTGCTTCGTATAATAGGCTTATGCTGTTTGTCGCCTTAATGATAATAAAAATAAGTATTAGACAGCTCTTCCGATCATAGAGACTCATCGACATCCTAGCCTTCGCCTTCACGTAATTTTTAACTCTATTTCTCTTAGGAACTGTCTTCAGTAGGATACTCTGGGGGTTTCTTAAAAAAACACTCAGGATGGAGCAGCGCGGTTCTCATCAATGATCTCGATTTTAAAAAGTAACAACAACATTCCTGAGCCATTATAGAATGAGTAAAACACATTAAAATCTAATAATAATCTAAAATCTTTTCTGAGACCTGTATATCCGTCTCGTGAAATTCTCTGAATAATTATTATAACAATGTCAATTTACGTTCCGCTCCAAAAACCGAACAGTTCTGTACATTATTATTGTATGTCAGTCATTTCTAATTCTTACCCATTTAATTGTATTATACACTGGTCTTTAGGAGCAAAACAATTAGTCTCATTCAAGTGTCTAAGGACACAGCTGTTCTGAATAATTTTAGAGGTTTTAGACATAAATTGACTTTTGTTTTGGCTAAGCTAACTGTCTAAGTCTTCAACTATTTTGTCTAGAGAAATGGACGGCACTTAAACAATGTTGACCTTGTCCAAGTAAGTTCTTATTATCGGGCTTTTTGATCTGGGAGATTTGAGAGCATAACGTGACAAGGTTCCCGTTCGGGTTCCCTTCTGAGCGGGAAGTTCCTTGACTTTTACAGTCACGTTTGCAATTACCGGTCGGGGTTGCCGGATGGCATAAATCTGCAATTAGATGTGGTAAGCTATGTGATTATACACATAAATTACTTATTTATTATGTATGGGTGTGACAGCATTGCCAATCATAACCAAATATGTACAATATGAAACCGAAGGCTATATTTCTAAGAATTAGAATTTATTAACTAGTATATTAGGTACTAACAACTCGTAAAATTGGTGCAGTGACAACACATTGCTACTTAACAGTTATAAAAAAACCATAGAATTCTTGTACATACATATAGATTATAAAACTCCAGGTCATTATACATGACTAGTTGTTGCCCGCGGCTCCAACCGCGTGTATGTCGGTTATCGTGGCTAATAGTAGCCTATGGGTTATTCTGATGTATAAGCTATATTACTGTAAAGTTTCATCCTAATCCGTTCAGTAGTTTTTGCGTCCAAGAGTAACAAACAAACATCCATCCGTCAATCCATACTTACAAATCTTCGCGTTTATAATATTAGTAGGCCGGGCAATTTTCGAAGAATATTTCTTAGGCGATATACAGTCGAAAATATAAGAAAAAAAAGCAATGAAATCTGAGGCTTTATCCTACTAATATTATAAACGCGAAAGTTTGTAAGTATGTATGGATGGATGTTTGTTACTCTTTCACGTAAAAAGTACTGAACGGATTTGGATGAAACTTTACAGTAATATAGCTTATACATCAGAATAACACATAGTATACTATTTGCCGCGATAACCGACATATACGCGGGCAACAGCTAGTAATTTGTAAGATTTATTAAAATTAGTAAAAAAGCTATTTTGTTAATTAATGATGTGGCATTTCGTTTAGCACATTAGGCACATTTTCTACATTTGTATGGCGTTTCCGCACAATAAATTTCTCTCGATGATGTTGTTCTTCTAAGGAAATAGCCTAATCTTACAAGATCGTTCAATTTAGTGTATTAAAAACCAGATATCTTATTAATATCAGCTATTTATAAACAATATTCCACGCAAAAGCCCGGAAAACAAGATAATCATTATTTTAATGATCAGATGACATCATATCGAGTTGTGTCAATGGGTTGTACATTTCCTTTTATTTATCTAATTGAAACACAGAATGGGTATTTGCATTAAAATGATGGACGGATGTCGCAGTCGTTTAACTTGTTACCTTGCTGCTTTCTATTGCGCTCTGAATTAGGGATTCGACCCCTATATAAGACAATGCATTGTTTACAAATTATTGTTCTGAGTCAGGGTGTTCCCTTCATGAATGTTTGTAATGTCACCCGCGACAAAGAATATGCTCGTACTACGGGAGAAAGAAAAAAAAAAGCCAAGTGCAAGTCGCGCACGTACCATTGTCTATAAAAACGGCATAAAAATTACGTTCTATTTTTAGTAATTGACGTTATAGCAGCAATAGAAATACATAGTCTGTGAAAATTTTAACCATTATAGAGTCATATAGACAGACTACAGAGCGTGCCAAAGAAGTAACGTACTTACATTCGACCACCTTTCTTGTGGCGCAGTTGGATTAAAAGTACTATTTATTACTAAAAATGTAATGCACTTAAAGTCCAAGTTACAATAGCAGCTACAAGTTGAAACAACTGTACACATTTTCCTTTCCAATTATTTATGTAATAAAAGATATATTGTGAAAGCTTTGTCCTTTGTGTATGAATAGAGAAACATCTATTCAGAAATAAAGCATTCATTTAATTGCATTTCTCTTGCAATGTCAAAGTGAAAACAATTTCAGTGAGAAAATCCTTTACACTTTTGTTTTGATTTCAACGTGAGGAAGATTCAGAAAGATTTTGCATATAATTTATTTTAGTTATTATAAATAGTTTGTTTGTATCAGCACAACAGAAACAAAATACAGTAGTAGTAAAATCATTTTATTAAATGCTGCGAAGAAACTAAATCAAAATCTATTTCCATTACATTTACATTGCATTTATTATCATACATAATGTCAGATTTCTACGCCTACTGATACGATCCGATATGAAAATCATAAACGATTCTAAGGTATTTGAGGTGTGACTCGAATTGATTAATGTGTAAACTTCCAGTTTGAGGTCAAAGGAACAAACAAATTCTTACTCAACGCCGAGATTTATCCATTTTACCCTTCATTATCGAGTGGATGCAACACTGGCTTTTCGAATCGAATTACGTTTATTAGCACAATAAGTAGCCGCTTCACTAATCTCGGAGCGTGCAACCAAATCGCATTAAAACCGGAAAATCGATTCGTGGTAAAATTTTTAACTAGTCTTATTAAAGCGATCGAATCTAGATCGACGGCTGCAAAAAAATACAACGTAAATTTCTGGGTGTTTTTTAATAATGCCTGATAGGGCAATTTGCTTATTAAGTTGCTTTTATTCGTCTCTTGACTCATCCTGGCGCCAAGTTGCGACTAGTATGGTAATGAGGTTCTTACTATTTGTTCGCTGTGAGTTTTCGAAACCGGAACGAGTTATTAAGTCAACCTTGTTATCCTTACGGCCTGTTTTTGTGATGTCAATGGTATTACACCGGAAATCGTACCTGTTTTATGGTTGCATTCTTGTTACGACATCTTTTTAGCGTTTCACATTAACTTTTGTGTAGCTTTTAAAATATTTATTAATCTTGTAATGATTACAAGTGTACTGCTGCGTTGAGCACAGGACTTGTTATTTATACAATTGATTGTTTATTTCCTGGTTTTGAGAGCTTGTCGTGTTTAATGTAAGAATCAGTATTCTCACAGCCCTTTTGACAGCAGGAACGGTAAACATGACAATATTAATCTTGACTGCTCTCTTAAACCAGTGGTTAGAGACCTTGATAGATAAACGAGAGGTTGCAGGTTTGATTCCCGCCCTGGGCAAACAATTGTGTGTTCATTGTTATGATTATTTATTAATGTAACTTTCTCTTTGTTACAGATTTTACAAAGTGATGCTCTAAAGTCATTCAACAAAATGCACCTTCAAGTAGTCTTAGCTTTAAGCGCAATCTTACTCTGCGATGCCAAAATCCCGAGGTATAAACCTAGCACGCAAAATGACTTGCCGCCAAACCCTACACAGAATGGGCAAGCGATGGCCCTATTACAAGCTCAAACGAAAACAGTAAAAACTAGTCGAATAATCGATCAATACAGGGTGCGGCACCGAAGAGAAGTATTCGATTCAAAGTCTTATGAATCGAGTTTAACATGGGCACATTCTGAGAGATTAGATCAGAATGGTGACGTGATTTTGCGATGGGTGAATACAGATTCGAGTATAACGTTCAGATTGGAAGCGAGAACTCATGGTTACGTTGGTTTAGGTTTCAATTCGGCGAAGAACATGAGAGGTGCGGATTTGGTAGTCGCCTGGGTTGACGACAGGAATGGCAACGCACAGATTTTGGTGAGTTTATCAAGATTATTAACAGCTGTTGTTTTTCTCACGATGTAGGGTGGTCGGGCTTAAAGATTTTGTCTTGTTGGTTTATGAATAAATTTAATTTTATTCTATATTGACGCGAATGCAATTTGCTAAAGTGAAATATTGATTTTGAATTATATTTGAATATCGATTCTAATTTGATCTTAAAAATCAGCATGTAGATTTGTATATTTTGCTTTTATTTCTATTAGAAGAAACTAATAGAAGTTTGAAAGAAGTTGCTTACCGTCATACTGCGTATGATACTTACAGCGATAAAGTATGTATTTATAAAAGGGCTTTTTATAAAAAAAACTGCCAATTTAATATCGTTATTTAAATATGTCTATTGCCTACTGTACACACAATATAACCTGTCCCTTTCGAACCACTTGTTTATTATTACAGCAAGCCATTAAAATTATAACAAAATTTTAATATATAGTAAAATAATATCATAAACATTTTTGTGGACCACAACCTGGGTAGTAATGACCAATTAAGTCATTTTCCGATAAAACTAATTTACTTACTAAACGCAGAATTAACGGTTTTGAGCTTAGTTATAAAAGACCGGTATGTTGAAATATCTCACGGTAATAATAATTACAGTATCTCGATATTAAGCAACATAACATAGTCTTCACAATTAATTAATAAGGGACCGTTTTCACTAGATGTTTCTAAGTAACACTTAAGCGACACCGGTTACATAATGTGCCATTATTTTGAATGACACAAATTCTTGTTCAACCTTTATTCATACGTTATGTTCCCTCAACTGACAAAAATATCATAGAAACGAAAAACGACTATATTTATTCACTTTAGATATTTTTGTTGGTATTTTATTTGTTACATAAACGGGTCCAAACTTAAGATTTGCAATAACTAATCTGTCTAATCGTTAGTTTAATTTTTTTGATTCACGTCGTTCCTATGTTATGTGTGCAACCTTAAGATTGTGTTAGTAATAATGTAATGTAAATGTAATTGAAACATCATAAATTTGTAATTTTTTTTGTATAATACAACTATCTTTTGTTGGGAATTGATTGAATGGATTTGTAAAAAAATAAGCCACTCGGAGAGTATCCTACTGCTATTATGAACACAAAAGTTTGAGCGCGAGACACATCCAAAGAGGTATAATGTCTGTGTCCCTCCCCTGTAACTTCTAAAATAAGAGAATGATAAAATTAAAACAAAAATATATGATTTTAACTCTCGATTGTCGGCACTTGATAAAACTTATTGTAATACGTTCTAGAAATAAATTCACTTGTATGTAACCTTTGAGAATGCCATAAGGCGTCCCCTGTAACTTCTAAAATAAGAGAATGATAAAATTAAAACAAAAATATATGATTTTAACTCTCGATTGTCGGCACTTGATAAAACTTATTGTAATACGTTCTAGAAATAAATTCACTTGTATGTAACCTTTGAGAATGCCATAAGGCGAAACCGGTCAGGTGTAAATTGATTAAAATAGTGAAATAAGTACAAGTGAGTTTACTTCTAGAAAATATGTGATCTACATTACCATGCAAACTGATACCGAAAATTGGTTTGAACGAGATCTAGTAAGTACTTTTTTTAATACGTCATAAATCGAAAACCGCAGTTTAACTTTCATTCAATCAACTAAATTAAAAAATAACAAATATGTTATTTGTTGCTACGGAACTCTTCATGGGTGAGTCTGACTCGCACTTGGCCGCTCTGTTTAATCACGTACTTTTATAGAAAAAATGTATTTGTTTAAAAATGTAAGACTGCCTTACTTCCGCATAAAGTTTATTTAATTAAGTAATTAATAAAACAAAGACTGTCTTCATAATTAAAAGTATACTGTCACTTTCGGGATATCTATCGTACTAATTCATTTTACCATTTATGTTATTATGTGGTGGTTATTTTTATTATGCGTGATGCGTTATAGGTTTATAAAAAATGAACACAATATAAGTTTTATAATATAACCCTTTCAGTTAATACCAATGAGAACACTGTTTTTTTTTAATTTTTCAATTATGATTTTCCACCCTCTAGAGGGCGCCTTATTGAATTTTTACAGCACCCCATTTGTTATGTTCTTTCTTTCTTCTTTGATGAAATGGCAATCAGCCGGATCTCTCGGATCCGCTATTTCTGCCAATGTCAAGTGTTTATAGTCTTCAAATCATAAGCCTTCAAGTCGTTAAGTCTTCGTCGTGATGAAATTAATGATATAAAATATAAAAAATGTGGATGAGATGAAATGGGGACCGTCTTCCGAAAAAAACAAAAAACGATCTCTCATTTGTTTTGTTAATTTTGGGTTACTTCTAAACGAACAGACACACATACATACATGTCATACAAATCATAACAAAACAATCTTCGAATAACCTTCCCGTATTTTTATGCTCACACATACATACCTCTTTCATTTACATAAATACGTTTAGTCTAATTGTAATTTATACGAAACAAACAGATTACTTTTGACATATAACTTATTTTGCAATTTACAGGGTCATTTTTTTCAAAAGTGGCAACACCATATCAGTCACTCGCACAGTTAATTTTTGTTATTTGATCTGAGCTTTATAGTAAATAACACATGGTTCAGTAATAAACATCAATTGATTCAGGGTATGTACCGACTCTTTGTCTATTGATATGATTGCTACCTACACGCATATTTTTAAAATTTGCAACTAAAACCAAAATTTATAACGTTATGTATATTAATAACTAGCTGAACGCAGCGGTGTTACCTGCGGTTATTGTCGTACCGCGGATAACATCGCGGGGCGAAGCTAGTCTAAAAAAAGTAGCCTAGTTACTCCTTATATCATCATCTACCTATTAGCACAAGTCCCGTCAAAATCGGTCTAGCCGTTCCATAGATTAGCCGGAACAAACAGAAAGACAGAAAGAAAAAGAAAGAAAGGCAGACAGACAAAATCGGAAAAAAAAAAAATTCAAATGTATCATGTGTACTACATATGCATTTAGTAAAAAGCAGATATTTTAATGTAACAAACAGACACTCCAATTTTATTTATTTGTATAGAAGATTTTAAAAATAAAATGTCGATCGGAAGTTGCGGCCATTGGCCGACAAGTTATTGGTCGCGGCATTCGTCGCGTTGATGCGTGTAAGGTTCTTTGTCTATTAATTACTACCTACGCGCTTACCCACATTATATACTAATATGGATAGATTCGTAATAATAAAATTATATTTTCATACGCACTCATTAATATAAAAGTTACTCAATATTTATATCACACTTCAAACTAATATATAAAGGCGAAAGTTTGTGAGTGTGTATGTTTTTACTTCTTCACGCAAAAACTGCTGAACGGATTTGGATGAAACTTTACAGTAATATAGCTTATATATCAGAATAACATATAGGCTACTAATTGCCGCGATATCCGACATACACGAGGGCGGAGCCGCGGGCAACAGCTAGTATTTTAATCATTCATTTAACATTGCAGTTTACAACCTTTTTAGAATTGCTATTAAATATTTAAACATAAATATGTACAAGCTATATGCAACTAATCTTACTTATTTTATGTTCGGTAGCTAGATATTTTAGACACACGCCAAATCACACTAAATTTATGTGTCTACCAACTTTGCAATCAGAACCCTAGGGATTTCAGACAAGTGCTTGTATGAATTTAAATTGTTCTTTGCTTAAGACGTGACAATAATTTAAATGAAAATTTTGTTTACAAATCCCTTAAAATAAATTAAGTATAAATATCTTATTATATAGAGATTAATAGTTAAGCTAATAGTTAAACAGCGATAAAAACTCATTATTTTCTCGATGTTACTCTTATTTAATGACGTGATACATGTGATGCATAACGTGATGAATAACGTGAATACATAAAAAAAACTAAATTGCTTATAACAAGTCTCAACACATACCTAACTTATACAAAAAAAAAACAAAATTCATCAAACGATAAAAGTAAAAAAGTAATTACTTTTTTCGTTCATAAAGAGTAATTACATCTCATTGTTACGCTAGATAAACCTATTTATCAAATAGTTGAGATTCGACATACGAGTCATGTAGAAACTCGTATATATAATACTAACTGACTCACGCAACCTCGTTTGCGTCTCCTATTGCCGGTAGCGTGATAATTTTACCCCGTTTTATGAAACATTCCCTTTTTAGGTGCTCAGTTCTTATGGGTCTAAGAGTGATGATATATTGCCTATAGCCTTCCTCGATGAATGTAGTATCCACCACTAAAAGAATTTTTCAAATCGGACCAGCGGTTAATGAGATTACCGCGCTCAAACAAACTCTTCCGCTTTAAAAGATTAGCACCTATAGATTTTGTCAAAATATTTAAATCCACCTATACATACATACATATTAATATGCCTATATAAAGTTCCACTTAAGTTCCCTTATGGAGAAGTAATAACAGATTCCGTTTATTTTCAAACTTAATAAAGGCTCAATTTATTAGCATCTTCGCACAGGAAAGAAAAATATTGGCAGAACCTACACGCTCTTTCCCTCCAATACAATTATTTTCGTCTGTATGCTGCTCGTAAAAGTAAACATTCATATCGATATATGAATGAGTGAATGAATATTATTATTAAAATTAATGTAGAAACTAATTAATACTCACTAATAAACGACTAGACTACTAATCGATGTCTTTCTCCACGTATCTGTCATTTCCTCCTCCTGATTAGTTCATCTTAAGGCAGCCATTTCCTTATTATAATTCTAAGCTCCAAGACGCCTTAATATAATATCTATAATTTAAATACGGATTTATTTTATTGAGAATCGATCCCTCCAATTAGACGGTGCCTAAAAAAATCAATAAAATGTTTATAACGTCTTTAGCTGTCAATTCTATTAATTAATACATTTCGCTTATGCATCTGTAAAATCACTTCCTTATTCTAATTGTTATTACTATGATTCTGTTTTAAATTAATGCACCGCAGGGTCCCACTCCCAGCAACCAATCAATATATATTATTATCGCGTCTTAAACCATTCGAAAGGAATCCTTACAAATTCTAATGTGTATTAATATTATTAAATTAAACTGATGATGTTATTTCATTTTATAAATTTCCTTGAATACGTGGGCTGTTCCAAAAATAGTAAATTAAAAAATAATTAGAATCTAAAAAACGTTTATTTACAGCTTTTCAAAATATCCCAATCCAATCCTAATGCACTTATGCTTTTGGATGAACCACTTTCAAAACGTTTAAAAACGTGTCTTGTATTAAAAGAACTGCCTATATTCTTCGACGGCCTCGTCTGCAGTGCTAAATTTTTGCCCACAAAGCATTTTTTTACCGTGAGAAATAAAAAAATACACAAAGCAGTCTCGGAGTACATGCATGAAGTATGATCGTTTTATAAATTATAATCATAGAAAATCATAGCACGAAAAGCTTCCCGCGTCCATTGTTGCAAACAAAAGAAGAGTGACAGATAATCTAAAAACAATTATAAAAAGAAACTACATATAGGTGGCAAGTGATTATCACAAAGGAGGTTTGTCTTGAAATTAGCCGTCTATCCAAAATAGTTTCATGAAAGAGATTCTATTTATTCTGTGGCTATCAATTTTCGAAATAACCTAGGTATAATACGCCATCATGATGAAGTTTAAAAATATTTTTTTTTTATTCATTAATTTTCAACTCTTAGGGGCAGTATCTTTTCTTCAAATTTTTGTGGTATCTATTTTTATAATCAAATAACAAAAGAGTTCTGTAATAAACAATATTAATAATAACCGAAAAAGTCGATTACCAATATTTTTGTGTACACAACATCTCGCAAAATGAATGAATGAAAACAGACTATGAATGAAGGAACGCTGATTGTATTTGGTTAAGTCAGCTTGCGTAAACACGGTACGCCCTTAGGCAAGATGTTCAAGCGAACTTCCAGCTATACACAATATGTTACGAGAAAATGTTCGATCGTATATTTAAGAAGAAATGAAAACAACCTTGCGTAGAAGCTATCTATTCACTGAATAATATATACTTAATGGCAAAATATACCTACCTTAAAACGATAACGATTTTAACAGACTCTGTACAGGATACAAAAGCTTTTAGATTAAAACAATATTTGCTTGTATTTTATGTCGTGCCGTTAATCCGATTATCATAAAAGTTTGCACACACTTTGCCGGTGATATAGTTTAATGCTTTCACTTTCATCTAATAAGTTTTCCAATAAGTGGAAAAAAATTGAAGACTAGTTTCAAGATAAAAAGTAACCTATAGCATAGAATAACCATTAGTATGTATTTGACAACCAAGTAATATGCATGGAAGTTATTACGTCACCTAATTACTTAGTTAGCAATATGGTGTTCCAAAATTCCAAATTTAAATGTAATAATCGAATAACGAATCACATCGTAGATCATGTCATAGAGTCGTCGGTGGTGGGCAAGTGTCACGGTTCGGTGGTCAGGACGTTGACATTCCTATCAAAAACCGCAACCCATTGTCTCTCTAGAAAAACAATTCTACTTTACCTTTTACAACCAACGTGCTTTCAGACCTGATTTTTAACCAGTCTGTACTTCTTTTGCACATAATATATATTTTGAAAACAACATTTAGGTAGGTATATATTATTATGACTTATACCAACCGACAATTTAGGTGTAGTTGTTTTATATTTACGTGGATCATTGAAAAGTGCTGTAGAAACAGGCCTTAGAGTTAAGATAAATAATACTCAAACACTTTTAATAGTCAAAGTGAATCTCGTTCTTAAATACGATCAAATTTATTATAAAGTCTAAGTTCGAACCTAACTTATAAGCCCAAAATATCTAACGAGTAAGCTAATTGCTGAAAATTAGTCAAGGCAATATGTGAATTTGTGCACTTGGATCTTGGCCTATAACGCTTTAAAACTTAGATAGATTGGCAGCCATCATGTCCATCCTGAACACAGTACACAGACAGTGCGTCATCCATCTATCTATCTATCTGCCAGTGAAAGTTCTATCAAAATCGGTCAAGCCGTATGCTGGTCAATAGTGCAATATAAACATTTGTACTTTAAGAATTAAGCTTTGAATTCGAGTACCAGACTATTTTTAGTTAAAAATGTTGAACATTGTTGTTGATATGTTGTATTGTATAACATCTGAAATGAGACAATGATATTGTAGCGTTAAGAGTTTTTTAACACAGTATCATGTAACCAGACCCGAAATATAAAGGGGTCCAAAACAGGTTATGATTGCTACAGATTCAAGGTAGTAACACTGTAAAATTAAACTTATAGTAATTGTTATTTGTGAACAAGTTCATGAACCTACTGATACCTACATCATCCATCCATCATCTGTCCATTGATGGACATAGACCTCTCCCAAGGCACACCACAGAGCCCGGTCTTATAATGGTATAAGACCGGGCTCTGTGGTGGGCATGGGCCCGTGGCCACCAGCCCTCTTACACAAGTCGTCCCGCAATCTAGCTATTGGGCGCCCACACTACGTTTGTAAGACGCGGTCTCGCAAAACATCCTTACTCCAGCGGTTATCGAACTTTTTCTGAATCTCCCAGTCCTGAAAAAATCTGCTTGCTTTTGTATGTTTATTTCTGAAAATTGTTCTAAGTAGTTTTTATTCCCTGCTTTACTGTAGACTCGCAGCTGATAGACAGAGATAGAATGCAAGAGAGATAAAGACAGCTATTTATTTCCGTGGAATATGAACCAACGAAGTGTTATTGTTATTCTGTGGTGCATAAGTAAATTGATTAGTCAAACACGGAATATGTAGAGTTGCGTGACATGCGTGATCGAAATAAAGATATTATGCCCGAAACAGTCTTGCGCCGACACAACACGAACTCGGATAATTATAAATTTAACTATGGTGTCGAGCATTAGCGTTAACCATTCGTGTTTACGCGAATAATTCCCATTATTATTAGCCATAGGGTGAAGCGAACTGTTCTTTAGGGTGCATGGCGATATAATATATTAAATAGTAGTCTTGTAGTTCGTGTGGTGACGGCTTAAGTCACGACTCGTACTCATCCGATGGGTATCGTAAGAGGCGACTAAGGGAGAAAACTATAGAGGACAACGTCACTGTAAAGCGAAGAAGAAGCTAAAAAGGTAGTAGAGCCATGCTGATTCCAGAACAAACGGTCCTGATCGACTGGGGCGGTACTACCCTCGCACAGAAAATCAACGTAAAATGACAGCGTTCGGTCTGTCGTGTTCCGTTGGTTAGTGCGATACCGGAGGCCCAATGATGCAGAAGCATCACTAGCCCGCCATGGTGTGGGTCACCATGCTGCATTGTTGCATTTTCTGCATTCGCAGTATGATGACCACCTCTCTTGGATTCTGCTTATGCTTTCCATCAGGCATAGAGTCATTTTGGCAGGGCCAAATATTAAAAAAAAAGAATCTTTCGGGGAAGACGAGATAGGAGTAGTAGGTATGAGATTATTGAGATTTCATGACTATCGTTTACGGGAAACTTATGTTTTATACATAGTCAGTTCAAACAGTGCAGATAAATTACATCTTTTCGTATTGTTTCTTTGTTGCAAGCATTAATTTCTAACCGAAAAAAGAAAAAACGTTTTTACTCTCTTTCTTTTTTTTTACTCTTTTTATTGAAAAAACGGTACTGCCTTTGTAGCTGTTTAATATGCGCATTTTCATTAAGGAATCACAACGACGTTCACTCAAGGGTAACGTTACAAATGGATAACCACCTCTGTCTGATACCGACTTTGCGAAAGGTCACACGTCCTCTCTCCTAACTTGTATGTTATAAAATCGATATAAAAATTCCTCTGTCTATACATCTCTACAAATAAATAAATAAATTTTTGTCTGTCTGTCTGTTTGTTCTGGCTACTCTTTGAAATAGCTGGGCTGATTTTGACGGAACTTTAACTGACAGATAGCTGATGATACAAGGAGTAAGTTAGGATACCTTTATTTTAGACTAGCTTCGCCACGGGGTGTTATCTCGGTTGCTGTAAAGGAACAATAACAACGCGGGTATACCCCAGGTAGTCATGGAATAAAATTCAAAGGTCTTTGGATTTTTGTTTTTAAACTAAATTTTGACACGAGGTTTTTCAGTAAGTATTTTATAAACTTGTACACGATGCCTTGACCAAGGTATAAAAATTGTATTAATAAATAACAACTTTATGTAAAGTAACTACAGAGTATATAAAACTTGTTTAATGTAATAAAATTCCACAGAAATTCTCAATTTACATTTGTCATACCTCATTTAATACACTAAAGAGTACTTGATGCGTTACGCAAAGGAATTCTGCGATCACACGATACTGCTAGGAACCGCAGTAAATATTCAACAAGGACCATAAGACCTATAAACTGTTTAATATATTTAGCACCAACTTATTGTTATGCAAACAGAATTCATTTCGAATCATTCTTGACTACCATTTAGCATCTGTCATCAGCTTAAATAAAACCTTTATATAAAAAAAAAAACAACTCAAGAAATTCGTATTCTATAAACGAATGTCAGTTATCGTAATTTCGGGAAACCCATACTAAATCGATTTCGTGCGCAAATGTACACGGGGATCCTGTCACACGCATCACGGATTACCTGTTATAAACAAAGTACAGTCACGTACAGTGAGTCATTCGGTTCATATGAGTATAAGCCTTTGTTTCCTGAAATGATAGATAAGGATCAAAGGCGTTAAGTGGAGTTGTGTTATTATTCTGAACTTCCAGTGCAGTCTGATGTTTGAGTGAATAATAATGCACATAAAACCGTTAAGTCTATGTTGACTTACCATGTATGTTTGTAAAATGTTCAGAAACCAACACACATACTCACACATACACAGAACATTAGTAGCTTTCATTACTAGTTTCGCTACACCAAATCGTGGTATTCGAGAGTTGTTGCAGGGTTATTATTAAATACCCTAACACGCAGTGAAGATATTTGAAACTTTTGATTAATTTGGAAAGGCTTTAAAAAGATAATTTAATATATACCATCTTTCATTGTTGCATTGTCTGCATTCGCAGTATGGTGACCATCACTCTTGGATTCTGCTTATGCTTTCCATCAGGCAGAGTAGATTCATTTTGGCAAGGCTTAAAAAAAATGAATTACTCGTGTAACATGAAATAAACATCAATCAATCATCTTCATCATCACTTCTGGGTACGGGTCTCCTCTCTGGAAAGGGTTTAAAGGCCATACATTACGTCCCCACCCTGGCCGAGTGAGGGTTGAGACTTAAGCTAAAATAAACAAATTTAACGAACTATGAACCTACCCTAACAACACACTGAGAATCTAATAAGACACGAATAAAAAACAAGATTCAATTTATTTTTACCATGTCGCCTCCTTAAACCAATTTACATTCAATCGCAATCCTGACAATGGCACCTTCGCACTGAATCAAGTGCAATCTAAATCAAATGAAACCGCTTCATTGTATTTACGGAAAAACATTCAGTACAGTCAGTTAAAAATCATTGTCAATGAAATTTTGTTGTCTTGAACTCACTCGCACTCAAAAATTTAAGCAGCAATTTGAGGTCTGAAATTAGCTTTAATTGAATCAAACACTGCTTGTAATTGGTGAATCAGTTTATCTCTTTAAAAGTACTTTATCTCATAAAAATTGTGTCTTAAAAGTTCATGTGGCGGCTTATTTGGGACTTAAAAGGACAATCTTAATGTAGCTTCTTATTCACAATGTTCATTTGAAATTCTTCAAAGGTACAGCTAGGCAGTACAAAGGAAAGTTAAAATGTTGCCCAGTATAACACGATTGAAGGAAGGATTATTTACAGAGAATTGTTTGATCGCAAACTGTAAGCTTTCCGCATCCAGTCGCTGCCAGCCACTCTTTGCAAGTCGTCCCGCCATCTGGCCAGAGGGCGTCCCACACTACGTTTGCCAAGACGCGGTCTCCACTCTAGAACGCGCTTACTCCGGAACACAGACCGGGCTCTGTGGTATTCCTTGGGAGAGGCCTACGTCCAGCAGTGGACTGCAACGGGCTGATGATGATGATGATGAAACTCTAAGCTTGCGCTGTGGCAACTAGACATTTTTTTTGCTTTTTTAATAGGCTTATGCACAATATTAAAGATAAATTACACCATGAAACAACGTTTGATTATGTTTTTAACCGAGTTCAAAGATGAGGAGGTTATTAACTTGATTGGTATTTTTGTAAATTATGTAAAAAAAAAAAATTACCTTCGGTGGCAATCGTGAGTTTTAACCTCATTCCTATTAAGTTTTGGTACAGCAGACAAAGTCATCCATCACTAGCCCTTGTTGATCTGGAAAAGTAGGCTCAATGGTATCCAAAAATCATCCCCTAAATATAGTTTGTTATACGAGTACTTCATTCTACGTTATATAACAGAAATAAATCAATTTCATTGCATTGTATGAACAACGAGACCATACTTTAATTTAGAAAAAAAAAATAGATTAAATGTACTAACTTTTAAACTTTCGCGTTCCATGATATATTAACAACTAGCTGAACCCCGCGGTGTTACCCGCGGTTATATTTGTACCGCGAGTAACGCCACGTGACGAAGTTAGTCTAAAAAAGTAGCCTAAGTTACTCCCTGGATCATTAGCTACCTGCCAGTGAAAGTCCCGTCAAAATCCGTCCAGCCGTTCCAGAGATTACCCGGAACAAACAGACAGACAGACAGACCGACAGACAGACAGACAGACAGACAGACAAAAATTTTTTTAACTACATTTTTGGTATATGTACCGTGTATATATACATATGCATTTAGTAAAAAGCGGTTATTTTAATATTACAAACAGACACTCCAATTTTATTTATTTGTATAGATTATTTTTACGGGAACGTCAGGCAAATCAGAGGTATGTAATACCTTTTAATAAGTGATCGCGTTAATTCCCGTAAAAATAATTGTTAAGATTAAATGTAATCAGCCGATTACAAAATCAAGGCAAAATCACATCTCCCTGATCTCTCATACCCTAATGTTACAAACTTAATCAGTACCTATGTGTACCTAACTGAGTTAATGGACATTACAAGTGATTGTATACCACACGATCGATTATATCCTTCGAGACCCTCCGGGTGTAATCATTGCCCATCACTATACGATATTAATGGTTTACCGAAATTCCTTTATTACCACTCGTCATAGAAATTAGATTTATTGCTATCTTCTCTAATAAAAGGCTTTGTTATTCTGGCTACCGAGATTGTAGCTTATTAGGGCTACTATCCGTATATTCATGAATAATGAAAATGTTAAAACTCAACTATAATTTTACATGTTGCCAATGCATGATTAATTCATGAATAAAATAAAGAACCACCGTCTTTATTAAAGTTCTACTTAGATAGACTTAGGTAGATATCCAGATTGTATTAAGTATAAGACATTCAGTTTTAATGTTTTCCAAAAGAGAGCCAGAAACTTTTTGACTTAGATCAAACTATGAAAAACTCGTTTTTGCCAACGGCTCCGCTCGCATGCATTTCGGTTATCGATCGTGGTAAAAAGAAGCTTATATCCTTCCTCAAGAATCAAAGTATTTCCATTCGAAATTTCATTGGAACTGGTGCAGCGGTTTAGCGTTGAAAGCGTAACAGACAGATAGATAGAGTTACTTTTAAATTTATAACATTAGTAGGAGTTTACAATCAGGTCGAGAAAAAGACTAACTTCAATTAAAAGACAATTTTGGGAGTCGTTTTTAAGCAGGTTAACACATGGTATTAATGAAACGCTACAGACTGTTTTCAGTGACCGCTTCTCTCCCTGATATAAATCATATATGTATAACAATACGTACAAAAAATGATTGAGAAAGCTTAGACTTTTTTGACAAATACTTTGGGGAAATCAGCGTCGTTAAGGGACGGGAAAATTGAAGATAAACACCTTCACAGGCAACGCTTTCGTAATGTTCTTCTCAAAAAAGTCTACAAAATATGTTTTTTCATATACAATCTTCACTTGAATAACAGGATTTTTGATCAAATAACAAGCCTAGTAACCGTATATTTAAGTGTGAATTGTGTATTTTACTTATATCTTAAAAGGTTCAGAGTATTATTTCTTCTTTTACACCTAAGAAGTGACATAAAATAATAAAGGTACATCTTTCATGAAATGCTTAGAATCAAGTAAGTTTTAACCAAGTTTCGAATGTTTCTCAGAAAACGAGTTGCAAAATTACTTTTAGTAAAACTATGTTAAAGTGTTTCTCTTTTGAGTTCTACAGACAATGTCAAGCGCTACTCATTTATTTAAAAATCTATACATCTATACAAATAAATAAAATTGGAGTGTCTGTTTGTAATATTGAAATAACCGCTTTTACTAAATGCATATGTATATATACACGCTACATATATCAAAAATGTAGTTAAAAAAAATTTTGTCTGTCAGTCTGTCTGTTTGTTTGTTCCGGGTAATCTCTGGAACGGCGGGACGGATTTTTACGGGACTTTCACTGACAGGTAGCCGATGATCCAGGGAGAAACTTAGGCTACTTTTTTCTAGATTAACTTTGTCTCGCGGCGCTACTCGCGGTACAACAGTAACCGCGGGTAACACCGCGGGGTTCAGCTAGTTTTAAATAAGAACTTAATATCATGATAAATTATCATGACCGACCTGACTTCCAATACCAAATTGGTCATCGAGTGAAAAACATTTTACGGTTTTGTTTTACTTAAAATATCTACAATATTTGTTTAGAAATAGTTACAGAAGCATCCTATTATTTAAATTTAGCAGTTTCACACAGTCGTTTGCAGTACTTTAATACAGTTGTTCAAAAACATTACCCTCCTTACTATTACTAACGAACGAAATCAGTAAAAACAATGTGACGATTAATTTATTTATAACTAGCTTAGTATCCTTGGTTTCGATCTCAATAATATATTTTTCCGTCGTATTAAATAATCTTATTTCAGGCTATAAACTAATTCAACAGCTCTGCAGTGACAGTCACAAACATCAACTATTCATAGTTTCAAATTTACATTAGGTATGAGCATCTCGATTTTAGTTCATAAAATATATACGTATAGAAATATAAACTCTCAATGTACATAACGTATTATTTATACAATAACATGTAGTTCTCAGAACTAGAGGATCCCAGTAAACTAAGCACTACTTTGATATTCGACCACACTCGTAACACACATCACGTGTAGTTCAAACGACTTATTTGAAATTCTCCCACTGATTCAGCATTCTAAACGAAGCCAGTTACACCTTAAAACAAAACACTTTGAATATACATGTCGCACACATATTTTTGTGTGTGACCCGCATATGTAAAGAGGCATGAAGGAACACTAATTGTTGGAAGAATTATGTTTTTTTTTTGGTAATGTACAGAATCAGAACCGTATAGGTTCACAATCTGATGAAATTTCGAAGTTTCCGTATAATGTTGTGCAGTTGTAACTGTATACTTTTGTTGGTGCCAACGATGGACCAACGACTTGAAGATGCGGACTGTCCAAGACCTAGATAAGGGTTCCTTGGGGGAGACTTTCGGCTGAAGACAACTGTAAACTTTTGTATCGCCGTTTTCACTATCAACAGGAAGATAGTTTTCAGCGAGAGTAGCTTGTTCACACTGGTCAAAAAGTTCCTTAACTCCTATGTTTAAGGTTTGACAAATACGACACAGTAGATATTTTTAGTTTTCCTTGCTACAGAAATATTCTATTTCGTGCAAATTTTTAAAAGATTTCCGGACAGTGCACCATTTGTCTTGGGTATTATCGATCAACTGTCAGGAACATTCTGTTGCATAATATCTTATGAATTATTGTGGTTAGGGTAACGTATTTTCTATTCAAGTAGAAGGTAACCAAATTTAGAAACTTTTGTAGCTTTTTGGGTTCAATTATGTAGACCATGTGAATAGTGTAACAAAAAATGGACAAAGTACCTTTTTCAAATCAGGTCCAGCCGTTTTGATATTATCTTTATAACCAAGTAAAATTTTACAGAGTCTGTGTTTGTGGTCCTGTGTCCAGAAAAATGGGGGACTTTTTTATTGAATAGGAGGGCAAACGAGCAGACGTATCACCTGGTGGTAAGCGATTTCTGCAGAGGCGCCACAAGTGCGTTGTCGGCCAACCCGGCAAGGTTTGAAGGTCATATTGGTCCGGGAATACCGCAGGTGACAGTTAGTTCCACAGTTTTGTTGTGCGAGTCAGAAAGTTTCTTAATCTGTTAATCGATTGTGTTGTTGTGATAAATTGGGAAGTAAGTCTGCCTGTCTGTCACGCTTTCACGGCTAAACCATTGAACCGATTCGGACGAATTTCGGTATAGAGATAGATTGGACTTTGGTGAAGGACATGGCTAAGTTTTGTCGCGATAACCGACAATCACACGGGCAGAGCCGCGGACGAAAGCTAGTATATGTGGTTCTAATGACATTAGGTGGTTCAACACCAGACGATCCAAAATGGATCGACGATCCCGCGATCTAAGATCGTGATGCATGGAGCGTGGATCGTACTAGGCCGATCCATGATATTTAGACATTACGGAGATTAGTAGTTGATCTAACTGGGTGGAAGTCGAGGCAATTGCTTAGAGATTTATTTTGCTACTTCGTATTTGGGCTTATACGTTAATCTTAATGAAAAGTTTTAACCTTGAAAGAGATTGTTGTTTAAATATTTGTAACATATAACAATGACTAGTTAAAGCAGGCAATTAAATTGCATGTATTTTATTAAGCTAATTAAGTGAGAATTCAAAATAAGTGAGTATTATTTAGTATATTTTAAAAATAAAATATTATAAAGATTTTAACAAAATAAAACTGATGTCAGAATTCAGATTCTGAAAAGCAAAAAATATTAATAATTTTGATACAGCAATGTAAGTAATAACATAAATGTGTTAAGTATTTTTTTAATTGGTAACAGAGATACAAACAACAATGAAAAAATGAAATTCAATACATTTCGACAACATAATGCATCGCGGTCATTATTTTTAACATCAAAAGAAAATCAAATCAAAATCAATAATGTCAAAAATGGTTGAGTATAAATAAATAGTTTTCTTACAAATCCCAGAATGTTTAAATACGTAGATAACCTCATGGAACTATCCAGAAAGATTTAAGATCTCATAAAATAGTTTAAAACAGCTCAAACAGTGATTACGTAGCTCAGTTTATGTTATCAGTTTAATCACTATCCAAGTTTAATTAATGTAAAGTAGCCTACGCTTTTGATAAAACAAACCCATTCGTAATGATCAAATTCGAATCAAAACCAAACATGCTGATAAAAAAAGACGACAGTTAAAAACACAAGACAAAATTACTTCGTATTCACAAGGTTTATTGAGCGCGCGGCCTAATCTTAGTTTAATCTATGATTATCCACGATGTACCCAAATGGATGTGAACGATTCAAACGTAAACACAACTTTAATTAGTCAAAATAGAAGAGTTTATTAGTCAAAATATTTCCTTCAAGTGGTCGATAACAGCTCGAAATAGTAATCATTGATTCGTCGACACCTAGTGAGGCAGACTTAAAAAGATTTGTACGAAACGAAGGCACATTATTTTCTACGTTACCTAAGATCTTAACATTCTTAACCGTTTATGATAGCGTGGAAGTTCATACAAAAAAATAACTATGTCTTATTAAAATACCATCGCAATTGCTGGCCTTAACAATGTGTAACAGGATGAAATAAATATTTGAGTTAATTAAAAAAAAACATCTATTAGAAGTCTATTTTGTTATGTAGTAAAAGTAACTGGTTGGTCTAGCGGTTGGCGTGTGCGACTGCTGATCATGAGGTCTCGGGTTCGATTCCCGGGTCGAACCAAATGTTTGTATGATCTACAAATATTTGTTTCGGAGTTTGGGTGTTTTCTATGTATAATATGTATGTATTTACAAAAAAAAATGTATTTACGTATTTATATCAGTTGTCTAGTACCCATAACACAAGCTCTGCTTAGCTTGGGACTAGATGGCGTTGTGTGTTAGATGTCCGAAATATTTATTTATTATTTATTTTAACGTGTAATGAACTTATACAGAAGTGTAAACGTTTTTTAAATATTAAAGTAATTGATTATCTGTTAGGTGTTCAGTACCTGGATGACCAAACGATCGGTCGATCGATTGACCGCCTCCTAAACTTATGAGATGGCGGGCAATTGTGCGAGGGACTTTGTCAGCCTCTACAACCAGTGTGCACTCTACGTGATCAGATCACGACCGTTCTGCCAAGACTGAAGCGAGTTAGAACTAACTCACATCGACTGCCTCGTTGGTCTAGCGGTTGGCCTGAGCGACTGCAGATCATGAGGTCTCGGGTTCGATTCCCGGGTCGGACCAAATGTTTGTATGATCTACAAATATTTGTTTCGGAGTTTGGGTGTGTTCTATCTATAATATGTATGTATTTACAAAAAAAAAAGTATATATGTATTTGTATCAGTTGTCTAGTACCCCATAACACAAGCTCTGCTTATCTTGGGACTAGATGGCGTTGTGTGTTTAGATGTCCAAAATATTTATTTATTTATTTATTTAATTACATAAATAAAGTTAGCTATTACTAACAATTTTGTACAATACGTTTGTGTAATGGCAAATCAAATGTTAAAACTTATAAAATTATAATTAAAACTACTGTAGAAATACATTAAAACGAATGGTAATTGTAATTGCCTAGCTTTGAAGTCCTTATCAGATACACCATCAAAACTACTTATGTACATCCGTAATCTAAAGTTCATTAATCATGTAAGTTCATCTACTATTCTGGAACTTTAATTAAAGAAAACAATGAAATTATATATAATGTTATATTAAAAATTATAACATCCCGTTAACTGGCTCAAGTCTGCGAATAAATTTAGACACAGTAATTTTCTTTGCATAATTACAGTGAGCTTGAAAACCGAAATATAAAAGAGGTAAAACCAAAGGAATTAAATTATATTAATGTTAACCAGTTACTGTTGAAACACTTAATCTGCTGTTAACGACCTGAGCTATTAAAATTAAAATGCCAGGAATGCCAACAGTGCAAGGTGGAACCGTACACCTGCGGTATAGATATCCATAAGTATTAGGACACGTACTTTGAAGTATGAACTTTCACGGCCTTCTTCTAAAGTAATGTGACCGGTTCTATTTAAAACGGACTAGCCCAATAGGATATCAGTTCAGTTCATAAATAGCTTCCAGAATGTGAGATACTCTAATTTAACGAGGAAATTTCTTTGACATGCTTGCATAAAACAATCAATCCTACGTCACGGGGGACTTTATAAACAATGCATGAAGCGGATACAAATAACACCCAGACTCGGAACAATTATTTATAGATCACACAAAGTGTTGTCACATGTGGAGATAGGACCCACAGCACTTGACGCATTTAGGAAGCGATGAGAGGTAATCGTGCAAAACCACTATGCCAACTAAGTCAACCAAGTTGGGCCCGGCTCGACCGGAGTGATACCATGGCTTCACAGAAAACCGGTATGAAATAGCGCTTGCGGTGTGTCCACCTCTCCCCACATCCCTTTCCCCATCCTTTTAAGGTCGGCAACACACTTGTGACGCTTCTGGTATTGCGGGTGTCCATGGGCGGTAATCGCTTATCATCAAGTGATGTATCTGTTCGTTTACCTTCTATGCAATAACAAAAAAAAACCAAGTCACAATTTTCCGATGATTATATAATAAATGTAAAATAACATTTAAGTGTAAAAGAAAGGTATGTTATATAAATCAACTCGTTAATTAATTTTTTAAGGAAGATTAGGTCTGATCGTATAAACTGATGATCTCAATTGGAATTCCGGCAATCATGATTACATTTTATCTCTAAATCCCACATCCAGGTGTTATTTCCGGACCTTATATGCTCACTATAAATGAAACTTCTTTAAAATCTGAATAAGAACGATGCGGTGATTTAGTTAGTAAAACATTTGCAGACATTGTGGTATCTTTATATTTTTTCAAGATTATTATTTATTTATCTAAAATTTACTTTATTTAGTTTTTTACGGTGCTCAAAAAATTAACAATGAATATCCGGATTTCACATATACAAATTGCACAAAGAGAGCGGCTTAAACACAGATAGACAACGATCTGCACAGAATCAAAACATTTACCTGTAATTTAACACAAGCAAAATTCTTCCCACAAAGATTCTTATCGAAAACCAGTCATACACCGATGCAATTCTATCGTATTGCGCAAAACGACTCTCCAAAATTGCATTCCGGCCAGGTAGTTAATTCATTGATAGACTATTTAACTCTTATTGCTAATGTAGAAAGACGATATTCCATTGTCCGTGTCGATTTACAATGCGATTTATGGATTGTTGCCGGCATTTATAAGTTCCCCTCTACTGCCTTGCTGCTAAACGTTGACTAACAAATCTGCTATGTTTAAACCGTAATCTTTACAAATAAATAAAATTGGAGTGTCTGTTTGTAATATTAAAAAACTAAATATTTGAAAATGGAATAATATCGTGTCTTTAACTATCGTGTATTAATCGTAATGACGTTTATCATTGCATCGGCTACCGCGGTAAATAGTAACATGTCTATCCTCAAGAATCAAAGGATCTCCATTTCACCCAAATCGGTTCAGCGGTTTAGCCGTGAAAGCGTAACAGAACGACAGTAGAGTTACTTTCGAATTTAAAATATTAAGTAGTATGTATTTGCAATATCCATATAAACAAACAGAAACAAGATTAATGTATCAATATCCATCTAGCTTTCAATGTAGAGTAAAAGGTGCCGCAGTGAATAGAAAAAGGGACCACTTTCGAACTCCAAGAAGTAGTTTTATTTCATTCTATTATTATATCGGTACTGTTGATGGAATGCCGAAAAAGGTGTGTCATTTACCTCGCGACAGCTGTCCCCCTAGTGAATGATTGCGAGTTACATTCAGATAGTTGGCAGCCCTGCGTTGCTCCTATTGTGTTTCGATTCTCATGAGCCAGCGTAATATCAGGTCGATTCTCAAAACTTTATTCTTTTGTGTGAACGTAGAAAGAATTTTAATGCTTCCGTTTGAACTTGGTATAAAATTTTACAATAGAATGGCACTTTATTGCGTAATGCCCACCCATTTGATAGTCAACTGTCATTTTCTCGGCTAATTTAATTTTCTGTACATGTCACACGCGTCGTGATATTACGTGTATTTGCATACACTAGAAATCTCGCTTCCAAACTGTTTTGTGAACACGTTATAGGCTTTGTAAAGGTTTCTAGAAAAATTACAAATACATTTACCGTGTCGATCTGTACTGGTTGGATGCCGAACAGATTCTGAAATGATCATTACCTATTGTTTTTTTTAGTATTTTTGTTGTAGTAACATTTGGAATTCACACTTTATAACTTGTAGAATTCACGTATGCAAACCAACAAATACAAAAAGTTTCATACCAAATACGATGCTAAGAAGCATTGAATGCAGTCGTTGTATACGGTACAGATACATGAAATAAGTCCTAAAGCACATTGTTTCAAAACTTCACTTGCACTGTTAATTTGTCAGCTGATCGAATATTCTTGCCTTTTAGGTACATAATATGTGTATAGGAAGAGATAAATCCTGCTTTTGTGCATGCATGGTTTACCAGAATACCGTATCTCTGTGGTGTGTGAATTTATTTATTCCAAGATAAAGTGAATATGTGATAAAGTGAATAACACATTCTCTTCCACGGCTTCCACAAATGACAATAATCTATTTCATGGATGGCATTACACCGTATACCGTGTTTGCATATACGAATGTTAAGGCATTGCAATGACGCAAGCTGAAATACACAGTTGCAAATTCTATTTAACAAATGATTCGAACTTGTTATTATATAAACACCAGTCAATCAGGTGTCTTTATGTGACACTTCCCGGAATTAAACCATAATAATATAAGAACAGGCGACGAAGCTGAATAGTAAAATTCTTTACAATTAAACAGTATATGTATATAGGTATAAATTTTAACAACCGACCGTGGGAATGTACGTCGGCTGACGCGAATCGGCGAATCCATGTAAAATCCTGTTCTGCTTTAAAGCAAAACTACATTTAGTAAAATAATATAGCGAGAACTACTATATACGATTATATTGTGCAGTTGATTTTAAGATTTGTTAGTTTGAATATTAGAGAATGCATGTAAGTATTTTTTTAAATAAACACAAAACCATCATCTTTATTGTATACATACTCCGGGTTGTTATTAACAATTTCTTGTAAGAAAAAACCAGCAAGAGTTTTTGCCCGACCCGGGATACGAACCTGAGACCTCTATTGACACCTCATTTATTAAAATAGCTTCAGTAGTTTAGGCGCTCAAACATATACATATAGACTGCCAAAACTATTACGATTCATTTTGGTTTCGCCGTAGTCGGGTAAGAAAGAAGACAAAAATACAACTCGTGTCATAAGACTTAAACATACATAATTTTATGTATAAATTGACAACAATGCACAATGAACCATAATAATATACAATTCCTTAATAAGCGTTGGCTTTAAACATCAAAGGTCACGGTTAAAAGAAACTTTTACAAAGGTAGAAGGATATTTCTGGCATTTGGCGCATGTGTAAATGCGCACCCCCTATAATTACAAAAGGCGCCAGGTGCTCGAACAGAAGGCGAGGCACGTGCGCTCAACATCTGCTTTAAGAAAAAAGTATTCATAATAGTATACTTATACAGCTGGTTCTGTCGAAGATGACAAAGAATATGTCTTATACGAGTATGACGTATATTTATATCTGTTGAGTTGCATCAGCTGATCGTTTTATTAAAACACCATCCATATACACGATACACATACCAAAAATGTAGTTTAAAAATTTTTTGTCTGTCTGTCTGTCTGTCTGTTTGTTCCGGGTAATCTCTGGAACGGCTGGATGGATTTTGACGGGACTTTCACTGGCAGGTAGCTGATGATCCAGGGAGTAACTTAGGCTACTTTTTTTAGACTAACTTTGTCCCGCGGCGTTACTCGCGGTACAATAATAACCGCGGGTCACACCGCGGGGTTCAGCTAGTTAATATTATAAATTCGATAGAAACTGTCTCTATCTGTCTGTTACGGTTTCACCGCTAGACCGTTGCACATATTTCAGAGAAATTTCTCATGTAGATACTTTGATTCTTGAGGAAATACATAGGCTACTTTTTACCGCGATAACCGACGCGGGTAATAGCCAGTTGCTTATGTAATAAATTGATCATTCAACTATATTAAATTGAAGTTATAAACTGATTACGCTGCCATACGAGCTATCAGGCTTTATGATATTCCTCATAAGGCCTGATAGCTCACTATAAGCTGCTGAGGGTAGTCATAAAAACTCATTGTATATGGTGTTATCTCCGAAATTCATTTTAATCCAGTACTTATTTATCCTTTGCGTGGGCACCCGATCGTTTATCTCTTTTTTCTTTGAGAGTAAGACTTGGACATCTGAGTGACTGATTAATACGGTTGGGACTGATTACGAATTGCCGAGCAGTGATTTGTTTTTTGTCAAAGGGATGCCCTTGGTCTATCCGAAATTTACGGCCGCAAGGTCGAATTGTATGTACATGAAAAAGGCTTTGATTTCAAACAGCTTTCATGTAATTCAACCTTCAGAAATGTGAGTTATTGAAATGCTGAAAGAATTTGTGTTTTATCGAACTTCTCCAAATAAGAGACTTTTATATTCGGTTCCTCGAAATAAAGCTATTTATTTTAAGACCTTCTTTTTCTGTTTCTAAAGGTTTATCATTCGTTAACTTAACTTTTGAATTGTCACAAACTAAACTTACTTTTTGGGTGATTATATTTTCTGTTTATTTTTGCAATGACTGAAAATTCACATTTTGTTGACTGGTAGATAATTCTATTGGCATTAGCCTCCTAGCACATAACGTGTTGTGAAACGCGCGTCTACTGCGCGTATGCAATGGCGTCGGTTGAGACAGCACTGCTTACGCTGACAAACGCAAAAATCGACACCTACGGCGCAGCAAACGCGCGTTTTCTGCGCGTTACTGAAACGCGCGTCATCTGCGCGTTTAAAATACGCCGTGTGCTAGGCGCCTTAAGTCCGCAATGCAATTACAACAAGAACATGATGTATTAAATAAATAAAACTCATTGTAAATAAGTACTTGACAATTTAACAAATATATGTACCTATTTCTTTTCCTCGGTCTAGGTCATAGGTTTTATAGAATACTAGCTGAACCTCGCGGTGTTACCCGCGGTTATCGTCGTACCGCGAGTAACGCCGCGGGACAAAGTTAGTAGAAAAAAGTAGCCTAAGTTACTCCCTGGATCATCAGCTACCTGCCTGTGAAAGTCTCGTCAAAATCGGTCTAGCCGTTCCAGAGATTAACTGGAACAAACAGACAGATAGACAATTTTTTTTATATACCTTGTATACATACATATTCATTTAGTAAAAAGTGGTTATTTTAATATTACAAACAGACACTCCAATTTTATTTATTTGTATGGATTATTATATTATTATATTTTTTGTTATAGGATTGCCATGGACCCGAATCAGAAGATAAAGCGGTAGCTGACGAAGTACAGAACTACGAACTGATATCTGGTTACCAAAATGACACCCACACTACCGTAGAGTTTAGGAGACAGCTCGATACTTGTGATAGCCAAGACTTTATTATTGGAGTGAGTGATATTTATCAACATTTTTTTTAATTGTCACCAGTCAAAATGACTGCCCTGCCAAGCATGAGCAGAATCCAAGAGTGGTGGTCCTCATTGCGAATAAGCACAAAGCAGCATGGTGACCCACACTATAGCGGCTTGGTGAGATGCTTTTTCACGCCCCGCTTAAAGGACCCGGTATCATTAACCTGATTAATCCTACACTAAAAAAGCTACCTAGTCTTTGCTTTAAATTATTTTGATTCAAACTTCTATCTTACAGGATGACACAGTTCAAATCCTTTGGGCGTTAGGCCCCCCAGGCTCTGACGGACAGTTGCCAAAACACGTCAAAAGTGGATCCAAGCCGTTGCGACTTCTGCAGCCAGTTTCAAAGCCGGAATCCATACCGCTGATGCATTGGGATGTCCGATTGACAAATGTAAGTATAGGAATAGGTACTTCCTTAATTATTAATTCATTTTCTAGTCGAGTGATATATTCGAAGTGTAAAGTAGCCTCCACACTAGTCACCAACGAGGTTAGTTGAATACGATTGGAGTGGAGAGGCCTTCGATCAATAATAGTACTAGATTAAGGATCAGGAACAAAAATAAGACTCTCAAGTGGCCATGTTTACAAACACGAAAACATCTTCATTCTTAGAAAAAAGTTTAATAATGTTAATGACTTCCGTTTATTATAAACCTTAACGCTTAAACATAAAGTTTAATTACCATTACAAAATATATCTATTTAGGTCCTTTCGTCAGAGAAGCGATACCATGGAATAAATTTAAAATGTCGCTTTAAAATAAAAAGTCATTAGTACAAAAATATTTATTCTAAAATGATACTTAAGGTCTAAGTCTAAGATTAAAAACATTTTGTTTCTAATTTCGTGCTTATTGTATTGTGGAACTAGATGTAGTTCTTGGTATTACATTTCAATGCTCAGAACAGAGTAAGTATTGAATGACGTAGAGTTGCAGAATTTATTTATTTTAGGTTTGTTTTGTATGGTGGTAAATATTTTTGACCGATTAAAAAAGTAATAGATACTATTTTACATTGCCGCTATTACAACAAATAGGTAATAAAAAAATTATAAAGTAAAAAATATGAAAGGAATCAAGAAACATGTTTGAGACGTATTCTTTATACAGAAGTAATTAAAATAGTAATATAGGTTTAATTAGTGTACAGATTCAGCTTGTTATAAAGCTGTCTTTTAGAAGTAATTTTGATATGAGCGGATTCTTTTTTACAAATATAATGTAATCTTACATTAATGATTTTTTCTATAATTAGTTTAATTAGGCTTATTTTATGGTTGTGTTCGTTTCCCTTAGAAAACAAATCCTTTTCAATATATGCGTTTAAAACATTTACACATATAAAGTTTTTGTCATACTTTTGCATTGATTTGCCACCACTCATGCGAAGACAGTTGCGTATAACACGTTCGGTTTTCATGCATATGTCAAACACATCGTTTAAAGCATAACATAAACCACCCATGTCTCTTATGTCTATTAATTTCGCCATCTATTAATTTATTTAATCTATTATTACGCCTTTGCGTATTTCCAGTTATGTCGAATCTGTCAAAATGAATCGAACATATTCTAGAATTTTTGTAAGCGTTGTATATTTCTTCTCCTCTTTCTTTCAATAGATACCCATTCTGCACAGCGAAATGGGTCACTAGGAAATCTACAAACAAAAATAACATTATAAAATAATAACACTACTCCATGCATTCCCTGTTCAAGAATAGGTGATGTTTGATACAATAGTTGGTGCGTTGTAGTAAATATTGGCCAAATAATTTCAATATTAGTTTATTGAATTATGTTTATTATAATATATAATTATGTTTATTATTTTATGAAAAACACTTAATAATAATATAAACTTACTGAAAAAAAGATATTCCTTTCAAAACCTTGGTGTTACGGTGGTTATTTACACAGTTTTTGAACGCGCACTGCGGCATTTTGACGTCTTAACGTTGGCTGTAATTGGACCATACTAATTTGAAATAAGACCACAAAATTATTTGTGGTCTTATTTTTCGGGCCGTTTTTGAAGCGCTTATCGGGAATCTAGTACTATTTATGATCGAAGGGAGAGGCATTACGACTTGCTTCGTAAAACCTCGGCCCCCCTCGGACATGTTTCATTTGTTGTCGGTTTTTGCACCCGAGTCAAAGCCGAGCCCGGTTTCTTCGCGAAGTTGAACGAGCGTGTAGCGACGTACTTTGGACTGCGGTCAACTTTCCCGAGTAACTTCGCGAGTAGTCAGGAGGGGCCATAAGTCCTTTAACGTTCATAATCTTGGTTACTTAGAAATTTAGGAAACGCAATATAAAACAAAAATTATAAATCAACATTGACTAATCATTCTTAATTATACATATTACATTTATTCTTACACTGTATGTAAGACATTTTATATTCTGTCATAAAATAAATAATCCTGTATAATGATAACAAATACTCTAATTTCAAATATTATATTTCTTATTCAAAGTTTATGATTTTTTTTCTATGACAATAATTGTCATAGAAAATGGTGATGTCAAAATCATTGCTCAACTCTTTAATTTGTCATACAGTTATCACCAGTAATAATAGTCATTTTAGTGATGATAGATCGATTGAAGACGCTTCTTAGAAATAAATAAATATTTCGGACTTCTAACACATAAATGAAACACACACACGTACACTCTTAGAAACTCGAGTGTCAGAAATAGGTGCAAGTTGTTGATTGACCATTATCCTAGCCAATTGGTTAGGTATGTGTGCGTAAACAGTTACCGTTTGCAAATCGAGAACAACCGGAAATTATTCGCCTGAGAGTTTCTCCGGGACGATGCCGTGTCTGACAAATGTCAATACGGTAAGTTTCCGGTGGTTAAAAGGCGATTTAACAGTCCTCATGAAGTTAAGTGTGTCATAAGACTGTGAAGAACTTAAGTATTACTGTTTGGAACGATCTTATTGCTTTTGAATTGTTAAAGCAAATATTCGAGGAAAATTCTTACTGAGTTATAACCAGGACATGCAGGTTAATGTATCCACAGCAAACTATATAATGACTTATATGTAAACTCGTGACAAACCATGCTTTTCTTTTATTCAGATTTGTTCCAATTTTCTTCCATTTCTTTAAAGAAGGCGGATAGAGCCTTATATTAAAAATAGACGTTTTGTTTTATACTACACATAGCATGAATAATACATTTATTAGCTTTTTTTGTAATTTTCAGCTCACAATCCCTCAAGTAATGGCTACCTTGTTTTGGTGCAAGATTTTCAAAGTTCCCGACCTCCCTAGAAAACATCATATCGTAGGATACGAACCTTTGATCGATAGTAGACCTCTAAGGAACAATGTACCAGTCCACGTGCCGAACAGCCAGTCTCCAGTACATCATATGGTATTGTACGAATGTGCTGAAGATGATGACAAACATCTGTGGAATAGTTGGACGGAAAGTGATGGGTATTTTGGACCGAATAGACCAAGTGCTTGGGCGACGTGCGCTACACCGATCGCTGCGTGGGCTATTGGCTCTCAAGGTGAGATTTACATTTGCTGTAGAGTTTGTTGTATATAAGATCTATTCGCCCTCGTTGGCCTCCCGATTCCTGGATCGGATTACTGTTAGTTTCATTTTAGAAGAAGAATATGACGGTGTTTCCCGCCCGTGCTTCGGAGAGCACTTTAAGCCGTCGGTCCCGGTTTTGATGAACACCGATGACAATCGTCATTGGTACGTCAGTGCCCTCAAGTACACTGACAACTACTTCAACTTTCGAATTCAGTTCACCCTCAGGGTTGCGGAGGTCCGATGCCAATTGTTCCGTGGAATAACTGACATTCAGATAAAACCGGTTGAACTAGTGGCCAACCCCAATTAATCTTGGTAATAATAAAGGCTAGAAATATGATGATTAGGTCTAATCAATAGCATGTTGGTAACATCCTATAGTAATTAAAACCAAACGCTAAAATGTATGAAGAAACATCTCTTTTATAAACTTCGCTAATTATCTCTTAGATGTTACAATAAATATTTCAACGTTCCATACATTCCTTGACTAACAAATAAAGTTTAACAATTCATTCTCCAAACATTTGCTTTCATAATTCCCGTTACGAAGTAAATAAACTTGTGATTGTGTTAGCAGTTAATTAATTGTTTAAATAATTTCAGGCGAATTTCTCCCCGAGAACGTCGGCATACCTCTGGGCGAGAGAGGTGGAGTGTCTTACTACATGCTCGAAGTTCATTATGATAATCAGGCTCTACATAATGGTAAGACATATTTTCTAAGACATTCTTTGCAGTGTTTAAGAACTTAAGACTGCGTTTCTTACTTTTCTTTACATAGTAATAAATAAAGCTGTTCGCTTAGACCATTTAAACGACAAAGCGGATTGTAATGCTGTTTTCAAAACAATCCACACTAGAAATAAATAATATCTTTATGATTTAATTTTGTTTGACAGTGCTGGACAACTCGGGGATTAGGATACATTACACGTCAGCCCTTCGCCAACACGACGCGGCTTTGCTGGGTGCAGGTATTGGCGTTTCGGCTTTACATGTCATTCCACCTAAGCAAAAGCAGTACAGGACTGTCGGGATCTGTAGCCCTGAGTGTACCAACGAGGTTAGTAAAATAATAGATATATTTAACTCTAGTTGAACCCCGCGGTGTTACCCGCGGTTATTGTTGTACCGCGAGTAACGCCGAGGGACAAAGTTAGTCTAAAAAAAGTAGCCTAAGTTACTCCCTGGATCATCAGCTACCTGCCAGTCCCGTCAAAATCGGTCCAGCCGTTCCAGAGATTACCCGGAACAAACAGACAGACAAAACATTTAGTAAAAAGCGGTTATTTTAATATTACAAACAGACACTCCAATTTTATTTATTTGTATGCATTTATATAACATTTAAATACATATAACATTTTAGAGAAATATAAGAATTCAAATATCAGATAAGATTTGATTCATTTTACCAGCTAATCCGGTCTTTGCATATTTTTGTTAATTGACACAGACATATCTAATCTATCTACCTTTAAAGGAGCAATTCATGTATACATAATATGAATCTCGGAAATGGCTAAAACGATTTTCATGAAATTTAGTATACAAGGAGTTTCGGGGACGATAAAACCATCGAGCTAGTATTGATTTTAAGAAAGTTACACGAAAAAGGTAGAATAATAAAATCACTTTAATATAAATATATAAAAACAATATAATTTTTCTCTTCTTTATTCATTTATTTTGATAAATATATTTGAAAAACTAGATTGTATCTATTATGTGTTAATATAATTATGAGTTGAATCATCACGAGTCATGAGAAATTGTTGTAAATAATTTAAAATAATTTTTATAAAATAAGGATATTAAGATCTATTTCGATGCTGAATAGCTTAGTAACATTTTTTTATGTTGAAGATTTTTCAAATAACCTAATAAAAGTATTTTGTTAACAGACTTTACCCGAAGAAGGAGTAAATATTGTATCAGTCCTTCTTCATGCACATGGTACTGCAAGAAAGATTTCATTAAAACATGTCAGGGGTGAACAGGAACTGCCAAGAATATCTGAGGTAAAAAATTAAATATAAACAATATTTCTACACAATAATATATTATTTATCATTAATATAAGTACTTTTTGTTTTGTAAATGCCATCTTGTGTTCAAACGTAAAACTAACTGGTTCTAATATAGTTCCTACATTATGACACAGATGCCAGTACTTGCTATACTACTTATCATTTAGTTAAGTAATATTGTAGTATTCTCAATAGATGGCTCTGTAACCAATTTGTTATTCATTTTTAGGAGAATTTCTACGATTCCCATTATCAGCAATCCCGCATCGTACCCCGTGGAAGAAAGTTTATGAGAGGAGATACATTGATAACAGAATGTACTTATGACAGTACTTCAAGGGATAAACCTATATTGGGAGGCTATTCTGCTAAACAGGTACATTAAACACATTGTCTACAAGTAACATTAAAAAAAAAACGACTTCTAGAACGACCAAATTAAAATGACACCACACGGATAACACCAGCTTTTAAATAAAATAAAAAAAATAACAAATGTACTAGTCGTCCCTACGAATTTCGAAGGTTCCCCTCGATTACTCTTGGATGCCATCATCAGATCTTAGTGTCCTTATTATGGTACCACCGATGGGATATATCCTTTCCATTAAAAAAATCATCAAAATCCGTTCATAAACGATGAAGTTATCCGCGAACACACATAAAAAATAAATAAATATATACGGTCGAATTGAGAACCTACAACTTTTTTGAAGTCGTTTAAAAATCAATATCGATGATATTTTTACTATAAATCTTATTAAGAACTACTAAGATGCAACATAACAGTAGAATCTGTATCTAATAAATAAATTTCTGGTATTAACAGTTTTTGGTCGCGTTTCTCCGAAGCAATATGGTTGATATTACTTCAAATGAGTATATTTATTATGTATACGAATAGATCATGCGTATTTTTGACTCATCTGGCCCCACCAATTTTTCTTTAGTTATTTTATTTCTGTGATAATTCAAACGGCAGAACATTATTTGCTGGGTCAACTAGTAATATTCTAAAAGAATGTATTACTGTTTCAGGAAATGTGCTTGTCCTTCATCTTGTATTATCCACGTACTGAACTCGCCGGTTGCTACTCCATGACGCCTGTTAAAGAGTTTTTCGAAACGTTCGGGGTCAAAGAGTTCTATGGCCTGAACTTTACGCAAGTAGAGAATATATTTTTGTCCTCAGGGTATGTAAATTTGAATACTTATAACGCTAACAACTAGGCTGTCTGAAAAGTATACAATCTGAACGTGAAGATGGCAGCACTCGTTAATAAAAACTAGAGAATGTAGATCTGCATCTATGCGTTGCAATTTGCATCGCTGAGAGAAGTGTAGAGTTCAAGGGGGCTATGTAGAAATATAAAAATATGTCTTGTGTCATCGTTAGATCGACAACTTTTCAGACCACACGCACACATATTTCACTCGTAGCTTCACTCATGTTTATGTCGATTTTATCAATTAACTGGCTTAACCCCGCGGTGTTACCCGCGGTTATTGTTGCACTGCGAGTAACACCGCGGGACAAAGCCAATTTAAAAAAAAGTTGTTTAAGTTACTCCGTGGAACATCAGCTCCCGTCAAAATCGGTCCAGCCGTTCCAGAGATTACCCGGAACCAACAGACAGACAAAAATTTTTAATAGTACATTTTTGGTATATGTACCGTGTATACATACATACATATGCATTTAGAAAAAAGCGGTTATTTTAATATTACAAACAGACACTTCAATTTTATTTATTTGTAATGATTTTCTTTGATAAATGCATAGTAGTCTGGCAGTTAACCATACCATAAGCTATCTCTGGAAAAATTATCCAGATTTCTTCTGTCATTTCGGTGTGTTTGAATAATAAAAATCAATAAATTCTTACTCAAAAGCTATCACGTTAACAATATAAATGTTTATTTTCAAATTGCAGAAGTTTCGAGAACATTCCTCTACAGCCGTGGTTAGAGCACGCTGGCGACCACTTGGTCAATGAAACAGCGGAACAAGGCAAGGAAGGTGATGACCAAGGCGTCGGCCTTATGAGTAAGTTTGTCTGACTTTTAATATGATGACTGTAAACATTTAACTTAAGTTAGCTTGAAGTTAACATATTTAGAGTTGCTGATTAAAGTAATAAAACTAATATATTAACATTGATGATCGGCGTAAAAGCTTATAAGATACTAGCTGACCCCGGCAAACGTCGTTTTGCCATAAAAATATTTTAAGGATTGGTGACCCTTACCATTTAGGGGAATAAAAAATAGATGTTGGCCGATTCTCAGACATACTCAATATGCTCACAAAATTTCATGAGAATCGGTCAAGCCGTTTCGGAGGAGTATGGGAACGAAAACTGTGACACGAGAATTTTATATATAAGATAAACTGTAGTATATGTTTTATACACTGGACTGATATAGTACTGGTTTTGAGTCATTTTCTTTGGATTTGTAACAGTGTTTCATTTATGGCCCTTCTCTTAACGGCTATAGCGTAATGTTACGTGTAAATTAATCTTTATTAAATAAATTATTTCTGGCATACCTATTTATATTTTATAATTTTGTTATTACAGAGGAACTTGTTATCTGGGAGCCTTCGGAATTCAGAAATAAGTCATTCATGGCTCACTTAAATGAGATGCCATGGGCTGAAACATTGCTTACAGAACAAATCGAGAAGAGACTGTACAAAGGCATGCACATGACGTTTTGCAAGAAGAAAGATGATACCTGGGGAGTGGTACGTATATCTTGATGAATTGTGCCTATCCTTAAGTTAGATACTGGTATTGTGTTATTTATGTAGCGTCTTAGAGAATTTCTAGAGTTACTCAAGTATTGTCTAGTGTGACTGCTAAACCGAAGATCGTGGGTTCGATCGATACCCACCCAGGACAAATAAATAATAATGTGATGACAAAATCATTTGTTCTGTGTGTGGGTGTAACTGATCGTATATGATAATAATAAAAAATATTATTTTGAGTTTCTCATGTTGTAGATAGTTCTTTTCATACAATCAAGAGTGAAAACATTTAAACAAGTACAACTTTAACAAAAATAAAACCGACTTCAAGGTTTGACTCGATTTCTCCTGCATGCCATCATCAGATATTAATGTAATTATCCGTTGGGACGTCTCCTTTCCATTAAAAAAAGAATCATCAAAATCGGTTCATAAATGACGAAGTTATCCCCGAACACACATAAAAAAAAATATACGGTCGAATTGAGAAACCTCTTCCTTTTTTTGAAGTCGGTTAATTAAAATTATCATTTATATCTAACAATAAATTTTCCTTTTTTTTTTAAATTGTCAATTCAAAGAGCAATATTCTAATGCCGATATTGATTGTTACAGCCAATCGAAATACTAAATTATCCAGTCTACAAGGAGATTTCGAACAACGAAACTGCCGAGAAGTCCTGTCATCACAAGAGCATGCGGTTACCGTCGGTAACGAAGGGTTCAGCTACAGCGGCCATGTTTAGTTGGACAATCGTACTCGCTTTATGTTCCATTTTAGTTATTGCCCGGTAATACAGTAGCTTTTAAGATCGGTACAGATATGCTAGATGAATGCGGTTTGACTGAATTAAGTAGTCAGCCTTGCCTCAAGTTTGTTATTACTTTTTTCTTTTCAAACAATGTTTTGACAAATATAGGGCTGGACCTTATCTATCGATCGATTTTGACTATTTTTACCCGACTGCGAAAGGAGGAGGGTTATGTTTTTCGAGTATATGTATGTATGTGTATATATTTCTTTGGCACACCGTGGAGCCTAAACGGCTTGTAGTATTTTTATGTGAGTGGTGTCAATAGATTCGTCTTAGTCTTGAGAATGACACTAAGTACATCAAAATTAAAAAAACCTTTTTTTAAATTATTCATTACTTGTTTAATTTTTGTTGCGCGTTTTATAGATTTTTCTTATTTGAAAGAAAGAAAGAAAATTTATTTTGTTCTTGCCAATTACTTTCCAGTTTAAATGTAAAATTAAGTGCCTTAGTATAGGTGCCTTATGGTGGCCAATTTTATATGGTTTTACGAGGTGTGTATATATCTATTTTTAGTGATAACTATAACTAAGAATAGATAAACTTGTCTCGCATATCTGTACTAATTTTTACCAGAACCAATGACTATGTTGTTTTTTTTTTACTATGTGTGTACTATTGAAGTTATCGACAGACGACAAATTGAATAGTATTACCCAGCCAAATTATGTATCATAATTTGCGAATATATGTACAGTTATTTTTGTAACATTTTAGTGTTTAACCAAAGCTGTTTGAAATGGTTTTTGGAACACTTATTGAGTGGATGTTTTTGTGATTAATGTACTTATGAGTTTGCTCATGTATAGAGCGACTGTGAACAAAGGTATTGTTTTTTTTTTTTTCTATGTCATACATATTTCTAGAGAGAGACCTACGTCCAGCAGTGGACAGGCTGATTTATTACTGATTCTAATTAATTCTCGAAAAAATAACGATACCGCTGTTTTATGATGTAACTAGTTGACCCACGCAACCTCGTTTGCGTCTCCTATTGCCCGTAGCGTAATAATTTTCCACTGTTTTTATAACATTCCTCTTTGGTTTTCCGCTCCTATTGGTCTTAGCGTGATAATATATAGCCTATAACCTTCCTGGATAAATTAGCTATCTAACAATGAAAGAATTTTGCAAATCACACTAGTAAGCAAGCAAACAAACAAACTCTTCCTCTTTAGCTATTAGTACAGATTTTAGTTTCCATTAATTTCAGTCATATTTGAACCAGGCAATGCTTTGAACAACATTGAATCTACTGAATTTTGATTTTTTATTCTATATCTTGATTTCTATAGCTTCGGGAATTTGAAATGCCTGACGTTTCAAGAATTTGTTGACTTGCCGTGTTAATAGGCTGATATGTACTTGTACATATATAAATATTAACATCTTATTACATAAAGGAGGTAGAGTCGTTACAAAAATGTATTCTATTTTTTTCTTAAACATATTTTTGCTGGATACTGGCAAGTTATTTGTAAACATAACTGTTAATTTTTTTTTTTTGTTGATTCTAATGACAATACATACAACAATATTATGTTACCCGTTAGTTTTGTAGCGTAAGACATGACACAGAATATTTTTTTTACTATTTGAATGAATTTCAATCTTATGACTACTTTAATAAAGAAAAAAAGTCACACTATATCTACTACGAAGAGATTTGAAAGGAGAGAAAATATTGTAAAATCTCATTTGAAAATACTAAGTTCTGTGGTATGTAGATCAGTTTAATATATACTGTACTTGACGTTTGAGTTTGTTGACATGCAATGCAATATGTAATTTAAAGTCTGAAAGTGTAGTGTAAATGGTTTAAGAAATGGTGCTATTTTTTTTGTTGCGTCACTTAACTCAAATATCTTTAAAATATTTTTCTATTCTCATAATTTTAGTGTGACATATTTAATTTTTATCAATCTTTGACACTTAGAACGTTAGTTTGACAGGACAAACTCAGTTTTAGTGATTTTAGTTCAGTTGAGAGAGTTTTCGAACGACGAAATTAGCACCATTATCTCACCAATTGTGAGGTTCCAATGCAGTTAAGTAAGTTCTATGTTTTTTCTCTAATTATGGTCTTAATTTATTGTAGAAAATTAGTGAGGTATGGAATCTCGATGCATAGATTTTTCTAAATATTTGAATATGGCTATATATTTTAAGAAGGTTGATTTGAATGCAGAAATTTCCTTCAAACAAAATATGTATTTAATAAAAACAAATGAAACCTGTTTGGATCGTCAAAATACCAAACTTTTCGTTTTGTAACAAGTTTTGGATGTGATGTCACCGCATTGTTCGATTCGGTTTTTTTCGAATAAATTTGCATTTTAATAAAGTATCGATTATACTAAATCGTGAACGCGAATATTATATGATTTTCTTTTAAAGCGTGTACTGCTCCGAAGGACAATAATTTTTTTGTTGACTGATTCTTTACAAAAATATGTGACATAATGAAAGTAAATAACGTTTGTGTCACGATTTTCGTAAGCTTCTTTTACATAAATATTAGTTCACATAATAGATAGGCTGTGCTTACCTAGCTTCTTAGTACATTGATATATAAATATGAAGTAGACTGAATTGATTTGAAGATTGCACCATATTAACCTGCTCAATGAGGAATCTTTAAAAAAATCATTGCTTTCGTATTAAGGCTCAAATAGATAATATTTTGATACAGTTTTTATATTTTTTGTAAAGCCAATAAACAAATCTTATCGTATTTAAAATGTTGGAGATGGAGGTAGATAACGTTTTTGCCATCTTATTCCTTTAAAATTTGAGTCTAAAAATATTTATATGACATATGAAAAAAAATTTTGCTTGTTAATTTTTTTTCTTCAAAATGTCAAAATTTCCGAGGTAAAAAAAAACATCACACTTGATTGTATTTGATTATTTTGAATAAAATTCATCTTCATGAAGTTTTAGTTCTAAGATTACGCTTAGTAATTAAGTTTTATTTATTTAAAAGTCAATAAAATGTTTTATTAAATTAAATAAGTACATGGTTTTATTAACTTAATGTAAGTTATGATATTCTTGATTATTTGGTTCCGGCCTAGGGTTTAGAGGCACAGGGATGACGGAATGCGTGGTATAATTATAAGTATATTTATACGAGTTGTTGTACGAATTATTCCAATGATAACTATAATTGTGAGTGTTTCCAACTGTATTATTGGTCGAACTTGATGCTGACTGACTGGCAGACTGAGCTGAAAATCTGGAATTTATTCCAGGATTTGAGTTCGAAATAGCGACATTACTGGTAAATCCCGAGCTTGAAAACCCCTTATTCGGTAATGTAATACTAGGGGTCAATGATCCCGGATTTGGATTTGAAAATCCTGGTTTTATTGTTGTCAATCCGTGATTAGTGATTTTAAATATCTGCTGCTGGTTTGAAGGTCTAGAACTGGTGCTGGAGAAGACCTGATTTGAATTGCCACCAATATTGTCATTGTTTTGTATTCCGGAATTATTTTCAGTATTAGTGTATACTAGAGCAGGGTCCGTGAGAACAAAACCGTTGATAGCGTTAGTAAATCCTGAATTAGGCTTCGATAATCCGTTGTTGGAATTAACAAATCTATTAATATTCTGCGAACTTGTTTGAGCGTTAGGAAAACTATTAAAGCTTGAAAATGACTCCTGGTGGCTTGGAAATCCTGGACTGTTGAAAAACGCTGGATTATTATTGGATATTCCTTGGCTATTGGTTGAAGATATTTGGCTGCTTGCAAACCCTGGATTATTGTTATTATTTAGAACACCTTGGTTAACACTTGATTGCTGGGCCGCAAAACCTTGCTGGGGAATTCCAAAGTTTTGGTTATTTGTACTTCCTTGAGTATTTGCAAATGCTTGGTTACTAAAGCTAGCTCCGCTGTTGCTTTGGGGAATACGATCGACGAATACGTTTGGCCTTTGTGGGTATGATTGAGGATTTTTTCTATGTTCGTCGATAGCTTGCCAGTTGATGAACCAGAAAGGTTGCTTATCTATAGGTAGTTTACTTAACCGGTCAATGAGATCTCTGTCTCCATTTGCCTCGATAGGCAATTTTTGTGTTGTTCCTTCACCGAAACTGCAAAAGAAAGGGTAACTTTTAAAAAACTTATTGGTTCAGTACATAAATAGGCGGGTACATAGGATAACACAAAATCGTGTTGTAATATCATCTATCAGCCGAAAATAGTCTGTAGGTACATCAATAAAATTTGTTTAGTTTTTTTTTTCTATTTCATTCATTAGACATTTGAATGTGGTACCTTGCATAACCCTACCAACGTTGCTTTGAAGCAATAAAGTTAGTGATGAATAATCATAAATGATCCTGCCTGTAAGTTGTGGGTATCATGAAATTCATTAATCTATTACTAGACAGACGTATCTCTCTAGAAAGGAGGTTTTAGGAGAAGCTGAACCCCGCGGTGTTATCCGTGGTTATTGTCGTACTGAGAGTAACGCCGGGGGACAAAGCTAGTCTAAAAAAATAACCACGCTAGCCAGGCGGGTTGGTATATAGTTTTTATTAAGTTTTTGTTCTTTTTCCAGAGCTGTTGTCCGGCGTAGTTTGCTCCCTTGTTTTACAACACAGAAAAGGTAGGTATTTTGCAACTGTATCTAATCTAGAATCTCGTTATCTGTAAAATCTAATTATATTTCAATACATGATGAATAGAAACACAAAAGTTCTTTTGCTGGAACTAGTGTGATCGTAATAGGAGGGAATAAACCCAGCCATGTATTTATATTGAAGTATTAATAACGTAACCACTCCTGGGTTACCGTTTTTCACCACCGTAATTAACCTCAGGCGTTGTATATGGAAGTTATGCTAATAGTTACCAATTTGTGTGTATACGTAAACTGTTGTGGCTTAATGGAGGAGTTACTATGGGACTGTCTTAAATGGTGTATGATCTAATACCTTTAATCAATCTCGGAAATGGCTCCACCGATATGCAGGGGTTTCAAGTGCGATAAATCTATCTTTCGATTTTTAGTTTATCTTAAAAAATTCTCCGGTCATTCAGATACTCTTGATTTATACTACATGTCAGTACTATTTATAATAAAGAAAGGTAGCTAACCTTCCATGTCCAACATGTGAAGGACGTAAAAGAGAAAAAAATACGATAAAGAAAGATGATGTAAAGAGTTCAGGAGTGGCGACCACGTACTGGAAAACGGAGCGTGGGTAGGCCCACTACAAGATTTTTTTTATGGAATTGGCGGGCAAACGAGCTGACGTATATATATAGATGTATTTATTTAGATGAGATGAAATTTATAAAATGTAATTAGATCAGAATATTAATCACTTGTACAGCTTTATTCACTTCAGCAACTAAAGGCTTACATTTTTTTTGAGTTTTCATTCTATTGATATGATTTATATATTTTTACTAATTTTATTGTAGTCCATGAATTGAAATATAGTGTACCTAACAAAAACAAAAGAAACCATGACATAGCTAATTTGTTTTCTAAATAGGTAACATTTCATAGAAATATTTTAATTGAGACACCTTATTTGTCAAATTATCTTTACATGTCATAATAAGTGAATTAAAATTAAATAAAAAAATAATAGTTATTTGTTATACAAGAGTGCAAAGTTGCTTTTTAACCGCGTGCTCAATTTTGATGATCGAGCAAGCGAAGGATTCTAATCTTAAATGCAAAAATTAGAATCGAATCAAAAGAGCACAAGATGAAAAATCTTTGCGCTCGAGTGCAACACGTTCCCACCTCAGCGAGGAAATGACTAAATGTCTTGAAAAGAAAACGGCGCGGGCAAATTAAAAAAAGTACACCAAGAAGGTTCCGTGTCTGAGTTTAAAACAAATTAGAAAAAGATTGTATGATAAATTCAGCACCATATAGGAAAAGTAAATGGTTTTATGATGTTTTGAATTCACAAACTATAAGTGCACATGACGTCTAAATTCTATTTACTTTATCCTCTAGCGAATAAAAACGGCTTTTACACTCAGATATTGAAGGGTAAAAATACTCTTTCCGAGATGGTGGAATGAAAAAATATTTACAAAAATAAGCGCCAAAATAATTGCCAATTTAATTTAGTTATCTTCAAATGTCTTTAATTCTACAATTCACACTTTCAAATTGAAATATAATCTAGTATTTAGTTTGCAATTAAACAAGAACACTTTGGCATGTTAAACTGTTTTGAGTAGATAAGTTTAGCCTTTCCTTACTAAACTAGCGCTAAAAAGAAAGGACGAAACAAACTCAGGGAGTAACATACCAAATGAGAATGCATTTAAACGTCATCAACTTACCGATCTCCGAGTTCAGCAGGTACAGGTGTAGTTGTCCTGTTTACTAATTCGGGGTAACCGATCGGCCGCGAGCCAGCTATGGGGGGTCGTTGGCCGGTCACTAATGCCGACGTCAGCACAAACAGGGTTGACAAGGTTCTCTGTACATGTGGAAACTTGATATTAAAAATTTTATATTTACCTGCATGTATCTTTTTGCTTAATTATTTTTTCTAAAATAGTAGATTAGGTTTCCTTAAGAATATTAAGTGCTTACTTCCCAGAGACTTCTTTAAATTGTGGGTTTTTCATACCTACATGTGTCGATATGCCCCTAAATGAAAAGTTTAACGAGACAGGGAAAAAATGGAATATCTTGAGCTTTTCGTACTTATTTTTGCGGAAGTAAGGCAGTCTTACATTTTTAAACAAATACATTTTTTCTTACTCATTACGTGAACTAGATCTAGAGATGGTCAGGCAAACAGTCTGTTTTATGTTATATGAATTTACACTAATAACATAAATTCTAAATTTTCTAAAGTAACTTTATCTGTTTGGGGATACTTTGCATCTTGAGGAAAGATATAGGCTACTATTTATAACTCGATAACCGACATACATAGGGGCGGAGCCGCAAGCAAAGCCACTTTTTTCTGTATGAACCTGCCAAAGTGAATCTACTCTGCCTGATGGAAAGCATAAGCAGAATCCAAAGGTGATCACCATACTCATTGCAAATGCAGAAACAACAGTAGCGCAGCATGGTGACAAGTGATGCGCAGAGTTCTGCAGTACAGAAATTTACTTCAAAATCGAGTTTTTAAACACATTTACCTGAAGGTCGCCTAACTTAATACAATATGTATTAATATTGTTACATAGATCTTGCACGATTTTAAATAATTTTTGTTACGGAGATTAAGTAGGCAGCGGTAACGGCCTTCACACACCTTGAGATCTAAATGATACTAAAATTTGAGCTTTAAGACTTGCTGCTTAAAGTTTAGTTTGGATATGTTTTACTGCTGTGGGATGTGGGAATCCAGTGTCAGTATAGCCTTTGCTATTTTAAATGGGTTGTATCTTGCATTTCGAGTTTTTGGAGACGAGTTTTTAAAATCTGCAGTCTTTGTACAACAAACAGCAACTATCCCTGAGTAAGTTGTATCTCTAAAAAGCGAATGCTATTTTTGGTATACCTATGTAGTACTTTAATTTTACTCTTGTTCAGCAAAACAAATAAACAGCTATCAAAAAACTGCGTTTTGGCAATACAGAATAAAGTTAGTTAGAAGAAAACAAAGAAATAGTTAGATACATTTTTTTGGAAAACATTGTAAATATAGGTACAGACATGTACTACCAATATGTCACAGGTATCTACAGTTAAAAAATTAAACTTCCTTATTTGTCAATATTATGATACGACTCAGATTGTTTTTATTTAGTACTTGTATTCATGTAAAAATAAAACAAGCAAAAACAGTGATTAGTATGCTAGATCACCTAATTGCTTTAAATTATGCAAAATTTAATGGTACTCACCAACATTTTATTCGGAATAAAACAAACAATTTCAAAAAATACGACTACTCAGTGTGAAGCTGCAAAACGGACTGGTTTTGATGCCATTTGCAAACAAAAAAATTCTAAGAGGAAAACTTAGTTGCTTGAGATCTTAAGTGTTCACGTCACTTTTTACTCCACGCACCGGTTTTATGTTGTTATTTAAACTAAATATTTTAATTATACCTATATAGATGAGAATTTTGATTAGATACCGTACGATAAATCCACTTTTGTTCAAGTATTTAAATCAATAAAATGGAAGATACTAAACGTGTGAACAGACAACTTCGCGCGCTTTTTAGTCTGTCTTGTTTTGAGCTTGCTCTTCGTTCATGGTATCTTTGTTAAAAAGGGATCTTAAAACCGGATTAAAAAAGGAATGCTACGAATACAGATTTTAAGGATTAAATAAGGTAACGTTCTATAGTCGTTTTTATATAATGTCAACATTTTGTTTTAACTAATATTTACAAAATGTAACTAGAGATCGCTTGGCGGTCAAATTTCGACCGTTTTCAATGTCTTGTTTTTTTTTTAATGAGTAGTACCTATAACATAAATTGTAATTATATAGACTTGTAGTATGATAGGTCAAAATATCTACAGGTCTTGAAACTGATTTTAAATATTTCGTACATAAGTTTTAACTTTGCACCAATATTGTTAAAACAGTAACTTCCTGCCCTTTTTCGAATCTGCAAGTGCATGAGTTGCGTAGTAGTTTAGTAAGTAAGTAAAGTTACCTTATTGCTTCGTATTGCTCTGAGTGCAGTAGGTTCGATCCCTATATAAGACACACCTGTGTGATTCACAGATGGTTATTCTAAGTCTGAGTGTTCTTTATGTCCGTATCACAGGATTTAATGTATATTAATATATAAAGCTGAAGAGTTTGTTTATTTGTTTGAACTCGCCAATCTCAGGAACTACTGGTCCGATTTGAAAAAATCTTTCAGTGTTACTCCATTTATCGAGGAGGGCTATAGGTTATATATATAAATATACTAGCTGACCCCGGCAAACGTCGTTTTGCCATAAAAATATTTTAAGGATGGGTGACCCTTACCATTTAGGAGGATAAAAAATAGATGTTGGCCGATTCTCAGACCTACTCAATATGTTCACAAAATTTCATGAGAATCGGTCAAGCCGTTTCGGAGGAGTATGGGAACGAAAACTGTGACACGAGAATTTTATATATAAGATATATATATATATATAGTTAGTACAGGGGCGGAGCACCAATGAAGAATGTTCCAAAAACGGGGGAAAATTATCACGCTACGGGCAATAGGAGACGCAAACAAAGTTGCTTGGGTCGGCTAGTAGAATATATTCTAGTTCGGGAGTTTTCTTAAAAAAAAAGGGAGATTCATGAGACGTTGTCACGTCAAAATATTTAATACCAAAATCGTTAACGAGCATTAGTTTTTTTTTGGGAAAGACTGCTTGCAATTTAAGACTTAAATATCCAATAAATATTCTTAATAATGTGTTTCTTAACTTGCTTTAGAGCTCAGATTAAAGTAATAACTAAAACCTGACACATTGAACAGTATAATAACGGCAAATATTATGTTCAACATTTTCCTCAAATGACCAACTTCAACTTACATTTAAACGATTTTTACATATACATGTTTTAAAAGTTTGTAGACCCTGTATATTTGACTGCTTCGGTGGTGTAATGGTAGCCTATGTTGCTGTGCTTGAGATTTGGGTTCCATTCCAGGGTCGGACCAAATGTTTGTATGATCTGCAAATATTTTTTTCGGAGTTTGAGTGTTTTCTATCTATGTATTTACAAAAATAAGTGTATAAGTATTCTATCAGTCAATCTAGCTATCATAAAAACAAGCTCTGCTAGGTTTAAAGACAGATGGCGTTGTGTATAAAATGTCCGAAATATTTATTTATTAATTTCGTAGGTTATTGTTATTGCTAAAAACTTTAGCGCCAAACATGTACCAGCACCCTAGCAAGTTGACATTCTCATTCATTCATTCTACTTATTAGGGTTGTAATGGAACTCGCCTCCGCCTCCGTTATTGTGGAAGTTCCGCAAGAAATCGTATCTTCGCTTCCGCCTCCGCCTCTGTACAATTTTTGCGGAGTTGTAACGGAAGTTTATTTGCGAATCATAGAAAGTTCGCATGGATTTTTTGGCGCCGCCAAGTTCAGTGCCAAGTAAACAATTGTGTAATGAAACCCTTTGAAATCGTCTGCAAGGTTATAAAGCCGCAAAACTATTGTATAACAAATATAATTAGTCTGTCCTTATTTTGATTACTAGAAGGTATAATATTTCTTTTATTTTTAGTCCAGATATTTTAGGTTTTATCTGCGAAAAAAATCCTAGTGAGCTGAATTTTTTTTTACACCTTTATTACGGCGTTGTAATAAAGATGTGAAAAATCGACATTGATAACGTGCCGGCTGAAAAAAGATATATAGGTAAAAGTTATTTTTACGGGAATTAACGCGATTACTTATTAAAAGGTATTACATACCTCTGATTTGCCTGACGTTTCGACCAGGTTGCACTGGCCGTGGTTACAGGCTGACTGGCTCAGCGGCGCACGCCTTCCGTCATCGAATCCGTGAAGTAGACGGTTCTTCGTCCACCCGCACTTTTTCGATTCGATAATCTATAAATTTGTTTTTATATCGCGAAAGTTTAAAAGTAAGTATAAGAAAAGGTCACTTAATATCAGTTTTTCGCAAATATCTATTGCACGGAGGTCAACAGAGGTCAGTAAAATTGTTATTGAAAATGTCTACAAAAAATGCCTCTTGCATTTTTCTGTAAAATTAACCTGAGAAAGCGACTAGAATGCACTCACATACGGTATTGCATACCGCACACCATGGCGTAAACTCTATTGCTTTTTATTCATGTTTGTAAGCGTCTTAAAAAACTTCTATCTCTGATACTTAGGCATAATAAATTAATGGGGTTAATTTTTTCGCAGATTGGGGTTTAAAATGCCTAAATGGCTTTACTATTATATGTTTGTACATATGAGTATTATGGATGTATGTTGTACATTTAAAAGTGCACTGTGAAAGTCACTGTGTGTGAAAGTGAGTTAATGAACGACAAATTGACTGCCTCGGTGCCCTAGTGGTAGCGTATGCGACTGCTGATTACCGAGTCCGATCAAATGTTTGTATGACCTGCAAATATTTGTTTTGGAGTTCGGGTGTTTTCTATGTACTATATGTATGTATTTACAAAAAAAGTATATATGTATTTATATCAGTGGTCTTGTACCCATAACATAAGCTCTGCTTAGCTTGGGACCAGATGGCTTTGTGTGTTAGATGTACGAAATATAAAAAGAAAATCTACCTCCACTTTCACCTTCGCCTCCGCTTCCGTTAAGGGTAACGGAATTAACGCATGGTTAACGCATGCGCGGCGGTGAAACTCGTCGCCTCCGCATCTGCCTCCGTTAAAAAGGCCTCTGTTATAACCCTACAACATAATATGTAAATGTTAACAAAAACTATGTAATGTATGGGAAAGACATCTCTTAACGCTAAGTCACGTGGTTATAACAATATTAGCCAATAATACGAGGAAATATAGCGATTGTAAAAACAGAATTGACGCGAAACCCTCGCATCTTAGCTGAAAAACTTTTTCTACTGTTGCTGTTGCCCGCGGCTCCACCCGCGTGTATGTCGATTATTGCAAATAGTAGCCTATATGTTATTCTGATGTATAAACTATATTACTGTAAAGTTTCATTCAAATCCGTTTAGTAGTTTTTGCGTGAAGAAGTACCAAACATACACACTCACAAACTTTCGTCTTTATATATGAAGTGAAGTGTTATAATTATGTTCATGAAGGTGTTGATCTTTATTCCCGAATTTACCAAGAATAGTAATAACACTAAAACTTACAAACTAGAAATTTTTAACATGTAAGCTCACTGACTAAATATTGTCTATTGCCTGTTTTAGATTTCAGTGAAATACAATGGAAATGGCAGTGTCAAATATGTAGTTACTGACTTAAGTTCAAACTAAGAAACTTACCGCTCATGAGGACTTCGTTGTAAGTTGAACTCTTGCTTTTCCACTCTCTTTTCTAACCGACTTCAAAAAAGTTTTCCTGCTGCTTTATATATTTTTTTGAACTTGACAAAACTTCACAAAATATTGTGGTTCGCCCCCTTAAACCTATCATCATATCCTTTGGGAATGCAGTCTTTGGGGCAATGAACGTTAAATAATGCTGAATAGATTAGAAGTGACATCTGGGGCGGTTTACTATGAGGATCTTCCAAGACAGTTAATTTTTTTCTGGGACTTCCCGAGTGTCATTACGCGGTGTGTTCGTGGGTCACTGCTGTTGATCCTGGTGTACAGGAGTTACAGTGGTGGGTGTGTGGGCGAGATTAGTCCCAACTTACGCGAGGCAGACCAGCAATCCCAAGGTGGCGTGGGGTTTTTGGTAATCAAGTCCCTTTCTGACAACGTGGTGGAAATGTCCAGTGTGTTGAACAGGGTAGCGTACCTCATAATCAAACTTACCGAGAAATATAGCCTCAAGGTAGTACAGACGCGACCTCGGCATACTCGGACGATGAAGTGGAGGATATGTTCGATGACATTTCGAGGGCCCTCCACTTCACTACTAAAACCCACTACAACGTTGCTATGGGTGACTTCAACGTCAAAGTGGGATTACAAACTTGCAGCGAATCGGTAATAGGATCCCATGGATTTGGAAGTAGGAATCATAGGGGCAAATGCTTGTCAACTTTCTCGAGCGGGATGGGCTGGATGTTCTTGATGAATGAAGGAAGTGAACGTGGCAAGGCCCCGATGCTATGACAAAAAATGAGATTGATTTATTCTTCGCGGACAGAAAGCACATATTCAGAGACGTCTGTATAGGTTTAACTCCGGTAGTGATCGCCGACTTGTCCGAGGCTCTCTGAATATCGACTTTAATAATATGAATCAGTACCTACCTATAGAAATAGTGCAGAAATCGGTCCGGCGCCCTGTGTTGCTTAATGGCAGAAATATTTACCGAACGTTCTGTTTTACTCTTTATCGCAGCGGTTGACGTTTGAACGTTCGTAAGTTTTGTGAGTAATGGCTGGTAAGCACGAAAACGATTGCTTTGGAAATAGGTTAAGTTAGCGCATTCTCACTGTACAGTTTATTTTCCAATAAAATTTTACTACCTAAAGTGACCTACACCTATCATGTTTAGGAAAAGTTCTGTATGTTAAATTACTAGCATTTTCCCGCAGTTCCACCCGCGTGTGTGTTGGTTATCCCGATAAAAATAAGCTTATGTGATGAAATCGATAGCTTATGTCGTGAAAGCGTAACATAGAGACAGAGTTATTTTTGAACTTATAGTATTAGTATTGATGATGCGACTCTAGAGTTACAAGTGATCCTTAAATTGGTATGAATCCGGTTGAGCAGTATTGTGATATTAGTCATGTGCCGAAGGATGACTCTACCACTTTGATAAGTTAATATCAGATTATCTCTTCTCATCTTCAACCAAATGGAGCATTCAACCATTTATCTATATTGTATAATTAATATCTATCAATTGGACACTCCAGATATATGAACCCTGGTCCTTTAAGAGGAGCGTGAAAAAGCATATCACTGGGGCGCCATAGTGTTGGTCACATTGTACCTATTTGCACTGAGGATGGTGACCACTACTTCTAGATTCTGCTCATGCTTTCCATCAGGCAGAGCAGAGATCATTTTGGCAGCTAAAACATAAAAAAAGGTTTCCAAAAGCTAAGATCCGGTCGTTACTATTGATCCATCCATATCCATGATAGAAACCGCAGAAACACATAATATCATACATTTCATTGACACGAGATACGACTCCAAACTAGCTATTGAATGCAGTAATAAATTCATTTTATATTTTAAAGTAAATAATACATATTAATTATGTATGTTACATAATCATGTTATTAAATTCAAGGTATCTACCATAAATAATTCATAAATAACAAATTAGACATAATAATAATTGTAATAACATAAAAATAAAATTTTTGAAACATTTTGATTTGTCTTTTTTTTGTTTTTCATTAGTATAAGCAAATGAAAAAGCAAAAACCTTTTATCTTCAATTTCAAATTTTAGATAGATTTTCACGTTAGAACAATCTTAAGCAATATGACACCAATGGTTTAATATAATAGGACGCTTTGAATTTCCTGCTATTTATTTATTTATTTATTTATTTATTTATTTAGGGAAAAACAAACAGATACACATTCATCTTACATCTAAGTTTAACAAGAAATATATTTAAATGTGTAACTTACAACGTTATCCACTTATTACAATATAAATTGACTACTTACTTTATCTTGAGTGGACCAAAAGTCAAAAAGAAAACAGAATTAAAGTAAATGAATAACACTGCAAAAATTACGTTACAAAGATAAGAACACAATATGCAAAAGAACGAAAAAAATAAATAAAAAGGGGGGGGGGGAATGCTTGAATATGATATCTAAAATGTAATAAGGTTTGAAATTTTTTTACTCAAATCACTTCTAAATTTAATAGCAGAAGATCTAAATATGTCTAGGTCTGTGAAATGAGTATTATAGTTTTTAGTTATGCGATGTAAAGGTGCGCGTACACCGGCGTTAGAGCGACAAGTAGAGGTTGCGAACAGCGGATGCGTGCGCACCTTGCGCCCTATTATAGTTCTAGGTACTATGTAGCATAACTTATTAGTTATATCTGAGCAGTCATATTTGTTACTACATAAGTCAAAAAGGAACATGGTTTCTAAGAAAAGACGTCTAGACCTTAAATCCCACAGCATTTTATGATTGTCCTGGGCTGCAGAACCGTGACGACAGCGATAATGAGTCGCCCTCACAAATCTCTGTTGGACTCTTTCCAAACGATCCACATATTTGTTGTAAAGGGGGCTCCATATCACAACGGCGTACTCTAGCTGTGTCCTAATGAGTGCTTTATAAAGGTGGTAATAGGTGTCAGTTTTCTTAAACTCTGTGGTTGATCGCATCACGAACATTCGATATGCATTGGCCACAATTTTATCTATGTGCTGATCAAGGTGCAACTTGTTATCTAGTAACACACCTAGATCCTTTACAGAGCTAACCTTATTTAGCGTTACTTGGGATAATGAATAACTGTTAGGTATAATATTTTTATTTTTAGTGAATGTAATGGTTGCACATTTTGGAAGGCTTAGGTGTATCTTGTTTATAGTACAGTATTCGCCTAATCTATTTAGATCACATTGTAACATATTAACATCGGAATCATTGCAAATTGTTCTGTACACTTTAAGGTCGTCTGCATACAACAAGAATTTTGAATTTTCAAAACATCTTCCAATATCATTTATAAATATGACAAATAATAGAGGTCCTAATATTGAGCCCTGCGGCACGCCTGAAGTAATGACTATAGACTGTGATTGATGACCCTTTACGACTACTCTCTGCGACCTATTTGTTACGTATGATGTGAACCACCGAAGTAGATCTCCTCGAATACCGTTATAGGCTAATTTCTTCAGCAGCAGCTCATGATCCACCTTGTCAAAAGCTTTCCGAAAGTCCGTGTACACTGCGTCCACCTGCTTTTGTCGATCCATACAATTAAATACATACTCTGTGAAAATCAGTAAATTCGTGACAGTAGATCATTTTTGTACAAATCCGTGTTGTTGAGGTAGTATGATGTTATGGCTTACAGGGTAAATGGCATTATGCACAAGTCTCTCGAAAAGCTTCGACAAGGCAGACAGTATAGATATGGGCCGGTAGTTTTCGATGTCGTGCTTGGAACCCGCCTTGTGCACCGGAGTAACGTTAGCTTTCTTCCACACATCGGGAAAAGTGCCTTCTGTAATACACTTATTAAAAATAATGTGCAATGGGGTACATATGCTATCAGCTGTTCTATATAAGAAATAGGGTGGTAATCCATCTGGCCCAGGCCCTTTACTAGTATCTAAAGCTTTTAATGCTTTAAAAATTTTTTCATGGCTGATAGTGATATGGTTAATAATAACGCAATTATCAGCGTAAGTTTCCGGGGGTACCCATTCTTTTTCCCTAAATGTCGACAATTCATAGACCGATTGGAAGAAACTTGAAAATAAACTACATATCATTTCCGGGTCATCACCACTCTGATTTCGATAAAATACATTTGCCGGTATACCAACATTAGCTTTGCGATTATGAACATAGCTCCATAAGTTTTTCACATTCCTTTTGATATTATCCTCTATGCTATATATCCTCTATGCTCTATGCTATATATAATTAGAAACAGTTACGTTCTTAAAAAATAATGATTTGATTGAGACAACGCTGGATAGAAATCAAATATACGTATGTATTCTAATAAAATAAGTTTGCTACACTTGTGGGTTGTTCATGTGCTTCCACCGTTCATAGACTCTTTATGTAAGAAACTGGTTGGTTTGATATGACAACAAATCAAATCATCTTTGTGACGAAAGAGTTTATTTTATTCCTGGAATACTAAATAAATTAGCAATTTATAAACACACACACAAATAAGACATTTATATACAAGATATACCACAAGAAACTAATCTTATCATATATAAGTAAATAACTGCAACCACTTATCATTATTATTAGATTGCTATCCAACTTATAGTTCTTTAGAAAAGAGATTGCAAGTAAATAATATAACAATTTCATAGTAACTTTGTGAGTTAGGATATTTCAATGCCTTTGCATTTACGGAAGATTATTATAGACCATGATATGATCTTCAGAATTTATGTCTTGTATTTGGTAACTTATCTGAACATAAAAAGACGTAAAACAAAATAAGAAAAACATCAAGACTTTTTTATGATTTATTTGGAATAATATTTCTTTGGAAGGTAAATATTTCGTTTTGGTACAGAAGAAATATTGATTTACATAAAATACATTTTAAATAGACTATACAAAAATAACCTCGTTGTACAATTATTACTGTATTCGTTATGAAATGAAAATTGACAAAGAATTTAAAATTATTAAACCACTTATAATTTTACTTGGTATAATAGAATTTGCGCCATTATCATCGATTGCTTCTTTGCAACACTTCGTGCCAATTTCTACAACCTTGGGATAAAAATTCGTCCAAAATTCAAAAGCCTTATAGTTGACAGTCTCCGGAGTACTCATTGTGAAGTTCTGTCTGTCTATTATCAAATACCCAGGCTTTTCGATTTCAAAAGGTTGCCAATCTATAATTACCCCTGAATTTGTAGGGTTCGTATACCAAGCAAAGTTTGACCACATTCGCATAATTATTTCTGAAATACTTTTATCTCTGATGTCCCATTTACCTAAATCCTCTGGTAATGCTAGGAATGGCATACCAAACGTAAATATTAAATCGAAGTTATGAGGAACACCTATCCATTCTGGGAGGCCTTCATTAACTATATCAGAAAACGGCTTAAGATCAAATCTATACAGATAAACTGGGACATGTGCACTAATGTACTTAGCTAATTGATATGTTGTAGCACCGTGGAATTTGTCTGTGTAAAAATCTAAATACAGCTTTCTCAAAACAGTTTCATTAGTCGTTGGAGGAATTGGCTTGTAGAAAAATTCCACGGCATCTTGTATATGATGTTGATTAGTAAAACATGAACTGTTATCTACTGTAATATCCGCTAAAATGATTTCTTCTCTCATAGCATCAAACTCTCTTTGACTTATGCCACTATCACCATTATCATCCTTAATTAATGACAGCCCATCTTCCATACTAGTGTATCCTGCTAAAAGTGGAACTGGGGAAAAAATGTCATCATTGAATAGTTTGCTTGGGAAATCTGGTAAAAATGGGCTAGTTATGTTACTAAAACCGCCATCAATAATTGGTTTCCAGTCGCCTAGAGGACCTGCAATATCTAAAAGTACTTGATCGGGTACTCTTCTAAGGCAATCTAGTAATTGGGTGGTAGGTTTCCGAAAACAACTGAATGCGCCTGCAACTTTGTCAACAGTAACGATTTCTTTTCTTGCCGTATTCACAGTATCAGGTGATAGTCCATTTCCACTCATTGCTATAGCTTTAGCAAAAAGTCCCGATGAATATGTAGATATTAAGTGTAGAGTAACACTGATTGCTCCAGCGTCATGGCCAAATATACAAACGTTTTCTGGATCTCCACCAAAGCTTTCAATATTATTCTTGACCCAGTTTAAAGCAGCTACTTGATCTAAAAGGCCGAAGTTGCCTGGTGCTTCGTTATCCAAAGTTGAGAAGAATCCAAATATATTGAGGCGATATGCGACGGATACAAATATTACCTAAAAAGAGAAATATATATATGGGCAATAAAGAACTAAACCATATTTCAATTAAGTTTTGAAAATCCGATTCAGACTATTGTTTTGATAGTAATATATAATAATACATAGTTACCCGTTGTTTGAGTACTAGCTGAAATGGGTTGAGACTGTTGGCACTTCCACGTAAGAAGTTCCCACCATGGAAGTATACCAGAACCGGATAACCTTCTACCTTGAAATCTGTAAGCAAAAAAAAACGATGATATAGTTAACATAAATATTATATTTATGTTATTTTTTTATATTCCCTAAAAAACTAAAACTTAAATATTTCTGTATATTCTCGAAATAAATACAACAATAGTTGAATGAACATAGATAACTCTTAAAAGCTGTTATCGTAAGACTTAATTGTCTTGGTGGCAGCAATGGTAGCGTATACGACTACTATGCTCGAGGTCTCGTGTTCGATTCCCGGGGACCAAAAAGTTTGTATGATCTGCAAATATTTATTTCGGTGTTTGGATGTTTTCTATGCATAATATGTGTGTATTTACAAATCAAAAGTATATATATGTATTTATATCAGTTATCTAGTATCCGTAACACAAGCTCTGCTTAGCTTGGGACTAGACGATGACGTGTGTTGGATGTCCGAAAAAAAAAAAAAAAAGTACTCTGAAGAACACTGGAACTGAAATATACTGTAGAAAGAAGACTTTAAGGGGGAGTACTGTCAAAAGTTATTCCGTCATCTAAAGAAGGCGATCGTGCATGCTCTTTCTCAACAAACTACGAAATGAAAACAGAAATACAAAATGGTGTCATCGTTATGTATAATATCCATTTAAATCATATTTGTTAGGCGCGCCAGCACAACTGCCGTTTTCCGTGTCCCCATAGTTTTGATGATTTTAAACTCCAATTAGAATTCCGTTCCAAAACTAAATTTCAAATAACGACTCATAGACATTTTGCCGGACGATTAAGGTCAAGTATTACATTAAGGCTAGGTCAAAGTGGGGTTCTCTTGACCGATGGATTGGCACGGCAAACTTGCATTAAGTCACCTACTTACAAACTGTAATAACTAAGGGGCTGGTATTAATTTTCTGATTGGAAAGGTGTTGGGGAAAATGACATGTGATTTGAAAACGTGTCGGGGTCAATGCATGTACTTATTCATAGTACTGTGTTTATGCAAAAAGAGTCGAAACTGTGTTTTTCCATAACTGTTCCATAATTTGAATTATCCCTAGACAGAAGGACATAATTGGTTTTTGTGATAGAGCTTACCTACTACTATTATTATTGCCCGAGATTGTCTGTTTATTTCAATGATCAGCATAATATGAAGTGTAATTGATAGACTATATTACAACGACAACACTGTGGTCGCCAACATCTGCTTTTGTCGTATTTACATAATTTTTAACTTCATCTATACTAATTTTATAAAGCTGAAGGGTATGTTCTCTTTTGGTATATTTGGTTTGGTTGAACGCGCTATTTTGAGGAAGTACTACGATTTCATAATATCTACTACGGGTAATAGGAGACGCAAACGAGGTTCGCATGTCACGTACAAGTTTGGTTTAAAAATGTCTTTCCAATACTTATAATGCATATCTATATATATATATAAAATGACTCCCTATTTGAGTTGGTCATGACATCACGTGTGAACGGCTGAACCGATTTTGCTAATTCTTTTTTCGTTGGTTAGCCCATTTAGCGAGGAAGATATAAAGCTATATAACACCACTCTACGATTAATGGATGCCGGGTATCGACCGAAAGTGTTGGGAAAATTGGAAGAAATATTTCTACACAAACGAAGTTGAGTGGGTCAGCTAGTATTATATAAAACTTATAGTAATTATACCAGTATTTAGCCGTAGTTCATTTATTATAACAGAGTGTAATTCAGAACGGAAGTTTTATTTATACAAACACATTGGGCAAGGCACTCTTACATATATGTTATTAATTTGCTCTTGTCTCCGCCCGTGTATTCGCTATCATGGTGAAAATAACCTGTCCTCCAGCAAACTCATTTCATTCAACTCCATTCGGAATTTTTATTGGAATAGATGTTTGATTATTTCATCAAAATTTTATATTAGATAGTTATTGAAATAAAAAAAGTAGAACAGCCATTCAACGTGGCAACGCTGCCAGTCTTTTGGGAACGCTATGGTAATGTATAAAGGTTTCTATACTATATAATATAGATTAGTTCAAATAGCCTTTAAATGTAGATTCGTAAACACAGAATAAATATTATCTCATTTAAAAATAGTAATTTCAAATATTTAGATTCTTTTTTAAACTCATTATACAAGGGAAGTAATGAATATCAAATGTCACAATTTAAAATATTTCACAAGATAGGATTATTTGAGGAGATCGTTTTTTCGAAAGACAGTCCCCGTTTCAACCACATTTTTTATATTTTTAATCACTAATTTCATCGCGACGAAGACTTGAAGACTTATGATTTGAAGACTTTAAATACTTGACATTGGCAGAAACAGCTGATTAGCTGGTTGCCATTTCATCAAAAGAAGAAGATTATTTAATGGTGTGAATTTTAATTTTTAATATTATGTTAAACTAGTAAATCTTGTTTGATACTTTTATTTTTTTGGAGGTTATTCACATTGATTTCATTTATAAGAACATCAAGAATGCAAATTAGAGTGGCAAGCGTTAACTGCAAAATTTGATCATTGTATTTATTTTATTTCTCATTGTAAACAACATGTTCTTGCATTCGCTTTAGATTGATACAATCTTTTAATCTTTTTACATCCGCACCAGACTACACGTAAATTATAAATTTGAAAGTAATTGTGTTTGTCTGTCTAATCCGATTTCACGGCTAAACCGCTGCACCAATTTCAATGAAGTTTGGCATGGAAATACCTTGATTCTTAAGAATGGGTTACATTTTTACATTACATACATGGGCTACTCTTTATCGCTAAAATATACACACACAGGGGATATTCTTTTCCGGTTAGCCACCGTATGAAATTATCTACCGTCTATTGTAAATGTATATAGGCATCTTTAAGTGTCTTGAAGTAGGCAGAGTTATCTATGATAGTTATGTAATAATTATTTATTAACTATAAATTTTTAAATACATTTGGCAACTATTCACTAGAAGTGTTTTTTTTTACTGCTGTTTTGGAAAAGACTTATAATACTAAAATTAAAAAGAATGTACAGAAAAAATATCTAATCGTACCATACTAAATAATCATAAATTCAAAGTTACCTTAGAATTGTTTCATTTAAATTAAACAGGGCAAATGTATAAACGGATCCCCAGGTAGTAACTTACTACCAAAGCCTATGGAACCTGCAACTCTAAAGCCCCAAGTCCAAGAGCTGGACATCTTTAAAATTAAGGAAAGGGACGAGGTCAGGCTCTGGTTGTCACATTCAACATTTATTGATTGAAGTAATGAAAAATTTGCTTTTTATTTATTTTATGTGAATCTATGGAGAACCTGGACGAACCAACCCAAAACGCCGTAGCATGGTTCTTCTACGAATAATAATTATTATTATTCAAGTTACATAATACATAGTGTTAGTAATAATTTAACTGACATCTATGTTGTTAGTAAAGTAAATCATTTATTAAAAGTTATAATAGTTATTGTAAACCCCAAAAAATAATTGACTCAATACAACGTCATTTAATCTGTAAAAGATAATTTATTGTGTTGTTTTAAAGACAGTCCCTCCCACCCACTGACCTCTATTGACACAAGTACGCTGGACTGCATATGTCGTAATCCAAATGAAGCCATTACATTTTCGCTGTTTTGGCGCTGATAACAGTGTGAACGTCCGTGGAACTAATATTAGGGATGAGACAGAACAGAAGTATTGCATCACTTTATCGATATAAATACTTGGTGTAATTTCCTCCTTGTGTTTACTTATAAGGTATTAACTTACAACTACTACTAACAACTTGCAAGGTAAAAAGCATTTCACCCAGTTATTAATAATTTGTGAGCATTTAAAAAATCAACTTTACTACCTTGGTAGACGCCGCTCCACCGGAGTGATACCATGGCCTCACAGAAAACCGGTATGAAACAGTGCCTGCGCTGTGTTTTACCGAGTGAATGAGGATACCGGAGGCCCATACTGGGGTACCCATCCCCCAAACCTCTCCCCATCCTCCAAAGGACAGCAACGCACTTGTGACGCCTCTAGTATTACGGGTGTCCATGGGCGGCGGTAATCGCTTACCATCAGGCGATTTGGCACTTGCCCCCTACTCCATAAAAAAGGTAACTTTTAATGAAAATGAATGACCTCTTTAAAGTTAATATACAGTAGGTACTTTAGCACAGATGGTAGACCTTTAAACCTATGCTCAAACATTTAAGTTAAATCCAAGCGGCAGTTTATTAATGTTGTACCTAAAATTCTATCAATCATTAGTAAATCCAAAATTAAAATTAATTGCTCCTTACCTTACGAGGTTCGGAGATGCAATTAACTTCCTTTTGGATTACTTTACCAACCACTTCTAAAATTGAGCCCTCTTTGATTAAAATAATTGCATTAATGTAATTACAATTTTTTATATATTTTTTATCTTTGGTTTTTTTATATTTCGATATTCGTAACAGGCTGTGTTCGAGGCTCTTAAGAATCATAAGATACTCGTATATAACAAGGTAGAATATTATTAAAGTTATTCTGAGACTGAAGTATCAATTGCTGTTGTCGTGATAACTCTAGTGCTCATCGAACACATTACTTAGATCAAATACAAGTGATTTCCAGACTTCTTTGGTACTTGAATAATATAAGAAAATGCTTCGGTGGTCTACTGTTGATTTTTTATTCCAGCCTAGAGGTTTTATATTGTGTAATGTGTTATTACTTAATTGTAGAGGTTGCTATACAAATGACGTTGCTTTTGTGTACACATTATTTAAACATAAAAGTTCTTAATTATAGTTTAATTAAAAAAACTAACCAGCTCTTTAAAGTTGATTATTATCATCAGTTCATCACAGTTATTATATATAGGTGTCTATTTCTACTGGCTAGACATAGATACAACCTAACTATGGACATAGGTAAATGCAATTTAAATATACAGACTTCAAATTCAGACTATCAATTTGCATGTATAAAGACCTTATTAATAGTTGGGAATCTATATGTAACAAATCTCATAATATATTTCCGATAGCACTTAGCTTTTGTTTTGCTTTTACGACACAAAGATTTGAGTTTTTCATGGGATTTCCAGAATGCCGTAAGACGGTTGTGGACTAGTTGGCGCCATGGAGCATTCTGATGTCTTATCGTTGAATTCCATGTTATTACCCATGTTAGTTTATGAAAACTAGTTATCTCAAAACTGAAATGGTTTGTGTGAAGAATACCCTAGACATCGTGAATTATTCCTCAATACAAATTCGTGCGTGTATAGGTTTCTTTTGCAAACTAATCAAGGGGGGAGCGATACTTCAGCACATTTCAGACTTTACATTGCGTTGGTGTGATGACTACTTCCTCAGTGAAAAAGGCTGCCAAGCAATTTTTATTGTCGCTTTCCGCCGAGTAACCATTAAATATTAAAAATAACTAATCTTTAATATTTGTTTTTAAAGAATTCTTATTTGGGCAGTGTATACAGTGTAACAGTGGTGTAGATTTTGGTATTCTAAAAAAATCTTGACTCTTTAAGTTCTTCTACTTCTTCAACGATTTTACTTATTAAAAAATTTAGTCTTCAAATTGTTTTTGTGTCTTAAGTTTGAATTCAAGAATAAGTAGTATTGTCATCATGAAATCAAAAGAAAATTCGTTACTTAAAATCACAATATCACAATAGTAAATATACATCCAATCTACTACAAACTAAAGTGAAGAGGATGAAACCAATATCAGCGTTAAATGTGCGACCGCAATAAGGACAGGTAAACAGCCTAACACTGATTGGAAATTTAGCCGTATTGGCCGCGATCGGAACTAGGTTACCATTCCTTTCTAATTTGATCCTCGAGAAAGCTGATATTTTATTGATCGAGAAATAACCTAGAATTATAAGATTTATTGATAATATTTATAAAATACTAGCTGTCCCGGCAATCGTCGTTTTGCCATAACTACTAATAAATTAAAAATTAATTAAAAAAACATTGTCCAAAATTGTGAATCTAAACCATTCCCAGATCCCCTGAACACACACAAAAAATTTCATCAAAATCGGTCCAGTCGTTTGAGAGTAGTTCAGTGACATACACACTCACAGAAGAATTATATATATAAAGATAAATATAACATAATCATTTTAGATGAACTAAGTATTTTGATACTTGAATGTTAAAAACGAAGTTATGATAATCTGAAGTTATTGAAAGTAATCTAGTAAAGGTGAACAAACTATTTATATTTAGATTTGCATCCCAATAATACTGTCGTTGGATGTTGTAGAAAAATACCTCTGAGCTATAATTATTATCTTGTTGTAATAGAAAAAGTAATTAGTAATTATCTCAATGGGAGTATTCTAAAAATAAGCATATAAGTACATCACTGCGTGGTGTTACCCCAATAAAAAAATAAATTGTTAACCGACTTCAAAAAAGGAGGAGGTTCTCAATTCGACTTCGATTTCGATTTGTGATCGCGGATAACTTCGTCGTTTATGAATCGATTTTGATGATTTTTTTTAATGGAAAGAGGATTTCCTAACGGTGGTACCATGATACGGATACTAAGATCTGAAGATGTCATCCAAGAGAAATCGAGTCGAAACTTGAAGTCGGTTTTATTTTTGTTAAAACCTTAACTATTTATACAATTCTTGTAATGGTACCATTACTATCGAGCTAGGAACTATCAGATTCACTAAGTAAATATTAGTTGTTGGGCGGGCTTTATTATCACTTACTCATTGCCCGCCACTTCTAGTCGGACTATCAGCATAATTAGTCAAAATTAAATTTAAGAATTTATATATTACTAGCTGTTGCCCGCGGCTTTGCTCGCGTGGAAGTTGATCATATGCATTTAATTAAAACTGTGTAAAAGAATGTATCAGTAATTTATTCATGTTTTAAACGTATTTATTTATTTATTTTTGATCATTATCCCATTTAAAAGAACTTTCATACAAACATTCGACCCATATTTCAACCCCTTTAGGAGCAGAATTCGCATAGATACTGATATAAGTATTCATCTATTTGTAATCAGAAACATGAAAACGAAAGTTGTTAGGCTGCTAACCAATACATGAAATGCCAATGACTATTTCTCCCCTTAGGGGTAGAATATCCAGAAACGCTTAAATATGCATATTCTCATTTTTAATTAGTAACCCAAAAATAATATTTTATGTTTCTAACTCAAAAAATGACAGACTTCCATGCAATCTTGCAACCCCTATTTCACCCCTTAAGGGTAGAATATCCAGAAACTTTTAACAGGTATCTACTCATTTTTAATCAGTAGCCCAAAAATATAGTTTAATGTTTCTAACTTAAAAAATGATGAGCTTCCATACAAACTTTCAATCCCTATTTCACCCCCTTTAGGGTAGAATAACCAAAAACGCTTAAATACGTCTCAACACTTTTTTAATCAGTAGCATATAAATAAAGTTTTATGTTTCAAACTTCAAAAATGACGGAATTCCAGACTAACCATTTCACCCCTTAGGGATAGAATATTTAGACACGCTGAAATACGTATTTACTCATTTTCAATCAGCAACCCAAAAGTAAAGTTTCAGGTTTCTAAGTTAAATATGACGGATTTTCATAAAAAAATTTAACCCCTATTTCATCCTCTTATTGGTAAAATATGCAGAAAAGCTAAATATTTGTCTAGTTACTTTTAATCAGTAGCCCAAAATAAAATTTTCATGGTACTAATGTAAAAAATAACGGACTTCCATACAAACTTTCAACCCCTATTTCACCCCTTTAGGGGTAGAATATCCAGAAACGCTTAAATACGTCTTTACTCTTTTTTAATCAGTAGTACATGAATAAAGATTCATGTTTTTGACTTAAAAAATGACAAACTTCCATACAAACTTTCAACCCCTATTTCACCCCTTAGGGGTAGAATATTCATAAACGCTTAAATAGGTATCTACACATTTTTAATCAGTAGCCCAAAAATAAAGTTTCATGCTTCTTACTTAAAAAATGCCGAACTTCCATACAAACTTTCAACCCCTATTTCACCCCCTTAGGGGTAGAATACCAAGAAACGCTTAAATACGTATTAACTCATTTTTAGTCCTTAGCATATGAATAAAGTTACATGTTTCTAACTTAAAAAATGACGAACTTCCATACAAACTTTCAACCCCTATTTCACCCCTTAGGGGTAGAATATTCAGAAACGCTCAAATACGTCTCTACTCTTTTTAAATTAGTAACACATAAATAAAGTTTCATGTTTCAGACTTCAAAAATGACGGACTTCCAGACTAACCTATGTACGAAATGTCAACCACTATTTCACCCCTTAGGGGTTGAATATTCAAAAACGCTGAAATACGTGTTTACTCATTTTTAATCAGCAGCCCAAAAGTAAAGTTTCAGGTTTCTAACTTAAAAAATGACGGACTTCCATACAAACTTTCAACCCCTATTTCACCCCCTTAGGGGTAGAAATTCCAAAATTCCTTTCTTAGTGCGTGTCTACTCAATAAAAGGATCCTACTCACCAAATTTCATAGCCCTAACTATCATAGTTTACGCTCGGCGATGATGAATCAGTCAGTCAGGACTTACTATTTTATAAGTATAGATGTTTGTGACTAATAGTAGACTGTTTTATGACCGTGTCGACCTATTTTTAATGAATTGTTATTATTTAAGATCTTGAATTAACACTTGTATTTTTCCACAATTTTAATTTTAATTTTTAATCCTTGCATTATTTCAGATTTTTTAGTGTGGCGATAGCATACGATTCAAGGTGAAAGTAAATTCAAAGCTTTCATTAAAAATTAATCCTAATAAATAATATTTTACTTAGTTTAGTCTAGCAAAACAAATTCAAGTTTAGTAGACTGGTTTTTATTTATTTCATTTGCATACTTACTGCTGCTTATCATACTTCACGCTAATATATAAAGGCGAAAGTTTTTGAGTATGTATGTTTGTTACTTTTTCAAGCAAAAACTACTGATTTGGCACGGGACGAAATTTTACAGTAATATAGCTTATAGATCAGAATAACACATCGGCTACTTGCCGCGATAACTGACATATACGCAGACGGAGCCGCATCAACTAGTTTAAAATGAACTATAAATATATTATAATCATGGCTTTCATTTGCAAAGAAATAATCTTTTTTTGAATACTGACAATATTTGTTATGCTTTTTTTCTGACGGACAAGGTACGGACGAAGGTCTCAGATCAAATGTGTTTATTTGATCTGAGACGAAGGTAGGTTGGATAAACTTGGGTTTTTTTCTTAGGTTCATACTTTCATAGGTAGTTCAATATATTATTGATACATTTATATTTTCGACAACCAATTAGGTACGGTAGCGAAGTGCTATGAAAAATGAATAGAGTCGGAGGTTATTAAATTATTTTATTTCTTTCTTTTTCAACTAAGTTTTAGTTTAGTTTTGTTTTTTTTTTATATTTTTTTTTGATTTTTGTACTATGTACCCACATTCTAAATTGTATTACTGTATATACTGTCAAGTTCATACAAATTGTAATGTGTGGTTGCAAACATTCTTTCCGTACAGTACTAACATACAAGATCTTTATTTATAGTTTTATTCTTAACCTGAATTACTGTAAGGGTTTCCATCAACAAACATGACGGTATCTATGATTATTATTATTATTTCATTTTTCAGAACCTTTTCATCCACTTTACATTTTGCTCAAAAAACATCTATTACAAGTACAATTTTAACAAAAATAAAACCAACTTCAAGGTTCGACTCGATTTCTCTTAGGTGCCATCATCAGATATTAATGTCCTCATCATGGGATCATCCCCACAGTTGGGACATTTCCTTTCCATTAAAAAAATAATCATCAAAATCGGTTCATAAACGACGAAGTTATCCCCGAACACACATAAATAAAAATATATTTATACGGTCGATTTGAGAAACCTCCTCCTTTTTTGAAGTTGGTTAAAAAGTACTTATCAAGAATACAACTGTAACCAACACCCTCATTTTGCACAGAAATATCTAACAAATTTTCCATAAATTCTTTTTGCAGTCTCGTTCAACTATGGCCTATTAAAAGGTTTTTGCCTAGTAAGGATGTTGAGTTCCATCGGGAATAAAAAACAGAATGTATTGTTATTAATATTGGTGGAAGGTCCTTTGAAAAATTGTGAATTCAATCACTCTCACGTGTCGTGTTGGTTGCGAGGTATGGAAACGGCTTCGTTGAAATAGGCCTACTTTATTATGACAATTATTTTTTTCTATATATTCGTTATTGTTAGGACAAGGTTTGTATAGAAGAAAATCAAAAGTTACGGATTTTTTTCTGTCCACGACTGCACCGTGGGAAGCTAAGGCAGGCTCACTACTAAAAACAAGTTTTTCAGAAATATAGAAAAAAAATACGAGAGAAAAGTAAGGCGGTACTAAGTTCGTTGTGTCAGCCAGTTAACAATATAGACAAGCTTCAATTTCAATCATACTCTAATTTGGATAGTCGCATGTAACTTAACCTTATTTTATATGTAAAGACCTGCCAAAGTGATTCTACTCTACCTGATCGAAAGGATCAGCGGAATCCAAGAGTAGCGGTCACCGTTAGAGCTTCCATTGCCTAACTACGAAAATACGTAATTACGGACAAGTTTGCAAATCCATAATTAAAAGATAAAGCTCTGTAATTAAGATGTGTAAGAAAATAATAATTCGTTTATATATTTTCTTAATTTAACGACTATGATTAGCTAGACGTAGCAATATTAAACAACAATACCCCATCAATTAAAACTGTACATGGGTATTCTCGTAATTTACAAACTTCAATTAAGTTCAATTAGATAAGCAATAACAGGTTTTCCACTGTAGCAATAGAAAACATTTTTAAATAATCGTGAGTCAAAGGGTAATCCCCTGTTGGTTGTTTCATAATCTGATATTGTTTAAAAATATTGTTCAAGAAATAGTATTAAGTAATCTTCTATCTGGAAACACTAATTTTGGGCTGATAATATACAAAGTATCTGGTCAAAGCTGGTGGTACAACTAGAGCATTACACACTCATATACGTGTTTAGCATATTGGTGAGATATCTCAAGGATCAGATCCGCAAAAAGCAAGTACTGCGATGTTAAGTAACACTTAACTACAGTCAAGTAAATGTTTTGATAAGCCTCCACCCATGAAAAGTAAGCTTACAGATTTTCTAGTGAATTTTGTTAACTTGACATGGAAGTTCTAGCAACTAGAATGACAGCATCAGACGGAATCCCCCTAAGCAAATTTTGTACATCTGAAGACCTTAGGTATGTTAGCGGAAAATCAGGATATGATCTACCTAAATCTCCACCAACAGTAACCAAAATAGTCCTGGAACAAAGTAATGCCATCAACTTAAGAATCAATTCAAAGAGACGAAGTCTCCGAATAATCGATTTAAGTTTGATGAATGGACGTCTAGTTGAAACAGTAATTACGTGGTGGATGGAAATGCGTAATCAGTTCTGTAATTAACATATCTGTATTTTTGGCAAGCCCTAGTCACCATACATATTGCGAATGCAGAAAATGCAACAGTACAGCTTGGCAACACACACTATGGCGGCCTGTTGAGATGTTTCTGACACACGACAGTACGAATGATTGGTCTTCTGTGTGATGGTAGTACCGTAGAGGCGGCCCGGTCGTTCTAAATTCAGCGTGGCTCTACTACCTAATGTACTATGTAGGTCGTATATTTAGAGCTCACTTACTGATTGGAGCAAGAGATCGATAGTAATATTAAGTTTTTCTTTTAGCTGTATGTAATTAGATTCACCAGGTTACTTCTATTCTACTAGCTTCAACGCAACTCCGCCCCTGTGGTTTTCGGTTATTGCGGTAAAAAGTAGCCCATGTTGTACCTTAACAATCAAAGTATCTCCTTTATTTTTTCTATTAAATTTGGTGCAGCGGCTTAGTCATAAAAGTGTAATAGACAGACAAGTGGAGTTACTTTCGAATTACGTATATTGGTATAAAATTATCTATTAATTTATATTAATTGGGATAGTTGTTCATAGAATCAAACTTAATAAGGTTTCGACTGTGTCAAGATTTTTTCACGCGTGCATAAGAAATTGCTTATCATAATGAATGAGATTCACATGAAATTGAGGTGACAATTTTACTTACTTTGGTAACCTATTTTTCTTATATTTCAGTTGAATCCTACTCCATAGTAATTTCGCATCGTCACAGTCTATTTGACGAAAAGTGCCGAGATCGAGAGCTTTCAAAGAACATATAAAGGAAACATTTTTCAATACTTCAAACTTAACTTATGATACGCATCGAAAAAGTGTAAGAGATAGATGTTCCCTAGACGATTGAATTTTTCTTGAACCTTTTTATGGAGCCTAAAAAAGGAGCGGCATGAATTAGCTAGCATATTGAATTAATTAGAAAATTGATTATACTTCTAAATTTCTTAAATACCGTAGGCAGTTTTATATAGCTTCAGATGTTTTTTTATGCAATAGGCAAACGTGCAGACCTATCGCCAGATGGTAAGCGATTACCGCCGCCTTGACGGCCTTTTAGGAAGGAGTACGCTCTTTTCTTGAAGGTTTGAAGGTCATTAGATGTACTCTTAAAGTTTTTCCTTAGTCGTAATCAACAGATATATTATTATTATTACACCGATATCTTCCATGGACATATTAAAATTACATTGGTTGCAAATTTCAAGCTTGCAAAGTCGGTTTACTAATTTGTAAAATTTTAAAATTATTATTCCGAACAAAACCACATAGATAGCTCTTAACAACAACATACAGTTCTTTTGTTATTGATAAATTATTGATAACTAAAAGTTACGAATAAATTATTAAATTTTCAGTAATTTAACAGTCTATTAATACTTGGTTGTTGATCCAAGTTCCTGTGTTGTGTTGTTGATATGAACACATGGCTTTTCTCACGAGGTTTTCTTTTGTACTGAGTATTTTTTGAAGTCTATTTAATGTGAGAAAAAAAGGATCACTGTTTGTGTCTCAATATAAAGAGTGTATTTATTTTTCAAGTATCTTTCGGATTTAAAGGAATTTCTTTAGAATTGTGTTTACTCGACCTTTTCCTGTCAACATTTCTGTTGTCGGAATAATTGTTGTCCAAGTAAATATTGATTGTTTATTTAGACCTTTTTGGCAGATTTCATCGGAGGGAAGTAATCTATACAAATAAATAAAATTGTGTCTGTTTGTAATATTAAAATAACCGCTTTTTACTAAATGCATATGTATGTATACACGCTACATATACCAAAATTGTAGTTAAATTTTTTTTTGTCTGTCTGTCTGTCTGTCTGTTTGTTCCGGGTAATCTCTGGAACGGCTGGACGGATTTTGACGTTCACTGGCAGGTAGCTGATGATCCAGGGAGTAACTTAGGCTACTTTTTTTAGACTAACTTTGTCCCGCGGCGTTACTCGCGGTACAACAATAGCCGCGGGTAACACCGCGGGGTTCAGCTAGTATTTAAATTACGTGAAGTAAGTTCGTAAGCGATTCTTCAAGAAACTACAAAAGGTCCGTTAAGTTACATTGCTATTTACACATGTTAATCCCTTAATTCCGTCTAATAAGGTATTTCCATATTGACAAACCATTGCTCTAAGAGCACCCTTAGTTACAAAACGTACCCTAGCAAGACCTACTTGTATTATCACTAAAACAATACATATAATAAAATCGTAACTATTCGTTGTCTGTACATAGAAGATCTATAAGCAAAACTATTATAGTGCGGCTTTATAAACGCAAAAAAATGATTTTTAGATTTTCTACGTTTGTTAACATATTTGTGTACTCTAATCTCAGGAACGGCTTAACCGATTTGGATGCAGTTTTTACTAACGCGTTGCGGTTCTCCATTAAACATGTACTGTTGTATTGTATTTCTATCCGTTTATGAATAAAATAGTTATGTCAGTTTAAAGAGTCACCGCGATGACCGACCCTTACACGGGTGGAGCCGCAGACATATCTAGTAAATACACAATGTATGAATACCCTTATTTATGATTTTCATTATTTGCAAACAAGATTATAGAGCTCTTGTTCTTAAATTATATTGGGTTCAACGTACTACCATCTAAATATGTTCCACTAAACTGATGTGGTGTAGTTTACCAGAAACCCGTCACAACCAAAGAAATCAAAGTGCGAAAGCTATAATATATATATCCATATATGTACATATGTATATATTTACAGAAATAAGTTGAATGCTTAGCTACTTTTGATTTAAATGCTGATATACTGAAGATTATAAATTTAAGTGCTTTCGGTCACGTAAGCTTACATACTTGTGTTTGAATATTTAATTGAATTAGTATAATAACTGCTACGTAGTTTTCCATTGCATGCAGCAATGGCTATTATTTGTTGACCCGCAATGTTTGCTGAAAGTTCTGATTTGTCAAACACAGTAGTGATGGCAGACGTCAAGTTATTATGGTGCGCTTCTAGCAATGTTATGTATGTTAGCATAAAATGGATTTTATGAGGTAAAAAATAGTTTTAATTTCAGTGAGCTTAAAAGTGGGTGATGTAGCAAAGAAAACTGTGAAATACCTACTTATTTTATTACAAGCATGTTTATTGAGGCAATTTATATTCTAACAATAGAAGGGTGGCTTTTGGTTATTTGTAATCAAAATAACGACGATGTATTATGGGTACTAGACAGTAGACAACTGTTAGAAACACATTTTTTTTTTATTATGACCTGCCAAAATGACTTTACTCTGCCTGATGGAAAGCATAAGCAGAGTCCAAGAGTGGTGGTGACCGTACTCATTGCTCGTACAGACAATGCAACAATGCAGCATGGTGACCCACACTATGGCAGCCTAGTGATGCTTCTGCATCATTGGGCCTCCGGTCTCGCACTCACCGACGAAACACGACAGCATGATCGCTGTCATTTTACGTTGATCTTCTGTGCGAGGGTAGTACCGCCCCGGTCGAGCCGGCCCGTTTGTGCTGGAATCAGCGTGGTTAGAAATATAAATACTCTCAAAAAAGGCTTATCACTAACTGCGTCTTATGTTTGTCTGTGAGACATCAAAAACTGCAATAAAATCTGTATTATCGAATGTACTAACGAATATCTATTAAGATTTAACAATGTTACTAACATCAAAATAACTTAGATTTAAGTACCTCCCAGTAAAAAAGCTTTGAAATTTCTACAAAAGTATCTAGTGTGAAAATTTTATGAGCGTCTTTAAAATTTTACCTTACCTTAATGAATTACAAGTACTTAAACTTACAAATGTAGTTCAAAACACACTTCAAAGTGTGTGACTACCTGTTACAGTATGCGGTTTCCGACAAGGTACGAAATCGAATATTACATTTAAGTTTTAACACATAAGAAATCATTTTGGAATCTATACTAATATATAAAGCTGAAGAGTTTGTTTGTTTGTTTGTTTGTTTGTTTGTTTGTTTGTTTGTTTGTTTGTTTGTTTGTTTGTTTGAACACGCTAATCTCAGGAACCGCTGGTCCGATTTGAAAAATTCTTTCGGTGTTGGATAGTCCATTTATCGAGGAAGGCTATAGGGTATATATCATCACGCTCCTACTGATAGGAGCGGAGCAACAATGGAGAATGTTTCAAAAACGGGGGAAATTTTCACGCTACGGGCAATAAGAGACGTAAACGAAGTTGCGTGGGTCCGCTAGTATATAATAAGATGAGTTTGATTACTTGAGGTAGGTACAAATTTTTATCCAAATATTGTTTACAAGGACACAGATAAGGAAAACAGTAACAAACATACATTTAATTAGTTTCATAAATTGATCCAGTCAATATGTTTGTCTATTCCGTGCAATAGTCGTGGTATCATCTTCATAAAATTAAATAAATAAATATTTTGGACATCTAACACACAACGTCATCTAGTCCCAAGCTAAGCAGAGCTTCTGTTATGAGTACTAGACAACTGATATAAATACATATATACTTTTGTTTGTAAATACCTATGTATTTACAAACAAAAGTATATATGTATTTAGTCAGTCCTATGTCAGTACCTATGTACATATTATACATAGAAAACACCCAAATTCCGAAACAAATCTTTGCAGATCATACAAAAATTTGGTGCAACCCGGGAATCGAACCTGAGACCTCATGCACAGCAGTCGCGTACGCTACCACTGCGTCAACGAGGCATTTATTTCTGGTATAGTGTTCTTTTTGTACATCAGTAATTTGCATCACCAATAGATCATATGGATAAGAATCTGTAGCTGTCTTGAATGTTTTATTTAATAAATCTACCACTAAGGGGAAAAAAGCTTTCTCTTTCTGTAACTTGATATCAACATATCATCCAAAAATAAAATAAACCTTTTCTTTTACAATAAAGCAGGTTGAATAAAAAAGGTTTTATGTGATGAAAATATTCGGATCTCGTTTCGTCGAGGTCCTAAATGATTTCGCGTCAGATTTAGGAAAAAGCCTCTCATTTACCATTCGGGCTCTGCCAATTTTACTTGAATTTTCAATATGTATTATAGACCCGTGGGTTTCGTGATTAGTTATCCTGGCTTCTAAATCAGAGCTCATGGGTTCGATTCCTAACTAGGACAACTAATTGTGTGATAGGCATGATCATTTATCCTATGTCTAGGTGTAATTTATCTTCAATATGAATATATTTAAGTAGAGAAGAAGAAGAAGTATGTTTATCAGTAGATTGTTTATAATACCACAAGTTCGACCTAGTTTCAGATCAAAAGACGTAATTTTTATGTCAGATGTATCTGACACTCAACGCCTTCTAGTACCAAGCTAAGCAGAGCTTGTACTATGAATACTAGACAACTGATATAAATACATATACACTTTTTGTAAATATATACATATTAAACATAGAAAACTCTCAAACTCCGGAACAAATATTTGTAGATCAAAGAAAAATCAGATCCAACCTGGGAATCGAACCCGAGACCTCATTCACAGTCGTGTACGCTACCTAACGTATGCTAACGAGGCAGTAAATGTTTAGAATAATAAAAATAGGAAATAATGATCTTTAATCTGCAGGCACTATATATTTATCGGTTAACAACATTATCTATACTAATATTATAAATATTACGTTATCAAGATTAAATCACTGCACCAATTTCAATGAATATGGCATAGAGACAGGTACTCTGGTTCTGAGGTAGGACATTGGCTTTGTTACTTTTTACTGCGATAACCAACATACACATGGGTGGAGCCGCGGGCAAAAGGTAGCCTATCTATCTACATATTAATACGTAAAGCAAAAACATTGTACCCCTTTTTATGAAAATTATGTAAACAGATGAATATAAAATTTGTTACCTTTAAAGTTTGTATGGTGAAGGTCGAATTAAAGTCGAATTTCGACAACTGGGCGATCAACTAGTTAAGTATTATTACGTGAATTAACTTTGTATTTTTTTCTACGAAAAATTTTGCAAAAAAAAGTTGAATTTAGACCACTGGGCGACCTAAAACACTAAAGTCTACAGATTTAAGTGTTAAAAAACTTAGAATTTGCTTCCTCAGAAAATGGTTACATTTTACTATTTTGATGATCATTTGGAGGCCCAATGATGCAGGAGCATCACTAGGCTGACATGGTGTGGATCACTATACTGCATTGTTGCATTGTCTGCATTCGCAAAGAGTATGCTGACAACCACTCTTGGATTCTGCTTATGCTTTCCATCAGGTAGAGTAGAGTTATTTTGGGAGGGCCCATACATAAAAAGAAATTAGTCTAGTAATAGGCATTTAGTTGATGCTTCGCTTTAAGCTCTATTACAACTGCTGCATATGTTTAACTTTTATTTTGTTAAGACGTTACTATAACTAACCTAAACATGTGACTGAATTAATTAAAACAATGTCGGAAAATACGTGATAAAGCTGTCAAAATGACATATTTGAATAAATCTGCATATGTACATTAATTTTTATGTTATTAAATATTCCTGAAATTATGGTAATACTGCCGTTTTTTGTTGGTTATTATTCCAACCTGTAAAAAGGAAAACATTTAATTATGACTGCCTCGTTTGCGCAGTGGTTATATATACAACTGCTGTGCTTGAGTTCGTGGCTTCAGTTCCTTGGTCTGACCACATGTTTGTATGAGCTGTTAATATTTGTTCGGAGTTTGGGTATTTTCTATTTTATGTATTTCCAAAAAAAAAATATATTTATTAGTTTGCAGTTAGATGGCGTTTTGTAACTTGAGTCACGGAATAACTAATAGCTTGTGTATCAGATGTCTAAAATATTGTCAGTATAATAAATGCAAATATGTACCTACATTAAATGTTAGTAAAATTCACATTTTTAGGGTTCGTTCCCCAAAAGTAAAAACGGAACCCTTATAGGATTACTTTGTTGTCCGTCCGTCTGTCTGTCAGGACAGATGGACGGTCTTTTTCTCAGGAACGCGTGGAGGCATCAGGCTGAAATTCATATCAAATACTCAGGTCTACTGTCCTACAATAACCGCGGGCAATACCACGGAGTTCAGCTAGTAAAAAAAAAAAAAATTATAGTGTTAAACCTTTTCACCGGGTAGGTGAGGTTACGGGAGTCTAAGCTCGTCCCTCTAAGCACCAGGCGGATTCATGTGACTCGTTTGCACGTTCCCCCATATATACGATAAAGATTCTTTCTTCATACGAAACGAATTTTAAGTTATTTGTATTCTACTACTATCATCTACTAGGAATAGTTTCCCTTTCTTCTGATTTCTGATTTCAGCTGCTAACTGGTAAGTTAGCAGCTGAAATCAGTAGAATACCGGAGCAAGGTACCCTATGTTCCGGTATTCTTGATATTGAGTATAAGTTAGATAATTGTATACGCCTTCGTAAATAAAAACACTACGTGTGAAAATAATAATTCAAGAAGCAAGTTTAAAAGTACTGGTGCTTGAATTCGCCTGAAGAAATACAAAAGGCAAAAGATGTAGATCCGAGGATGGTCTAGAAAAATTGTTTGGCCAATTTTTATACAGTCATCTGTCACTTAATTTCGTGAGTTTTCCTAAATATTTTTTTTACTTTTATAATTTTCTTATTTTAGAAGAATATGTGGGGGGGGGGGTACACACATTTTACAACTTTGGAAGTGTCTCTCGTGCAAACTATGTAGACTACTATAGTTTAGAAAAAAATGATATTAGAAACCTCAATATCATTTTTGAAGACCTATCCATAGATACCTCACACGTATGGGTATGGTGAAAAAAAAATTTTTTTGAGATTCACTTCTAAATATGGTAAACCCCCAAAATTTTATTGTTTTTTCTATTTTTGTGTGAAAATCTTAATGCGGTTCACAGAATACATTTACTTACCAAGTTTCAACATTATACTTCTTAAAGTTTCGGAAAAAAGTGGTTGTGACATACGGACGGACAGACAGACAGACATGACAAATCTATAAAGGTGCCGCTTTTGCCATTTGGCTACGGAACCCTAAAAATTCTATAACTAAAATTCCAGGTTATTTCTAGTTTACATTTTTATTTTAATAAGGAGTATACACTCCAATTTATTTGCTTTTGGGTATTTTTATACTTTTGTTCATTTATTAAATTAGTTATTGTACTAGAAACAGCAATATGTTGGTACTTTCTTTTCTAAAATGTGGTACAAAGTTGACAGTTCAAGTTAAAATGGTCAATGATTAAGGACTGAAATAAAACAAAATAATCTAAGCGGTATAAATTCGATTACCACTACAAGTACGACGCAAAAGATGTCTAGTTTGAATAATTACATGAATTGAGAAAACGAAAGTAATTAATAAGTGAAAGTAATCTAGGTACGTATCGTAAGTTTTTTGAACTTTATTTTGCATCATTACAGAGACTTTGTATTATTGTGGTAAGCAAATCGAATTATTTCTTATTATTAGATTTGTTTGCGGCAGATGGTGTTGAATAAATTCAGGTGATATCTATATCTTTATCCGTGCTTATATTTACGCCGCTATTAATATTCAACAATGGACTACAGAGGCTGTTGATAATAATATAAGCTGATCAGAGAGATTCTAAGTTGAGAACTTGTGACAGCAAAAATCTTTAAACTTAAGTACTTATTAGAGTGAGTGGTTCTTATCGATAGTTGATGTAGTAGATACTTAAAGCTGACCAGTGAAGAGTGTACAATTGAAAAGACTCAGAAAAGCTAAAAGGAATAATATATTCTTGTAGCGCTAGATATTCAGACAGAGTAATCGCTACCGATAGATCAAATTGACGTAGACTAAATGCAGTATTGAGTAAACGATCGTCTGAAGAACTTAGGTAATAAGATTAACTATTTACGTTTTATAGATAGGTGTGGTTTTATTTAAGAAATTTTTAGAATATAATTTTAAAATATTCGTTTTGACTACTTCCTCAATGGTCTAGTGGTTATCGTATGCGACTGTCAATCAAGAGGTCTCGGAATAGATTTCTAATTATTGTGCATTATTATATTTCCTGCGTACTTGGCCGGACACCGTTGAGACTGGTTACCGTTGCCGTGGGCGACTACACTTCGATTTCGTTTGTTTTGATTTGTTGCCCTAAGCGTACTTAGCGCGAACTTATCCCCACTACGCCGAAATCTGGCCAAGTAACGTGCCGGTGCCTTTACCTACATACATTTCAAAGATAGATTACAAACAGACACAGAACAAATGATCGTGTTCCTTACACAAAGATATGTCCTGGATCGTGTCTGTACCGCTGATGCAAGATCAGCGGTACAGACACGATCAAGGACAAATCTATATCAAGATATTTATTCTTCCTTAGAATTTAATAATAATAATAATAATAATGTCTTTATTGTACACCAGGTAAATTTTTAAAGTACATAGTATAAGGTATTAAAGTACAATTGGCGGCCTTATCGCCCGGAGGCAATCTATAGAATTTACACATTTCGAATAAATTTAGTACTGATTTCCAAAGTCCTACAAAATAAACATCTTGAAACACAAAAGCCAACAAGTATTATTTTCTAGTAACAAAATTAATAGCTCCCAAATACCCATCACGTAAAGACAATTGGTTGTCAAAGACACTTATAAAGAAATTCCAAACTCGCAATTAACGACGATTTACTGCCTCACAGAACAATCCCTTCTCAAAATCTTTTTCAAGGCTTGATTAAAGTTACTTTGACAATCATTGATACGGGTTTAAAAATAGAAATGCCAACCCTTTGCGCCGCTTTTATTTAAAAGTGATCCAATCGAAAACGTTCACAAATTACAACATTTTAAATCGTGAAGGCCAAAAAGAATTCATAATTGTTAAGCCGATTTCTATACCAAAAACATTTTTATTCCAGTCTACCAGTTTTCAATTCCTTTCGTTATAGTAGATGATAGACCATTCAGAAAGATATTTTTTCAAAAGATAAAAATAAATTTGTAAAAAAAAAATAACTTGTAAAAACCACTAACAGTAACGATAATTTCATTATGCTTTTTATTTATGATGACCAGTCGGCCAGAAACTTCAAATTAGACTGGAAGAAAAAAAATGTGGATTGTAGTAATTGAAAACAGTTCACATACTGTCAACGATCATTAGATCAACTGATTTTGATGAGATACTATCTGTATCTGGAATTCGATCGAAAAGCTATACAGAATGCTGTCGTGTTTCTAGGAAGTAAAATGGGTTTACTTAAGCAACTTGCATAATTGCATGTTCAAAAGCAGCTTTTAATGTTTCTACAATGCCACCATTTGAAATAATTTCTTATACATATACGATTACATGAAAAATAGTATGTTTCTAGGAATCTAAGGAAATCACTAGAAAAGTTCTTATTTTGTTTTGTAAAGAGTAGATTATTAAAATCCTTTCGCTTGATCTGACACTGTCTGTTATTGACATAATATAGTTACTGAATTTGAAAGTGCTAGAAAGTAATTGATTCATTATCATCATCATTTCAGCTGAAAGACGTGCATTGCTGGACATAGGCCTTTCTGAAGACTATCCACATTAAGCGGTCCTGTGCTGCCTTCAATAAATTGCTTAGACCTTCACTTTCGCGTGCCGATTATGACAAAACCCTTGATGACCAGCACAACAAAAACCGGCCCATTCTTGGCCTTGACTTTGGCTTCCGAGTGTCTACCATTCTTGGCTCTGAATGCAAAAGATCTGAAAATTCCCTTTTAGCACGTAGTTGATAGGCATTTTGAATTGATCAAAGCAAGCTAAATTAATGCCATAAGTCAATGGCGGTTGTTCTACCTTTGGATATTAGGTATGTTTTGAACAAACAATCAAAAGTATATACTTACATGGACATTCTTTCTACATACAGTACATGCGAAACACAATACAAGCAAAGCCAATTTTATATTGTCGTAAAGAAAACTAGAATCATGCGAGTTCCAAGTCGATTGGCGCCACGTGACTCGGAACCAATTCCTTATCAGATTGTGGGGCGGCCGCGGATCGTGAAGTGGGTTAATGAAGGACTGTTTATGCTTTTTTCCGTAAATTTTGTGGTATTTAGATGTAAGCGGGTCGTGTGCCAATGTTTTGTTAGATATGCGTAAAGTGTATGTGACTTGAATTTCAAATTTCGTATTGCTTAGGTGAATCTGCTTATAAATGTATTTCCATAAACTATTGTTTGTGTAGTGAGATTGGAACTACCACAGTGACCGAAGCAATAATTTCAATTTAAGCTTAAGTTATGTCCAACATTTCTCAGCGATATTTGCTCTATTAATATTAACCGAACTTGGATTGAAACTTAAAACATATACTTCTTCGTACTTATTAATACGTTTTAGTACCCATAAGTGTTAGTCCTTATAAATTAAATGTCATTGATCAATGAATTTCAGGGCAGCAGCAGACGATGATTTCACACAGAAGACCAACCTAATGCTGTCGTGTTACGTTGATGCCACTATAGTATGATTCATCATGGTGTATTGTTCTGCATTCGCAATGAGTATGGTAACCACTACTTTCGGATTCTGCTCCTGCCTTTTATTAGTCAGAGTGGAGTCACTTTGGCAGGCTTATGTATATATAAAAAAAAATAAGAACCTACTTATTACCACTTGAAATAAGGTATATTTCTTCTTCATTATGTGAAAAATGCTATCTCGATGAAGCAAACCTAAAGCAGAGATCAACTGCAATGACAATGGTACATGAAAAAAATATATCTATAGTAAAACACTGTAAATTTCTACCCATCAAAAACATAAATGTGAAATGAGAGCCAAGTTCAATATTATTATAAGTACCTACTAATAACTTCTGTACAAAAAGTTTGTACAGAAGTTATTAGTAGGTACTCAATCGTAATAAAATTAATACAAAATGGTTTTTGTTAATCTAATGTACTTTCCTACGTTAACGGGGCATATTGTCCTTTTTTGTCCTATTTTATATATTTTCTTGTATCTTTTAAATGTTCATATGAATTACCCATTCAGTATCCGGATTTTGTTTTACGCGTTTTCTGTTTTATACTTAATTTGGCTAAGTCGGAGCGGTATAACATGCGCAGGCGGTTGTGTTCTATAATAGAGCTCTCTAGTGTCTTGATTTGACTTATAACTAAATTGATAAATGTACTCCATATAAGGTTTTAACTCTGGAGAGTCCAGCGTAAGTCTGCCCTTTACGAAATATAGAGGAGCCCAAGTTGAGAAGAGTACTGTCAAGGCTAAGGCCTTGTGATTTGTGCAAGTGCGCCGTGATCGGAAATATTTATTATTATTTTTATTATAAGTAATGATCTTACACTAATAATGAGCGCTTAATATTGAAAATATAGTTAACTAGCCAACCCTTGCAACCTCTTTTGCGTCTCTTATTGCCCGTAGCATGATTATTTTTCATCGTTTTTGAAATATTCATCGTTGATGATCCGTTCGTATTGATCTAAGCGTGATGATATATAGCCTATAGTCTTCCTCAATAATTGTACTATACAACACTGAAAGAATTTTTCAAATCGGACCAGCGGTTTCTGATATTAGCACGTTCAAACAAACAAACAAACTCTTCAGGTTTATAATATTAGTATAGTATAGATACTGAATCCCAGTAAATAACGTAATAAATACGAATGTCGACTATAGTCTTAGTTAAAAGTGCATAGTGATAAGTACTAAAAGTAATAAATTAAGGGTGGTATTCTACTGCTTATGTTATATTTACGTAAATACCTTAAAATCCACATAAAGACAGGCTGTCATCGATTTTGATTGCGGATTCTTACATTAAAAGTACTATTACAATCACTATAAGTAAGTATTCCTAATAGGATCAATTAATTGAAAACTTATAATAAAATGATCCAAATTTACTAGTTCCTAATTTATTCTTATGAGTTTACTCAACTACCTATCTGATTGCCAAATTTGAACTTTCTAGGTCGAATTCTTTCGAATTTTCGAATGCTTCGTGTAATATTACACACGGTGCTGCTCCAGTTACGTTAGCTTGAACTTGGCTTGACACGCTGCCGCGTGTCTAGATAATTCTCTTAGTTTGGAATAAAATTCTCCAATATTATTGTGTGCTGCAGATTTTATTACCTAATATAAATTTGTTTTTGTTTTGAAGAAAAAGTACAGCTATTTTTTTCTGTCTAGCAGCGCGTGTTATAAGGATCAGTTGGGATGAACAATATTGCCACAATTTGATTGGTAGTACGGCACCATCATAAGATCACCTAAAGCCATCGGATCAAACTTGTCATAAGTGTATCTGACATATATTTTCTGAAATGTCTTACCTAATGGTCACCCAATAAAAGGTTACTTAAATTCAGATGAAAGAATTCTTCAATGAAAGTAAGCTATTGAATATTATCTTCTTTTAGCCATCTTTAATTTATATAACGTCATTTGACACTACAAAAGCTCATTTTTAGTGATTTCTGGTATTGTTTGGAGAGTTTTTGAATGACAGAATTAGTACTAATGAACAATGGAAAATCTCTACTTGGTTGTGCGGCAACCATAACGACAATCGAAAAACACAAGCTATGAGCTTACTGCGGAAACTGTCGTTAAGTTAAGTTTTAACCTGTATTTTTTTGTTATGAATAATTAACATAAATAAATATTATAGAAAGTAGGCGAAAAGTTGTCGCCCAAGCAATAAATTTGTTATCACTTATGTGGACAATATATTTTTTCGTATTATAATGTAAGTAAAATACTATGAATTTAAGTGCATTTAATTTGTTTATTTATTTGTAAAATTTCTATGCTTTCTGAAAATGCAATTCTATCACATTAAAACAGGTCTTTTATCCAGATATAAAAAAGATCCTTTTATGACGACTGCCGCATACAATAAAACTTTTACTTCAATACCATCTAACTCAGACATAACGAAGACACGAGAAACTATGGGATAACTACTAATTCTGCATTGCGCAATGAAAGTTTCTTGATTAGTACACTATATGTACGAGTATAAAACTTCCCTACGACGATTAAGCTGCGGCCCAACAAGCTCTACTGAACTAAATCATGGTACCAGGAAAAAAATTGTTCCAAATATATACTAATATTAAAAAGAGGTAAAGTTTCTAACTTTGTTTGTACAGTTGTAGGGGGTAATCTCTGGAAGTACTGATCCGATCCTGAAAATTATGCAACTAACAGAAAGCGACACTATTCAGGAGGCAGGCTTTAATTTATTATGATTGTACAAAAAAAAAAGTTAAAAACTAGCTTTTGCTGACGGTTTAAAGGTCGGATTGATATCCGACCTTTAAACGGGCGGAGCTACAACTGTTTGAAGAATCACAGTGATCTGTGATTCTTCAAACAGTTCAAATTGACGTAACTTTTTTATTTATATACCCATTTAGATGAAACAAACACTAAATGTTTAGTGGAGCAAACCACAACAGATTAGTGAAACCGCATTTAAATCGATTCAGCCGATCCTGAGATTAGTGCGCATAAAGCACAGACAAACAGACATACAGAAAAATGGGACAAAATTCTAAAAATCTTTGTTTTGGGTTCCATTGCGTTCATAAAGCCCTCCTATGTTAGTTCTCCTGATATATCTTTCATGTACAACGATCAATTACGATTTTATTATAATGTATTGATGATGCAAATAGTATTTGTAAATAAAGTCGAAGAAAAGCAGGCGGGGTGTGACGCTTTATGGGTGTGTGCTGACTAAATGTTTTGGTTTAAGCGAATATAATGTTCATGTGTTAGTCTTTAGTAGAACAACAGAAAAAAAAACAAAATATATGATTTTGGTATCAACTCTTATCAAAATAATTATATGAAGATAAAATTTCTCTCTAGAGTACATACTCTTAGAAAGTATCACCTAAATTACACATCCAAATAACATTATTTGGATGTGTAATTTAGGAGATTATTTAAATAATAAATACGCGACATTATTAAGATTTTATTCATTTTACCAAGATTAGTCACAAATGAAAGGGACGCTTAAGATGAAATAATTGACAGTGCACTAGTGACTAAAAAGAGTAAAATTATATTTTTAGATGCTCCAGGAGGAATGGGTAAAACATTTCTCGCAAATTTTATATTGGCGAAAGTAAAACAATCTGCAAAAAGTGCGCTAGCCGTTGCTTCTTCCAGGATTACGGCAACTCTATTAAGTGATAGGCAAACTGGACACTCGATCAGTTATCATTGTCAATTTCGTTGGAGCAACAGTCAGTAAAGTCATACGCAAAACATGAACCGTTTGGCAAACTTCTATAAGATGTGTCATTGATTACATGGGACGAATGTACTATGAGTCACAGAGATCATGTCGAGGCGGTAAATTGAACACTTCAAGATCTCAGCATTCTGTCCAAAGCCTCCAAAGTGGATATGGATAATGCGGCCCAATCTGTCGTAATGACGACAGATTGGGCCGCATTGTCCATATCCACTTTAGAACATCTAATAGATGCCATATCTCCCAGTCCTGAAAATTTACTGCAGAAAGATTATATATCATTATCTCTGTTCAAGCTCTATAGTACCGTCCAGAAATGATACAGTAAATGAAATCAATAAATTGATTTTACATAAAGTTCCTAGTCGAATCAAATAATATAAGTATATTGATACGGTATGCAACATTGAGGACACCCACAAGAATTTTTAAATTCGTTGAACCCTTCTGGCCTACCACCTCACGTCCTCATGTTAAAAGTCGGAATTCCTGTAATTTTGTTACGAAACTTTAGCCCTCCGAACATGTATAATGGCACGAAACTATGTGTAAAAGAGTTACGCGACAATTAGATTGTAGATTATACCTACCACGAATACCGATGGATTTAACGGATCTGCCTATCTTTTTCTAAAGTTTGCAGTTTCCAGTAACGGTGTCCTTTGCTCTTACAATAAATAAGGCTCAGAGGCAGACATTGTCACTAGTAGGAATTGTTTTGAGAAAGGAGTGTCTTTCCCACGGTCACTTATATGTTGGATTATCTCGAGTTGGAACTCCACAAAACCAAAATATTTTACTGCCGTTAAATAAAAAAACAACCAACATTGTATTCCGAGAAGTGACCAACATTTAATATAAGTGTGTATTAATTGTTGATGACTTCTCCAAGAAGTGCTACTTTGACCATACACGTGATAGAGCAAAACACTCCAATTGTAAAAGAAGGCCAGCGTGCCACATTTCAACGCAATTTTCCTTTTTAATCCGGGATGTACTTCTAAATCTTCATGATAAATTCTCTGAATACAATCTTGGATGTGACTAGACTTGTGAACATGATCACCTTGATAAAACTCAATACTAAAATACTACATAACATAATTGCATCACAAAAAATTAACACCCAACGAAGTGGGCACGGGTCGGCTACTCTAATAAATATATCGATCCAATCTCTTCACAATTAATATTTTTATAATTTATTACTAACCCGTTGTTTTACAACTTGTCGCAGTTAAAGTATATTATCTGCAAATATTCGAATTAACCACTTTGAGTTTAATTACAAAGGTTTCTAGGGGTCTATAGTCTTTCTATAATGATTTAGGAATGAAAACGACTAATTTTCGAAAGTATTTGATTATGTTAGTTAAAATAATAACGATTAGTGTCACAATAATAGGATTGAAAAACTAATACTACACAACATAAACTATTTCGATTGCAGGGATAGCGCCATTGTTTGCCGGCCGCCTCGCCATGTCTATTTTACCGAATGTGTGTTTGATCCCCCATAGGACAACATTTTGTGTGATTCCCCATTTTGTGATATCCCAAATTGATGTTCTGAGTCTGGTGTTTTTTGTGACCGTTCGAATGAATTCCTGTAAAATCTATCATCAAGAGCTTTTAAAAATCCACCGCTGGATATGCCTCTTCTTAGACGCGTCTGTCAAGAGTTTATTCAAAGTTTTTCTTCTCTTTGCAGTGATAGCGACACTTAATATATTTCTAGTGCGAGAGTTATTTTAAAATAAATCGTATCAATAGGCATTGTTTTTTAATAACCCGAACGTGACGTTTTGATCAGGTTGCAACATTTACTGATACAACAACAGATACTTAGTTAAATCAAGATTGTGATTTAGTTAAACAAGACTAAGGCTTTGTGGCTTTTTTAACTACCAACGGTAGAAATTTTTATGTATTATTTGTTTTAACCAATTTAGCATTTATAGCCTTCACATTTAGTTTAGATTTTTACCACCGAAATTTAGGAAATCGTCAATACCACTGACAATCTAAACACTAACTGTTTTCGAGCTTTTACAGTAACATTTAGAATTAATTGTAGTCGTAATAGTTATTTATGGTTTTGTTTGACCTCTTTTGTGTACAGAAAAGGTTTTCAACTAAGTATTTGTAATTTTAATAACTGCAATACAAATGTTATTTATTTTGTTGTTTCGCTAAAGAATTGTGTCTAGCTCTGGGACTATTCTATTTAATTTAATCAAAGAGCTTACATTAAAGAATGCCAACTCTTAACAAAATAATATACAAAACTCTTATGAGGTATTTATTTACAAATTAGGTAATGCATTTTGTACCGTCTTAGAATTTTTTTATATTTAATTTTTGTATAAGTGTAGAACTGTTCAAATATTTCTGCTCTAACGATTACTGCCAAATTATAAATTATTAGTTATAGGTAGTTTATAACTTACCGTCAGGTACATACACGTTCAAAAATAGACAATCCTCCGAGAACTCCTTTTTCCTTGTATCTTCCATCTGTGATTCCACCAATTTCATAAACAAATCATCGTGTTTCTTTACATCCTCCTTCTGCGGATCGGTTTGCATACAATCCGGGGCGTATATCGTCGCATTCTTCACACCTTCCCACTGAGGCAAATCTGTATATTCAGGTGGAGTAAATCTTCTAAAGTCTATTGGAGGCTGAGCGTATGGTATTCCTACGTAAGCCGCTATCCTTTTCGTACGGAATCTCGTAATATACATTCCTGCTATCGTCCCTTGGCTCGCCAATGTTATTTGGCGTGGTTCCCTCGCTGCTAAGCTTAAAGTCATTTGCAGAAACAACACTAATAAACAGATCATTTTGGTCATTGTTTTTTTTTTTTACAAAAACTGATAACACATTTTTATTTAAACTTGGCATTCACTTCTTAAAGGAAATCAAATACAATCGAAGGCGTTAAAGTAAACATTCATTTTGAATCGTTGGTCGCGTTCGTATAGGAACAGTTTAATTGGAAATCGTAAAATGAACTAGAATTTGTTAGTTTAGTGCCAGTCGCCCGGACTTCGGAGTGTTACGGGGGGGTGTTCGTGTTCGAACGAAGGTGGTGCGTTACTGTTTCTCGTGCAGACTTCGACTCGTAAACAGTGGGGTTGTCCGTCGTTATAGCGACCAAGGAATTGCTATTGTGGGCTTTGTTTGTTTTAGAAGTGGCGAATAATATTTGCTTGCGACATTTTTTTTTTTAATTACAAAGAATATATACTTATCGTTGATTGCTTATGTTACTATTGCTTACATTTATGTAGTAGGTATGTATAACATCGTCACGTTATTATACCCTGATATCATTGTTTGATTGCCAATAAATATATCTTTTAAAGTATATTAGAGTTTTGATGGAAGACTATTTTCTCAGTTTTTTGATTTAAGTTTAAACAATAATAATAAATCTCTTTATTATAAGCTTATAAAAAAATATAGGATAACCGTAAAACTATTATGAAGTATGTACAAGTGGCGGCCTTATCGCTCCAAGGCAATATCTTACAGGCAACCAAAATGAATATTATAAAATATAATATTTTTAACTGCCTTTACAAAAAGTCAGGTTTTAATACCTCTTTTTTGTATTGTTTGTTATCCCTGAACGATGTTTTTGTTCCCAATTCATTTACATATTTTTTTTATTTTAGAAAGCTTCCTATTCAGTGCTTTTCAGTGGCATTAAGTCATTAAGTGTGAAAATTAAAAAAAATAAGCATAGAAATACATAAAAAATAATAACGATCTACTGAAAAAGCTCATTAAACTCTTTAAATTTTTTATTTAAACGATGTTGTAATTTAAAAATAAATCATATTATTATACGTAGCATAAAGATCAGAATCATAACATTCGTAGTGGCTTAGGTTTGAAATTATATAGTATAACTAGCTGAGCCGTGAGCCGTTATCGTCGTACCGCGAGTAACGCCGCGGGACAAAGTAAGTCTAAAACAAAGTAGCCTAAGTTACTCTCTGGATCATCACCTACCTGCGAGTGAAAGTCCCGTCAAAATCCGTCCAGCCGTTCCAGAGATTATCCGGAACAAACAGACACACAGACAGACAGACAAAAAATTTATTTAAAACATTTTTAGTATATGTACCGTGTATACATATATATGCATTTAGTAAAAAGTGGTTATTTTAATATTACAAACAGACACTCAAATATTATTTATTTGTATAGATATAGCATACATTATAACACACACTAAATATACACTAAATAAATAAAATAATATAGATAATTAATTCATATTCGCTATGAGGATGGTGACCACCACTCTTGAATTTTACTCATGCTTTCCATCAGGCCTAGTAGAGTCGTTCTAGCAACATTTACATAAAAAAGTCAAAGTTATAGATGTAATGGTAGTGGTAGTATATTACCATCAGGTGAATCGTTTGTTTGTTTATACCATTCCATGAAATAGTTACATATAAACAAAAATTTTAATAAAAAAAAACGACTTCAAGAATTGGACCCAATTGAAATGGGACAACACGGGAAGCCCGGTGCTTCTTTCAATTATAAGAAGAATCATCAAAGTCGGTTCACCCATCGAAAGTTCTGAGGTAACAAACATAAAAATACAGTCAAATTGATAACCTCCTCCTTTTTTGAAGTCGGTTAAAATTAGTAGCAAAAGTGATTTTCATCATGCTGTGCAGTTATTACTACATTGTTTTTTATCAATCAAGGGTTTACTACGACGTTAGGAAAACCTATTCTCACTATCCTGTAATAGAGAAAATTTGAGCTGTAGAAGCCTGATCCAGAGTAAGAAGTGTGAGTTTTGCGTTGTACGCACGATTAAAGATTGTCCAAGCACACTTGAATCACTTGAACGGATTGAGATCTTACCTGATCATTCATAATCCGATCCAAATTCATTGCTCTTCAAGGTAGTAAAAGGATACTCTGAAATGTTAATATCAGTAACTTCAAAAGGATACTTATATGAGGGATTTATGTATTAGGTTGAATTAGAAACGCCAAAGCCAATACCAAGTTACGTGGCTTTAGGGATTTCTTAGTGTTAGGAACAGTTATTTCTCTGGGGGAATAAACGAGATACTTCTTAATTAGGGATGGATGAAAGTGAGATGTATTTATATTTATTTTTTTGTAAAGAGGTTTTTCTAAGTACGAAGTGAAAAAGTTGGTAAGGTTGACATATATTTGTTGTCTTGTTTGATACTATGGTAGTAAATTTAATATGTGCAAGAACTCGTACCTCATTTCCCACGAGTTTTCAATAATATTTAATTAATTTACCGCGTTTACATCTTGAGATTAGTTTAAATGGTCACGGTAGTTCCTCACCAACAAAACGTAGAAAATAAATATATATTAAATATTTTCTGACATCTAACACACTACGCCACCCAGTTCCAAACTAAGCAGAGCTTGTATTATGGGTATTAGATAACTGATATAAAAACATTTATACCTTTTTTAAAATGCATACATGTTATACATAGGAAATAAACAAACGCCGACAAATATTTGCTCCGACCCGGGAATGTAACCCGAGACCTCGAGCACAGCTGTGACTTACGCTACCACTTGCGCAACCGTAGAAGTCAAAAAAGGAAATAAAACATTATGTCCACTACATATATGTTTATAAATGTTGTTAGTTTAATATATTTCGGTTTTGTCTTGTCTAAATGTTCGTTTTCTATACAAATAGCTGCTGCTAAGCTTTCGACGGCAGCTCGCGTGACAGCGATACAAGTCAATGCATTCGGCTACCGTGCCCGAAGCTTTCGCCTCATCTTTCCAAGTAGTAGGTCATTGCGACTAACTTGTCGATCAATATCATTTTTATGTTTATTTTATGTAAGTTTTTTTTATTTCTTCCTTTATCGGACAAATAAATTAATAAACATTTTCGGATATCTAACACACATGTAATTTAGGTACTAGATAACTGATATAAATATACACATACTTGTTTTTGTAAATACAGCACGCAATCTCCAAAACAAATATTTGCAGATCGTACAAACATTTGATCTGACCCGTGAATCGAACCCGATACCTTATGCACAGTAGTCGCGTATGCTACCACTGCGCCAATGAGGCAGTCGATTGTCTTTAATGTAGTTTTATGCTAGCTGGGTATTTTCCAAATATTATTCTTACTTGTTATTAATAACTTATATAAATGGTCTCAATTTACAGTCTGCAATAAGTTATAGATTTCATTAGATATGGACTATTCTTGTAGTAATAATGTACAATCCACCAGTTGCTTTGCATTGAATTGCATGCTAATTACTCAATGTCATAGCTAAATTGAAAATGATACACATCAACTGGACTCCAACTACCCAGCCGGTTGGTTTATGAGTATAAAATAAATATAAATAATAAATAAAATATAAATATTAAATAAATATAAATATTTTTTCGGACATTTAACACACAACGCAATCTAGTCCCAAACTAAGCAGAGCTTGTATTATGGGTACTAGACAACTGATATTAATACTTATATACCTTTTTTTTAAATACATACATATTATAGATAGAAAACACCCAAACTCCGAAACAAATATTTGCAGATCATAGAAACATTTGATCCGACCCGGGAATCGAACCCGAGACCTCAAGCACAGCAGTCGCGTACGCTACCACTGCCCCACCGAGGCAGTCAAATTGCGTAAAGAAACATAATTTGGTTGTAAGTTGAAGACAATTTATTGCAAGTAGGTACTACAAACATATTATGAACCATTATATTGTAAAAATCGATGAAATTACTCGTCTGAGATTTCCTACTTGGGAAAGTAGCGACGACGGTAGGCATATCGTGATATTCAATACTTTGTTTTTTGTTTTGTGAGATTCAGAAGGAAAATATATTTCGTTTCAGATCTAATTAGTTTTTTTAGGGTTCCGTAGCTCACGTCTCGGATCCCTTATAGGTTCTCCATATCCGTCCGTTCGTCTGACGGACATGGACACTTTTTAAGCGGTGAGAGCTCGAAAGGTGAAACTGATAGACATGTGTATTTACGTCGGCTGAGTACTCGTATAAAATTATATAAATGTTTTTTTGGGGTTCCTTACCTACGAGTAAATTTGGGATATTTTTGTTCACGTCTACCTCACTGTGGGGAATATCATTCGACAGGTATTTTTAACCGACTTCAAAAAAAGGAGGAGGTTCTCAATTCGATCGTATATATGTACTTTTTTGTGTGTGTTATATAACTTCGTCACTTATAAACCGATTTAGATGATTCTTTTTTTAACGGAAAGTAGATATCCCAACGGTGGTACCATTATAAGGACACTAATATCTGATGTTGGTATCCAAGAGAAATCGAGTCGAACCTTGAAGTCGGTTTTATTTTTGTTAAAATTTTACTTGGATAAACATTAAGAGGTTGTTGAGACGATTTGAGATTCCGTTATCTGTTTGCGCGACATTCAACTTTATAGCGTATTTTTTTGTTATATAAGGTGCTTCTTAATATAGGGTGTAAAATATGATTTTTATAATATGAGAAAATTGAACTATCGCGCCTTTCTTCTACGCGTATAACATTCTTAATATTTAATAAGCATTAAATCAGAGAAAGGAAGACTCTTTCTATTTAAAAGTAAATTATATTCCGAGAATTATTCCGTCCGAACAAAAGAGGGTGCATTTTCTTGTTAATAGGCATGTGCCCTAATGAATAGTATAAGCTAAGCTATAGCACATAGTGCAGCTATGTGCTATACTAGCTTATTCTGCTATCAAAACATGTATGTTTAAAGAGTTAATTTGAATTTAAAAGTCAATATTTGGATAACAAAACAATATATATAGTTTATTTTTCCTCCTCCAACAACGAAGATTTGCGCTTATCTGTGTAGTTAAAAGACGAGTTGTTCCAACAGGTAAATAATAATTAACGCTTAAGGATATCTTCATAATATTTTTACTAACAGCCAATATAAAGAGTGTCCCTTGTATCGTCTATTGCAAATAATGATAAAAGTAAGAATTTATAATATCTTAATTCAATACGCTGTGGTACTTTTCATGTCATGTGATTCTAAAAGTTTCGATATTTTCGAAAGTGTTCTCAGAACTGTTATCAACAAGAATTATTTTTCACAATACGACAAGTGACTCACCGCTGTGTCTAAACCACTTCTATAATTATTACTAACTGAAGTTACATAGTGTGTTCCGAGAAATAAAGTTAAATCAATATCAGTGGATACCCACGCTAACTGAGACATTTGGATCTCCTAAGTAGGATACTACGTCAGCTAACCCATTATCATTTTTAGGCATGCCAATATTGTTTTTTTTTTAATGTAATTGGCGGGAAAACGCGCAGACGCATCGCCTGATGGTAAGCGATTGCCGCCGTCCATGGACACCTGCAACACCAGAGGCGTCACAAGTGCGTTGCCGGCCTTGGGGGGTGGGGAGGGGAGATATAGGGAAGGGGTTTGGGTTATGGGCCTCGGTATCCTCACTCACTCGGTGAAACACAGCGCAAGCACTATTTTACACCGGTTTTCTGTGAGGCCGAGGATATCACTCTGGTCAAACCGGCCCATTCATGCCGTAGCGTGGCCCTCCCACGGAAATTTTAATAAATGTAAAATTTTTATATAATCTATACAAATAAATAAAATTGGAGTGTCTGTTTGTAATATTAAAATAACCGCTTTTTACTAAATGCATATATATGTATACACGGTACATATACCAAAAATGTAGTTATTTTTTTTTGTCTGTCTGTCTGTCTGTCTGTCTGTCTGTCTGTTTGTTCTGGGTAATCTCTGGAACGGCTGGACGGATTTTGACGGGACTTTCACTGTTAGGTAGCTGTTGATCCGGGGAGTAACTTAGGCTACTTTTTTACGTTACGTTTACGTTACTCCCGGTACAAAAATAACCGCGAGTAACACCGCGGGGTTCAGCTAGTATTTAATATAAACAAAATATAGGTGTCGGATATGATGCGTGACGTCTAACACCTACTAATATTACCGCACTCGATAACTTGATATAATGAAAGGATGGTTTGGCCTAATATACCTGGCTGACCAGACGGGTCAGTATAGGGTTTGTTTGAAGTTGGCATTCTCGCGTAGTTTGTTAACCGACTTCCAAACGGAACCTACTACCATGTGGTACCTCCTATTACATTTGGCTTGGCACCGATTTCAAACCTATGAGCAGGTAGCACATACAAATAATAATGATTCATCAATATTAAAGGTTTGCATATAAGGTGTATTTAGTCAAATCTTTATTAAGATATTTTATACTTTTTAGTTTTTGAAGTCGGTTTTTTTAAAAGAAGTTTTTCCCTTAACCAAGTCTAACTGCACAAACATACTGACTGTCAGTATTATTAATCCATCATAACATATATATAACTTGCTTTTATTCATTTTCACTAAATCACTCCCACACATTTATAGGAGAGTTGAACAACTGTTACACATCACTTTTACCTTCTTAAACAAAAACATATTCCAAATTCAAGAACTGCCTGAAATTCGTTTCTGTATCTATTCTAGATTATACGTCTACGTTTTAGGTTGATCAAGATTCATCCAAATACTGTGATGTAAAAAAATAATCACTGCTTGTTTTCCAAGTTCATCTTAGAATAAAAAAAAAATATTATCAATTTTATGTCTGTTTCTTCTTGAAATTGTTGAATTGAATTTAGAGAAAGAAAGGAGAAAAGCGCTTAGTAAATCATGATAGTGGAAAGATAAACTACTATGGGCGGTTCGCATTACTTAATGTATGCAGTTAGCATGCAATTGTTATTGAGCGTTCTACACTAAAAATTCTCAATATTCTATTACCTTAAGATGGAAAACGTTAAGAGATTTAGTAAGCTGGAGTCGTACATTTGTAGTTCATACAAGATGTTACCGGAAATATAAACATAGTAACCTTATCTGTTAACTTCGAAATTGGGATAATAATATACAAAAATGTTCATAAAAAGTCCGTAATCATATTAAATTTCATTTGGAAACTTTTGTCAGTTTAAAAGGTCAACACTTCATTCGTTTTATTTTATTGCGTTAGACCCCTGCTCTGATACTTGTAAATTAAATTTTACGTGGGTCTTCCTGTTTTGAATGAAGGTTATAATTTTGTGTAATATTGACATCTGGTAGAATCTTAATTTGACACGAGTGTATTATTGGTTGTCGTCTCTCGAGATTTTAATTCGTTCAATTTAATAGAATTTATAGGCGGAAGAATATTGTACTGCAGATATAACTTTTATTATATCTGCAGTACAATAACTTATTTTTTGTCTTTCTAGTTCAGTGTCCTAAATAACAATTACATAAACAGCTAACGTTCAAAACCGATCAGGACCAGATTCGTTAGCATCGAAATTATGTTGAGGAAAATAATCTGCTTTCTTTCCCTTATACTCGTATAAACAGATTCTGCTAACCTCACTTTCTTTTCTTAGAAATTCTATCCACTGGTAAAAGTTTAAGCATAGTGTTATTGACGGACGGATCACTAGACCACCATGGTGTGGGTCACCATGCTGTATTATTGCATTGTCTGCATTCGCAACGAGTTTGATGACCACCGCATGTTTTCCATCAGGCAGAGTAGAGTCATTTTGGCAGGGCCATATTTATAAAAAAAAAATGTTGTTGTTGAAATTGAAGTTGTTGCCACGTGTCATAATTTATTTTATCAGGATGCATAACTGGTGTTCTTAATTTAAAAAAAGCTAACAAAATATCTTCTATATCAATGCATGCAATAAAACTATAAGAGTACGATATCAGTATATTAAAGAAAAACTAATGAAATAGTTCTTTAATTAAGTAACTAAACTAAGAAGTACAGATCAGATATAATTTTTGTCTGTTCATCTGCGTGTGATATATTCCATTTATAACTTCAATTGAACTACGAATGATTGGAAATGAGACATCGCTGAACGGCAAATGTTGATCCTGCCGGTAGTTAAACGCGAAACAGTCGGAGGTATTACAGTATTTAATGCAATAGATGAACAGAAAAATATAAGTGGGTATCAAAGTGCTTACCATAGATTTGTATCCTAATGTCAATTTGCATAGATCACAATCGTGTCCCACATAAGGCTACAGTTGCCAACTATGTCGGATAGATCGGACATTCCATTTCTGATAACGGAGCTTATGAAATACAGTGAACCCGAAACTTGAACCGTTTTCGGAACATACATTCGAATTATATATCGTACAGCGAATTACTTTAGTATGAGGTCAAACTAGGGTCATCAGATATACAACAAATAGGACATTGTGAATGTCCACTTGGTTTACTTTATCTACGGTTTATGTTTGGGTGTCAGGCAATTTTTTGTGTTGGCCTACCTACATAACACTAGTCCCAGAAACGAAATCAAATCGTATACGTTTACCTATCTTGAACTGAACTCATACTTAAGAAGTCTGAAAAGGCCATGTCTACTTTTCTCCATTATTGCTTTTTCAGCATAACTGACGAAAATCAGATTTTATATCGTTACTTGACCTCTGATACTAGGTACCTACTTTCGCTGCCTTTAATAATGCCTAATCTACTTTGTCTTTAGCTTCGTCGTAAAGAATGTTAGTGTCTATTATTGCTAGAAATTTGAATGACACGTTTTATTAGGTTCAAGGTAGCAAAGTCACGATGATTTCAGCACGAAAGGACCGGCTCGACCGAGGCGTTAATACCCTCGCACAGAAAATCAACGTAAAATAAGAGCGATCATGCTGTCGTGTTTCGTTGGTGAGTGCGAGACCGGAGTGTGGGTCACCATGCTGTATTGTTGCATTCGCAGTATGGTGACCACCACTCTTGGATTCTGCTTATGCTTTCTATCAGGCAGAGTAGAGTCATTTTGGCAGGGCCAAACATTAACAACAAAAAAATGACAACAATTTTTGTTCTAGATTCTTACATCGGTTGAAAGAAAATATTACATTAAGAACTATTGACTTTAAATTAGTAATTAATAGTATAATTCAATCAGTTTTGCACATAGCTGTAGGTGAAAACCTGAACATGTGAAAAGCCGTTCTAATCAGATGACCGTCACCGACATTTCCTCGTTCTGTCGTTCTACGAAGTTCAGACGTGTGATTTGTGAACACTTGAATTTAGCGTCGATTTAATTAAAAAAAGTATTTCGCTCAATAGATTTTTGTTCTTTTAGTTTCTTACAATACGTTTGTTTATCAATCGTATTTCAAAATAAAGTTACGTAACAAATGATGATTGAAAAGAAGTGCATTCGAAGTGAAACGGGTCAGCTAGTAAATGATAAAAGACTTGGAAATGATCACCTTTGGTATATTTTGCTAAAAATATAAATACCACGCGCTAAATATTTATTTTAAATTCAGTTGCAATTTGCACTTTTCTTAATGTAAGAGTTTGTTTAACGTTAATATTTTTATATAAGTTTTCGAAGTCATAATGAATGATTTACGAGTTAATTTCTATGATGAAGTATTTCTAACTTCGATTTATTTAGATTTAATGAAGTTAAGTGTATTAGTTTGAGATTCAATTCAATTAAGCTGGACACATGTGGCTATTTTCAAGAAGTTTTTATTTTTTCAATTTTCTCATAGTTTGCACTAATGATTAGGAAGTTAATTCATGATTACTTTATGATGTTAGTGACTTCGTGACTTTAGTTGCATCTTCATTTATTATAGAAGTAATAACTGTTCTCCTAATGCCAAAACAGTGCCAGATGGCTTAATGTGTTCTCCGAACCACGGACCTGACAACACTGCTAACATCCATACTTTGTGCTGATTAAGAACTTCGTGTTAGAAAATCAAACAATAGCCAGACCTGTGAATCGAATCTCACAGAATAGGCGATCGCTTATGCTAACCGCTAGACCAACAATGCGGATAAATACACTTTGTATAATTAAATATATTAATAAAATCTACATGATTCCTAACTAAATTTCCTTTATTCTCTGTTTAGTACATATATGCAAAATCGTTAGTTAATTTTCACAAAATTAGAAACGACTCGGTTTTCGAAATGTATATTATCATATGAGCGAAAATTACATGGACAACCTACTGACACGCACGCGATACATAGAAGGGCGTACTTTTAATATTGTTAATTTTACTGCTAGCAGTCACGTGAAACTGCATATGCAGTGTTTATTTCAATAAGATTGGTTAGAAAGAATGAAAAGTGTTATAAAATATGTTAAAATAACTTAATAATAAATTAAGAAACTCACTACTTAAAGATGGGTCGACACCTCGAGCATAGGCTTCGTCAATCTACGCCATATTCCGATGTTAAAGCCAATTCTATTCAGCAGACCTGTTGATGTCAGCATCGTCTGTCACATGTTGTGTATCTCTCCTACGAAATATTTTCTTTTTCGTTTTACCTGTCGAACGAACCTAAAAGTACGGTTTGTGCAAGTCGATACAGTCGGGAAAACAGAAGCTCTAATTTCCATATGATAGATTATATGCACATGCATACATCTGTATGCATGTGCATATAATCTATAGGATCTATCTATAGAATCTATAGAATCTATCGGTAGGACTTAAATTGATGATTGGTAGACAAGTATTCTGCGTTACAGTAAACTTACAGAGAAGTATAAGTATTAAATATTGAAGGCATTATGTATTAAGGTACCTTAATGTCTTTTAAAATTGGTAGATAATGAAAGGAGATGTCAAAAAAAGTAAAGGCTGGTGCCCCAGAATATTCCAAGATCAAATAAGAGGTATTTGATAGCGGAGATCTTCTAAAAAAAAAAGAAAGGTTCCTGAAGCATTGCAGATTCTGAAAAAAGTAATGAAAGTTTAAAAAAAAGAAATATATTCTCCGACAACATCTTTTTTTTCAAAATATATTTTAAAGTTAAACTGTCATCAAACTGTGAAGATCATTAATGTGTGCTCATGTCAAGATATATACTACTGGCTTATTCCTACGGCTCCACTCGTGTAGAAAGGCTATAAAAAGTACCTTGTCATTTTCCAACGAGAAGAGTTGTTGATAAAATGATACTTAACAATTTTTTTAAGTATTGACAAGGTTATTAAATGTTAAACTCACTCAAAATTCTTCATTAATTTTATATAGCCCCAAAACTAAAACATAATCTCAGAACACTAAATGTTTAGTAAAAGTATATTTTGAAATATTCAGAAATCGAATCTGAATTATAGCATAGTAAAATAATAAACATAAACTTAGTGTACGCCATAAATCCGGAACTCAACCATGGGACCTGGAGACTAGAGCCCTTACAGTAGTTTATCAGTGGAGGTAGAGTTAGAGTACGAGATAACCACCAGCGGGTGGTATTCGTGAGCTTGTTATTTTTTTTATGTATACTTTATGCACATTAAAAGTGATAAAGGTGAACTTAATGCCGTAGGCATTTTCTACTAGTCGACCTTAGGGTGATGCAGAGCTAAAAGAGATTTCCATATAACAAAAAACGTGTTTGCTAAAATGCACTAAATGTCCCTAATTATAATTTTCTTTTTTTATTAAATAAATATTTCGGACTTCTATCACACAACACAATCTAGTCCCAAGCTAAGCTGAGCTTGTGTCATGGGTACTAGACAACTGATACAAATACATATATACTTTTTTTGTAAATACATACATATTATACATACATAGAAAACACCCAAACTCCGAAACAAATATTTGTAGATCATATAAACATTTGGTCCGACCCGGAAATCGAACCCGAGACCTCACGATCAGCAGTCGCATACGTTAACCGCTAGACCAACGAGGCAGTCATTGAGCTTTTTCACAATTTGAGCTCAGCTACACTCATGGAGGCAACTAAATGCTTCGGCTCTGCAATTTAGTACGCAAGTGTTTCCGACAGAGTTTCTGTAATGACAAGATCGAGAACTTAAAGATTAGACTATATTTAACAGCTTGTATTTTGCATCTGACATGTTTCGACTATCTTCTTGGCAGTTTTGTCCTTGAACAGTTCTTTGGCGCGTAGCCTCTATTTTATTATACTTGCTTCTGTACCGACAAACTTTAAGTATATAATTCAGTCGCTTTCAAAGCATTTTCACTTGGAAATTTTCCAATAACGATGTAATATACCGACCATTTCTCCCTACAATCAAATACGCCAACGGCTGTTATTATCACCGATTACGTTGCCGTTTTAATACTAAAATGCCACTGTTATGGCTAAAACGACCTTGGAGTCTGACAGTTTAATAAGTATATATAGGCATTGATTAAAATATTTCGGGTGGTTTAAGTTTCACGCTAAAGTAATGTCGTGGAAACGTATAATAGGGCTTTTACAATAACACTTAGGGGGAAAGACCGCACGTCCTTGATTCCGTTGCTACAAAATGGTAGACTATTTTTAATTAGATCCTTTATGAAAAAGTACCCTTAAGTAGGTGTCACACTATTTAAATTTTTAATGTCTTTTAAGTGTTTGTTTTATCGTTATATGTTAAAAATGAAATTAAATTTTACATCTATGTGATTATTGGTATACAAGTAACTCCATGTTTCTTTTCTTCTTATATTGCCTCTCTATTCTTGGAGGTTGACCGTCGGCTCTACATATTCCTCTCATTTGCCAAATGAAATCTAGACACGCGGTAGCGTGTCAAGCCAAGTTCAAGCTAAGATAACGGGCGAGCAGCGCTCTGTGTAATATTACACGAACCATTTGGAGCTGCTTTTGACACACTCATAATTCAAAAACCAATTCACATAGACATGTCAAATTTGGCTCATATATTAAAGCTTGCAAGATACAATTGTCCTTTAAATTTGACAAAGACACCTCAAACGGCTATTTAAATATTAACATCCAAAAATCTTCATTTTTATCACTGACTCACGTATAGATCAAAATTCTAACCCAGATGACCTAGAAAGTACAAATTTGGCAACCAGATAGGTGGTTGGGTGTAAGTGTTAGGAATAAATCAGAAACTAGTAATTTTTTATAGTTTTAGTATAATTTTTCAATTAATTGATTATTTTAAGAATACTTATAGTGTCTGTAACATAAGAATTAGCATTACAGTTTTTTTTCAATTTATTATAATTTTTCAATAAATTGATTCTTTTAATTAGCAACACTTATTTATAGTGCCTGTAATATAAGAATCAGTAATTTCATATACATATCATACAAATAATTTCTGTACAAAAAGTAATGATATCACATCAAAAACATAAATGTGAAATGACAGCCAAGTTCAATATTATTCAATATATATACCTTGGTTGTTCACTACAACGATAAAAAAGTGAGATCTAAATGGGTACCAGGTTCAATGGTCAGTCTTGAATTTTTTTATAACAACATAAAATATTATATAAGAACCTAAAATCATTTCTTTTTAAAACTTAGGATGATATTATATTGAGGCCTAAAGTCTGACTTGGCGAGTTTTCATATACGGATTACGACGTAAAATCCTAATAAATTTACGTCTCAGGATTGTTTAGCTACTGTTTCTTTAATGATTTGAGATTCAACTTTGATTTTATATTTAGAACTGAAAAATAATTGAAGGAGAGGACTTAGTCTACCAATGACTTGTTGATATAATGTGAATAATAATTAGTTTGAAATAAAAAAAATCTTCTGGTATTTCTTTTTTAGTTCCATACTTTGGTTTTCATCGTTTGTCTTCGGTTTCATGTGGTAGTTATAGTTTCTAAACTTTAAAGTATTTTTAAATAAATAATTTTCATGCCAGAAATATAAAATTATAAGATTCAGTAGAAAACATAATAAATTCATTTTTACTTACGCGCTTACTAGTATCTATTCTATAGATTTGTAGTCTTAAATCTTTCAATCTATTTGATTTGATTGATGATGAAAAAATGAAATAATATCGGGATGCGACAGGATTAACATAAGGAGAGTGCATTGTGCATTTATGAATAGCAGAAAAAATCTGTAATGTTATAGCTTTTTGAAAGGAAATTTATGCATTTTTTGAGATTGGAGAATGAATGAAAAGTAATTTGAATCGGTCGCAACTCAATCGTATTTGAAAAAATATTTTACTGCTATGAAATCGCATGTTTGCAGTCACAGATTATGTTTATAACATATTTTATTTGTATCTTTGTACAATGGACTTTCAAGTTTCAATGTTTATACTTGTGTGTCATGTCTGCATACTATATACTAGAAAGGTACCTGGACAGTTATGTAGCTATCTTTATTAATCCCCGATTCAAAAAGTTGGGTATTATAAATTTGACGTCGATGTCTGTCTGTTATAATAGTTCTGTGTGTGTGTCTGTCTTGGGCATCGTAGCTCTCAAGCGGATGGACCGATTTCTATGCGTTTTTTCATTTCAAAGCCAGTTTACTTGCGGTGATTCTTAGCTTTGTTAGGTTAATATCGGTCCAGCAGTCATCAACTCTTTTCCATAATAATGTAAAGCTATTTTGGCGTATGATTTATAGAAATTACTCGATTAAGTACTTGCGTAGTTTTTTAATTTTTAATTTTATTTTGTCTAATGTTTGCCTTTTAATTTAAAAAAAATGAAAATATTTGTGATAACCGACATACACGTCGGCGGAACCGCAGGCAAAAGTATAAACAAGTGAATTGCTTTGAACTACTGATGCACTTAGTTAGACTGGTTCTATGAAAACATTTTAAATGGGATTACTTCTAATAATATTCTAACTACTTTGTTCGCTACAATCAAATTACAAACTGCCTCGGTTTCGCAGTGGTAGCGTATGTGACTGATATGCTTGAGGTCTCGGGTTCAAATCCTAGGTCGGACCTCATGCTCATCATCTAGCTTTCAAAGAACAAGCTCTACTTAGTTTGAAAAGTAGTTGGCGTATTGACTTTAGATGTCAGAAATATTTATTCATTTAAAAAAAAGCGGCCCATGAAGAAATAAGCACCACACTCGCTCAGAGAAAGTTAAATCTGAAGTCCTAAACTGTCCCTCAACTTATAACGAATTAAAGGTATTCAGTTTTCTTTCAGGTGAAACGACCTGTACTTTTATATAGCTCATTGAAATAAATTTGTATGTCAGGTCGGACCCTGATTTCATTCGTAATGTTTCATGGTCTTAAATCACGTAAAATCAATTCCAAATCTAACCTTCGGAGACGGCGACTGACCGATAGTTAACTTACAATATAAACGGTTCAAGGACACTGTTTGTTATTCAGAAACCCACCCTTTGCAGTTTATCTGATTGACTAATATTATACTAAAGTATATTTCAGTGAAGGTCTATAACTCATTTACATATTTTTTTTCTTTTCATTGTTTTCCTATACATACCAATATTATAAACTCGAATGATACTCTCTGTTACTCTATTACGGCTAAACCGCTTTACTGATTTTAATTAAATTTGGCATAAATTCTTGAAGAAAGACATAAGCTACTTATTTAGTTCAATATGATTTAAACTAGTTGTTGCCCGCGGCTCCGCCCGCGTGTATGTCGGTTATGGCGGCCTGTGTGTTATTCTGATGCTATAAGCTATATTACTGTAAAGTTACATCCAAATCCGTTTAGTAGTTTTTGCGTGAAAGAGTAACAAACATCCAACCATCCATCCACACTTACAAAGTTTCGTGTTTATAATATTAGTAGGATATTTCGTCAGTTTCTGAATTGTACCCCCTTAGTAGATCCCAGGTAGTACTTATGTATACTTTATATGATGATTATGAAAGTCGGTATAAGCCTCCTTCCTAAGAAGATATCTATGTCCAATGGATTATAAATTATTATTATTATTCTTGCATTTGTTGTTCTCGATATCTAAATTTTGGTATTATAATGAAAACCACGGGCTTAGGCCAAGTGGAGTTCATTTGAGTGATTAGGGACTGAGGCTGTAATCTGTGATGTTGTGTGTTCCTGTAAAAAATTCTAACAATGCGGCAAGTGTTTAGTATAGCGGCTTTTTGCATAGTAATGTATGTGTAAGTGGAGAGTTCAATCTGTCGTAGGAACTCGTGGAGAGGTTTTGGTATAACTCCGGTGCTGGAGAGGCTCAATGTACACTTTAGTCATTTTCAAAATTCTAATTATTATTATGTTATCTTTGGGTCTGCCAAAATTAGAATTAAATTATTGCCTGATAGAAAGCAAAAGCAGAATCCAAGAGTGGTGGTCACCATACATTACGAATACAGACAATGCAGCATGGTGACCCACACCATGGCGTCCTTGTAATGCTTTTGCATCGTTGTGTACCCGGTCTCGCACTCACCAACGAAACACGACAGCATATATAATAATAATGTTTTAAAATTTAAGTACGAACAGAAAAATCTGTAATATTTAAACATAAGGACCAAATAGTCGCCGATAAATGGTTCATAGGTATGTATTATTTAATTGTATTGAAGGAAGTGTTGTTGTGTGTGATGATAAGAAACTTTATTAGCTAGACGTGAAACTGGTCTTTAGCATTTTGAAAAGTGGTTATTAACTCTCAATTAATCTAATATTCAAAGTAATTACATCCAATAAATCAGTTCCCAAATATAATTATAAGATATTTTAAGAATTCAAAAGATAAATGTCTTCCCTCCCTATGCGTAACTCACAGTCTGAAAGAGGAAATACCCTAAAACATTTTCATCGATTTTTTAAGGTTTCTTGGAAAGCACAGTGTCTTAAAAATATTATGTTTGATCACGCAATACGAACACGCACTTTGTTCCAGTGTACAGGTTATAGGTGCTTTTAGATGAAACCAACTATTCAACTAGCTAAATAACTTTGGTCAAGCGTGTAAAGCGTTATCTATACTAATATATAAAGCTGAAAAGTTTGTTTGTTTGAACACGCTAATCTCAGGAACTACTGTTCCGATTTGAAAAATTATTTCAGTGTTAGATAGCCCATTTATCGAGGAAGGCTATAGGCTATATATTATCACGCTAAGACTAATAGGAGAGGAGCACCAATGAAATATGTTTCAAAAACGGGGGAAAATTATCACGCGACGGGCAATAGGAGACGCAAACGAGGTTGCGTGGGTCTACTAGTTACTTATATATTCCCTGTTTGTCTTCGTTTTTTTCTAGGTTGGCCTTTTGTGAGATTGTCGCCTCGGTCGAGCCGGGTTGGGAATTCAAAGGGTTTAATAAACAACAGTACACCCTAATAACTATCTCATTCGTTTAGCTATTTGAATCGTAAAACACATCCAATTAGTTATTCATTGATCGAGTCCGACTATTACATGATATGGTGGATCACATCTTGATGTAATTAATTCTAGTAGATGAACAAGCTTTGCACGGTATTTATGTTTAGGATATGTTCTAAAAATGACACAACGTCGACTTATCGCTCCCGAAATCCACTGCATACTAAATTTCTAAAATTTTTTTTTAACTGTTTCCGAAATTCAAATTGTATGTATATAACTAGCTGAACCCCGCGGTGTTACCCGCGGGTACTGTTGTACCGCGAGTAACGCCGCGGGACAAAGTTAGTCTAAAAAAAGTAGCCTAAGTTACTCCCTGGATCATCAGCTACCTGCCAGTGAAAGCCCCGTCAAAATCCGTCCAGCCGTTCCAAAGATTACCCGGAACAAACAGACAGACAGACAGACAGACAAAAAATTTTTAACTACATTTTTGGTATATGTATCGTGTATATATACATATGCATTGATTAAAAAGCTGTTAGTTTAATATTACAAACAGACACTCCAATTTTATTTATTTGTATAGATTATGTCAAAATTTTTAAGCACGTCAATTTTTATCACAAGACTAGCTGAACCCCCGCGGTGTTACCCGCGGTTATTGTTATACCGCGAGTAACGCCGCGGGACAAAGTTAGTCTAAAAAAAGTAGCCTAAGTTACTCCCCGGGTCATCAGCCACCTGCCAGTGAAAGTCCCGTCAAAATCCGTCCAGCCGTTCCAGAGATTACCCGGAACAAACAGACAGACAGACAGACAGACAGACACAAAAATTTTTTTAACTTCATTTTTGGTATATGTATCGTGTATATATACATATGCATTGATTAAAAAGCTGTTACTTTAATATTACAAACAGACACTCCAATTTTATTTATTTGTATGGATTATGTCAAAAATTTTAAGCACGTCAATTCTTATCACAAGATTTTCGATTTCTGGAAACTTATGTTAGTGATAAACCCACTTATCAAAAATTATAAATTAGGCAACCAGAAGAAAATGAAATTACTTAACGCAAGAAGATCATTTAAATAACCAATTTCCTAGGACACGCTTCATAGCACTTATAGGATACTTAAAGTGTGAAAGCACTCGTTTACAAACGGGTTCCCCTAACAAGCCAATTAGCGAAGTTTGATGATAGTTTTATGAACTTTAGTGCTTCTGTTCTAGTTTAAGATATTATGGTACCTTACTGTAATAGGTTTAACTATCCTTAGAAACTGTTATGCATATTAAGGTAATTTCTTGTAAACAATGAGATATAAATTTATACAGAAATCAGTCACTGCATACTACTTTAACATATTTATAGGTCATACTGACGCCACCGAGTTAGTTTCGAAGAGGCCTTGCCTTAGATTCTTTTCAGATTTAATTGCCATAAAGGAAGGTCGTAACATCTAAACGTACGTAAAAATAAATAATTTCAAAAGATAAGTTTGAACTACGTCGGCACGACATACTTTTCAATTCATCCTGGGTTAAATAAAGTACACTATTGGTATTAAATTTAAATTAGTAGCACAACATCAGACGTATATATATATATATATATATATATATATATATATATAATATATATATATATATATATATATATATATATATATATATATATATATATATATATATATATATATATTTTATTATTATTATACATTTATTTCAGACCGAGATCCATATTGTATTGTTAGTTATGTACCTAAGTCTTAACCTAATGTTAGTAAGAGTGAGAAAAACATATAAGCAAATTAAACCTACACAACATTAAATTAGAACCCTGTATACGTATGTAAACATATCCAGCGTCCCAACATTGGGCAATCCCACCTATCACAAAATACGTTCAGGATGCTTATATATCTAATATATAAAATTCTCGTGTCACAGTTTTCGTTGCCATACTCCTCCGAAACGGCTAGACCGATTCTCATGAAACTTTGTGAGCATATTGAGTAGGTCTGAGAATCGGCCAACATCTATTTTTCATCCCCCTAAATAGTAAGGGTCACCTATCCTTAAAAAAAATTTATGGCAAAACGACGTTTGCCGGGGCAGGTAGTATGTACATATATATATATATATATAGATATCTCTTTTCGGCCCTTGTTGATCTGACGCGACCTGGCGTCAGTTAATTGTTGATCTGTTGGCGATTGTTGATCAGCAACAGTTTTTGTTGATCTAATGTGTATTCCGGCGTACTAATGTGGCTCCGCTCTGGATCAACAATTCCAACCCCTCTGCTGGCAGAATTACGAACTATTTACATCATTTTTATACAAATCCACACCAGCTATTGTTGATCCGATTCAAACGGACCAATCAGAAGCCACCTTCTCCACGATTGGGTCTTTTCTATGGTAGACTGTTTCCACTTTGCTTCACAATTAATTAACGAATTAATGCATAACGTATTATTGCCTAAGGAGCCTTCAAACAAAAAAAGGTACGTAATCAGATATAGTTAGGTACTATTTAACTTTACCAAAAGTAAAAAAATGAGTTGATACGTATTTAAGCACTTCTGGATAGTCTACCCCTAAGGAGTGAAATAGGGGTTTAAAGATTGTATGAAAGTCTGTCATTTTTTAAGTTAGAACATAAAACTTTATCTTTGGGTTACTGATTAAAAATTACTAGATACATATTTAAGTGTTTCTGGATATTCTACCCCTAAGGGCGTGAAATAGGGGTTGAAAGTTTGTATCAAAGTACGGCCTTTTTTAAGTTAGGAAGAGGAAACTTTATTTCACATTTATTGATTAAAAATTTGTGGTTACATATTTAATCGTTTCTGGATATTCTACCTCTAAGGGGGTGAAATAGGGGTTGAAATTATATATATATATATATTGTCCTCTACTCGCCAATTGTTGATCAGGCCGAGATATGTAATAATTGTTGATCCACCTTTTTGCTACTATTTCTAAGGAAGTTTCCAGTGTAATGTCTTAAGGCCGCAATATAGTATTATACGGTTTGGAACGCTGTACCTAAGTCTATGGCAAAATCTTTATCTCGATCAAGTAGTGAGAGCAGAATTTCAATATTCATTCTGGTTGGTTTTTTTTTTAAACGTGGAATCCCTTTAGCGTAGTAAAACCTCTTAAAACTACCTACTTGGAAAAGTTTTTTTAACTGTTTAGTTGGTCTAGGTAATAAAGTTTCATTTGTATACCTTAAAAAATGCTCATTTCCATAAATGCTACGATACAAGTATTCATTTATTTGTAATCAAAAGTCTACTTCGAGACTAACCTATATACGAAATGTGAACCCCTATTACATTACTTAGGGGTAGAATCTCCGGAAACTCTTAAATATGTATTAACTTATTTTTCATCAGTAGCCAAAAGATAAAATTTTATGTTCCTAACTTAAAATGACGGACTTCCATACAAAGTTTCAACCCCTATTTAACCCCATTTGGGGCAGAATACCCTTAAATACGTATCTAATCATTTTTAATCAGTAGCTCAAAGATAAAGATTCATGTTTCTAACTTAAAAAATGACGGACTTTCGTACAAACTTTTAGACCCTATTTCACACTCTTAGGAGTAGTTATTCCAAAATTCCTATTGCTATATATGGTATTTAAAGAATCAGCCTCTAACTCCAAAAGAATACAAATTAAGATCTTTACGTACATGTAATATTAAAATCATCCTCTAATCCCTAACTGTTAAAGAGTTTAACCTTCTACCATCAGTTGAACTAAATAACTTGAAAGTACACAACTAAAGATCTATAGATGCATATGAAATCAAAGGATTATCCTCCATCTCCTAACCGTTGAGGAGTTATACCTTCCATCATCAGCTTATCTAAATAATTTGAAAGAATACGACTTAAGGTAACATACATACATATGATATTTAAAGATTTATCCTCCAACTCCTTACCGTTCAGGAGTTGTACCTTACAGCATCAGCTCATCATCATGAAATGATGACTACCAGACGCAAATATCGGTGTAACAATATAAAATATACTAAAAACATAATACGTGCCTACAAAAAATGAGCATACCCTTTCGAACACAAAAATAATTTTCAAAATTGATGATATAGTTTCAAGAGTTAGGACTTGTTCATCAAAAATTTGCTTGTTTTTCAAGATCTAGTTTCAACAATTCCTTAAATATTAGAATTTTAGAAGTTTTTAACGAAAAACTAAATACCTTGTTAATAACAATCGCAATTTTTTATGCGCCAATAAATCCTTAAAAACATTTTTCTAGACGTCATGACACTCACTACGAATCGAATGAGCTATCCAAACTATTTTTAGGAACTTTATTATAACAATAATATACCTGTTCCTTTCTACCGAGGTTGCTGCTCCGGCCCCCGCGTTTTAAAATGCTAGTGTACGCGGCATATGTTGATCAAAACGTTGTGTATATTGATCAACAAAACATCATCAAGTATCATAAAGTTGACCGTTATCAGAGCTACAATTGCCGTGTATATGACAATATATATATATATATATATATATTGTCCTCCACTCGGCAATTGTTGATCAAGCCGAGATACGCTATAATTGTTGATCCACCTTTTTGGCACTATTTCTAAGATAGTATCCAGTGTATCGTCTTATACACGTAATATAACTATTATACCCCTTGCGACGCTGTGCTTAAGTCTACGGCAAATACTCTAGCTCGTCATCGATTTACACGGCAATTGTAGCTCTGATAACGGTCAATTTTATGATACTTGATGATGTTTTGTTGATCAATATACACTACGTTTTGATCAACATATGCCGCGTACACTAGCATTTTAAAACGCGGGGGCCGGAGCAGCAACCTCGGTAGAAAGGAACAGGTATATTATTGTTATAATAAAGCTCCTAAAATAATGTGCGATAGCTCATTCGATTCGTAATGAGTGTCATGACGTCTAGAAAAATGTTTTTAAGGATTTATTAGCGCATAAAAAATTGCGATTGTTATTAACAAATAAGAAAAGGAAAAAAAGGTATTTAGTTTTTCGTTAAAAACTTCTAAATTACTAACATTTAAGGAATTTTTGAAACTAGATCCTGAAAAACAAGGAAATGTCCAATGAACAAGTCCTAACTCTTGAAAGTATATCACCAATTTTGAAAATTATTTTTGTGTTCGAACCTACAAAAAATGAGCATACCCGCTCATTTTTTGTAGGCACGTACTATGTTTTTAGTGTATTTTCTATAGTTACACCGATATTTTCATTCATCCTCATTCTGGTAGTCATCATTTCATGATCATGAGCTGATGATGTAAGGTACAGCTCCTTAACGGTTAGGAGTTGGAGGGCAAATCTTTAAATATCATCTGTATGTATGTTACCTTTAGTCGTATTCTTTCAAATTACTTAGATAAGCTGATGATGAAAGGTATAACTCCTCAACGGTTAGGAGATGGAAGATAATCCTTCGATTTCATATGCATCTATAGACCTTTAGTTGTGTAGTTTCAAGTTATTTAGGTGAACTGATGGTAAAAGGTTAAACTCTTCAACAGTTAGGAATTAGAAGATTATTTTAATATTACACGTACGTATAGACCTTAACTTGTATTCTTTTGGAGTATGAGGCTGATTCTTTAAGTACCATATATAGAAATAGGAATTTTGGAATTTCTACTCCTAAGAGGGTTAAATAGGGTCTGAAAGTTTGTACGATAGTCCGTCATTTTTAAGTTAGAAACATGAATATTTATCTTAGAGCTACTGATTAAAAATTATTAGATACGTATTTAAGCGTATTCTGCCCCAAATGAGGTAAAATAGTTAAGGTTTAAGTTGGGAACATGAAACTTTGTCTTTAGGCTACTGATTGAAAATAAGTTAAAACGTATTTAAGAGTTTCGGGAGATTCTACCCCTAAGGGGTGTAGTAGGGGTTCACATTTCGTATATAGGTTAGTCTCGAAGTAGACTTTTGATTACAAATGAATAAATACTGATATCACAGCATTTATGGGAATGAGCATTGATGGGACTTCCTCTCTTAAAGGGGTAATAAATAGATCGAAAGTTTGTGTGAAAGTAAATTTTTTAAGGTGTAGAAATGAAACTTTATTTCCTAGACCAACGAAACAGTAAAAAAAAACTTTTTTAAGTAGGTAGTTTTAAGAGGGTTTACAGCGCGAAAGTGCTTCCACGTTTAAAAAAATCTCAACTGGAATGAATATTAAAATTCTGCTCTGACTACTTGGTGTATACCACGCCGTTTTAAAATATTTGTTCCCGTGGCATATGTTAATCAAACGTTGTGTATATTGATCAACAAAGTATCATCAAGTATGAAAATAGTGATCAACAAAGTATCATATATGAAAAAGATAACGGTTTTTAGAGCTGCAATTGCCGAGTCCATCGAGATAGAGATTTTGCCGTAAACTTAAGCACAGCGTTGCAAGCCGTATAATACTATATTGCGCCTATAAGACTATACACTGGACACTTCCTTAGAAATAGTACCGAAAAGGTGGATCAACAATTATTGCAATCTCAGCCTGATCAACAATTGGCGAGTAGAGGACAATATGTATATATTTTCAACCCCTGTTTCACCCCCTTAGAGGTAGAATATTCAGAAACGCCTAAATATGAAACCACTAATTTTTAATCAGTTGTCGTGAAATAAAGCTTCCTCTTCCTAACTTAAAAAAGGACGTACTTACAGCAACATACAAACTTTCAACCCCTATTTCACGCCCTTAGGGGTAGAATATCCAGAAATACTTAAATACGTATCTAGTCATTTTAATCAGTAGCCCAAAGATAAAGTTTCATGTTCTAACTTAAAAAATGACAAACTTCCATACAATCTTTAAACCCCTATCCCACCCCCTTAGGGTTAGAATATCCAGAAACGCTTAAATACGTATCAAGTCATTTTTAATCAGTAGCCCAAAGATAAAGTTTCATGTTCTAACTTAGAAAATGACAAATTTTCATATAATCTTTCAACCCCTATCTCACCCCCTTAGGGGTAGAATACCCAGAAACGCTTAAATACGTATCTAGTATATTTTAATCAGTAGCCCAAAGATAAGGTTTTATGTTCTAACTTAAAAAATGACAAACTTCCATACAATCTTTCAACCCCTATCTCACCCCCTTAGGGGTAGAATATCCAGAAACGCTTTAATACGTATCTAGTCATTTTTAATCAGTAGCCCAAAGATAAAGTTCTATGTTGTAACTTAAAAAATGTCAAACTTTCATGCAGTCTTTAAACCCTTATTTCACCCCCTTAGGGGTAGACTATCCAGAAAGGCTTAAATACGTATCAACTCATTTTTTTACTTTTGGTAAAGTTAAATAGTACCTAACTATATTTCATTACGTACCTTGTTTTGGTTGAAGGCTCCTTAGGAAATTACACATTACGCATTAATTCGTTAATTAATTGTGAAGCAAAGTGGAAACAGTCTACCATAGAAAAGAACCAATCGTTGAGAAGGTGGCCTCTGATTGGTCCGTTTGAATCGGATCAACAATAGCTGGTGTGGATTTGTATAAAAATGATGTAAATAGTTCGTCATTCTGCCACCAGAGGGGTTGCAATTGTTGATCCAAAGCGGAGCCACATTAGTACGCCGGAATACACATTAGATCAACAAAATCTGTTGCTGATCAACAATCGCCAACAGATCAACAATTAACTGACGCCACGTCGCGTCAGATCAACAAGGGCCGAAAAGAGATATCTATATATATATATATGTTTGTATTGACGCATAAATATTGTATGTGTGTATTAATATGTATCATATTATATTCTACTGTAGGTATAAATCAACGTCTATAAATACTATTAAAAGTTACTTTATTCATTTTATATTATGTTCGTTTCTCTTCTGATTCTTAAGTACGCATGACTCTGCCTTTACATTTCTCTACTATCCTCTATTCACTCTGGGTTTTCTGGAGGAAAACTAAATTTTGGGTTAAGCATGCCCTTTGTAAATGACACTTCGTTGTATTTCTTTAATATTTATATGTTCAATGTGTACAATAAAGAATAAATACAAATACAAACATCATGGGACGTGAATTATTATAGCAAAAATATATACTACTAAACTTCAAATCTGTGTACCTATTTATACGCGTATTATAATGTAAATTAAATATTTTTTCAATGTCTTAATGTTCCAACAATAGATTAATGTCCGTTGTCATCTTGACACACACAACTTGTCTAAATACCTACCTTAATCGTTTTGTGTGTTACTATAATTATTGTACTAAGATATTATTTTTAAATACTAATAGTGAAATATACACACTTTTAATAATTCGGCTTACTTATATGTATTGCTTTCTCTTTCTGGCACATAATTAAATGTCAAATCATAAACATAATTCTAAAATAAGAATAAATATGTGTTAGACAATCGAATAAAAATATTTTTTGTATAAACAAAGTCACAAAACGTTGGAAAAGCTGTAGGGCGCGTAAAGTTGATTATGTTCGTTTACATTGCTCCTAAAGTTAATTTAAAAAAAAATGGAAATTTGATTAATTTTATCAACATTCAACACGAGTTTTATTTAAAATTATTTGTATTTTTTTCGGAATTTTAATACGGTTTTTACTTATTTACTTTTTCGATTTTCAAGTAAAGTAAATGTCACTGTTACTTATCTCAGTTAGGGTGTTGTAATAAATTTCCACGTGTAATATGATCCATATTAAAAGAAAAGTTAAATCCATACTAATATCGAATTTATATCTGTCTGTTCGACTGTCTTTCACGGCTAAACCGCTGAACCAATTTGGATGGAGATACTTTGATTCTTGAAGAAGGACATAGGCTACTTTTTACCGCGATAACCAACAAAGATGCGGGCAAATCAGCGGGCAAAAGCTAGTATTTTGTAAATTGCTGCTCTATTATATTGCTGTCTGACACCTAAAAATTATATTAAGATAAATCTGAGTAAGTTTTACAGAACATTATTTTCAATTAACCTCTTTATTGCTTGTAATTTATGGTTGCTTATTATATTAAGTTTGTTATGAGAATATTTCATATTGGGAACTATTTATCATTACGCTTATTTGTAACTATCTATACTAATATTATATGTGCGGGTAACTAATAGTAACTTTTGCACTTATATTGTTTACTTTTGTCTTCCTATTTTTTATGGTTTCACACCTTTTTAGGGTTCCGTAGCTAAATGGCAAAACACGGAATTCTTATGGATTCGTCATGTCTGTCTGTACGTATGTCACAGCCACTTTTTTCCGAAACTATATGAACTATACTATTGAAACTTGGTAACTCGATGTTATGTTAAGACTTTTACACAAAAATAGAAAAACATCATTAATTTTGGGGGTTCCCCTTACTTAGAACTGAAACTCAATTTTTTTTCATCAAACTTATACGTTTGAGGTATTTATGGATAGGTCTTTAAAAATGATGTTTAGGTTTCTTATATTTTTTTTTCTGAACTGATTAGTTCGCGCGACAGATACTTCCAAAGTGGTAAAATGTGTCCTCCTCTGTAACTTCTAAAATAAGAAAATGGTAAAACTAAAAAAAATATATGCTGAGCGAAATCTAGTAAGTATTTTTTTTTAATACGTCATCGGTCCTATAATATAATACCTTTCATTCAGCCAACTCAAATAAAATATATATTTTTTATATTATGTTACTTGCTGCTACGGAACCCTTTATGGGAGAGTCCGACTCGCACTTGGCCGCTTTTTTCTTTTTTTCTCATATCTTGCGATCGGTCATAATTCAACTACTACTACAAGCAGATGAGGTGTAAGTACTGTTGGCGTGCAGAGAATCGCTCCCAGCGGAATCTGCCCTTACTATATTTTTGCCTGGAATTTAAACTATTTACTCGTCAGAGATATCGCACCGCTTTTGAGTCAACGTATGGTTTCCGAGACAGTGAGTCGCTAGCTGGTTCGGGTGCTTTGACAACATCAACTTGTAGTTGACTCCATGGAATTCTATTTTTACCCTGATCATTGGTATGTCCAAAGTTTCATGGACAACTGGCATTCTTACAAACCATTATTTACTTAAAAATCTACCCACCCTTCGGGTACAAATTCATCTGAGAATTTTAAAAAGCTAGATTCTGATACATATTTTTTTTTAATAAAAAACTTCACACAAATAATCGTCTGACCCTTAACCAGACAAAGCCCGTACTGTGGCAAAAGACCTGTGACCAAACACACTGATAAATATATTTCTTTCGTTCTAGTTGAAACTCCAACTAACAATCTTTATTATGAAATCCTTTATTGATGAAGAAAAAAGACAGAAGACGATAATAATCACACATTTTTTTTTTGTATTTATATAAATGTCCGTAAACAGTTAGTGGGACTATTTGATTTATGTTGAGTAAACTGATATATGGGACAAAATATCACATTACACGTGCTCTTTTCTCACAAAGAAACGGATCTGCGTACATAGCACTTAGACAGTTATACGCGACAACAACAATTAGGCTCAGATTAATTGCAACAGTGTCAATAACCTCGGGTGGCGAGGGAGGTAGAGTGGGAAGAGTTTCAATCCCACACCTGTACAAACATATACCAGGAATAGGTTAATCTATACTAATATATAAAGCTGAAGAGTTTGTTTGTTTGTTTGTTTGAACACGCTAATCTCAGGAACTACTGGTCCGATTTGAAAAATTCTTTCAGTGTTAGATAGCCCATTTATCGAGGAAGGCTATAGGCATATAGCCTATAGCCTTCATCCATCCATCATCACGCTAAGACCAATAGGAGAGGAGCACCAATGAAAAATGTTTCAGAAACGGGGGAAAATTATTACGCTACGGGCAATAGGAGACGTAAACGAAGTTGCGTGGGTCAGCTAGTAAACTATATTTTCTTAAAGAAGATATTAAAAATGTGCGTCGTTTCTCACCAAATAAAAATTTACTGGTAAAAAAGTTATAAGACACTAAGTCTATCATTATATACAAATTTGAAGACGAAGTTCTTAAGTTGGTCTTATTAATCCTGTCGAGTCAAATGACTAAGCTATCAGCCTCATTTTGCGTTCAATATAATTTTAAAGATAATTTGATGTAGGTAAAAAGTAACTTGAGAAAAACTCGTATTAAGCTTCTGGGAGTTCTAGAATGATATACGTAGGTTTAAATAAATCGCAGCTATTTTTGATTTATTTAAAACTAGCTATTTTTTTAGTTATGTAGTTTAGTGTTTGTCGATTACATCTGATATATAAGCTATATTACTGTAAAGTTTCATTCAAATCCGTTCAGTAGCCTTTGCGTGAAAAATTAACAAACATACACACTCACAAACTTTCGCCTTTATATATTACTGTGATTCCAAATCTTGTTTGACTTCGATAACTTTGGACAGGGCTAGAGTTTTGAAAACTCTAGCCCTGTCCAAAGTTATACGTATTAATGAAGTATTTCAGTAACAAAACAAGCTTGAGATTTATTTGTATTACTGTACTAAGTTTTTGTATAATTCTAATGAGCAACAACTGAGACTGTTTCGGTATTATATAACTCACCAGTAAGTAAATATAGTTTTAGGTATAGAATAGTTTTAAACGTACATATTATACATATAAACACCCAAAACTCCGCAAATAAATATACGCGGGAATCCAACCCGAGACCTCAAGCACAGCGGTCACATACGCTACCACTGCGCCATTGAGGCAGTTTTAGTACCACGTGTATGTACTACAGTGCCTAATGTCTGTAATATTTTTTTAGTAAGTATAATTATTTACTCATAAATCTCTTTAAAACAAAACGAGTAGGTGTACTAATGTATTTAAATAGAATTTCGTCAAAAAACTTTCTTTAAAATATAACAACTACATAGTGTATTAGTTATTTCATTTGTTTTAGTATTTTATTGCTATCACTTCTATATAATAACATAAAGGCAAGTTCAGTACATAACAATCAGTTTTACTTATTTTGTTGTCTTGTAACTTAAATTTATAACGCGCGCTTTATCAATTAATCTCCTCGACCTTATTTTGTTATTCACAGATAAGATCAGACTCATCTTGGAGTCATAGTCGACAAAAAAGTTGCCATAAATACAGTCGACATAAAATATGGTAAGAAGGAACTAAAAAAACGTACAGATGGAGAACGGTAAAGGTTTATTCTCGATACTAATTTTAATTTGAAATATTAGGTAGAAAAGCGGCAAATACGCTTAGAAAAATCGAAGCCGAGCACGATTGAAAAGAGAAGCAGACGTAGAAGTTGAGTGGGTTCAACGATTTTTAGGGTTCCGTAGCCAAATTGCAAAAACAAACAGAACCCTTTTGGATTCGTTACGTCTGTCTGTCTCTCTGTCTGTCCGTCCGTATGTCACAGCCACTTTGCGCCGAAACTATAAGAAAGGTGCTTTTTCACATCGGTTTTATGTGAGGCCGTGGTATCACTCCAGTCAAGCAGGCCCATTCATGCCAAAGCGTGGCTCTCCCACGGTATAGGGTATGTATACCCTACTGAGTATACTTACGATATATTACTATAGTGCGATAACGACTCAAGTACAAGGAAGCATTGCTTAAAGATTCCTATAATACGATATCGCTTACTCCAGACGAGATATCTCGGAGATATCAGTATCGAAAGAGCATAAAGTGTTTTCCTTATATAAACGTTCAGAATTGTCGCCGTTTCAAGTAAGCAGCAGTGACACCGCTATTGAATTTTTTCATTTATATTTAATATCGCCTCGATAGGAGATGCGATACTTAGTATTTGTAGTTCGAGCTTTAACCCATTTACTGCTTTGAGTGCACTTTGTGAAAATGTTTTAGTTCTCTTTGATCTTCTAATGAAAAGAAAATGGATAAAAATGACATCGGTTTAAAAATGGATATCTAGAAAAAGAATCATTGGAATATAGAATCCAATATTTAACGAAACTATAACAATAGTTAACTCCAAACTCGTACAAAATTAAATATTTATCCTTTCAAATTATATTTAGGCGTTAACGTGTATAATTTCTAAACATTTTAACTATAGACGGGATTTTAATACATAATATATGGTTACTTGAAATCTGATTATTAATATATCTCTCAATCAATTATTGCTATTTTGTAGGATTGTGATTGCGTACATTCAATAGCGTACGATTTCTACACAACGCGTACGATGTCCAAACTATTCCACATTAAATAGGCCGAAAAGTTTAGAGAGTGGGAGAGCCACGCTTCGGCATGAATGGACCGGAGTCATACCACGGCCTCACAGAAAACCGGCGTGAAATAGCTCTTGAGCTGTGTTTCACCGAGTGAGTAAGGATACCGGAGGCCTATACCCCAACCCCTCCCCATATCCCTTTACCCATCCCCAAATAGTAGGCAACTCACCTATGACGCCTCTGGTGTTGCGGGTGTCCATGGGCGGCGGTAATCGCTTACCTGGTGAAAAATATACGTCTGCTCGTTTGCAATCTGAATCATAAAAATAAGTTTCAAATAATGTATTTCAATGTATTATTATTTGGTTATAAACACAGAACAAAAGAATACTCCTCTTCTGTGTGGTTATAAAAATAAAATATTCGAAAATCCTCAGTTCACAATATTATAGCCATCACGACCTCTAACGGCGACATGTTAAAAGAAAAGTAAGTAGTTTCTATGTGGCTAACTAGATGGCGACACCTAACAAGAACGACAAGAACGTAAGTAAAATACTTAACTGTTAATTTAATAACAAGAATTTTATTTTAGATTTTCTAACGAAAAAGGCTAGGTTGTTAAAGATTCTAATAATTTTGACGACTTAGCCTTTTCTTTTAGAAAAAAGTACCTATCTACCAAGTTCAGATTCACTTTATTCCACCTAACAAATATCAATTTGATTTTAAGCTAGGCTTTATGCTCTAAGCTTTCTGTGAAGCTTAGCTATTACACAAATGGTTATTGCATTATTTACTATGATGAAAGGTTAACTTAAACTGTTTTATTTAAATGCTTACATTTGATATAATTGTTACATTACATTCGTTGATATTGAATGTTTAGTATCTAAAACTATGGAAAATTGTTGACGGGTCTAAATAATAAATAAAATTAATTTTGCCACTTCATTAACTGAGATGACGTCAGCAACTTTTCATATGTCACCACTTATCTCTTCGGCTTTCGTGAAATTACCTGTATTTCGTAACAGATTACCAAAACTGTCTAACATTTGCTGAGAGAGCGGCTTAAATAGATCGATTTTAGCGGTTTTATTATATATATAGATCAATTTGCGTGTGACCGAAGTTCTAAACTGATAAATCGCTTGGGACGAAAAGTGACAAGCTTGCAAAACTAACATTCCAGAAAAAATCCAATCAGAGTTTCAGGCATCCATCACAATCAAAATACCTGTGTATTCTCTGGACTATTTTACAAGGTTGCAGGATATCAAAATGATGAAATGGAGAACAGGAACCTTTTTTACGTTTTAGAGAACTTTTTTTACAGTAGTACGCTTTTTTTTAAAGTTTGAAGGTCGTATTGGTTCGGGAATATCGTAGGCGACAGTTCATTCCACAGTTTAAGTTTCTGATAAAACCCTTCTACAAAGTCAAATGCTATGAATTTCATGAAATAAAGAAACAAATGTTCTAGGTTTCTTATCAATCATTTTAATAGTTTAATTACATAAAATCTAACAGTATCTAAAAAAATAAAAGTTATTTTAAATCAAAGTATACGTTACAAGAACAGGTCTTGACTAATTTTCTATGGACTAAAACTTCAGAAGTTAACTTTTATGTTGATTCTTGAATGGGACTTAATGAATGAACTAACTTTTGCCTCGTTGGTCTAGCGGTTGACGTGTGCGACTGCTGATCGTGAGGTCTCGGGTTCGATTCCCGGGTCGGACCAAATGTTTGTATGATCTACAAATATTTGTTTCGGAGTTTGGGTGTTTTCTATGTATATAATGTATGTATTTACAAAAAAAAAGTATATATGTATTTGAATCAGTTGTCTAGTACCCATAACACAAGCGCTGCTTAGCTTGGGACTAGATGGCGTTGTGTGATAGATGTCCGAAATATTTATTATTATTATTATTTATTTATTTTAAACTTTCGCGTTCCATGATATATCGGGAATTAACGCGATCACTTATTAAAAGGTATCACATACCTCTGATTTGCCTGCCTAATGAATGAAAACTGTAGAAATATTTAACGTAAGTTAGTATTTTATAAATTCGTACTTTAGAATTATAGTTCAAGGTATTGTAAAGACTTATCCGGTAAATACTATATAACTGTGTACTGTATCTACATTTTGGATAGGAACGAAGCCCCTCATCATAAAAAATATTAATTTTAAGTACTATTCAAGGTATATAGAAAATAATTATCAGGTATACATTTTTATTATGATTTTTATCGATAAAAATAAAAAATAAACTAAACTGGTCACTTGTGGTGCCACCTAGTAATCTCTACTGAAACACGTTCTAGCTAGAGTTACTCTGTACTTGTTACATACAGCTTACAGATGGCGCTGTACAAAATTTCGTTCATGAAATCTTACGTTACGGATGTTTTTTGCCAGCTGAGGTACCCCTCCGCAAAGCCCCATAAGGAACTTCGTTCCTAAGCTCATCTATTTGTATCTCTGTAAGAATTTGAAATGTGTGTCATCTTCATACAGATAAGTTAACATTTTTTTAATGACTGCTGGTGCATATTATGCCATCTTATGACCGATAAATTTATACACAGATATATTATTTTTAAACAAATATACGTCATTAATAAGATGTACATAATTATAAATATAATTTCGTAACTGAGTCAGACAAGTTACAACATAACATAATATAATGCCTCGTTTTCTTTGCTTTACAGTTGCCCCAAAATTGTCCGATGTCGACGTTGACCGCGATCGCTCGCAGTTGCTTTGTTAACATTATGTTATGTTTAGGGTACTGAACCCAAAGAAATGTCCAGCAATATTCCGACAAAAGACGGAGAGTCATATGACGACGTGAAAGTCGAACGATGTGTCTCCACCACATATTTATCCTCTAATGGAAATATGACTTTATATACTATATTATCTACTTAACTCAAGTGAGTCACTCACCGAGTTATCTGCGATTTAAATGCATCAAGTCAGTCCAAATTTCTAGCTTTTGAAGATATTTTCTCGTTTAACTGTGCTGCTTTGAAAGTGATTGTTGTTTTAATATTACTAGTTTGTGACTTTGGTAAGATTAGCTAAATAGCTTGTCTGCTTTGTTCATCTTTGAGCAGTCTATCAATGACAAATCTTATTTTATTTCGAAACAAGTTTGAAAGAATCATGATAATAAAATATGTATATTATTGTAATATACTTACTCATATTTTATAACATAAAGAGTATTTAATATAATAATTAAAGTTATTCTTTAGAATATCAACTGAGAATTGGTTTGAAGAATATAGTTAGTTCTCTTCTAGTATTTTATTTTACCTATCTGTTGACTGCAGCTTGGAAAGGACATAATGCTAAAGCGAGCTACCTTAAGCGTTATATACTTTAAGAATAGTACTACGTATTTAGATGTCACTAACTAGAGATGATTAACAGTTTTCAGGGTACCAAGTACATTGCTAATCATCAAATGTCTTTAATCATCACTTGTGGACATAGGCCTTTTTTTAGGTTTGTAATGACAAGGTTTGGTTTGCTGCCGACGAAACTAATCTTACCACACCCACGGGACGAATAGGGTTTTCGATACTTTGCATTCTTACACCGTCACCACACGCATAAAACCTACTTAATTGTTTTTTACTTTCTCTTGGACTATATAGCATTTATCAATAATAATTTTAACTTTACAAAAATATTTTTCACGTTCAAGTTTCAAGTAAGTACCTGGATGACCGAGCTCGGTATTTTTTTTGGTAATCTTTATAAAAATTATAGCTAGATCGATTTATCGCCCCCGAAATCCACTGCATACTAATTTCAAGAAAATCGTTGGAACGTTTTCGAGATTTAGATTATATAATATATTTATATATATTATACAAGATTACTCGTCTAAAGGTATTACATTAAACAAAAAACTATTTTCTTAATTGGGATAACTTTGTTTTAGTGGTATAAATAGATAATGATAGAGATCAACTCGTGAATAATGAACAGATTCGAAAAACTTTCGGATCAAATGTTAATGTGCTTTGTAACAAACTTTTATTTATTAGGAGATCAAATTGTGTGTTTCAAAGTCATAGAATAATACATAATGCTTAGTTTGGTATTAGATAGTGAAACTTTTTGTATTAATTTAACCTTACAATTAGTGGAAAGTTCTGAACTCGATACGAACTGTGCTGAGGTTTTTATTAATTAATAACTTTGGATCAGATTACCACTAATTAGTTTCTTGAGTCTTTTGAAATATGCAAGTGAAATTTATCATCTTATTTAGCTACTTTTAAAATTACATAAAGTTTATAGCTATCGCCCCCAGCGCCGCCCGCATGTCGGTTATCGCGGTAAAGAATAACCAACAAATGAATGGTATTAGTGTCATCTAAGGGCTCCCACACATAATATGTTCCGTATTCCAATTTTTTATTTCTTGAATTTTTTGTGTAGCTTGATAATTAAGTAAATTATATCAACTGAATTGAACTTGTCTTTTTCTTTTCAATTTCATTTAAAGTTGTTATTTTAACGAAGTCCGTTTTTTAGTTTCTTGTAATAAAGTAATTAGCGTATTTGTAGTAGAATAGTGAATTTAGGTTGAATTTTGATTTTTTGTACCAAACGTGAATGTAAGTTTCTTTTTTACGTTTTCTAAACTACTTAACCGATCATCATGAAACTTTGTACACATATTCTTGGAGGGATTAAAAGTAACATATACTTTTTATTAAATACGAGCGAAGCCGCGGACGAAAGCTACACAAAAACGACTTAACAAAACTCAACATTTAAATATCATGATAATTTTATTACGTAAAAAAGTGGTCAACTTGTTGTCAAATTGTTTAATTTTATGTGTACTGACTTAAAGCTTACATAAAAAAATTTTTTACTATCAGACAATAGACAGTGTTCACTGGGTTTATTCCTTGTTGTTTATCAACCGAATTTATTTTGCAAGCACTTATAATTTAATAGACTACTTAGGCTACTTTTTGTTACAAAAGTTACAGTTTTTGTTACATTTTAGAGGAGGCACTTTTTTTTACGTGTGGAAACCCGTCGATTAACTTCGTCGAGCACTTCTGCCTCCAAATCCCACGGAGGTGTTCCGGCCAAGGCGCACGCCGCCTCGGTCGACAATCTTACGGTGACATAAACATATGTGTATTGAAAGATCGTTAAAAATTTGAACTACGTTGTAACCAAAAATAAACCCTCTACATCATCATAGCCAAACTTTTGAGCCATGTTTTAGTTATAAGTTTATAAATAAAATACTTGCAAGTATATCTACACTTAAACGTAATAAGATTATTCATTTTATTGTATGAACAATCTGTTGCAGTTTTTACTTTGACTTTTTAATTAGCTGTATGTTTGTTTGCTAGTAACCGACTTCTGTAAGTCTGTTTTTTAACTATTTTTTTAAACCTTACTTTTGCCCGCGTATTGGTTGCCCGCGTATGTTTGTTTTCACGGTAAAGAGTAGCCTATGTCCTTCCTCAAGAATCAAAGTATCTTCGTGCCAAATTTCACTGAAATCGGATTAGCGGTACAGACAGAGTTACTTACGAATTTATAATATTAGTATAGATTAGTCACACTCTGTTGAGTGTTATAAATTACATCACGCTAGTATATCGCCAAAACATCTTCAATGTTAGCTTCTCATTTCTCTTCTCATCTCTAGTACAGGCTTACATTATCTACGAGACTGTTTCAACGGATCGGAACGGATCACCCGCATCGTTCCTCTGGCCTTATTTGCATCACCAGTTAACCTCACTCGCTTTCATGTTTAAGTTTCAAATGCATCGTCAAATTTCCTTCGACGTTACCCCTGAAACGAAAGACAATGAACTGAACTTGATGTGGTAGTTCGATGCGAACAGTTTGGTTGATAGGTTGAACGCACTAAACTCAGGAATTACTGGTTCAATTTAAAACAATCTTTTAGTGTTAGGAAACCCGTGTAATAAGAAGGACCATAGGTTCTATAACATCAAGCTACAATCGCTAGGACTAATGACATAAAACATAAAATGGAGAAAATTTATTCTTTTTAAGACGCGCAGACGAAATTAAACGGGTTGGGTAATTGAAATATAATGTACCAAAAAAGTTGAACAAAAATTGTTAACCATTATTATTTTAACATTAGGCTCACTATTTAAACTTTAAAGCATTCAGTTTAACAAAACGCTATTTTCAAAATATTTCTCTTTTATTAAAAATACTTGCGATGACAAATCTCAGGCAAATGCAATCAACTTACATTGTCGCGTCTAGTCGTTCCCCTCGGAAATTTGTATTCCAACGTGTTCTGGTTATAATATGCATAAGTAATGAAATAGAAACTTGTTAGGAAATAACAACGAAATAAGCTGGCGTTGTTTTACATTTTAATTTCAAACTAGCTGAACGGTGCTTCGCAGTGGCAGATTGATGTAAAATGACGAGCAAAACTAACAGAAAATAATCTTGAAATAATAAATAATGATAAATATTTATGACATCTAACACACAATGCCATCTAGTCCCAAGCTAAGCAGAGCTTGTGTTATATACTTATTTTTTGTAAATACATACATATTATACATAGAACACACCCAAAGTCCGAAGCAAATATTGATAGATCATACAAATATTTGGTTCGACCCGGGAATCGAACCCGAGACCTCATGATCAGCAGTCGCATAAGCCAACCGCTAGACCAACGAGGCATTCAAGTTTTTTGAAATAAACTTGCCACATATATCTATTTATAATTATTATATATTATAATACCTTAAAGCGAGCAATTCTTGTATATATATAATCTGAATCTTCGAAACGGCTGCAATGATTTTCATGAAATTTAGGTATTTCGTTTCTGGGGCGATCAACCGATCTAGATAGGATTTTAAAAAAAAAAAAAAAATAGCTAGGATTTTCAATTTTAGAAAATTTACAAAAAAGAAAATCGAGCTATCCAGGTTCTAAATTTTTTTTTCTTTCCTTATTTGTTTCCTAATAAAATAAGTTTTATAACATCCGAGGATGATTTTGATGAATCATCTTTTGTCTCAAGACATGACCGGTGTACTTCAGCGTACTAATTCATCATTCAATGTTTCTAGTTCTTTGTTACTTTACATTTTGAATTTCTTACTTTAATATTATGATAAAAAATAGCCTATTTCTATAAAGTCAACGGCGATCATCTCTCTCTCTACATTGTCAGCTGTATTGTTTAGGATTTCAAACATTTCGTTCGGCAAGTTTCTTAAATAAAAAATATGTATGAGAAGTTACATAAAACAATTGATCACAGTAAATAGGAATAAAAGTATCTTCTTTTTATGTCAAGCTATATAAAACGAATGGATCTTTCATATCTTGCCAAGATCACCAAATAATTTTGGTGACGCAATAATCTCACAAACACTTGAGGAAGTAGACGGAACAAACGACTCTCATGTTTTTCCTTATCGTTCAATTATTCTTGTGGAACATTTTTTTGCATACACCTCAAGGAATCGATATTAAGTGTGGAAAAATGAAGTTCGTTGCTATATTAAGTTACGAAGAAAATACTTGACTTTCTTTTTAAACGCATGCTGCTTTAATTGCAAATTTTGGATACCTATCTAAGTTTTTATTCAGAAGAAGTGCAGAAAGTTATGTTACATAGAATCCAAGAGTAGTTGTCACTATACTCATTGCGAATGCAGAAAATGCCAGAATGCAGCATGGTGATCCACAATACGGTCGTACAGTAAAAGTATTTCAAGAACCTCAAATGAAACAAAGGTTTTTGTGACTGAATAATAATATGATTCATTAAGTTGTATTACTGATTATAGCCAGAAAAGTCAAGATTTTTGTTTTATTTCTTTCTGATGATCTAGGAGAGATTAACAATGCTTGCTCATTTAAAGCGATTTGTAATATTGGCGCATTTTGTCTCTTATTCTTATCTATTTAAAAACATTCGAGCGTTGATAAGTAATTAAAAATCAACTGATTGGTATGCATTAGAAACTGATTTTTTGCGAAGTTGTTCAAAGTTTCATTACTTTTCTCCACGGGGACCACTTTCAAAAACAGCGTTCGCAAGGAAACATTGATGAAGATACTTAGTATTTGTCTTCGTTTTTAAAATTAAATACTTTTACTTGCTAATGATATGAGAATGTACAGTGATAGAAATAAACTTGCCTATTATGAGGTAAATGTGACCGTAAAACGAGTCACCAAAGTGTAAGTGTTACTTATTTACGTCTCTGTCTACCCAATCGAGGGTAAAGACGTGAATGTAAGTATGTATTAATTTTATTATACTTCATCATGAATCTATCGCTGTCCACTGCTCATCGAAGACCACCGCCAAGGAGTGCCAACCACCCGGTCTTGGGTAGCCCGCATTCATCCGCTATCAGCCACTTTCTTCTAACCGTGGGTCCATCGTTCCATACTTCCTGCACTACGTTTGTTTCAAGGTGATGTGGTCTTCACTTTTCGACTTCTTCAATCATCAGGTTATCTGGTGATATGACCAGCCCACCTTTACTTCAATGAGTTGGTTCTCAGGGCTAAGTCAGTTACTCAAGTTCTTAGTAATCTTCATTTCGTTACGAATTAATTATCTTTTCCAACTACGTTTTAAAGTTTCTCATCGTAATTAAGAAACTTATAGGCTTCTCTTCAATTACCACATTAATAAAATTAATTAACTAAATGTTTTGTGTGTGAAACTTATTCATTACAATTTAAGTTTAGTAATTTAGAAGACTATAATGTACACTGAAAACTATGAACGAAATAAATGTAATCTATATCAACCTGAAACCGACTTGGTAATTAATGACTTTTCGTTACTTCAAAACGTATGTCTGCGAGATTGGACAAACTAAAAAGCGCAATTTACTGTATCACCACTCTTTACAACTAATAAAATGTTTTCCATATTCCATTCGCAGAGCGTCAAGTTGATGAGATTGAGGTTCACACATCGGATCATATTAAAACCCTGCTGAATTCTGTTCATTTGGTATTTAAAATATACTATTACAGTCTATTTTTTTTTTTTAGATTAGAAAAAAAGAAAAAAAATTAGGACACATAGGAAACAAATTAGAAATAGAACTATTCAAAACTACATTGAAAAATCAGGAGGCATAAAAAAAGCACTAAAAGAACTGAGAGAGAATACCTGCTGGATTCCATCAATAAAAAACAAGACATCTAATAGGAAAGTAACAAAACGATCCGAAATTATAGATATAGCAACAACTTTTTATAGCAAATTATACAATGACGTAGACAACATGGATACTCAACACCTATGGGAAGACGATGAAGAGGATATTCTGCCAATATTAGAAACCGAAGTCAGAACAGCAATACTGTCCCAGAAAAACTTTAAAGCCCCTGGAGATGATGGAATAACAAACGAAATTCTAAAAGGATGCATAGACTACATAGTAAATGCTATTACAAGTATATACAATGACATTCTAACCAAAGAAATAATACCACATCAATGGACATCGTCGACCATTATATTGCTCCATAAGAAAGGTAACAAGGCAGAAATAAATAACTATAGACCGATCAGCCTGATCTCCAATCTATATAAGGTATTTGCGAAGGTAATATTAAACAGAATTAGCTCAGTATTAGATGAAAATCAGCCGAGAGAACAGGCTGGATTCCGGAGCGACTTTTCAACAATGGATCATATTCATGTCGTAAAACAAATAATCCAAAAGAGCAATGAGTACTGTAAAACATACTACTTGGCATTTGTAGATTACAGTAAGGCCTTTGACTCTCTGAAACATGTACACATTTGGGACGCTCTACACTCACAGGGAGTACATCTAAAATATATCAGGATAATAAAAAATATATACAAAGAATCAACTGCAAAAATCCAGACGGAAAGGAAAGGGATGGCCTTCAAAATAAAAAAAGGAGTCAAGCAAGGTGACCCCCTTTCACCGAAACTATTCTCGGCTGTACTAGAACATATATTTAGAAAAAATAATTGGGATGCATTTGGAATAAATATAAATGGCGAACAGCTTAACCACCTCAGATTTGCAGACGACCTAATCTTGCTTAACGAAAACCAAGAAGGCTTAAAAACAATGCTTATTCAATTAGATAGAGAAAGCAAAAGTGTGGGTCTGAATATGAATCTAGACAAAACAAAACTAATGACAAATCATACAAAAACACCAATTTTGTTAAACTCTAATCAAATAGAATATGTCGATGAATACACATACTTAGGGCAAATCATTGCACCAGAAAATCAAATGCAGAAAGAAATAAACATCAGAATAAATAAAGCTTGGAAAAGATTCTGGTCCCTAAAGGAAGGCATGAAGAACCCATACATACCCCTAAAAGACAAGACTACAGTGTTCAACTCATGCATATTACCATGTCTAACCTTTGGAGCACAAACCTGGGCCCTTACTTACAGACAGAGTGGAGCACTCAGAGTGTGTCAAAACATAATGGAGAGGAGTATTCTAAACCTTAAGTTAAAAGATAAAATTAGACTTAAAAACATAAGGAATAAGACAAAAGTCATAGATGTCACTTACACAGTGAAAAAGCTTAAATGGAACTGGGCAGGCCATATGATAAGAAGCAAAAAGGGAAAATGAACAAAAGACGTTACTGAATGGTACCCTCGAGACGGGAAAAGAAGGAAAGGGCGGCAAAGAATTAGATGGGAGGATGATATTAGAAAGGTAGCTGGAACATCCTAGGGGACGTGGAAAAGCCTAGGGGAGGCCTATGCCAAGTGGCAAACTGATAATTCTGTTGCCAATGTCGAATATTAGAAATGTTATTAACTATAGAAATGCATGAAATTTTGTTGTATTCTAGTATGAATCGAATTGTTTAATATTGTATTGGATTGTATAATTATATATTGAACAAGTTGAATTGTAATTAATATTTATCAGTAATAAAGGCTATTTGATTTGATTTGATTTGATTACAGTCTAAACTAACTAGAGTCCTAGGACATGCAAAAGTTCTGATTTGATATAAAACTCTTAGTACTGTGTTAAGATGTGTTAACATAGTACGTGGAATGAGTGAGGGTTTCAACATGGCTTTGAGGAAATATAATTTATGGGACATCAGTTCCACGTATGAAATCAGCGTGTTTTACCGCATTGTTTTGAACGAGCTAAGAAATATATCACTTTACTACTGACTTATTTCGAGTAGGTACCTACGTAATGTTTGCACACTTCAATGAATAATCTCCTACTGAATTCAAATAAAACAAACTGTGTGACTGGTATTGAACCGATTTTTATTCTACACAAACGTGCCATCCGCCCAATATACATTTTAGGTGCCAGAGTTTCTCTTTGAGACTTGTTTAAAGATATAGGTATTTTAACTGTTGCAAATGTTATATTTGTTAAGCACAACATTAATGACTATAAGAAAAATAGTGATGTACACAATATTAATACAAAAAACAAGTCTAAACTCGTTGGTACCTATCATCGTAAGGTACGCAACTCGTTCGAAGATCTTGGTATACGTTTTTAGAATAAAATTTCTTCAAATGTAATTGACCTTCCTATGAATAAATTCAAGCGTACTGTAAAAAATGGCCACATTAGGAAAGCCTACTATACGATAGGCGATTATCTGAACGACTAACTTAAGGTGTTATTATATACTCACAAACTTTGTTGTCTTGTTATTGAGCTAAATTATTAACAAACCATTGCTAGTTGAAAATAATGCGTGACGATTATTATGGTAATTTGATTTGTAGTGATTTATATCAGTATCTCGGCTATGGCTCTTCACGATCACTAAAATGGCATTGCTTGCGGTGTCGTCGTGGTGCGGGTCGTTTCTTTCCTTCTCGCGATATGGCGAAGGAGACGATGGCTGTTCCATGCGTCATACTTGTGAACGGGTGACTGGACGGCCTGCTCAGCGATGCTTTAGCCTATACTAATATTTTGGTTCGTTCAACTGAAACTCTAGCCTCTTAATCCAGTCACGACTAATTTTTAACAGTAGATTTTTGCAACTGAATATAATTTGATGTGCACCTTGAATGATTTCTATGTTTAAAAGACTCGAATCTTCAACGTTGTCGCTGTGTTTTTTTTGTTTATGCGTTAGGTTTTGGAGCATTTTAATAAAATGAAATTCAGGTGGCAAAAGCTTGCAATACTATTGTACCTGAATATCTAATTTTTAAAAATAGTGGCCATGAGTTTCTTTGCTAGTATTCTTCTCATGAGGCTCTACGCATTTTGGAAACTGAAAGTTATGGATCGACACAAGCAGGCAGTAGATTTTGGTGTTTTCCCCTAATTTACCTCGACAATACAGCACATGCTGTAGTGTCTGTTTACGTCGATCTAAGATTTTTAACTATAGCTTCAATTTAACATTCATAATTGTCACTTAGTATCTTAATTGTACAAATGATTTTAAATTTGAATATATTTGTATTAAACCCTTCCTTAAACTTTTATAGTATTGATGTCACACCAAATGGAAACATAGCCGAGTAATTTAATTTTAAATTTTATTGATGCCATTTGAATTCAAAAGCGGAACACGAGTAATCAAGAACAGTTGCAGAAAAACAATCACTAAGCTGATCCCAAATGATACTTAATATAATAAATTATATTTTGTATTTAATTTGGGAAGATGGTAGTGTTTAATTCAAAAACCGGTATCTGTTACTATCAAAGAAATTTGTATTTATATGTCACTGGATGTAAAATAGAAAAATCTGTGGATCGACATGATCTACCGTGTTCTTAGGTTTTGGTCCAATACTACCTTCTTTTTTGGTAAAAACTTACCCATGTATATATTACCAATCGAGTCTTAATTTTAATACACATAGAGCTACATATAGCCATGGCGTCTTTTTCCGATGCAAAACAGTCTGTCATTTTGCGCAGGAAAATCTTCACACATACACGTTTTAAACTCACATACAAAAACAATCACTTGTCAGTTCAAAACATTCACAATTTCACACACACATAATCTCATTTTGCTTCGTAGTCAGTGCAATGCCCATCTGTCCCAATCTGTCAAAGTATAAGCCCATTTGGGCTTATACTTTGACAGAGGTGAACGCCTGCGTATGGCTACTCTCTAACATGTTGCTTTATACAATATAGGTATATTGTAATGAACAATGGCTTATAATGAACAACAAGTAGCATCACCCAAGTTTACGACCTGCGGAATCCGAAAAATCCTTATTTCGCTAATATCGTTATTCCTGCTTATTAAAATATTTCGGCGCCTCAGGAGTCGTAAAATAGACCTTACATATTGTAACAAAAATTACTATAAACCTCTCATTTTCTTTGAGGAATTTTTATATTGCATAGTCCTTAGCTCTCTTTTAATGATTTTTTATTTTGGCAGAAATAAGACGAGTTTTTTATTTAAAGTCGCTGTTTTATAAGTCTACAAATTAGATGTTTAAATAGTGAAAGATACACGTGTAAAATTACGTTCAAATCCAACTTTTTTCAGTACTTTTATTGCTTCGAGAAAAATTAAACGTTAAATACTATATCTTTCAATTTATTAACTCGAAATAGTCAAATATATTAAATATAAAATACTAGCAGACCCCCGCAACCTCGTTTACGTAGCTCGTGTTACGTGTTAAAATTATATCGCTCGTGCCCGTAGCGTGATAATTTTCCCCCGTTTTTGTATCATTTTTCATTGGTGCTCCGCTGTTATTGGTCTCAGCGTGATGGTACATAGCTTATAGCCTTCCTCGACAAATGGGCTATCTCACACTGTAATAATTTTTCAAATCGGACTAGTAGTTCCTGAGGTTAGCGCGTTCAAACAAACAAACAAACAAGCAATCTCTTCAGCTTTATATATTAGTATAGATTTATGAACACCGCTCATTAAGTGGCATCGCTTATTAAGAACTATCTAAGACCTTCTAGGATTACGTTATATTTTATTAAAAAGATATAATCCTTTCGTTTCAACCACATTCAAGTATAGTATGCAAAAGCTTATAAAATTCTAACCAACCGTTTTTACTTTTTGTAACGTATGGGCTTCGACGACATACTTATCATCCTTGTGACGCCATAAAATAAGTATATTTTATTGTTAAATCTTAAGTAAAGAATACTAACGTCTTTTTTATGGTATTCATTAATACTTACCTATATATCCCACACGTCTCTCTCCCTTCCATCCTTCCAAGTTTTACAACTATGTAGGGATTTTTTAAGCTTTATAAAATAACAAAATACTGTAACATATACAAGTAAAATTAAAAAAAAAAGAATTATTAAAATCGGTTCATAAACGACCAAGCTATGCCCGAACACATAAAAAAAAAAGAAAAGAATATATACGGTCCAATTGAGAAACCTCTTCCTTTTTTTTAAATCGGTTAAAAAGCGAGCGAGCCAAAAGTAAGGGTAAGTTTTGATGTATTATTGTGTGTTCTATCGTCGCGCCCAAACTACTGTACAAAATTTTATAAAATAGGTGTCCATAGATTCTAAATAATGGCCCGGGTGCTATTTAATATTTTCTGAAGTTTTTACATAGTCGGGTTATATATTTTATAAATATTTTTTAGTTTAGTTTGTTTAGTTTAATGTACTTACGTATCGTATCAATTTTAAAGGACACATCGATGCTCGTCCAAAACGGCAAAATTGTTCGATGTATAAGTAAAAACGATTATCGACTTTAAATAGATTTAGAACAGGGTTTCGACTCGAAAGCTCCTAAGACTTTTTTCAATTGCCAACGCAGTTTCATTATTACGTGAATACAATGTGTCTCGAAGATGACAGTGACAACAGTGGGGATAAATTTAGTAAAACTTCGATGTAGATTATGTTTTTAATGAAGTTCAGACTTTATGTGGGTGATACAAAATTGAAAACTGTCCAAGATTAAATTATCTTTATAGGATCGTACTTTTTATTCTATTTACGATTTTTTAATTCTATCTTCTTTTGTTATATAATTTCAGGAATTTATGTGTATTTATATTTTTCAGATACATAAAATAAATGTCATACTTTACATTAGTATTATAATCCTTACTCTCTATTCTGTGGTACCAACAATAACGTCGTTTCGCTAATTAAAATAATTTTTTGTTCGTTAAGATAACAGTCATTAAAGTGCTTATTTGGGAAATAACTGTTGTCCTATCCGAGCATGTTTTTTTTTTGATGAACTATAATATTAATATTCATTTCCAATAAATTTTCATTCATTCCAATGTTATTGTAACTTATGATCTAATGAACTAATGAACTTTAAATTATAGTTGGTTTACTTTCTATTTCTTGTCTTTCTTTGACTGCCTCCGTGGTAGTGGTAGCGTATGCGACTGCTGTGCTGAGACCTCGAGTCTTAGGTGATTTTCGGGTCGGGCCAAATGTTTGTATGTTCTGCAAATATTTGTTTCGGAACGTGTTTTCTATGTACATTATATGTAAAAGTATTTGCAAAAAAAAATGTATATGTGTAAGTATTTATATCAGTTGTCTAGTACCCATAATGCAAGATCTACTTAGTTTGGGACTAGATGGCGTCGTATCCGAAATATTTATTTATTTTAAAATTAGATTCTACTTTTATTTACATGTTTTATTTTACCATTTTTACGAATTATATTTTTGTGCATGTGGATTGAAAAGAAAATGGAATAATTATTTCAAAACATACATAACAATGTCTTTAGTAGCTCTTTTTTTTAATCCCTTATGTCCTTGGGCTCACTATTTCAAGGCGATTGATCAAAGGACAATGGCAGGTTTGTATGGGACTTTTGTACCGCTTACGACTTCTCATGGTTGAGATTTTTATTATATTTATTAGGTTAGTTATATCATCAACAACTTCAGTTTAAATTAACAGATTTTTAGCTGTTGACATTCAAAAGATATTTCAGTTTTAAATTCACTTAAATCATTCATATATTCTGTAATGAGGTCGCAATCTCTGACAGCTAGCTGTCACAAATGAGTTGTCAAAAAAGATAACCCACTACTTACTTCACAGGACTTACTTTACCATTGTCAACAATGATATCGTTTCGAAAGAGAAGGAATGTTGTTACATTGGCAGAAATAGCTGCCATTTCATCAAAGAAAGATTGAGAAGGAATATTATGGTGTCCTAACATTACTAACATACAGTAAAAGATACCTATGTATCTAGCATTGCTCTGAACAAAACCTTATCTAGCATGACCTCTAACACTTGTGTTGTGTTCTGACCATCATAAAAACGAACAGCTATCATCTATGATGAAGATTTTAACCTATTATACCAGTGTGCCACACTGTCCACATAAGCTCGTACAGAATTCTGTTTCATGAATTCATTCTCTTTGAGATGCTATTATTTTAAGGGTATAAACGATATTTCAAAATATCATTGGTATTAAGGCAAATAAAACCATATTTTAATTTCAGTGCTCATTTATTGTACACAAATGTACATACATGCATTATAATAAACCATGTTAGGTAGACTTATGTTGTACTCTTATGATTATCATAAACCTCCAGTAGGTAGTTGTCTAGTGGGACATAAGCCCCTCTTGTTAAGTTGTTTTTGTGCTGCTGTTATACTTATGATATAAATGGCAAATAATATTGCAGTATTCATGCAAAAGATGAATCTTTCTAATTGTATTAATTTATTGTAGACAATTGTATAAACATCCACACAAATTAGTGAAAATAATGTATTTTAAGAAAAGAGCTGGTCTAGTTAAACCTTCATGGATGTCCACTTGTATCGTAACAGATCCTATGCAGCATCGTACGGTTTTTAAACCAACTATAGAATTACAACAGTAGCTTAATATTGCATCCCGACGATTCATGTAAGCTATAGTCGCTATGAAAAAAAATATGCAGAAGTGCACTAACACTCATTGCCTTCGAGAAATAAGTAAGGGAGCATTATCTAGAAGACATCAATGTCCCTTGAGCAACTTTTCTTTTAGTCAATTAGGTACATTATTTCATTTAAGTAAATAATATTTACTTATTTCACTAGCTAACCCCACAGTATTACCCACGGTTATTGTCGTACCGCAGGTAAAGATGTGGGGCGAAGCTAGTTTAAAAAAGGTAGTCTAAGTTACTCCTTATATCATCAGCTATCTAGCAGTGAAAGTTCCGTCAAATCGGTTTATCCGTTCCAGAGATTAGTCGGAACAAACAGACAGACAAAAATTATAAAAATGCATTTAGTAAAAAGCAGTTATTTTAATATTACTAACAGACACTTTAATTTTATTTATTTATACGATAGATCATACATTTAATATACTCTTAACTTATCACTTTTTATAACACTTAAAATATTTTAGTTTCCTTGTTATGTCTAGTCTTCATGTTTGCCTCTGAGCGATAAGGACCACCACTTGTGACACTTTTCTTTTAGTCACTTTTTGTCAGCATGCACCACATACTTCATTCATTGATGAAAACTGAAAACATAATAATAAGATGTTACAGGAGCAACTTTTGAAAATATTTATTTGTAAAAGTAGGAACCTTTCATGCTTCACAATTACATTAATGATCAGATTAAGGTCCTTTTGCTATTATGGATAAAAGGATTAACCACTTTTATAATTTTTATAGAGATTGATTTATTTTTAATTTAAATATTTAAACTCTGACTGTTAGTCTTACTATTTACTTTTTATTTACATAAAAGCTTTTAAATATTATACCTGCTCATTTTCCAACAAAGTAATCAAGCAGTATGTTCAGGTTTATGTTGTTTATCAAAAGGTATTTTAGATGACCCACCCTACCCACAAACACCACTAACAATGTTAGGTTTGTGGTCACCATAGTTTATACATTGAATCTCTGGTGATACAGATTGGATTTCAAGTTGTGGTAATGGGTTTTTCTCTTCACCAACAATGAACGGAATAGGAATACAAGTATCATCCCCGATGAAATCTAAAATAAAATATTTAAATATAAAACACAATATTACACATTATACTTATTTAACATTTTTGTTATTTTACAAATAAATAAGAATAATTCTTTATATGTCTGTAAAACTACTTACCTACATGTCCATGATAAATCCACAGTCAATTGTATATTGAATATACACTTTAGAGGTTAGGTTTTCACTTTCGTCTACAAGATTGTGTTGTCTGAGACGAATCAAATTAATGTACACCGGATTTTGTCAAAAACGCGTAATAAGGTTTCGCTCTTTGAAACCAAAACAACAAAAATAGTAAACAAGCTATTGACGTTTGTTTACGATTTTCGCATTTCGTCAATAAAATGTTGCCCGGTCAAATCAGATGTATGACATTTGCCCTTATTGGAATCGATTATTCTAGTCGTTACGTTACTTAGAAAACAAAATGAACCTAAAACTAAAATACATTGATTTAAAATATTTTTCTTATACTTCATCTTTTAATTAGTACATTCAATATTTTTAGTGAAAAAATATTGTATTAAAATGTTAATAATAGAAGTGACCTCATTAATGACTATCGATTTAATTATGATTATCGATTTAATGTTTTATACATTTTATGCATGGCAAGTTTAGAAAATAACGAATACGTTTTGTTGACGTTAACTCAAACGTTTAGTTTAGCATTCATAACATTTTTTGAGAAGAACTTATTTACTCTTTGCAAACTATTAAAAATATGAGAGTTACATAAGAATATTCAGGATGATTCACTTTATAAACAGCGCAAATCTCAAGACCAGCCATCACATGTCACTAGCGGTACAGGATCTGCCATTCTCCTTTAAGCTTTATAAAATATCAAACCAAGTGCCAGTGAGAATTGTTCTCGGAAGCAAGAATATTAATGCGTAAATGTGTATCGTCATTCTAGGTCACATAAAACCAGGTTTATGTGTTAGAGATCCAAGCTAAAAGCGTAATAAAAACACATTTTTTCTAGGTAGTATTTTTTTTTCTAGTATTTCAGCACGAACGGGCCGGCTCGACCGGGGCGGAATACTACCCTCGCACAGAATATCAGCGTAAAATGACAGCGATCATGCTGTCGTGTTTCGTTGGTGAGTGCGAGACCGGAGGCCCAATGATGCAGAAGCATCACTAGCCCGCCATGGTGTGGGTCGCCATGCTGCATTGTTGCATTGTCTGCATTCGCAGTATGGCGACCACCACTCTTGGATTCTGCTCATGCTTTCCATCAGGCAGAGTAGAGTCATTTCGGTAGGGCAAAACATAAAAAAAAAAAAAAAAAAAAACGTTTAGTAAATGACTGGTTAGAGTAAATGCTAGTTTCGTAATATTAACTTTTAAATAAACGTGTACTATGTATTTTTTTAGTCTAGAATAACATACAAGATATTTTTTTATCATTCTAGACTAAAACTCACTTGTACTTATTCCACTATTTTATTTTATTTTACACCTGACCGGTTTCGCCCTTTGAGAATGCCATAAGGGGAAACCGGTCAGGTGTAAAATGAAATAAAATATATTACATTATACATTAATTAAATTCACACATTTTGAAGTGTGTCTTGTACTAAAATTTAAGTTTTAGTACTTGTATTTCATTAAGGTAGGGTAAAATTCTAAAGAAGCTATTAAAATTTTCTAACTAGATACTTTTGTAGAAGTTTCAAAGCTTTGTGACTGGGAGGTACTTAAATCTAATTTATTTTGATGTTAATAACATTGTTAAATCTTAATAGATATTCGTTACTACATTCGATAATACAGATTTTATTGCAGTCTTTGATGTCTCACAGACAAACATAAGACGCAGTTGGTGATAAGCCTTTTATGTTGTTGAGAGTATTGATGTTTATAAAATAACTAACTGAACCCCGCAGTGTTACCCGCGGTTATTGTTGTACCGCGAGTAACGCCGCGGGACAAAGTTAGTCTAAAAAAAGTAGCCTAAGTTACTCCCCGGATCATCAGCTATCTGCCAGTGAAAGTCCCGTGAAAATCCGTCCAGCCGTTCCAGAGATTACCCGGAACAAACAGACAGACAGACCGACAGACAGACAGACAGACAGACAGACAAAAATTTTTTTAACTACATTTTTGGTATATGTACCGTGTATACATACATATGCATTTAGTAAAAAGCGGTTATTTTAATATTACAAACAGACACTCCAATTTTATTTATTTGTATAGATATTAAAATCTTTGAAATTTGATATATCTATACAAATAAATAAAATTGATGTGTCTGTTTTTACTAAACGTACGGTACGGTACTTTTACATTTTATCTGACTGTCTGTTCGTCTGCTTATCTATTATTCCAGCTAATCTCTGAAACGGTTGGACGAGTTTTGAAGGGATTTTTGCTGGCATATAGCTAATAATGTAATGAGTAACTTAAGCCACTTATTAGTTTCGTCTCGCGGTGTTACCCGCGATAGAATTAAAGGTACAAGTCCTTAGAATATATATTTTACTTTTTTCCACCCAAAGGGACATTTCTTCTTTTTGTAATGAAGGGTACCTCTTTGTCTTTTTCGATACTCTTCACGTCATGTAAGAAAAGTTTCGCAATGACCGCTTCAGTACATAACAAGCAAACGAACGAATTTCGCTTTTATATTCAACATCAGTCATTTTGATATGATACATTTGCTTGCAATATTATTGTATGATACCATCCATCATCAAAATAACTAACGCACTGCATGGTTGCGCATAATTTAGCGGAGATTGGAAGCCTAACATGCCTGAAACACGTTTTATAATCATACTAATATTATAAAGGTGAAAGTAAGTTTGTTTCTCACGTTTTCACGGGAAAACTACTTAACCGATCATCATGAAACTTTGTACTAATATTCTTGGAGGTATTAGAAGTAACATAGAATATTTTTAATTCAATGCAAGTGAAATCGCAGGCGAAAGCTAGTATAGTATAATGTAATCCATACTAACATTATAAATTCGAAAGTAACTCTGTCTGTAATCTGTTTGTCTGTTACGTTTTCACGGATAAACTGTAGCACCGATTTCAATGAAATTTGACATGAAGGTACTTTAATTCATGAGGAAGAATATAGTTTACTCTTAACCGTGGTAACCGATATACAAACGGTCGGAGCCGCGGGCAAAAGGAGCTAGTATTTCATAATAATGTTCGTAATCTGATTATTATCAATGAATTATTGTTATCTATCTACAGAAGTTATATTATTTTATAGTTGTAGGTATATCTTAAAAATGAATCCTAACTACATATATTTATCACCCTCAAGCTACAGTTATAAAACCCGACAGCGGATAACCGACAGTTTATGGATCTGACATGTAGTACAGTCATTATATGCTCAAAAAGGGGGTTACCTGGAAAGTTTATAGATTTCGACGTGCTCTATTCGAATTTTCACTTTGCCACCTTGAATCTGTGCTGCTCACGCCGCCATATTAGAAAAAGGTCGCTCAAAAACAATTTTTTGTGCTTTATATCGAGTATTGTCTTTAGTATTTCTTTACCAAAGATAGAATGTAGTATCCAGACGTTTCATGCCCAAATGTTCTCCTAGAAATGGAAATAAGTATATACCAACAGTAATTACTTGAATACTTTTTATCGTGATACATAATATACAATGAATATTAATAATAAATGTTCGATACAACAGCTGATACGAGTGCTACACAATTGTCTTCGCAGTTTTGACTTCATTTGTCTACATAAACTCTTTTATAAATAGATACAGATGAGACACTTCAAAACTTTTGCGCCCTTTTGTCAACAATTTCCTTTTCTTTTTCTTTGGTAAATAACTACTAGCTTTGCTACAAAGAAAATTGAGAACAGTTTTTATGTTTAACTTCATGTTTTTATGTATGTAATGAATGGGCCAATAATGATGACCTACGCTACTTGATCCTCAAGAAATGAGGGTTAGGATTTTCATTTTAATTGGCTAGTTAAAGTGTCTAGATGTCTGAGGCTGAAAAAGACATCGACATTTACCTACTTACTGTGGTTAATGAATGGTACGTCATGGATTTTAAATTTTAAGCAACATGTGTTTTTATGGTAATTATTTTAATATTTGTATATGGATTTATATGTTAGTATGTATATAGTATATGTAGTGTATGTTAGTGTAAGTAGGTATATGTAGGTAACTTTATATGTATTATAACTTAGATCTATTCGAGTACACCGCCGACTACCCAATCATTTTATAATATCCGTACGAAGGTTGTCTGGAAGAGATCGCCGTGAGCGATAAGACCGCCTATTGTAATACCTGATGTGATCTCCTTAGGTTTATCTGTACAAATTTTTACTGAAGTGGTGTGCAATAAAGTTGTATAAATAAATAAATAAATAAGACATTTGGACTTAAGTCAATTACACTTATATATTTTAATTTATTTATAAACTCAACTACTCACTACAATTACAATTTAACTAACACGTGTATTGAGTCATTACAACATAACACCATGTTTACTATATATCAAGGGAAATGTCTTAGACTTGTAAGTCTTGCAGGCTATTTTTGGAGAACTAGTCTAAACAAAGCACTTATATGTCGGAGTTTCGAATAATCAAATAAACTAATCCAAATTAACCTCGAAAACTATCTATGCCACTGCAGAATCTTTATTTCGGCAACATTGCAAGGAGAGAAGGCGTTAACCTCGACAAACTAATGGTGACGGGTAAGATAGAAGGGAAAAGACCCATAGGACCTAGGCCGTTGCCCTGAGTAGACCAAATATGCTCTTCTGTCGATACTACAATCCATGCTGCCCTACATATTGCTAAATATCGGAACAGGTAACAAGCTATCACTCCCTCAATGGCTCCAAAGAGGGATCACGATCCTCGGAATTAACGATAACGAATCAAAATGGAGGAATAAGAGTGTAGGTTAATGTATGTGTATAACTCCTTACTTACGATCATTAAATAAAAGTTAGTGAGATGAAAATAGGTCGTTTATCTTTAAAATTCTATCCTGTATCCCACTTTCAGTACGTGTCTTTAGTTTGGAGTTGACTCTTATTTCTTCTACCATAAGACTCATTTTGCTTACTCATGAAGTAAACTATAAATTATATCTTCATTATGAAAAATCTCGGCATACTAGCTCGTGTTAGTATGTGAACTTATGGCCCCTCGGCACTCTATTCATGTCAGCTTCAGGTAGAGTTCGTTTAAGATATAATATTTTAGGTTTCATAATAGACTTACCAGTTGTGTAGTTGTTCGAGTAATAGTGATAGCAAGTTTTATCACACAAAATTTCAGTAGTTAAGATATTTATAATAATAGATGATGAATCGATTGTTATTCATTCCGTCCTATATATGAAAATAAGTCAGCGAGAAACTAAAATTTAGATTATGCTTGCGATGTTGATTTATAAAAGCTACTTTTGAAGCGTTAAAACATTTAGTTATGTTAACTTCTATATGTAGGTACATCTTGTATATATGTATACTATACTACTATAATCTATATGCATAAAGATGAATCTCCGAAATGTATGTACGCGCATAACTTCCGATCGACTGCACCAAATTAAATAATTATTTTTTATATATTCGTTATTGTTACTTTTTAGTTAGGTTTGTAAACAAGAAATATTTAAAGATAGTGGGAAAAATCTTTTCATTTTGTTTGCGACTGTACACTGCCTGTGGGAAGCTGAGACAGATATATAAATATAGCGGTACTAAGTTCGCCGGGTCAGTTAGTATTGTATATAACCGCCTCGGTGGCGCAGTGGTAGCGTTTGCGAGTGCTGTGCTTGAGGTCTTGGGTTCGTGTGATCTGCACAGATTTCAGAGTTTTGGTGTTCTCTATTTATAATACCTATGTATGTATTTACAAAAATAGTATTTAAGATGTATTTATATCAATTGTCTAGTACCCATAGTGTAATCTCTACTTAGTTTGGGACTAGATGGCGTTGTATTTTAGATGTCTGAAATATTATAGTTATTACTTTTTTATTGTATACGGGGCAAACGAGCAGACGTATCCCCTGATGGTAAGTGATTACCGCTGCCCATAGACATTAATAACACCAGAGGCGTCACAAGTGCGTTGCCGACCTTTGGGGGATAGGGAAAGGGATACGGGAAGAGGTTGGGTATGGGCCTCCGTTATCCTCACTCACTCGGTAAAACACAGCTCAAGCGCTATTTCACATCGGTTTTCACTCCGGTCAAGTCAACCCATTCATGCCAAAGCGTGGCTCTCCCACGTAATTATATGTAGATTAGAAACTTAAAACACATAATGATTAATAATATGGTAAATAATAATTGGAATAATTAAAAGCAGTCTGCCATTTGTAAAGGATTTAAAATAGATTTTTCTCAACAGTACTTGACTTTCGCCAAACTTCTCGCAGCAGCAAAGCGCAGTTACTTTCCCACGCTCATTATTAACATTTTCAGAAAAAAATAAATTCTGAGTGAAATACTTACATTCCAACATTTCTTTTGTGATTTTTCCGCTACTTTATCATTCTGTCAAGTGAATTGCGTTGGTAGAAAATTATGTACAATAATGTCGAAATTCAGACTGGTAAACGTAATATTGTTATACTAGACATTTATAACTTGAATGAATTGAGCTAATGGATCCAGGAAGGGTAATAAGAACTCGTGTTATATTTGCTTGAAGCTTTTGAATTTACTTATACTACACGTATTTGTAGATTGATATAGACTTCGGTATATTTTTTTTTCTTCTTTTTTATGTTTTAGCTACCAAAATGACTCTGCTCTACCTGATGGAAAGCACGAGTAGAATCAAAGAGCAGTGGTCATCATCCTCAATGCGTCATCCGCAATGGTGACACACACTGTGGCGGGCTAGTGAGTGAGAGTACTTTTTTCATACAAATGCCATACCTGGATATATCTGGATAAATTAAATAGTACTCCGACTCACAACTGAAGTCTACCAGTTTGCTGCTAGTGGCGTAGCGCCATAAGTTACTTCGCTTTTCTACGTTGTTCACTTATGCCACGTTGACCGAAACGCGTTAGCGCCATGGAATTCTCGGCGCTTACGTCATTTTGGTCGCGAGAAAACTACTCTTCTTAATAATATGCGTTCTAAAGATGTTTGTTTTAATAAACTATTAACGCCTCATTTTTAGATAACGCTTGATTTTACTGTTCCCAAAATATGAAAATCGTTTTTGAAGAAGTAAACAGAAATTTAAGGAATCGAAAAATTGTGGAAAAACTACAATTATCTCTTATTGCAGTTAATGTTATAAATGAACTAGTCCAAAGATCATATTGAAATTCAGAAAATTTAAGCTAAACATTATCAAGGATTCTGGAGAACTTGATTTAAGTAAACTGTAGTATTTCGAGGAATGGAAAAAATGATCCCAAAAGTAAGTAAGTCGCAAGATTATTACAGAGTAATAAGCCGTTATCGAATTTAGGATGTTTATCGTTTTGGTTAACATACAGTTCTTGTTTAGTGTAAGCATTTAGATGAGGAAAGAGTCTATAATTTATCATGGGCTCGCTATGACTGGCCTGCTGGTTCAGTTTTTACCCGACTGCGCCAAACAGGGCTCGGAGTCGTTCACGCCTAATGCCGTGACCAAGGTAAATAGGTATTAATTTAGATATATGTATAATATATTTCTAGACATCAAAAATTTAATCTGTTGGCTCTCAAGAAATATTAAGGGTAAGCCACTTTCAGGTGTTCTTCCACTGTATTCAGAACACATATTACTGTTTGCAACATTTTTCCGTAGTAAAGTTAAATTGCTTTAAATCTTTCTGATTGCTAATAACCTATCACACATTATATTGACAATCCCTGGAGACATTATCCTTTATTTCACACTTCAGCGATGCTTGGGATAAACAAGTGAACGACTTAACACTGACGTTTTCATTTATTTCTGATCCCTTAGCTCTAATGCGTTTAACCATGGAATGGAGTAACCTTATATATTTTTATTAAATGATTAGCTGTTGCCCGCGGCTCCGCCCGCGTGTTTGTTGGTTATCGTGGCAAATAGTAGTCTATGAGTTATTCTGAAGTATAAGCTATTTTACTGTAAAGTTTCATCCAAATCCGTTTAGTACTTTTTGCGTGAAAGAGTAGCTAACATACACACTTACAAACTTTCGCCTTTATAACGTTAGTGTAATTGATGATAAAAACGGTTAAACAAACAAAAACATAATACCATGTATAATTTAACATCTATACTAATATATAAAGCTGAAGAGTTTGTTTGTTTGTTTGTTTGAACACGCTAATCTCAGGAACCGCTGGTCCGATTTGAAAAATTATTTCACTGTTAGATAGCCCATTTATCGAGGAAGGCTATAGGCTATATATCATCACGCTAAGACCAATAGGAGCGGAGCACCAATGAAAAATGTTTCAAAAACGGGGGAAAATTATCACGCTACGGGCAATAAGAGACGTAAACGAAGTTGCGTGGGTCAGCTAGTATAATATATTTGGCGCGAAATTGGAGAGGCCTATGTCCAGCAGTGGACTGCGATGGGCTGATGATGATATTTGGCACTAGTCATCACGTAAACAACAGTTCCATGTATAAAAATCTCGCAAAATAGTAAAAAGTGAAAAAAATACTCAATTTACAATGTTAAAATCGATAAAAGTGTGCCCGTGACCAATTGAAATGTTATCTGGAAAAACTACTTCAGCCAAGCCGCATAAACTGCGAAACTAAAATTGAATCAGTGGCTAGGGTGTGAATTTTCGTTTTTTTAGTATTAAGCAACACTATGATCCGTTGCACTGTTATGAAGAAAATAATTTTTTGCAAGACTTTCTTTGTATTTCTCAGAAGACAGTAAATCAGGTATGGAGTTTCTTCATTGTGCGTATAAAATTCTGAAACAAAGTGCATCGTGCGAGTCTTTATAATTTCGACTGTAAAACGTCTTTTTCCCGAGGCTCTCTCGTTTGGAGGTGGATCGAAATATACCTATAGGTATTTGTGTAGTCTAGTTGATAATAAGCGGATAAATCTCAAAGTATTCCAATACTTTAATATTTTTTCGTAGATGCCCCAGAATAAAAACTATAATTAATATTGAGCAAGACTGCAACAAAATGTCAACAAAGGGATAAAAGGAAAGGACATGCTAACCGAAAGAGAGTTAAAAATCAGTTTTTTTATACTTTCGCAGCCCGTCAATAAACTCTTGGTATGTAGCAGCGGTTTTTTTCGCGATTTCAGAGCTCGAACTCACCGTAATAGTTGTCTTTATTTCTTTTTCTGATAACCCTGTATAAGCATGCAATTTCATCATTTCTTTTATATTCAATGTACAGAATTGACCTCTCTACAGTTTTATTATAAGTATAGATGAGTTTCTAAATTACCATCTGTTCAATAGTGTACGAACGTATAGAAGATTATGAAATTAAAAGTTCCAGTTTTATACTAGACGTTTTTATTAAAGAAATCTCAGCTTGCTTTTTTTCTTAAAATGCAATGCAGCGCAATATGAATACCACCTGTGGATATTAATTTATCTAAAGTAGTTAGAGAGACGAATGTTTTTGCTAAATACAATGCATCAAGATTGAAATTGAATTTTATTAATGTAAATTATATCTCTAAAGTAGAAATTTTGTATACATATTTGATAGATAAATATGCATAAATTATTGTTATACTCAAATAAGTTTTTGAAATTGTTAACACACATACATAAACATATTTTGGAACCATTTATAACAATAGTATATTTTAAATCCAATTAAACACATACAGCAAATGGGGTTGAGTTAAGTAGAATAAAGCAATATGCATTTGTATAACGCTTTCAGATACTATCTTCGTACTTGTTCTGTTTGATTAGTTTAGCTCCAGTACACCCACGATAACTAGCACTCACGGAGAAAGTGAACTTACATACATTTTGTGCGCTCATGGTATTAATAACTGATTTCAAGAATCGTCAAAATGAAACGCTAGTTCCTACACACTAATGCAATTATTTGTCTATTACCTTAATCTATGTGTAATACGAAGCTCATTGAGTAAAAATACAGCTCAGAGTCCTCAATGGCTTCTGCATAATCGTAGTACTGCACTACGATTATGCAGAAGCCACGAAGGGCTCTGAGCTGTATTTACAAGTTGGTTTTTCTAGAAGCTTCTAAAAAAACTGTTTTTTATTTTAAGTAATCTCGCTCTCACGTCCACCACCATAACTCTTGTACAGCAAGATCAACAGCAGTGATTCGTGAACCGAGAAATCCATAAGAAAACTAGAGAAGTTGGAAATATATATAATCCAATTCCCTTCTTAGCAAAACGAGAAACAAACCAATTACTACTACTAGTAACTAATAGTTAGGAGACCTGCCATCTTTACTACGACGCACAAAGGATGTTAACTGACTCCACTAATACCAATCCACTCAATAAAGGTTTTGTTTTGTTTATAAGTGTACCAAAATAATATACATATACTTAAACTAGAACTAAAATAATATAATTAACACAGTCACCGTGGCACAGGTGACCCGCGGTATTGCCCGCGGTTTGTGTTCTTAATGAACAACAACGACCGCAGGGTGCAGCTAGTTATATATTGTATATATGCACTATATATGTATACACCTTCATCTTGAAGCACTACATATATTGCTAATAATCACAAATTTTAACAAACAAAACTACGTTTAAGAACTAGATGAAATTGAAATGGGACCACACGGGTAGCACCAGCTTTTAAATTAAAAACAATCATCAAGATCGGTTCATCCAGTTGAAGGTTATGAGATAACAAACATAAAAAATACAGTCGAATTGATATCCTCCTCCTGTTTTGAAGTCGGTTAAAAACTACACTGTAATCCGTTGAGTTTAAAAGATCTAAGCGAACAGACAGCGAAATCGACTTAGTTTTATGGTATGTAAAGAAATTAAAGTTGTAAAGAAGGGATAGTAATGATAGGAAAAAGTTATTGACTATGGTGATGAATTGGGAAATGGACTTAGTTCTATGGTATGTAAAGAAATTAAAGTTGTAAAGAAGGAATAGTAATGATAGGAAAAAGTTATTGACTATGGTGATGAATTGGGCAATGTAAACAATAATTTGAACAAGTCAGGATCTCGTCTTGTAAATCGAACTGACTATTGTCGGAAGAATATTAATATACCATTTTGCATACTATATAAAATACTGTTCCGAATGATTAAAGATCAAAGACATTTTAGTGACACATCATTCCGGTTAGTTATTTTCGTGTTGATGTTATTTTAAAACTTATTAAAAGTTTACGCTGTCCAAACTTTACGGTTTAATGAGAAACTTCAAGATATACGTTAACGGATTTCCTCAAAGTACGGAGATTATATTAACTGATAACTATTTAGTCAAACTAGCTTCATTATATTCACGTCATTACCCACAAATATATCCTCTACACGTAATACATTGTTTTGTACCATTAAATAATGTGTTTGGATGTGTATGTGGAAGTATTTCATGTGTTATTTTTTATTTTTATAGATGGAAGGTAACGATTGAAATGAAATAGTACTAGCCTATTTATAACCTACTTCACCGTATTCCTGAATAGTATGTTCGCGTTGCCTGTGCTCATAATGATGTCTTTGTAACTTTTGACCATTTCAAGAAAGATTGACGCATTTATCTTATTACAGTACTTCATTCTTCGGACGACTTTTGTCCCTACCATATTGTAACAAGACCCGCACTGCAGATATTTTAGGGTTTAATAAAAAAAAGGATGGACTATAATGATTGACGTTAAAATTTGCCCGTATTATCGTAGTTATGCTATCTCATTTTGCCTAGTAGTAGTTTATCGTTGCGTGTGTCATCTGAAAAACTTGGTCATGTTTTTACATATCTAGGTTAGTAATTGTGGGTTGTTCTGTCAAAGTATCCACTGTAAAGGTGAAATATCGAGTCATATTTTTATTTTTAAAAGAGAACTCTCGCATCCCGCATCTCGCTCAATTCCTGTTTTAGAAATAGAAATCCTATGTCGCGGGTGACTGTACAAACATATTTGAAACGGCTATTTAGAACATCCAGATTTAGGACAACAATTTGTGAGTGTGATTCAAAGTTATTATCCCATATGGGATTTGAAACCTCAACACGCGTAGTAGAGTATTGTTATTAAGGTGACTAACATGTACCTGCAATCGGAAGTTAAGCATCGGCAGCAGTACATAATAAATAAGTGTCAATTGCCCGATGTTTCTTCCACGTTGCACTAGTCTTGGCTCACAGGCCGACTGAGTCAACCAACATAGTTATAGAAATACACACCTTAAAACATGCTATTGCAATCAAACCAGAATATTAGTTTGACAACAATGATTGTTTTTCTAAAGGAGTATTTTAAAGCATAGGACCCAAATCACGCACATCTAATTTAAAATCCTTTTATTTTGTAAGCTCTGAAGACTTTTTGGATTGAGAGACTTTACGATTAACTTTTGGAAATATTTTCACTGCTTCAATATTCGAAGTACTATAATTAGGTTTCATCTTTGCAAATAATATAACTACAAAGAGTATAGGTCGAAAGTGATCAGTGACAATTCAATTGCCATTTGTACTTATATATTTTCAACATGTTTCACGCATAGTTGTAGATCTACCTAAAGCCTCTCGATCAGCTTTAGTCACTTGACGAACGACAATCTATATACTCGTTTTAGCCCCGTTGAAGTAGCACGTAGGCTTTGTCTCCTTACCCGAAAACGGATATATACCGAAACAGACGTGGGATTATGTGAAGTAGGTAAGGCAGTAAAAGAAACTAACATGTCATCCCTTATCATCATCTTTCTAGATTCATTATTCTCAAGATTTGGGGTCGGCCACTAGTTCAACCGGTTTTACCTGAATATCAGTTTTTCGAGGAGCGACTGGCATTGGACCTCTGCAACCCTGAGGGTGAAATAAATTCGAAGATTTAACTAGTTGTCAGTATATTTGAGGGCACTGACTTCCCAATAACGATTGCCATAGTGATGTACATGACACCGCCATCTTCCATACTCCGAGCTCCTATTAAGAATTTCTTGTAAGAAAAACCCAAAAGCAGTCCGACCCGGGAATCGAACCCGAGACCTCTTGATCGGCAGTCGCTTACGCCAACCACAATACCAACGAGGCAGCTAACCCTTTATATTATTATTTAATCCTTTTTAAGGCTTATTTCCGCAAATATTCTATTCCAGAATGCGTTTTAAGTAGCTCGAGTGTTTAAACATCATCTTTAATTAGATACCTACATTTTGGCGATAATAATTTCAGTCCTGCTTACGTCTTAGAGGATAAGTCTGTTGCACTTAGAAGTAAGATGTAGTATTTCAAAAGAAAGAGGTCATTCTGCAAGAAATATCGATCAAACTGCCTCGTTGGTCTCGCGGTTGGCGTGTACGACTGCTGATCATGAGGTCTCGCGTTCGATTCCCGGGTCGGACCAAATGTTTGTATGATCTACAAATATTTGTTTTCTAAGTATAATATGTATGTATTTACAAAAAAAATATAAAAGTATTTATATGAGAAGTCTAGTACCCAAGCTCTGCTTAGCTTATGACTAGATGGCGTTCTATGTTAGATTTCTGAAATATTCAAAAAAATAAAAATAACTAATGGTTTGGTGCCACATAAATATGATTTGAATGGGGCTGAAAATAATAGCCCGCAACCTGTAGCCTTGACAAAAATGCAATGCCGATATCATAATACTATGCTGCTTATAACGCTTAAAAAAGACTAGCTGACCCACGTAACGTCGTTTGCGCCTTATATTGCCCGTAGCGTGAAAATTTCCCCCGTTTTTGAAACATTCTTCATTGTTGCTCCGCTCCTATTAGTAGTAGCGTGATGATATATACCCTATAGCCTTCCTCGATAAATGGACTATCCTACACTGAAAGAATTTTTCAAATCGGACCAGCGGTTCCTGAGATTAGCGTGTTCAAACAAACAAACTCTTCAGCTTTATATATTAGTATAGATGATAAAACTTGAGTTAACATTTCCAATACTAAGACATATTTGTCTTGTAAGTATACTATATGATGTAACTAAACAGTTATGCTTACCGCTATTTTTTCTTTATCTGTGCTTTATGACGTTGCTTCGTACCAAATTTCAAGATTCTGAGTTCACGGAAATACCCTGTAGGTTTTTATTCCCTTGGGAGTGTCGAATATTTGCAGCATAAACGGCTGTATCTTTTGATTGCGTTAGTTTAGAAGTTCAATTTTTTCACAGCTTCAAGGACAGTCGACCTGAGTATTTGATATGAATTTCAGTTTGATAGCTCCACGCGTTTCTGAGAAAAAGGATCTTGATAGACAGACAGACGGACAACAAAGAGATCCTATGAGGGTTTCGTTTATTCCTTTTGAGGTTCGGAACCCTAAAAAAGAAATGGTATTTGATATTTTGCTTCTATTCTATTTTCTTCGTTAGAATATATTAAAAACTTTAATGCAACGTTTTCAATCAAATTTAAAAAATATACATTAAGACCATATAAATATGAAAACGATAAATCTTGATTATTCGTGAGCCTATTTGTTTGCACCGAAACAAAATTTATGAGGTAACATTAAAATGTATTACATAAGCGCCAGGACCATTTCTCTTCATTTTATTAGAAATGAGGAAACTGACGCTGTGCACCTTTTATTTAATAATAAGCAATTTTGAAGAAAATGCCGTATATTAGCATTTTATTAATCAGATCGCCTGTATTATGTATTTTTGGTAAGTTCCAAAACGCATGGTTGAAAAACTATTACCTCTTGAAATTAGAGTTTTTAAGCCGACAGTATATGCATGCATAAAAGCGTTACAAAATAGTACACAGTTTTCAGAGAACGCCTTTTTGAAGTATAGGTCAAATTGTAAAATTAAATGTAGAACGACAAAAAAAGCAGTTTACGCAATCGTTTTAGAGTTAGCTTTTAGAATGCGCAACTTGCATTAACTTTTGTTTTTCTTTATTTATATAATCACAAAGTAATTAATCAGAGATTGGTATGTAGATTTACACATACCTAATAATTCTGTAAAATGTTTATTATGTTTTGTGATTATAAGTTATTAATGTGTCCTAAATTTTACCAATACCTATTAAAAACCAATATTTTAAATACGAAGATAACTCTGAATATCTGTCTTCTGGCACTACACTTTTACGGCTTAACTGTTACACCAATTTCAATTTAAAATTTGTATGTTTACCATGCGAAATTTGGTATTTGGACTTTGGTATTTGGACATAGGCTACTTTAGGCTAATACAGTTTTACCTTGAAAACCGACATACATGCAGGAGGAGCCGTAAGCAAAACCTAGTGTTATAATGAAATCAATTCATATAAAGTATTCTTCGTACACTTTTTAGTAATAAAAGTGGAAATCTGAAAAGGCGCTTAAAATGGCTTTAGTATATATATTTTTCCTCTATGATATAAATGGTCAATGACAATTTGTTGTTTTACCCAAGGGTTTAAAGACTAAATATTTAAAGTTAATAAATTATTAACGAAATTTAACTACCAGACAATTTCAAGCACATGTTTATTAGACAGTATTTTTATAAACGCTAATTGTGATATATGTATTGACCTAATTAATAAATGGTGCTATAGTGTACCGCGCACACTGCAGAGACGCGCGGTAAGGGTGGGTCGCTTGTTCAGTACTACGTCGTGTCGAAGTAACGCTGAGTGACGGAATATAGGGGTATTCTAACTGGTTAATGCCTATAACACCTATTTCAAAAATGTTGATGTCTTAGCACTGTCCGCCGCTGAGTTTAAGCGTACCATATTGTAAAAACTATGTCAACTTAGAATAAGACTTGCACAGCAAGGCACAGGTGTATTTAAGATTAGATTGTAAAATTAGGTTGGTTGTGCATTTATTTATATGTTGTGTATTTCACTGCTATTACACATAATGTACAACTGTTTATTATTCCAAATAAAATAAAATCAAATTAGCCCAAGTTATTATGCGTTATTATTTTATGGATATTTTTGCTGTAAATGATACGCATTTAAACAACTAATTAAAGTGTAATTTAAGCAAAGTTACAGAAATAGAACGGCTTTGTGAAATTCTTCCGCATCATAATAGAAATTAAGAAACTATTTTGTTTTTCATTATCCTTCGAAATAGTTTAATGATGAGGGTGTGTGTTAAGACTCACATTATTTGGCTGCTCGACCTATGAGAGCGATCAAAGACACACTTAGTGTGTTTATTTAATTTTGAGAAGTGTTCTAAAATTCAGCACATCCTAGGTGTTGCACTCTGGAAAAGAACTTGTCAATTCATCAATCCGAGACAGGATATAGACAGGACATAGACGGGACATAGACGGCAAATACACAGGACATAGACGGGACATAGACGGGGTATAGACGGGACATAGACGGGACATAAACGGGACATAGACGAGACATACTCGGAACATAGACGGGCATAGACGGGCAATACACTGGACGTGGACAAGACGTAGACGGGACTTGGATGGGACATGGATAGGACAGGATATTTGTAACAAAATTATGAATAAAGATAGATTGTTACAAACTTTAAAAATACTGTATTTTGTATTTATTAATATGTTATCTGAATCTCTGCGTATTGAATAAAATAAAAAAAAAATGGGAACTTTTCTGTATTTGACTCATCGAGATAATATACATAAAAATAATCACACAGTCATTATACCCCTTTCTCTCATGAATCTAGGGCATTGATCATCAAAAAAATCGTCCATTACGAGCTACCATTTTCGATTTACAATAAAACAGAAAGGGGTAAACTTTCAATTATTAGATTTGACCTAAACAAACAAATATATAAGCAAACGGGACAAACTAAATAAAACCGTTTAATAAACACGTTATCTAAACTGTTACTATGTCAACTTGTAACTATTTTTCTCTTGATAAAAACGCAGTTTTCAAATTCATATTTACCAGAATAACATTATTTCGGGATAAAATAAATGAAGAATTAGAAAATGAGCAACAATATGCTTTAACAAAAGCATTATTGGCATACGTACATATATTTAATTACAAAAGTTATGCGTGAGTTTCGTCTTTGTGGTATTGGTTGGAATAAGGGAACATTCAATCGAACCTAATGAGTTTTAGGTACTAGGGAGTCAACATACATACCCTTTAAAGTACCTTTTCAAGGGCTATTACGAATTTTATGTAGGACAAATACCTTTTTGTTTATTTAAAATTTCTCCATCGATATATTGAGACTATTAAGGCTTTATCTATATGTAGGTTCCTTGAAACGTTTATAGGCTTTACATTTAGTGTGCTCATTTAATTTTAGGGACTGTTCTAAAATTCAGCGCATCCTAGTTGTTGAAATCTGTAAAAGAATTTATCAATTCATCAATCCGAGACAGGACATAGACAGTATATAGACGGGACATAGACGGGATATACACCGGACATACACGGGACATACACGGGACCTATACGGGCTTTATCTATCTATATCTAAATATAGGTTCCTTGAAGCGTTTAGCGTTCAACGTGTTGAATTTACTCTGTAAGCGATCAGTTTGTCGTTGCGTGGTGTGGTTGTTGTTTCCGATGTTTGTTAATTTTAATTGTTTAATAATGTATGCTCTTTTATTTTGATACAATAGAATATTCAAATAGCGAGAAAGTTTGGTAATATGACTTCACACAATAAAATTTACTCGCAAGGAGAATTTTCATCTAACTATCTGGTATTCGGTACTTGTGGGTCTTTGCTTGCCACCTTTTCTTAGATGCAATTACCTACTTGAGAGATCACTTGTTTAAGGGGATCCGTACGTGTAATTATGCTGCCAAAAGATTACTATAAAATACGATGTAAGTATTAACACACCTAAGCATTTTGAGATGAGAGTACATGCCTACGTTATACTTTACACAGTCATTTCAATAAACAGCCACCGGGATATTACTGTATTATAAGCGGTTATTACTGTGATGGTGCTCCTTTGAGCCCTGATGTGAGTAAGTAAGTAATTATCTATCCAACGGGGCGTTTCTTTAAATACCACCAGCAACCCTCGCGATAGGGTTGAGACAACGCTCGCTGCTCCGCGCTGCCCTGTGAAATCCGACTCATGCCTCGCAATTCCCCCACTGGCATTAAATGTCTCAGGAGGATCAAAGGGAAAGATTATGGACAATTGAACACATTACAACTAGTTTGTGCTAATCACCTTCTCTTCCACTGTACACTCAAGAATTGGGTAGATTAATGTTCTTTTATCATGGGAGACCTGTACTGCAGGATCAAACGCTATAACCGTTTGCAGTAAGTGCATGAGCCCATATGCTATCCAGGCCTGGTATTTCAGAATACCGAGTGGCATTTAAAAATGCCCGTATACCCGGTCTAAAACTCGAATCCAATTTTCCTTACAGACGAAACGAGAATAACGCTTAACCGGCCTACAGAAACTCCGTGTATCCGACCATTAAAACTCCCAGCACTCAAATACACTCCCACACCCCAAACACGCCAACATTAGTGTAAAGTACCACATTGACAGATAACCGAGGTGTAATCGTGTAGCAGAACTAAGCGTGGATCAGCCATTGAGCTCCACTCAATCACAACTTGCTTCTCGTCGCTGCGCTGCAATGCTTAGCAAGAAAACTGTAAGATTACATCTAATTATCTAACAATCACTATGATACTCAAACCGGAGTACAAATGCATATTGAAGTATTAAACTCATTTTCCTACAAGATGCTATAGATGATAGAGACTCACTTGGCTTTCTTCAATGTCATATAAACTTTATGACTTACTCAAAATAACCACACTACTCGAGGTCCAATCTCCTCCGCTTCCAAGACACAAGTGTCCCTTGCTTTGTTGTTTCAATACCCAGCCATCGTCTTTGGCCCTGGTAGAGATCCTTTTAAACTAAGTTCACTTAAATTTTGGGTTTATGGCTTCTAGATGCTGTGTTTATGATAGGTTCTTGTTGAAATTAGAAAATTGAACCCTAGTTTACTGACCCATATTGTAACTTTGTACATCTACAGTTCATAAGTATAGTATAGTCTATGGTCGCTTGATTCCTTCCTTTTGGTGAACATTCGAGTAAGTGTTAAAATTCTCTCTCAATAAATCAATTTCTTTAATGGTGTCGTCCATCTGTCTTTTACTAGGAAGTCCTTTTCGGCATTTGAACGTGTACTTACTGCGTTCTACGTTATTGTTACAATTTTAACGTGGCGAACCATTTTTTCAAAGTTTAACAACGTGAATCTAGGAGGTACTACTAACAGATTATATTTTGAAGTACTTAAGTAATTTCTCACATACATTGTAACCCCTGAACTTGTCAGGGAGGTCACTTCACCAACTAAATCAGCCTAAGAGACAATGAGATCCCAGGGCGCCGTTAAAAGAAATTTGTTAAATAAATTTAGGCAAAGGTAGAAAAAAAAAAGTTAAAAAAAGATAATATGTGTGTATGTGTGTGTTTGGGATACCCAGGGTGCTCTTTAAAAGAAACGAATACTCCTCAGTGATGCATACATATATTTCAAAGGTTCTTAATTCACAATAATAATTACAATTTTATTTTTAATGTCTAACTGGGTTGACACAAGGAAAAAATATTTTGCATAAAAAAACACTCTTCAATGCTGCTGCAGTGCAGACAGACACCCAGAAGATCTTTCAACATCCTCCAGACAACAGGCGAGGGTCTATTAGGGCTTCTATTGAAAATCAGCAATAAATAAGAAATTGTTACACCTTATGTGGGTGCTATGTGAATATAAATACTTTTAATTCTACGTGCCCGAGTGAGCAATCCTCAGGACACGGAAGCGAGCCAGGTGGTGGGCTGCGGGCTGCAATGAAGATCTCTCTCTCTCGATTTATCCACACAACCCTGGATGTGCGCTCCTTAATCAAATGGTTCTGTCCGGAACCATGAACCCTACACAGAAAATACATCTCCTAGACACACATTCAAAGAAATAAAGATATGGTTAAGATTATTTTATAGGTTATATTTGATTTTTACCTCAGACGGGGAATTGAAAAATACGGCAGCTTTTCACTATTCACAGCGAACAACAATCACAAAATTTTTGCAGGATTATCACAACAAGAGCAGAGAAGATAGACAGTGAACCTGTGATCGACAAAATCTTGTCTTTTAAAGGATTTGCACCGAAACATCTAGAATTTCCCACTACTTTCGGCTAAAATGAGCAGGACACACTCCGATATATTCTAATATAAAGACACCACTTTGAGAAGTAACCAATTGCATATAACTTAATACTAAAAAAATATGTTCTTAAATTTTGAAAGATGCAAACAACAATGCTTTGTATGACGCAGTGCAGAATAACGCCATCTGGTGCCTCTTGGGTGAACTGATCGGCCAGTCGATCCACTCGCAAGGGCGTAACACACCGTGAGGGTGCTGTGCTCACCTTCTTGCTGATACAACTACAATTAAATTAAATTAAAAAAACAAATGCTACAACATTTTTTAAACACAAAATTGACACAGTTTTATATTCATTTCACACGAGTTTTTTAGTCATTTATCGTTTCTGTAATTCGTTTTTTCATGGTCTTGTCAACAAGTCCTTTTTCCAAGACTAGGTTTGGGTTGGCTTTAAGTCTACTGAAATACGGCTAGATATCGATTTTTATTTTTACTTTTTGATCATGTAAACATAATTAAATATCATAGAAAGTAAAACTTTTAGTTAGTGTAAAGATCTCTTGCTGCATAGAGCTGATAAATTATGGTAAGCCCTTTGCACGCGTCACAAGGCACGTAGGCGACAATGCTTCAATAAATTCTCTTGTGTCGAGCAAAAATTATATTTTAAGTTGCATTGTTTCAAGAAATTATACATTCATTTCTAAATATATTTTGTCAATATTTAAACCCTAACAATTTATAGGATCTACGAGTATTAGATACGATAACATTTTGTATCGTGAGATATATTTATAGTATGAAGTATGAAGTCTTCTGAGAGTAGAACGGTAACTCAGCAAATTAAATCAAATATGTGTCGGGAAATGGTAATATCATTGTCGCTAGGCTACCACATCAATATGTCCTCCGGAAAGACTCACTGGGAAGAATATATTCGGTGTACTATCATCTTCTAACTGCCAACAATACCAATAGGTATGCATAACAAATTGTGTTTTTCTTGTCGTAGGAAAGTCGAGCTATATAACAGATTTAGTTAGAAATTTTGGCATTATTTATCCGGGCACCGATATTTGAACTGACTATTGACAGCTGTTAAGGGCTAAAGAACGAGGCCGATGACGCTCACTCGCACCTACAAGTTGAAATTTGTTCGTAAAATATTCGTATATCTGTTTTACAAAAAACAGCGTACGACGTACCCTGTGCGCTATTGTGTTTGAGTGTATTGTCAACTTTTGTCAGAAATCGATAAGAATAGTAAAGAGTTTACGTTTCTTTTACCGTGCCCATCTTTCCGTTTACAAGAATATCTTGAGATCTGGGCCTTGTAGATAAAACCTAGCAAATATGTAAACTAAGTATCTACGTCATTGTCTTGTCTTGGTGGTCTTGAAAGCTAATTCATTTTAGTTACTAATCTTCAAATACCTACTCAAAAGCAGTTGACAAGTGGACTTCACTTGTCAACTGCTTTTGAGTAGGTATTTTATTTTACACAAGTTGTTAGAGGATTGATGATGACAGAATCACGAAAGGAATTTGGTAGAGCGAATTTTTGTGTGGAAATATTGGAAGGTATTGGTCGTCCACTGCGGACATTTACCAACCAAATGGTTGATTTTCTGAAGAAGGGCCTCGTGAAAAGCACTAAGAATTGGCAAGCATACATGCAGCGTTTAGTTAATGTTGACGAAGCAAAAGAGTTGTGTCAGGATAATAGTAAGTGAAGATTAATTATTGTGTCTGCGTGACATACGTGAAATTATGTAGCAGTATGTTTAAAAATGCTTCTTCCTAGTAGCCATATTTTGTATTTTTATGTGTTCCTATTGACAAGGTGTAGTATAGAAAAAAAATTGGTTTGTTCCACGATAATTTCTGCTGATAAAGAAAATCCAAAACTAATGCGCTTGCTTGTACGTAGCGTAACTAACAATGTGGGTACTTACAATTGAATATGCATTATTTGGAGGATTTCGTAATTTTTCCAGTAGAAGAAAGTGTGGTGATGAAGTTTCTCTGTTATAAATATTCTCTGAATTATCATTCCTTAGAAGATAAATATTATGTTACCTATCTTTTGCCTCCTCGTCTCAGATTTGTATTTAAGATAACTTCCTTACTGTACACAAAGAAAACAAGTACAGTCCATAAAACTATTTTTATGAAACAGCTCTACAAATGGCGGCCTTATCGCGATATGCTTGTTTTAAGCGTGTTTTATTAACAATTTTCTGGACTTCCTCTTTAGTCATGACCTAATTCGTACCCGTGTTTTATCAATAGCGTCATAGTCAGCATTCACTCTTCGTTGGGATAAAGTCAATCCTATAATATCCAAAAATAGTTCATTACAGATGTAAAAGAACCATATGGTGAGGAAGGGCTTTCAGGGCAATTAAATATAGTCAATTTTTTTTTTTATTATTTTGTTAAAATCAGGAACATGTTGCTAATTATGAAACAACTTTTCGCAAAGACCGCGTGGTTTTAAAGAAAACACGATAAAAAAGTATTGAGGATAATATTGGTTCAATGTGGAAAAGTAAATTATCTATACAAATCAATAAAATTGGAGTGTCTGTTTGTAATATTAAAGTAAATGCATATGTATGTATACACGGTATATATACCAAAAATGTAGTTGAATTTTTTTTTGTCTGTCTGTCTCTTTGTTCCGGGTAATCTCTGGAACCGATTTTGACGGGATTTTCACTGGCAGCTGATGATCCAGGGAGTAACTTGTTTTAGACTAACTTTGTCCCGCAGCGTTTACTCAAAAATACTGTGCTTTTAAATGTATCTTCTTCTAGTCTAGAAGAAGATACATTTTTTCTTTATTTAAAATGAGCATATCTTTATTTGAACAGCTTATTTATAGACTATAAAATAGAACCTTCTTCTTTTTTGCAGTCGGTTAAAAATTAAACTCTTCTTCAGTTATTATTGCGCTATAAGTAGAATAAATTATCTTTAGTAGAAAGTGAATTAATTTGATCTGCCCGTGCGTTTGATGATTGTTCGGTTTTTGCGTCTTTCCCTTACGCTGTCTTAGGACGGACTCGGATCGCATGAATGCCCGATGCTTACCATTCTTGCGGTGCATTCGTGATATTTACGATGCGTTGCGAATTTGCAGTTACGTGTGGGAGCCCTTAATCGTTCATAGGATATGCGTTTTTCCTACAAGAGCTTACAAGGAAAATATTCTGAAATATTAACAACAATTTTTTTTATTACGTATTGCGCAATTTAAATAATGTGAATGATGCTAGTGGACTGTAGGCCAATAATGATGATGATATGAGCCCTGTCATATTTCATAGATATAGTTCACTGTAAAAAGAGTGCATTAACTGAACTGCTATATATAATCTGGATAATTATACACGCAAACATTTCAGTTCTGCTAACTGCGCTATGCACTTGGCTTGTCGTTGTGTGTGTCGACTGTGCAGTATTTTATGTTGATCATTGGTATTTGATATACATATTTACAGAAAAAGTAAGTAAAATTTTATTAAGTATGATAAAAATGTTTTTGGACTAGGTTTCATGTTTGTACCTTAACAATCTCATAATTTATTTATCAAATAACCTATAAATACATGTATGTTTTTTATAATTTATAAGACTTTTTGAAGTAAATTTCATTTGTATCAGAATATCATCATATAGTATAAAAAAACTTTTAGATTATAATAATCAAACTTAGGCAAAGCAAAGAAGACAACAAGAATACCTTAATAATAAAAACACAAATCATTAGAGAAAAAAATATCATAAATTTTGCTGTGCAATCAAATATAAATAAAAATAGTTATTAGTAAATCATAATACGTATAATAATATTATGTTTAAAGTACGTATTTTATAATTTGCTACTAATTTGCACTAAAGAAGTTTTTCCAGAATTATTATCATGCGTCAATCCACTTGAACACTAGTCCGATTCCACAGTAAATTTACTATAATGCAGAGAAATACATGCGTTATCTATATTTGTGATCGTCAATTAGCAGTATATTAAATCCTATCAAAAACATAAATGTGAAATGAGAGCCAAGTTCAATATTATGATATATGCCTTGATTGTTCACTTCAACGACATGAGAAGTGAGACCTAAATGGGTGCCAAGTTCAATGGTCAGTCTTGTAATTTGTTTCTAGCACCATAAAATATTTTATAACAACTTAAAATATCATTTCTTAAAACTTAGGACAGTATATCGAAGCCTAAAGTCTGATTTGGATAGTTCGGTTTTCATTTCACATTTATATTTTTGATGGGATGTCATTACTTTTTGTACAGTTACAAGCACTATAAGTGAGTACTAACTTTTAAACTTTCGCGTTCCATGATATATTAACAATTATTTTTACGGGAATTAACGCGATCACTTATTAAAAGGTATTACATACCTCTGATTTGCCTGACGTTTCGACCAGGTTGCACTGGCCGTGGTCACAGGCTGACTGGCTCAGCGGCGCACGTCCTCCGTCTTAGAATCCGTGAAGTAGAAGTTTGTTCGTCTACCCGCACTTTTTCGGTATTTTTAATAAATTTGTTTCGCCATGTACCGTCACATACCACACTAACAGTGTCCCTATTCTGTAAGCAAACCGATGTGCTCCTATTCTGGTGTTTATCCGACTGCGCAGAAAAGCGAGGTGGTATGTTTTTTAATACTGGATTCCACGCTGTAGATAATTTAAAACCATCTTCTCGATTGAAAGTTTTATGTTTTTTAATTTCAATCGCTTCACGTACAACTCTTGAGTAAAAGTGACGTTCGGTGGAGAGGACTTGCGTGCGGTGAAATTCAATCCAGTGATTGATGCCTGCATCGAGTGCATGTTCTGCAATCGCTGATTTGCTCGTCTGTCGGTTCTTCACAGCAGCGATATGTTCTTTGACCCTTTCAGCAATAGTCCGCTTCGTTTGGCCTATATACGAACTTCCGCAGCTGCAGTCTATTTTATAAACACCAGGAGTTTGTAGTGGCAATGTATCCTTCGGTGTGCCGACGATGTTGTGAACTTTTATGCCTGGTGTGTATACCGTCAGAATTGAGTATTTCTTTAATACGGACCCGATCTTATCCGTAACTCCCTTGACATAAGGCATATAGGCGGGTTGCCTATTCACTTGTGGATACTTGCATCTTATTTTTGGTTGCTTTCGTCCTCTATTCACTTGATATCCGTTTCCTTTGAGTACCTCCTGAACATGTTCTAGCTCCCGTTGTAAATGTTCAGGGTCACAGAGATCGTAAGCTCTGTTCTTGAGTGAAGTCACAACAGATTGCAAGTGCCGGGGGTGATGATGAGACGTGGCGTGTAGGTACCTATCCGTATAAGTAGGCTTACGGTACACACAGTGTGACAGAGACCCATCTGATCTCACGGTTACTTCAACGTCTAGGAAGGACAACGACCTATCTGTCTCCATTTCATAAGTAAAACTTATTTTAGGGTGAATAGAGTTCAGATGTTGTACATATTGATCTACTTCTTGTTTATTTCCTTTAATAATGCTGAATATGTCATCCACGTATCGCTTCCACAGCTTAACGTTATTCGTGCCGAGACTTAGAGCTTTCTCTTCAAAATGTTCCATCCAGATGTTGGCCAGTGCTGGGGCTACAGGACTTCCGACACCATCTATCTGGAGGTAATGTTGACCTTGAAAAAGGAAATAGTTGCCATCTAAACAGTGTTCTAGTAGATCCATGTAGTTGAACGGTAGCTCGTTGTCTCTCAACAGGTCTTTCACGACGGATAAGCACTCTTTTATCGGAACATTGGTGAAAAGCGACTTCACGTCAAAGCTCACCATGACACAATCCGGTTCCAACGTGAGATCTTTTATAATTTGTATGAAGTGCCGTGAGTCTTTCACAAAAGACGGTGTTTTGCCTACAAGTGGTTGCAGTATTGAAGCAACATGCTTTGCAAGATCGTAAGTAGGAGAGGCAATTTGACTTACAATGGGCCGCAGTGGCACGTCCGGCTTGTGTATCTTAGGCAGACCATATAATTTCGGTGGCTGGTGTGACTTTGGTGTGTACAGTCTGTTGTACTCGTCTTTTGAAAATAGGTCCTCATTATCCCGGATTAGAGATAGTATTTTACGCGTTACTCTGGCCGTGGGGTTGTATGTTATCGGTTTATATACCGGTTTATAAATCAGAGGTATGTAATACCTTTTAATAAGTGATCGCGTTAATTCCCGTAAAAATAATTGTTACTATAAGTGAGTGTTCCTAATTGAGTCAATTAATTTAGAAATTATAATAAAATAATAAAAAAATACTAATTTCTGATTTATTCCAATGTATTCACCCAACTACCTATCTGGTTGCCAAATTTGAACTATCTAGGTCATCTGAAGCTGGGTTAGAATTTTGATCTATAGATGAGTCAGTGATGAAAGTAAGGATTTTTGGACGCTTATATCTAAATGGTTGTTTGAGGTATGTTTATGAAATTTAAAGGACATATGTATGTTGCTAGTCTAAATATATGAGTTTTACATTTCTTTACTATCCTCTATTCACTCCGGGTTTGTATAATATTAAATATAATACAATACAATACAAATCTGATATGTCTATGTGAAATAGTTTTGAGTAATGCAGGTGAAGGTCAGAAGTGGCTCCAAATGGTTCCTGTAATATTACACACGATGCTGTTCGCCAGTTCTGTTAGCTTGAACTTGGCTTGACACGCTACTGCGTGTCTAGACGTTGGGTTTTGTGAATTAATAATTTAGAAGTCTTTAGGAAATTGAAGACGTAATCTTACTACTCACAGAACTCAAACTCAATAAAATCACTTATTTAGTTGATAAATATTTTTAATTGATTTCATCGATCAATTCGTTTGATTTTTTATTTTTAACTGACTTCAAAAAAAGGAGGAGGTTTCTCAATTCGACCGTATATATATTTTTTTTTTACTTTTTTTTTTGTGTGTTCGGGGATAACTTCGTCGTTTATGAACCGATTTTGATTATTCTTTTTTTAATGGAAAGGAGATGTCCCGACGGTTGTACCATGATAATTACATTAATATCTGATGATGGCATCCAAGAGAAATCGAGTTGAACCTTGAAGTCGGTTTTATTTTTGTTAAAATTGTACTTGTTAGGAAAAAAATTGACATAAGGTACATGATTCATCATAAATGTTAACTCATTTTTAAGTTAGTTTTTCTTAACTTATTTTTCTTAAATGTTAACTAATAATTTTATTTTCAGAATGTCTCCAATAGCTTTAGTCTTCGTTTTAGTCTTCGTGCCGAGTTTCTGCCAGCGTCCGTCTTTTGCTGGAAATCGACCAATCGGATACCCTGTTATTGAATCAGGATTAACAGACAATGTAGAATTGGAAACGATACCAGCGCAATTGAATGGCGATCAGGAATATGCAAAATATCTGATGTCATTGCCAAAGGAAAATCAACCATTTTTTTTCCAGAATAAAGAACATATAGCATATTTTATAAAAAATCCACAAACTTACCCTCAAAGACCGAGTGGTTACAATGAATATTTTAGAGGTGTAAATAAATAAACAAAACATTTACAAATAAGGCGTTTCTTGAGTATCAAAACATTAACATTTTGATTCTTATTTGGTTAGAACCTAGAAAAATAACAAGAAAGATCAACTTTGTTGTAACCTTTCTAGGTTCTAACCAAATAAGAACTTATTTTTGGAAACCTATTGGTTTAACCGTAAACTGTTTTAGATTTGTGTGTTAATTTGCTTAATACTACAGAGTCATAAATTAAACAGGAGTATACTTTGTTCCAGAATATTTTTTGGCAGCCTTAAAATATTTAACACATAATTTGAGAACGAAACGATTTTTTCGTAATCAGGTTTCTATTCGTAATATTACTAGCGACAATGGTTAGCTTTTAAATAGGTTAACTTTCGCTAACAAAGGTTTGGACATGTGTTTTAATAACGATTTGACTTTGAAAACTAAAAACTTACTTTAAAACGTTAAATAATTAATTTGAAGATTTAAATAGAAACAAAAACCAATTAATGGGTTTGGTTTCTATTATACAAGTAAAGTTAGTAATTGTTTTCATATAGAATTTAACTCACCATGTATAGGCAACGAAGAGGCCAGAGTCCAGCAGTGGACTGCGGTAGGCTGACGATGATATAGATTTTAGAATATTTTAATTTATATTCTCGCTAGGAAAACTTTTAAAACAGATTGAGCCCAACATACCTCTTTGTCATTACTTCGGTGAGGTGGTTACCTATTATTCAAAACGCTGAAGGTATATTTTTGTAAAACATCCCACAAATAGAAAAAATGTCCATAAATAATGTCAACTTTTTTGTTACTGACTTATTTGTATGATGAAAAGTTTCGTAAAGAAAAATAATAGATTTAGTAATTTTACAGTTGTGAGTGCATTTGTTTATTTTATATGTTCTACGCCTTGACTACACAACGTCAAGGAAATTACGTATGCATTATTCTGGGAAAGACAAAAGAATCATCAAAAAAGAAGTATTGATCCCAAGAGATGGAAAAGTCATTTTAATCCGAGTGAAATCACGTACTTAAACTAATTAGAAATGGGCTGATAAATTAGCGTGAAGGGACGCCTTGATAAATTTATAAGTATATGAGGTCATTCTTTAACGTCAGTGTATATCGTGAACTAAATAATAAGTAAGTAGAATATATATTCAGCTATTGTATTATTTATTTGCTCTTTTCTCAAAATTTTGTTACTTCAAAAGTTAACTTCTTCCAGTCTCATGTATCACTTGTCAGTTTACTGCTTACTTCTTTTTCCCTTTTTTAATCGTATGTCTATCTATAACTGGCAGACACTAAGTATTAATAAATAAATAAAAATAAATATTTCGGACAACTTACATACAACATCATCTAGTCCCAAACTAAGCAGAGCTTGTATTATGGGTACTAAACAACTGATATAAATACATACACATACTTTTTTTTTGTAAATACATACATATTATACATAGAAAACACCCAGACTCCGAAACAAATATTTGTGGATCACACAAATATATGGTCCGACTTGGGAATCGAACCCGAGACCTCTTGATCAGCAGCCGCGTACGCTAACCACTAGACCAACGAGTCATACTAATAAATAAATGCGAAAGTTTGTGAGTGTGTGTGTGGTTCCTTCTTCACGCAAAAACTATTAAACGAATTTGGATGAAACTTTACAGTAATATAACTTATACATCAGAATAACACATACTATTTATCGTGATAATCGACATACACGCGGGCGCAGCCGCGGGCAACAGCTAGTATATAATAAATCTGCAAACGCTGTAAATGCTAGTTTAATCAAAAAGAAATTCATTAAAAAAAATTACTTGTTTCGAATTCTACACATTATCTACTATAGTAAACATGCCTAAATAACTATTTATGAAGTATCTATATAAGTATGTTTATAAATAAATATATAAATTAAACGGACCAAAAAGTATTTAAAGCTAATAGGAGACAAAACGATTCTTAGCCGCGTCTTGGCAAATATATTACTCATGCAAGTCAAGAACACAAGATTTTGATACTGTCCTGCACAAATCTATAATTTAATCTTATATTATATATAATAATTTATACAACGGCGTAAACTGAGAAATCATACTTGCATGTGGGGGTACGCCGCAGGCAGGCCTTTTGATTTTGTACAGGCTTGCCGCACGTGCGACTTCGGCGCGATCAATGTGACCGTATGTAAGCGAATGGACTATACTTTAGTTTTATTTTGCACATTCCTATAGTAGATACGTGTATATTCTAGCTAAAACTTTATGTATAATATTTTTTAATTCACTCAATGCTATATATATATATATATATATAACTAACTAGACCACCGATATAAATATATTTATACCTTTTTTTCATATATACATACATATTATACATAGAAAAAACTCAACTCCGAAACAAATATTTACAGATTATATAAACATTTGGTCCGACCCGGGAGTCGAACCTGTGACCTCATGCACATCAGTCGCGTACGCTGCAACTACGCTAACGAGGCAATCTAATGTGAATGTTATTTTTAAAACAGTCATCATCGGTAATAAACAGTTATGGCTTTTTTTTTGGAAATTATGTAGTTAAGGATTTAAATGGTGTTGATAATTATTATGTTTATAATAAACATAGAATAATCGGCAAAGATGTTCAGGGTCACGGGTAAAGCAGGTTTCTGTAGTATAAAATAAAATAGTATATGTAGTAGTACATGGACGTGCAATTAGGGAAAGTAGGAACTGACCTTGAGCTTCTTCGATAGCTTCAGCTGGTACTGGTCGAACAATGCAGTCCACGTCACTATTTAAGTTTTATTTCAGAGTGCACTCACACTAAACAATTAAAACACTGGTACACGGGTTTTTTTTGGGGTTTTATGCGGTTTGCTAGTAAGCGCGTTTTTGTAGAAGAGAAATGAGTACGTTATCACCACAGAACAAAAGAATTAATAGTTAGAAATGGTGTCGAGCTGCAAGTGCAAGGTACACTGTGTCGCCTAAACGCACACATGAACGATCAATAATATTATACACACATAAAGAACAATATCCTAATTCGTCCAAATGATGTTCAAATATATAAGTTCTAACAGCCACTTACAATGTTACTAAATACAACCTTATGGCTTTCTACTAAGGTAGGGTTTCACTTGCATATTTCTGGTTTCGTCGAAGACCTTAGGGATTGACATTTGTCGAATATAATTATATTACAATAATTTTTTTATTACATTTATTTAGCATACTCGGATATCCTTTCATTCTACTTTATAATTATTTGGTTGCAAAACATTGCAACTCCCTTATCTACCTAAAATAAATTATATAATTGTGTTTTTTAACCGACTTCAAAAAAAGGAGGAGGTTTCTCAATTCGACCGTATATTTTTTTTTTTTTTTTTATGTGTTTTCGGGCATAACTTCGTCGTTTATAAACCGATTTTGATGATTTTTCTTTTGTTGGAAAGGAGATGTCTCGACGGTGCTACCGTGATGATGATAAGGAAACTAGGATCTGATGATGGCATCCCAGAGAAATCGAGGGGAACCTTCGAAATTTGTAGGGGCGACTAGTGCATTTGTAATTTTTTTAATAAAGTATTTGAAAGCACTACAATTTAATGGAGGTCTGGAGTCGATCTGATGATGGAGCCGAAAGATAGTCGAGGGAATTCTTCTACGATTTATAGCAGTTGCCTTGTGTTTGGGCTTGTTTAATTTGTATTGATGAGAACTTCACACCTAGAATAGTTGTAACTATCATTAGCGGTCTAATAATGAAGACGAAGAACAGTTAAGGGAACTTCTCAACGATTTAGAGTAGGCACATTGTGTTTCGACTTTATTCAATTATATTGATGAAAACATAATGTTTATCACATATTTTCAAAGGTATTTCAATATTTGCATATGTTTGTCATCATTTCATGATGATGAGCCGATGATGGAAGATACATTTCCTTAACAGTTAGAAGTTGGAGAATTATTCTTTAAATATCAAATGTTTGCGTGTTACCTATATTATCGCGTGGTAGTCGTATTCTTTTAATTTATTTAGGTGAGCTGATAATGGAAGGTACAATTCCTCAATGGTTAGGGGTTAGAGGATAATTCTTTCACTTTCATACGTATGTATAAACCTGTAGTTGTACACTTTCAAGCTATTCAGATGAGCTGATGAACGAAACAAATATTTACAGATTATACAAATATTTGGGCCGACCCGGGAATCGAACCGGAGACCTTAAGCACAGCAGCAAACGTTACCACTACGCCACCGAGGAAGTTTTTAGTATTCTATGAATCGTTAAAATTGGTTACTCTATTGTAACTTCAAGTACTATGAAAATAATAGTATCAGATTATCCCATAATTTCACTTAGCAATTGCAAATATAATCACACTAATATATAAAGGCGAAAGTTCACGACTTTGTTTAAGGTAGTGCCCTCAATGTCTTTGCTTTTTATTAGTAACTAGCTGAATCAAACAAACAAACAGACAGACGGACCGACAGACACGGTACCGTGTATACATACATATGTATTTAGTAAAAAGCGTTTTTTTTTAAGATTACAAACAGACACTCCAATTTTATATATTTGTATAGACTAGCTGACCCACGCAACCTCGTTTGCGTCTTCTATTGCTCGTAGCGTAATAATTTTCCCCCTTTTTCGTAACATTCTTCATTGGTGCTCCGCTCCTATTGGTCTAAGCGTGATGATGTATAGACTATAGCCTTCCTCTATAAATGGGCTATCAAACACTGAAAGAATTTTCCAAATCGGACCAGTAGTTTCTGAGATTAGCGCGTTCAAACAAACAAACTCTTCAGCTTTATAAATTAGTATAGAGTATAGATTCGCTTGCTCCTATTCGATCACGGCAAGGTGCAGGTCATTTCAACTTTGACACGATTCCCATTGCCTCGTAGATCACGCTCTTGATAACATAAATTGTTCATCTCAATATGAGTTGTTGGCTTGTTGCTTAAGCTCAGTTTTAATACGTGCTTCCAACTCCTACAGTTATTCGCATCAGCGGGAGTAACGTTTGTAGGTGGTCACTTACGTAGGTTGGCTCACGCGATTTGTATTAAATAATTAGTTTAACTCACTACTTACCTATGATTATTTACACTAAAAATGTAAAAATAAAAACTTTTTATTAAAAAAAAAAACCGACTTCCAAAAAACAAAACTCCCTGCCAAAAAACACTAAAAAGCTCAAAATAAACTGGCTCTTCATAAATTGCAATGTGCCAATTCTTGTCTATACCTATTTTTTTTTTTAATTGAAACTCGCGGGCTTGGTTTCCGCAACTCGACGTCTTATTGCGCCTATTTTGCGTAGTGGGTCGGCACTAGTGGTGCCAACCCAATTCTTCCAGGAAGCCTAGCAGACCCCTTGCGTTGCCGACGACTTCCTGAAGTGACCTCGGCGATCCGAGGTGTCTCGCCCGGTATTTCGCCACCTCTGGACATGTCAAAATGACATGGGCGGCTGTTTCATCTTCCTCCATGCACGCTCTGCATAGAGGGCTGTCCGTTACACCTAGGGTAAAGAGATGTTTGTTTAATAGTGCATGACCAGTTATTGCTCCGATTAGGAGTCGAAGCAGCGGCCTCTTCAGTTGTTTCAGCTTCCGTGACAATCCGGGGTTGATCGTCGGGAGGGCCTCTTTGGTCTGCCTGCAGGTACAAAGGTTGGACCAATATATTTGGTGTTCTACCTCGGTGTTCTGTTGCAGTGTCCGTCGCAGCCAGGCAGTCGGCAATGGCAGTATTGGTTCTGGGCCGATTGCCCTTGTCTCCGATCCGCCTCTTGCCAGTGCGTCAGCTGAGTCGTTCCCGCGTGAGTTGCTATGACCTTTGATCCACTGGAGAGTTATACTATTTATAGTGCTTACCTCTGTCAGGGCTCTGTGGCATTCGTAGATTAGCCCTGAGGTAGTCACATGACTCTGTAGAGCTTGTAAGACTGATCGGCTGTCGGAAAGTATGCGGATGGGGTATTCCGTTACCTTTCTGGAGATGATCGCATGTGCTGCCGTTATTATGCCCATACACTCTGCCTGGAAGACTGTGTTGTGGGCTCCTAATGGTGTCGAGATGTGTATGTTTAGGTCCTCAGAGAATACTCCCGAGCCAGTGCCTGACCTTGTTTTGGATCCGTCCGTGAAGATTCTTAACTCCTTTGGGTTAAGCCCTTCTTGGGGGTCCTCGTGCAGTTGTATCTTGTATTTTTTGTCAAAGACGAATTGCCTGGGTATCGTGTCAGTTACCGCTTCCATGAGCGGTTCCTTACCTATAGCCTCATAGAGGATTTCGGTGTGTGGTACCCTAGGCAGCCTCCAGAGATTTTGTTTCTTTAGCCGCGCTGCTGCAGCTAAAGCCTCCTGCCTTATGAAAAGGTGGAGTGGTGGTAGACCTAAGATGGCTTCCAGAGCTGCAGTCGGTGTAGTCCTCATACAGCTTGTAGCCGCCAGACAGGCCAATCTCTGGAGTCGTTGTAGTTTAGTTTCGGCAGTGGATAGTTTGGTCCGTGGCCACCAGACTATCGCGCCGTAACTTACCATTGGTCGGATGACAGTCTCGTAGAGCCACAAAGTGGTGTTGGGGTTTAGTCCCCAAGTTTTACCTACCATTCTGCGGCACTGCCAGAATACGACTGTTGCTTTTTCAATTTTGTTGTTGAGGTGGGCGCTCCAGTTAAGTCTGTGGTCGAATATTACCCCTAGATACTTTACCTCAGACGAGAGTTGGAGCTCTGTATTGAACAGCTTGGGAAGTCGGTAATTTCCCAGGTTCCGTTTGTTGGTGAACATTACCATTTCAGTCTTCCTTGGGTTGACTGACAGTTCATTATCCACGCACCAGCGTTCCGTGAGCGTGTTACATCGCATACTGTACCTGTGTGCATGCCGCTTGTTAATATCACTATATCATCAGCGTATCCGATGGTATAATGGTGATTGTTGTTCAATGTGGTGATAAGGTCGTTTACCACTAGGTTCCATAGGATTGGTGAGAGAACGCCACCTTGGGGGCAGCCCTTCGCCACCAGTGCTTGTTTAGTAGCGTCTGCCTCGAGTCTGATGACTCTCTGGCTCAGCATCTTGTTTATCCACTCTATCATGACAGCATGCACTCCATGTTTTACCAGTGCTGCTGTTATGCTGGTGAATTTCGTTTTGTCGAAGGCTCCCTCGATATCTATGAAGGTGCCTAAGCACATCATCTTGTTTTTTATTGCAACCTCAATTTTGGTTGTGACCGCATGAAGTGCTGACTCTGTCGATTTACCTGGACTGTAGGCATGCTGGTTCGGATGTAGTGGTGCTTGTGTCAGCGCCGTTTCCCTCAGATGCCTGTCGCATAACCTCTCTAGTGTCTTTAGGAGGAAAGAGGTTAGGCTTATTGGTCTGAAGGATTTTGGATCCGAGTAGTCGGTTTTACCTGGTTTTGGTATGAAGATTGCTCTGACGTCTCTCCACTGTCTTGGCACATATCTGTGTGCCAGACAGGCTCCCAGGACGTAGGTCAACCGTTGAGTAAGTGTCTTCCCTCCCCATTTAAGCAGGGCTGGGCAAATCCCGTCCGGGCCTGGAGATTTAAATGAGTCGAAACTGTCAATTGCCCATTGTGTTTTATATGGGTCGATTACCTTGTGGGCCAGCTGCCATTCCTCCTCCGTTGGGATGGTTTCTTCTTCTGGCCATCCGCCTGGACTGATTATTTCACAGTCCGGGAAGTGTGTTGTTACCAGAATACATTCTGCCTCTTCCACCGAGGTGGTAAAGGAGTTGTCTGGCTTTCGTAAAGACCCCAGTGATATGGCTGAGTTATTGGAGAGAACTTTCCTTACCCTGTTGGCCTGTGCAGCAGTCTCAATGTTTGTACAGAAGTTCCGCCATGAGTTGGTACTCCTGTATCTGAGTCGTTTTTTGTACCTGGACTTGGTGACCTTATATTTATCCCAGTCCTGGTCTGTACCGGTGTTCATCGCCCTGTTGAGTTGCTTCCTCATCTCGCTCCTGAGTCTCTCCAGCTCAGGCCCCCACCAGCTCTTTGTTTTTGTTTGGCCTGCTGGTGGGGTGGATAGGGGGCATGTCTGATGGTAACAGTCCATCATAGTGTCTGTGAGAAACTTTACCTGTTTTTCAATTTCTACGGTACCTTGGATTCTAGTCGGGGTACTTCCCTGTGCCAGGGACTGACCGATCCGCAGTGAGTATTGGGTGCGATCGGTTTTTCTTGGGTTCCGCCTAGGTGGTGCCGTGAGTGTGTTTACCTGAAGGTCGAAACGAATCCATCTGTGGTCCGAACATGACAGTTCGTTGGACACGTGCCAGTTTGAGATGTGTTTCGCTGCCTCTTCAGTTGCCAAGGTCAAGTCAATGATTGTCTTGCTACGTCTGTTGACGAATGTTGGTACAGAACCTGTGTTTACTATGTTAAGGTTTGTCGTAAATAGGTATTCAACGAGTTTCCTACCTCTGTCGTTACCTGTAGACATGCCCCATAAGGCATGGTGCGCGTTGGAGTCGGTTCCCACGATGAGCTCGAGTCCCACCTCCTCGCAGTAGTGGACCAGCCGCGACAGGTCGTGCGGTGGTGGGTCGTCGGCTTCCGGCATGTAGACGGATGCCAATACCACCTGCACGAGGCCGGTGTCTTGGGCTACCTGCACCTTCATGGCACATAGGTCTCTGGAACAGAAACTGGTTAGGGCCTGCATGTTTATATCAGCCGTAGTGTATATGCATGTGCGGGGATTCTCTGGTCCCGCGTGAACTGTTAGCTTACCTCCCATGTTGCGGAGTCCGCAGACAGTGCCGTCTCTGACCCACGGCTCTTGGATCAGTATGACGGCTGTTTTGTTGTCCTCCAACCACTTCCTGATCTGAGCCGTCGCAGTTATGCTGTGGTGGAGGTTAGCCTGGAGGATGCTACATGCCGAGGAAGGAGACAGCGCCATCGGAATCTGATTCCTCCGTTGCCAAGTCCTCGACCTCGGCTCCATCCTCCTTTTGGATGGCCAGCTTGCGTAGCTCCTCCACGCAATCACCCCCGCTGTCCGTGCGGTCTCGAAGAAGGTCATCTTCCACATCGGATTCGGGGGCGGACTGCGCCGGAGCCTGGGGCTCAGATGTCGCGACTGCGTCAGCAGCATCCTTTGCCCCATCCGCAGTGTCCATCGGAAGGGTGCAAGCACTGTTTACTGCATCCCTGGAGTCGGTTTCGGCTGGTGGATACTCCACAAACTTGCCGCGGGGCCCTAAGAACTTGACGTACACCGTGCCCAGCATAAAGCTGAGCCGGCGCCCGTGCTCGACCAGGGGCCCCACCACCGTTTCCGGGATGCTGACAATGGCGAACGTGTCCGTCGCTTGCCTGTCCATTTTCAGTAGGAGCCATCTTTCGATGTCTGCCCACCGGTTTTGGAAGCGCAGCATGTGTGCTACCCTTCTGTGGTCCTCGTGGACCCCAGGGAGCAAGATGCCGCAGCGGACTCGCTTCGTCATCTCGCCTGGGCGCTTTACCACCAACTTCTCTCCCGTGGGAAGAGTGATGGTGGCCACGCTGCGCTTCAGCCATTCCAGCGTAAGCTGGTTTTCGCACCATAGTTTTAGGTAGCCGTCGGTCAATACCGGCCTTCCCCGAAACGATGGGCCCTCTGAGTTACTGCTGCCCGGCTTCATCGATTCCTCGAACAGCAGCTCCTCAATCCGCTTTTGGACCTCATCAGACTGACTCTGGCTGAGGTTTTCCATAGTGGCAGTGGTTACCGCTGCCACCAGGTCCGCCTTGACCGCGCTTGCATAGTCAGTCTGAGTGGCCTCCCCTGGTGGTCCGGTCCTCCGCCTCTTTGGCTCGCCTCTCGGAGATATTGTCTCGTCAAGGCGTGCCCTTTTGGCAGAGTGCCGGCCCCCCTGGGTACTACCACCCTGAGGTCCTGTTTGCGTCCCCTTGCCCTTGGGAGGTGTGCGTCGTGTTGCTGAGGGTTCAGCAGGCGCATTGTTCCCTCTCCGCAGACTGGTACCCTGCCCTTGGGTTGGTACCGGGGTCGCGTCTGTTGTAGCAGCTTGTCGCTTCTCTCTCTCCCTGCGACGCTGCTTTTTGTTTTTCTTGCGTGTCTTTAGTTCCACACAAGAGGAAGAAGCTGGGGGTTGGGGCGCCGACACTATGTTCTTTGCCTTTTTCCCCTTCCTCTTCCTGGACATGGCGACTTGCCAACCGGACAAGCTAGGGTCCGTGGCTGGGTCGCCTTGTTGGGACCTCCTCCCCGTTGTCTGCTCCAGGTTTGTAGGCCGAGCCACGCCCGGAACGACTTCGGGGGCTGGCCGGGTACGGCCAAAGCTCGTGGAGCTCGCCTGTACCTGTCCAGCGGGTGCTTTCGCGTTAGGCTTCCTGGTCACCGGCTTGCCGGCGACCTTTCTGCCCTCCGCGGTAGATTTTGTCTTCGGTGTCGGTACCGTGGAGGTGCCGACACGAGACTGCGTGTTCTTGTCTACTTGGGTCGCCAAGGCTTCCCTGTAGACTCGTGTTAAGGAGGGAGGTCCTACTGGACCCCTTCCTTGGGTGTCCGGTCCAGCTATTGCCGTACCTTCCACCTTTGGGGTTTGGGATTTGTTTTCATCCATTATTTTGATGTTGTTATTTTCGCCTCTCGAGCTTCCCACCCTCCATGGAGCCCGCACCTTTGGGGATGTCCCTAAGGACACCAGGAATACCCGAGAGGTATAGGGTCGTTGGGTTGGGACTCATGCGCGACATCGGGAACTGCAGACATGCGGCCCCCAGTTGTGCCTTATGTCCTCGCTCCGTCAGCATGGCCGGGCCCCAGTGTTCTCCCAGAGAACACCCCCCCCGAACCTCGCCTGCGGACCGTACCACCTCATCCGTACGGGACGCGTGTCCATTACCTTGTAGTGGCTAGCTACAAGGCTACCGTTTTGCCTGAAATCCGGACCAAAGAGGGCGTGTTGCTTCACGGAGGTAACTAACCCCGACCCCGTTCAGCTCAACCCCCCAGGACTCCTTCATCCTGGCTTACGGCGCTCGACTGCACAGGACTAGTGCAGGCAGGCATGATAGTCCTCCGAGGTCGCCTGCTGGCCTTGGTGGACCCGTGTAATGAAGTGAGTAAATGAATGAATGGGTGAGTGTATGGGTGAGTGAATGAGTGACTGAGTGATTGAAGTGTGTGATTGGATTAGGAGTTAGGACATTAGAAGGGAATACTAGGTAGGTTTCGGAAGGATGGGTAGTAAGGGGGTAGTGTGGAACACAGGATTAGGGTAGTGGGTTATACCTGACTGGTGGTAATGTCCAGCCGGGCAATGGCCCTCCTCAACTTGGCTACTGGAGATATGGGCTAGGTGTTGCGGCTCCCCTCGCATGTTGCGGATCTCCAGCATTTCCAGGGTGCACGACCCGCTCCGAAAGGAGCAGGTTCCTCCCTGCCCGTATGTCGACGGATACAGGTCGGACGTGGACGTGTGAGAAGCACTTGAGCGTACATGCCGATAACTCAGCGCCGTTACTGAATGTACATGTACGCCCCGACGCACCCCTTGTCTATACCTAACTCTTTATTCATTTAAATAGTATTATTATTATGTGTGCTAGGTACCTAAAATCTGAAGGTGGCTGTAAAATTTTGGTGTATGAAATATTTATAAACTTTTTATTTAACATTTCATATATAACATTTATTTTCAAATATACCTCCAAAATAAGTTTAATAAAAATTTTGCGATTAAACAAAATCATATATTGTTTTAAAACCATAGTACAATATAATTCTGATACTAAAAAGTAAAATTACTGTAAAAATCAATATCATCGAAAAGTTTAACGTTTATTACGATATCGATTAAATTTGTCTCAGTCCCTATGGCAAAAAATTGTAGACATTACTTTTACTAAATGTTTTCACGCCAAATGTTTTAAAACATTCCCGCAGAAAATGCAGTTCATTGCTTGCTCTATTGGCAACTATGCAAATCATACTTAAATTTAATACGTAATGTGTGATTATTTTAATAGATTGGAGTATAACGGTTTGTATGTGTATTACATAATACTTTTTAGATTTTTGTTAATATCACTTAAAAACAAACGTTTTTAGACTCATTGATGATACGATATGTTTCCTTTGAGTAAATTGTAGTCCTTGCTTCGTTTTCAACACGTAATTATAGCACAGTTCGGCATAGCAATAACTTTTTACGCAGCTACGTTCCCGACGAAAGTAATACGTGTATTAAAGCGTTCAGTTGATGCCAGCAGAGACATTAGTGACATCGGTGCTTAACTGCGGCGCGCCTGACCCGCCTACATCGCATTTCTACTACTTAATTCTCCTCTTCTGTGGTTATCACCGTCGCGTGCGTTCGGATGACACTTTCTTTTTATACTGACAGGTCAGGTTGCAGGAATAGGGTAGGAGTATTGAACATTGATTGATTAATGAGTGTACGAGTGTATGAGAGTGAGCAGGAATCAAAATAAATACTAATTATAACTATATGAATTGCTTTTGAGATAATTGCGTTATGACAATAAGAGTTTATATTTATTAATTGAGTATTTTAACTTATAGTATTAATTCGGCGCAGCCAACTGCCCCCGCCTAGAGGTTTCCTCTAAACAAAGTATTAATTTAACTTAATTTAAGAACTAGAGTTACAATAAAAAAAACAATTTACTGTAGAGGCAAGGGACAGACCCGAACCACAGGGCGCACATAACTCGATAACGATGTTTTAACTTTTACAGCGCGTACTACATCATCTTTTCCAGGGTAGAGTTCCTCTATTACTCCCAAAGGCCAGCAAAGAGGATGAGTATTATTATCTTTTATTAGAACAACTGTGCCCAATTGTATGGGATTTGAAGGATGCAACCACTTTTCTCTCTGCTGTAAAGACGTGAGGTATTCCTGACTCCACCGTTGTCAAAAAGATTGTACTATTTTATTTAAGAGTTGGTACCGAGCAAGTCTGAAACATATGTTGCAAGAATGAACTCTTTGCCTAACCAAATTTCTAACTCTAAGTATCCAAAACTTTTGTCTAAGTAATGAGAGTAAGAGAGCGGGACCAGTGTGGAGGTTCAAAATATGGAAATGGTCAACAATAAGTTGCGTGACACGATCCTTAGACGGGAGTAAAATAGGATACTTTTGACCATAGTTAAGTTGTGAATGAGATAATCGTCCACCGATTCTGAGTATATTGTCACAGTCAAGAAAAGGACTGAGTTTAAGTATAGGTTTAGTAAGTTTAGTAATTTTATTCTGTTTTAGAGTGAGTATTTCTCGAGCGAAATGTTTGTTTTGTATGTATTTAATGAGATAGATTTCAGCGGTTTCCATGCATGTGGCCGTGATCGGTCCACGTGTTTTCAAACGTTTTGTAAAACGCAATATGTATGCGATAGAGCGTAACAATTTTGTGTAATTTGAGTGTCTGTCTACTAACTCCTGTATAGGTTCATTAGAGTGAGTCTGAGCAGTTTCGGTTTTCATACATATTATCTTTGTTTCAGGGATTTCATTAGAGAGTGTAACTTGGAAAGGCACTATAGGCCATTGTGAGAGCGGCAGTGATACCCAGCGAGGGGCGTGAAACCATGTGTGTTTGAGTATAAGTTCCTTTGGTGTCACGGGTCTAGAGATTATATCAGCGGAATTTTCGCGACCATTTACGTGAAACCAGTTAGAAGCGTCTAATTTTGAATTAATTTCAGTTATTCTGTTTGCTATGAAAGTTTGAAATTTATAAGCGGGTGAATGAATCCATGTAAGCGTTACAGTAGAATCAGAGAATGCGTAAATGTTTTTTATTGTACAGCGTTTTGAGAGTATTTCGCGGGCAGCAGCGAGGAGACCGGCAAGAAGCAGGGCGGCACAGAGTTCTAAGCGAGCGAGCGAGATTTTCTTTAGCGGAGCGACGCGGGATTTCGAGGTAAGTAAGTATACAATACCATCGGAATATTCATCGGAACTTACTTTGATATACACTACTGCACCGTAGCACTGTTCACTAGCGTCCGAGAATCCTATAAGCGTTATATCAGAATTAGCGTTTATACCTACGTGTCGTGGTATTTTAATTTTCTGTATATATGATAGTTCGTTATGAAACATGATCCATTTATTTTCGATAGAGAGTGGAACGGGAGTATCCCAATCGAGATTTAACTTCCAGCATTCCTGTACGAGTAGTTTCATAAAAGTGGTGACGGGACCTAGAAGGCCTAATGGGTCAAATAAGCGAGCGGTCACCGAAAGAATAGAGCGTTTTGTACATTCCGAAGAACTTTCATTTATGTTAAATTGAAAATTATCTTCTTTAATATTCCAGTGTAAACCTACGATTTTTGTGTTAGCGTTTGCATGAGAGTCAAAGTTGACAACTTGAGGATTTTTATGAGATGTAGGAATCGCGTTCATAAATTCTGTACTATTAGAGACCCATTTTACTAAGTTGAACCCTCCAGAAGCGAACATGTCAACCATCTGATGGTAAGTTTCTTGAGCTTTTTCAACACCATCCAATGAGTTTATGTAATCATCCATATACATTTGATTTTCAGCCTCGTAAGCTGCCAGGGGAAATTTGTCGCGGCTGTCTGTGGCTAGTTGACGTACCACTCTCATGGCTAGATACGGTGAGCTTGAAATTCCAAATGAGACTCTATTAAATTGAAAAGTTTGAATTTCTTTTTCAGAATTAAATCGAAACAACATACGCTGAAACGGATGATGATCCGGAGCGAGATGTACGCAGAAGTACATTTGTTTAATATCTGCGGTTACGGCAATCGAAAACATCCGTAACTTTATTAAAAGGTCAAAGATATTGCTTTGTAAGTTTGGACCCACAAATAACAAATCGTTTAATGAATAACCCGATGTTGTTTTACAACCAGCATTAAGAACAATACGCGTTTTAGATGTTTGCTTATCTGGCCGATATACAGCTCTGTGAGGAATATAATAATTATCAATATCGCGAGCTGGATCATCAACAGGAGTGAGAAATCCATTATCAATGTAATCCTGAATAGTAGCATTGTAATCTGTTCTTAAGTCGGGAATCGAGTCCAACTTCTTTTCTAGAGCGAGATATTGGCGTTTTGCGATAGAGTATGAATTACCTAATTTAGAGGGATTCACTTTAAAAGGAAGATGTACGGTGTATTTACCGCAAGCATCTTGAGAATACGTTGACTGGAACATGCGTTCACATATTTCATCATCTGGGCTAATATGCGTCTTAATGGGGACATTTTCAAGTTCCCAAAAGCGTTGCGTAAGAGCGTCGAGGGATAGCGGTTCCGTCTGACAGAAGAAAATCTTGTCATTTGCGCTTGGGCGCAGCGGAGAGCGCGGAGTAGGCATAGCGCGGGCATGACAGTCGGCCTTACCCATGGCGATGTAACCGAGTGTCGTTTGTACGGCGATAACCGACGAGTTAGCAGAAGTCACTTTGTCACTACCTAACAACAGAGGGAACAACTCATTGCCAATTAAACAATCTATAGTTCCGGGCGTGTGGAACTCTTCATCTGCCAGCGGTAAATTATACAGGTGATCGAGTTGCGAGGGGTCTATGTGAGTGTTCGGTAAGTGGTCGGTAATTGTTTCTATTACTCGAGCATTAATAGTATACGAACAACGCGGATCGAAGCGTGAGTGAATTTTAAGAGAGGTATATCCAAGGGAGGCACTTTCCGTTTGACCTATGCCTCTAATGATTGAGTTAGCGGGCGTAATTTTCAAATTCAGACGATCGCAACAATCTTTAGTTATAAAATTACCCATCGAGCCAGAGTCTAGAAACACACGTATATTAGAGCGTTTATTTTCGTTATAAACATAGACTGAAGCTGTAGGCAAAAGAACAGTAGTATCTTTCGACTTACAATGCGCGGCAGTTGTTACCGATAACGCAACATTATTTGAATTTGCGCGCGAAACTTGGCATTCCGGCGGTGCAATCTGCGACGCAGGTGTCGGCGCGACAGCGCGCCGCGTAGTGACGGGCATAGCAGTAGCTTGCGCGTGCGTCTGTCCGAGCGCGGACTGCGGGAGGTGCGCGGGGTGCGGCTGGTTGGCGCCTGAAGCCGTAGACAGCGCGTTGTAGGTTGCGGGTTCGATTCCTCGACGAGCGTAATTGTCGATATGTAATTGAGTATGATGTTTTAGCGAACAAATATTACATCTGTTTTGCGATCCACAAAATCTAGTATTATGGAAACCTAAACAGTTTTTACAGAAGTTATATTTTGTAACTATGTTATTGCGTTTGAGAGTTGATTGATTCATGAAAGTTGGACATCTGTATAATGGGTGCGCTTGAGGCGAGTTGCAGACGATGCATGCATTTTGTTGAGAATTAGTTTTCGTGAAATTGAGTGTGTTTGAAGGTGTGCGTAAGAGTGTGCGTGGGTTTTGCGAGTGTTGAGAAGGGATATTAGTTGAGAGATAAGCGTCGGTGTTATCATCACCTTCGGTGTATAATTTATTGAATGAGTTTGTTTGCTCATTTGTGTTTACAAAAAACGAGTGCGTCGGTTTTTGTTGTTTAGAGTATAGCGTATTATTTTTATTTTGTGATTTTGTGAGAGTAGTGTGAGAGTAATTTGCGGGTGTGAGTTTGCGTAGCGTTTGTATTTTATTTTGTTCTTTTACGAAACGAGTTAGGTCTGAGAAAGTAGGTATCTCAATGTGTCTATGAGTTTGTTCAAATAAGTCGAGTGTTTCCTTGTTTAGTTTTGTGAGTGCGATATGAGTGATAATGAAATCTGACAGATCATTAATTTTCAGGAGTTTGAGAGCGGCTTCAGCGGTACAAAACTGTTCTATGAAAATATTGAGCGTCTGATTACCTTTTAAATTTAACATTTGGTCTAAATATTGTGAAGCCTGTATGCGTACGTCATGATATTTTTCGATAAGACCTTCCCAGAGAGTAGGGTAATTATCAGCGGTAGGTGGTATACCTGAACATACTGTGAGGGCCGTATTGGATAGGCATCCCATCAAGTAATGAACTTTTTCAGCGGGTGAGAGATAAGAGTTTTCATGGATTAGAGTTTTAAAGTTTTCATAAAAAACGGGCCATTTACTAATGGTTCCATCAAACGAAGTAAGTTGAATTCGAGGTAGTTTACTGTTGAATGAATATTTGTCATCCTCTTTTTGACCTTTGGTCTTTGAGTTATTTAAGCTTTCTGCTACTTGTTTGATACTACAGTATAACTCGTCAAATGCTTCTAGGGGCATGTAATTCGGGACTGATGACTCGTCTACTTTTAAATAGGCCTCGATTAATAAATCGAGTGTATTTACGAAATCAGATCTAATAGTATCCAAGGAAAATACGCGAGATAAAAATTGTACGCGAATGTGGTCATCGGAAACCTTTAGACTGAGGTCATAAATATTTTGAACTAAATTAAACAAAGAATTCTTCTTTGCTTCTAAACGTTTAATACGCGGATCAACAGTTTCTGTTTTTGTGTCTTTAGGCATTTTAGAAATAATAAATAAGAACTATGAGATATATGTAAGTAGGTATTTGTAAAATAACTACAAAATATGAACAGCTGTAGGTACGCGTGAGTTGAGTCGGGCGGGTCGTGAGCGCGCAGCGACGCCGGCTTGTTTCAAATATGGCGGCAACGATATTGAATTAAACTACCTTGCGAGATTAAGAAAAATTGAGATATTTTTATTAGGTTCTTTTTCAGATGAAAGTATGATAGTACTTATATAATATAATGTAAATATGGGTTGTTTATAGCGTTAAAGTAAGTAGCGGGTTTAAGTTTAATGAAAATATGTTAATTATTTTGCGGAGTGAATGATAGGTAGTTGTAAGACTTATTAGATTGTATGCGTTTTTAGTGTGTTGAAGCGTGTAAAATGTATAAGGGCGATGAAAGGGATATCCGGAGTGAAGGACCAAGACCTTGGACGTGCAATTAGGGAAAGTAGGAACTGACCTTGAGCTTCTTCGATAGCTTCAGCTGGTACTGGTCGAACAATGCAGTCCAAGTCACTATTTAAGTTTTATTTCAGAGTGCACTCACACTAAACAATTAAAACACTGGTACACGGGTTTTTTTTGGGGTTTTATGCGGTTTGCTAGTAAGCGCGTTTTTGTAGAAGAGAAATGAGTACGTTATCACCGTCGCGTGCGTTCGGATGACACTTTCTTTTTATACTGACAGGTCAGGTTGCAGGAATAGGGTAGGAGTATTGAACATTGATTGATTAATGAGTGTACGAGTGTATGAGAGTGAGCAGGAATCAAAATAAATACTAATTATAACTATATGAATTGCTTTTGAGATAATTGCGTTATGACAATAAGAGTTTATATTTATTAATTGAGTATTTTAACTTATAGTATTAATTCGGCGCAGCCAGTACAATTAAGTCACAGCATTTACTTAACTACTACTATGTTTTTTATGTGGTACTTCATATGACCTAAAAGTACCTAAGGTTATAGGTAACTTAACCTTAAAAAACCCCAGATTAAATACTGAAATACCGTGATTGTACTCACAAGAGACGAGACGCTCATAAAGATAGCCCAATTGCATTCGGTGATTAGAAACAATCACGGAGGGTAAGCAACGTCGGCGCGGCCAGTACCTAGATGGGTGCCCGCTGGTGGCATGATACCATGAGTCCCTTGGTGATTCTGAGGTCATGTTAAGCAGTCAGTCTCGGTTGTTATCTTGATGGTGATGATGTGTTCAAATGGTAAAAACAAAACAACTGAATTTCGCGTGTTAAGATTGCACGTCAGATGAACAAAAGTAAGTAAATTTGAATACGCGATTCTATATTGTTTCACATATATTTTCATTCTTTGCATGCCAGTTTTATCACAAATGAAGTGCAATACATTCATAAATATAAAATCAAGCTAAACAGTGCAAGGAGGAACTGTATGGAAACCACGAATTTCTTTGATTCCAAATTATCTTCTGCTTCTCTTATGGCCAGTTCTACGTAATTTGCTCACGGGTACGTCCAATAGTTTTATGGTTTTGGCACCTGGATTAGTGGAGAGTATTGTCCATAAAGACGTTTGTAGAGTTTTTTTTTTAATTACTATGTTTGACCGATGATATGTGTTTGACATTCAGTTCTTCACTCAAAATCAAATCTAACGCAAACAAAACCGCGAGCAAAAGCTAGTCGCGAAAATAATTGTTTTACATATACATTGCGAAAATATATACACTGTGAAAGAGCCACGCCTCGGCATGAATGGGCCGGCTCGACCGGAGTGATATCACGGCCTCTCATAAAATCGGTGTGAAGTAGCGCCTGCGCTGTGTTTCACCGAGTAAGTGAGGATACCGGAGGCCCATACCCCAACCCCTCCCCGCATCCCTTTGTTACGCCTATAGTGTTGCAGGTGTCTATGGACGGCGGTAATCACTTACCATCAGATGATACGTCTGCTCGTTTGCCCTGCTACATCATAAAAAAAACATACTTTGGCATATATAGGCCTGCTTGTCAGCAGTTTTATGACGGCCTTATAGAAAACAGGTAAAACCATTCATTCGTGTTTGATTAAGTGAGGTTAACAAACCCATAACAGATTAGGTTTTGTAACCTCACTTACTACCCCTAATTCTGGTGAAAAAGACTCAAAGAAAGACAGCAAACTTGTGAACCTTTAGTTGAACTTACCATCATGTGTCTATTCGTTTGATTCCCTATACTATAGAATAACTATGTTCCAATTAACGCTAAAGTTACTATCGTCAAACAAGTTTTAGTTTAGCTTCACCGAGCTCTTTCAGTAATATTAGCTGTTAAAATCAAAGCTTCCTTACACTACATACACTCGAATAAACTTTCTGCAAAATGGCAAATTAGATGTATTTCCAAGAAGTTTATGAAAGCTCGTCAGGCATGTGATTGCTGTAGATAACAAGTAATATCATAAATACGCGTTTGTTTTAAAGCTATATCTAAGTACAAGTATGTATATATTAATGATTAGCTTTTGTTCGAGGCTCCGCCATTTTCTATGTTGGATATCGCGGTAATGAGTAGCCCATGTACTTACTCAAGAATCAAGGTATCTCCATGTCAAATTTCATTGGAATCGGTATAGTGATTTAACCGTGAAAGCATATTTTTTTTTTTTTTTTTTTTTTTTTTTTTTTTTTTTTTTTTTTTTTTTTTGACCCTGCCATGTTGACTCTACTCTGCCTGATGGAAAGCATAAGCAGAATCCAAGAGTGATGGTCACCATACTGCGAACGCAGACAATGCAACAATGCAGCATGGTGACCCACACTATGGCGGGCTAGTGCTTTCGCATCATTGGGCCTCCGGTCTCGCACTCACCAACGAAACACGACAGCATGATCGCTGTCATTTTACGTTGATTTTCTGTGCGAGGGTAGTACCGCCCCGGTCGAGCCGGCCCATTCGTGCTGAAATCAGCGTGGCTCTACTACCTGCTCTACTACATAACTGACAGATATACAGAGTTACTATCGAATTTATAATATAAGTATGGAAAGTAGTATAGACTACATCATCAACCCATACTATGCCACTGCTGGGCTCGGGTCTCCTCTCAGGAGAGGGTTAAGGCCATACGTCTGGCCAAGTGCGGGTTGGGGACTGCTAAGTCCCCAAAGGCCTCTAACTAAGCTTCACGCCTGTTATCATGAAGACGCTCATGGTATAATGCCACCAGAGGTCACCCATCCAGGTATTGACCACGCAGTCGTTGCTTACCCTAACTGATTGTTTGTAATCACCGAGTGCAACTGGGCTATGAGCGTCATTCTTTATTTATATATATATATATATATATATATATATATATATATATATATAATATATCTTTATATATATATATATATATATATATATATATATATATATAATATATCTTTATATATATATATATAAGTCATAAACTGCTTATCTAATACTAGGTGACTCAAGCAATTTCGTCTAGGTCTCTCAAAGGTCAAAAATCCTCGATTTACAACACGTTTCATTGAGACTCGGCTTATATGGATCTTAGCGTGATGTTACTTAGTCTTTGGCCTCCCTTGATTAATGAGCTATCTAAAACTTAAACCAGTGGATCCTGAGATTCAATCATACACATACATCAGCCTTATAATATTAGTATTCATCAATGAATTTTTTACTACTCAACATTAGTCCTTGACAAGGTCTATGATGAACCTGTGTGACTGTGTAGAGCATTCCGGTCAACAACCGCAAAAGTCATTAAGTAGGACAGTCAGGACTAAACTATGTCATTAACATATTACCCATGTGTAAGTATAAAGGAAATGCTGAGTATCTACACTACACTACTACCTTATAAACGCGAAAGTTTGTAAGTATGGATAGATGAATGGATCGATGTTTGATACTCTTTCACGCAAAAATTACCAAACGGATTTGGATAAAACTTTACAGTAATATAGCTTATACATCAGAATAACACATAGGCTGCTATTTGCCGCGTTAACCGACACATACGCGGGCGGAGCCCCGGGCAACAACTAGTAGTATTTATAGAAATCCGGACACCGCTAAAGTACAAAAATATTATACGTAAAGCTTTCTTATTTATTACTTTTAAGTAATACAATAATTAGTCTAGACTTGTATGTTTTTTTTTATATTACATTCTAGAATTATAATCACTTGTACTTTATCGAATTGATTACAACGCCACCTATTTTTATTTCGAGTTTCGTTTGGATTTGATTATCTGTAACATACTTTTCACATTAAATGTGTCACGCGTGTGAGGTCAATAAAATATCAATTGGCGTAAAAAATGCTACTGAAGTTCAATTTCCACTTTACAGTACGTGATGAGTTCATATTCAGAGTTATTTAATACAAAACGGTTTCAAGTAATGAAACACATTTTTTGGTGACAAAGAATATCTGTTTCATTAATTGATAATCACAAAGTCTATATCAATTTTAGCCCAATCTGTTTAATCCATCAATCATTGCATTATTGATATTTTTTTTTTTTGTAAATACATACATATTATACATAGAAAACACCCAAACTCCGAAACAAATATCTGTAGATCATACAAACATTTGGTTCGACCCGGGAATCGAACCCGAGACCTTATGATCAGCAGTCGCACACGCCAACCGCTAGACCAACGAGGCAGTCAAACCGATGATATTGCATAATTATCGGTTATCGATACATTTATGATGAATACTTCCTTTTTTTGGAACTAATTATCTTTTTGACGAATACCTAATCCTATATAGCATTTTTCTAAGTAAATTATATTTCACTATTATCATATACAGCATTTAAGGTATACTAATTTATTTTTACTAAGTTTTCCATTTTTGCAATTCTGAGACTCTGAATGAAGGCACTTCTAACTCTTTTTGATTTAGGATTGTTTCTAGTCTCACGTTTTGTTCTAAACTACGTTACAGACCTTTTTAGCTCATTTCGATTCAGTTTGGAATGGTATGGTATTTAGTTGACATAAAACAAACTTATCGGAAATTTCAAGAGATTCAATATTATTTTGAAGTAATTTTGTAATGCATCAAATGGGTTGAACTAGAATGGTTTAATTTAAGTCCTATCAAGCCTAATGCATCATTATACAGTCGTTTAAAACCAGTGCATTCATTACTTTGATGATTTTCTAGAAATGGGAATAGGAATGATCAATAATGAAGCATGTGAAAAACAATACATTTTCTTAGTTAGCTCAAAATACTACTGACTACAGGATAATATAATAATAAAGAAATATACTGAATATTAATTCTGTCGCACTCTTATTAGCTACAAAATATAGCGTAATAATATATTCCGGAACTATCTTAAGTGACGCTCATATATTTTTATATGATCCTATTTCTTTAGGACCAATATCAGTATTAAAGTCAATTTGTAAAATTTGTTGTTCATAAGACGACGTAGCACAACATTTCTTTTTGCAAATTGACAGCTTTATTTATTGCTTTTAGACCAATAAATATTTATTCGAGTATCTTGAAACAATACTACTCGAATATTTGACAGTTTTCCATCTATAGTGTTGTATTTTGTTGTGCATTTTTACTATCATTAAGTCAAATGTGGAGCTATCTATACTAATATATAAAGCTGAAGAGTTTGTCTGTTTGAACACGCTAATCTCAGGAACCGCTGGTCCGATTTGAAAAATTCTTTCGGTGTTGGATAGTCCATTTATCAAGGAAGGCTATAGGGTATATATTATTACGCTACTACTAATAGGAGCAGAGCAACAATGAAGAATGTTTCAAAAACGGGGAAAATTTTTACGCTACGGGCAATATAAGGCGCAAACGAGGTTGCGTGGGTCAGCTAGTCCAGTATAAGGGGGCAGACCAGTGCCTAACTTTTAACCTTTTTTCTGTCTGAAAACTTCTGAAATTAATTACCATAACACAGCCTACCGTTTGGTTTCATTGAATTCAAATGGTCTATGGGTCAATTTTCGGTCAATAGACTACCTTACCTTAGATGTTATATTAAAGTATTCTGTTTCATCCTCACACACCTCTTTATCTCAAAGAACGTTTTCAGTTCTTAAAAACCACGCGTATTCAGAATTAAACTGACCTCAGGTCCCCGAGGTCAATTTAATTCTGAAAATGCCAAAACATTCAACTCAGTTTGCAGACAAGTCTTTTACTGTGCAAACTGTAAGACTTTGGAATGACTTACCTGATAGAATTTGACAAGCAAAAACTTTGCCTATTTTTAAAAAGCTGGTGAATGATAATTATTTTTCAGCGTTGGCTTTGACTTTGGCCCCAGGAGAGTTGCTTGGCACAAAGGGCTGGCTCGACGGGAATAACAATATGGAATCACAGGGTAACCCCCAAAGAGCAGAATGTAATGCATTTGTCTCATATACTGCAAAAACACTCTTAAATAAGAAGTTATGCGAGTAGTGTGTCTGTGTCATATTATTATTGGAAAGCTAAAGCGGAATATTTCTTGAGTATGATTGACCACAAAAACATTGTCTATACTAATATTATAAAAAGGAAAGATTTGTTGTTTTGTTTTTTTTTTTCGATTTGACTTTCATCATTAGCAAGTTTAATCATAGGCTATATTACATTTGCAAAAAAGTTAGGGATCCGTATGAAAACTTCGATAATGTAGCCCAAGGTGTAAAAAAAATTCCCAAAAAAAGCCATATATCGCGTGCGCTGCGGAAAGTATTGACAATAGAGCAAAATGATGTACTATAGTTTCATAGACAACATCAATATCCACAAAAAAGTTAGTGGTACCATACATCTGACTATTACAGGTATGTCACAATAATAGTGACGTTTAAATTTTTTTGTTAAATACCTTTGTCTACCTTGGAATGTGTACACGGTACATATACCAAGAAGGTAGTTAAAAAAAACTGTCTGTCTGTTTGTTCCGGTAATCTCTGAAACGGCTGGTCCGATTTTTACAGGACTTTTACTGGCAGGTAGCTGATGATCTAGGGAGTAACTTAGGCTACATTTTTTAAACCAGCTTTGTCCCGCGGCGTTACTCGCGGTGCAACAATAAACGCGGGTAACACCGCGAGGTTCAGCTAGTTAATAATAAATAAGTAAAAACCCGTAGAATGAGTAATTTATTCATGTGAATCATTGCATACGCGCCCGCACCTCGCTCCTCGGACGTTCTCGGGGATCTCCGGCCACGTTCGTCAAGTTGGCACTGATTTGTTTAATGTAAATTACCATTGAGAATTTCACTGATAAGATTACATTTATCTGCAGTTATTTATGCAACGTCGAAGTTGTTTGTGATGTTAAAATATTAGTTAACATTACATCAATTCTGTATAAATCTCTTTTCTTGCCTCTCGCTTTTCCCTCCTTCACTGCAACTGACTATTCATTATGTTTAATTCATTCATATACAGTTTTGAATTGTCAGGAGCTATGAATCACGTCTTGAGAAATTACAAGGTCACTCATTCCTAACACATTTCGTCCAATATGTTACCAGATATAAAACTGTGTTTAAAATAATAGTACCCTGTAGTGTAGTGTGTTTTAACACTGACAACGTGTAGGTAGCGTAATACGTTTCTATTTGGAGCAAAATAAACTTGTGAAGCTATAGATATCAGTTAGTTACTACATTATTAAATCGAATAAAGACGTGACGATCTCGAAACTGATAGAAAATCAATCAATTGCTCGAAACTTTACATAGTTCACAAACTTACAGTTCTTGCTTTGAACATTTTCACATTTCCAAAATAACAAAGTTTACGAACACAAAACATTGAAGACTGCTGAGATGTTTCACAAAACTTTCACTACTGTTAGTAACAACTGATATCAAAATCAATCAAACAATTATTAACTTTAAAATAATTTTGTTTAATTTAACAATTTAGGGCACTTAAACTTGGAGAAATATTGCTGGAACAAATTTTGAACGGCCATTACACGAATAAAGGTGTGATTTATGAAATAACTAGCCGACCCACGCAACGTCGTTTGCGCCTTATATTGCCCGTAGCGTGAAAATTTCCCCCGTTTTTGAAACATTTTTCATTGTTGCTCCGCTCCTATTAGTAGTAGCGTGATGATATATACCCTATAGCCTTCCTCGATAAATGGACTATCCAACACCGAAAGAATTTTTCAAATCGGACCAGCGGTTCCTGAGATTAGCGTGTTCAAACAAACAAACAAACAAACAAACAAACTCTTCAGCTTTATATATTAGTATAGATATAGATTTTCACCATCTAAACAAGGAGGGTTGGAATGACTTTGACTTAATTATTTTATCATTACTTTAGAAGCAAAGGCTATTTATTCAAATATATGAAAGTTAAGATGTTCGTTTTCCAGTACTTTAATGGTTTATTATTACTTAGGTTACATAAAATTATATTTATGACTTATTTTTCGATGTAAACTTAGAACTAAGCTTCATTTGAATGAAAATCATTTGAAGCTGGCTTTAAAAGTAGAAGTGTCTTTGCAAAAATATTTTTATCTTTAACGTTTAAATTAAATTTAAAAATATAACCTACTTCAGTACGCTTAGATCATAATATTGGATTGTAAATAGACTGTAATCTTAATTCTTTAATTTTAACTCATAAGGACACAAGGAGCCAAAGTGCCACAGGTTACCGTGAAGGTCATACCGTCAATGAATTATGCCCTTACGATAAGTGTATTACCTAAAAAGTCACAAACAGAGGCCGATTCTCAATAATAATATTAAAGGTTAAAATTAACAGGATTTACAGGAAAATCATCATGAGGCCTGTGTATAGCATTAGTTGACTGCGTTAGGCTGATGATGTTACAATCTATACTAATATATAAAGCTGAAGAGTTTGTTTGTTTGTTTGAACACGCTAATCTCAGGAACCGCTGATACGATTTGAAAAATTATTTCAGTGTTAGAAAGCCCATTTATATCATCACGCTAGGACCAATAGGAGCGGAGCACCAATGAAAAATGTTTCAAAAACGGGGGAAAATTATCACGATACGGGCAATAAAAGACGCAAACGAGGTTGCGTGGGTCGGCTAGTTAATAATAGGTGGCGTAAATAAGTTCTGTCTGCTTCTATTGGTCCGGTTTACAAGGATATCAATAAAAATAGAGAGTGACTCCGCTCACTTGGTAAGGTGAATTCTGTTTAAAATCAATAACAGTAACTTTGTGATCATGCTCAAAAGAAAATGAGCATAATTATTGTCTTCATTTTTGCTCAATAGAGTCGATTGCTATTCTTTTACTGATCCATCAAACATATAATGAAATTTAGTTACTAAGATATTGTAGCTTTAATAATCATCATCATCATCAGCCTATCGCAGTCCACTGCTGGACATAGGCCTCTCCAATTTCGCGCCACTTGGTTCGATCCTCGGCTTCTCGCATCCAGCTCCTGCCAGCCATCTTGCGCAGATCATCACTCCACCTGGCCTGTGGACGTCCTACACTACGTTTGCCGAGACGCGGTCTCCACTCAAGAACCCGTCTACCCCAACGGTAATCAGTTCTTCGGCTAATATGGCCTGCCCACTGCCACTTCAGCTTGCTAATCCTTTGGGCTATGTCAATGTCGTATAATGATTTACTTTAAATATAATTACTACTATGTAAATATTATTAACATAATATGAAGTATTTTCATACAATTAAAATGAGTATGCATTTAAAACACAAAATACTTTAGTTCTTTTTGTTTTTTATTAAAGTGTTTATTGTACATCAAACATTATTATTAATGGAATGGAAAAATACACGCTTAGTGTGCAATTCTTCTCTGTTTTATAATACAGTACTTTTTTATGTTTGGCCCTGCCAAAATTACTCTACTCTGCCTGATGGAAAGCATAAGCAGAATCCAAGAGTGTTGGACACCATACTGCAAATACAGACAATGCAAAAAAGCAGCATGGTGACTCTCACCATGATGGGCTAGTGATGCTTCTGCATGCATCTCTACTACCTTGCTATACTTGATAAATGTGAGCACGGATTTCTAAAATAAAGTCAAACAACTAAAAAGCTTTTTTTAATTAAAATGAAATAAATTCTTTATTTTGCCAGCGTAAATAAACGAAAACAAGAACTACTTTTTTGTCACTTTAACCGACTCCAAAAAAGGAGGTGGTTATAATTTAGACTATTTTTTTTTAGATTTTTTATTTGTTTGTTACCTCATATCTTTTGATCGGGTGAACCGATTTAGATGATTCTTTTTTATTTGTGATTATTGTTATTTGGTTCGAGCTATCTTATTTATATATTCTTTTTTGTAGTTTTTTACAGGTGTACTTCAAAGTCAAATAAATTAAATGTAAGAAGTGGTAGCGTGGTAGTATGCGAATGCTTTGCTTGAGGTACAGGTTTCGATTCCCGGGTCGGACCAAATGTTTGTATGATCTGCAAATATTTTTTTCGGAGTTTGGGTGTTTTCTATGTTTAATATTTATTTAAAAAAAAAGTATATATGTATTTATGTCAGTTGTCTAGTACCCATAACACAAGCTCTGCTTAGCTTAGGACTAGGCGTCGTTGTGTGTTAGATGTCCGAAATATTTATTTATTTAAGTATATAAATAATAAATACAGGTGAAGAATAAAAATACATTTTTTTCCTTTTAAAAGAACTTACCTAGTTTTCATTTATTATTTAACACTAGCTATAAGTATATTGAATTTGTTTCATACACTATTTACATTCTGTCAATGAAAGTATTAGGTTTTAGTGGATAAGACTGAGGGTTTTGCCTTTGTGCCTCCAGAGCTCTCCAGTTGATTAGCCAAAAGGGTTGTCGATCTATTGGCAGTTTACTCAGTCTTCTTACTAACTCTGCGTCGCCTAGAGCTTCGATAGGCAGTTTTACAGTTGTTGTGGAGATGTCGTCATCACCAAATCTGTAATAGTCATAGAAGAATAATAAATACCGCGTAACATTTGTACCGTGGGAAGGAAGTCGTTTTTGTCGTAGGAGAGCGACGCTTCGGTATGAATGGCCCGGCTCGACCGGAGTGATACCACGGCCTCACAGAAAACCGGTGTGAAATAGTGCTTGCGCTGTGTTTCACCGACTGAGTGAGGATACCGGAGGCCCATACCCCAACCCCCCTACCCTATCTCCCCCCCCCCATCTCCCAAAGGTCGGCAACACACTTGGGACGCCTCTAGTGTTGCAGGTGTCCATGGGCGGCGTTAATCGCTTACCATCGGGCGATACGTCTGCTCGTTTGCCCGCCGTTTATATATAAAAAAAAAATAAAAAATACTAAAATTGGATAATGCTCACTGTCACTTCTCGTTGTCTGGGCGTTACCTATAATATGTGTGTATTTAGGAAAATATTATAAGCAATGGTCAAATTATAATATACTAGCTTTTGAGCTTGTAGCTTCGCTCGAATTTAATAAAAAGTATCCTATGTTATAATACCTTCTAGAATATGTGTACAAAGTTTCATAATGATCGGTTAAGTAGTTTTCGCGTGAAAGCGTAACAAACTAACTTACATTCACCATAAATAAACTGTAAATTTTCCTACAATTATCATCATTTATAAAGAATTACATCTTTATGATCCTTGTATCCTTAATAACCTTATTGTAGAGGACCATTTATAATAACTCAGAAGAAGGAAAACCAAGTTCGAAGGCCTATTTTGATATCTTGTACTTTCCTGTTTATCAGCTTTAAGACAAGCACTCATAAATCATTATTTCATTATATTCATTACTGATTATTAAAAACTTAATAACTGGTTCAGTAACATGTATTAAAACTATTTTTTGCGATAGAATAAACGAATATTATTCGTCTATGGTAATAGGTTAGTTTTTCTTTAAGTGACGGTCTCTTAAATTAATAGTAACTTCTTGGAATATATAGTGAACTATTTTCCCTCGTGACTCCACTCGCGTATTTGTCGGTATCTAGATAAAGATGTTCGTGCCTATATTTTTCCACAAGATGCAAAGTATCTCCATGCCAAATTTTTAACGTAAAAACGTAACAAAGACAGAGTTACATTCTAATGTAAAATATAGTGTGGAAGTATGAATAGTTAGTTTTAAAGATTTACTTAGAATCAGGATAGACGTAAAACATATTTAGAGCCATCGTACACAGAAACACTCAGATTGGGAATAAAACCTATAATATGGTTTTATACCTTTACCATGGTAGTCGAATGGACAAGTTGTTTTCACGAAAAATCACATAATATATATGACATCAATCGTAACTTACCTATTTGCTAACGCATCTGCAGTAGTGGCTTCTATAATAGGGTATCCGATGGGTAGCTTCCCGGCGAATGGTGCGCGTTGAGCCATGCAGCTCATGACGACTACTGATAGTACAATTATGACCTTCATATTGCGAACCTGAAATTGAGAGAATAGGTTTCATAATATTTTTTTATATATGTATTATTTATTTCTCTTTGGTCTAGCTTAACTGCCTCGTTGGTCTTGGGTTCGAATCCCGAGTCGAGCCAAAAGTGTTACTGAGTTTTTCTGATTCTATAAATACTTAATAACAGCTCGGAGTTTGGAAGTTGGGGTCTGAACCCCCGTGCCTCGGAGAGCACGATAAGCTGTCGGTCCTGCGCCTGATCTCTCCCCGATCGTGTCGGTTCACCGTCCCATCGGATTATGAGAGTGAGGAAACAGAGAGTGCACCTGTGTTTGCGCACACACTTGTGCACTATAAATTCTCCTGGGTAGTTGGTTGGTCTCTGTTGAGACTGGCCGCCGTGGCCGTAATCGGCTAGGAGAACATCATCATTTATTTCTCATAGACTTGAGCAAAGATACTACTAAACTTCCATAAGTTTCATAACTATTCCGTAAGAATTTTTATGTATGTGTTAAGGCACTTATGGGATCAATCATTATAAACAAATTTAAAGGTGAACAACCTTTAAATTTGTTGTCGTATCGAACTAACTCAAAACGGCCAGCGCAAGTTGTTACAACTTTTATTAAACGTAATTAAATAGAATTATAAGATTTAAAGTCACTATTTCCTTAAGCGATTTCGTACTATAATTTTTTCTCATATCTTATTTCCTTATTTATTAGATAATGTATTATTTGTTCCATGACTATGTTTAGGTACAGCACTGTGCTGATTTAGAGCAATGACTTATTAAACATTTCTATACCTAAGTTACATAAGAATAATGATAATGGCACAAGACGAAGCTGTCTTTAACTAATACTATATTTTGCGGTTCGATCCAATACGTAACAGTTTGTATTGTTAAAATAACCGCTTTTTATCTATACAAATAAATAAAATTGGTGTCTGTTAGTAACAATAAAAAACCGGTTTTTACTAAATGCATATGTATGCACGGTGCATATACCAAAAATGTAGTTAAATTTTTTTTTGTTTGTCTGTCTGTCTGTTTGTCTGTTTGTTCCGGGTAATCTCTAGAATGGCTGGCCGGATTTTAAAGGAAGGTAGCTGATGATCCAGGGAGTAACTTAGGCTACTTTTTTTAGAGTAACTTTGTCCCGCGGCGTTACTTGCGGTACGACGATAACCGCAGGTAGCACCGCGGGGTTCAGCTAGTTTTTAATATACGTAAAACTATTTAATACGTATTACTAATTATCACAAATGTCTGCCATTTACAATAGAATCACAGAACTGACATCTGACTTAACATTCGGCCCGAGATTACGATATCAAGTAAGTACCTAATGTAATGTAATTTTAAAAACATGCTTCGTTCCGTTAGGTAAATATTCTTTACAGTATAAAAATAGGAAACTTTGACATACAATTAGATTTATACTATTTACGTACGTACGTATGTCGCAAAGTATTTTGTGCAGGTAGTAATAAAAATAAAAATAAACTTATTTCTGATAGTGAACCAACTTTTGCTCGCGGGTTCGCTCGGTTATCTAAGGTATCTAAAAGTAATAAAAAAAGTCACAATCATATCACAAATTTAATTAAAATCGTTGCTATAGTTTAACCGTAAAAGTGAAACAGCCAGATAGACAGACATATCTACTTTTGAAGTTATAAAATAAAAAATGTAATAGACTTGACTAATGTATGCAATAGATACAATCCATACAATTTATTTTACTATTTATTATTCTTATTTATTTTGAAATTTATAAAAGCATCAATGAAAACACAAAGTTTTACTTACAATTTTAATGAAGAAAAACACAATAACAATAAAAATCAACAACACTTATGAGAACAATAGCTCATGTATTTATATGTTCACATCACAAATATAAATAACCTTATGAACGCAAAGATCTCACTCATTATATATATAACTTAACTAGATGTTCGTGACTTAAAAAGAAAGAGATATCATATTATAATTTGTACAAGCGCGACAGTGATGACAAAAACAGAACCGGTCTTCGGCACAATATGACGTAGGGCCTAGTGCATTATGATTTAATTATTTCGGGTTTACCCACTTAAGTACTTCATTCCTTTAAACTATGGAAATACGTGACGTATTGGGTGATTTCTCATCAATATTTATTTTCTAGAAATCTTTAAGCACTTTGCTTAAGAAACAAGTACTAAATGAATCAGCCATAAAGTGATTATATTATTCATTAGAGGTAACTAACTACTTTTCGATGAGAACCATTAATGAATAACACGTTAATAACTGGATATTAACGGTAAAACTTGTAATGTACTCTGATAGGGTATGTGACTAGTTTCTTTAGTATTGTATGTTATAGAATGTACACTGACACAATATTTCGTCAGTGGTATGCACTATGTTAAGACAAAGATACTTTCTTGAGTTTTATTAAGGTTTACCACAATTGTGATATTCAGAAGTGACAAATGAGAGTTTTAAGTTCTTTTTCCTTTAAAATATAGTTTTTAACATTACCATTGCTATAAGTACACGTTCGTACGTTTGCATAGTAAATGTTTGAAAAATGTAAGTTAGTTAAATAAGAAGAAGTAAGTTAAAATAACCTACATTTTTTTACTTTTTATTTAGAACTAGCTGAGCCTCGTGGTGTTACCCGCGGTACAACATCCACCGCGGGTAACGCCGCGGGACGAAGGTAGTCTAAAAAAAGTAATTACGCCTTATATCATCAGCTACCTGCCAGTGAAGGTCCCGTCAAAATCGGTCCAGCCATTCCGGAGATTAGCTGGAACAAACACAGACAGACAGAAAAAAAGACGTTTTTTTAAGTTTATTTTTTATGTAAGTACCGCATTTAGTGAAAATCTATTATTGGAAATTATATCAGCATCTGCACGAGGTAACATGTATATTGTTGTGAATACTTTACAAACATTAATGTGCACAAAAACACTCAGACTCGGAATTACAATTTGTGACTCATGAAAAGCGTTGTCTCATGAGAGGATCTAACCCACAATACTCAGCGTAGTTCTGCGTTTCAATCACTACGTCATTTAGTTGCTTATATTAATACTGTATTAATTTTTTTTTAAAAGTTCTTCGAAAAAATTATTTCAGTGTTAGATAGACAACGGTTAAGTAAATAGTGGAACAGATAGACAAAGTATGATTTCATTTGTCACATTTACATTTTTAATTAGAAAGTTTTAGATCCAAATCATAGTTTTAAGACACTAGACCTATATAGAAAGGTTTGTAAGTCACTAAAAGATTTCTAAGGCGCTATTCACTGCGAGGCGGACCGTCCGCGTGCGGATTAGAGCTTTCGCCCGTCGCAGATGAATTCGTCGTTCAGTGCTGCGCGGACCGTAGGAATGGCGTAGGTAGGTTTTTCTAAAGAAAGACAATATATCCATACTGTACAATTAAATGACAACAACAGGAAAATCGTTCAAAATTATGGAAATTTTAACACTAAATAAATCTTTTAAAGTTTAGGTACTAATTTAAATATATTGTTTGTAATGGACTCTCAAAACTTTCGACGTAAAATTTTAAAGGGAAGTTTATTACATTTGCCTAATACTAGTGCTATACTGTTTTTCGTCCGACTGCAACGGGTTACTTACCGCGTATTATATTGGAATCACCAAATTATTACCAACTAGCTGACCCACGCAATCTCGTTTGCGTCTTCTATTGCCCGTAGCGTGATAATTTTCCCCCGCTTTCGAAACATTTTTCATTGGTGCTCCGCTCCTATTGGTCCTAGCGTGATGATATATAGCCTATAGCCTTCCTCGATAAATGGGCTATCTAACACTAAAAGATTTTTTTAAATCGGACCAGCGGTTCCTGAGATTAGCGTCTTCAAACAAATAAACTCTTCAGCTTTATATATTAGTATAGATTATTTACTGATAGAAAGTCTTTTGTTCTGTTCGCGATAAACTCACAACTAAAATTTTAACAAAAATAAAACCGACTTCAAGTTTCGACTCGATTTTTATTAGATGCCATCATCAGATGTCACGTGTCCTTATTATGGTACCACCGTTGGGATAGCTCCGGTCCATTAAAAAATAATCATCTTTATTCAAGGTTCATAAACAACGAAGTTACGGTCGAATTGAGAACCTCCTACTTTTTTTTTAAATCGGTTAAAAAGCTACTACATGGATTTTTATGCGGTAAGACTGCTTTTTGAGGAAGCTTTTCGTATATAATTTGTTAAATTTTTGAGTATATCGGGTAAATTTTTTTTTTTTTTTTTTTTTTATGTTTGACCCTGCCATACTGACTCTACTCTGCTTGATGGAAAGCATAAGCAGAATCCAAGAGTGATGGTCACCATACTGCGAACGCAGACAATGCAACAATGCAGCATGGTGACCCACACCATGGCGGGCTAGTGATGCTTTCGCATCATTGGGCCTCCGGTGTCGCACTCACCAACGAAACACGACAGCATGATCGCTGTCATTTTACGTTGATTTTCTGTATTCTTTTTTTGATATTTTGATTATTCTGATAAAATATTACGATTTTAATTGTTGAAGACGTCGGAATGAATTAAGTCGCACACCTTAGAGAAACATAGACTATATTATATTTTCCGTAATGAACCTGTGCGAAACCGATATGTGAAAGTTTGTAATGACATTTTTTTTTTTTTACTTTTTTGTAAACACTACTGAACGGCTTTACATGGAATTTCACAGTCATGTCACATGGGCTACTATTTACGCGATAACCGACATACATGCAGGCGGTGCCGCGGGTAAAAGTTAGAAATATTACAAATTCGAAAATGACTTTGTCTGTCTTTCTATCTTTCTTGCATGGCTAAATTGCTGCATAGATTTCAATGAATTTTGGCATGAAGATACTTTGATTCTTGAGTAAGGACTCCTTACCGCAATAACCAATACACATGCAGGTGCAGTCGCGGACACAAGTTAGAATCTTATATTAATGTTCTCTGTAGTTAAATAATGATTAATTCATTACTATAGTAATAAATTAGTGATTTATTTATCTAGTAATGATAAGTACAAACATGTTTCAGAGCGACTTGTCTAGCGGCATGCAGGCTACTAAAGTGACAAATCCTATATTTTGACAGACGTTAATCCTACAAGATATATTTGTGCTCATAATTCAGACAAATGGGTTTTTCTAACACGATGTATCCTGAGTATTTCTTGGAAGATTAATGTCAGTTTAAAAACATACCTATAATTTTGTTATAAATGTAATTGGATGTTGTCAGCTTTGAAAAATTAATGCCATGGAATTAATTATTGAAAACTACTTCTTGTTGGATTTAGAAGAGGTGTATCTGTGACCTCTTCTAAATCCGGCAGCTCCGCCGGCGTATATGTCGATTAACGCGGCAAATAGTAGCAAATGTATTATTCTGATGTATAAGCTATAATACTGTAAAGTTTCATCCAAATCCGTCAAATAGTTTTTGCGTGAAGAAGTAACAAACATACACACTCACAAACTTTCGCCTTTATATATTAGTGTGAAGTGTGATGATTAACTTCGCCTTGCGATATTACCTGCGGTTGTTGTTGTAAATGTACAAATACAACCGAGGGGCGCAACTAGTTTAACATAAACAAAACAATTTTCGTACAATCCCATGTATAAATAAATAAATTCCTTTTCAGCCAAATTTTTAATCATTGAAAAGCCTATAAATAGTGAGAAGAGGCGTTAGTCTCGCATAGAAGTTTTTTTGGTAGCTTCCATATTGTAGGTTTGCTATCGTAGCCGTAAATTTAGCGCGTACAAACTATGTGAGTAGTACTGAATGATTAATGTTTTAACAAGCCCAACGCACAAAAATAATATTGTTTTATTAGAAGTGTAGTCCTCGTTTATAATTCAAACTGTTGCTTTTAAAAATGAGCGAAAAAGGATGAATATTTTCTTACATAATCTTTTGGCAATGTATGTGTTGTCGTATGTGGCCACAGACTATACGCACTCGTTATCACTTGTGAGGAGGTTTCTTCCACTTTTCGTAAAAAAAGTGGATTAGAATATAAATGTATGATATAAATAGATTAGAATGGACTATGGTACATGACTAAGTTTCAAAATCCGTAGTCCATGAAGTGTAATGTACCATAGTTCATAACACTTTAACAACGCGCGACTACGGCTTTTGAAACTTGTTTCATGCTTTTCAGCGTTGTTTTTAGTCGTAGTTGGGTTTCAGTTTTTGCTTCTTTTTATTTAAAATGTTTTGGTGCCTCTATAATATTAATTTCTTTGCAAAGTATATGTTAAATGGGTACCATAGAAATATCACAATTATCGAATAAATACTGACAAAGTCACGAGCGAGTATATTGCTAATAATATATATATTCCAAATGTACAAGTAACGTCCTTTCTAATGATACCAAACACGACATATTTATCTAAAATTTATTTTTTAAAATAGTACTTTATGTCGGGTAGAGGGCGCCAAATTAGATTCAGTGATACGTCATATCGCCTATAACCATCAAACAATCATGGCGCTTCTGATGAGTAGTTAAGGAGCTATGAGGGAACCAATGACATGTTGACCCTCGGCAATATTCATTGCTATGCAGACGACAGTACAGTTCATGGACGATATCTTGGTCACCCTGCAGCCAAGTCTGCGGATGTTGAGGAGAGGCGACGGGATCTTGTCGCTGAGCTCGACCTGGTTCTAAGCCGCATCTCTCAATGGGGCAGTGAGAATCTGGTCGAGTTCAATGCCAAGAAAACACAGGTGTGCGCGCTATCTACCAAAAAGTCTCCTTTCCTTCCCCTCCCCACTTTTCGGAACACTCAACTGCCCCTACAAGATAAGCTCGGTATCCTGGGTATGGATGTCTGCCATAACCTCAACATGCGTGAGTACATCGAGAGCGTCATTAAAGCGGCCTCGCGGAAGTTAGGTGTACTTAACAGGGTGAGACGGTTCTTCTCGCCCGGGCATCTGTGTCTTCTTTACAAGACCCAGGTTCGCTCGTGCGTGGAGTACTGTTCTCATCTATGCGATGGTGCCGCACAGTATCTGTTTGACGCTCTCGATCGGTTGCAGCGGCGAGCAGTCCGCATCATCAGTAATCCCGAAGCCACCGAGTTCCCTGAACCTCTGCAGCTGCGAAGAGATGTCGCCTCTATGGCAGTCCTCTATCGCCTGTATCATGGGGAGTGTTCTGAAGAGCTCTTCCAACTGGTCCCCCCTTCTCCATTCCTCTACAGGACAACACGTGCTGGCCTTCGCAGTCACCCTTTTAGAGTAGAAGACATACGCTCTCGAACGCAACGTTTCGGTTCTTCTTTCTTGTGCCGAGCGATTAAAACATGGAACTCACTGCCACCGCACGTGTTCCCATCCCATTATGATCCCGGGTCCTTTAAGCGGGGCGTGAAAAAGCATCTTACTAGGCCGCCATAGTGTGGGTCACTATGCTGCTCTGTCCACATTCGCATTGAGGATAGTGACCACCACTTTTGGATTCTACTTATGCTTTCCATCAGGCAGAGTAGAGTCATTTTGGTAGCTTGATCATAAAAAAAAAAAAAAAAAATAAGAACATACATACATAGACTGTCAAAATCACAACCCTCCTTTGGCTTTGCCGTAGTGGGGTAAAATAAATTATAGTTTTAAAAAACTAAAACAACACGCTTTAATAGCAATCGAACTAAAAAGTGGAAATTAATTTTAATGCAAAAAGCGTGGGGTGACATTATTGACATATTTTCAGAAAGCTCCCCACGATTTTTACAGTGTTTTAATACTGTAATATTTATTCTATTACTAATCTAGTTTGAAATTTGTTTGAAGCCGTGTGTATCTTACGTATGCACTATTCTCTCGATATAATTAGTAGGTACTAGTCAAAGATGTGAGCTTAGTACTACGGAGAAATTGACAATTGAATAAAATTAAATACATAAAATATTGTATTGTACACAGACACTTAGTAAAAAGTCAATACATTTTGTGGTTTTCTCCTAAGAACGACCTCTATCAGATAACCTTGACAAAACCAAAGAATTATCAAAGCTATACACAATTCTAGTAAATATATTGTTTATGACTTGTTTCTACAGAAATCTGCAGCATAATATTTTGGAAATAAAAATTATAAGTAAGCACTAAACGAAGGCCTTCTTAAGGCATTACCCACATAAAATGAAACTGGGAATAACCGAGGTTGCCTATATTTGAACATAAAGCCTTATGAAAACCTTGCCAGAGCTATTAATTTTTACTAAAAATGGCATAGCATAGCTTAATTGTTAATTTATATATATGGATTTCTAACTATACCTAACTGGATATTATTTCAGTGTCAAACATTCTGATACACATCATTTAGTGTTAGGTTACATTTGACACATCTGGATATTATTTGCTTCTCCTGAGTGATATCGCCTGGTTGAATAATGTTTTTTGGTATCCTGATTTCAATCACTTACGATAAACCCAGGTTAACACTGTTAAATAAACCATCAAATTATGTAGATATTACTGCTATTCAAATGAAATAATTGTTTACTAAGAACAAAATTTATATTCACAGTTAATGCTCTGATTTTTGTGTACTGTATACAGACTTATCGTATGTGAGAAAAAAGGTTGGTAATAAAACAAGTCTACTTTATTTCAAAAGTTTTTTGTTTTCTTTTACGAACGATTTATTATCGTCTAGAAACAAGTTGACGTCTTCAATCTCATATCGCACTCCAACTACTAATATAAGTCTTTGTGATAAAATAAACTGTTTCGTCAACAACATTGTAGTGTTTTTATAATATAGCATCGTGTCTGGATGAAGTGTTATCCTACTAATATTATATATGCGAAAGTTTGTAAGGATGGATGGATGTTTTGATGGATGTTTGTTACTCTTTCACGCAAAAACTACTGAACGGATTTGGATGAAACTTTACAGTAATATAGCTTATACATCAGAATAATACATAGGCTACTATTTGCCGCGCTAACCGACATATACGCGGGCGGAGCCGCGGGCAACAACTAGTAAAAAATAAACCTTTTTAACTTTTTTTCATAATTAACCGACTACAGCGAAGCGAAATGAAGGGTAGAAATGGGAAGGGTGAATGATTTTGGTAGTCTGAGTGCATGTTCCACCGTAGCGTCTATCGTAAACTTCCACACGACTGAACAAATGTTAATTGACGAGGTGTTAAGGGACTCGTAATGATGGTCACACAGGCTGTATAAATCTATATACTAATACGTAGAGCAAAAATCAAAAGAATAAACTAGAGAGAAATTTAGCATAATTGAAATGCATACGGAGAGAGAGTACAGGAAAAAAAATCAAGAATTATTGACAAATTTCGATCACTGGGTGACCATTACTATAATTAAGTTAAAAAATCGGCCAAATGCGAGTCGGACTCGCCAATGAAGGGTTCCGCAGCAGCAAGTAACATAATATAATTATAATTTTATTTTTATGTTTGTGTTGATTGAATGAAAGGTAAAGGCAGTTTACGATTTATGACGTGTTAAAAAAAATACTTACTAGATTTCGTTCACACTGATTTTGTACATCATATATTTTTTTAGGTTTCATCATTCTCTTATTTTAGAAGTTACACCATTTTGGAAGTGTCTCTCGCGCAAACTATTCGGTTTAGAAAAAAATAATTTAGAAACCTCTATATCATTTTTGAAGACCTATCCATAGATGTATAAATGTATGGGTTTGATGAAAAAAAAATTGAGTTTCAGTTCTACGTATCATCATCATCAGCCTATCGCAGTCCACTGCTGGACATAGGCCTCTCCAATTTCGCGCCACTTGGTTCGATCCTCGGCTTCTCGTATGGGGACCCCCAAAATTTATTGTTTTTTTTTTCCATTTTTTTATGAAAATCTTAATGCGGTTCACATCTACTTACCAAGTTTCAACATTATAGTTCTCAAAGTATAGAAAAAAATGGCTGTGACATACGGACGGACAGACAGACATGACGAATCTTTAAAGGTTCCGTTTTTTGCCTTTGACACGGAACCCTAAAATACTCATTCATAAATTTTACTGTTCTGCTTTCATTATAATCAGTAGTTTAGTCTCTTACAGTTTGTCAATGATCAACAGTTTTTAAGTTTGGTAGGTGTCTTTTTATTCGAACAATAAACTGGCACTCAATTGAAAATTAAATAGTAATGTTAATTAGAATAAAAATTACAACTAACGGCAGCAACAAATACGAGTTCATATAAAAGCTGACTTTGTTTATCTTCTTATTTAATTAATATTGTTTAATATTACTCATTAAGCTTAAGCAAGTCTTACTCAAATGTTACATCTAAGATAAATATTCGTTAGCTATTCTAATCTAAAGTTTGACTAATGACTTGTAATTTACTCAGCTTGTTTATAATGACTAATCAAATTTTATTCTATACTAGCTGAACTTCATACCACCATATTTTACATATCTGTCTCAGCTTTCCAGAGGCAGTGTGCAGTCGTGGAAAAAAATATGACTTTGCCCGTTATCTTTTATTTTTTCTTGTACACAAACTTTGTCCTAAGAATAAGGAATAGATAAAAAAAGAATAATTTAATTTGGTGCAGCCGATCGGCAGTTATGCGCGTACATATCTTTCGCAAATCATTTATATATATATACTAGCTGTCCCGGCAAACGTCGTTTTGCCATAACTACTAATAAATTAAAAATTAATTAAAAAAACATGGTCCAGCGGACAAAATTGTGAATCTAAACCATTCCCAGATCCCCTTGAACACACACAAAAAATTTCATCAAAATCGGTCCAGTCGTTTGAGAGTAGTTCAGTGACATACACACTCACAGAAGAATTATATATATAAAGATAGATTTGATAATTTTTACTTCTTGTGTTCATAACAATACTTAAGAGGATTTTTCATACAAAAGGTACATAAGCAATGATAAACTTCATCAACAACAGCCTTTAACACTTCACAGCTGGACATAACCCTCCTTAGAAAGGAGGGTTTGGTCTACTATACCGCGCTGACCAAACGGGTTGGTATACGGTTAACTAGGAGGGGTTAGGATGTGTTAATAACAGCAGTTTCCGGATCCCTCCCGTCTCAGGCGCAGAGTGGCACACCGTGTGGTTTTAGTCGGTTCGATTCCGACACACCGCCCCGCCGCAAACCCTGGCGGGGTGACGGTCGTTTCAAGTTTCTCTTCTCTTTGCAGTGATGTTGTCCTGCGTAGTTTTCTCCCTTAGTCGCCTCTTACAACACCCATGGGATGAGTAGGGATGGTGACATTCCGTAGTCTTTATCCGTCACAAATGAATTTCCCTGGCTGATTAACTGAATCATCAACGCAGAGCCTAAAGCACTGGAGTTACAAATTTGCAGCAAAAGCCTTCACAGTATCTGTTAAGAAAGAGTTTTAGAAATTTCGGTCCTAGGGTGTTAGAATGAAGGATGAGAATTGTATGTGAGTTCGTCATTTTCAAACCTTAGAACACGAAATTAGAAATAATCATGCAAATGCTCCTATTATATATTACAATTGTTTCAAAACATAATACAAGTTTAACGCAATGGAATATTACTGGAATACCGTAAGTCCGGACAGACATAGTTTAGACTCTGTTTCAAGCTCTTGAATAGGCTTCTGGGTTACATTTAAAGCACAATTTTGCACAATCGTCCATTCAGACCAGTAAAGTTAGTACGTTCCACACGATAGTACTATGGAGACCCAATTCTATTAGAAATTGTTTGAAGTGTAGTAAAAAAAATGCAAGACAAAAGTAGTACTATAAAGAGACGGCTGATAGTGTGGGTTTTAAGGCCACAATGTTTTATCACACATTGATTTTGCAATGAGCGTATAACGATGTACTACGTGTGATCATATGTACTGCGTGCAAGTAAACAAATTAACACGATATGCGAGCAGTATGACTTTGATATTTTTTAAACAAGTGTGTCCTCAGCCTGAAGGTGCTTAAGCCTTGATTTTTTAGCAGTAATTGAGAAGATTCAAATTAAGTATAGTCATTAATATCTTATATAAAGCTCAGTCACTGATCAAATAAAATTTAGTAATTACTTTCTCTTTAACATAGTTATGTGAAGGTACATTAAGTGTGCATCGATGTTCGCAGTTTAGTTATCTAATATATTCTTATAAACGGAGACTTGTAATTGGCTGTCAGCCTACTACAATATTATTAAACTGTTTTTTTGTAGCTCTAAGTCTTCCATAATGCTTAAATAAATAAATGAACATACAAGGTACTAATAAATACTTTTATATACACGCATGTCTGTGCTGTTACAAAATTAATTGCTCTACTACATAAAATGCCAAAAATATAAAAGAACATAGACACATAGAAAAATTAAATTGCATTTTATTGATATGTAAAATAAAATTAATAATATATGTAAAATATAATTGAATAAAGGTTAAACGATTGTTATTACTGCTTAGAGACAACTATTGCGAAAATCAGAATATTTTCTATATTTATTATTCTCAGATAAAGGCCTCTCATCGTCACCCCCTGGAGCAAAACTTACAATTGTTACGGAGAACTCCAAATGATGCAAACCACAAATTGTTTGTTTAGTTTTCAAATAAAGCAAGAAAATTTCCGAATAGGTGTCTGTTGAATAACAGGTGGTCGGTGGTCACCATTGCTGGCCAACTTGTCTTATAACGACTAAGTTAGGGGCACCCGACCCCATATCCTGTTTTTTTATAAGTAAATCTTTTTTTATATATATTTTAAGATCTGACTTTACGGCTAAAAAGCGCAGTGAAAGTAAATATAACTATGCTTCCTAGCTTTTCCGCTGTGGGTTTCATTCAATTTTTAAATAATACAGAAAAACTTATTTTCTAAATTGCCTACCAAATAAAATATCATGTAGTTTGTTCTTCTTTTTAGGATATAACTGGCAATAAATCGTTATAATTTTCTTCCTAAAAATAAAACACTTTACTAAACTAACGTCTGAGTGAGCTAGGGAAATGAAATGGCCCCGACCGCTACTAACAATACAGTCTCCAGGCAATCCAAATAAGAGGACTTAGAACGACGATTCTAACCTTAAATAAATTCTTGTCTGGATAATTTTAAATTATTTTCATGTTTTTAAATAATACGATATGTTGACTATATATATATATATTTATATTTCAAGTACATATAAAGGTGTTACTTACAAAAATGTTTGTGAAACAAGTTCAAGTTATTGTTACGATTTCTAGAGTTCAATTTATACGATAACAATTAAACGCCAACATGGCATTAATATAAATGTTGAATTTTATTTTATGCTTTTTTTGTATAGTCTATACTAATATATAAAGCTGAAGAGTTTGTTTGTTTGTTTGTTTGTTTGAACACGCTAATCTCAGTAACTACTGGTCCGATTTGAAAAAATCTTTCAGTGTTAGATAGCCCATTTATCGAGGAAGGCTATAGGCGGCTATATATCATCATGCTAAGACCAAAAGGAGAGGAGCACCAATGAAAAATGTTTCAAAAACGGGGGAAAATTATCACGCGACGGGCAATAGAAGACGCAAACGAGGTTGCGTGGGTCTGCTAGTTAAAATAAAAAATAAATACTTCAGTTCAAACATTTTGCAAAGAAACTTTTCATAAGCAAATTACAAAGCCACGTACCATCAATTTTAAATTTTGCACCGGTTTGATGTAATGCCCTTTGACAAAAGCAACGTTCAGTCATAGCATAATTCAATTACCGAAACTGTCTGTAAAATTCGTAACTGAAATGTAAGTGCTCCAATAGCTTAATTTACGCTTAGAGTGTTAAGGTTTAACTTATCTGGTTTAAATTACTAACGATGCTTCATTAAGTCTAGTGTAGTATGTAAGTCGTAAGTCTACGCTTATTTAATATCTTACTTTTCAAGTAAACTCTTACTCTCTTCAAAAGTATTAATTAAACCAACTAACTTTTTTCAACCATGGGTGAACAACGCTTTGGCAGCAGCAATGAGTTGTTCAGGGTGATACCACAAATTTGCCGAAACCGAGGTGCGTATTTAAAGGTTTATTACGTACTCCTGTTTCAAATTACTTACAATCATTTACAGTCAGGTGACCAACCTTTTTCTTTTTAAAATACAACTTTGGCATTAGGAATATACATCCTGCGTCGCGGGGGAATTTACAAACATACTTGCAACAGTCACAAAGAACACCCAGATTCAGAACAACAATTCGTGGATCACACAAAATGTTGTCCCATATGGGATTTGAACCCACAACACATTGCGCTGTAGAAAGCGACTTAAAAAAGAAAAATAAATCACAAAGACTTTAAAATGAAAACGATGTTTAATAGAATCCATCATTTGCGCTGTTTAAACAGGTTACATTGATAGGGCACGATTCTTATTATTTCTATTCTACCGTTACTTATTATTTATGATTAATAGTAGCTATGAGGTGATAAAAACAACAACAAGAAAATATTTATTGCATTACCCGCTGTAAACACTCGTAAATATAAGGTATAAAAGGATAACTACATACAACAATCAAGAAACAAACAAGAGCGATACCAGCGATGTATTGTTGAATATGTATGGTATGCGACGGATCGCATCTCGCGCGCTGATTGATTGAACAGCATAATTATGACCCGCGCCGCTATATTTGTTTGTTAACAGCTCGATGCAAATTAATAAGAAAGAAAGCAAACAAAGTATATGTAGCTACTATCTTTCTAATATATCTATCTTCTAGACTTTATTTACCATGGTAGTAGTTCGCTAAAATACGTCTTAAATAACTTCCATTTAATTATAGATTTTCTTAATTAAAATGGGAACCAAGTTTACTGGTGAAACACATTACTCATCTTCATCATCACATTATCAAACGGAACTGATTCTATACAAAACTATACAGCTCACCTTAGTTGCGGAATCAGGGCTTGCGCTAGAATTTTATGCACTTTTTGTTACATTAAAGAATTATGAATTTATTAATCACCTGTAAAAACTTGAAGTACGAGTATACTTATACACACAGACATATAATATACGTACATAATATTATTTTCTTGAATAATACTTATAGTACGTATACCTAGAGATATGCAATAACAATTTACTGTAATAGAACGACTTTATTTCGTATCATATTTAAAATAGATGTCATATGAAATCAGCACAATAACTTTCTTTATCAATCACTCTCGTTTACCTTACACTTTGCTTCGAGGTATTTGTAAGTATCTATTTATGTACAGTAAATATTAAGTAACGTAGTATTCTAGCTTAGATAGACATTTTTTCATTTTAGCACTGATACAAAATTCATATACAAAAATTGCTAAGCTTGAAACTTAAATGTTCACACTTTGTTTGGTTTAAAAATAAAAAAGGTCGTTCGTGATGAAAGCTCTTTTGTTTGCCGACTGCGGTATATAAAAGACAAAGAAAGGTTCATATAAGTATATGCAATACATTAAAAATCGCATTAAAGTCTGATGAAAGAATAATAACGTCATGTGTATTGTTGTAATAACAATAGCGATCTAATACTTTAACTATTGCTTATTTAAAGAGTGGGGAAAGAAAAAGAATGGATATATTTAAAATGCTTTACGCGATAACTTCTTCGCTTTCTACTATGCTGAGTATTGAGTTCAAATCCCACATTTTGTATGATCACAAACAACACTTTGTATGATCCACGAATTGTTTTTCTGACTTATTTGTGTCCGTTTCTTATATGTTATGAAATCCCTCGCAACATGCATAGTGCAATATTGATTTAAACATAAACTCAACAACACTTGAGAAAAAACTCAACAACACTTTTTAGCCTGATCCAGGAATCGAATCCGAGACCTTTTGATCAATTGTCACCATATACTATCCGCCAAATAGAAACAAACCAATTAAGAAATGTATATTTTGCAGTAAGTGACCTTTCAGAAGGCCAAACCAAAAAGTGCAAAAAGTGACCAGGAATGTAAGAAAACAGAAATATTTACTGCTTGTATATATTTATTTTCTGGGATATTTAAATTGGAACTTATATATATCCATTAGCGCTTGTGTACATCAAATAAACCATTTGACGGCGGTTTTAGTCCTTTGAACACTCTAAAATTTCTATTAAAAGTTTTACTTCACAAACAAAGTGCTTTTGAGTACTCACAGGTTGTGGTATATGAGGTGATGGTATTTAGAATTAACATGTGAATTAAGTAGAGATTGGTTGGCGGTAGAATTGCTTTGAATAGGTCTGCATGGTTGGTTTTATTTTACTGATCATTATTATTTGAACTATTATAGTATATATTTTAGTGAAACCGATTTATTGCACCATCTCTTTATTATACACATCAAGTATTCCAAATATGAATATCAAGGGTGGTTTTAGCATTTTTATTTAAGTCATTTATAGATTCACAAACGCTCCGTAGTCTCGTCCCAATACCTTCTCTAATGTGCGTCATTCCCTATGGTTGTTTTTCATATATTTTTTTTGCTGATTCTTCGGATAACTGATACAACAGAACTACAAAACGTAACTTTTCCGCGACCGGGCTTTTGATCGTTATAGATATTATGTACTATATATACTTTTTAAGACAAGCTTCAAGAATAGTTTCTGGTGTTAATAAAATACTTAACGTTAAATTATTCAACTCGCGCACCTACCGAGTCTTATTTCTATATCACCTGAAGGTTGACTGGGAGAGAATGCCTCATGGCATTAAGTCCGCCTTTTTACAATAAGTGCAACAAGTTTTAAAAACAAACAATAAAGACTTTAAAGTTTCTTTTTAGAAATTATCGACACAATCTACAAAGCTTTGGCGAATAAAGACTTTTATAATTTTCTTGAACAACACAAAGATACCTGACGTAATATAATACCAAAAAGATCGGATTTTCTGTTGTGGCTTTTAACTTAATTTTGTGGTATCAGTATTATTCTGTCTCCCTTGTTTTCGTTCGGGCTCGACAAACAAAAGATATTGCTTTCTGTCTGAAACCCTTCCGGGGACCGATCCAATCTTAAATATTACCTCCTAGTTGTATAAGAATAACCTCAAATAATGTTAGTTGTCCGTCATAATATTTAAACAAGAAATAGGAAATTATAGTATAGTGAGGACGTATTGTCTTAAGGAAAGGGGTCCTTAGAACGCAGCAGTGGAATATTATGAAAAAAAGGTTTGCATACATTCTAGAATTAAACTCTAACTATTTTATTTAACTTTAACCCTGACCGGTTTCTTCCTATAGCATTATTATTTTCAAAGAAAACTGGTTGTAATGCCTTTGATAATGCTATAGGACGAAAATAAAAAATATTAAAATTAATTAAAGTAGTGGAATAAGTAGGTTATAAGTGAGTTTAATTCTGGAATGTATTTCCACAAATTCCATACAGTGTCATCTATCGAAAGTATAAATTACATATGGTAAGTATTTTGGATGCTGTAATTTTGGAAAAGTCAGTTAGTCTTCAGACGTTCTGGATTTTAATTTGAATATAAAAAGTCTAGTATATTAAATTCATGAAAAATAATATTGATAATTCAATTTGTTTAAAAACACATATCATTCACTTAAAACCTTATAAGTTCATCATCGTTTCAGTACTCTCCTTTTCTCCGCGGAAGAAAGTTTTTTTTCAACTTTACACTTCATTCATTCGTTCAGTGACAAAATATAAAGTAAATGTTTGGTGGAATTTTTGTGATTCCATAATAATGCGTAGTGATAGTGATATACTCATCATCTTTCTAGCCTTTATTAATTCTAAGATTATTTGGGTATAATTTTGGTGTAATCAATTAGTCTTCAGATGTCCAGAATTTTAATTTGATCATTACAACTGTATGATGATGATGAGGATGAATTCGTCGTTCAGTGCTTGGTAGACCGTATTCGAGAGTGAGTGATAGCCAGTGTTAAAAAAAATTTGACGTCGCTGACAGTACTTCACATCCGTGCCGCCCGACCGTCCGTCGGTCGAGCACTGAACAACAACCAACCGTCCGTCTGTCGCGGAAATCCGCGTAGGTCATCCGCACCGCACTGAATAGCGCCTTTGATAGCACACAGCAGCACAAAATATAGCAGACAAAAAGAAAGTTGATAATAGTTATGAATGAAATTAGACTCAATTTATGATAGGAAAATAATATTAAGATGTTTCCAAGGCGAAATGACTTTAGTTATCTTACGTTTTTTAATTACTCTTTCGACAGTAGTGTCTTATTAAAAATACCTTTAAAACATTAAATTATCGTTTTAATACACAATCAATACTATAGTTAGTTAAATCTGTTTGAATAAGTGAATCTTTATTTTTTAAGAGCTTTACCGAAATATTCCGTCAGATAAATTCACAAGTAGTTTTGTTTCAAACCGTTTTTACAAAACCTTTGTCTCTAATTTGGCAGTAATACGTATAGTACAATTTGATTTCAGGCAATCGGCAAATTTCATCAGGATGTAGTTTGGCACATGTGGTATACCAAACAGCTTGATAAATTAAATATCGAAATTCAAAGCGAATTATCTGGGCTTTGTAAACGTTTTATACAATTTGCCACTACAGATTCATTTGGTTATATTCGAACTAACCTAAAATTAACTCGATGTTCAAATACGTTAAATAATTTAGAACGAAGCGTCTTTGCTCATGTGTGTCGTTCATATGCTTGACTAGTTTAGTGTTACCCACGGTCGTTGCAGTACCTTGTTCATTCCATGGAATACTTTTTTTGGAAATGTTTGCCTTGTGTGTCAAATTGTCGAAATCATTTAAAATTATTTCAAAAGATAAAAAACGTGTGTGTTTTGGGATGCTCGACAGAAGTGATAACGTAAACTAATTTAAGTTTCATTTATATACGGCTAGCGCTGTGGGTGAAAGTGAGAGAGGAGGAGCCTTCCCACTGCTGCAGTATGCGTGAGAGAAAGAGAATCCCGACAGACTGGCGCCATAACTCGTTACGTCACGAAGCGATTTACCCTGAATAAGAAATTATCACTTGAATTACATGAAAATGAAAAAATATTTAAATCGATATTTATGAATGACTTTAGTGCTTTATTTCGTAGAGCAAAGTAAACGAATGATCTTGATTTCAAAAATCTTATATTATGCCATCTTGTTCACAACAATGACACTTAAAAATTGAAATAACTTTTAACGGTAAGTTTTAAAATTCTGGGAATTTAAAATATTATTGCTTATAATTAATACTGACTAGATAAATACATATAGAATCTCTACTATGAAATATGTAAGGGGGTACCTAAGTCTTATACAAACATGCTTTTGTCTTTTCATCCCATTCTGTACAGTCGTTATTGCGTGAAAGAGTACACACACAACCATACATCAATCGTAGTAGCACTAGTAGAACATGATGTTTCAGCACATATTGGATGCTTTAACCAGGATGATATCAAGGTCTCAGAGTAAAGCAAGAATAAGCAATCCTATAATTACTTTTCACTGAAAATTCGGTTACTGGACACCAGACCTTTCCTTTCACCATCGGCTTTTATAGGATAATTACGAACTTGTTTCTCTTTGGTCTGGTTCCATCTGGTCGTCATTATCTGGTGGCAACTCGTTATAAAGAACAAGTAAACTAATGTTAATTAAATGGCCGACAACGACCAATTAACAAGTTGTGTGAACCAGTTCCCTTTATAAGCGTTTTTTTTTGTGAACTATGTAGGGATAAATCAGAGATCATCTAAGACTGGAAAAGAAATATAAATAGAGAAATCAAGAATTTCAGGGGTTGGTAAAGAGCGACGTCCGTTAGGGATAGATAATTTTGCTTTGAATGAAAGAGAAGAGAAAGCTATTACGACTATTTATTCATTGAATGAAAACAAAATTGTTGTATATTTTTTATATGTTTTATACATGTATATACAGCGTAAGTCTTAGTAGGTTTTGCATACATAAGTAATCATACACACGAATTTCTTTATTTTTTAAATACTGACTTAATGAGTATTTTACCGGTTCTTCTCCATTGGAACGATATTTTGTGACCGCGCAACTATATTCAGCAATGTAACGTTTTGAAAGTGCCTAAAAATAATCCATTAAAATGTTACATTTTTTTGGACTTAGTATTTTTGACATTTGCATTTCTCAGAGAATCTGACCCAACTTATGAAGAAGTTAGACGCTACAACAAATCAAATTGATTTTCTATATAATCTCTCATAATAAACCAGGGAACGTTTAAAAATCTGGCGAATATCTTGAATATATACCCCAAGGGCTATTAAAACATACCAAATAATCTGGGCTCAAACAAGCCCTTTTTCATCTGAGATATTAATACATCCGAGTAAACAGAAGAAGAGACATATTTATTTGTCATAAACATATAGTTAATACAAATAAGATAAGGGTTAAAGTTTAGTGAGTTGACAATTGACGATAATAAGGATATAATATAATATATGGAAGTATCTGGTAGCTTTTTATATAAATATACATTTGGAAGGCTCATATATATATACGAGGTATATATATGCAGGGTTACTGGTTAAGTCGACCTATTCCCGTTAAGAGCGTGTAGTGTACATCGTTTCTGAGTGATTTCACTATTCTATTCTAATATCCTATCCTATATACTAAATCTAAACGTTTTTGAAAGTTTATTATTCTTAAATGGATATCAAAAAAATTTAACAATTTCTTCTGATCTGTGTCTGCTGTTCTCATAAACTAGACTCTGATTTGTGCTTATGATACGGAACCGTTGCAAATGTCTTCCCAAGTCTGTACGTCGTCTTGAAACGGAGCCAGTTTTGCGAAGTCTTCGATAAACTCCGTCGAACTCGCTCACATCCGGCACTCGACGGTAGGGATAGCGTCTTATAAACTCATTACGAGCATGTGCAGACACACAATTGCAGTATCAAATTAGCATGTCAGCATATTCCTCATTCGTGTAGGTCATCATCTTCAACAGTCTCGTATCACAAGCATAAATCAGAGTCCAGTTTACAAGCCCAGCAGACACAAATCAGAAGAAACAATCCAAAAACACAGCCAAGTCAAGTAGGGTACAGAGAACAAAATAATATTATATCTACTATGGACGAATCATATAAGCAGACTAATAGTAACAAGTTAATATAAAACGTACACAAACGTATTATACCGAAACTACTTTCTGCACACTACTTTTCTCACTCACATCTGCATAAAACGTAAGGTGTCTCGCTCGCACGCATTGCATTAATATTAAATAAAAATTGGCGAGGAACTTATAAAAGTGCGACCTGGCGGCTCGCAACTGAGTTTTTAAAATTGGAAATGTCTTTTCGTTCGTTCTAGTATAGAGTACTATAACACGAAAAAGTTTGATCCCCTTATATCTCGGAGAGTAGTTAAGATATGATATTAAAAAGAACTCAAAAAATGCGTATTTACAAAAGCTATAAGGTGCAGAAATAATTATTTGAGAAAGTAAAAAACAAAAGTTATGCCAGAAATAGTGAAAAATTAAATATTTTTTTCCGAATTTTTTATTTTGGCGCTCGATATTTTGAAAAAAACGCCGTCATAGGTTTGCCCTATATTGTTATACCTCGTTCAATAGCTGATGAAACGTAAATATTTTAAGAACATCTGTAAAGCAGGCGCAATATTTTTTGTTTGAATATCCATTGAGTAAAAATAAACTTGCTAAATGTTTATTATTAGTTTTTACTTTTAATCGTCTACAACGACTTATTTATTCATTCTACGTAAAATATGGGTTGTTAAAGTCATAGCATCTTATTTTACATGTTAAAATCAAATAATAGTAATAATAAGACCTACACATATCAAAACATCCAAGCTGACATCCGAAAATCAGGAATTTTTCGTGAAAACCATTAATCAAATATCTCAAAAACGTTTAGATGCAGGATAGGGTGTTTCATAGTAAAATCAGTTAGAAACGATGTAAACAGTATATATATAGTTGCCGCGTTTCTGTAGTGCTTCAGGGATGTTTCAGAAGCCCGCGTTGATTGCTTCTATGCTGTAATGCGTAAAAGATGCGCATCCCTCGTACGCAGGGTGCGGGGCAGCACCAACAGCATCCTAAAAATGGTCTCCGGCCGACTGGACTGTGGGACTGTAAACCGGTGCTGCAGACTCTCTGCTGGAACTGCGGCGTAGTTACAAATTTTTTAAAATATATTTTACTAACATAGATGTAAGGAAAATTGTTACTAACACAATGAGTTTTAATTACTTGAATAAATGAGTTATTATTATTATATGAGCCTGTCAAAGTAACACTACCCTGCCTGATGGAGATAGAATCCAATAGTGTTGGCCATACTTATCGGAACTGTAGACATTGCATCATGGTGATCTACGTCCTACGCCTAGCGCGATGCTTCAGCATCATTGGGTCTCCGGTCTTGCACTCACCAACGAAAGATGACTAAACGAATTTTGTCATTATAGGCTGATCTGCTGTGAGAGGGTAGTACCGCACCGGTCGAGCCAGCCCTTTCGTGCTGAAATCAGCGTGGCAGGCAGCTTTATTTGTGATACCAATCCACTGTTACGAGTATGTAATAAAGTGGAATATTATTTGTCATTAAATAAATTTAGAGAAAATATAATTTGTTATTTACTTTAACATTTAACTTATTTACTTATTTTAGTGGTCAAAAGACAATCAAATCTATTAGCCGGTATATTATATTAATTGAACTTAAGTGAATCTTAGATCGATTTAATCAGGATCGGGATCAGATCAGGCATCATCAGAAATCAGTACTATATTAGTGAAGTGATTTTTTTTGTCAGTCTAAACTTGGTACTATTTGGAAAAAGTTAGTAATCTTTTTTTTAATCGCCCACATCAGAAACTAGCAATAGGGTTTTATATATTTCAAGTATATTAACTGTTTTCTCTTATGAGCTTTTGAAGCATCATTGACAAGCACATGATATTAATCCTTTAATGCCTGCAAATTTGACAGCTTCAAAAAAACATTTAAAGGAATATTTTTGTGTCTAATTATCATGATAGTCTCTGTAATCGGAGAAACCAGTGACGACCACTTGCGTCTTGAATATATTTCTCATCAGATGTCTTTGGCAAAAGTCCAACGCAACTTCAACATAACCTGCAATTTTATCGTTAAAGTCAGTATTTTATTATATGTAACGACTTATAAGGATATAAACATATATATTCTCTCTTTTTACTCTTGTTTAAAGGCAATTCCCACATTAGGATTAAATCAGGATTTAATCTTGTAGTAGTACCACACATTCACATTCACAGACATACATGAAACGGTCACAAAGTACGCCCAGACTCTGAACAATAGTGTGGATCACACGAAGTGTTGTCCCATGTATGTATGTATGTATAGGATTTGAACCATCAACACTTGGCGCAGTACAAAGCGGCGTGGCGACCATTTACACTACAACGCTCTCTGTGCATTGTTGTACATTGGGGATTTGTCAGTAAGCTATAAGAGGGGTTTGGGACTTACAAAAGCTCTCTTAACGCTTACGACAAGTAGTACTAAAAAGCTTCTAATTTTTACTTTTACCTTTTTGATTTTATTCAGTTAGCAGGTGTCAATAGACACGTTATGTGTATCTTTCAGCTTAATATTAAGATTTATTCAAAATTGTATAGACTTTTGTTAGAGATTTGAAAGACTAGGCTTTGGAGGTAGAGACTATTATGAACTCCATTAATAGGCCAGCCTAAATCTTGTGAAATTCGGTCAGTACAGTAGTCAGCAATGTGTGACAAAGTTAAATCTCAATTATTAAAACCTTGTAAATATTTTTTCGAGTATATAAAAGAGTTTTGAACAAATAATGAACTCAAGACGTACCGTTGTCGTCATCATCACCCCGACAGTTAACCATATCCAATTGGCATCCATTAGTGAAAGCTCTGTAGTTATATGACCTCATTTTGGAAGCGCCGCATACAGGCCGGTAGTGCGATGGACAAAAGACCGGACAGGATTCACCATACATTCTTCTTGTTTCCATCATTTGCTCCTTTATGCAGAAATGTATTTCTGTTTCGAAGTAACCTGTAGAAGAGAAATATAAATTAACAAATACACACTTGGGCTGAGTTCTACCTAGGTCACTCTATGATAGTTGACTATTCTTAACATATTGAGACCCCTCCATGCGATGCAACGTGCGGAGAGCACGTTAAGCAGTCGGTCCCGGTCACCATACGAACACGATTGGCAATTGTTACGAGGTCATTAGAGCTCCAAAAAAAGTTGGACAACAGTCTGTGGCAACTTCCAAATACAGCGCAACACTACAGTGTCATATACCGGATATACACCAAACGACGGCGGAGTAACGTACAATACGAAGAGACTTCCAATCCTGAATAGCGATACAAAAATTCTCGCGCTGATTAGCAATTATACAAAATCCTAACATCAACCGTTCGGCAGTGGCCCACCAGGGATGATCACTTCGCTTGGCCAGAGGATCCTCCCTTTGTATTGGAAGTACAAGACACCCGTTCCTCTACAAGTATTTCTACTGAATTTCAATATCGCCTCGTACTTGGTTTGTGGAGATGTCATGGCAGTCGCACCACTTAAAAAACTGAAGCTCAGCCGTATCATAATAGAGTTTTAGCGAACCCCAAAGTAAGTCAGAAAAGGGCTCGGGGTATTAAAGTCACCCATCAGTTTTTTGAGAGGTCTACTCACAGCAAAATAATTTAACGCTATTTAGCGAAGTAATTAAGATTAAATATTCAATATTGATTCTAACTTTCCTTAGAAGTCATCGAACGAAATTCCTTGCACTCACTCTTATATTTACATACAACTTCCTGATGATACTTGGGCATAGAAGTGACTAAATGATATATTCTAAAATAGGTAAACCATCCTATCAACCCTGTCTTGCCTATCCATCATCATTATAATATATCACAATATTTACTGAAGTGAATTGTGAAAGATAAAATTAGAGTGATCCTCAAATGTCAACATCATTAAAGATCACTGGAGCCGGTTGGGCCGATATTTGGATTATAAATCTAAATATTTATTCTATTAGTAGGTGTCTAATAATCTTCTAAATCTATATTTAAAAAATGATAGTTGTTTTAAATACGTTTGTCGATGTAAAATCCGCTTCCTAGATTATCTATGTATTTTTATATTGATTTAAATGCTTTCCATCAAGCAGATTAAAGTCACTTTGGCGGCGACTCTTTATTTAAAATAATAATTGGTAGCAGGGTACAGTATTATTTACTAAAACATTACTTACTACACCATTCATTGTCAGGTTATAAGAATGTTGCATTTGTTTGCATCAAAAACTCAATAAGTTCTGCATCAATGGAGTTCTTGACATAATATAATAGGTCTTTACCTATGAAATTGCCGTTTTGTATTAAGTAAGTGAAAGTACCTATCTTTTCAAACTTTTATATTTCTGTTATTCGAAGTAATCACCCATGCAATCGACGCATCTTTGCCAAAGCATTGGCAGTTTATTGATGCCCTTCTTGTAAAAATCAGCTGGACGGGAGACAACGAAGAGCAAGAGCTGGGGCTGGAAGCTCTCCCTCATCCGCCATACTCACCAGACCTTGCACCTACTGACTATTACTTTTTCCAAAATTTAGACAACTTTTTAGTGGGTAAAAAATTCAATTCCCGAGATGCAGTACAGTGTATATACTTACAAGTCTATGTCCAGCAGTGGACGTCTTTCGGCTGAAATGATGATGATGATACTTACGAGTAGTTATATATTAATTTTTGTCTTTAATTATCGAAAGTACTACATTATTATCATAAAATTGGAATGTTCGGCTGTAAAGTTTTTTGCGATAACCTTTAAAAATTATTAAAAAATTTTGTGTCTTTTAAAGCAAATGACAAGCATTAACTTAAAGTGTGTATATTGTAGACACAAACAATAACTAAGCAGTAGTAATAAATCAAAGATATTACAATTTCTTTATGTTACATTTAAAAAAAGTTAAACCACGCCGAGTGTTTACTTAATGGATATGTTTTTAAATTGTTCACTTTTAAGTGCAAAGTTATGTAAATAATGCTGAAGCTTGACAAGCATTGGTTTAAATTAATTTTTCTTGTGTATATTTGAACAAAAGCAGAGCAAGAAATTCTGCGAGACTACAGTTTCAATTAACTTTGCAAATTTCAGAAATGCTTTAAGCTTCGCTTTAAAACGTTAGACGTTTTTGAGCTTTTATATTTTTTGAACTTAAAACTTATAATACAATCAAGTATTATACGTAAACATATTCATTATGGTAAGTTGTCTACATGTAAAATAGTCAATCGTAACTTGGGTTATACTGATACCAGTACTCAGTAATATAGAATTATATTATTAAGGTCAATCAGTTTTTTATTAAGTGCATAAACAGTACGAAATTTTTATAATGATAGAATTACGAACAGAAAATCGCACAAAAAATCAATACCTTGTTAATGGAACATAACGGAGTACGTTGCCATAACGCTTTAGTGTACAAATAGTTTAATCATATTATTTATTGGTTATTGAGATAGTCACCGAAAATGATCTAAAAAATAATCTTCGGTGGATTTGGAATACCAATCTCTACTAATATGATAAAGTTGAAGAGTTTGTTTGTTTGTTTGAACGCACTAATCTCAGAAACCGCTGGTCCGATTTGAAAAATTCTTTCGGTGTTGGATAGTCCATTTATCGAGGAAGGCTATAGGGTATATATAATCACGCTGCTACTAATAGGAGTGGAGTAATAATGAAGAATGTTTAAAAAACGGGGGAAATTTTCACGCTACGGGCAATATAAGGCGCAAACGAGGTTGCGTGGGTCAGCTAGTATTAATTATTATATAATAATTAAATAAACTTCTGGTTTAGATTTCTTTATTAGTTTACTTTAGTTTTATATATGAAATATCTTTAATATCTGTATATTTTCAATAGTACTTTCGCATATATTTTTTTATGTTATAGATGGCAAACGAGCACCTGATGGTAAGCGATTACCAGCGCCCATGGACACCCGCAACACCAGAGGCGTCACAAGTGAGTTGCCGACCTTTGGGGGATGGGAAAAGAGATGTGGGGAGGGGTCGGGGTATGGGCCTTCGGTATCCTCACTCAGTTTGCTCATTCAAACCGGTTTTTTGTGAGGCCGTGGTGTCACTCCGGTATAACGGTTCGTGCCGAAGCGTGGCTCTCTCACGGGTTCAATTCAAAATAAAATGTGTTTGCTTACCAATATTATGACATCTTCCATATGAAATCATTGAACAATTATTGGCAAACAGTTTATGTTTTCTAGTTTCAGCATCAAATGCACATGCCATCTTGTCTTCTGGCGGACAAACTATATTGCATTTATTTTTATTTGTAGTGCTATTGTTGGATTTTTGGTTATTTTCTACATCAATTTCGCAAATTATGAAATTAGTTAGTGCTGAAACCAATTAAAGACGTAATAAATTTGCATTTACTATAAAGGCGCTTCCCTTAAATCAATATTTTCTATGTAAATGATATTTGAAAGATTTTTATTTTTATAACATTTAAACACATTATGTAAATTGTATAAGTATTTATTTGAAAGTATTCATCGCAGTAAATATAAAAAAATGCTTCTAGACAGCAGGTTTTGTAGAGAGCACGGATATAATATCGAAAGTTAGGCATAGATCAGAGCGCAATACAACGAAAAACGATGAAATTTTCCGACATTCGTCTAAATAAATATTTGCTTTCAATTAATTTGGTTCTGGCCTGTTTCTTACAAAAACAAACTTGAAGTTATAAAGTATTTATATACAATATAAATAAACGTTTCGAAAGCTTTCAAATCATGAAAGCAAGTTTGTTTATGATTTCGTATTGAAACAAATAATTGTCCAACAACTAGCTATTATTATTTTACAATGGTGAAATACAACAAATTAAAATTAAAATATGATTTTTTCTAATACTGTTCTTCGAATTTTGTTGAAGCAAAAACTAAACGTTTTCAGCAAAAATCTGTTTGAAATAGAAAATCTCAGATAAAGAGTTGCTAAGATAGTTGCTTAAAGTAATTTAGTTTTAAATGAGAAAACGTAAGATGATCAATCTTACGTTTTCTCGTCGACGTCTTGCATTTAGCTACGTTGTTCAAGGCTAGCAGAAATAAGGTGAAATGTAGAGACGTACACACTAACAACCCTCAAAAGCTCTATGATGATTACACATTAACCGCCTTTAATAGAAAGAAGATTGTGGTCTACTTTACCACGCTGACTAAACGGATTGGTATCGGGTTTCTTTCAAATTTTCCTTCTCTTGACATAATAATTATAATACATCGTACATTAGAAAATATACAACAATCTGTGACAAAAATCTATATAATCGTTCTATAATAAAATCCTATCTTTAAATATATTCACTTCCATTAAATCTACTTTATCCTAAAATAAGATATAACTGAAATAAAGAACCACACTCACTTATTAAACCAATAAATATATGCCACATGTATGTCATGTTCCTCGTATGTCACATAAATTAATCCGTCGGAATAAGTCAAGTATACGAACGGCGCATGTTTAATATCAGCAATTTATGAGAAAATTTTAATTAAGATAAGCTACATTATATAATAACACTCAGTATGACGGAAAAGGCGTTCACACTCGAGTGAGTTCAGGAAATATTTAGACAGAGATCTCTGTCTTAGCTTTATAAAGATTGATAGAAGTTTATAGAAGTATTATGAAGAGATCCGGGTTTCTGAAGAAAATATAATTTAAAACTAGGAACTATATTTATTTGAATATAATTTATTAGAAGAAGTTAATTGATGAATGAGTATCTTCATGGTAGTGATAGATTAGAATGGATGCGAGAAACCCGAAATCGATCACAGTGACATGCAGTGGGAGAGGCCCTTGTCCAGCAATAGAATGCCATTTGCCGATGATGTAAAATAAGAAGAGAATAACGGCTCTTGTATATCCAGTAAGCAATAAACTAACTCATACACCTAACCCCTTATCATCTTAACTGAAATCTCGAAACTGATACACAAATCAAGACAAAGGCGGGATTTAAACTGTACCTCATTTTTTCTGGTACAAGAAACTCTTGTTTAACGAAAAGGGTGACTTAAAAATTCCTTGGCACGGTGCCTTTGAAACCTTATATCGTTTTTAAGAATTAAAGAAAATCATAGTTCACCTAACGCAATGTGGTAACAGCGAAGCGTTTTTAGGATAAAAAAAATAAGGCTGTCCACTGTCCATGTAAAGAAACATTAGTAACACCAAGGCGAAAAAAAGTCATGGATGTAATTGTTTGATGACCTTCGGCAAGTCACATGTTTGGGCTTTAATAATGAAGGCTTTATTTACAGAGTAATGTTTTTTTTGGTCTCCTACTGTTTTGTTGCGGATTGCTGATCGTGCTTGGTAGTTAATTAGTTTTATATATTGGAATCGTGCGAAGTGTATGGTGGGGTATAGGAAACGATCACAGCGCACGCCGTGGCTGAAATGTGCAACACTAGAGGCGAAGTGAAACTTGTCAATATGGCTTTAAAATGTATTGTAAACTGCATAAATAGTAACAGAAGTAGTCAGTGCGTATGCATTTTATGCTTTTTCTAAAGCTTTTTCTAAAGAAGGAGTGCCAACTAACCTGGTTTTATGAAAACCATATCAAAATTTGTATAATTTAATAATGTAGGTAGTATATATTTTAGGTAATATACCTACTCTTGCGAAAATTTTCTGATGAAACTGTAGTGGGAACTAAAGTTTATTTATTTAGAGGCATTATTCAATAATAAATTTCCGCTATTACGATTTTATTACTCAAACTTATTAGTTAAGTAGGTAATTAAAGTGTAATGCATTTAGCAGGCACGTTTGCAAAATGGGAAATCTCCATACAGTTGAATCGAAATTTAAAACCATGTTCAAAACTGTATGTTGTTCCCAGAAAGCTAGAAAAGGTTGCGTGGTTTTCAATATACCTGCAGAAAACTGCGACAGCTTTACCAGCGTTGCAGTAAAGTTAATGCGTTCATCTAAAACCATAGTAGTCCCAAAAGGGAAAATGAAATAGTGGGGAAAAATTTAAAATGCTCGGGGACAAGGTAAGTTTTAGAAGCGCTAAAAATAAATCCAAAATATAAGAAAAATACACAACAACTCAAGTTCCAGTCAAAATCACCTTGTTTTGGGTTCAATGAAAATTGTTCTTATAATTGTGTATGTTTAAGCTGAAAACCGAAGATAATACTGTTATTGCCAATTTCTATAATCCTGTTTGAGTTATGTAAACAGTGTATTACCATTTTAAGGAATTGATACTTTAAATATAAAGGATTTTGTGCCTCCGAAAAGGCCGTTGTGGACGTCGATTACTTTCTGAATTCCGATAATCAGGACCTCAGTAAAACTTTTTATTATGTTTCGTTAGACGATTAATGTTCCGTGAATATTTAATTATTTGCCCCGTGATTTTTTAGGCGTCATTATAGCTACAGTTTTGTCTTGCCTTACTTAAGCTGTATTTTGTGTGGAGATTTATCCTTCCCATGGTGGAATAGTTCGCATTCAAATTAGTGCTAAAATTTGATTAAAACAGCAAATTATAAAGAGTAGTAGTAGTAAATTATAATAAAGTGAATATATAACTGATCATGTAACGCCTTGTTAATACCTACTAGCAGCGTGTAGTATGATCACGATTCGAAAGTATAAATTAAATTTTTATACAGTTTCCAACTAGCGCAGCAGTTTAATCCAATAAAATAAATTCACTACTTATACGATAATGTATGTGAGAATGAACTCAACTTTGAATGCAGACCTAATCGTATACTTTTGCATTTCAAATGAAGACGTCTCGAATGTCCACAAAAAGCAATCACTCGGATTGCTTTTTCTAACATTGGAGAAATTATAGGAGCTCTATCTATTGTCACTTCTAAATATTTACTTATGCATACATCGATATTAAATTCTTTTTTGTTTAATTTTTTTATTTTTCTGTTTGATTGTTTGACCAATCGAATTCAAATAATACTGCGATGATAGAAAAATATATTCTTACGGTATCTTTTAAAAATAAAGGTCCGTGTTTCAAATTTGATGTGTTCAAGCATCTTGCTCATACATTTTCTTCAGATAGTGTGCCTTATTTGACATATTGCTAGGAAAATATAGTGAAATGGATTGCCTGCAGAAATATTGCATTTTCAGTAAATACGGTAAACTATACCGGTACCACGCAATATCTTAGATTCAATATAGTTAGGTATTTATATATCTATTAAAATGGACATGTATTATAATGTGCATGTTGTAGGCATATACATATGTTTGACGTATTCGGACTTGGATTAGTATTTTTTGCCACGGTTTCAATAGACAAATTAGCAAATTCAATGAAAACTTAGTTATATGTATATCAAGATTGCTTTACATTAATACATAGTTAACGCTCGCATAGCTCTGTAGGTATGTAGCTGTATAGATTGATCTGTGGTTATTTTTTTCTTTTTCAATTACTTAAAGGAAATTGCGGTACTAATTTTCTTTCCAGTAAATTGATGAAGTTTATAGGTTAATAATACCACATTTCTGTAAAATATAAGTTTTCCTTCCTGATACTTTAACAACGACAACACTCAAAGAGATGGAGGCTACCTTTATTTTTTATGAAATTAATTTCCGGTAGTGCGTCGTCATATTAAATTTTTAGTAATAACTTGAAATGGAACTCAATACTTATATTTAATAACATGTTCTCTCAATATAACATCTTAGAAAAATTCAGCACTATATGCTATATGAGTTTAATTCAATGCTTTGTAAGAATTTGTTAATTAAAAGTTTTTGTCTCAGATTATTTGGAAAATGCAAACAGGTAGCTAAAAGTCGAGGAAGTAGGTCTTCCTCGACTTCTAGCTTCCTGTTTGCAGTCTTTGAAATATCGAGAATTTGTAAGATAAAATTGGCTGAAGTTTTACAGATTTAGTATATTGTAATTTGAATTTTTTTTTTTTTTTATGAATGGTAATGTGATAGTGCTTAATTGAGGGTCTAAAATTAATATTTCAAAGAATGGAAAACAATATTTACTAAGCGATTGAAAATTATTATAAATTATATTTATTAAAATAATTATAGATATTGTATGTATATTAACCGCCATGTAATGATGCTGTTCAAATCAAGCAAAACCATCTTCAAATATATCAAGAAGTACATAAAGAAGAGAGAAAACACCGCATGAAATTGATGTTTCTTGCACCAGGTGTATCGTTAAATAATTACAATTCGCATTCCCCAGCCCTATTAATACCTAGCGATTCATTTTTTTAACTACATATACCGAAATAGCGCCTTGGAATTCACCGTTTTCAAGTGGACGACATGCGCTCTCAAACTAAACGGTTCAGCACTTTCTTCCTGTGTCGAGAAGTCAAAATCTGACATTTATTTTCCTAGCAACTGGTTCCCTGCCACTCTAATCCCGGGTCCTTTAAGCAGGGTACAAAAAAGCGGCCGTCATAGTGTAAGCACCATGCTGCACTGTCTATATTTGTAGTGAGGATGACTCTTGGATTCTGATAACGATTTCCATTCTTCCAACGGAAGGGTCATTTTACTCTTTTAAGATAAAAATAATGATCTCGATGTACTATACAGACACGTACAATATACTTATATTTGAAACAATGAATTAATTCGTTACATTGCATTCAACTTTGGAGTTCCAAATGAATATTTGTTATTACTATTTTCAACAGTTCATAGATTGTGTAAAGTTCAAACTAAATATTAAACACAAGGCAAGTAAAAGCCAAGAACTTAACGAAAACTGGTTCAAGTAATCAAATTCTGTCACTGGTAGTGTTACTAATGCTTTTACATCACCTCGTTCACACGAACCGTAATCAAATAACAAGGCTTTTATGGTTTGCGGTCACTCTGACAATGCATTAAATCACTATTCAAGAGGTTACGACATCTTTACAGCTGAAGTAACAGCGTTAACTCAGAGTAATTCTTATATTCGAAACTCCATTGCAAACGTGAATCTTAAAGTTCTTAAAATAAATAGACATAAAGGTTTATCGTTGTCCTGGTAAGATTCAATTTCACTGTCATATATATTTTTTATTATACTAATTCCTACGCAGCTATGTGCATATGACTTATCCCTTAACATTATTTCTGATCTTTTAATCACTCGCAAGGATCACCGCAAAATAAAATGGTATTTGCGTTAGGGTCGCCTTTGTGTATAACATTTGTTTGTCATTTATTTTGTACAATAAATATAGTACCTATAAATATTATACAAATGAAGAACAAAATGTAAACGGCTATATTATTTATGTTGGAGAGAATACGTACTATAGTTTGAAATTTCTATACAGGTTGCTACCTATATAGAAATTTCAAACTCTAGTGCGTATACTCTGACTGATGCGTATAGTCGACAAATTTCCAATTACTATTCAGTTTAATTTACCCAAACGTTGTCGGTTCCAGATTGAAGATTACGTTAAGGCCATCGATAGTACTACTACTTAATATTCTTCATTTGTATCCAATTTTCTTGGCAATTTAGAGTATCGCTTTTTATACAAAATCAAATCTTTGGAACTACTTTCATCGGTAAGTTTTTGAATCTACTTTCATAGGCATTATTTTTAAAACGATATTTCAAGTACTGCCATAGTCTTTGTCATAGGTTTTGTCTACGAATAATTCGTTAATTAGTATATTACTACATTTATTATTTAACAGTCACAAACTTTTAAATAGAAAGAAGGGAACTTACTCCTTCATGATAAATATTCTTTTTTCTAAAAAGGTAGGTAAGGTACTAATTATTTATCTGAGTGGACTCTTGGCCTTTAGTCATAATAGAGATGTTTGTTAGTTGTTGTATTTTAGTATGGGTTCGGAAACCGGTCTTCCAAGGCTTGTGGCGTCATTTTTTACCCCAAAGTAGGTTGGCATTATTCAGATGACTGATTTGTAAAACAAAACAAAAGTCAAAACTCTGCAATATTACACATTACCCGGAACCCAATTAGATTTGGGGATTTCCAAATTAATGATGCAGTAAACAGGTAAAACAAAATTATCAGGACTTCACACCTAACCACAATTACAATTCAATAATTAGTAACTCACTCAATGGAGTAAATTATAATAATCCAATGTACTGTCTCGCGCAAAAACAATGATAAACTTTTTAAAAAGAAATATTTTTGACACAATTTAATATTGATTTTAACACAGGATTTCTTTTTACTTAAATAGTAATTTGTGTCTTAATATAGACTTACTTCATAAAAAACGGCAAAGTTGATATATATATATGATGCTAGATGAGCCCCGCCGTATTAGCCGCGGTAGGTATAACTTCACCCGCAGCTAACGCCGCAGGTCGAATCAATTAGCTATACAAATACATTTTTTATGAAAAGTGACAGCCTTGTTGACTCGTTGTCAAGAGGTCCAGCGAAGGCACCGAGCAGAGGCGCCCCCTAGCCCAAATAAAAAAAGTTATTAAATGAACATTATCTATTGGATCGAATTGTAAATCTAAACCATTCTCGAATCCTCAGGAACAGACACATTTTTTTTTTATTAAAATCGGTTCAGCCGTTTAGAATTAGAATAGGTTTAGTCACACACACATGCACAGAAGATTTATATATATAAATATGTCGGATTCACAGTGTGGCGATCGATCGAAGCGGTTTTTATGAAATGGTGACGTCAGCTTCGCCGACGTCACTTGGATATTTTGTCAAGTGGCACTCATGATTTTAAAGCAATAGAAATCGCTCTTAATCAAGTCTAGTCTAGTCTAGTAATCAAACTTCATTATTACACACGTTGGTAGGTAGGGTTTATTTGCACAGCCAAAGACAATATAGAATTCCAAATAGTTTATTGAATCAATGAAGCTACAGTTAAAATCATAGATCGGCACAACATTGTCAAAGTGAATTAGGTGAGAACACCAAAATCCACTGAACGTCCGTGACGACCCATAACCTCCAGTTTCCAAAATGCGTAGAGCCTTATGAGAAGAAACTGGCAAAGAAACTCATGGCCACTCTTTTGAAAGTTACATCTTAAGTTATTAGTTACAACGTTTAATAGTCAATTACAATAATTAAGAAGCCTATGTACTTAGCTTATTTACAGCTTGTCCTTCCTCGTACAATGCCCGTACTAAACTGATCTGTTGATTCTATTTTTCTTCAATACGAAACGGTGGGTAGTTAGATTAAGAGCCAAAAGGTTAGTAGTCCCGCAACTCGTGCGGCCGCTCTCTTTTATACCGGCTGCTCGTTTTAACTAGTGGTGACACCTACCACTATATTCGGTGTTACCCGCACACATTTTAGTAACATTTAATATTGCTTACAGAATCGACTAAAACTAAACCAACATTATTAAATCAAGCTGTAAGTAAACTAAGACTTAATAATCACATCGTTAACAACAAATAATCAGTTTCTTCCTTTACATACACCGTCCACAGATTCCACCCAAACTGCCATGTTTCTCGATGCACAGTTTGACGTTTAGAATAATCGATTGAAATAAACACGAATTCAAATTAAAACTTAAGAAAACTACTCGTTCTCCGACACGGCCATCCTGATGTTTCACACGTCCTCGTGTGAGTCATCTGTAAACAAAGAAAAAAAGCAACCACAGTAGCTCAATTTATTCGGCCTGGCCCACAGGCATTCTGATAAGACTTACACGTCTACGTGTTTGTTAACTGAGGAATCATCTGGACAGTGAATCCGTCCTCTCGGCTATTCCTGACCAAATTAAAGATTCATAGAAGCCAATTTCAATTATAACAAATTATTTTGCCTCCATGATTTCAAATTTGATGTTTCTATTCACGTCAGTATCACGATAAGGTTCTGACCATGCTCATTTATGTCTCTACCAGCATAATCACAAAAATCTTAGTACAAACAATAATGATTGTTAACATAGGTTCAGCACCTCTGTTTAAATCGCCAGTAACAGCGTTAAGACGTTTTGACTTAGTCGCTTAACCAGCAACTGAGTATAACCACTTCACCAGCGGCTTTTTGCTCAACTCTTAACCAGAGATCGAGATCTTTTTATTGTCACTTAACCAGCGACCAACATTCGCATAGCCAGATGCGCACCGCGCACTCTCTACAGATAAGTACTGCACGAGCTACGGCTACAAATGACCAGCGAGACCTAAGGAGGTAGTGAAACCAGGTTACCAACACTACATCCCTTAAATAACTTTGTTTATTAATTAAAATAAACTTAAAACGTCACAAAATACATTCCAAATAATTGTTCACGAACAAAATAATCAAAACAGAAATAAAACCTTCGATTAATTTAATAAACTATTTAAGGATCATTGTTTTCTAAATCATGTTCATCGAACGAATCAATAGGGACTTCACTAGTGGGTATCTGACGGTCTGTATTCACTTTGATTACTGCGAGTGTAGATGATCTTAGGTCGGTAGAAAATATGTGTGGGAGTATAAGGACCTTTATACTGCGGGTCTAATGTCATTTGATTGCGATCCTGATTTTATAAGAGAACGTAGGCACCAATATAAACGACCTCATTATTTTTAAGAACTATTTAAAAATTGCAACTGAAAAGTCTAATGCAAGTAGATTTTCATTCTTTTCTTTAAATAATTATGTCGTTTGAAATACAGTAAACGTGTACCTACTACAGGAAATACTATTCAGTGCATTTCTTCAACCCGGATATCTTGACAGAATTTCTTGTTTTTCTTGTTTTATTAAAAAGACAACTCTCCCATTAGGAATAAACATCCTGTGTCACGGGGGATCTCACAAACGTACACAAAGGTCACCCAGACTCAGAGCAACAATTCGTGAACCACACAATACTATGTTACAATAAGGGCGGGCGTTACCTACCCTCAATAATATTACTGCACTATATTGTCGTTGGCCCAGAAATCTATCTGACAGAATTTGTCTTATTAAAGAGCATTTGAAACAAAATGAAAACTTCTCACCAAATCTTTCTTGGAGCTGAACTAGAGCTGGTTGGATGGAGCTGACATTCACTGGTTACTCGGTTTGCAAATCGTTTGTCTTGGCATTCATATTGAAACGGCATCTATGACACCACACTTGAATAAGGTTTAAATAATCGTCTTCTGCGCTTTGGTTTCCTTCGACTGTCAGGCGAGGTAGTATCTGAAATCTCAGATTATGTGTTAGCAATATTGTCACGACTAAAATTGTCCTAATCTTTACTGGATTACGTAACCTTTTGATTTTGCCACAACTGTGACAGCGCTTGTATTTTTCACACATCACTTCACTTTTACAGTCGGAGTAGTTCTCTCACTAGTTGGCGGTTCTCGTATAGCACAAATTAATTCCGTATCGAAAATATTTTTTTTAACGGAGGGTAAACGAAAATAAAATAATAACAATCTGCCCTGTATTTTGTTCTTGATCCGTTATGGGTTATCTATAGCGATAATCCATAGGGGTAGTTCATGGGGGTAACCTCTAGAGGTAGTCCACAGGGGTAATTCACAGGTAATCTCTAGGGGTAGTCCACAGGGGTAATTCACAGGTAATCCACAGGTAATCTCTAGGGGTATCACAGGTAATCCCACTTCTGATGTCGGATTCACAGTGTGGCGATCGATCGAAGCGGTTTTTATGAAATGGTGACGTCAGCTTCGCCGACGTCACTTGGATATTTTGTCAAGTGGCACTCATGATTTTAAAGCAATAGAAATCGCTCTTAATCAAGTCTAGTCTAGTCTAGTAATCAATCTTCATTATTACACACGTTGGTAGGTAGGGTTTATTTGCACAGCCAAAGACAATATAGAATTCCAAATAGTTTATTGAATCAATGAAGCTACAGTTAAAATCATAGATCGGCACAACATTGTCAAAGTGAATTAGGTGAGAACACCAAAATCCACTGAACGTCCGTGACGACCCATAACCTCCAGTTTCCAAAATGCGTAGAGCCTTATGAGAAGAAACTGGCAAAGAAACTCATGGCCACTCTTTTGAAAGTTACATCTTAAGTTATTAGTTACAACGTTTAATAGTCAATTACAATAATTAAGAAGCCTATGTACTTAGCTTATTTACAGCTTGTCCTTCCTCGTACAATGCCCGTACTAAACTGATCTGTTGATTCTATTTTTCTTCAATACGAAACGGTGGGTAGTTAGATTAAGAGCCAAAAGGTTAGTAGTCCCGCAACTCGTGCGGCCGCTCTCTTTTATACCGGCTGCTCGTTTTAACTAGTGGTGACACCTACCACTATATTCGGTGTTACCCGCACACATTTTAGTAACATTTAATATTGCTTACAGAATCGACTAAAACTAAACCAACATTATTAAATCAAGCTGTAAGTAAACTAAGACTTAATAATCACATCGTTAACAACAAATAATCAGTTTCTTCCTTTACATACACCGTCCACAGATTCCACCCAAACTGCCATGTTTCTCGATGCACAGTTTGACGTTTCGAATAATCGATTGAAATAAACACGAATTCAAATTAAAACTTAAGAAAACTACTCGTTCTCCGACAAATATATATATTTAGCTATATATGTAGGGGGTATAGACGTTATTTTAATTACTTTGTAACTAGTCTTTCTATTTTAATATTAGTATATATAAATTAGGTTTAAAGATTATAATATATTGACTTAATATAGTTATTTGTTTTCCCGAAGAAAAAACCACAAAACAAAAAATCGGTCGTACATAATTTAATTAATTTATGTACACATTTTGCAGTTCATACTTTGCTTTTATCCTAACTAATAGAGAATTATTATTTTAATTAATTATAAATAAAATATTGCATACTTGCGCTGTGTTTCACCGAGTGAGTGAGGATATCGGACGCTCATACCCCAAGCGAACCCCTCATTCCCCAAAGGCCAGCAACGCACTTGTGACACCTCTGGTGTAGCGGGTGTCCATGGACGGCGGTAAATCAGTACAGTAAATCGTACAGTAAATCGATACATCTGCTCGTTTGCTCCTTATTCCATAAAAAAAAATATATCAACAATAACAAATATGAATAGAACACAAAAGTTTTTAATTTAATAAAACTACCTAATACATTTTCCATTTTTATTCTCTGCCATCGACATTCAGGTCGCGGCAACATTGACACCTGAACTTAACCTCATGCAATATTCATGCTACAGCGCGACAGGCCAACACATAAAAACGTAGATACTTTGTTTACAAATAGGCACTCAGTAGCAGATGTCAATATTACAGTAGGGACATTTTGGAACTAAGTCTCACTAAAGGTGTTGATAGAGGCTAATATCCCCAAAATGCTCCTAAAAAAATTAACCCGCGTTTAGAAGGTCAATGGATTAGCATAATTTTTATAAAATGTTCTTACACACAATTAACATTTGCCTGATAGTTGTGACCACGGTTATGACTAGCTAACCAGGTACCTAATGTAATTTTTCTATGATATCTCTTTTATTGACTAAACTAATAAAAATGAGAAAACATGCCTTCTACATCCAGGACATTAAATTTAACAAAAAGAGATAATCACAGCGTTGATTGATTTATTTTTCCATAAAATTTATATCAATTAAAAACAAGGGATCGCGTAGAAAGAAACAAAAGAACTACTATAAAAACTCAATCAACCTGTTGGAATATTCTAAACTGCCTATACTATCCTGCATTAATCACGGCTTAATAAAGTTCTAAAACTTTTTTGACCATATAAGGAGAGTCCAAAGTCCAGCAGTGAACTATTAAAGGCTGTAGATGATGATGATAATGAAATGCCATTTGGTAAAACCTATTCAATTATAGTATTCGGTAACTTACTTATCAGGATAATCTTAGAATAAGAAGAATTATTTATTTGATTGTTATATTATTATGTTCCTTCTTGGTAACTGGCTGCTGTAACATAGATAACGCTATGCTAGTATAGCAGTCAACGATAACCTCATTATTCTTAACAAGCTGACCCACGCAACCTCGTTTGCGTCTCCTATTGCCCGTAGCGTGATAATTTTCCCCCGTTTTTGAAGCATTTTTCATTGATGCTCCGCTCCTATTGGTCCTATCCTATTGGCTATAGCCTACCTCGGTAAATACGCTATCCAATATTTATAAATAAATATTTTTTTAATCGGACTATCGGTTCCTAAGATTAACGCGTTCAAACAAACAAACTAACAAATAAACTATTAAGTTTTATAATAGTAGTATAGATATCTTATCTTTTTTTTTGGTTGTATAAAATTATGTCTGTGATTAAGAGAAATTATAAATCTTAAGTTTAAATAAAATTATTATAAGTTTTCTTTTAATTGGTTTTGTGATAATATTGTTTTATTGTTGTTAGTAATATTGATAATGTTGTTTTATTATTATAGCTTTTGTGTTCCACAATGTTTTCTAAGAATTTTAAAAGCAGAAAGGGCACAGAATACACAACTAATTGGATACAATACAAAATTATTAAAAATTCCAATAAAATTTTTCGTTTTATTCAGATATCGCTATAAGTTGGCTATGTATTATAATAATTAAAAACAGAAAAATGTTTATATCCATAAAACTGACCATTATTTTAAACTCTGCCAGTGCAAATGAAGACTAAACTCGATTACTAGATACTCGTATTATTTTTTTGACGTAGAATCGATTACATTTTGACTCTAAAAATTATACAATACGAAAGAAATTATATCTATAAATATAATAACGAATTATTGTCCTTAAGGTGCTCCCACACAGCAGTTATAAAATGTTAGAGAATGTTGTATAACATTTGTTGGATAACATTTTATAACAAGTTGTAACAAAAGTTTTAAAATGTTACTGATGTTATACAACATCATGTAACAAAATGTAACAAATATTATAAAATGTTATCGTGTTACACAATGTTTTATACCATTTTATAACTGCTGTGTGGGAGCACCCTTATTGACATAATTACACGCTTATGCATATTTATATAATTTAACAACCAAATTGTCCTACAAATTGCGGGGTATGTTTTCCCAGTTCTACGTTCAAAAGTTTTTTGTCTCTGCTACCCCCTTCGGCTACCACAATCGAAAGTTTTTAAAGATGAAAGGTGGGTCTCTCATCAAAATGAAGCCACTCACAAAAATTAGTTTGATAGTAATAACTTATAAAATTTGTACCGGTGATCCCGGACTATCCTTCCTTAATAGCTTAATAATTAATACGCTATTGAGCCCGTGCCTTGTCCTTTTAAAATCCCTATCTCATGGAATTTAGTAGAGCCTACCGATTTTCACAAGAGCAATACTAAACGTGTATTGTTTCCAAATGTCAAATTTTCAGTTAATATTTCATGAGAACACCAACACGAATTGAACACAATAAAGTAACTGGTACTGCCGCGTATCGCTGGACGAGGCACATCGTGAAGGCTGTCAAAGTCAGAATTCTATTATAGCGTAAATTGAAAATTCTGCAAGGACCCTCTTATGAATTATTAAACATGACCTGAGCTGACTGTTTAACATCGTAGGCTTGGCATTTACCGTCGCTTAATAATACTACGTCTTAATAAATTTTTGCATATTTAGAAAATAGATTAACTAAAGAGACAAGGAAATCTTCTTTACAAGTTTTAGCATTTTGCAAATTAAAGAGCCTGATAGCAATCATGATTTTAGTTTAAAAGAATACAATTACGACTGTAAAACTTAATCAACTTGCTGAAAAGTTCAAAGCGGTCGTCGCGTCATCCTGCATCATTCAAGCCTCGATGAACTTCCAAAGCCTGAGAAATTAGTGTCCGCAACGAATATCTTATCACCGAATATTGCTACAGTATTTTTAAAGTTTCAACGTGCTATTCAACTACATAAAACATTCATGCTGTTATGAGGGCAACGGGCAACACAAAAATCTTTTTTTTAAAAAAATGGTGATTCCTAATATAAACCTTTAAAAATAGCGTAAAATAAAGTTCTCAACTCGTCACATCTTACATTCATTTCTCCTTTTTTGTGTATGTAGACGAATTACTAGTAGGTATAATAAACAAATATATAAAAGAAGCAAGATAAAAAGAGGATAAATATAAAAGATGCATCACATTTTAAGACTGTAAGACTCAGTACTTTAAAATTTCTATAAACTTTGTTTGAAGTTATTTATTTCGCTTTGTAAATATTTGAAATCAAATTAGAATTTTTTTTTAAGTTTTTATGATTGTAGAGTTAAAAATTACAAAAAATATTTTATTATAACGAAACAATACTTCTGCTAAAGGCCGGCAACGCACTTGTGACGCCTCTGGTGATGCGGGTGTCCATGGGCGGCGGTAATCGCTTACTGTCAGGCGATACGTCTGCTCGTTTGACCTTATGCCATAAAAAAAAACAATTAAAATATACTCTATCTTAATCCAGGAAATACAAACTCATTTACATAGTCCTCATTAAGTTAATTGCAAATGGCAGCCCTAACATGAATAGACAGAAGCGACAACTGATTTTCATTGAAATACCTCATAATTTTGAATAATAGCTACATTTGGGAAATTTTAATATTGTATGAGATCCTTACAAAATTTAGTCTCAAACAAACTCAGAAAACTAAAAATAAATGGAAATCTTTATTATTTAACACTACTCTGAATCTAAATCTAAAGAAAAGCCTAACTTTGAGTTGGAGGGAAGTTCACTTAAAGGAACACCTACGCTATGGTGTCTTTGGGTGCGAGTAGTCACCATTTGATAGCAAAATAAAACCTATGATATTCTCATATATATATATATATATATATATATATATATATATATATATATATATATATATCGGTAAAAGATAGTTTCAAACTTGGTATCCTCGCTTTAGTGTTTAGTGATGCAGATTATACAACGTAAGCGCCACAAGATATAGGTACTACTTCCAATTATTAAAATAATAACAGTTCAGAATATCACGCTAGGCAAGTTGGATACGGCGGTCATCCCACCTGTTGTTTATAACAACGTAACTATACCGTTGAGCGCAGTGGTAAAGAACCTGGGGCTACTTATAGACTCGACACTTGATTGGCGGGCACAAGTCTCATACGTCAGTCAGAGAGTTACCAGTGCTCGGAGCACTGTATCGTCTCAAAAACTTCATTCCCGTTAAAACCAAGGTTACGCTTATGCAGTCCTTAATTATTCCCCTAATCGACTATGGTGATGTGTGTTATTTTGACCTGAATGCAGATCTTCTCAATAAACTAGACCGCCTTCTCAATAACTGCATTCGATTCGTTTTCAATCTTCGCAAGTATGATCATGTGTCTGCTTTTCGTTCCCAATTGCAATGACTCCCAATTCGTCAGCGCCGCAGTTTGCGAGCGCTGACTACTCTTTTTTCGTTCCTCAACTCTCCATCGTTACCCAAATACCTGGTACCACACCTCCGTCTCTTATGTTCCAATCACGACCGAAACCTTCGGTCAACAAATAATCTACTTCTTCTATGTCCACCTCACACCTCCAACTTCCTTCATTCTTCTTTCTATGTGCAGTCTGTTCTTCTCTGGAATGCACTCCCTGCTGAGATCAGGATGTCCACAAACCGCCTTACATTCAAATTAAAGGTACGCGAACTTTTTCGGAATGAGTTGGCAATACAGTCACAACCCTAATACTCGATTGTGTACTAGTACAATATTAAATTTATGTATGTGTATGATTATATGTATTTTATATTATTAATTTGTGTAATAGTATATTTATGTTAATAGGTCCTATTGGATGTAGGTTAAATAATATTTAAAGAATCCTTGTTCATTATGAAAAATCTTTGCACCTACCGCATCTTATTTCTACATCACCTGAAGGTAGACTGGGAGAGAATGCCTCTTGGCATTAAGTCCGCCTTTTGTACAATAAGTGCAACAAGTTTAAATAAATAAATAAATATCATAGGTTTTATTTCATATATATATATATATATATAAACACTAGCTGACCCCTGCGGTGTTTCCCGCGGTTATTGTCGTACCGCGAGTAATGCTGCGGGGCAAAGCCAGTCTAAAAAAGTAGCCTAAGTTATTCCTTAGATCATCAGCTATCTGCCAGTGAAAGTCTCGTCAAAATCAGTCCAGCAGTCCGAAATTTAGCACAGTTAAAGTTGTTATGGAGCAGGAATGCATTATTACTATCAATATTTTGAAGTGAAAACGTCCTTAGCGGGGTTGTGCACTTTTTTGACGGGATGGGTAAAAAATGTTGAACTCGCGTCAGAAATTCTTGTCAGGCCACATAATCCGATCGAATATTCGTAAGACGGAGTCGTGGCGTAGGAGAGGAAGTAATATCCCCTCTCTTTTTCGCGAAAATGTATGCCTACTCCTGCTGCTTCGTTTAAGCCGCGCAGGGAGCTGGCGCGAGTGTGCGTGTGTGCAAACCCATTTCGCTCGAGTAATATGTCTATACTGTATAGCATTAACCTATGTTTTTATAACATCACAATAAGCATTTCTGAAGTTATCGATTCTCAAGGCATATTAAAAGCAGAGCAAGGCATAGATTCGTGTAGCAACGTTCATTGTGTTTAATAAATATAGGAAATAATAAAAAAAAACAAAAATGCACAAAATTAATATCCAAGTTTTCACTTCTGCCGACACTCTCGGAGTGCAACCTGTTGTTTTTATAATATTTTTTATTTAAATAAAATTGATGAAAAATTACATTTTACACACTACCATACGTTTGACACACGTACATACAAATCTTTTGTTTGTGGTTAAAGTGTAACTGAGAAGATTTTTTTGTTATTTATATAGTCTTGCTGAATGTTAAAAGATGTAATGATTAAATGTTTGATTTACTATATTTTAATGAATTATGGGCTACTTTCGACCACTCTACGACCATTGGTTGAGTATAATGTAGTAATTTGAGGCTAACTTTGGGCTAGTGGTTAGTGGTCAGTCAGAGGTCGTGGGTTCGGTTTACCCAGGACAATTATTACGATATATTATACAATAATTCTTCAAGGTAGTAGAGCCACGCTGATTTCAGCACGAATGGGCCGGCTCGACCGGGGCGGTACTACCCTCGCACAGAAAATCAACGTAAAATGACAGCGTTCATGCTGTCGTGTTTCGTTGGTGAGTGCGAGACCGGAGGCCCAATGATGCAGAAGCATCACTAGCCCGCCATGGTGTGGGTCACCATACTGCATTGTAGCATTGTCTGCATTCGCAGTATGGTGACCACCACTCTTGGATTCTGCTTATGCTTTCCAACAGGCAGAGTAGAGTCATTTTGGCAGGGCCAAACATAAAAAAAAAAAATAAAAAACAATGTTTGTGTGATGAACAGCATAATTTGTTCTGTATCTCGGTGTAATTTCGTTTGAATTTCGACGATCTCTTTGAACTTTTCAGCAAGTCGATTAAGTTATATAGTTGTATTGTATTCTTTTAAACTAAAATCAGGCTCACACTCTTTCATTTTCAAAATGCTAAAACTTGCAAAGAAGATTTCCTTGTCTCTTTAGGTAGGTACTTAATCTATTTCCTTAATATGCAAAAAATAATTTAGCCGTAGTCTTATTTAGCGACGGTAAATGCCAAGCCTACGACGTTAAACAGTCAGCTCAGGTCATGTTTAATAATTCATAAGAGGGTCTTAGCAGAATTTTCAATTTACGATATAATAGAATTCTGACTTTGACAGCCCTAACGATGTGCCTCGTCCAACAATACGCAGCAGTACCGGTTATTTTATTGTGTTTAATTCTGTGTTGGTGTTCTCATCAAATCTTAACTGAACATTTGACATTTTGGAGACAATACATGTTTAGCTCTCGTGAAAATGAGTAGGGTCTGCTAAATTCTATGAGATAAGGATTTAAAAAGGGCAAGACTAGGGATCAATAACGTATTGAATTACTTAATTATTAAGCTATGAAAGAAGGATAAATTAGGAAACCTTTTAAAATTTCAATTCTTATAAAACATTGACGAACACAAAAGCTTTAATACAGAAATCCTTAACTCGGGAGCTAAGCCGGGTTTTCATATATTATTTTATAAAGTACTCACTCATTTTCTTTTACTATTTCTTCGTCACTTTTTTCATTAATAGATGCACTTTGTTCAATTTCCATATTTTAAACGCTTATTTATTTTAAAAATATATTGAACAGACAAAACTAATTTATTATCTAATTTACGTCTTCGCTAAGAAACAATTATGTTTCTAATGAAAGTGACGATTTTGTTGCCACGTCGTCAAGGCGCCCTGCGCCGCATTGCGCCACCGTCCTAAGTCTGGTCACGTGTCTTGACGCCTGACGCGTCAGATTTCCTGACGCGAGTTTAACATAGTTTACCCATCCCAATACATTATTTTTTTTAAGTGCACAACTCCGCTGTAGAAGTTTTCACTTCAAAATTTTTAAGTTCAAGAGTCAGCACGGTAATGTAGTAGGTATTATATACATATGAATAGTTTAATGCTTCGACCAAATTGCATTGCCAGTGACCACATGTGACTTGCCTTGCAAATCTTTTAGTCTTCTCTTTTGTTGTCCCACAATATTAAGCACAAAATTAATATCGCTAATATTACAAAGCTAATATTAAAATATTAGCTTTGTAATCAAGTGACGTGCAACAAAAAAACAGGCTTTTTCGAGGTGAATGCTTGGTTTGTATAGAATTGATGACTGATCACTATACAATAATTGTAATTTATAGCGTCTAACAATTTCAGACAGAATTTAAAAATAGGTGATAAATAAGTCTGTAATATTAGATAACTGCGAAGGAACATCTTGCAAGTACTGGGGAAAAAACTCTGGGACTTGATTTATTTCTTAGCGAACTTGATAAATATTCTTTGACTTTGTTTTTGGCCTTCATTTAAAATACTAGCTGTTGCTAAGCCGGCGGCTTCACCCGCGTGTAGGTCGGTTATCATGACAAATAGTAGCTTATATGTTATTCTGATGTATAAGCTATGTTACTGTAAAGTTTCATCCAAATCCGTTAAGTAGTTTTTGCGTGAAGAAGCAACTCACAAATATTCGCCTTTATATATTAGTGTGATAGTGTGATTATTTTACTGGTTCAGTTAAATAATAACACTACTTTTTTGTTTACAGGTAATTTTATTATTTAATTTATACATGCGGAATATGGATATATTATTTACTCAAGGCCGGTCACTCTATTCCGTACCGATAACATTTATTTATTGGTTATACCTAAAAGCAGAAAAAACATTTAACATTTACTTATAATATGGAAATGACGTTATTTTATAAACCTAAACTTGATAATCTGGCGTGATGAACAAATTAATCAAAATGCATTGTCCATATTATTATGCAAACATTATTTTCTATACAACAAAACGATGGTGAAAGCATAATATACAGACAGGCAGAATTTTTGCATACAGATGTTTCTATCTAATACACTATTTTCTCCCTTTCATATTCGTACGTATAAAGGGGGAATCAAGTGTACCGTGTTTGATATTCGACTTAAACTGAGCTCCAATGTTTGTTCAAACAACATCGAAAGGCGATGTTCAGCGGTTTACTATAAACGGTTTTGTGGGAGTGTCGGATAGCCGCTTGTACGATTAGTGGCTGGATATACCAAGAATATTTAGATTTCCGAGAATGTCGGGGTTCTCGAAGTTCAACCCGAATCAATCTTGTGTACTCACTCTTCCAAATATTTACAAACATTCAAATAGCATCAGCACTTTACAAACGTCGACCTACTACAAGGATGGTTGGTAAAATATACTAAATATTTTCAAACAAATATAAATATTATAAATTAATTACACTCAGACAAAGAAATATGAACGTGCTTAACTCACAATATTAATTTATCCTGGGTGGGCATTGAACTTATAGGCTTAGCAGTCAGGGTCAAGGTTAGGGTCAGGTCCAATTTTTAAAGTTATTCATTCAAGTGACGTCGTGAGCAATAGCAACTAATTTACTATTTTCAAGACAAGATTGATGTGTGTATAATAATATTTGTCATTATTAATGACAAATATTGCTAACATTGTTAGAGTCTTACGTTAATTATTGCGACCCTAAAGTATTTTACCTACCTTTACTAAAACCCCTTTATTAATCACGTTTTAATGCACTAGGGAAGCTTAGTTCTGTTCTTGTTTAATAGGAGAATCTGTCTCATTTATCATCTTATCCCATCTTACCGAAGCAAATTAACTATGGTGGTAAGTTAAACAACAACATATTGTCCATTTAACATAACTTAAATTACTTAACCGCCAAGTTTATGATGAGGGTACTTACACAGTTTGCAAAGGATTATTAGGACAAACTTCACACCTATAAATTTCAGTAACAATTGTAATTACGTTGTTTATTTACACAAGCAGAGGTTATGGTTTGGTTTATAAACTCAATAGTGTATATATTTGGTTTTATAAAATTTGATGACTCAACATATTTGGATTTGAGCTAATTTAGTGGTAAATCAACAAGTATTTCTTAAGCTTAACTTTAAAATTAACTTTAAAACTTAACTTTAAAATTATTTTCTTCTTTTCATTTAGAAAACAATTAAAGTCTAAGAAAAAAAGAGAAAGGAACAAACATTAAAGAAATATATGCACACTAGCCGACCCACGCAACCTCGTTTGCGTCTTCTATTGTACGTAAGGAACACGCACGGGCGTGACTTGGCGCGGGCCGAGTTATTTTTGTGATTAAGGAAACCACCCGACTCTTTGTACGGATACTAAAAGGTACTTGACTCGTAACTTGGAATCGTTATATGATTAACAAGGAAGCAGCTCATCAATCGGGGTACCCCTCGCCAGGTATCGGAGGTGAACTGCCATTAGGCATAAGATCAGTCAAGATTATATGTTATTGTAAAACGGGTGTTAGTGCCCTAAGTTGAAATCCTTTCACCTGTTGATCGGTCAGCAATTGTCTGGCTATACTATGGGTCCTATAGACTAGTACAGGGGTCCCAAACGGGGAACGCAGCTCCAGGTGATTGGACTAAACAAACTTGGCGCTTGGCCTGAGGCAATACATAAGAAAGAGTTCTTGAAAAGACTACAAATACTATTTCGATGATGCCGTTAGTCTACTTGTAATAAAAAAAACATATGTTTACGACAATTTTTAACTGATTACTATTTTATAGTTCACGTGAAATAAGGTTAATATAATAAGGATTCTGATCAATAATAATAAATACTTTTATTTATCGAACTACTAGATGATCCGTTGTTTTTTTAAATCATAAAAACAGTTTAAAATTCCAAAGAAAGAATCTGTCTACCTCCTCAAAAGAACAGTACTATGTCATCATCATCATGTCTTTAACATTCCAGTGCTGGACATGAACCTCTTCTTAGGAAGGAGGTAAATCAGTTATATGAAATACCTTTGCCTCTCAACAGAAAATGCAATGTAGTAGAGCCGCACTGATTTCAGCACGAACGAGCCGGCTCTACCGGGGCGGTACTACCGTCGCACAGAAAATCAACGTAAAATGACAGCGATCATGCTGTCGTGTTTCGTTGGTGAGTGCGAGACCCAATGATTCCGAAGCATCACTAGCCCGCCATGGTGTGGGTTTGCTTCCCTTGCTGCATTGCCCTTGCGGCCTTGCTGCATTGTTCCATTGTGTGCAGTCGTAGTATGGCGACCACCACTCTTGAATTCTGTTTATGCTTTTCATCAGGCAGAGTAGAGTCATTTTTGCAGGGCCAAATATAAAAAACGAAAAAAAAAAGATAGCAAGGTAGCAGGCTAATATCACGTTACATGGTTCACACTGAAAGTTTTGCGTTGTTGGCCGCCCATAAATGTTTCAATTTCAAATGTATATTTTTTTTTACATGAAAACTCATTGGTGGTTGAAGATACATTTTGGCGATAAGTTCGTTGTCCGTAGCAAAAATGGAATTAACATCAAAATATTTTAGGGCGATGATATTTTACGATTTTAACAGTTCGTTGTTAGAAATGCTTTTGGGAGGGAAGTACCACGTTTGAGCACTGTAAGGCGCTGGTATGCGGAATCCCATTATGGTCATGTTTTTCTCCATGATGAAATTCATGAAGGTCCGTACCACTATCATACGTTGATATTCTTTTGAAGTTATAGTAAGAAATCACATTCAAAGTGTCGCTACCCCTATTCATCCCATGGTTGTCGTAAGACCCGATTAGTGGAGCGAACTACTCCGAGCAACATCACTGCTAAGACAAGGAAATTTTTGAAACAAACACTGTGACAACCCGTCTGGGCAGCGAGGTATAGTAGGCCAAAACCTCATTTCTAAGGCAAGGCCTATGTCCAGGCGCGGACTAGTAAAGGCTATTAATGATGTTTACTATTGTAGTCTTCTTAATATTAACTCCATTTATTTTTTGTTATTTTGTCTTTTATCTTTTTTTTCTTCAACTTCACCTCTTTTCTGAATGAAATACATTGAGTAGTTTATGTCATGATCAAGATTAAGAAATACTTGATGTACCATCAAATTAGCTCAAAACAAAATATGTTGAGTCAGCAAATCTAATAAAACTAATTATATACATCACTGTAAGCCATGTCATGAGTATACAAACCTAATCATAATCCCCAGCTTGGGCCAGTAAGCAACATAATTATAATTGTTACTGAAATTTATAGGTGTGAGGTTTGTCCTAATAATCCATTGAAACCGTGTAAGCACCCTTATATCTTAGCGGTTAAGCAATTTAAGTTTAAGTGTTTAACTTACCACTATAGTCAATTTGCTTCGTTAAGATGTGATAAGAAGATAAATGAGGATAGGTTCTCCTAGTATACAAGAACAGAATTAACCTTACCTAGTGAATTAAAACGTGGTATAAATGGGTTCTACGTGAAGGTGGGGTTATACTTTAGGGTCGCGAGGTAATTAACGTGAGACTCTAACAGTGTTAGCAATATTTGTCATTCGTAATATACACATTAATCTTGTCTTGAAACTTGTAAAGTTGTTGCTGTTGTTCACGGCTTCACTTGAATGAATATTTCGTATTTCTAACTTCGATAATTGACTGTCCAGACTGCCCTGTTGGCCCTGACCCTAACCTTGACCCTGACTGTTAAGCGCATAGGTTCGATTCCCTCCCGGATAAATTATTGTGTGTTGAGCACGTTCATTGTTCTGTGTCTGAGTGTAAATAATTTATGATATTTATGTTTGTTTAATAATATTTACTATCTTTTACCAACCATCCTTGTAGTAGGTCGACGTTTGTAAAGTGCTGATGCTATTTGAATGTTTGTAAATATTTGCAAGAGTGAGTACACAAGATTGATTCGGGTTGAACTCCGAAAACCCGATTAAACAATCTAAATATTCTTGGTATATCCAGCCACGAATCGTACAAGCGGCTGTCTGACACTCCCACAAAACCACAGGTTCGATTCCGATGTCCATTGCCCTTAAATATACTGATAACTAGTTCCACCTACTAAATACTAGGAAGAAGAAGTTTTTTTTTTCAGCTAGACTATATTCGAAAGCTATATGTTTTATAGTAAATCGCTGAACATCACCATTCAATGTTGTTTGAACAAATATTAGAGGTCAGTTTAAGTCGAATATCAAACACAAGGACTTGATTCCCTCTTTATACGTGCAAATATGAAAGGGAGAAAGTAGTGAATCTGATAAAAACATCTCTATGCAGAAATTCAGCCTGACTGTATATTTATGCTTTCACGAAAATTTTTTGTGTAGAAAATAATGTTTGAAAATGGACAATGAATTTATTGTAGTTAAATTGATTAATTTGTTCGTCATACCAGATTATCAAGTTCAGAGTTATAAAATGACATCATTTCTATCCTATTAGTAAATGTTAAATATGTTTCCTGCTTTTTTTGTGGTATAGGGGCAAACGAGCCGACGTATCACCTGATGGTAAGCGATTACCGCCGCCCATGGACACCCGCAACACCAGAGGCGTCACAAGTGTGTTGCGGGCCTTTGAGGAATGGGAAAAGGGATGTAGGAAGGGTTTGGGGTATTGGCATCCGGTATCCTTACTCACTTGGTGAAACACAGCACAAGTGCTATTTCACACCGGGTTTCTGTGTTTCATTCACGCCGAACTGTGACTCTCCCACGGTACTTTTAGATATAACCAATGAATAAATATTATACGAAACAGAGTGACCGGCCTTGAGTAAATAATATATCCATATTATGCATTTATAAATCACACTAATCACATCACACTAATGTTATAAAGGCGAAAGTTTGTAAGAGTGTATGTTTGTTACTTCTTCACGCAAAACATACTGGACGAATTTGGATTTAAGTTTACAATAATATAGCTTATACATCAGAATAACACAGAGGCTACTATTTGCGGCGATAACCGACTGACTGACCGACGCTGGCCGAGTCGCGGGCAACAGCTAGTATTTTACAAATTGACATGGTAACAGTTAATAGAACTAATCAAATTTTATGTTAGTATTCCTAAAGACATAGTCTTAATTTGAAATTGTTGCAGAAGGTTTTTCAAATATCACACTTCACACTAATACTATAAATTCAGGCGCAAGCGACTAGACCAATTTTCATAAAATTTGGTATACAGGAAGCGGAAACCCTGGATTAACACATAGGCTACTATTTGCCACGAGAACTGATATCTATACTAATATATAGCTGAAGGGTTTGTTTGTTTTTAAATGCCCTAATCTCAGGAGCATTTAAAATAATATTTCAGTTTTAGATAGCCTGTTTATCGAGAAAGGCTATAGGCGATATATCATCACGCTAAGACCTACAGGAGCGGAGCACCAATGATGAATGTTACAAAAACGGAGGAAAATTATCACGCTACGGGCAATAGTAGACGCAAACGAGGTTGCGTAGGTCGGCTAGTATGTATAGGTATATACGGCCAGAGCTTAGGGCCACAGCTGGTTAAATAATAAATTTACCTATAAAGCAATAAGTAGTGTTATTTCATAACCGAATCAATATAATAATATTTTAAATGAAGGCCAAAACGAAGGAAAATAATATTTATCAACTTCGCCAAGAAATAAATAAACTCCCAGAGTTTTTTCCACAGTACTTGCAAGATATTTCTTCGCAGTTATCTAATATTACAGACTTATTTATCGCCTGTTTTTAACTTCTGTCTAAAATTATTAGACGCTATAAATTACAATCATTGTATAGGGATCACTCATAAATTTTATACAAAACAATCATTCTCCTTTTTGTTGATCGTCACTTCAGTACAAAGCTAATATTAAAAGCTATATTAAGTTTACGCTTTATATTGTAGGACAACAAAAGAGAAAACTAAAAGATTTGCAAAGGCAAGTCACATGTGGTCACTGGCAATGCAATTTGGTCGAAGAATTAAACAATTCATGTGTATATAATACCTACTACTCGTAAATTACCGCGTTGACTCCTGAACTTGTAATTTTTTTTTATCAAATCATTCATTCTAGTATTTTAATGTTATTGTTTTTTTCTTTACGATTTTTTTTATTACGATATAATAACAAGTTATGCCTAGTTATCTTATGTATAAACATATTATATGATAATAAATGGTGTATAAACGTTTTATCTGATAATCCTACTAATATTATAAATCCTACTAATCCTACTAATATCCTACTAATATTATAAATGCGAAAGTTTGTAAGGATGGATGGATGTTTGTATGTTTGTTACTCTTTCACGCAAAAACTACTGAACGGATTTGGATGAAACTTTACAGTAATATAGTTATTATTTGCCGCGATAACCGACATATACGCGGGCGGAACCGCGGGCAACAACTAGTAATCTATACTTATAAAAATGGAAGGGACTGACTGACTGACATACCCAGTTATCAACGCCCAACCCAAACCGCTGAACCTAGAAGGTTCTTTATATAACGTAAGTGAGCACTAACAAAGGAATTTCTCCACCCCTTAGGGGGTAATTCAAGGGTTGAAAGTCTGCGTGAGCGAAGCCGCGTGCAAAAGCTAGTTGATAATATAAGGAGTAATCTAGGTAAAAATATCACAACAACTGCGGGTAACACCGCGGGGCTAGTTTTAATAAAAACATGAATTATTTTAACATTTACCTTGCCACTGTTGTTTTGAAATTTAAATTTTTTTTTTTTTTTTTATTAAACTTCATGATGCTCTGTTTTGTATTATAAAATATTTTTTGTTTTCAGAATAATGAATACTTGTTATATTAGCCTCAGGCAGAAAAGCTGCCAATATTCATGTTGTTTACATAATTGATACCAAACCGACAATGTGTGAGTATGACCAGCAAACAATGAGTTCCGTATGAACTTTTACATAGCTAATTTGTCAATTTAAGGAATCTATTATATATATTTAGCTAAATCTAAATACTATATATGTTTAGATTTTTATTTGTTTTTCTCGAAAAATAAACTACATTTTGTAGTTAGTCAGTTTAATTATAATATCATCTAATGGTGGTGATTCTCTTGGTGTCATCATAGAAACTAAAATGCACTTAATTTTTTTTATTGGATTGTATAGTCGTATCTCATCAATTAACAGTCCAGTTTTCAATATCTCGCATCTCAGTTATCACTGTATTAAGTTCAGTACCAAATACACGAAATCAGAAGCACACGCTTGTTTAGTTCTTGAAAAAGTAAAATTTACTTTGGCATAACTAAAATTAGTTAAATTACTCAACTTAGATATAATCTTTTTTTTTATTCTTGTGTTGAACGTTTAAAACGTGTAACGTGTGACATAAACTTGACATCTCGCACTAAACTTAGACGTCGTCTCAATACATGCCGATTAAATTATTTACGTAATTATTTCTTGTAATTATTACATTTAGAATGTAGTTAATTTTTTTTTACTAACAAGCAAGTGTGTACCTCTAATCAAATTTTAGTAGGTATTGAACTAAATATAGTGAAAGCTGAGATATGAGATATAAAAAAATGGACTGTAAACATATGAGATGAGAGTATATAATCCACTTTCAAATTTTAGTGAATTTTAGTTTAGTGATGACACCAAGAGAATTACCACAGATATGCGATTTATGCAGAAATATTCCTTTTATGTGTTGGGAGACCATGTTTAGATAATTATTAACTTAATTTTTAACTTGTTTCAAAACGATATCTTGTAGCATTTGTTTTTCTTAATTTGATTTAATTGTAGTTGTATCAACCAGAAGGTGAGCACAGCGCCCTCACGGTGTGTTACGCCCTTGCGAGTGGATCGACTGGCCGATCAGTTCATCCAAGAGGCACCAGATGGTGTTATTCTGCACTGCGTCATACAAATCATTGTTGACAGTTCGCATCTTTCAAAATTTAAGGATATCATTTTTTAATAATAAGTTAAATGAAATTGTTTACTTCTCAAAATGGTGTCTTTATATTAGAATATATCGGAGTGAGTAGTGCTCATTCTAGCAAAAAGTGGTGGGAGATTCTAGAAGATTCGGTTCAAATCCTTTATAAGACAGGATTTTGTCGATCACAGGTTCACTGTCTAAGTTCTCTGCTCCTATTGTGATAATCCTGCAAAAGCCTTGTGATTGTTGTTCGCTGTGAATAGTGAAAAGCTGCTGTAATCTTCAATTCCCCGTCTGAGGTAAAAAATCAAATATAACCTATAAAATAATCTTAACCATATCTTTATTTCTTTGAATGTGTGTCTAGGAGATGTATTTTCTGTGTAGGGTTAATGGTTCCGGACAGAACCAATAGATTAAGGAGCGCACATCCTGGGTTGTGTGGATAAATCCCGGCAGAGATATCTACAGAGGCAGCCCGCAGTTCACCACCTAGCTCGCTTCCGTGTTCCGGACACGGAAGCGAGCTAGGTGGTGAACTGCGGATTCCTAACTCGGCCACGTAGAATAGAAAGTATTTATTTTTTACCTAGCACCCACATAAGGTGTTACAATTTCTCATATATTACCAGATCGTCAATAGAAGCCCTAATAGACCCTCGCCTGAGGTCTGAAAGGGGTTGAAAGTTCTTCTGGGGGTCTGTCTGCAGTGCAGCGGCACCGAAGAGTTTTTTTTATTGTATAATATTTTTTTATAAGCTAGTGACAACCCACTTGTTTAAATAATTATAAATTTCTGTTTAATCCTGTTACCTGTACTTTTAATTTATTAATTTGTGAATATATGAATGCATCACTGAGGAGTATTCGTTTCTTCTGAAGAGCACCCTGGGTATCCCAAACACACATCCACACACACATTATCTTTTTTTAACTTTTTATTTTTTTTCTTTGTCTAAATTTATTTTTTATTTACAATCAATTTTCTTTTAACGGCGCCCTGGGATCTCATAGTCTCTTAGGCTGATTTAGTCGGTGAGGTGACCAGCCTGACAGGTTCAGGGGTTACAATCTAAAGATGCACCTGGAACGTGGATATAGACAAATAATAGACTCAGTGTTTTCATATCCTTGTTATGCGACTGAACTCTAAAAGTAAAATTGTATTTTACTTTTAGAGTTCAGTCGCATTCAGTTTTTGAGGTTTTATTTGTAATGCTGGGGTTTTTATATTTTCAATACCTTTTCCTTATTAAATCACTCTTCAGCATTGAATCTGTATTTTAGTATTACAGAATAATGGTTACACCTCTAAAAAACCAGCACTATATATCAAAGTTCGTACATTTACGGTTGGTCTCAGTTTTCCCCTTAAGTTGTATGAGACGTACTGTAAAAACATGTTTAGGGTTCCGTACCCAAAGGGTATAAACGGGACCCTATTACTAATACCTTCGCTGTCCGTCTGTCACCAGTGTGTCTGTCTTATGAACCGTCATAGTTAGACTGTTGAAATTTTCAGAGAGAATATATTCCTGTTGCCGCTATAATAACGATTACTAAAAAACAGAATAAAATAGATATTTATGGAGACTCCCATACAACAAACGTCATTTTTTTCTCGATATTGATAACGGCAACGGATAGACACTTAAAATTTATAGATAATAGTACAAAACCCTTCCCGCGCGAGTCCGACTCGGAGTGGTCGATTTTTACTATAAATTTTATGCTGCTAGATCAAAAAAAAAAACTTTGCTTTTAAAAACATAGATTACTAGTTGTTGCCCGTGGCTCCACCCGATTATATGTTGGTTATTGCGGAAAATAGTAGCCTATGTGTTATTCTGATGTTTAAGCTACATTACTGTAAGGTTTGAACCAAATCTGTTCAGTAGTTTTTGCGTGAAAGTGTAACAAACATCCATCCTTCCGCCCGTCCATCCATCCAGAAGCGTGGTTCTCCCACGGTAGGTATATTTATTGAAAAGGGGGCTAAAGAGCTTAATAAGTCACCAATGGACAACTGCATTTTAAACGCTGACGCTTTTTATACGACTTAGGCAAAGCCAAAAGAAAGAATAATGATTTTGGCAGTCTCTGTTTTGTTTGTATATTCCCCCGTAACGGCTAAACTAATAAACCAATTTTCATAAATGAGGTGTCAATAGATGCGAAATAAGGGCCCAAGTGTTATAGGCTACATTAATTTTATCAAACTTTTTTAAATATTCTAGTTATAGTTTTTAAAGTCTTTGTTGATTATTAGAATTTTGAAAGTAGGGAAAGTAGTAGGTAGAGATCAGATGTAAATCTTTCTGTACAGGTACATATTTTGTGTAATTGATCTTATTCACACATTTGTACGTACAAAAGCTCTGTGTTATAAACACAGAGCTTTTGTACGTACAAATGTCAGATATAGGGCATGACAACAATACAACTAAATTAGGTCAATTGTTGTGTAGTCCTGTCACTTTGATTAAATGAAGGGTTAGCTTAACAATAAAGTTAACTTTACCACAACAAGATTTATTTACTCTATGGTATGTTCTGTTGGGCAGACGAATATTACAGGAGGATAAAAGTTGGTCAAAGCTTTCGCAGGAAACTCGGTTTTCTGATTTTTTTTTTCTGACTTGAACATAAGGAATTGATATAACTTAGAAATGACTTACTTCTGGATTGTCTTCCTTAGGTATCAGTATAATATTAGAAGCCATGTGTTTAAGTCGAATTAAAAACTCAAGTTATACCTATTGCATACAAGTAATTCTTAACTGTTTTGTGGTATATGTAGAATTATCGAGAACTAGGAAATATAAGTTAATAGCTAAGTTATACAGGTCATTTAACAAAATATACTTCTTACACAATTATGTTGAGGACTGGTAGTATTTGACTGCACGGATAGCGTAGTTATTTCAGCGGTCGCCACGCTGTTTTCTACTGCACGGAGTGTTGTGGATTCCAACCCCACATGGGGCAACACTTTATGTGGTCCATTAATTGCTGTTCTGAGCCTAACTTTTTTTGTGTCTGTTTCATTTTTGTGTAAAAATTCCCATGCGACACAGAATTTATTTATACTTATGCGAGAGTTGTCTTCTAAAAGAAAGAAAAAAGTGTGTCAAGTATTGGTGCACGTTTTGTTATCGGAGTCCAGATTGTTTTTAGTGTCAGTAGAACACTAGGTTTTTTATCTTAAATCAGTTCAAATAATGTTCACATCTATACAAATACATAAAATTGGAGTATCTGTTTGTAATATTAAAATAACCGCTTTTTACTAAATGCATATGTATGTATACACGATACATATACCAAAAATGTAGTTAAAAAATTTTTTGTCTGTCTGTCTGTCTGTCTGTCTGTTTGTTCCGGGTAATCTCTGGAACGGCTGGACGGATTTTGACGGGACTTTCACTGGCAGATAACTGATGATCCGGGGAGTAACTTAGGCTACTTTTTTTAGACTAACTTTGTCCCGCGGCGTTACTCGCGGTACAACAATAACCGCGGGTAACACCGCGGGGTTCATTAAAGTATAATATTACTTCTTACTGAATCTCCGCAACTGAATATTATCATTTAGGTAAAACCGATTGAACTACTAGTCGACCCCAAATAATCTTGAGAATAATAAAGGTTAGAAAGAAGTAGACCTAACTAAATGTTTCTTGCATAGTATTACGTACTGCCTACATATTGTTGCAGTAAATCACAATCTTATGCTCCCAGCCAACCTCACCTGCACCCCGTGAACGACGCTTAACGACGAACGAGATTCTGGCAACCGACCGATGGCGGTATATCCATCCCAACAGGCGTAACTAAATACAATAGGCTGGTGACGGGCTTCAGCGTCACCGGTTCAACAAGCTACGCCCTGCGATCACCAACCCGCCTGCGCGTTGTGATTATGGGCAAAACCCTCCATGCGTAAGCAACGGAGGGGCCTATGTCCAGCAATGGACTGCGGTAGACTGATGATGTTACATCTGTTAAAAATCAAAACTGAAAACTAAGCTAATAAAATATAGTTCACATTAGTTATTCTATGAAGTAGACTATATCCGACAAATATTCAGTACACTACGTCGTCCATAACAGCATACGGATGCAGGTTACTCGCGTACAAGTTGATCTCCGTCCGCATGGAATTCCTATTTTCAAGCTAGGTATGCATAATATAAATTATTTAAGCATTCTGAGATATTTGATGTAACTTGTAGAAGAGTTGGTTTCAATGTGTTCGAATGTTTTGGTGAAATAGTAGCTAAAGTGAATGGTACGTACTGGGAGTATGCTGTCAAAGTTGTCTTATGCTGTCAGAAGAGTAGACAATCAGTTGCATCAATACAAAGACATTCCCGGCACCGCATACACTTGCCCTACCAACTCCTGAAATAAAATCTTTGGATGAACATAAGCGAATTTCATACAGAATGTTTATTAATGCATGTTTAAAGTGCTTCAATTTAGTCAACGTATCATCATATCGTATACTGCATCCATCGTAAAACATATTGTAAAGGAATTTATATTTTAATAACTTCAAATCTTTAAATTTTTAAGCAGTTCTTGGTCAGAACATTCTTTATAACGTAAATAAGAGATCCTTCTTGTATGTTAGAGGAAAATTTCGTTAAATTCCATGCTGAATGCCAAGTTTTCTTAAAGCTTAGACTCTCTGTGGATATTAACAGAAGCAAAAAACTGAAATGGTAGATACAATATATACATGCTACATTTATTATCGCTTTTTCCGGTTGTGTGGGACTTATGCAAAGTGAGTAAACTTCGAAATGTCTGCTGAAGTTTTGAGCGGGTTGATTTTTATCTAATATTCTTCACACAAAAGTAAATAAAGAGACGCGGTGTGTAACTTGAGAAAATTTCTTCAAAGTAATAAATAAAATATTTTATGTTAATAAACGTCTTCATTTCAAATACAGTTGGTTTGTCTAATAAACATACGTTTAGTATAATTTATACTTTACGTATCTTATATCAATGACCTTATACAAATAAATAAATATTTTCGGACATCTAACACACAACGCCATTTAGTCCCAAACTAAGCAGAGCTTGTATTATGGGTACTTGATAATTGATATGAATACATATATTTATACTTTTTTTGTAAATACATACATATACAGATGCATATTACTTTATTTTAATATTAAACCTAAAAAACTTTTTTGCACAACATTCGGATTACTACGACTAAAGACTAGCTTTTGGAGGAGGAGGATTTATCATATAAATAATATAAAATAAAATAACATAAAAATCCATAAATATATTAATATGGGTTAGTGGTGGTTATTACAGTTGTCTAGAAGTGTTTATGGTTATGTGTTATATTAGAATGTTTATGGAATAGGGGGCAAACAAGCAGACGTATCGCCTGCTCATTTGCTACTGCCAGTGATGCGACCGCCGACCATGGACACCCGCAACACCAGAGGCGTCACAATTGCGTTACCGGCCTTTGGAAATGGGGGAGGGAGGGGGGCTGGGGATTGGGCCTCCGGTATCCTCATTCACTCGGTGAAACGCAATGCAAGCACAATTTTACACCGGTTTTCTGTGAGGCCGTGGTATCACTCTGGTCGAGCCGAAGCGTAGCTTTCCCACGGTAAGCAAGTTATTTACTACTGGTATAGAGAGGGCATAGAGTTACGTACACGGCTATTCCAGAAATATTTGTTTACACTCTCATGGAAAGCTACGTATTGGCTGGCCTGCTTCACGATATTATCGCGTCAGGCAGCCTATGTAACTAACTTGAAAGCGATGAAGCGTGAATTTTCATCACCGATTGATTCGTTTAAACAAAAAAAATTACATTTGTTTGTAATGTCACTTAAGATGATATTATAAAGTTAATTTGGCCCAACAGTACAAAGGCTGTTATTGTTCATAATTTAGAATCGTAAATTTTAGTGTCAAGCTCCGGATAGCCGCTGGTAACTTTACAAAGGTGACCTAGGGCTTAGGATAAGCATTCACGGATCGCGGAAGCGTACCAACAATTTACGCCTTAAAGCACTGAAATTAGTCTTACCCATCACATAGTACGCTTCTATGTGAATTTGTTGCACCATCTTTTAAATTTAATGGGTTACCTTCATAGTACAAGCAATTCACAAGTCACAAGTGTGCTGTCACCCTTTGATTCCCCCCTACCCACTCCACCACTTGGAATTAGGCGAGGAGTGCCATTGTGGTCCGGCTTTCTCACCGATTCAGCAAAAAGCAAAGATTTTTTCTTTGCTTTTCGCTAAACCCTTAACGTAGATATTATAACGTAGGTATATATAACGTGGTATATATAACGTAGGTACCCTTAACGTAGGTATAGTACCCTTAACCTCTATCATAGATCTATAAAAAAAGAAAAGAGGAGTGAGAAAAGTGCGGCTGTTGTGATTCAGACAATTACAAAACATACACATGCGTAAAACTGACGTTTATATGGTGTCTGGCGAGTGCACTGGTAACCTGATAGCAAAGATCCACGCCCATGGTATCAACCATACCTGCAACTGCAAAGTCGCAAATTGTGGGTTGTGCATTTTAGTCTTCTCCTCAGAATCAAGAGAGGAATAGTTTGTGCTCTGGCAACCTCACTTCTACAGTGATTGCTACCACAGAATTGCATGGTACCAATCTTTTGCAAAGCCGTGCGATTCCAGTCGAGCTCTCAGTCCTGACAATTCCACGTTAAAAACTCCCACTGCAAAAGCACTACGTTAATTACCCTTTCCTGCAGCTCTATATAAAATAATCATAAATATTATGTTACTACAGGTCTAGTTTAATTAAAATTGTATTATTTAGTTTTACCAACGAGAAAACTGAAATCCAAAACGATTGAATACATGTTTCGCAATTGACCCGAAGCCGCCCTTTTACTGAATTACCAGTAGCCAAATAATAGTAATTTGGAAAATTAATAAGGGTAGTTATTCATGTATTCAAACAATACTAGATCTATTATTAACCGTTTGTTTTAGTATTGTGTTTACTAACGGTCACATAATGTAATTAGAATAATTATTGGTTATAATTGTAGTGCAATAGTTCGAGTATAATTGTAATCAATAGTGCACCATTCACCAAGTCGTTACTTGTATACATATAAAAAAAACGACGCTTAAAAAATATGAAACAATTTTCAAAAGCCGTAGTCACGCGTTGTTAAAGTGTTATGGACTATGGTACATTACTAAGTTTCAAAACCCGTAGTCCATAACACTTTAACAACGCGTGACTACGGCTTTTAAAAATTGTTTCATACTTTTTAAGCGTCGTAGTTGGGTTTTAGTTTTTACTATTTTTATTTAAAATATTTTGGTGCCTCTATAATACTTATTGCCGTTCAAAGTTTATTTGAAATAAGTACCACAGAAATATCACACTTATCGAATAAGTACGGACAAAGTCACGAACAAATGCTAATAATATATATATTTTTGAAATTTACAAGTTCAAGTCCTTTCCAATGATACCAAACACGGCATATTTATCTCTTTTTTTTTTAAATACAATACTTTATGTCGGTTAGAGGGCGCCATATTATTCCGTGACACGTCATATAGCCTCTAACCAGGAGAGGATCATGACGCTTCTAACGACACCAAATTTGTCCAAATCTAATAAGTAATTAAGGAGCTATGAGGGAATAAATTAACATACATACATACATACATACATATATACATAGCCTGTCATAATCATTACCCTCCTTTGGCTTTGCCGTAGTCGGGTAGTTCGAGAACCTAAAAGTACTCCAACACGTATTTTGTGAATTCATTTAATTGCAATAATAAATTTGCGGCATGTTACATACTTGGTTTAAACTGTAACTGTAATAATAACACATCAAATGTTAAATTCAAATAAACGTGTTCCACATCAATTCAATTTCGACAAGAATTGGTGAGAAAGTTATTACTTTGGAGTAATAATTTTCTCCGCTTCGTATACGTATATATATAACGTGTTACTTCATATATGTTAATCTGTGAAAATATACTCGTATAGATCTATGTAAGTTATTTGATATTCCATTCATAAATGCTATTGCTTTTTATTAATACAAGCTTTATTTAGTTTCACTTGACCCGATGTCAGTCTGTCTGTAATCAAATCTTTCAAGTTAAATTGCCCATCTATTTCCCGATTGATTTAAAATTTGAAATATACCTGTAATTCTGATGACAATGCAATTATAAATAATCGGTATTATTATTAATCCAAAATGGCCGCCTGTTACGGCGCACATATTTTTGAACAACCCACCCAATATGGACTGTACTTGTAGAATACAATACACCATGACAAAATTATAATCCACGATGGCCGGTAACACAAAATGGCGGATTTATTTTATTATATTATTTTATTTTAGTTTTATATGTTTGGCCCTGCCAAAATGACTCTACTCTACCTGATGGAAAACATAAGCAGAATCCAAGAGTGGTGGTCCAAAAGGATTAGGTAAAAGGTAATAGGGCCCCATTACCTTTTACCTAATCCATTTGGACCGACGCTGATTTCAGCACTTACGGGCCGGCTCGACCGGGACGGTACTACCCTCGCAACAGAAGATCAACGTAAAATGAGAGCATTCGTGCGGTCATGTTCCGTTGTTGAGTGCGAGACCGAAGACCCAATCATGCAAAAGCATCATTAGGCCGCATTAGTGTGTGCCACCATGCTGGTTTGTCGCATTGTCTGCATTCGCAATGAGTATGGTCACAACCACTCGTGGCTTCTGCTTATGCTTTCCATTAGGCAGAGTAGAGTGATTTTGGCAAGGCAATACATGAAAATAGGAACATGATATAACATGAATCAGGATACATGGAATAGCTTTAAGTGCTCAAAACTACTCATTGTGAGCGTGATATAGGCTACATAACGGAAAAACACTGCTACGCTCTATGAACTACGCCGTAATCCATCTCGCACCAAAAAAAATAAAAAGTAAAAAAAAAAAAAAAAAAACAAGCATTTATTACTTGTTAATAAAAAATAACTAAAAATTGTAAAATTCCTTTAAATGTGATAAGAATAACTAAAATTTTAACTAAAAAAACCGACTTCATGAACTGAATTATGAATTGAAATTGGACTATACGGGAAGCACCAGCAAAAAAAAAAAAGAAAGAATTATCAAAATTGTTTCACCCAGTCAAAAGTTCTGAGGTAACAAACATTAAAAAATACAGTCGAATTGAGAACCTCCTCTTTTTTTGAAGTCGGTTAAAAATACCATTACATTGCAACCTTTAATGATAATATAATTTGTTAACCTTCTTTGTCTTCGCTAAAAAGCGCAATAAGCTTTTTGTTTATGTAGAATAAAATTTAACAGCTGTTCCTATATTCCTCGTATTTTAAGAGCAGATGAGTCTACAGTTAGATTGCAGTATGTTAAATTACGACCCCATTGGAGTTATGACTCGATGGGGTTTTAACAAGTACAAAAATCCAACAGCCTTAAAGTTGCTATACTTTTGTAATAAAATAATTAATAACAAGTACTTCAAATTTAGCTGCATATTTGATTGTGTAAAAGAACAAATAAAACACACTATCATAAAAAGTAAAACAAAACAAAAACCAAATACAAAGTGGGTAAAACCAAATGCATTTTTGTGTCAAAGATTTTGACGCAAACAAGTTTTTTAAACGTACAAACCAGTTTGGCATGTGGCTATCTTAACAAAACTAAATTAATCTTTGTTTACAAATACAGCAATTTTTAAACATTTGATCATTAGCCTGTTATATTTGATCAGACATGTAGGAGCACAAGCAAATATTTATCATCAGTTTTAACAGCTACGTCCAGATAACAGATAACTTTGTGTTCTAGTTTATAGTTTACTTAAAATGTAAACATTGTTGTTATAAATAGAAAACAGGTACTTATATCCACATAACTGGTCCGTTGAAATCGATGTGTGTATTTACAGCCCTCCGGTCGCATTTTCTCTTCACCAGAACCCATAACGTGCCTCTGCTGGCTCGGGTCTCCTCTCAGAAGAGGGTTAAGGCCATTACGTCCCCACGCTGGCCAAGTGCGGTTGGGGACGCATTACCGCATTTTCTCTTGAAGTGACGAATATATTAGGTCCTGCCAAATACAATTTAATGTAAAATGTTTTTAAAACAAAACCACATATTTAGCACTATCAAAAAGTTATCAGATAATAAGCTTGTTGCATTATGGCATGTAAGCTTCGATCTCTGCATGCCAACCCCATACAAGCCCTAGCTTCATAAACTCTGCAATTCAGTCAAAAGTCAGCTTGACAGTTTTGTTATCTCTGGAGTTATTGAAAAGAAACAGCAGTAAACAAATTATTCGTCTCATATGAGCATATACCACGAGCGTTTACCCTGACTCAGATGAGCATGTGAGGGTAGTTAAACAAATTATACATCGAATGCTCTATAATAGCAGAACAACCAATCTTAAAAATGTTAAATTAACTTTTATGTAGGTAATAAAATTAAAAACTATTTTCCATTTGCAGAATAGGATTTCTTTTCTTATTAAAAAAATGTGATAAAAGTTTTGTTGATTTAAATTAACAAAAAAAATCCCATCACATCTCTCCGTTATATGTGACATAATATGAACACGTCATGAATGAATAAAAACAGACTAAACACTTTTTAAATTAAGAGTGACGCATGTACGTGCTCTCGCGTAACTTTGCTAACGACCCTACAAATGTAATTACTTGTTACAAATTTTATGCGAATTGTAAATTGATGGTTTAGGGCTGTCAAACACTGATAAATGTTTAAATCGTATTGACATAGAAATATTCAAATTAACCATTGAGTAAATGAAAACTTGTGACATGAATTTATCTACAAAATATCACAAACAAAAGTTTTCCATTGCTTACTATAAAAAACATACTAATTTGATTCAGATTCATTAAATTTCTTATTATAAATGCAGGCGGAATTAGAACATTGTCTTCTTAATGACTAGGTAATTATGCATTCATTATCTACTCTGCTATCGTTGGAAGGTATTATATCAATAAAAGATAAATAAAATCAAGTAATGTTTTTTTCGACGAATCTGAAACGTACATTAAAAATTCGTTTCTCCTTTTCTGACTTTAAATTCAGTAGAATGAATTGGCCCAACAGCTGTGATACTTTTTGTCTGCTCGATTGGTTTAGATGTGGTTATTATTGAACCCTAAAAAGATTCGTTCGGTTATAATCCTCTCCCACATTTTTAAAGACCACCAGTTATCAATTGTCCAGAATAAGATTTATCGAGGATAACATTTAGATCTTGAATAGTTGTATTGACTATCTACTGAAATTCATCGATATTGTTGCTAAATCTTAGACTTTAGGTCAAAAAATACTAAACTCATCTGGGTAATTTGGCACTCGGAACATCATCTATATTAATAAAGTACAATTACCTAAATGGGTTGCCTCACTGTAAACGTACCTTTAGTGCCAAGATAGGGTACTTAAGCCACACCAGAGCGCACGCCCGAAACTTGGATGCTCAGACTTAATCAGTGACCATAGCCGAAATCGGCAAGGGAATATATATAAGTAATTGATCGACACACAAGAGCAGAACAGGCAAAAAGTAGTAAAAAATATACTAATATGTAATCTTAAATTATTAATTACATTTTCATGGTCAACCCTAAATAAACGTTAGTATAATATATTTGTTAATTATTTTGTAATTCGAGTTTCTGATTACCTTAAGGTACATCTTATTTCGCTCCGAAATCAATCTTCAGGTCGGATAATTCATTTTGGTAGACACGTTTATGTGGAATAATTAATAATAGAATGTTTTTATAGTATAATACATTGTACGAATATTTGAACTGTAAGAAATTGTTGGTATGCTAGTGAATTAATTAATGCTGATATTAATTCAAGATAGCGTACTATTTCTCTTGTTAAATACTATTAACATACCTCTGACGGTGACTATATAAGCGTGTATAATAATATGCTGAATTAAAATGTGTGATGCGTAAATTATAGTTACATAATTTTTTTTTGAGCTATTGCATAGCTTCTATCGCGGGCCTTGAGTGTGAAAACCGATATTCTGTAACGAAAATAAACCTAACACCCCCACTCCGACCGGCACAGCGGTGATACTTTTTAGTTTTGCCATCCATCGATAAATAGCAGAACTTTAATGACTTTTTTGTCATTAAAGTTCTGCTATCGCATGCAGTCTCTTTAGTTCAGCAACTCGCCTCTAGGTGGCATTGGTTGTTTGTTTTTTTGTAATTTTTTATTACTTATTCAATGAATACCTTTTACCACAATGTCCAGGAAACATTCACAAGAAGACGACGACGCCCAGATAAGATTGACCTACTTCATAAATCATTCACCTACACCTTCCAGCCAATAACTCATTACTACTAACTGTTAAAATTGTTGTTCTTATGCTGCTTGATAAATTCTAACGGTCCGGTAATTCCAAACATACATTAGTTTGTTGTCAGTATGGCAACAATAATATAGATGGCGGCGTACTTCGAATGCGATGGAGCATTTGAAAAATAGTTTAGTTTTTTTGGTGCTATCAAAGAAAAAACTTGAATTAATAATTATAATTGCATAAGTTGAAAAATAAAAATGCTATGCAATAGCTTTACCGCGGCAGTCCCCGAGTGTCACATGTCTTTATTCTATTATTTTCAAAAAGGACAACTTCCTTATTAAAAATAGATATATACTGCGTCTCGGGGACCTTACAAACATACATGTAATGGACATTATATAACATAATATACACATTTATATATTATAGAAGCCGAAGGTCGAACCAAATGGCGTGCAATTGCAGAGTTTTATGAATTATGTATTAGATAGTAGACTGCGACAGATTGATGATGATACATATTTACTATTATTATGTTGTACAAAAGGCTTTACGAATATTACTATTCATGCGACCGTTAACAGATTATTTAAATTCAAAATTAAAAAAAATACAATGGCAATTGACTAATAACCATATCTAAGATGAGACCATATCTGAAGAGTTTGTTCGCTTGAACGCGATAACCCCAGGAACTACTGTTCCGATTTGAATAAAAATTTCCTTCATTGGTAGATAGCCCATTTATCGAGGAAGGCTATAAGCTATATGCCGACTCGCTTAGACCAATAGGAGCGGAGCACCAATGAAGATTATTATAAAAACGGGGGAAAATTATTACGCTACGGGCAATAGGAGACGTAAACGAGGTTGCGTGGATCACCTAGTTATTAATATCTATACAAATAAATAAAATTGGAGTGTCTGTTTGTAACATTAAAATAACAGCTTTTTAATCAATGCATATGTATGTATACACGATACATATAACAAAAATGTAGTTAAAAAAAATTTTGTCTGTCTGTCTGTCTGTCTGTCTGTCTGTCTGTCTGTCTGTCTGTCTGTCTGTCTGTTTGTTCCGGGTAATCTCTGGAACGGCTGGATGGATTTTGACGGGACTTTTACTGGCAGGTAGCTGATGATCCGGGGAGTAACTTAGGCTACTTTTTTTAGACTAACTTTGTACCGCGGCGTCACTCGCGGTGCAACAATAACCGCGGGTAACACCGCGGGGTTCAGCTAGTTAATAATAACATTTGTGATCGTAGGACTTTATGATTTTTTGACAAACGTATAAACTTCACACAGAGGTAGCTCTTGAGTATGTACGGTCAAATAGAAATTAAAACTTCTGCAAACCAATTTTCTTAGAGTCTGAACCATTTCTAAACAAAATATACAACTCACTTTAGTTCAGTTAATTTGTCAAATTACATTACGAGTATATACCTAGTGCTAAATCGCACTTCATTATGTAAATTCACTGGAATCACTAGTTACATAGAACCAGTAATTGTTTACCAAATTTACGTACATTTCCAAAATCTGTGTCACGCAGTTTGTTTTAAACCCCATGTCTCAAAAGCGGCGATTAGCGAGTTACTAATCTAAAAGATTAAAATTCATTTTGTGTTAAGTTGCCGAGGTGAATTACTTAAGTTTTCTATTTTGTTAAAATCTTACAAAAACTACTTTTACAATACCATTTCGTATTTTAAAGTGAACTTTAGTAGAACACTAGTAGGAATTTAAATAAAATCACTGTGTACTCATCTACTGAATCAAACTGTTCACTAACCTTTCGCTATAGCTCAAACTTAACATATAAATTCCTCACACTTAATATACTATATCTCACAAACAATGATAACGTGATCTATATAGGTAGTACAGTAAAGTAAAACTATCCCGTGACGATAACTTAAACTTTTTTTGGATTTAAGTTTGATCAAGAACAATTTCAAAAACCACCCCTCACGTCTTTATCTCTAATAGTTATACAGAGGTGTTACTCTCTTAAACTTTTATCATGTATCTATAACAATTACAAGAAACTTGTCCTCTATGCATTGATCCTGCCTAAATAGCTCAAAATGTAATGGAAGAATTTCCTTTAAAATACCTAAAAAAACGCTTCTTTTTCTCACTTGCCACATAAAAGGGGCCTAAAGAAGCAAGATAATTATAAAAGTCAACTTCATTTCATGTTTACCTATAAATGTTACGCCATACGTATGTGTGCCTATGTCCATTTACTGATAATTAAAACTTATAAACGAGTAACCTTTGCAATGAATGGTATAACTAGACTTCACGGTAAAGGTTCAAGTAATTCAAAGTGATATTATAAAGTCAGCCATATTTTAAACGAGATTGCGGAGACAACCATAAATTACAAAGTATTTTCTGTAACATATAATGTAATTGCGGTTGAACATGACAGTTGATACACATGTGAGTTAATAAGGAGGATCTTGTAGTACTTTATTAATATTATATGCCTAAATTCTCGAAGGAGGTGTTTTGGACTCATACATTACCAAATCTAAATGGTCCCACTTATATAATAGCGGCCAGGAATATTATCACCAACCTCTGGTTGCATCTCGTCTTGCATATTTGGTGAATTAAAAACGTAGAAAATCGGTATAAATTTGAAAATGAAAGACGACATTGTTAAAGTAACATTTTATTTGCGATTGGCATTTCAGTCGCGACAGATCCCGGTCTAAGTGGTTATGGAGGTCTAAAGGTCTCGCTTTATGAAAAGTTCAGACGTGTTGTAATAGACTGAAAACCGACCAACACATAGTTTCGGAAAAGGCTCGGGAGAAATTACACAAGTGAAATTACATTTTAGACATTGGAAAGTAACCCACAATTGACAGAACGAAACAGTCTTCCTACAAACATATGAAGTTTAAAAGAGCAGCTTATACATAACGTATGTTCAAGAACATTCTATTGATAGATGTGTCATTACAACAAAACTCATCAATAACTTGTTATTGATCTGATTTATGCGCGCGGAATGTACTTGCATTCATTATCTATTTGTATTCTGCTATAGAATATATAACTGAAATAGGAAGCGTAACTATTGACTTTGAGCTCACACAACGTTACGAGTAAATTTTCAACCAACGGTACAAGCTTCATTTTGAGTTAAATATAAATGAGAACAGGCGTACGTGCATGACGGCAGTACAGTTTTTGTGTTTACCATATACATGAAAAAAGGTTGGTTTTATTTAACTGTCTCTGGTATATGAATATATGAAAGATCCACTTCATATACACAGTACTACAATAATCCAGTATACCAAAGACACGCTAAATTATGAAGGAACTAATCTTGTATCGGGATACAGAAATTCATATGTAGAGACAACTCCCAACATCAATCTTTGGGTCGATGGCGAGAATCGCTTTGTGCTGGAACAACAACACATTCGCTCCTTCACAGTTTTATACCTACTGAATATTATTAATTTAAATGCTAATAAACTGTTTAGAACTGTATTACTAAGAAAAAAATAATAATAGAATATCTAATTTAATGGAACTTACTACTTGTGGTGGCTAATAGGCATTACTTAGTATGTTACGTGAAATGTAGAATGTTTACATATTTTTCATTTATACCAAACATTTACATTCATGCATTATTTCGCAAAAATCGAATAAGTGATACGGCAACATTTTAATAACAACAACACTCATAGAAATAAACACATTAATTTTAAACACTTATATCAGATTAAAAGTTAAAGCGACTCGAAGTTAGCTTTTAAGCACAAGCCTTTGTTAGGTTACATGCTTATCTCGTTGTTTTCGAGGAATATATAGCAATATTGTTTCAAAATAAACATCTTCATAAACAAACATTACTGATATTTTAATCACTTTTATTTTATTTGTACATCATTCTCATATGTACATCGGCGGGCTTAATGACCAAGGTATTCTCTACCAGCCAACTTTTGGGTGATCTAGAAATTTTTAAAGGTAGGTGCACTGTGGTGGAAGTCAGAGGTAGGAGAGAGACATAAACTTATATAAAACTACTACACATTTAGATAAAAATCTGGTTATATATATATATATATAATACGCACACTAATAAATAAACTTTATATTCGTACACTGTGATTGTATTTTAGTTTTTAATTTCCTGCCATCGCGTCAAGAGTTAGTTCTTGACGTTCTATTTGAATGAGAAACGACTAGTTGACATCCCGATTTCGAATGAGAGCGTATTCCATAGCAGTGCTGCTTGCACGAAAAATGAAGAGTTCACGAAGTTGGAATTGTGGGAGGGACACAAAAGAAGCAAATTGTTTGATGAGCGAACATTTCTGTCATAGTTCGAGGACAAGAAACAAAAAAACAAAGGTAGGATTCAAGGTAAGTAGGTGAAGATGGGTAGTTGAGGAACGAAAAGAGATAGGTCAGCGCTCGCTTACTGCGGTGCTGGCGAATAGATAACCATTGTAATTGAAAACGTAAAATAGACACTTTTGTACTTGTGGAGATTGAATATGAATCGAATGCAGTTATTAAGAGGTGGTCAAGTTTATTAAGAAGGTCTTCATTCAATTCGTAAAAACACACATCACCATAGTCGATTAAAGGGATAATTAGGACTGCGTGAGAGAGAGTTTTGTTTTAGTAGGCAAGAAGTTCTTAAGACGGTATAGTGTTCGCAGATTACCTATCACTCATATGAATAACCTGAGCCTGTCAGTCCAGAGTTGAGTCGATGTCGATAAATAGGCCAAGGTCCTAAACTACCTGGCTCTAAGGTATGATTAAGACGACCAGCGAGATTGATGTAGTATCCAATCGATTTATCATATGCTTGCTGCCCACCAACATTGCTTAGCATTTAGAAGGGTTAACTGACCGCCCGAATATCATCGACCAAGATTTAATGGCTTCCAGATCTCTATTGCTGTTGTTGTTCATGGCTTGCGAAATGTCCTCCACCCTTGCCTATGAATACAATTGCAGATCATCAGCATACAGGTGATACGAACAGCGAAGGTTATCAGTAATTTGGTTGATAAAAATAAATAATAGAAGAGGAAATAAAATTCCGCCTTGAGGAACGCCAGTGTGGAGGTCGCAGAAATTCGATGACGAGTCTTGAACACGAACACGCTGCTGACGTCCATGAAGATAAGTAGAGAACCATTCCAGAACTTCAGGGGATACCCCAAGATACCCAAGGATTGATAGTAGGATTTGGTGACTGACGGTATTGAAGGCATTAGAAAAATACACCAAGACCAGAACAGTAATTTTTGTGTTCTATGCCCTTCCTAATATCGCCAGTTACTTTGAGGAGGCCGGTAACGGTACTATGGCCTGGCCGAACAACAATTATTTTATTACAAGCTTATGTCTATGGCTGTGGCAGTGAGTGTTATCGTGGTATCTCCATGCCAAATTTCATTAAAATCAGTTCAGCAGTTTAGTCGTCAAATGGTAACATATAGACAGACTTACTTGGCCCTTTATAATAGTAGTAGGAACACAGCGTTACAACTATTGAGCTTATCATCACAAGCCACTTGACTGGGGCGGTACTGACCTCGCAATAAGAACAACCAAATTTTTTTTTGTTAAGGAGTAGGCGGGCAAACGAGCAGACGTATCGCCTGATGGTAAACGATTACCGCCGCCCATGGACACCTGCAAACACCAGAGGCGTCACAAGTGCGTTGCCGGCTTTTGGGGGATAGGGAGGGGAGATAGGGGGAGGGGGTTTGGGTTATGGGCCTCCGGTATCCTCACTCACTCGGTTGTGTTTCGTTGGTGAGTTCGAGTCCGGAGGCCCATTGATGCAGAATCACCTTGATAGTCATAGTTTGGGTCACAACACTGCATTGTTGCAATGTCTGCAATGTCCCAGTGAGTATGGGGACCACCACTCTTAGATTCTGCTTATACTTTCCACCAAGCTTTGGCAGGCCCATGCATAAAAAAAAAACAATGAACGATCAGTAGATTAAATCAATCAGTAGATCAAATTATGTTTGATCTCCTAACGATAAACAGTGTAGGACTTTCATATTAGAATACTAGTTGTTGCCCGCGGCTCCGCCCGCGTATATGTCGGTTATCGCGGCAAATAGTAGCCTATGTGTTATTCTGATGTATAAGCTATATTACTGTAAAGTTTCATCCAAATCCGTTCAGTAGTTTTTGCGTGAAAGAGTAACAAACATCCATCCAAACATCCATCCATCCTTACAAACTTTCGCATTTATAATATTAGTAGGATTTGTATTTACAGTCAAAGGAGACTTTAAACCTAAACAAATACATTTTCAGTTTTAATAGCAGAGCCTCGTCATCGACAATCATCAAAGATCTTAAACAGTTCCTTGTTAGACTAAGGCTTCTCCTTAGAAAGGAGGTATTGACCTTCACCAAGAGGGTTTGTTTCAAAATTTCTTTCTTTATGCAGTGCTATTGGTCTGCGTATTTTGCTCTCTCAGTCGACTCTTACGAAACCCACCCGACGGGATCACTCTCGACAGGAAAAGCGTTCGGCTTAGCGATCGGTGAAGATTTCATTGCGAGCCAATGACAAAATCGATCCCAACGCTAAACGCAGTCACCGTGACGACCGAGATGATGTGAAATAAACTCACACTTGGCCCCTTGTTAGTCTTTTATTCAAAATAGCTGCTGCCCGCGGCTCCGCCCGCGTGTATGTCGGTTATCGTGGCAAATAGTAGTCTATGTGTTATTCTGATGTATAAGTTAAATTCCTGTAGTGTCATTCAAATCCGTTCAGTAGTTTTTGCGTGCAATTTCACTGATATGTCCACATATTATGACAGTGTTACCTTTATTTAAAGAGCTATAATATGTTATGTGTAATGCCATTGGAACAATATACGAACATATAAGCATTGTCGCTCACCCTCGACAGAGCCACATAGAGCTTTCCGTTGCTGAAACAGTTCGTCTATGCCTGCGGTGCGCAACGTCTGACCTTATGTCTTGTTTATCGTCATCGCAAAGCATAGACTCACAGACTCACCAAAAACTGCACGCGTTTAAAGAGGAAAGGGAAATAAACTATGGATTGGGGTCATCCTTTAAGATAATAGTCTAAAAAGACATATTTCACTATAAATCAAACAAAATAATTTAAGTTTCTCGCAGATTGCACGAAATAAAACTAACAATTTTTTTGAAATTTTGTCTTCGACATAAACGTCTTGTGATTGGTTGCAACTCTGGTCACGTCACATGCTAATAAACGAAAGATTCCTCTATTGAATATTGTTTGCGTTTTATGTTTTCGGAGTGGTAATAATCGATCTGTGAGCTATTTCTGCAGGACTTTTTTTAATAAACTATTTAATAAGTGGTTCGAAACAAAAAGGAACCAAATTTTGTGCGTGCCGATAACATCAACCTACATAAGATAGAGGCTTTTATGGTTGCACTTTCCATCTAAACAAATAAATAAAATTGCAGTGTGTTTGAATATTAAAATAACCGCTTTTTACTAAATGCCTATGTATATATATACACAGTACATATACCAAAAATGTAGTTAAAAATGTTTATGTCTGTCTGTTTGCTTCTTCCGGGTAATCTCTGGAACGGCTGGACGGATTTTGACGGAACTTTCACTGGCAGGTAGCTGATGATCCAGGAAGTAACTTGGCTACTTTTTTAGACTAACTTTATCCCGCGGCGTTACTCGTGGTACAACAATAACTGCGGGTAACACCGCGGGGTTCAGCTAGTACATAATAATAACATTGATAACTATGCTGCAGAACTGAAAAATGTTAAAGCAGCTATGTTGCACTTGCATAAGTTGTTTCTGTAATAACCTCTGGAAAAAATTCATTCATTATTTTTGTAAAATCTAATTTACTTTATGTAGGTAGGTATATCTCAATGCTTTTAGGTTACATTTTGAAATAGTACAAAGCGTGGTATTTAAAGGTGTTATCTGACCCGACGAACTTCGTACCACCATATTTTTCTTTCGTTACCAGCTACCCATGAGTAAGGTGTAGTCACGGACAAAAAAACTTTTTCCTTTATTTTTTATTTTTTCTTGTACACAAACCTTGTCCTAAGAATAACACATAAAAAAAAAATTTGGTGTAGCCGATCGAAAGTTACGCGCATACATACATTTCGACGTAACGCCGCGGGACAAAGTTAGTCTAAATAAAGTGGCCTAAGTTACTCCCTGGATCATCAGCTACCTGCCAGTGAAAGTCCTGTCAAAATCGGTCCAGCCGTTCCAGAGAATACCCGGAACAAACAGACACACAGACAGACTGACAAACAAATTTTTAACTACATTTTTGGTATATGTACCGTGTATACATACATATGCATTTAGTAAAAAGCGGTTATTTTGATATTACAAAGAGACACTCCAATTTTATTTATTTGTGCCTATAGATGTATAGATTTGTTCACTGTGGCACTACAAACCATTTATTCGACATTTTAATTAATATAAAATTGGAGAAAACTGATAAAATTAACTTAAACCGCGCTGTTTTGTTTTGTTGTGGCTAGAGTGTGACGTCACGCGTCTCATGTGACCAGCGCCATAACAGAAATATCGTTTTTGGTTGTCAAGCTTGAACTTTATCTTAAATTTAAATTCATAATTAATCATAATACAGTAGAAATTCTGCAAAAAATTTGATTCGGTAAGTAGTCGTTTCACCACCCGATGAATAAAGCAATATTCTGTGTACTTTGACCAGGCAGGCATGCGACATAAACTGCCCACGTGAAAAACATCTGAGACTAAGATCTACTCCAGCAACACGGGAAGTCTGAAGATGAGATTTATTAATTGTCATTGCATAAATTTACTTATTTGAAATTATACTTATTAATTTTACAACTATAAATATAAAGAAAAGAAGGAGAAACAAACAAAAACACTAAACAAACTAATTATATTATTATCTAATACCTACTTTAAACTGATATCTAAAAACTACGTCTTATGTATTTTTTAAATCTAAAACGCGCTTATTCCCAGTCAATAAGAGCCACGTTCGTTCGCATTAACAATGACAATTCGAGTGAAGTCACCGCGTGAGCGGCGTGAGCGCTCCCGCCTTTTTGTAGATTCAGCGGATGGCCGTTTCGCGTGTTAAAGAAAAATCAACCGTAATGTCGTACTTATACTGGTGCGGCGAGATTTGGCAGTTTTATTTCATCTATATCTTGTGTGTTTATTAATTATAATTTTATAATTTATTAAAAAAGATATTAAAGTGTATAGTGATAAGGATATATCCATGTGAAATACAATATATTTAAGTATTTAATACACCTTGAAGAAATGCCTAACGCTTAAACACGTTATTGTGGCTAATTTATAAAAGATAGAAATATACTATTGAGGACTTTTTTGTAGATCTTTTGAAGACCATCATCTTTGTAATACATATTTTTGGTGTATGATCAACGTATGCGAGGATAAGAGCTCGAAAGCGAAAATTTTCATCCGACTTGCTTCAAATTTATCGTCACTGCTCAGCTCCTATGCATCTTAGCGTTATGTTATATAGCCTATAACCTGCCCAGGAGTATGGACTATAATCGTACAAAGTTTGGTTAAAATCCCTTCAGTAGTTTTTGATCCATGCGTGCACATACAGACAGACAGACAGACAGACAGACAGACAGACAGACAAAAAACTTACTGATTACATTTTTGGCATCAGTATCGATAACCATTCATCCCCCAATAATAATTTTTAATATATATTCAATGTACAGAATTGACCCCTCTACAGTTTTATTATAAGTATATAGAAGAAGAAGATATAGATTTTATTGCAAAATGTATGCATGAAATATTTGAGATAATGAATCACCAATGTTTCATTAGGTACCTATAATGTAACAGGCCCCAAGTGCGCAGTATCTTTATTCGAACAAGTAAATAACATATACAATATATATACAACTACAATGTAGAAAGCAATTTATATGTTGAAATGGAATTAGATATAGTAGTAATACCTAGTACATGTATAAAGAAACGCAGAAGTCTCTTTGTATTGCGTTACTATTTGAGAGCGTAAGTCTGGACCAATTAAGTGTCATATTATCAACGGGTATACGTACGATAAACACTTGTTTAAAAGGTCAAGTAACAAGATAAAATAAAAATTAAAACTTGTAGGATTCCGAGAATCTGATAGTATTAAGTTCAACATTTATTTAACACAACTTTCTTGGTAAAGAACTCTTATCAGACGCGTGATGAATAATAACTTCTCTAAATAGCTTTAAATATTGTTTATTTCAAACTAACTTATGCTATACCGGATATTGCAGTAAATAGGAGCTTGTGTAGGGATATAAACTACTATTTACCACAATTCGAGAATTCGAGAAAGGTCTCAAGAATATGCCTGAATAAAATATATACCTGCCAGTGAATGCCTGAATTACTGTTGGATTTAAAGTCTGTATAGTATGGATTCTTTTTTCATTAAATTATTTTTAAGGATGGAAGAGCTGGAAGACTGATTATGATTTACGTACTCTTACTTTTATTAGACGGATGAAAATATAATTTTACATTACTATAAAGTATAGTCATACAACAAATTACAAATCGTGGAATATTTATTTTATCCTATTCCTCATTTTGCGTAAAAATAATTATGAACTAAGCCCAGTGTTGTTTCATTTATTGCTCGAGCTACTTAGAGCCTTGTCGATTATTTATTCCAGTCTAAACTTTTAATAACACTTTTGATAATAAAGGAACAACTATCATTAAAAAAAAAAAACTGCTCGCTATTGATGCTACTGATATTTGTTGCTTTTTTTAAGGCCGTCGCATCAGTCTGACCTTCTTTGGAATGTATTTTTTCCAGACCGAAAATCAGGAAAATTGAAGTAAGGAAAACTGTGAGGGTCAATGATATTGCAAATCTCGGAAGTGGAAAAGAACAATGAAATATATACATACTAGCCGACCCACGCAACCTCGTTTGCGCCTCCTATTGCCCATAGCTTGATAATTTTCCCCCGTTTTTGTAACATTCTTCATTAGTGCTCCGCTCCGTTAGGTCTTAGCGTGATAATATATAGCTTATAGGATTCCTCGATAAATGGGCTATCTAAAACTAAAATAATTTTTCAAGTAGTTCCTGAGATTAACGCGTTTAAAAAAAACAAACAAACAAACTCTTCAGCTTTATAATATTAGTATAGATAATATTATTGCCCCGATAGACTGACTGATGCGTCAACGCTGAACTTAAGCCATTGGGCTTATAATTCGAAATTTTAACAGCTGATATTATTATAATGTAAGCAAATTCTTGGTAAATACGTAAAAAAGGAAAGAGTTTTGAAAATTTCACCATTACAAGCTAAAGTAAGAGATGGTTTTATACAGAAAATAATACGTGCAAACCTGCAGGCAATATAATAGTTGTAGGTTTGTCGAAGAGAAAAAGTGGTGAATTAGCATAACAATCTTTAATAAAAATCGTTTTACAACCTTTGCCACCTACGTACATCGTATTACAACTAAAATTTAAAAATTTTGTGTGGATATTAATAAAATTAAAAAACAACCAAAAATAATTAAATAATAATCGTACTCCCACGCGGCCGTTCTGATTATTCATCTGACTCAAATGAACATCCATCTATCATCATAATATGTATATAGAGTTATGATTTCTCTACTTCAGCCCATATAAGTGAGATAATTATAAGACCGACATGTCATATAAACTCTGTCTCTGATGTGTGACTCATTAATGTTTACAATAATAGTGAACATACACAGATATAAAAATGTATTTGTATACAAGACAAAAGTGCAAGTCATGTAACTATAAATTACTAATAAAATATAGGAATTATTAATAAATGATGCTTAAACACAATTTAGTGGTTTGCGGTTAGAAAAACCCAACAACATAGTATGTTTTCTTGCATTCATGATGCCGCAGCTGCATTGCAAATCTAACCCAATTTGACGTAATTATAGGATTAATTTTATTAGTATGAACCGTGTCTTTTTTTTTGGCGGGGCGAAGTATCCCTTCGGATCTCCAGCTACTCGGGGACACAGGAGCCAGGAGTATGTGATGTTAAAGCAATATTTATTATTATTTTATACTTTTACACGTTTCATCGATGTTAAAACAAAAATGTGTAAATGGAATCATATAAATTAAAAATCAGTAAGGAAAACCTTCCCTACCCTAATTCCTTGCTTTTATTTTTTTATTTATGGCCTGTCAAAATGACTCTACTCTGTCTGATGGAAAGCATAAGCAGAATCCAAGAGTGGTGGTCACCATACTCATTGCGAATGCAGACAATGCAACAATGCAGGATGCAAACGAGCAGACGTATCGCCTAAAAGTAAGCTATTACCGCCACCAGAGCAACACCAGGGGCGTCACAAGTGCGTTGCCGGCCTTTTAAGAAGGTTTTCAGATGGTTTTGATTTAAATTGCAATTGGTAGATGTTGCTTCAAAATGCATCTAGGATCCTTACTTCCCTTTTGTTTTTATTCGACTACGGCAAAGCCAAAGGAGGGTTATGATTTTGACAAGCTATGTATGTATGTATGTTCATTTGTTCCCTCATAGCTCCTTAACTATTTATTAGAACTGAACAAATGAGGTATTGTTAGAAGCGTCTTACTTGTCCGCTGGTTATAGGCTATATGACGTGTCACCGAATTGAATGTGGCGTTCTTTAGCCGACATAAAGTACTGTATTAAAAAGTAAATTTGAGAGAAATATGCCGTGTTTGGCATCATTGCAAAGGGCGTTACTTGCTCATTTCAAATATATATATTATTAGCATTTATTCGTGACTTTGTCCGTATTTATTCGTTAAGTGTGATATTTCTATGGTGAGCTTGTTTGTTTCCTCATAATTTCTAAACTACTAGTCAGAATAAGACAAATAAGGTATGGTTAGAAGTGTCTTGAATGTCCGCTGGTTACAGGTTATATGACGTGTCATTGAATCTAATGAGGCACCCTCTAGTGGACATAAAGTACTTTATTAAAAATACATTTGAAAGAAACATGCCGTGTTTGGTATCATTCGAAAAGGCGTTACTTGTACATTTCAAAAATATATATATTATTAGCATTTTCTTGTGACCTTCTCCGTATTAATTCGATAATTGTGAAATTTCTATGGTACCTAGATGATAGAGGCACCAAAACATTTTAAATAAAAAAAAGTAAAAACTAAAACCCAACTACGACAAAAAACGACGCAGAAAAAATATAAAACATGTTTCAAAAGCCGTAGTCACAAGTTATGTACGTTTTAGTTTGTACTTTTTTTTTATTAACAAACAATACATGTGTGTTTGAGAGATGATTTCCGGAGAATATATTGAGTTATGATTATCGCGGTTATCGGTATATTTTATGAGCATAGTTTGACACAGTTATTAAATGCTGGGTAGGTACGAAAACGCAAGCTGATATCTAAAAATTAATAAATTAGCATTTCATAGAGGCACTTATCGCTAATTGGCATTTTGCGGTTTAAAAAAACCCAAATTATAAAATTGGGTGTTAGATACTACAATACACCGACAGTTTCTTTATAATATATATTTTTACCTCAATCCGTGATGTAAATAATTTGGTTTGTACCAACAAAAACGTAAACAAATATAAGAACTTTATGAATCATACCTACTTTCAATTATATAATACGATGTTCATTAACTAACAAGCTAATTTTTGAAAAACCGAGTACTCGTGTGAAATTTTTTATTTAAAATTAACAACCTGGGAATTTTATTTTACTCGAATTATTTCAATATAGACGGTAATACTAGATGTAAAACTGGATATATGAAAATTATAAGAAATGATGTAAATACAATTAATAATCATAATTTAACGATCTATAGAAATCCAAAATTAATACATTATGTACGTACGTACGATAAAATGTATGTAACCCATGTCACTCAGCCATTACATTACAAATCTATTGGCGAGACGATGACAAGATGAAGAGATTGTACAAAAAATCATATGAACATAATGGGTCCTTCTCTTTCTTTCCGTGCGGAAATCTCCTCGGATACCACCTCCTGGTGGCATGTCGGACTCGAACCGACTTGAACGAAACCGCACGAGGCGTCGCATACAAAAATTGTAAAAAATGTTATTGGCATATGTACCGTATATACATACATATGCATCTTAATATTACAAACAGACACTTCACTTCGATTTTATTTATTTGTATGTATAGATAGACACACACATAGTCCATCAGAGGCTTGTGAGGTCGTCATCTAAAAAATCTGTTTAACATCCTATAGAGATATTCAATAACTTTCTCCCTTTTGTTTTAGAAATATAATCTTATATTATAGGAATAAATGATACCGCAACCTACGTCATTGTCTTGGAAATTTATCAAACATTATAAGTGGCTTTTTAAGTCAAACAGCTTTACTTATATTTACATGTTTAAAATCACACACAATATTAATAAGTTTTGATCATTTTTCTTTTTCAAGTGCCGCTCCTACAGGAGGTTGGCTGTCAGCTCGGAAAAATGTGTCCCAAGCGGAATAGTTCTTCGAAAATTGTGCTATTCATCCATTCACGGATGTTGCGTAGCCAAGACTTTCTTCTTCCAGCTTGTCGTTTTCCGTAAACTTTTCCTATCGTAATGAGCTTTAGCAGCGGGTAACGCTCATTTCACAGTACGTGGTCCAGGTATGCCACTTTCCTCTGCTTGATGATGAGCATAATTTCGCGATTTCTCCCTACAAGCTAGAGCACTCTAGCATTATTAACTCTCTTGGTCCAGTTAATGCGGAGCATTCTAGGGAAGCACAACATCTCAAATGCTTCGAGGCATTTTAGAGTGTCAGCTTTCGTTCGCGAGTCAAAGCTTCGCTACCATAGAACACTACTGGCCACACATAGCAATGGAGAATCCGGACTCGTAGCTTAACATTAAGTTTACGGCAGCATTGTACCTTTTCCATCATTATAAACAATTTTAATCCGGGCACGAATTTCTTGATCACAATCTCATTCTTCATTTACCCAAGCACCAAGATACTTTCAGACATGTTCTAGTACCGAGCCTGGCAGTGTGATTCTGAGGCGTAGGTCTCCGTTTTTTGATACGACAAAAATTAGATTTTCGAAGCATTCATTTTCAGCTTGACCTTTTGACTGCATTCCTGTACTCTATCAAGTAAAAGTTGTAAGTCATCAAACTACAGGAACTACAAAACATAAGATTAACACAGAAAAAAAATTGTTAGAAAAACCGCTTTAAGCGTCAGTAAACTTCTACGTTCTACTTTCATCTCCAACGGATGGACCAATTTTGATGAGGTTATTTCATTTGAAAGCCAGTTCTTGCGATAGTGTAACAGTATCAGCTCCTTTCCAAAATGATGAAAGGCAGTTTAGGCAGCAACAAAGTAAAAACCACTTTCGTTGTCAATATACTTTGCGCAAATAATCGCGAAAACCCAAAAACAGAAAAGAAGTGCCACAATCACCATTATCCTGCCACACGTCATGGTAGGACAACAAGAGGTACCGCGGTGGATACCAGGTGGTGGCCGTAGGGTCCCTAAAGAGCGGAGACCGTCATACTATACTGGACTGGATGACTCTAGCAATAAGGGCGTTTGGCTAGATATGTCTGGTATCCTCCAGATCTGAAGTACTAGCTGGTTGAGGGCATGTGTGAGAGTAAATGTGGGAGAGCCACGTTTGGGCAGGAATGGGTTGGCTCGACCGGAGTGATACACGTTTGCAACCTAGGTAACCAACCTGTTTTTGGTGAAAATTGGTGAAAACTCACTTTTGAGGTACTGCGTGCCCTCGCGTGCCCATACAAAAAAATCCCTGGATGTTGGAATTTTTAATCTGCTCGAGAGACGCAGGCTTTTGGAAGTTATTCAATTAAGGCTACCAGCTATTCCATTACCTATCGGTTGTATCGAGGACGGCTGTATGATTTAAAAAACTTTAATTGGCTGTCAACTGTTGTTTTATTTTAAGTTGCCACTCGTTTGACAGTAAAATCCATTCAAACAACAAAAAAGCGTTAGAGCAAAGCGTTTGAATTCAATTCATTCAATGTTTTGAAGAAATCTTCAATCCTTGACATCGTATTTTGAACAAACTCTCCGTTACAGATACAAAATAGTGCATATTTCATCTGTCTTATACATAAACTGTGTAAATATTTTATACCAAAACTATATTGTCATAGCCTTTATTGTTCCCATAATTATTTGGAGTCGGCTGCTAGCTCAACCGGTTTTACCTGAATATTAGTATTTCCATGGAGCGACTGGTATCGGACCTCCGCAACTCTGAGGGCAAACTGTATTCGAAGGTTGAACTAATTGTCAGTCTATTTGAGAGCACTGACTGACCAATAAGGATTGCCATAGAGGTTCATGAAAATTAGAACCGACTGCTTAACGTGCTCTCCGAGGCACAGGCGTGAAACATCGCCAAATTTCCATAATCCGGGCTGTTATAGAGTATTTTTTTGGAAAAAAATAAACAATAACGCTTTTGGCTCAATCCGCGAATCGAACCTGGGAGTTCCTGATCGACAATCGTATACGGTAAACGCTACACCAACGAGGCAGTCATACAACAACTTTATTTTATTTTAAAAGCAAACCATTCCACCTAAATAACTCGCGATAAAAAGTACCTTTACCTTTAATCAACATGAAGTTACTATAATTTATTCAACTAAATTGTATGTCCCAACGTTTGAATTGCCTGGCATAGTAGAAACCTCATATATTCTGCTAATATATTAAATTAATCACAGTTATTAAAAGTTCTCAAACAATCACGCTTTTCATGAAGTAATGAGTACGTTATATTCAGATAGGCACCTAAATACTAAGTGGAATCAAACTTGTAATGGTTTTTATAATTATTAACCTGACGTCAAAGCAATTTAAAAATGTTACAATTTTTTTTATTCTTCTTTGATGAAATGGCAACCAGCTGGAGCTCTCGGATCAGCTATTTCTGCCAATGTTAAGTGTTTATTTAGTCTTCAAATCATAAGTTTTCAAGTCATTTAGTCTCTTACAAAAAACAATCTCCTTACAAAATTTCGCTGTTTTTATTTTAAAGTAAGTTTGATTAAATTTCAAAATTCTAGAGCATAACCTTTCGTTCTATTTCTGGCTGTAATTTACCTATGCAATTATATTTAATTTTAGTGTATGTTTGTAGTTAGGTTTGTAGGTTGCCAGGTGTAAAAAAGTATGTTATTGTTACTTATTTACAGTCATCCGTTTTTTTAACCGACTTCTAAAGGGAGGAGGTTCTCAATTTCATCGGTATTTTTTTTTAAATATGTACCCTGATTACTCCATCCGATTTTGAAAATTCTTTTTATATTCGAACGGGTATACTCCCCATGTGATCCCATTGCCATCATATCAGAATTTGATGATGGGATCCCAAGGAAATCAAAGGAAATCCTCAAATTTGTTAGGCACGTACATGTTTTTCATATATTTTCTTAAGCTATTGCAGTATTTACACCTGGTAGTTATCATTCTATGATAATGAGCTGATGATAGAAGGTACAACTCCTCAACAGTTAAGTGTTGGAAGATAATTCTTTCGATTTCATGTGTATCTATAGATCTATAGTTGTACCAAATATACGAATAGGGCCTTAGTTGTATTCTTTCAAGTTGTTTAAGGTGATCTGAAAGGTAAGGTAAGGAAACAGATGAAAATTTAAGATACCGTTCTAGTAACTATTAGTCTGTATAAAATAAAGGATATGCGAACCGACTCCAAAACAACATCAAAAGAAAATTCCCTGTCGAGAAACACTAAAAAGCGTAAAATAAAAAAAAAAAGGTTAAAAACCAACTTCAAAAACTAAAAAGTATAAAATAACTTAATAAAGATTTCATTAAATACACTTAATATGCAAACCTTTAATATTAATGAAACACTATTATTTGTATGTGCTATCTATTCATAGATTTGAAGTCGGTGCCAAGCCGTGATGACCCGTGAACGATTCTTAAAAAAAATAGTTCTTTTCTTACCCGAAAAAAAAATCATTATACTCATTTATTTTGCTTTATTAATAAAAAAATAAAGAATACTAGAACTACATCTATACTACATTGTAAGCTCGTTTACAGTACGTAACAATCCGAGGGAGAATCGTTGATTGAAAACATTAACCTCTGCTTGCGGCCATTCTTTTACTGGCAACCCTGAATTATCGTAAACAGTTAATAAAAAGCTCTAATATTATATTAAAATTAAAAAAAAAACAGGTGACTGTTAAATAAGGAACAATAATATACCTGTTTACACCTGGCAACCTCAGCGTAGCGGCTGACTGAGAGTTGGCAACCATATTTTTTTCTTTTCATAATATCATTTTCTGTAAACTGACGTAAAATTTATTAAAAAAACATAACTGCAGTTTATGTTTCCAAATTAATTTTCCAAAAATTAAGTAAAGGTAATTGCGGCTAATTTTTATAGGCAATTCGTCACTAATCCATTGAATACTTCCTAAACTTTCATTTAAAATTAATTTTCATCAAAAAAACAGATACCCGCAGAATCGAACAGTGGGACTTGTACTATAATATTATGATGACGATGACATAAAAAATAGGATACTTAGGTACTGCATTTATCGGAAATTACTTAGAAATCACACGTATTTTTTTTTCTAAATGTTCACAATCTAAATATGTAACGCAATTATGAAAGAATCTCGTTTTACCAATTTACACCAGAACATATCTCACATTCGCTTTCATTAGTAGTTTTATTCCGTATATGAATAATCGACATGTACTATAAAGTTCAGTGGAAGCAATGAATATTTTAGTAGGTAGCTTTAAAACTATTTGCAATAGGAACATCCTTATAAATAAAAAAAATAAGGATGTAATGAAATGTCAAAAAGCACTCCGTAACAATGATTCAGACTTAGTACAAAGAACAATGCATTCGTGTATGGATTTTCCCCACGTACATTTTCCTTTAGGCTTGCTAATTATATAATAAAAATTATTTTTGTAGAAAGTTAATTGGCAGTAATAATTAATTAGTAACGTAAATTTGTTTTCCCTGTTGAGCTACGATGTGCCTGTGAAACTGTAAGCGTTTATTTTAAGCTCAGCTTAAATCTTGACTGAGACTTGGTAAATTTGAGATTTTGGTGAATGCCAGCCTTTAATAATGCTAGGTATCTACCTATCATTATTAAAGGCTAATGATGGACCGCCGACTTGAAGGAAATGACGTGGTCCTTGTTCAGCAGCGGACGGCAACTGGCTCAACAAGAGGTAGAAAATTGAGCTTTACCTAACTCCTACTAATGAGTATCAGAAAAAGTTTTTAGTTGGGAGAAGTCGTAGACTACAAACATTTTTGTTTTTCTTGTGGTATGATCAAGATGAAACAATTTTGCCTTCTTTGTGTATAAAAATAAACATTAAGTTTGTATATTATTTACATTTATAATGAACTAGCCGACCCACGCAACCTCGTTTGCGCCTTACATTGCCCGTAGCGTGAAAATTTCCCCCGTTTTTGAAACATTCTTCATTGTTGCTCCGCTCCTATTAGTAGTAGCGTGATGATATATACCCTATAGCCTTCCTCGATAAATGGACTATCCAACACCGAAAGAATTTTTCAAATCGGACCAGCGGTTCCTGAGATTTGCGTGTTCAAACAAACAAACAAACTCTTCAGTTTTATATATTAATATAGATTAAAAAAAAATGACTTCTATAGAGTACTTACTCATTTTCTTGAGGTAAAAACTGAAGTTTTGCCCTTATATTTCGTGATATATTCTTTTGTGTTTGTGAATGTTTCGGCGATACATATCAGCACAATGCATGAATGGTAAAAAGCAAACGCTTTTCTTTGTAAGTAATATTACAATACTAGGTTATTGAAAATGACCTTGAAATAGCAAGGATTTCATTAGCTGTAAGAACACAAATTATTATTATTAAAGCTTCAATCTCACTGCGGTTCGTTTTCGATCCAAATCCAAATTTACCTATCAATTTATTATTTCGGGACTGTAAGCCTCAATTGTACTTGTCAATGAGTTGATTCCGATTTATATTATACGGGAAATGGTTTGGAATATTTTGGTCAAGATAAGTGGTGCGCAAATTGGTTTTGATTCCTTTTATTTGCTTGTTTCTAAATCGTCAAACAATTTTGTGCTAAAGACTGTGAAGTTTTGAGTGAAAAGTTGATTTATTTAATAAATATATGGTTTAAATAATAAATATGGACCAATACTAGACATAGTTTTTTTTACTAATTCCTCTAGAATTGTCTTCTGTAGAATTCAGGGTTGATCATTTTCGTTTAAAAACATGTTATCTATTATTTTATAAATATATTATCTGTATATCTTTAAGCCAGAAACTATCACCACAAATCGGGTATTCACTCTTGCGTTGAAGTCCTCCTATATATACACACACCTAGGCCCATATACACAACTTTTTTCTTTGAACAGTTAAAATACTATTCAAAATAAATATTCGTGTTTAAACTTTCTGTGTGTATTTTATAATCTGTGCAAGACAATTAAACAAGAATCTGCTGTCTCATGTCCTCACTGTGACAAAATCAATAGGTGGAACAATAGCAGACAGTATTTTACCGCGGCAGTTGATTACTTTTCAAATTGTCCTCGTTAAAACACCTGATCAACGTTATTGTACTGTTCAGTACCTATTGTATTTTTACCCGACTACGGTAAAGCTAACGGAGGGTTATGATTTTAACGTGTTATGTATCTAAGTCAGTATGTGTGTTTGTTCATCTGTTCCCACATAGCTTTTAACTACTTATTACAACTGGGCAAATGAGGTATCGTTAGAAGCATCTTGATTGTCCGCTGGTTATAGGTTACATGACGTGTCACCGAATCTAATATGGCAGCCTCTAGTCGACATAAAGTACTATATAAAAAAATAGTTTAAGACAAATTTGCCGTGTTTAGTATTGGAAAGCGCGTTACTTGTACATTTCAAAAATACAAATATTCTTTACATTTGCTCGTGATTTTGTCCGTATTTATTCGACAATTGTGATATTTCTATGGTACCTATTTAAAATATACTTTGCAAAGGAATTAATATTATACAGGCACCAATACATTTTAAATGAAAAAAAACATGCTGAAAGAGCAGGAAACGAGTTTACAAACCCGTAGTCCCGCGTTGTTTTAATTTTATGGTACGTTTCTATGTAACGTGCGACTACGGCTTTTTAAACTTGTTTCTTGTCAGCGTTGTTTTTTGTCGTAGTTGGGTTTTAGTTTTTACTTTTCTTTTTAACGGTTTTCTCTAAAAATAAAATGAATAAATTAACTTCATCAACATCATTTACATTCCTTGAAATTGTGTTTAGATTTTTTAAAGCCCTTAGTTACTACTTCAAATTATTTCCGTCCACTGCTTTAAGAACAACTCCCCTTAAGAGCGCCAACTTTTCTGATTAGCGGTAGTCTACATTCGAACTACAAAAATACAAAAAAAAAAGTCAGGATGATCTATTTGGTCTATTGAAACACTTCAAGTTTTAGTTTTAAAAGATGGTAAATGTAAGGTAAATTTTCTTATTATCTTGTTTATTAGTATTAAGACAATAGAAAAAAGAGAACGCTGAAAATACGATATTATACTGCAGATCATTTTATATTATTTGAAAATAATTTGTTTTATTATTTTGATCTCAATTTATCTGAGCATTTATTAGATCCAAAGTCTAGAGTTATCTAATTAAGCTTGAGTGGAGCACGTTTTGATTTAAATGTAAATAAAGTTATAACTCCTACTGCGTCTTTAAGATGAGAAAGGAGATTATATTATTGTCTAATGTGGATATGGTCGATTAAACCCTTGTCTATAATTTCATCAAGATAAATATTTCCAATTTATTCTGTCACCACCACATCAATGAATTTTGCAATTAAACTTACTTTAAAATTAAATCAATTTAAACGAACAGTGAGTGAGTCAAACAGTATCAACTTGTATTTTAAGATACATCGTCATTTATATAAACATACAGTATTATCAATAGCCTTCATAGATTTACAGGTTATTGAACAAATAATTAATTATTTGAAGGCGATTCTATAACATATACTTGTATTTCTACTTATGTTTTGATATTTAATTTGGTTTATCATCAGTCTAGTTGGCGTATTTCAATGGCATTGTCCAATTTGAGAGTAGAGTGATGTGTTTCAAGTTATTAGAAAAATTCTATTTATGTAAGATTGTTTGAAATGAAGATAAAAAGTGTTTTATGTTCTGAGGTTTGACTTAGTTGAGATGATACCAGTTTCACGATTACAGTTAGATTTGTACGAGTAATTTATCATTGAACTGATAAGGTCTATTAGACGTTCGAAAGTCTGTCCCCTAATATTTATGTTTAATTGTGGCTTGCACTTTATGAAGCTAATAAATTAGTAGATTGTATTTTTTATTAAGTTTAAAATACAATATATGTAAAAGGTTTGATAGAAATAGAAATAAATAATAACGTAATTTTAACTGCCTTGTTGGCGCAGTGGTAGCATATGCCACTGCGTATCACTGCACTGCTGTGCTTGAGTTCTCGGGTTCGATTCCCGGGTCGGACCCAATGTTTGCATGATCTACAAATATTTGTTTCGGAGTTTGGGTGTTTTCTATGTATTAAAAATTTATGTATTTACAAAAAAAGTATAGATGTATTTATATCAGTTGTCTAGTAACCCATAACACAAGCTTTGCTTAGCTTGGGACTAGATGTCCGAAATATTTATTATAATTTAATGTACATTATTTATCGATGTCGATACTATAGTCTCGTTTCGAAGGAGAGACTTATGTCCAACAGTGGACTGTAAAAAGTTTTGAATATATTACATTATTCATCATGCACGGTTTTATAATATTGTTAGTAAGACATCATATAATGTGGGGATTTAAAGTATTTTTTTTCTTTTCTAACCTTCTTACTTAAATATTTCTTTATCATTTCCACCACAATATGTGTATAGCAAATTAATAACAAATGTAAACGTATTCATATCAAAATTCATAATGAATACGTAATAATCTAAACTTAATATCATAAATTTGAAAGTAACTGTGTCTGTCTTTTACGCACAAATTAAAAACCATAGATTTCTTTTTTCAAAATCAGAGGAAATTGATGACTTTCACTAAATATATATCTATCATAAAATATCTCTGAAACTAAGTGGTTACTAATGTAGTCTATAAAAAAGACTGTTTGCCATTCAGAAGGCCTTTTTATATAAATTACTGCAGAAATCATCAATCTTTTTTTGTCAAACCAAAAACAGTTATTATGCCGTTTGCTCAAAATTCATGTACCGAAATTGCAATAAAACTTTTATTTTAAACTAGTGAAAGGCTGATAACTTCTATATATTAATACATAAAGCAAAAACTGTCTACCTCCATCTGTACTTAACAAATGGGGGGGGGGGTAGAAGAACATTAAAAAAATGGTCCAATTTCTACCATTTGGCGACTACTACTAGGTACATTTAATGCTGTCAATGAAAGCAGTGTCCACAATATTTAATTATGTATAGTAAAGTGTGATGTAAATCACAAGGTCAATATTTTTTTTAAATATTAGTCACTCTATTTTACATTATAAGTTACTTCGTGACACTCGGCATATTATCGTTAACTGTGATCGAACTGTGAATTATTCATTGAATGATTCAAAAGAAACATTGTTTGGTATATCACGATTTTTACAGGTAATGCTTAATTCAGTAATTCCGACTATAGGTCCTGTATCAACGCCTCTATACTATATAGGTTAGATACATAGTATGCGCTGGTAGACAACCTGTCTTACCTCACAGACAAACACATGATCGATATAGAATTTATTACCCTCATAATTTTGTGTACCAATCGCAACCATATTTGGAATTCGAGCTAAAAATTTAAATGCATTGTTTTCAAAAGTTCATTTTCTGATTTGTTTTACTAACATATACCTACTACCTCGGTCGCGCTGTCGTAGGGTTGTCTTCCAGGGTCGGACCAAATGTTTGTATGATTAGTAAATATTTGTTTTAGAGTTTGTGTGTACTTACAAAAACTATACACATTTATTTTATTTATATCGGTTGTCTAGTACTTATAGTACAAGCTCTGCTTAGTTTGGGACCAGCTGACATTGTATGTCAGAACTGCTTTTTAATAAATGCATGTCTCTATACACGATACATGTACTGATTTTTTTTTAATTTTGTCTGTCTGTTTGTCTGTTTGTTTAGGGTTTTCTCTGAAACGGCTGCACCGATTCTGACAGGACTTTCACTGGCAGATAGCTGATGATCTAAGGAGTAACAAGGCTACTTTTTTTAGACTAGAATAACCGTGGGTAAAACCGCGGGGTTCAGCTAGTTATTTATTTATTTATTTTTTATTTATTCTTTATTGTACACAAATGGATAAACATTTTATATTTAAGGAAATAAGACGTACAAAGGCGAGCTTTACCCAAACATGAGTTATCTTCCAGCTAACCGTAAGTTATTAATATACAGAAACACTAACATAAACATATTATCACTATTCGATGCGACGATCCTGTCCATCTATTTCCAGTCCAAGTTCCTTATTGTAAGCAACTAAACAGACTAGAAAATACAATAATTTGAAGGTCGTCTGAACATGTTTTTATGGATCCTCATGAATTGCTTATACATACTTTAAGTTGTAAACGATTTATTCTTTGTTGCACAAATAAGCGTGTAGGTACTCAATTTAAATGAGGAAGTTTTCCCGAAACAGTTATTAATACTTTAAGTATAATTTGTTCCCAATATTAGTTTCCCTATAGCCTCTATTCCTGGAAGCTTTGATATGCCTTAATATTCCTGTTAGGGATTTGATCAGGACTACCTACATATTTATAAATAATAATAAATAAATATTTCGAATATCTAAACACACAACGCCATCTAGTCCCAAGATAAGCAGAGCTTGTGTTATGGGGTACTAGACAACTGATACAAATACATATATACTTTTTTTTTTGTAAATACATACATATTATAGATAGAACATACCCAAACTCCGAAACAAATATTTGTAGATCATACAAACATTTGGTCCGACCCGGGAATCGAACCCGAGACCTCATGATCAGCAGTCGCTCACGCCAACCGCGAGACCAACGAAGCAGTCATCATTGTGTTCATCGTTTTACTTTTAATTATAATGCTTAATGCTCGCTAGCCCATGTTCAGATGACGAGTGTTCAACGCGTGTTTTGCTAACGCACGTTTACAACTACATGTAATTTCGTTCTAGGAGTACACATGCTAACGCGCGTTTTTACATGTAGTTGTTAACGCGCGTTTCTACATGTAGTTGTTAACGCGCGTTTCTACATGCAGTTGTTAACGCGCGTTAGCAAAACGTGCGTTGAGCGCTCGTCATCTGAACATGGCCTTATGCTAACTGTATATCCCACAATGTTTTGTTTTTCATTTAAAATAAAAAAATGCAATTTTTTAACCGACTTCAAAATAATATATACGGTCGAATTGAGAAACCTTCTCCCTTTTTTTGAAGTCGGTTAAAAAAGAGGAGGTTCTCAATTCGACCGCATTTATATTTTTTTAAGTGTGTTCGCGGATAACTTCGTCGTTTATTAACCGATTTTGATGAATATTTTTTACTGGAAAGGAGATATACCAATGGTGGTACCATCATAAGGACACTAAGAAGTAATGATGGCATCCAAGAGAAATCGATCGATTTGGTCATTCTTGAAGTCGGTTTTTTATTTTGTTAAAATTTTACTTATCATTGTTGTTACACGAAATATTGTAATTCTCTTTTTTTTAGAGTAACTTATGAAGTTTCTTAGCGGTTCTTCTTCACAGGATTGACATTTTGGAACCGCACAACTTGAGTCATAAATGTGGTTTCGAAAGCGCATGTAAAGTGGGCCTACTTCAAATTTAACTTTTTTTAATTTGATTTGATTATGTAAAATCCAGTAACATCTGGACAAAAGCATGTTTTGTATCAACAATTTTTGCTATGATTTATTAGGAGATCGTGTGATAAGGATTTAGCTATTTGTATGTAATGTAATGTGACTTTTAATAGTTCAGTAGTTTTTTTGTTTGGCAGAAGTGGTAAACGAGCAGACGTATCGCCTGATGGTAAGCGACTATTTATTTATTTATTTATTTATGGTTTGCTTACAGTCATAACATTATTACTTATTTTAGGTTACATCTATTACAATTTAGGCTAATGTACAACCACTTTCAAGCAAACACAACATGCTCAAAAAATAAAAGAATAAAACAGGAAAACTATGTAGCTAATAGGCGAAAGCGAGCGGCTTCACTGCTGCAGAGGATACGTGGTAGCCCTAACCGTCTCCTGAGTGTCATTGCAGACAGAAGTGACAGTCCACTATTTAAATATCATTGTAAATTACATGTACTAACATAGTTCTTAAGATATATTGTATACTAACACATTATGGATGTATTTCCGAAATAAAGATATTATTATTATTATTATTATTATTAATAACTATTAAATTTAAATATGTAAGAACTTACGACTGGGAATCAAAACTACCGATTACCCAACAGTTTTAACTCCCACTCGCATAATTAGAAAACATAATTACAAAAACAAACAAAAAAAAAAGAGTTTTAGACATGCACAAAAAAAGTATCACGTTGCTCAGTAAGATGATAAATCAATTGTCAATGAGGGAGTTAATACACCTTCGGAAGTTACACAAAGAATCAAGTTACACAACAATTGTATAAATTAAAGAAATTAAAAAAAAAATCGTGTGTCTAACATACAACGCCATCTAATCCCAAGCTAAGCAAAAAAAATGTTATTTTGGTATAAGTACCGTGTATACATACATATTATGCGTTTAGTTAAAAGCGGTTATTTTATTATTACAACACACTCACATTACACAGACACTCCAATTTTATTTATTTGTATAGATATATATCAAATCTAAATCTCGGAAACGGCTCCAACGATTTTCATTAAATTTAGTATGTAGGGTCTTTCAGGGGCGATAAATCGATCAAGCTAAAATTCATTTCTAATTTAGCAAAAAAAAAAAAAAAAGCAAAACTCAGTCATCCAGGTAGAAATAACTATTCTCAGCATATTATTGTAACGTTTATTATAAGTTGTATTTCAGCAATAAGCAAACCTAAAACTGCACTACCTTCTTAGACCCTACAAGATGTTTTAAATTGATACGTGTCAATACTTAAAAAACACACACACTTGACATCGCAAGACAATATTGTATGTAAAATCAGTTTATACACTCAACTTGCTCATTCTCACTTGAGAAATGCAAAAAGTGGTTTGTTGTCTGAATAACTATAAAGGTGAGTGTACATTATAGAAAGGTGAAGAAATTTTCATTTCTCAGGTGTCTGATATGACTACATAGAGAGTACGGTAAATGTAGTTGGGTTTTTCCCAATCTTGAATTCGGGTAATAGCGACCACCGTTCTTGGAACTTACACTTATACTGTCAGAAAACTATTAACTGTACAATGACTTGCCGTTTTATTATTACGTTTGCTATTATTGCGTTGTGAGAGTATGCGTCATCTTTGTAAACATCACGGATGGGAAAAATAAATCTGAGCCAATCATAACAGGTCATCAATAATAGGTTCCATTTTACTTTCAAGACAGATTAAGTCAACAATTGATTGGTGAGCTCAAGTTATTTACATAAGGCAGATTGTGTTCTGTCTGGGAACATTATATAATCTCAAAAATTTCGCGACTCCTAAAACAAAAACTACACGAATGCAGTTCTTAATAATTTCCATAATTATCTATGGTGATGGGTGTTTCTTCGACCTAAATGTAGACTTCCTCAAAAAGTTAAACCGCCTTCCTAATAACAGCATGTGTCTGCTTTAAGTTCCTAGTTATTTTTCTATTCTCATTTCTTTACTCGTCGTCTTTACCTTTTTACCTTGCTCCGTACTTCTGTTACCTGTTCTCTAACTACAATAGAAATCTTCGATCAGTTAAAAATCTGCTTCTCCCATAAATAAACCTTCCACACGACTTCGTTCTTGTTCTTTCGTTCGTTTTAATTCAAGCAGCACTACTATGGAATGTGCCTCCTTCTTAATGAACTTTCAGAACTATCTTATTGTCTTTTTTGTCATAATTTTATTTATTTACTACAACAACAAAAAGGTACTCCTCCCACCATCAGCTACTTGCCAATGAAAGTCCCGTCAAAATCGGATCAGACGATCCAGAGATAAGCCGGAACAAACAAACCGACAGACATAAAAAAACAATATACAGTTTCAACATTTCAAATGAGAGAATTTTGATTTGGTGAATATGTTACTTTATGTAACTAGCATGTTGTTAACAATGTACCTGGAGAGGTGGTTAGGTCACCTGTTAAGATGGAGTAATCATATCAGTGAGTTACCAGTTAACTGTGAGAATAGCTTAATACCTTAATCTCCAAAGCCTCGGTTAGATCTTGATAGAATGTTCACCCGAAGTAAATTAGACGGATTTACATAGCTATTAAAAAAAGTGATTTATAAATTAGATTCTTCATGTATTTTAATTACAGTTTAATAGTTACAGTTTTTCTGCTATTAAACTGTAGTTAGTTATTACTGTATGAGTCTGAGATGAGGCATTTCATCTGAAGGAAACTTCGTTTAAAAAGTAATATTAATTTACTTACATAATGAATATTTTATCGACAAAAATATACGATACGAAAGGAATATTAATGCATTCGACTCTTTGCTATTTGTATACCAATACTTTCAAGGCTTATCTATTCGATCGAGCTAAAGGTTGGGTCTGTTTTCTTTAAATACGTGGGTGGGAATCTATTTGTCAACAATAATACGAGTACCCTCTTTGAACATTAATAGCATTACATCTGAAAAGCGATGGTACAATGGTTTGGTACGGTAGACACACAACAATCATCTGAAGATTTTTTAAACCGCAAGCTTGGTAGTTTTCTTGTTGAAATGTACTCCATTTTTTTTTTTGCATTAAATATAAAATAAATAAATATTTCGGATATTTAACACATAACGCCATCTAGTCCCTAACTAAGCAGAGCTTGTACTCGTATTATGGGTACTAGACAACTGATATAAATACTTTTATATTTTTTTTTTGTAAATATTGCACATAGAAAACATTCAGATTCCGAAACAAATATATACAGGTCATACAAACATTTGGTCCGACCTGGGAATCGAACCCGCGACCTCAAGAACAGCAGGTAGCGTACGCGACTGCTGTTCTTGAGGTCTGCGCCATTAAGGCAGTCATTACAAATATATAAATAAAAAAAAACAAATCAATATTTCAGACATCTAACACACAACGCCATCTAGTCCCAAGCTAAGTAGAGCTTGTGTTTTAGATGCTAGACAAGTGATATTAATACATTTATTCTTTTTTTTTGTAAATACATACATATTATACGTAGAATGAATTTAGAATAATCGAATTACAGATGATTTGAATAAACAAACAACGATTTTAATATTTTTTGGATTAATAACAGCACGAGTAGATTGTGCTAGAATTGCATACACAGAGCCTGACGTAGGGTTTATAAGACTTGGTCCGGAGGTCGTAACACAACAGTTCCCGGATCTCTCCCTTCTCAGGCGCAGAGTGGCAGACCGTGTGGTATTAGTCGGTTCGATTCCGACACACCGCCCCGCCGCAAACCCCGGCGGGGTGACGGCCCAAGGGGGTTTGATCACGTTAAAAAAAAAATGTATTTATAAGACTTGCATAGTTATACAATAAATGTACTGTGATCGTGACATTTAAAACAGAATAAAATTGTACTAAGGCAAAATGATTACCACTTCCGTTTTTTTTTTAAATGGGTGATGAAAAGCAAAGAGAATAGTGGTCACCATACTCATTGTGAATGCAGTCAATGCAACTATACAGTATGTTATGTTTGGGGTGTAGTAAACAAAACATAAACAGGTGAAAGTTTTCTGGTGCTTAAATACAAGCGATAATTATATGTATGTAATGAAAGTCAATGTACCGTTGCGAAGTTACAGGCTGCTTCTTTGCTTTATCTGATTACTTTCCATTACATTTACTTTACTAAGAGACAGTCATTGTATTTTTACGTTACGACATTTTACGTTGTTAGTTCATTGGTAATTCATTAAAATGCTTTTCTTTCTCCCTTGTGCCTCTGTTAAATTTTATAATGACATTAGGGCAAAACCAGGATAATATAATATTTACTGAATCACTTTGACTCGAAGTAGTTGTTCTAGTTACAAAGTAGAATTTCTTGTATCACTATTGCCCAGGGGCCTTATTCGTAACAAAGTGGGACACATTTCCGAAACTCAATTCCAGAGTGCAATTTATTGAATTGAGGGTACCTTTGTGACTTCTTCGAAAAGAAAGTGGCTATTTTATTTGGCAAGATACATTTAAGCGATCCTTGTATAGGCAGTATGGACTTTTCTTTTCAAATCTAACACTGTTTCACTAAATGCACTTATTTTTCAGAGTATGCTATTTTATTCATAGACAAATTATTTAAAAAAAAAACATATTTTGAGACTCTAATCCTAAATATTGTGCATATTTTCTCATTAGACTGTTAAATTTATGGTTGAAAAGTTCGGTTCATAAATCTTTTTGAGTATTAAATAGATTATTTTATTCATTAACTTGTTAGTGCCAATTACCGTACCTCAGAAAAAATCGTGCTTGAAAAAATGTTTCATCGTTTTTTATCAAATGAGTAATGTTACCAGAGCAGAAAAAGTTTTTGAATTCATCTCTATACACATAAATAAATTGCCAAAAGTTATCAAAAATGTGCCAATTTTTAAAAATGGAGTGAATTATATTATACTTTCTTTAGAGAAATTGAAATGAGACCAATCCAGAAGAACAAATTAGTAAAGTCGGTTCAAAATGGTGGATCAAGAAGAAATATTTGTAAAGTTAAATTACACACGATGACACGTGTAGCTTAATAAAATTAAAATATAAACAAATCTTTTGAAGCTTGTTTATTCAATACGTTATAAATCGTTATTAATTAATCGTTATAACTCGTATTTTTTTATCTATACGGCTAATTTTAGACCTGAAGTCTGTTTGAAGGTGATGCAATCCTACTAATATTATAAATGCGAAAGTTTGTAAGGATAGATGGATGTTTGGATAGATGTTTGTTACTCTTTAACGCAAAAACTACTGAACGGATTTGGATGAAACTTTACAGTAATATAGCTTATACATCAGAATAACACATAGGCTACTATTTGCCGCGATAACCGACATACACGCGGGCGGAGCCGCGGGCAACAACTAGTATTTAATAAATTACTTTGATCTTGGTTAACTGGTTTATTTTTTATCTGATCTGCATCTATTTATTAACATTATGTTTCACATAAAGAGTTCCTCTTTGTTTTAAATTGGATTGTTTGTGTTCCTCTTTGGATGAGGGTTGCAAAACACAGAGCTGGTTCTGGTCTCTAACCAACAAACGCGAGAGGAGACCCTAACGATTCACTACTAGAGTTTCAATCGTGCAGATGGTACTGTCGCTCTCATATTGGGCTCTGCAACCATAACAAATATTGCAATAAAGGCGCTGTCCAAATCCTCTAAAAAGATGGCAAGGCCTATATATATTTCACACAACATTGACATTATCATTAAGCCGCCGCGCCGCTTTCAACTAAGCTGAGTGCTGTGGGTTCTGCACACACCCCACATGGGAGTGTGTGCAACAAATTATTGCTATGAGTCTTTGTGTTCCTTGCAACCGTTTTATGTATGTTTGTAAAGTCCCCTGCGACACAGAAAAAGATCCAAATGCACAGTTGTCTTAAAAAAAAATTGCAATAATATGTTGCGAGATTTCTTTTGGTTTTCAATCGGTTGATAATTCGCTTTAGTTATTGAAACCCAGACGCTGTCAATTAGTTACGGTAAGATGGACTTTGAGCCTACGGCAATTATGATAGTTTTCTAGAAAATTATCGTGTAAACTACTATTTTATGTAATACAAGGAAAGAGGATGAAGTAAAATTAACAATTATGTAATTCCGTAAACCGGTTGTGAATCATTCCTTCATTTTTAAAGATTATAAAGGACTATTCTTATGTGAGGACTGAAATTTAATTAAACGTTTGATGATGATGTGACTGAACTCATGACAAAAACTCATAACAATTTATTTTTACGTAAGTAGAGACACTATAATATTAAATCCAGTATCTCGTGATACATTGTTGTAAACAAATCTCTTTCCTAGCTTTTAGTATTCCTAATAATATTTTTGGTTAGCCACTAGTTTCTGTACAGGCAGTAAGACTATGGAACAGCTTGCCAGAGACAATTCGAAAAGCTAAAACCTTGTCTGTTTTTAAGAACCTGGTAAAGAAATACTATCTGTCATTATGAATAATTTCCGTTTATTATTCATAATATATATATATATATTATGGTCTGATATGTATATTTATGTTTGTATATGTGTAGGTATATGTATGAATTTTTCTATTTTATTTATTGTTTGAATATTCACTTGATGGTGTGTTACTAGTGTATAAACTGCCTTAAGATCATAAACACCCAATATCCATACTAAGGTTGTCTGGAAGAAATCGCCGTGAGCGATAAGACCGCCAATTGTTACATTTTCTACTTTGTAACTCATTCTTTGTTATGTATTTATTATGTGTGTACAATGAAGAAATAAATAAATAAAAATAAATAAATAAATAGTTTCAACCGGTTTTACCTGAATATCAGATTCTCCACAAACTGCTTGATGTCGGACCTCCGCAATACTGAGGTTAAACTGAATTCGAAAAAAGTCTTTAGTCTTTTTGAATTCTTAATAACGACTATCATAGATGTTCATGACAAGACCTATGGCTAAACGTGTTCTACGAGACACGAGCTTGAATCACCAGCAAATTTAATTCTCGGGGCTGTTATTTGAAATTTCTTGTAAGAAAAACTCTATAGCTCGAGCCGGAAATCAACCTCAATACCTGTTGATCAGCATTCGCATGCGCTAATCACTAGACCAACGACAACTAGACCAAAAATAAACATAAAAAATAATCAAAAAGTAAACAACTAAAAATACGAAGAAAAGTAAAAATAAAACAAACATAGTGACCACCGCTCTTGGACTCTGTTTATGCTTTCCATCAGGCAGTGAAGAGCCATTTTGGCAGGCCACACACAAAAAAAAAACATTGTTTGTATTACTTGTATAAATAGCACATAATTAACACAATATTTAATTCAACACTGATATAAGTTCATATATATGTATAAACAGCTCACGAAGAGACTCCTTGATGCGTAAAATTAAGGTTATTTCGTAATTTATATCTATAGATCCTCTCTCGCTAGGGAATCACCGTTTTTGTGAAGCCAACTTCATTGATGAATAAATATGGCAATTATCAAAATAAATAACTAGTGTAGAATAATAAATAATTCGGACGTATAACACACAGTCCCAAACTTAGCAGAGCTTGCGTTATGGGTACTAGACAACTGATTTAAATACATATATATTTTTTTACTATAAATAGATACATATTATACACAAAAACTCCGAAATAGGTATTTGCAGATCATATAAACATTTGATCCGACCCGGGAATCTAACCCGTGACGTCAAGCAGAGCAGTCGCATACGCAACTACTCCGCCACCGAGGTAGTTAAAATAAGATAAGTGAATTAAATATCACTACATGTAATAAATTCCGATTTATCGTACCAAACGGCCACAAAACTTCGTTTTATTAATTAATTCTGTGTTTCAACAATCCACGCGACATTTTTTCTCTAAATCTTATTTCCTAGTGAGTCATTTGATATTTTACAACTTTCAAGGCAATTATGACAAAACCTGGTGTTTTCATTACAAACTACATATTGCTACTATCGGTATTGAACACATATTTTAAATCTTTATCTTTAGTAAGCATTTGGACGTACCCGCAAAAACTTACTTGTACTTTCCCAACAGCACGAATGGCGTAATCTTCTATGTATTATATGTATGTATATACAAAAAAACTGTATACACGTATTTATATCAGGTGTTCTAGTACCCATAACACAAGCTATGCTTAGCTTGAGACTAGACAGCGTTGTGTGTTAGATGTCTGATGTACAAAATATTTTAAGTAGTCCCTTTGCCGTCTGCGCTGAGTGTGTTCAAACCACGTGGTACAATTCATTGTCCACAAATTGTTGTTCAAAGTCTTGGTTTCTGAAATAAAACCTTCTTTAGGCACGTTGAGCACTTTTTGGGTGAATTAAAATCATGGAACTTGCGCCATCGTCACCGCACGCTAATAGTTCGAAGAAACAATTCACCAGTGACTTAGTTCTCCCTTCTATCGGCAATCCCCAAAAACTGTTTCGTATAATATATTGTGTCGGAATGGTATACGAATAATATAAGTTATATAAGTGTTACAAACATGTGACACAAGCGAGCGGTTTCATGAGTATGGCGAGTAGGAGACGATACCTATATAAAGCACCGCAATCGGAATTCTATTCAGATCTCGCGACACCCACACGTTTTAATTGTAATTGTGATTCTTCATGGGACACTCTTGAGTAATAATAGTCTTCTATTATTTAATTCATGATTTAATGTAGGTATTTATCTGTTTATATTTATATCGTGTGCCTAAATCGCTCTTTGTGTAACCAATTATTATTTTAATCAATTTGTGTTTAAATGAATTCATATACGCTTAGTTTTACTTACAGTAATTAGAATAGAATAAACTTTATTGTACACCGTTTGATACTGTTATTGAGTTTAGAATAGAAGAGCTTAACAATATGACCATTTACAAATGGCGGCCTTATCGCTAAAAGCGATCTCTTACAGGCAATCTTTGGATGGACAAATCGACTGTAGAAACACAAATTTACACACACAACATAGTGAATAGCTTTAATCCAAATTAACTATATTTGTGTTTCATATTTTCCTTTGTAGGTAAATAGCTACCTAACTTAATGCCTTAAGGATTTCAATCAGCGCTTGCCTTCACCGATTTTACAACACATTTCGGTGTCACCAGATATATACATTTGAAAAGCCCTCCATGATACAGTAGTTATCACATGTTTCTAGTGCAGTAATACGAGAATAAAACAAAAACAGATAACTGACTATATATATAGGGTGGGGCCAAATCCGGTGTAACAATAGGTACGATTCTTTTTTCGCTTTAAAAACAAATTATCTATACTAATATATAAAGCTGAAGAGTTTGTTTGTTGGTTTGTTTGTTTGAACACGCTAATCTCAGGAACTACTGGTCCTATTTGGAAAATTCTTTCAGTGTTAGATAGCCTATTTATCGAGGAAGGCTATAGGATATATATCATAACGCTAAGACCAATAGGAGAGGAGCACCAATGAAAAATGTTTCAAAAACGGGGGAAAATCATCACGCGACGGACAATAGAAGACGCAAACGAGGTTGCGTGGGTCTGCTAGTTAAATGTAAACAATGACCTTCCCATTGTAATCTTAACAATTAAAAACCGGTTTTCTCTATATTTAATGGCCAGCATGAAAATATGAGTTTTTTTAACGATAGTTAAAAGACAGAAATAACATCCTATTACGTTAGATAATGATACCAGAAATTACCTAAAATAGTTATATATTTCTATTTTTAACCGACTTAAAAAAAGGAGGTTTTTTTGTATGTGTGTTTGCGGATAACGTCGTCGTTTATGAATTGATTTTGATGATTCTTCTTTTGTAGGCAAGGAGATGTTATGACAGTGGTACCATGATAAGGAAACTAGGATCTGATGATGGCATCCCAGGGAAATCGAGGGGACCCTCATTTTTTTCAGGCATATACTACGTTTTTCGTATATTTTCTGAAAATTCTCTTGAATTTGCATCTGGTAGTCATCATTTAATGATGATGAGCTGATGAAGTAAGGTACAACTCCTTAACGGTTAGGAGTTGGAGGATAAATATTTAAATGTCATATGTGTGTATGTTAACTTTAGTTGTATTGTTTCAAGTTATTTAGGTAAACTGATGATGGAAGGTACAACTCCTCAACGGTTAGGAGTTGGAGAATAATTCTTTCAATTTCATACATATCTATAGACTTTTAGTTGTATACTGTCAAGTTTTTGAGGTGTATTCGAAAGGATATGCTTCCGAAGTGGTTTACTGTGCCACCATATCGGGATCTGATGATGGGATGCCTGCGAAATGGAGGGGATCCCTCATTTTCTTAGGCACGTACTACAAGTTATATGAAATAGTTCAACTTACTGATAACCTATGATTGCTTGCACTAAAAATGGAAAAATAAAAACTATTTATAAAAAAAAACCGACTACCGGCTTGGCGCTGACTTCAAACAGGTTTTAGGTACCTAGCACACATAATAATACTACTATTTGAATGAACAAAGAATTAGGTATAGACAAGAATTGGCATAGCAATTTAAGAAGAGCCAGTTTATTTCAAGCTTTTTAGTATTTTTTGCCAGGGATTTTTTGTTGGATGCTTTTTGGAAGTCGATTTTTTTTATAGAAAGTTTTTGTTATATACTATACATATATTTTAGGAAACATTTTTATTCACATTTATGTAAATCCATCATTGTTTACTCAAATGAGAATAAAATATTTATTTGATGATTATATTATTAGGGTTGTATTTATGGAGACGCCGCTTCTGGACATGGATTCGTGGCAGCCATCGGAGTAGGGGTTCTCTCGCTCGGTAACATGATTGCAGCCATGTTGCGGCGCTAAAGCGCGTGGAACTCTGCCGTCTCTTTCTGCGAGCTAGTTATACTTGCGAAGGAGATGGCGGAGTGGGACCGGGCGAGGTTTAGTACCCTCACTGTCCGTCAGGCCCAGGAACGGGCCACGTACCGCAGACGACTCGGGCGTTGGAGATCGCTAAACGATCTCCATCCTCCATAAGCGCAAGCCTGGGATGACAGGTGAGGCTACCAGTCACTCTAGCAGAAGCAGGCCGGGGTGGTTATGCAAGCCCTATTAGGGCTTGTGCCTCCTTTTCTAAATAGAAAAGAAGCAATAGGGTTCCTACACAAGACACAAACCGAAGGTGGCCCAAGGTACGTTGGGGTTTCAGGGATTTCCTTTCGAGGGTGCATCTGATTCCTGGCTTTAAGTACCCGAGACAGTTTGCGATTTTTAGTCGGTTCGAGTCTGACATAGCCACCAGGTGGCATCTGAGGAGATTTCGATACAATAAAAAAAAATGGTTGTGTTTATGGAGTGTAGGAACAGAAGTCGTGTTTAAGCATCTCGAACATGCTACTGGTTTTTATAACTTTATGTACCCCCAATTTTTTACGATACTTTTCATTTTTTAACCAACTGCAAAAAAGGAGAAGGTTTCTCAATTCGACCATATAAATATATATATAACGCTTAGGACATATCAATTGTGGTTATTTGAACTAGTTCCTATTAAATAAAAGTGTAGAGTCAAGCTAATACTAGCTTTTAAAATATTAGGCTGTGCAATGTACTAGAGGGGATAAACAAGAAGCAAACTATTTTGCCTATACAATTTTTACTCTTTAGAAACTTATGTTTTTGTAACTTAATTTTGGTTTCAGTCTTTATGTATGTATTATTGATAGGTAAATTAAAAGCAAAAAAAAAATTAAAATAAAGGTAAAATAAAAAAATGATACGATGTTTTTGTTGTCACAAACATAAGGTTCTATTGTATGTTCAATTTGTCATGGTTCTCGATAACGTCATCTATATAGACTGACCGTGAAACGAGTATTAAATTCAAGTATTTTACAGCATTGATTGCTAAACAAATTATGCAATATGTTTTATGGTGTATACGTACTTGATTCCAAGGTAATTAAAATACTAGTTTAAACTATTGTAACATTTTGATTTTCCTGTGTTCCTTAGCTAAAAAATTAAGCATTTTATTTTTTACCCGACTGCGAAAGAAGGAGGGTAATGTTTTCGGGTGTGTGTATGTATATTTCTTTGGCATGCCCTAGAGCCTAAACGGGTTGTCGTACTTTTTTGTGAGTGCTGTCAATAAATTGTCTGCGTCGTGGGAGTGACAAAATACATCGAGTGTGGTATCAAAATAAAGCGTTTTTGACGGTGGTTACGAATATATATATATATATTTATTTATTTATTTATTTAAACTTTATACACACATGTACAACGGCGGACTTAATGCCCAAGGCATTCTCTACCAGCCAACCTTTGGGTGATGTAGAAATTTTGTGAGGTAGGTGCATCATGGTGGAAGTCGGAGGTTATAATTGCCATCAAAATAATTTGGTACTGACATAATCTAACATAATACGACTAAAAATATACATTATAATATATACATATACATAAATACACATACAGATCAATATCTAAACCTAACATACGTACACTGTGAGTAGGTACTAAATTGTTAACTAATGTTTTCCTGCCATTTCGTCAAGAGGTAGCTTTTGACGTTCTTTTTGAATGAGACTCGACTTGTTGACATCCTGATTTCTAGTGGGAGCGTGTTCCATAGCAGTACAGCTTGCACAAAGAACGAAGAGTTCATGAAGTCGGAACTGTGAGAGGGACACAAGAGAAGCAAATTGTTAGATGAGCGAAGATTTCTATCATGATTCGAGGATAAGAAACGGAGGTATGGTTCAAGGTAAGTAGGTGAAAATGGGGAGTTGAGGAACGAAAAGAGATAGTTCAAGGCTCGCTGACTGCGGCGCTGGCGAATAGGTAACCATTGCAATTGAGAACGGAAGGTAGACACGTGGTCATACTTGCGGAGATTGAATATGAATCGAATGCAGTTATTAAGAAGACGATCAAGTTTATTAAGGAGGTCTGCATTCAGGTCCAGTTTTTTATATTATAAAAAACTGGATTTAATAAAGATGACAGATATTGACGCAGTCGGGTTTTATGTTTTAAATATTTTTACTTTTAGTTAAGAAAATCTCATTTACTAATAAAACCTCCTTTCTAAGGAGAGGCTTATGTCCAGCAGTGGACTAATGGTGGCTATTGATAATAATGACGAATTAGGCTTATCATTGTTAAATTATTGCTAAGCTTAACTACCCAGCCCATAGTGTCACGAAAATATTAAAATGAAAAATAATGAAAGAAAATAAATTTACAACATTTAAAATAGAATTTATTTACTTTTTTAAATCTTGAAAATGGATCCAAAAGTATTAAACGATTGTAGGTATACAAACTATTAACACTAGTCTTATGTACTCTTACTACTACTACTTTATACTCTAAATCTATATATCTATACAAATAAATAAAGTTGGAGTATCTGTTTGTATTATTAAAATAACTGCTTTTTACTAAATGCATATGTATGTATACACAGTACATGTACCAAAATCTGTTTCTGTTGAAAAGTCTGTTTGTTCCAGATAATCTCTGGAATGGCTGGAGAGATTTTGACGGAACTTTCACTGGCAGAAAGCTGATGATCTAAGGAGTAACTTAGGCAACTTTTAACACCGCGGGACTCAGCTAGACAGCAGCTAGTAAGAAATAAATCTCATTCGGGTGATAATTCTACGACACACTATCTATTTAAAACAAGAATAAAATAGATAAACATTTCAAAGTTATTTACTTGTGCTTAAGTACTCAAAAAGATATGCAATCTAGATTTTTTTTAAAGAAATGGCTTTATTGGCTAAATACTCGTAAGGTGCACTGATATCTAACATCAACATGTCATTGAAATATAACAGAATGTTAGTGCACTTTACCGATAAACCTACAAAAATTTAATACATACATTCAAAACTCATATATACACACGCAAACTTATACATACACACAGCCACAGTACACTTTAAATTTAGAATCACAGGTGGGAACGATAAAAATGAAAACATCATGTGCACACAAAAAATACTTGTTCGAAATTTAAATTGCGTCTAATGATCTCCTTTATCTCCTTACACATTTAACGGTCTGTTTTTTTTATTTTGTGCCAATGAAAGAATTAGGTCTTTGCGACCAGTTCTGGGGTTTACGTCTTAAGTCTTCGTATTGTCTCCAGTTAAGATACCAAAAAGGTCTGTTGTCAATTGGCAGTTGGTTCAAACGATTAATGAGACCCCTATCACCTTTAGCTTCAATCGGTAGGTCCTCATCTTCACCGAATCTATTGGAAAGGGGATCTGTTTCTATGTCTGGATAGCCGATTGGTTTCAGTCCAGCAAAGGATGGTCTTTGAGCATTCACGACGAATAATAAAAAGGTGAATGCCAAGGACAGCTTGCTGAATGCCATTTTCTGTAAAACAATAAAAATACTAAGTTAATAATGTAGTCTTATTCCTAAAGAAAATATCATTTTCAATTTAAAAATTAAAACCTAAAAGATCATGAAGGGCTAAATGCAATTTTCTTTTATTTAAAAATAAATTACTGTTCGTTTGTCTCTCTAAAACTCTAGAACGGCTGGGCCGATTTAGCTGATTTTGGTTTTGAAATGTTTGTCGTAGTCCAGGGTAGGTTTAAGCGGTGAAAAATTTAAAATAACTTGAAAATCCAAATGTCACGTGCACGAAGTAACGGGCACAGCTAGTTAAAAAACCAAAGATTTTATGTAAGTATGGAACTGTATCATTGGACAATAATTCACTCTCCTTTAAAATTAAAAAAGTCGTGTGGTGTCGTGGGACACCAAATAGGAACGAATTTCCTTATCATAAAATATAATAATACACGCCACTTACAGATGGCGCTATACTAAATTTTTCGTTCACGCTCTTTAAAAACCACAAAATTGTCTTAACACTTTTATTTTATTTAAAATGGTTTTATAAAAATATATATTCAAAATAAATAAATATATCGGACATCTAGCCCGCAACACCATCAAATCCCAAGCTAAGCAGAGCTTATGTTATGGGTACTAGACAACTGATATAATTACATATATACTTTTTTTGTAAATACATGTCATATTATACATGGAAAACATCCAAACCCCGAAAAATCAAATATTTGCAGATCACACCAACGTTTGATCCGACCCGGGATTCAAACCCAAGACCTCAAGTACAGCATTCACAAACGCTACTATTGCGATACCGAGGCAGTAATCTTACGTTACGGATGCTTTTTACCGGCTAGGAAACTCCAACGCCCCATAAGAATTTCGTTCCAAAAACTTTTTGGAATCATATAAGCATTGCAATAACATATCAGGTTTTGAACAACACCTCAATTAAAAACCAGTTACAAAAGACTATCTAATAGTAGCAATTTTAAAGCTATTCATAGTTGATGATATGACATGATGCGCATACCTATTTATTAATGTAATCGATCTGATACTAAACTACACAACGTAATAATAAAGTAATATTTACCATAATGAAATGTACACGCGTAAAGTAACTTATAAATGCACTAAGTAAATAAACTTATAATTTGTTAACAGCGGTTTTCTGTACGCACACTGTATGACTGTGACTTGATACAACAATGAAGAGTTTAAATATTAAAGTCTCATTCTGCCAGTGTAGAGTTTAGAAGGTTTAGATTTGGTTTTTAAGTTATGATATTTAAGTTTCAAAACATTTGGTACATATTTTTCGTTACATAGGTGTGTCAAGTGCTCGCGCCCATTTCTACATAGAAAAGGAGAATCGGGGTTCCCATACAGAAGAGGACCATACCGTAGATGACCCGAGGTACGTCGGGGTTCCAGGGATTTCCTTTCGAGAGTGCACTTGGTACCCCGTCTTTTAGTACCCGAGATGGTGTGCAAATTTTTATCGGTCCAAGTCAGGCATAGCCACCAGTTGGTGGTATCCGAGAGGATATCCGTACAAAAAAAGGGTCATGGTAAGAGGAGATTAACTATATCTGGCTATCCTGATGGGAAGTAGGTGTGACTTTAAATTTAAAGTTTAATATTTTCTAAAGTATTAAGAAAATACTTATAATACAATTATATTATAAGTTTTATTTTAATATTGGTTCTGATAACACAGACCTTGCTTAACTTGAGAACCAGCACTATACAAATTGTATAGTTTTTCTGTGTCTTTATTTCTACTTTTTTATATCTAAGTAAGATATTAATACATATATATACATATTATTATATTTTAGAAAATGTAAAAGATGTTTTTTGAATGTTTTAAATACATGGTATTGTTTTAAGTATATTTTTATTTTAAAACTTTTCGGTGTCTTTTTTTCTGTAGGTACAGCTCAACAATCCTGTATGTTTACTAAATTAAGACTTAAGTTGTGTGGTTGTTTTTTTAATATGATTAAAAATCTATTAAACCTTTTAAAATATCTTTGTTATTGACAATGAATAATCTAAAGATTGATAATCTGAGAGCGTTCTAAACGCTTAAGTTGGCGCTTTTATCGCTCGTATCGCGCTCGAATAGTTTTGAATACACAAGTCTCTGCTCTAGTTGACTTTTAAAGGCTGAATTAATGGCTTGAGAATGTTAGTTAAAAGCTTATTCGGAGATCAAGAACGATCGTAATCGTAAATGTCGAGTATGTTTTATAAATAATTCATAATTCCTTTTTGTTATATTTCGTGAAAGTTGCTAAGTACGACATTATACTAAAATACATGGTTGAAGAATTATAATAATAATGATAGTTAACTACTACACTTGCCTTTGTTTTTTAATGAATTCAAAATCTTCAATACAATACATATTTAATTAATATACTTAATCACAAACTATACCAATTTAAAGCTCATGAGCTAAATGACTTTGAGTATTTAGTGCATATGACTCACTTCAAAGCATCATAGAGCCCTCATGTTTAAAATATTGTACCTAACATTAAATCTATGAATAAATCAGGACAATACATAGTTTAAACACTTCTAGTACATTCGTAAGCTTCTAAACGTAAAAACCCTCATCGTCTTCATGGCGGGAACTCAACTGCAGATTGAACTGACGTCACAGACACGTTATTTTGGAGCATCAATCAATGACCAGATTAGCAAAACTTGTTTTCGAAAAGAATAGGTGCATAAGCAACGTCTTATATTTTAGTCAGAGGTATGACGTATCAAAATAAAAATAATGACGTCTAAGTATCAGTGACTTATGTCTGGCAAAACACACCCGTAGACTGGATGGTAGTAGGTTTTCCCTATGTTTATATAATATTATTCAAAAAAAATTCAGTACAATCACTACATAGTACAAAACAAAGTCGCTACCGCATTTATAAAGAAAGCACGCTGTCGGTCTGCTCTATAAATACCTAGATCTTTAAAAATATGCAACGGATTTTATTGCAGTTTTCTTTAATAGATAGAGTGGGTAGAGATTCAAGATAAAGGTTTATATGTTTAACTAGCTGAACCGCGGTACAAAGTTAATCTAAAAAAAGTAGCCTAAGTTACTCCCTGGTTCATCAGCTACCTGCCAGTGAAAGTCCTATCAAAATCAGTCTAGCCGTTCCCGAGATTACCCGGAAGAAACAGACAGGCAGACAAATTTTTTTAACTACATATTTAGTATATGTACCGTGTATACATACATATGCATTTAGTTAAAAGCGGTTATTTTAATATTACAAAAGACACTCCAATTTTATTTATTTGTATAGATATACGTATAATATACTAGAGAAACACTGATAATTTTAGGGGTTTCTAATATGACGTCGTAATTTTTTTTTGCGCTTACTTTGCAAACGCTGGCTGAAACCTACGAGATGGATCAAACTAATGTACTACAGTATCGTACACCTTAAAAGGTCTACAACAAAGTCCCCAATGGTATATGTCTATCTCTTAGGGATAACCCACAATAACAATATTTATTCCTTTTTCTAAGCGATACCTCATTAATCCTTATTAAATTAAGTACTTTAAATACATTGTGCATTTAATATAGATTGATATGACTATGTACAGTATGTAATATAAATGAATATATTCGGAGATATTATGGATTTAAAATGCACGAATCGTGTCATTGGTGGGTGCATCTGAAATCCACCCGTGCGAAGCCGGGGCGGGTTGCTAGTTTAGTATAAATAACAATAATCTGCATTTGGAGAGGCTTATCTCCAGCAGTGGGCGATAGGCAGGCAGACTGATGATGATGATGAAGAATAATCTTAAACAGTTCATCATCAGAAATCAATCGCTAATACCCACAACATTTTGAACAGACAATTCAAAAGTCTATAAAGAAAGCTGATAATTCCTATATTTTAGTAATTCTGATGATTACTTACTGATAGAACTAAGTTCTAAATTATACTTACTATTAATAAATTACATTGCTGACACTTGTGATATAGGATAACACGATAAATTTTATGTACGTTTTATGCCATATGAATGCTTGGATCGATAAGACACAATTAACCGACATCAAAGCATTCACAATTAGTGAATGATAAATTAGACATGGACCATCCTAAGGTCGGCAAAACAACGAGTTTAAGAAAAAGCTAAATGATGACAAAAGATGCACGGGTAGATTTCTGAACAATTTCCTCGTTCAACTAAAACTCGAGTTTTAAACTTTGTATGGTACTCTAAACACTGAAGTTAACAGGATTATAAAACGATGTAGTTATCTAAATTATTTCCTCGATTCAAATTCAACTTTAGAGGTCTAAACTGATTGGGTATAAGTATCGTTAAGTTTGAAATATAAGGTCAAGCAGATCCTCTGAACTTGTATATGATACTGCTGGGAGTAATTAGTTAGAGTTCTTGCTCTCGCAAAATTTTGATTACATTATGTGATAACCCTCATACTTAAATACCTATTAGACCTAGTGGTTGGAGTGAAATTCGACCATTTTTTTGCTTACTACAGTTCTCCTCCATATAAACTTCAACAGTGCCAAATTTTCGTAAAAAGTTTTAATGTTTTTGCTTCACGTATTCATATACTAACTAAACCAGCAAACCTGATACCATATATCTACATTCTACCTGACCTATCTTTTGATCATGATTTTAATGGGCATAAGCGTCGATCTGACCGGGTTTGCCCCATTCGGACCACTCGACTTGAAGTTATACGTCGCCAATACACGCACTTTGCTCCATTGTTATATAACAGAGTCAATAGAATACTAGATATTTATTCACAGTATTTCCGTAAATGCAAGAAACTTACCGATGAATGGTTGTCTGCCTTCACGTATGATGAACTGGAATCGTTGGTGGGGCTACAGGCTCATTAGAAATCCTTCCTAGCCCATTTACGCCTACTTAAATACACACACGCATACACTCACATTCAAACACACCCCAACAGACACACTATGTGATTATTTTGTATGGTATAACTTACCTAATAATTGATAATCTGCTATTGTAGAAATGTTGTAGAAAAATGTAGAACGCTTGTCTCTGTGGGCGATAATAGCCACGACATAGTTTAAAACTAATGTGGTTATTTTCGAACATAAATTAATTGTATACTGATTCTGATACTGTTCTAATAAAGCTTATTATTATTTATTATTACTATTACATACATTTCGGCAATAATTTTTTTTATATATAGATATGTTTTGACTTTCAAATTCAATCCAATATTTTGGAATGAATAAAATCATAAGATTGTTTTAACAGCAGTTCAATGCCTATGGGATGAATCATCTAAGGGGCTCTCCTTTTACTAGTTTTTTCAATCTGTTCCGAACGGTCAAGGACATGGCTTCAGGTGGATTATGACGGTGCTTAATTCCTACAAGCCACGGTAACTTTAAAGGCAAACTACACTCTTTTAGATTAATCAAGTCACTATTGCGTTAATGCTCAACATCTGACTCTAGCAGTGAACAGAATGCTTATCATATCCTCCCATAGTCTTTGATACAATAAACGTAATATAATTCTATATAGCTTACTAATGACATCTGAAGTGATATACTGTGTTCAACTTTAGTCAACTTAGTACTCACAGAAAGTTGCAGAAATGAAAGTTTAGTTGAAGGTAGGAACACAAGTTTATTAACTCAGAAATAGAAGGAGAAATAAAGTTTACAGTAATTAATACAGTATAGAAAATAGTGAAGAGAAATACAGATATAGAAAAGACAAATCAACACGCACTGTTATCTGATTGATCTAAGAGAAAATCTAACAGTATCAATGCAACACATTAGGTTTCGCGCGACTGAGGGCAGTACGATACTAATTCACCGATATTCTGCCATACATATTATCGAAAAAGATAGAAGAAGAAATATAGTTACCTTAAGATCCGCAGTATTTTGTGTCCGTGGTGTTTCCCTGAACCAGGAAAGTACATAATATTATTTCACTTTGCCCAGCCGCTTTGCTAAGTGGAAGTGGACTTAAACCAAAACAGCTTAATTTTTCCTATGAATTTCGAGTATAACAACGCAGTATGTTCGTGCGTCACTGCTGATAATCCTGGTGGACTGAAGTTAAAGTGGTGGCTGTGTGTGTTAATCTCATAAAAAAATAGGCCAAAATATTTTCACAATTATTTCAAGGTTTCCAAGGACACAGATTCACCCTAGTTCGGGCAAGCAATAAATGTACCTATTTAAATAATAAATTTGTAACTTCTATCTATGCAATAGAACCCAAAACAATGATTATTAGAATTTTTGATTGTTTAAATGCGATTTTCAGTAATTCGTTGCGGTTTTTTCCACTTAACATTTAGTATTTGATTAATTTCAATCGGTTCATAAATCAAAAAAGTTATATCAGTTTGAAGAATCACCGCGACAACCAATCTTTACGCGGGTGAAGCCGTAGACAAAAGTTAGTAAATAAATATTCTTCTTCTTCCTAGCCTTTATTTTTCCCAAGATTAATTGGGGTCGGCTACCAGTTCAACAGGTTTTACCTGAATATCAGTTTTTCCACGGAATTTTCGGACCTCCGCAACCCTGAGAGTGAACTGAATGTTCAGTCAGCATGTTTGACTTCCCAATAACGATTGTCATAGGTGTTAATCACAACCAGGACCGATGGCTTAACGTGTATCCGAGGTACAGGTTGGAAACACCGCCATATTCTATACTCCGGGCTGCTGTTAAGAAGTTCTTGTAAGAAAATCCCAACAGCAGTCCGACCCGGGAAACGAATACGAGACCTGTTGATCGGCAGTCGCTTACGCTAGCCGCTAGACTTACGAGGCAGCTTAGTAAATAAATTATTACCATCATATATTTTAAGGAGACTCACATTTCCAGCAGTGGAGTCTTAATGGCAGTTGATAATGAGACTTATGCTGTTTTTAAATTTATTTAAGAATTTTGTGCCCAAGCTAAGCAGAGCGAGATAAATAGTCTTATGGGTACTAGGTAACTGATATAAATACATATATACTTTTTGTAAATACATACATATTAAAAATAGACAACACCTAAACTCCGAAACAATTTTTTGCAGATCATACAAACATTTAGTCCGATCTGTCGGGTAAATTTTAGCATCAGTTTTAGTTTTGTTAAACTACAATTGTTAAACTGTATCTTTTTGGTTAATAAATTATTATTATTATTATAGTAATATTTGTTTGACGACCGGCAGGAGCTGGATGCGAGAAGGTTAGGATTGAACTAAGTGGCGTGCAATTGGATATGTCTATATCTGGCAGTGAACTGCGATGATGTTGTTGATTTCTTTGAGAAATAAATCTGAAATGTGGAAATCTAGCTCATTAATTAGGTGTTGATCAATAAACCACATTTCCTGTGGTGAAATTGATTCTGGGTTATAGTTCGAACCAATTTTATGGCGGCTCGAAACATCATTCTTGTCGATGCGCAGCATATCAGCAGTATCAGCGCGGGCCGTAGAGGCGTGCGGGTGGAGGTCGCACACGGCGCATTTTCGTTGTGTGACTTATGTTCGCACACTACATATGCACTTATAATCTTGTCTACGTACAGTTGAGTTGTTAGTAGTTTTGAATTGCTTTGTAACCTACTCGTTTTGTATTGATTACTTGTTTTATTATTGACTGTTGTAGTTTTCTGTATTTCACGTAAACTTTTCAATGGTTACATATTTGATGTGTCGATTAAAATGATTCGCGGACTGTATAATCTTCTAAGTAAAAGTCATTTATTTCTGTTAACAGGTTTTCACAAAACACTTCAACTTGCTAGAAAACTTATTAAATACAATTAGATTAATATTTGTCACGAACAACATCTCAAAAAATAACTCTTCGGTAGTTGTATAAAAATGATAGGAACATACACATGTTTTTATAAGTTAAATATGTTAAAAAATAAGTACGTAATGATAAAGCAAATAATAATAACTTTAATGAAATGATTATATCCACTCATCTAATTATTTTGGACTTAACTGTACCTGCGCACACCTGCATGCGCAGCTAACTTCAGAAACGCCATTAAGTTTGGTTCGGACTATACTAAGGGGTAAAAGCTAGATTCAATAGTTTTTTGTAACATAGCATACATCTGTTCTGTTACTGGTTCTTTTTATCAATATACTTGACACGAGTCAAAATGCTTATAAAATAATTGTTGTAATAATTAACTTGTTTAAAAAGCTAAGATTAAACAATATTGAATGATCTCGTCAATAATAATGAAAGTATAGCAATAAAACAAAACATATTTAACACTAACAACGAATTTATTATTTTTTATTTCATTAAAAATAACCTTAAATTATCATATGACTGAAATTCAGTAGACAGTTTCAATATTTTGCCTACTTGACATTTAAAACGTCATTCAAATAGCACCATTTAAAAGCTCTAGTGAAAACTGAGAAACAAATCATATATCTATACATGTATGTTTATACACATAATAATATGCTACAATTATATTACACAGTCTTCTAAAAAAGTAACAACTTATAAACTAAGTCAATAATATAACACACTACATAGATTAATTTTTAAATAAATGCACACATCATTGGCTGGCTGATCTGCTAAGTGCAGTCTAATGCTAACATATTTTTTTGACATTGGTGTAGTTTACCGATACAATAACAAAATTTAACGTTATTTATTCAAATCTTTACATTCATACATAACACACTATGAAAACCTTTAGATATAGAAGATAAGCATTAGCAGGCTATAAACTAGCATAGCTTGCTTTATGTATACTCTAAGACGAAAACACTTTAAATTTAGAATCACAGGTGGGATTGTTCAGGAACAAAAACATCATGCGCATGTATAAAATTCCAGACTCAAATTTTCTTCTTTTGAAATTTATTTTGTGCCAATAAAAGAATTAGGTCTTTGTGGCCAGTTCTGAGGTTGACGCATAAAGTTTTCATATTGTCTCCAGTTTAGATACCAAAAAGGTCTGTTGTCAACTGGCAATTGGTTTAACCGATTAATAAGATTCCTGTCACCTTTTGCTACAATCGGTAGGTCTTCATCTTCACCGAATCTATTAGAAAGAAGATCTGTTTCTATGACTGGATATCCTATTGGATTCACACCTGCGAAGGATGGCCTTTGAGCATTCACAACGACGGTTAAGATGACGAGTGCCAAAGTAATCTTAATGAAAGCCATTTCCTGTAAAACAATAGAAATTTCGAGTAAGAAATAATGTAATTTTGTAGCCAAAAAAAGTAAAATATCTTAAAATAAATTTAACTCCGAAACCAATACAGATTACAACCCGTTATTGTAAGTATAAAAATAAAGGGTATTTAATATATATAATATATAAGTTTCATTGAACATATACATAAGTTTTGACAACCACAAAGATTCTAATTACACAATAGGTTTCGAACAACACCTTAATTAAAAACAAGTTATAAATTTTAAAATTAGTTACTATGTGAATTTAATTTGAAGAGCTATTGTTTTTGTTCATGTTTATTGAAGTGCTATAAAACCGGCCAAGATAAAATCTAAAAGAAGCATCTTTTTAATAATAATTAATTTATAAGCAAAGAACATTGGAATAGCATTATTCGCCAAACAAACTATTCTAAAATTGAAGTACATAATAAATAACATGATATTTACCGTAATAAACACGTGTCCACTTCTAAAATGATATAACAGAGTAAATAAATTTATTATTTGTTTTACGGCGCCGGCGTCTACCGGTTTGCTGTTCGCACAATGTTTGACTGTGACTCGATACAACGGAGAAGTGTTTAAATATGCAAGCATCATTGCACGAGTACAGAGCTCAGAAGATTTAGATTCGGAAGTTTAATGTCGATTTAATACTTACCAATACTAGGTCGCCCAGTGAAAGTGAAGTGAAATTCGACCATAATTTATATAATTTTATTTTTTACCTTTCTGCACTTACTAACTTAACTGTGCTAAATTTTCGTAAAAAAAGGGTGGTTGAGGAAAAATGTAAAAGAAGTGTATGTATATGTTACTGTTAAAGCCCGAACTGCGGTAAATCCTAAGATGTTCACAACAAAACCTAAGATTTCTTAACCATTGCTAGTAAAAGTCTAAACCGTTCTATGTTCAATGTTTAATTTAATATATAACAACGATTTACTTCGTAAATATTAAGATTTGCCTTTAAGAGACACCATTTAACTTTTATTTAATGTTGAAATAAATATTTCACACAAACATTTTATTCAATCATTTAGGTTAAGTTAGAAAATAAACTATTAAAATACCTGGCGTTAAGTCCGGTGAAAGACCGAATTTATTTTTTAAAAAATTCTTACTTCATTTTTTTTTGCATATCCTAAGATTGACTACTTAAAACTAAGATTAATATATATTCGGGCTTTTAGAGTAACATACCGACAGTCAATATTCTATGATCTTCTTATAGCCACTATATTATTCCAGTTTTTATTATTACTTCCTGTTACATGTACTAACATCCTTTCTAAATTTATAAATAACATAACAACCTTTCTAAAGCTATTAAAAAATCTTTCTTGTTGATAATGAATAATCTAAACAGTACAAACGCGAGATTATTATAAAAATACTTATTTCAACACGATCGACACTTTAACGCTAAAATTAACGCTTGGACAGTTTTGACAACAAGATGCGAAACAAGCGTTGGCAACAGCAAATTCTAGTTATAGAAAGGACGTTTAATTAAATTTTGGTTACTTTAAAAAATCATGGCTATTTTTGTTACATTTAGTGTACGTTGCGACGTTCATTCAGTGCTTATTGAATAAAAAGAGATAAGTACGAATGGAATAATACAATTATTAATTCGAACGCGTCTAATATATTCATAAGCTCATGAACGTAAAAACCGAACGAACGAACTCGATTGCAGACTTAAATGACGTCACAGACTTGTTTGTTTGAAGTAACGATCTACGACCATATTATATATTATATTATATTAGTTCAGAAGATACAGTAAATAAAGATCTTTTATTTTGGTCATTACTATGACGTATGCAAGTATTACTTACTTGTGTGTCTGGCGTAACACGCCCATATACTCAAGAGTAGTAGGTTTTCCCAAACTACAGTTATGTTTACATAACATAGTTTATTTTATTTCCGTTCTTTTTGATAACTGCTGTCTTATATAGGTTGTTTTCTATCACTTTTACTTTTCTGATGTTGGTAGTCCAGTTATTAAAATACATTGATAAAAAAATAATAATCGTGCTGCGTCGTTCTACAATGAAAACTTTAAGAACCTATGTTACGAAAAAGAATATTCTAGTACAATGTTCGAGACCAAGCCAGATGTCAGGAAGTTCTCGTTGATTTCTCGAGGCACAGAATAATGAATCTTACATCAATTTGCATAAAGCGAATATGGATTGACGTTTGACGTGATTGACGTTAGTTTGGCTTATTTATATTTCGCAGAAACATCATGTTCAAGATGTTCCTTCCGGTATTATGTCGCCACAGAATTGACTAGAAGTTTCTAGTTGCTTTGGCGTTGAATATAAAAGGCACTTCGTTGACAGCAGTGCAGTTCAGTTTGAGCTACAGTGCGATAAATATTGAAGTGATATCAATTATTAACCTAGCGACCTCGGCGACAATTAAGGACTGTTATTCTGAGTGATATTGTGATTTCAAGTCTCTTTACAAGTCAGATTCATTTCTTAAATTTGTAGAGTTTGTTTCTCAAATTTATAGAACCCTAACACGTAACATTAGGTCTCGGGTATGATTCCCGGGTCGAACCAAATGCTTGTATGATCTGCAAATATTTATTTTGGAGTTTAGGTGCTTTCTATGTATAATATGTATGTATTTACAAACTAAGTATATATGTATTTCTAACAGTTGTCTAGTACCCACAAGACAAGGTCTACTTAACTTTGGACAAGATGGCGTTGTGTGTTAGATGTCCGAAAGATTTATTTATTTACTTGTACGTAAAACAGTGTTTAAATGTGTCCACTTTACTGGCACACTGTTGACTACCTAAGCTATTTTTTAATCCAGATAATAGCGAAAAAGTGAAGTATCAACATTACAATTACGAGATAGGAAATTACACAATTGTTAAATTTATATCAAAATAATAATAATTAAGCGACAAAATTAAATAAAAAAAGTTTTCAATGCATATCGATTCCAGATATAATAAGCTATGTACTCAGCTATTTTTGTGTTCAAAAGTCACTCCTAGTCGCTTATAATAAGGCGTGAATCAAGCGACATGTTAAAATTTATTAGGACTTGTGCACAAATTCATTACGTAATGCAGAATTAACCGCCTAAGTTACTGTTGGAAAATATATATACAAACTGGATTTGAAATTCCGTAAAAGAATTATATTTACAAAAAATGTAGTTAATCGGTTTATTTTGTTATTTGAAAACGCAATATCGGACTAACCGCCTCTCAGCTTTTGAAATGAAAAATTAAAATAAGTTTTTCAGAGTTTCCAGAATGATAAAGACAAAAATATGATTAAGAAATGAAATGTAAATGGCGTTAAATACAATATTAGGAACTGGTCAAAGGGATCTGTTGTTTTAGCTAGTGATTGTTTAAAATATTTGTACTATTTTTTACATAATGTAAATTGTAAAAGTGAAAAATATATAAAAGGAAATGCTGTGAACTGATTGAAAACTAAATAAATAAATTTGAAATAAACATTCATAAGGATGTATAAGTTTCGTAAAGTAAACCACTGTGAGTGTATATTCATAGTGGTTGACTTTACGAAGAAGAGCGGCCCATTACATTTGTCTAGTCTCTAGTAGTAATTTCGGAAGAATGAAAACTCAGACGAAGTTGAATGGTATGACATATCACTTTATATATCTGATGCCAGATAATATAACGAAAATTTAACAGGCTATAATGATTACGATGAAGAAAATCAGAAAAATAATGATTGAATAGGTAGATATTTTTTTTATAATTTGGAGTTTCTTTAGTCAGAAAGGGAAGGTGTGTTTTTAGCATATTACAGATGTTAAGGGGGTATTGTGTCATCCTGAATTCAGGATCCGATATTTAATGTCCGATTTAGGACAGTAAATTTATTCACTGAAGATCCTGATAACACACATTAACTGATTTAGTGCTTAAAGGACGAGCCACAAGTGACAGACGTATTGAGTGAAAACTGTGACAAAGTGCCTCCAATTCTAATATTTGTTATTGCGTCAAAAGCTAGCAAGCATGAACATAATGGGGGTTTTAGAACCAGATAACTTCAGAAATTATCTTCGAATGGATTTAAAACAAGTTAAAATACTATTAAACCTGGTGACACCGTTTATACAAAAGAAATATACATTCTATTTAGTATCCGATTTAGTATTATATTAACGTCGGCAACCATCCTTTCCCGAATGGGCTCCTAAATCAGATTAAAGGCGGTTTAACTTCTCTGGATTCAGGAATGACTAAATATCTGAATTCAGGATGATATAATACCCAGTATAAGCTTAAACAGTGTTTGTATGCAGTTGGTGATAAAGAAATAAAAATAGTACTAGTTTATTTTTAAACTTTTTTTTTTTTTTTTTTTTTTTTTTTTTACGTGTGGAAACCCCCTCGGGCCGTCACCCCGCCGGGGTTTGCGGCGGGGCGGTGTGTCGGAATCGAACCGACTAAAACCACACGGTGTGCCACTCTGCGCCTGAGACGGGAGGGATCCGGGAACTGCTGTTATTAACACATCCGGACCCCTCCCAGCGCTTGCCCGCACAGAAGCGGGCACCGTCAGCTGTTAACTCTCTATTTAGGCGACGTACGGCACACGCGTAACGGCGCCCCCTCGCGGGTGACCACTAAAGCGGATGGAGGGGAAAACCCGTCCCCACCATCCGCGGCCACACTCAGGGCGGCATGAGGCGCTGGTAGGCGCGCCTCCGCCGCCCGGTTCGCCGGCGGCGGATCGGGTCCGAGTGGATATCATCCTCCCGGGCCTTCTCCGCCGCCTCCTTCTGCGACATTACGTCTTCGCAGAAGGCTGCGACCGCGGTAAAACTGCTGTCGCTACCGGCCATGCAGCGAATGATGGCCGGTAGCGAGAGATCTCCTCCGATGACTGCAGTGAGGGCCCGGCGCTGCGACGCCCAAGCGGGGCAAATCGCCAGCGTATGCTGGGCCGAGTCCTCACTGCAGTCGCAGTGGTGGCAGGCGGGACTCAGTTCCCTCCTGGCGACCGAGTGCAGGTACTTTCCGAAGCATCCGTGCCCGGAAAGAACCTGCGTCAGTCGGAAGGAAAGGGTCCCGTGCTGCCGCCCTGCCCACTCGAGGATGACCGGCTGGAGAGCCTCCACGGCGGCAAAGCCAGCGCGTGGAGTCTCCAGCCGGAACGACCAGCGAGCCATCGTGGCTCGACGGGCGGCTTCACGCCACTCGCGTACCTCTTCGGGCGGAGGGCGAATGCCTCTCTCCGCCCGGAACTCAGCCACCCGTCGATAAACTTCGGCGAGCACTTCCGCCTCCAAATCCCACGGAGGTGTTCCGGCCAAGGCGCACGCCGCCTCGGTGGACACCGTGCGGTATCCGCGTATGGCTCTGACCGCCAATACCCTCTGAGGCCGCCAAAGGCGGGCCTTATTGAGGGCAGTCAGAGCCGCCACCCACACCGGTGCCCCATACAGCGCCATCGACCGGACCACCCCCGTGTAGAGGAGTCGCGTTGCGACGCTGGCTCCGCCCAAGTTGGGCAAAAGTCGCCCAAGGGCAGAGGCAGCGCCGACCAGCTTGGGACCAAGCTGTCGGAAGTGCTCGTCGAAGAGCCACCTACCGTCGAGGATCAGGCCCAGATACCTCATCTGGGCCCGAACCGGTACGAGGACCAGTTTATTTTTAAACTAGCTGAACCCCGCGGTGTTACTCGCGGTTATTGTTGTACCGCGAGTAACGCCGCGGAACAAAGTGAGTCTAAAAAAGGTAGCCTAAATTACTCCCTGGATCATCAGCTACCTGCCAGCGAAAATCCCGTCAAAATCCGTCCACCCGTTCCAGAGATTACCCGGAACAAACTGACAGACAGACAGCCAAAAATTTTTTTAACTAAATTTTTGGTATATGTAGCGTGTATACATACATATGCATTCAGTCAAAACCGGTTATTTTAATATTACAAACAGACACTCCAATTTTATTTATTTGTATAGATGTATAGAAAAGCACTGCAAAGAGAAGCAAAAGTTGCCACAAACCCTATACCGACCCATCTGGTTAGCAACCTACTAAGGTCAAAACCTCTTTTTAAGGAAAGGCCGATATCAAGCAACCCCAACTACACCCCCCATCCCCTAAAAGCCGGCAACGCACTTGTGATGCCTCTGGTGTTGTGGGTGTCCATGTCGCTTACCATCAGGCGATACGTCTGTTCGTTTGCCCCTTATTCTTTAAAAAAATAAAATAACAGTGGACTATTAAATGCTGTAGATGTGATGATGAATATTTTAATAATATTTAACAGGGCTTACCCTACCTATATTTTTGGATAGAAAACTAGCCATCAAATAACACTGGTAAGCTAACGACAAGCTAACTAGCTAAAAAAGATAAAGTTTAGTAAATAAACAAAAATTTTTCAAACCATAAGAACACATTTATTTATTTATTCATACAATTTTAATACAAAAAGGTTTACCATGCAACAATACTTATGTAATAGCTTGCAATATTCATTAGTCGGTTTCAGTATTCATTCAAATGATTTAAAATTGCCGTTCAATAACATCATCAAAACAATATAATTCAACGTAGTCTTGCCAACATTATGGGTTGTTGATGAATCTAATAGAAACAGCAGTTGACAATGTTTCTGTAAATTTTACGATTATATTATATAGTCCAATAAAAATTAATTTGAAAGTTAAAATGAACTAAAAAGTTACAAACATAGGATCTCTTGTAAGCAACAAAAAATACAACCTAATTTTAATTTTTAAATAAATGCATATCAATGGCTGTCGTACTCGCTAAGTGCACTGATATAAATGCATTACCAACATAATTTCAATGTCAGTGCACTTTAGTAATTAACTTACAAAAGGTTTTCTTAATTTAATTTATTCCAAATTCTTACACATAAACAGCCACATAACACTTTAAATTTAGAATCACAGGTGGGATCGTCAGAAACGAAATTTTAATATATTTTTTTTTAGAAACAAATTTCTTACAAAATTGTCTTTTAAGTCCTTGCAATGCATTTTCTTTAATTCGTATCAATGAAAGAATTTTCTCTTTGTGGCCAGTTCTGGGGTTTGCGTCTCAAGTCGTCATATTGTTTCCAGTTTAAGAACCAAAAAGGTTGGTTTTCTACTGGCAGTTTGTTCAATCGATCAATGAGACGCCTATCACCTTTAGCTTCAATAGGTAGGTCTTCATCTTCACCAAATCTATTGGAAAGGAGATCGTTATCTGTTTCTATATCAGGATATCCAATTGGTTTTACGCCAGCGAAAGATGGCCTTTGAGCATTCACAACAACTATAAAAAGGGCGAGTGCCAATATTAGCTTGCTGATGGCCATTTTCTGTAAAACAATAGAAAAGCGAACTTAGTAAAATATTAAATTTTTACTAAATTAATCACAATAGAAAATAGCCTAATGATCACTAAAAATCATGTCTAAAATTTTAATATTTATTAGTTCTTACACAAATATTGAATCGCATCATCGATGAGCATTCTGTTTTTTTTTAAATGGAAGTCGGTTAACTAAGCATCACAGTCAAATACATCAGGTTTCAAATAACACTTCAATTAAAAGCAAATTACAATTTGAAAAAATAATTGCTATGCGGATACTATTCATAGACCTTTTTATACGTGATTAAAATGCTATAGAACCGATAAAATAACCTCCAAAATTAGCCACTATCTATATATTATTTATATACTAAAATCAATTTGCTAAATAAACCATTCCAATGATAAACAAAAAATAAGGTGACAATTACCGTAATATACACGTGTCCACGGACAAAACGATTTATGTGAGTAAACCAATTATTTGTTTACGGTGTCTACCTGTTCGCTGTACGCTCACTGTATGACTGTGACTGGTTACAATGAAGAAGTGTTTAAATATCCAAACCTGATTGTCTGAGTGCAGAGCTTAGAATGTATAGATTTGGTTTACAATTTTCGAATCCAAGTAACTGATATTTAAGTGGTAATTCATAATTGTAAATAATATTTTTTATTATAAAAAAAGGTAGTATTTATTATTCCATTATTTTTAAAATCTACTGTATAATAAATACAAACAATTTATGCAAAATCTGTCACTGTCTATAGTTTATTTGAAAATAAGATTGAAAATGTTTAAGTATGAAAATCAGCAATCTTATTTCACATCTTGGAAGTAAGACAATAGGAGTTTAAATGTATGTATGTAATAGTATGTAATAATCAAAGACCGAAAATGTTTATTTAAACGATATAACTGCTCACATTGAGTTGTGGGAATAAAGAAAAGTTATGGCACTTTCAGCCCTATTAAGTAGGTATTATCAATCTCGATGCACAGATTTATCGGTTACAGTAAAACTGAGCATTGAAATATCAGTCAAGTTGGATTCCTTATTGCTCAAATATTACGCCTCAATTCTCAAAAATTACACTTGGCCCACTTACTACACTAATATGTGTAGATATTCATAGATGACTTTGCAAATAAACAAAGGTGACTCATTCGGACACTTCTGATAGATTCGTAAGCTTCTTGCTTCTAAACGTAAAAACCCTGCTTCGATACTTTGCAAAGAACTCTATGGCAGACTGGGATGACGTCAAAGACGTGTCAGTAGCATCATACGGTAACCGGGCTAGCAAGGCATGTCTTGGTTAAGAGTAGGTGAACGAGCAGGGTCTATTTATTTGGTCAGGGGTGTGACGTTTCCAAGAATTAGTAACTTACGCATGGCTTTACACACCCTTATAGTATAGACTTGTAGATATTGTTTTTTGCTCGACTCTCTTAATGAGTGTGGACACTACATTTATTTATTACTAGCTGTTGCCCGCGGCTTTGCTCGCGTGGAAGTTGATTATATGTATTTATTTAAAACTGTGTAAAAGTATGTATCGGTAATTTATTCAGGTTTTGAAACGTATTTATTTATTTTAGCATTCGCCATTCCCATCTTTCCTCCCCTTTAGGAACAGAATTTGCATAAATGCTAGAAACCTAAAGACGAAAGTTAATAGGCTGCTAAATTAAAAAAATGACAGACTTCCGGACTAACCAATATATAAAATGGCAATGTCTATTTCTCCCCTTAGACCCTAAGGGGAGAAATAGGCATTGTCTAAGGGGAGAATATCCAGAAACGCTGAAATACGTATTTACTCATTTTTAAATCAGCAACCCAAAAGTAAAGTTTAAGGTTTCCAACTTAAATATGACGGATTTCCAAAAAAAAATTCAACTCCTATTTCACCCCCTTATTGGTTAAATATGCAGAAACGCTAAATAGATATCTAGTCATTTTTAATCAGTAGCCCAAATTAAAGTTTTATAGACGTATGTCAGAGGTATTTTCAAGTCTACCTTAGGGTTTTCCAACTTTTATTTTTATTTTTTTACGTGTGGAAACCCCCTTGGGCAGTCACCCCGCCGGGGTTTACGGCGGGGCTGTGTGTCGGAATCGACCCGACTAAAACCACACGGTGTGCCACTCTGCACCTGAGACGGGAGGGATCCGGAAACTGCTGTTATTAACCCCCTCCCAGCGCCTGCCCGCACTGAAGCGGGCACCGTTTGCTGGTAAACTCTCAATTAAGGCGACGTACGGCACACGCATACGTCGCCCCCTCACGGGTGACCACTAGAGTGGATGGAGGGGAAACCCGTCCCAAACGTCAAAAACGTCTTTGCAGAAGGTTGCAATCGTGATAAAACTGCTGTCGCTACCGGCCATGGAGCATATGATGGCCGATAGCGAGAGATCTCCTCCGATGACTGCAGTGAGGGCCCGGCGCTGCGACCCCCAAGCGGGGCAAATCGCCAGCGTGTGCTGGGCCGAGTCCTCACTGTTGTCGCAGTGGTGGCAGGCGGAACTCGGTTCGCTCCTGGCGACTAAGTGCAGGTGTCCGGAAAGAACCTGCGTCAATCGGAAGGAAAGGGTCCCGTGCTGCCGCCCTGCCCTCTCGAGGATGAGCGCCTTCTGTAAAAAAAGTATAACAGTATATGCTAAAAACAAATCATATTTATAAATAGTTGATTTGATATCTTTGTAGTAAACATCTGTAAAGAGCAAATAGTTTCTTCAGACTTGACAGTAGATACTGAACATACATAATGCACTTTGACTTATTTATCGTGGCCCGTGATAACCAGATGCACTCCTATACATATATATTTATTTATTTTTATACAGAGAATCAGCATTGCCATTCAACGTGGTAATGCTGCCAATCTTTTGGGAACGCTACCAGTAGGCGAAGATGTGGAGTTTTTTTGACGCTTGTATGTAAATATTGTTACTGTTCTTTTTAATTAAGGTTATGTATATATTTATTAGTAGTTTAGTTGTAGGCTATATTTTTATATATATCTTATATACAAAAAATGAATCACCGAAATGTATGTACGCGCATAACTTCCGATCGGATCGAACCGATACGGCTGCACCAAATTAAATAATTCTATTTCTTATGTGTTTGTTATTGTTAGGAAAAGGTTCGTGTATTAGAAAAAATCAAAGACAACGGGAGAAGTCAATTTATTTTGTCCGCGACTCTACGCTGCCTGTGGAAAGCTAAGACAGATATGTAAATGTGGCAGTACGAAGTTAGCCAGGTCAGCTAGTATGATTATAGGCAATGCTCTTACTGTGTATTTTTTCTTTACCTAAGTTTACAATGATCAAGTCTGTAACGTATCACGGTTAATTAAAAAAACCAGTTTATAAATGATTGTAGACATGTACATGGTTTTTTCAAAGGTCAATTTAGAGGTTAATAGAGATTATAACATTTACAAAAAAGAGGCATTGATAGATATAATCAAATGCATTGAATTCAAATGAGTTTAGATAACTATCATATTCAATATTCGGCAAAAGTTTTCATTCGAATTAAATAATTTGTTTGAGTGTGTAGTTAACCATTGGGCGCAGTGTAAAAAAAAACAAAAACAGCAGCCAAGTGCGAGTCGGACTTGCCCATGAAGGGTTTCGCAGCAGTAAGTTACATAATATAATTTTTAGTTTATTATTATATTGGTGTTGACTGAATGATAGGTAAATTGCAATTTACAATTTATGACGTGTTAAAAAAAAACTACTTACTAGATTTCGTTCGTTCAAACCAGTTTTCGATGGAAGTTTGCAAGGTAATGTACATCATATATTTTTTTAGTTTTATCGTTTTCTTATTTTAGAAGTTACAGGACATGTATGACACATTTTACCACTTTGGAAGTGTCTCTTGCGCAAACTATTCAGTTTAGACAAAAATGATATTAGAAATCTCAATATAATTTTTGAAGACCTATCCATAGATGGTGTTTTTTGTTTCCCACACGAATGGGTTATATAAAAAAAAATTGAGTTTCAGTTAAGCCCCCAACATTTTTTGTTTATTTTTTTCTATTTTTCTCTTAAAAACCTAATGTGGTTTCCAGAATACATCTACTTACCAAGTTTCCACAGTATAGTTCTTATAGTTTCGGAAAAAAGTGGCTGTGACGGACAGACAGACAGACATGACGAACATATAAGGGTTCCGTTTTATACTATTTGACTACGGAATCCTAAAAATAAGACTTCTTGTTTTACCATAATTTTCTGGTGCAATTCCAAATTTTATTTGATACAGTTGCTAAGTTTGCCCTGAGATTCTCAATTAGCATTCCTTCACGGAAATTGGAATGAGCTCAGGTTTTTGGTCCTAATAATCTCGCTTCCGCAGTGAATAGCAAGCAAAAAAATATTATTATTATTTTATTAAATAGATTTTTAAGACCGTGATATTCTTCGGGTAGAACCTTTGTAATACAAGTGCATCGGTACAAATTACAAATGTTGTACCTCAGCAGAGCCTTCACACGCTCCTTCACGGAAATTGGAATGAGCTTAGGTTTTGGGTACTGATAATCTCGCTTCCGCAGTGAATAGCTAGCAAAAAAATATTATTATTATTTTATTATTTGAAATCCTTCGGGTTGAACCTTTGTAATACAAATGCATAGGTACAAATTACAAATTTTGTACCTCAGCGGAGCCTTCACACGCTCATTTAGCTGGAAAAGGTGATTGGCATCTCAATAAATATTATAATCTCTCATTTCAGACACTTTCATAAGTTAAAAACTTTGAAGGGAGATAAGAAATTGCCAACTGTCTTATAAATTCCTCTTAAATACTGATCCAGCTTAAAGTTGTGGACGAACTAAGACAATATCACACAAAAGTTTAATTTAAATGATGTAGCTGTTTGTTTTTATTTTTCTACTTCAGCTAATAAGTATAATAGGAGCAGCCAGATTTATTTAATTTTGCAGACTTATAGCAGAAATTACTTGTGTAAGAAAGTTATCATGTTAAAGTTGTGGATTTATCTCGGGGTTTTCTTAAATTGTAGGTACATTCAAAATAATTACAGCAAGTTTTATGACACCGTGACCAATAAATATATTAATTAAGCAACTAGAATTTCGTTGGTTAAATGTTTGCATTGTGTGTTAAAAACTTGAAAAGCATATTTTTTTTTTTATAGTCCTAAAAGCTATAGCCTAAGGCTTCGCACACTTAAATGTCTGTTATCACGATTAATAGCTTAAATTACTCATTTATATTGTAACTTCCAAATAATTATTTAGGTGTGGAAGTGTAACAAACAACTCAACTAACATTAACTTTTATAATATTACTGAGGAGGAGTTCAGTCTTGAGGATATTTTAAAAATATATTCAAAGGTTCAAAGTACAGTCAAGCATTTATAAATTGGAATCGTGTGTTTGTTTGACGTACCTATAAGTTATAAATATAGAAACATATTATTCCTTTTTGAACTATGTTCTAAAGTTCAAAAGTAATCTGATATGTGTTGTTATTTCCTCATATAGTCCATTCGTTTAGAATTTTAGATAGTGCACTGTCACTCAATTGTGGTTTGAAATAGTTATTGGTGTGAAATACGAATATCTTAATTCATGCAACGGCGTGAACTGACAAATTATACCTACTTGCTAGTACTATAAGCCGCGGGCGGGTCCTTTGATTTTGTGGAGGCTTACCGCTCGTGCGACGGCGACGCGATTAGAAGGGCCGATACAGTCATCTTGATCGCGTCGCCGTAAGCGAATGGACTATACACAATATTATTTCGAAATTCAATGACACACGTTTCCTTTTATTTAATGTGCAATATCACGACATGTGCACAAAGTTCAACTGAAATAAATAATATCAACTGTAATAGCGAAACTATCCGAATTATTTTGTTGCCTTCAAATTGTACGAAGCAAGCTTTGTTTCAAACTTTGAATGGAGCTTTGTAGTATTTAATTGTAAAAACTAGAGAATACCTGTTTATTTATATAATAACCCGTGTATACTTTATTTGACGTCACAAGACTTTACCAATGGGTTCGGACATATGCGGTTCGTCACATTTCACACTCGTTTTATGAGAAAAATGTTTTGGAAAAACCCAAATAATATGTTTGGACTTTGAAGTTCTATGTTTATTACAATGATAGATATCATAATTAACGCGTGTATTACTTATGTTTTGTGGTGAAGATTTAATTGAGTTAATTTATCTACAAATTGGCCACGGGTTATCGTCATCAGACTTCTAAGACGTATGTTGTGCTTTTAACTTGTTTTGAGGTAAGTTTCTCGATTTAACTAATCACTTGGCTTTGCTTAAGTAATGGTACAATTGTCAATGGTAGTTTTGCAAATTTTGTTATTGTACGATATCAGTATATCGTAAATAAGAATTTATACAAAATGTATATTCGGGAAAAAATTCATCATATAGACGGTTTTATATAATTATATTTTTATTTGAAAAGGATGATGTAGATGACGAAGGGCAACGTAACTCTTCAGAACGCGATCATACTAGAAAGTATACATTGTTACTATAACTTTACCTGTATAAGTAAGGGCTGCAGTTGCCTTAGTTTTTTTAAACTGCATATTTTTTTCAATTGTAGCGCACTTTGTTAGTATTATTTGGAGTCAGTTTAACTTTTTTTTCGAGAAGATTTTTTTTTCAATTAAATTAACTACAATGTACTTGTTCGAATCGAATTTTAATTTACTAGTGCATATTACGATGGCACTTCATAATCGTTTTATTAAGACCTAAAAGAGTTGCAATATTTTAACCGACTTCAAAAAAAGGAGGAGGTTTCTCAATTCGATCGTATATACATATTATTTATGTCTTTCGTTTATGAACCGATTTTGATGATTATTTTTAATGGAAAGGAGATATTCCAACGGTGGTACCATGATAAGGACACTAAGATCTGATAATGGCATCCAAGACAAATCGAGTCAAACCTTGAAGTCGGTTTTATTTTTGTTAAAATTTTACTTGTGTTTTATATTTTATTTTTAGTTTTAAGATGACATCATATTCACAAGGTGATAACAATCTGTAGATAAAGAACCAAAACCTATAATTTAATGTAAGTAAATCTTATCCCTATCACATCGTAGTTACGTCAATAAACCTCAATAAGGGGAATAACTTAATTTTCCTCTACCTATTTAGTATGCACCATACAAAATACTTTGCACTACTTGTGCAAAGCCACATATTTATTCAGAACTCTTATTTTAAGCATAATATTACTTCTTTTACCTTTTTTGTTTCCATAAAAGGACTTTTGTAAAAATATCCTCCTTTTAACGATACGTATTATAGCGTACGGAAACAGAGTCTCAGTGTGAAAGGAAAAAATAAATACACTATTGGCACATTATCCAAATAATTATTATTTATACCTGCAATAACCAGATCAGGGTGACACTATAAGAACTGTTAATCTTATAACATCATAGAAATAAAAGTGTTTTTTTTAAAAGACGACTACCGCATTAGGAATACTCGTGTGTCGCCGGGGACTTTACAAACATACTAGCTGACCCACGCAACTTCGTTTACGTCTCTTATTGGCCGTAGCGTGATAATTTTCCCCCGTTTTTGAAACATTTTTCATTGGTGCTCCGCTCCTATTGATCTTAGCGTGATGATATATAGCCTATAGCCTTCCTCGATAAATGGGCTATCTAACACTGAAAGAATTTTTCAAATCGGACCAGCGGTTCCTGAGAGTAGCGTGTTCAAACAAACAAACAAACAAACAAACTCTTCAGCTTTATATATTAGTATAGATTAGTATAGATATGAAACGGACACAGAGAATACTCAGGCTCAAAAATTTTTGGATCACACAAAGTGTTGTCCCGTGATGTGAGGTCTGAACCCACTACACTCAACGCAGTAGAAAGTGGCAAAGTATGCGCTTAAACCACTACGCCATTCGAGGAGTCTCTAATACAACATTTAATAAGAGTGACTAAGGACTTTAATAACATTAGGTATTCTGTTCATACAGAATACTTGTAAGAAGTCTGTTGATCAACATTTAATCTCATTTTGAATGTTGAACTTGATATTTAAACAGAATTGTGAATACAAATTACATTTATTTCATTCACAATAAAGTTACACTTACTAAGTTTGATTTCAGTTTCAATACAATATAATTAATTAAAATACATTCTAATAGGGATGTTTAATACTTTAGGACGTTAATATATTTCAGAATATTTGCGAGATCGGGTGTTTATCGGATCTGTGTTTGGATCTAATTTTTATTAAAATAATTTAATTTGTAGTGTAGAGACGATAGCTAAATTGGAGCCTGTTAGTCAATGCCCCAAGATAAACTTTTGGTAGACATAAAAACTGTTGATAAAATTTATGTAGCGTACCCTACCCGTGTCATTTTTACGAATCTATTGACACTTAAATCATTAAAATCGGATCAGTAGTTTAGACGCTACAATGGTACATACAAACATACATACACTGTCAAAATAGTAACCCTTTGGCTTCACCGTAGTCATGGACTTAAACAGGGTAAGCGATTCGTAGAGACATACATGTTAATTTTGGATAAACATATTATACGTTTACGAATGAAAAATACAATACAGTGCATTATACAGTCATCAGTACGAAAACATAACAAAGAAATAATGATTCAGAATCTTGCACATATTTATTGTTATCGTGATTTTGTTAGGTTAGGTTTTGCGGCCAAGGAACTTATTATTTTCCTCCATGAATGATGTCAAAAGTGTATTAGTCATTACGATTTTATCATCATGTAGTGGTAACAAATCCCATGAATACAACGTTAATCCTTTTATGTGGTTCAAGTACCATGAATCAGTATTTATTCTAAATTAACTTTACGTTTTCAGAAATTGTGAGTGTAAAGGTGGCGGTTCGCGCCGCGACAGAGACAAGCGACCGAGACAGGAGACCGCCACTGGATACCGCGCCAAGTGTCTCGGTCTCTTCATGTAGGTCAAGACCGAGACCGAAGACCCCTTACCGGGTCGTACCAAATATTTCTAAGATCTGCAAATATTTATACAGGAGTTTAGGTGTTTTATTTTAGTAAATATATATGTATGTATAATATATATATGTATTTACATCAGTTGTCTAGTATCGATACACCACGACAGAGATAAGCGACCGAGACAGGAGACCGCGAAAACACCTAAACTCCTGAACAAATATTTGCAGACTTTACAAAGATTTGGTCAGACCCGGGAAGGGGTCTCCGGTCTCGTTCTCGACCAACAGAACAAATAAAAGAGACCGAGACACTTGTCGCGGTCTCCGATCGCAGTCTCCTGTCTCGGTCACTTGTCTCTGTCGCGGCGCGAACTGCTACCTTTAGTTTCTGATGTATTATAAATATGTATTATAATTATAATATGTATGTACCCATTTTTTGATATCTTATCTTTTGATGAGCTGTAAACGTACCTATATAATGACGTACCTATATAATAACGTATAAATTTGAACATAATCTTTTTATCATACATAATCGATTAACTTTGCTGAAACCACGTAATGGATTTCAATGCGGTTTTAACTATTAATATTACAATATTTCAAGTTAATTTTACATGTGTAATACTAACTAATTCATTTAGGTCTTTGAGGTCAGTGAGTGATATCTAATGGCGAAAAATACATAATTAAAAAATAATATACATATTTTTGCTGTGTCACTAATTTAAGTGGAGTTAAGTACTTTTATTTAAATAAATAATTAAATACTTCTTTTGTTAATGAAGCTGTAGCTGTAATGACTATAGTCTCATGAGTGACAGTCATTCATGAACGACGACAGTCACTATCAGGTGACCGTCTGCTTGTTTGTCCTTTCTTTTATTAAAAGAAAACCTAATAACTACATACGATGATTGTTGTGAAAAAGCATGTTTAGTGATTAAGGAGTTACTATGAACACTAAAATGATGTAGTAGTATATTAACCTAGTTGTAAAGCAGAGGCAGAACGCTAATCTACATACATAAAAAATATTCACAAAAATGTATGTATGTATGCCTATAAGGCAAAATGGAGAGGCCTATGTCCAGCAGTGGACTGCGATAGGCTGATGATGAATGATGAATGCCTATAACTTTCGATCGACTACATCAAATTGAATAATTATTTTTTTGATGTATTTGTTATTGACAAGACAAGGTTTGTATAGAAGAAAATAATAAAAAAATGTGTTTTATTCTGCTAGTCCGCTTAGTTCTATTCACTGCAGCGCTGCGGCCAGTTACCACGGGCTTACAAAAACAGGTTTATTTTTCAATTATTAAAAAAAATAATCACAAAAATAAATAAATCGACATGAAGTTCGCCGGGTCGCTAGTCTAATAATAAAAAAAAGTTTTCTGCGATATATATCCATTGATAAGTACAAAAATTTATATGTTTTGACTGAAGTAATTACTATCATTTCTGTCATTGTACAAAAGAAATTAAGTTAAAATAAAAATAGTGATCATAAGATTAAATTCATAGGTGAATTTAAAATGTGAATGTAAAAAGAAAAATTAAAAAAAAACGACCAAACCTACCTGAAAACGTATGATTCTTTTTGTAGTTTTAAATTTATAAATAACAATAATAATTATGATAATATTAATGTTTGATAGTACTTCTTTAATATGAAGGCATCAATTTTTAAGATTTAGTGGGTGGGTAGTGTGCCCTCTGGCTAGATGGCAGGACGACTTACGTAAGAGGGCTGGTAGCGACTGGATACAGAAAGCAACTGACCGGGCTCTGTGGTATCCCTTGGGAGAGGCCTATATCCAGCAGTGGTCTGCAACGGGCTGATGATAATCAATTTTTAAGATATTACACAAAATGAGGCTGTCTTCACTCTGCAGGAGATAAGCCGAGCATGCTGAAAAGGCTTTGTATTGCTTTTATGAAAGTCTCGATCGTCGTTGTGAAAAGACGTGCCTTTATATAACGGGTTATCAATTGACTTTTATTTTAGCTACTTTTACTTAGACTCATAAAAATATATTATTACTAGCTAGCTGTGCCCGCTACTTCGTACACGTGAGATTTGGACTTCAAGTTACTTTTTCTTTCCACCGTTTAAACGTTTCCTGGACTACGACAAACATTTCTAAACCAAAATCAGTTCAGTTCAGTTCAAAAACGGTCCAGCCGTTCTTGAGCTTTACAAACGAACGTAGTAGTGGGCCCAGCTGGTATACAATAAACAATACGCCTGTATTACAGAGGGGATAGACATAGGATTTAAATGTTTGTTTTTCCAAACTATTGTTAAATCCCATCAACGCAATAGCCTATCGCGTCAACCTAGCCTTGTCACGAATTTTATTGGAAAATTTGAAGGTTAGAATAAAAGGATAAATGGTTTGAGGAATGTCTGTGAAGTATTTGAGGAGGTCAGGGTCGCATCTCTGATGCTTAAGTTTATGCTGGAAAGTACCTTTAGGTGCACAAAATTTTATATAATATTAGAGTAATTAACATATTTCTAAGAAAATATACTAAATCCATCAAATAAATAACTTGGCAAAACTTAATGTATGATTAAAGAAAGTGGCTTTAGATATGCCGTCCTGAATAGAGTTGTGTAAAGTGTAATGGTAAAGTCTTTACTAACTTACTTTGAGGAACATTATTCAGTACACAAAAGTAATTGATCTAAAATTTTAATTCTGCAATTATATTAAGAAAGCTATTTAGGCTAACTGTCGTCCCCTCTTCATCCTGCTTCAAAATGTACAAAAAGGTCGTCATAGTGTTAGTTACCATGCTGCATTATCAGCATTCGCAATGTTGCAGTATGGTGACTACCACTCTTGGATTCTGCTTATGCTTTCCATCAGGCAGAGTAAAGTCATTTTGGCAGGGCCAAATATTATAAATCTACAAAATATATCTACAAAATATAATCGTAGACCAAGTAATCTTAATCAAAGTATTAGCCAATGACACAAGATAATTTAGGCGTGAACGATTGCAGAAAGGAGAAAACTTGCAGCTTGGCTAGCTGGACTCACTATGATAGGTTCATATATAATTATTTTATTTTATTTTATTATATTTATAATTTTAAGGAAACTTACAGCAAAGTTGGATTAGAAAGGAATAGCATGGTGATGGCCAATTACAAGTTTCCACAAATATCAAAATGACAACATTAAAAGAAAAATACCACCCCAAAGTAGTCAGCTATTACGTATGCGTAACTATCCGGCTATTCGCAAAAGTAGTAGTTACACAGTTTTGTTTTAAGTTGTGACACACCGGTGCAAAACAGATCCACATCAACTTCCCGACATGCAGCATTGTAAGCACGACAAGCCCGTATTCTATATGAATTTTGTCTGTACGCAGTTCCAACCACAGGAATGTGCAATAGATTTGGCTTGCGTAGAAATACTGTGGACACAAATAGGCCTATTTTGGTGAGCAACTCCGGTACATCTACTGATTCGTTGAAAATTTTCCATAAAAATGCTAAATCCGCAATTTTTCGTCGCTCTTTAAGTGGAAGAATGTGAAATTTTTTACAACGAGTGTTGTAATCAGGTAAATAACAATTGGAACGGAATTGAATGTACCTCAAGAATTTATGTTGAATGCCTTCTAGACGATCAATATAAGTATTATACATGGGATTCCACACTTGTGATGCATATTCGAGGTGACTTCGAACGAAAGAGCAATATAAGATTTTGATGGTTTTTATATTTTTGAAATCAGACGAGAGTCTTAAGATAAAGCCCAAGGCTTTTGTTGCCTTGTTAATTATAGAGTCTATATGTACGCCAAAGAGAAGCTTCGAATCAAAGGTAACTCCGAGGTCCCTAACAGAATTAACTCTAACCAACGGGGTATCATGCAGCTTATATATATAGTTGATAGCGTGTTTCTTGCGAGTGAAAGTACAAGTATAGCACTTATTAACGTTTAAGTCGAGCCTGTTCAATGTACAATAATTTTGAAAACGGATCAGGTCCTCCTGTAGAGAAATAGCATCTGCGACGGTGTTAATCGGCTTCATAACTTTCATAAAAAATAAATATAAAACGAACTTATTTACTAAATACTCTTTTCTTCTTTTTTAATGTTTGGCCCTGCCAAAATGACTTTACTCTGCCTGATGGAAAGCATAAGCAGAATCCAAGAGTGGTAGTCACCATATTGCAACAATGCAGCATGGCGACCCACACCACGGCGGGCTAGTGATGCTTTTGCATCATTGGGCCTATGTATTATCTCCAAAACTCTTAGTTATTATCTAAAAGAAAACTTAACTACTTCTTGTTACTGATACTATTTGCACTCAAACAGTAACGAGAAATGTTTTTCCGAAATCAAATCCGCCGTTTCTATGACCACATGACAGAAAGTGCAGCACTGTGTGATATTAAAGGGATATTGCATGCGGTTGCTATCTTTGGATCCAACGTCCTGACCACAAACCGTGACTTATTGCTTTGAATCACTCTGTGTGACGACTGTTGTAGATTAACCTATCTGTAGCAAAAGGTAAATGCACCTACACGAAGAAGTACAGGCACTAAGTCCTGAGATTGTCAAAATATTAAGTGATTTTAAAAGCTGTCCAACTAATGGACGCGTAATTTTTCTTCACGCCTTTTGACAATTTAATTTAATTTCTTCATTGTGAAATAGAAAGAGGGAAGAAAATTTCAAGATCGTTGAAGAAAGGTTTCCATCACTTCTAATGCTAGTAATTAAACTGTTTAGTACTTCAGAATTGCTGTTCCCTAAATGGGTTTGAAGTCAAACTATGAAGGTATAGCACTTGATACCACGTTGTTTAAAAACATAGCGTTAACCTTTTTGGGAGTTTTAACCTACTTTTTCTAGCTGAATAATGGTAAACTGGTCATTATTAATATTTTAACAATTTAGACTTTATTAAAGAGAAATGTAAAGGTAGGCACACCTTGAATTGTTATATGAGTGATACTTATTTAGAAGTCATAAAATACACAGAAAATTATTATCTATTTATTCTACAGTACCAGTGTTCATAAATGAGTCATCATATTTCAAAGGTGCATCGTTGCAACCACGTGTGTGTTTCTGAAAATACTTAGGTCATCAAACGATTTCCAGTAACGTAAATTATGAATTCAAAGGTTTAATGGCAATATTTATTTAATGTTGGCAATGATTATAAATATCTGTGACGCACACATCAATTTATAGTTTATTATAAAACATCACTTGCATAAACATATCGTTCGCTTGACTTCCTTTATCTACCAGTTCACCACGCACTTAGGTAGATAAATTCATATTATTTCTTACTAATATTATTAAGGCGAAAGTTTGTGTGGATGTTAATTAATCTTTCACGTCAAAACAGTTAAATAGATCTGGATAAAATTTGGTATAGGAATAGGATAATGTCTGGAATAGCAAAAAGGCAACTTTTTATCCCGAAAAAAATATATCGTTCCTGCGGGATGAGCAAGGTACTACAATTGCAATCGCAACTAGTACTGCATGTCGCAGCCATTGCAAACTCGTAATTAATTGAATATTCTCTGGAGATACTTAATTATAAAGGAAGACATCAAATTTTATAGAGATACCTACTAAATTACATACTGACTGACCTATTGTTGCTACGCCAGAGGTCGTGAGTTCGTTTCTTACCTAGGACAAATGTATGTAGTAGTCTATGCCCTTTTTCAAGAATCAAAGTATCTGCATACCAAACATTGTAATCGGTGCAGTAATTTGGCGGTAAAACAGTTACAGAAAGACAGACAGACAAAGTTACTTTCTCAATTATACTATTGGTCTAATAATATGGATACGCATTTATTGGAAAATATAAGTATAGGTACCTATGTTAACCAGTAGTCTGAACCACAGTACAGACTTTCCCTAGTTTGGGATCAGACGGCTGTGTCTGACATGTGTAAGAATATTATTATTTTTACCCGACTACGGCAAAGGCAATGGAGGGTTATAATTTTGACAGGCTATGTATGTAATGATGTATGTATGTTCATTTGTTACCTCATAGCTCCTTAACTACTCATTAGAACTGGACAAATGAGTCGTTAGAAGCGTCTTGGTTGTTCGCTGATTATAGGCAATATGACGTGTCACTGAATCTAATGTGGCGCCCTCAAGCCGACGTAGAGTACTTTATTAAAAAAATAATTTGAGATAAATATGCCGTGTTTCATATGTATATGCCATATTGCCGTTGTATCATACGAAAGGGCGTTACTTGTAGATTTCAAACATATATATTATTAGTATTTTCTCGTGACTTTGACTGTATTTATTTGATAATTGTGATATTTCTATGGTATCTATTAAAAATATACTTTGCAAAAAAATTAATATTGTAGAGGCACCAAAACATTTTAAATAAAAAAAAGTAAATACTAAAACCCAACTACTACAAAAAAAACGACACTGAAAAAGCATGAAACACGTTTCAAACAAAACAAACAAAACAAAAAAAACTTAGTAATGTACCATAGTCCATAATACTTCAACAACGCGTGACTACGGCTTTTGAAACGTGTTTCATGCTTTTTCAGAGTCGTTTTATGTCGTAGTTGGGTTTTACTTTTCTTTGTTTAAACTTAATATGAGTCACCGTTAACCGTAGAAGAGCCATGCTTCGGTATGACTGGGCCGGCCCGACCGGAGTGATACCACGGCCCCATAGAAAGCCAGCGTAAAATAGCGCTTGCGCTGTGTTTTACCGAGTGAGTCCTCTCTCACTTGGTAAAACACAGCGCAATACCGGAGGTCCATACCCCAAGCTCTCCTAACATCCTTTCCCCATCCCCCAAAGGCCGGTAACGCACTTGTGACGCCGTTGGTGTTGCGGGTGTCCATGGGCGGCGGTAATTGCTTACTATCAGGTGCTGATGCGTTTACTCGTTTGCCCCCGATACAATAAAAAAATGCCAATCATTAGGACTTACATTTTTTATAGATAGTAGAAGTGAAAACTTATAACTTTTAATATTAAAATTTAAAATATCAGAATGTTTGAATTAAAATTTTATCAACATCAATCTGGTTTTCACATCTGTTGACGCTCCGAACAATAATTATATTTATATGTTTTTTTTGCGGTGACGCGGTGAGGCGAACTCATATGATTTTCCCCTGCTAAAAAGTGCTCAACGCGGCCAAAGAAGTTTCATGACGTCAGCATGTTGATGTCGGTGACGGTGACGCGGTGACGCAAACTTATAAGATTACCCCCTACCAGAAAAAAAAAGGTTTACAAAGTTCAGATTTATCAGTTTCACCTTTCCTACATTTAGGTTTGTAATTCCGTGCAAGCAAATACCAGGTACTTGTAGTTAGAAAACGTTTTCATCCAAAAAGTTTAATTATATTAATTATGACGCGGTCTGCTTTACGAGACATTAATTACTTTTGGGCCTCTCGTTCTCGTGTAAGCTGAGGTCCGAGTAATTATGACAGGCACATTAAAATTCACGGCGTATTATGTCCAGATTTGTTATAAAATTAAATCAAATTCCTTAAGTGATTTTACGTGTGCCCTTTAAAACTTTCCAATGAAATCGTTTATGTTGCTTACCTGACATTAAGGTTATCTTTTATCTGACAGCTTGCCAAAGTGACTCTATTCAGCCTGATGGAAAGCTTTAGTAGAATACAAGAGTGAGGGCCACCGTAGTCACTGCGAACGCAGACAATACAGTATGGCGTCTCATACTACGGCGGCCTCAGATTAAATTTGTATAGTTTAATTTTTCTACAACATGTATAACTATAATGATATATGACTATAAATTGAGCTATAGGGAACAAGTAATGTAATCCCTGATGATTTTCCAGTAGATAAAAAACGTTGACTTGTTTTGTGCATCTTGCAAAATTTTAAAAATAATTTATAGCTTATAGATTATGTATTTTTCGCCAGAGTTGTTCAGTTCTTGTCAATGCAACTATATTTTGCCACATTGAAACTTTGCAATATTATGTCTTCTAATGATAACCAAACTGATATTTTATTAAAAGGGAAAACAGTAAAAAGTTAGTACATTTTCATGTCGAAACACTGTTGAATAAAAGTTTAATTACGTTACGTAAGTGTATTTCAATGGTTTGTGCCTACTAGAGCGCCTGATGAAAATATGTAAAATATATTGTCTTGTAGACAACAACGTGCTCTTAGTTTGTACTAAAAGGAGTCTTTGGTTATTTTGCGCTTGAAAATTATTAGATTCAGAGTGTCAGAATCAGAGAAAAAAAAATATCCCCACTTTACGTGTTGAAACAAAATTTCCTGATTTTCTTTTAGCACTTTATCGGTCTGATCAATACACTTAACAATGCTAAGTTTCATCTGTCTAGCACTAACTGTGGAATGAAATGACGGACATGATGAAAGTATAAGGGTTCCGAGACTCTTTCGGGGGTTCGAACAATGTAAGAACTATCTACAAAGAGTACGATTTTATGTCGTGAAGAGGCCATCTATATTAGTACAGTGTAGTTGCTTACTACTTAGTTTCACAGCATTTTTTCTAAAAAATGTCACAAATTGAACAAGTTGTAGTCAACATATTGTTAATTATTTTTATATCCATTTTTATTTCGGATAAAAATTTGTTAGACGACTTCTAACATCCTGTCTGATATGAACGTAATTATTGATTGATTGACGACCATTCGCGGATAGAAAACCGTTCATCAATCACTGCTCTTAAGTATGAGCTTTGCTAAAGGTATGAGAGTGATCAATAACTATTATTAAGATAAGAAGTGCCTTTCTGTAGTTTTGCATTGGGCAGTAAAAAGACTACACAATATTTGCTAGTGCCTATTTGCTCATGAGAAGAGCAAACGCGTGTGCATTCAGTCTTCTTACTGGTGACTGTGTAGTCACCAGTCGTATGATACTGAACTCTTCAAGGTAGTAGAGCCACGCTGATTTCAGCACGAACGGGCCGGCTCGACCGGGGCGGTACTACCCTCGCACAGAAAATCAACGTAAAATGACAGCGATCATGCTATCGTGTTTCGTTGGTAAGTGCGTGACCGGAGGCCCAATGATGCGAAAGCATCACTAGCCCGCCATGGTGTGGGTCACCATGCTGCATTGTTGCATTGTCTGCGTTCGCAGTATGGTGACCATCACTCTTGGATTCTGCTTATGCTTTCCATCAGGCAGAGTAGAGTCATTATGGCAGGGTCAAACATAAAAAAAAAAAAAAAAAAAACAGGCTACATAATTTGCACGTAGCATAGTTAGTATAATTATAAGTTCTAACATAATAATACTACAGCTATAGAAAATAATAATAAAAATGTCCTGTTAGCGTAAACGAGCAGGTGTTGTTAATGAAAATTTTTATACGCTTTAAAGTTCAATATCGCGCAAGCAGATACCTAAATCGACAAATAGAAAGTGTGGCATGTGTTGAATTTTGATTTAATATGCTTTTAACAAGAATGTGTATGAAACTTGATAAATACCTATGTGTTGCATACAAACTGATCAAACTTGTTGACAGCGAACGTATTCAGTTGATTTATTTATTTGTACATAAACAATTTACAGGTTCAAACTTATCGACGGTTTCCGCACTAAGCTCGAGGCTTGTGTCGCTGCAACCAAGAGCAGATCATTTATTATTGATTGGTGCTAATTCTGATGTTCCAAAATCTCTCCAAACAAAACCAGAAATCAAACTAAAAATTTTTGACGTTCAAAAGATTGACTAAAAAATATTATTTCGGGTTTTAGAAATTAGTACTTAGAAATTAATCAGAAATTAACACCAATCGATCGATTAACCGCCTACAACTGTTATCATCAATACATATAATAAAATCGTGACTAGTCGCTGTCTGTACTTGGAAGATATATCAAGAAAACTATTATAGAGAGGCTTTATGAACGCAACAGAACCCAAAACAATGATTTTTAGAATTGTTGTCTGTTTGTCTGTATGTCTGTGCGTTTGTTTGTTTCTAATATCGGAATCGGCTAAACCGATTTCAATGCGGTTTTCACCAGTCTGTTGTGGTTTGCTTCACTAACAATTCATCTAAATGGGTTCATAAATAAAAAAGTTATGTCAGTTTGGAGAATCACCGCGATATCCGAGCTATACGCGGGCGGAGCCGCCGGCAAAAGCTAGTTTATAATAATATCCTTTTGTTCAAATTTCAAATGTCCCTTACAATAAAATAAATGTTTATGTTTATTGGGCATGAACTGGTTGAAAACTGTCGAGTTGAAAAAGTAGAATAAAAAAAGTTAAAATAAGTAGATCTATTTGTAGACCTACCGTACTTATTCTGTCAGTCTGTATGTCTGTCCATTTGTTCGGGCTAATCTAAGTAACGGCTAATCTAAGTAACCAATTTTGACAACACTTTCTCACTTAGATATTTGATGATATGAGGAGTAACTTAGACTTCTTTCATTATACTAGCTTCGCTCCGCGGTTCTTCTTCTATAAGTACAACAACGACCGCGGGTAACACCGCTGGCTGGCTGTTAAAGTTTACGAATTTGCATATTTATATATGTAATTGTATAATTTAAATGTATTGGTAATAAGATGTGGAATATTTTTTATTTAATGGCGATTCACATTCACATTTGAGCCACTGCATTTATTTATGCAGACAAGTCTGTGTAGGCGAATTCTGAAGCCCATACCATTCTATTCATTTGAAAACTATACGAACAATTTTCAGGTTGTTAAACTCCATCTTTTTTTTTTTTTTTTTTTTCACGGGGGGAAATCCTCATGGATGTCCTTCGCCCTGGGGAAAGGGCGAAGGGGTCTGTCAGACTCCTACTGACTATAACCCCCCGGTGTTCCTTCTCTCACCTACGCCGGGGATCGCGGGAACTGGAGAGACAACCGCAATCCCCGACTGGTACCGGCCCGCCTACGCGGGCCACTTCTCGTCAACGAGGGAAGAACTTCCCTCGCGACTTCTAAGAGGGGCGCACGGGAACACTACGCGCCGCCACCTCGGGTCCAGTTAGTTAGGGGGGCGACGAACATCCCCAAGTCCGCCGCCCCTGGACCCAGTTACGGAGGCCGGTGGAGGGCAGCATATGCCCTCCCCCGACGCCCGGTGCGCCTGCTGCGGGCCGAGAGAGAGGTCAGGATCTCCCTTTCCCTTTCCGCAGCCTCCTTCTGCGAAATGACTGCTTCGCAGAAGGACACCACCGCGTCCCAGGACTCCTCGCTGTCGACCATAGAACGAACTACGGCCGACAACGAGAGGTCACTGCCTACTACAGAGACGAGGGCACGGCGCGGCCCCTCCCAAGCGGCACACTCTGCCAGCGTATGCCGCGCCGTGTCCTCCCGACAGTCGACGCAGTGGTGACACCGAGCGTCCGGCTCCCTGCCTATGCGACACAGGAACCTCCCGAAACAGCCATGCCCCGAGAGGATCTGCGTCACACGAAACGAAAGGGAGCCGTGCCTTCTCCCGAGCCACAGGTCGAGCACTGGCCGGATGGCCTCGATAGTGACGAGGCCGGCGGAAGGACTTAAAAGTCTGTCCCGCCATTCCGCCACCAGGACCTCTCGCAGCTGTGACCGACGCAGCTCGACACTTCGATGCGTCAGTCCCTCGCCGCGAGTCCGCGCGTCCTCACGCCACCAATGAAGTGACGCGAGGACTTTTGCCTCCAGGTCCCAGGGCGGAGATCCGGCCAGTACGCAAGCTGCCTCGTAGGAGATCGTGCGATAACCCCTAACGACTCTGACGGCCATCACTCTCTGCGGCCTCCGCAGGACGGTGATTGAGCCGGCCGTCAGGTCCGCCGCCCAAATCAGGGCCCCATATAGGGCCATCGATCGCACGACCCCCTCGTACAACCGCCTACAGGCGGCGCTCGGGTCCGTCCCGTTGGGAAGCAACGTTGACAGCGCTCCCGCCGCGCCCATCAACTTGGGCGCCAGCCGCCGGAAGTGGGGGCCAAAATCCCACCGGCTGTCGAGCACCAGTCCAAGATATTTTAAGGTGGGCTCGACAGCGATACGAGCCCCCCCAACCACCATGTGCAAACCCGGCGGCGGCGCCCGTCGGGGGCCATGAAAAGCTATGGCCTCCGACTTGTTGAGGGCCACCTCCAGGCCAAGGCGCCGTATGCGGCTCACCACCTGTGAGACCGCCGCCGTCGCTAACAACGTTGCTTCCCTGTATGAGCTCCCCCGGGCAGTGACCAGCGTGTCGTCAGCGTAACACGTCAGGTCCACCCCCGGCTGGAGCTCACCCCGCAGCACCCAGTCGTAACCGATGTTCCACAGCAGTGGGCCCAAGACCGAACCCTGTGGAACACCGCACGACATAAGGCGCTGGTATCTGCCATCACGTCCCAGATAGGTGACACACCTCTGCGTCAGGTAAGCCCCAATGATACGGCGGAGGTAAGGAGGCACCCGATGGTAACGCAGTGCCTCCCGGATACAACTCCAGGGCAGAGTGTTGAAGGCGTTGGAGATGTCTAAGGACACCGCCAACATCACCCCGCCCCGGGACACCGCTTCCTCCGCCAGGTCTCTCACTCGCGAGATCGCCGAAATAGTGGAGCGCCCATGCCGAAACCCAAACTGGCACTCGGCCAGGTTCGGCCCCTCCTCGCACAAGTGGCGGACGAGGCGGGCTGCGACTATCCGCTCGAATAGCTTTCCCACCTCGTCCAGCAGCACTATGGGCCGGTACGCGGACGGCGAGTCCGCAGGGCGCCCCACCTTCCTGAGCAGGACCAGACGGCCAGCTTTCCACTGAGCGGGCAGCTGGCCCTGCACCAGGCACGCTGAGTAGAGACCTATTAGTTGGGGCTCCAGCTCCTTCAGAGCCAGGGCCAACACGCAGCCGTGAATTCCATCGGGCCCCGGGGCCGTATTCTTCGCCCGGAGCCGCAACACGGCCGCTCCCAACTCTGCCTGTGTCACCCCTGGGACGTTGGCGTCCTCCTCCTCAGACCCCGCAGCTGTGGGCAGTGCCATCGGCGGCGGAGTGTGCTCCGCTTGTGTCGGGAAGAGGGCTGCGACCACGTCCTCCAGCAGCTCGGGTTGGAGACTCTCCGTGATTGGAGGCGCCCAAGGTCCGATTTTCCCTCGGACCGAGCGATACGGACGCCCCCACGGATCCCGGTTTAGAGTCTCCAACATCTCTTCCCTGGCTCGCGTTTTTGCCTCGCCGATGGCCAGCTGCAGAGCCTGCTTAGCCGCGCGGTACACCTCATACAGCGCGGCTTCCTCCTCAGGGACCCGACGACGTCTTCTTCGGTATCGGGTGTACTGGCGCCTGACCCGAACGCACGAGACGCGCAATTGTGCGATCTCGGCGGACCACCAGTACACCTGGCGCCTCCTGGGTTGTGTGTGGATCCGGGGCATGGACGCGTCGCTGATTTGCGTCATCGCCCCGTGAAACCACTGCGCCTCCTCTTCGACGTCGACGGGTCCGGTCGTTGCCGACTCCCGTATCCAAGCCTGCACAATAGCAGCCTCCTCGAGTAGCTCCCTGTCAAGGTGCTTACGCGCCCAGCGCGGACCGTCCGTCCACGGGGCCGATGGCCTGCGACCGCCCGCGGCGTGGGCGGAGACGCTGAAACGGATGTAACGATGATCCGACAACGTCTCCACCCCCACGGCGACACGCCAGTCGCGGACACGGCCAGCGACAGCGGGGCTTGCGAACGAGACGTCCACTATGGAACCGCCCCGCTGCCGCACGCACGTGTAGACCGAGCCCCGATTCAGGACGGTCAAGCCGGTCGTGACGGCCCAGTTAAACTCCATCTAACTCAAGATCAACCGACCCTCTCTAATTTAGTATAACATCTATTAAAATATCATTTTATTAAACGACTTTTTAAAACATAATACTTGAGCACTTTGTTTCAATTTAGGCATGAAAATGGTTCAACGAGAAAAAAGTTCTACTAAAATCAAATATAAATTTTGCTCTAGTCTTAATTCAATTGTTCTAATTTCTAGGATCAGTTTCTTCTCTGTATTGTGAAAGTTCAATCCTTGGCAAGATCTGATAGACAGAATAATACAAAAGCTATTAATATGTAGACTATTATAATACCAGTGAGCGTCAGTAACTAACACTAGTCGACATATGATGCAAAATTTGATATTCCGATTATGAACTTCAATCTTTTGTTGGTTTCTATGAAACAATGGTTAGATGTACTATTGTATTCTCCTTAAAATAGACTATATCTGAGACGAGAGATTTGACCTTTCGTTCAATGAGCCCTCCTGTCTATTTTCTTGATGGGATTTTATACGGTGACTAGCAGACCCACGCAACCTCGTTTGCGTCTCCTATTGCCTGTCGCGTGATAATTTTCCCCCGTTTATGAAACATTTTTCATTGGTGCTCCTCTCCTATTGGTCTTAGCGTGATGATATATAGCTTATAGCCTTCCTTGATAAATGGGCTATCTAACACTGAAAGAATTTTTCAAATCGAACCAGCAGTTCCTGAGATTAGCGTGTTCAAACAAACAAACTCTTCAGCTTTATATATTAGTATAGATATGTTACAATTTGCGTAAATAAGAGAAAGTAAGATTGTGTTCGTATTTTGACAGTTAGTTTCAATGCTGTCATCATTATAGGGCATAGGCCTCTCCTTGAAAGAAGAAAATAGTTTTTTTTAAATTTTAAAACGAAATATTAAAGATTTAATGATATCTCCTTTTATAGTTACTAGGCTTTAGTAGGTACATCAAAAACAATACCCAAAAATTCATTAATTGCCTTGAAATAAATTGCGTTACGATTTTATTACCGACTAACTTATTCCTGCGGCTCCACCCGCATGTATGTCGGTTATAGCGGTTAAGATTTCTTTTGCGAAATTCAAAGTCTCATCTCCATTCCTTTTTTTAAATTAATGGAGCAAAGGGTAACAGAATGACATACAGACAGTAACTTTCGAAATTATAATATTAGTACTGTAGGCTTCTTTGTGTAATTAGACAATTACATTATAACTGTAAGTTGGACTTATTATTTTTGCCTCCGTATACACAAGTTAAGTAGCAACCGTACCTCACGCACTACACTACGATTTATAAGTTTCTTCAAAATTTATTTACTGAAATATTCTAACTCCTTTTAGGGTTTGATTCAGTTCTTAATAAATATTAAATACTGATATTTTTACAGAATCCAATTGGCCTCCTTAGAAGTCGTCTATACCTACTTCAATTCAGAAGCTGAAACGCTGATGTTTGTTCAAACAGCACGACGAGGTGACGGTTTATGACAGAGCCTACACATAAATTATTATTTTTAATGATTATTAAGAAGTATTGTTGTACGTCAAAAATTTACTATTACGGAACTAAATTTATTCCATGTTATTCCATAGGTATTGAACAAATATTAGTGAATGTTAACATAAATAAGGTAGATATGGGTATAAGGTTATAATACCCCTACGCGAATGTAAAAATTCACCCCAATGTTTGTTCAAAACTTATGATCGGCGAGTGGGTGTTATTTGGTTAACATTTAAACCGTCTACCTAAGATAAAACACGGTGGTAAACAGTTCCACTAGGATCCTTTCATCACTAACAAAGTTAACAGAGTAACATGAAATGCAACTACAAAGCAAGCCTTCCTTTTCATTAGCAATTAGCTAAACCAACTTCAGTGAAATAAAGCGTATGTGCCTTGCCAGCCTTGCTATTACATTTCTGTTTGGCACCAAATAAGTTTTAAAAGGTACCTTCATAGACTTTGTTCACTTGCTTGAATTAATTATAAGATTAATTGAAATTCGATATATTGGGTTTCCGTCATGCTTGGCTTTTGAAAAGATTCTAAATTCACTGTGATATAGTGAGTATTAAGTGAAGGAACTGTTTCAAAAAAAAAAACAAAAGAAAATCGCGTATTAATTATACACAGCTAAATTTATAAGTCATATATAAAGCTGAAGAGTTTGTTTGCTTGCTCGAACGCGCTAATCTCACAGGCAATAGGAGACGTAAACGAGGTTGCGTGGGTCAGCTCATATACCTAAATAGGTTAACAAATGGACACTAAAGTTTCTCTTATATTTTTTTTTGCATCAAATTCATTAGGTACTAATACAATACAATAATCAGATCCATTCTATGGTAGAAGCTTACTATAGTTTTTATTTTATTCATTCTTAGATAAAAATATTGACTTAGACATAAGATACTCAATCCTTTTTTTTTTCAGTTATTAACTTTAAGATAATAAGAACTACTTCACTCGTCTCATACACGGTCATCTGATTTAAACTAGGCAGTCTGTACTTTAGTAACCAGACTTCTAGTGGATATTATTTGTACTTACAAAATACATATAGTCCGGGAACCAATTATACACATTATTACTAACAAGCAAATTTTTCATGAATGGCTTAATTTTTTCGTGAGTGGCGTAATTTTGATGAGACCCCTTTTTTCCTTAAAAAAAAAAATCTCGATCGTGGTAGATAACAGGAGCAGTAGGAACACATAACTTTTGAACGTACGACTGGAGTACATACCACGCAATTTATAGGACAATGTGGCTGTTAAATTATATAAATATAAACTTAAGACTCTCGTATAATCTTGTAGCGACCACCGTTAAACGGTAGTAGGTAGGTAATTTAAAATTCTTAGTGTTTCTCATTATGAAATGGAGGGTTTTGTGTGATTTAGATACAATATGATCATAATGTTAAATAAAGTCAAGTTGTTTATCAAGAATAACACCGAGGTCCTTCGACATCTTCTAACATTCGACTTCTTGAATACGTTGGCCAGATATTGCATAAAGTCCAGACAATTCAGTATTACTGTTACGAGTGAAGCGAATATAGCATTTGTCGATATTTAGTACCGTAGTAGTTTTGTTTTCCTTGCACCAGCTAACCAATCCGTTAAGATCTTCTTTCATTAATGTTGTCTCTTGAAGATACCTGATATGTCTCATTAACCTGAGATCATCCGCTTAAAGATATGGTTTGCTGTTTTTGAGGCAAGAAGTGGCGTCATTTATGAAAATATTAAAAATATAGGTCCTAAATAGTAACCCTGGGGGACACCAGATAAATTAGGAAAGAGATCGGATTCGTAACCGCTGCCAACTACTTTGGATGTTCAGTTGCGTAAGTATAACGACCACCATTTGTAAAAAGCGCCTGCAAAACCAAACTGCGATAGTTTCTGTAATAAGATATTATGAGGAACCTCATTGAAAGCTTTCGAGAGGTATGTATAAATAACATTGACTGACGTGCGATTGTCTAATGAACGGGATATATCATCAAAGAAATCCACAAGATTGGTGCAAGTCGAGCGAGTAGAGACAAATGACCATGTTGAGAGTCTGCGAGAACACTCTTAATATGTCTTGTTACGTATGGACTAATTAGGGATTCTAGCAACTTGGAAGAAACAGACAGTGATCGGCCTGTAATTTTTGACATAACTTATATCGCCAGCTTTGTGGACTGGTACGATAAGGCCTAGCTTGTAAAGTGAATGATGCCCGAAGTAAGAGACATATTGACAATAAGCAAGGTATTGAAGCTATAGGACTGGTAATAAAACTAAAATTTATATACATCTATTTATTTCACAAAAAAATAGTACATTGATTTTATTCTAACATTTATGTAATTACCTCATATAATTGGTACACATCTTTGGAATATAGAGTATCTTACGATATAAAAGCTTCGCTACATTTATTTACATAACATAGATCTTACAACAGATGTATATCAAGTTATTTAAATTATATTCTAGACTTGGTCTTTTAAACCTTCAATATCATATAGTTACAATTAATTGTGATGACTAGTGATTATCGTTATTAATCTTACGACTAACATTTGTAGATACATAGAATTACTTACGAGTATCATAATGGTTGCAAAGGACAAGAGAGACATTGATAAAAAAACTAAAAAAAGTAAAAGTATGAAGTAACTATACGAATAAAAATGAATCACCGAAATGTATGTACGGGCTTAACTTCCCTATCGACTGCACCAAATTGGACAATTCTTTCTTTTATGTGCTTTTTATAATCAGGACAATGTTTGTGTACAAAAAAAAATATAAAAAATCAAAAGTATTATATTCTCGAAGTCCGCCCCTTTACACCACCCGTGAGAAACTGAGGCGGGTATATATATATACTAAAACATTTTTTTCCGGAAATTTTGAAAATATTCACCAAAAAAAGTATGGCGATGCGAAATTCACCGGGTCAACTAGTGGTATAATATAACATGTTCCCTAAAGCTGCGGTTCAATGTTTTTTAATATCGGTTATTGTGGTTAAAACTAGCCTATAATACTCTCTGAAAATGTAGTTTCTCATTGGTAAAATAATTCAAAATGTTTGAAATCTGTTTACGACGTGTGCACTTTATATGCCTATAATTTTTTTGTACTACTGCAATAGTTTAATTTAGCAACTGCATAAAAAGGAACAAATACTCTACTAAGGTCAATTCAGAACATTTTTAATAACGGATATTCAAAACAGCTGTTCCTACTGGTTTTGGTGTGAACGACAAACTCAAATTCGCAATTACATTATTAGAAATTAAATGATTATTAAATAATTCAATTCAAATTACAAATAAATAATTTGAATTGAATTGAATTGAATTAGTTGGGATATACTTGTACTCTTTCAGTTGAGATTCTAGAAATATTTGTCTTGAGGGTAAAATATAGTTTCGAAAAGACCGGGGCCACTCTAGTCTGTACAATCCGCAATTCATTTGATCGAAGTCACACCTTGGCCATTAGAGCCGTTTTCTAAGTCTTTCTTAGTATTACACGGTAAAAATAGTGTGAAATACTTTTTTCTTTATAGAACACTGCTCAAGAAACAATCTAGCAAATATTTGTTAACTTGTAATGCGAATGTATTAATAGATGAAATAATGTAATAAAAGAGGAAAGGTTTTTAAGAAATATCTACAAATTGAAACTATTGAAAATGTTCAATGCACAATCGCTGATAGACGAGATTCTAAACGATTAAGATTTCACTATAAAAAGTAATATTACTTAAATAGATGTATAATAAATATATTTTCTTATTTATATATCTTATACTACACAACACATATTTATACAATATAACATTTATATTCTAAAATTTTAATCACATCAATCTTAATTTTTGACCTTGGTATATACACAGTAATTTTCACACAATATAAAAATATACAACTTACGGATTCCTTTAGACAGAATATAGTCATATACACAATGATATTTTATACTTACCTATAAACATAGAACATATTATCTAGACTTCGCAATTTATTACATCGCATTCTTACACTTTACATATAAAAAATAATTGAACTTTTAAAGAAAATGTAACATATATCTCACATGAAGTTATCTATATTCAACAATCATTCCATGTGTTGAAATCGGAGAAACCTCTATCTGTTTATACATTTTTCATTGATGTCCCCAGTAAGAAAGTCGTTGCTGTCCCGGATAGTCATGATGGTGACCCCATCAGCACTGTTTCTGGAGATAATGTTGCCTTTCTTCTTAGTACTGCCGTAATCGTAGTTGGATATTACTACACTCTCTGTCGGGTTCCTGTAAAAGGTGATAACTATCATCGTTAAAATTATAATAATTCCGCTAATGTTTAGTTAGTAGATTAATAGATCTAAAAAGTAGATTGATGTAATAAAGTCTGAGCAACTTTGTAAAACGGTTATTTCTCGTTTAGGTATTATATTTTGGAAATGTTTGCTATGATCTATTGTTATTTGAAGAAAGAAAAGGTGCTTGGTCGATCTTTCGAGTAAATAGATATGGTTTAATTATTTATGAATTATATCTTAGTGAGGCTTAAATTTCTCTGAGTATAAATAAAATAGTTCTTAGATATAATACAAATGTTCTTATAGGAATATATGAATTAACTTTATACCGTGACCTACGAATAATGTGATGTAATCGTATTACTAAGTAAAGTTATTAAAAGTACATTAATATTTACTTGTGACTAATGTAATTAATCTGATTTTTACTTTAAATTCTAACATTGACTATATACAAGCGACCCCATTTGGCTTCGCTCGAAAATTTTTCCGAAAAGAGTTTCTGTTATATAGTATACCGTGGGAGAGCTACGCTTCGGCATGAATAGGACCGTTCGACCAGAGTAATACCACGGCCTCACAGAAAACCGGCGTGAAATAGCGCTTATGCTGTGTTTCACCGAGTGAGTGAGAATGCCGGAAGCCCAAACACCAACCCCTCTCCTCCCCTTCCACATCCCCCAAAGGTCTACAAAGCACTTGTGACGCCTCTGGTGTTGTAGGGGTCCATGGGCGGCGGTAATCACTTACCATCAGGTGATACGTCTGCTTGTTTGCCACCTATTCCATGAAAACAGATATGCCTGTATTACACATATAAACCTTGCCCTTGAATAACTCGATTTATTACTGAAAACTGAATTAATCCGTTGATTAGTATAAAAGAGCTAGGCAACAGACAGCGAAAACGAACATTTTATTCTATGTAAAGATATAAATATCAACGAAACTCAATTATCTATTATTTTTTATGAACTTTGTTAATTTCTTAGAAACTTTAAGAAGTTAAGACTTAAGGTATAAAAGTTAAGAAAAAACTCAAAAGTTTCTCGAGATAGTATAGGATTACTGAAATTGAGATATTTCTCCTCATAATTTAAGCGTTGAAAATATTTTATTACGTAAAAAACATGTAAATAACTCTAAGCATGTGCGTAATGTATGTTCAATATAAAAATGAATTAACAATATAAAAAAAAAACAACATAGAATTCTGAATTTAATTCCTATACGTTAAAGTTCAAAAATGTATCGTATAAGTAAATCCATTACATCGTATATACTTATACAGATACGTCATACATAGACGTTGAAAAGGATTAGTGTTAAAAAGAAATCTTTGAAAAAAAATCATAAAACCGTATCCAATTATGATAATTAGATCAGTGATATTAAAATTGTTTTAACCAGTGATAAATGAGTTATTTTAGTTTGACATGATATTTAACACGATTTAATTAGGTACATTAATTATGCATTTATTTCGAATTTATCATTATTATCATATTTATTTACAACTAGCTGAACCCCGCGTTGTTACCTGTGGTACGACAATAACAAAGCCGGCAAAGCCGCGGGGCCAAGCTACTCTAAAACAAAAGTAGCCTAAGATACTCCTTATATCGTCAGCTACCTATCAGTGAAAGTCCCGTCAAAATCGTCACACGACTTTTTCAGCGTCGTTTTTTGTCGTAGTTGGGTTTTAGATATTACTTTTTTTTTTATTTAAAATGTTTTGGTGCCTCTATATTATTATTTTTTTTGCAAAGTATATTTTAAATAGGTAGGTACCATAGAAATATCACAATTATCGAATAAATACGGACAAAGTCACAAGAAAATGCTGATAATATATATATATATTTGAAATGTACAAGTAACGCCCTTTCGAATGATACTAAACACGACATATTTATCTAAAATTTCTTTTTTAATACAGTAATTTATGTCAGCTAGAGGGCGCCACATTAGATTCAGTGACACGTCATATAACCTATAACCAGCGAACAATCAAGACGCTTCTAACGACACCTCATTTGTCCAGTTCTAATGAGTAGTTAAGGAGCTATGAGGTAACAGACGAACTTACATACATACATACATACATAGCCTGTCAAAATCATAACCCTCCTTTGACTTTGCCGTAGTCGGGTAAAAATAAATCTGTAATATTAGGTACGTGTTTATATTTCTATCTGTTAATTATGGTATTATTGTTTTAATTGTCATTTCGTATGAAGGATAATATTTAATGTTACCAATGCCTACTTGTTTGTTTTATCGTTGAAAAGATTATTTATACATATTTAGGCATGTTTGTGACATTTGCTTTCAAATTAAATTTATTTATGATAATAAAAGTTGGTATTTACGGTTTAGACAAAAAACAATATTAGTTTTGCTTTCAAATTCAATTTATTTGTGAGAATAAATTGGTATTTACAGTTTTTGCAAAAGCAATATTAGTTATATGATTTTGACCTACAATTGGTTTTAATAATCGCGTCTTATTCTTCCCAAAAAGTTTAAAACTATGCTTCGACTTTAGGTAAATCATAAGGAACTGGTTTTTATCAGTCTGACTAACCGGATAAGATGTTGAAGCTCCGTGATGATAATATGATGTGATGATAAGGTGATGAACTGATGACCAGTCAAAGTTACCATAAACGGAAAAGGTCACACACACGAGGTCCCAAAGACTTTAATATTATTAACTAGTTTTAGTGTCTGCGTGTATATTGGATACCGCGGTTATCATTTTTTGGGTTCTCCTTCTTCGTTTGATGAGATGGCAACCAGCTAAACAGCTATTTAATTAGAGTATTTAAAGCTTTCAAAGTCTTCATCTTGATGAAATTAATGATAAAAAATATAAAAGTCTGGATGAGACGAAATGGGGACCATCTTCCGAAAAAGAAAACATTTTTCTGGTTAATATGTAGGTAGCCTATGACACTCACTTATAATGTGGTTTTCTACTGGTAAAATATTTTCAAAATCAGTTTCAGTACGCCCAGAGATTATTCCCTACAAACTCACAAACTTTACGTGTACAATTTTATTGATTTCAAGTTCAAATTTGTACATTCAAAGCCTGTTGAATACGTATAATTAAATAGCTAATTAATATAGCTCCATACCTTTTTCACATGTATTTATAGTGAAAGTAGGTACATGGGAAATAATATATGTTGGAGTCACAGCACATTTTATAGTGTCACATTTCCCACAGGTCGTCTGCGATAAATAATACAGTCCCGGGCATACAGCAGGCAATAACTTAGTTTTATAGCTGTTTCATGTATTGTAAAGGTCTGATTTATATATCACACTACAGCAAGGACTGACAAAGGAAGTTTTCCACATTACATGATACAGGAACGTCAAGGAGATGCAAGGACTTCTGCTTTAAGTAATGATATGATTTTCTGTGGATGTTTTGACGTTTTGCTTTACATCGTATTCAAAATCAAACGTCTTAGACAAAGTATGAAATGTATTTTGGTCGCAATAGACTGCACGTATGACCAAGTGGTTTGAGCAGTCGCCACGCCGTTTCTTACTTCACCAAGTGTTATGGGTTCAAATACACGGGACAACACTTTGTGTGGTCCACAAATGGTGTCCATGGGCGGCGGTAATCGCTTACCATCAGGCGATACGTCTGGTCGTTTGCCCCCTATTTCATAAAAAAAAAGAAAAAAAAAATACGGAAAACCTTTATCCCATTATAGCTTTGAGCTTGCAACTTAGTGCTATAAAAAGTTGTTACTTAATAGGCAGGCAACAGTGAAAAGAAACGTTCATTTTTAGAATCGATTACCAATAAAGTTTTTTTTTAATCTTTAATTAAGGTCCTTTAACCATTAATACTGTTAGGGACCCTTTCAACAAACCCTTTGAGACGCTCCTAAAGTTTTAAAGGCATTTAAACTTTCACAAACCTTTTTGTTTCCTTTTTAGGTTTACTTTTTATGGCTGCCTCGATGGACAAGTGGTAGTGACTGTTGTGCTTGAGGTCTCGGGTTCGATTCTCGGGTCAGACCAAATGTTTGTATGATTTGCAAATATTTGTTTCGGAGTTTGGGTGCTTTATGTATGTATTCATAAAAAAAGCATATATGTATTTATATCAGTTGTCTAGCACCTATAACACAAGCTCTGCTTAGTTTGGGACTAAATGGCGTTGTGCGTTAGATGTCCGAAATATTTATTATATTATTATTTTTTAAGTTAATACATATTAAGTAGCTTGAAGAAATCACTTTATGGTTAATAGTGGAAAATCATAAAGTACACTTAACAAAATAGTATAAAAACTATATAGTGTTCTTATTTCTGTATCACCGTCATAGATTTAAATTAACGAAAACACCCTAGTATTTCTGTTTTCCGAAAAGTGATAGAAATAAATCATAGCGCTTACTGAAGTGATTGACAGTTCTCGTAATTTTTCAACACAGTAAATACAATCAAGAATGGCTTTAGTCTGAATCTCTTCATTAAATTGGAAACATTGTTATAATAACAATACTTCTAAGTTTGTTTTATTTTATTTATATTATAACATTTATTTATAGAGCGATTTTATATTCAAGTACAAGAAGCTGAAGAATGAATTAGAAATCTTTTAAGCCTGAGCTTCCGAATATTTCATCTTTCGGTGTCCCACCAGAATTATGAAGAGGGTTGATTGATTCGGCCCATGAGTGCTAATGTATCCTAAGACAGACATGACATGGATTACTTTTTAATCACTATTAGTAACATTAGCCATTATAAATAAATTACTGTCCACTATGTATACTAATATTCTGGTTACATACTACGTATACATAGCTTAGAATTAATGCCAATGTTATGGGGACGATTTGTCATCGGCATTGTGGTGTAATCCCGCAAAAACGGATTAAGGTTTCAGCACCCTGTGGAGATCGCATTAACGCATGAACATTTTAGAAACAGTAGCTGGTAGATACTAAATTAGACAAAGTACGACTAGATTAATAATGCGGAAGCCACTTAATCTAGTTTATCTAGTTTGTTTATAATACGCCTTGCAAATACATTGTAGTACGTGTAAGAAAGCTGAGCGTGATTTTTAAACGTTAAAATATTGAAAAACTTTAAAACCTTATACTTGAAAATTAATCACCAAATTGAATAACTCATTTTTTATATGTTTGTTATTGCCACGACAAGTTTTGCATAGAACAAAATTATAAGATAAGGGTTGAATAAGTATTACATTTTTATAATCCGTTTATGCTGAGGCGGGCGGGCACAAATAATACGAAAATTAATGGCGGTATGAAATTCGCCGGGTCAGCTAGAGTTTTATAAAGAAACTAGTTGTTGCCCGCGGCTCCGCCCGCGTATATGTCGGTTATCGCAAATAGTAGCCTATGTGTTATTCTGATGTATCAGCTATATTACTGTAAAGTTTCATCCAAATCCGTTCAGTAGTTTTGCGTGAAATAGTAACAAACATCCAAACATCCATCCATCCTTACAAACTTTCGCATTTATAATATTCCTTACAAACTTTCGCATTTATAATATTAGTAGGATAAATTATTTTTTTGGAAATTTATAAAGTTATGACTTTGTGTTTATTTAAAAAATAATTAAGATAATAATCTGCGATCTGTATCAACAAAACAATAAAAACCGTTAATGTGATGATGTGACTGTTTCTTAAAGAGATTATAATTTTATTGTACGTACTTTTTAAACGCTTTTATTAGCTTCACCTGTTTGCTTGTAACCGCCTTTTTAATTTTTTTTTAGTTTTTTTAACCTTTACTATGCTTTTCTAATTAGTTAGTTAAGTATGTATTTTATATCTTATAGTTAATTTATTTAGGAGTTTATTTTTAAAAAATATGGTACATTTCACAAAGTGTAACATACACATGGGTCAAACCACATATCTTCAATTAATACTTTGTTAGTATTTATAGTAAAACCCTATTTAACCCAACCTGTTACAGCGATGTCGATGGGTGCTTCTGAAGGATGTTTCGCAAACAGCGGTTCTAGAAAGCCTGGAACTGCAAGTCGGGTGCAATGTACCTCGACGACAGCACAGGTAACGGTTGAAGTGCTGCCTGAAGACTCCACTCACGCAGTACAGGGCAACTGGATTCACGCAGGAGTTCAGGAAGCTAGAGATATTATTGGATTTCAGGTTATGGGATATGCAACACGTGTAATAACAAAGTACTTAATATAAACTAATGAACGCGTTATATTATTATCACTTAATTAACACATTAAACATTTAAACAGTTGTCCCTTGTTTTTGTGCATCCACTATAGTGTATCCAACCGTTTATTTAACTTTTGACAGATCACGCACATAAAGTTTTATAATAATTTTTGATACAATGTACTACAGGGAATACTGTACTTCATGGACGGGCTCCGCCCACTTAGAGATGTGTCATTCATAATTAATCACCACAGACTATAAAAACGGTTTTTAAAAAATCGATTATCGATTATATTAATAAAACATACAATAAAATTATTGTGATTATATTTTATAGACGTAAAAATCTTTATTATTTTGCATTAAAATGTTTTAATGCATAAATAATTTGCGTAATGAAAACAGTTCCATCGTACTCGTACCTAGTAATGAGATCGAATGTATTCGCTGCAAATTAATGAATCTAAATTCATTTCTATTGTCAATCGTAACGTCCCGATTCCAATCTAACATTATTATTTTTCTTGTTTAAACTAAAAATATTTTATGAAATCGATTGAAAGTTCTTCATAAATAAAATCGCTTATCATTTCAAATCGAATCGGTAGCGTGTGAGGGCGTCACTAATTTCGAACTTTCTTGAACTGTCAAAAAGAAAATAAACGAATGGACAGAGTATAAACATTCTATCAATAAAGATTTGTCTTTTTAATTTTGTAGTTTTCTTGTACTTATTCGCACTGAGTACGTAACTCTGAATGCCTGTGGATTTATTTGTACTAGTTGGGACAGGTTATCGAAAAAAAAAATTGTATGGCACATCTCAAGCACGTTACTACGCACATGCAAATTTGACGCACACCATTGCATTTCTTTTTTGGTCTCGCTTATTGAAATGCACAACCAATCTATGATACTCTACATCTATGCTCATGACTGTTTTTGTTTTTTTTTAGAAATTTATAACTTTCTCATCAATAGCTTTAGGTAGCACTATTCATTACTTTATTGGTATAAAGTTTTGAGCAAGAACCCTGAATATTGAGACAAATAGTTTAAGTTGAATGTTCTACGAATTCATAAGTCGAAACTAATAATTTTATATTTGCAATACGATATCATTTAATAAGTGTTAGATGGCATAAACATGACGTCCACAAGAGGGTTATTATGGACATAAAAGTAATTCGATCTGTAAAAAAAACACTTTGTTAAATGAAGAAGGTCTCGTATAGATTTACCAAGAGACTACTCAATCTCAGACGTAGACAGCGAGCATTTAGTGGCTAGGTCATAAGAAGGATTTGTCAAGATTATTTTAAAGAGGACAGCCAACATTAAGCGACAAACTTTGACAACATACAGATTGCTTTCGATATTTTAAGACCAATATCGTTAAACAACGTATTTGCTCTAAATTCTTATATCTTATTTTGTATTATTTCGTAAACTTATTTCGTTTAGTCTTTGAATAAAACTCGTTTCCCCAAAATTTTGTCAACTTTATTAATTGACAATTTCAAACTTACCCTCAAATTAATAAACAGTTTAAGTCATTCTAAAATTGTATTGAAAACTTCAAAACAAAGTTATATTTAAATATCACTTTGATTATTATGTTTTAATGAAAATGGAATTGGGCTAAAGCGATTCTGAGTAAGAAATAAGTTATAATTTGTTTTCCAATACACTTAACGATAGCATTTATATTCAGCAGTAATGTTACTTAGAGTTTATATTTATTCTATCTGGACAGAATAGTGCCAATTGTGTTGTACAAAAACTCTCTAAACTAAAGTAAAAATGTTTAAAAATGATATTTTTCATACAATGTTGTAAATGTCAGAAATCTATTAAAATCAAACATGTAACACTGAGAATGGACTTTCTCTAGAAAGATGCATAGAAAAATAACATTTTGAAACGCGCTTCACTAAAATACGAAAATAAAAGATACATTTAGAGAAATTTCAGTTTAGTGATGGAACAACAGAATTAGGATCAATGCTACATTTACTAAATTAGGTCACGTACCTAAGGCAGAAGCCTACTATCCTTAGAGCATGTGTGAAGTCGTTGTAATCTCCTTTAGCGGTAGGCGAAAGATGGAACCACACTTCAAAAGCGTGGTATGGTAAAAAGCAGATGAAGAATACTGAAACAAAAATCACGTTTTTATTGAAATGAAAAAAGACCTTTGAAAAGTTAGTCCCACTTTAAAGTGCCTGCGAATTGATACATAATAATATCGACATGGACACATCGACATCGAGTGGTCATCTCTTAAATTTTGACGATCAGCGGTAGCACCTTTATTTATGTAAGTTATAATACCTTCTAATGCCTTATATTTTTTTTAATCAAATCTAATCGAATCGGAAATCCTGATACACTAGTTACTGCGTGATAGTAGTAATAGACAATACATACATAATAATATCGATGTTTCTCCAACTGATTAGCTTAAAGAATTAATTACAGATGTTGTTTTTACAGTTTTTTATATTATAATTCATATAAAATCCTCTCTTAACATCAACCCTGAGCTGTGTGGGCTATCTCGAACTTTTAATTTTATTAAACCTAAAAACAGATTTGAAACAAAACCGTGACGAAATTTCGTAATTTATTCTGGAGTTAACAATTGGGTTTTACAACTCTTAAAACACTTTTCAAATGTAATGCTTAAGAGCAATGGATCTTTACGATATTGAAGACAATTACAATATTACACAGACGTAAAAGTAAATGTTACAAAGACAAAGAAACATCACTCTCAAGAGTGGAGAGCTGGGGTTGGAAGCTCTCCCTCATCCGCCATACTCATCAGACCTTGCACCTACCGACTATTACTTTTTCCAAAATTTTGACTATTAGACTATTACTTTTTAGTGGGTAAAAAATTCAATTCACGAGAGGCAGTACAAAATGTCTTTGAAGAGTTTGTTGCCTCCCGTCCAGCTGATTTTTACAACAAGGGCATCAATAAACTGCCAATGCGTTGGCAAAGGTGCGTCGATTGCATGGGTGATTACTTCGAATAACAGAAATAAAAAAGTTTAAAAAAATAAGTACTTTCACTTATTCTTTTTGCATACAAAACGGCAATTTCATTGGTAAAGATCGATTACAACTATTGAACAAAAAAACATCACTGGTCCCCACACTAGGATTCCCTGTGTCATGGGGTCCAGCCCCTTCCGTAAGCTTTAAAAGATTATAATAAAAATGGATGCATTTATGTTAATGCAACCAAATCCAAAGACAAAAAAAAAGACAAAGCATAAGTAAGTGGTAAAGAAAGATGCAGAGAAAATTGTAAATGTAAATACAGCATAGAATAGTATTTATGTGTGTATGTGTGTGTGCGTGCTTCTGTGTGTGTCAGTGTGTGTTTGTGAGTGCGTGCTTCTCTGTGTGTGTTATGTATATTGTAGGCCACAACCTCTTTTCTAAGCTTACAACCTCGACGGGTTGACATAATTATGTGAATGGCTTTTGTGAACTCTTTACAATAATGTTGTCCTGCGTATTTGCTCCTTTGCGTTTGTATCGCCTGTGTGTCGGAAGAGATCGGCTCTTTCGACACACAGGAGATATATAGTAATGCATAGATGAATAATGGTGGTGAAACTTTTTATTCGTAATTTGTAACACGGACACAATCTTTATAGAGTTTTAGAGGTCAATCCATGAATGTCCAATGTTCCTTGCCGTGATGAAAGCAAAACAGTTTAAACTTAGTAGCAATTTCAAGCTACACTTAGTATGTAAATTTAAATTTAGTTCATCCGAGTTTCCTGCTGTATATTGTCATTATGCACACTCCAGTCAGTTTAAGGTTAATTAATCTTCAGTTTGCAATTTTCATAAGAACCGCTTTGGTTTTAAGATTTTAATTAGACTGCATGGTTGTCGTAGTGGTTTAAGAGGTCGCCATGCCAAGTGTTGCAGGTTCAAATCCCATATGAGAAGTGAAAGTGAACCATAATCACAGGACATAAATAGCACAGTTTACATGAAGATGGATTATGTTTTATTGTTGTTTATGGTATGTTATTTTTCTTTAAACTACATACCTAAGTAAATAAATTGTGACGTTTTAATTCTTTTAGCGCACACAAATAACATGAATTTACGAACCCTTTATGATTACAATAAACTTTCAAAGAACTGAATTACTGAATCGTCGTTGAAATACCAAAAAGAAAAGGCGGTAAACGGTAGTAAATACAAAAAATATCTAAATGTTTCGCTATTTTGCTACCTATATTGAGAATTGATATTCAGTGACTACATTGTCACAAAATAATGGCAATAGATTTAGGACCATCAATCTTCACAACATAAAATAATGTAGTCTTAGGATTATGACGCACGCAATAGCTATCAATTGAGTAAAGACAATCTCATATACATAACAGCAATGTCTCAAAAGATTGACCGATTGATAACAAGCGTAACGTGTCAAATATACTCATATTTCATTAATCATTTATACCAAAAAATTTTTTTCATAGTTTAGAGTATACTTTTTGAGCAATTATAACATAAGTACCATTTTTTTATGTAAAATTTGTTTCAAAGTTCATAATAATATCCACTGAAATCTGGACTGTTTATTTTACAGTTAGTGCCTTTTCTTCAAACAAAATGCAAACTGCCAGTAATTCCAAGTTTCCACTGAACAAAAGGGCTTGGAAGCTAGAAGTTTAATATTCAGCGGACGTCAGAAACAACTGATGCAAAGTTATTGTTATCATCTTTCTTTTCGTATAATATCAAATTAATTCCCAGAATTGTTCATTTCCCAGACCATTGTTCAATTTTAAGATGCACCGTAGTAAAGTTTATTTTAAGATTCTTAATAATTTCAGAAGAGCTATCACAAAGGTCTTATAAACGTAATAACAAAATCTTTCTCTTACATTACTTGCCTTTATAAACGAATAATAAAATTTAAACTTATACAACAACAAAAAAACGAGTGTGTTTTATTTTTAAGTTTATGACTGTAAAACGATTGTCCCAAATTTTTCCCAAGAATCAGGACTAAGCCCTGGAAGACCGTGGAATCTAAGTTTTTTAGCACGCACGGAAATAGCGAGAAAGTAAGTCTTACATGAATGTATGCAAATTTTATAACTATAAGACATTGTATACTTATGAAAATACATCTAGGTTGGTAAACAAATAGAGGTTAGCAACGCATTTGTGACTCTGTTACATATCTCTATGGGAGCCAGCTTGCCAGGCAAGACCAGATAACCATTACTATAAAGTTGTATAAAAGTTAAAGTAACTTTTCTACTTTAATGTTGTATTTTTTTTAAACTCTGCTGAGACTGAAGTTACGAATCAACGAGTTAACCATTCATTCCCACTTCTAATAAATCATTCATTGCTTTACGCTGTCAAAGACACATACCCTTTTAAGCGGTTCAATTATTTCGAACACTTCGTTCTCTAAATTATAATTTATTACTTCAACTCAGAAGGTTTTATTTCTCTCTGATCCATAATTAACATCGAGTTTTGAAACAAATATTTTAAACAAAAACACACAAATAAAAAAAAAAAGATTGGTTGTCTGTAAAGTCAGTTTATGGACGTTAATTTGATTTGATCACGCCATAAAAGAACATTGATGAAGAATCAAAGTCTGTATGACTGTACATTGAAATCAGTGTAGCGGTTTGACTTCAAAAGCATAACAAGTAGGCGGACAAACAGAACTACATTCGATTTTGAAATATTTGTTTGAATAATATAACCCATAGAAAAGGGAATATTGAACCAATAAGAACCGAGCATCAATGAAAAATGTTACAAACACTGGTAAAGTTTTGAAAGACGTTCAGAAAGTTCTACATTTACTAGCTACAGCCATTAATCAATACACCTGTAAGATTTTTCTCTTTTAGTTACACGAAAAATCTCATATTTTTACATCATACAAAATTTAAACTTTAGTCCCAGATTATTTTTAGATAATATAGTATGGACTGCTTCTCATATGTTATTTTATTACATTACGTATATTTGACTGACGTAGGTTCTTGGGTAGTAGGAATCTTTATTAGATTTTTCTATTAGGAAACATTCAGTAGTAACACAGTTTTGGCAAGTGGTGTCTGTTGGATGGAAATAGTTTGTAAGAAGGAAGACAAAAAATAAGTAGTAAAATTATATGAAAAAAATGTACATCTTGTTCTGTTTTAAGCTAATAACAGTTTGTTTATCATATTAGTATGTTATTCTTACTAACTACAATAGTAAAATAACTCTTCAAAATCTTAGTTAGGCTTCAAATAACACTATATAAGTATATAATAATATAAAAGCCTTTCAATCCTTTTTTTTAATGCCCTAATAAATAAAACATGTTAGATATCAAGACAATTATCAAAGAGTACGAAGTACGTGTCGAAGAATCTTGATTTATGAAATTAAACTATAGAAAAACGTCCGACAGTAGTTTAAACCGTCTTGTTATTAACTTCGGACTCCAAAATGGTTAAAGTATTAAGTAAGTATTACTTTGTTAATATATTTTGGAAGTTTATGAAACTATACTCCATATATTTTGATAACAAATGAGAGTTGTACTTGAAAATCAAATTCAGAGAAATATTATTCAAAAGTTTTAATAACTTTAAACCTTGCTTAGAGATTGAGCTATAAAATCGAACTTATTTTAATGATCTTACTCATTAAGCATAAACTTTGGTTGTGATAATCAAATTCATATTGTTATAAACTTTGTTCATTGTAGTCTATATTTATATAAATAAACAATAGCTTCGGTTGTAAAGATTAATGAAAACAGGATGAAAGGGGTGATACCACGGTCTCACAGAAAACCCTTGTGAAATAACGCTTGCGCTGTGTTGCATCAACTGAGTGAGAATACCAGAGGCCCAAACCCCCACCCCTCTCCCTCTGGGAATCCCCTTACCTATTCCCCAAAGGCCGGCAACGCCTTTAACGGGGATAGGGAGGGGGATTCCACTATTCCATAAAAATAAACAACTAATTTTATGCATAAAAATGTATATGATTATTTCCTTCACATTCGGAAAAACCCTGAAGAAAAGATGAAAGCTTTTCATCATGGCACATTTTCTTAAAACAGCATACAGTCTTAAGACTATACATCCCGTGTCGGGGAGGTGTTTACAAATATACTTAAAAATCACACAACGAACACCCAGACTCATAACAACAATTTGTGCATAATACTCAGCGTCCAGTTATATACAGCCCAGAAAATAGATTTACTTTTAAATATGACGTTTTTACCTGACTGCGAAAGGAGGAGGGTTATGTTTTTCGAGTGTATGTATGTATGTATTACATATTTCTTTGACACGCCCTAGAGCCTAAACGACTTGTGTATTTATATAGTATAATATTTATGTGAGTGGTGTTAATAGATTCGTCTTGATCGTGAGAGTTGGTTGAACACTTGGTACATAAAAATTAAAAAAAACAAGACAAGAAAAGGTTATTTTTTAAGTTCTTACTATCTTTTCGATATTGACGCTTGACGCAGTCAGGTAATTTTTTTAATAATTCGTTATTCCTTCACAAAAATATATCTGATGTGTTTTTAAAGTTCATTAGTTCAAAACTCTCAAGCCCTAAACCTTTTTCATACTCCGTTAATCACATTAGTTCGGTACATTACGTGACTAACACATAAGCTAAACTTTTTTTACTCGATAAGTCTAAGTCAAAAGAAACTGGATAGAAAATATATTTACCCATTTTTTTTAATATATAGTCTAACCAAAAGTACTTATCCAGAAGTGTTGTTTTCACCTAAATTTTGAATCTTGTTTTGTGGATACATTATGTCATTTATCTGGCACATTATTAAAAGTTTAAAACTCAGGTGTACATTTTCTGATTTAAAAGTGCAACTCGAAGTCGTCTTTCACATGAATAAAACTATTATTAAAAATTCAAATGGCAAACGCATGGACGAATAGTAATCGATAAAAGATAAAAACCATTAGGTATACTATTCGCTAAACCTCCTTGCTAAGGAGTAGACTATTAAAAACTGTTAATGTTTTACCAGCTATAAGTTCAGTATCAGCGTTCAGTCTTTCGTTTACTTGTAGTAAATCTAGTTGCGTCTATTCCAATTCTGATTATAAATTGTAACGCCTAAAGGTACAAATAAATTCTGCGTTAAACTTATTTTTCAAATATTGAGCTTTTTAATGTAAGATTATCATCATTTATAAGAATTTTTACTATGCCATATTATGTTTCCACTTACCTATAACAAATACAAGTACCATACACGCCACAGATTTTCTTGCCTGCGCTTGCGCCTCTCCCTGACCTGCATGCAGAGCGCCGGGCATTTCTTTAGTACTGGCTAACAAGCGCTGTGCCATTAGGGAGTAAAAGAAGGCTATCACCAGTAGTGGCAGACCATAGTATATTACAGCTTTACCAACAGTCATCCACCTGAAACAAGTATCAAATATTCAATTTTCATAATGAATAATGAAACTTCATACGGTTCTAAGGCAAACGACTTTGAAAAATAATACAGAAACCTAACAATAATACCAGACGGCGTTTATGATTATGATCAACTAGCTGCACCCAGCGGTGTTACCCGTGATTGTTGTTATATACCTTTACAATGAATGATTAAATGATACGATAGCACAGTATCACTTAGTCAAAAATGAAAAAATATTTGAAATAAGTATAGTAAGTATATTGTGAAATAAACAGAATGACTTATTATCTTAACAATTTTAGGGTCAATGGGTAACTTAAGTAGGTAAGCCACACGAAAAAAAAATGGATAATAACTATGTACAAAATAACTTATTGAAAAAATTATAATGAAATCAAAACGTAAAAGTAATACAACATTGCTGTGCGTATCACTCGAAAATGATGTACAAATTTGAGATTTTTTTATGTAATACATGCTTGTTAAAATTGTTAGTAAAAAATAATAATTAAAATCTATACAAACAATAGAAAATTTTAGATTAGTCAAAGATAATACTTTTTGCACGAAATAAAAAAAAAAAATTTGATTTTGACAAGGAAGATAAGACAGGTGCTGATAGATGTCGATTTCTATTGTAAACCATGTTGTAAACTATCTATAGGGGAGTTCGTGTTTTCTTTTTTCGGACATCTCATCCACATTTTTTATATTTTATATATTTAATTTCATCACGACAAAGACTTAATGACTTGAAGACTTATGATTTGAAGACTGTAAATACTTGATATTGGCAGAAATAGCTGATCCGAGAGATCCGGCTGGTTGCCATTTTTTCAAAGAAAACAAGTAGTTTACAATCTCTTCCTCAATAATACTTTGTTAACGTATCTCACGCAAGTCTGATTAAAGAACTAATTGTATGTAGGTACAAACATAAAAATACGTATTAAGTATTATGATGATCAAGATCAATCAACATCAACATCGATCAAGGGCCTTACGGATATGTAGTAGAAGACTATTTCTGGAACTTCGGTAGTTCGTATACTTAAAATATGATAAAGTAACCAAAAGAAACTTTTGGTCGGCTTGAAGATTGATGGATAGCAAAGTGTACGTTAGTAGTGTGAAACGAACTCTTCAAAAATATTTTAAATGCAAACAAGATAAAATAGTAAAGATAGTTGGGAATATTTGTTTAAGAAGTATGAGTTCATAATGAAACGAGTAGCTATTTATTGATTTTGTTTTGAACCATTTTTTTTATCGATATTTACTTTTCTCCCTGGAATGTCACAAATTAAATAGGAAAAAGAGTTATAAATTTGTAATTTGTATACAGCCCTTTTCTTTAAATAAAAATATACTTAATTATATTATACCCACAAACTATTTTCAAAAGTATTATAAGTACACACAAAATATGTGTGGTGAAATTGTTAACCTTATCGAGGATCTATTTTAAGATAGAACCGATCTACGAAACACCACGTGTAATAGAGCTTCGTTTTGCTAGCTATTTCTAATCTTGACTATTTGCCACCTGTTTTTCAGTTATGATTCAAACATTTTTAATCTATGGTGATGATTATAGTTTCCAGGTTTGTTAGAAACAAATTATGATCATCCATATCGAAAGCTTCTTTTATATCGATTGTAATTTTCTGAACCATTTTTTTTGGGTATTTGTTGTTACTTTTGTAGTACGATCTGTTATTGCAGATGTTATTTGGAGGATAACGTTTAGTTTAAAGTTGTATTATATAAATGAAAGTACGTCATTAGTTTTTAAATTTCAAGCCTGACTTTTGAATTGTAGGCCTCTTTAGATGGAAGAGTAGTATTTTTTTTCTTATTCGTAATTCATTAATATTTGTCTCATGTATCCAGCCATTCACATACAGGTTCAAGTTACTGGTTGAAAATATATCAACCAGTTGCCGTCCTATGCTGAACACGGATCTTCTTTAAGAAGCACCAACCATTCCTGTCTTGGGTAAAAAAATAACTAACAATTACGAACGTTAGATTTCATACATTTTGGTAACTTTTACATTTCGACTGTTTCAATAATAACACACTAACATTGTAAAAAAACTTATCAATCTTAACATTACATAAAAAAGTGAATTACTTTGAATAGTCTTCCCAGAGAATTGGATAAGGTGTGCAGTATATTAAAGTGACATTTTGGTCCTCCAAATATTGAGATGTGGTACTTGAGAATACAGCTGCAGGAATTGCAAAAAGAATCGCCGCGGCCCATATCAAAGTAGCACACACCATCGGTAACTTCCGAAGCTGAAAGAAAGTCCAGAATTAGTAATCTTTATAGTTTACATTTATCTTTACACAGTATAATTTTAAGTAACTTCCTTTAACTGTTCATCGTACACCAATATTATAGAAGAAATCTGCGACAATTTTAAACACTTCCGTGCAAAGCCGGGCCGGATCGCTAGTCTATACTAATGTTAAAGAGCTAAAGTTTTTAACTTCTGATCGAATTACCGATCCTGAAAATGAAAGAAAACAGAAAGCGACGATTGAACAATTTTTTTTAAGAAATAAGAGTAGATATTCGTGAATCAGGTGGAAGAAAATTAGGTGGTTAGTGCCCAATGAAGTGGGTACGGGTCAGCTAGTCTTCTTATATATAAAAATCAATTGCTGAGCCTATTTAACTGATTTTGTTTACGAAATATTTGTCGTAGTCCAGGGGAGGCTTAAACGGTGAAAAATTAAAATAATTTGAAAATCCAAATTACACGTGTGCCAAGTAGCGGGCACAGCTAGTGTTATATGCATCTATGTAAGACTCATTGCAAACAAAAGAACCAGACGAAATGTGGGCACCATTTTCAATCCTTTTTATGTAGTGAGATATAAGGAGACACTCTACAAGCAATTAGACTCTACGTATTAAAACCTTACGAATTTTACAAGACATTTTAATACATAGAAGTATTGTGAAGTTACCTATAAATATATATTTAATAGAACCCAATTGTCCCACTTTTTTCTTCGTTACAATTTCGTGAACATCCATTTTGTTTCCTTTACGTAATTGTAATTTCAATAATAAAATTATACCATAAAGCCTCCCAAATGGAAGTAGATATGAATCTCATTTCAATTGCCAATAGATTTCGCAATCCGCTTAAGTAACACAAATGTATAGCTTTAGCGATTGATTTGTTTTTTTTTTTTCATTCTTGAACCAATTCAGTAAATATATATTCGACATAATTGTTATTGCTATACTCAACACATTTAAAGAGTTATGTTTTATATAAGGTTTCGTTTTGGGTATATCGTTTCGTAGTAGTATACGGATAAATAGGAGGTTTACATTTAGTAAATACTAGGGACCCGGTTCGGCTACGCACGGAGTCTTTGACATTCTTCAATTCTCTTTACCATAATATGCATGTATTACACATTTTAACCTTCCTCTTGAATCACTCTCTCTATTGCTAAAAATTTCATTGAAAGCCGTTAAGTACTTTCAAACTAGTTAGTAGTATAACACTTACCTACTATGTAAAGATAAAAATAACAAACTATTTTATCAACGTGTTTGTCTTAAAGTATTTCTTTGGAGTTTCATAAGCCCGAAATAGCTTATCAGTTTTAGACAAAACGTGTTTTAAATAATGTAAGCATATTCTGAGCAGATGCTATTTGGAATTTCCAGGTGTAAACCATCAGACTAAAGTACAATCGCACACAAGGCACTTCCATCCAAATCCAAATGCATAAAAAATCAATTTTCTCACCTGTAGTCTCCTAAAGGGGTTTACGATAGCACAGTATCGTTCTGCCGAGAGAGCAGTTAAGGTAAATACGGATACTCCAATGGATATATCTTTCCCGGTTTCGGATATCCGACAAATAAGGTCTCCCCAGGGCCAGGATTCGAAAGTGTAGATGACGGATACAAACGGCACACATATCAGAATGACTAGAAGATCCGCTAGTGCTAGTGAAAATATGTACCTGAGGACAAATGAAAAAAAAGTTGTGTATTACAGTACAATTTTTTTCTATCTTTATGTCAGCGAATTTTAGTGTTATTTTTATAGATGACTACGAATTTTATGATTTAATTGTTATAATCACGCCATGTGGTTTTATATTCGATAAGTCGTATTAAATTTTAGCGATAATAATTTAACATATGCCGTAAATAGTTATGTGAATACAACTTGTATTATGAAAATCACATGGCTATTATTTACAGACGTAATGGTGTTCTTTATACATTTTTTTACTAGTGTCTGTGTATAGTCTCGATATGTACCTAGTGCTAAGAATCGAAAATATACGATCTAATTGTTGAGCACAATCAGATTTACTAAGTACATACTAAACTAATGGCTCACTGAACTATTGAAAAATATATCCAAACTTTACATTCGAATAACACGCCCCGAGTTTAATCGAATCAAATTAGCGTTTCTTATAATATAGTTCATTAAGATTCTTTTAGCAGCTATAGTGAAGAGAAAAAGTTAATAATATATATTAAAAGAGAAAAGATTTAAAAAAAAGATGTAAAGTTACGAGAAACAAATCTTTTTTTCACTATTGAGACAAAAAATCTATAAAAATAAATAAATTTAGAGTGTCTGTTTGTAATATTAAAATAACCACTTTTAATAAACGCATATGTATATATACACGGTACATATACCAAAAATGTGGTTAAAAATCTTTTTGTCTGTCTGCCTGTCCGTTCGTCTGTCTGACTGTCTGTCTGTCTGTTTGTTCCGGGTAATCTCCGGAACGGCTGGACCGATTTTGACGGGACTTTCACTGGCAGGTACCTGATGATCCAGGGAATAACCACGGGTAACACCGCGGGGCGCAACTAGTTATAAATAAATATGGCTTCGTCACGTGTTCGGATTACAATTTCATACTTATTTATTATAAGACAGGCATAAATCATGAAATTTTGACACATAAGGACGGAACACGAAGTTGTCTGAACAGCTGCTCAAAACTTCCGACAGCCTAAAATTAGGCTGTTTTAAAAGCCAAATTTCAAATTCTATATTGAATTGTGCCAAGAAATGCAACCACGATGTGAATTTGAATTGAACTCCGAGATACGAAATTCAATTCAAAACTAGGAGTTTTCAAAATTAATGTAAGTATTATCTATCTATATAAAAAAACGACTGTAAATTTGCGTTTTTTTAATTTGCGTAGCGTTTCAGACGCAGTGTTGCTACAGTATGTTTTGTGCCAGAGTTATGTATAGGTAAGTTTAGTGGTTAGTACCAACCCTGCCCTGCCCAAGTCCTGCCTGCTAAGCTAAAGACTGTAGATTATTTATTACCACCTAGGTTAAGTAAGCAGCATGATCATGAACCGCTGATTTGGATGAAATTTACAATGAAGATTCAAAAAACGAATCTATACAAATAAATAAAATTAGAGTGTCTGTTTGTAATATTAAAATAACAGCATTTTACTAAATGCATATGTATTTATACACGGTACATTTACCAAAAAGGTATTTTAAAAATTTTTTGTCCGTCTGTCTGTTTGTTCCGAGTAATCTCTGGAACGGCTAGACGGATTTTGACGGGACTTTCACTGGCAGGTAGCTACTGATCCAGGGTGTAACTTAGGCTTTTTTAGACAAACTTTATCTCGCGGCGTTACTCGCGGTACGACGTCAACCGCTGGTAACACCGAGGGGTTCAGCTAGTATTCAATAAAAAATCAATCTGTTAATAGTAGGTATTTTGTTTTTAAGGAAAATACGAGAAATCTCCAGATAAATAAATAATTAATATTTATTTATTTATTATAAATAAATAATAATAATTAGACAACATCGTTTGACAACTGGGGCTTGTTAGTAAAAATAATTTAAATGTGCTTTGTGTTTGGCAGATTGAGAGATTGTAATAACGTAAAATATGCCCAACCGCTTTGACAGTATTATCATATTTTTTTATAATTTATGTGGGATCTGAATTTGTGTATTATACTTTTGTCTTATTTTATTGTTAGTATTTTGTGATAGGTGGTGGAGGTGATTTCTCCGTTTCCAACGTAAAAAGAACACCTATTGAAAATGTGATTGTCACATTTTTTTTTAGATTTTTTTTCAGCTTAAATCAGTTACATCAAGCAGACTATCAAATTATCGTTCAACTGTTAGGTTATAAATAGAGTTCCTCTCTCCTAGCCAAGTTGCATTCTATAAACTTAAACTTTAATAGAAATTAAATATAATATTTAATAGAATGACGTCTTTCAGCGCTAAGTCACGTGGTCTCAACAAAAGATCAACCAACAAGAGAATAAAGGAATTAGCAATTGTAGAAAGAGAATCAATGCGAAACACCTGCAACTTGATTAAGGAGGCCTATTAAAATGCCATTAGAAGTCGCATATTAATTAAAAAAAGAAAATCTATGAAATATAGTTTACAAGGTGTAACATGAAAATCAATCAGAATTTACAAAACATGTAAATGGTTACTTACGTGTTAGGCGCATTTCTCATTCCTCTGTGTCTTACATATATGATCACCAAGGTTCCATTTCCCAGTACTCCTACTATAAAGATTATAGCGAAGAGAACAGGGACCAGGTACGTCTCCAGACGATCCTCGTAAGGTGTGTACTCGTTGTCTGTCGAGTTCTCTTCAGATGTGAATGCCGAGGTCGTGATATTATTGTCCATTGTATACATTGTGATTATCTGGGGACAAAGACATGGACATCTGTTAATTGGTCTGAAAATATTTACTTATTAAGTACACAACCTGCCTGGAGTTCATTGTTTCTGTTTCAATAAAGGTCATATGTCTTCTCCACAGTGACAAAAATGTGGAGAAACACAAGGCGCTCTTAAACGGAGGCAAGTGGTAAAGCAAAAAGTAGTATCGTCCAACCAGGTTAGGTACCTTGTTGGATTATACTACTTTTTACTGTTGGGCAATGCAAGTGCATGAATCCATTAACATGATTCCCACTCTCCCACAGCTAACAAACGAGCAGATCAGCAAGACTGGTTGATGTATCTAAAAGTGTCTTTTGCTTAAAATACAAATTGACTGAATTGATTTCTTCCTATACTGTAAAAAAATTCAATGGCTGTTGCGTTTCATGCAAGAGCTATGAGCAAATATTTGCGTGCAAAACCTGTCGCTCTACTGAAAAGTTGACATTTTGCAAATAAAACATTAATCTTCCAAATGACGATATATTTTATACAAGTAATCGCCAAGAGATTTGATAAAAAAAGTAAACAAACCATACGAAATTCAATCTACTAACTGAAGCTAAAGAGCTTATTTAAATCAAAGGTTAGTATTAACGATCAATTCCAGCGTAATATTTTAGACTCTTATCAATTTAGAACAAGAGCACACAGGACAAGTCCCATCTTCATTTCGACCCTACTTTTCTAAGGTATTGGGTTATCTACTCGGTGCCATGACGCCGTCAACATCCATTACGACCCGGAGGTCATTAGGTTGTCTATGGTGCATGGCGCCAAACGCATTTTGTGCGAAACGGAAAAGAGCTATTTCTCCCCGATTCCTTACTCTTTCTTAATCTTTAATGCATCTGCTTTTTTTACAGTGTGACTTAAAAATCTTTGTAATTATGTTATTATTGTATATATAAACAAAGAAACATAAAATAACAATAAAAAATGGTTTTGTCTGTTTTAAGTTTTATTCTGGACAAGTGCAAAGTCTCAAATAGTATTCTCAATAATTCATATTCTATTCTATCATTAGTTACCTAGGTAACTGAGTATGATACTAGTATCATAAATATAATCTACTAGCTGTTGCCCGCGGCTCATCGGCGTAAAGTTTCATCCGGATTTGGATGAAACTTTCAATAGTTTTTGCGTGAAGAAGTAACAAATATACACACTCACAAACTTTCGCCTTTGTATATTAGTGTGATATGATTATATACAATTCTCTATTTTTGTGTATTTTATTGGCATGCCGAAAATAGTATAGTTAACATCACGCTCAGACCTATAGATTTTATATGCATAATATGTATATGCTGATGTTGATAGAAGCTGAAAAATAGAAGACAGACGGACGCAGACGAATTACGTGGGTAAGCTAGTTCTTCAGTAAATTTATAAATGTTATCATTAATTTATCTGTATCTCCAATTATTCGTAATTCTGAAATCTGCTTTATGAACCTGCCATAATTCTTTTCGAATTTTTTCTTAAGTTTCACGGTTAAGTAACCTGTATTACACGTTAAACTTCAGCAACTAATATAGTTGTAGGTAATTAGTACATCCTCAGTCCAGGTAACATTTGACTTTACAGAGAAGGAAGCTCTTAGGCTCTTAGTATAATAAAGTTTCCACAACCACTATAGCATGAATATATGTTTCAGGCTTCCTGTCAGCTCGTAATACGATGTATTGTGTTATGTAATGAAAGGTTTGACCTAGCAATATTCTAATGACGATGTTATGTAATAGTTATTGTACGAAAATTTCACTATGTCATTGGCATTCTTAATTTTTGACAGCATAATCACATTACCGTTATTTGTTTTTTTAAATATTATTACTGACATAACAGTGAATAACAATAATTAACACAATAAAATTACAATATCATCATTGCGTGTGTGTAACCCTTTATTGGGTTATAATGATACAAAAGCATCTCCACAGGCCGTCATGGTGTGGGTTACCATGCTACCTTGTTACATTGTGTGTACAATGTGAATGGTGATCACTACTCTTGTATTCCATCAGGCAGAGTAGAGTCATTTTTGAAGGCTCATATTAAAAATAAATATTCTAACGATAAAACGTGATGGTTTTGTTTGTATTTAATTTCCTTGATCAAAGTGTGACGTCCCTATTTCGTGCTTAATTTCTAATGTACATATTTGTAACCTAGTAGTATAAAATATTAAATGGTAAAACAACACTACCCAACTGATATTTTACACAGCATAACATCAACAACGCTGCAATAATTTCCCAAACAACATTTTAGAAAATAGAAATTTAATTATCCTGATAATAACGTAAATCTACAACCGACTGTTGAAAACTAAACTAATTTCCTTTAATATTTAAATTAAATCAACGAGCTCATTATATACAAATAAAACGAATATTTATTTATACGTGTGCTAAACTAACAGCTCTGATTGTTTTGTGGAAGATACATTTCAACAAGTCTAATCTAGTTTCAATTAATTTCGCCCCTATACATTTGATACCAAATAAGTGTTTTAACATAACTTATACGAGTATGTTTTTGAATAAAATTAATGGATATTACAATCGCAAATTGAATTTGCCTTTTTGTCATTGCTTGTAATTAAATAATTTAGTTTCAGGCACCAGACTCTCACAAAGTTCCTCGAATATGGGGCACTCTGTAATGTACCTTAAGAAGTTTTGTGAGAGAAAATAAAGAGATTTATTATTATTATTATTAGTTACTTTTCCCATTACCTTTTGGGTATATAATAATAATATTCATTCGAAAATGTCATTATATAATATATCATAATGACCTTTACCTACAACCAACATTTGAAAATCAAAGAAATTTCATTTTGCATTTATATTGAATGGACATGAATAATGAATGATACGTGTTCTGAACTAATGGCAATGATTGCAATGTGGGAGATGCGTTTCAACAAGTCTAATCGAATTCCAATTCATTTTACGCCCACACATTCGATACCAAATAAGTGTTCTAATATAACTTATGATACAAGTACACATTAAAAGTTTTTGATTACATACATTTATTTTATTTGGGAATTAAATTTACTTTACAAGCTTGTAATTAAACTATTTCAAGGTTCAATCTTTCTTTTTCAAATATAATATCTTATTACAATTTCTTTTTTTTTCATCCCTTCTTTTTTTTTTATGTTTGGCCCTGCCAAAATTACTCAACTCTGCCTGATGGATTGAATACATGGAATACAAGTTATTTCGAACTTAGATAAATTTATTTTCTTCACCGAATGAGCAAGACTGTTTTTAAGATTTTGCTAAGATGTTCTAATATGTTAATCAAAATATCTCGGCAAAATCGTTGTTAGTTGTCAGTTGGTAGTCGTTAGAGTAGTTGTGAACACTAAACATTTTAAAACAATACCGAAATGCTCTACGCTTTTCACCTATTCATTCAATTTCTATTACTGTTACAATGTAGACGAAGCAATACTCAGGAGTATACGTGATTCTTGTATGAAGAAAAATCTCAAAATTATATAACGTCGGTAAAGTTGAAGGTTGACTGGTAGATAATGCCATTTGGCATTAAGTCCGCCTCATGCAAATGTAATGCAGGAAGTAATAATAAATAAAATAAAATAAAGTAGAATGTCTTTTTTTTATGGAATTGGCGTGCAAACGAGCAGACGTATCGCCTGATGGTAAGCGATTACCGCCGCCCATGGACACCTGCAAACATCAGAGGCGTTACAAGTGCGTTGCCAGTTGCCAGCCTTTGGGGGATAGGGAGGGGAGATAGGGGAAGGAGAGATAGGGGGAGGGGAGATAGGGGGAGGGGAGATAGGGGGAGGGGAGATAGGGGGAGGGGTTTGGATTATGGGTCTCCGGTATCCTCACTCACTCGGTGAAACACAGCGCAAGCACTATTTCACACCGGTTTTCTGTGAGGCCGTGGTATCACTCCGATCGAGCCGGCTCATTCATGCCGAAGCGTGGCCCTCCCACGGCGAAAGTCGATTTCGAGCTTTAACATTTCTAAATGAATACGCCCACTTGAGTTGTATGGTATTTTGATATTGAACGTGGGTATGAACTGTATTACATCGAACGATAACCTACACGTATAGATTTCGCAAATATTTATTTTATAATAGGATAAAAATTGCTAGTAGACATCCAAGCACAGTACTGACTTTGTTGAAATGTACCTATAGTTTTTTCTAGATGCACATTTTACTTAAAATTAATTACAGAGACTCTAATGTACACTATTCGAAATTCTGGAGATTGCACTCATAACTTTACGTAAAGAGAAACCTTTAAAATTTTGCTAAGTGATTGATTATCTTCATATTTTTCCATTTTGTTAAAGCGTAGGTTAAACATCATGCATTATAATTACCCTAACAAGTCGGGTTTCACGCCACAATACCCATGTCCTAATTTCCTTACATCGTTGACACGAAACCAGTATCAAGGCATAATATTCCAGAGTCAAGTGTCAATTACGCATGTTCCTAGTGACTGGTTGACATGACAGGCGCTTTTTCAGCATTTTTCATACGATGTTATTTTGAAAAGAAAATTTGGCTCGTCATTAGAAAAATATACTTGTAACTTTTGAAATGTTGTCCCCTCATTTTATTGTTAGTCGTATACATATATCCTTTTGTATACCAAGAAAGTACTGAGTAACTTAAAGTTTAGTCTAGTAGACTACTTCGTTATAACTAAGTTCAACTATCAAAGATTGACTTAGACCATGTTCAGAAGATAATGATGATTCGTTTCTAGAATGAAATTACAAACGCCTGTTGAGCGCTCATCATTTGAACATAGCCTTATTCTTTCAACTGATCTAAATACTGGTAGAAAGTATAATTCATTATCTGTCTTTAAAAAAAGGAGGAGGTTCTCGATTCGACCGTTTAAATATATTTATTATGTGTGTTCAAGAATAACTTCGTTGTTTATGAACCGATTTTGATGATTCTTTTGAACCTTGAAGTCGGTTTCGTTTTTGTTAATTTTTTATGTAATTTGAGAACACAAACAGTAGTATGAAATGTAGGGTTGTAATTAGAAAGTAATAAATATACTATCCAGTACGTTTTTCACAGATTACTTATTCAAGGGTTCAAGTCTATAAGCAAAATTGCTAAGTTATAAAAATCATAAAACCATAAAGGCGCTCATAGCCCAGTTGTACTCGGTTATTAGAACCAATCACCGAGGTTAAGCAATGACGGCGCGGTCAGTACCTGGATGGGTGACCATGATACCATGAGCGTCTTCGTGATTCGGAGATCACGTTAAGCAGTTGGTCCCGGTTCTTATCATATAATAACAGTCGTGAAGCTTAGTTTGAAGTCTTTGAGCTGTTTAAAATCATCTAACAGCAAGATTACGTAGCCACAACGTTGTCTTGCCAATCCCCAAGTCGCACTCGGCCAGCGTGGGGATGTATGGCCTTAACCCTCCCCTTAGAGGAGACCCGAACCCAGCACTGGGATATTATGTGTTGTTGATGATTGATGTAGTTGTTCCGTGTAGTATGATGATAGAAAATAACTAAACGAATTCACTCCAATTTGAATATGGCCTGTATTGGTTGGTGTTAAACATTCTTCTAAAATATCAACCTAAAGTACGTTCGTGTGTTCCATGACAGTAAGGTCGTGAGCATAGATTATAATGTATGTCGTGTGTAACATGATGTAGCGCAGTCAAGTTTTTTTCTTTTGCGTCAAAATTTCTGTGTGTTGACAGTTAAGAGTACAGAGTATCAGCACTCTTATTTATCCCGTGGTTGTCGTTAAGTACGACTTAACAAGCTAACAATGCAGCACAATGTCATTACAAAAAAGGCTACCTTGAATCAAACCCCAAATTAACTCGTCTAGCCAGCAAAACCTCCTCTCTAAGAAAACACCTTTGTCCATCTTCTTCAATGTGAAAACTGTTAATATTGTAGTCAATAATTACTTTGAGTGCTTAGATCTGTTAATGTAGCATTGTGGCGTTGCCCCATTTATCTTCATAAGCCACCTCGAGATATCTGCTGGATTAATGTATGATTTTGCAATGAATACGTTGGGAGAACGTAATTTTGAATGTGTTTTTTCGAGTAACTACTAGTAGCTACTGTATCTTCAGATTATCTTGAATGTTTGTTTTGTGAATATATTGTAAAAATTTTGAATTTCATCTCAATATATTTTACAACTTAAATCTTAACGCTATCATAATATCATTACAATTAAATTTTATTATAGTGAACCAATTTAACTAAAACAGAGTGAAATGTTTTTCCTCGTTTTAGTTTCATTGGATATTTTGCGAGATGAATTCGCAACGAAAAACGAAGCATTAATTATTATAACAATATAAACTTAGACGTATTACAATTTATGTAACGTCTTTCTTCGTCAGTTTTACCTGTTTCATTGTTGGGCTAGCTGAAAAAACTGTTTATTTATATAATAAACCTTTTCAAATTTTAATCTGACAGCGACGTCACCGCTCACAATGCTTATTCATTTGCATAACAGATTTATTCACCTCTATAAATGTCAGAAACATTACCTATTGTTGTCGGCCGTAGATACGTCGAGACATGCATGAGTGGACAGATCCGAAACAGGCTGTGCCGGACAGATACGAGGATCGTATATACTAATACTTTGACGCAGGATAGATCCTTCTTAATTATTGGATTTTTTCGGAATTTTAATGACTGTGAAATGGTTACGATTAAAACATTGTTCGCTGTTGAACTTATTTTATAGTACCTACTCTCAAGCTCACGGCGTGATTAGAGCTATGTTATAGAAGACATATATTATGGAGCCTTTAAGATGGAGATTTTATATTACTGACACGCCACTGATACACATTATACCCTTGGCAAACTAATAGAATCACCGATTGATAGTATTAGGTACTATCCACTACATCAGAACTTAACATATCTATCTATGTAAATAAAAATTCTTATTGACTCCACTAAATCTTTTTTCTATGTTTTCGTTATTTTTAGCACAAGGTTTATATAGAAACAAATTAAAATAAAAATTGAAAAGTAGGCGGCAAATTACTAGCAAGTCGGTAAATTCTAGTCGCTGGAAATTTGACTTGAGCGAGCAGTCGAGTTACTGTCAGGACTCACAACTCGACCAGTGCATACTGCTCTACAATTTACATGGAAAGATCAATCTTTAATGAAAAGATCTAGCAGTCTACTGCTATGTATAGACTTTGATCACTTATTCTCATCAACTGAGTTTCTAAGCCATGGGAAAAGGTTAGTTATTTAAATACACGAGAAATCTGTCTCTTTCAGGAGACTGATATCACCCATTTGTTGTGTTATTCGGATGGAGTTCTTTATAATTTACCATGTTTATGTCTAAATGTTGTTTTCCCAAGGATAGGCATATTAATGTGTGGCAACAGGAAAATAATTATACAAGATTACGTAATTTGTTTAACTATCCCCTGTGAGTTATGTCTATTTTGGTATATTTATATTAAGACTTGTAGTGTGGTAGTAAAATTATATTAAGCGGTCTAATGGTGTTTTTGTTTGTAAAGAAGTATGTATGTAATGAGTATTGATGAATAACTAGTCTTGTGATTGAGTTAACTGAAGGTATGAGACTATGAGTACTAATAACTACTATTTACATATTAATAAGGAAAGCAAAAACTAAGTACCTCTTTTTATGAAAACGTAAATTATGCAAACGGAGGAGTATGGAATTTGGCACATTTTAAGTTTATATTAGCTTTATGCATTCTGCATAAAGCTAAAAAAAAAATGGTCGAATTTTGACAACTGCGTGACCACTAGTATATTTCTGTTTTTTACTTTTATATTTTTAATAACATTATTTTTAAAAACAATTGATATAGGCTTGGAGCATTAAATCCTCTTATATTATAGGTATATATTCTTGTGTTGTGTTTCATTATTTTATAGTAGGTAGGTAAACAATTTTCGAAGAGGAAGGAAAAAATAAATGATCTTCAATAAACAAAGTGTTTCATATTATTGTAATTGTTTATATTAATTATGTCGATGTTGATAGTACATAACATACAACGGTATTTATATTATATATATATATATATATATATATGTGTTTTGCCTAACTTTTTACTCTGAAATACAACTATATACAATATTATTCAAAATATTCCAAATGATACCCTTGCTGATATAAACTATATCTCTACTTGTACTGATATTTGGAACAGTTTTTTAATTATAGGGTACTAGTTGTTGCCCGCGGCTCCGCCCGCGTATATGTCGGTAATCGCAGCAAATAGTAGCCTATGTGTTATTCTGATGTATAAGCTACATTACTGTAAAGTTTCATCCAAATCCGTTCAGTAGTTTTTGCGTGAAAGAGTAAAAAACATCCATCCAAACATCCATCCATCCTTACAAACTTTCGCATTTATAATATTAGTAGAATTAGTAGGATTAGACTCCTGAAATCAAAGATAGAGGATAATAGAAACTTTTAATGATAGACAAAAAATCAATTGCACAAATAATGCAAATAAAACGTTATGAAATGTTGTAAAATTTAGTTTTTCAGCAGGCTCCATTCTGATCTGCATTTTCCCTGACATTTTATTTACGGGAGTTTTAAATTGTCAGATATTTCGACATGGTTACAATACCAGTTTTAATTCCTATATTATGTATATTTATGCTGCACTGTACATTTATGTGTATTGTATATATGAAGTCATATGGAGAAGATGAATTTTAACACTTGAACGAAAATTGTGTCTCCAAAGAAATTCAAGATATTTTACCGCTAAATAATATACACACGTAGTGTGAAAGGCACGTTAGCACTACATTAACATGTATGAGGACATCTTTTCGCTTTAACGAAGTGAACATTTTATTTTACAAGAAGTTGAAACATTTTACATAAATTGCACAGAAAGTAATGATGAAGGAATCTGATATAAGATACTCCTGTACCAAGTTTTGTTACTGTCACCTTGATGTTGATAAAAGTAGTTCGTTGACCTAAATCGTAGCCTCGTATATCATCTTTCGGTTGACTTTGCCAAAACCAACAATGTTCTTTTATGTAATATTAATTCCGGACTTTATTGATACCTAGTATATTACTCCTACTTATCGTAAAATGATTCTTTGTAGTAATAACTTTGTTAAATTTGAAAATTTTCTATGTGATTTCTTCATTGTTACATTTTTTATATTATCTAATTTTAGTAGTAGCATATTTCGCAGTTAAACATGATTTAGGGGGGTTCTTCTCAGAGTATGGTACCTGAGGCTCCCGCGAGGGGGCGATGTTTCGCGTGTGCCGTACGTCGCCTAATTAGAGAGTTTACCAGGAGACGGTGCCCGCTTCAGTGCGGGCAGTCGCTGGGACCCCTCTCGTCTCAGGCGCAGAGAGGTATATCGTGTGGTTTTAGTCGGTTTGATTCCGACTCACCGCCCCGCCGCAAACCCCGGCGGGGTATCACAAAAAAAGAAAAGGTACCTGAGGCTGGCCGTAGCCGTTGGAATAGTTTTAATAGAAACACCACCATTATAAGATTTTTACTCCCTGAATAACAATATGGGAGAATTAAACCTTGTTTTTTTTTATTACAAGATCAATACACGGATATGATGATAATTTGATTCTAGAGGAAGCACTTAGAGTATTTCTTACAGTAATAACCGCGATTAATCAAAAGTTTTGTGTTCAGAACATCTAAATCTATACTTAATGTTGTTCTATACAAGATTATCTTTCACCCCGTTATAAAATGTTACTTACATCCATTTTGTGTGGTATGCTCATTCTTTAAGCCCAATTTAGCACCAACATCTCAAATTAACTGTAGACAAATGTTTGAATTACCTCGTCTATTTGTATTCACAGTTTAATGGTACATTTAAGAGGACTTTATTCGCGTACGGATTCCCGGGTATAATTGCCACAGTAATTCCAGTTTCTAATAACTGTAGGATATGTTTAGAGGTACTTTTAGGTTTAGATAGGGATTGGCTGCGGTGAAATTCCACTTTCAACCGAATTAAAATAAAACCACAGTAAACTTTTCAAGCTTATAGCAGTGTATAAATAAGAAGCATTTTTGGAATTTATTCCATAAGAAATGATTTTCATAATTAGCCCGCGGTATCAAAATTTTATGAACAGTAATATCGAGCGTAACTAAAGGTGAGGATACAATTTTTACATGGAATAGGGGGCGAACGAACAACGTATCACCTCATGGTAAGCAATTACCGCCGCCCATAGACCCGCAACACCAGAGGCGTCACAAGGCAATGCCGGACGTGGAATGTGGGAAGGGGTTAGATTATGAGCTTCCGGTATCCTCACTCTTCGGTGAATCACAGCGCAAGCGCTATTTCACTCCGGTTTTCTGTGAAGCCGTGGTATCACTCCAGTCGAGTCGGCCTATTCATGCCCAAGCGTGGCTCTCCCACGTTAAATCCCACATTGCAGCGCTTCGTCATTAGTTATGTCGTCTAACAAACTTTTAAAAACAAACAGCATTAGAAGGCTTTTAGAGACATTTTTCTATCTCTCTGTCATTGTGTAAGCACACACAAGTCTTAAAAGTTTAACTTGTGTTCTAAAATAAGCTTGAAATGTTATTATAACCTTTTGTATTCTGTAAGATGCTTGAATTAAATAATATATTATTTAAAAACTATTGTTAGCAATCAAGAGAAAATAACAAGGGAAAAAATTAATACTTAAAAGAAGTTCTCCATCTGTTAAAAAAGCGCATTAAATACAAGGTAATTTTATTGAAAGACTAGCTGACCCACGCAACTTCGTTTACGTCTCTTACTGCCCGTAGCGTAATAATTTTCCCCTGTTTTCGTAACACTCTTCATTGATGTTCCGCTCTTATAAGCCTTAGCGTGATGATAAATAGCCTATAACCTTCCTCGATACATGTACTATCCAACATTGAAAGAATTTTTCAAAACGGTTCCTGAGATTACGGCGTTCAAACAAATAAACAAACATACAAACTCTTCAGCTTTATATATTAGTATAGATAAGAAATGTATTTACCTAGTACGTACTCTCCAGTCACCCCTTTCTAATTCAAAACTTTAAATAATAAATAAATATTTCGAACATCTAACACACATCTAGTCCCAAGCTAAGCAGAGCTTTTGTTATGGGTACTAGACAAGTGATACAAATATATTTTTTTTCCGAGAATCGAACGCAAGACCTCATGATCAGCAGTCGCATACGCCAACCGCGAGACCAACGAGGCATTCAAAACTTTATTGTCATCTGCAACTGAACATAACCTCTCTCATTTACTTTTTAGTTACCAAATTTAACTGAAATTAGCTATAAACTATACTTTACATGCACTCTACATGCTATTTTTGTATTATTAGTTCAGTACTCTTCTAAGATATAAAAGTTAGTCCCGATAAAGACTTAAGAAAATTGTTCCCCATTATCAAGTTTACAGTATTACGGAAAGTTGAGGAATAAATTACTTGCACAGCTCCTTTGAAGCTTGTAACTTTTTCTTTTTTTCTTCACGTTTATATAGTACCGTAAGCTCTCGAAACTTTTTAAATTTAGGTGACAGGACAATGTAGATTGTATAAGCTATATCCATCCTTTACGTTGCTGCTTGCGGTGGCTTAAAAATTATTCTTGGTAATGTTGGCATCGGCGAAGAGGCATAATAAACGGGCACGGTAAGAAAATGATAGTTCACTTCTTTAAAATAATTCATATTCGTTTTATTTCAACATACACAAACAACAATATATTTAAAATGAAGGTTCAGAACTTTGTGTTCGGAACCTTCATTTTAAATAAATGCTCATATATTATCCGCTGGCCTTCCGTAGGAATAAGGGTTTTCACAGTAATTTAACATTTAATTCGCAAAAGAACAATTTGTAAAAAAACTAAATTTTGAACGATATAGCTGAAGGCAAACCTTTGGTTCATTTCATAAAATATATAAATAATAAATGAATAATAAATATTTCGGACATCTATCACACAACGCCATCTAGTCCCAAACTAAGCAGAGCTTGTGTTATGGGTACTAGACAACTGATACAAATACATATATACTTTTTTTGTAAATACATACATATTATACATAGAAAACACCCAAACTCCGAAACATTTATTTGAAGATCATACAAACATTTGTTCCGACCCGGGAATCGAACCCGAGATCTTATGATCAGCAGTCGCATACGCCAACCGCAAGATAAACGAGGCAGTCAAATGCACCTATTCCATCAACAATGCAGCATGGCGACCAACACCATGGCGGGCTAGTGATGCTTCTGCATCATTGGGCCTCCGGTCTCGCACTCACCAACGAAACACGACAGCATGATCGCTATCATTTTAAGTTGATTTACTGTGCCAGGGTAGTACCGCCCCGGTCGAGCCGGCCCGTTCGTGCTGAAATCAGCGTGGCTCTACTACCTAGATATTGCCTTAATCTATATACTAATCCTGATAAGAGACGCAAACGAGGTTGCGTGGGTCTGCTAGTTGCCTTATAAAAGTATAGCCGACCCACGCAACCTCGTTTGCGTCTCCTATTGCCCGTAGCGTGATAATTTTCCCTCGTTTTTGTTACATTCTTCATTGGTGCTCCGCTCCTGTAGGTCTTAGCGTGATGATATATAGCCTATAGCCTTCCTCGATAAATGGGCTATCTAACACTGAAAGTTTTATTTAAAATCGGACCAGCGGTTCCTGAGATTAGCGTGTTCAAACAAACAAACAAACAAACAAACAAGCTCTTCAGCTTTATATATTAGTATAGATTAAGGTATTGTGAAACCATTTTCGATAAGATCATGTAGTAGTTTTCGTATCTAAAGTAAATCTACCGTTTAATGCAGTTGTTGCAACATTTCCTGCCTGACTATACTGATAACAATCTATGCGGGTATTGATCGAGTTATAACAGGTACCAATTGTAGGTTCTGAACTGCTATTACCAAAAACAAAGTATAATAAGCTAGATCTGTTTCTCTTTAACAGAAGATGCTTTTCAATTGGATTAATGTCTCAATCGACCGCCTTTAAAAGTCCACAGCTGGACATAGGTCCTTAGATGTGAGGATCTCGATGGTCAATCATTATTACTTCTATGTTTATGACGACGAGCAAGATTATTTTATATCAGTCTACAGACTTTTTAGGGCTCTTGCTAACTGTATAGATTGCAACCATTGCAACATTCTTTTGTTCTGTGATTGCAACCTTATAAAATGTACGTAATATATATCACCATCATCGAAAACAATCTTTAAAATTCTACTGTTGAACATAGGCCTCTTTCCAGAAATAAGGTAAAATGTACAATATATGTATATATATATATAAACCTTTTGTAGAATACCGAACAATGAGATACACTGGTTTAATTTAATTAGCCCACGCTGTAAATGTATATTTTTACCTCCTTTTTTTAAACAATGGAGATCTATCAAATATCTCGTTAATTAGTAATTTGAGGCAGACATTTGTACTTTCGACTAGGCATTTTATTTTAACTTATTTTTAACCGACTTCAAAATGTTCGAGGATAACTTCGTCGTTTATGAACCGATTTTGATGATTATTTTTTAATGGAAAGGAGATATCCCAACAGTGGTACTATGATCAGGATACTAAGATCTGTGATGGCATTCAAGAGAAATCGAGTCGAACCTTAAAGTCGGTTTTGTTTTTGTTAAAAATGAAAATTAAAAAACTTGTAGTAACAAAGAACAAATTCTCGTTTTAAAATAAATTCATATTGTTTTCAAAAATCTTCCTCTAAATAAAACTAGAGATATATTATGTTATTGTAAACGGCTTTAAGTCGATGTATGGTCGTGGTAAAGCAATGCTTTAGACTAATAGGTCGGTTTAACTGGAATACTCGTAGTTGCACGACCTTACAGAAAGCATGACAATCTTTCAATGATTTCCACTGATTAAGTGAGGTTCATGTAGTCAAACCTAGTACAAAACCTGATGCGTTTTAAATAAATTAATAAAAATAAATATATTTTTAGTAATGGGCAGAACTGAAATCTTGTAAGTTTTAAATTCCACAGATCTTCCATTCCTTTTAGTGTCCATGAATGGTGCTAACCACTCACCATCGGGTGATTTGTCTTTTCATTTGCTCTTTAAGCGAGAAAAAAAAAATGTTATATTTTCAGACATCTCGCTCACAAAACTATCTAATCCCAAACTAAGCCAAGCTTGTGCCTACTATAGTGTTTTCTGTAGTATAACAATAAAATATTGTTGACTTAACTACCATTTGAAACTGTAGGACCACTGATAACAGTAAGTATCAGCATAGAGCTTAAGGATAATACGGCAATATAATATTAATAATTGCGTCATATTACAACCGCACACACGTATTAAATACAGAATCCTATTCTATTGTATTATTCAAAAGTTTATTGTAGAATTAACTAGTGTTTAATGCAATGATTAGTGCCTGTTGCAATTTTCTGGAAAAATAAATCTGGAAGTGTATTTGATTGAATTTGCAGAACTTTCAAAAATAATAGAAGTTTAAATATGTGGACTTTAGGCGTAATAATGAACTAAAATGATTTTGCACTTATGATTTCATATCTACCTAAATCAGTGTTTGGAACAACGATCAAAATGAAGTTGTTATATGTTATGTTATTTATTTGTACATTTTCAAATGTGCAGTGCAATACTCGTGGTAAGTTATTTATTTTATTATTTTTTCTATTTATTGTATTATAAAGTAATAACTACGCTAAATCTCAATTTTTCATACATTACTTTCTCGTAAACTTGTTTAACGGCTAAAATTACAACTCATTATTTATATCTGTATATTTAGGATTAATATAAATATATTATATATAAATAATAATAAAAAAAAACACAAAATATTTAATACAGATGACATACACACATTTTTTTTATGGAATAGGCGGGTAAACGAGCAGACGCATCTCCTGATGATAAGTGATTACCGCCGCCCACGGACGGCAAACACCAGAGGCGTCACAAGTACGTTGCCGGCCTTTGGGGGATGGGGAGGGTAAATAGGGGAAGGGGGTTTGGGTTATGGGCCTCCGGTATCCTCACTCACTCGGTGAAACACAGCGCAAGTACTGTTTCACACCGATTTTCTGTGAGGCCGTGGTATCACTCCGGTCGAGCCGGCCCATTCATGCCGAAGCGTGGCTCTCCCACGGTAAGGATATACTGAAGGACATAATGATGATAGGCATTAATAGACAATAGCTTAAAGTCCCTATTAACTGTCCAAATATAATAATACACATTGCGTTTAGATAAAGATATTTTGACTCAATTCAGAAAATTTAATTAATTATCCTTACTTTCAAATAAATATCTTTCGGATCTAAGTTTTCATTTGATTTCATTTAAATTAAAGTGTGTAGCAATAAAATCTAGTACTTTAATTACATTTTATTAACCAATTTCTTGTGGATTATTAAATATGACTTTAATATAAATAAAGTAATCTATTCTTTACACGATCTTTCTTCATTTGCCTCTTGTTTTTTTTTTTACAGGTAATTCAAAGGGGATTGTGTTAGAGAAATATGAAGTTATTTTAATCGGAATTTCCATGTTAATATTATTCCTAAGCACAGTTTGCCTATCAATTGCGCTATATATGGTTAGAAATAATGTAACTTTATTTGGAATAAACATCAACAAGAAACCTATATATGTTAGGCAAGAATCAGGGCAAGGAGTCTTAGTACGTAGTTATACTAATACAATTAATGACTTACCTAGAAACGATGGGAGTACACTCACAGTAAATAGCGGTATAGTAGAAATCAGTGGACTTATGGAACCTGAAACTCCAATACGTCTAGAGCCCAAAGATGAAAAGAAACCTCCCTGTGTTAAAAAACCTTTGATGCCAATAATACCGACTATGCAAAAAGCACAAATGGATGATATAATCAAACAAGTTTTATTAAGCAAAAGATCTGAGCGTGGCTCAACATCCTTAAGAGAACTAGATGCTTTCACAAATCATAAAACTACAGAAGAAGATGAAAATGAAAGAACTTTTAATGGCAGTTCCAAAAACTTAAATGCTTTCGATGCTATTACAGACGTAAATGATGCTGTTGAAATGTTATATGAAAATTTGCCTTCTAAAATAAAAAAAAAATCAAATCCAGGTGAAGTTAAAAACAAACAAGCAGGTATGAGCGCACTGAAAGATGATGATTTAGTGGATGGATTTGCCAATGAAACCCATGTCACAGACGATGTTACAGATGCTCAAGAGGTATATGATATGTTACCTAATACAGTAAGATCTGTTGACAACATCAATAGTTCACCTGTGTATGATACTCCTCCTAGAACAAGTTGGGATCAAAGTGACTCCAGTAACGCAGTTTTAGATCAAGATACAAATTATTTGCTACTCTTATCTAAGAACAGACATGATGACAAAGTTAGTTATATCAATGCTAGGCATCGGAATTTACCTTAGATAGAACTCATTTATAACAACATTTATATGTTGTTGGAAGAAAATGGGTTTGGTGGAAGGACGCTGTATAATAGTAATCTTCGGAATATGGAGTTCTGAGAATCATTGTCAAAAAGGGCTTAGGTCTTTTAAAGACATTTTTATCAATGAAAGCTATTCAGAGAATCTACATCAATCTGAGGTTTCGAGTCGCATTTGTAGTTTTAGTAATAATAGTGATATAAAAGTGTAAATATTCAAATAAAAGTTAGCTGTAACTAAACAAATTTAATGATCATACATACAGGTTGTGACAGCATACCTGTGTTATCGTATTGATATAATTCGCTTATTTCTTAAGCTTTAAGCTATCAAACTGTAGTATTAAAGAAATGGAATAACATTATCATAAGAAAATACATATTTTAAAAAGGAAATAGTTTGATTTGATTTGTATTTTTACCCGACTGCGAAAGAAGTTTCCGAATGTATGTATGTAAATTTTTTCGCACGCCCTAGAGTCTAAACAGCTTGTCGTATTTTTATGTTAGTGGGTACTATAAAATTAAAAAAAAAAAACAAATAAGGATTCTTGGCGCCAAAAAGTAATCGCAAAAAAAAAATATGTTTTCGAAATATATCGAGTGTGGTATCAAAATAAAGAATTTTTAACGGTGATTACGAATGTTTATGAAACTTATATGTTTTATTTAAAAAACTGAATTTAATAAAGATGACGAATAACGATGCAGTCGGGTTTTTTATTTCTAATAATTTTACTTATCTTAATAACTATGAACGCCTGTCACCAAAGATTTTATTCCAATTTAATTTTACCCATCATATTTTAAAAATCAAAGGCAATAAATACATCCAAAATGCAAGTTATTAATTATATTATTATTAAATAACTAATTAAGTTATCTGTTCTTGTAGTTATTGTCCATAATGTACAATAAATTATATCTTTGTGTATGATGACATTACTATAAATGATTTGTTTTGTTTTGTTCATTTAGCTATAAATAAATTTTACCAGGATAAGTGAACTGTAAATTGCTCTCTATAAGTCCTATGCTTTACTTTGTATTACACTAGCCGACCCACGCAACCTCGTTTGCGCCTTAAATTGCCCGTAGCGTGAAAATTTCCCCCGTTTTTGAAACATTCTTCATTGTTGCTCCGCTCCTATTAGTAGTAGCGTGATGATATATACCCTATAGCCTTCCTCGATAAATGGACTATCCAACACCGAAAGAATTTTTCAAATCGGACCAGCGGTTCCTGAGATTAGCGTGTTCAAACAAACAAACAAACAAACAAACAAACTCTTCAGCTTTATATATTAGTATAGATTTAAAAAAGCAGTGTTTCTGTACAAGTTTTACTAGAAAGATTTTATTGTTTTAAGAATGTTCTCAATGTAAGGGATAGTACCTATCGTTGGTAACGTCTTGTAGATATTTATAGTATTTTACTTATTCTAGTGATAGGATTACCTGAAAAATTGGTTCTTTAAAAGATTATAAATATGCAATGTTATGTGGGATAGTTAGACACCATTAAACTGTTATCACGAAATCAGTCAAGATATTTTATTTCACTATATAAAATTCCCACACGACATTTTTAAAAGTTAACAGCATGAAACCGTTTTATTACATTATCATTCAAAAAATAGCTTTAGAACTTCAACTGGAAATTTATGATGTAACTGATGACTATGATGCAAAACTTGAGAAGTTTCGGAATCGTAAAATTCTTTTCAGTGATATAGTACTCAATTTTATGATTCATATTGCTATTTTAAACATAATATGTACATATTGTTCATACTAATAAATATAATAATACACATTTGAAGCAATCAAACAATATATTCTACTAAAATCCATTAAATACGTACTGCCGCTTAGTGTAATCTAATTAGTATTTTCCTTAACATCCATTTAAAACCTACAGAGAGTAAACGACGACACGTCATTGGTTTCATGTTGTTTTACAACCTACCCCGTATGTGTTATAACTTCAAACTCATAAATTAAAATAAACTGTTTATAACTTTATGAATACATTTGAATAAAAAAAAGGTAAAACTAACAGTTTTTTGATCACGCTACCTAGGTTGTGCAAAAGTGCAAAAGACACTACATTTATTTCTTTGCTCTTTGCTTTAGATACAGATATTTTTTTGAAAGAGGGTTGCCATGGGCGATATGACTGCCAATGGTATATTTATTTATTATCTTCGTTGCAAACATAATACATACAAACAAGTAAAAATTTTACAAAAATAAAACCGACTTCAAGGTTCGACTCGATTTCTCTTGAATGGCGTCATTAGATCTTAGTGTCCTTCTCATGGTATCGCCATTGTAATATCTTCTTTCTATTAAAAAAAAAATCTAAATCAGTTCATAAACGATGAAGTTATCCGAAAACACACATAAAATATACATGAATACGGTCGAATTGATAATCTCCCACTTTTTTTAAATCGGTTAAAAATAAAAGATTTATGTATAATGGTAACTCATTTTCTTGTATTTTTTATATTATGTCATGTATGCAATGAAGATAAATAAAATAAAAATATCAGCCAAAATGATTCTACTCTGCCTGATGTAAGCATGAGTAGAATCTAAGAGCGGTGGTCACCATCGTCATTGCGAATATGAACAATGCAGCATACAGGTGACCCACACAAAGACGGCCTAGTGATATAGCTTTTTCACACCCCACTTAAAGGACCCGGGGCCATAATGGAAGAAAATACGTGCGCTGGTGGGAGTTCCAGGTTTTAATTCCAACAATTCAGGAATGAAGAGGCTAATACTTTAGTTCGAGAGCTTATGTCAACAACTCTAAAACTGGTATTTTCATCCCACCATCTCGAAAAGAGTATTTTTGCCATTCGATATCTGAGTCAAAAGCCGTTTTTATTGAGCCGTTAGAGGATACTTTTACCTCCATGGTGACGAATTTATCACGCAGCCTTTATTAAATTGTCAAAAAATCTAATTTTAAGTCTAATTTGCTTTGCCGGCGCCATTTTCTTTTTTGCATTAGGCATTTCCTCGCTGAGGTGGGATGAAAAGTTACGTGTTGAACTCGAGTGCAAAGATTTTTCAATTCTTGCTCTTTTGATTCCCTCGCTGACACTCAGGATTCTAATATTTAAATCACTCGCTGCGCTCCTGATTCAATTTAAGAATCAAATAACTATTTTGTGTTATGAAGGTTATGAATTTTGAGTGTGAATACATTTTACCTAAACGGATTGATAGATTTTGACAATAATGGTGTTGTCATTATATTTTTTTTTAGTTTTAAAAGTGTCACTTGGGATATGAAATTGTATTAGGATTGTTTATTTTAATTAAGTTAACACTTTCATGCACGACTGGTTTTTGTTTTGTTTCAATTTAAATTGTTTGTATTAAAAAAACTATAACACTTCTATACATAACACTTCTTACATAACTTCCGTGGGAGAACCACGCTTCGGTATGAATGGGCCGGCTCGAACGGAGTGATACCACGGCCTCACAGGAAACCGGTGTGAAATAGCGCTTGCGCAGTGCTTTACTGAGTGAGTGCATAGACCGGAGGCCAATACCCAAATCCCTCCCTACATCCCATTCTCCATCCCCCAAAGGCCGGCAACGCACTTGTGACGCCTCTGGTGTGCGGGTGTCCATGGGCGGCAATATTCACTTACCATCAGGTGATACGCTTGCTAGTTTGCCTCCTATAATATAAATAAAAGAACAAGAAAATCAGATTAACAAAGCATTTAAAACTAGCAACAACTACGCTAGTAGTTAACAAAGTTGTAAAAGTATAGACAGCTTTCCATTTGATAAACCTTTAAACTTAGACTTGTAACAAATACCTCGAATAAAATCTTGATATTGAATATTTTGACCCCAATTAGAAACTGTCTAAACTGTTCTGAGAAAGACTAGGCCTCAACTTGATTAGACTGAAAGGGATGATCTCAGGAAGGTCACTAGGCATTGTCCCTTAAACAAGCACCTATTCACTACAAAAAACACCGCAGCACGTTCTCACAGAATGTAGAAGTGTGGCAGATCAACGGGTGGACATGCTTCAATCAACATCACTCCCGGAAACATGTAGTGACTTGAAAAGGCTTCTAAGCTTCTAGGATGATCTGGGATAGTTGGAGGTAGGTAGGAAGATAACAAATCCACGTACAATGGCTCAGTTAAGAGGCAAGAAATAACAAGCAAGGAAATAGCCCGATAAAACAACCAAACATGTTCTGAGTTTCCATCCGAAAAAAGGCAATTTAGTACATTTTTGACAAAAGAACAGTGTCTACTCTGTACAGGAAATTTGCTTTGGCTAAAAGCTGACGATATTGTTTAGTCTTTTTGTTGCAAATGGAAAAAACAAAAAAAAACTCCTTCCGGCTGTTTCCGTCTGTTTTTGTCGCCGAGTCCTTCCGTTCAAAACTGTTTTTATTGCATTTGCGGAACATATAATGGTGAATCGTCTATGTTTTAGAAGTATAAAATATCATATTGATATGTGTAGACACAATAAATATCTAGAACATTACAACAAGTTGATATTAAGCAATTGAAAAATATATTTTAATGCCTCATCGTATATTCAGAGCATCATTAGAGAATTTAGTCAGTAATTCATTGGATATAAGGAAAACTTTGAGGTAATCTTATTTAGTTAAATCGTTATCGTATGTGAATGACCTTTCATGACGTCGAAATCCAATGTTCATATTCTGTAATACATGAATCATCATTAATATCCACCACAAAAAAAATATTTTCACAATATTCAATGTTGTTATAAAATACATACTTAATATTATAAACTAGTTTTTGTTTGCGGCTCCACCCGCAATATGTGTTATTCTGATGAATAAGCTATATTACCGAAAAATTTCATTCAAATCCGTTTAGTAGTTTTTGTGTGAAAGAGTAACAAACATCCATCCATCCATCCATACTTATAAACTTTCGCGTTTATAATGTTAGTTGTAGTAGGATAAGAATGTAACTGTTTGTATGTAACGCTTTCACGGCTTTAATTGAAGCCGAATCGATTTAGTTTGAGTTTCTGTAAAGAGATAGAGTGGAACTTGGAGAAGAGCTATACTGTTTTTCGATGCGATAATCGACGTACATTTTCGCAAGTGGAGCCATGGGCGTAAGATAGTATTTAATAAAAATATTATAAGCACCAAGTACGAGATATTACTTCGTAACATTTCTTTGGTTAGATTGAAAATTTTGTGCAAGATCCACTCGGATATCGTGAAATCCATTATCCTGTGAAAAATGTGGAATTGGATTTACGGATTTTGCTTATAGGTAAATGTTATATTACTAAATAGAACTATTTTTGAATTCAGTAAGTTTAAAATTTAGTAAGTTGGCTTGCTAACAGTACCTATCATTATGTTATTAGCAAAATGATGATGAAGTGAAGTGAAATTATAGAAAAAAAAATATGTAGAAATCGCTCTTATATCTATTTTAAATTTAGGAAATAAAGTAAGTTACACCTATAAAGGTATTTAAAATTAGTTTTTGATAAGATCATTATAATTTCATTTCTAAATTTAAAAGTTATATTTAAAATAGTGCATATCCGGTTTACATAGATTTCATACACAATCGTAAGATTCAAACCTTAATACGTGAACAGAACTGTAATTTTACTAATGTTAATATTGAAATTACTTACCTGGTTATCTTTGATAGAAGCTTTTAAGATACTAAAATTGGATAAATGAACCAGTTTAATCAACGCATTTGTAAACATTTACTAAGCGATGCCTGGGATGATAGGTAAATCGAAAATGCAGCAAAAACTAAGCGTTTACTTCAAAAATAATACAATATTTATTTTAAGAAAGTGTATGGTAAACTTCGTAATCAAGTTCATTAAGTCCAAGTTCCCTCAAGAGTCCTCAAGTCTTTGATTCTGCATAAAACCGATGTCAAAATAAATTTGTATTGTATTTTCGGGAATAATAAGGGCGGCACGACGTCAAAGGTTTTTACGTTTCAAAGTCGTCAAACAAAATTTATAGAGACGTTATTTGTCTGACATAAAATAAGTGCACAAACAGTTAATTACTCAGCTACTTGTTCATTGACACAATAACAATGTACGTATTATGAAATGTATGGTCAAAACCGCATCCTGAATGGGAAAGTAGGCAGGTAGATCTCTGCGGTTAACAAACACCTCATTAACCTGCGTTGTTTGAGAAATTAATGAACATTTAGCATACCTATTTTTATTTCATTAATTTGACTATGTAGTAAGTTCCTAGGTTAATCAAATTCTTTTGTGTGTTATAACTTCGAAATATGCACAATAATAAATTATGTTTGCAACAACAATTGCAACAAATTTGATTTAATTTTTTTCTTTTATTAGTTTCCATTTTGAAGACAAAAACATGATGGAAATTTTATTTCCACGTTAAACACGTCCAACTTCAATATATTCGATAAAAATAGTCTCCTGTGCAAAATTTTAAATAAATATTTCAAAATAGCCCATTTCGTCTTCTTTGCCATAAAATTCAGTAGAGTAAAAAATAAACACAATACTGTTTTTGCGTTCATTGATTATATTATAAAGACACTTAAACAAAATCATTAAAAACAATCTTTGATGTTTCGAGTTGTGACTTATAACAGTTTTTTACAATTATAGACAAAAAACACTAATCAACACTAATGGCAAACAGTGTATTCCTGTGTTCCTGCACAGTCTGTACACAAAACTAGTGCCAAAAAATTACAGGCATTACACTCCATTAAAAACTGTCGCATCCACAATCACTGTTACCGCTTTATGAACTACGTTTGTATCGCTGCCAGTAATTTTGTGCTTGTCATTATTCTTCTTGGGTTTTTTTTAACTAGTTACTTTATTTTATTTTAGCATATTATTTATAACACTATCTAACACTCTTAACTACCATAATGTACTGTACTTTGACAGCATGCATCGTAAGGTCAGTTAAGCAACTGTCGCTATGCTAATGATTAAAGCTTATGGTTAACCTCAAAATTTTTGCTTGATATGAAAATGTCTAGATATTTTTCTACTCCTTTGGAGAAAATGTCTTCAATATAATAAGACTTAAGAATATAGGATCAAACGAGCCTATCTAGAACTGCTTTACTTATCTTTCATAATAAGATCCCACGCTGTTACTGGGATAATTTGATTTTACTATCTACTACTCGAACAATAAAGTTTATATTGTTCGCATCATATTCTTGGCCTGCCTTCTACCTTAAGGTAAAATAAAGATGTATCAAAGGAATTAGTTTATCAAAACTTTTTCAATCTATCAGTGCAAAACGGCCGATTTTAATATAACGTTTATAACAGTACTAAAATTTTGCTTTACGATCTTTTGATCTTTATGAGCTTGTAAACTTACTTGTTTTATTAATTTTACAAGAAGAAAACAACTTAATATGTCTAAATTAGCCTCACTGTGCCTATTACTTCAAACCCCTGTTAATAACTCTGTTATACTCTTGAAATTTTGAAAGTTCAACTACCGCTTGAACTTTTCATCTTAATCATTTATCATCATTAGTTTCAGGTTAGTTACATAATAATTTACTACATGTTCACGGTTCTGAACAAATACTTTAATTTAAATTTATTGTCTTATCCTCAATTTTAGATAGTTTGTAGTTACAACCGTTAATTTCATAGTTATAGTTTACTTTATCTCTGAGAAAGACGGTCTTCGCTTCCGAAAATTATATTTAGAGTTAAAAAGACCTATGCGCAGCCACAAATAAAAAAATTATATTTATATATAAATGTTTCTATGTACACTTTTAGTAGGAGCCCACAACATCATCTTCCAGGCAGAGTGCATGGGTATAATAATGGCAGCACATGCAACCATCTCCAGGAAGGTAACGGAATGCCCCATCCGCATAATTTCCGACAGCCGATCAGTCTTACAAATCTATGGAGTCATGCGGCCACCTCATTTACGAATGCTACAGAGCCCTGACAGAGGTATGTACCACAAACAGTAAAACTCTGCAATAGATCAAGGGGCTGCGAACGACGCAGCCGAAGCACTGGCAAGAGGTAAAACAGAGGCAAGGGCAGTAGGTCCAGAACCAATCCTGACCTTGCCAAATGCTTGGCTGCGACGGACACTGCAACAAAACACCATTGTAGAATAACAGACATATTGGTCCAAACTTTGTACCTGTACGCAGACCAAGGAGGCACACCCGACGGTCAACCCCTGATTGTGACGGAAGCTGGCGTAGCTCAAGGGGCCACTGCTTCGACTCTTAACTAAAGCAATAACTGTTCATGCACTACTCAACAAACATCTTTTCACTCTAGGCGTAACAGACAACCACCGAGGAGATAGAAAAAGCCGCCCATGTCATCATGGCATGTCCTGAGGTGGCAGAATACCGGGCGAGACACCATGGATCGCCGAAGCCACTTCTCGAAGTCGTAGGCAAAGTAAAGGGTCTGCTAGGCTTCCTAGAGAAACTGGGTTGGCCTGAATAATGCCCGATCCATTAAGCAAAATAGGCCTTTTAAAGTCGTCGAGTTGCGGAAAACTAGTCCGCGAGCAATTAATCAATCATTACATTTTCAGTAAATCAAATATTTTAGAAACCCTCTTTCCTAAGGTAGATTTGAACACATTGGTAATAATTCTAAGTAAGTAATAATTTATTCTCATATCCAATGTCATTATGCTGGAAGGGCAAAAAATAAAATCAAAGTTTATTTTTAATATTGGAGCAAAGAACCATTTCGTTTAGTTTACAACGTAATAAAAACACAATTTCAACTCGAGAGAACTGAGACACATGTTATAAAATACGTATAAATGATAAACCCTTGTATAAAATTGTCAGCAGTTTTAAGTTTTCTTGTCAGTAATGAAATTTGAACTTGGGCTATTCAAACTGTATATTACAGATTTCATAGAGCTTCTTTCCGCTTCATGATGGGAATTGGAATAGACTGACCTTATTAAAACTCATAATAGGTAAGTATTATAGTTAGAATTGAACTTGAAACAGCTAGATTTTAATGGATATCTAAATTGGTATGAAAAAAATCTTAAAACAGTTTACCTCATATTTTTGAACGTTACACCTTTATTCTTCAGAAAATTAAAGTCCCTTATTTATTCATAGAATATTAAATAAGATAAGTGTGTGTTCTGTGTTTGACAAGCGCCTATTTTGCACTTTATAATTAGTTAATAATTATTCTATCATCGTAGTGTGCAAAACGATAAGTATTTTCTTGCAAATAGTTCTATTTATATCAATGGCGTTCTTTTAAGTTGTTTGCGTAATGCTACATTATTATTTTCAGGATATTTAAGCAGAATTATACATAACAAATGATATTACATTATTGATTTTCTTAAATTTCCATGGATTAACACTATGAACTTCTATAGGTACACCTAATCACTTGTCAAATTAAATGTATTCAAGTAGTCCTTAGTACCATCTATCTTCCGATTTTACAGTATCAATTTAGCAACAGAAAACTTAGCAGTTCTATAGGTATGTACATAGTATGTTTAGTAGATACATCACAGTAGTGATAGATTTACTAAAACAGAAAGAAATTAAAGTCACACAACATGGCTTCCTTTAATCAATTTGCGTATGCCAATAGGAAGCTTATGTGTTTGGTACCACTCTTGCATTCTGCTTATGTTTTCCATCACGCAAAGGAAAGTCACTTTGGCGATCCATCTATAAAAAAATATAATCTGAAATACCAAATTGTAAATTCAAGGATCGCTTTTTATCGATGACTTAGATAACAGGCCGAAAAGGCAAAAAAGTGTTGTGATACCTTCTGAAATCGATGAAAACGGTCAAGTATCATCACTTTAAGAGGTGTATGAATATAAAAAATTGACGATTGGGCACTTTAAAAAAGATGGCGTACCGTACCTATAAAAATAAATGTTTGGTTAATTGCCATAGCGTGCTGATTCATTTTTGAATGCCACTTTATCAATACAGACGTTTGCGTCACTGGGTTCGATATTGTTTTCGCAGTCCAGTTGAAGTACGCGAATATGGCTTATTTGCGTATTTTAATAATAATGTTAAAATAATACTCACTAATTAATTGTAATCTAACAGTAAATGTAGATAACGACACACAATTGCTACTAAAAGCCATAACTTCCAACATTTATTACAATTTGTGGTTTTATATCATACATTTTTGAATGCCTATTAGATATTTTAGTAGGTTTTAAACCAATAATGTAATGTCTAATTTATGTGAGATATATATCAAAATGAAACCAAAATAAATCAAAATTATAAGCTACGCTTACTCTGTTTTAGATGTTTTAGAAATTGATTTAAGGAAATTATAAGAAAAGAAGAGAACTTTTACCATGGCCCCTTGTTGTTGACTCGTGTGTATTTTTTTAAGAATATAATTAACTGTTAGATAATGATAGACCGGAAGCCATTGTCAATACTGGAAAATTTAAAAGTATCACATGTATATATTTCAAGGCGTAGCCAAATACAAAACGTTTGGAAAAGGTTGAGGTAGACTTAATTTAGTCCAATTTAATCCCACAAAGACACAAATTTGCGCCTTCACCGCTTAAAACTGCATACTCAATAGATCGACTGTCGTCTGCGATATTCCTGGACCAATACCACCTTTGAACCTTCGAGAAATCTTTTCTTACGTACGCGTACGCTTCTTAGAAGGCCGGCAACGCTCTTCAATCAAGGTAGTAGAACCACGCTGATTTCAGCATTAACGGACCGGCTCGGCCGGGGCGGTATAATCCTCGCACAGAAAATCAACGTAAAATGACAGCGATCATGCTGTCGTGTTGCGTTGGTGAGTGCAAGACCGGAGGCCCAATGATGCAGAAGCATCACTAGCCCGCCATGGTGTGGGTCACCATGCTGCATTATTGCATTGTGTGCATTCGCAGTGTGGTGACCAACACTCTTGGATTCTGCTTATGCTATCCATCAGGAAGAGTAGAGTTATTTTGGCTGGGCCAAACATAAAAAAAAAACAAATTGTGATGCCTCTGGTATTGCGTGTGTCCATGGGCGGCGGTAATCGCTTACCGATCCGTCTGCTCGTTTGCCTCCTCCATACAAACATTTAAATACGTATATTTTACTTTACTTTATTTTTAGCTCACTTGGTAGAAATATCAGTTCTAACATTCAACAAAAATACGCTTAAATAACATTCAAATATTTTTATTTTTAAATGAAAATTTCTACTTCACAGTTAAATGGTAATTAAGGAAAATATAAGAATGAAAAATCATTGTCAATTGAACTAACAATGCTCGTTTTAAAGTTGAAATATGTCAAAGAAACAAAGTATAGAAAATATTTTTATATTCACAAACATTATCAAATGCCAAAAGTTTAGGGAACATTTCATGATTATTAATCTAGAAATCTTAATTTAAAACTCAGTATTCGACTTTGTCCTGTAAAGCCAATGTTTCAGAAGAAAGATGTCTCGAGACCATATTAAATAAGAACGAGTTAACTCGTCTCTAGGCAACATTATATGTCTGGAATCATTGGAGTATTATGTTCTAATTATATTGTTATGCCAATTACCTGCACCTATGCTCACCGTGACAATAAACATACAAATATTATTCATCACATTTGATATCTTGATTTTTTATAACTTCAGATTTAACTTACAGACATAACGTAGTATATTTCTTCAGAACACAGAAGTGTTAAAAGCGGAGAAAAGAAAAGTGATTTTGATCATAGTAGTCAAACTATTGAAGAAGCTTAAATAACTTACATTGAACGCTAAATTTGTGGAAAAACTAAGTTCAAAAATTTTTTTGAACTTCAGCACTTTTTGAGATTGAAAATTACCCTACAAAGCTATTTCCCAAATTAAAGTGCCATCATAAATTCGACCTTAAAACGGAACGAGCTCATTCCTTACTTCGACGTCATGTAAGATAGATAAATACATAGAAAACTTTTTATTTAAACATCGTATTACTGAGTTACGAGAGAATACAAGGGTGGACTTATAGCCGCAGTATAACACAAACCAAAAAAATTAAAAGAATGTTATTATTATATTTCTTAAGATTAACTACTGAAATGAAACTGGAATGCTAATCAGAATAATAAAGATTTCAGAGCATTGCAGTGTGAATCATTAGACTACAGAAAAGCCAATTGTTGATGAAGCAGAAGCAGATATTATATTAAAATAAGGATCTGGCGAGAAAATGAATATCGTAGAAGGGTCCTAGTACTATTACATTTTGAAAGTGGGGTTATCGAATATATGTTCAGTAAAAAAAATAAGTATTAAAACTAAATAAGAACTATATAGACATTCAGTAAGACACCTTTTTTAAGTTTTGAGTTAGCTCACGTATTTTATCTTTTAAAGTTATGCTGTACTAACATAGTGAGTTCAAGCCCTTACTATTGGCAACATGCCACCATCAAACGTCATTGACTTTTGAAACTATTTGTTTTATTCACGAAACGTATAGCGGTATTTCTATATCCGTACTATAAATCACTTAACTCTCTGAAAGAAATCTATCAAATTTGCCATCCATCTTTGAAATAACATTGAAAGAAATGTGTATGCTCTCAACTGTTTATTGACGATAAACTGTTCGGTTGTTTACCAAAATATTTATCTACAGAAAAGAGATGGATAACCGCTTGATTACAAATGCATTTAAAAAAAAAATGTTATAATGACCTGCATTAAAACCTTACTTCAAGCATATTTTTGTAGGTAAAATTTCGTATCGGAAATTTATTGGGTGCACATGAAATGACTTATAGATTGTTTTTATTTTCATGTACTCATATTTTTAAATTACAATTGTGAAATTTAACACGTAGAGTTATTAGATTTAATACAAAATACGTTTTAACTCCAGGTTTTTAGGTAAACACACTGGTGTAAATGCATTGTTATGCAATTTGGAGATAAATAGGTAGAAAATTGTGCAAATTATTTTTTTAATTGAGTACAAATACGATAAAAAATAAATAGATGCAATTTAGCATCGATTAACAACATGAAATAGCATACACATTAATGAAACTGAATTTAAATGATAATAATATTTAAATAGTATGTTTTTTTTTTTTTTTTTTTTTTTTTAATGTTTGAACCTGCCATAATGACTCTACTCTGCCTGATGGAAAGCATGAGTAGAATCCAAAAGTGGTGGTCACCATACTGCGAATGCAGACAATGCAACAATGCAGCATGGTGACCCACACCATGGCGGGCTAGTGATGCTTCTGCATCATTGGGCCTCCGGTCTCGCACTCACCAACGAAACACGACAGCATGATCGCTGTCATTTTACGTTGATTTTCTGTGCGAGGGTAGTACCGCCCCGGTCGACCCGGCCCGTTCGTAACTATTATCGATACTATAAATGCCCGTATATTACTCTATAATTTACATGTAACATTCGTTCATAAAGGGTAAAGAAAGAAATGAAATAATAAATTAAATCTTTTTAAAATATGCTTTCACTTGAATGCCTAGAAACGAATCAAACGAGTCCAAACACAATAATGATGCGACGTTTGTTTACAGAGTTCCTATGGCCACCTTCCAGCTCCAGCATCAGATCAGCTCCATGTCATTATTACATTGTATTATCACACTGTATACATGATGATTGCAAAATTTCAGCAAAATCGGGTCAAGATATCTGCTTTCAAATTTAGTTGCAAGATTCCACCCAAACATACAAGCATTGTATACACATATTGCAAGTTAATAAAAAGCTTGATAAAGTAAACATGCCCCAAGTTTGTATTTACAAAAAAATAGGCTAGTTGGCACCTTAGTCAAATCAGTCATACTTTTTATCATCTGTCAAAACGATAACTTTGTTTGAAAAATGTACTAAAAACTGACTTGTAACGTCACTGTTTTAACTCAATTGCGCAGTATATTTATTAGTATATATAGTTATGAAAATTTATAATGGAAATGAAAAGCTGTAATGTTTTGTGATATACATTTTAATGAAGGAGACATCGGTATTTATTTCCAATACTGTCAACTACCCTATTAGTAGAATTGTGAATTTCGTTCTACTTTCTAAACAGCAAAACAGCAGCAATGACTTTTCTGTCTCGGAGACTATAACTTTTTACAGTGTTAGATCACAAGGACATAATACTAATAAAAATATTTGAATTCCTAATCCTTTTAATTTTAGAACTGGATGTCCTATTTAAAAAACAAGTGAACATGACATAAATCAATTAATTCAAGGCGATTCGATGTCATCATCAAATAAAACTAACACAATGTAAAACGTTTAAACGAATGCTTACATTCATATTAATTGTTACTAAATTTATATACTTACAGACCATAACTGATAGTATTTTTGTCTCATGCTAAAGCAGCACCATATTTATTTTAATTTATTAATTATGCACACTAATACTGAATGATTAATAACCCATTATCAAGCCTTAACGGGAGTCTCTTTGTATTTGGCGCCATAAATCTGTGAGTTTAACCACATGATGTAACACCTTTGTTTTTGTGTGTTTTTATAACTACATAAATATCACACACGGTAGTTTGACCCTAAACTAGGCAGAGCTTGTATTATGGTCACCAAACTACTGGAAAACATAGTCAAATATATCTTAATATATCATAAACAAGTTACACCCAGAACAACCGACCATACTCATCAAACAATATTTGTCTTGGATAGGAGTCGCGATTCGATATTAGTATTAACAATCTAATATATCAATTATATATCAATTTCTTCTGTCGTCCTCTGAAACGGCCGGACCTATTTTATGAAACCTTGTGTGCATATTGGGTAGGTCTGAGAATCGGCCAATATTTATTTTTCATACCCCAAAATGATAAGGGCGATCCACCCATATTTATTTTCATTTTTATTTATATGGCAAACCAACGTTTGCCAACCAGCTAGTAATCTATAAGTATCTTCACATAACGCATGCTATACGTTTAATATTAATCTAACTAAATAATCAGAGTAAATGGATGGGTATAGTTGTCGTTTCTTCAGGAGGCCTTTGTACTGTGGTAGTGCACAACCATAGGTTGGTGCGAAATAAATATTGGCAATATATTATGCAAATAAATAAAATTGGAATGTCTGTTTGTAATATTAAAATAACCGCTTTTCACTTAATGCGTATGTATGTAAACACGGTACATATACCAAAAATGTTATTAATTTTTATTTGTCTATCTGTCTGTCTGTTTGTTCCTGGTAATCACTGGAACGGCAGGACCGATTTTGACGGAACTTTCACTGGCAGGTAGCCGATGATCCAGGGAGTAACTTGGGCTTTTTTTGGTCTAACTTTGTCCCGCGGCGTTACTCGCGGTACAACAATAACCGCGGGTAACAGCTAGTAACAAATAATTTAAAATGCCAATAAAGTTATCTTTCTATCTTTTCCTGCAATGATTTATTTTGTAATTTTTATTTATTTTATTAATTTATTTAATCTTGATGCACATTTGCACAAAGGCAGACTTAATGCCAATGCGCATTCCTTGCCAGTCAACCTTAAGGTGATGTGAAAATGCTATGGGTAGGTGCATAAAAGAATATAGTATAATTTTATAAAAAACTAATATTCACAAATCACTACACAATTTTAAACATAAATACACAGAAGCAATGCATACACACTACATAAACATAGATACACAAAAATATAATATATGTATTGTTTCATATTTCTGCAAACAACAAACAGATAAATAGATAAACTGAAAATAAATTAATAAATTGATAATTTGTGCTCAGTAACACTTTTTTGCTCAATCACATTATTTTTATTAATTTTGTTTTAAAATAAACGCACTAAGAGAATAAAGTTGTTTTGTCAAATGTATGTATTTTATTTGTCACTTAGTCATTTGAATTGATTATATTAAATAGATTTCAAACCAAACACACTTTGATTAAATTGTATATTCAACAATCAAGAATAATCAACAGTACTTTGAGGACTTTGAAAGTCTTTTATACAGTGACTGTTCCTTTTAGCGCGTCACAATAAAAGCTTCGGTTGCAATAAATTGTTACAACTACTTGGTCCTTTTATGAATTTCAATAGTTTTCAAAGATCTTAAAACGAGCGGAATTTGCTACCTGATCCTTCAGAACTCTTTACTTTCGCCCTTGTAATATAAGAGTAGAACGTTGTACACAGATAAGCTTACATCTTTTCTTATAGAAATATTTCTCTCTAACAATAACTTGGTGGCTGACGCTTTATGTAAATTTTAAATTAATTTGTAAACATTAATACTATCTTTTATATGACTTTTAAAGTGAAATTCGTAAATCTACTGTCTTGTTGAAACGGCTTAGCTAAAATGTCATTCAGCTTAAAACTGTTGTCAAAACTTTCAAGTACAACGAAAAATAGGTCGACTGAGGAATACAAAATTATCGTATGCGAATTGTTACTTGTCATTTGTCACTATTATGTCGCTCGCACTAGTACAAACTTTTTCATTCACTTGCATTCATGCATTTCAGTAGTATTATCTAGCAAACTCTGCCTTTGTATAAGTTCTCAGGTTAAACGTGTGTTCCAATTATACAGTCACGATACCACTTCGTCAGTTGCGTGTACATTTTACATGAATGAACATTATTTTGATATGAGATTACGTCATTCTCATTTAAATTTTGAATGGGAAAGTTATTTTAGGAGGGAACAGATAGCAGAAGTTAGAAACAGTTAATCTGCGACGTATTTTGTTTATGAGTCATGACGTCATCAGCGAAATCGGTATGATGTTCAAAATGAAACGAGTAAGTGCCGGTTGTTTATAAATGTACTCGTCCGGTATCCTGCTTATGATAAGCAATGATGTAATTCAATTTTTTGAAAGTGTGTAATTAAAATTATGTGTTAGTATTAAATTACCTTTGTCTGGTTATCTGTTTGATTAAAATAGGTTGTCTGCACTTTGATCACAAAATAATATTAGTCATGTCATGTCATGTTTAATAGTAGTCAGCAACATTATGATTAAAATGTAACAATTTTTTAATTATTTTAATTAGCTGCACTTGTTTATATGTAGGTATACAATGTATTTACAAATGAAATTTTCGTGATCGATTTTTACCCACTTTAAAATTTTCGTCACATTCCGAAATGCAACATTTCGAAATTTGATGAAAATTGAAACACTATTGATTTGACTTGATACTTATCAAGATCTCAATAGTGTAAGTCCTGATATAGCGATAATCCTGATATAGATTTTCAAGATTAACAATAAAGGATTCAATTATTTGCCCTGCTAAAATGGGGTGCATGTGTAACTCAATTCGATAAAGTACGAAACGAGCACATCAGAGAAAGTTTCAAGGTCTCGCCCATAGCAGAAACACTCAGCGAAGACCGCCTGCGATGGTTTGGTCATGTCACGAGACGCCTTGAAGACCACCGCCAACTGGTGGTCCACGGTGGCCAAAGACTTGCCCAAACAAATGCATTGACAACCCAGGATAGATTGTCCTGGCGCCGCAGAACGAGGAGAGCCGACCCCAAATAATGAGAAATGGCAGACAGCAGTTCTTCTAAGACAAAGAAGAAGAAAAGAAGACTCTGCAGTAGGCTTACTCAATTTCAAACAGAAAAACTATATGCTGACGTTTACTTTCTAGTTCATGACGTTGATAGCTATTATGGCACCATGCCAAATCAAATTTCCGATGGTCGCTATCGGTGAGATTAAGCGGTTATCATCGCAAAATACTACCGTTGATGCGAATTTGTTAATTTTAAACTTGCTGAGTTTTCATGAAGAAATTTGTTATACTTTCCAAATCTTTCTATTATTTTATTTATTGTTGTTTTAATATCTTACGCACTTTCATCCGGAAAGGAATAAACATAGGAAAGAGAGAGAAAGAAAAAACAACAAAAAACATACATATTATGAAATTCTGAGTACTTCCAGCAATAATGCGAATTTTTTTTTTAGTATTTACAGAATCAGAGAATTAGACCACGGTATGAACAAAATAACTTCTAATCCATGTGTCAATATTATATAGTAAACTTTTTTCACAGCGAACGTTATTTTTTACTGTTAGGAGAGTAGCTCTTTTGAGTTTGATCTTGAGGGTCAAAAAACGTGTTTACTTCTACCTCACAATCATTTGACGTTCCTGTTATATCTCTGAGTGAGAGAGCAAGAACGGCGATAGTTAATATAGGTAAAAATTTAATTATATCAACCACATCTTCTACGGCACGTTTTACTATACCATTACTTTACGACTTTATTAGTACAATTTGAGTAAATTAGAGAATAAAATAGTCGATTCCTATATGCTAATAAAATGAAATCCCGCACAAAAACACATAAATATTTATACAGACTATTTTGAAGTGTTTACAACTACGTGTAGTTATTGCGTTATTTGATTTACTAGTAGTCGTGATGAAATAAGTTTAAGCTAATCTATATAATAGAAAAAACTTTTAAAAGCTAAACATCTTATAGAAATATTTATCTTAAGATATCTTTATGATACAGATTCAGGCTAAAATATTAGTTAGCAAACTGTACGGCATACGACTTTTCCATATGTCAACTAACTTATCTTCTAACAAAGAAAAACAATTGGTTAATGACAATATTTAAAAGATCACGTTCGTTATTGGCAGTGATTGAGCGAAACGTGAGAGGAATACGCATTTCTCCACGTAAACTCATAACGTTTGGTGAAGATTAATAACAACGTAATGGTTTTCAAATTGTGATTTGCCAATATTGGTATTGTATAGCATCATTGTGGGTCTTAAACATGAGTTATTTTATCTGTATGTAAGTAAAATACACAACAAACAATATACAATCCTATTAACAAAAAAAAGAAAATGTGATAAATAAATAAATAAATAAATCTTGATGATGTGCAAAGGGCGGTCTTATTGCTCATAGCAATTTCTTCCAGGCAACCTTTGGATGGACAAATTTAATTCTAAGCTGATGCAGGATATTGCGGTGCAAAAAAAACAAAAAATAAATTGTTTAGATTTGTTTCAAGTTTTATTTCTCTTTTCAATGTTACAGCGGCTTTCAGAATCAGGAGATGAATAAAGATAGTGACATACCCTTACACAGCATACAAACACACACACATACATTCTCTAACATACTCACACACACACACACACACACACACACACACACACACACACACACAACATACACACACGCATACATACATAGACACAAACACACATACGTGTACCCGCTTTATGTTCTTTTGTTTCTCAATTATATGGAAGACTAGCTGAACCCCGCGGTGTTACCCGCGGTTATTTTTGTACCGCGAGTAACGCCGCGGGACAAAGTTAGTCTAAAAAAAGTAGCCTAAGTTACTCCCCGGATCATCAGCTACCTTCCAGTGGAAGTCCCGTCAAAATCCGTCCAGTCGTTCCAGAGATTACCCGGAACAAACAGACAGACAGACAGACAAAAAAAATTTAACCTCATTTTTGGTATATGTACCGTGTATACATATATATGCATTAATTAAAAAACGGTTATTTTAATGTTACAAACAGACACTCCAATTTTATTTATTTGTATAGATACTAATCCCCACGACACAGGGAATCCTAGTGTGGGGCCTAGTGTATATATAAAATTGTAGATTTTGATATAAGGAAACAATAAAATTATTATTATTATTATACCATATTCTTAATCAATCACTACTGAAAATTAGTGTATATATGTGTTGTTTTGACCAAGTCATAAAAGCTAATGACCAAATACACTCATGTAAACTATCTGAATATGTCGTTACAACCGCAATACAGTGATAAATGTACCGAATAGATGCAATATATTTCCCATTAGCCGTCTTACTTCAACATAAATCAATCGTTGGATGTTAACTGGCGAATGAGTTAACTTTAACATAGGTATATTCTGGTACTTCAGATACCGTCACTTGTTTAAATCTTAATAGATAATACTAATAAGCAATTTTTTTTATGAAATGCTGAGCAAATGAGCAGACGTATCGCCTGATGGTAAGCGATTACCGCCGCACATGGACACCCGCAACACCAGAGGCGTCACAAGTGCGTTGCCGGCCTTTTAAGAAGGAATACGCTCTTTACTTGAAGGTTTGAAGATCGTATTTGTTCGGATATACCGCATATACATATACATAGGATATATATAATACCTATATTATTTGTAATATCAATGTAAACAGGAAGAATTTAAATTAAATGTTATTAAAAATTGTGTACATAGTATTGCTTTTTGGGATATTACATGAAAGCGATGATGATCGTATAGTAAAAAACAAAGCCACACATCGTTCCTAATAAAAGGTATAATACGGGCACAAGTTTGACAAACAAATCTTGTGTTGTACTAGCTTAACACAAACCAAACAATACATTTAACTGCTTTCAAAACCATATATTAATTTTATAAACACCAATAAGACAGAGGATTGATTGAGATGAAATTATACCCCCTTGAGAAAACTCATAGTAATAGTCCTAAGTAGGCCCCAAATATAACAAGTACGGTTAAACACCAAAAAAATATAAGTTAATACTAGCATTTATATTTGTTGAATAGTACTCTAGAGTAACTCCTACCTTCACTCCGAGTCCGGAAGCACAGCCGCTTGTACCGACAGCTATGTAAGACGTTAGAACGTCACGGTTGATATATTGCCGTTCCATAAAAGCTATTTTTGATATCGTTTTAAGACTGCCAAGTAAACAAGTTTATTATTAACACCAATATGAAATAACGTAGCCTTTGTTCTTGAAACAATCTTAGTTTTATTATTGTAAGGTTTAAGGCTTCCTTTTAAAGGGTTGAAAAGTTTTGTTTGATTTGAAAAACAAACAGTTACGGTAACCTCTCAAAGCCGGAGCGTAACAAACCTTCAATTTCTCTTATCCAAAAGGCAAATAATGTATCGTGCAAGAAAATCATAATCAATCATCGTTTTCGATAATCGCAAGAAAATTATGTTTTAGCGTGTTTGATAATACCAACATTATATTTTGTATAGCCTATTGTTATTATGTTAAAGTTTAAATTAATTCGTGAATGAGATTAAACATACCTATCTTACCTAAATATGACTTTGACCATAATTCTGGAAGAATCAAAAGCTCGCATTACTACACTTAATTTTTGAAGATCTAAAAGCGATGTGAGTCAATCGATTTTTTTAAATTAATCAATCTCTTTTATACAAACTTATATATTAACAGATAGATGACAACGAACGAATATATCGTGTTCGCTACCGCGCACTACCCTAGTGGACACAGGACTCCTTAAAAAGAAGGTTTTTGTATAAAACGCTGGCTAGACAGATAAGGTTTGTATCTCCTTCTCTTTAAAAGACGATATCCTGCATAATTAGCTTCCTTAGTAGCATCTTACGATACTTATGGATTAAGTAAGTATTGTGGTGCGACTTTATTTTCTTACCCTACTTACCGTCCGCAACCGCCCGCGCCCGCCTTTACCAAGGAGTGCGTTTTTTTTGTGTAGTTTGAATATAATATTATGAGGTTTCTTGTAAACTTTACTAATATTCAAACATTGTGTGGCAACTATACCTGTACATTTTAGTAATAACTTAAGACTTTGCGGACCCTGGACTTACAAAACACAGGTAATGCAACAGTTTCATATAACTCATTTAGTGTGTTTGTGAAAACACGCGGCTCGACATTTTAGAAGGCACAGAAAACCTTTATTTGCTTATGTTACTTTACTTAAACCAAAACATATGTTTAACTTAAAACAACCCTGAACCACAAGGTAAAGTAAGTTGTACCTATGTTTATAAAATAATTGAACAACGATGTTTGAAATAATTATATGACGTGCAGTGTTTGATCATAAAATCGTCTGATTTTTATCTCGTAAAAAATCATAATATAGGAAATATCCGGCCATGTCTATCTTTCAATCTATCTGTCTTAACAAAATTCCTAAAGCATCTAATGAATTTCCAGTGCTGTTTTCACTAATCAAGTGTGTTTTGTTAAGCTCAGTTAGACGTATATTTTTTAAATTTTATATAAAGGTGCTGAACCAGAGCGATCGTTAAATAAAAAATAAATGTGTACTGCTCACAGAAGAGGAGAATTAAGTAGGTACTGCTAGTTGCGTACACATTAATAAAACAGTGATAACTTATATCATGTCTGGTATTGTTAGAAAGTTTATTATCAATAAAACATGAAGAAAAAGGCTTTGCTACTCCTGTGGCATCGCAACCTGTTGCTTGTGTCACATAAGATAAACTTAAAAACCTAAAAGCTTTCTAACTTCTGAAAATTTATGCGTAAAACTTTCACTTTAATTGATGATAAGAAGCTTCTAGACAGTTTAAATTACTATTATACTAGCAATCGGATCGGAAATCGGAATCGCACACCAAGGGCTCCATACGAATAATAAATTTATGATGTAATTAAATAATTAAAAAGCCAAAATTGCGAAAAGCATAAACTTTTCGCAATTTTTGCTTCGTATCAAATTTCAAGATTCTGAGTTCACGTGAAGTACCCTCTAGGTTTTGATTCCCTTGTGAGTGGATATATATATATAAACGTTTGTATCTTTTCATTGCGTTGGCTTAGAAGTTTGATTTTTTCACGACTTCAGTAGACAGTAGACTTGAATATTTAATATGAATTTCAGCTTGCTCTAAGCGTTCCTGAGAAAAAAGGGTCTTGACAAACAAACAGACTTTGTCGGTGAAAAAACAGAACCTTTATAGAAATAATAGGTTTCGTTTGTTTTCCTTTTGAGGCACCGCACCCTAAAAATGTGTACAACAATGTAGTCTGAACTAATGGAAGAATTCTATCAATGGGGTATTTCAAATTCAATTGGTATAATACAGAATACATTTATTACAATTCAAGTATACAAGTACAAAAGTCGTTATTTCTGATATAGATTTGACCAATATTTTTTATTCCTGCCCTCAATTACTTAATGGCCTGTAATATTTTATTACCTCGTAATACTCAAAAGATGTTGGAAATTATATTTTTTCGGTACGACTGTGTATAGGGTATGGATGGGGTTTCTTTGCAAAAGTAGGTACTTTAAGTTTGTATTTTCAAAAGAGATCAACAATTTATGAAAGTAAGTAGAATTTGTTCTCTTAGCTAACGATACTCTATTGGAGTAATATTTTTGCAAAAACACTCGCCGTGCTTCGCACCTTTGTTTGTAACCGACTTCAAAAAAGGAGGAGGTTCTCGATTCGCCCGTATATTTTTTTTATGCGTGTTTGCTGTTTGATTTTAATCATTCTGTTTAATTGAAAGGAGAAATCCCATCGGTGATGTCATGATAAGCACACTAAGTTTGTTAATGGCATGTAAGAGAAATCGATGTATTTGGTCGTTCTTGAAGTCGGTTTTTTATTTTGTTAAAATTTTACTTGTTGAGACCGCATTTTTACGACACAATTTTTTGTAATATTTTTTTATATTTCGAGAGATCTAAAATTTAACTAAACGAAATTCCATTGAGTTAAACATGAATTTAATGATTCCTTCAGACAAATCCTATGGTGTATGTCAATTGAATTGTATTTGTTCCTTGGTGGAATCGTGGTATCAATATAGTTCAGTTATTGGGTAGTGTTAATATTAAAATAGATACAGTGTATCACATTCACACAATCTCAATAAAAATATCTCAATAAGCGGTAACGCACTTATTTTTGCAAAACATTCATATGAGATACTGCTCATTTGTCCACTAGGTATGCACTTAATAATATTTGATACGACAATTTATTAATTATAAGTAGATAAAGTTTAATTTTGAGATCGTATGCATAGTTACTGAGCTAGTTTCCAGGAAAGGTACTTCAGATACAGAATTAAAACGACGCGACCGGGATTAATATCACGGTTAAGAAAGCTACATAAAATATAGAAATAAAGGTATACAAAAAATAGTAAACATCCTTAAAGAAGTTTTTATGAACTGCTTTTATGAAATGCATGTTCCAAGAATTCGAGTTATACTTCGTCTATTTTGAAATAAAATATTATTAAAGACTAATCGTAGCACGTGATCTCAAGTCAAAATAAAAAAAAACTTAATTTACTTGCTTCATGTTTTTAACTTAGAGCTTTATCGTGGCCTTTAAGAGTTTCGTCGTATTGGTATAACTGGTATTTTAAAACTTTTGACCAGAAGACATAATTATATTAATAGAAAACTGGTGGTTTTTTTAAGAGGATTTCATGATAGTAAATATTAATAACTGGAGCGCTGCAATAAAAAAAAATAGAATACCAGGCTCGCCCGAGGCGGTACTACGCTGCACGGAAACTCAACGTAAAATAACATGTTCGTGCGTCGTGTTTCGTTGGTGAATGCGAGACCAGAGGCCCAATGGTGCAGAAGCATCACTAGGCCGCCATGGTGTGGGTCACCATGCTACATTGTTGTATTGTCTGCATTCGCAATAAGCATAGTGACTACTACTCTTGGATTCTGCTTATGCTTCCCATCAGGCTGAGTAGAGTCATTATAAATTACAATTACACAATTACCTAAGCTGAGTTCATGTCAACTGAAGATACAACTAAGGGCTTTTATGTTATCGATCGAGGATCGGGGTTAGTGATGTGTGAGGAAGTAGATATTTTGTACTGTGATACTTCACTATACACTACTATAAATTCACGTGTGTTACATGTTCATATTAATGTAATTGAATAAGACGTACAAACCATAAAAAGGCAGTAAACATGTTTATTGCACCAGTTCATTTTAATAAAAATATTCTGTTAAAGCGTTTAGAAACATCGTTATCAAGAGAATAATATTATTAATACGTTATTTTTATATCATCATCATCATCATCAGCCTATCGCAGTCCACTGCTGGACATAGGCCTCTCCAATTGCGCGCCACTTGGTTCGATCCGTCTCCTATTTTTATATATTTAATTAAAATTTTTGTGCACGGTTATTAAGCACACAACCGCTTCTATTTTGGTTTAAGTTATGGTCTGTGGAACTGCAGTGATAAATATACCATAGTGTGTTTTTAATCTTATGACCAACTGTTTTACTCGAAAAGTTGACAGAGACCTGCAGAAAATATGTATGTATGTTTTTTTTTTTTTTTTTTTTTATTTAAATAAGAAAAGCAGTATACATTAATAAACATAAAACACCCATAAAACCCTTATAGGTTTATCTTGGGTGTGAGTGTACATTCCTCCATGTACCATGTACACAGGTATTTAGTTAACTATTATAGTAATTGTTTTTGACCTACAATACGAAAGCACTTTATTTTTTAATAATAAATAGCTTTTGTGGAGCTATATCATAGATTTGGCGGGCGGCATCACGAAGTTTTGCATACTTCATCTTTACAAATAAATAAAATTGTAGTGTCTGTTTGTAATATTAAAATAACAGAGTCATTTTGGCACAGACAAAATATAAAAAAAAAAACCGCTTTTAAATAAATGCATATGTATGTATACACGATACATGTACCAAAATAACTTTTTTTTAAATTTGTCTGTCTGTCTGTTTGTTCCGGGTAATCTGTGGAACGGCTAAACCGATTTTGACGGGACTTTCACTGGCAGGTAGCTGATGGTGATGATCCAGGAAGTAACTTAGGCCACTTTTTTTAGACTAACTCTGTCCCCCGGTTACCCACAGTTGTTGTTGTACCGCGGGTAACACCGAGAGGCTCAGGTAGTTCGGCATTTAAAAAAGAAATCGTAACGCTCCAAATATACTTTCATTACCATACTTTATTGACTATTAATAATGTTGTTATTTATTGCATTTCGTTCAATTAGTAATTAAATGTTACACTAGGGACCCGGCCCGACTACGCACAGAAGTCTTTAAAATACTCGCGTTTTTTCTACTATACTATACTATATGTACGTATTTATTATACACATATAAATCTTACTCTTCAATCACTGTATCTATAGTTGAAAACTTAAAAAGATCTAAGCCAACAGACAGCCATTTAATACTATGTTAAGATTACGTTATTTATTATAATTCTAAAACGTTTAATCGTAGTATATCCTTGTAGTCAGTAATGAAAATGGCTACTTAATTTTAGTAGTCTCAAAGGAACTATGAATAGTACAATAAGAACATATAAACTTTGATGCTCAACAATTAAAGTTATCTCAAGTGGGATACTCAACATGAATTCAAAACAAAGGGTGCGCTTATCGCTACAGGTAATAAACTGTAGAATTAGATATATTCCAAGTGAGTGAAAGGATTCATCTGATTACAGTTCATTTGGGTTCATTATACTACACTAGGTGGTGGCTGCGACTGCGACTAAGTACTGTTTCCGCATATTTTGCATTGTTTTGACATAATATGATAAACAAAGCTGATTACTTTAATAATAAAATACCTTTATGGTACACCAAATAATTACAATAAGGACTTAGTACTAAGTATATATTAACAAGTGGCGGCTCATCGCTCGTAGACAATCTCTTACAGGAAACCATGGGACGCATGACTTTCTTTTAAAGTTTAATTGTAAATAAAAAACGAACGAACGTTTTTATTGGGCAGTTTTTTAAAACTACATATAATTATTTGTATTTAACAACGTCTTAACTTAAATTAGACCTATGGAGTCCCCACTCAAAGCAATCGGCTTTTGTTTCGTTTAATATTTGAATCGGAAGAACGCTTTCTGATATCGAATAGCTTTATTATCAAGGTACTACACCCACGCTGATTTCAGCACGAACGGGCCGGCTCGACCGGGGCGGTACTACCCTCGCACAGAAAACCAACGTAAAGTGACAGCGATCATGCTGTCGTGTTTCGTTGGTGAGTGCGAGACCGGAGGGCCAATGATGCATCAGTTGCCCGCCATGGTGTGGGTCACCTTGCTGCATTGTTGCATTGTCTGCATTCGCAGTATGGTGATCACCACTCTTGGATTCTGCTTATGCTTTCCTGCAGAGGATAGTCATTTTGGCAGGGCCAAATATATAAAAAAAAGAATAAAGGCAACAAGTAATAAACATTTGACAAACTACGAGTGACATCAAGTAGTTCTAAAGTTATCGCCGCCGCTTTCTATACAATTGAATGCAAAGTTCGGTATTAGTGAGGCACACTCGCTAAAGTTATGAGCAAATGTGCACAGTAAACCAGTTACTACAAACGTTTTAATTCTCGTCTATCCACTTGTGTCGAAAACGTGCTTTGAAAATATTAATTACTATTCCAAGTTATGAGATAATTATGTGTTACAAAAGAAGTCACGTCTGTAGTTTAAAGCTTGAACATTATCTCATCATTAACTCCAAAAACTTTTCTATTTAAATACTACTCAAAAAGTTTTTAAAGCACAGATGGTTTTTTCTTTTCTTTTCTTAAGACAACTCTCGTACTAGGATTATTTTCTGTCTCGTGGAAAAGTTGCAAACACTTATGAAACGGACACAAAGTATACCCAGACCTAGAAAAAACAGTTTATATGGATTGTACATTACACAGAATCTTGTCTCATTCGGGGACGGAACCCATTACACTTTGTGCGACAAGGTAGCCGTGTAAACGACTACACAATCCGTGCTGCCAGTACAATCTACTGAAAAAAATTTAAATGGTGCTTTATATTCGAGTGCCTACAGTATTGGTAATAACTAGACAAATATTGACACCTGCTCAAAAAATATAGCTATGCTATATAGCTATGTAAAGGTCCAGATTTACTGCATTTCAATTTGCAGTCGTGCAAAATCTGAAAGTTCTCCTGTTGTCTGTTCTGTTATCACGAACGTAATGACGGCGTAACGTAACGGGATATGGGAGTATTAAAAATAATATCCATATCTTTATGCCTTCACAGAACATTTATTTCAATTACTGATATGAAACTCGGATAACTTAGAGTCCAGATGCTCATAAAACTAATAGAATTCAGGGTAATAAAATCGCCGCATTTGATTACGACCCATTGGATATTCTCGCTAGTAGCATCACTAGATATGGATTAATAGCATTAATACTAGTTATTTACTATATTTCACAAGAGTCCTAGTGTTTTCGTTATGTTCCTGGTTGACCTGGAAAATTTATCACATTTGAAATTACCGAGTATTAAAAAAACCTACATGCTGTAACTCGAATTTAGTTTATTATGAACATTTTGATATTTTTGGATAAATGTTGTTTAATTTATTACTAAAGTTGACTTTGAGCGACATACTCATATTAGTGTCGTAAAGATTAAAACTAGTTCACAGTTTAGTTTTGATCAAGAAACCCGTACTCTTCTAGTCTTCATATCACTCTAGCAGTTCGCGCTGAATCAGAACGAAGACTAAGCCTTTTACACTCTACATCAGTGTCGCCTATTGTTTGCTAGTCGGTAAAGCCTCTTGGGACTTACAGAAATTTCCTTTATGTACGCCAGATCTCAGTAAGTACGACACTTTAACAACTGTGTTGGACTCGGGTAGGTCTGTCTAACTCCGTTACATCAAATCTAATGCAAAGCAACAAAAATATTTCTGAAGCTGCTACATTTGTGTTGCTTTGCATAAATGCTGAATGTTAAGTGGAGCAAATAGTAACGCATTAGTAAAAACCGCATTCAAATCGGTTAAGCAGTTTCTAAGAGTAGCATGCACAAATAATCTTATGAAATCTACCTAAATACACATTTTCCCCCACACTTTCAACTGGCTAACTTTTCGATTACTAACTTAGATATATACAAACGAGACTTATTAAAAACGGTCGGACAAATCGATATACCTAAGGGTTTTGACGGCAAACCTCCAATTGTCATTCGTATGTGTGCGAGTACCTTGGTGAATCCACTGCATATAATTTTTAATGAATCATTGCATGAGTGCATGTTCCCGGAGCTATGGATAATATGGAAATAGCAAAGGTATGCAAGTCGGGAAACTAAAATAACATTTCAAGTTACTGTCCTGTCTGCGTTCTTAATTGGAAAGTAGTATATGGGAAAAAATAGTTTAAGCTGCTTTTAATTCATTGATAAAATCTTGTAAAAACTAATACGAAATAGAATTTGTTACCAGAACAATTGAAGTTTGCAAAATAATTTTGCATAGAACATCACAGAAGTATACTGTTGAATGGCTTTGATAGAAATGTTTGATACAAATTTCATACAAATATCGACCGAAATTTGGTAAATCAATGATGTCATCAGTATAATCATTTAAAAGTGAAATTCATATCAATATTATTTCTGTTACGATTTCCCGCTAACGCTAAACCGCTGCATTGACTGTAATAAGGCACAAAATTTATAAAGTAAAACAATTAGGCGGAGTAGGCTATTGTGAAACCTTTTTTATTTTAATTATGAATTAAAATCCACCACTATTTAACATACGTAATGACAGAACTTTTTGACTTGAGTCCACAAGACACCCTTTCCAACGAGTCCAGATAATTGCTTCGCCGATTCTTTTTCCTTGAAAATCGCAATTTAAGGAAAGGCTCTTGAACCGGCATATCGATTAAAAGCTTTTAGGAGACCTGTAATTACATTGTGAATTCTATATCTTAATAGATTTTTTTCTTTGTAAGATCCCTAGTGGAATATAATTTAAACAGTTGGTTTTTGTCAGTACTATTTATTTTTGTAGACGACCTTATTACATAGTGATAAAATTATAATGTAACTGTTTTACATATTGTTTTATATATCATTAGTAACCTTTCTATTAGTTACAAATGAAGTTCAATTATTGCAAAGTATGCTTTCATGCTATGGGAGAGGCCTATGTCCAGTAGTGGACTGCGACAGTTTGAATATAATGATTTATGTTTTGATAATCATACTGGTTTTTTACTGGTTAATTAGGTACCTAATTATTATACCTAACATATATTATTGAATATTATGAAAGATGTACAACAAAACTAAATTATTATAATAAATTGGATATTGTTAAGTACATAATTACCTTAGATAAAATTAACAGATCAGACAGAACAGACAATAACAGTGTTAAAATGTCCCTCGCGGCCAGTAATTGAAAAAGATTGTTAATTGTGATTCAGATCTTGAAATAAAACTAATTCTTCTTGTTGAAATCCATTGTTTCTAATCTCCTGGAGCTAGAAATATATTTCCGACCTTTACGTCTATTGCAATAGATTAATTTCGAGTCCATGGACTCAGTAGCAATTAACGTTAATGTACGCTACTATTCAAACTTGATTAGTTTTCTTCTTTCAAAGCGTTGAACTTGGGTTTTAGTTGTTTGGTATATAATATTTATATGTAAGCTTTTTACTAACGAAAACTTTAGGAATTTAACAAACAAAAAATAAGGCTTTGTAACACCTCTGATCCATGAAATATAATTAACGGAATTGATTAATATTAAGCCAAATTAGATAAGATGGTCGGGTATTGAAACATGTTAAGAGTAGTGTGAATGTAATAATACCGATATTTATTACTACTGTATACCGAAGAAACAAAAAAATACTGTTTTTACAAGCTACAACATTCCATTCCACTCGATACATATGTATCGAGTGGAATGGAATCTTGCAACTCAATTTCGAAGCTGATATCCTTATCCGATTTTGCTCAAATTATACAAGCATATGTATATAGCGTGACAATGCAATGTTATGATGACATGGAGCTGATCTGATGCTGGAGCTGGAAGGTGGGCATAGTAACTCTGTAAAGAAACTTTGCAACACCATCAAGTTTAGACTCGTTTGATTCGTTTCGACGAATATTTTATGAGGGTATTCCAATAAAAGCTTGTTTTTAAAACGACTTTTAATTTTATTTATTTGTAAATTATTTCTAGTATTCTTCACGGGCTCTCAAATGCTGTTTATTATTTTAACAACTTTATTACGTACACAGCTGTGCACCACTGTCTTAGATATGTTACATTAAATGCTGCTAAATTTCTACTTTAGGTTGCAAGCATGCTACCTAAAGTAGGTACTTGTACGTCGTATACGCATAAAAATACCTAATACAGATTAATTTCCATATTTTTTTTAAAATATTTAAATATTTCGGACATCTAACACACAACGCCATCTAGTCCCAAGCTAAGCAGAGCTTGTGTTATGGGTACTAGACAACTGATACAAATACATATATACTTTTTTTTTTGTAAATACATACATATTATACATAGAAAACACCCAAACTCCGAAACAAATATTTGTAAATCATACAAACATTTGGTCCGACCCGGGAATCGAACCTGAGACCTCATGATCAGCAGTCGCACACGCCGACCGCGAGACCAACGAGGCAGTTAGTATGTATGGATCTGTATGTGACGTAATGGTTAAAGTTAATAGTGCCAGTACTTATAAACATCTTCATGCTAACTCATCATAATTATCCATATTTCACACTCAAACAGTCAAACATTATCTAATCAAACATGTGTACCAATCATTCTCACACTCACACGTCAATCTATTGAAAAAATAAAACTATTCCGATGTAGCCGAATTTGTATTCAACGCATTCGACATCTCTTATAATGGCTTAACTTTTAGTCAATCTATGATAGGTTGTTGAAGAATTTTAAAGCCCTTAATTTGTCCTTTCGATTAATAACCACAATCACAGTTTAACTAAATGAATCATTAATTTTGAGGTTGCACATGGTATCACTCCAGTCGAGCCAGCCCATCATGCCGAAGCGTGGCTCTCCCATGGTAAGCTGCACCGATTTCAATGAAATTTTTGCAGTAGAACTTTTTGCAATTTTTGCGTAGAAACTTTAATTATTGAGTAAGGGCAAAGGATACTATTTACTGCGATAATCGACATACACGCTTAACAATGGGCAAAAGATAGCATTATATATGTTATAAAAGATAAAATAATAAGTTGATTCATTTAACACAATGTCACTCGATAAATATAAATTACAGTCAAAGATAACGATCGCGGTCTTCACATAAGTAATAAATTTATCTCAATATCTATTTGCTCCATAGCCTTATATCCATTATCCATCCATAGGTATCATAGTCCACTGCTGAACATATGCAAGCCAATCAAATACATGTCGAAAACTATTCTTCAAAGTGACAGACTAAGAATTAAATTGACAGACAAAGATATTCCTAATTATTCAAACTGAAAGTTCTGAGTATAAAGGGAATATCTAAATTCTTTCAAATGTAACTGATGCATCATTCAAGAACCTTGCATGGAAAAGTATACCGTTAACTTGACTCCTATAGAATATACAAAATAACAAAAGATGGAGGTAATATTTATTGTTAAAATTTTATATTCAAAAGCTTTGCGCCTTTGTAACATGAATAGGAGTCTATTATCCAATGTTTCAACGCCAAAGAAGGAACTCTAAACTACACAGCATCTATTAGTATAAATACAATTTTCCAACCAACTCGCCTGGCAGGTTTGAAATTGAACACCTCATCTAGTCCGAGGATCTTTATTTTCTGTCAAAGTAACTCTACCTTACCTGATGGAACGTATGAACAAAATCCAAGAGTGGTTGTCACTATAGCCATTGCCAATGCAACAATGCAGCATGATGACCCACAGTCTGGCGGTCTATTGAGATGTTTCAGCATCATTGGGCGTCCAGTCTCGTACTCACCGACGAAACAAGATAACCCGAATGCTATTAATTTAGGATGATCTTCTGAGGTAGTACCGCCCAAGTTGAGTTGGCCCGTTTAAGGTGAAATCAACGTGTCTCTACTACCTTTCTGTTAACGGGTCTTAATACCGGTTATTCTAAATGTACAAGGCGTCTTTCTTTCTCAATTGAATTTTTCTGACTATACCTTTCGCCTGTTTTGGGACATCCCAGCTTACAAAATTTAACTATCCTCAACCAGATTCGAATTTCATATAAAACCTTTACATTCTTTTATACAGGTTTTTCCTAATATCCATTCTTAGCTTGTGTCCTATTTTCTTGTTGAATGTTGAGATAAAATTATAGTGATCACTTTCATTCAGGGTTTTGAAAGTATGAAGAAAAGGTAACGAATAGAGAAAACCTAGGCCCAGTAGTCGACCAATTATGGACTGTTGTTGATGAAGATAAAACTAAATATAATTATTATACATTTCAGACTCAAACTCAAAATGAATATATTAAATAGGGTTCAAACGCGCAGACGCATCACCTGATGGTAAGCGATTAACGCCGCCCATGGACACCCGCAACACGAGAGGCGTCACAAGTGCGTTGCCGGCCTTTTAAAAAGAAATACGCTTTTTTTTTGAAGGTGAAGGATGATACCCGGACCAATATGACCTTCAAGGTCATATTGGTCCGGGTATCATCGGGTTCATTCCACAGTTTTGTTGTGCGATGCAGAAAGTTTCTAGAAAAGCACACAGTTGTGGACTGCTAACCATCTAGATTAATTTAGATTGGAGAGATTAGATATTGGCTGAAGCAGATATAAATAACAGTGAATGCCGCTAAGTTGCAGCATGTGGAGGAGGAACAAAGTAGGCGATAGCACAGCCTTGCGGTGCACCAGCGTTCACAGATATGGACTCAGAGCATTCACCGTCTACTACGACCTTTATGTTTCTATCTGCTAGAAAGCTAGTGGCCCCTGTAATTTTAATTAAATAATTTAATTTTTTCGGGAAGCCATAGGAAGGAAGCTTCGAAAGAAACGCTTTATGCCAGACCCGATCAAAGACCTTCGCAATGTCCAAACTAACTGCCAAGGCTTCCCGCTTAGTCTCGCCTGTGCCCAGCGATGTGTCAGGTACACTAGAAGATCACCAGCTGATACACCTTTACGAATGCCGTACTGCTGATCACTACGCAGAGTTGACAGTTGATAATGGACTTCGTTATTATAGAGAACAGTGACGTTATGTCTATCGGCCTGTAGTTGGACGGATTTGAGTGATTGCCTTTTTTAGGGATCGCGTGGACTAATACTGCCTTCCATGATGTCGGGACTACGCCAGAAGAGTAAGAGAGCCGAAAAAGACGCGTTAAAGCCAGTGCCAACTCCGGAGCACATATCTTCAGCACTATAGGAGGGATGCCATCCGGACCACTCGACTTATGGATATCAAGGGATGGACATCAAGGGATTAACAATATCCTAAAAATTTAAACACCTAATGTCCGTGTTGTGGTTATCTAGAAAAAAACCGCTGTGAGTGATAGTACTGCCCATTGTCACATTTTAGGTATTTTGTAAATCCTCTTGTCTGTTGTTTTGTTTCAGAGTGAAGGTAAATACAAATAAATAGCAAAATTTTCACTGTTTCTATCGACACAAAAACAACTAAAAAGTATCACTTTATCTGTAAACTACGTCACAATTAATTTTATAATAAATATTGTAATATATTTATAATTTTTTTTTAGTATATTTACTATGCGTTGCGAAATCGCAGTTTTTTGTGGGCGCCCTTAACTTCATAAAGTACTCAGACATGCGAGAGATTGTTTATGTATTGAATATTAATCTAATAGCAAATACCTGTGAAATTTTAAATTCTTTGCTTCCATATAAATGAGTCCAACGTTTTCCAATAAAACTTTTTTACCTTCCCCTTCAAATCATTTACAAATTACGCATAGTTACGATAAGAAAGTCCGTCTAACTACATAACAATTATTTCAGCCTACAATTAATATAACATTATGGTTGTTTATAATAGGTCGAAAATAACAAACAGAATAGGGGATACAATTAACTTTATTAGTATTCGTGCTAGATTGCGTACATAACAAATACAACACTAACAACTTTTACAATTATTTATTGTTTTGTTCGTTTGTGACAATTTTAAAAATCGCCTCATTCTGTTCGTGCTAAAGACTTGCAAACCTTCAGATTCCCTGGAATAAAGCTTACTCCTAGGTCGGCGTTGATCCACGAGAGACCTGAAATTAGCCCAAATTTTGGTCCTACCCAGTGTTATACGCCTATGTGTAATAATCCGAATGGGTACAGTGGAATTAAATCATGCTCCTGTCGCCTGTGTTCTTAAAGAATCATAGTAATACTGGAAACCTTTATCAAAATAATCTTTAAATATATATAATTCTTCTGTGAGTGTGTATGTCACTGAACTACTCTCAAATGACTGGACCGATTTTGATGAAATTTTTTGTGTGTGTTAAAGGGGATCTGGGAATGGTTTAGATTCACAATTTTGTCCGCTGGACAATGTTTTTTTAATTAATTTTTAATTTATTAGTAGTTATGGCAAAACGACGTTTGCCGGGACAGCTAGTATTAATATAAATTTATGTGATATTATTACATTTGTTCAAATTTAAACACATTCTAGTTTACGCAACCTAACTCGACTATAAAACCTCGTCATTGAACACGTGAAAAAAATAGAGTAGCCATGTTTCAAATGGAGAAATTAAATTGTGGATATAATATCTAACGGCTGACATAACACATGTATCAGTTCAGCTCAAGGCGTAACCTTGACCGTTAATGAGCGGAAACTCGAGAGGATGGATTTACTTGCCTCGATTTACTTCAGTTTGATAGAGTTCTTCCTTCCCAAATTCCACTACAAAGCTATTTCTAAAACGCTTTAAAAAATAAGAGTTAGAGTCTTAAAATAAATCGGCGACCTGAAAAAAAATCTGTTAAAGATTTACTTACAAAAATAAACATAACTTATGAATAAATCAATTTGTTAGTGCCTATTTTTTTTCAAGAACTCATAGGTATGAAGAATCGTTTCCAGTTCCAGCTCAAATGAAATGTATAACACACTCCAAGTGACTGTATTCGCAAAGTCAAATTGCTTTTCATCCTATCTTACAATTTGTTCTAGTCCAAAGTTTTAATAGGAACGGTAAGAGGTATTTTTTGTGGTAGATTATTTGACCGGCGGCACCAGGCGGCACTATATTTTTCTTTAAACGTTCATTCCATTTAACATTGTTCACGGCGTTCCTCCTCTTTAATGTTCCACTAAAACATTAGATTTATGATAAAATACCCTCCGATGTAAAAAGCAAACAAACTACAGTGAAATTGTTTGTCACTTGCTCTAAATTGCCTTTTTAAATATATTCAGGTGTTTTTGTTTTTTATTTATTAATATTCATAATTATTATATACTTGTCAGAGTAGTTTTTGAGTAGTGTGCGGCTTTAATTTGTAAGATGTGTTTTTTTTATTTTGTAATTTATTAAAGGACAATTCGAAAATTTACTTTTTCCATCGAAAATGTGTCTAAACTGTATATTAAATGTAAATTTATTATTAATAAGTTGAAATCCAATAACTACTTTTTATTTATTTTATATAACCAATATTACTATGCTAGCTTTTGTCTGCGTCTCTGCTCTCATGTCTGGCGGTTATCGCGGTAATATGTAGGTAGCCTATGTGTTATTCTAATGTATAAACTACATTACGGTAAAGTTCCATCTAAATCCGTTCAGTAGTTTTTGCGTGAGAGTGATAAATATCCATTCTGACAACCTTTACATTTACAACTTTAATAGAATTTATTGTGAGCTACATCAAGGTTTTCATCGCCACTTTTCGTCAACTGAATTAGTATACAAACATATTATATATAAAAAAAAGAAAAAATCTGATCTGTACTAATAAGGACCACCGTTCATCATAATGACACATAATGCATCAAATTCTGATTTTCAGCTGTAACAAGAGTGTAGCCCGCGTGACTGTGCAATAATGTGAATATGCGATGCCCATGATTGTCTAGTGTGATAGATTATAAAAGAATATTAATTTGAGATATAAATAGATAATTATATAGATCCTAACCCAAAATTACTCTACACATGCTACTCTCAGCACTAGTTTTGTTTGAGTACCGACATCTGTACTTCGATAAATCATTCCCGTGCCAATCGCTATTGCGAGGTTATCAATCAGGGTAGCAATTCATCAAGCACATGTATTTGTCTAGACTGGGTCAGGGTTCAGTGTGTGGGTGGCTGACGATGGCAAGGCGTAATAATGCTCATTCCATGTCATGAAATTATTGGTAAATAATTTCTAACGTAGGATAAGATGTCATTAAGAACATTGAGACCTCCACTGCTTTGCATTAAAGGTAAGTTAATAATAATATTAATAATATCTTTATTGTACACCAGAAGATTATAAAAAGAACTTAAAACTAGGTATGTAGGTACAAGTGGCGGCCTTATTGCTCGAAGGCAATCTCTTACAGGCAACCATGGGATGGAGAAGTAAGATTAGGAGAACGTATTGGGTAGTTTCCAGTGTGTAAGATATCTCTTACACTATAATTAACTATAATTTTTCCTTTCTAATCTATCGATTAGAAAGGAAAAATTATAGTTGTATGATGTATCATTTTAAGTGAATAGTAATACATAGTTGAAAGTTACTTCTATCTAAAGACCCTCTTCCAGCAAGTGTTAGACGTAAAAAAACTCAACGATAGACAAAGTACCACGGTAAAGTGAATTAATAAAGAATGAATAAGAGGACAGTTTTTTAATGTACAGTACATGAAGGATAGTTAAGTGATGATATGTGTCAAGACACGAATTGTGTATTGTTTTTTTAATACCTCTGTTCTTATACCAATCGTCTGAACAGCGTCATTTAGTAGGCTAAAACTCTCTTCCCAAGGACTGGACTATGTTTAGCAATGAACTGATATAGGTTGTTGATATTGAAGATGTATTTTAGAATGATTTCAAAAAAGAGAGTGTTCTATGGTTGGCTGCATGTTGGCTGTATATTAATTGTAAATAATTACATTATTTCAGTAGCACATTAGTTTTAATGTGTTAGAGCCTAGATCGAGCAAATTACTTATCTTTATCGTATGACTAAACAGTCATATAATAAAGATAAATTCGTATTAAGGCTCCATTGATTCAGGAAATATACAAAAAAAACAGACATTTGTTCAATATAAATCAAATTCATTTCCATGTAAACTAGTAGATTCCAGTAAGTTAATGAAAGCTCAATAAATCAATCACTCGGCATAAAAATCGCATAAATATTTCCCTACTATAAGACAGAAATACGTGTTACGAAACAGAAATTTATGAACTGTTGATTGATGACGCATTTGAAATAGCAGTATTATATTTCTTGTGTACTTAGTATGTCTAGTGGCAAAATCTAAGCTGTGTATTTCATGTCTAGCTATACATCAAAGAACTACCATTATAGTTAAACTAGTGACAAGTGAGAGAAACCACAAGGGACGCAAATTAGAATGAACGGTTTTCAGCATTCGCCGCCACATTTCATGTACTAAGTTTACTATGATAACGATAAACGTTTTAAACCTTTCAAATTCAGTCGAAAATACACAAAACACAGTAAGGTTTTCTTGATTAGTATTTAGTACACTAAAATAATGCGTTAAATATTTTCGATGTATTTTAATTAGAAATGATATTTATAATATCATATACCTAATACTATTACCTATAATAAGCGTGTCATATATACATGCTTGTTTGCTTGAAATTATACGGGGCACTAAAACACTTCAAAAGTTTGTATGCGCGCTGTTTGATTGTTGTCTAAACTAAACACATATAAAAGCAATATCATGCAATTCTAAGGTCTGAATCTAAAACAATAGTTCTCTCGAGCGCGCTTTATTCGTTCAGGTATGTAAACACTAAGTGATGCAAAGCTTCAGTTCTGAGAACACAAAAGGATATTAAATCGAAACATCAACGTAAAAAGTTTACGGTACGGAATCGATAACAATATCCGGAAAATGTTTATTATGCAATAGGGAAGTCAAAACTTAGATACTAAAGAAGATAAATGAAGGAAATATATTCACTTTAAACTTTCTTCCTGTAAGTTCTCATAGAGAGTTATAATTTTTTACATGTAAGAACTCTAAGGAATGAAATCATATTAAGAACTTATCGTAAAGTCTACTAAAATCATAAACCAAGTCACACGATCTAAGTCCATTCAATGATTTTGTCGTACGGAGGTCACTGCAACCTAATGTATTGTTCTATAATCATCATCAGCCTATCGCAGTCCACAGCTGGACAAAGGCCTTCTTCTGTAAGTTGATAGTCAAACATGTGCATACATAAAAGGTGACGTTGACCTTTTCCTGTCCTACTAATGGACGCTCGCTGTCAAACCATGGTACGCTGAAACCTTCACCGATATAGTTTCATGTATGTACCTAAGATTTGTTTATCAAAGTTCTTGACCCGCTACTATTGCAAATATTTTAGTAAAGAAAGCTACTAATTCTTAATGGATCTAAATCTAAGTGTAAATATACAAGGGCATAAATTCAAGTCAAGTAATATGGTCAAGTAATAGAAGGCATTTTTTTTCCGTCACCACATTAATTAATATTTAGGGGTTAGATGGAATAATTGGAAGAATATAAGGACAGCTCGATAGACAATGGTAAGGACGGATGGATCGTGGAATGTAAATAATGATCGACCAGGGTAAGGTCGCTTACCTAGAATTGTTATTACAATCGAGTTGTCCGATTAAAATATACATCAAACTAAATATGTGTAATACTTTACATAAAGAGTCATCTTTGTCAATTAATTGCACAACATTAGAAATGAAGTTGTAGAGGATAGAACAATACAAATAAATAATAAATAAATATTTCGGACATCTATCACACAACGCCATCTCGTCCCAAGCTAAGCAGAGCTTGTGTTATGGGTACTAGACAACTGATACAAATACATATATATATTTTTTTTGTAAATACATACATATTATACATAGAAAACACCCAAACTCCGAAACAAATATTTGTAGATCATACAAACATTTGATCCGACCCGGGAATCGACCCCGAGACCTCACGATCAGCAGTCGCACACGTCAACCGCTAGACCAACGAGGCAGTTTAAATATATAAAATCTGTAATATGGTTTTACTAGCCACAAGTGCTATACATTTTGTACAAAAATGACATTTGGACACAGATTAAATGATCATAAAATTACGGTTCCTAGGTGGGTAGCAAACTAAAATCAGCAAAGTATATAAAGTAGACTAAATGCTACTTTCAAAACACAAATTGCCTAAATTTGTTTCATCGTAAATCATAACACGGAACAATAGGGCTCTTAACTTTGTGTACAAGTAATGACAAATTATAATTTTACACAGACGGCTAAGACAAAGCTAAATACTTATCATCTTATACTCAAGTCTGTAAAGGAAGATTATAAAATATACTGTTTTTATTAGGCTTCTGGAAATTTTCCACACTTTTTCTATCCCATTCAAACGTTGTAATAATGATTCCCTTTCTGATTACTGCAAAAGTATTTCTATATATCCTATAGGGAAATGTAAGCTGACGTCATACTGTTTATGCCTTGAATAATTAGAACCATCATAAAAATATTTAAGTTAAAGTAATATGCTTTTTATTATTCGCATGTCGTGGTGACGCCACTGGAAATGGATTTTTATCATATCTTTATTATTAACGTTTTTTCACAATACCATTAAAATAGTTCTCTGTATTTTTATTTGCATTTTTTCTCTTATTTTTACTCTAAGATAAACTTAGCAGTTTTCTGATTCTTTTCATTCACTGCTTGAAATTGAAGGTTTAAAATCCCATGACTCTAATTTAGAAGATTTTAATATCAAAATATTAAACCAATTATATAAAAAGCAGTCCCATTAGTGATATGTAATAAAGATTCTGTTTATTATATGAGAACAATCTCCCATCGAAAAGTATTGATTTTAATCCCCGATGTATACATAGCTATTCATAAACAGCTCATAGGCTTTAGTATCAGTTTTATTGTTTAACGCTGAACACACAATGGTGAAAGGCAAAATTTTCGCTGTCTATGGTGTACTATCTTTCTATGATCAAGTTCTAATTAGAAACTGACACTAATTACCACTCTAATGAAAAGTATAATCTAATTATCAAATTTTAAGAGGTCTAGATTTAATTATTATACGATGAAAACATATTTTAGTAAAATGTAAGTATTTCGTTATATTCAACAAGAATTAGACATTATTATTTTGATTTGTACATTAAAACCATTAAATAAATAACATAAAAAAACCGTTCCCCTTATTCTTTTACGATCAAAAAAAAAAATTGTGTGTGTCAGCTCCGACGCACGACTGGAGTTTACTCTTTAATTACGATTGTCTAAACATACGCAAAAAGAGTTTATCCAACTGAAAATAAGATTAATACCATATGAATTGATATGCAAATAAATTACCCACAACACAATAGATTAAACACTTTGTTTACAATCACTCAATCGCTTTTCAAAATTTGACGTTTCTAAATGCAAAGTGACATTTGATGCGGCGAGTTGCGTTCAGAAACATACAACATTTGTGCTATGTTTATGTTCACACAACCAATGTTTTTGTTTTAATGTTTTTTCTCAGTTTTTAATGTTCTAGTTTGTATTAATTACGTGTAGTGTTGGCTGGTGGGTGGTGCAGAGAAGCATGCCATTATAGTAATTTTTTTATAATTCAAAATATCACTAACATAATTTTAATTTAGTTTATATATTTATATTTTTTACATATACCATTGTATATATTTTACATTCACCGCTAGTAAGATGATTACCCCTAATTATCACTCTGATAATTCTGCTTATGAGTCTGCTATATCTTCTGACGAAGACAGTTTTGATTCCTTAACTGAGACATTGGGTGAACGCCTACGGTGTAAATTCAGCAACCAATCGAAGCATCTGCTTAATGTATGTCACCTTAATGCACAGAGCCTGCCCAGTCACTTTGGCGACTTGGCGGAGGCTTTCAACGACACCAACGTACATGCCATCCTGATATCAGAGAGTTGGCTCAAGCCAAATCTTCTTTCTACCTACTACCCCCTCACAGACTACATTCTTGTACGAAATGATCGTGTCGGTAGGAGGGGTGGCGGAGTTGCAATATATATACACTGTTCCCTTCCCTTTAAAATTCTAGCTTCTTCCCCTGCCGGCTCCACCACCGCTGAATTTCTATTTCTTGAGGTCTCTGTGAGGGGAACCAAAATGGTTCTGGGGGCTGTTTATTGTCCTCCTTCGATTGATTACTTCTCCAGTCTGGAAGCAGTACTGGAATCTTTAGGGTCTGCATACGCTCATCACGTCATTATGGGAGATTTTAAAACAGACCTAACCCGCCGTACCTCACGTTCCTGTAAACTCCTTCAGATTGTGGAGTCTGCCGACATGAAGATCTTACCACTACAGCCAACTCATCATAATAGCCTTGGGCTGGACACTTGGTTGGATCTGATTTTAACATCGGCCCCAACATTCCGCCGGAAGCACCGGCATTCTCCAACCACGACCTCATCTTTGTTTCTTATACGAGGTCATTCATCAGTAGATTTTACCTCTCATATTTTTCTCATACTGGGCGCCTTATATATGAAAATCGATTCTTAAGGAGTAAACTCCAATAAAAATACATATATTTGATATTAGGTACTATTATAGGAGAGCGACAACGAGTGAGTAGTACAGTGGAAGTAATTACTCTTCAAAATTAACTTAGAGGTGGCTTTGTGAACTACAAAACTGTAAGACATACAGATGTACCTTCCTGTCTTGGGTAGGCAGAGAGAACACATCACCGTTTAACCTTTGACCCGCGCTCGCCGATTACGGGTGCTCTAGTACACCGCGGAGCTGGCCGAGTGCGTGTTGGGCCCCGTCGCGTCGCTCTGCCGCCGCGCACTCGCCAACTCACAGGGGCCTCGTTCTCGGCGCCGGCTGCTCCTGGTCGTGTGTCCTTTTTAACAAACCCTTCCCTTATACCTTCTACAAGAATATATATTCAGTTTTAGGGATACATTTGGAATACTTCTTTTGTACACGAACTGAACTCGTTCTCGGCGCCGGCTGCTCCTGGCCGTGTATCCTTTTTAACAAACCCTTCCCTTATACCTTCTACAAGAATATATATTCAGTTTTAGGGATACATTTGGAATACTTCTTTTGTTCACGAACTAAATTAGTTTCACATCTTTAATACGTGACATGTAAAACACGTTGAAATTACTTCAAAGTGACTAAAGAACACGACCTGTCATATATAAAAATCTTCCCAATGACCGCTAAGTGAAAATTAATTAATGGAGTATTTTAGTAATGTAGTTTGTGATATGATTTTTTTTCTGTCACACATTCTCTGCTTAATGTACAGTAACTGTAAATGGATCTCCCTGCGTGTTTGAGTGTGTGCATATTATGTCTTGTTGTTACTTCATAGTAGCTATAGTTAGCTACTATGAAGTAACTTTTGTTTAAAGTTCTAAATGCTCGCCAACTTTATATCAAAAATATTGTTTTGAGACAACATACCCGAAAAAAACGTACTAATGTATCTAATAGAAGGGCAAATTATGTTATATTTGACGTACCTGCATGTAATACTAGTTTTGCTCAGAATTTTTTTCATTTCTTAGGTCCACTATTGTATAATCGAATTAGCAAAATAAAGTGTCTAAAAGATATGTCAAAATTTGGCTGTAAGGGAGCACTGGATGAGTTTCTGAGTAGTTTGGATTATGAACGAACTGAACATTTTATACAAATTCAAAAATAATGTATGTAATTTATTTATATAATCGTTATGTAGTATATAGTAATTTTATTATAGATTATAATTATTTGTTTATTTTGTTATATGTGGTTTAATTATGTAATTACGTTAATATGATATCTATCAAAAATGAATAGATACATAATATGTCATAGATTGTATACACATATATTACCTAGTAATGGAAATGAAGTGATCTGTTATCAAATGCTAAATAAAAGCATTATGTATCTTACTCTAAAATGTATCCCATTGTTTGTCTATTTTTCTTGCCTATACTACATGTTTACGTTAAACTATAACTTGTTATAGGAATCTTTTGTTCAATACAATGTTCCATTTCATAAACTTTGTCACTAAAAAATGTGTCTTTAAGCTAATACATACAGCTGTTATTTGTGAAACGAGAATCTTACCTTGCCGTAACACAGTCTCGACTAGCACGGAAGGTAAAGAAACTTTTTTCTTTGTATACCGTCAATTGACACTTGGACGTTCTTTTTTAACAATTTATATTCGTTTTGAATTCTAACTGTAGCTCATTTAGTTGTAAAATTGTAAATAGTAATGTTAGTGGTTTTGTCGTTATAGCTCACAGATATGTTTCGATTATATGTCAGGCTATTGGTTAGTTCCGTATTTCCATGTATCCTCACATCATAGTTTTTACCTAAAAACTTATACTTTAGTATTCTAGTAGTATTTCCGAAATATTTGTTTGAGAAACATTTATTTAGCTTTTAATGCTACATAATTAATATATTATAATTAATGTTAATACCACGAACCTGTGGGTGGTGGCGATAGAACTGCTCAAGTTAATTTCAATCACTAATTGTTGGGTTTTTAGTTTAACCTTTCATGTGTGTATAACTTAATGTAAATTTAAGAAATTATATTTGCAAATTGCTATACGTTTATATGTATTTCGGTACGGTTAAAATGTTTGAGTTTCTTACTGTGTTAATTGTTTTATACTTGTAAGCTACTTGTAAGAAATAAAAAAAATAAAAATAAAACCACCATCACCTCATGGCTCCTACAACCACTACGTGACAAAAATGTGCATACATGATTGGGTGCACTTTTTTGGTGCGCACGTACCAAGAGCTAGTGCTCTTGGTACGTGCGCACCAAAAAAGTAACGAGGTCATTCATCAGTAGATTTTACCTCTCATATTTTTCTCATACCGGGCGCCTTATATATGAAAATCGATTCTTAAGGAGTAAACTCCAAAAATTAAACCAGCTTAAATTGGTTCAAACATTCTCTGTTATACTTCATTAAAATTATTATAGTTAAAATTAGAATTTATAATATAAACCTGTTTAAAATAGTTATTTTGTCATTGTGTTAAAATCGTACGAGTAATTTTGACCGCGTGGGAGTAAAGGACCACTGTAAACCATTTCTCACGTATTACGACCGTAAGCTACTAACTTCACTTAACAAAATATAAAAAAAAACTCTCCATATTTTATTGGAATTAGCTAAACTTTTCTTAGACACTTTCAAAATTAGCGCTTTTTAGCTACCCCAATACGACCTGACATTGTCTACATAAATCTTACTCTATTTCTAAAAAAGATTATTCAAATTCTTGTTTGACCTCTTCTTTATATGTCCCTTAGTAGAAATTTCTATCACCTATAGTGCGTCATAGATCCAGGTCTCTAAAGAGTAGATCGTAAACCAACACTATAAGAACGCATACAAATGACGCATTATTGGTATTGTAGCGTCGTTCTGAGTCAGTCGTTATGTTACTCTATTTAGATACTGCCTAGAAGGTTCTTGTAATATAAATTAATTTCAATATCACTTGCTAGCTAGTTCTTTTTTGAAGAACGTTTTAGACTTTAAAAAATATCTATGCAACGTTTGAAATTAAACTTTTTTTTCTGTTTATTGAAATGGCTTAAATATGTGGAGTTGATGAAAATTTCAATCAGTACAAGCTCTCAGTTTCCAAGTAATTTATAGACAGCTTATGAATGTTTCGTGGTTCATTAGCGCCATTAACCGAGTTCATTGAAATAAATATGGCTAATTGAGAGCGCATTTAGTGGTTTTTGTTTAATCTATTTGACATTGATATATTGAACACTAGCTGAACCCCGCGGTGTTACCCGCGTTTATTATTGTACCGCGAGTAACGCCGCGGGACAAAGTTGGTCTAAAAAAAGTAGCCTAAGTTACTCCCCGGATCATCAGCTACCTGCCAGTGAAAGTCCTGTCAAAATCCGTCCAGCCGTTCCAGAGATTACCCGGAACAAACAGACAGACAGACAGACAAAAATTTTTTTAACTACATTTTTGGTATATGTATCGTGTATACATACACATGCATTGATTAAAAAGCTGTTATTTTAATATTACAAACAGACACTTCAATTTTATTTATTTGTATAGATTACTCAAGTAGTTGCATACGGATTTATGAGGTACAGGTCCCCAATTACCCCTAGCATGGTGTTATAAAACTTGAACAAATTTGTTAACGATAAAGAAAGCCAAAGTGAGCCAACCTTTAAAGATAGACATAGTAATATGCTGTCTAGGACTTTTCAGAACTATTAAAGGAGAATAATTCTTACATACATAATATTTGCGAAACTTTAACCCTTTACACTATGCACGCACGTAACTCTTTAAAATAATTATTTTCCCCCAATTAACAAATAATAAATAAATAAATATTTCGGACATCCAACATTATTATGTTCGAGCCATCGAGTCTCAAACTAAGCAGAGCTTGTTATATGGGTACTCAACAATCGATATAAATACATTTATACATTTCATATTATACATTGAAAATACCCAAACTTCGAAACAAATATTTGCAGATCATACAAACGTTTGATGCGACCAAAAGATCGAACCCGAGAACACAAGTACAACTATGCGACTGTTGCTATCACTATTCCACCAAGGCAGGCAAATAGACAAATATACTCTACAGCTTTAATACATATTAGTATAAACCAGAACAGTGATAGTTCATCGTACTAGTCGTTTCAATGCATTGTCAAGTAAAGAGCATAACAACATAAACTATTCAGTTTTTGTGGTATAGTCTGATTCGTTAGACTTATTAGTAGTTTTACGTAAAAATAAGTGCTTAAAAAACATCTTTAATAGTCTCGTTTTCGTTAAAAGGGTACTTCTCTTCTACAAAGATTATTACTAGCCTGGGTCAGAAACTCCTAAACACAAGTTGAGACCACGTCACTGGGAATGTTTGAGAATTATCAACCACTTCAAACTAACAAAGGGCACTGAAACTTTGTCTTTGAAAAGGTACTCTTGTTGTGTTCTTTGCTGTATTTATTACTTTTAGTATTACCGTAAATTTTAGGCAAGCATTTTCACACAATTTTAGTTTTAATTAAAATAATCATAATTCATGTTCATAATAAAGGCTTTACGTACTTGTACGTTTGGGCCAGTGGTTTAAACGATTGCCTTGCCGCTTTCTATTGCACCAAGTGTTGTGGTTTTAAATCCCACATGGGACAAAACTTTGTGTGTTATACAAATTGTTGTTCTGAGTCTGAGTATTCTTTTGTCTCAACAAATATTACTGACCTATGGACAATTTATTTTTATATTTTACTAAGCAAAGGCTCACGTCAATGTGCCTGGCAGGGTCACCATGTAAGGTTGGGATGTGTAAAGACAAATGAAACGCTGGACGTTCTAGAGTAAACTGTCTTTTATTAGAGAAAGGAGCCTTAATATATAGTCTATGACTAATACATCACAACACCCTCAATTTTATATGTCGTTGCATTTTAAAAACATCTAGCATTTCACCAACAACTCGACATCACTTATAACATAAATCAATAGTGTCGAAATACAATCAAATACTATATACTGCAGTCAATATTTTAGATTATCAATCCGTGTCCTAATAAACCCCTCACGCAATTATTTGTGCTTATTGGTCAGCGATTCTGACTGTTAAAAGGTTGACGCAACGCAGGAAGTCAACAGATTAGTCAGTTAGCATAGGTGATTAAAAAAAAATCTAGATAGTTTATAAATCAAAAGTGTTTCGTTAGCAAATATACGATTGTATCTCACAATAGAAGTTGGACTCTCCTTTTAAGCAAAAAATGCCTGTATTAGGAGAGACCGCTCTCACATATCAGTACAATTGTGTTACTTATTTTGACAAAAATGTGGTTACATGTACTAAAAAGGAAAAAAACACTATCTAAAACAGAAAAATTAAAAACATTAATAACCGAAGAAAGCTACAGGATTATGGTGCCTTAAATGGTTCAGTCTTTTTCGTGTTGTGTGTGTGTAAAATAAAAAAATAAATAAAATAAATATTTCGGACATCTAACACACAGCTCCATCTAGTCCCAAGCTAAGCAGAGCTTGTATTATGGGTAATAAACAACTGATATAAATAAATATAATATACTTTTGTTTTGTAAATACATATATATTATACATAAAAAACACCCAAACTCCGAAATAAATATTTGCAGATCATACAAACATTTGGTCCGACCCGAGCATCGAATGTATCTCTCTCTCTCTGTGTGTGTGTGTGTGTGTGTGTGTGCGTGTGTGTGCGTGTGTGCATGAGGATGTCATAGGTGTGTTTATGTGGCTGTGTCTACGTGTACATAATATTGGACACCATTTAATGTGCTCAATTGTGATTATCCCTAAAACTTAAAAAAAAAATCATTTCACATTGATACGCCACTAAACTTTTCATTTCAAAGATTTCTTTATGATAACTTCTTTTCAAGTATCGCAACCCAAATATGTTAGAAAAAAAATTGCTATATCTTTAAGCATCCGGTTCAATTCAAAAAAGTTAGCTCATCACCAATATTAATATTGAAAATATTATTTTGTTTTTAATTTTGTTTAAATAATATAGTAAAGTTTTCAACTACAATATAAATATTTATTTATTTATTTATTTATTTGAAAACCAACAGCGATACAATATTTATAACATAATAACATACACAAAAAGTATGGCCAATAACAGGTTTTCCTCGTTAACTAAAACTATATATTCAGCATGCGAACGAGAACATGAAATTTGACACAAGTCTAAATACATTCGAAATATACGCTATAAACTCAATCATTTACACTGTCCACTCAAAACACCGGTGATTTTAAATTTAAACGATTGCTTGGAACATGAGAAGATATCTACCTCATGGAAAAAATTATTATATATACGCGAAATACGGGTAAATACACAGTTCTTCGCGTAGTTAGTCACATGACGGGGAACATGAAGCATGGGCGTATGTCGGGTGCGACGGGATGGGGTGTTAAAAAGTGTTTGTGAAACCAATTCGTTACTATCGAAATTTCCATTTATAACATCATACAACAAACACATGTCCAGGACTATACGTCTGTCCTCAAGAGTCAACAAGCCATGTTCTTTACAACTTTGTCGGTAAGTCATGACTGGTTTACAGAGACGATAATTAAAGTGAGCTACCAGTTTTACTTGTATTTGTTCGATTTGATTCAAATAAATTAGATAATAAGGGGACCAAATAGGGCAACTATACTCTAGTGTGCTACGTACATAAGCAAAATAAACGGATTTTAGTGATTCAATTGTTTTAAAATGTTGACAAGATCTTAGAACAAACCCAAGGTTTTTATATGCTTTAGAATAAATAGTGTCAATATGTTCAGAAAACGATAGTGTACTGTCGAATGTAATATTCCAATTGCTCTTGGTCAATTCATCCTTTATTTTTTATTAGTCGCATTTTTGCTAACCCATTTTATTTTTATGAAATATGCTACATTTTGATGTTATATATCCACCCTTTGGGATGGTGAAAATGTTATTTTATGATCCTATAAATTGGATTTTATCGCCATATTCCATTTTGTACATTCCTATGTTACTTATGGCTTCACGCATAAATATATACATTTGCGAACTTATAGCCCAAGGCATTCTCCCGCAGCCCACTAATTTGACAATGCAGAGAGGGTATGAGGTAGGTGCATTTATGAGTAGGGAATAAATAATATAATTTTATTAAACACCAACTACTTGATCTAAAATAGTAAAAAAAATATTTTCATTTCTTATTTCATCATTATTGAAAAGAGGCTCATAAATTATTTAAGGGCCTATTTTTACTGCAACTCCGGTGTAGTTTAGAAGGAAACGAACAGATGCATTTCACCTTTCAAGGAAGTAGAGCCACGCTGATTTCAGCAAGAACGGACCGGCTTGACCAGACTATCCTCGCATAGAAGAGCAACCTAAAATGCATGCAGCATTCGTACTGTCTATTTCATTGCTGAATGCGAGACCGGGGGTCCAATGATGCAGAAGCATTTCGATAGGCCGCCATAGTGTCCATGCATTGTCTGCATTCGCAATGAGTATGGCGACCACCACTTTCTGCTTATGCTTTCCATCAGGCAGAGTAGAGTCACTTTGGCAGGCATATACATAAAAAAAACCCAAATGGTTCCTAATTACTACCACTGCCGATTAATAAAAGATGGATAATTTTTCCAATATTATGTACTTAGTACATAGCTCGCATGTTTTAAGTATGTTACATATGGGCATTTCCATACTCAATTAAAGCTGGTAATTATAGGGGAACCGAAAAATCGATTTTCTTTTTCCATTATATGAAAGTACAAATTGTAATACGAAAGTCATCTTAGCTTAGTAATTTACAAGAACAGAATAAAACGCAAAGTAGTGTTACACGTCACAGAAATGTGTAGTAATGTTTTATAATTGTACCTAGTCAAATAATATTGTGTAAAGCTGAAAAATACCTTGATACACAAAAATCATTTTAAGGCTTGATATTTTTCTTTAAAATCATATTTGTGGGCCTAGATTATTTGATTGAAGAAGAGTTGCAGGTATAATGGAGCAGTTAGCCATAGGTCTATTTCATCATAAATGCGTCAAAAAGATTTTCCTTCCGTGTATATCTGTACAAATTTTTATACGTTAGTGGTAACTTAAATTTAAAAAATATATATTGACATCTTTAGGTGTTCATCGTCTAATTAACCCTTTGCAGTGCACTGTTGGACAAAAGCCCTGTTGCTTTTTGCATTTAGTCACTGCCAGAATCCTTATTGAGGTCGTCCCGCCATCTGGCCAGAGGGCAAAATATATAGAAGACCCACACAACGTTTGCCAATCGTTGTGTGGGACGCGGTCTTCTATATATTTTTCAATAATAATGGCTCATAAATCTGTTACAATGGAATATCTACAAATACTTCCATCAATTTGTCGTTTAAGTCAAGGCTGTCCCACAGCTACATTATCTACAAAGACTTTAATAAAATGATGTTAAATATATATGAGCAAGAACTAACTTTTCTTCAATATAGTTCTTAGAACATTTTTAGAATTAACAGAAGTTCCTGGATGACGGGTATTTTTTATTAAATTTTCTAAAAATGAATCCTAGCTGGATCGAATTGCCCCCCCCCCCCCAAACCCTCTGCATACTAAATTTTCAAGGTAGTAGAGCCACGCTGATTTCAGCACGAACGGGCCGGCTCGACCGGGGCGGTACTACCCTCGCACAGAAAATCAACGTAAAATGACAGCGATCATGCTGTCGTGTTTCGTTGGTGAGTGCGAGACCGGAGGCCCAATGATGCGGAAGCATCACTAGCCCGCCATGGTGTGGGTCACCATGCTGCATTGTTGCATTGTCTGCATTCGCAGTATGGTGACCACCACTCTTGGATTCTACTCATGCTTTCCATCAGGCAGAGTAGAGTCATTTTGGCAGGGTCAAACATAAAAAAAAAAAAAAAAAAAAAAAATCGTTGAACCCGTTTTCGAGATTTAGATTATATATCTATACAAATATATAAAGCTGAAGAGTTTGTTTGTTTGAACGCGCTAATCTCAGGAACTACTGGTCGGATTTGAAAAATTATTTCAGTGTTAGATAGTCCATTTATCAAGGAAGGCTGCTACAGGTGCGGAGCACTAATGAAGAATGTTACAAAAAAATTATCACGCTACGGTCAATAGGAGACGCAAACGAGGTTGCGTGGGTCGGCTAGTATACATATAAAGGCCGTCAGAGCACTGCTGATGCCCCTGGTGCTACGGCGGCAATCGATTACCATCAGGCGATACGCCTCCTCGTTTGCACCCTATTCCATATAAAAAAAATAGAATTGTTTGTTTTAAGGTGTTAAATAGATAAAAGAGTTAAAATACAAAAGTTTAAATGTTTTGTTTTTTTAAATGAAAATGTTTGTTTAAATGAAAGAACGTGACGGTAATACTGTAAAAAGTATATTTTTACAATATTACCGTCACGTTCTTTCATATGTATGCGAGGTATACGAGTAAGACAAAAGAATCTTATAATTGTCGCCTTTTTGAAAATGGATTTTTAGTCTGACATTTTGTCACATTTACTTGTCGCCTTTGGCTTTGTCATCTTTATTAAACGGGACTTGTCACAACCATTCGACTTATTTGCCGATAAGTGACAAAATTGTCGCATTGTCATGTTTATTAAATTCTACTATATATTCGCTTTTTTGTAATAAGTAGGTCTCGATAGCTCAGAAGAAATGGTGAAGAGCTTAGTTCGAGCACAAGTGAAAATAGAAGAAGTGAAAACTTCGACATTAACGTTGTGCATTTTCGATTTGTTAAATTTCTTTAATTTCTTATATTTATTATCACAATGAACGATGTTTTATCTATGCCTTGCTTTGACTTTAACATTCCTTGAGAACCGATAACTACAGAAATGCTTATTGTGATGTTATAACCGAGCGAAGCTGGGCTTACACACACGCACACTCGCGTAAGCGCCTTGCGCCGCTTAAACGAAATAGCAAGAGCAAGCATACATATTCTCCGTAAAAAGAGATGGGGATATTACTTCCTCTCCTACGCCACGCCTCCGTCTTACGAATATCAATCATCAACAATCAGATAGTGTCTGATTAGTAAATTTATATTTAGTCAAATAACAATCTCTGTACAATGTACGCGTTATGTCTTTAATATGATTATAAAAACGTGACTAGGTAAGGGAAAAAACGATTTATATTTGCTTCCAACTTTTTCACCAAAATATTTGAGCTTAAAGATTTTTGTACCTATATAACATGATTTTTTAAATCCAAGACTTCTTCTGATACTGATACCATTTTTTTCAAAATAATTACTATGATAGCCCGTTTTAAGTGTTATATTTTTGGCATTTAATAGAAATGGAGCCTTGAGAAAGACCTATATGTCGGCAGGATGTCAAGGTAGTAGAGCCACGCTGATTTCAGCACTGTTGAGCCGGCTCGACCGGGGCGGTACTACCCTCGCACAGAAAATCAACGTAAAATGACAGCGATCATGCTGTCGTGTTTCGTTGGTGAGTGCGAGACCGGAGGCCCAATGATGCGAAAGCATCACTAGCCCGCCATGGTGTGGGTCACCATGCTGCATTGTTGCATTGTCTGCGTTCGCAGTATGGTGACCATCACTCTTGGATTCTGCTTATGCTTTCCATCAGGCAGAGTAGAGTCATTATGACAGGGTCAAATATTAAAAAAAAAAAAAAAAAAAAAAAAAAGGATGTCTTTTGCTGAAGAGAATTATGATAGAATGTGATCCACTTCAGTTCTAAACATAAATGTGGTTGGTTTTCTTTGTTTATGCACTTATTTAGGATACGATACTTATTTAGGATACGATATTATAAAGTAGTGAAACAGATACTATAAAGTGGGTATTCTATAACTTCAGCGGCTTACAAACCGCATCTGTTACGCTACCTTATCAAACTTCAGTATAAGATATTAACCTAAACTTCAAACTTATAACGTATTTGATTGCACGGTGGCTTGTGTGGTCACTTCTAGTATCAATAAGTCGATTATTTCATCAAGTAATACTAATTTTCCTTATTCTACTTGACGGTGACTCCTCCTAACTCATGAAACGGATAGGTCACCCCTATTTATCCCGAGAATGTAATAGAGCCAACAAACTATGCTGGGCACCACCACTGAAAACAGAAGACAAAATTTTAAAATATATACCAGTCCATCTGGTGAGCGTGGTATATTAGGTTAAATTAAAACCTTTGTAAGGCTTATGTCCAGTTGTGATTTGTTATCATCAACAACCCATAACGTCCCACTCGGGCTTGGGTCTCCTCTCGAGAGAGGGTTAAGACCATACGTCCCCACGCTGGCCAAGTGCGGTTTGGGGACTGACAACACAGCGTTGTGGCTACGTCATCTAGCCGTTAAATGTTTCTAAGCCGCCCAAAGACCTCTAACTAAGCTTCACGACTGTTATCATATGAAAACAGTCGGGACCTACTGCTTAACGTGGCCTCCGAAGCACGGAGACGCTCATGGTAACATGCCACTAGCGGTCACCCATCCAGGTACTGACCGTGCCGTCGTTGCTTACCCTCGGTGATTGTTTCTAATCACCGAGTGCAAGTGAGCTATGAGCTCCTTCGTGAGTGTTTCATTATAATGATTATGAATATAGCTATTAAAGTAAGTGACGAAAACTTTTAGAAAGAAATAACCAGCAACGGTGGTAAATGTAAATTCTTTCCGTATATTAAAATCTGAAATACTTTAAGTACATATTTTTAATTCTAGCGCTCAGTAGCAGGTAATGTAAACTACAAAAATAAATGGTATACCTAACTATGCATTGCTATTTCAGCGTTCAAGATTCAAGGCAAGTAGGCTGAGTACCTGAAAAATTGTGGTACGAATTAAAATAAGAGAGTAGTAAGTTTTGCGTATTAGAAAACTCTAATAAGCAAACTCTGATAAGCAAAATTTACTCTCTCTAACAGTTTTTATACAAACGTTAAGGTTACGAACTGTCTGAGATAGTAAATTTATTTATGTATGCATTATTTAAAAAAAATAGCCTCTATTGATTGTGTTCTAGTTGGATTTTTTAAGAACTTGGACTTCTTTTGATAGCTAGTTCTGTGCGCCTACCTTATTATTATTATACTACTCAATATTTTTTCGCTTCTGTTTTAAAATATTCGAAAAAAAATAATTTTAATTCTGTAGCATTTTTTGTTTTCAAGTTTGCGTTTAATTTAGGGTAGGTAGTAAAAATGTAAAAGTAACGGGTTTCTTCATATATCAATTAGCGAGATATCTATCACATTCTTTCTCAAGCCCACATTAAATACCTACCGACTATTGAATTAAAAAACCAATGTTCAATGAAAATTATGTTACAATAAATTTAGAGATAATAGTGCTAATGGTGTTAAAGTAAATTTATAATCGATTTATTACGTAAACACATCTTCGCGTAGGCCGAAATGGATGTATCGAGGTATTAGGATTGTAGCTATGGGATTTATACAAGTCACAAACTGCACATAGCATGAATAGCTATGTATCACCAATGCTAAAGTAAGCAAAAATAAATAATAACAGTAACCTTATGACACAAAACCATCTTCGTTTGGTATGAACATGTGAAAAGATTAACTAAAGGCCATGCAGTGCAAATCGCACTAAGTCTACCAGAAGATAAAAGCGGCAGAGGCCACCCACCTTACGCCAAAAATAGAAAGAGACCTCAAGAAAGCTTAGCGGGACCAGGAAAAGAGGAATAGGAGAAGTATCTTTATAAAGAGGTATCTAGATAAGCTCGCGTAACAAAAGCTTTGAACTGTATGTTGTTTCAAAACGGTATCACTATAGGTGGAAAATATATTTATTTTTTCGGGGGTGGAAAGGTAAATTACGAGTTGCGGCAGCTGTCACTCCACTTCCGTTTCGTAAAACAATTTATTAACATGTCTGATAGAGACATGATAATTAATTGTTATTTTTAAATCTCAACCAATTTTGTTGAAGATTCATGTAATTCAATGATTTAATTTTGTTGCGGAAACTGATTTATAGTATGTAGCTGTGTAGTGCAATTATGATCTTATGCAGTACCTAATATGGGTAGTAGAGCCACGCTGATTTCAGCACGAACGGGCCAGCTCAACCAGGGTGGTACTACCCTCGCATAGAAAATCAACGTGAAATGACAGCGTTCGTGCTGTCGTGTTTCGTTGGTGAGTGCGAGACCGGAGACCTAATGATGCAGAAGCATCACTAGCCCACTATGGTGTGAATTACCATGCTGCATTGTCTGCATCCGCAATGAGTATGGTGACCACCATTCTTGGATTCTGCTTATGCTTTCCATCAGGCAGAGTAGAGTCATTGATAAATTACTGCATCTTTTCATTGTAGAGAAACGATTTACTAATTGTTCTAATATGTATTGTAGCTCATAGTTTGTATATTATTTTTAATAATTTTGGTGTGAACTCAGTGAGGGTTTAAATTAACGTTTCTAAGATTTTGAAAGCCTTTAACCTATAACGTTATATTCTTGATCTCTAGTACAACTATCTCACTTCTATTCACTCATTTTATATTTATCTGTCCCTGTCTTTGTGCCAAGTACAAAAAATAGTACTAAAGATTCATAATGAACATCCGTGAAATTGTTTGAGATGGTACCAACGTTGCTTGGAAGAGATTGCTTTTGGCAATAAGGCCGTCTTTTGTACATTACATATCTAAGATTTTATGTACTCTCTTGATACTATGTAATCTGCTATAAATAATTAACCTTTAAAAGCTTCAATATGAAAACTTTAGTCTATGTCATAAGACGTTAAAGAAAAATATTATCATCGTTTATAGCTAACTGGACTCAATAATAACTGGACTGAAGTATAAACCTAGAAGTTTTCTTAAAAGACTGGCAATTTGTAAAAAGATTTTGTTCTGGTTTAAAATAGTCAGCAACGTGAATGCGACTCCCTTGCAGTTATAATTAAGAGCCTATATCACTTATATCATTGTACACATTTATCGTGTCTATACACCTTATTAATGTACACAAGTTAACTAGACCCCGTTATAAGTTCTTACATTAAACAACAGAAAATTTACGAATCGAGTAAATAAAATTTAAATAAAGTTTTAAAGTCCCACGTTAAACCCGTAATTTGTCTGAAATAGCTTCATTTAATTACAACAATGAAATTGAAAATCATTTGCAACTGTTACTTACCAATAGACGCGTCAATTAAGCGACATTAAAATTTTCCAAATTGATGGCTTCCCGGTGTCATCCGCATCATAAATCATCTAGAATCAACAAACTTTCCGCACTTCAACCAAAATAGAATTCAAAGTATCTGCTTTGATGAAATATTACTCAGATGTACTGTTTTTAGTTTTGTGAATAATTCTATTATTTTGTCAAGTTTTAAACTACACTCACTCAAATAATATGCGCACACTGCACTGTTTTAGAAATGGAAGTAAAATTGTTTATTAATTTTAATACTAGAATGCATCAAATTCGATCAAGAAAAAAATTACATTCAAATTTGGAAAAGTAGTGAAGACGCGCTGCGTTCAAAGTTGCAAACATTCTGACGCTACGGCAATGAGGCGGCCATACGGTCGAGTCTCACTGAATAGACTGGAGTTAGCAACTCGTACTCGGGACAAAATGGGACTAATGCGCATGGTTCCAAGATAATCCGGAGTAAAAAGCAGTGACTGTCGGAACGTAGAACGTGGCCTTTCACTGGAAATGTGAATGCATGTTTTGTTTTGCTAGTGCTGTAATGGTGATTACTTCATGTTGTGATCAAGCAACCATTGAGTAGGAGTGACATGATTTTATTGCGAAGTTTAATTTAGATGATGTAAATTTAGTTTTTAAGATACAAACTATTTAAATGATTTAAAACGTCTGTAAAGTTTTACGATATTTACTTAATAAGTGAACTACTAATTGATCCATTTCAAATGATTGATAATATCGTTTAAACTATTCGGTGTTAAAGTCTCAGAAGTCGTTCGTAGGAAGAATTTAAATGCTAAATATTATTTTAATGTTTTTATTTGAATGCCTAAAGTTACATAGACCATAATGTATGTAGTTTTATAACCTTCGGATGCTATGTAAGCCATTGTTTATTTTTGTGTTGCTTCTTGTAAAACTTTTTTTTTTACGTGCTTACTATACAATTGCTTGTATTGGGTGGGAATCAAACCACAACCTCCATTTTAGCAGTCAGGGTCACAAACTACAAGAGTAATAGTACTATTTATTTTTGGGGCCGTCACCCCGCCGGGGTTTGCGGCGGGGTGACGGCCCGATGGGGTTTACGGCACATTGCGGCGGTGTGTCGGAATCGAACCGACTAAAACCACACGGTGTGCCACTCTGCGCCTAAGACGGGAGGGATCCGGGAACTGCTGTTATTAACACATCCGGACCACTTCTTGTATAACCTCAGTTAACCCTGGAGAGCATATAATTCATGCGCCCAAATATACAGGGTTACTGGTTAAGTCGATCTATTCCCGTTAAGGGCGTGTAGTTTACATCATTTCTGACTGATTTCACACAATTTTTTTAGCGCATCTGCAAATCAGACACCATAATATTTATTTTTCTTTAGTTTATTTTCCTTCAATGGAGATCTTCATTCAAGAAAAATAAACTTTCTAATTTTTTATTATTTCTTTTTAAGTTTTAATCGTCCCCAACGACTTTTAAGCTATTTCATAGCTTCTGTCGCGGGCCTTGAGCGTGGAGACCGAATCTAGAAATTCCGTAACGAAAATAAACCTAACACCCCCCTCTCCGACCGGCACAGCAATGATACTTTTTAGTTTTGCCATCTATCGATGAATATCGGAACTTTTAATGACTTTTCTAATATCAGAACTTTTAATGACAACAATAATATAAATGGCGGTGTACTTCGAATGCGATGGGGCATTTGAAAATTTTTTAGTTTTTTTTTTTGCTATCAAAGAAAAACTTGAATATATAATATCAAGGAAGAAAGATAAAATAAAATACTGCATAAATAAAAAATAAATAAATGATTATAATTGCATAAGTTGATGAAAATGCTATGCAATAGCTTTATTTTAATTACTTATTTGTAAAAACCATTTAAATCCAAATATCTCAAAAACAGTTAGATTTAGGATAGGGTGTTTCATAGTGGAATTAATCAGAAACGATAGCTCGACTTAGTAACCCTGTATATGTATTGTCAATAAAATAATGTGTACTTTTTCGATTTTGGAATCTGAATTGGCAAATAACTTTAAATTGTTAGGGGTTGAAGCTGGTCTCTTTTATAGTGAGACTCATGCCTGATCAAAATCGTATTTGGTAATGTAATTCATTTTACTGTAATGAATTACATTACCAAATACGGTAATGAATGAAGGCAAAAAAAAGGCAAAAAGGTTAAGGCTTCTCCGGTGAAGTAATAGGAGTAGAACTGTAGTGGCTCAAAAGACCCTTAAAAGACAGTTAAGGAGTCCTCCAATTATTAAGTTTTAAGGTTACCATGTATGTATTGGTCTGTGAGAAAAACAAAGATTTATAATTGTTATAAAAATATACCTAGGAATCGTATTTAAATAAATTGCCATGCAATCATTTGCGGTACGGTGATTATCAACCTTCAAAAATCGCTATCTAAGCTATCAATTTGGCCTGATAAATGTGCATATTTAAGCCATATCACACCCAGAGCAAAAGAATGACATTTTACGTCAAATATAAAATATTCATATAAATCAAGGCACTACGTGCATGTTCAGACACGGCGGAATCCGCTCGGATGCAAATCGCGCGGTTCGACAGCGCGGATCTTATTTACATTAACATCTATGATTCGTTTATAGGTGCTAATATAAACTCCCATACCTTAGATTTGAGACCAACATTCTCTCTTGGACCAGATGTACCTTTTATGATACGTTTTGACTTTTCACAAAAGAATGCACGGAACCGCCACGCGCGCTTTTTAGTAAAATTAGCTTTTAACGTATTTTTTTTAACATCTTTGTATTTCTCTCTTGCGAATGTGTAGTTAGCCATGTTATATGTGAATTGTTACAGTTATACATTGCTTTTATGGCTTTCAGAGCATGCAATCAAATACATCTCTATAAAAAATGATACACAAATATTAGTTTAATTAAAAAAAAACACTTTATTAAAAAAAAATCTTAAGATGAAGAGAATCATCCATTATGATGGATGACTCATAATGTGCAAAAATGTAACAATTTCGAGTGTTCGTTTATAGTAAACTCACATCGACGGCTTTTATGTCTAAAAAGCATGTCTGCTTTGAACATTTCCTTTTCTCTTCAATAACTCTTTTCACATGGCGCCTAAAATATTATTGAAAATAATATCCGACGTGTATTATCTACTAGAATATGTAAACTATACTGAAATCCTTTCAAACAAGCTTTCAATAAACTATTCAAATGCAAAATTCCGAGCCAAAAATGCCTTAATTTTAAAACCTGAGGTGAATTTTCATTCTGTGAATAAGTTTAGGAAGCCATAAAATAAGTTAGGAAGTAATATAAAAACCGTTTGTTTTTATTGTACCTTAGCGCATTTTATGCGTGATTGACTTATTTGATTTTATCATAACGAGACACAGACATGACAAGGAAGAAGATCCACCAAAACAGAACCAGATTGTACACGAACAAACTTAATTTATTAAGTTAATTTCCTTACGCCGCGCCATTTACTAATTTATACGACATAAATCAATACCTAGTGGGATTCTTTTTCTTTATCACATCACCGGTCCCGGTTGTCATGAACACCTATAACAATCGTTATTGGGAAGTCAGTGCCCTCAAATATACTGACAACTAGTTCTACCTTCGAATTTAGTTCACCATCAGGATTGCGGAGGTCCGATACCAGTCGCTCCGTGAAAAAAACTGATATTCAGGTAAAACCGGTTGAACTAGTAGCCGACCCTAATTAGTCTTGGGAATAATAAAGGCCTAATTAGTCTTGGGAATAATAAAGGCTAAGAAGATGAGATAAATATACTTTGACAACGAATTAATCATATTTAACGAATGACTGGTAAAAAGCAGCAAGATAAAACTGCTTTTTTCTGCTGTTGTTATACGTATGATCATACTTTTAAAAAAAGGAAGTCAGTCGCTTCAGTGATTCAAGTCGAGCCAATTAAATATGAATCTACTAGTTGAAATTAGCCGTAGTAACTATAACTTTAGTTGTATTTTTTTCGAAATTATTACGCTAACAACTGTATATAAAAAAATACCAGCCAACGATACTGTTAGCCAGAGATCGACCGATCGGCTTTATTTTCATACAAAACAATTATTGTGTGATGACCACTTTGATTTATATTGTATTTGGCTGCAATTTACTAAGATTTATTTGGTACTAGCTGAACCCCGCGGGGTTACCTGCGGTTATTGTTGTACCGCGAGTTACGCCGCGGGAAAAATGTAATCTTAAAAAAGTAGCCTAAGTTACTCCCTGGATCATCAGAGCTACCTGGCAGTGAAAGTTCCGTCAAAATCGGTCCAGCCGTTCCAGAGATTACCCGCAACAAACAGACAGACAGAGAGACTTGATATAATAATAATGCATTAACAATTATTTTTACGGGAATTAACGCGATCACTTATTAAAAGGTATTATAAAGCCGTGGTCACAGGCTGAGTCAGCCTGTGACTACGGCCAGTGCAACCTGGTTGAAACGTCAGGCAAATCAGAGGTATGTAATACCTTTTAATAAGTGATCGCGTTAATTCCCGTAAAAACGCGAAAGTTTAAAAGGTAGTATAATAATAATGCATCAATTACAATGCAAGTTCTTGCAAATTCTAGATCTTAATTTATATAGCTAGTCTAAATACTATTCGTATTGAAACTAGTTGTTTTCTCAGAAACTATCTCTAAGTTTTAATTGGCTTCTACCGTGAAAATGATAAACTTAGTAAGAACTAAATGTATAATTTATTACATATACATTTATTTACGATTCGAATTTGCTTACGTCTTTACTTTGAATGTGAACTGTCGGTAATAATTTCACAGTAAATGTAAGCGATTATTAATGATTTGTAGACAATTACAAATAATAACTTCGGTACATACGTGCTGGGTTATAAACAGCGACAGGCTGCGGATGTTGAGCGTAGGCTGTACGTACATGTACGCTTGTGAATATTTAGAATTATTATATTAATGTAACATTTCATTTCATTATCTGCTACATTTGGTATTTCATATTTAATCTACAGAACTATAAAGGCAGTAAGCAAAGTGATCAGTACGCATTTGAACCTTTAGAATTATCTGGTAATTTAAAGCCAGATTGCCCGGTGGGACAATGGTTTAAGGGGTCACCACGCCGTATTCTACTGCGTTAATTGTTGTGGGTTTAACTTCCACGTGGAACAACAGTTTTTGTGGTTCACAAATTGTCGTTCTGAATCTGGGTATTCTTTGTGACCGTTTCATATATGTTTGTAAAGTCCCCCGCGACAAAGGACGTATATTACTCTTAGTTTAAAAAAAAAAAGTTATTCATACCCTTCGTCTTCGAGTATGTGGGCACGACAATGAATTTCTTGAATATGTCAGGAAAATCAAAACTATGTAATGTAACATCTGTATGTCATTTTTATTTTCGACTTTATAATAAAGAGTTTTGTTTTTTATGACATAGTGTGAAAGCGAGGAGCTTGATCTCCTGATGGAAAGACTATCCCCGCTCATGCACACCAGCAACTCAAGAATTAGTAAGAAACGTTCGTAACTGACCTTTGGGTTCTTTACAGGGGCATTTAGATTCAGGTGACATTTCCTACTCGATGAAAAGCAACCAAAAGTCTGCTTAACACTGATTTGCTATGAGCCGGTTGTGTCAGGTCAGTTGAACCAGAAAACTATCATACTAAACTAACTAACCCCAAAAAATCTAATACTTTGAAACGAGCAATTCCATACATATATAATCTGAATATCTGAAACGGCTCCAACGATTTTCATGAAATTATTATGTAGGTTTTATGAGTTATAAATCGATCTAGCTAGAATTCATTTTTAGAAAATTATCCAAAAATAAAATAACGAGTAGAGCTCGGTCATCCATCCAACTTTGCGTGCGAGTCTTATACAATTTACTATGAATAAGAAAAACAAAACGTTCAAAATAATGATGGAGAACTTTATTGTTAATGATATCCACACATTATCGACAAGCTATTTTCGGGCGATTGACATGTCCAATACTGTGAAGAGGGAAAGGCCGAATACCGACGGGTCAAGCGATTACGAGCGCACTTACAAAAAGGCTCAACAGCCATAATAAAAATAAACATCGGAGTAAACAAAACTATCGATAAATAGGTTATGAGACCCATGTCCACTTGAGGGTTTTCGAGAAAATACGGACGTTCAAACAGTTTGTCAGTACTGTGTTGTTGTTTTATTGCTTTTCTTACTTAATACAATAGAATTTTTTAGAATGAGATGAAAAAATAAAATCGGAGGCTAAGTTCAGGTCTAAAAATATATATTTAACATAAATCTTATTATCAACATTAAATTGTCTTAAATACTCATTTTAACCAGGCAATAGTAGATAGAGAGCTTAGTAGTCTTGTTAACATTGACTTTCAGATAATCTACTTAATTTTGAATAAAAATTTAATTAATGAATTTTTCAAACAGACCTGCGAACCCCATTAAGCTCGTTAGTGAGAGTTTCTCTTCCTGTACTGTACTGTACTTGTAAAGTTGATCATGCGTGACGGACTGTGGCCCAGCAGTCCTGTTGAGAAATCGTTTATATACTAATCGACGAAAGAACCTTCAAATGCAGGATTATCATTTTCTCCATGATTCGGTGCTTTCTTTACATGTGTACGCCTCCACAATATTAGTCAATATTGAATGAAAATACCTTTGAAAGGAGGTAAATCAAAGCGCATTTTTATTGAAAGTTCTTTCAGCCTATAGAAAACCATAGTTATCACGTATAAAGTGCTATATTACCTGACGTTCACTAAGGCGTTAATGGTTAGGGAAAGACAGCACTGATAAGTGACGCTACAGGTGTCAGGCAGGGTTTTTATTCCTATCTATGTTGCTATATAAAATCGTATAGAAAAATACTCTAAGTGACTACAAATTATAGTAGAATCGTTGTAAGAGCACACACTTGTGACACCTCGGGTGTTGCGTGTATCCAGTATCCATGGAAGGCGGTAATCGCTTATCAATCATCGCTCGTTTGCCCCCTATCCCATAAAAACAGCATTCATCACTGGATTTTATTTTCTTTTTGTCTGAAGAGAAGATTTTATATTTCACAAATGTTTGCGACTAAGGTACTAGATTATTACTATATTTTTTGTTGTAAATAATAGGTACTCTAAATTCCTTTTCTGTACCAGTATTAATGAAAGCACAGTCTAAAAATATAAAGAGACTAGACTCAACTGGAGTGTCATCACGGCTTCAAAGAACCAGTGGCGTTGTTTTTAGTCGAGTGAGATTTCCCCTTCATTCTAGGGGAATAGGACTCAAAAGGAGGGCAGTAATCACTTATGTCTGTTCACCTGAGACCAGACCATTCTGCACATTTATCCTCTATAGTTATACCATAAAAATGCCGCTATGCTTAAATTATACTTAAGCCAGCAGCTAGCCCACCGTTATAATGTCGAACTTAACTAATTATTTTAATCTTATCAGCAGCATGCATTTATACACGTGATAAATAATTGCTTCCATAGATTATGCAAACCGACATTGACACACATTTACATGACGTGAGTATGTAAGTTTAGGGATACTAATACGTATTGTCTCTAATATAATTCCCACTTCTATTGAAATAATCTAACAAAAATTAAGAAGGAACTCATTACAGTAGGAAAATTATGAAAACTTAAAGCATGTTCACTACCCAGACTTAATTCATTATAATATTTACAATCATTGTATATCTGATTATCACCTTTTCATTTTCTCCTGGTAGTCCTCATTATTAATCTATCAAGAATAATCAACACGATCGTTTACGTACATATTGACCTCTTGTTCATAAATTTATAACACAAGTCCGATTTGTAAGTTTCTTGCACGTCACATGAATTCATTTTTAACTCTAGTAACATTGCAACTTTGATGTATGGCGCGCGCCGTGACCGTAAATACGGAAATTACAGGCCACGTATAAAGTGAGCAAACCCCTTTTTTTTTCTTCTGGAAGAAGAATTTCAGAGTTTTACAACTTCTAACTTTTTACCTTTGTCTTACACAAAAGAAACTTTACCTCTAAATGTATAATACTATTTTTCGTATTTTTGTCACGTATGTCACGTATATGAAATAAGTAGCAAAGAAGCGACTCTAAGTGAAATCTGAAAGAAATAATACTAGCTTATATTCGAGTTTTACTTTTATAAATACATAAATTTTTTGTTGTAATAGATTAAGGTTGTTCAAACCAAAGTGGCCTATCACCGTGTTTCGTGGTTTAAAGTGGAGGCATGATATGTGAGGTATTAAATTACAACTGAACACAATCGCCTGCACTACGCGTGGCTACTATATTTAGGATAATTAAATGCTAACTCACCTTGCGAATGCAGTTGAAAAGAATTACGGTTAGGTACAATATACAATGAAGAACTACTTTGTCTGCACAGTGATCTAGATTCAAGTATACTTCCGTAATTAGGCTCCACCCCACGCGATCCTCAGCGCGATTCTCACACGTTAGTCTTTGATCACAAATCGTTTATTTCACAATATATCACCAAATCCCCTGCGTCAATAGTTACGTGACCAGTTAGTGGGTTTAATGTTCAATAATTTAAAAACATTCAATAGTTGTACCGCGACAATGGCATAAGCATGAAATTTTATATATAGAAAATAATAATTCCATTTTCTATTCAATTTATGAGTGGTTATAAAAGTTTCTGTCTGAACTAGTCGTGAATTTACGAGTAAGAAACGTGAAAATGAAAAGGTGTATTACTCGCCTTCAGGCGGTTTCAAACTAATACACTTACTTTATTAATATTTGAATTGTCTTCAATCACGTAAAATGTTAATTATATTGTACTTAATAAGAACTTTGTTTAAGTTTGTTAAATTTCTCTACCATCAATTGCAGATCCTTTGTTAATCAAAATATCTATTTTCTTATGAGAATTCTCTTTCTTTTCGTACAGACATAATTATAGTAATTAAAACTTCTATAATCTAATTATTTCAAACTTATCATAACTTTATCTGTTCTTAACACGAAGGTCTTTTTGTTTGTTTTAACTCACTGTTGGAAACGTATTCAGATTATTAATTTTAAAGTTATCTCAACTTTTATATTTTTTATATTTAATCAACTATTATAAGTTTAAATCTTCTTTCGACAACTTCAGTTTTCCACTTTTTCACACATAAACAGATGGCAATCTGATCTCAGCCTTGGCAGAACCTGTGATATAATAACCAGACTGCGGAAAAAAAACCACAAATATTTCTAAACACACACATCGTCTTATTATTGTATGGGGTGGCGCGTGTAAGACATTTATGATACGCTTGGAAAGAGCACAAAGATCGATACTAAAAGTTATGACATTCAATCCTTTCAGATTTTCAAAAAAATCTCTTTATACAACATGGAAAGTATTAACTGTAAGACAACTGTATATAACGCAGTTACTTGCAAAGCAGCACAGGAACACCCCTTATCATGCTGAGGGTCACAATAAAAAACGTACCATAACAAATGTAGGCTTAACCGGGACCTATCGTACAGCCTCTGTTAGGCGGCAGCACGTCTTTATGTCCACTTTCTTATATAATAGAATAAATAAATTAACAAATATTCATCCCTTTTCTTGTCACGAAGCTAATATTATACTGAAAAATTGATTGCTTGGTATAGACTATGACCAAACTGAAAAACTATCATTATAGAAGACTAAGGATTCATCGTGTATACATTACCATACACATACATCCATACACTTACATCACTTATATATACACATCACAAACTCACATCACAAACCTCACTACGCACTTTTATCACATCACTGCACCAATTTGCATAAGATTTATGTGTTTCTTTTAATGGAAGAAGACACTTACCCTTACTAGGCGTATCACCGCTCAGGAATCAGGGACTTCAAATATTTATGTACTTTTTATGTAAATATACTAAGTCAAAAAAAAAAAATACCGACTAGCTGAACCCCGCTGTGTTACTCGCGGTTATTATCGTACCACGGGTAACGACGCGGGACAAAGTAGGTCTAAAAAATGTAGCCTAAGTTACTCCTTAGATCATCAGCTATCTGCCTGTGAAAGTCCCGTCAAAATCGGTCCAGCCGTTCCAGGAATTACCCGAAACAAACAGAAAGACCAACAGACAGACAGACAAAAATTGTTAAAAGAGTTTTTTGGTATATGTATCGTGTATACACGTGTATACATATGCATTTATTAAATAGCGGTTATTTTCATATTATAAAAAGATACTTCAATTTTATTTATTTGTATGTATTGTATGTATGTATAGATAAATTATATCCAGATACAAAACAGATGATCATGCTTACTATACAATTGCGTGTGTTGGGTGGGAATCAAACCACAACCTCAATTTTAGCAGTCAGGGTCACAAACCACAAGAGCAATAGTACCATATCTAATCTTAGATAATGTTACTTGACACGTATGATCATACATTTACCTTTCGCTCTTTTGCACTTCGCTGCAAACTGTTCCATTAATGTTGTAGTCTTCAAGCATACAGTGTTCGTATCGCCAAAGATGTTCTATCTATACAAATAAATAAAATTGAAGTGACTGTTTGTAATATTAAAATAACCGCTTTTTACTAAATGCATATGTATGTATACACGGTACATATACCAAAAATGTAGTTAAAAAATGTCTGTCTGTCTGTTTGTTCCGGGAAACCTCTGGAACGGCTGGACCGATTTTGACGAGACTTTCACTGGCAGGTAGCTGATGATCCAGGGAGTAACTTAGTCTACTTTTTTAGACTAGATTTGTCCCGCAGCGTTACCGGTGTAACCCGCGGTACAACAGTAACCGCAGAGTAACACCGCTGGATTTAGCAAGTGGCAAATAAAATTGTGAGCTGCCTATAGTAGGGCTGCCTGGTACTGGAATGTCGTGAAAATTATCAACCATTAGCCAATAAAGCTAGTTCGAATACACTTTAATAAGTACATACGTCTATTGTAATTGTAGTAATAACATTCAATTTTTAACGCATTTACCGACATCAAAAAAGGAGGAGGTTTTCAATTTGATTACATTTATAATCAAATTGCTTCAAATCAAATTATATATAACCGGTTTTTTTGACTTTGATGATTCTTTTTTTAATGGAAAGAAGATAGGGAGATATCCTAACGGTGGTACCATGATAAGGACACTATGATCTGATGATGGCATCCAAGAGAAATCGTTTTGAAGTCGTTTTTTTTTGTTAAAATATTACTTGTCGTTTATTAATTTTTACAGTGTAGACGTAACGCTGTGATTTGAATTATCGCATACCAGGTGCCTAGATAACTGCGATTAGTCAACTGGATTAAGCTTGTACAAAATTTGTTTGGACTACTTTTACTAATCCCCCCTTCAGATTGAGGATAGCAGTATGAATCGCAATTAAGGATAACACTTTCTTTTTTAGTCACTAATTATGTAAGCTTAGTAACAACAAGAATAGTATCTTTCTAATTACTGTTGAAACATTTTACGAATAATAATGGCCTAGTACCTGGATGATCGAGCTTTGCCTAGTAACCACGATGTTGATGATCTGAAAAACGAAAAATGAACAGAAATTTTTGCTACAATAAAAACTTTTATTAATACAAAAATGTGTACACCTAAACCGGCTTGACATGCAATGCAAATGATTTTCATGTTTTTTTACACTTTTTTCTCTAAAACCAAGTCAACAATAAATATTCAGAGGCGCATCTTCAAAGTTTACAAACAAATATTAAAACTCCACATCTCTTTAAAAGTATTGCTGTCGTTTGTTATTCGTGTCACATCTTATTTTTTTAAAAATAAAATATTATTTTGTATTAGAATAATATTTGTTGCATATGTTCAGGGATTATAAGGATACTATTTAGTATCTACCTTAGCAATTCTTGGAGATTCTTATTTTCTAATGTTTTTCAGATTTTTATTTAGTTCTTCATCGCCTTGAGTTGTAAACTTCTGGACAATTGAACATAGGCCTCTGCTTAGAAGATTCTCCAGACAGGTTGATATAAGGTTTGTTTCCAGTTTGGGCTTGCGGGTGGCCCTGGACTAGACGGAGGCCCTATTGTTCCATCGGCCTCGTCGTGGTCCAACCGCCGGCACCTCCAAAGAGGTCAACTCGGTCCTCGTACCGGTAGGTAGCTCTTCGATGAGCACTTCCGATAGCTTGGTCCGAAGCTGGTTCTTTCCCTGGCAGCACACGCTGGCGATTTGCCCCGCTTAGGCGTTGCAGCGCCAGGCCCTCACTGCAGTCATCGGAGGAGATCTCTCGCTGCTGTAACAGCTGTTTTATCGCGGACGACCTCCACTTAGACCCATTCCGCTACTGGCGAACCCGCCGGCGGAGGCGCGCCTATCAGCGCCTCATTGCGCCCTGAGTGTGGCCGTGGATGGTCGGGGCGGGTTTTTCCCTCCATCCGCTTTAGTAACAACCCGCGAGGGTTAGATAGTTTACCAGCAGACGGTGCCCACTTCTGTGCGAGCAGGCGCTGGGAGGGGTCTGGATGTGTTAATAACAGCAGTTCCCGGATCCCTCCCGTCTCAGGCGCAGAGTGGCACACCGTTTGGTTTTATGACATGACTGGTAATATGTTTACACTGTATAGCATTAACCTATATTTTTAACACAGCACATTTTATTTAAAGAGCAAAGAGGTTCATTTTAGGTGAGCTTTAATAACTGTTTGTTTATATATAGTTTTGAGTTTTCACTTCTGTCGGCAGTCCGCTTTATGTTTTTTTATTAGTTAGTTAACTACTGTTGTAGACTGTTTTCAAAAGATAGTTTTAGAAGGCTCTTTCTCAGTTTGTAAACTTCGTGTTAACTCGCCTCAAGTGAAAGTTTCTGCGTGTTGTTTAGTTCCACGCTCATTGCGACAAATTGCTCTACGAGATATGTAAGAAGGGATGTATTTTTAATCATTTATTCATTCCACAAAATTAATCACTGACGGGCTCCATTGTCTAGTGATTTTCACTGGCATAAATTTATTATTATTAACGACAATTCTCACCCTTAAGTTAGCTTCCACATCTAGTTTATTGAGAATAGTAATAATAGTGGCAAAACATTATTTATATCATTGATCAAGATGATATTCTTCTAAAATATGCACAGCAAAAATTGTTATTTGATGTAATTGCAATGTGAAAATGTTCAGGCGGCTGTACCGGGTGTTATTTGATACTTTGTGTGTATATTTGATAAATAGTAATATATCAAATATACACAAAAACACCTCCTTTTCAACCACTCCATGCCAAAATGGATGGATGACATGGCATAATTGTAGAACAGTTAAAAAGACACATTTTGCTTTTTATGAACAATATTTAAAATTAATTTCAAGAAAGTTTACTTATTATTATTGCTAAGATAATTCTAAGCTGTAGCTAATACGGTTTTATGGCTAATACTTCGCCAGATATACAGCTGCCCACACGCCTAAAACAATTTTTCTCCACCTCGGCAGTTCCATATGTTAAGTATAAGTCCACTTCCAACAAATTTTCACCATAATTCGAACATAATTTTAAAATACGAACTTCCGAGTTTATCATGGCAAAGAGGTATTTGAGAAGCGCACCGACTATAGGCATATGGTGTCCGGTCACATGCGATTCTATTTCAAGGGGCTCATAAATACCTTAGAATCATTTGAGTTCTAGTATTTCAATTTTAATAAATATACCAAAAACTGATGCCATAGCTTTGCTGTTAAATAGGAACTGTAAAATAATAACTTTAAGATTCCAATTGCTATGACACGGAATTACTCTAATTTATAAAGGCTCAAATTGAGTCGCTACGCTACCGTTGCGCTTATCGAATATCGTCATAATGAATGTACAAGTGTGTAGGTACTTTAAGCGTAAGCGAATATAGATTTTCATGACAGTAGTTGATCTAGAAAGCACTTGAGAAGAACTGTCACAGTACATTCTTATTTTTACAACGAATTAAAAAAAACTTCGTACTGAATTCATAAATCTTTATTCTCTAATAACTAGCTGACCTACACAAGCTCGTCTGCGTCTCATATTGCCCGTAGCGTAATGTTTTATTAGCGTGAACAAATTTGTTTACCATAAAAAGTTTAGTGCGCCAACTTTAAAAGGTAGACGTATGCTTTCTCGGCCTTTTTTTGAACTTTTTAAGGGGAACAATTCTTTCGTACATTCTTTTGGTGAAACTTTAATCATTTACGCAGAGCACGCAATGGAAGCTCTCGATAGGAATAATTTTCCCCTGTTATTACAACATTTTCTAAATTATTGTGTAGCCTTCCTAGAAAACGGGGCTTTCTATATGGACACTTATATAATTTTTAAATCGGACCTACTACTTTCTAAGAATAGCGTGTTCAATCAAACAAACTCTTCAATTTTAAAGAATATTAAAGATCAAATATGTCTATGCTCTGCCGTGGAGTGTTAAAGGTGTAAAATGTAATGTAAATTATTTTTTTATGGAATAGGAGGTTAACGAGTAGACATTTCTCCCGATGGTAAGCGATTACCACCAGCCATGGACAACCGCAACACGAGAGGTGTCACAAGTGTGTTGGCACTCGGTGGAACTCAGCGCAAGCACTGTTTCACACCGGTTTTCCGTGAGGCCTTGGTGTAACTCCGGTCATGCCGAAGTGTGGCTCTCAAACGGTAAAAATTCATACTCGTACTAAGTTTAAAGAAACTCGAAAGTGTAATTAAATTAAATTGGAATGATACTTTGATTTTTGAGAAAGAACATTGCGTTATTCTTTACTGCGATAACCGACAAACATGCAGGTCAAAACTCAGGTAAAAGATGTTGTGTAATAAATTTAATCTATTTATTTTTTTATTGAAAGGCAAAAAGAAGTCTATCTTAGACTTTTTTATAAAAAAAATATTAGTCATTCGTTACAATTGCTTATTACAATACCCTCTCTTGTTGTTAGCAAAATTTTCAGGACTAAAATCGAAATACGCTTGACATTAATTAGTTAACATGAAAAGATTTATTGTTGGAGTATTCTGACCTCTCTACGTTCACATACAATGACAATACACGGTTATTGTTGTAGTAAGTGGAGATCTAATTAAAAGCATAAACAAGTAAGAACAAACGACAACTGTGATGTTACTGAGATTTTTTAAAAATATTCAGTTTAAGTGTTTTCTAGTACGTATGTTGCTTGGATCTTTCAGATTAGTTATAAAAGTGTCCTTTTTTATATTAAACCCTATATATTATGTACTAGCCGACCCATGCAACCTCGTTTGCGTCTACTATTGCCCGTAGCCTGATAATTTTCCCCCATATTTGTAACATTCTTCATTGTTGCTCCGCTCCTGTAAATTTTAGCGTAATGGTGAATAGCCTATAGCCTCCCTCGATAAATGAGCTATCTAACACTGAAATAATTTTTCAAATCGAACTAGCGGTTCCTGAGATTAACGCGTTCAAACAAACAAACAAACTCTTCAGCTTTATATGTTAGTATAGATTATGAGAATAAATTTTAAGCATATTATTTGTAACAAAATAAAGTAGTGAACTTGAACAAGACAAATTTAATCTTCGATGATGATAATAGGTATCTATACGATTAATGTAACCGTTCATTTAATAATTAAGATTATTATTATCATTGGTTAATGTACACTTCATTTAAAATTAAAAACTTCCTTCCATATTTTTAAGAATATTATGTCTAGCTGCTCGGATTTACTCTAGCGTAATATCGCTCTATGTTTTGCTTAAAAGTAGTAGTTTAAAAGGTCTAAGTGAACACACGGGGGTAGTTTTCTTGACATTTTTGACATTATATTTTACCATTATACGATTGCTCACACTTCAACGTATACTGGGAATTGGACCGGCTCCCTGTCAGCACTGGTTTACGTTGTTGTAGCTACGGACCTCCCTAGTGACTTCATTATATACTATGTAAAGATTTATAATTCGTGAAATTACTTATTATACAATTATTGATTTCTGCTGACATTCAAATGTAATTCTTGGTACTAAATATTAGGTAGCAGAAATCGACAGTCTTTATGTAAAGTACCCAAATTGCCATCATACAAAATTTGATGACAGTGCCATTATCGAAAATGGTGACTAACTAAAATAATGTATGCTAACGACCGTAACTTCAGTTTCAAAATGGCCCTGCTTAACAAATGCAACAGTTAACCCCGATCCGCAATAAAGTATAATCGTGACCGCTATTAACCCACTTTATGTTAAAAACTGTTTTCTTTTCAAAGACGAAGCCGTTTCATAGTTGTTAATTACTACAACGTCACCATTCTTCATGACCACTTAAGTTTATCGCCTCTATAATTTTAGCATTCATCCATCACAGAAATCAAAAAGCCTTTATAATAGAGAAGAATGTTTTGATAGTCACTTATATTTTTAGATGACTGTAAGTAAAAATTATTAGATTTGTTATAAACTAGCTTTGGAGCGCGGCTCTGTCGGCGTGTTTGTCGGTTATCGCATCAAAAAGTAGCCAATGTCTTTCTTCAAGAATCGAAGTGTCTCCATGCCAATTTTTTTTTAAATCAGTGCAGCGATTTGACTGTGAAAGCTGGACAGACAGACAGTCTAGTCAGTCAGATCTATACTAATTTTTAAAGCTGAAGAGTTTGTATGATTGCCCCTAATCTCAGAAACTACTGGTCCAACTATCAAAAAAGGCTATAGGCTATATATCATCTCGGTAAGACTAATAGGCGCTCCTATTAATCTTACTGAGATGATAAATAGCCCATGATATATACTTCATTGATACTCCGCTGAGTACCAAGAAGAAGAGTATTTCAAAAATGAGGCAAAATTAATACGCTAGGAGCAATAAGAGACGCAATCGAGATTGCGTGGGTCAGCTAGTAGAATAATAAAAGGGGATACAGTACGTAGTCAAGATTTAATTCGATATCGGTTTCACTATTTGACATAAAACTCTTAAGAACTGAATCAACTACAATGGATCTAAATTACGAGAAATTGTTTCGTTCCTTCCCTCAATTTGCCAAATTGAATACAAACAACTTTTAACACAAGAATATGAAATAAATTATTTGTTGAAATTGTTTTACAAGTAACGAAGATTTTGTGAAACATAAACACAATTAAGTTTTTTTTTTGGTAAACAGACAAATTTGGAATTATCTAGTTTCAAAAGCTCGTCATGTAAAAAGTTGTAAAAGTACAAAAGTAACATTAAAGAGTGGTTTTTAAGTAGGTACTTTTATTTGCTACTTTTTTTTGTTACTTAGTTATTTTCTTTTTAGTAGGGACGTTCACAATTTTTAGACTTTTTATTTACGCGTTCGTTACACTCATGCACTGACTGAAATCTGCAGACATATTTGAGTCTGGAAAAGAAAGTTTAAGAGGCATTTAGCTAACGATTACTAGCAGGAGATTCAACTAGGGCGGATTTTCTAACAGGACCGAATTGGGAACGCTTAAGTGGTCCCCTAAATTTAAACCTAGTTCTTTGGTTTTCTGTAATGGGGACTTAAAATTTGGCAAAAAGTTAGTTTATAGGCCTACCAAATTGTTGTCAGGCTATAACGACTGACCTGAAGTTGGATTTTTTTCGCTCTCAACGTACTCGCGCGGGTTGAGATCCCAGCAAATATCCATACCTAGGATATCGACCTTATCTTGAAGTGGGCTGTTGATAAAGAAATTCAGTAGTCTTACATTAACTTGCATGTTCCATATTAATATTATTCAAGAAACATTATAGTTGTAGAAAACGTACATCAAGTACTGACCATAATTACTACGAACTATTGTTCCATATAACAATACTCTAATAACCTCTTTCAAGAGCAACTTTTTAGATTAAAATTTAAAAAAAATAAGAATAAAACTTTTTAAATTAAATTATATAATGTTGTGTTGGTACATACAATAGTATGGCTAAACGAAGCCTCTGTTTACATTAACTTGGAAGCTGTAGCTTATTTTATTATATACTCATAACATTAAGTTATGAAAGTAGATATATAATGGAGACATCATAGGGAAACTCATTTTTCTTCAGAGCAAAGCATAATTTAGGTTACGAAGGAATATATGAAATTCGAGCTACATTGCTGAGTGTTAGTGGTCAGATTTCTTTGTACGGGATGTAAGAGGTAGTCACTTTTATTATATTTATGATAATACACAATCTGATGATTATTAGGAAGGAAGTATATTTGTAATTATGTAAATGTAAGTGTTTGCATCTGATAAATTATAACATTTATATCAAAGCTGTGCTTTCCAAGCCTTTTCTCATAGTACGTTAGGGTCGACCTAAAGTCCATTTTACGCTATTTTTTACATGAAGTGACTGCCGATAGAGTAATACCTTCACAACCTAAGTACAAGGCGACATCGAAACTAACAATTTATTTGACTTTTCATATGTAACGTGTGTAAAGTACCAGATGATAATTTGGAAAAGAAGTGATTTTTGTTAGCAATAACTTGGAGAGCTTTCATTGTCACTGTGATTATTGTCCTTATCACTAACTCAGTACAATTTTGTAAATAATTACATCCACAATGAAGTAGCATATGACGTATTTATGAAGTAAATGGGATATGTTCATATGGAAGTAACATACGAATACTTTAATGAAACATTAATTATATTTATCTTTTACTGATATGTTGAGATAGCATTGTCAAAGTTACATTTATAAGTATTTATACCTAGATGATCTTCTAAAAATGCATTCTAACTAATTAGATCAATTCTTGGCCCGAAACACACTGCATACTAAATTTTATTAAAATCATTGGAGCCGTTTCTAACATTCAGATTGCTTATATAAAGGTATTGAAAGATATACTCGTTGGAAGGTGCCTGTCAAAAGCAATACAGTAACACATGAAACAAACAATGAAACTTTAATGCAGGCGCCTTTACGCAGACGTTTCCAACTTGAAAAGTCAAGTCATGCAGGTTTTGTTCAAATGGATTTTATGGACAAGAAGAGTATAATCCGTAAGTGTATTTGTGCGTTGTCTAATCCTTAGCACTATTTTATCACTATCCGGTTCTGTGTGACTGTGAATGTATGCTTGGATTACGCTAAGAAATTAAGTGGTGCATGTCGGGTGGAATAGAATAACTATAACAACATAGTGTACTATGACTAGTGTGAATGAACTTGTTGTTTAAAAGAAAAAGAAAGTCGTTGACTTTTCATGTAAATAATAAATTCCACTTACTTGATAAAACAATAACTGTAACGTCATAGATGCAACGGTTGGATGCCAATACATCATTTATTATTATTTCATTGTCTGATAAATTAGCATAGGTTATAAAAATTTTGAAACATAAATTTACTTGAGCAAATGAATTAAATGACTCAGGTTCGGACAAACTTTTTTTAAATATCACCTTTAAAGTAAAATAAGTGTTTTCCTAGGCCAGCACGTATTGCAATCATTGGATGCCAATACATCATTTTTTATTATTTCATATTTCATTAACTGTCAAAATAGCATCGGTGATTAAAAGTTTTGAAACTTAAATTTACTTCTACATATTAATTAAACGACTCAGTTCGGGACATACTTTCTTTACTTTAGGCACCGACTTCAAACCTATGCATAGGTAGCATATATAAATAATAGTGTTTTATCAATATTAAAGATTTACATATAAGGTTTATTTAATTAAAATTTTAATAAGTTATTTTATACTAAATTTTGGTTTCTGAAGTCGGATTTATTAAACGAAGTTTTTTTTAAACATAAGTGACTAGAATGTACGCCTTGAAATACGTCTTTGTAATTTCCGTGGCCATTAAAATTTAAATTAAATTATCTGTTGTGTGAAAATGTGATATAAAAGAAGTAGGTATGTCATTTGGGAACACTACTTTAAGATTTGTAAATTATTTTCCAGTTACAATATTCACTTGTCAAAAGATCAAAACTGCGATAGCACACAAAGATAACAAAATTGACTTTCACTAACATTGTTATGATAATGTTATAAAAATTTCGTAGAATGTAAAAAATATTTTTGAAAGCTAATAAAGGCAGTTTGGGAGCTATGACTGCTTAATGTTTTCAAATAATAACGCTTCATCAAACATTGTAGAAAGGACTCAGCAATGCAAATTTTCTTTAATGTTTTTCTTCCTCGCTGAAATTTTAAATAAAGTCTGGCAAGTTTATAAACATCGAAATGTCAAAGGTAACGCAGGATCAAAGTTGATCCAAGGCTTTTTACACTAATATTATTAGCTTTGTTACTTTGTTCAGGGTAAACCCTTTCAATTTAACAAAATAAGTTGTTGGATAAACCATTTCTAGACACCATTAATAATTTAGGGCTTACAGTAAGATTTAGAATACCTAATTTGAAAGTATTTCTTTCTCTGTTATGTTGTACCTATAAATATGCTTTTTCTTTAGTTTTGTTCTGTGTGAATAATAAGTATATATTTTACCTTACATTACTAGAAGTAATGGTATACTTATGTTTTTCATATAAAGGATTTTTTTTTAATTCTTCATTTCAGCCAAATGCAAAGTCATTTCATTTAGAATTAATAATGGAATATTTATAGAACCACTCTACTTAATACCAATGCTTGGAGTCAAATCAAATTTATTTAGGGTCTGCACCCTGGCAAAATAAACATCAGCTTTGACATTTCAAGTTAGTTTCATCAAAAAGGGGCTAAGCACCGAAAGAAGTTCGAAGGCAATTTCGTTGAATAGAATTTAGTTTGCATTAAGTACAAACATTTTATTGTGTGACGGGTCAATGATTTCTTTAAGTCCCAATGAACTGCTGCACAAAGAAGCATTGGAATTCTTTGGATTGAAAACTATTTTATTTATTTTTTATTTTTTAAACTATGTTAAGTATTCAATAGTTCAAATGTATTCCAACAAGTTCACAAAAACCATTAAATATTATACATTATGTCATGTAATTCGTAATATAGTAGGCTAAAACCTACCGTGGGAGAGCCACGCTTCGGCGTGAATGGGCCGGCTCAACCGGAGTGATACCACCGCCTCACACAAAACCGGTGTGAAATAGTGGTTGCGCTGTGTTTTACCGAGTGAGTGATGATACCGGAGGCTCATAACCCAAACCCCGTCCCCCTATCTCCCCTCCCCTTCCCCCAAAGGCCAGCAACACACTTGTGCAGGTGTCGCTTAACATCAGGAGATACGTCTGCTCGTTTGCCCGCCTATTACATAAAAAAAGAACCACGGACGGCGGCTTACATTGTTTTCGTGGCGAGGGCACAGATGTGACTGGCAAAACAAATTTCATTCTGAAAGTGCGACTACAGGCAACGTAACAAAGCTGATCGCTTTAATTGCATGTATAACTGTAGATAGGCTTTGGTCGGGTCTTTCACGAGTGCTGTCTCGCATCAAGATCTTCTAGACGTTGTTGCTCGAAGTTGTTAGTTCCGAATTTGATATGCCGTCTCCACTTGAGCCTCTCACAATCTTCCACAGGCGTACTGCAGCTAATCAAATGTCTTTTAATGACATCCTAGTACCGCAAATTTTGTACGAACAGTGTTGCATATACTACTTAACTATCTACAAATATGAACAATATCTCTAAAACTATTTTAACCTCTATGTTTCTCTCAATAGCAAACAGATATAAAAGGTGAGCTATTGACATACAATTTACGAAACACCAGACATCCGTAACCATAAAATAAAAATAAAATAATTATTATTCACAAAAGTGCGTGACAACCTGTTGTGAAATAAGCTTTGTAGCCCTGTCGCGTCGCTTTAAATCGTTACCACACATTAACCAGTTTACATCAAACCTTAACACAAAACATGATCGAAGAAATGAGAGCTCTGCTTAGATCGGACATTTTAAATTACCTACCAATTTTATGGCACGCCTGTAAGAATTAAACTGAATAGATAACGACAAAATGTGTACGCATGGAAACAATGGATATTTAAATCTTAAAAACCAAAATACTTTTGCTGGTCTATTTGTGATATTTGTAACTTTTTCCTGCGGCTCCGCTGACCGACATACATGCAGTATGTCGGTTTTAGCAGTAAAGAGTATCCCTATGTCCTTTTTCAAGACTCAAATTATCTCTACGTCAAATTTAATGCTATCGGTGCAGCGGATAAAGACAAATAGACACAAACACTACCAAATAATTTACAATATTATAGTATGTATAATATTCATACTTGTAATCCGATTGTTCAAAGTGCCTTCTGAATTCAGGTACAAAATTACCTTTATAAAGACTGTTCTTATTAAAACTCTTTTCAAGTCCGCATGTCACAAGCGACTACGAAACCCTGTGTGTGGCTTAAAACACACTTGGCTAGTTTTTATTTCTAAACCAGCCTTTGAGTATCTTCAAGAATATGTGTACAAGGTTTCATGATAATCAGTTTAGTAGTTTTCGCGTGAAAGCGTAACAAACAAAGTTATATTCACATTCATAATATTTGTATGAATCGTCCCTCATATTTCCTTTACTTTACTTTGCTGGAGTGGTACTTTTATCATAACAAATCCAGTCAGTTCTATTCCCTAGAGCTAGCTGAGTGTCTTGCTTGCTTACCTATAGTTCAACAATAGTGAACACAAAAGAAAAGAGATCCTTTGGAATTTGGAATTAGTATTGATTTGAACCAACTATAATTCATTCTTTTTTCCATTATCTATTTATCTGTGTTCACTGAGATACGAACACAAAATTGCTTTTTGTACCAGACCATAACATAAACCACACGCTATCATAGCCTTCCCTAAGGAGATATAAAAGACTATAAGTCAGTGAACCCTCTTACCTAGATGTTATTATAAACATCATAACATACTATTTATTAAAAAGGTATGGTATAACGTTTCAGCGTATAAAATAGTCAAAGACACACGTATTTTAAACTTAATTGGTTTAACTGTCGACTGTTTAATATAGACCTCTTATAAAATAGGAGGTTTTGACCCACTGCACCACGCTGACTAACCTTAGAACGGTTGGTATACTTTCTTACTGGCCGTATTACATTTGAAGTTATAATGAAACTATTAGAAATCAATTTTCATTCATCTTCAATAATGTATTTGGAATAGTAAAAAACAAAATTGCATACAAATTCCGTTAAAAATATTTACATTAAGTCTCAAAGTATGGGACACTACATTTAAATCTCTTTTAGTCACATCGATGATTTTACTTATTTTCGAGAAATTGAAGGATGAAGCACTTCCCAAAACAACCCTTCTGTCAAGTCAAGTAGCAAGTGTTAATAATAGTACTGAAATGTATTCTCTGCTATATTAAACTTTCAATCATAAACTCAACCCACATAACATTGAAGGAAGGATGAAGGAAAATTGGTTCTAGGAATATTTAAATAGTAGATTTGTATGGTCCTTCGTTCCTTGGTACATAATATCATAAAAAAAGTTTAGAAGATTCAATCGTGAACACAAAAAGAACCCATACCTTGAATTTTCTTACATTAAAATACATTAAGTACAACATAAAATATATATTTTATGCCACTAAGTTATACGGTAATAATATCATCGAAAAATCTACTTTGCTTTATTAAAAAAAAAATATATGTGTTCCTTTTATATCTTAAGTTCGTAATTGGTGTAACCGTTTAATATTTAAATTGAGTCTACTAAAAATATGTAGTTTATTTTATCAATATATTAAGATAAATAATAATTTACATCGCGAAAATAGTACACAAAGTTAATGAATAAAACGAAACTAATATTTCTTATATATTTCTATGCCACATAATGACGTATCCACATTATTCTCATCATAACCTGTGACAAGTTAATATAATTTTAAAGCAAAGTTCTGCAGAATTCTGACATTATTCACGTCGACTTAAGTGGATTCAGTCATGGCGACTTTTTCATTTGTTACTTCATTTTGTTTGTTCAGTTTTCTGTTTTGTTCAACTTTACACTGTGTTCCAATCAAAAGTATTGAAGGTTAGTTTTTTTTATTCTTGCTCTTAAATCGGGAATTGTCAAAACTATTGTTTGTGTAGTTTTACAAACTACTCAAAAGTGTGAACATTGAATATAATTTTCAATGTTTAAAGCTGATTTCAAAACTAATGAACATTCTTGCTAATTATTTTCCTGTAGGTAGTTTTATTGATTTGATATCTGTTTTCACATTATTCTTAATCTTCTCTCGTTGAATTTACCAAATTCATTTCTAAACGATTTCCCATTATTTCTTTATTTAACGTAACCCTATAGAAGTTTCCGGACTTACATATTATTGGACTGAATATGAGCTGGTATTACAGTAAAAATAAACAAAATATAAATAAATAAATATTTCGGACATCTAACACACAAAGCCATTTAGTCCCAAGCTAAAATGACAAGTACAACTATTCAAACATCTCGAAAATTTTATTCATTCACAAGTTAATCATCTATTCTTGCTCCTTCGGTCGGAAAATGATAGAACAATATCATATTACATCTTATAAATTGAATAATGTAACATAATACTCACTCATTGAGATTTTTGATCAATAATAATTTTCATGAATCATTCAAAGAAAAGCTTTCATTATTATAAGAACTCTTCTCTATAATGATGTTGAATAAACATGTTGATATAATCTGACATTATTTTAAAGCAAGGGTGCATGCCATTTTGATTTCCATCGCCATCTATTGAACACAATGCTTTTATTGAAACGAATCTTTAAAAGTTAGTGATAGTAGTTCGAATCAGCTCTTGTAATTATTTTAATACAAATAGGCTGCGAGATGCAGCATAAATAAGCCGGTTCTACTGAAGGTCTGCTGATACCATGGTTTTAAAGAAAACCAGTACAATTCTATCGTTTTTCACCGAGCATGAGCTGCAATTTTTGAAAAAGGGAGACTAAAAAGCGATAGCATACTTGTAACTTTTATTTCTAAGTGTTCACTTAACTAGTCTGCTTATTTCCCTTCTTAACATGTAAAATATAACTATTTATTAGATTACTATATAGCCTTTTCAAGTTCTACGACATTAACCGAACAGTGCAAGTCCAACCGATAACAGACTACAAAGGGGAAAAATCTATAAAGGATAAATTTTGACCTCTGAGAATACAAAGCCGAATCGACAACAATGAGTAACGGAGGCCCTTTACGGCGGAGGCGGCGTACTTCACGATTACTTTAAAAATCTCCAAAAAGTATTTCAGATGTAGATTTATTGAAATTTTGTCGTCTGCCTTCACTTTTTACTTTATTTGGTATTATTTGAATATAATGTAATGTTTTCCAGAGAATGAAAGCCATTGGAACCTTGGATTTCGCAAAGAACATACAGGTATTGAAAATTACCTATTTATATTTTAAAACAAACCAGAACATTGTTTTCTTTCTTTACTTTTTCTTTATATTTATAAATATGTACCTGCCAACTCTGCCTCATGGAGTCCATACGCAGAATCCAAGAGTGGTGATCGCCATACTCATTGCGAATTCTGACAATGCATTAATGCAGCATGGTGACCCACACCATGGCCGCCTAGTGATGCTTTTACATCCTTGAGTCTCCAGTCTCGCACTTACCAATCGAACGCGACGACACGAATCCTTGTCATTTTAAATAAATAAATAATAAATAAATATTTCGGACATCTATCACACAACGCCATCTAGTCCCAAGCTAAGCAGAGGTTTTAGGTTTTAGGTTGATCTTGAGTGCGAGAGTAGTACCCCCCAGATTGAGCCGGCCCGTTCGTGCTGAAATCATCGTGACTCTACTGCCTTTACCAACTTTAATGGATTTTATTTACTTCATGTTTAGATTGTAATGTTGTATCATTACTATCATGTTTAGTAATTTAATATCATGAATCAATTAATCATCAACAACCCATAAGGTCCCACTGCTGGGCTCGGATCTCCTCTCAGAAAAGGGTTAAGGCCATACGTCCTCACACTGGGCAAGTTCAGGTTCGGGGACTAGCAAGACAACGTTGTGGCTACGAAATCTTGCCGTTGGGTGTATTCAAGCCGCCCAAAGGCCTCCAACTAAGCTTCACGACTGTTATCCTACCATAACAGCCGGGACAACTGCTTAACGTGACGTGAATTTCATATATTTAGAAATAAGTAGTATAAAATCCATTTTATTTTCCAGCCTTCGGGGTCCCAAGTTCACTCATTTCTTTGGTTGAAATTTGTAAAGGATTTTACCAGGCTCGCACCCAAAAGGTTAGTGGTCTGTTTTTAATTCGAACTAACATAGCTTATAAAAATGTTCAAAATTTACTATTAAACATAACCAATTAACCCTCTTCTTCGTAATATTATTTTAATACTTTCAGCATTGATAGTCTTATTACCAGAAGCGCCTATATGTAGGTATTTTCGAACAGGAATTTTATTATAAGATAGAATACCTCTGGAAGGGGTCCAGATATTCTCATGGTATAGCACACCGAGTGGCTTTAGACGATTTGATTTCAACACACGGTCTAGACACGGCCCGAGGAGGTTAACCCCCACAAACAAAAGAGAAAGGCTATTTTCTCATTACTAGTACTCAAATACAATTATTTGTCATTTCGTATTCACTTAATTTATAATTTTATTTTCAGAAACATTTAATCTTTATTTATTACAGAATATTTATTATTTACAGGTTGTATGTCTTCTCTGTAAGGGATTCGATTTGTCATGCCTAGTGACTACACCACCAACCACACGTCCAACATCAACAACATCTTCAACAACTCCCATTACTACTAGCAGTACTACATCCACTGCTGGCACCGTTAGCACTGATGCTGCTACAACCGCAGCTCCAGCTGAAGAAAAGTAAACAATGAAAACTAAAGTATTCTAAGTGCACAGTTAAGACCTATATTTTTAAAATAGTTTGTACTTTCATTGTAATCCAAACTTAAACTAGGATATAGGAAGACATTTCAGTCATTGAAAAGTGTCTAAGAGAATTATGTAAAATATATGATAAATTGTTTTAAAGTAACGCTATAAATTTTAATCAATTTCATCTCCGCATCATTCACCCAAATTTATTTATAGTCGTAGCATTAAATCTCCTGTCAGATCACAACTTACTCCTTTTCTAACTATATTTTCTTTCATGAAGTCCTTAATTTCATTGAAAACTAGTTTTAAAGAGTATAAGTATTGTGAAAACAAGTATTACGAACCACTAAAATAAATATGTAAGAAGAAGAAGAGATTCATTCTTGTTAATTAGTTCAAAAAATATGTTTCTTGAGAAATATACATGTTTTCGTTTGTAACAAGAAACACTAATTAAAAGCTTAGCTTCTCAACATTTGTAACTTATAATGTCCAAGAGTGAGCATCAGTTTTAGCTCTATCATCAACAAATTATTTTAATCAATTCTGTTATATGTACTATATATTACACAATTTTTTTTTATGTCTCTGACTGTTGATTTATTTATGTAAAAATTTATTATTGAAGCTATTTCCATAGTTCTTGGTTCGATCAACATCACGGAATGTAACACCTTTTCAGTTTTAATATGTCTCAGTAAAATTATGGTGTACAAAAGCACATTAGTTATGCAATGTTTCAGCTAAGAGACAAGATATTATGGGTGACGTAAAACAAGTCAATTATCCCACTACATCACCTTCGTTCTCGCGCACCAATGAACTGACAGCTAAGTATGATCACGGTCATTTTATTGACAACATACTCTGCTTCTGTGTATCGTGAAATTCGTTTGACATGTATTTAAATATGCATTAGATTTTGGACGTACGGTAGGCCGAATAATGAACTACGCATAGAAATTGATAGGTCAACAAGCCGAGTAGTTCTAATGCTACTTTAACTACTGGACGTTTGAAACTTCATTAATATTACTTTAATTAAAACTAGGATCTTACTAATCCTACTAATATTATAAACGCGAAAGTTTGGAAGTATGGATGCATGTTTGTTACTCTTTCACGCAAAAACTACTGATCGGATTCGGGTGAAACTTTACAGTAATATAGCTTATGCATTAGAATAATACATAGGTTACTATTTGCCGCGATAACCAAAATACACGCAGGCGGAGCCACGGGCAACAACTAGTACCTAACTGAGGTCATATTTTAAATCAGTCAATCTAGAACCACTGATTGCTGACTATGTTGTTTTAGATTATAATTCGAGAAAATCATACTTTTTAAAAACATGCTATTTATAACTATGAAAACGCAGGTGTGGTCGATAAATAACTTTGCGAGTCATGCAAGAAGGACTAACAGTATTAGAAATGAAATACATCGACAAACACTGACTGTAACAAATGGCAATCGGAGAGGAAAATGACCAAGTGGAATAACTATAGATTTGTATTCAAATCACTACTCAAAATTCTTGACAGAAAAGTTTTATTACTTGCAATTTTAAAGTGTTGAAAAGTCATAAGTGTGTTCGCAATGCATTAAGTTTCTATACTTTGAAAGTGAATTTGTGGCTATTCAATGCATTCTATAGACCATATTTATCGCATTTCATAGCATCACTTTTCTTTAGTTTTCCAACCATCCCCATGTTCACTTTTAGATAAATGACTCGAATGAATGACCATCTGCTTTTTATTTGCCCTGCACCAAAATACCTTTGAAAACGTCTTTCTGCAATTTTTTCTTGAAAGAGAAGAAATATACCAATGTATAACCAAAAATTTATTATTAGCTATTTTATACCATAACTTCTGAATTATTTTAGCAAAATACCCATAAATATCATATCTGTCACTGACACCACAAAAGTCGTAAACAAGTTTCTGTCGATCCCACATATGAGGTTCGATTTCGGATAAGTTAGGGACTTCGTCATTAAACTAATTATTCTTCTATTTTTCACATATGTATTTACTTTCTTATTTATGAACAATGTGAAACCTTTTGTTTCTTACAAATATGTAGATTTCCTGTGAAAAGGATGCACTAACATTAATTTCACATTTTTTTGAAAAAAGTGTTTGTTTAAAGGTAAAATACGTCAAAGACCATCATCATTTTTCTACGCATTATAAATACATCTATCCATACTAATAGATAAAGCTGAAGAGTTTGTTTGTTTGAACACGCTAATCTCAGGAACTACTGGTCCGATTTGAAAAATTCTTTCAGTGTTTGATAGCCCATTTATCGAGGAAGGCTATATATCATCATGCTAAGACCTACAGGAGCGGAGCAACAATGAAGAATGTTACAAAAACGGGGGCAAATTATCACACTACGGGCAATAGGAGACGCAGACGAGGTTGCGTGGGTCGGCTTGTTAAGTTTACAGTTATGAAATGTACTTACTCGTAATGTAGTTTAACGTTTGCATGTTAAGAAGACGGCTTTATTCTCAATTTCCTTCGAATATTTATCATCGTTGTAGATTACAAGCAAGAGTAAATTGTTAATTTATTTTTCTAGTAATGTTTATCTTAATAGTGCAGAATATGTTAAACCGGAACACGTGTTAAGAATAATTGTAATAATAATGTCGGTAAAAATAAATTTGTCGTCTCAGCCAAAATCTCTCAATTCAGTAATAAATCAGCGTAAGTAGATAAAACAAGCCCAAGTAAATCTCGGATAATTTACAGAAACGTAAACAATTACCCCAATGTCTAAAATTCCCCTGTAATACCAGGAAATTCCATTCAAAGACATCCTTAAGTACCCCTTGGCAAGATCATTTATACCCGAAATTGTTTTACTTTTCCTTGCGTTTTTACGGAAAACTTTTCTTGTTAAAATCTCGCTATGGTGCTTGGTTTGCACTGGAAGTTTCTTTCATTTATTTTCACTGTTGTGTTGGACATGTCATATTCATAGAGGAACTTAAAAAAAAAAGAATTTCTGAAAATGAAAACTGAAGAAACTTGTACTAAAGTGATCAAAAAAAAGTTAAAATTGTAACTTTTTTGTTATGATAAGAAGAATTTAATTATAAAACAGCTTTTGCCCGCCACGCCACACGTGTGTGTGCCCGTTATCGCGGTAAATCCACCTTCATGCCAAATTTCATTGAAATTAGTGCAGCGTTTAAGCATGGAATATTCGATAATATTTTATTTATTTATAAACTTTATGCACTACATTTGTACATCGGCGGACTTAATGCCCAGGGCATTCTCTTCCAGTCAACCTTCGGGTGGTGTAGAAATGTTGTAAGGTAGGTGCACAGGTTTCATATTACTCGTAAACACAATAATTTGAACTTTATACATATATAAACACAATAGTACATTTTAGATGTATTTATATTTCGGATTCTCTATGACATAAAATCCTTTAGATGTTATTACTTTAATCTAAATTTAAGTAATAACATTTAAAGGATTTTAAGCACAATCAAATGACAATAAAATGTGTCATCTTTTTACCCGACTACGGCAAAGCCAAAGGAGGGTTATGATTTTGACAGGCTATGTATGTATGTATGTATGTATGTATGTATGTATGTATGTATGTTCATTTGTTCCCTCCTAGCTCCTTAACTACTCATTAGATTTGGACGAATGAGGTGTCTCTAGAAGCGTCATGATCGTCTTCTGGTTATAGGCTATATGACGTGTCACTGAATCTAATGTGGCGCCCTCTAGCCGACATAAAGTACCGTGTTAAAAAATAAATTTGAGATAAACATGCCGTGTTTGGTATCATTGGAAAGGGCGTTACTTGTACATTTCAAAAATACATATATTATTAGCATTTGTTCGTGACTTTGTCCGTATTTATTCGATAAGTGTGATATTTCAATGGTATGCTTTTTTGTTATCTCATTCTTTCTAAACTTGTCAGAATTAGACAAATGAGGTACCGTTAGAAGTGTCTTGATTGTCCGCTGACTAGAGGTTTTATGACGTGTCACTGAATTGAATGTGGCGCCCTCTAGCCGACATAAAGTACCGTATTAAAAAATAAATTTGAGATAAACATGCCGTGTTTGATATCATTGGAAAGGGCGTTACTTGTAGATTTCAAAAATATTTACATTATTAGCATTTTCTCGTGACTTTGTCCGTATTTATTCGATAATTGTGATATTTCTGTAGTATCTATTTAAAATATACTTTGCAAAGAAATTAGTATTATAGAGGCACCAAAACATTTTAAATAAAAAAAAGTAAAAACTAAAATCCAACTACGGCAAAAAACGACGCTGAAAAAGTATGAAACAAGTTTCAAAAGCCGTAGTCACGCGTTGTTAAAGTGTTATGGACTATGGAACATTCCTAAGTTTCAAAAGCCAAAGTAGTCCATGTAGTGTAATGCACCATAGTATATAACACTTTAACAACGCGTGACTACGGCTTTTGAAACTTGTTTCATACTTTTTCAGCGTCGTTTTTTGCCGTAGTTGGATTTTTTACTAACTGTTATATATATATATAAATTTAAATGTGATAATTTTCAAGTCAGATGTGTTAGTTCCTTGCTAAGACATATTATATATTAGACGTCACGAATTTACATAAAACTTTTAGCCCTTTACGGTATTTAAGGGTTCTACCATATAACCCAAAAATATGACTACATTTTTTTGTTAAATTCTGCATAAAAAGGGACCGTGCCACCGTGGGAATTTCTCGGTGTATTTTAAGTCCCAAAACGTACTCTCAGATAAAATACACAAAAGATGGATTATTCTATTTATAAAACAGATATAGACTTCGTGCATTAGGATCTCAAAAAGAAAAACCAGTGAAGTGTGTGTCGAAGCACACCCTATGTAGGGTAGAATTTTACCGTGGGAGAGCCACGGTTCGACATGCATGGGCCGGCTCGACCGGAGTGATACCACGGCCTTACAGAAAACCAGTGTGCAACAGTGCCTGCGCTGTGTATCCTCACTCACCGAGTGAGTGAGGATACCGGAGGCCCATACCCAAACCTGTCCCCCATTCCCCTCCCCATCCCCTAAAGGCCGGCAACGGACTTGTGATGCCTCTGGGATTGCAGGTGTTCATGGGCGCCGGTAATCGCTTACCTTAGACTTAGACTTATTTATGGAATACCATAAAAAGAAAATAGGGCATTTTGCTATGTACTACGATAGTACAGCTAGCTAGTTAGCTACTTCTGTAGCTACCTTAAAAAGGGGAATATTTTTACTAAACGGCCCATTGATATATGTTTTTGAAAGAATATTGTTACAGAACTTCTTCAGTATGTGAAACCTTTAATATTTCCGCTTCCTGAAAAGTTAGATAATTAGGGATACTAGCGACCCTCAGAAGTTACCATCTTTTGTACTCTTTTGTGAACACGTTCATAAAGGCTTTCATCCTTTTATTTTTCATAGCATTACTTGTCAATATATCTTTTTGGGTAATTAGTTTAGATGCACAATTTTAAGAAAAAAATAAACAAACTCCAAAAAACCATAAAACGAAAATTTGCTGCATAAAACATTTAAAAGCGTAAACTTTTATTATAATGTATGCTAGATATCGAAATCTGTTTGAAGTCGGTGCCAAGCCGAATAGACTGCTGACGTACGTCTGCCCCAGCCACATCGATTACGTAAAAATATATATATTATTAAATTATTATTTTAATAACATACATTTACATTTTTGTAATATTTTTCTGGTTATTATTGGCTTAGCACCGACTTCCAACAAACAAACCATGGAAGCAATTGTTATTCTCCTAATACTATTGCCCCTTATATATTGTAGTGTAACTTCTGTGTGTGTTATTTCCAAAATAAACTTTCGTTCGTTCCTTTGTAGAAAAAAAAATGGGTATGAATCTAACTTAGGTAGTTTTGTAGATAATAGAGTAAATGATAATGATAAAAGATTATTAGAAGGATGTATGGAGAATAATCTGTTTGTGAGCAACACAACATTTGCACACAAAGAGATTCACAAGTTTACCTTGTCTTTTTATTAAGTACTATATGGTCGGTTATTTATTAAATGGTCACAATGTATTATTTTAAATATAATTATTTATACAATTAAAAGATAACTTAACAAGTTCTAATAAAATTAACAATTTAAAAAAAAACAGTAGTGTCGAACAATAACAAGGAAAGTAATAACTTAGCAAATCATTAAAGTACATATATTCCATTTATTTTCAGATGAGAACACTATCTGAAATCGAACAGTTGTCGCTTTGCATAGCATGCGCGAAATGATTTCTGAAATATTTGATAACTTTTAGTTATCTACTAGCTGAACCCCGCGGTGTTACCCGCGGTTATTGTTGTACCGCGAGTAACGCCGTGCGACAAAGCTAGTCTAAAAAAAGTAGCCTAAGTTACTCCCCGGATCATCAGCTACCTGCCCGTAAAAGTCCGGTCAAAATCCGTCCGGATCCGGTTCCGGAAATCCGGAACAAACAGACAGACAGACAGACAGACAGACAAAAATTTTTTTAACTACATTTTTCGCATATGTACCGTGTATACATACATATGCATTTACTAAAAAGCTGTTATTTTAATATTACAAACAGATACTCCAATTTTATTTATTTGTATAGATGTATAGATTAGCTCTCTCTCATGGCATTGTGCACGTTTGCGTGACGTAGCCTATGTCGGGGGAATTCCCTAGACAATTTCTGGCCGATTTGGTTGCCGTAAAAATTTAATGTTTTAAATCATTGATTTTTTATAAAACAAAAACATTTAAATTACGCTTTAAATCATATCAATCCTGCTTAGGAGTGACCCATGTCACAATTAAGAGATGTGGACGTCGCGAGATCTTAATATAGGTATTGTCCCCACCTCGCCTGACTCATGGAACCGTTCGATTGTGTCACATGTAATAATTTACTTCATTAGCGAGGTGTAAAAATGATCCCACATAGTAAATTATTTAAATATTTAGACTTCTAGACTAGCATCCTTTACCTAGTACAATATTCTAGCTTCTGATCTAATCTGACTTTGTAATTTAAAGCATGTAAATCCCCACGGGATCAACAACCTTAAATTAGAATTTGCTTCCCTTTAAGTTTTAAGAGAACAATGACCTTATTAAGAACGGGTTTATAAGAATGACTATCTGAACCCTGCAGTATTACCCGCGGTACAACATATCGATAACAATCACAGGTAATGCCGCAGGGCAAAGCTAGACTAAAAACGTCTCCTTATATCACCAGCTATCTGCCAGTGAAAGTCCCGTCAAAATCGGTCTAGCCATTCCAGAGATTAGCAGGAACAAACAGACAGACAGACAGAAAAAAATTGTAATAATGTTATTTTGGTACCCACCAATGTACCTACATGTACCGTGTATACATACATATGCATTACTTAAAAAACGGTTATTTTAATTTTACAAAGAGACACTCTAATTTTATTTATTTGTATAGATAATACAAACAAGATTGTACGTTATTATCTTCAGAAATATTCTAAGAAAAATTTGCATAGATCAAGTTACTCTAAGAAAAACTTTACCGAGTTTGTACGGTATCAATAAAAAAAAAACAACGATAGTGTATAACGTTTTCTTTTTAACTTTTATTCATATTAATACTAGGTTTTGATCATGATTCAATAATCAAAGTGGAAAAATAAATTTTATAAAAATCTATTCAGTGACTTAGACATGAAAGCTTAACAGAAGAATTACTGTTGCATTTATAAGTTGGGGTTCTTGGGCGGCAAATATATGACATCATTGATTTGTCTATTGTGTCAATTACCTACTACAAAATTTGGCTAAAAATATTTATACATCTCAGATCTTAATTAAAAAAAAAAAAATTAACATGGTTCATTACTATTTCAATTCAACTAGATGAAAGTATTGAGCCACATGTAAACCCAGTGTGTGAAACACAAAGAGGATTTATGTCCCCAGGCTATAAAACGATAAAAAAAAATCCAAAAAACAAATCATTCGTGTTGTAACAATGTGCTCTGAAATTCAAACTGAAACCACCAATTAAATACATACGCTTAAACAATATGAAGAAAATTCCAGGAAGTTTATCCCCATATGAACTTGAATATTGGTAGTATATGCTTTTTAATGTTTACTACTAGTTAATAAGTAATAGTTATGAAATGTAGTTGTATACAAACAAGTATTATCAAATAATTAAATTATTAATACAACATTAACATACATGTCAATCTGATGCATCTCAATGTTTAATCAACAATGTTTTTATTAAAAATATTAGCTGTATTTTTAGAGCTATGTTTTTTAAAACAAAAGGCGTAGAATAAATGTAAAATAAAATAAAATGAAATAAAAGAGTTTCAGAGTGCAGTTCGCGTCTGAATAGGAGTAGTGTAGGACGTTAAGTTGACGTTCTACCAAATGTATAGGAATGACGTCTCTCAGCGCTGAGTCATGTGGTCAAAACAAAATATTTTGTATTATTTTGTCATGATAAAAAAGACGTTAGCAATTGTAGAAAGAGAAGCGACGTGAAACACTTGCATAAAGAGGCCGGTGGAGTGAAGATTAACGAGAAATGGCTAGCAGGAGTCGGAAGCGAGAAGAGGATGATGGTCAATAAAACAATAGTGCTAATTCTGTTCAAAAACTCTTTAAACTAAAAATTAGTTTCGTTCTGTCAAACGACGTTCTAAATTTAAAAAAAAAAGAATAAACACTTCTCACTAGAAATAGATATTATTTAGATAGAAGTTTACAAAAATAACATTTTGGAAGTCTCTTCACTAAAAAAATAAGAGAACAGAATATAATTTTAGAGAAATTTTAGTTTGGTGATGCGACAATAGTGTCAGCACCAATATCAGCAAAAACATATATTTCTAAAAACACGCAAACATAAATATTATTACAAAACAACCTATATTTCACCCGCATAAACTGGTTAGCTTTTCGAATAGTGTAAATCACAATTATTGGCGCACATTATATATATCGTTATCTTTTGGCCTCACAGTGCGTGAGCTATGAATGGCACATTACTGGTTGCAACCTCAATAAATACTTGTAAAGGACTGCCCATATAATTTCGTTTACTTTTTAGAATATTTTTTGTTGTAATATTGAAATAGTTTTGTAAGAATTTATTTTTCAAATAAAGTTTTTAATGATTATGTGTAAATTTGGATGGTTATTTTTTTTAATATTATGGTTTCAGCGTCAGACATCGAATTGTTTTTGCAAATTTACATGAAAGCAGTTATATTTATGCTATAAATTTATCAGTTTTAGAGATAAAATAGTCAGTGTTATTTGTGTCATTACTTGTGTTACTACAGAATAAAAAGTTAAGTATTAAGTTTTTGTCTTTCTGAGGTGGGCGTTAGTGGCTGTAATACAGTCATTTCACTATGGCAGTCACTATCAACCCTATAGTCTTTTGTATTTTTTTTATTTCTTACTTTCAAAAATAAACTTATTATTTTAGTATTTAAACTGTACTGTGCTGAAGTGTACTTAAAAGTGAAATTTATATATTACATATTTTTTTTATATTTATTTATATATACAAATAAATATGATTGTAGTATATTACCAAAAAGGTAATTTTTAAATAACCGGTTTTTAACTAAATGCTTATGTATGTATACACGGTACAAAAAACGTATTTTTTTTGTTTTGTCTGTCTGTCTTTTTGTTCCGGCTATTCTCTGGAACCGTTTGACCGATTTTGACGGGACTTTTACTGATAGGTAGCTGATGATATAAGGAGTGACTTAGGCTTCTTTTAAGATGAGCTTCGCCCAGCGGCGTTACCCGCAGTACGACAATAACACCCGGTAATACCGCGGGAGTAAGCTAGTCTATCTATACAAATAAATAAAATTGGAGTGTCTGTTTATAATAATAAAATAACCGCTTTTTACTAAATGTATTTATACTGTACATACACCAAAAATGTACTTATTTTTTTTTTTGTTTTGTCGTTTATATAAACTTTATTATTTACCCTTATGAATAATTATAATAAATCAATTTTCGATGCCTAGCGGAATGGTCGTGTTAAAAGCAAATATAGTTGAACTATTAACTTTAATGATATATGGAAGTACCTCACTTACAGCGGATACAACTAAGCCGATTATATTCAGTTAGCATAATGAATGTTCTGTAATATTGTATGTAGGTATATTATAAATATCACGGACAGATAAACAAAACACATTTATCAAGGTTAGCATCATTGCCATTTGATTAGAATGGCATTAAATATTTAATCACGTTTAGACTAAGTATTAAACACTAATAAAGAGAATTTAATTTCAGGTGACATTTTCCATCGTAGACTTTATGCTCATAAGAAAAAATGGTTAACACATACCAATACGCTATTTTCAATACGATTCGTGTGCTGATCGATTAAAAATATAGATTGTCGCCATGCCTATTCATTTCACGGCTGTCTTGTCGGTAAGAAGTGAATAAGGGAACAAACTACTACTATCATCACTGCAAAATTAATGGGACTTGACACTATACGAACTCTACATAAATATAACACCACCACCAAACATAAATTTGCTTTGCTTACAATACGTCAAATCGTTAATAGTACCGAAACGGAACAATAGGTGGCCGGAAAAAATTGATAAGTGAATAGCATCCGTTAATTCCCCTACTCGGTTCTAAGACTTCTAAGTGAGTACTGTAGCGTGGTATAGTAAGGCAGAGGTCTTGGTAGAACTAAATAAACACTAATATATAATAAAATATAATTCATTGGCACTTGAGCAAATTAGATGTTTTGTTTTCAAACACTGATTTCTCTACGTTCTAAAACATACTGGATCCTCTCCATTCCATTCGGAAACATTTAACAACAAATTTCAAACGTTCTAAACGTTTGGGAAATATTGTCTTTTGAAGGGTCCCAAGTAGAGCACAACGTTAACTAAATAATAATAAATAAGTAAATAAATATTTTCGGACATCTAACACACAACGCCATCTAGTCCCAAACTAAGCAGAGCTTGTATTATGTGTACTAGACAACTGACATAAATACTTATATACTTTTTTTTTGTAAATACATACATATTATACATAGAAAACACCCAAACTCCGAAACAAATATTTGCAGATCATACAAACATTTGATCCGACCCGGGTATCAAACCCGAGACCTCAAGAACAGCAGTCGCGTACGCTACCACTGCGCCACCGAGGCAGTACTGACAATATTTAAGTAATTTTACGCATGAATTTAAATTCGAGTGTCAAGGAACAAATTATTTTGAAGTGAAAACAAGTTTTTCACATGTTTCCTACATTATGGGTTAAATTACTACAATACTTTACATTGTAACATTAATATTATACATTTCAGAACTAGTGCATTGCATACCGTTAAAATGTCTCATGTTTGCGAGATGTCGAGATCGTTATTTGAAAACGACTATCGGCATTTGAAACGATCATCCACCGTTAAAATGGTAGACTCATATTTTATGTAGTATCAGTATCGTATTTTACAAGTGTACGTCTTAGGCAGCCGTTGCATGGTTTATGTCAGGTCTGACATTTAACAATAAAATAAACTGTTCGAATACCGAAAAGATACGAAAATAAAGATGTAGATGATACTGACTCTCATATATATGTGATGAATACAGCCGCTGTTACAGTATACTATCAAGAAGAACCCTGTGCGTATATATTTAAACTTAATGCACATGTTGTACATATGCGGACTTAATTCCATAGGGCATTCTCTGGTAGAGAATGCCAACCAGTGTTGAAAACACGTGGTACGGTGGAGGCAAAAATAGTATATTGGTAGATAAAAAACATAGTTGTTATCATTAACAAAAACGATGGTATTAGACAAAAACTCAGTGCTACATATTAATACATAAATATTCTACAGTCCATTCTTAGGGTGACAAATCAACATCGAGCTATGCCGCGCTGTGCTATGTTTGGTCAACTCGCTCGTCTCATATTTTAATGAGGATACAAACAAACCACGCTGTGCTGCGCTGTGTGAGGCTATGCTCTGTTTAAAAATGCAGCAGTCTCGAGTCGCCGTGCTGAGCCGCGCTGTGCCGAACTGTGCTATGTTTTTTATGGAGCTTCATCTTCATCGGATTCAACTATGTCGTAATGTTTACGTTTTTTTGAAAATAGAATCATTTTTGACGAGTAAACGACTACACGAGCTGCTGATTACTTTTAATACTGAGCTAAACAAAGCGCAGCAGAGCTCGATATTGATTTGTCACCGTTAAAGTCTATTCTTAAAGTCGATTTAATAGAATAAATGTAATAAGGTTAAGTCAACACATTAATGGCACTCACAGCTAGCTAGCTACCTACATCTTATATACATATGTATTTACTCAAGAATATATATAAAAAAGCTTTACGTTAGATATTTTATGAGAATAGCAACTCCACTCTAGTAGATTAGGTTTACCGCGGATTGGAGTAAATGGAAATGTTTTTATCAATTGAAAATCAAATATCATTCATTATATTCTTGACATTGAAAGTTGTTCGAAGAAATGTGTATTAATTTTGACATAGAAATGATTTTTGTTTAAACGTAGACATGAAGCTTATTGTTATTGAAAATCTGATGTCTTTAACAAGGACTATTAAAATAATATTTGTCTGATAAAGTCCATATTATGTTGTGAATAACATAACTTAATATTTTACTTATTTGATGATATATAAATCTAGCTGAGCCCTGCGGTGTTCCCCGCGGTTATAGTTGTAACCGCGAGTAACGCCGCGAGGCGAAGCTAGTCTAAAAATGTAGCCTAAGTTAAAGAAGAAAAAGAAAATCATAACCTCTAACTTCACGTGCACGTGCACCATAGTGCACCTACATTACAAAATTGTTACTTCATCCAAGAAACGGAAAGATATGAATAGATTAATAGATTAATGAATAGAATTTGAAAGATGTGATCTCTGTTCAGTTGAGACAAGCTCAATTTAGTCTCAAGTGGTAATTTCTAAGGATTTTTTGGGGAAATAAACGTATTTTATGATGATGTTTCTGAATTACAACGAAAGGTTTACTTGACCTTACTTTATTTATAAAAGAATTACTTAACAAACACATTTCAATTCACTTTATTTAACATTTAGCGCAGCGCAGCAATGAACGATGAATTCATCCGCGACGGACGCAAACCCTAATCCGCGCGCCGCGTCGCACTGTATAGCGCATTATATAATCATGTTGAACACAACATGCATGCGACTTACCTGATTCCTCAGCCGAGGTAAAAAAGCCACTAGTAAACACGAAACAAAATAATTCATTGCGTATTGGATCGCTATGCTATCTGCATAAATGGGTATTGAAAAGCCTGTAATTACGCCTAATTACAAGCTACCACGTGATAAGAACGTTTTAACATGTGTGTAATTATTTTAAATGGCTTTTAAAGAAAATACTAAAATAAATTATGGTAAGATGATTACAGTCTTTGGTTGTAAAAAATGTGTATAAAAATGTTTCTGCACGTTTTAGTAACTATATTTGAATAAAATTTATTCACAGACGCAGACAGATTACTAAGAAAGTGGAAATAGTAAAAATATTCTAACACAAGATAGTTACGCTTTATTTCGAATATTATTTCGTAAGAAATCTAATTAATCTAAATTATTATTAGGTTATTCATAAATGCTAAAATCTAATTACAGCCATAAAATATAATATTTACATAAATCGTTTTTATATTTATAACGATATATATATTCGCAATTCTTTAAGTGAAAAAATCTAATCTATTCTCACCTCAGCCCTCTGAAAGTGAGACATATATTTATTTTCACCTTGATATCTGAAAATATGGGTAAGTGAATCAAATTCGTAGGTCTCTTAATGTTCCAGTTATCTAGGTTTCATTGTATTTTCATGAAAATATACGTGTACAAAATGTCTTGGGCGGCGGTAATCGCTCACCATTGAACGATCAGTCTGCCCCCTCCCCCCTCCCTCTCCCCGTAAATGCAAAATTCCAAAATGATTGAATTGGCCGAATAGTATTAATATACTACTATATACTATTGCTCATAAAATACGAACCAGCGTATATGGATGATTTATTTTTATCTTCTATATCTATATCTTCTTCTTCTATATCTATATCTATATCTATACTTATAATAAAACTGTAGAGAGGTCAATTCTGTACATTGAATATATATTAAAAATTATTATTGGGGGATGAATGGTTATCGATACTGATGCCAAAAATGTAATCAGTAAGTTTTTTGTCTGTCTGTCTGTCTGTCTGTCTGTCTGTCTGTCTGTCTGTATGTGCACGCATGGATCAAAAACTACTGAAGGGATTTTAACCAAACTTGGTACGATTATAGTCCATACTCCTGGGCAGGTTATAGGCTATATAACATAACGCTAAGATGCATAGGAGCTGAGCAGTGACGATAAATTTGAAGCAAGTCGGATGAAAATTTTCGCTTTCGAGCTCTTATCCTCGCATACGTTGATCATACACCAAAAATATGTATTACAAAGATGATGGTCTTTAAAAGATCTACAAAAAAGTCCTGAATAGTATATTTCTATCTTTTATAAATTAGCCACAATAACGTGTTTAAGCGTTAGGCATTTCTTCAAGGTGTATTAAATACTTAAATATATTGTATTTCACATGGATATATCCTTATCACTATACACTTTAATATCTTTTTTAATAAAATATAGAATTATAAAATTATAATTAATAAACACACAAGATATAGATGAAATAAAACTTCCAAATCTCGCCGCACCAGTATAAGTACGATATTACGGTTGATTTTTCTTTAACACGCGAAACGGCCATCCAAAAACGGCCAAAAAGGCGGGAGCGCTCACGCCGCTCACGCGCTGACTTCACTCGAATTGTCACTGTTATTGCGAACGAACGTGGTTCTTATTGACTGGGAATAAGCGCGTTTTAGATTTAAAAAATACATAAGACGTAGTTTTTAGATATCAGTTTAAAGTAGGTATTAGATAATAATATAATTAGTTTGTTTAGTGTTTTTGTTTGTTTCTCCTTCTTTCCTTTATATTTGTAGTTGTAAAATTAATAAGTATAATTTCAAATAAGTAAATTTATGCAATGACAATTAATAAATCTCATCGTCAGACTTTCCGTGTTGCTGGAGTAGATCTTAGTCTCAGATGTTTTTCACATGGGCAGTTGTACGTCGCTTTTTCCTGGGTCAGTAGTTTCACGAATCTTTATGCATACGTACCGGAAGTGTCCACTTTGAACAAATGTAAACAACAATTCTTTAGTGACGATGCAAAACAAAAATTACTCTTCGATCTTAAATAGATTTTTAAAAGGCAGCGTCATATTTATTTATTATAAATATTGCTTCATTCATCGGGTGGTGAAACGACTACTTACCGAATCAATTTTTTGCAGAATTTCTACTGTATTATGATTAATTATGAATTTCAATTTAAGATAAAGTTCAAGCTTGACAACCAAAAACGATATTTCTGTAATGGCGCTGGTCACATGAGACGCGTGACGTCACACTCTAGCCACAACAAAACAAAACAGCGCGGTTTAAGTTAATATTATCAGTTTTCTCCAATTTTATATTAATTAAAATGTCGAATAAATGGTTTGTAGTGCCACAATGAACAAATCTATACATCTATAGGTACAAATAAATAAAATTGGAGTGTCTCTTTGTAATATCAAATTAACCGCTTTTTACTAAATGCATATGTATGTATACACGGTACATATACCAAAAATGTAGTAAAAAAATTTTTTGTCAGTCTGTCTGTCTGTTTGTCTGTTTGTTCGCTGGACCGATTTTGACGGGACTTTCACTGGCAGGTAGCTGATGATCCAGGGAGTAACTTAGGCCACTTTATTTAGACTAACTTTGTCCCGTGGCGTTACGCCGAAATGTATGTATACGCGTAACTTTCGATCGGCTACACCAAATTATATATTTTTTAATGTGTTAGTTATTCTTAGGACAAGGTTTGTACAAGAAAAAATAAAAAATAAAGGAAAAAGTTTTTTGTCCGTGACTACACCCTACTCATGGGTAGCTGGTAACGAAAGAAAAATATGGTGGTACGAAGTTCGTCGGGTCAGATAACATCTTTAAATACCACGCTTTGTACTAAAAGCATTGAGATATACCTACCTACATAAAGTAAATTAGATTAGAAAATAATGAATGAATTTTTCCAGAGGTTATTACAGAAACAATTTTCATGTTGCACTTATGCAAGTGCAACATAGCTGCTTTAACATTTTTCAGTTCTGCAGCATAGTTATCAATGTTATTATTATGTACTAGCTGAACCCCGCGGTGTTACCCGCAGTTATTGTTGTACCACGAGTAACGCTGCGGGACAAAGTTAGTCTAAAAAAAGTAGCCTAAGTTACTTCCTGGATCATCAGCTACCTGCCAGTGAAAGTTCCGTCAAAATCCGTCCAGCCGTTCCAGAGATTACCCGGAAGAAACAAACAGACAGACAAAAACATTTTTAACTACATTTTTGGTATATGTACCGTGTATATATATATATACATAGGCATTTAGTAAAAAGCGGTTATTTTAATATTCAAACACACTCCAATTTTATTTATTTGTATAGATAGAAAAGTGCAACCATAAAAGCGTCTATCTCATGTAGGTTGCTGTTATCGGCACGCACAAAATTTGGTTCCTTTTTGTTTCGAACCACTTATTAAATAGTTTATTAAAAAAAGTCCTGCAGAAATAGCTCACAGATCGATTATTACCACTCCGAAATCATAAAACGCAAACAATATTCAAAAGAGGAATCTTTCGTTTATTAGCATGTGACGTCACCAGAGTTGCAACCAATCACAAGATGTTTATGTCGAAGACAAAATTTCAAAAAAATTGTTAGTTTTATTTCGTGCAATCTGCGAGAAACTTAAATTATTTTGTTTGATTTATAGTGAAATATGTCTTTTTAGACTATTATCTTAAAGGATGACCCCAATCCATAGTTTATTTTCCTTTCCGCTTCAAACGCGTGCAGTTTTTGGTGAGTCTGTGAGTCTATGCTTTGCGATGACGATAAACAAGACATAAGGTCAGACGTTGCGCACCGCAGGCATAGACGAACTGTTTCAGCAACGGAAAGCTCTATGTGGCTCTGTCGAGGGTGAGCGACAATGCTAATATGTTCGTATATTGTTCCAATGGCATTACACATAACATAGTATACAGCGAAGCTCTTTAAATAAAGGTAACACCTGTCACAATATGTGGACATATCAGTGAAATTGCACGCAAAAACTACTGAACGGATTTGAATGACACTACAGGAATTTAACTTATACATCAGAATAACAGATAGGCTACAAATAATAAAGATATTGTGTGAATTCTCTAAAATATGACGATAAGTGTCAAGTAGGTAGTAGAAAAAATCTACCATCTATACTGAGCTATACTGGCGTGCGCCGCCAAAATCGCTAAAGTTTTACATATGTAATGTTTGATGGAAATGTTTATCTTAAAAGCTGTTATAGTTAAAATGTGTAAGCCATTAAAGCCAACATAGTGAACCATAACTACAATAAAAATTAATGATTTATTTCAAATGCACATTTGGTATGGTAGTATTAAGTTGATTCCTAAATGAAAATGGACACATTTATCGCTTCTGGTATTTAAAGTAGATAAAATATATCTTTTGCGCTACATCATTTGGACAAATAAATATTTATGCAAATAAATATTTATACAAATAAATACAAATAAATAAATATTAAAATTAATAGTTGCGATAATGACAAACCGAGTGCACGATATTACGATGGCGCATGGCGGTTGGCGCGGGGAATAGATTGCTCATCGCTGAGTGTACGACCCGAACGAGGGTAGGTAGGTAGACGCGTGAGGGCAGACGTCGATGATGGTTGTTTCCGTTTTACGAATTTTCAAGCCATTTACGATTAGCTAAAAACGCATTTTACTTAAAATAATATAGGACTAAGGTTAAGTATTGACAGTTTTTTTAGAAGTTACACGTACAAAATTCCACGTACAAACTTCATTTTTATTTTATTTTTATAGATTACGTAGCTGTAATTATACCGAATTACTTCGTTTTTATTTTAATTACATTACATAGGTTGTAGGTAGGTAAGTTGTCATTGTCAGGCTGTCATATTTTTCAAATGCGACTAGCACCAAATATATTATATGTTAAATTATACATGGTATTGTTTTTGTTTGTTTAACCGTTTTTATCATCAATTACACTAACATTATAAGGGTGAAAGTTTGTAAGTGTGTATGTTAGTTACTCTTTCACGCAAAAACTACTAAACGGACTTGGATGAAACTTTACAGTGAAATAGCTTATACATCAGAATAACACAAAGACTACTATTTGCCACGATAACCGACATACACGCGGGCGGAGCCGCGGGCAGCAGCTAGTTAAAAAATAAATATTCAGATATCAACGATCCCTCAAAAAGCGTCACTACTCTACAATCCTGGATTTACGACAAATGCCATCTCTGTGTGCAGTCTCAAACCTGGCCAGATGTATGTGATCTTTGAATTATTCAGTGCTGTATCTTATTTTCATGAGAACTTGAACCAAGGCAATAGGAATTAGAAAAAATACGTTGGTGATTGTGATTATAGGTTACGTCATTGACATAACCCACTTTGGAAGTACTTGGTAGCAAAAATAGCAATGTGATATTTCCTCTTTCATCGCAATATGTAAAAATGTACCGAGTTCTTTAGTATGTATTCTTACCATGTGTTTATGCGATTGCATTTATATATTTCAATCAATTTGATAATTTAATCAATGATAGTGATATCAACATCCTTTAATAGTCTTTTATATTAAGCAACTCATTCCGATGATAGATTTCATGATTTAAGTTATTTGTTTTATTAAACATTTACTCGCTATTTTAAGTCAAAAACGTGACTTTATTATTGATGTATATATTATATTATTTTTCAAATTTTTCCACTAAATATAACCAAACAATTGCCTATATCCAATAGCGTTCAATAGATTTTCAGCGAACTATTCCTATTTGTACTACGCTTCAAGATTGAACAATGTCAGTCACAAACTAACACTAATGATTTACAAATGTACGTTGTCAAACAAAGACTTTCAGTATTGTGGACATTATTAGAGCCCAAATAATGTATTGTTTAGATTACAGTGAGTTTCCTATCATTGAACATATAAGAGTATGTGTATTTACTTTGATCTTCAGTATTAAATAAAAATGATTGTGCTTGTATAAAACTATCCAATAGAATTTTTCTTTGTTTTTTATAAAGAAAAATCACTAAGAAAATTTGTGAAACTGTTTTAATTAAGTTCTAATCACTAACTGTTTTAATCACCAATTAAGATGGTAAGATGTAACTATATTCTATAATAGTAAAACACGGTCAGCCTAATAAAAATAGCCTAAGTTACTTATTATATCATCAGCTACCTATCAGTAAAAGTCCTGTCAAAATCAGTCCAGCCGTTCCAGAAATTAGCCGGAACAAACCGACAGACAGAAAAGAAAATTGATAGAAATTTTAAAATTGCTTTTTGAACGTAATTATTGTATATACTTTCATTTGCACTAAGTGAAAACCTGTTAACTCAAAATTACAAACAGACACTTTAATTTTATTTGGTTTGTATAGGTAATTATTTTGATGTAAGTAAATAATTAAAACTTCATAAAGTCTTGGAAATAAGTAGTAAATAAACAATACAGGAATTAAATATATTTCGTGGCCATGTTTTTAACCTACGGAAGTCCCTAATGAAATAACAATGTTCCTATATGAAATAAATTACACAGTGAATGAAATACAAGAATTACTGTGACATACAAAACAGACTCTAGCGAGTCTTTTAAAGAGAATTACCCCAATCCATTCATATGAATAAATGATAACCGACTGTCATAAAATTTGAGTATCCCGATTTAGACAGCTTCTGTGTTAGAAATGAATTGTCTGTTTTTAATATTAAACTCATTTTTACAGGATACATTAAAAAAAAATGTCTTCTAACGAGCGGACAAAAAACGATAAAATTGTTTCAAATGATGTTTATAATTTGATTGTTTCGATAGGTGTTTTTAGGATTTAGCTAGATCTGGATGGAATTTTTGGATTTCTACCCTTGCGTTTAGTCGTTAATCGGAAACTTTGTAAATTCCATGAATGTTTTTGATTTAATGAACTTCCGAACAACGGTATTTTTTTTATATATATAACTAGCTGTTGCCCGCGGCTTTGCTCGCGTGGAAGTTGGTTTTATGTATTTAATTAAAACTGTATAAAAGTATGTATCAGTAATTTATTCATATTTCTGAACGTATTTATTTATTTTTGATCAATAGCCCATTTAAAAGAACTATCATACAAACATTCGACCCATATTTCATCCCTTTTAGGAACAGAATTCGCATTAATGCTGATAATGCATAAAGTTACATGGTACTAATTTAAAAAATAACGGACTTCCATACAAACTTTCAACCCCTATTTCACCCCTTTAGGGGTAAAATATCCAGAACTGCTTAAATACGTCTTTACATTTTTTTAATCAATGCACATCAATCAATGTACATGAATAAAGTTTAATGGTTCTAACTTAAAAAATGACAAACTTCCATACAAACTTTCAACCCCTATTTCACCCCTTAGGGGTAGAATATCCAGAAACGCTTTAATACTTATTTACTCACTTTTAATCAGTAGCCCAAAAATAAAGTTTCATGTTTGCTACTTCAAAAATAACGAACTTCAATACAAACTTTCAACCCCTATTTCACCCCCTTAGGGGTAGAATATCCAGAAACGCTTAAATACGTATCCACTCACTTTTAATCAGTAGCCCAAAAATAAAGTTTCATGTTTGCTACTTCAAAAATAGCGAACTTCCATACAAACTTTCAACCCCTATTTCACCCCTTAGGGGTAGACTATCCAGAAACTCTTAAATACGTATCCGCTCACTTTTAATCAGTAGCCCAAAAATAAAGTTTCATGTTTGTAACTTCAAAAATGGCGAACTTACTTACAAACTTTCAACCCCTTTTTCATCCCCTTAGGGGTAGAATATCCAGAAACGCTTAAATAGGTGTCTACTCATTTTTAATCAGTAGCCCAAAAATAAAGTTTCCTGTATCTAACTTAAAAAATTACGAACTTCCATACAAACTTTCAAACCCTATTTCACCCCCTTAGGGGTAGAATACCCAGAAACGCTCAAATACGTCTCTACTCTTTTTAAATCAGTAACACATAAATAAACTTTCATGTTTCGAACTTCAAACATTACGGACTTCCAGACTAACCCATATACGAAATGTCAACCCCTATTTCACCCCTGAGGAGTAGAATATCTAGAAACGCTTAAATACGTCTTTACTCTTTTTTAATCAGTAGTACACCAATAAAGTTTCATGATTCTAACTTAAAAAATTACGAACTGCCATACAAACTTCCAACCCCTATTTCACCCTCTTAGGGGTAGAATACCAAGTAACGCTTAAATACATATCTACTCTTTTTTAATCATTAGCACATGAATAAAATTACATGTTTCTAACTTAAAAAATTACGAATTCCATACAAACTTTCAACCCCTATTTCACCCCTTAGGGGTAGAATATCAAGAAACGCTTAAATACGTATTTACTCACTTTTAATCAGTAGCCCAAAAACAAAGTTTCATGTTTGTAACTTCAAAAATGGCGGACTTCCAGACTAATCTATATGCGAAATGTCAACCCCATTTTACCCCCTTAGGGGTAGAATATCCAGAAACGCTTTAATACGTATTTAGTCTTTTTTAATCATTAGCACATGAGTAAAGTTACATGTTACTAACTTAAAAAATAACGAACTTCCATACAAACTTTCAACCCCTATTTCACCCCTTAGGGGTAGAATATTCAGAAACGCTGAAATACGTATTTACTCATTTTTAATTAGTAGCCCAAAAACAAAGTTTCATGTTTGCTACTTCAAACATAACGAACTTGCATTCAAACTTTCAACCCCTATTTCATCCCCTTAGGGGTAGAATATCAAGAAACGCTTAAATACGTATTAACTCTATTTTAGTCAGTATCCCAAAAACAAAGTTTCATGTTTGTAACTTCAAAAATGGCGGACTTCCATACAAACTTTCAACCCCTATTTCACCCCTTAGGGGTAGAAAATTCAGAAACGCTGAAATACGTATTTACTCATTTTTAATTAGTAGCCCAAAAATAAAGTTTCATGCTTCTAACTTAAAAAATGTCGTACTTCCAGACTAACCTATACGCGAAATGTCAACCCCTATTTCACCCCTTAGGGGTAGAATATTCAAAAACGCTGAAATACGTGTTTAATTATTTTTAATCAGTAGCCCAAAAATAAAGTTTCAGGTCTCTAACTTAAAAAATGACGGACTTCCATACAAACTTTCAACCCTTATTTCACCCCCTTAGGGGTAGAAATTCCAAAATTCCTTTCTTAGTGGGTGTCTACTCAATAAAAGGATCCTACTCACCAAATTTCATAGTCGTAACTATCATAGTTTACGCTCGGCGATGATGAATCAGTCAGTCAGGACTTACTATTTTATAAGTATATAATAAGAATAGGAGGTGTCCAATGGCGGCGTAAGGCCGCCCATGAACACCTGCAAACACCAGAGGCGTCACAAGTGCGTTGCCGGCCTTTGGGGGATGGGGAGGGGAGATAGGGGAAGGGGGTTTGGGTTATGGGCCTCCGGTGTTCTCACTCACTCGGTGAAACACAACGCAAGCACTTTTTCACACCGGTTTTCTGTGAGGCCGTGGTCACACCGGTCGAGCCGGCCCATTCATGTCGAAGCGTGGCTCTCCCACGGAAATAGTAATATATACACGGTATAGTAATGAAAATAACAAATAGCCTTTAATCATTCACTGCCGAACATAGGTTTCTCCTAAGCAAGCAGGTTTTCGCCTACTCTACCACGTAAGTGAAATACCCAATAATCCTTCTCCTTGCACTTACGACACTCGTGGGATATTGGGGTTATGACATTTCGTATTCTTAATGCATCACAAAAGGAATAATAGTGGCAGTTCATATTTTTATCCGATTTCAAAAAAGGAGGAGGTTATCAATTCGAATGTATTCTTTTTTATGTTTGTTACATAATAACTTTCGACTGGGTGAACGTGAATATTGATGATTCTTTTTTTTATTTGAAAGCTGGTGCTTCCCGCGTGGTCCCATTTAAATTTGGACCAGTACTTGAAGTCGGTTTTTTTTTTATTAAAATTTGTAATTATTATAAACTAGCTGACTTGGCCAACTTTGTACCGCCATATTTACATATCTGACTCAGCTTCCCACAGGCAGTGTATAGTCGCAGACAAAAAAATTACTTTTACTGTTACCTTTTAATTTTTCTTGTACACAAACCTTGTCCTAACAATAACGAAAACATTAAAAAAAATTGGTTAAGCCGATCGGTAGTAATACCCCTGCATACATTTGGGTGATTCTTTATACGTACCTACGAGTATATATATATAGATAATGACAATAAATATATTCATTTCTATGGATGACCAGAAACTGCTAGCATTGCCGTTTTTAACTCACGCAGGTAGTTAAGAACATTGACAGTGCAGAAGAATTTAAATAAAAGCAATATTTTTTAAGTTATATTTATGTAATACTTGCTGAACCCCGCGGTAACACCGCGGTTATCGTGGTACCGCGAGTAACGCCGCGGGACAAAGCTAGTCTAAAAAAAGTAACCTAAGTTACTGCCTGGATCATCAGCTACCTGCCAGTCAAAGTCCCGTCAAAATCGGTCCAGCCGTTCCAGAGATTACCCGGAACAAACCGACAGACAGACATACATTTTTTTTTTAACTTCGTTTTTGGTATATGTACCGTGTATACATACATATGCATTTAGTGAAAAGCGGTTATTTTAATATTACAATCAGACACTCCAATTTTATTTATTTGTCTAGATGCTATATTTAGATGTATTTACGTTGAATCATTTAGTATTTATGTTTGTTGTAATAGTAAATGTGATATTCTTTTATATTTTTATTTTTCTTTGTTTTGTGTGTGTATTATCATTGATCTAGATTAGTTGTGTATGAAACATAGACAGAATGAAGATAGCACAAAGATAAACACAAATTTTAACAAAAATAAAACCGACTTCAAGAAATGGAGTAATTTAAATGGGCCCACACGGGAATATTCGCGGGAAAAAATAAAAAAAGAATCATTAAAATTGGTTTACCCAGTCGAAACTTATTATGTAACAAACCTAAAAAAAAACCATCGAATTGATAACCTCCTCCTTTTTTTAAATGGGTTAATAAACCTTGGTGGATTTTAGTTGTTATTAGTATGTCAGTAAGTCATTACATTATTTTTTCGTAAATAATAAAAAAAACTAAACGATGAAAAACACTATACGATATGCAATAGGTATACGCAAAAAAATAATTAATTAAAACGCCTTGTTGAAATAAGTGATGTTTTTGACTCATTAATTAGCCACTTACCCAAAATTCACGAGCTGCTTGGCTCACAATTACTATCGTTGTCTTCAAATATCGTTCTAAGAGTGAGTTGCTTTTTTAGAATATGGTGATTAATGATGTAGCAATGAGTGCTAAAATAAATGAACTTTGATTATAGAAACGAGAAAGAAAATAACACAGTAGTTTCGAAAATTATTTACAGAGAAATAAAACAGGAAATTCTAAAACAAGGAGACTAGCAGAAGTCTCACAACATCTGTTATGGCAGTATGAGCTAAAGAATGATGGATCGAGTTTGTTTAGGCTTTCTGTTAACTTATTCGTTGGGGCCATCCAAGGCCTCCACGAAAGGACATAGAAATTGGTCAAGGCCAAAATTTTACAGTAACTAAATTAATACTGTTTCAATACGTTGAAATGAAATAAAATGATATTTATTTGTAAGTAAATCTTTTCAGATATTTTTACACTTCGGACTTTACAGCCAGAAAAGGTCGGCATTGCCTAAGACTCTCTGGGAAGAAATGGCGAAACAAACCACAGAGGTGTCTTTTTTTTTAAATCCGTGAACGTTTATTACATAAAAATTCTACGCGGACAGTACAGGATCTGAATTGGCCTTTTAAAGAAAGGACCATATTTTTGAGTCGGTCTGTCCATATAGACGGCATAAGATCCCCGCCCCAGCTATCGTGTTACGACCCGAAACGCGACACTACCGCCCAGCTGTACATTTGAGAAGGCTGGGGAAACACTCAAAACTACCAGAAAGATACTAAATATGAACTTATATTACAAACCTAGACTACACTCACATTTACAATTGAAAATAACTTATTAACAATCCTCTGCTTAATCCTTTTGAAATAGGTGTGTATATAAATATGACAGACAAGCCATGATAAGTGAAACTTTAAAAATTCACATCGATATTCCAAAAATGTTCATAACACCTATATACCTGAGGTATTAAAGTCAGTGGAGCGATATATTTACACGTAACACATCCAGATAAATGAGGTGTTTACGTGGAAAAATCACAGATGGCATCACGGTCGATTGACACCGGTACACCCAGATCCTCTTTTTTCCTTTCGAAACGGGCAGCTTACGCATCATTGCGTGATGAAGTAAATTTCGTGAAGGAATCCAATAAATTTCCTAAACATTAAAATATATTTGATAACATAATATCCCCGAAAAGACCTAGTTATCTACCACTAAGGTAGATAACTAGGACTAAGCAGTTCCTCTGTTGCTTTTCACCGACTGTATTAGGTTACTCAATGACAAACAAATAATAACACCCGAAACTTAAACCCAGCCTTCCCCCGACTGATTCTGAGCGAGGATTCAAAATGTGGCAAACATTAATGACTCTTAAGGCGCGTCTCCACCGAAATTTGACAACACAAAAAAAGGTTAACAACGTTTGTTCTGTGGAAGTTCGGCTTTAGGGTGCAGGTAAAAAAAAAACTAATTTATCTTCTATTTAAAACCACTAGATTTAATTATACAAATGTCCATGACACTGACAGTTTGACCTTTTTATTTTTGGACAGGTATACTTTTAGACAATGGAATAATACTATAATAACAAAGACACACGAACTTTAATGACACAGTTCATGACAAATGGTAGAATTTCTTAAAGAACGAAGGCATATTAAAGAAAAACAATTGTATGACTTGCTTAATAGTATCTGTCTACAACGGCACGGTAACAAAGCCAATGGTGAAAACACACAACAGGGTTTTCTCTTCCTCTTTATTATCTTTTATCCGCTATTCTCAGCATTACTTTACGAAAATTACAAAAGATGAAGTTCAATTCCTGCCCGGCATAATAATACCAACAGAATTCGTTTTAAATGTTACAATTATAAAGGTTAATAGAAACGTATGGCGCAGAACATTACGTTTCTAATGTGCCCTTAATTTTTCCATCTTTAATTCCCAGGCAGCAGGTTGACAGAAATAGGCTTGACCCACATTATTTGAATGAGACCAAATTAAAATTATCAAAATGTGTGTTTAACATACCTTATCCTTCTCGTTTGTAATACTGGGTTCGGTCTCTATTTATAGTAGTAATCGTTATGTACGGAACACGGCACTCTTTTATGACAACCACGGATCATCATCATCATCATCATCAGCCTATCGCAGTCCACTGCTGGACATAGGCCTCTCCAATTGCGCGCCACTTGGTTCGATCCTCGGATAATATCCATATTTTAATGCTAGTCAAAAACCATTTACTTTGCGCCCTTATTTAAATGTGAAAATATATTTTTCTGAAATTGAAAGCATAAGTTTGCATTTTACTACAAGTATCATCAAAATACCTTGTCCTACTTTCATAGTTTGTTAAGATGTATCTTATCTTACTAATATTATATGTATATACGAAAGTTTGTAAAGATGAGTGTTTGTTGCTATTTCACGCAAAAAGTATTGAACGGATTTTGACGAAACTTTACAGTAATATAGCTTATACATCAGAATAAAATTTAGACTACTATTTGCCGCGATAACTGACATACCCGCGGGCGGAGCCTTAGGCAACAGCTAGTGTAGTATATGGACATCTATTAAATCAGTTCCTACTTGTTTAAACTATTCTTGAATAATATCTATTATTCACAAAACATACTTATATTATACATACAACCATTATAATATTTTATAGATTAATACCTATTTGAAATTGACAAGTTACTTCACATATTATGCTTAGTAATTCAAGTCGATTAGAATGCTTTGACATAACGGATGTAGCCACAAATTATAATGAAACTTTGACACTTCTTTTGTTAAGTGACTCTGCACACCTTAATCACCGTTATATTAGATTTTAAAAAGTTATTATATTGAAAATAATCCTAAAAGTTTCGATAAATATAATAGCTCTTCCAATTACATTATTTTGCATAGAATAATGTCATTGAACATTAAGTGAAAAGGATTGTTTGTAGTTTTATTTAACTAAAAAAAAATTAGTAACTAAGCGAATTATAAAATAAAGAAAAGATAACATTTGTTCTAAGCGGCTCAGCTCAGCTGCTGTGTATGTTTATTTAAATCCGTTCAATAGTTTTCGCGTAAAATAGTAATAAACATACATACATCCTATTAATACATACACATTAGTATTAGGATTTAGTATGTGTCTCGATATCTAAGAGCACCTATCTTCATATTTGACTGCTGACATAGGAACACGTGTTTCATAGTTATCGACTGCCTCGTTGGTCTCGCGGTTGGCGACTGCTGTTCATGAGGTCTTGGGTTCGATTCCCGGGTCGGACCAAATGTTTGTATGATCTACAAATATTTGTTTCGGAGTTTGGGTGTTTTCTATCTATAATATGTATGTATTTACAAAAAAAAAAGTATATATGTATTTGTATCAGTTGTCTAGTACCCATAACACAAGCTCTGCTTAGCTTGGGACTAGACGGCGTTGTGTGTTAGATGTCCAAAATATTTATTATTATTATTATTATAGTTAAATCATAAGTGACCTCTGACATTTTTATGTAATATATAATTCTTATAAACATCCTTAATTATGAACCCATGTAGCTATACATTAAATTAAATACGGCTAATAAAAAAATCGTCTGTCGGAAAACATTGGCACAATGAAGAAAAACAAAAGTTAGCAAAATATTCTTTGAAAGCTTTTAAAGATTCGGAATAAAACATTTTAACATTTCCAACAGATGCGGACGTGTGCTATATTCCGGGACAATAATTTTAAAACCTCCTCCTCGAACGCATACTTCCACACCGTTTGTTTATGAAAAATACTTCAGTTTGTTAGCATGTTTTTGACAAACTTGTGTTTTCCACTTCAGACCATTTAAATAAATTATTGTTATGGATAATTGAACTCTATTTTTCATCAAGTGACCCGTCTGTTTGAAAAATCTGTCACAAAAAAGGGAGCGTCTCGATTCGCTCGACAGAAGTGATAACTTAAAACTAATCTAATTTGAACTATTTACGTATAGCGCTATGAGTTAGAGTGAGAGAGGAGGAGCCTGCCTACCGCTGCCATATGCATGAGAGAAAGGGAAGGTAGATAGACTGGCGCCGTAACGCGTTACGGAACGAAGCGGTTTACCCTGCCATAAGAAGTTATCACTTTAACACCTAAAGATAAACACAAAATTTATGTTTCACATGAACGTATATGTATTCATAACACAAAATAAAGTTTTTCAATGAACAGTTTGTTGTACGTACTGTTTTTTGTTCTATTTATTTTTTGATATAAGGAACATAATGTTAACACTGTTCTTTTTCTACTTGTAAGGTGTTATAACTAGATAAAATTGAAAACTAACGTCGAACTTTGGGTGGTTCGAATCAGAACTACCTTAACATTTATTAAACTTGTCATGTCACGTTCATACCTACATCATGCCAAATAACATTATCAAATAAGAGAAGAAGGTTTTGAACCCTTTTCAAACCACACACAATAATTTATTACAGAAGGTTGTTCTTTTCTTTTGGGTCTATATGGACTTTTATTCACAGTACTTGTGCATGCGTAAATGTGTTATTATGACTCATTTATCTAATCCCGTCGGCTTATTATATGAATACATCATATTTCTTTTATTCTAAAATGATAATTAATCCAATGACAATGTCTACAATTTTACACGATCCCGTTCATTGATCGAAACCTAATTTTAATGAATGTTGTTTACAAAAACGTCAGAAATCCAATATCTCAAAGTAGGTTGTAAAATTCCATAAAAGCAAATAGACAAAATCTGACCATAATCCAAATATTTGGAGGTCAACTTTGTATCAAACATTCAATAAACGAAATGTAGGAGGCTAACCTAACCGCAATACCACCACACATGCCTACTGTACTTAACTGAGAATACATGTTGGAACTATAAACGTCACCACTAGCTGCTTGGATACAAATTGATGATCTCTATAAAGGCTACTACTGCGTAATAAGGTTTATTTTATCCACGTGAGGCCTTGTGGGTCGCAATTTGCTAAGATAATGTATGTGCAGGTAAGGTGCTATGTGCTATTAATGATCGGCGTTTTCTTTAAATGTTCTGAGCTTAGGAGGGTTCTCTAAGTTTTTGACTCAAAAGATAGACGAATTAGTCTTCAATTCCAAGCAATTCTTTACTTTACGTTTTTTAAAGTTAGTCAGAAAAAGTTAACCAAAACCCAACAAGTTTAGTTTTCCAACGAGTATTTTGGACAAATATCTACGTCTGGCTCAAATAAAATTTAAGGCTCAAACAAGGGGTAATTTGATGATTCTAAAAAAAGTTGGAAAGATAAATCTTAAGTTTTTTTTTTCTCTTTCTGTCCAATGTACCTCCGTATTATTAACTCTATCTTGAACTACATTAAGAAAAGCTAATTGTATTAGTAAAAGAAAATTGAGTTCTAAGCGATAAAAATCATTTGGTAGCGCTGTTATACGTCTATATTTAAAGATCTAAATAATCTGTATAAACGTTGAATGATAGTCAATCCTGTTAAATTCCACCTTTCTTGATTACATGTGTTTGTTTTATTTTATTGTATGAGCCTGCGAAAATGACTTTACTCTGCCTGATGGAAAGCATAAGCAGACTCCAAGGGCGGTGGTCACCATACTCATTGCGAATGCAGGTAATGTAGCATGGTAACCCACACCATGGTGGCCTAGTGATGCTTATGCATCATTGTTCCTCCGATCAGGCACGCACCAATCAAAATTCAAATTAGGTTCTTAACTAGATATGATGTACATTATAAGCGTGATGTCGAATGAATTGTGTGAATATATTAGTACTTTAAATAAATGGGTAGATAATTTTGGTTAATTTTAAACTTTCATAGTCAAATGCTTTTGTTTTTGTAATTCTTTTTATGTAACTATTTGTAAATACATACATATTATACATCGAAAACACCCAAACTCCGAAACAAATATTTGCAGGTCGTACAAACATTTAGTCCGACCCGGGAATCGAACCCGAGATCACAAACACAGCAGACGCATATGCTATCACTACGCCACCGAGATAGTTAATAATATAGCTATGACACATTTCTTATTACCTTAGGTGCTTGTATTTGATATTAATTACAAAATAAATACCTCAACTAATTTCAGACGGAACGACAGATTGAAAAGGAAACAGATAGCTGAGTGATCATTGCTGTAAATGTTTTAGAATGGTTTTCCTGTTCAAGATACGGAACCTTAAAATATTTAATCCTACCTGCGAGAACGTTCTTTATCTATGATCTTACCCACTGGCAACTTTGAGCTTATACGAAAGGCTTTCGTCTTATTTATTTACTCAAAGACGGTCGTTTCCGTTTACGTCTTCTCAGACCTTTACTTTCAAGTTAGGTAAACAAAATATTCAAAAGAGCGATTGTACATCTATTGGATTTCGTCAACAGGTACAATCAACCCTAACCGTCCCGAGAAGTTAGAGATAGATAAGAATTTTATATTTTATTTCCGTATTTGCAGCAAAAGTTGGAATATTAATGATTCTCTTTTTAGTCGTTATGTTGTTTTAAATAATGTCAGATACTTGGGTCACTTGTTTCTAGTTTCGTAACTTAAATAATGAGTGCACTACTGGATTTACTCTATCGAGCGGTATAATTTTCGAATTCGCAAGTGCACATTATAAGTCCAACGCTCTACAGGCTAATCCTATTGCCGCTTAAATGTTTTTTATTCTAAAAATGTACAGCCAAATAAATATAACCATTGACGTTTTTTGTCAAGTACACGTTGCATTGTGTTAATCTAATAATCGTGCTAATCGCGGCCTACACTCTAACACTTGAGACCCTGTTTGTGACAAATTGAAATAAAACATACTCGCTCTACAAGTATCATAGGACTCGTACATTTGCATTTAAATGCTCTTATTTGAAGTAATTCTAAATATTCATAAAAAAGTAGACCTCGTTTTGAGACAAAAAGCTTAAGGTTTTATTTTCATGAAACCAATTAAAAGAGTGTAAATACAAATAGAACAAGAGGGTGCCGGTATTGTTGGTTTGACATCATCAAGTCGAGGGCGACCGATGAAAGCTGAAATTGTGTTGGCCGCCAATTTATTTGTCGAAATAACGTGATGTACAAGCTAGCCTTGAGGGATACGGAGAAAATGAGGTTTCATTTCAAATGAGCTTTTCTATTTGCATCGTGATTTTTCGTAACAAATTTATTTCTATTTTTATATTAATACTGCCATTAAAATAAAGCGTTCGTTATATTGACTTCAATATTTCAATTGATTTCAGGGCATAAAATAAATAAGGGATATTTTGGTGAACTAAGGAAAATATAATACTATGCAATTTTAGAGCCGATTTCAGTAGCATTATCTACCACAAACAAACAATCGTTCGATCACAATCCACTCCAAAATATAGGCACTCAATAATTTGGTCTAGAAATCTCTTTAGACGTATGCCATAGCTCTCAGTGCAAAGGTATAAAAACAATAGATTAAGAAATATGTACGCATTAATAATTTAAATTCCGTGATACTCTTTTTCACAAAGAAATAAAATGGAATGATAATTGCACCCTTCACAAACAGAGTATGGATTATGGATAAATACAGTCGCTTCACCACTTGCTCAGAATAATGCGTTTAAATTGGCAAAGCAGTCGAATACGTCACTCAGTCATGTGCTACGAGTATCTCTATTATGTCAGAATTGGGCGTAATTCACATGGAAAAGACGAGTATGAACATGATAATTTTGAAATGAAAGCTTGGTAAATAGACTGACCTTTTAACAACTAAGTAGATTACGAAGCATGTTATGGCCGATTAATGTTTATTATTTTATGAAAATTTGTAATGCCAACAATTTTTTATACCTGTAGGTACCCTCATTCCCCTAGTAGATGGGAGATAAAGATGATCGTGCTCAGTAGTAGAAACGACTTAACTAGTGTGATACCACGGCTACTATAGATTTTCAAAGAAACCACATTAAATTAAAGCCTAAAAATAAAGTAAGGTAAAAAATAATTCAAAATACGTTTTTGGCAAATAATTTGTAGAAATCCTACTTCAACGAATTTATTTGAAGCAAATACAAATACAAAATTTATTGAATGTTTTATAAAACTATCGAATTTTTTTGTGAAATAAAGTTTCGTCTCAAAGCTTTCACACGTAAATGGAAATTGAATTTGTTTCAGACTTTGCTTTAGAATAAACAACATTAACTCAGTGTTTTAAAAGTAAAATTTTTTGTCCAATATTATAGCATCTGTAAAAGGTGTACACTATAACATAGAACTATCATCAGCCTATAGCAAGTCACACCTGGACATAGGTCCATAAACAAACAGTCTTGAACAGTCTATTCCTTGACATAGACCTCTCCTTATCAAAGAGATTATGGCCTGCTGTACCACGCAAGCCTATAATGCTACACTAGAATTGAAATACTTTCACAAGTAAATTTATTGTAATCTTTAATCTATACAAATAAATAAAATTGGAGTGTCTGTCTGTAATATTAAAATAACCGCTTTTTACTAAATGCATATGTATGTACACAGTGCATATACCAAAAATGTAGTTGAAAATTTTTTTGTCTGTCTGTCTGTCTGTCTGTTTGTTCCGGGTAATCTCTGGAACGGCTTGACTGATTTTGACGGGACTTTCACTGGCAGGTAGCTGATGATCCAGGGAGTAACTTAGGCTACTTTTTTGGACTAACTTTGTCCCGCGGCGTTACTCGCGGTACAACAATAACCGCGGGTAACACCGCGGGGTTCAGCTAGTTAAATCATAAAATCCACGCTTATTAGATTTCCTTAAAGCACATAAAATATTGCAGAAAGTTGATAATACATTATAATAAGATATGGTAACATAAGTAACTGGCGAGGCATTAAATTTAACAATCTTTCTGAGCACAGTAACTTTCCAAATCTTAGTGACTTTTATTACTTCAGATTGTTTAAAATTATCAAGATTTATTTACTCTTTATAGGACAGTGACTTTTACTACGTGTTTATGTCAGTTGTATAAAAACTATATTGTGAGAAACGAAATATCTTTAAGTGTGAGGAGGTAAATCATGTCTCAGAACCGGAGAAACAAAAAAAATGTGGCACCGATCCAACCAAGAACTTCTTAATTGATAATAACAAGGCTGATATAAACCCGAAAGCCAGATAATAACAAGGCTGATATAAACCCGAAAACCAGTCACGCCAATGAGCTCGAGCCACAACCAACTTTCGAAGAGGTACACAAGGCAATAGGCAGGCTTAAGAACCACAAGTCCCCTGCAATAGACAACACATACCAGGTTAGCTTTGGAAATATGGAGAGGGGAGTACTGCAATCCCAGCTGTACCAGCTGATTGGTCTCCGTAATCGTAAGATTACGGAGACCAATCAGAGGGAGGAAGAAATAAACATTCGCATTGTCAACGCACTAAGAGGTACCGTAGCCCTTCACAAAGAACTGGTTTCCAAGTTAATGAGCAGGAATACCAAAATCCGCGTCTACAAAACAATTATTAGACCAATTTTGATGTACGGATTTGAAACTTGGATGTTAAAAATCAAGGAGGAAGAGAGACTCTTAGTCGCAGAACGTAAAATTTTGCGAAAGATTTTAAGACCGACGGTAGGAGAGAGTGGGGAGTTGAGATAAACATACAACCGAGAGATAGAGAGCCTAGTGTCAATGCCAAACATAATTGGGGAAAAAAATGCTGCCCGACTTCGCTGGCTTGGCCACATCGAAAGAAATGGTGAGGATCGAGCCGTTAAAAGTGCATACGTTGGGCAGCCCATGGGGCAGTGGCCGGCGGGATGACCCAGATACCACTGGAAAAATAAGGTTGCCAGAGTTATAGAAGAGATGAAAGTGTCCGATTGGTCTGAGTTAACACAGAATAGGAAAGAATGGCGCATTTAACTGTCGGAGGCCAAGACACACTTTGGATCGCTGAGCCAGCGAAGTAAGTAAGGTAACAAACAGACATACTTTGACATTTAGAATATTATTATGGATTATTTTATTTATTTGCTGCTTTTGACAATCTTTTGTATTGCATATCAACGTAGTAATAAAGAAAGTCTTCCGGAGACAATAGATGACAATTTCGGAAATTACTTCCTTCTCTAAGGCCCTATCGCAAAAAAAAAAATAATAGCTATAAAAAGTATTTGTTTTTTTCTTCTAAAGACGGGATATTTTTAAGTACTTCTTATACTTTACAAGTCTTTATTTGAAAATGAGAACGGTATAATTTCAATTATTTAAAGTACACAGAACAGAGAGGTACCTAAAGAAAAAAAAAGTTCGACACAAAAAAAAAAACTAAATTTGTATTGACGTATTGTATTTGATTATGACGAGAAATTAACACGTTTCAAAAATTTTTAAAGGTTTGAGTGTAACACATAAAGTTTGCAAACCAGATTTAACAGAGACGAAGGTGATACAAATTACCTGTTTTTTTTTATAATTTCAAGCAGTTATGAGTTTGAATTTTAAACTTATGAATTGCCGACTGCCATCCTATTGATTTTAGGCGAGATTTTTGTTTATCTCTTGCAGAACTATTGTGTGCAACTACACACACCTATTACGACTATGTTGTCCTCTTTTAAAAGTAAAACTTTATTCCGTAAATTTATTCAAAATAATTATGTGAAATATGCAATTGCATAAACAGTTACAGCAGAACTAGTTTTGAAGGAATCTTAAGTGATATCTAGGTTTACAAGAAGTTGCAAAAATAATATTAAATGCAAGTTCCTGACAAACTCGTATCACTGGTTACAGAGAGAGTGAGTTTACATAATCTGAAATGATTTGAATATGTAATTTATGCTTTATATGTATAAGTGAACAAAATACTACCATTTTAGTGCAGTGTAATATAAGAACACACGAACAGAGTGTCCTCAATTAAATAGAGACAATAAGAAAAGTGTTAATGGACACAATCTTATTATAGTTTTGTTTTATTAATTTAGGTCAAAGTAAAATTACTCATTAGTCAGTAGACTAGATCGTAATAGCAATGTCCTACTTGTATTAGTATGGCATTTACAGAAAAAAAAAATGTTTGATGCACTGTTGATTCTGATAGGTCTTGTTATTTCATCGTGATCAGTTATATTCTCGACTATAAGATTTTAAATGCTTAAAATTCTTTTAAATAATTTTAGGTAGTTACGTATTAAAGTCTCTATTCTATTTTAAATTTAGAGCTTTAGTGTTATAAAATAAAATAAAATTACTTTTTAGTTTTCCTTAAAGAATTTTTTTTATTTCACTTCATCAGAAACAAAACCAATGAAGTGCGTGTCAAGCCATGTATAAAATAGGCTTCTGTAGGCATCACTCCATGAGTTCACTGATCTGCAGAAAGCTTGCGTTAACTTGTTGAATCTACACGGAAATGAAGCAATATTGAGTCGAATTGTGACGTGACAAAAAGTGGTTTTTCTATCTTCACCATTATTGCCCTATAATGACGCAAGACCTTACAATGCACGGGAAACCGTTGGAACTCTACAGGTGCTGCAGTTAGGAACCATACGTCAACCTCCGTAGTCACCAGACTTTGCTCCAATGGTCTATCATTTTTTCTGTGATTTGGACAATTTCCTACGTCTTTAAAAAAAATACTTCCTAAGTGGCAGAACAAAATGCTTTGACAAAATTTGTCTTGTCTTGGAATCTAGTTCCCCATACTTCTATTGCAAATGCATAAGTTAACTTCTGATTAGATGGCAACAATGTATGGCTTATGAGGATAAATATTTTGATTAATTAAGTATGGTTCGTTTTAGAAAAAATACGAGTGCAGTACAAATCGGCAATTTAAAATTTTTAACCCCTGATATTACATTATAATTTTACAAATTGCAGTAGAAGACGATAAATATAGTTATGACGATAAATTACTTAGAAGAAATATTTGGAAAAATATACCACACCCATGGAATAAGTCTAGAAGAAATTCTAATACGAGTATTTTTGTGCTTCATAATATTTGATTCATTTTTCAACTATAAATATAAAGTACATTAGTCTACTTAATATTCAGCCTTAACGCTTAAAATATTTTATAACGAGATTTTAAAATATGAAAGCAAACTAAAACCTCTGAAATATTACACTTATTCTCTTACATCATATATCATCATTTCATATTGAAATAGATTGTCACTTCAATTTCTCAGTCCATGGCTATAGGTGTTTAATGTCCTTTTTTTCTTTTCTTTTACTTAACATAGCTGAACCGCGGTGTTACCCGCGGTTATTGTTGTGCCGCGAGTAACCCCGCGGGACAAAGTCTAAAAAAAAGTAGCCTAAGTTACTCCCTGGATCATCAGCTAACTGCCAGTGAAAGTCCCGTCAAAATCGGTCCAGCCGTTCCAGAGATTACCTGGAACAAACAGACAGACAGACAGACAGACTAAATTTTTTTAACTACATTTTTGGCATATGTACCGTGTATACATACATATGTATTTAGTAAAAAGCAGTTATTTTAATATTACAAACAGACACTCCAATTTTATTTATTTGTATAGATAGAAAACACATTATCTGGACTTTCAAATACAGAGAAACATTTAATGGAAATTGTGTTACAGCTTTGTACCCAATACGAGTATGCAAAATAAGATAGAATTGTGTTTAGATAATTTTAGACTTGTTAAATAATTCAGTTAATTTCTCTTAATAAATACTGTATTTTGAATGCCATTAATGATGGAAGAAATTTTGTTCTAAATGTATAAACTCTTTTTACGAATTGTAATGTAAATGGTTCGAACTGGTGTATACATGTTGAAGATTCTGAAAGAAGTTACAAAATCCACTTATGAGACATTTCTACACATGACTTAACAAATCTCGCAATATTTTGGCATTTACTGGCTGACTTTAATGACTGGCATTGGACCTTCGCATCCCTGAGGGTGAACTGAATTCCTAATATATAATAACTAGCTCAACAAAAAATATTTGTACTATATTTTTTAAATATAAAAATAGCAAAAATATCCAATCTAATTAAAAAAGGATATCCCGAAAGAGCAATACCAACCAAATCGGGAGTGCAAAGACCAAAACCAAGCTGGATACCATTTTTCATTTAATAATACTCCTTAACAATATTTATCAAAGTATATTTAAAAAGTAATAGTTGTACTATATTATTATCTATCCGCTTGACATGGGCGGGTATCCACATTTATTTTCACACACTATACAAATAAAAGTTGGCTCTGGAGTTGTTGCAGGTGGCTGAGTTGTAGTCGGCTTTGGAGTAGTCGGTTTCGGGGTAGTTGGCATTGGTTCGTCAGTCGGCTTATGCAAGTATACCCAATGGGTGTGATAGTGATATGGATTATAACGATGATGGGAGTCTTCTATCCAATATTCGGGAGTGGGGGACCAGTCTACATCGTAGGATAACGGAGGTAAATCTGAAACAATAATAATATTTTTTTGATTTTGTTTGTTTGGTTGGGGTTAGCAGCTTTGGAGAAAATATAATACAATTCTAACAATTAAAAGGTTTTTTTAATCAGACCTCATAGTATTTCTACCTGGATTAAGAGGTATCTAATAATTTGCGCTTACGCCATGTCATTCATTAAAATGGGTTGAGAAAATTCTAGTCCTCTCTAAGAACTTACTTCTTCGAGACTATTGACGATATCATGCTATCCTTTGTGCATTTCTATAGGTTTTACAGTTATTTTTAATATAATATGAAGTGCTGGTATGTATTCAATTAAATTCATCGAAAAATACTTAATAAATAACTTATATAAACTATAGAAATACGTTTATCCTGTGCTTCATATATTATGATATTTCTAAATAACTTATTCATAATATTAATAAATTAATATTACATATTAAAGCAATTAACAGTACTAATTAATACAGTACTGAGACAAACATGGCCATCATAAGAGTACAAGTGTTGCTCCTTTTCCGTAGCACTGATACTCTGCTAATACCAAGTAATCTACACCTAGGGATTTCAGTACTTTTCTCATAAAAATGTAATAAAGCTAATTTAAAAATAAACAATCATTAAGATAAATTGCTCTACGAAGGTTTAACCGCGGGTAAAAGCTGGATTCATAAGGGTTATCTAAGCTAAGGTTATAATCAACTGCTTCGATTCCCGGATCGGACCAAATGTTTGTATGATCTGCAAATATTTGTTTCGGAGTATGGATGTTTTATATGTAAAGTATGTGTGTATTTGCAAAATAAAATATATATGTAATTATATCAGTTGTTTAGTACCCATAACACAAGCTCAGCTTATCTTGGGACTAGATGGCTTTGTGTGTTAGATGTCCGAAATATTTATAATCCTTTCTTTTAGAGTTAAAATCTATACTAATATATAAAGCTGAAGAGTTTGTTTGTTTGTTTGTTTCAACACGCTAATCTCAGAAACCGCTGGTCTGATTTGAAAAATTCTTTCACTGTTAGATAGCCCATTTATCGAGAAAGGCTATAGGCTATATATCATCACGCTAAGACCAATAGGAGCGGAGCACCAATGAAAAATGTTTCAAAAACGGGGGAAAATTATCACGCTACGGGCAATAAGAGACGTAAACGAAGTTGCATGGATCAGCTAGTAGTAAAATAAAAGTTAGATGGCAATACATTTTGAATTCAAACTGGTAAACTTCTTTTGTTTTGAGAAACACTACGGTCTATATAAAAATATATTCAAGGAAAATGTGATCCTAAACAAAATGATCTTTTTTATCCCAACAAATACATTCCATCAATCTCATCAATCTTTGCGCGCGTCGCACTTCCTTCCCGAATACATGCAAGCATAAGAAATTTAGATGAAAAAACACTTAATAGAATGAGTACCTTATTGATTTTTAACCGACTTCCAAAAGGAGGAGGTTCTTAATTTGATTGGTATTTTTTTAAAACCAAGCGGGCCAACACGCGCGGGCTATCGTCGTTGATGGTCGTCTCAAAATATACTAAACTAGCTGACTCACGCAACCTCGTTTGCGTCTCATATTGCCCGTAGCGTGATAATTTTACCTCGTTTTTGAAACATTCTCCATTGGTGCTCCGCTCCTATTGATCTTAGCGTGATGATATATAGCCTATAGCCTTCCTCGATAAATGTACTATCCGACACTGAAAGAACTTTTCAAATCAGACCAGCGGTTCCTGAGATTAGCGCGTTCAAACAAACAAACAAACCATTCAGCTTTATATATTAGTATAGATATAACGAGTGTGGTACCTACTATTAGATTTGGCTTGGCACCAACTTCAAACCTATAAATAGGTAACACATACAAATAATAGTGTTTCAACAATATTAAAGGTTTGCATATAAGATGTATTTAATCAAATCTTGATTAAGTTATTTTATACCTTTTAGTTTTTGAAGTCGGTTTTTTTAAACGATTTTTTTATGATTAATAGGAAAACTTACTCAAATATTTGTTTTAATGACAATTCCCCCTTTAGGAATACACATTCTGTGTCACGGGAGACTTTACAAACATACAAGAAACGGACACAAAGAACATCCAGCCACTAGGCCAACCGTGCAGTCAAATATTAAAACTATATAAATATTAAACTCTTCTAGCGATAAACATTCTGGAAATCAATAGTATTAGTACCAGGGTGCCGATATTAAAAAAGTATTACGAATTCAATAAGACAGGTGACATAATATAAAACAAATACAATCATACCCACGTCACGTCGTCGCCGCTTCGAACAATATAGTGGACAAACTTTGAAACAGAAGAATATCGACTTATCTGAAAGCAAAAAAAGAAGACATATCGAATGTTTTCATCATATAAAGAATTAGGATGCGATACGATTTGTTTTTATTCATTTTATTTTAAGCCTGAATTTAAAATTCTAGGTATAATTACTGAGACATGATAGTTACATGCCCAGGTATGTATGTTCGTAATTTTAGTTATCTATGTTGTAGATTTAAAGTATCCTCTTAATTTATAATTCACAGTTGATATTATTTAGAAAATAATAAAGCAGAATGAACAATGATATGACATATCAAAAATGCTTCGTTGGTCTCGCAGTTGGCATGTGCGACTGCTGATCATGAGATCCCGGGATCGATTCCCGGGTCGGACCAAATGTTTGTATGATCTAGAAATATTTGTTTCGGAGTTTGGGTGTTTTCTACGTATAATATGTATGTATTTACAAAAAAAAGGATATATGTATTTGTATCAGTTGTCTAGTACCCATAAAACAAGCTCTGCTTAGCTTGGGATTAAATGGCGTTCTGTGTTTAGATGTCCGAACTATTTATTGTAGAAAAAAAATATGAAAGTCAGTTGTATTGTATAATACTAAATCACAATTTATATTTTTAATAAATAGCACAATCTGAATTTTAATAAATAGCACAATACCTCACTTTCCGTCAACAACGAAGTACTTATTAATTTCAATTTCATAGTAAATTCATAAATAACCGAACTGTAAAATTTAATTAATCTAAATTACCTCGTCTGAATTAAATCTAAATTATTTTCACTTCAAAACATTTACCTTTCCACAGAAAAAGTGCTTCACATAACATAAAATTCAAAAGTAAAATGTATATAAAAAATCGCAAATACATTTTATTTATACACGAATACACTTGGCTACAGTCACCTTTCACTATGCAGTAAACACAAGTTTTCAAGAAAATTCTCAGATCTTTATATTAACTAAGTTAGACCGGTCGATTACGTACATTGACGCCAACAGATGCATGGAGATCTCTATAGTTTTGTATATTTATTACAAAATTAATGCATAAAATATATTTAGCGCACTTTGATGAAAATTTGGAATACTGAACATTCGTTTTTATGAGGAGTTAGTTAACTTTTATAGAACAAAAGGGGTTCAAATATATAGATCAACTAGCTGTCCCGGCAAACGTCGTTTTGCCATAACTACTAATAAATTAAAAATTAATTAAAAAAACATTGTCCAGCGGACAAAATTGTGAATCTAAACCATTCCCAGATCCCCTTGAACACACACAAAAAATTTCATCAAACTCGGTCCAGTCGTTTGAGAGTAGTTCAGTGACACATACACACTCACAGAAGAATTATATATATAAAGATGTTGTAAACAAAGTTTATGCAATATCAGTTCGATTGAATAAATTATAAAGTTAATAAGTATGAAGCACTAGACAATTGTTAGTTGGGCACGAATAAGCTTTCCCTTATGGCTCGTCCCAAGTTATTGTCCGCTGGCCAGATGGATGGCCGGCCGGAAAATGTAGTGTTGTAGGCATAACTACCTTCCTTCTTTAGGAAGGAACTCACTGCTGTATACAGTGGTAGCAGTGAATTAGTGATGATTAAAATATTGTTAACCAAACGTTGAACTTAGGGGATACAGACATGTCAATTATTTGTGTGAAATAGCTGCACATTTACATACGGATTTTCGTACGGAATTAATTTCATTAAGTTGAACATTAATTAAGGATCCTTTTTATTATAAAATTTTAAGTAATTTGTTTTGGAGTTTATTGTTAAATATTGGTTTTAAAAAAAAACAGACAGAATTATATATAATAATTACCCGACTACGGCAAAACCAAAGAAGGGTTATGATTTTGACAGGTAATTTATCTGGACAGGAGGAGCTATGAGGAACAAATGATAATCGATTCCTCATAGCTTCTCAACTACTTATTAGAACTGGACGAAGAAGATATCGTTAGAAGCGCTATATGACGTGTCACTGAATTCAATGAGGCGCCCTCTAATGGTCATAAAGTAATGTGTTAAGCAATTCATTTGAAAAAAATATGCTTTGTTTGGTATCATTGAAAAGGGCGTTACTTGTACATTTCAAATATATATATATATATACTAGTGGCCGCCCGCGACTTTGTACGCATTGAGTTAGTTATTTACACATAATTTGTAGTTGGATTCGAAAATTGTATACTAAACTAGCTGAACCCCGCGGTGTTACACGCGGTTATTATTGTACCGCGAGTGACGCCGCGGGACAAAGTTAGTCTAAAAAAGTAGCCTAAATTACTCCCTGGATCATCAGCTACCTGCCAGTGAAAGCCCCGTCCAAATCCGTCCAGCCGTTCCAGAGATTACCCGGAACAAACAGACAGACAGACAGACAGACAGACAGACAAATTTTTTTTAACCACATTTTTGGTATATGTATCGTGTAAACATACATATGCATTGATTAAAAAGATGTTATATTAATAATACAAACAGACACTCTAATTTTATTTATTTGTATAGATAAAAAGCATTTTTTTTGTTTTTCTTCGGGTTCGAGGATAATTAACTCTGTGGGACACACTGAGGGATACTGATTTGATAGTCATCTTCTCTGTGGCAAAACATCAGAGAGTACTGAAGGGCGTCAAAGGACTTTCATACAAACTATCATTTCCCGTTTTAATCCCAAAAAAGGTTGATTTCTAAAGATACATTATTAGTACACCTCCACATCATCTTTAGAACATACATTTTAAAAGTCAAGTTTGTTACCCAAAAATATAGTACTTTCATACAAACTTCCAAGTCCCGTTTTACCCCAGGGTTTGAGTTTCTTAAAATCCGTTCTTAGCGAATGTTTACCCCCTATAAAAAACCTTCCTGCCAAATTTCAAGTTTGTAGGTGTTATAGTTTCTGAGATTTCGGGATAATTCAATTAGTGGTATTTCGCTTTTATATATATACTAGCTGCCCCGGCAAACGTCGTTTTGTCATAACTACTAATAAATTAAAAATTAATTAAAAAAGCATTGTCCAGCGGACAAAATTGTGAATCTAAACCATTCCCAGATCCCCTTGAACACACACAAAAAAATTCATCAAAATCGGTCCAGTCGTTTGAGAGTAGTTCAGTGACATACACACTCACAGAAGAATTATATATATAAAGACTAGCTGCCCCGGCAAACGTCGTTTTGCCATAAATTTTTTTTAAGGATGGGTGACCCTTACCATTTAGGGGGATGAAAAATAGATGTTGGCCGATTCTCAGACCTACTCAATATGCTCACAAGGTTTCATGAGAATCGGTCAAGCCGTTTCGGAGGAGTATGGCAACGAAAACTGTGACACGAGAATTTTATATATTAGAAAATATTGATATAACGGCCTTTAGTAAACAGAAGAAAGTTATTGTACATTGTGGTTCTTTAGTATGCTATTGTCCGGTCTGTGTAAAATATTGTTTACATGCTAGAACTTGTTATGTTTAAGAAAGCGGTAACTGTACGGTAGAGAAATACAGGAAAATAATTTTCAAATCAATCGTCTTTTGAACCAACTTCAAAACGGGGGTTTCTCAATTCGATCGTTATTTTTTTTTATATATGTGTTTGCGGATAACTTCGTTGTTTATATGCCGATTTTGTTAGAAAGGAGATATCCCAATGGTGGTACTGTGATACAGAAATACATGACAAAGAAACTAGTATCTGATGGTATCCAAGAGAAATCGAGGGAAACCTTCGAAAGGCGACATTCACTCATTAATTATTTTTTTAAGTATTTTTAAGCACTACAATTTAATGGAGGTCTAGAGTCGATCTGATGATGGAGCCGAAAGGCAGTCGAGGGGTCCACGATTTACAGCAGTTACCTTCTGTTAGGGTTTGTTTAATCTCTATTGTTGAGAACTTTACACCTAGAAATGTTTTAACTGTCATTAGTGGACGAAGAACAGCTAAGGGAACTTCTCAACGGTTTACAGTAGCTACCTTGTGTTTGGACATAATTAATTTATATTAATGGAAACACTATGTTTATCATGTATTTTCTAAGACTATTACAATATTTGCGTCTGTTTTGTTTTCATTTCATGATTATGAGCTGATGATAGAAGATACCTTAACAGTTAGGAGTTGGAGGATAATTATTCAAATACCATACGTTTGTGTGTGTTACCGTTAGTCGTATTTTGTCAAGTTATTTACGTGAGCTGATAATGGAAGGTACAACTCCTCAATGGTTAGGAGTTAGAGAATAATTCTTTCACTTTCATTCGTATGTATAAACCTTTAGTTGTATACTTTGAAGCTATTCAGGTGATGATAAAAGGTAAAACTCCGTAACAGTTAGGGATTAGAGGATGATTTAAATTTCACACGAGCCTATAGACCTTAACTTATATTATTTCAGTTTTCTCATGAGTTGATGAGGAAAGGTTAAACGGTTAGGGATAAGGTGGCGATTTTTTTAAAAAATCAGTTACGAATTGGACCTTTTTGTTGTATTCTTTAAATTTGTTTAGGTGATCTGACTAGTAAGGTTAGGATTCGTATCACCTACCTAAATGATAGTTTAAGGTGCCGACCAAGTAACTTGGATTCTGTCGGAAAAAAAGATATGCAAAGCTGAGATTTTAATAAAGAATCTACCCTATGTTTATACTCCTGGTTTGTCTTAGTGTGTTCATTTAAATATTGACAATTAGTCTTGCCCTACACTGAGTTTGCCTAATCGCGTTCTCTCTAGCAAATTTTGATTCTAGCGACCACAAGTTCGTCTAGAGACATGACAAGAAAAACACTAACTTCGTGCTAAATTTTAATTAAGAAGGTGTTGCTACCGCACGAGAGCTGTAAAAATTTATTACGCGTTAGAGTCTATAAATGTGGAGTGATAGCACTTAGGTAAAAACTACATCTCTATTTTATGTTCATTGTAAAAATGTGCTCTCAACATAACGAAGCAATAACATCAGATATGCACAAGTATACCGATTGCTAAAAGTTAGTTTGAAGCACACTTATATGTATAAGTCATTTGATACCTGTGAAAATATCTATAAAATCGTAAAACTGTTATCAGAACATGATGATGTGATGAACAACAATCCATAGTTTTTGCCCTATATCAGATTATAATTTACTTTTGAACTGTTATACACAGATAAAAAGTTATATATGTATGTTCTTACCGTGTTTGACATATGGATGTCAAACATGGAAATTTACTACCGACACAAAAAAAAAGATCAGCGTATGTCAGAGAGGACTCGAGCGTAGCATGCTGAAAATAAAAAAGATTGACAAAATACGACACACAAATATAAGTAAAATAACTAAAGCAACAAACGCTGTGAGTTATGCACAAAAATTGAAATGGAAGTGGGCAGGACATGTTGCGCGGCAAACTGATCCTAGGTGGACCAAAAAAGTGACATTCTGGAAAGGCCCGCTAGGCAAAAGAGCACGAGGAAGACCTCTCACAAAATGGGAGGATGATATTAAAAAAATAGCTGGTCCAAACTGGAGACAAACAGCACAAGACAGAGTCAAATGGGCATCACTGGAGGAGGCCTTTACCCATTCTGGGGTTCCTGTAGATTAATTTAATAAACTAGATTAGTATAAGTAAATATATGTAGCCAAAATAGTCATAAATAGGATTTTTACATATTTTTTTAAATACATAGATATTAACGTTACATAGATTTTAGGTTATAGTTTTTTTTCTTTTTTTTTTTTTCCTTAAGAGTATTAGTATAAGTTAAGTAAGAACGAAGTTTCTATATCTATTGTATCTAATAACATAGAATAAGACCGATACTTATATATGCAGTATTGTAAATTTACAGGAAATAAAAAGGCTTTTTATTTATTTTATTTATTTATGTATGTTCATCACAAGTCGGCTTAACATTTTTCTTTTTCTAATGTTACTGAATATTGTCTAGTTAAGGATTATAAGGCGATGTTTGAAATGTGTCAATTGATCTTCATTTTAGTAACAAATATAACCTTTCTTCTTGTTATTTTTATTGAATATAATATATTATAATAATTATAATTATACTGTATTTAATACTGTATTTAATAAAATAAATTACATTTAATTTTTTTTTATTATTTATTTATTATTACATATAAGTTAGCATATAACAATATTAGTGTTGGGGACCTCCATTAAAGCTTGCTTTTAGGGTTGCTTGTGTCAGGAGATCCCAAATTATAGTCTATAAATATTATTATGTTTATATATAATTCTATACAAAAATATTATATATATATACTTATATAAAAATATAATTATAAACGAGTAAAACTTTAACAAAAATAAAACCGACTTCAAGGTTTGACTCGATTTCTCTTGGATGCCATCATCAGATCTTAGTGTCCTTATTATGGTACCACCGTTGGGATATCTCCTTTCCATTAAAAAATAATCATCAAAATCTTTTCATAAACGACGAGATTATCCGCGAACACTAATAAATATATATAAGGTCGAATTGAGAAACCTCCTCCTTTTTTTGAAATCGGTTAAAAATTACTACACATTGATAAATTTTGAAATATTTTAAAATACACTAAAGTTATTTGTATTTAGTTGAAAGTGGAAACACATTGACACTTTCTGTTCATACATGCTCATCAGTATAAAATTGGCGTAACATTTCGCCCTAGTTTTAACGCTTGATTTCACATAACACATTCTAAGAATCTTATCTCATCGAATGTTAAAAAAAGGAATCATGTAAAATATTGTTGAAACATTCAGATTCGTAGATATTATTTTGAAAAATTATCATAAAAGCAATATAAAGAATAAAAAAGTGTGATGAAGACTGAAGTGAGATACAGAGATATATATTTACAACTTATTGGTTACAGTGTGGTCCTAGAGAACCGTATGTAACATCCAGCGCGAAAATTAGAAAATTTTGTTACCTAGTTTGGGAATTTGCTTTAAAGTTGAGAAATCCCATTTCGAAACTAAGAAATCATACTTGAAATTAAAGGGAAATATTTTATAAGAATTAGGTAGGAGATGAATGAAACTTATACCTAAAATGTGATAAAATGTTCAGATTTTGCAAGTTATGTCGAGTATCGTCGTAAGTTTGGTTCATCTGTTATATTTGAGCTGCCAAATATTTTTTTTTATGTATGGGCCTGCGAAAATGACTATTCTGCCTGATAGAAAGCATAAGCAGAATATAACAGTGGTGGTCACCATACTTATTGCGAATGCAACAATGCAGCATGGTGACCTACACTATGGCGGCTTAGTGATGCTTCTGCATTGGGCCTCCGGTCTCGCAGTCACCAACGAAACGAAACACGACAGCAGGAATGCTGTCATTTTACGTTGGTCTTCTGTGCAAGAGTAGTATGGCCCCCCGGTCGAGCCGGCCCGTTCATGCTCAAATTAGCGTGCCTTTACTATCTGTATGATTCTGCCCCGCCTGATGGAAAGCACAAGCAAAACCAATATATATGATTTCTTTGAAATAAAATCAAATTATTTTGAAGTTTATACATTAACCAATATCGTTAAGATATAGCGCTCATAGCTCAGTTGCACTCGATGATTAGAAACAATCACTGAGGGTAAGCAACGACGGCACGGTCAGTACCTGGATGGGTGACCGCTAGTGGCATGTTACCATGAGCGTCTCCGTGATAAGTAGGTCACTTTAAGTTGTCGTTCCCGGTTGTTATCATATGATAACAGTTGTGAAGCTTAGTTGGAGGCCTTTGGGCGGCTTAAAAACATCCAACGACAAGATAACGTAGCCACAACGTTGTCTTGCCAGTCCCCAACCCGCACTTGGCCAGCGTGGGCACGTATGACCTTAACCCTCTCCTGAGAGGAGACCCGAGCAGTGGGACGTTATAAGGGTTGTTGATTTAATATGCGTACCGTTATAGTATAAAAAAGAGATTAACTGTACGTGAGGTGATATTGTTATTTTCATAACGACAGAGGCTTTTTGCAGCCGATTGAATAATTAATATATATTTCACCTATAAACGCATATTCAAATATGGTTTTATAAATGGTCGGCACATTTTAAAATTATGGAAACAGTGTATCATACATATTTATTATTCATTTCTCATTCATATTATCCATTTTAAAACCACTTACTCCCTAAAAGCTAAAAATTTTATAATGGATTATGCGATTTTTATTCCGGCTCCTACATAAAATTTTCCATTAGGTATACTGTCTTATTACAGTTAAGAGCAAAGCAAATTAAAACTGATACCTAATTTAAACTTTTCACCCATCGTTCTGCGACCGAGTTCATCATTATCTACAGCCTTTAACACTATACCCATACGGTTCTTCTTAGAAGGGAGCGCCTACGGACAGAGTGTCGGCAAATAGACTATTTCAGTAACCATTTAATTTGAACCTGAAGTTCTTCAGAATAGAACTACGTTTAATACAACGAAATAAAGCCAACTGCCACTCGATGTTACTTCATTTCTTTGCGTCATATGCAGTTGTATTCTAATGAATTTGAGGTTGAATTTAAATTGTTACCGAAAAAGTCTCTTTGCCGACACTTCGTCCGTAGGCGCTGACCCTTAGTCGCCTCTGACGACACTCATAGTATGAATATGAGTGATGAAACTCTTTGCTATTAATCCGTCAACTCAAAGAAATTACACCATGAAATAGTATGTTTTTTTCATGTATTTGCCAAAGTGATTCTAGTTGGCCTGAAGGAAAGCATGGGCAGAATCCAAAAGTAGTGATCATCATACTAATTGCTAAAGTGGACAATGCAGCATGGTAATCCACACTATGGCGGCCTATTGAGAATACCCTATTTACGTAGAGCACTGATATTTAGGGCTTAGGAAAAATAGTATACAGGTCGTCAAAATGATTGACGCGCAAGTCAGAATCAGGACGAACGTGAAATATTGTTATTCTTAACCTAGCGACGCTTGTCGCGACTTAAACGAATACAATTCGTCAAGAACTTGTATAACTAAGTACCTACTCCGACTTTTGGTATATACCGATTCGAGAATTTCCAACAATGGAGAAATTCTTCATTACTTTTTCGACTCAACGCAAGCAACATACTATATTTTTTTGTATAAATAGGATTGTTGCTTAAAAACCTCGCTAGTTTAAGAGACGGTAATGAAAACAAACTACAGATTTCAATACTGAGACTACTGTATGTATCCGTAGTTATAAGTTCTTTATGAACCGAAGAACATTTAATCCGTCACTATAAAAATATTACAGAAGTTTTATATTAGATTGGATTTATTAAATTTAACTCGCCAACAAAACTTAATGAATTTACGAACTTTAGCGACTATCAATAAACAAATTAAAATTTAAAATCAGCTTCACTCACTTATATTGAGTTTGCGTTCTACAATGTAAGGTTTGATGTCTAAAACCAAAACACTACAACATTCTGGTACAATATATCTGAAACAGCTAAACCGATTTTAACAAACTCACAAATTTGGACATGGTAAACAATCCGCTTCAAAAAATATTTTAATAATTTTTCCAACCCGCGCCCGGTTAAATCCACAGTCGGAAACGAACTGTAGCCGACAGCCTATCAATCTATGTAAATACAACCATTCTACCAAAAAGGAAACGATAGAGCAGAAGAAATTAGATAACATTAGGCGACCTGATTATTCATCGTCTTTATACCAAAAAAACTACACTTAAAACTGTAACCAAGAGTCATCAATTATTACACTTGTTATTGGACATTTTTTATTAAATAGAGGGCAAGCGAGCAGACGCGTCGCCTGATTGTAAGAGATTAACGCCGATAGACACCCGCAACACCAGAGGCGTCACAAGTGCGTCGCCGGTCTTCCTTCTTTTCTTGAAGGTTTGAAGGTCGTATTGTTCCGGGAATGCCACAGACGACAGTTCATTCCACAGTTTTGTTGTGCGAGGCAGAAAGTTTCTAGAAAAGCGCACAGTTGTGGACTGCCAACCATCTATATGATGGGGATGAATATTTAATAATGAAGTTATTCAATAAAATATCCAATAAATCAATTTCCTACTTACAACAAATATCCGAATTCAAGACTTTCTAGTCGAATTCACGGCTACCTCGCTTATCCAGCTCAAATCCTTTCCTTGGATAAAGCAATGACATTGATTCCTCGACGTAGTTTCCGCCCCTATATTTAGCCGTAATTTCCGCCTGTCCGTCACATTCGTAAACGTGCTTTGTAAATTGAAACCTATTCATCCTTAACTCGTATCGGAGTTTATTTGGCACGGTGTTGTATTAATGGAATATCATACCCATATACTGTTTAGCTAATAATAATAAGTGTTGATAGAAGACTAAGGGTTTTATATAAAATGTTATTTACAGAAAACTGGTGAAAAGCTATTATTTCGATCTTTTTATTCTAGATTATATATCTATACTAATATTAGAAACGCGAAAGTTTGTTAGTATGGATGGATGGATGGATGGATGTTTGTAACTCTTTCACGCAAAAACTACTGAACGGATTTGGATAAAACTTTACATTAATATAGCTTATACATCAGAAAAACACATATGCTACTATTTGCCGCGATAGCTGACATGTACGAGCCGCGGGCAATAGCTAGTATGATATAAACTAGAATGAGATACAAATAATAGCTTTGTGTCTCCGCCAAAGTGACTCTACCTGAACTATAACCAACTTAACTGTAACCATCTTAACTATAACCACCTTAATCATTTAGAATAAAGATGATTAATTCACTTAATCTATTTTACTTTCATAATTTTTTTAGTACTGTATTAGTGCTGTTGTGTTGTATGTATCGTTTTTTTCTTAGTTTTTTTGTAGTTTTTTTTTTGGGATATTTTGTTTTGGAGTACTGTTATGCGTGTATTATTAATTTTTGTCCTACACTATTGAATTGATGGGAATTATAGTATCTGGTATAGAAGTAAATAAATAAATATAACTGTTTTTTTTTCCAGACAGAATGTTAGAATAACTTTTTGATTGGGTTCATACTAAGCTTCCTAATTTAAAAGTTTTCAATTGCGAACATTGATTCAATGTTACATATATTCACAATAATATATATAAATATCCTAGATCTTCTCCACTGAAGGGCTTGTAATGCAAATACAAAATTCAGGTACTTAATCTCATCAAAAATATACATTTAATGAACCTATTTCGAACTATTTAGTTTTAATAACGATCTAAAAAGTATATATAATACGCTCAATGTCTATTAGCGAATATCAGTAACAATATAGTGAAGCATTGAATCTTCAAATCGTCACTTAACAGATATCCGAACAATCCAACTTTTCACCCTAAAAACGTTTGCTAAAAAGGTAAATGTTATCAGTCCCTACAACAGTCATTCAGTCCCCGTTTTCATCCACAATAGCCATTCGAGAGTATGCAGCCAAGTGTAACGGTGGAGAAAATTACTGTTTGACGTTTAAGATACAAACCTCCTTTTAACGGTATAATCTTTTACCCAAAACATTTTGGGGTTTTCATCGGTAAATGATCGCTTTGGGACCGTTTTTTAAAAACGATCCATTTATAATATATTTAAGACTGAAAAAGGGTTTTTTTTTTGTATTCAATTTAAAAAATTAAGTAGTAGTATATTGGAGATATAAATGTAAGTGAATATTCTGAATTCCATCCCTCAAAATAAGACAGTACAAAATAGTATAGATAATAGTCCTTGCACGCGTCCGCTCTCGAGTTATTATTATTTTTTGAGGTCTAAAATGACAAATAGTCAATAGTAATAAAAAAAATTCAAGACTATAATTCATTTTTGTACCAAATTTCATCCGATTTCATCTTTCCATTCAGACCTTCACATTCATCACAATAGTAGGGGTTAGATATATACATATTAGATAGATAGATAGAAAACTGTTTGTGTTAGAGAACAGTTAGAAACATCAGCACACGCTATATATATTACTCGTACATTGTGTATATATATAAATATACATGTATATATATTATACACAATGCATACATACTGTATATAGTTCAGGCATAAAGGCACTTATTATTTATCAGCTGTTTCTATTCCTCTCGGAAACGCATGGCGGATAATTACTGGAAATGGATATAAAAAAATCCCAATCGATTTAAATGTAGTGTACAGCTTCTATGACAAAACTACTTTCATCGTACATAACAGATCCGGCATATCAATATTTTTTTTTTGTTTTTTTTTTTTAATTTGGCCCTGCCAAAATGACTCTGCTCTGCCTGATGGAAAGCATAAGCAGAATCCAAAAGTGGTGGTCACCATACTGCAAATGCAGACAATGCAACAATGCATTATGGTGTCCCACACTACGGCGGGCTAGAGATGCTTCTGCATCATTAGGCCCCCGGGCTCGCGCTCAACAACGAAACACGACAGCACGATCGCTGTCATTTTACGTTGATTTTCTGTGCGAGGGTAGTACCGCCCCGGTCGCATAAGCTACCACTTTGAAGCGTCGTACCTCTGCAACCCTGAGGATGAACTAAATGTGAATGTCGAAGGTATACTGACTAGCCAGTAAACTTATTTGAGGGCATTGAATTTCCTATAACGACCGCCATAGATATTCATGACAACCAGAACCGACAGTTTAACGTGCTCTCTGAGGCACGGGCGTGACAAAGCTCTAATTTTCATATTCTGGACTGTTATAAAGAATTTCTTGTAAGAAAAACTTAATAACAATTTTGGGCCTGACCTGAGAATTGTACCCAAAAACCTATAGACTGGTAGTCAAGTACTTTAACCCATAGACCAAAGAAGCTAGCTAAATCAATTGTCGCCATTATTTTAGTATCTCAACAAACCTTTTGTAACTTCTCGGAACATGTCCATACCAAAATAGATAAGTATTTCAAATTGACGATGCCAGAAGTCTTTGGAATTTCCTTTGATATAGTATAAAAAACCCACTTGCCAAATATTTAACCATCAAAAATATTAACAAAGATTATGTCAGTGTTCAAGAGGGGAAAAAAAATAGACGCCAGATAGGCGCGCGTCTGATGTAAAACATCCTTCCCTTTGCTATCCTGACGGCTCATTAGACAAGGTATTACATAAAATGAAATGGGTTAACGTTTATAAAAAATGACATAGTAGAGAAGCGATGAGTAGGCTGATTTTAATTTTAATGCTTTAGATTTTAGAGTGCATTTTTAAATGCTGTTAGCATGGTTATTAGTCTTCTAAATGAGTAGAGCATTGACGTACGTATGTACTCGTAGATACGTATAGCAATTCTCTACTCCTACGTAGGAGCTATATTGATCCAGATATTCAAATAAAGAATTTTGGAGAATAAAATGATTAATGTAAGTTTTTGTACAAAATATTTAAATAGATTATTCAAAATTAATACTATTAGTATTTTATCTGCCTGTGGGACAAATATTAAACGGCTACGTCCATTTGAATTTACGCCAATTCTGTAATTGAAAATTCAAAGATAATCTGAGAGCTTTACATGGATTTAATATTTGAAATAATTTTTGTACGTAATTCTTTTGGACTTTTTTTATTTTCTAATTAATTCTAAGTAATTTAAGTTCAAGTTTATTTTACTTAAATATTTTATTGTCACGAAAAGGCACATTTTACAATTCTTCGTTTAAAAACTATAGGAGCTGATCTAAAGTACGTTCTAAGGCATATCTCAGGTCATACTTGGTGGCCCTATTTTAAAATCAAGTAATGTTCTCTGTTAACCTCATAAGAGATTTTGTAAGGAAGCATAATAAAGGGGATGGTTTCTGTATTTGCCAAGGAGATTCATGATGCTGATACAATTCCCTTTATAGGGTGGGTTTTCGTCTACTATACCACGCTAACCATTCGAGTTAGTATGGAGTTTGTAACGAGTTTTCTTTCTATTAGCAGTGATGTTGTCTTATGTAGTTTGTAGCCTATAGCCTTTTTCACCTCTTATGATACCCATGGAACTATTAAAATTGGTAGCACTCCGTCATCCACCTCATGGATTTTTTATTGTATCAATGTATCATGATATCAATAACATCTATAATCTCATCATCTTAGTCTTGACAGTATTTCGCTTCATTGTACATGCTGATCTTAAGCATAGCAGTTATTATTCGTAGTCTATCTTCTAACAATGTTCGCGATTGTTTTCCACTTATCCATCCTCGCTTAGTATTTCGTAATAAGATCAGATGTGAAATCAATTGAGAATTCCAATCAATTACCAATGACTCCTCAATCAAATAAAGTGTTCTTATTCCATTATTGGCTCTATTCAGTACCAAACAATTCCCTTGTCGAATCGCCTCGCATTTCAAAGAGAACAATAACGTCAAAGCTACTCGTAGGAAATAATAAAAATTATTTGTCAGATATAATCCAAAATCCTTTTTATCAAGTGAATCATAACTTCGAACAATTCGAATAACTAAACAGTTTCTGGGAGTAATACAATCTAAATTAAAAGTGTATGTCTTTACCGTAATAGCTTGTATTTTTAAACTTTTAAATTTTTGAAGTATATCAAGACCAATTTTGTTAATAATCCTGAGTACACGAATTAGATTCGCCTGTATGTAAAAGGATCTGACCTGGAATGGGCTTGTATTTTTATTAATAAACTATTTAAATCTTTCAAGATCATAAATAATTAAAGTTACTTATAATACATATATAACTAAATTTAAATTTACGAATTAGATTCGGAGTTGGTCCGCACTCGCTTTTTCGGGATAGATAGATAGATTCGTTTTTAACCGACTTTAAAAAAGGGCGAGGCTCTCAATTCGACTGTATTGGTTTGATGTTTGTTACCTTAGAACTTTTGACTGAGTTAACAGATTCTTCCTTTATTTGAAAGCTGGTGTTTTTCGTCTGGTAACATTTCAATTTGATCCAGTTCTTGAAGTCGTTTTTTTTTGTTAACTTTTTTTTTATTCAGAGGAAAGCCTATGTCTTTCTTCAAGAATCAAAGGAAAAATCAAAGGAAGGAATTAGAAATTAATTTCCAGTGTTAATTTCATTCAAATCGGTTCAACGGTTTAGTTGTGGAGTTACTTTTGAATTCAAACTATAATAGTATGGATTACTTGTAAACATATTAACAAAATATTGGATACCTACAATAAACTATTCAAAAATTACAAGTTCATTTGTCATAGCAATATTTTATTCAAACTTCCTGCAAACATCCTACTAATATTATAAATGCGAAAGTTTGTAAGGATGGATGGATGGATGGATGGATGTTTGTTACTAAACTGACTACTGAACGGATTTGGATGAAACTTCGCAGTAATATAGCTTATACATCAGAATAATACAGGCTAATATTTGCAGTGATAACCGACATAAACGCGGGCGGAGCCGCGGGCAACAATGCAGAATAATGCAAAAGCATCACTAGGCCATCTTGATGTGTGTCACCGTACTGCATTCACAATGAGTATGATGACCACCATACTCTTGGATTCTGCTTATACTTTCCATCAGGCACAGTATATATAGGGTCATATATATCATTTTGGCAGGATCATATATAAAAAAAGAAAGTGGGAATTCTTATTGGGTACTATTTAACATTGGTTGGTATTGGAGTTTAGCTTGTCAGTTTTATTGTAGGTACATACAAATTAAAACATCGTTCAAAAATACAAATCAGGAACTTATTAACGAGGAGTATTTATCATTCAATAGTGGTTTGATTTTAAACTTTCAATGACAATGGTCACAAAAAGATTTTTAAATTTTTTTTGTTTAGTAGAAATATTAGGAACTCTATACATACTAATAAGTATGATTGGGCACTCATTGAGCTTCCACCTCCGATTGTTCAGGAGTCGACTAAAAGTGCAGGGATTTCGGTAAGCGTCATACGCGAGTGGAGATAGAAGAAAATTCGATATTCCAGCAGGAATCGTACGACACTAGTCGCGCGCGCACCAGAGGTTTTTTCACACACATCTTCGCTCCAGATTTTAGTAGTAGTATTGCAATTGCAACTATTTAAGGCTAGGATTATTTGCTAATATTGAAAAGCGAAATGTTGCATTAAAAATTACGATCATCCGGTAACGGAACATTCCGCCCACCAAAATGGCTATGGTATTTTCTGGTTACGATATATGTTTAGATAATGCTAAAATCCTACTAATAATATAAATTCGAAAGGTAAGGATGGATGGATGTTTGTTACTCTTTCACGCAAAAACTACTGAACGGATTTAGATGAAACTTTACAGTAATATAGCTTATACATCAGAATACCACATAGGCTACTATTTGCCGCGATAACCGACATATACGCGGGCGGAGCCGCGGGCAACAACTAGTGATACATAAAAATACTTAGATAAGTAATAACCATGATTATATTTTCGATAAACGGATGGTGCCATGAGCAAAGCAAGTTATTAATATACTTTAGAAAAAAAAACATATTTTTAAATCATTAAGGAACTATGTTTTACAGGGGTTTAAATTATTGCTGAAATTATAATAACCATCCGTAATCTTTGTAACATTTTCTTATTTTGTTTTACTAACTTAATTTTTTTCCGTAGAAACATTCGTATGACAGTCAGCCAGTAACACAATTTTCCACATCACAGGCCAGTTAGTCTCTGCGGTACTATATAACGTAAAGTACGGCAGACAGCGGTCAGTGAAAGACAAACTGCATTTAATGAACTTTGAGCATCAGTTCTTAATTGTGTTGGATCTCCAGTTAAAATACTTCTATGTCCCAACAGGCTGGGGTGGTTGCACTTTTATATTCACAAACATATAATACCTCGGAGACTCAGAAATTCAAATCAGAAATTCTATACTATTAAATTGTCAGTACTTAAATAAAGTTGTTTATTGTTAATTACATCAACAATTTGATGACTTTACATTGGGAGAAAGGATATTCAATAGATAAACTTATTTTGGTATTCTAATAAAATGCGTTCGCAGTATGGTGACCATCACTCTTGGATTCTGCTTATGCTTTCCATCAGGCAGAGTAGAGTCATTATGGCAGGGTCAAACATAAAAAAAAAAAAGAAAATTAAAGACCTATTGATGTCAAGGACATACTCCATCTCCTCGTTAATGGCTTTAATACTTATAAGGATTAACCATCCTAATATTTTCAAAGGCTTGCAGATAAATTAGGATGATAAATAAAATTACTCAAGACTTATCCATCACTTGTATGACGTCACAAGACGAGTTTGTGAAAATATTTCTTATTGTAGTGAAAAACAAACCCGTATCAAAAGTAGTGTCTCTATCAGTAGTCTCCGCAACATCATGTAATAAAATTCAAGTCTTTAATAAAATTAGTTCTTAGTGCGATTAAATTTAATACTCCGAAGTAGTTATAACAGTAATAATGTCAAGTAAACTAACTTGAAATACTAGCCAGTTTAACTTGGTCAGAACTGGTAACAACTAGGGACATAATACGAGGAAAACATTGCAGAGAAGCTTTTGTATTCTCTGTGTAATATTGTTAGTGTTTAAAGAATACCTATTTCAACAAGTTGAAATACAACATTGTAAAATAGCAAATACTGAACTGAATAATTGCGCAATTTCCCAAGATTGGAATTACACAAAAACTGGTTTTGGTACGGCACACGTTTATACCTAGACGACATATATTATAGTAAAAGTTTGAGCGTTGTGTTGTTATGTACCCTTTGATTGTAATCTATCAATCACAAATTTTTTAACCACAAAAGTGTTAATTGTTTTTAAAACAAAGTCAAAGGACTTAAAGGGTCGACTACCCCTTTTAAGTTGCATCTCCAAGGGCTGTTGTAATCACTTACTCGCCTGCTGCTATTTCCCTCCCATACCATAAGGATAGATGAATGCTTATGAAGCACAGCTTTAGATTAATTAATTAATAACAATTCTCCTTATAAACGCCTAATTTCCAAGCTCTCGCACAATATTTTTTTTTTTCTAATCGCTGTGTTTAAGTGCTTGGAGAAAGGGATCAGAAATACATTAGATTTAAATTTTATTTGTGATAGCTTTTTAAATCCATAGCTTACCTGCTTACTGGTCTAGTTTCTAAATTATCTACTATATCGTTGATGCTGACCCTATCTATCCATCAGTGACGAAGGTTTATGCAATTTATCTAAAACGTCGAGAAATCAAAGGTTGATCTATTCTACTGATCTAAATTAGTGAAACGTTTAAAGCGGAACACTTGTCTTCTTTATTGAGATTGATTACGTGATGTTTCATACTTTTCTCTTCTTGAAATGTACTTTAGAGCTACCACTACTCGTATATGAGTCTTCTCTGTATAATATTAACTATAGATTCAGATTATAATATCCTCACACATCTCACACACGGCTGTCTATTCCCGAACAAGAGAAAGCCTGAACAATGACTACCATACTGCTGATTAAGATACTTATATATTTATAACTGCATAAATAAATATAAGAAGTTTGGTATAGATTAATAAACTTCTCAGTCCTTTGAGAAATATCTATTATTCTTACTTAAGCACTAATGTACCTAGACTTACCTTGTTTCAAAATAAAAGCCAATGAAAACTAAATTAAGAACACAATAAAAGCTTTTAGATGCCAAAGAAAAATCGAATCGACGATTATATCAAAATGAAGCTACAAGAACTGAACATTAATATTTAAATTGAACCTTTCAAAATATGCTTTTCAAAGTTAAGAAAGGATTCTTACAATAACAAACTTAAACACATTTTATAAAGCAAACACCATTCATAAAATATGTTATTATTCCATACACTGCACAAAAGGTCTCAAAATGTAGGTCGCCAGATATACGAGCCTATTGAGGCCCTGAAATGGCTTAGTCATTCAAACATCTCCTTAATTATGTTCGGGTGTAACATAAAAATTTGTTCCTTATTATGTGCTGACAACGAATACTCTATAGAAAAATCTCCTTTGTCTTCCGAGAGAAAAGGATCGTCGAGTGTACAACCACAGACTTGGGCCATTAGTTACAACCACGCTATATGCTACTATGTATCCACAGTAATAAGATCGAGTATAGTTTGCACAGTTCTGTTTAATTTGTCGATGCTTAAATGAAGTTGTACGAGCCTTTAAAAGATATTAAATAGGCGATTATTGCGGCATTTTCAGTTTTAAAGATCTTGAAGATGAAAAACGAAACAAAGATTTTTCATAACTTCTCGAGATGAGAAGCCCATAAGTCAATAATGGCATGAATAAGTTATTTATTATGTTTATACATCAAGGCAATAAGGCAAAAATTCATGAACGAAACTTAATTTATCTTGTCCGTCTCAAGCAGATATAATATAAAAATCTATGTATTTTTCACTGATTATGTAATCTCTGCACGTCCCAACAAGATTTCTACACTACCATAAGGTGGACTGGATGAAAATTCCTTGGGCATACAAAGTGTATTATGTATGAAAGAAATAAATTAATATTTACAAAAATAATTAATTAGTGCTTGCAAATAAGTGGGACTAAGAACTCAAATTAGGGTGTTTATGCTATGATTTTTTATTAATTATTTCGCTGATGTTTGTCAATAAATACATTTAATACATTTAATACTAATAATACCGTTGTATAGTTAATACTAGATGTAGAAAATCATAATTATAAATTATTATTTTAACCATCAAATAATACTTATTCTTAAAATCTTATAATATTTCAAACTGTTAATAGTATTAGTGATTTATTTAAACTGTACATTAATTTGGAATTATACAGCATTAAAATATAAGTGTCAGGAAATATTTAGACGTATTTGTAGAAAGTGTAAAATAAATAAATTAAGTTTAATTTCGCGCTATTTCCATGATACACTGTTTTTTTTGTTTAACGATCAAACACAAATTATTGCTTAACACGTATAAAAAGCTGTAAGGCATAAAGGCAACGTAACATATTATTTTTCTAAATGCCCTTAGTTTGTAAAAATAATAAATAAACTAAAGAGCTTGTATTGACGGTAATATTATATTGAAGGCAATAGACAACTGATATAAATATGTATATACTTTTTTTGTAAATACATATAAATTATACATAGAAAACACCCAAACTTCGAAACAAATATTTATAGATCCAACAAACCCGAACCCGAGATTTCAAGCTCAGCAGTCGCAAACGCTACCACTGCGCCACCGAGGCAGTCGCAAATAAAATAACTAAAGTGACTCAATAACGACTTTGCGTCACAACTTTGCAAATCCTCTTAAGTCACTGTTCATTTCAGTAATGTTCACATGCGATGTTAACTAACAATAACTACATTGATGATCAAATGAATATCTACAGAGATTATGAAAGACTAGCTGAACCCCGCGGTGTTACCCGCGGCTATTTTTGTACCGCGAGTAACGCCGCGGGACAAAGTTAGTTTAAAAACAGTAGCCTAAATTACTCCCCGGATCATCAGCTACCTGCCAGTGAAAGTCCCGTCAAAATCCGTCCAGCCGTTCCAGAGATTACCAGGAACAAACAGACAGACAGACAGACAGACAAAAAAAATTTTAACTACATTTTTGGTATGTATATCGTGTATACATACATATGCATTAAGGAAAAAGCGGTTATTTTAATATTACAAACAGACACTCCAATTTTATTTAGTTGTATAGATTTTATCACGTCAAGAACAACTGGTTTTCAAATATAAAATAGTATTTAATCAAAGTAAAAACATATTAAAATTATTAGTGACATATAAAAGTTACAGTTTAAATGAAAAAAAAACTGTTCTAACATTATTTATTTAGGTTTTTTTTAAATATCTATCCGAAAATTTAAGATTAAATATTTGACTCAATAAGAGAATAACAAAGCTTGATAGCAAATAGTAGTCACAGCTGCCATCGATGATATTTCATCAATGACAGCATTGTATGCCTTGGACAAAATATTTTAATACTTTATGCACGTGAGAATCCAAAATACTTTGCATTTCATGTGAGAATAAAAAGAAACGCTATAGTTTTATCACCATGTATGGTGACAACTGGTCATGGTTTCTTCTCGTGCTTTTTATCAGGCAGAGTAGACTCACTTTAGCAATGCCATAAATAAAAAAACCTGTATGCTCTAATTTAAATTTATTTATTGGATATTATAAAACTATTAACACCCATTCTTACTAATCATACTTAAACGATTTAACACTTACAAAAAGGTCAGATCCACTATTTACAAATTATTTTACATCGTCATCTCTACATGATGCTGCTTTAGGTTTGATTAATGCCAGAGCTGTACATAACCCAATTTTCTTACATAAAGATACTAACCAATATCACTCCGGCCCGTCCCGTTGAACCCCGACAACCCTTATTTATCTCTGTCCGAATGATGGTGACGTAACTAGTTAGATGTAGAAAATTGTGTTTTTGTATAGCCCTTATAAAGTGGCAAAGATTTGCGGTTCATAAATAAGAACGAAGCATATCAAACATTTGTAGACAGGGTTATAATCTAATCTGTGTTTAAACTACTTCTTAATATTACTTATCACATAATGTTCTCCTAGCCGATAACGGCCACGGCGGCCAGTCTCAACGGAGAACAGTCAACTACGCAAGAGATATTATAGTGCACAAGTGTGTGCTGAAACACAGGTGCACTTTCTGTTCCTTCTCTCTCATAATCCATAGGACGGGACGGTTAACCAACACGATCGGGGGGAGATCAGACGCAGGACCGACAGCTTTACGTGCTCTCCGAGACACGGATGTTTGGATCCCAACTTACAAATCCGAGCTGTTATTATTTATTTATTTATTATTGTGTGTATGTTATTATTTATTATTTATTAAGTATTTCTAGAATCAGAAAAACTCAATAACACTTTTTGGCCCGACCCGGGATTCGAACCCGAAACCTCTTGATCAGTAGTCGCATACGTCAACCGCAAGACCAACGAGGCAGCTGGCAACCCACTGTTTACTATGTATGTAATAATTGAGACTCAATATCGAAAGGTCAGTCGACCTAGAATCTTGAAATTTGGCATGACGCAACGTTTTATAGCACATATCAAGAAAAAATTTCAATAACCTTAAATTTTTAGTTACATCACCTGTTTTATGTCACAATTATAATATTATACATTACCCTTTTCCTCTTTTATCCGACTACGGCAAAATCAAAGGAGGGTTATATTATATATATTTCGACAGGCTATGTATGCTACTATTACTATATATATACTATGTACTACTTATTGGAAATGGACAAAAGAGGTATCGTTAGAAGTGTCTTGATTGTCGGCTGGTTAAATATATGACGTGTCACTAAATCTAATGTGATCCTCTAGCGGTCATGAAGTACCTACTGTGTTAAAAAATAATAATAATATATATTATTAAGTGGCATTTGCTCGTGACTTTGCTCGTATTTATTCGATAATTGTGATACTTCTATGGTATTTAAAATATACTTTGCAAAATTTAGTAAGAAGCAATAGCTTACAGCACCGGTAAAAGAAAAACTCTGAATGTTTTTAGTTATATACCTACAGGTTTGTACGGGTCCAACTAACACTTGGCCGGTTTTTTCTTACTTTAAAAATAACTTTGTAAAATTCCTACTTGCAAAAAAAAGGTTTTTTTTATATATTTTCCTTGCACGTTATCAATGAAAATATAACCGTCCATGCATACCTGAACAAAGTCATAGTAATACATAAGGTTCGTGAAGTCTCACAACTCGCAATATGTTAGACAATTCTTGAATTGTTTGTATCTCTAAGTTGCAGGTGTAGTAGTCAATTGTCTCCGGGAAATTCATTCGCACGTTTATTACAATATTATAATAATAATAAATAAGTATATTAAAAAACACGCTTACGAATGTCGGTTACAAACAAACAAATATACAGGTGAAGCTAATAAAGGCGCTTTGAAAGAAAAGAACTGAACGATTCAATTTAAACACGAAATTAAAAACACACATTTTATGGAAAAATGGTTCCCATTCATTCACATGAGATGAAAAAATAATATTATCTTGTAATTTACAAGAACAATTTGTAATCCAATACCTTTAAGGTGCAATTTTTGTCGAAATACATAAATATATAATCTGATTCTTGGAAACGGCTTCAAGGACTTTCATAAAATTTTGTACGCAGGGGGTTTCGGAGGCTATAAATCGATCTAGCTAGAATTCATTTTTAGAAAATTTATGTAAAAAATAATATATATACGGTCAAATTGAGAAACCTCCTCCTTTTTTTGAAGTCGGTTAAAAAAACTAACCAAACTCGGTATTCCAGGTACTACTTTAATTGTATGAAAAATGATCTCGTAATAGATCACAAAGACGTACTTTTACTCTCCCAAGCCAACTTTTAGTACTCGTAATAATATCCAACAAATTTTATACTTCATTGTTGAATTATCTCAATAGAAAAGCAATTACGAGACGGGTTTGTATTTACTGATCAATAGACACGCTGATAGGGTGTGCAAGGAGCATAATAATCGCTTCATTAAATAACTACTCTTCTCTCATCCTTACCATTTCATTCACTAACTATTTATTTTGTTTCACATTTAATTTGGGGAATACTTACTTTTAATAGAACTAGTTGTTAGGATCTAACTCGATTTAGGTTTTTAATATAATTTCGTATGTATCGCATGTTCCTTGATTGATAATAACAATATCATAATAATAAATATTTCAGACATCTAACACGCAACGTCATCTAGTCCCAAGCTAGGCAGAGCTTGTTTTATGAGTACTGGACAACTGATATTAATACTATACTAATATTTTTTTTGTATACGTACGTATATACCTATATATGAAATACATACTTATTATACATAGAAAACACCCAAACTCCGAAACAAATATTTGCAGATCATACCAACATTTGGTTAGACCCGGTAGTCGAAACCGAGCCCTTAAGCTCAGCAGTCGCATATGCTACCATTACACCACCAAGGCAGATATTTGTCACCAAGGCTGGCAAGAGCTGGATGCGAGAAGCCGAGAATTGGAGAGGCCTATGTCCAGCAGTGGACTGCGATAGGCTGATGAAATGAATTGATAGTAAATTTAGGTTAATTATAAGGGGTTAGTTTAATACACATACATACACAACATGAATCATGAGTACAATTTAGTAAGGAGAAACATAGGTTTGTCCGAGTCTAGTCTGAGGAATGACATAAACTACTTTCGATTGCAATAACGGATATTCACTTGGATAAAACCACATTCATCTAGAAATATAATTAGTCAATATTTCTGAATTAGATACTGATACTGATGGATACTAAATAAAGAACTGAAAACTTGATATCAACCAAGTTAATCTTATCTAAATTACGACATTTACATTAAAATATTAAATAGATTATATTTTTGACTCATAAGTTTCCTTTTAATTGATTAAAATGAGATTTCATGACTTTTAGAAGAACTCATTACCAAAATACTTACTTAAGACTTTTTCTTTATGTAAAGAAGTTTGACAAAAATATTAAAAATTCCTTAAGTAATAATTTTGTAATTCCTCGAAAGCGACGTGGAAATTTTATATTTACTTTTTAATTTAGATTAGGGGCGTCATGTTTTTGAGGTAATTGACATTCAACATATTACATTAAAAAAGACAAAAATGCTAACGGACATATTTTTAAATAAATCTGTTTTTTTTTAATATGTCTTTTTCCGATTCATTAATAGACAGTCAAGAATCGTATAACTTAATATTTATTATTATATATATTAAGTGGTTCAATGATAATAAATTGTTATTGAAATCTGACTATTAGTACTAGATATTAACTTATTTCAAAATGCACAATTACAACAAGATCTCCAGCTTTATCGTATTATCACCGATATAATTGAAAAAAAAATGCAAAATGGCATGGCCATAAATCACAAGAAGAATTAGAAATAAATGAACCGTATATCAATTACTACCATTCCATAGAAAATCGCCTACAGTTCAATGCCACCCATCATTATTCATTCAATTGTAATCCCTTAACTAATGTTATCGCTTTACGCGCTACTACAGCCCCAGGAAACTATAAAAACAGAAATAAAATGTTTTTACTCGTACGTGGCACGCTATACTACAGTTGCTATATTCTTGATTACTGCCGTACATTTTTCTTTTCCATTGCTTTTGTATAGGTGTATTTATGGTAACTCACACACAACAAATTGAAGCTATTTTCTTACATTTCTTTAAATGTACACATCCATACTCAGTTCATCTATGTTTCAACCTATTTTCGTAGGCAAGACGGTGCTAGAGGTCGCTATAAATTACATCATCAAGAAACGAGCAGGCTTAGTACTACTAATTTTATGTATAAGCTTATGTTATACTTACTTGCCCAAGAGCTGGATGGTTGGTTCCTTGATGGAGACGTTCATTCAGCAGTGGACAGCAATAAGTTGATTTGATTTGATACCCATTACTATCATGATAAGTTGTTTGGGTAACTGGCAGGAGTACAATAAGCAGTTCATTTAGTTAAGAGAGATGTGTTTTATTTACTTTCGACTCGCCAAAGCATTTTAGTAAGACCTCCTACTTATTAGTACTGATATATGTTTCAGTTAATTGGCGAATAACCGTAGATTTGTTTCATTGACATGTTCCCTTGAGCCTCTGCAGTTGCGGAGGGATATCGCCTCTTTGGCAGCTCTCTACCGCCTTTACCTTGGAGTGTTCTAAAGAGCTCTTCCAACTGATCTCATCTTCTCCCTTCCTCTACAGGACAACACCTGCTGGTCTTAGAAATCACCGCCTCAGAGTTGTAGAAATACGTTCTCTGACTAACCGGTTTGCCGAGCAGTTAAAACTGAAACTCATTACCAGCGCACGAGTTTCTCTCCCACTATAAACCCGGATCTCTTAAGCGGGGCGTAAAAAGCAATGCCTCCATAGTGTAGGACGTCATACTGCATTGTCTGCATTCACAGTGAGTATGGTGGCCCTCACCGTTGGATTCTACTCAAGCTTTCCATCAGGCTGAGCAAAGTCACTTTGGCAGATATTAAAATAGAAAAAGACAATTTTTGAACTTTAGTTTTTTGTTAAAAGACCCTGTTGTTTGGTGGTTGTACACATAAAGCAATGTTTTTTTTTGGTCTAAAGGTTGTAGTATAGTCATCGTTATCATGGAAATGTAAGTATAAGGGTTCACTCGTTAATAAAAACGTAACGTACCTGGTTCAAACTCATTTTTCACTTACCTTTTCGTGAAACAAAGTATTCGATGGATCTTATCCCGCTCACAGACAAATGATAAAGTAAGACACGTCGACCTTTCACCCTTATTCATATTGATGAGGCCAACCGCAAACATTTGCTACATTTTAAGACGATATACTGGAGACGAGAATCTGTAGCTTTTTGGTCTATGGAATATTATTATTTTTATCAAATGAAAACAATGATCTACCATGTTAGTTTTCGATTTCCACGAGTGAAATTTAAATTTTGGGCTATTTCAAGTGGCTCGACTCGTTTCAAAATCTCCGTGTGGTTACAGATTAAGAATACAGAGTTTTATCACTCCTATTCATCCCGTGGGTGTTTTAAGAGGCAACTAAGGTCGCAAAATACGCAGAACAACCCAACTGCAAAGATAAAAGAATACTTGAAACAAACTCTATAGCAAACCGTCTGTCCATTGTGGTTCAGTAGACTAAAATCTTCTTTCTAAGAAGAGGCCCATGACCAGCAGTAGATTCTTAAAGGCTTTGGATGATGATAACATTTTTACTTGTTAAGTCTGCACCGTACTTATTAATAGAAACAAAGTGAATTCTGAAAATAATTTAGTGAACGTAATACATTCCATCAAAATACGCAAAATGAGAAAACAACGCCATTACCGTTTATTCTCACTTAGTGAAACGAAATTGGGGTAAAATATATTCAAGCCATTTGCAAACCAAAGTTATAATCCTTCGCAAATTGCGTTATATTGCCTTCTACATTTAGAAATAACAAATATGGAGGTAGGTAATGCTATCGGGCACCCTTGCATGTTTAAAGGTAGTAAATTAAAGGTCGCATATTCATGACTGTCTTTTGATGCCCTTGATTCCAAGTTATCAGTGAGATTGAGGAGAATAATATAAGTTTGGAAGCATTACATGTTTAAATTCAGAAATAGCAACTGCATCTTGCTTACCAATACATCGGCAGGTTGAAATAGTAAAGATAAAAACTGCGGTATTTTTCTACTGTCAGTTTTATTGTTTGTTGGTGTATTTTGCCAAGCGTTAGATACTTAAACGGAACAAGATAAGAAAGACGAATCATATTTCTGACTGGTAAATTGCTCTATGATGATTGATGTAATATAACATTTCTTATTCCTTACAATTTCAGCATTTTAGTTTACTTAGTAGTAATTATGAGTATATCACAAGAATTACTGTTTGCCATAGAGTAATCTATACTAATATTATAGGCTTCGACGATAAAAGGAGCGGAGTATCAATAAAGAAAGTTGCAAAAACGGAGAAAAAATATTTGTTTACAACTTTCATTGATGCATAACGTTTCACAAAATTGTTTTCCATTAAAATTGTTTGCCTATCTTTTAAAAATAGCTAACTATAACCTTTTTGGTATACGAATTTGTTCACGCTATTATAACCGGTTACGTGGGTCATCTAGTTTCTCGATAAAGCACTCTGTACAACCCGATTTACATATACAAAAAGATTATACATACAAATACTTGAATAGTCAAAGTTGGATCAAAATGGGGCTCTTGGTTCAGTGATAACATTGAAATGTTAAGTAACCCTATTTAGCTCAGATTATGATAGGTGACAACTCTTAACATATGTGATACCCCTACGAGTCTCGGAGACCACGTTAAGTCCGTAGGTCCCAATTGGCCACATTGGGACATCTTTGGCAAAGTAAGTAAGTCTAAAAAGTAAAGTAAGTAAGTAAGTAAAAAGCTCAGAGCCCTAAAAAGTCCGCAAGCAGTCTTACAACCAAATTTTGATGTCACCGTATACTTTAGTTATAGAGGTCCGATGGCAATCATTGCACGCAAAAAATCGAAGCTGAGTCATATCATCATCAAAGTTACACTTCTGACATTTTCCCTCTAAGCCATTTGTTCCTCCTGAGTCTCTGAACACAACGCCAACCTTAATTAGATCCCGCTTACGTCATAGCGCCAAACTTCCTCCTATCGATTGGACACTTTTCTATAAATAAATATACAGAAATTAATGTAAAGCTATTTAAGAAGCGAAGGAAAGTAAGGGTTAAAGGTTTTAAGAATGGAGCGAGGAATGTAACCAAGTCAGGATTCAGTCTGTAGTAACTAAGGTCAGAGCTGTCTGATATCAGAATAATAACAAATAAAATTATTTTGAATAAAGAACATGCTCATGATTTAAATTAAATTAATATTCATTACTAAACGAAACTGGAAGTACAACAAACCTTTATTATAAGTGAACTAGTAAAAGTTTAGTTTTTAGACTAAAACTAATTTCGTTGTTTCTAAAAACACGCTCTTCCAGGTAAAGCTTCTAAACATACCAGATTCTATATTTTCGTTGTTTCTGTAATCGAATTAACGGCCGGAGTCTCATCGGTCATGTTTAGTGTCGAGGATTTTGCTAACTAATAGCAATTTATCTCAATTAGTATTTAGTTTTCAATTTGTTTGCGATTGTAACACTACAATTCTGTAGGTATACTAGTTAGTTTGATCGGCAAATTGTTTTCAAATATGACATAATATGTGTATGTATGTATATATCATGTGTATAAAAAGTCAAAGATGTCTTTGACTTTTTTATTCCTCACAATTTTGTTAACCTTATTAATCTTCGAAGCGTAATTTGAAATATTGTTTGTTCAAGCAGCATTTTACAAATGCCTTGTATTATACTCTTATGTACTACTGCTGGCTCAAAATCGGCCGAATTTCTTTCACTACACCTTTATAAGTGCTCTCAATATAAAATGTTATACTAGTTCTTCAAATCATTATTCTTCCGTATTCTGCAAATCTTAGAATCAGTATTAAGCCTCATAGGTTTATTCTATTGGTGAGTATTTCTAACAAAACAAATACCGCTTTAATCAAGGAATTCGGTCAACTTGATCACAATGTATCCATAAGAGTATTTATACAGTACCTACCGTTTAACTGTAATCAGACTTTAGAAATTTATTAAGTGTGTATTTGAGTTAAACAATACTTTCTTCAGTCTTTCATGTATTATAATATGTTTATTGTTTAAATTGTTTTGAGGATATCGGTACCTATAGACAGTTAAGTGTTATTAATTGTGTATTTGTGTATTTATGCGTTCTTAATGTAGTAGAGCCACGTTGATTTCAGCACGAAAGGTCCGGCTCGACCAAGGCAGTACTATCCTCTCATAGAAGACCAACTTAAAATGAAAGAATTCCTGCTGTCATGTTTTGCTGGAAAGTGCAAAGGTCCAATGACGCCGAAGCATCTTAATAGGCCACTATGGGGTGGGTCGCCTTGTTGCATTGTCTGCTCTTGTAATTAATAACTAGGATCTGCTCGTACTTTTCATAAAATCACTTTGGTAGGCACATAAAAAAGTATATATTCAATGTCCATCAGCTATTGCTACAACTAATGAATGTTTCAAAATCTAGATATATTTCCTACAATTAATTTTGTCAGGTCGATAAAGTACAAAAAGTAATGGAAGATGCTTGTCATCGATTATTACTTACTGCTTCGTTGGTCTCGCGTTTGGCTCGGTCACGGGTTCGATACCTTTGTATGATCTACAAATATTTGTTTCGGAGTTTGGGTGTTATCTATGTATAATATATATGTATTTACAAAAAAAGTACATATGTATTTTTATCGGTTGTCTAGTACCCATATCACAAGCTCTGCTTAGCTTGGGACTAGATGGCGTTGTGTGTTAGATGTACGAAATATTAATTATAGATTTATTTATTATGTCTTTTGACTTTTGGTATTTCAACGTGTTTCTATAAACTAATGAAACACCAAAATATGATCTGTATCTATATTTTTTAACAGAAAATTTCGTAATATAATTTAAATATAATACTCTCCCTCTATAATTTTATGATCTTTAAACCAAACTTCTTAACAAAAACCCACGTGTTTGTTTATGATTGTATTCATTTTTCATACTAATATCGCTTGTTTTTTTACAGACACGATAAAGTTAGTCTAGACATCGGATACTTTCATCTCAATTTAGCACCAAAAAATAAATAATATTTATCTATACCTTTAATAACTGTAATTCTTTCTAAAGATTTCTCAATAGAATTCGATACTCAAAACACAACAAAAACTGGTAGTAAACTTCAAAAAAAAAAAGGAAAGAAAACTTACATTACTAGGTATAAAACGAAATCCTAAATTTCAAATTACGGTACAAACTTTCCAAGAACTAGATAAATGAATGTCCATTAATTATCATCCTTAAAGTCAGTTTGTACGCACAACAAAATCCCAAGAGATGTTCTCCATTCCATGAATGTATTCCAAATACTAGTTTGGGGTATATGTGTCATATCCCGCAAACCCCAAGTTCCCTGCTGCCACATCCAATTAGATACTCTGTGAATACTGCGTAAATATGTAATAGGTATTAGATATTTACGCAATGCAATGATTTATTGGATTTAATTAAATCCTGACCTCCTGACTTAATTACTTAATCCTGAGATTAAATTGGTTATCAAAGTATCAATGTCTGTATTTGTTAAAAAAAATACTGAATTTAATTCCAATACAAAATTATGACATATATGTGGCGCCGCTAACAGTGAAGAAGATATAATGACTTTTGTTTCTAGAGAAAGTAAAAGAAAGTGAAAACATGCAACCTGAATACTCTCGACAACAAATGCACAGTCTGTCTCATAACTTCGATAAAGTGGCTTAGAAGAACCGAACTAAAAACAGAATTTACATTTATATTACGAAGGAAACTCGATAAGTACATATTTTTCTGGAGACTTTTTCTTCACAAAAAGTTTGCAAGTTCGTTACCTTTGTTGAATATTCCCTGGACTTTAAATTGGCTTTGGTCACTGATTACTGAGCAAACAGAAACTGTATATTTAATTATTTACAATGTAATGATGGGATACTGAAAACACCGATGAACAGATTCATACCAAAATCGAACCACATTAATTTGAAGAAAAATTAAACGGTATACTGAAAACATCGATGAACGGATTCATATCAAAATCAACCCATATTAATGTAAAGAAAAATTAAACAAACTTAAAGAAGTTCATAAAACTAGTAAAAGCAAAAACTGTTTAAAAAAAACACAATAATTGTCATTATTTCCGCCTCAACTACAACTACTATTAAACAAATATAGGGTAGTAATGCTTGATCTCGTACGTGAAATGCCATTAAATGATAAAATATTGGAACCAAAAGTGAAGTTATAAAAGAAGAAATGGTCGGGTTTAGATGGAAGTGATTTTGGCAACATATAAAGAACTAAATAAGAAGAAATTCATCAATTTGAAATTAAACTCAGTACGTTTTTTACCGAAGTTAACCAAACTATGCGTTGGCTGAATATGATTTAGACATAGATAGACAAGACAACAGACAACCCTGCGTTAGGATACATCCTGTATCGCGAGTGACTTTACAAACACACATGAAACGGAAACGAGGAACACCTAGACGGAGAACAACAATTTTTAAGTCACACAATATAATAAGAAGTTTTTACGAAAATTATGCAAACGGTGGAGTATGAAATTTGCCAGTTGGTACAGTTAAAGTTAATATGGAAGTGGAGTGCAAAATTCTAAAAAACGGTGAAAATTCAATGAATTATGTACTAACCACTGGGCGACCACAAAAAAAATGGAAATAAAATTCTAAAAGTATGTATCAAAGGCAGATGGACTATCTTCCCGCTAAAACATATAGTGCTCCTGGCTTTTGTTGTTAGTATATAAACTCTTTGAAGTATAGTCGTTATTACAGTATTTTTCAAAGAAGTATGTTTTTCCTACTTAAGGTATAGCTAATTTAGATTTAGAGATGAGTACAATATAAGTTTAGGGTGCGACGGGGATGTCATGGTCTTATTTGTAACTTCGGAGCTTCTCCATTGAATAAACAAAGATAAATAAAAAACAATTGTGCCAACTATTGATTTGCGAAATAATATATTTTTAGAATGAACAAAACTTAATTAAACATTCGGAAAATAGGGATAAAAAATTCAAGACTCGATCCCACGAGAGCACACAAGATGTAGATGTCATGCGAGATTATACGGAAGCTACTACGGTGGCTAGATCCGGTTTTAACAGTGTACGTTTTAACTAAAAATAGAACCGTGATGAATGTGTCAAATTGCGTAAGACTATTTATAACTCTAAAGGATGAGATAAAAACGACTTAGTCAAGATGATACATTATACAGTGGTTACTAGAAATATACTTAACTCGTTCGTGTACTAAGTTAGAGATACACATGTTAAGATACATTCATTATAGATACATTATTTGAATATGTATTTAAAACTGCTTAGACTGGCACGGAATTATACCAACGACCTACATACCTGTTACATTTCATCGTGAATAAGCCCCTACAGAAAACTGATATCAAGCACTTCTTACATTGTAACCCTTCTCACTAAGTAAAACCTATCTAGAGCCTACCCTAGGTCTCTTTCTCTCAAAAAGCAGTATCGTGCTTGTGTCTCTTGAGTAGCAAGAGTCAATGGACGGATCAGGTAACCCATTTGCTCTACATATTATTACTTATTAAAAAAACCCATTCAAAATAATCGTAACTCTTATGGATAGAACTAAGTATTATCAAATAGAGTACCTAAATATATCCCGCCCACGAGAAACGTTGGAAAAAATTTAAATCTGTCTAACACAATAAATGTAAAAGACAGTACAAGATTTTTTCGAAGTAATATGATTTTGAAGAGTGTTATTGTTCTTGTATTTAATTTATTGTTAATTTAAATTTAATATATATTACACATCTAGAGTTTAACTTACTGCATATTAAAAAGTATTGTAATTTAAAAAACATTACAGTTAAAGACAGACAAAAATACTTCTATTAAATGTAACTTAACTTAGTAAAAGTTAATAGTGCAATGCTAAATTAAGCATATTCTAAAACATAACTTGAAAAAAATTAAATGGCTTTCTTATTAATTTATATCAAAGTGCATTTTGCCTTATCAAACACTCGTTGAAACCCAAATATTGAAAACATTTACTTTAACATTATTGTAACACATGTACTTACATATTTAACGCTATAAATCAAAACAAAAATAAATCTCTGATTTGGTAGAACATAGTACTCATAATTTAATCCATAAACCACATAAAAACAAATCAAAGGAACAAGTGAAGGCTTTTCGGGCAATAGCATTTATAATCAAATAGAATCAAACTTTAACTGGTTTTTAATGCAGAACCTTGAAAGCACAACATTTCCATACCTAATAACACTCAACCACTGCACGAATGTTATCACGGGCAGTCAGATTTAAGACGTTGATCACAATGAAAGTGTCTGTGTTGTTAGTTTTGTTTGCCACTGTGTATAGTGTAGCAAGTTTCCGACGAGTTTCCTCCGAGTTTGGATCCCGGTTTCCCAGACCAACCTGGTTCCCAACACCTGGGTTTACATCCCTATTTCAAAACGATAATTGTAACTGTGACCTGTTTGATAAACACTTTGGTGATGGATGGCTGAATTGGTTACCAGAAGCCATGATGCAGGCAGAAAGGAATTTTAATAGAACAAATACAGATGATGGTGACAACGCAGACCAAGAAAAAGGACCGGGAGTAAGTTTGGGTGGAGATTCTTGTCCAACAGGCCGTACGAGATTTGGTGTCAATTGTTTAGAAGTAGATTGAATTCACTGCATTATTTTTAGTTAATAGTTTAATCTATCTTTCAAAAATGTATATTTTCCATGTTTATGAATTTTCATACAGTATCTAATAAAAATACTTTCATACGAAGTTTAATATTTTCTGATATGACAATGTTTTAACACTTTTTTTTGTTATTTTCCATACATTATTGTAATGAATTATAAGTTATATATTTTTTTATTTGTAGTTATTTTTGGTAACCTAGTCGGCTAAATGTACTTGATGAAATCCAAACCTGTTACCACTTAGTTCGCTGCCATAGCAGCATATGTTATTACTTAGCTTGAAACTCAGTCTTAAATATGTTTTAACGGCAATGATACACTTTAGATGATAATTATTTTAATGAGAATAAACGTAAATTATAGTCACGTCATTATTAACACATATTATGCTAGAACACCATTTATTCCTAATGGATATAATGAAAAAAAAAATGTTCTTTTTTATATTTCCCAATGTAAAATCAACGTAAGGCTGAATCCATTTTGGGATTTCCATTTCTTTTTTAATTACCAGGAATTGATAAACAGTGTATTTATGAGACCAGTGAACTGGAAACATGGATGTATTCAGAATTAAGGAAAGAAGGAGTTTGTTTAGGATTAGGACCAGTAATGTGGAAGTGTTTTATGATTTATAGTCTATTTTTATTAAAAATATTATCAGATACTGTTTTTAATATGTTGTGGATCATATACTTCAGATATTATGTTAATTAATCATGTAAATATTATCTATTATTAATATTTTTATATACTAGCTATAAACAGCCAATATTATTATTTCAATTCAAATTCCTTGACCGGTGTGTGTTTAGTCACTTATGTTGTTAATTGTACTGCTAAATATAGTATTAAAAGCTTGGGTTTTCAAGGTTTACACTGACTAGGTAATTTTATTAGTGTGTTAAATGTACTATTATGTTGTAACATCTATCTGCGAGTATCTATCCTTGTAGAGAGGGATTCAGAATACAGGGTGTCACCGTATTTATTCATTCTATGGGTGTCTTAGAGCTGACTAAGGGAGCAACCGATAGCGCTGCAAATAGAAGGAAATCTTGAAACAAACTGTATACCAACCCGTTTTGTCAGCGTGGTGAGCCATAGTAAGCCAAGCCGCTTTTATAAGGACAGGTCTATGATCAGAAATGGACTATTAAAGATTGTTGACGACCCTAACCCTACGGTTGTATTACATAGTAATAATTTAGCCACTCTAATATCGTAGATCAGTCGTTTACTCGAAACAATGCCATATTGTCACAAGCTAAGCAGAGCTTGTGTTATAAGTACTAAACAACTGATATAAATACATATATACTTTTAGTAAATACATACATATATACATAGAAAAGACACAAACTCCGAAACAAATATTTGCAGATCATACAACTACACCGCATAGATCAAACCCAAGACCTCAAGCACAGAGGTCGTATACACTAACACTGCAATTGGCATGTAGTATTTTTTTAAATATTGATTTATTTCAATATAAAAACTGGTGTGTCACTTTTGTTATTAATTGTACTACTAAATATTGTATAATCGGCTTAAATTTTCAAGGTTGACTTACAAAAGATTTATTAAACCATTCAAATATTTGTGTTTTACATAACGTTTTTATTTAGCAACTTTATAAGCAAATTTGGGGACTTTTTTCACGTGTCTTTAATATTGCGATAATATTGGTACAGGTACTATTCGTTTCTTTATAACTATTGAATTTTATGATTACTTATTTTATTCAACTTAAGTTAAGGAAATAAATACCGAAATAAATAATGATAAATGTTCTATGTATTTATTATGGCAGCACTTAAAGAAATTTGTGTTAACAAATTAATAAAGACCTAACTAAAAGCATTTTTCGAGAATACACAGTTAAACGAAAAAATAGTCACATTAAACATTATAATAAATAAAACATACTTCCTGGTGTTATATCCCTCTGGAATAGGCAGGTTAGATTTGATGTTTACAACCATCACTTTAATAGATAGGCTATGGAAAATTTATTTTAAAGCAAAGCTAAAGTACAAATAATCAAATAGAGTTGTGTCTGACGCAAATTATGCGGATGTTGAATACAATAGGAAACCTTGCCATTGATTAGAAAGCAAGGTCTTAAATCAAATATTTTATTAGTGAGTGTTTTATTTGACACACACACACAATGACAACATTTGTGAACATTTCATAAGAAACGTTGCACATGTGTGCATTATGTTGTAAAGTATATGATTATGGATACACCCACATCGATACATTCGTCTATGCCTGTGTCTGTGCCTATGGTATAGCTATTCAACACTTAAAGCAAACACTTTAAATTATTTTTAAAGTAGCTCCTTTATTTATAACAACTTGTTATTTTCGAATGGCTTAATAGCACTAGCTTTTGCCCTCTGCCCGCCCACGACTCCACCCACGTGTATGTTGGTTATGGTCTATATAATTCCACAAGAACCAAAGTATCTTCGTATCAAATTTCATTGAAATCAGTGCAGCGGTTTAGCCGTAAAAGCGTTACAGACAGAAAGAGCTACTTTCAAATTTATAATATTAGTATTGATTTTTATATTGATATTTATAGTTATAAGCTATATTTTATATCAATATTCAACCAAAAGTCCCCTTACTATGGTGGTATCTGGTACACATATTGAAGTAACCACCCATTCTATCGCAATATTTCTTGTAATAAACTTGACCGATGTCTCCACATGTTTTGGGTATGGACATGGTATAATTGTGATAAACAATATTCTTCGATTTAAGAAATGTATAAAACTATTCATCTTCAAAATATGTACACAACTTAAGCCCACACAGAAGCTAGACGCACACATTTACTTTTAATTCAGATGGCGTCTCTGGGACCTAGCAATGAGCATGGAATAGAAAGTTCGTGCACACTCTAGACTTGAAGTTATAATGGCATTAAATGTGTGGCTATGACTCTCAGAAGTGCGGTAGGGTTAAGCTTTAGCCATGTTCTACATTTTATGAACGGAATTGCTCATGAAATGTAGACATCTAGGAATAGGTGTGTCAGTATATCTAGATGCTTATAGATAAAGCATTGAACATGTATGTATGGTATGTAATATCTTTAAATAAGTGATCGCATTAAGTCCCGTGAATATAATTATAATGTCATGAAAGGCGAAAGTTTAAAATTTAGTATTGAGCATATGATAATCATTGCTCTAGAAATTCTCATATAAAGTATTGCACCTTAGCATTAAAATTACTTGTACTAGAATTTAAAAAATAATTAATTACTATAGTTTTTGGCATATTATGTTAATAGCAAGCCAAAATCTCTTTGCTCAGAAGAATAGCTTCAGCAGTGGACCTACAAAGACAGATGAAGATAATATCATCAATTTATAAACAAAAATAACATATTATATTGATTTTAAGTTAAATCGCTATTTTTCGTAAAACAAAATGCACATTATTTTTACTGAGGCCTCCTTTAACTTTTGCATTATCTGCCGAGTCTTGCATCTAAAAACAATATTCCCAACGAAGCTCAGTCACCGAAGTACTGAAAATTATTCAACCGAACGCAAAATGTGTGTAGGATTGGTTTATTCCCAGTAATTACATGAAGCCAGTTCCACGTGGAGCTTTTACAACCCACTAGTTCCACTTTATAAATTGTGTGGAAATTCATAATTTTTAAAGACATACAACGGACGTGATGTGTATTACGAACCTGTAATATACGAAACGGCACCTTTGTGCGTTAGTTTGGCAATATTTGCAATAACAGTAACATTACAAGACAAACTCATACTGGACATTACATTCTCTAGCCACTGGTTAAAATGAAAATAGAAAAGTCATTTCCCAATATGAATGCCCTTAGACAGAAATTACCTACTTACAAGTTACATACTATGCGACGTTTCTCGTAAGAGTCAATATAAAATCCAGCAAAATTGCAAAGGCTATCAACCATTTGCTAACTCCATAATGACAACAAGTATCAACGAGATGTTTTTTCAGAGGAATCTTTGTAATTAACTCAAGATTAACATTTATATTGCAATTATAATAAAAGGCGTGTAAAATTTAATGTACTCTTACTAAGATCTAGTTTTTATATAAAAAACCTAGTCTATTAACAGGTTGGATTAACATTTTCATATTAATAGCTTAGAAATAATGAATTTGTTTGTAGCTTCAATTATTATCGGTTGATGTGTGTGTATACTTTTTATAACTAGAAGTCTTTTTACAGAGGTCGCATAATAAGGAGGTCACTACGCTCGTCTGGATTACAAAACCGGTGTTCCAAACAAAACCCTATTGTTTGGTTAATACCGTACGTCCGTCCATTCAAATATAATCAAATACCTTTTGGTGTTTGATATTGGTCACCAAAGAATCACATAAACACCATTGGGTGAAAAACTGGATTTGTATTTAAAAGGACGGTTAAATCCGATATAAAGGTGTACGCAAAATACGATTCAAAGACATAAAAAAAATGTGTAAATAACTCCATCATTCCGTACATCTGAAATTTTATGATTTCAGCGTTCTATTCGAGCTACTGCAATTCTTCATTCTCATAAAAGCAAACAGAACATTCATTCATTCATATTCTTCTTAACTTTTAATATTCCTAAGATATTTGAGGCCGGCTACTTTTTAAGTCGGTTTTACCTGAATAACAATTTTTCCACGGAGCGACTGGCACCGGACATCTGCAACCCTGACGACAAACTTAATTGGAAGATTGAGCTGATAGCTGCTAACTAGCAGATCAGTATATTGGAAGGCATTACTTCTCAGTAACCAGTTATGATTGCCATAGATGTTCATGACAACCGAAACCAACGACTTAAAATGCTCTCCGATTCTGGGGCGTTAGACTATGCCAACCTCCATAATATGGACCACTATTAAGAATTTAAAAAGCTTACTCTTTCTTAAAAGGCCGGCAACGCACTTGTGACGCATTTGGTGTTGCGGGTGTCCATGGGTGGCAGTAACCGCTTACCATCAGGCGATACGTTTGTTCGTTTCGAAAAAAAAATTGTAAAAAAAACTCAACAACACTTTTGCACAACAATACTCATTGCGAATGCAGACAATGCAACAATGCTGTGTGCTGAGTACTGTGCATTGTCTGCATTTGAAATGAATATGCTGACCATCACTTTTGGATTGTGCTTATGTTTTCTATCAGGCAGAGCAGAGTCACTTTGGCCCTTAAATAAAAAAAAATTACAAATGATTAATCAATGAAATATATTTATACCTAGTTGAAGATGATATTCAACGATTAGACGAGCTAGCGAAAACCCAGAACAATATAACGGGTCTAATAAAGCTTAAATTAATAATATTAGATCATATAATGAAGTTAACGGCTAGATACATAATACAGCAACGTAGTCCAAGTCGTCTCTTTGTCTTCAAATATTATCTATTCAGTCCAGGTAATCTAATACATCATATAACAAAGGGTGTGTAATCTTGTCTTTGTCCTAGATTTTGTAATTAATGTCTGTCAATTAGGTACTAGTCTGCAAGGGATGCACGCTACGATTCGATATATGGACATATCGATCCATCGATCTGATTTGAATACAAATTTGAATACGATATTTGATGCAAAATATGCGATTATATCGAGAAAGTAGGTACCTGATACGATTAAGATACAATATCTAAACAATTGAGTTAGTCTAACCAACAGAATTTGAGCACCCCTCCGCATACGATCAACATTCGTTTAGTTTCATAATTTTTAAAAAAATCGGACATCTGACACACAATGCCATCTAACTTCAAACTAAACAGAGCTTGTACTATGAAAGTTAGATTGACTAATAGAATATGTTACTTTTTTGTAAATACATACATATTATACATCGAAAACACCCAAATTTTAAAACAAATATTTGCAGATCATACAAACATTTGATCCGAACCAGGAATCGAATCATAGACCTCATGCACAGCAATCGCGTACGCTACGACTGTGCCAACCAATCATCATGAAATTGGTTTTTGCAAAGAGTTACTTAGATGAAATCTTAGATATTAGATTAATCTATTCTAATATAAATAAACTGAAGAGTTTGTTTCTTTGTTTGCTTGAACGCGATATTCTCAGGCACTACTGGTCCGATATGAAAAATTCGTTCAGTGTTAGATAGCCCATTTATCGACGAAGGCTGTATATCATCACTCTAAGACCTATAAGAACGGAGCACTACTACTTTCGTGATTGATTTTAAGATTATTCTTTTTAAGAATATGTTTTCTTAAGGACTCAATAGTTAACTGTTGATTGTACTATTTGGGCAGTCTATTTTCGTATGGAAAAAGCATGACGTGAGACTAAGACTACTTTTTCTAAGACGTAGTAGAGTTACTTGAAGACTCGGGGCAGGTTCTCTAGCCTTGGTTTTCTTTAAAAAGATATCTCCCGCATTAGGAATATATCCCGTGTCGCGGGGGCTTTACAAACGTTCATGAAATGGATACCAAGAACTCCTAAACTCAGAACAACCGCTTAAACCGCTAGTTAAACTTAGACTAAATACAGCCTTATTCATAAACTTTCTTTAACTTTTAACAACGGTTCTTAACACTTTATAAATAATTCGTTAGAACCACATTACTATTTTATTTAGGCAATGCGTTTTTCCAGAAATATTAAATTGTTTTTCAAAACGTATATTGCAATAAATTATTAAAAATAAATATCGTATTATTACGAAATTTAGAAATTGTCGACTCAATTTTGTCATTTTAAAAAATACGTAACGCTATCTGTGAGTCGGTGTCTAAATTACGTTAGATTTTAGTTATGTTACGGACATCACAGATGGCAGTCTTATACAGTTGATATATTTATTTTTTAAATTTTGGTTGTGAATCATAGGTCTTACTACTTAACTCTTGAATTGGTATAAATTTGTATATTGCTTTTTCTCTATTTAGAATTGTATTTTTCAATTTTATTTCTTCAGTCGAGATTGTTACTATAAAGTTACAGAAAACGTACCTACAAAAAGTGACGAAATACAGCACAACGGAACGCACAAAAACTGAAAACAGAAAGTCGTAGTCAAGCTTATAAGCATGTCAGCGGTGCAAATTCAAGTCAGTACACATCTGGAATTTCGCTAAGCGCTTTGAACATTTTTCGACAGATGGCGTCATCAATCTCTAAGCATGAATTGAATACAAAGTGCTTGACGATGATGACTGGAGGCACATGTCATGAAAATATAATATATGTGTATGTTTTTTCACAATTATGATGAATGATTATCCTTATAAATTGAATTGAATTGAATAGTATGAGGCACTTTATGTACGCAAAGCTTAAAAGGTCAATTGGTGCGACAACGACCAAAAAATTAACAATTCATCTGCCCTTGTCCTACGCGATAGCAGTAGCATCGCCATAATTTAGATGGTTGGCAGTCCACAACTGTGTGCTTTTCGCGCGGAATTAACATTATTAAAATTCCCGTACCAATACGACCTTAAAAGGCCGGCAATGCACTTGTGAAGCCTCTGGTGTTGCGGGTGGGCGACGGTAATCGCTTAGCATCAGGCGATATTCCTGCTCGCTTGCCCCCTTTTATAAAAATGCAATAAAATTTTGCTACTTTAGCAACCTATACTTATAAAATAACAAGTCCTGACAGACTGACTGACTGACTGATTCATCATTGCCGAGCGTAAACTATGATAGTTAGGGCTATGAAATTTGGTGAGTAGGATCCTTTTATTGAGTAAACACCCACTAAGAAAGGAACTTTGGAATTTCTACCCCTACAGGGGTGAAATAGGGGTTGAAAGTTTGTATGGTAGTCAGTATTAGTATTTTTAAGTTAGAAACCTGTAACTTTACTTTTGGGCTGCTGATTAAAAATGAGTAAATACGTATTTCAGCGTTTCTAAATATTCTACTTCTAAGGGGTGAAATAGGGGTTGAAAGTTTGTATGGTAGTCAGTATTAGTATTTTTAAGTTAGAAACCTGTAACTTTACTTTTGGGCTGCTGATTAAAAATGAGTAAATACGTATTTCAGCGTTTCTAAATATTCTACTCCTAAGGGGTGAAATAGGGGTTGACATTTTGTACATAGGTTAGTCTGGAAGTCTGTTATTTTTGAAGTTCGAAACATGAAACTTTGTTTTTGGGCTACTGATTAAAAATAAATAGATACTTGTTTAAGCATTTCTAGATGTCCTACCCCTAAGGGGGCGAAATAGGGGTAGAAAATTTTGTATGGAAGTTCGTCATTTTTTAAGTAAAAAACATGAAACTTTATAATAATAATAATAATAATAATCGCTTTATTGTACACCAAATTACTTATAAAGGTAACTTACAGCTAAGAGGTACAATTGGCGGCCTTATCGCCCGAAGGCAATCTCTTCCAGGCAACCATTTATTTATGTGTTACTGATTTAAAAAGGGTAGAGAGGTATTTGAGCGTTTCTGGGTATTCTACCCCTAAAGGGATGAAATAAGGGTTGAAAGTTAGTATGGATATTCGACATTTTTTAAGTGAGATACATGAAACTTTATTTTTGGGCTATTGATTAAAAATGAGTAGATACCTATTTAAGCATTTCTGGATATTCTACCCTTAAGGGGGTAATAGGGGTTGAAATTTCGCATATAAGTTGGTCTGGAAGTCCATCAATTTGAAAGTTCAAATCATGAAACTTTGTTTTTGGGCCACTGATTAAAAATGAGTAGATACGTATTTAAGCGTTTCTGGATATTCTACCCCTAAGGGGTGAAATAGGGGTTGAAAGTTTGTATGGAAGTTTGTCATTTTTTAAGTTAGAACCATGAAACTTTATTCATGTACTACTGATGAAAAGAGAGTAAAGACGTATTTAAGCGTTTCTGGAAATTCTATCCCTAAAGAGGTGAAATAGGGGTTTAAAGTTTGTATGGAAGTCCGTTATTTTTTAATTTAGTACCATAAAACTTTAATTTTGGGTTACTGATTAAAAATGACTAGATATCTATTTAGCGTTTCTGCATATTTTACCCCTAAGGGGGTGAAATAGGGTTTGAAATATTGTTATGGAAATCCGTCAAATTTAACTTAGAAACATGAAACTATACTTTTGGGTTGCTAATTAAAAACGAGAAGATACATATTTAGGCGTTTCTGGATATTCTACCCCTAAGGACAGAAATAGGCATTGGCGGTTCATATATTGGTTAATTTGGAAGTCCGTCATTTTTTAATTTAGCATCCTAAAAACTTACGTCTTTAAGTTTCTGATTACAAATAGATGAATACTTATATCAGCATTTATCTGAATTCTGTTCCTAAAGGGGATGAAATATGGGTCGAATGTTTGTTTGAAAGTTCTTTTAAATGGGCTATTGATCAAAAATAAATAAATACGTTTAAAAACATGAATAAATTACTGATACATACTTTTACACAGTTTTAATTAAATAACTTCAACGCGAGCACAGCCGCGGAGAACAGCTAGTATGGTATAATATGTTGCTTATGTTGACTAAGTTCAACTGACTTAATTTTGATAGTTTCCATTTAATGGCCTCGAAAATTGAGGCCCGTATTTTAAATTAATTGAGTCGTCTCAGTCGTGAATTTAGTTTTAAAACTGATTTGAAGCTGAGATTTAGACGCGAAACTCTGATATATGGAACGAAACATACTAAAAAAAATATACTATATAGATCAACAAAATCACTATTAAAGTAGTAAATGGTACATCAATTTAAATTCCTCTTTTCGTATGAATATCCTTTCGGAACCCTCAACGGACAACCGGTGTTTGTTATATAGGATTGTCGGACTCAAACCAGTGAAAACCGCACGCTATTTCGGATACAAGTAGCAGGATTTTGAACCAAGATCCAGTTGTAATTGGGAAAGAAAATGTCTGCTACCCTTAAGCACCCAGGGCCATATTGAGCTTACAGAAAACCCCCTCGTTAGGAAGGATTTCGATGTTCCCTCCATTCTTCGTGGCCTCAGGTGTGGTCTCTAGGTCTATCCTAAGTAAGTACATTGGTCGTTCAGAGACTTTCAGCATCTAAATCACATGTATTACCTAATCTTCCTGGTACCATAAGAGACCTGAATTTCTTTGACTTTTAATTTCAACATAAATCTGGTCTGGTAAATAAAAGATTCCGATCTAGGTAATTGAAATCTTTTCAAAAGAAATAGTACTCTTTGTGTACTGCACAACATTTATTATTCTGTTGTCCATAATAGTTAGTAGTTTCTGATGATTGAAACTCAGGACATGGATATACGGAATGACGGCTCGCAGTCACGTGCGCAATCTTACAGAGATTGATGCATCGTCTGCGTGGCGATTATGTCAGGAATGCTTTGTGATCTGTGTGTCCTCGGTACAGTCCATATGCATTAGTTCAAAATGTCAGGACATTTTAATTTTGTTTATCTTTCTCAAATGATATGACATAGATTGAATATTATAAATTATGGAGCATTAAAATAAGGGTTCCAAGTAAATAAAAACGTAAAGCTCAGTAGCTCAGTAGTCAGAAACATAAAATAGGAATGTTCGTCAAAGGAAATTCTTTATGCAGCATACCAGCAGCAGAATATCAAAGGCAAAGGAATATCATGAAGTGGTAGGAATTTTCGTTTATGACATTGTTAATATAGTAATTATTCTCCTTCTTAAATGTATGAGTTACGACGAGAATTGAAGTTCCGCGGCATGCTCATAAACCGGATCAAGGTTTTGAAGTGAATAATCGAATTTTGCTCACTTGGTATCTACGTGTAATCATATTAAGAACATGTAGAATATCTTACGCTTTATCAATGATTTTTATCACGACTATATCTAGTGTTATTAAATAAGAGTTTACCCAACATACATATAAGCTAAATAGCAATCTTCTTTTATTATAAAGATAAGATGATAAAAATTTTGCCATGAAACATTTTGATTTATAGACTGATCTTGTGCTTTGGAACATTTTAAATTAATTTGAGACACGTAAGTTTCCTTGTGATATTTTATATGGGCTGTGTTTAAGCGCCATACATCGATCCAAACACTTTCAGTTATTCTTTTTGATTTGAATCACTTCCATTGAGATTTTCAGAATTAAAAGATTTCTATATTTTCAAATTGAGTTCAGCATAGAAATAAGCAAAAATACAATGATATTATATAAAATATCAATGCAAAAATATGAGAAAGAAAAGGTAATCCGTCCCTTGAATAACCTTCCTCGGCTCAGCAGAGGATGCAATTAATAGATCAGGTTAATATGTACTCCATAGAGGTAGATAATATGTCTTCACAATATTTTGATGACACACGAGCTCTTCAAACAGAAATACATAAACTTGAAGAGCAACTGAGAGCTATCAGTAGTAAATATGAGATTTCTCAAAAACAAAGTAGGGAACAAGTTATGGCTATAGGTAAATTAGTTAATTCATGCAATTGTAGGAATGATTCATTGTTTTCTGATAACCACAATGAAACCACTACTTCTTTGGACAGTTTGCCTGTAACATGTCATGCTAGTATATTGCCAACAAACAACAATAATATAATTAGTATACAAAATAGCAATAAAAATATTCAACATCAATTACACTATAGCAATAATAATATAGTAATGTTTAGCGATGAAATTGGTAAAAACATGGGCCATATTTTGTGTGAAACTTTGGGGCAACCAGTGACAAACTACTGTAGTCCTAATGCAAACTACTCTCAAATATTATCTAAAGTAATAGAGAACAAAAATTGTTATAATACAAATACTACCTTAATTATTGTTATTGGGAGAAGAGGAAATGCAAACATAAACAAATTTAAATTTTTCTTTGAAAATCTTTCTTATTTAAATGTTAAAAAAATAATTTTATTTGCATTTCCTTACTGTAAGGGCTTGCCACAGATGGAAAATAACATTAGATTTAAATACAATATTAAATTACAAACAATGACATATTATAATGATAAATTTGAATTTATTGACACTAATGCTGTTATTAACAGTAATTATTTTACGACAAAAGATAATTATTATCTTTCTGGATATTTTAGACGACAAATAGCTTCTTCGCTATCCTATTTTATTTTTAAATTAGCCAAGTCTTTGGCTGTGACTTCTGCTTCTATTGAGCAGAACAATACTAGTTGTAGTAGTGTATTTTTGCCTTTGACATCTGCTCCTATTGAGCAGAATAATACTAGTAGTAATAGTTGTAATATAGTCCTGACTTCAACATCTGCTTCTATTGAGCAGAACGATAGTAGTTATAGTGTACATAACCCTCAATCTATTTCTAGTCATTTAAACCAAAGATTACGACAATAGAGTGTACCTCTAGCAACACTGTATCCTCAAAAACTTCTAATAAAAACTGTATGAACAGAAACAAAAATTGTTTGAACCTGGTACATCAGAACATTCAGGGATTGATGAGTAAAGAATTAGAATTAGAGCTATATCTAGACTGTAATAATATTGATATTTTATGTTTAACTGAACATTGGCTTAGTAGTCATCAACTCTTGTTTAATTTCAATAATCACCAGGTTACTAGCTCGTTCAACAGAACCAATATGATACGTGGTGGCTCATTAATAATCACTAGAAAGAGTATTAAAGTAAATGAACGATCAGATATTGTCAGTCTGTCTGTTGAGCGAATTATAGAAATAGCTTGTGTAGAATTTGAGCGGTTCATTGTAATGAGTGTATACAGGCCCCCATGTAGTTTGTATGATGTATTTGATAAAATCCTTGAAGATGCATTATTTAGGGCTACACAATGTAATAAGACGGTTTTTGTCTGTGGTGACTTTAATATAAATATTCTAGTAAAGTCGAATATAACTGTAAGGTTTCTAACTTTATTGAAATCATATAATCTATGTAACCTTTTCTTTGAACCCACACGTATTACAGCCAATAGTGCCACTTGTATTGATAATATTTTTACAAATATCAAACCAATTAATAAGTGTCTTGTAAGTGAGCTAGATTCAGATCATTGCGGACAGTTCGTTACCTTTACGCGAACAAAACTAGAGGTTCAAAGGAAGAGTATTAGTTACGTTCCGATTACGGAGAGCCGCATGAGCCTGTTCAGAAATAATATGGCAGATAACTTGTTAAGATTGCCCTATGATAGTGACCCTAATCAAGCTTTTACTTTGTTATTTAAAATGATTAATAATGAATTTCAATTAATTTTTACATCAAAAACACTAACGATTAGTGATCGTGTAGTATTCAGTGACTGGGCCACTGTAGGTATCTATAAAAGTCGACAACGGCTATATGAGTTGTATTATGAAAAAACATATAATCATAACTTAGATTTTAAAGAGTATGTCAGAAATTATTCAAAGACGTTTAAACGCGCCTGTTATGTTGCCAAATCTTTATATTTAAAAAATAAAATAAAATCATCTGGTAATAAAATAAAAACTACATGGGATATTATAAACGCTGAAACCGGAAGGTCCATTGTACGAAATCGTAACTTCTATTTAAAAATTAATAATGTAGATATAAGAGCGGATGTGGAGGTTGCGACTGAGTTTGAAAATTTTTTTACCAACATTCCAATTCGAACAACCAAGACTCTCTCGTCATCCTCTGCCTCTGCTTGTTTCTTATTAGAAAATAGTGTAAACCGGTGTGATGGAGGTTTTGAATTTTCAGTTGTTAGTGTAAATGACGTTATCAAGGCTTTTAAAAGTATAAATGTAAAGAAAACAACTGATTTATGGGGCCATTCAGTACATACTATATCTGCAATAATTGATATGATATCCCCATATTTAGCAACTATTTTCAATTCTTGTATTGCATGTGGTGTGTTTCCTGATCTGATGAAACAAAGTAAAGTGATTCCATTGTTCAAATCTGGTAGCAGTTCAGATCCATCAAATTTCCGACCTATCTCAATACTTCCAACATTGAGTAAAATTTTCGAAAAATTGCTTTTAAACCAAATGCTACAACATTTTATTAAGCACAACTTGCTTCATCAAAAGCAATTTGGTTTTACTAAAGGTCGTTCAACTACGGACGCGGGCGTGGAATTGCTTAAACACATATATGGCGCCTGGGAGGAGTCACAGGATGCGTTTGGTATATTCTGTGACTTGTCTAAGGCCTTCGATTGTGTCCATCATCCTACACTCATCAGGAAGTTACAACACTACGGAATAAGGAATAATGCTCTAAATATTTTAACGTCGTATTTGAATCAAAGAGTTCAAAAGGTTGACATTAATGGCAAAACATCTTCGGGATCACCTGTAACAATGGGCGTCCCACAGGGTTCTATTCTAGGGCCATTTCTGTTTCTCATATATATAAATGATCTAGCTTATTATGTAAGTGACAATCATGAGATTGTATTATTTGCGGATGACACATCTTTAATTTTTAAAGTTAGGCGCCAACTTGACAGTTTTAATGAAGTCAACAGTGCACTCTCGAAAGTGGTACATTGGTTTAATACAAATAATCTTCTCCTTAATGAGAAGAAAACTAAATTCATTAAATTCTCTACAACAAATGTTAGGCATGTTAAAACCGATGTTCGATTGAATGGACTAGGGTTGGATCCTGTGGAATCTACTGTATTTTTAGGTATAACTATTGACGCTAAGTTACAATGGGGTCCCCAAATAGAAAAACTATCTAGTAGGCTAAGCTCAGCGGCTTTTGCTGTGAAAAGAATTCGACATTTAACTGATGTTGATACAGCTAGAATAGTTTACTTCAGTTACTTTCATAGCATAATGAGTTACGGTATCCTACTCTGGGGTAACTGTGCAGATATTAATGCCATATTTCTTCTACAAAAACGCGCTGTACGAGCCATTTATCAATTAGGCCCTCGAGCTTCTCTCCGTTCCAAATTTAAAGAGATAAATATTCTGACTGTATCTTCACAATATATATACGAAAATTTAATTTATGTTCAAAAAAATATATCAAAGTTTCTTAAAATCAGTGACGTTCATTCGATAAATACTAGAAACAAACATAATATTAGTGTTCACGTCACTCGTCTCCACAGAATAGGCAACTCGTTCATGGGACAATGTATACGCTTTTACAACAAGCTCCCTATTACTATTAGGAATTTGCCATTAAAAAAAATTTAAGAATACCATTAAATCGAAGCTATCCGCAAAGGGGTATTATACCATAGCAGAATATCTACATGATAAAACCGCCTGGGATTGAGCTGCCCACTCTGCACATGCTGTTTACCTTGAATGTTTAAAATTATTTTGACGTGACGATAATTTATACTTTGAAATAAATTGATCTACTATTGTTATAGTTGACATGTTTTTTAAATTATCTTTACAGATTATTATAATTGATACAAATTGTAATTATCGCTTTTTTTTATTGATATAATGTCTTTTGTTTTATGAAAATTGTCTGAATTTTAAAAGAGACGTTGATCCCTGAGTTTGTTTCGTCCTTTCTTCTCAGGGCTAGTCCAGTTAGGAAAGGCCGAACTCATCTGCTCAAAAAAGTTTAACTTGCAAAAGTGTTTTGTATAACCTAATTGCAGAATAAATGATTTCATTTCATTTCATTTCATTTCATTTCATTTCATTTCATTTCATTTCATTTCATTTCATTTCAGAAACTTTAAATTCTCTTCCAAAATAGGATACTTAAAAAAACAACAAAATACTCTAGATAAATGAACTATTTTAGGTACAAGTATTATGATTTAAGGTACATACCATAATACGTGTGCTTAAAATAGTTTATCTATCTTCTATCCATCTTATTGAAATAAATACATATGTATCAATGCATTTGTTTCCAAAAGATCGTTAATATTTATTGTTACATAAAAGTACCAAAACGATTCTTCCCGAATTGCCGAAGTTGGAAACCCTACAACAACGGGTTCAATATCTATTAAATATTGCTTCAACCGATTTAGAGACCAGTACTGTAGTGATAAGGTAGAATTTTAATTACTGTTTTATGCTTCCATTGTAAGGTTTCCTACATTGAAATTTTACAAGCTTTTACAAGCTTTACATTAACTTGCAATGTATGTATTTAGGTGGAATTTTGCAACTCAATTTTGAAGCAGATTTCTTCAACCGATTTTGCTGAAATTTGGTAAGCATATGTATACAGCATGACAATACAATATTATAATGACATGGAGCTGATCTGGAGCTGGAAGGTGGCTATAGTAACTCTGTAAAGAAACGTCGCAGCATCATCGAGTTTGGACTCGTTTGATTCGTCTCAAGGCATTCCAGTAAAAGCTTTTTAGTTTAATTTATTAAACTTCATTACTTGACATTTTGTATAGGTTCATTTGTTGGGTTTGGAAAAACCAGAAACTAATAAATGTCAGCACATAAAACACATAAAATATTGATTAAGCTCTTACTCATGTGTATCTTTAAAACAAAGCTTACGTTGTTGAAACGATATCGGGCAATGTATTAATTCTTTTTGTGTCACTTTATTGCAATTAATTGTAAAGCAAAACAAGAAGATTGAAGTAAGAAAAGCGAACATATACCTGATGTGAACAACATACACAGTGTTCCAGAAGAAAAATTCTAATTGGGGAGAATGGGCACTGTGTCTCCTATCACCTCAATGTCTATCAACAGCTTAGTAAAAAGTGACGACCAAATTTCTTGATAATGGTTTCTTTGTTCATTAACAGTAGTAACCATTGTAGGCTGATCTATGTTTTTTTAAATCAAATAAATAATGCAAAACGAAACATCTCAAAAGAACCTTCCTGATTAGTGTGGTAGAGTGTCGAGGAGAGTATTGTAACCAATCTATAATTATATCAGTTGAATTATAATGTACCATCAAACTGCAACTTTAGACCAATAAATAAGTAAATTTCTGTATTGATCTGAGACTACAACCTATTTCTTGTATTCACCTAAGCAAATGTGATCTATTTAAAGAATAAAAAATTGAAAGAGAGACATTTAAACTATCTACTATCCTCCTTACATTACTGATATCATAATCTATGTTATCTTTGGCAGCTTAAGAAGGACCTTGAAAATTTGGTGAGTCTGCTTAGGACACTTCATAATGTAATGTATATCCCCACGACCTTAGTTGGTGTGCGGACTCTAATTTCATCTGAATATCACACAAAGACAAGATGAGGTCCAATTAACCCTCCCTTACTCACAGACGAAAGACGTAACACTAGGAGGTAGACAGGACTATAATTCCTCATAGACAAATACTTGCATACCGTACAGGAATTGGTCGCAGATTATATCCTCTTGTGATTTACGGGTGGCTGGGCACAGTTATAGCAGTGAGTTATGTATGTGAATCTTGGGACACCTTAAGATATGGACAAAGGTAAGGATATATGTACAAGTTATATTAATTTATAACGGCTAGAAGTTTGCTGCTGCTATAACTACAGATATCTTGATAAGATTGTAAACTTATAAGACAATAGAGAGGCTACTGGCCCATGGATGTTTTGCGCATGATGACATTATATGTATATTCTAACAAGCTTTAGCTCTAACAAGAGAAAAGATTATTTGAAATATAAATACATGTTTAAAAAATTTAATTTATTTTATTACTTTCCATTTTTTTTTAGATAAAATTAATTTAGCTAGTAATTGGGGGACATAGCCACAGGATCACACTGGAGATAACTGCTACAAATGCTTGACTAGGGTAAAGCAAGTTAACCGTACATCACATTTACGGGTCTATTAGTTTAGTCATTAGTAACCTTAACTGCTAAACTTTCGGGGGTTCAAGTCCCACCCAAAAAATAACTTGGTGTGACAAACAAAACTATTTGTTGTGTCTGGGTGTAATTTATCGATAATTTGTTGTGTTTGGAAATATAAATGAATGTTTATCAGCATCACAATTAGCACTCTGATAACCATAGTAGATACAGGCTTTGTCTAGTTTGGGACCAGACAGCCGTGTGTGTGTGTGTGTGTGTGATGTCTGAGAATATTATTGTTATTTACATTATATAACTTTGCACATACAAACATAGCTCTAATAGGGCATATCATTTTATTGCTAGCCTACAATACATAAACTCACAGACTCACTCTCACTCTATTGTTCTAAAACCTTACGTAATTTCTGAAACTAAGATGATAAAATTTTGCACTGACATTAACAGAGACATAGGCAAAACTGATATTCATTTCGGTTCAACTAGTAGCCGATCCCAAATACTCTTGAGAATAATAAAGGCTAGGAAGATGATGATTATCAGAGACACAGAAAAAAAAAATATTTACACCCAAAAAATAACTATCGTTTCGTAACGAAGTTCGAAGTTCGAAACGATAAGTTACTTTATTGTTAAAATATATAACACAAGCAAATGTTTGTACACGAATGCACAAACACGATCAATGAAATGAAGACTTGATAAATATAAGAAAATTATGTATTTGCAAGTACGAGATAACGTACGAGTTTGATTAATGAAAGCATCAAAAATTTATTCATATTAACATATTATAAAATGAAGTAGTTTTCTTTGTCTGTTCGCCATATCTTTTAAACTACGCAATGGATATTAAAGCAATTTTCAACATTAGATATAGTGATTTAAGAGGAAGATTTATATGTTTATACATACATTAGAAGAAATCCGAGAATTTTAAGCACTTTCGTGGAAGCCGGGCCCCGTTGCTAGTTAAAGACAAAGTATATACATACTGCTCGTATACCTAATGGAAAAAAAATGTATGCATAATTAAATCATTGTTCTGGTATTGTTGTAATGGTTCTTAATTGATAAAATGTAGGTAAGTAGATATCTGTAGGTACATCATTCGTAAATAATCGAATATTCCAGTACTTGTTTTACATTTAATTAAAGCTTTAATTATGACGTCATTGAGTTTTCGTTTCAATACAACCGAACCTTCCAATTATGTTGTTCAAAAACGATATTGCTATTGATTTCGTATTCTCTTTGTTACCAGCCTGCCCGGGCTACGTTTGACGTCACGTGCAACCAAATGATTTTTGCAATGTTTACTATTATTGTTGTTGACAGCTTAATTTAGGGAAATACACTCGAGAGCATTGAATCTCAGTCACACTGAGATTTCTAAACATCTGGACACCAAAGTGCTAGCTTAGTAAAATTCATTAATCTCTGAAAGTTACTAGTGATACAAATTCAAGTAAAGAAAAAAAACAAATAATTTAAATGGAAAAGCGACACATTTTTTTTTAAATTTAACAAATTTCATAAATTTTACTAGTGTTTTATATTTAACTAGCTTTTGCCCGCGGCTTTATTCGCCTTATATTTGATTTTCAGTAAAGAATGAATGTCCAACACAGTAAATAAAATAAAAGCTACAAAACTTCTTTATAGAAAATATTCTTCACTAATCCAGGTGCCAAAACCACTAAACTCTAGTACTACTTTAGTATTAGTAAAGCTAATACTAAAGTAAAGAAACAAAAAGAAAACAACAATAAACAAATAGCTAAATGTTACGATCACAAAATGTCTAATCCAAAGACTTAATTGGTCAGACTTTCTAAATAATTTTAGAAAACAGAAAAGAAAATTCCTTTATCGAGCTAACATATAGAGTAAAAACTATGGCCTAGACTTTCGTCCACACATTAATCTATCGAGCGACTCATCTTTTGGCTCGCCGTTTAGTATTCACAGAATCGTTCGAGCCAAAAGATGTCTGTTCAACAAAGGAGACGTTAACTACATTTAGCAAGTCTCGCTCGCAATTCTTAATTTTTAAATTAAGAATTCTTTTATAAGAATAAAAGAAAATAAATGAAATAGAAGAAACGTAGAAGGAGGTACTGGGTTAAATATTGGTTAGAAGCTCTGATTACAGCCACGTGAATTTGATTTATGAGCCATGTCCCGAAGATTATAACAGTTATTTGTTTTTTTTATTGAATAGAGGCAAATGAGCAGACGTATCGCCTGATCGTAAGCGATTACTGCTGCCTATGGACACCCGCAACACCAGAGGCGTCACAAGTGCGTTGCCGGCTTTTCAAGAAGGAGTAAGCTCTTTTCTTGAAGGCTTTGGTCCGGGAAAAACGCAGGCGACAGTGCATTCAACAGTTTTGTTGTGCAAGACAAAATGTTTCTTGAGAAGCGCATAGTCATGGACTGCCAACCATCTAGATGATGGGGATAAAAGTTCTGTCGCAAAGGATGATGGCGGAAAGAGGCGGCAGGGATCAGTCGTCAAATCGTCAAGTACGACGATCTCTGCGGAGGGGATCTGCTGCTGCCCGAAGTCTGTAGCCATCTGGATGTGCTCAATAAGTCGGTCAGTTTTGGCATCACCGCTATGGGACCTATAGAGACGTGAGGATGGTCGTCGTTATCTACACAGAGCCATAAGATGAAGAGGACCCTACCTTCAAGATTGCTGATATCGTCTCTGACGTACACGCACTCTCCAATGTTAGAGATGAAGGAGTGTTCAAGTCCATACCCAGGGTAAGTGATGTAGGATGTGTCCGCTGGAGACAATATCTGCGTCTCAGTCAAAAAGAGCAAGGCTGGCTTTGCTGTCTCGAGGTAGGTGGTGATGAACAGCATCAAGATAACAATGTGGATTACATTGTAATCTTGTTCCCGATGTTGCTAAAGTCCACGACGAGCGTGGTAGAGGGTGCTACTGCTCTTATTGGTGTGTTACTGCTCTTATCCCAAGCATGATTGAGCGTAGTTTTGAGCTTCTCCTCATTTAGGAGGTATCTAATCATTGTTTTATATTTTCTTTTCTTTTCTTTTATATTCGTAATGTTTTTAATTATATAATGATGTCTAGTTCCTGTATACATGATGTGAAACTCTCTAATTAGCTTTAGAATCTTTATAACATAGAAATATGCCATGATTACTATAAGAAAGCTGTTCAGTTTCCTAGTAACAAATAAATAAATTTTCTCTTTGCAGTGTTGTTATCTTACTTGGCTCCCATAGTCGGCTATTACGACACTTACTGGATAAATAGGGTTGACACTGTTCTTAATTCGGTAGTACACAGAAAGTAATATATTTACTTCAAAGTTACAAATCGATGGTCAATGTGCCCGAAATGGGTGGCGCTCCTTGGGGAGACCTTCGATTAGCAGTGAACGGCGACAGGTTGATTTGAACGAATCTCAATATACTTTCTTCCTTAGAAAATCTAACTCTTGTCTTTTATATTCATGTGGATCAAATTATCAGTCTTTCTAATCTATACTTTTCAGTATGTGTGTGACATTCTCACTGGTTGTTGACTTAAAATTGGTCCATATTCTTAGAAGAAAATAATCCATAACATCAAACCATACCACTATTCCATCAAAGCCAAGAAACATTGACTGAAATAGTAATTTATTGCAGAACAAGATGAAAAACCTTGCCTTTGAAACGGTTATATGTATGCAATAACTACTGGCTCTTTGTAAAGCTTTTGAGTTACATAAATTTCAGTAACTGAGTGTACATAGTGGGCTTTATACTAGTTGGCAGGCTGTATGTGAAGTGTGTGAATACCTCATAAATGTTAAACATTTTACATAGGATTTTCATGATGACATTCCCATATTTCAATAATATTATGCGGAAATGTGGATAATTGTGGCTGCTATCATCATATATTATATTAATTACAAATATTTATTTCACTAAAACTAAATAAATAAAAATAAGTAACAGAACTTAATAGATACTATTTTATTTTATAGATACTACTTTATATTTATATATCCCCGTCCTATGTCAGAGACTCGAGAAACATTATAGACATTTTCTCTAAAAATTGAAATAGTAAAGCAAAAATTCTCAAATCAGTCTTAGCGCTAAAAACATGGCGTTTCAAATTTTGCCTGTCTATAATGAGATTAGAAAAAAAAAACAGTTGGCAAATTATTGCCAAAATATCTCTTTGCGTGAACATATTCAGTACGTGTTTGTTGAAGTATCGTTAACAGCCGGTAATAAACGGTAAATTTAGCTTAAGCGACAAAGTTCGTCGCTTTTCGGAAGTCTAATGCAGAGATTGAGCGGTCAACCAGCAAATTGGAAATGATTTGACCGCTTATGATGCGACAGTCGCTAAAACGCAATGCGGATCAAACGCAATCCCCTGAAGCGGATGATCCCAAAATAGCGTGTGTCCAGGTGTAGTAAATTTCTGTCAAAACTATATGTGTTTTAAATTTTTTTTACATCATACTTTAAACGGTTTTAATTAAGCTTGTTAAATTTTTTGTGTATTATCCTATTATTCTTTTTATTTAATTCTTGTTCTTATTTAAATCTGTGAAAGAAATCAACGCATTAAAATAAAAATTATGGAATGATATTTATTGTAGTTCACTATAATCCTACATGGTATATGCACTTATTAAAGGGTTTAAATACTTTTATTAACTGTCATTATCCTATTATATAACCTACTTGCATAAGAAGATACGAACGACGACATCTCGTAAAATATTCTATAAATTTCCTTTTTTCCAATTACTTAAAATAAGTGAGTCAGTATACTCTGCTTCTACACAACATAAATTTGCCTTATTTCGCTCAACTCAAATCTATTTTTTTTAACGTTAATTACTCTTCACACTAATATATAAAGGCGAAAGTTTGTAAGTGTGTATGTTTGTTACTTCTTCACGCAAAAACTACTGGACTGATTTGGATGAAACTTTATAGTAATATAGCTTATACATTTATCAGAATAATACATAGGCTACCATTTACCGCGATAGCCGACATACACGCGAGTGGAGCCGTGGGCAACAACTAGTTTCAAATAAATCCAAGTTATACTTTTAATGTAATTTACCAATTTCATTTCCGACCGTTAGAAACTTTTCCTATTTCCGCTTATACTTCATTCCCACTGGAGTTGTAGTCAAAGACGATTAATTAATATAATACGCTCAATTGTTCCAACATGGTCTACATATGGGCTTGAGTATATTAAAATTTTGCAAAGGAAATACATTTAATTTTGTAAATGTTGAAAACTAATTATTTTTAACCGACTTCAAAAAAGGAGGAGGTGGTAGTTCTTGAAGTTGTTTTTTAAATAGGTTATTAAAATTGTATCTTCATTACCAACTTTATTTTTATTCCTCATTGCCCAGTGTTTTTGGGGTCTGTGTAATGTATCACATTGCAAAACGATTTTGTTGACTGAAGTTGTCACTAAGTAAAAAGGATGAAGAACGTGTATTGGTGTAAATAAGCTAAATGGATAAGGGTACAGGTAATGGTAACCGTAAATACTGAATGGTGAATTGACAGAGATGGTTACATAGCTCAAAGAAGCTTGAGGACATTCTGAACTTCACTATTATATCTCTTTAAATATTAAACCAAAAACAAATTTAAAAAAAGGACAGTTGGGGTGTATTTGCGTCTTACTTATCAAGCCCTTACATAACTGGTAAATTCCGTAGTACACAGCGAACTCTGAAAGAAACCATACAGTTTCGCTGTAAAAAGTTTTATTACGAAATCTCAAATACTTTCATGATTTTACTTAAGAAACGTAAACATAAAACTGACTGTCGCAAGATGTTTTCAGTTGAACTTTTAATGGGTATTTCAAAGAAACGAGTTACAAGTTTCGCAGTGGAAATGCTTCTTGGTTATAACTGTAACTTTCCATTGTACCTAAGAGTTTAAGTTCGCGACTACGCTCAACAAGATCTTAAATGAGTTAGCTATGTACTATACACTGCACAGGGTAACTCTTACAGTGTCGGCTGTATAAATGTTTTTTTTTTTAAAGATTGAAATGCAACAGGTAGTTCTGCCATCCTCCGCGGATAAGCCTAACTATGCCTAATTTCATTCTCCTCCATTCGCACAATTTTCAAAAAGGGGGTACCAAAATTTTACTTTATGTATTAAGATATAGAAGTAAAACAAAAAATATCATAATAACAACAAGAATCACTAAACAATAAATATATATTATATATATCTAATCAAAAACATTTTCATGTAAAATGTTGCCAAAGGACTGCATCTGGCTTACCATGTGAAAAATATATCAGAAACGAACGCCTTTTGTGTTTGCAAATATCTAGTTACTGAAGTCATGTTTTATGTGAATACTAGCTGACCCACGCAACTTTGTTCACGTCTCCTATTGCCCGTAGTGTAATAATTTCCCCCCGTTTTCGCAATATTCATTGATGATCCGCTCCTATTGGTCTAAGCATGATGATATATAGCCTATAGCCTTTCTCTATAAATGGGCTATCTAACACTGAAATAATTTTTCAAATCGGATCAGTAGCTCCTGAGATTATCGCGTTCAAATAGTATAGATTTGGTTTCTAAACTAACGAAACAGCCTTGGCAACATTTTACGTGAAAATGTTTTTGATGGGATTTTACTTTTTTTTTGCAAGTTGCTTATGGCAGTATTTTTATTACTTTTTTTGGGGTGCATTTCTTGTATATCTTCTTTCTTCTTTCGAAAAAGTCCGTATACCAAAAATAAAACCTCTATGCATAAAAATTAGTGAAAGTTTCATACAAACATCCACCCTCAATTTTGGGGGTTGGGGGCAAAAGTAATAAGTTCTTTTTTTGTCGTTTGTATACTAAACTTAGTTTACATACCAAATTTCATCTTTCTAGCACTTCATGAACTACCCTAACAGTTTTGATGATCATCAGTATGTCTGTGACGAAATCGGTGTATTTTAGATATCAATAAAATCTAAAGTATCAGAGCTATGCATTTAAAACTTTGTATGTTTAATTAGTTTATAATTGACATCATATCCTGAGAATTTTAACGATCCAGTATATCGGAAACCAAATTAATGAGGATTCAAGAAAACGACGTAACACTTCGAAAAAAGGTAGATAGTGCCCTTGCGCTTCGCTTGGCTCGTCTTGGTGGGGGCACGAGCGTGCCCCCAGATATTTTTTTATGTGTTTATGCGGATAACTTCGCGGTAATAAACCGATTTTGATGCTTTTTTTAATGGCAAGAAGATATCCCCACGTTGGTACCATGATAAGGACACCAAGATCTGATGATGGCATCCAAGAGAAATCGATCGATTATTAGATTATATAATAATAAGAGTAGATAATAAATAGTGAAACTTATAACACTATAACTATAACAGTCAAGAGACGCATGGGAGGCACCTAGTGCGAAAACTTCAACTAAAACGATAAAATATACACTCGGAACGATAAGGTCCTGTCGAAATCTTTGGACGGGGGAATGCAGAGCTATCCTCAGGGAAAAAATTTAAATAAAAAAAATAAAAAAAGCCGTTTGGTTCGAGAACGTATTTTTTTACGACTCTATGGCGGTGACTTCCAAGGCCAGCACGTGTGATTCTGTAGAGTAAGGGAGAAGGTGGGATCAATTGGAACAGCTCCTCAAAGCCCTCTCCAAGGTAATGGCGGTAGAGAACTACCATAGGCTCAAGGGACTCGGTGGCATCGGGACTGTTGATAATACGGACTGCTGGCCACTGCAACCGGTCGAGAGCATCGAGCAAATACTGCGCGGAATCATCACAAAGATGAGAACAGTACTGTACGTACTGAGTCTTATAAAGAAGACACAAATGCTCGGGCGCGAAGAACCGTCTCACCTTGTTTAGTAAGCCAAGTTTCCGCGAGGCCGCCTTAGTGATGCTCTCGGTGTACTCCCGTAAGTTGAGGTCCCGGCAAAATCCACACCCAGTACACCGAGTTTATCCCGTAGTAGTGGCAGTTCATGCAATGCCAGTGTTAGTATAGGTGCGAAATTAATTAGGTCTATTTGTTTGGTTAGACGTTGTACCGATTTTAATGAAATTTGCTACAGTGATACTTTAATTGTTAAAAAAGGCAGAGGCGAATTACCACGACAAACGCGTTAACGTGGGCGAAACTAGCCAAAGCTAGTGATATATACAAATGTGAAAATAAAAATCACTTATTCAAAGTTACTTAGTCACTTTCGTAGCCATCTGTCATAAAGATCAAGCTATATCTTAAGGACTAGAATAATTTGATGAAATTAAATATTACACGTCACAGGCTAAAGTACCTAACATAACTTTATCGATGGGCTTTATATTGCACATGTACTGTGGCGACTTCCACACACAGCGCAACAGAAATATACTACAGCACCATCTACTACAGGTTCACTGAACTACGGAGTAATGTACTACACGAAGAAACTACTAATCCTGCATGCATCGCGCAATAGAAATTCTTGCGCCCCGATTACCATATATACAACAACTCAACTTTAACCGTTGCCGATCCTCCCTTTGTGTTGGAGGGACATAGCCGTGATGACGGTCACATATAAACAACTTTGAACTTAGATCAAACAAAACTTAGCAATCTTTTCACTAAAATCTTCCAAAAACCTTAAATTTACCAAGTACGTCTTAAACTTATCTATACAAATAAATAAAATTGGAGTGTCTGTTTGTAACATTAAAATAACAGCTTTTTAATCAATGCATATGTATGTATACACGATACATATAACAAAAATGTAGTTTAAAAAAATTTTGTCTGTCTGTCTGTCTGTCTGTCTGTCTGTTTGTTCCGGGTAATCTCTGGAACGGCTGGACGGATTTTGACGGGACTTTCACTGGCAGGTAGCTGATGATCCGGGGAGTAACTTAGGCTACTTTTTTAGACTAACTTTGTCGCGCGGCGTTACTCGCGGTACTACAATAACCGCGGGTAACACCGCGGGGTTCAGCTAGTCTCTACTAAATTCCAAATAAAAGTATAACCTAAATAGTAACTCAACATTGGCATGTAAGAAAAACACATAAACACAAAACCTCATTATTTTCTTACCATATTAATACAAATGTAATTACAGATATTTTAATCAACAGTGAACCAATCTATACTCCTATATAATATCTGCCGTAGAGCTTCCAAGCCAATTCACTTACACGTTATACTCGTATACGGGATAGGGTAAGCCTGACGTTAATAGGATGACGCTTTAATACTCGGACTCATTACGTAAGCAATGTAATCCTATAATACACAGTAATACACACTACACTGCTGAAATAATTCATTTACACAATTTATCTACTATATTTGGGTAATTTATTCATCAGTTTTTAACTTTCAAATATCAAAACACAATCCTTGTAAACGTAATCCATTATTAGTATCTGGCTTACCGGTATTTTTTTTTATATCTATACATCTATACAAATAAATAAAATTGGAGTGTGTGTTTGTAATATTAAAATAACAACTTTTTACTAAATGCATATGTATGTATACACGGTACATATACCAAACATGTAGTTAAAAATTTTTTGTCTGTCTGTCTGTCTGTTTGTTCCGGGTAAACTCTGGAACGGCTGGACGGATTTTGACGGGACTTTCACTGGCAGGTAGTTGATGATCCGGGAAGTAACTTAGGCTACTTTTTTTAGACTAACTTTGTCCCGCGGCGTTACTCGCGGTACAATACAACAATAGCCGCGGGTAACACCGCGGGGTTCAGCTAGTATTTTCTAAAAATGAATCCCAGCTAGCTCGTTTTATCAACCCTTAAACTCCCTTTATATTAAATTTCATGAGAATTGTTGAGTCTGTTTCCGCGATTTAGATTATGTATATATACACTAGAAATAAGAATAGCTTGTTGAAAGTTATTAGATGAAATGCGGATACCAACATTTGGGAAGATATAATGCTTTGTTATATTTTCACCCGACTATGCCAGAAGGGTTATGTTTCTCAAGTATGTATATTTCTTTACTCTGAATTCTTATTTATTCTTAGCGGGTTCTCATTTTTTTATATGTAACCCTGCCAAAATGACTCTACTCTGCCTGATGTAAAGCATAAGCAGAATCCAAGAGTGGTGGTCACCATAGTCATTTCGAATGTATACAATACACCATGGCAGGCTAGTGATGCTTCTGCATCATTGGGCCTCCGGTCTCGAACTCGCCAATGAAACACTACAGCACGATCGCTGTCATTTTACGTTGATCTTCTGTGCTCAGGTAGTACCGCTCCGGTCGAGCCGGCCCGTTCGTGCTGAAATCAGCCTTTGTATTTGCTTCGTGGCGTAGCTCTACTACCTCCTACCTATTTAGCCCCAGTCATATGATGAATAAGTTTTTCAAATGTCCAAATACTATCTTAAAATAAAAAAATGTAGAGTTAGAAATGTTTTCATAAAACTTAGCTTCTAACCGCCACACACTTAAAAATATAGTTGATAAGAGATACCTACCTACTTATTTTGATAGTTAAAAATCCTTAACAAACACCTATCGAATAATGCATCTATATTGCCAAAATATGTACAAAAGGGTGGCCTTATTGCTATCTATCGTCTATTCTAGGTACCAATAAAATCAATATTTTTTTGTTGACTGGAAAAAGCATTAAATTTAATAACTCGTCACCATAAACAGAGTGAATAAAACTGAACCTAAATTGCATTTACACTATATTTTAGACTAATGTAGTATACGTTTATAGTACCCATAACATGCCTACTACACTAGCAACTTTAATCCTATAGTATTTCGATTTTCAGCATTCAGTTAAAATATTACTCCATATTAATAAACGCGTAGCAGTAAATATTAAAAAAGCGGCCAAGTGCGAGTCGGACTCGCCCATGAAGTGTTCCGCGGCGGACATTGTTTTTTTTTTCTATTTTTGTGTTAAAATATTAATGTTGTTCACAGAATACATCTACTTACCAACTTTCAACAGTATAGTTTTTATAGTTTCGAAAAAAAGTGGCTGTGACATACGGACGGACAGACAGATAGACGTGACAAATCTATAAGGGTTCCGTTTCTTGCAATTTGGCTACGGAACCCTGAAAAGGCTTTATATCAACAGATAATCCTTTTTCCATACCAATTATTTTCACATCAGTCATGTATTTAATCCCTTTATGCAGAAATCAAACATCAAAGAACAAAAATAATAATACTTTATGAATATTTATAATAGGATTTTGATACACAGTAAATTATGGAGTGTTTTTTACTTTCTGCTGATATGCATATAATGAAACGTGAGATCTATTTTTCTTAACGACATAGAAGAGCATCTTCGTATGTACACTGCCTAATTTTGAGAACACGATCCTTTTAGGTTCCAAGGAACCAAGAAGTCTAACATAAAAGGTTCCTATCTCATAGTTTTTAGAAGATTTATTTAGAATGATTTTATGATGTTTGATGTTATCATTATTATGTATAGCCGGATTGTAACCAAGGTCTTTAAGATTGGCGAATAAGAATCTAATAGTAACTATGCAAATAAACTGTAACTTATTTATGATCTAGTGTAGTTCTTAAACGTAAGTTGAATCATACTATGTACTGATATGAAAATTATAAAAGGTGCAATAATTTTAGACCATTATTTACATTTTAGACCTATTTATGTCGTTACCTTTACGGACTGACCTTATCAAAACTATGTTTCAAAAACTTTTCTGTACCAACTAAACCAAAAAACATAAAAGAGAACCCTAATGATGCCAGTCCAATCAAGCAATGTTTAATGCTACAAACCTATCAAAATCTTACTCGTGCTAGGAAAAAGAACCTTAAGAAAGAAGTCTTTTGTCCTATTTGTAAAAGCTCCTGCTCAAAAGGGCCGGTGGAGTAACCTTCGCAAATTGTTATCATAGTATCCACGCGACACCCGGCAAGCAAACCTGATATGTGCAAGTGCACACGGTTGGCATCCACTCAAGTTTCTATTGTGTAAGTTGCCAGTGAATCTTGCAACTTGTATGCACACACAATGGAAACTCGCCTTTATTTTGAGACGACGGAACAGGCAGAGACTTTGAAGCGGATTATCGGGAATCTCATATACCGTTAGTACATAGTATGTGTAATATGGTTGTTGTAGATTCAACTACATAGGTTGAACTGTACATCAGTTATATAGGACGTGACCGCCAGCTCGTTTCCCGGTAGTACATAAACCTGAGTATTGATTTTTTCATTTTACATAGACGCCTATGTATTTACATACGTACGAACTGTCCGTAAAACGATGAGCTTCGGCACATTTTCATTTTTCGGTTGCATTTCGATGCGTTACGGTATATTTCATTGTTTTAACTCGCTCTTTTTACCTTCACTTGTAATTTACTCACTATGCGCAAAAAATATTAACCGAATATTAATCTACTTCTTATCATTCACCATAACGAACTTTGTAAGTAAACGTACATTGGAAATTTGATTATGAACATAAGCGGTAGAAAATTTAGAGTATAGCTACTAGTAAATATTTCGGGTATATGCTAACTTAACGATGGTCTGAAGGTAGACTGAAATTCAGATCACCATAAAGAGCGCTTTTTGTTTTTCTAAAAAATGTTCTATGAGCAATAACTACTGTCCATAAAACATTATTTATTGATTTCTTGTAACATTGCGAAAGGATACGCAATGTTTTTTTTGCCTTTGTTATTTTAATGTGAAGCAACCCTGCAACCCGTAAAACAGTTACACATAAGTGCATTTTAAATTGTTAGGTATATTAACAAATATCAGCAGTTTTATTAATTATGTCGGTTCTCTTTCTTTTATTTACTTCAATACTGTCGTACAACATACTAAACTAGACAATAATTACTAATCGAAATTAACACGAACAGCGAACAATGTGTAAACACGATACACATAGGCTGACAGTACATTGATTACGACTGTTAGACGTATCCATTGTATTGTTTACGTAGGAGCGATCTGGAGCTTAATTACACGACGTCGGCACCTTGAGACGAGGCATGTAGCAAAGGCTCAGGTGAGCGCGGCAGATGCGTCGCAGCTGCCGGCCGGGCTGGTCCAGTCGCCCCCGCGCGCACCTCTCAACCCCGCAACTCGCGCAATCGCGGCTAACAGTTTTATTTCCCCGAATAAACTTTATCAAACAAAGCGTGCGTGCCCCGCGCCCTGCATCTGCTCGCCCAGCTGTTCCCGGTGCAGCTGGCGTTGTTGTCTCACTCTAACGCAAGCGCGAACCCTAAGTCAGACAAGGACCGCTCTCGTCAGTGTAATCGTAGGGCCCTTCAATTCCCTGTGCATAGCCCATTCGTAGTTTGCATCCCGATGCCGGCGGGTAAACCAATAATGACATCCAAGCGAAAGCGCGACGATAACGGCGAACGCCGAGTGAAGCGTCAACGTATTCGCAAGCGATCGCGCAGCGAGCCGTTAATGAATGATCCGGATAGTGCTGAGAAGAGGCAGGCGCTAAAACGTCTTTTCGGACGAATTTGTTCCGTGGAGTTTGAAGACTCTCATAACCGCGTTTCGGAAGAAGAGGAAAATTGTACCGTTCCAGATTTTGCCGACGAAAATGAAGATCCTCTCCTGGATTCAGTGCCTGTGGATATGGACCCCGAGCAGCTTGGGTTCCTGGTGTGCGCTCAGGAGACACTGCGCTTCTTGCACGGGCGTGGCATTCCGGTGCAACACCCTGTGTTTGCTCGTCTGCGCTCGCGCCTCCTGCAAGGGATCGACGAGATGGCAACCGCCTGAGTGCTGCTGGGCCCGGAGCCCACCACTACGAGAAACTAAATGTCTTCGCACCTGTTCTTTGTTTCGGTCAACTTCACCCAGTGTTTGTGTTGAACCTGTGAATCCGTAACATTTCCTATTCGGTGTTGTAAACCTTTCTGTAGAGGGCTCGGGTGTAAGAATAAAGACTTGAATTATGCGTTTTCAGTACGATATTGTACGTTTTCAGGCAACAGGTGGCCCGTCAGGGAGTCTAGTCATCCTTTCTAGTCAAAACTTTATTATGTTTGTTAATCGTATTACTCTATTGATGTATTCACGATGAAATAAATCGTACAATTGAAAGAGTGTTTATTTATTTTCTACCTGTTGGTGTATTCAGTAATTTGTAGCTTAGAATTACGTTATCGTAGGTATGCCTTGAATCAGCTATTTATTACTTTTAACAAGAAATACCAGGTGATGTTTCAAGGAAAAGTGAAATAATTAAACTGCTCCGTTCATAACATAATTTTATATTTTTGTTTTGTGGAAGAATAAGTCACCTTATCTTTGCTTTATAGCTGTCAGGATTTCTAACCACTAGACCAATAGATTTTGTAACGCATGTAAGTTTAAACCTCGATTACCTTCATTGGATTAAAGCACACTGATATGATACGTGATTATCCGAGTATTGACAGATGAAAGATAAGGAGAGTCATCATTGCCAATAATTTCACGGGGTTTCGTAAGAACTAAGGGAGCAAACTACGCTAGTATGAAACTCAAGAACGCGGGTGTCAACAATAAAACAATCGGGGGGCACGATAGTGCCCCCGCCAAGTCGAGCGCGAAGCAAACACTGTCGTACCATCTTTTACTGGAACAATTTCGCCGCATTTTCAGGCCCTTATTTGAGAACCTCTGGATAAGACTAGAACGCAGAAATTCTCGTCATCGAGTAGGTTATAAAATCACACTTAAAATAAAAACTTTCAAGTCTGTAGGTCATTTAGTTCCGATACTAAGCGAAAGCAAAGTTTCGCATTTATGACACTCACTCATTCACTCACTCATGATCATCAGAATAGAACTAGTACTTCCCATAAACTCAGATAGCTGAAATTTAGTACAGAGTTAGGGTTTAATGGCCACATAAAAGGGAAACTATAAAAACTAGGGTAATAGAAGATCTGGAGTACCTGGTGACCCCCATTTGATAACACAAGAGCCCAACCAAACTAGTAAAAATCGACATACCACCTTTACAAAAAATATTCAACTTTGTTTGCCTACTCATTTGATGTCAAAAATCGAAGGTCTGAAGTATCTGATGAAGAACCCTTAGCTTGTCTTACTTTATTTAATTGTTAGTTATTTAGTACTCTTAGGTTTCTAGGTTTAATTTACAGTTAAGCAGTACTTCGAATCGCGTTCGTGTTTATAAGTAAGTACTTTTCTAGTATTCTAGGTATAGTTTATTTAGGTATATATTACTTCGTTTCGTTTAAAAATATCATTAATTTAGCTGTATTTCAGTACTAGGTAGGTAATACCTTTGGTATAAAGTTCATTGATAATTAATTATATTGACAGTTTGTCTAATAATTAAAAGATAAAGTTTTGTTTATAGTTGGTTTAGATTGAGTAGGCTGAGTATAATATTTTCTTAATTTTTTTTTATTAAAGCAAAAGAATTTTTAAAGATATAGGTTATTGTTGTTTTAGTCTAAATATTATCGGTATTTCTTATTTGTTGTCCATATACTAAAGGTCGTTGAGTTTATTTGTGTTTAATTCCGCTAGGCAATATTGTAAAAAATGACGATAATATTAAAAGACGACGATGAACTTAGTGGCTACCAAGTAGTGGGTATGCCCAAAGACGGGTATTGTCTCTTCCATTCAATATCTTTCTTGGTGTATGGCAGAAGTCACTCAACTCGCAGTATTAGATCTGCTATAGTTGCATACGTTGCTGTTTATACTGTTTGTTTCTGGTTCGCCTATACATAAGTATTATTGATATGTATACGCAGCTTTATCAAGCCTACAATTGACTGGTTATTAAATCAACGTTTTCCAAGTGGCAATTTTCGATCATCAATGGGTAGCGGTTCTGGCGAAAAATTGGTGCATAATGTCATGGAGCACCTGGTTTTGTACCCTTGTCTACCCTTCAACGGCCAAATCACACAACATTAACTATAACAATAAAGAAATCGCAGTAAGGAATCTTACAGTTGGCACGACTTTGTCTAGATTTCATTACTTTTTAGAGATAAACAAGCAGCTCCATCGAGACTTGACTAGTTTTTTACAGAATTTTCTTGGTGGGATTTCACTTTTTTTTTGTAGAAACGAGGGCATATTGATTTATTTTCCTGTTTAAATTCGTTTCAGTTTGTAGAAATGGTAGAAACCTATACAAACTATTTTGTAGAAAATGAAGAAAGAAATAAATAAAATCGAAGTACCTATCTGATGGTTGTCATTTTAAATTTATAGGATTACACAAGAAAGAAAAAAAAAATTTTTGGTGTCTATTTGTTCCGTCTAATCTCTGGAACTTTTCTTTTAAAATAGCATCCCCGCGGTGTTACTGGTGAGTGTTGTTGAATCTTTACAACAATAATCGCTTATATTTTATTTAAAACCTAGACTAAATAACCGCGTTTAATGAATGAACTCATTTAACAATTAAAGAAATTACACTTTTAAAGGTAGGTCAAGCTTACTAAGTAACTGCAATCTCCCTGGAATACCGCTCAAGTGAAAACTAATCATACTCTAGCCTTACTCTTGCAGAGTTTCCATTTATGTAAAGTTTAACCGTTCTGGCGAACGTGTACTAACTAAGCCCGACTAAGTATAGTTTGGCGTTTCATTTAAACTTGTCAAGTCACTACTTTATGGAATAGAGAGGTATTTATTTGGGTTCCGTGCCTCAAAAGATATAAAAGTAAAATATTAATTAACTTTCTTGCATTAGATTCATTTTATTTCATTTATTTAATATCTGTATATTTTTGTATAGATATATCTAAAATATCTATACAAAAGAAAAATTAAAGTGGCAATAATGAAGGCAATAAATTGATCAACTAGGATTAATTAAAAAATTACCAAAAAGAAACGAGCAAAGTTCGATCATTTAGGCACTAACTTTTAACCTATTGAAAATGAAAATACTCTTACTTTAGTCTGTTCAAAGGTCAACTTTATTCAGACAAAATTGAAAGGGAAGTAATAATTTCCGGATAGTAGCTACAGTAGTCTTGCTAAAAACTACGATAAAATATACTTTGTAAAAAGGAATGATCGCTCAAAAGCAGATTTTTTTAACTCAAAGAAAACGATTGCTTCGTTTAGTTTTAGTTAAAAAAACTGTTATTACATGTAGATAAATTGTGTAAAATTTTATAAAAATGAGAAATACTAAAAGGCTTTATTTATTTATTTAAACTATGAGTATGGTGGCCACCATTGGATTCTGCTTATGCTTTCCGTCAGACAGAGTAGAATCACATTGGCAGGCTCATACATAAAATAAATAATTAAGAGGAAAAAAGTTGATTAACAACCAAAAAACAGATTATGTAGATAATAGTTGTCGTAGAGTGATCGATAGAGATCAGCCAGTCCTCTCGAACATAGATTACCTTCAAAGTGGCCTTTATCGATGTAAAAAGTAGATCGCGAGATAAAAAATGATAACTTAATGCAGTTGCAAACTGCCTCGGTGGCGTAGTGGTAGCGTATGCGACTGCTGTGCTTGAGGTGTCGGGTTCGAGTCCCGGGTCGGACCAAATGTTTGTATGTGTTGAATATTTAATAATGTAATACAAAAATTAATACATTATAAATCGATATTGATCAAATAGTTATAATCGATATGTTGTGTTGTCAATCCGATAGTATAATCGTTAAGCATTCACTCGCCCACTTTACTTGACCTGTGATCATGTGCTAGGCAAGACACACTTACCTTCCTAGTGAGTTATATTAAATTAATAAACGAATATTAATAACAGTATCAGTGTGTTTGGTTCTTAACCTCCTATAGGTTATGGGCCCGGTATATTTTGCTAAAAATTATTAAAGGTGTTCGTAATTAGAACGAGGCAAGAGTATTCTACCCACATTGTGAAAAAGCTAAGTATTTTTTTTGAAATTGTTTATAATGGAAAACTCAAGGTTAAAGCGTAATATAAAACCGTTTAATGGCGAGAAGTATAGTGTCTGGAAATTCAGAGTACGCGCGCTTTTGAGCGAAATAGATGTTATATGTGTAATTGATGAGAAAATACCCGCAACGCGGAGTCAAGAGTGGGTCAAAAAGAATTGTATTGCTAAAAGTACTATAGTTGAATATTTAGAAGATTCTTATCTTGGTTTTGCTAAGGAAGAAATAACAGCTAAAGATATTTTTTTAAATTTAGATGCCCTTTACGAACGAAAAAGTCTCGCGACACAGTTGGCTTTGAGAAAACAGTTATTGTCTTTGAAATTACAAGGTGATACACCACTAACAAAACATTTTAGTATTTTTAAAGATTTGATTACGGAATTAATGGCTGCCGGAGCCAAGTTAGAAGAAACTGATAAAGTGTCTCATTTATTACTTACACTTCCGGCGACATATGACGGTGTCATAACTGCAATCGAAACATTGTCAGAAGATAATTTAACACTGGGTTTCGTAAAAACTAGACTCTTGGATCATGAAGTTAAATTAAAAACAGAAAGCCGTGATACGAATATGAAAGTTTTACAGGTAGAAAATAAAAACGAGATATTCAAACGAAAAAAGAACGAAAATACATATACAACAAATAACTACCCGCATAAAAATTATAATCAAAAGGCAAAGAGGAAGACGCATTTTCTAAAATGCCATCATTGTGGACGTACAGGACACGTTAAAAATGATTGTTTTTATTACAAGAGAGTGAATAAAAGCAAAGTAACCGACAGAAGCAGGACTGTCCAGTCGGTAGTTATAACCGAACCAACAACTACTGACGATCAGCCTAGATTTGCTTTTATGGCCGGTAAAAAGGAGCAGAGTATTCATACTGACCGAATCACATTCCTGTTGGACTCTGGGGCGTCTGACCACATTATAAACAGGGACGATTTTTTTATTAACTACACTAATTTACTAATTCCAATTAAAATTTCAGTTGCTAAAGTTGACGAATTTATTACAGCTGCAAAAAGAGGAACAATAAAAGTTACCAGTGACATAGGTATTGATGGAATTTTGGAGGATGTATTATTCTGCCCTGAGGTTCCATATAACTTACTGTCCGTTTCCAAGATACAGCGAGCTGGAATGACAATTATTTTTGATCAACATGGAGCTCGTATATGCAAGGACGGTAAGACATTAATTAATGGTAAGTTTTTAAACAATTTAATCGCTATAGATTTTCAAGTGTGTGTGACTATTGACGGTTCTGTTTCCCAAGTATGCACAAGTAATAATTATGAGTTATGGCATCAACGCTTAGGACATATTAGCAAAAATAAATTCTTAGAATTGAAAAATAACAACATGATTGATAACGTAAATGAAATTGAAGCAGTATTTCCAATTGATATGTTATGTGAGGCATGCATAAATGGGAAACAATCGCGTCTACCTTTTAATAATATTAAAGATAAAAGTTATGTGAAACGACCATTATACATAGTGCATTCCGACGTATGTGGCCCTATCACTCCTTCGACGGTAGATAATAAAAATTATTTTGTGATATTTGTCGATCAATATACTCATTATTGTACCGTATACCTGATAACATATAAGTCAAATGTATTCTCAGTTTTTAAAGATTATATCGCAAAAAGTGAAGCTAAGTTTAACTATAGGTTAGCTAATTTGTATTGCGATAACGGTGGAGAATATTTATCTACCGACATGAAAGATTACTGTGTGCAAAAAGGGATAACGTATCATTTAACTGTTCCTAGAACTCCACAATTAAATGGTGTTTCAGAGCGTATGATTAGAACTGTAACTGAGAAAGCTCGCGCTATGTTGAGCGGTGCTAACTTAGTAAAAGTTTTCTGGGGTGAAGCTGTATTGACAGCTGTTTATTTAATAAATTTAACACCTACTAAAGCTTTGAAACAATCTCGAACACCATTTGAAATCTGGCATAATAGGAAACCACAAATTAAATACCTAAGAGTTTTTGGATCTACCGTCTATGTTCATAATAAAATAAATAAAAATAAATTTGATGATAAATCGTGGAAAGGTATATTGGTGGGATATGAACCAAACGGTTATAAAGTTTGGAATACTGAAAGCAATAAATATGTTACTGTAAGGGATATTGTAATAGATGAGACGAATTTTATGACATCCAGGCCTAAATTAAGGCTTGAAGGGAGTGATTCTAAAACTTCCAGTGACATAACTGATATTACTCTAGAACAAGGTTCAAAATCAGTGTCAGTAGAGGGTCAACATTTTGACAGCTCTAAATCAGATAGTTTAAAATCTGATCTAAGTCTCAATAATCCCACAGAAATTCAGGTAAACGAGCCTGCTCAGTCAGATCGTGAAACTGAATGTACCCATATCCCCCCAATAATAAACAATGAACACACAGAACAAACTTTACGTAGAAGTAATAGGCTTAAAGGTCGTACTCCTATATCGTATAAAGAAATAGATGATGATTACTTAGTATATGCACAATCTATTATATGTCAAGTTCCTAATAGTTATGGTGAAATTAAAACTCGAGAAGATAAAGCTCAGTGGGAGCAGGCCATTAAAGAAGAACTTAATTCTCTTTTAATTAATAACACGTGGACATTAGTCCCTAGGCCTATTAATAAGAACATTATAGATTGCAAATGGGTTTTCTCCATGAAACAAAATGAATTTGGAGAACCTCTTAGATACAAAGCCCGGCTTGTAGCAAGGGGATTCAGTCAAAAATATCTTATTGATTATAATGAAACTTTTGCTCCTGTTGCCAGGATATCTAGTTTTAGATTCATTATTAGTTTTGCTAATCAGTATAACTTACTTGTACATCATATGGACGTCAAAACTGCGTTTTTAAATGGCCTATTAAAAGAAGAGATATATATGAATGTTCCTGAGGGAGTATATAGTAAAAATAATTATGTTTGTAAATTAAATAAAGCATTGTATGGCCTAAAACAGGCAGCTAGATGTTGGTTTGAACTATTTGAACAATCACTTAAAGAAAGGGGCTTCGAAAATTCATCAGTTGATAGATGTATATATGTTTTAAATAATGGGAGTATATGTAAAAATATTTATATAGTGCTATATGTTGATGATTTGGTTATAGCATGTGCTGATATCCATACTATGACAGATATAAAACAGTATTTAAAGAGTAAATTTTCTATGACTGACTTAGGTGACATTAAATTATTTCTAGGTATTAGAATCACAAGATATAATGATCAAATAACACTAGACCAAAGTGCATATATTAAGACAATCTTAAATAAATATAAAATGTCTGACTGTAATCCTACAAATACGCCAATGGAAATCAAACTGAATTATAAAGCGTTAAATTCAGATTGTAATTATAATGCACCATGTCGTAATCTCATCGGTTGTTTAATGTATGTAATGTTATGTACGAGACCGGACTTGAGCACTGCTGTTAATATATTGAGTCGATATACTAATAAAAATAATAAAGAATTATGGCAATGCCTAAAAAGGGTGCTTAGATATTTAAAAGGTTCAATTGATCTAAAATTAGTATATAAAAAGTGTAACTATAATCATATTCTTAGTGGCTATGTAGATTCAGATTGGGGAGGAAATGATATGACAGATAGAAAAAGTACTACAGGTTATTTATTTAAATTATTTGAAAATTGTACAGTTACATGGAATACAAAGAGACAAACATCAGTAGCAGCTTCTTCCACTGAAGCTGAATATATGGCCTTGTTTGAGGCGGTTAAAGAAGCATTATGGCTTAAGTCTCTAGCTATAAGTATTCACATGAATATAAAAGATCCGATAGTTATTTTTGAGGATAATAACGGCTGCATTAGTATAGCGAATAAGCTAACTAATCATAAGCGGTCGAAGCATATTGATATAAAATATCATTTTACCCGAGAACAGGTTGAGAAAAATGTTATAAAATTAAATTATATTTCCACAGGTAAACAGTTAGCTGATGTGCTCACAAAACCGCTACCTTCAATAGCATTTAAAACACATAGAGCCAAAATGGGCTTAGAATAAGTGTATTATGTATTTAATATTTAACTTCTATGTGTTTCATGTAAAATTTAATTGTAATGTACCATGGTTTGATTAGGTTTTCGCTGGGTTTCCCTAATCCTTTGCAACAAATGTTGAACCATTAATTGTTTATTTTCCCAGCCAATCACTTGGAAGTTATGTGTGATCAATGTAGATAACTATGTATTTAATTGTAAACAGAATCGATAGATAAATTTTTGAGGGGGCATGTTGAATATTTAATAATGTAATACAAAAATTAATACATTATAAATCGATATTGATCAAATAGTTATAATCGATATGTTGTGTTGTCAATCCGATAGTATAATCGTTAAGCATTCACTCGCCCACTTTACTTGACCTGTGATCATGTGCTAGGCAAGACACACTTACCTTCCTAGTGAGTTATATTAAATTAATAAACGAATATTAATAACAGTATCAGTGTGTTTGGTTCTTAACCTCCTATAGTATGATCTGCAAATATTTGTTTCGGAGTTTGGATGTATTATATGTATGTATTTACAAAAAAAAACAGTATTTAAGTAATTATATCAGTTGTTTAGTACCCATAACACAAGATCTGCTTAGTTTGGGACTAGATGGCGTTGTATGTTAGATGCCCGAAATACTTATTATTTATTTATTTATTAATTATTAATTTATTTATTTATAGTTAGTTAGCGGAGTAGTTATCAGAAGTCTGGTTTTCATAATGATGAAAACTAGACAAGTGATATACAATCAAAGACTGCACGCACACTTTTTCTAGTGGTTTAAGTGGTCACTGCGATGCTTTCAACTGCGCCAAGTGTCGTGGGTACCCACAAATCGTTGGTGTTCTTCGTGTCTATTTCATGTATGTATGTTAAGTCCCCCGCGACACAGATGTATATTCCTAATGCGGGAGGTGTCTTTAAAAAAAACTTTATCTTCATTATCAACTGACAGCCTTTACTAGTTTACCGCTCTGGACATATGCTTCTCTTTGGAAAAAAGTTTTGGCTTACCTTAATCACGTAGATTGGATCAACGCTTTTACGTGGTTCTAAAATCATGTATGTGTTGCAGATACATTATATTGCAATAAAACAAACTGGTAGTCTTCACCAATTTAAATTTTTATCTAGTACGGAACCCCTGGAGCGAGAAATCTACTCACGCGTTAGTTCTTTTAAAAAGTCTAAAGAAATCACGGAATAAATATAGAGGATTTAGTTGCACATCAGGTGTTCTTCGTAATAAATAAGGAATACCTTCGGACTTGGTGAAAACTGAGCTAAGCTAATACTTCACATAATAGTTTACTTTAGTAAGAACTTCTTCATACTCTATCTTTAAGGGACGGAGTGGAATGGATGGGGCAGAAACTTCTCGTTTAATATTTTTTTTTTTCTGTCACAAAGTTAGACAAAAGTACCAGAATTAAACCGATCGCAAACATGTTCTAAGTGGGCACGGCAAATTAGTCTCTTAACTTGTTAAAATTGTACAGAATAAAGATTCTAAGATTTTTTTTTGTAACAGCGAGTGACTCGAATCATAAAACGAAGAGGGAAAAGACAGGTTCTTAATTACGACCTGAATTTAATTTTAAAAAGTATTGATCCTTTTTGACAACTAATTAAATAAAAAGAAATAATATTGACCCTACATATCAATGACAGTATTGAATCGAACACATTGAAAACGCATTGAAATAAATTGAATAGTTTCAACTAGAGATAAGTTACTGAAAATGGCCGTTAGTCGTGTTCAATGTTACATAGCCATGTGAAAGGTGTGTTCCAACTATACTAAGATCAAATGTCTGTACTTTAAATTAATTTATGCAACATCGATTTTAATAACTGCCTGAACGTAGCATTTGGAAATCACTGTTGACGTTTTTCCAAATCCGGTTGATGCAGCGAAAGTATCATCTAATATATAAAATTCTCGTGTCACAGTTTTCGTTGCCATACTCCTCCAAAACGGCTTGACCGATTCTCATGAAACTTTGTGAGCATATTGAGTAGGTCTGAGAATCGGCCAACATCTATTTTTCATCCTCCTAAATGGTAAGGGTCACCCATCCTTAAAAAAAATATGGCAAAACGACGTTTGCCGGGACAGCTAGTAATATATATGATTCCGGTCTAGTGTAACACGAATTAACTAACATCCTAAATCATCTATGTATTGGCACTTTTTATAAGATTGTCTAGTTTTTTGATGTATTATTGACGAGTTAAAATTCAAGTGGAAAAGAAAACTGATTAAAACTTAGAATCAAAGCACATTATTTTAAGCATAAAGCAAAGCACAGTTTTTTAAATAAAATAAAAATTCCATAGGTACTCAATGTCCGAGATTTGGGTGTGTTTCTCAAGAGTAGATCTATGTTTTCGACAACACAAATGAATACACTAACTTTAAAACTTTCGCGTTCCATGATATAATTGTTATTATATTTAGGGGAATTAACGCCATCACTTATTTAAAGGTATTACATACCTTTGATTTGCCTGACGTTTCGACCAGGTTACACTGGCCGTGGTCACAGGCACAGTAACAAATGAATATGTATAAATCGCATTTCAGTTCTAGTTCATTATATCTTACAAACGTACAGTAATATAAACCCCGGCATTCACTTAATGAATAGTTTCAAAGCAGAGAACTGAGTATAATTAATGCCGGCCATAATTACTACAAGTGTAAAACCACCTTATTCAATTTGTGTACTACTAATTAAGATACAAGATATCTCTGTAAAAAGGTATATTTTTATTTGTGATATACAACTTTGACCTTTAAATTTATTTTAAAATTGTTTAGCTCCAAAATATTTTCTTTAACTTTTCATAATGAGGAAGGGAAGATGAACCAAAGAATTTAGCTGACAGCTGATGAATTGGGACTGCCCATAACCGAGATTGTTAGCGTTTTTTCAATCCACTGGTAAACGAAAGCCTGTACAACTTTTGTTCAGGAGTGGATGGCGACAGACTGATGATAATAAACCTATCATAATAATTCGATATATTTTTTTATCTGCATCGTAAAGCATAGCGTATAGCGTTGAGTAGTTGTAGCTTATTTACTTTTTAATATAATTCATTGAAATCCATACAAAATAAAGTTTTACTCTGATTTGTTCATTAACAACTTCATGCACTTATGTACATCGGCGGACTTAATGCATTAGCAACTGGTATAATTGCAATTGACATGAAGCTTTAAAATGCATATAAATATACGAGTATAAATACAAACGCAAATAAATATCTTTATATATATAATTCTTCTGTGAGTGTGTATGTCACTGAACTACTCTCAAACGACTGGACCGATTTTGATGAATTTTTTGTGTGTGTTCAAGGGGATCTGGGAATGGTTTAGATTCACAATTTTGTCCGCTGGACAATGTTTTTTTAATTAATTTTTAATTTATTAGTAGTTATGGCAAAACGACGTTTGCCGGGACAGCTAGTAAATACATAAAACATTTACCTAATAATTGTACACTGAAAGTAGACTATGAGTCGCCGCATCTAAAGAACGTGATTACGCTCTTTTTAAACGTGCAACGGGTAGTAGACATCCTGATTTCGAGTGGGAGCGCATTCCAAAGCAGCACTGCTAACACAAAAAATGAGGCGTTTACGAAATCGAAGTTGTGGAAAGGACACAGGAGAAGCAGATTATTCGTAGGACGGAGGTTTCTGTTGTGAATAGAGGAAAGGTAACGCAAATCAGGATCAAAATAAGTGGGTTTGAATGGGGAATTACGTGGGTGAGAACGTAGACGAATGGCTAACCATTTTTAATTGGGAATGTAAAGCAGATCCGTGATCATACTTGCGAAGATTAAATATGAATCGAATGCAGTTATATAGAAGACGGTCTAGTTTATTTAGGAAGTCTGCATTCAGGCCGGAATAACACACACCTCCATAGTCATTTTTAAGAATAATTAAGGTTTGCATGAGTGAAGTTTTATTTTTGGGAGGCAGATTTTTTTTACCCGGTATCGAATTCGTAGATATCCGTCACTTTTTGACTCACATGGGTCACTTGAGCTCTCCACTCGAGTGTTGAGTCTTTGAGCAGTCGTAAGTCTTTGATTACAGGGCTCCAAAGTATAATTGCGCAGTGGAGAATGACTGGTGGGAGTAAAGTTGTGTTTACTATGCGCATCATATTTTTGCTACCCACTACGATTGCCTGACATTTAGTAGGGTTTATTGACACTTGAACCTCATCGACCACGAGTTTATGCGATTTACGTCCTTTTTGATATTGTGGATGGCTCATGATATGTCCTCCATTCTTTCCTGTGGATAAATCTGCAGGTCATCGGCATACAGGTGATACACACACCAATTATCACCACAATATCAACCTAACGGGACTAATTAATCATTCCTTCTACATAACCTTACAGAAGGTAAGTTAGGTAGGTAAGGTCACTACTATTATGATATATTTAAGATCTCTGATAACCTGCATTTCTGCAAATAAATAAATTGAATTGAATTGAATTGAAAAATGTAGAAACGAAAAAACTTAGGTGTTAAGAAATGCTAACGAAGAAAGAGATACGCTAAAGTATCTAAAGTATGGTTTTAAATGCAATCAAGCAATCTATGTTTTGAATGTTTCCTAAAACAAGCATACGCTTACTAATTAAGCTGCTGATTTTTAAACATACGATGGAAAGTTTTCAAAAGAAACCTACGGCGTAAGGCACGACAACTGGTCGGAGCTTGACACTCTACCAACAGCCAGCTCGAGTTCCGAATTGTGACCTTGACCTGGTCGAGTTATAAGTTACATTCCCATTCATCCGCATGAACAATATTCCGTAACCTCAAATATCCCTTACCTTTAATTATACTCACAATATGGGCGTTTTATATATCTCTATACAACCCTCCAGAGATATAAACATAGATATCTCTAGATGGTTGAACAGGGTTACGTTTAACCGGTATTCAAAATAGGTAACCAAATACACAAATGACATTTCCGCGAAAATTCAATAAAACCACATATAATTATCGCCTTTATAGTCGCATTGTATATTTTCAGCAGGCCGAAATCAATTTATCATTGAAACTAACATCAGCAATTTTATTGGACGATTGGCATAGTGATTAATTTTGTGGTTAAAATCCCACTTGTAACTGTAATTTGTGTTTTGTTTGATAGAGTAGTTAGAGAGCTGGATTATGTACAGCCATCTATCCTTTAGCTTGCTTAGTGAAGTACCTGGACGATCTTTAATGCTTTGCCATGTTGACTACGGGTTTTTGGGACAGCGTAAGCGGAGGGGAGATGTACTAATATGCATACAGGTACGGTTATTAGTAGAAGATAAAGTGTATTATATCTTCAAACTATTTTGACTTCAAATCAATTTTGTATTGATTTGAAGTCAAAATAGTTTGAAGATAAGACAAGTAGAACAATAATTGTGAATGAACTTAATCACTAAAGTTACACATTTTGGTATTAAAAGAAACAGTTTAAAAAAATGAAATAAATTTGTCCAAATAAACAGTTCATATTTTCCTAAACACAATTTTAGGAAAACATGAACTGTTTACTTTGACAAATTTATTTCATTTTTACATTTTATGAAATGAATCTGAAAAAAACACTTATCCTGCTGTGATCTATGTTAGCACACCTGCCAATATAAATAGTTTCTGATGGATGGCTCTGCGTAATGGAAGAAAGTTTACCAGTCCAGTTACTGACCAAGTTTATTGATTTCTTTGTCACAACATGTTTGAACACTTGGTGTCTTATGAAAGACGAACACAAAACAAATAAGGTAGACTATTTATTTATTTCTCTTTGCTTATAATACCTACTGTTTGAGGTTATTTGTCATTTTATTCATAAATTCAAAAGTATGAGTGGAAGAAAACAATGGAACTGTTGCTACAAATTGTACGGGATATATTAGGCGACACGTCATTCTCCTTTTTCTCCTAGCCTTTTACTTAACTAGCTTGGCATCATCGAGTTCTATAGTGAGACTGTTGTGAAATTTTATAGGGATCCGACTACCCGTAACGATGGCCAAAAAATTCACATGACAACTGGGACCATGGCTTAATGTGCTTTCAGGGAGGTCACAATTTGTTAAGTATAGTCACCCCTCCATAGACAGACCTCGCTATGATTACTTAACTTTGCAGTGTGCTAAACTAAGTTATGTCTACTCAAACGCAAACGTAATAAATTATTAAATACATATATTGCGAGTGTGGTTGTTGTCTTAAAAAAAAAAAAAAAAAAGTTACAAGGTACCGTTCGAGCTAAAAGATGTCTGTTCAATAAATGAGACGGTGGCTACATTAAGCAAGTCTAGCAATTCTTAATTATACTTAATAGACACATATATTTTTATTTAAAAAAAGAAACTTTCACTGTTTTGAGTTGATATGGTATAACCAAAATTATTCTGGAAATTTTGTCTCTGTATAAGAATATGCAAAATATATCATCTCCTCCCAAACACCGCCTACACTTTGTTTCTTTTTTAAGTACTTACCTATTTTTTACTTTCGAATTTGTAATGGTACTCTATGTAATTTAATTATGGTGATTCATTTATTTCCTATTTATTTATCTAATATGTATTGTGTTTGAATTCCGCATTGCTACGATATTAAGTGAACAGGTACTGAGGATTTAAACCTAACTGATACTGATAGTCTAAATGTGTCAAGGACCACATTTTTGATAAATAATGGAAAGTAACTTTACGAGAAATTTACTCCTTAAAGTAAATTCAATGCAATAAACTCAGCAAAATAAATATTAAGCCTGTTATTTTCAAAGAATCATAATAGATATAATATTACTGGATATTTCTATTAGAAGTACAATTTGCAGAACTCGCTTTACCGCTAAACGTGGGTAGTCCCGGGAAGATTTTCCGATATCCAGCGCAAAACGTTGGTACTTAGTTACCTAGCAACTCCAGATTAAGCCCCGGGCATGTTTTGAACTGTCTTTTTACTCCCAATAGACTTACGACTATTAAAATATTGCTTGCTGATTAAAATTTTTTTGGATAGTTATGTTTTAAATGTGTAATGTTAGGATTGCCTTATGAAATTTTGCCTTAGGAGCCTAATAACCTTTAGGTATCAATTCATTTAAAATATGAATACATTTCTTTTTATGAAATAGAGGGCAAGCAAGCACACGTATCGCTTGATGGTAAGCGATTACCACCGCCCATGGACACCCGCAACAACAGAGGCGTGACAAGTGCGTTGCGGGCCTTTGGGGGAGAGAGCGGGAATTCGGAAAAAGAGAAGGGGTTGCAGGATGGGCCTCCGGTATCCTCACTCACTCTGTAAAACACAGCTCAAGCGCTGTTTTACACTGTTTTCTGTGAGGCCGTGGTATCACTCCGGTCTAGCTGGACCGGAATCATTCATGCCGAAGCGAGGCTCTCTCACGATTAACATAGGTTAAATCTTCTTTCACGCAATCCTTGGTCATATTTTTTACTTCTATTTCTCTGAAAATGAAACTGGTAAAAGCAATATTGTTTTTGCAAATGCTAGGTTTTCTTAGAGTCACGCCTTATTTATTGGACAGATTCATAGAAATTATCATTGTGGCAAATTTTATTATTTCTTTCTGGGATCTGTCGAGCTTATTAACTACTTGGTGTCTAGATATAGAGAGGTTCAAAAGAGGTGACTTTATTTTTATATGTTAATATATAAATCAAAAACAATGCTGAACAGAAAAGTGATTTTTAGTGTTGATGAACTAAAAAACTAATAAATTTGAACTTGGTTATATCGCACGTACAGACAGGTATGAGTATGAGAGGTCCAGGGGTGGAGATAAAATCTATGAAGTGTCGTTTTTTCTTCCTTATCCAAAGAAACTTAAAAAGTCAACTATCGTATTAAAATGATTAATGAGAAATTCATATGGGCCAATGAACAAATCTGTGTATCAATATGTTTTAATAGAAAAAAAATATTCATATCAAAATTTATCATATAAATAAATATTTCAGACATCTAACACACAACGCCACTTGTCCCAAGCTAAACAGAGCTTGTGTTATGGGAATAAGACAACTGATATAAAGATTTATATACTTTTTTACATATTTGCACATTACATACACAACATATTATACATAGAAAACACACAACAATATTTACAGATTATACAAACATTTGCTCCGACCCGGGAATCGAACTCGAGACCTCAAGCTCAGCAGTCGCATACGCTAGCACGACGCCACCGAGGCAATTTAAGACATATATATTAAAGCATATGATTTTAAGATATAAATAGGAAATAAAACAACTTTTTTCTCCTCTCTACTAAACAAGATAGTGTTCGATTTCATTTATACAGTTCCTTGTTTCGAATATTAATCAACCTTTGACCAAAGACGTTTGTAACCTTCTTATGAGACTCAGATTAGAAAACGTCGATATTACACCGACGTTTTCATTGTTTAAGTCGTCGTCATCGTCGACAAAGATTAACAATTTAAATGGAGCATTTATCTTTAATAAAGCCTTCTTTAAAATATTTTTAATATTTAAATATAATGTGTATTTCTTAAAATTTGTTGTGAATATCTCTTCTTGTAGATCCTATATTATTCCACAATACTGCAACTCCATCCAATTTTAAACGATTTTTGTTGATAATTTAGTCATTGACATTAGACAAAGGCTCAAGAGATTAACACTTTTATAAAAAAAACGAAGAATTAAAAAAAGTCCTAAAGTTTTTATCATTCCAATATGCATATCATTGTAGTTTGAATACAACTTTTAACAGAAATTTCTTTTGCAACACAAATTTAACCGGAGTTTTAATCAATTACATTTTCATGGTAAAAATTAGAGAGACTTAGTTACAACAACAAACCTGAAACTCCAACAAAATGAGGAGACAGAATCTAAATCAAATTAGTTGGCTAAGCGAATACAGTACTATCAACGATAAGAATATTAACTTATTTGAATATATTTAAAGGATTAATATCAGTGTCTACAGCGTACTTAGTATTTTATTTTGTTTCTGATAGTGATGTCTTAGTTGGCTTAAATAAAATAAACCTCAGACGTTTAAAAAACATGTCAAGTACACTTTAATGAGCATTACACGATAACAAACAACATTTTAATCTACTAAAAACACAGAATCTTAGAAACGTGAAGCAAAAACTTTGTACCTTTGTAACCTTTTCACGAAAATTGTGCGAATGGAAGAGTATGGAATGTGACACAGTCTATTTGTAAAAATCCTCAAAACCATCCGTTTGAGCCCGTTCATAGAAGATGAAAAATACCTACTGAAAATTGACTAAAACGTTCCAGTATCTATCGATACTGGATATTCGATACTCGAATATTAAACAAGTGCTTTGACGAGTTCTGTATCAGTGTGTTACAGTGCGACAAGTATCTGAGTGATATAAGTGATTAAACCAGCGACCTTGGCGATCATTAGGATCCTAAAGTTGTTGAAAAGATGTGGAAAATACAGTTCATTATAATTTACTACAATGTAGAAGCATTTAATCGGTGAATCTTTGTGAAAAGATAATTGTAATATTCTAAGGATCACACAAATACTCAATACAAGACCATATTCTTTGGAATGCCAAAATATTTAACAGTTTATCGTTCAATCACGTTTGTAATTTACTTTTTACAATGTACAAAAAGTTTCTTTACATAGAACATATTAAATATGTAATAACAAAATACCTAAATTTTCCTCATCTTCAAGTTCAAAAGATCACAAGAACCTAACTTATATAAATGGCTTCGCACCGACATTTCTAGAGCGAAGAAATTTTTCCGATATTGAATGTCTGGCCGCGTTGCCTACGAAACATATGTAATGTAACTATATTGAATTTGAACAAATCGTGCAAATTGTTAACGTCTTTTGAAGTACCAACTTATATAAGGTAGCAAACATCTAATCTTGTAAGGTGATCTGAGGTAGTAATCTACTCGCATACTTGTGATATAAAGTTAAAAAGTGATTTTAATTTAGTTTTAATATTTGTGCAAACGCATGAAGCTTTTGTAACTGGATGCAATATAACCAGACATACCTAAATACATAATGTCACGGCTATTCCCCAGAGGAGTAGGCAGAGACAATTGACCTCCATTTATTTCGGTTCTGACACACCTCTTTTGCTCCGTCGATATTCATCAATCGCTGCGTTCATGCCCGGCGAGCATGCATACAGAGATTATACATTTTTATTCTAAAAAATTCTTGGTACAATTTTCCAAAATATTTCAATATAATCAATATGTTAAAAAAACTTCCACGGAGTAAGCGAGAGGTTGTATTGACGAAATGTGTCTTGTCTTGCCATTGTAACACCTGATATTATTTATAGGTACCTGAAGGTACATCCATCGCCATTTTAATTTCAAATTACTTTTAGGCTTATATTACTCGTACTTCTATTTGAGTACAAAACAGCCCATTATTAGTTTCTACATTAGTAATATTCTTGACAATTGTAGTACTTACTGATATGGCCGACAGGTCGCCGTCGACGTACCTTCATTTATTTATATTATATTCCTCTTCAATTAATTCCATTTCGAACTTTAAATCGATGAGTTAACTTTGTAATACTCTCGAAGCGAAGGTTAAAAAAATCTGACAACGAGACCTATTCACGATTTAGCAACTCCTGTTAGCTATCATTATATTAACAGCTTTTAACAGTGCACCAGAGCAGCACGTCGTGCAGACGGCTCTAAGCTTACCAGAAAGCAAAACAACTCGGGGACGACCCCCATTGACATGGTGGATCAGTACGATCAAACTGCTAAAGAAGGAGAATTCACTGGACCCAACAACCCTTGACAGAATATCTTGGCGCCGTGAAACAAGGAGAGCCGACCCCACCTAAAGTGGGAAAATTCTAAGAAGAAGAACATTGCACTGCTGGCTGGATGTAGGCTTCTTTCGTAAGATTGTTAAAACCGTTAGATTATAATCTACCTAGCGAGATTGCAAACTATCGATAGATTGTCAACTGTGATATACCTGCTTACGGGCGTCATATTGTCAACTGTCCCTGATAAGTCGGTTTTACAGTAGGCCGTTCAATGGCCAAAGAGTTAACACATGATACTAATACCTGAAATACCTATGATACCTGCAACTTACTGTTTAGTTGTAATGAAATAGCAGTACCTATGAAATAAGCGTTTCGAACCGAATAAAAGTTCGTTATCCTTTAAATCAAATTACCTACCCAAAAATTCTCTAGAATATTTAAAATTTTATATTGTTGATTCCATTGCTTGTATTGACCGATTATGTCAGATTTACTTTAATGATATTTAAGTTATTTATATACATAAGTTCCTCGGACCGTTGTTGAAGAGTTTTCGAAGGTAACTGATTAAGTAAATTATATTTATTTATGAAGAACTATTCGAAATGCGTTAACACTACTTGATTGTAAAATGTTATAGTTGACTGGTAGTTAAGAGAAATGAATTCTTACACTATTACATCGTATCTTAAAACAATAGACTCTCTATAAAAAAGCGTCTAGAAAGTGTTGTATTTTATTCATCAAGTAGGATTGTCACATCTCCATAGCTTTAGCAGCCTACAAGATGGTACTCGTATTACACAGTGTTACAGGAATAGATACCAATTTATCTCATTTGAACTATGAACAGTACAGATAATCAAGCCTAAAATTAATACTGGAATTACGAAGATGTTCGTTTGTTTGTTAAACTTTTTTACTGCTTACCCACAGTCACAAAACTTTTACACACTGTAGACAAAAAATGCTTAAAAAATAAAACGACGAAAGTTGCTGGTACTGGTAAAAGAATTACTTAAAGTTCACTAGCTCCATCTTCAATATTTCTATATAGGACGCAGATGAGCAGATGAATCACCTAAATAGCTTTATTTACACCGGTTTGTTGTGAACCTGTGATATTACTCCGTTTGAGCTGAGCTCTTATGTGTCGAGGTATGATTTCCGAAGAAAAAATAGAAAAATAAAATATTAAAATTCAATAGTTATTTTTTATACAAGAGTGCAAAGTTGCTTTTTAACCGCGTGCTCAATTTTGATTACCGAGCAAGCGAAAGAATCTAATCATGAATTACGAGCGCAGCGAGTGATGCAAAAATTAGAATCCTGAGCGTTAGCGAGGAAATCAAAAGAGCTCAAGGGGAAAAATCTTTGCGCTCGAGTGCAACACGTAACTTTTCATCCCACCTCAGCGAGGATATGACTAAATGACGTGAAAAGAAAATGGCGCGGGCAAAGCAAATCAAAAAAAATACAACAGAAGGTTCCGTGTGAAATATATCAAAAAACACAGTGTGTCTGAGTTTTCAACAAATTAAAAAAAGATTGTATTATAAATTCAGCACCATAAAGGTTGAAGTAAATAGGTTTAATGATGTTTTGAATTCACAAAGTATAAGTGCACGTGACGTTCTAAATTCAATTTACTTTATCCTCTAGCGAATAAAAAGGGCTTTTACACTCAGATATTGAAGGGTAAATTACTCTTTCCGAGAAGATGGGATGAAAATATCATTATTTTTCCGGGTCTTTTAAGCGGGGTTTGAAAAAACATCTCACTAGGCCGTCATAGTATGTGTGACCATGGTACATTATTCACATTCGCAATGAAGATAGTGACCACCACTTTTGAATTCCACTCATGTTTTCCATCAGGCAGAGTAGAGTAACTTTGACAGCTATTATATTTAAAAAAAACCTAACTGTTCATGTCTCTATTCTACTTTCTCTAGTTAACTTCCCACAGCCTGATATTTTATATAACATGATGTTCATCGGGGAATTTTCCAGTGTGCGCCATTTTGCGGGGGCGCTGTTACCTAGCAACAGACAGGTGCTCGTTTTCCAAACGCCTACAATAATTTATACATTTTTAGCCCTAGTCAACTAGAGTTATTTATTTATTGTTTATTAGTACAACCACATTGTATATATCACACATTTCACTTAATATTATTAGTTGTTGGTAAGCGGTTATTCTGATATATACAACAATTACGGTGTACATAACATTCACAAAAGTATATGAGAGTTCGGTGCTACGTATTGGTAAATTGAATTTGTACATTTAAAAACCATTTCAATTCATTAAACATCTTTTAAATACTGGAGATCGTTGGTTTTAAAATGTGTATCTATCTTTAAAATGCTGATCGTTAGGAAACGACTCATTGAATAATGATTGAATGATATAATTCGTTTTATATTTAAGTATTTTCTGACTTAGGTACACTCTATATTTTTCTCAATAAATATACCTGGAATTTCAGAGACTAGTATATATGGCCAAAATGGATCAGGATGGCGTGCAATGGGAGAGGTCTTTCTCCCGCAGTGGACAGCAGTAGGCTAATGATAATGATATCTAGACTTTCAACTACTCTTTGAATACGGTACAATCATTGTTTATATTAATCACTTACAGCCTTTGATATTCCATTGCTGGTCATGGGCCTCTCCTTAGCACGGAGCCCACGGAGGTTTACATTTACTATACGACACTGGCGAAACGAGTGGTATTGTGGGCTTGTTGCAAGTGTTCTCTTTATTTGCAGTACTCGTTTCCTGCATATTTTCTCCTTTAGTTGGCTTTTACATACAGTTCATAAAATAAGTGTTTTCGTGATTTCCTTATCTGTATTAATTACTTGCTGACCCGTTCAACTTCGTTTGAGTCTCTCCATAAGAAATAAATTTCCCATTTTCCCAACATTTTCGGTCGATATACGGCTCTTATTTGTCGTAGAGTGATGTTACATAGCCTAAAACCTTCCTCGTTAAATGGGCTATCCAACAAAAAAAGTATTAGCAAAATCGGTTCAACCGTTCACGCTTGATGTCGTGACCAAGGCAAATAGGGATTCATTGTTATATATATAGACTAGCTGACCAGCTCAACTTCGTTTGCGTCTCTCCATAAAAAATAAATTTCCCATTTTCCCAACATTTTCGGTTGATATACGGCTCTTATTTGTCGTAGAGTGATGTTACATAGCCTAAAACCTTCCTCGCTAAAGAGAAATCTAACAAAAAAAAATTAGCAAAATCGGTTTAACCGTTCACGCGTGATGTCGTGACCAAGGCAAATAGGGATTCCTTTTTATATATATAGATTTAACTAATAAACTAAAAAATACTAAGCAGAGTTTTGCGCACGGCTCCACAGGCTTGTGTGTCCGTTATCACGTATATATTACAAGATATACATTGTACCGATTGACAAGTAATTAAAAAAAACTGCATTCTTCGTATTAAATTCTCTATAAGGTTTTGTTAAAATAAAAACATCGATGGAAGTACTACTTTGCAAGTAACTATTTATGCAAATTGCGTTTAACAAATCTGATGTCGGAGATGAGCGGAGAGGCAATCAAAAGCATTGAACTAGAGAGCACGACCTTTGCAGAGCACCTCGGCTAATGTTATTCCGTGGCTTGCCTTTGATGACACTCACATCCTGTTTGCCTACACTTTATGAAAAATGTTAAACTCTTCATGCATGTGAAATGTCGCTTTACAGCTTTATGAGATTAGAATATAGGTAGCATAGTAATGTATTATATTATGGACGAACTTTGGCCCAAGGCTCGATCACGTTGATAAAAAATTTGACAGAGGGTTAAGCGATCGCTTAAGCACAGATTGTTCCTGGTTGGAAGCTATTTCATAGTTGCATAAACAGATTACCACGATGTGTATATTCTTTATGTATTTAAATATTTAATAACCTGTTTTTAACCTGTTATTAAGTAAACTGTTCATAATGTGGGCCACACTGCATCTGGAAAGATACGCAGATACAGAAAAATATATTTTCAATATAAACAAATAAATATAAATATAAATATTTCGGACATCTAATACACAACGCCATCTAGTCCCAAGCTAAGCAGAGCTTGTGTTATGGGTACTAGACAACTGATACAAATACACATATACTTTTTTTTTAAATACATACATGTTATACATAGAAAACACCCAAACTCCGAAACATATATTTGTAGATCATACAAACATTTGGTCCGACCCGGGAATCGAACCCGAGACCTCATAATCAGCATTCGCACACGCCAACCGCGAGACCAACGAGGCAGTCTGTCAATAGTTGTCATATTTAAATTTATTAATTGCTTATTTGTGTTAATGTCCACAGATAGTGAGTGTTATGTTTCTGCTAATGAATCTGAACCTTCTTTTTGTGACGAAAGTTTCTCCTTCGTATGCAAAGCTCGGTGGTGTTCTACGCAGTAAATTTAAAAATAATAAAATTGCCATGTTTTTAATGTATGTCTGTATGTCGTATAAATGTCCAAATCATTCCTAGCCAATTTGCTGTCTTGTACAAGGTGTTTTGTGATGCCAATGTTCATACCGTTCTGATCTCTCCACCTCCTACTCACTACCTGGCTTCATTCTCATTCAAAATGTCAGAAAAGGGAAGAGGGGAGGAGGCGTAGCTATTTATCTACATAGCGAATTTCCCTATAGAATTATATACTACTACTACTGAATTCTTATAGGTTTGTGTCCAAGGCGCTAAAGTCGTGCTTGGGGTTGTTTATTGTCCCCTTTCTATTGACTAGTTTACTGATTTCTAATTCGAATCGCTGGGTGCAGAGAACACTCATCATATCATCATGGGTGATTTTAATACCAGTCATTGTTCATGTATCATGTACATGTGTCATGTAATGGCAGCCTTCGGGTTCTACCATTACATGCTACTCACCACAATAATTTCGGCGAGGATACTTGGCTTGAGGTATTCATCACTTCCAATCCTTCTCTTGTTTGATCTCACGGTCAACTTGACGCTCCCAGGTTTTTACAACATGACCTGATTTTCGTCTCCTACGTCCTCAAACCAATTAAATCCAAACCTAAGATCCTGTACAGGCGTTGCTTAGAATGTTTGGATTTCGAAAAATTCATTTCATTGGACATTCATTTCATTCAATTCATTGGACACCCCCAATCGATTCCAGTTCTATCGACGATAAGGTTTGCATGTCTTGCACCGATTAAACAGGTTAGATTGAAACGACCGCCGGCACCACGGATGACTGAGGCCATGGAGGGTATTCTGAGTGTCATCAGACGTCGCAATCGGGCGATTAGGACCTACAAAGAGAACCATGTCGAATTTAACTGGGAATTGTCTAAGTCTGCGAAAAATCGGTGTAACGCCAAACTATTTACCACCTCTTTCACTTTGGACAGTGTATCTTATATATATAGATATATAACTTCAAACTCGTAATTACATCGATAGATCGTCAGCAATCTGTCAGAGTAGAAGATTCTTCTTCTGGCTAGCGGGGTCTTACTGCTGGCGTTCCTCAAGGCGGTATTCTTTCACCTGTCTTATTTCCCATCTTTATTAACCTGATTACCCTTAGAATTTAGTGTTCCTATCATCTATACGCCGATGACTTGCAGTGATACCATCAAACAGAGTTTCGGCCGTTAATAGTGACCAGGCAGCCATTATATACTGGTCGAATATGTTTGGTGTATCGGTCAATTCGAATAAATATCAAGCTATTATTGTCGGGAGTAGCCGTAGTATAAATCAGATCGACCTTGCTTAACTTCCACCACTTACTTATGATGGCATGGTTATTCCATACACTGAAAGTGTAAAAGACCTAAGACTGTGTAATTACTCAACTCTTAGCTTGCGAAAACAAGTCGCATCTATGTGCCAGAAAGTCACAGGTTACTTGCGGGCCCTGCATAGACTTGAACTTCCCTCCATCGGAAACTAAGGCAATGGTTGTTCAGACCCTAATATTTCCTATACTATGGTGACATGTGCTACTTTGACCTAAATGCGGATCTGCTCAATAGACTTGACCGTCTTCTCAACAATTATATTCGATTCGTTTTCAATTTACGTATATATGACGTGTCTCGGCATTGCTCCCGTTTGAAATGGTTCCCAATTCGCCAACGTAGACAGATACGAGCCATTGTGCAACAAAGAGGTTTAATATTATAATTATCTCTTGACCTCAATTATAATACGCCCAGTATACTGCTTTTGTTTCTGTGCCTTTTTGTATTATATTTGTAGTGCAACAAAGAGGTTTAATATATACTATTATTACATTTGGACCTCAGTGGGTAACATGCAAAATGTCATGGATAATGTCCATACATAGACACTTCAACATAAAACCTGTACTAGATATTTGACTAACAAAACAATTAGTTAGATTATATTAATTATAACACAATTTATTTATAGCAACTGTATGATCGATATATTTTTTGGTAATCTTTTTTCCAAAACAATAATTTTCAAATTCACTTATGCTCAGGAATTTTTTTTTTTTAGTAATGATATTTCGGACATCAAACACAACGCCATCTAGTCCCAAGCTATGCGGAGCTTGTGTTATGGGTACTAGATAACTGATACAAATACATACATACTTTTTTTTTTGTAATACATATGTAATGTGTGTAATAAATATGTAAATTGAAATAACGTTAACACAGGCGACGCATGTATTGTACATGCGTCGCCTGTGTTAACGTTATTTTACACGTTATTTCAAATTAATTAAGTACGTTTCAAGTATGTTTATTACCCATAATACTGAAAGAAAAACATTAAAAAACGTTTTCAGATTAATTAGATCACAAATTAGTAAGTAAAACTAGAAAAAAAATTCATGTTGTCAAATATTATTAATAATTTCTTTTAACATTGATGACTTATCTATTTGCATTGAGGCTAAATATTTGTTTAACTATTTAATGTCTGTCTTTATTAAATCATTATAACATACACACAAGTGCAGAACCATTTCAACAGGCCGCCGTAGTATGGGTCACCATGCTGCATTGTATGCATTTGCAATGAGTATGGTGACCACTACTCTCGAATTATGCTCATGCAGTATGTATAGCTATATAAGCAGAGTAGTCACTTTGGCAGGATTATATATTAAAAATAAATACTTTCACTTTACATACAAAATTTTAGCTATTGTTATTCATTAGTCTTTCTGTACATTTCATTCGTTCAAAATTAACATAAGCGGGTCTATACAAAAATAATTAATAAATAAAGTTTTGGTATCGCTAAAGGTATCTTAATTGCACTTACATTCATAATTATGTTAAATAGTATATTTATCAATTTATTATACCTAAATTATTTGGTTTTATTGACTAATTATTAATCTAAAAAAATATTTAAATATATTAATATAATATTGACTAATACACTTATTTGATTATAATGACATTACATAGACTTTTCTAACACAAACACACACGAAATATCTATTAATCATAGTTTTCTAAGTAAATATAATTACTTAATTCCAATTCCAAGGAAAGAAGTTTTCTATACTTACATCTGTTACAAGCATAACATTCTTGTAATAAACGCTGTCTGTTCTAAAAACTATACCAAATATGAAATCAAGGTGTTAAGGTTATAAAACCTACTATATATTATACTAGCTGAACCCCGCGGTGTTACCCGCGGTTATTGTTGTACCGCGAGTAACGCCACAGGACAAAGTTAGTCTAAAAAAAGTAGCCTAAGTTACTCGCTGGATCATCAGCTACCTGCTAGTGAAAGTCCCGTCAAAATCGGTCCAGCCGTTCCAGAGATTACCCGGAACAAACAGACAGACAGACAGACAGACAAAAAATTTTTTAACTACATTTTTGGTATATGTACCGTGTATACATACATATGCATTTAGTAAAAAGAGGTTATTTTAATATTACAAACAGACACTCCAATTTTATTTATTTGTATAGATAAAAACGAGCTTATATTGAACTGACTTATGTACCTATATACGTCGATCAATTAATAATGCACTCCAATAATCTCTTCGGACATTTCGGAGAGTTTATGTATCGACATACAGACACGTGGAGTATTAGGGACACTTAGTGGAATCCATGTTTCAAAAAACAAATGTTATTTAAAGAAAATTGACAAAAGCTGACCCCATTATTCATAAACGTTATTTTCAACTTCAATCTACAGCCTTGAAGTTGAAAATAACACTGAACTGTTGTAGAAATTTAAGTAACGTTTTTGAAGAAAGAGGTAAGTTGTGTAATATCTTAGCTAACATATTATATTTCTTTTCGTTTCGACTCTGCTGTAATGGATGGATATTGGAATACAATTTATTATAATATTGCTAAGTTACACTATATTATTTGATTTTTACTACCGCTGAATAATACATAAAAACAAGAAGTGCAGAAAAATGGTTAAACCTGTCATAGTTATGCGGAGACCTACTTCATTAGCTCTTTTGCAATTAGCATCACAATTATTGCTTGGACTCTTCTAAATCCTTTCAAGCTTCAATCTTCATTAATGTCATTTAGTATTTTTGTGTGCATTACCATTGGACAGTTGGAGTCACTGGTCACTTAGGTCTCCTACACACTATATTGCCAACATGTTTCTGGCGCTGATAGACTGCCGGTACTGGCCGCAGAGCATCATCGGCGCGATGACCATGGCGGCGATTTATTTGCGCAGCAAGCCGTCAGCATAGCAACCTGTAGTTCAGCATGGTGTTTAGGTGATCTTACAAACGAGTTAAACATATTCATATTTTCTCTAATCGTGTTTAGTCCGTTTCTCTATTCATTTGTAAACTATATCGTAGATCACTACCTCTATAGGCATGTTCTTTGAGTTGTCTAATTTGTTCTTCGGTGATGGCTTTAGTGAAATGAGTTCTCTTAAATAATAATATGCTGAGAAGAGTGTTGTGATATTCGTATGCCGTCATCTTCGACAATCTTGCGACTTGTCCTTTGGCGGCGACGGTATCCGGGTCCGGTATCATTCTGGCAACAATAACAATTGCTTAGTGAGTAAAATCGTAGAGAGCTATTTCGTACTGTACAGATCTGTATCATCAAACAATCTATTAACACTGGGTGTTGATTGAAAGCTAACAATGAAAGAGATTAAAATGTTGTTTTACATGCATTGATTTTTTTGTGTCTTTATTCTGGATAGCATTCTCAATACAGCCCAAAACATGGTTTCTATTAAAAACTTTTAAATGTCAAACAAAATATTCAAGGTTTAATACGTACGTACTTATCATCTAAAATTATTATACCAGGTAATAAAACATCAGGAATTGTAAAGAACAAATACTTCTTTCTATTAGTTAGAATTCGTCGATTCAATCCCCTATAACGAGATTTCTAGGATTAAATGAGCACTACTATAGTTTCTTTAAGATTATTCCGTACCTGTCAACAATTTGTAAACTATTCCGAGATGCAGAATTTATCCCTAAATAACTTTTATGAAACTTTTACGAAAACAATTTTTATAAAAATTTACTTTTATGAAATTTTAATTATTAAATTATTTGACCTTTTTTTCAAATTTTCTGACATTTTAATTTAAAAAAATTCTGACTTTTTTATGTTTATGCTTCTGACTGCTTTTAAAAATATTAATATTTATTATTGAAAAAAATGCACACTCTTAGTAATCGTAGAATGTAAATGGATCACATATGACTCTAGTAAGATCTTAGCATACCTACCTTTCTGCAAATAAATGAATAAATAAATAAACATTCTTAAAATACCAACACTAGTAAAATGATATTCGACTAAATAACATACATACGTATATAAAGCTCCACATAAGCTACGTGGAAGTTAAAGGTTATAAATACGGTACAAATCAGAGGTAGCCACAGTCAGGTCAATTAAAAGATTTCGTAAACGATCTTACCCACCTCTAGAGGATTTAGCTATAATAGGAACTTTAATAAGGTATTTTACAGATGAATAAACTGGGATAAACGTAAGTCGGGCTTTTCGCTCTGTTAGATATGAACGAAAGAAAAATTTATGTTTATAACAAGTTTAATAGAACGAGATAGGTATTACAGGAACATATAAACATTCAGTTTGTACCTTTCAGTGAACTACTATACTTTAAATTTTCTACTCTATTATCGCTGCTGCAAAGTTCATATTCGAATAAAGGTAGTAGTTGCGTGAAATTAGCACTGAAAATGAGGATGTTACTTAATAAAGGTGAACTTGTAACTTAAATTCCAATAACTCGATGTCCAAACAAAGCTGGATTAAAGCTGAATTTTCATTGTGTATGACCAAGTATGATGTAGGTATTGCCCTAATTAAATATTATGCAGATATCTGTCCATTTGTAGGATGCGACCTGTGCAATATTAATTGAGGAAATGAAAAAAAAATACGAATAGGAAAACAATATGATTTGCAATAAAGCATTAAACATCACATCAAATGCCTAATATGACTAAATAGTTTAATAAAACATAATTCTAATACATTAGGAATTTTAAAGCATAAAAATACATTGTAGCAGTTGTACTTTCCTAATTTAAGTTTTATTATTTAAGTCAACCTTTTTAATAATATGGTACAATAAAGAGATATATTATTTTTGTACGTATTGATATAGGTACTTATATAAATGATTACATACCCTTAAAACACCACATTATTTGATAGTAACATTATAGAAGGATTGAAATAAAATAATCAAATTAGTGAAAAAATACGATATTTAAGTAGTTCACTTAAACTTAAAAATAAAATCTTTGTCACAAATATACAAATATAACCTATTACTCGTAAATATACATTTTTAATCAATTCGGTTAAAAATGTTCGGTAAATATACACATGACACTACGATACTCTAACGCCAGCTGTCGATACGATAAATAACATCTCATGAATGACTCACTTGTTAAATGGATCCAGGAAGAAAAAACAAACACCTTGCACCCGGCGCCCCACGGCGATATCTTACGCAAACCTTACGATTACACCTTTGAAATTACGAAAAAATACACACACTACACGGAGCTTTCAATCGCACACGAACTGTCGACAAAATGCCGGGAAAGACCGTCACACACAGCCATTCAAAACCACATTTTTTTCGATTCCTCAATTTTTTCCTAGCCAAAGAAAAATATGCCTAAAGTTTAGGAGTTACAGTTTAATTTTGTTAGTTTGCACTTATATAGGGGTGCATCTGTTAGCCGGCTGGCCCCATTTGTGTGATTTACCCCGACATGTGGCGAGCCCGAACCGTCCTATACTGTTATGAACCGAACTTCAGTTTAAAAATGAATAATAAAGCTACGATTTCACAACAGAGCTTACGACAGTCTTTTTTGGGGTTTATTCTTTGTGATGTTGTTATTGATTCGTTGACTATCAAAGATTATTTTCTTTTTTACGGTTCCGTACCTCAAAAGGAAAAAGCGAAACCCTTATAGGATCACTTTATTGTCCGTCTGTCTGTCTATCTAGACCCCTTTTTCTCAGGAACGCGTGGAGTAATCAAGCTGAAATTCATATCTACAGTCCCTTGAAGATGTGAAAAATCAAACTTCTAATCCAACGCAATAAAAAAATACAGCCGTTTATGCTGCAAATTTTAGACACCCGCAAGGGAATCACAACCTATAGGGTACTACTAGGGTAATGTCTTATAGCAGCGATAAAGGAAAAATTGCCAAATGCATATTAGTTACTTCATTTACTTTTTCTTTAATTTACATTTTATATATATATAAATACAAAAATTATTTTCATTTCTTTAAATCTTGGGAATAATAAAGGCTAGGAAGATGATGATGATTTTCATTTTTTATTTATTTACTACCCCTTTCCTCATGAAGGGAGGTAGGTACCTCTACCTCCCTTCTTAAATTAAAATTCATATCAAATACTCAGGTCTATGATAACTTAAAGCTGTAACAAAATCAAACTTCTATGTTAATGCAATCAAAAGAAACAGCAATTTAAGCCCCCTATTTTGAAACAAGGAATCAAAGACTAGGGTACTTACAGTCAACCTAGAATCTTAAAATTTGACATAAAGCAATTTTTTATAGCACACATAAAGGAAAAATGTCAAAAACCTTACATTTTTATTTATATGACATTTTTTTTATAATTATAAAATAATGTATTACCCTTTTCCTCATGAACGCGAAGAGGTATCAAGTTGAAATTCATATCAAATACTTAGGTGTAATTGCCATTAAACTGGTAAAATAAAAACTATTTCTAAGTCAAAGCAAAAACATTTAACGCAAAGGTACAACCATTTATACGGCATATTTTTAAACTCGCAACTACTCGCAAGGTAATCAAAACCTAAAGGCTTACTTTCCGTTGACATGGAAAATTGAAATTTGGTCAGAACCAATAGCTAACAGCACATGTAACAGAAAAATTCAGAAAACTTTTACTTATAAACCTACAGGTTTGTAAGAAACCCTCGGTGCGCGAGTCGGACTCGCACTTGACCGGTTTTTTTGTTATTTATTACGCTCTTTGAGAATTGAACTACAACTTTCAAATTTGCAAACAAACGTGCTTCTCGTTGCACATAATTATAATAGACTTTGAGAATGCAGTTAAAGAGATACGTAATAAAGGTAGGAAAACACTGTCTTCCCTTTGTTTTCTTTTTCAATATCTAGGGCAGATTTTTTTTAATAATTCGCTTATTTTTTCTAAATATCTACAACCTACCTAATTACAAATATGTGTATCTAGGTATTTCGGCTAAATATCCATTCAGAGACATAAAGAGTCATTAACATTCTTAAAGCAAATATTTTGAATGTAAATCACATTGCTTAGACTAATACATCATATTAACATACATACATGTTGCTTTAACTTTCCACCCGACTGATTATAATTATTTACGTTTTGATAGAGCGCATGTTACCTTCATGCTACTGTTAGTGCGCAAAAAATAATATTGTTATCGAGGAAATTCCTTGAAGCATCATATGAATAAAGTATGTTTTTTTTTTTTTTTAGAATAGAATAAACTTTATTGTACACCAGATCAAACAGTTTACACAAAATCTGAGTAAATAATATAGTAAAATGATTGTAAAGAGTAAAAATGCATACACATTTTAATTTAAACAATTCTATACATTGTTTTGTTAAAAAACGAAACATTTTGGTAAGAATTTTGACTGCATGGTTGGCCTGATGTGTTAATAACAGCAGTTCCCGGACCCCTCCCGTCTCAGGCGCAGAGTGGCACACAGTGTGATTTTAGCCGGTTCGATTCCGACACACCACACACACACGCCGTGTGGGTTTCCACAGGTAAAAAAAAGTGGTTTAAGCGATCGCCACACCGCTGTACACACCGCTGACTACTGCACTGTGTGTTGTGGGTCCAACCCCCACATGGTACGATACCTCGTCTGATCCACAAATTGTATCTCTGGTGGGTGTTCTTTGTATATCATGTATGTTTATAAAGCCAAACAGGATGCATATATATTCCTAATGCAGTAGATGTCTTCATAAAACAAAAAAAAATGTGATGTGATCCACATGGTTACAGTATTCAATTTAAATTATTATAATGAAGTACGTAAAAAGAATATCACGAGATAAAAATATCAACACGTGATCAGCGCATGGAAGAAGAGATTTACTATGATTATATTGAGAAATAATACATTCATTGTCATGAACACCCTTTTATTTGGGGTTCTGTATTATGGTTAAACGTATGCGGGTCAGTGAATACTCCGCGTTGACTATTGAAGATATTTTTTTATTAAAATGAATGAGCCGACTCCGGAGTTATGTTCACAATACAGTTTCTTAGATTTGTAACATGATTGAAAATTACATAAAAAAACCTCTCTCGAGTCCACATAACGGAACTTTTTTTTTATTCGGAGTTAAAAACTCAATTTTTTTATCTGTACACTTATATTTTTATAGTCTGATTTCTTTTAGTTTATGACAGTTGTAGTTGAGAGTAGTTGGCCTTGGGAGAAAACATTTGTTTAACAGTGGACAGCAATAGGTTGATTAGTATTCATACACAAAAAGTGTGTTTGTTATCTATATCTATATTAATCACAAATTATAACAAAAAAAAATATGACTTCAATCTGGACCAAATTGTAATAGAACCATTCGGAAAGTACTAGCTTTCAAATAAAAAAAGAATCATCAAAATCGGTTCACCCAGTCGAATGTTATGAGGTAACAAGTTAAAGTATTCATAGGCAAGCTTGCTTATGTATACTTAAAGGGTAACAAACATAAAAAAACTGTCGAATTGATAACCACCTTCTTTTTTGAAGTCGGTTAAAAATAAATAAAGTTAAAGTGTCTGTTTGTAATTTCAAATTAACAACTTTCTGTCTGTCTTTTTCTTCTTTATGATATCAGGAACGCTAGACGGATTTTGGCGGGACTTTTACTAACATATAGCTGATAGAGTGAGTAGAAGTATACATAAGGAGTAACTTAGGCTACTTATTTTAGACTTTTTTTTTTTTTATAATTTACCTGCCAAAGTGACTCTGCTCAGCCTGATGGTAAGCTCAAGCAAAATCCAATAGTGGGGGCCACCATACTCACTGCTAAAGTAAACAATGCAGTATGGCGTCCCACACTATGGCTATTAAAAGTCATATTTGAAGACTTTAAGAAATATTTTTAATAAAATTTATTCTTTTTATAAACAACTTTGATAGTATTTTTAATGGAGGAATAACTGCTATTTATGCCAAGACTTATATTATTATTACAGAGAGCCAGTTAACAGATATCGCCATATTTATTAATAGCGAAATTCATCAATATTAATTACGTTGCATGTGGGAGGTGATTAAAATTCAATTTATCAACGTCATTTAGGTGCACACCATCTTGAAGTGCTAAGTTCACACAAAGCTGAGACTAAGTTTTCTTGCTTAGATGTTTTTAGAAAATAGGTGGTTCGAATGTGTTACTCTCAGCAACATACAATAAGAATTACAAAATTGTCGTTGTCTTAGTGAATTCTCCTTCTTTAAGTTTGATAGCTCAATTATCGGCAAAGGTTAAAAATATATACTTTACATCTATACAAATAAATAAAATTTAAGTGTCTGTTTGTAATATTAAAATAACCGCTTATAAATAAATGCATATGTATGTATACACGATACATGTACAAAAACAACATTTTTTAAATATTTGTCTGTCTGTTTGTTCCGGGTAATCTCTGGAACGGCTGGACCAACTTTGACGGGGCTTTCAGTGGCAGGTAGCTGATGATCCAGGGAGTAATTTAGACCTTTTTTAGACTAACTTTGTCCCTCGCCGTTACCCGCAGTTGTTGTACCACGGGTAAAACCGCGGAGCTCAGCTAGTCGTTATATAATAATAGTCCACCACTGGACATAGGCCTCACCTACTTCACCAGGGCGATACTACCCTCTCACGGAAGATCAGCGTAAAATCACAGCATTCACGCTTTCGTGTTCATTTGTGATTCAGAGACCGGATGCTCAATGATGCAGAAGCGTCTCATTAGGCCGCGAAGTGTGGGTCACCCTATTGCATTATTGCATTGTGAGTGTGATGACCACGACTCATGGATTCTGCTTATACTTTCTATCAGGAGGGTTGAGTGACTTTGGCATGCTTAAACACAAAAAAAGACAGGATCTTTTGGCTTACAATACCACGTGCGCTGGCCAGAAGGGTTTTGTATCAAGATTTCCTTCTCCTAACTCTGATGTTGTCCTACATAATTTGCTACTTTAGTCACCGCTTTTAACACCCATGGGATGAATAAGAGTGCTAAAAGTATGTACCTAATCTTAGAAACTCTGGTCTCAAATGTCTGGTCTAAATGTTTCACCTTTTATAAAGCTATATACTTAATATCGTGTCATGACGTACAGAAGCGGAAAAGTTAACATAAACGGAGATGATGCAATGAAACTTGTTTTTTATAGTTTACTAGCTGAACCCCGCGGTGTTACCCGCGGCTATTGTTGTACCGCGAGTAACGCCGCGGGACAAAGTTAGTCTAAAAAAAGTAGCCTACGTACTCCCCGGATCATCAGCTACCTGCCAGTGAAAGTCCCGTCAAAATCCGTCCAGCCGTTCCAGAGATTACCCGGAACAAACAGACAGACAGACAACATTTTTTTAACCATATTTTTGTTATATGTATCGTGTATACATACATATGAGTATACAAACAGACACTCCAATTTTATTTATTTGTATAGATAACTAGGTTAGAAGACTCGAATTTCAGAAAAATAACCCTTTCGAATTAATAATAAGCCACCCTAAGCTGTTCGAGCAACAACTTACACATCCCAATAAATTCAATTTCTCACGTATTTTTCTATTTTTCCCTTCATTGCTTTTCCCAATCTAATTCTTAAGGTGTCTAGTTAACAATAATAATGTTACCCGTTTATGAAATGAAACTGAACCTATTGACGACAAAATGTGAGCGTTTGGTACATCTCTATATAACCTTGCGCGGATATAGTCGTGAGTGTATATTTAGTTAGAATAACAAAATGAGTTATTTATTGAGAGGTTTACTTAGTGAACTATATATGGAATCTTTTTTAAGGAAAAATTCCCGCACTCAGAACAATTATGTAGACGTTACAAACTTTCATGAAACGGACACAAATAACACCCAGACTCAAAGCAACCGTTTGTGGATCACACAAAGTGTAGTCCCGTGTGAGAAGTTAACCCACAACACTCAAGCAGTAGGAAACGTAAAGTTTTATCTACTAAGTTAACTTCTAGTTATATTCCATTTTTTGCACCTACCGCCTCATATTTTTACATCACCCAAAGTTTGACTGGAAGATAAAGCCCCAGGGCATTGCATTAAGTCCGCCTATGTACAATATGTACATTAAGTTTAAAAAAAACGGCGAGTTGACCACTTAAGCCACTACGCCAGATCCTATTTCACATCGACTAACTTGACTGACCCTGTGGTGCAGTAGCTTAAACGACTGATGTGATTAGGTCTCCGGTCCGTTCCCCGGATCAGACCAAATGTTTGTTTAATCTGCAAATATTTGTTTCGGAATTTGGGTGTTTCCTATTTTTAATGTGTGTTTTTTTTACAAAAGTTAAGTTAAAAGTTAGATATGAAGCTCTGCTTAGTTTGGGACTATATGGCGTTGTATTGATGTGGAAAAATATATTTATTTATATTGACAATGCAGGATGTGATAGTACGCGGATAAAATAACAAATTGTTGATAGTGGACAATAAATGAATTTCAGAACATGTGGGCGAGGCTGTACAAAATAAAATTGTAATAAATTGTCGCATCATACTGAACTCTATAGCAGCGCACATTGATTATTTATTAATACGAACCCGGTGGATATTATATAACAGTGGGTGTCATCGATAGCTATACCGATGGATATACCGGTTGTTTTATGCTATAAACTGGAAATGTAAATTCTTGTGAAAAAAAAGTTGTAATATAATATGAGTTTATTGTCTTTAAAACACGGCTTAACCTCTGTGACAGTTGTCACTAGCTTCATTTTAGAACACACGAGGCCTATTTTAGGTGTGAATTATCATATTCATAAAGTATTAGCGATCTGGCCTGACTTCGCATGGCAATCTTTGAAATTTTCGTAATTCCTGTACACGTATATAACTTTCTCTTGGGTCATTCTATCTGTTGTTTAAAACTGCATTAAGATCCGATGAGTAATTTAAAAGGTTTAAGCTAACAGACAGTGGAAGCGCCTTCATTTTAAACTAAACACTTCATTTATAAATCAGTGATAAATCCGACATAAACGCAATACAAAGAAAATATAGGTGATACAAAATAAAATTACAGGTTCAAAGTTACTTCGTACATAGCAATCTGACACAGAGATCAAGCTATACTTAAAGGACTGTAGAGATATTTAGTGTTAGTATATCAAATAATAAATGCAAGAACAGCACACGCACACAGTTCCAACCTTTTCTAGTCCTGCTGGACATATGAATAGGCTGGACAAGACATACATCTATTTAGAGTCGTTTAATGATTTACTACTCCCTCTGTACAACAACTTTAGACGTGAGAGTCATATTCGAAATATGTGTACAATTTTAATATATTTGTTTAATATTATATTCTTCTCTATTGAATATTTACTGTTATTGTATGGCAGTTATGAGATCATGTTATTCATGAGATTACGATATCGTTATCGTTTGTGAGACACGATTCCATTATTTGCAATATCTTTATCGACATATAATGAAATGTTATAAAAATATTAAAAATACATGTTTGAAAATATAGCTCTTACTATTTACACCTAAGGCAAAGTAAATGTGGGTAAAGGCAAAATGTAACCCAAACTTGTCAATAGGCTAGGTAGAGTCACGGTTGGCCTTCCGCCACTCTTGGATTCTACTTATATTTTCTATCAAGAAAACATAAGGAGAATCCAAGAGTTACTAAAATCTCTGTAACTACAGACAATAATGTAGTAGTAGCTAAACATTACTAAGACTAGCAGAATAGTCAAGTTTTAGTCACGAAACTAAATAATCACATCATACGCAATATTCAAGATTGGATGTTTAATAGTATTTTTTTCAGCTGGAGAGTAGTAGATCGGAATTGTATTTAAACGAATTTTTATTTAGAGAATTGTTGTTTTCAACATATCCGGTAACGTAACACAAACTTAGGTATGTTATTTGTTTCCGTGCAACATGCAGTTGAACAACAAATAATACCAAATAGCGTAGGCGCAACAATGTCTTAGGGCTTCCAAAAATAATTCCGATGCGACGCGATTATTTATACGATTCATGTTTTTAAACGTATTTATTTTTAATTAATCGCCAATAATGACTTTCATACAAATTATTGACCATTATTTTAACCCCTTTAGGAGTAGAATTTCTATAAATGCTGATTTAGGTATTCATTTATTTGTAAACACAAGCCTGAAGACAAACTTTCAGGCGAACAACTAACATACATACGTAATTTCAAGCCCTATTTCACCTCTTAAGGATAGAATATCCCGAAACGCTCCGTAATACGTTAATATTCATTTTTATCAGCAGCTCAAAAATTAAGTTTCACGTTTCTAACTTAAACAATTACGCTCTTCCATACAATCTTTCAACCCCTATTTCACCCTCTTAGGGATAGAATATCTAGTTATGCTTAAATACCTAGACATCTACTCATTTTTATTCAGTAGCCCAAAGATAAAGTTTCATGTTCCTAACTTAAAAAATGACGGACTTCCATACAAACTTTCAACCCCTATTTCACCCTTTTAGGGGTAGAAATATCAAAATTTCTTCCTTAGTGGATGTCTACTTAATAAAACGATCCTACTCACAAAATTTCATAGCGCTAATTTCAATAGTTTACTATATATATAGCTATAGATGAACCTACTAAGACAAATTAGGTGTATAGATATAGTGTAGGTTTCTAATTCAAACATTAACTTTGCATGTTTTTTCTTTCCTATTGACAACTAGTTACTAGCTCGCTATCGTAAAGTATCATCTATCTCCTAACCTTACCTGTCACCTAAATAACTTGAAAGAATACAACTAAGGCCCTATTTCTATATATTGTATTTAAAGAATTACCCTCTAACTCCCAATCGTTTTACTTTTTATCATCAGCTCATATGAATAACTGAAAGAATACAAATTAAAGTCTATAAGTACGAGTAATATTAAAATCATCCTGTAATCCCTAACTGTTGAAGATTTTAACCTTCTATCATCAGCTCACCTAAATAACTTCAAAGTATTCAACTAAAGGTCTATAGATACGTATGAAATTTAAAGAACTATCCTCCAACTCAAAACCGTTGAGGAGTTGTACCTTCCATCATCAGCTTACTTAAATAATTTGAAACAATACGACTAAAGGTAACATACATACATATGTTATTCAAATATTTATTTTATCCTTCAATTTCTAACCGTTGAGAAGTTGTTAATTACATCATCAGCTCATCATCATAAAATGATGACTACTAGACGCAAATACCGGTGTGACTTCAGAAAATATACGAAAAACATAGTATGTGTCTAAGAAAATGAGGGTTTCCCTCGATTTCCCTGGGATCCCATTATCAGATCTTGATATGGTGGCAATGGGACCACTTCGGGAGCATACCCTTTCGAGTACAAAAATAATTTTCAAAATCAGTCCACAATTGACGGAGTAATCGGTGATCATACATAAAAAAAAAACATACATACATAGAACCTCCTCCTTTTTGGAAATCGGTTAAAAACAAGAACCCATCGATTTTGTCCTCGTCCTCTGATTTAGAGAGGTAGCTCTGAGTAATCTAGGGAAGGACAAAAAACCTTCAGACAAAAAAAGTACTTTAGTTCATTAACTGTAGTATGCTAAGAACATAATCCATATTGTTGATTTAAACTGATATATTGCTCCTACTTATCTGGTATTGCACATAATATAAATAAACAATTATCTTAAAGTATCAATTTGTATCTTTGTGTCTGGTTCATCAACCTCTCAATAATAGATAATTTTTTTAACATACGAGTACATTGTATGACTCAGATAAGTAGACGATAATGTGTCTGCTAATTAAAATAGGAAGACCAATCTTCACGGTACCATTTACTATTTTAATTAAGTTCTCTGTCCAAAAAAAACAATTCTTGAAATTTAATTAAGTACGATAAGACTTTTAAAACACAAACAACATTATGAAGTAGGTAAATATAAAAATTAATCCCAAAATAAAATCTACTATCTCTTAAAATAATGGATATGGCGTCAGAGCAATTGACTCATTTAATTATAACTGTACCTAAATAAAACAAGGAAATTAAAGTAAATAAGTTTGTACATTAAATATATATTTACAAGTCGTCAACCGGCATGAAAAGTAACACTATAATAGTCAATAAAGCCTTCACAAACAGCCTGTTATTGCTTGAATTTGGACAAATTATGTAACTAGTTTTCTTGATTACCGTATAAAAGGATATAAAAGAGAATATATTAAGACATTGCATACATTATTTAAGACGTTGCAACCTTGAAGTAAGGACTATATTGGCGTGAGATGTTTTGATAAGGTGACGAACTTTAGTTGGCGACCGTACATGACAATGGTCGCACGTTGGTGTTGAAGTAAACGTACACAATTATACAGACGACAGTCGCATACGCACGGTGCGGTTCAACATAACGCAAATACAATATTGTGAGAAAATTTCAATAGTGTATTGAATTGTGCGTAGGTGTTCGACAAAAACAATAGTGTTACAAGGAATATTCTTGATGATAACATCTGTGCAGTGATTTGGATGCCATAAATGTGAGAAAAGCGATATAATACTTTAACATCAGTACAACCTTCAAGTGATACATAGCAATTGTTTCTTGTGGTAGCTCGTAAAATATGTAAATGATTGGATTGGAAACAGAAAGGGGGCATGACGTATCGATAAGTGGGTAAAGCAGGCTGTCCTACACGAACATAGCTGGTGGTCTCTAATAGTCTCTTTGAATAGAACCTTGTTAATTAAATACATTATGTATTATTTACATAAATTTATTTAAAAATTAACTATATCTTTGGCAGTTTGTAGTAGCATTGGTATGAAATGAATAACAAATTTTGATAAATACAATGTTTAAAGCGGGTTGTATATCGTGTAAATATAAGTAATTATGAGCTCAATCGGAGCTGAACTTTTGAGTTTTTAAAGCGTACACAAGCCAAATATAATTATAGTAATTTGTTATATTATATAGTAATTTACATCAAACACATAGTAAAAACATTAAGTTATGGTCATAATCACATTAATAGCAATGAAGTAATTTAACCTTTAAATGTTGCATCTAAACTAGTCATGTTTCCAAAACCATTTCTTGTTTGATGAATACTCAGTTTTCAAATCAACCTTGTCCGTTTTCTAGCATTTAGATTTCAAACAGCATGTAAAAGTTACACGCAGCATTCAAGTTTAATATTTGAATATGCTAGAACTTTCTCTCTATAACATTTTTGACTGAAAGAGAACTCAATCACCGATGGGTCTGTGAGGGTGTCCTCTCGTAAGGTGCGAAGAGACCAGTAGAACTTCGGTAGAATCAGACCTAACAGTAGTAAGCTATCTCGTAGAAACGTGAGTAAATCCCTATTTTAAATTTAAATGTTTTCATTCTCAACTAAAATCAGCGGACAAAATCTGCTATGTTAGTTGCATATTTGAATAGGTAAGATGTAGGATTCCAAATTAGAGGACTTGTCTGAATGAATAGAAACAATTATGCAAGTTATTAAATCGTTACTTTAATTACGATTTAGTACTTATATCAATACTGAGAACTTCCTTTTACTTGACAGTGTCATAAAACTAATTGAATAGTACGCATTATAGTTGGTTTTACTGTAAAAAGCAAATTACATTTTTGTCTGGTACCGGTATTTTGTGATTAAAGATCATTTATGTGTAGAAATAATAAAATACAATTAATATTTCAATAAGAAATTGGTTTGCAAAGACAGCAATAGACGGTGATAGATCGATTGATACTAAAATGAAATTTTAAAAGATTTCTTATTTTATTAGGAATTAAATAAATAGTAATACAAAAATAAAAACTTTACAAATGATTTTCTCCTAGACGACCGCCGTGGTCGTAACCACGGCAGTCAGTCTCAACGGACACCAGCCAGTTGGCTGGTGTCCGTTGAGGTGCATAGTTATGCAGGAGTTATTATAGTTCACAAGTGTGTGCGCAAACACAATTGCACTCTCTTATCCCTCACTTTCATAACCCTGTGGGACGGTTATCCGACACGACCGGGTAGAAATCCGCAAGACTGACAGCTTTACATGCTCTCCGAGGCACGGTGGTTCAGACCACAACTTCCAAACTCTGAGTTGTTATTAAGTATTTCTGCAACTAGGAAAACTCAATAACACTTTGGGCCCGACAAGGAATTAGTACCCGGGATCTCTCAATCGACAGTCCCATGTCAACCGCTAGACCTAGGATACAATTGCAACTTTACAAATACTTTGGACATAAGTACCTACTTAGTACAAGTTAGTCCATTTGTTATATGTTTTGCAAACCGAATTTTCTGTTGTGATATTATGAAAAAAGAGAAAAAAATAATTGAAATACGGTTTTTCAATCGCAAATACTTGCGGATTAAAAAAGTCTGTAAGGTTGCGAAACTTAGTTAGAATGTATCTGAACTGCCTAAATGTTTATTGAATTTTCTGCAATATCTTTTTTATCATTGCAACTACAATATGTCACAATGAAGCGTGGCAAGATACAGCCACTGTGTTGATAAAAAAGGGTATAAAATATAACAGAAAAGAACATAGAAAAGTTTAATAATCTAATCCGTCCTGTATGTACTAATATTCTGTCATAGAAGAATATAGTGTATAATATATCGAGTTATTTCAGTTTCAAGAACACCGCATTAACAATACTATTGCTACCCTTTCGCTTACACTATAAAATAAACTTATATAATACTTTATACACATACGCATAACGAGACAAAATCATAAAACGAATAAACACACACACACACATACTTGTATTACTGCACTTTCTAAAGGCTTTCGATCCTTAAAAGGCATTGTGTGAATTTCTCTTTTATTCCAAGCGAAAAAAGGTCATATCATTATGAAATAAGCGATAAACTTGCTTCTTTTATTATCGTTCACGTCTCAAAATTGTACAATGATCATGTGTTTACTCAATAATCAATACCAGAGTAGGTGACATCCATTGATATTGTGTTCATTATGATAATGACAATTTAATTTTCAATTTCTTTTTCAGGTTACCGGAGCACAGTAATGTGGGCTTATTCAAGTGTCGACATACCAGGCGAACGTATAAGCCGCACAGATAGAATTAAAATCTACCTGTCAGAATGCGTTGTGTGTTTCTGTATAGTGTTTTTCATACTTTGTGTCGGTTTACTCCTTTATCTATTCTTCCATTTGTATAGCACTGTGACGACAGCTGGAAAACTGGCGGGCACTTTGGCTGAAAGTTAAACATGGAATTGATACTCAGTATTATGTTAGTGCAAATAAAATTGTGCGTCACTTTATTATAAACAGACACCGACAACAACACAAAACAGGTTTTTGTAGACGAAATATTACAATATTCTGTTACTTGTGTGTTCTCTGTATAATCTTTAGATACATGAGATTTCTAAATTAAAAACGTATGTAGTTTTAAAGAAGTATGAACAAAATGAGATGTATAAATTTCTTAAAATAGGTATTGTACCTTCCTCCAAATTGTATGACAAATATAATACTGATGATACAAGTAGTGGCGTATATTAAAGCCTGTGTTTAACTCATCACAATTTTAAATCCACTGTCGTAACAGGGAGCAACTATTTTGGCGTTAAAAAACACCTTTGGAATGCCAAAGGTTTTTTTTAACGCCTTTGGCACAAGTGTGACCACAAAATCTAATGAGATGAGAAAATTGCAATTTAAATGTGATAGGAAAAGTTAGTTAAATGGGAAGACAATAGTAGGAAAACAATATTGTTTGTACGGATAAATTGGGTAGTATAAGCTCGAGCTCGAATATCTGTATCTTTAACTGACTGCCAAGTAGTCAGAAGCCTCGAACCTAAAAACTCTTACGTAGCTGGTTATATTTATTAAAGACTGAAGATTTACACGCTCAAAGCGTTTTGTTTTTGTAGGATTATTATACAAACACACAATAACTACACTACCTAAGTACTAAAATAACTCCTCCCTGCTTACTGTAAAGAATGTCTGATCTATTTCATTCGAATATGATTGGTATTTCTTTGTACTCACATTTATTTCGAATTCCAAGCGGATTGCACTTTTTTTTAAGTTAATAGCAAACACTGTTTATAAAAAGTAAGCGACGTAAAAAGTAAAAAGCTTCACTACTTCAGAAATCTAAATAGTTTTGTATTTAAGAGTTGAAAAGTAGTGTCTGTTTAGAATAAAAATACGATACTTGAATGGAATGAACCACTTTCTTTCAGAAACTTGAATTAAAACAAACTACGAGACATGCATTTGCTTTTTGACGCAAATATAAATAAATACCAATGTGTACAAAGAAAATAGTTTGTCCTTTATAAAAGGTTATATATATAGAAGTGCGTTGTAAAGTAGCCCATAGTTCTACCTTTTCTTTCCATAAAAGAAAAACAAAGTACCAAATTAGAACAGATCACTTTTTATTTTGTTATGTTGTCTTAAAGCAGAAATAATTTATAAAGTTTACAAAACTACTAGAATAGTTGTAGAAAAACCCAAGAACAACCCAATTCGGCCATCCACTAGGATCCCCTGTTCAAATCCCCTGGGGGATTCATTTGGAATTTTCGTCCACACTTATCGCCTAGGGGATCTTTTTGGATTTCATTTCCATTTTGATCCCTCAGGAACTTTACCAAATTTAAATGGGACCACACGGAAAGCACCAGCTTTCAAATAAACAAAGAATCATCAAAATCGGTTCACCCAGTGGAAAGTTATGAGGGAACGAACATTAAAAAGAACATACAGTCGAATTGATAACCTCCTCCTCTTTTGAAGTCGATTAATTATGTTGTGCTTTTGTTTCTTTTCATTTATTTACATAAGCAACCTGATAGAGTTGATTTATGCAAAAAACCATATAGGTCAAAGATAGAAATGATATTGTTTTCTTTCTTTTTATTAATTCTTCCACTAGTAACCAAAAATATAAGCTAATAGATTTAAATGGTGTGTAGTATACTTGCCACAAACAAGACTGTTTTATGATTAATTCACAACAAAAACCTCAGTCCGGTTGTCCGAATGACGCGACCACAAAACGTGCTTATTTTTAAACGGAATTAATTAGAATTTTCATTCCATTGTAAATTATATTAAAAATAGCAAAATAATGTATGTTACACATACATACACATAGTTTGTTTTTCTATTCACAAATGTTATTACAGATTAGCACCTGGTGGAGTAAATTATTTTTTTGTACACACAAAACGTATTACAAGTCTAGACTTACGTTAATTACTATTGTCTTGAGTGACCTTAGCGGTGCCAAGTCTGGTAAAATTATTAGGCATAAAGATTATGGATAAAGTGTACTGTTTGATATCAACGCAATAATTGTATATTGTAAGTGCAATAAAAATGAATAAAATAATGTAATTCATAATTTTAGGTCAAGACATCATCTAAATGTTGAATATTATTTGAAGACCATTAAAAAATAATGAAAACTGTATTAAATTATTAGGAATAGTCACTGTTAATGGTACTTATTTGAGATTATCCTTAAATAAGTACAATGCTAGTCTATGTACTTGATGGGGATATAAAGTCTTATACCTTTATGTCCTCATCAAGTAGAATTATATTTCTTAACTCTTATAGTTTTAATTAATGAAGACTTAATCTGTTCTTTTTATTTTTGTAAAGGAAAATGTAAATAAAGTTTAATATTGAAATATGTACCGTTAATGTAAATATAGTAAAATAAAAAAATAATGTAATCAAATATGATTGTAACAATCCAAAGTAAATTAGGCTGTTTTTTGTAAAATAAATGAGAATTTTATCATAAAAGAAATTGTTTTTTACTTAATGGATTTTGTTTGTTAATTCCGATAGCTAAAATCTTTCTTGTGAAATATTTTACCTAAGATTTGTGTCAATTCTCATTTAGGTACTGAATTTCTTTTCTCTTCTACTCGTTAGGGCTCCCACACATAAATGCGATGCGATACGGCGTGAAGTTTTTGCAGTGTATTCGTGCGAGCTTGCAGATATTTACGATGCGATGCGAATTCGCAGTTATGTGTGGGAGCCCTTAGTGCGAATCTGTCTGATGAAAATAAAATTTGAGTTACATGAAACTAGCTTCTGCCCTCAGCTTCCCACGCTTATATAGGTCCAGAACCTAGTACAGTCTCCAGCTCTCATGTGGGTTTTAAGTTGTGCTGCTAATATTTCATCATCGTCATCAGACTATCGCAGTCCACTGCTGGACATAGGCCTCTCCAATTGCACGCCACTTAGTTCGATTAGCTTCTCGCATCCAGCTCCTGCCAATCGTCTTACGCAAATCATAACTCCCCCTGGCCTATGGACGTCCTACACTACGTTTGCCGAATCGCGGTCTCCACTCAAGAACCCGTTTACCCCAACGATTATCGGTTCTACGGCAAATATGGCCAGCCCACTGCCACTTCAGCATGCTATTATTTATTGTACTCCTATTAAGATCGTGTACCTTTTTGAGAGAAATAAATATAATTTGATTTGGTACATGTATGTAACAACAATACATGTATGTCGCAGTAACGAGTAGTCAAGATTAAAAGTATCTCTATGTCAAATTTCATTGAAGTATGTGGGGCCTTAGAGTATACATAAGCTTGCTTATGTATACTCTAAGTGTGGGGCAGTTTAGCCGTGAAGACGGAACAAACAGAGAGACAGAGTTACTTTTGAATCTATAGTATTAGTATAATGATTATTAGAATTTGACTTATCCCCTATATATATTTTATTTTGTACGTTTTTATTATATAATATACGTATAAAACGTAAATAAAGATTACTAATATTATTTACGTACCATATTAATGAATAAAACAATCAATAAAGATAAGGTACTGACATTCTATTGTAACGATTGTATTCTTATATCACTGATATTCCCACACTTGCTCTTAATAGTTATATTAACCTGTGTATGTTAGTGTGTTTGTCAGTTTGTTCTCATGACTAAGTTTCCTTCTTAGACTATTATTGTACATTGAATATTTCCATCACCCAAACAGTGCTATCCGCAGTTAAGTTTGAAAGAGTAGCAAATCATTCCTTGCTACCCAACATTAAGATGGTGGCGCTCTGAGAAATTTGGTTGAGTTCTATCATTACCAATTAGCCAAGTAATTTCTAGTATCTAGTTTAATGGATATTTCGAGTTGATTGCTTCATATAGAAAACACCTTACCGACACTAACATCAAGTAAGTACCGTGTAATTGCACGCTTTGAGTTTATGTATATTTGTATCCTTGAGTCTATTTTAGCGATCCTTCTCAAGGTTAGTCGCAGGAAATGCGGGTACTATCTAACCATATAGAAATACTCGATGTTTAAAAGATTCTGACTGTAAAATACATTTATTTACTACTTGATTCTAACTAGAACGGCAAAATCAATACAATGAAGTAAAAAGTACTGATTTTTTAAACTATTTTCTGTAAAATACAAGTACAATTTTAACAAAAATAAAACTGACTTCAAGGTTCGACTCGATTTCTCTTGGATGCCATCATCAAATATTAATGTCCTTATCATGGTACCACCGTTGGGACATCCCCTTTCCATTAAAAAAAATAATAATGAAAGTCGGTTTATAAACGAAAAAAAAATGTATACGATCAAATCGAGAAACCTCATCCTTTTATTGAGATCGGTAAAAAATTGAATTAAAGGAAATTCCCAATTTAGGATTTAGGGAGAATTTCTCAATTATTTTTAGGGGAATTAACACGATCACTTATTAAAAGGTATTACATACCTCTACTCCAGACATAAAAAAACGTCTACTGATGAGTTTTCTTAATCACAGGCGTGGCGTGAATCATCTATACTTATAATAATGATGTAACAGGTCCAATTCTGTACATTAAAGACATTTTTAAAAGGAGGAAGAGAGAGAGGGGGAGAGTGTAGAGCCCTCCAAAAAAGATCAAAATACTGTAATTTTTTTCATTTTTGTCTGTATATTGGCCGCGCATCACGCCAAAAGTACTGAATGGATTCAAATGAAACTAGGCATGATTTGAGTTCATACTACGAGGTAGGACGTAGGATACTTTTTATCCCGAAATTTTTAGTAACTACCGAATAACTTAGTGCTACCGAATACTTAGTTGTAATTCAATAACACATAGTCCGATTTCATTCATTACTTTTTTGATAGAAAGCAAGTACTCTTAATATTGTTCCGTGATTTATTTGTACATATAATAAACCTGTAGACGTCGAGTTTGTCTGTTTGATTGTGCCCGCATGACGTAAAACGTTCAAAATAATCGTGGAAACGTTTTATTCACCAGCATTGTGTGTAATGCGGCATAGAGTTATTATTTGATAGGTAGGTATTTATTTTAGTTTCTCTCTTTCCATAGAAAAAGTTATTTTAAATTTTCTTGACAAAAAATATTTTCTTAAAACCAGCGACATCTGTTGGAATGAAATAACACTAACTTACTTACTATTCAAAACGTCTACTTAGTTATTATTCAATATCACCTTGTCCGATTACATTCATTATTTTTTTTATTAAGAAAGGTACGTAAAAGTACTTTAAATATATTTCCATGATCTATTTATCTATCTATACTTATAAAATGCCATTTTTTTTTATATAGGCATTAACATAATAGTTCATCATCATTTACCAGAAAATGGTACAAAACATCTTTATGATAGGTACCCGAGCAGAATTAGGTGTAGATAAGAATTGTCACATAACAATTTATGAAGACCAGTTTATTGTACAAATTTTATCCGATCGCTTTTTGTCTAAGTTATCTCAATCATATATTTTTAGATATTTTTTCATATGAAATAAAATGCTCTTTAATATTTGAAAATAACCCTCCTTTGGCTTTGCCGTAGTCGGGTAAAAATACCATACCTATCTTATCACATCACACTAATTTCATAAAGGCGAAAGTTTATGAGTGTGTATGTTTGTTGTTGCTTCTTCACGCGCAAACAACTGAACGGGTTTGAATCAAACTTTACAGTAATGTAGCTTATACATCAGAATAATACATAGGCTACTATATGTCGCGATAACCGACATATACGCAGTCAGAGCCGCGGGTACAGCTAGTATAAAGTACTAGCAGTACAACAGCTAGTACTTTATATGGCTCGAATATATGTGCGATTGGATCCACCATATCAATTAGGAGCATCGCATCGAGCGCGAAAACAACTAGTTCTTACTGTCCTAATAGTGACTGCTATTAGCACCTAAGGTTACAATTAGATTAAATATTTCTTTTTTTCGGTTTTCTATTGTTCGGCTTATGGCTGTTACTAATGTTTTTTGTTCTTCTAAAAAGGGAGATAAGTCTCTTCAAAATATTGATAATTTTGTCTGCCCAATATATAAAAAGAAATATTAGCAATTTATTTAATACAGTTGATTAAGTTACGAAAGATTTTCTGGGCACTAAACCGTATAACAAACATCTTGGCCACTAGACACAATTTATTATTCATTACACTAAAATCTAATCTAAATCTAGTGATGATGATCTCATCTATCTATAGAAATAAATAAAATTGGAGTGTCTGTTTGTAATTTTAAAATAACCGCTTTTTACTAAATGCATATGTATGTATACATGGTACATATACCAAAAATGTTAAGTTAAGATCAAACACTTTCAGTCAATTATAATTAATCTACTATCCGCAGTTTACTCTATCACCTAGTTTGGTTTATCTATACAATCTTCTATACTCTACACAAATAAATAAAATTGGAGTGTCTGTTTGTAATATTTGATTAACCGCTTTTAATTAATTGCATAATGTATGTATACACGGTACACGTACCAAGGTAGTAGAGCCACGCTGATTTCAGCACGAACGGGCCGGCTCGACCGGGGCGGTACTACCCTCGCACAGAAAATCAACGTAAAATGACAGCGATCATGCTGTCGTGTTTCGTTGGTGAGTGCGAGACCGGAGGCCCAATGATGCGGAAGCATCACTAGCCCGCCATGGTGTGGGTCACCATGCTGCATTGTTGCATTGTCTGCATTCGCAGTATGGTGACCACCACTCTTGGATTCTACTCATGCTTTCCATCAGGCAGAGTAGAGTCATTTTGGCAGGGCCAAACATAAAAAAAAAAAAAAAAAAAATATTTATATCAATTTTTACAATTTTTGTCTGTCTGTCGGTCTGTTTGTCTGTCTGTCTGTCTATTGAACTGGAACGGCTAGACCGATTTTAACGGGACTTTTACTGGCAGATAGCTGATGACCTAAGGAGTAACTTAGGCTACTTTTTTAGACTAACTTTGTCCACCGGCGTTCAGCTAGTGCATAATAAAACTAAACGTATTTATACCCATGAGCGCTGAGAGGGTATTAGTTCACATAAGAACAGCATATTATAGGTAAATACCTGAGATAATTCTATTCTATATTGGTTAATAGTAAGTGTAGATGTAGATGCACCCCCCTGAAAATTAAACTGACGACGCCTATTTATGTATCTACATTTCTATACTTTGTGGAATAAAGAGCACACAAACGCCCTAACGATACCGGTATCTAAAAACACTTGTCACATCATTTTCACACTCTTCACGCAGCGATGATATTCGACATCATTATCTATACTCTATACAAATAAATAAAATTGGAGTGTCTGTTTGTAATATTAAAATAACCGCTTTTTACTAAAGATATATGTATGTCTGCACGATACATGTACCAAATTTTTTTTTTGTGTGTCTTTCTGGCGGTCGGTCTGTCTGTTTGTTCCGGGTAATCTCTGGAACGGCTGGACCGATTTTGACGGGATTCTCACTGGCAGATAGCTGATGATCTAAGGAGTAACTTCGGCTACTTTTTTTTGACTAACTTTGTCTCGCGCCATTACTCGCGGTACGACAATAACCGCGGAGTTCAGCTAGTTCAACATAAAAATTCAACTCTCATAACTCTCTCTGCCCATTAACGCCGGGCTCCTCTAGTGGATAGTGGACACCTTTAATGTTAATGTCATTATTACTAAGGACAAGGATTAGTATTTATGTTTTTTATGACAATTAATGAAAGAATATGACTAAGACGTTGACTTAAAGAAGTTTGTCTGTTACGTAAAAAGGTGAAATCTTTTAATTTTCACGCTATCTTTAGTACTTTGATTTATTTATAATATAAAATCTAGGTTTTGCTAACGTAAATATTTGCTTTTTGCTAAATGCATATGTATGTATCATGTATACAAATACCGAAAATGTAGTTAAAAAATTTTTTGTCTGTCTGTCTGTCTGTCTGTCTGTTTGTTCCGGGTAATCTCTGGAAAGGCTGGAGGGATTTTGATGGGACTTTCACTGGCAGGTAGCTGATGATCCAGGGAGTAACTTAGGTAACTTTTTTTAGACTAACTTTGTCCCGTGGCGCTACTCGCGGTACAACAATAACCGCGGGTAACACCGCGGGGTGCAGCTAGTAATAAATAAATTAATAATAATAAATTGACACATTTGACATCTTGGTACTTGGCAGAAAGGGCCAACAACCGTTAGAATTTTAATATACCAAACAAGCTCGTTGCTACAACTATAAACAAATAGGTTTTATCGTAAGTTTCTTACATGACACAAACATATTGTTTTCCTCGTCACGTTCTTATGCTATAAATATATATTTAAACACATATAACACTTAACACGAATTCATAAATTAATAATGACTTTAAATGTTTATAATTTTTTCAAACGTTTTTGTGTTTTAATCTATGTTTACCTCTTCTTAACTAGTTTTAAAGAATTCCAAAAACATTATGTAAACGATTTCATTTAAATTTTATATATCAATATTTCATAACCGGTTATTTGTAGATTGACTTTCTGGTATACTATTTCATAGCTTACACACTGATATTGATTTCTCATAAAATCAACTATGTAATGAATTATTGTAAGTTAGTTGTAACAATCTTCTAACAGTCACATCTATTGTAATTGTGGTAATAATTATATTATAAACTGTCACCTTAAAAGCCAATCTGATGACAGACATAGGAGGATAATGGAATTCTTAAGTGGTTTCTTATAAATTCTTAGAATTGAGACTCAGATGACTACAGCACGTTAGACTTGGTATCAGTGATCAAATGGCTAACTTTAGATGTAAAAAGTAATTTTTTTGCTATCTACGCTAGGAAGATTGTATATTCCAAGGATATATTATATAAATTTATATCAACTTCTCTGTAGTCTAGACGACCTAATGGATTTTAATGTTTGGTATGTCGTTAGATTTGAGTTAATTTTTAGATTAACATGGGTACATGAAAATTGCCTCGACTGCCTCGTTGGTCTCGCGGTTGGCGTGTGCGACTGCTGATCGTGAGGTCTCGGGTTCGATTCCCGGGTCGGACCAAATGTTTGTATGATCTACAAATATTTGTTTCAGAGTTTGGGTGTTTTCTATGTATAATAGTTATGTATTTACAAAAACAAATAAGTATGTATGTATTTGTATCAGTTGTCTAGTACCCATAACATAAGCTCTGCTTAGCTTGGGACTAGATGGCGCTGTGTGATAGATGTCCGAAATATTTATTATATATTATTATTTATATAATTAAAATCACTGATTTATCTATTTAACATATTCATTCAGTTCGGTTGATAACTTTTTTTCCATTAAACAACTTGTTAATTCTTTTCCTTTTTATACATTTACACGACACTGATTTCTGCAAAACCAAAAATAACTTGAAATTTAAATAAAGCCTTGATAATGAACGACACACAATACTACTATCACAACCTTTGTTTCAAGTTAAAATAAAATTTATTTTACGATTACTACGTCATAGCTTGCTATCAGCCTGACCGTGAAACCAGTCGTTAACTTATTGTCATGATAATAGCTGTTATCAATAACTGTTATGCATGGAAAATCTTTTGTTTTTGTTGTTAAATCTAGCTGTCTTCTTGGTACTATTAAAGAACTTTTCGCAATTACTGTAATGCGGCCTTTACACCAAGGCCTTGTGTTTTACTCAGTGTCCTACGAAACGATTGAATTGATGTGGTCAATTGGAATAATAAGTTCATGAGCCTTTGTGAGGTCATTACTGCCTTATTGTACTGTATAAGGTAGTCAACGTAAAACACCTAACAGTATCAAGTCTTGTTATTTAAGAAAATCAGAAATATTGCATATCGTGAATGATAGAATAATATCGTCGTTTGTGGAAATCCTGTGAATGGCACATCTATGACTCAAAGCACATATTGCTGCTAGACAAAGGCTTCTCCATTTAAAAATTATAGATTAAGAAAAATTAAAAACAAATTCTTTCTGTTCTTGTTATGTTCCTAAAACAGTTAATTCGTTTCTGTATTAATTACTTGATATACAGCAGAGGGCACGACAGTGTAACAGCGATTTGAACGACAGTATAGCAGTTTCATTTTAAGCTTTAATTAAAGAGGCTTTGATACGTAAAGTATTACTAGTTGCTATGAACAGTTATATATATATATATATGTATGTATTTATGTATTCAGAAACTTGATGAAAAATTGTTCAGATAACATCAGAGAAGTAAAATTATCGTAAATATCTTAATAAACAGAATTAAATGAGAGAGACTTCTTAGAGCATTTTTCAAATGTAAATGACAATATTTGGATCACGTTAAACATCCTTGAATAGGTTGGTCGTAGTAAATAATGCAGCTTAGTTATTTTCCTAACGAAACCACAGAGTCACTTAGAGTGCGAGTGAAAGATAACAATGTACTAAATACCTCCACGTTTGACTGAACAAACTCAATCGCACCGCAGCAAAGATAAATTGTTTTGTTACTCAACAGACAACCTTTTTTACCTATTCCGAAGGTCAGGTCTAAGAAAAATTAACTTTCTAGTACAGTATTCTGAACTTCTGATAAATATCAGATTGCGAGTGTTTTGTACAAGTAATTTATTTTGGATAAATCCATGTTTTGTTTACGAGGTGGAAGATACTCATGGATGTCGTTAGCCTCCCCAGTATTCCTCTGCTTGCCAATAGGTGGGGAAGACAGAATCACAATTACATTCCTCCGCCACCTCCGGTAGACATTGGCCCATCTCTCTCAAGATGGGTCCCGTCACCCGTTGCAACCGTCACCCATCGGTCACAGTTCTCTAAGAGCGCACCCGGAAAACTGTGCACAATCTCTCGGGATAGTATGGGTTTCCCTCAAGCCATCATAACACCTAAAGATCCCTTTTGCAGAATACATGAAAGAATATTACAAAAATTTTGGATGGCTGAAATTAATGGTTGAAAAAATATTGTAATTAAAGGTAGTCCCGTAAGGTTTTTTCGTAATAACCCAGTTCTAAAAAATCGTCAGGAATAGATTTTTCCAACTACGACTATTTTTCAATTTGCAATGGTTACGTTTGTACAAATGTTCACCCCCCTCGTTTTTCTTCAGAGCACAGAAATGAGAGAGATTTTAATTTATCACTCTTTAATTATTCGAGTAAAACCACACAAGTCTCATTATTTTTAATGTAGTAAAGTTACTGATTTTATCTTAATTACTGTAAGGTAATAACGGTGAGTTTCGTGTCAGTAAATTTAGGTTTAGTTGCAAAACCACACATCACTGATAAAGCAGGTACTTGATGTCGACGCAGAATAATATCTTATTGTTTAAGAAACAACAAGCTTTGTACAAATACAAGATATAACTTTGTGTATATTTAAATATTTGTACATAATGAGACAATGTTGAACATGAAATACCTATCTTAAAAAAGGTGACATTTAATGGTATACGTCCAACAAGTTCCCCTGGTTAAATTTTAATCGTCGGTTAGTACCCATATCAAGTAGCAGATTTTGTTCTAACTCTCTTGTGAACAATCTGAACACATAACACTCACTCACGACTTATCACCTCGACAGTCAAATTTTGAAGATTATAGACGATCCTAAACTCAGAAATGACATGAATAAAGGATATCGTAACATTTTAAATGTTTTTATGGATGTGCCTGCAAAAGTGACTCTGTCTGATGTAAAGAATGAGCAGAATCCAATAGTGATTTTCACTATAGACATTACGAATGCAAACAATGCATCATGGTGACCCACGTAATGGCAGTCTGTTAAGATACTCCTGCATCATTGGGAATTCGTTCTCGCACTCACCAACGAAACACGAGAGTAAGAATGCTGTCATTTTAGGTCGATCTTCTGTGAGAGGGTAGTACCTCCCTGGTCGAACCGGCCTGCTGATATCCTTAGCCTCAAGAAATAGCATAACTTTCTGAAGATACAATAAAGACTTTTCATGTTCATGAAAAATCGTTTTGCAAATATTTAACACACTATGATTATGGAGCGTCTACGTTAAGTAATATCAAGCGGATCACGATCATATTTTCGTCCATTGCGAATTTAAAGAATGAACTAAAGCAAACCAGATATGTCGATTTTCACCGGACCGATGCAATGAAACGTCCGCCAATGCAGTCATACATTTGGATAGGAAAATTAGAATACGAAACAGCAATTTCTCTTCGCATTTTAACTGCATTCATTACTTTTCTACTTAGTCTCTTTGAATTCTACACACTTTTCCCGATCACCTTTACTGGTTTTTAGGGTTCCTTACTCAAACCACATCCCTTTCCCCATCTCCCAAAGGTCGGCTTGTGACGCCTCTGCTGTTGTGGCTATCCATGGGCGGCGGTAATCGCTTATCATCAGGTGATACGTCTGCTCGTTTGCCCACTATAACATAAAAAAATATATATAGCTAGACAGTTGAAATTTTCAGAGACGCTGTATTTCTGTTGCCGATATAGCAATAAATACTAAAAAACAAAATAAAATAAATATTTAAGTAGGCTCCCATACATCAAACTTGATTTTTTTGCCCGTTTTTGCTTTTAATAACGACCTCAGGTAGGCGCCTGAAATAATTACAGATTGTTTAGATATATATTCACTTTAAAAATAAATGATTAAATTAAAATAAAAGAAGTATTTAAAGAGGGCTCTAATATTTACAACGTGGTTAGTAAGCTAGATAATGGTACGGAACCCATCTGAAATCTGAGGGCGAACTCAATTGGAACGTTGAACTAGTTGTCAGTAAATTTGAAAGCACTGACTTCATAAAAACAATTGCTATAGATGTACATGAGAACTACGACCGATGGCTTAAAGTACTCTTCGAGGTAGGGGCGTGAAATGACGACAAACTTCCATACTCTGAGCAGTATTAAGAATTTCTTGGAAGAAAAAGTTAACAACACTTATGGTCCAACCTGGAAATCAAACGTGAGACCTGTTGATCCTAACCGATAGACCAATGAGCTTCGGTTTCTTTCTTACGAAATACATTATATAGCTGAAGTCATAAAATTTTGTCAAACAAGATTGTGCAGAAATACAAATAACATATTTATGCCTATATAGGCGTTACAGCATGCACTATATGAGATTAGATACGCCTCAACTAATAAAAACTATCATAAAATAATTTACCGATCGATAACGAGATCTATTGATATAATCTAAGTGTTGTATAGTATTGCGTCATTTATTAATAACTTTACATGCCTCACATACTGTAGTCTGGTCCTAAATTGAACAGATGATATCCAATAGTAACCAGACTTCTATGGTAATATTACTATAAATGAACATAATATTATGGATACATAACACCTAAACTCGCACTGGCGACGTATGCGACTGCTGTTTTTGAGGTCTCGGGTTCGATTCTCGGGTCGGACCAAATGTTTATATGATCGGCAAATATTTGTTTATGTATTTACAAAAAAACGAATATATACATTTATATCAGTTGTCTAGTACCCATAACACAAGCTCTCCTTAGCTCGGTACTAGATAGCGTTGTATGTTAGATATCCGAAATATATTACAGCAGGTAAAGCTTTGCAGTCAGGGTTACTAAACAATAAACTAACACGTCAGTCTTAATTTAAAAAATATAACCGTCTACAATAAGTCTTATTTAAGTATTATCTAATGAATTGTAAAATACCGAATTTTTCTCCACCATCATTAGGAATGGTACTTTTCAAATAAATAAATAAATAAATATTTCGGACATCTAACACACAACGTCACATAGTCCCAAGCTAAGCAAAGCTTGTGTTATGGGTACTAGACAACTGATACAATAACATTTATACTTTTTTTTTTGTAAATACATCATCATCATCATCATCATCATCAGCCCGTTGCAGTCCGTTGTAAATACATACATACGGTTTTTACACGGTTGCCTGGAAGAGATTGCCGTTGAGCAATAAGGCCGCCAGTTGTACTACCGACCTACCTAGTTTTTAGTTATGTACTAAGTTATCTGGTGTACAATAAAGCGATTTATTATTATGATTATTATTATTACATATTATACATAGAAAACACCCAAACTCCGAAACAAATATTTGTAGATCATACAAACATTTGGTCCGACCCGGGAATCGAACCCGAGACCTCGTGATCAGCAGTCGCACACGCCAACCGCGAGACCAACGAGGCAGTCATTACACAATACTAAACGGCAAGTAGCCATGTCCTCTCAAAGTCGCCCAAAAATGTTTTCCTAATCCCTACTGATACATGCTTACATAGTAATATTATAAAATTTTAAAATAACTATGTCTGTCGGTCAGTCAGAATTGCTCCTATCCATATAACAGAAGTTGGTCAGTTTATATAAATGAGACTAGTTTTTGCCCGTGACTCAGCCCGCGTGTATGTCAGTTATCGCTGTAAAAAGTAGCCCATGTCCTTCCTCAAGAATCAAATTATCTCCGTGCTAAATTTTATTGAAATCGATGTAGCAGTTTAGCGTGGAAAGCGTAACGGACAGAGTTAATTTCGAATTTTTATTATTACCGTGGATTGATATAATAGCCAAAAAAAATAGAACCTCATCCTTTTTTTCGAGTTGATTGAACACCAGAAAGAGCTTTACGACACGAACGCTTGATATTTGTTTTTTTTTTTTTTTTTTTTTTTTTTTTTTTTTTTTTTTTTTTTTTTTTTAATGATCAAGCTACCAAAATGACTCTACTCTGCCTGATGGAAAGCATAAGTAGAATCCAAAAGTGGTGGTCACTATCCTCAATGCGAACGTGGACAGAGCAGCATAGTGACCCACACTATGGCGGCCTAGTAAGATGCTTTTTCACGCCCCGCTTAAAGGACCCGGGTGGCAGTGAGTTCCATGTTTTAATCGCTCGGCACAAGAAAGAAGAACCGAAACGTTGCGTTCGAGAGCGTATGTCTTCTACTCTAAAAGGGTGACTGAGAAGGCCAGCACGTGTTGTCCTGTAGAGGAATGGAGAAGGGGGGACCAGTTGAAAGAGCTCTTCAGAACACTCCCCATGATACAGGCGATAGAGGACTGCCATAGAGGCGACATCTCTTCGCAGCTGCAGAGGTTCAAGGAACTCGGTGGCTTCGGGATTACTGATGATGCGGACTGCTCGCCGCTGCAACCGATCGAGAGCGTCAAAGAGATACTGTGGGGCACCATCGCATAGATGAGAACAGTACTCCACGCATGAGCGAACCTGGGTCTTGTAAAGAAGACACAGATGCCCGGGCGAGAAGAACCGTCTCACCCTGTTAAGTACACCTAACTTCCGCGAGGCCGCTTTAATGACGCTCTCGATGTACTCACGCATGTTGAGGTCATGGCAGACATCCATACCCAGGATACTGAGCTTATCTTGTAGGGGCAGTTGAGTGTTCCGAAAAGTGGGGAGGGGAAGGAAAGGAGACTTTTTGGTAGATAGCGCGCACACCTGTGTTTTCTTGGCATTGAACTCGACCAGATTCTCACTGCCCCATTGAGAGATGCGGCTTAGAACCAGGTCGAGCTCAGCGACAAGATCCCGTCGCCTCTCTTCAACATCCGCAGACTTGGCTGCAGGTTGACCAAGATATCGTCCATGAACTGTACTGTCGTCTGCATAGCAATGAATATTGCCAAGGGTCAACATGTCATTGATATGCAGAAGAAACAGCGTGGGCGACAGGACAGAGCCTTGAGGTACACCGGCGTTTACCTGCCGATAATCAGAGGCCGCACCGTCGCAAAGGACCTTAATGCGGCGCTGGTGCAGGAATGCGGCGACCCAGGTGCAGAGTTTGGGAGGCAGGCCGAATGCGGGAAGTTTGGAGAGAAGCGAGCGGTGCCAAACTCTATCAAAAGCTTTGGCCATGTCGAGGCTGATGGCCAAGGACTCCCCATGACTATCAATAGCTTCACCCCAAAGGTGAGTGACATACGCTAGAAGATCACCCGTGGATCGGTTCGGCCTAAAGCCATATTGCCGATCATTTAGCAAGGAGTGATCTTCCAGGTAGAGGACCAATTGCTTATTGATGATCCGTTCGAGCACCTTGCAGATAATGGAAGTTACGGCTATAGGTCGGTAATTAGCCGGGTCTGAACGGTCACCTTTTTTGGGGATAGGCTGAACGTTCGCCTCTCTCCAAGCCCCCGGAACAATTCCTGAGGAATAGGACAGGTGGTACAAGCGCGTCAATACGGGAGACAACTCAGGTGCGCAGTTCTTGAGAACCACCGCTGGGACACCGTCGGGTCCACTGGCCTTCCCGACGTCTAGTGACCTAAGTTCAGCTAGGACATCACTCTGACGGATACGGATATCCCCCATCGTGGAGTCACTGGTCTGAATGGTGGGCGGCTGCACGCCATGATCGTCCACTCGAGAATTAGCCGCAAAGACGTTTAAGGCTTAGCTACAAATCTGTGAATAATACCTGTGACAAGCTAGTTGTTTCCTTAACACCACTGATAAGAAAACAATTAATAATTTAATGGTTTGTTTTCCGTATCATATGACTGAAACGGTGTGCGTCAAAACAACTTGTGAACGAAGAATAACTCGTTTTATTATTAGAAGAAAACAATGCTATTTTGTATGTTATTTATTATATTACAATGAATATTAAGTGGGTAACTACAAGTTAAACAATACAACATAATGTCATTCGAGTATTACGTATGCAAGATTTTAATTATTATATTCTACCCCTTCCCCTTTTCAGCATTCCTCTCCTCATAAGGTAAGGAACATTAATCTTTCATAATGCTTAAATAAGCATTTGGTATATAAAATACTTTTCAAGTAGCAAAGTAATTATTAAAAAATGTGTTTTTGTGTTACTATGACTAAATAAGCCAAAAACCCTCTACTCCTCGCAAATCTTGAAGGTATATTTTTCCTTTTAAGAAACAGCAGAATCCTGTTAAAGGTCAAAGGTATATAAATTATGTTTCTCATAAAAATTAATGTAAGTTAAATTGACTGGCATTTCTAATATTTTAGAAGTATCCGATTCCATTATTTCAGATTATATTAAGAACATTTCACGGAATTCCAGAAATCTACGGTTTCGGAATGTTTGAATTAATTATAATGGTTTCTTCTTGAATTGCTTATATAGAACATGAAATTGATAATGTTTACGTTTGCACTTCCGTGCAGTCTCATTTAGACTAGTTGAACGCCACGGTGTTCAAAACGGTACAACAACAACCGTGAGTTATCTGATTGCGAAAGTTTCTTCAAAATCAGTCCAGCAATTCTAACACTTCAACGAACAAACAGACAGTTAAAAAAATTAAAACATTCTCGTTTAATATAAGTACCGTATACGCTTTCATAAGCCTTTAGTGGAAACTACAAATATTACAAATAGTTTTCAATTTTATTTGTTTGTATAGATTCTTAATGTTATACATAGACAAAATTTGTAGTCTTATGAACGTTAATATCTCTTATTTATTTATTAAAATTTCACTAATATCCTGTTAATTAGTGTCTGTCAAATTTTGACAGTGTTTTCTTAACATTTTCTTAACTATATGGTAGTAATATATATGTATACATATGTATGTTGCAGTATAATCTACGTAAATAATACCAATTCATGTTACGCTGAAAATAACAAACTAAAAGCTGAAACAACAACATATAATTCAGACCATATTCAACAACTGTTCACTACAAGTCGACAAGCCAATTTTCTAGTGTTGTGATATTGCCTTTGTCGTATTCCCGGTATTAATTCTCCAGCTCCAAAAAACATTTTACAATTTTTTTACAGTTTTGAATGTCAGACTTGCACTCGTTGTATTTTTTGTCAATCCCCTGTCTCTTTTGTAAGCAATCTAATCAGCGGTACGTTCTAGTTTATCATTTTGTACCCCCCTAAGTTAACAGGTTTGGACAGGTCCGCAAACAATTGTAACACGAATGATGGTATGGGCAGATTGGATAAGAGAGAAAAAGAAATTCGCGCATCCACAACTAGTTTTGTATCTATTTTACTTATACTAATACTACTAATACATATGAATTGTGTACAGTGTGGTGCTTCAAGATACATTTAACATTCTTGATTGTAATATTTTAGGGGGCAAACGAGAAGTTATATCGCCTGATGGTAAGCGATTACCGCCGCCCATGAACACCCGCAACACCGGCGACATAAAAAAAACGGAAAAGGCAAAAATTAAATGTTACATCGAATGGCCTTAACCCTCTCCTGAGAGGAGAGCCTGAGCGCAGCAGTAGAACATTATGGATTGTTAATGAAATGTAACATCAAATCATATACAATATTTTCTAATATTGACTTTGTATGTTTAATTGACTATGATTGACTACTAATGTTCTAAAATACCCTGCCAAATATTTCTTCGCTCCTGAAATCAAATTTCTTCTGTTATGGTTATTAAAAAATACTAAAAGAAAAAAAAAAAATGCTTTTTTTAGCTTTCTGCATTCCTCATCCACACAAACTTTAACAATGTCATATTGCATGCTCCTCAGTTTAGTTACACGTATTAATTTAGAGATATTTATGTAGGTAGATGTTTTAATAAAGTATCGAAATAAGACGACACCTACAATTTCTTACACGTGTCTTATTTATGCATAAATATACACAAATATATATACAAATCAATAAAATTGGATTGTGTGTTTATAATATTAAAATAACCGCTTTTTACTAAATGCAACGGTATCTGTACCAAAACAATTTTTTTTTACAATCTTTGTCTGTCTGTCTGTTTGTTCCGGCTAATCTCTGGAACAGCTGTACCGATTTTGACGAGACTTTCACTAATAGGTAGCTGATGATTTAAGGAGTAACTTAGGCTACTTTTTTTAGACTTGCTTCGCCATGCGGCGTCACCCGCGGTACGACAATAACCGCGGTTTACACCGCGTATATACCTTGCGACCTTGAGCTTCATATTTATTAATACTTCAAGAAGACAGCATAATATACTGTTATGTAACGCTACAAGTAACTAAAAAGTATACTACAAAAACTGGCTAAGTCTCATCATCACTTGAGTGACGTCAGAGGCAATTAAGGGTATGAACTACTACTAAAGAAAAGAAAACCTTGACACTAACCATATACCGCCCATCTGTTCAGCATAGTATTGTAGGCCAAAAGCTCTTATCTAAGGAGAGGCCTAAGTCCAGCAGTGGACTATTATTGTTGATGATGACGACATTAGTTATAGTAAGTTTTATAAAAACTATAAAAAGCCGTCTCGTGACTATGTACCTATTAATTTTAGTGTGAACTTGAGTAAGGTTTTACAGGTAATGTTTTTGTGCACACAAAGTAAATTTTGTAGCAATTTCCACGGGCTAGTAATTATCGCTGTTCCGTCCGGTTAAATATAATATAGTTAAACAGCGTTCGCTCATGTCGCGGTAAATTTCGAACTTTAAGAGATTTCATTTACCTATTTATGGGAGGTAAATAGGTCAACCCAATGTCTAAGTATTGATAGTAGAGAGCAGATCAAATAACAGTTAATGTAACTTATTTTTACGGAATTGATTTGTTTTTTTATATTCATATTCGGGAAAGGTAAGAAGGTAATTATTTTGTTAAATCACATTTTAAGGATATTTTAGTGCCTTTTATATAAAGATTAGATTTACAAACATAATTAATTATACTACCTCGTTGGTCTAGCGGTTGGCGTGTGCGACTGCTGATCATGAGGTCTCGGGTTCGACTCCCGGGTCGAACCAAATGTTTGTATGATCTACAAATATTTGTTTCGGAGTTTGGGTGTTTTCTATGTATAATATGTATGTATTTACAAAAAAAATTAGTATATATGTATTTATATGAGTTGTCTAGTACTTATAACACAAGCTCTGCTTAGCTTGGGACTAGATGGCGTTGTGAGTTAGATGTCCGATATATTTATTATTATTTATTAAATATATTTAGGCGAAGATTTGGAGGTTTTTGAAGCTTGTATGTAAATATTGCTATTGTTTTTCTAACTATGGTTATGTACATAGGTTTCTATGTTATGTAATAAATTAATAAAAACCGAGGCAAACAATCAGCAATCCCGATTTATTAATCTAATTTCAACGAACTTCGTAGAGATGCCAGATAAGTTGTTGTAATTAAACCGTTGAAGGTTTTCTGCCTATGGTGGATGGATCTCCTGCCTCTCATTTATTCCATAGGTGACGTAAGAGTTGGCTGAGGAAGCAAACTATGAAGGACATCACTACAAAGAGATAGAATACTTGAAACAATCATCTTCAACCCGTCAGGCCGCCATGGTACAATCAGTCAAGACTTCCTTTCTGAGGAGAGGCCGAGAGGCCTATGTGTATTATTGAAGGCTGTTGATGACGACACAGATAAAAGTTATTTGCGATTGTAGTAACAGTCTCTGAACAACCAATGTTGGCTGGGAGATATGATATCATCAGATTGCCGAACTTACGGCCACACTAAAAGTCATTCATTTTCCACGGCAGTAACAACACAATACAGCTTCCTATCACTACGTTACTTGGCATAAATTCATTTAATACAACTACTACTTTTAGAAAACACATTATATATTAAATCTTGTCTTGTATAGCGTAGCATTATATAGAACTCTCCAGCTCTCTTCCGTTTAATTCCGTCTGACTGCACTGTTGTGTTTTAAAGGGTCTCCTCACTGAGTTCTGATTCTACTGAACTGAGTGCTGTGGGTTCAAATCCCTCATGGGGCAATACTTTGTGTGATCCACAAATTTTGACTGCCTCGTTGGTCTCGTGGTCGGCTGATTATGAGGTCTCGGGTTCGATTCCCGGGTCGGACTAAATGTTTGTATGATCTACAAATATTTGTTTCGGAGTTTGGGTGTTTTCTATGTATAATATGTATGTATGTACAAAAAAAAGTATATAATATGTATTTGTATCAGTTGTCTAGTACCCATAACACAAGCTCTGCTTAGCTTGGGACTAGATGGCATTGTGTGTTAGATGTCCGAAATATTAATTTATTTATTATTATTTATTTGTTGTTCTGAGTCTGGCTGTTCCTTGTGACCGTTTCTTATGTTTGTAAAGTTCCCTGCGACACAGGAATATCCCTAGTGTGGGAGTTTTCCTAAAAAAAAAATGGTTTAGGTTCATTTATATTAATGTTGGAGATTCGTTTATATTACACAGACCACTCTGAATGGTGTTTTATAGTGCATAGATTAGATGCGGTAATCAGAACCGTGGTTAGTGGTTTATCAAGTCCATTAACAATATATTAGTCGGCTAATGACTATGATAGAAATAAACACCATAATATACTGTTATTTCTGTAATAACGGGCCTCGAATAAGTCCGAATTTTATGATACAGAGATTGAAACATCTCTATCTAGGCAATCGAATAGCCCTCAATTCGTAAATGTTTTGTACTAGATGTTCCTATGTTACACCGTTGTTTATGATGGTTCACTTTTAATAGTCCAATGCTGAATATGGGCCTTCCTTAGAAAAGAGGGTTGGCCTACTATACTGGCAGGACGGGTTCATGTAGGGTTTGTGTAGTTGGTCCAGTTGTGTTAATAACAGCAGTTTCCGATCGCTTCCGTCTCGGACGCAGAGTGGCAGACCGTGTGGTTTTAGTCGGTTCGATTCCGACACACCGCCCCGCCGCAAACCTCGGTGGGGCGGTGGGGTTTCCACAAGTAAAAAAGAAGGGTTTGTGTAGTTAAGAATTCTTTCCCGTTGTTCTGCATAGTTTATATCCTTATTTGGCTCGTATGACGTCCATAGGACGTATAGGGGTGATAACACTACATATTTTTAACCGATCACCATAGGGGGAATGTTCAATCCAATCTATGCTAACATACCAAGCTGAAGAGTTTGTTTGTTTGCTTGAACGCACCCATTTCAGGAACTACTGATTCGATTTGAAAAATTATTTCTGTGTTACTTTTCCTATTTATCGAGAAAGGCTATGGACTATATATTATCACGCTAAGATCAATAAGGGCGGAGCACACATAAAGAATGTTTTAAAAACGGGGGGAATTGTGACGCTACGGGCAATAGGAGACGCAAACAAGGTTACGTGGTTCAGCTAGTAATGTTATAAATTCGAAAGTTTGATCAAGTTTGGCAAAAGCTAGTGGCGTAAAATTTTCCTCAAACCCTACAGTCAAATAAAAACTCCAAAAAGAAGATTGAATCCGACTGATGATTCAACAAGTACTGGGAATTCAAAAGGTTTTTTTTTAATCTCTAGAATCATCGATCGCTTCTGATATTTTTTCATTTCTGGTTAAAAAGTTATACGTAATACATACTGGAAAAAATATGTTTAAAACAAAACTAAGCTATATTTTTGGAGGTCGAATACATACTCCTTAATAAAGCAATACACAGGTTCAATACGATATCACCTCGAATGAGAATTTTGCTTAAAATTATATACGGCAAATCTATACAAATAAATAAAATTGGAGTGTCTGTTTGTAATATTAAAATAACAGATTTTTAATCAATTCATATGTATGTATACACGATACATATACCAAAAATGTAGTTAAAAAAATTTTTGTCTGTCTGTCTGTTTGTTCCGGGTAATCTCTGGAACGGCTGGACGAATTTTGACGGGACTTTCAATGGTAGGTAGCTGATAATCTCGGGAATAACTTAGGCTACTTTTTTCGACTCACTTCGTCCCGCGGCGTTACTCGCGGTACGGCGATAACCGCGGGGTTCAGCTAGTTTGTTAATACTAAAACATATCATTTTGGTGTTAAAAGTATATCACAAGATTTTTAAGAATCTCACTTGCAGTGACGTTCTGCGGCATTTTTATTCTTATTCTTGTTTGTTGAAATGTCAACCAGCCGGATCTCTCGGATCAGCTATTTCTGCCAATGTCAAGTGTTTATAGTCTTCAAATCATAAGTCTTCAAGTCATTTAGTCTTCATCGTGATGTAATTAACGATATAAAATATAAAAAATGTGGATGAGATGAAATGGGGACCGTCTTCCAAAGAAATAAAAAACGATCTCCGGCATTTTTATAATTTTTATCAGAAAATAACAAGTTGAAATTGTTTTTGTCTATGACATTCAAAATGCCATCTTTCTAATAAAACTTTATTTCAGTAAACTAATTTTATTAGTAATACTTACTGACATGACAAATGTACAACACTTCTTGCAGTTCTCTAGTTCCCTTCATAATCAAATCGAAATTAAAAAAAGATTCATTTTCATTAGCTCAAAAATAGCTAAAAATAACAGTCAAGGAATCAAGATCCTGGTTATTTTAGCTTTTTAGTTGTTAAAAATGTTTAAATCAATCCCTCAAAAGTAATGATTCTATCCATACTCCATACTAATAATATAAATTCGAAAATAACTATTTGTCTGTCTGTACTAATTAACTTTACAAAATACGTATTACACTTTGCGCAGGTATAGGTAGGTACCACACACATATCTGGAATTAAAATTCGGGGAAAAAAGGCATATTTGTCGAGATTCTTGAATAATCTCACGAAACATCGAAAAATGCGACATTTTTATATTTTTGAAATTGAAGGTCGACGAGGTTTTTCTGCTAAAAGAACTCAAAACATCGGCCTTTACTAGCCAGTTTTTATTTATATACCTATACTAAACTTATTTATTTTTAGAAGATGTAGGTACAAATAGAAGTACCTACTTTTTATAGATCGGGATATTTCAATACCTTTTCAATCTTCCTAATTGTTTAGTCATTCCACCAAGTGCTGCGTTCCCCTGAAGGAAGGAAACCTTGTAGCTTATACGGCCCGAACGTTTCACACTAAAGCTTCATCTCAATTACAACAATACCACCTATTTCAAAGCGATAGATTCAAACCTAAATAAATGACAATGGAAAAATTTACATTGTAATACCAAGTTTAATGTCTTTTTAGCTTAGTGGCTTATGTGGTTACTATTCCTACGTCATATAATATTAAATCAATAGAATGTATCCATATATAGCTAGGTCAGCAGATTACCGAGCATGTCGGATAAAAACACGGCTTATCTCATCGAGAATAAGACGTGATTAAATGCATGGTAGCAAATCATTTTAGTTGTATAAAATTAGATGTAATTATGGTACAGTTACCAGACATCACCATGTAATAGTAGAGAACCAAGGGGCTAGACCCACTACGTAATAAATACTGCTCACATCATTACTCATCACGGTTATTATTATGCTTGTACCAAATAAAGTTCAATATAGTTATCAATACTAAAATTTATAACTGACTCAATATTTACATACCTGGGCTTTATACCTGTCAATATTGACTTCTTGACTGCACGGTTAGCCTAGTTAGTTAGTGGTTTAAGAGATCGCCACGCCGCTTCCTACTTCGCCAAGTGTAATTGGTTCAAATCCCAAAAGGGACAACACTTTGTGTGATCTATAAATTGTTATTCTGAGTGTGGGTGTTGTTTTAGTCCGTTTCACGTATCTATCTGTACTATACTATTATAAAATGAGGTAAAGTTTGTGAGTATGTGACGTTGTAGGGAGTAATCTCTGGATCTAATGAACCAATTTTGATAATTGTCTTACCAATAGAAGGCTACGTTATTTGTGAGTGACATAGGCTATATAATAACCTAGCCTAGAAAAGTGGAAAGAGTTTGGTAGCCGGATTTTCAAAGCAAGTCGGAGAAAAAAATGTTTACCGCCCAACGAAGTGGGCACGGGTCAGCTAGTGTTTTATAAAGTTCCCCGCGACACATAATGTGTATTCCTAAAAGAAAGATATGTATATATTAAGTGGTTGTAGAAATCGTTACTAGATTTGTTGCTGACCGATGAGTCACTAGTACTGTTGGCAAAACTTTGGTTTCGTAAGTTCAGGACCTGTAAAAAAAGGCACGTATATACTGAGGTAGAGTTGTTAGGCAAAAAGGCCAATGACGTCATGAAACTGATGATATCACCATCCCGTCTAGTCCCTAAGCGGAGTTTGTACTATGGGTACCTACTAGACAACTGATTATGATGAAACTGTATTTATTACACCTAATTTCGTAATTCGTCTTTTTCTTATTTTATCTGTGTAGTTTTTATATCTGTATTGTGATTGCAATATAAAATAGTGTGATGTGGATAAAAAACCGTGATATCAAGTTCAATAACTTGTACAAGTATAAATGAAGAAAAATCCCGTCGTCGTCCCAGGTCAATAGCCTGACCTACAAAGCTGATAATGGTTGGGAATAGTCTTAGTTTGCTGATTAATTCAATTAATATCAGCACATTACGCAGACTCAAAGATACCTTCCGTTTTAACTTGAATAACAAACTAAAATTAGTATCATGCTACGGAAGTTGTTAATCCAATTAAGTTGGTATCAATAACTTCCGTACCGATTTTTAGAACCAATGAGTCAAAATTAATAAAGTAAAATAATGTTCATGAATCATATTACTTTACAGAGACTTGTATGTACTCAAATAATAATAATTTTACGTCCGTAACTTTGTCAACCCCATTATCGTCTTTATGAATTCCAAATCTAAAAAGAAAACACTATCCTAAAATTAATTTTAAATTTTTCATAAGAATTTACATGAATTGAATAGAAAAATCATGTTATGTACCTAAATAAATATCTGGGGGCACGGTTGTGCCCCTGCCAAGACGAGCCAAGCGAATTGCAAGGCAAAAATACCTTTTCTCGAAGTGTTTCGTCGTTTTTTCGAACCCTTATAACTTTGGTTTCCGATATACCAGAACGAATCAAATTCTCAGGATATTTTTTCAATAATAGACTAATTAATCATAGAGAGCTTCAATCGCATAGCTCTGATACTTAATATTTTATTGATTTCTAAATAACACAAATTTCGTCACTGACACACTGATCATCAAAACTGTTAGGGTATTGCCTGAGGTGCTAAAAAGCTGAAATTTGGTATGTAAACTAAGTTTAGAATGCAAACAACAGAAAAAATCAGAAACCTATTACTTTAACTGCCAAATCCCCAAAATTGGGAGTGGAAGTTTGTATGAGGCTTGAACTAATTTTTATGCTAGAGGTTTTATTTTTGGTATACTGACTTTTTCGAAAGAAAAAAAAGATGTATAAGAAATACACTCGAAAAGAAACAAAACAAAGAAAAATATTGGTTTAAGCAACTTACAAACAGAAATGAAATCCCACCAAAACCATTTTACCAACTAAATACGGCTTACCTTGTGAAAAAGATATCATACACGCCCTAACTCTACCAACCCTAACTTCACAAACTCTACCTCTCAGTAAAAATGCATAGTTTGGCTGTTTTGTTTACTTCAAAAACTAAAAAATCGCATAACACGTTACTTCAAAAAATATATATTTGCACAAAAAGCGTTCGTTTCGCCTTCGTGACTGTAGCGAAACAACGAAGCCATACATTTTTACTGAGATGTAGAATTTGTGAAGTTAGGGTTGGTAGAGATCTCATGTAGAGTCAGAAGTTGACTCTACATGAGATCTGATATCTTTTTCACGGGGTAAGCCATATGCAGTCGTCTTGCCAACATTTTACATGAAAATGTTTTTAATGGGATAGGTATAGTATTACATTTAATAAATGAAATAAAAATAGTCTAACGTTTACTTGTTTTTACCTGACTACAGCAAAGCCATAGGAGGGATATGATTTTTATATAAAACTAGCTGAACCTCGCGGTGCTACCAGCACGATACGGCAATAACTGCGAGCAACGCCACGGGGCAAAGCTATTCTACAAACAGTAGCCTAAGTTACTTCTTACATCATCAGCTACCTATCAGTGAAAGTCCCGTCAAAAGCAGTCCTGTCGTTTAAGAGATTAGCCTGGACAAACAGACTGACAGACAGACAAAAATAGTAAATTGTATCGTGTATACATACAACATAATATATTTTTTATTTATTTTTATATTTGTGTTGATTGAATAAGGGTAAATTGCGGCTTATGATTTATGACGTATTAAAAAAACTACCTTCTAGATCTCGTTCAACCCAATTTTCGTGGAAGTTTGCATGGTAATGTACATTATACATTTATTTTAGTTTTATCATTCTCTTCTTTTAGAAGTTAAAGGGGGGAATGCACATTTTACCACTTTGGAAGTGTCTCTTGCGCAAACTATTCAGTTTAAAAAAAATGATCAATATAATTTTTGAAAACTATCATTTTTGACAACATCCCCACAGGTATGGGTTTAATAAAAAAAATTGAGTTTCAGTTCTATGCACAGAAGAGGAGAATTCTTTTGTTCTGTGGTTCTATGTATGGGGAATCCCCAAAATTTCGGTTTCCGTTGTTTGCCATTACTACAAACAGACACTTTCATTTTATTTATTCGTATTATCAAATAGAAAAATGTTTAATATGATGATGAAATTTTTTTACGGCCTTGCGTTTCTCAAGGTAAGGTTACAATAACATTTTCAATTCTCAGTTTTATAGAAATTTGTGTTCAAGAGTTTATTAGTTTTAACTTTACTCTAAAAGAGTAAAAGTGACTCTACATTCCAGTTGTAGTACAAATGTGTGTCAAACCAGTATAATTTATAAATAGATACGAGTATACTAAACTCACTGATACCAGTTGCTAACAGGTATAGATGCAAACTTAATTCTAACCGGTTTTTGTATAGAAAAAGCACTAAAACTCTAAAGTGCAAAATACTATTTCTTAAATTACGTAACTATTTTAAGTGGCTTATCGAAATTTTAGTTTTAGAAACGTCTCAAATTGAAATGTTTAAAGAACAAGCTTTGTACAAAGTTTACTTTTAAAATGACGTTCGTGCCGTCTTATAGCTACTATTATATAATGGTTCCTCTTTATAAGGAAGTGAAATTCAACTGCCTCAAAAGTATCATTTACTTTTTATTTACTATTGTATTTTGTTTTTTGAATTATACGGGTTAAGGTATTTACAAAGTATTTTGACAAAAGAGGATATTATAACAACAGCTATATCAAATTCAATGTAGATGGCGTACCGTCATCCCTTCGTGCTAAAACGTGGTTTAGACCAACTATTCCTTATCCATGTGATAGATTAAGAATTCCACCCCTATTTATCCCATGGCTGTCGTGAGAGAGCTCCGTAAAGATTTTTTTTATGTATGTGCTTGCCAAAATGAGTCTATTATGCCTGACGGATAGCATAAGCGAAATCCAAGAGTGGTGGTCACTATACTCATTGCGAATGCAGACAATACAACTATGCAGCATGGTAACCTACACCATGGCGGCCTAGTGATGCTCATGCATCATTGGGCCTCCGGTCTCGCACTCACCAACGAAACACGACAACACGAACGCTGTCATTTTTACGTTGATGTTCAATGCGGGTAGCACTGTCAGTTGGCTAATACTACTAGCCAAATATAAAAAAAAACATTAAATGGTTATATTTTGAGGTCAGCCATAGGCGGGGTGCAGTACACCAATGGTTTTCCAGTTATATTTGTTAGAAGGGAAAGGTTTAAAAGTTTTTAATTGTCATCCATAACGCACATATCCAGACATCATGTTGATACTGAGAACGTATTAACTCAAATCATTAACATCATTAGCCTACCGCAGCCAATTGCTGTACATAGGTTTTTCTATCTATTCTTGAAATTGGTAACCAATAACACATCTATACTATATATAAAGCTGAAGAGTTTGTTTGTTTGTTTGAACGCGCTAATCTCAGGAACCGCTGGTCCGATTTGAAAAATATATACTAGCAGACCCACGCAACCTCTTTTGATTGCCCATAATTTTCCCCCGTTTTTTGGTCTCAGCGTAGTAATATATAGCCTATAGCCTTCCTCGGTAAATGTACTATCCAACACTGAAACAATTTTTCAAATCGGACCAGCGGTTCCTGAGATTAGCGCGTTCAAACAAACACACAGACAAACTCTTCAGCTTTATAATATTAATAGTATAGTATAGTAGTATAGATATATATATATAGTACAAATTAGGAAAATTGGTAAAAGGGAAAGACCGCAAGCAAAGCATAAATCTATAAACCTATGTGAGAGACAACCGACGCGACGCTTACATTCTTTTAAATTTCGGAAAAGCGAGTATTTATAATCATGGTAGGATATTAGGGTCCCGGTATAGCGAAAACCAATTTTCAAGCATCAACGCTTGTGTCGGTCTGATTTGTAGAAGGCGGCTGTTAAGGAAATGCTGGCTGGCTTCCCTCTTCGAAAGAAACATTCTATCTATATCATTGTAAAAGCGTAAAACGCTGTTTCTGTTGATTGTTTTTTCTTTAAACAAAAGGTACTGAAATTAGAATTGAAGTTTAAGTGTAAAATTGTGAAGTAGATTTTAATAAAATATCCTCTTATTATACTACTACTACTACTACTTACTTGTAATAGGCTTAGCTAATCAATATTTTAGATTCCATTAAAATTGAATGAGCACAGTCTCTATTCACAGTCTGTGCTCTATTTTTTCTCTGAAGTAAAACAGTTGTCGGTAATCGTTACTCAAGTTACTATACTATTACTATTAATGTGAATGTAAGTTTGTTTGTTACGCTTTCGCACGAAAACTACTTAACTGATCATCATAAAACTTTCTACACATATTCTTGGAGTTATTTGAAGTAACTTAAGATACTTTTCATTAAATGCGTGCGAAGCCGCGGGTAAAAGCTAGTATAATTATAAATCAACCAATCCCTATCATTGGTTTATTTAAAACGACACAGAGAATTTAATAAAAGAAATGTTTACTTATTTGGCATGTAAAATCTGTATTTAATAAGTTTTTATGTACAAAACTTGGAGTGCCATTTTGTAACGTGATATCTAGAAAATCATTATATAAAAAGTGAAGCTACAAAAAAATTAAAACAGGAAAGATCAAAATAATCGTGTTTAGAACAAGCATGAAAATTGTAAGAAAAATGTTACGCTTACTTTTTACTCTGGGGAGGTCTACATTTATCATCTGTATATGTTACTAGTTGTTGCCCGCGGCTCCGCCCGCGTATATGTCGGTTATCGCGGCAAATAGTAGCCTATGTGTTATTCTGATATATAAGCTATATTAATGTAAAGTTTCATCCAAATCCGTTCAGTAGTTTTTGCGTGAAAGAGTAACAAACATCTATCCAAACATCCATCCATCCTTACAAACTTTCACATTTATAATATTAGTAGGATATAACTGTAGGTAATCCGCTTTGGTTTAATGCTCGTATGTTTTATACTGATAGAGACAAGTCGTGTTTTGTATCATGTTTAAGACTGAAACGAGCCGTGACCTAGTAGAAATAAGTAATAAGTTCTTATTACGAATTGGATCGATGTCTAGTTTAGTTTGTCAAGTAAATATGGTGCGGTAAATTCACTACATATATTATAAGCTAGCTTTAGTTGAAATACGACCGATACCAGAAAAACATTACATGCATATTATTACGTTACTACCACGATATAAATATAAGAGCACTCGGTGTTGTAATTTTAAAAACCATTCTTAACATTTTCGTAAATATTTATGCTAAGTACGTGAACAAATCGAAAGCTGTTATGAAAAATAAAACCTTACTAACATTTTTACTAGATATCGCCTTCGGCTCTGCCCGCATCTGTGTCGATTTTCGCGGTAAACAAAGGTTTTTTTTTCCTTAAGTTTCAAAGAATCTCCTTTCAAAATTTCAGTAAGATCGGTGCAATGGTTTAACCGTGAAAGCGTAACATACAGATAGAGTTACTTTCGAATTAATTACAGTAAGTATGAAAATATGGATTTGAATTTCATTATGCTCTTGGTGCAAATAGATTGCATAAGGTAGGCTTAAGCCACTTAATTTTGCATGACCTGGTGATTTGTATAAAAGAAATTTGTACACTGTTCCCTCTTCGCGAAAAAAAAAGCAGAATTGGGACTTTCATAATATTATAGCGTGACTAGCTTTTGGCCGCGGTTCCATCCGCGTGTTTTATGGTCCCTATAGCGGTAATTCCTCATGAATTAAAGTATTAATTGAAATCGGTGCAGCGGTTTAGCTGTTAAGCGTAACAGTCAGACAGAGTTAATTTCGAATGAATAATATTAGTATGTATAGTGTCTATCTGAATGACTGAATCTATAAATATAATAGCTAGATATGAACAATAAAGAGCATACTAGTTTGTACAAAACAAGTTCAATTCCGTTTACTAGTAGTGATCATGTTAATTAAAACTTATACCAAATGCATTTCAACTCGCGAACATTTACTAAAATTTCTAACAGAGGAAATTGTAAGTCCTGAACTGCATCGGAAAGTTGAGGAGTACAGTTTCCAACTGTTCTGACGTCATCAACGGCTTACCCTGTAGTGGAGAGTTCGACAACGACCCAAATGTCACCTGAGTTTTAAGTGAAATGGGCATCTGCAACATGGTTCTTGTTCGTAGTAGTTTGGCTTAGTTTTCTAGTGGTGGTAACTCTCGTAATAAATTATATCTATATCTTCTATTCTTTCACTCTAAGACTTATAATATAGTTAAAGAAAGAGAAAGAAATAGATAACCATTTATTTTGTATTTTTGTAAAATGTAAACATAAGTGTTGTTTAATACTATCTAATCTACAATGTAAGTAGGTACTTGTATAAGTATTTTATTGGGCTCTCTATTTATGTTTAGACTAGCTGAACCCCGCGGTGCTACCCGCGGTTATTGTTGTACCGCGAGTAACGCCGCGGGACAAAGTTAGTCTAAAAAAAGTAGCCTAAGTTACTCCCCGGATCATCAGCTACCTGCCAGTGAAAGTCCCGTCAAAATCCGTCCAGCCGTTCCCGAGATTACCCGGAACAAACAGACAGACAGACAGACAGACAGACAGACAAAAATTTTTTAACTACACTTTTGGTATATGTATCGTGTATACATACACATGCATTGATTAAAAAGCTGTTATTTTAATATTACAAACAGACACTCCAATTTTATTTAGTTGTATAGATTAGGAGTCCGTAAATTTTGCTGTACTTTTTAGCATTGATCATTTTTAATCCACAAACATAGAAAGATTTAGGTAAACTTGTTATTTAATTTCAGTAGCTTCAATCGTTTATAAATCGCTACCCTGAATAGGTACAGCGATAAAATGCCGCTCGTCTGACAGTCTTTGTTAACCATTAACCATAGATGTCTAAATGTGAAATCTCAGTGCCGTTTACTCTATATTGTAAAGTAGTAACAACCTGATATTCCTTAGTTATTATAGTATAGAACCATTTACAGATTACAACGTTTTCTTGATGCTTATAAAATCATTTTTTATTCAACGGCCCATTCCCTTTGTATGAGTCTAACAAATCTAACAACTTTAAAAGGATTTTGCAAGTTTATCCTATTGTGGACTCATTTCTTTTTACTTTGTAAATCCTTTTTAGTATGTAATAACCTTTTAAGAAAATATTTAATTTAAGCTTAAAAAACTTAATTACTTTGACAAAATGTTTAAAGATCAACTTCAAACGAATAAAATATACACTTTATTGTTTAAAAGATACTGTAGTACAGTTAATCAAAAGGCGAAACGACACGATGTCTTTAAAGAGAAACATACGCAAGAAGTTAATTAAAAAGTTTCCTTTCAGTTTTACAAATATTCACAAAGCTTATTTAATGTTCTGAGAAGTATATAGCTTTAATTACTTTGCATTTAAAAGTTATAAAGATTCTAGCTGCTTTTATTCAAGGGACTTTGAATTGCCTTGATAAAAATAATGAAAGATAAACCTTTGTATTACTATTTCATTATCCCAATTTTGTCTATAAAGCTAATATTGTTTTTGTTGTCAATCATCATCAACATGCGAAATGTTATCCTCACTTGAAACCTTTATTGAGTAAATCTAATATATAAAATTCTCGTGTCACAGTTTTAGTTGCCAAACTCCTCCGAAATGGCTTGACCGATTCTCATGAAATTTTGTGAGCATATTGAGTAGGTCTGAGAATCGAACAACATCTATTTTTTGTATTATTTATATTTTGTATTTTTTTGTAAAATTAAGAGCTTCTAGCTGAGTCGACAGGCGTATCAAAGAATAATTAACCAAGATATTTAAACAATTGAATGGCATGTGACTCGGAAGTTTTCCATTTCTGTTAACTTTTCCGATAAAATCAAAGTGCCTATTACGTTTTTATCAATTCAATTACTTAACGACAAGTATGCACGGATAGCGTGTTTTTGTGAAGGTTCGAGAGAAAGTAGCAAGACAAGTGAAGAGTAAATACTGCGATAATGGTAGTAGAGCTAAGCTGATTAATGGAAATGGGATCAAAAGATCATACCTATCACCTGATGATAAGCGATGGTAAGTAATGCGTTGCCGGCCTTTAGGGGACGGGGAGGGGAATGGGGGCAGGCGTTTGAGATATGGACCTCCGGTATCCTCACTCACTCGGTGAAACACAGCGCAAGTGCTATTTCACACCGGTCTTCTGTGAAACCGTGGTATCATTCCGGTTGACCTGGTCCATTCATGCCGAAGCGTGTCTCTCCCACGGAAACGGCCGGTTGTACTACGGTACTACTTCTCACCCATGTTTCGTTGGTGAGTCCGGAGACCGTAGGAGTGAGGTTCGGAGGTCAGAAACATATCAATAGGCCGTCATAGTGTGGGTTACCATGCTACATTGTTGCATTGTCTGCATTCGCAATCAGTATGGAGACCGTTACTCTTGAATTCTGCTCATACTTTCCATCAGGCAGAGTATGGGCACTTTGGCAGGCTTATATATAAAAAAAACAATAATTTTGTATACTTTCCCTCACAAATCCCAATTTTATAATACATTAACATTATCTTCCATTATTAAAAATAGATATATGTACTTATATTCGCTACAGCATTAGAACCACGAATCATCCTAAAGAACTTCTTTACCGCCTTTAAATTGGTTTAACAGTGAATTTGTAACAATAAGACTAACAAAGAACCAGTTCCTATAATGATGCCATATTTATAATTTTCATTCGCATATAACACTGCTACTAATTGCAGTTTCATTTTTAGTTTACATTAGAATTATTAATTGAATGTTAAATTACAATATTTGCCAAAAATCATTGGCAAAACGAATATCAGACCTTTATTTTGCGTACTAAAATAAATGTATTATTAGATTTTTATTTATTTAATTTTACATCTTCATGCACAATGGCATACTTAATGCCATAGGTATTCTCTACCAGTCTACCGTCTCGTCGGGTGGTGCGGAAATGAATAACAAGGGGCACTGCACACTAAATTAATTATCTCAATAATATTAACAATACAACAAAAAACTGTAATTCCTATATTATTCATATCACATTTTTTTACATTAAGCGCCTAACAAAATACTAGTTCATATATTTAGCTCGAGAATATTTGCTAATTTGTTCCATCAGGCGTATAGTTTGAGTTTCAGTGGTTTACTTTGCTAATGTTCATATCACAGATCATAGATACATAAGTACACAAACGCTGTCTCAACAAACGTGCTTAGTAATTGCCTGTGTTTTGATTACTGATCAATAATTTGTACCACACTTGACTGCCAATATTCAAGGATGTAATTAAAGTGAATATTGTTGTATGTTAAGTGTAAACGGTAAACTTAATACCTGTTCAGTAATATATGGTAGCTATACTGCTATAATTTTAAATAGTTTAATAAAATCGTGTAAATTGAAATGAAGTCTTGAGAAAATTAAACTTATTTTATGAAAATGTCAGTGAAAAAACGAGTTATCAATATTTTGGAAACGTAACAAAATTTGTATACGCTACAGTAATAACACACATACCTAAGTATGTAAACCTGACCAGGTGTCTCGTTCGCCGTGTAAGCCTTCGCAAATAAAAGGCATACATTTCTGTATAAAGTCGATTTTCCAATTCGCGAGTTAAGGTCTGACAGTGGGTAAATGAAATATGTCTATTTTACAGAGAGCGAAATAACTTTTCGCTAAGCAAATACATGCATAACTGAGCAAACACATGCGAAGCAAAACTTTGCGGCAGTTTTTCACATGAAGATATGTCTGTTTTTTGTAAATTTTGAACACGCCTCTAAGCTGTTTTTCTGTTTAAACTAAATCGAGCTTCAAGTGTCAATAATCTTCATGGATCATTTTGCAGATTCCAAATTCATAAACGGTTGAGTGTTTTACGCTGTGTTGATTTGGTATAAAACTTAAATCTGTTCAAAATGTAAAGCACTTGAATTTTTATGTTTGTGGGCATTTAAGATTAATCTTTATTACTTTTTGCCTCACTCGTTCGCTCGGTACATTCATTTCTTTTTATGTGTAAATAATATCCTACTAAATCTTACTTTTTTTAATATATAAAGACGAAAGTTTGTACCCACAAACTTTCGTATGTAGACACTCGTGTACGTTTGTTACTTCTTCACGCACTTATATTATAAGTTAACCTCTCTTTCGCATTAGGCTTGCCTGTAATGATTGTTGTTAAGGTGATATAATCAATAAATAAGTAAGTAAAATATGTTTTCATCCCATCATCTCGGAAAGAGTCTTTTTACCCTTCAATTTCTGAGTGTAAAAGCCGTTTTTATCCGCTAGGGGATAAAGTAAATTTAATTTAGAACATCATGTGCACTAAGGTTGTGAATTCAAAACATCTTTATTATACCTATTTACTCCTACCTCCATGGTGCTGAATTTATCATACAATCTATATTAATTTGTTCAAAACTTGACTCGGAACCTTCTTGGTCATTGAGGAATATGTAGTAATATTAGTTCAATGTCCTTGGTGTACTTTTTTAAATTTGCTTTCCCCGCGCCCTATTTTTTTTCACGTCATTTAGTCATTTCCTCGTTGAGGTGGAATGAAAAGTTACGTGTTGCACTCGAGTGCAAAGATTTTTCACCTTGTGCTCTTTTGATTCCCTCGCTGACGTTCAAGGTTCTAATTTTTAAATCACACGCTGCGCTCGTGATTCAATTTTAGAATCCTTCACTTGCTCGGTCATCAAAATTGAGCACGCGGTTTAAAAGCAACTTTGCACTCTTGTATAACAAATAACTATTACTCTTTATTTTCTATCTTTCTTTTTTCCTTCAAAGTTTACCTACGTAGTATAGTACATATTTTATTGACCAATGAGCCTATCATTATTAAACTATCTCTTCTGGGATTGAGCAAAGGGAGCGCTTAATCTTTCTTTAAAAAATTTGGATATTAGAGGATTCACCTCATGAAAGTTCCAGCATAAATACTTAGCCCATGAACGCCTGAAGCTCAGGAATCACAAATGCGTTGTTAATCTTCGAGGTGAGTTAGAAGAAAAGTGCTGGTGGGCTTTTTAATGAAGTTTCATCCGCGGGAAAAAACCATAATGTAAAAAACATTAGCATTTCAGCATATAACATAAAATGTATCTCTTTTATTCTTGTCTTAATCGCTCTCATTTTCTCACAATATAATTAATTCTAATTCAAACTAAATATGTGCTACTCTTTCAAAAGTTTTACATCATCAAAGCCCCTTTACAACATATAACGAGAGTACGATACAAAAAATAATAACTAAAAACTGACAACGCAACTACTATTGATCTATAGAAGGAGGTGGGGTAATGGAAAAGTCCAGGTTGTTAATAACATTATCGATATTTCAAATGAATTTTTGTCCACTGTTGACTTTATTCATTCTAGTGACAACCGGAGTAATGCTGAACTGTGTATAGAATAGTGCAATATATTGGTTTATGTCTAACTATATATGTGTTTCAATTTTCTTTGTTCCTTTTAGCTTTGTTTGCTTAGGTAATATTATTTATGTTTGCTTACTGTGTTCTTCTGCAAGTGAAGAGTACACCGGTATAATACCCCTTCAGTCATTTACCGTAAAGGTGTGTATCTTTTGTTGGAGATCCTAATTTAATAAATAAATATGTAAACTATTTTTTTGGGAAATTAAGTACCAAATATATTGTGAAAGTTGAGTTAATAATAGAACCACTTGATGTCTTAATCAAACGAATTGTTTTTAGCAGTATTCGTAGTAAATTATTTTCATCAGTATGGGTGTTGGACTATAGGTTATACGCGGGCTAAGCAAGACATTTCTCGTGACAATCCTTATTCTAAAGTTCTCATTACTAAAGTTACCCTTTTGTTGTAGGTATGCTTACTACTGTAAGCGATTTGTGACTTTACTGATCTTTTGGTTGATGAGACAAAATAACTTGTGATGTTGGTACGCTAGAAAGAGCAGTGTAGGATGAATAATTTACAAGACCATTCATAGGCAATTTAAATCGCATTTCTTTCCTTCTAAAACTTTATTTTTTGTAGAAATAAGATTGTTTTTTGACAATAGAAGACACTTCCGAACATCACAAAATAGTTTTTCAAAATTAGTCGTCATGCCTATTGCCAATTTAATTGACCTATTGGTGAAACTGACTACTAAACCTGAGGTTGTGGTTTCAATTTTTTTTATGTATGGCCTGCCAAAATGACTCTACTGTGCCTGATGGAAAGCATAAGCAGAATCCGAGAGCGGTGGACACCATACTCATTGCGAATGCAGACACTGCAACAATGCAGCATGGTGACCTACACCATGGCAGCCTAGTGATGCTTCTGCATCTTTGGGACTCCAGTCTCGCACCCACCAACGAGACACGACAGCACGAACGCTGTCATTTTATGTTTATTTATTTATAATTATGCAAAAAATTGTGTGGAAAACACTATCTTTTGTTCATTATGTACGTGTATGACACTTAAAATATACTTCTTATACAAAATAATCCGAGAAGCCGAGCATCGAACCAAGTGGCGTGAAATTGGAGAGGCCAATGTTCAGCAGTGGAGTACGATAATAATGATACATAATAATCCTCTTTTGTTTCGTTACTCAAATCACATGAATCAAAATGAGAAGATAAGAGACCATTTTACATCCTCTGTCACTATCGCCAACGACGAATTACGTAAAATACCTATTGAGGCACGCACGACGCTTGGGGGTCTCTTAATGAATACAGCGTTTTCCATCCCTCAAGTATTGTTTATTAATTGAAATTGCCGACGATGTACGTCCAGGTTTCATAATAATTCTGCTAGTTAAAGTCAAATGGGTTACTAAACACCTAGCCTTAATTAATGTAGTTACACAATCTAAAGAAGTCTCGATGTGACTTCTGGTGGCCTCTCTCGTGACATTCTAATAAACATGCAACCGAAAATTTAAGAACTGCATCTAAATTAAACCTTCTCTTTATTGAAGTCGGTATTTATTTAATCTCATTCATTGATACATTGCTAAGCTATAAATAAGTTTGATACTCATTAACTTAATCTAATTTTCAGCAAGAGACTGAACGAAAAGTATAATATCCAAAAAATTTTTTTCAGATTGTTTTGTAAATGAGTGAGTTTTAAGGTTCAAATCACAATGATGTACGGGTTTCGTTTGTGAGTGCGAGAGCGGAGGCCCAATGATGCAGAAGCATCTCAATAGGCCGCCATAGAATAAGTCACCATTCTAATAATATAATAATAATAATAATGTTTTTATTTTCTTATTCTGCATTGTTGCATTGTCTGCCTTCATAAAAAGTATGGTAACTACTCTATACACGACAAAAATATATAATCGAATTGAGTACCTATTCCTTTTTTACATTGATTAGTTCTAGACTAATAGAGTAAACTATGCGGACAAAAGTACTAAAAAGAGACGGTAAAATTGAAATCAAATGCGTCTGCCCAGCATGGTGTAGAAGGCCAAAAACTCCTTACTTTACTACCTTTTAATGTCCAGTGAATAGAATGTTATCTTCTTCTCATTCATTCCACTCTTGGCAGAGCGATCTTGTTGGTAGAGGCGGTTAGAGGCTGTTGATAATGATAAAAAGAAAGGACAATGGCAGGTTTGTATGGGACTTTTGTACCGCCTGGCGTATCTAATGGTTGGGATTCTTGTTGCATTAATTTGGCTGCTTAATATCAAAGACAATAATATTTTAAATTGTTAGGTTTATACAACATTGTGTTAAAAAGTTAATTTAGTTTTTAGATTACAACGAAATATAATAATAATAATAAATATAAAAATCATTCATCTACGATTATCGTGGTCCGTCAATAAAATCTTGCTCTTTTACTAAATTCACCAGTAAACTCATTCATAAATATAGATTCAAATATTTAATTATTTTTATTAATTTTTATGTAATATTTCATTGTGTTTTAAGATAATGTAAAATATATTTGGCAGTCTGACACACAACGCCATCTAGTTTTCAGACTAAGTAGGCTTTAATCATGACGTGTTTAGAACACGTAGAATACGTTTTGTTAATGCAGTTGTAACAACGTCATGAGCAAAATTCAAATACTTGCACAGTAAAAATATAATAAATATATGCAAATGATTAGGATGATTCACATAATAGACGGTATATAAATCTCATTACCATTCCATAAAATATTACCAGCGGTACAGGATCTGCTATTCTCCTTTACAATTCAGTTTCATAGAATCTTAAAATCAAATCCAACAAATACTTCAACCGTAAAATCACAGTAAAATATATCAAATATAAAAAGTGAACATCCCACATAGGATAGTTAGTGCTAGACAGGTATGTTTTTAACAGAGTGCATATCGAACGTTCACCCGGACGTTTGGAGATTGACACACCAGAAATAGCAACTCGTCTATGCCGACAACGGGACAAAAGTTGTTTCAAACAATGGGATCTATTCTATGATTGCTTTTAGTTATTTTAGACGTATCAAAGACCTGTAAGACATGTGATCCTCAAAATGTGATTTAGATTTAAACATCTGTAAAATAGATATTTTTATGACAAAAATGCGAAGTCTGACGAACTCGAATTTTACATGGGCTTTGCCGCCCTTTGGATTTCACTATCCATCTACTCATTCTGAGAGGGTTTAGGGAGGGTTTGGGTCTCCGGAGAATTGCTAGACACCGGTATTCAGCAAGACCTTCGTATTCATTCAGTCGAGATATCTCATTCTTATCGAAATTCGTATCTTGAAATCACTTACACAAATTGCAGGAAAATGAGAGAAAAGAGCTTACACTTTAAAAACATAGTTTGATGAAAGCTAATAAATATTGTTTACAGTGTTATTAAATATAACATCTGCAGCATGCTTTTTTTCTTTTTTTTACGCGGGGAATGCTTTTCGCACCATACTCTCCATGAGGACCGCCTACCTTGGCAGACGGGAGTAGCTCCAGAACCACTCCAAGGTGCTCCGCCCTAGACGACACCCCAGAGCCGCATCAGGGAGTCACCTGGTGTCACCTGTTTTAAGTACTTTGCAGCCGTCACATCTCGCCAAGATGTGGCCGCAGCGACCCTCAGGCGGTGATTTGGGAACTAGTGACCTCTACCGCGTCCCCTTCTCCGTCTTTTTCGAGCGGGATCGGCCCTTTCCCGACCCTGCTCTGCGGACTTCTTCTGAAGCATAACATTCACAAAGAAGGAGACTGCAGCTTCCCACCCTTCGTTTCTCGCCAACATTGCCGCGATCAATGCTGGCGGTGACAGGTTTCTTTTGATCTGTCCCACACAGGGCAATCTTCCAGTGTGTGCTGGTTGGACTCCCGATCGGTACCGCAGTGGTGGCATTGTGCTGAAGCTTCCTATCCTATACGATTCAGATGCTATCCAAGCCACGCCAGCAAAACACAAACTTACTAAAAAAACATGAAAATCTGTTTGATAGAGTCGGAGTTCATCGTGAGCAACAGTGTGACATGATAATTATATTTTATAGAGGTCCTGACAAGAGAGGAATTCACGGCACGTTCATGGCAGATACGTAAAAGTTATTCAATCATTTGACGCCTTTTTTTTTATGGGACTAATCCCACTCACATTCCCACCACTGTAACTCCTGTACACCAGGATCAACAGCAGTGACCCACGAACACACCGAGTTATGACACTCGGGAAGTCCCAGGAAGAAAAATAACTGTCTTGGAACCCGCAACGAAATTAATCAGAAGAAAAACAGGAGGAGTTGGAAATGATAAGTTATCAAAGATCATTTGACGCCTGTCAGATCTTGTTCTAATAATAGTATAACATTGTACTGACGCTTGCGCTGTATTTTACCGAATGAGTGAGGTTACCGGAAGTTACCCCAACCCCCTCACTCTGTCCCTCAAAGGCCAGCAATGCACTTGAGACGCCTCTGGTCTAGTCCATGGGTGACGGTAATAGCTTATCATCAGGCGATACGTCTGTTCGTTTGCCCACTACTCCATAAAAAAAGTGGAGTCGATTAAAAATGCTTAGAGTATTTTGTTTTTTTTCTCATACATTTTAGGTATACTTTGGTTTAGTTCTAGTGTCACTGATTGAAGGTTTATAAAAAATCTGCTATAACGAGAACAACATAACGTATAACAAAAACAATAAACAAAACATGTAAATCTCTATCTTCAATACGTCTATTCTTAATTATATAAAAATCAATTGCTGTTCGTTTGTCGTAACTCGAGAACGGCTGGGCCGATTTAGCTGATTTTGGTTTTGACAAGTTTGTCGTAGTTTAGGGAAGGTTTAAACGGTGAAAAATTAAAAAATACTTAAAAATCCAAATGTCACGTGTACGAAGTAGCGGGCATAGCTAGTTTTGAATAATTTTATACTTATTTTGGACAAATGAAGTTTTGAAAAATTGCAAAAGTTTCAAATTGTGTAACAAAACACATTTGCAAATTTCAAAATTAGTTCCGTTTCTTACAATAGAATGGACACCATTGTAATATAAATATCCTTAGGATATATACTTGTGCTGACTTTCATGGCTCATTAGTTGAACTACTCTAATTTAAACAACTGATATTGGAATTAAGAACGTCTTTAAACGATCTGAAGGTAATACAAGCATGTAATACTGTTCATAAGGTATAGTGTGGGTGTAGCCATTCTGATTATCTATACACTAATACATAAATCTGAAGAGTTTGTTTGCTTGAAAGCCCTAATCTCAGGAACTACTGGTCCGATTTCAAAAGGTATTTATGTGTTAGATAACCCATTTATCGAGGACAGCTATAGGCTATATACCATCACGCTAAGACTAATAGGAGTGGAGTACCAATGAAGAGTTTAAGTTTTCTATAAGTTAAAAAACGTCGGGAAATTGCGTAGTTGAGTGTGAGGTTGCGTAATCATTGATAAAGACGAAATATTCCTGTAAAGCCGAAGAAGCATGATCAAAGTCTACTTGGCAGTCATAAATTTCAAAGATTATGATTACTTTACAGTACACAGTAGTTTACAATTATCAAATAAAACTAGAATCATTGAAAAGATTGTTTTGCACAAATTTGTGGTTCTTGTTCCCTCCTTAACGCCGTCTATACCAACGCACTTTGTATAAAAAGATTTCTCTTCTTTGTCTGTCTTTGATGTTATGTTTGCTGATACAATTTGAAACTCAGTTCTTTAATTGTTCATAAGTATTTATAATCTAGTTTTAATATTAATTTTCATTTATTGTTATACGAATGATGAAAGAGAAATTCACCTTAAATGTATCTACACTCTTCAAGGACTGACCCAGTACAGTTTACGTCACAAGGTACGTATATACATATATATGTAACAAACAATTTCTCATCTTACTTTCCTTGATAATGTTCTTAATAGTAATCGACGTATAAAAATACCAATTGATGCTAGAATTATCGTTTGACACTAGGATTTTATGAACACATAAATAGTCCATTCGCTTAGATACGATCTCTAGGACCGCACCGCCGCCGTCGCACTGCAGCTTTTTGTCAAAGCAAAGCCGCCACGAAATCAAAGCGCTCGTCTGCAGCGTATACCCACAAGTAAGTATGTTTTGTCAGTTTACGCCGTTGTATTAATTAATATATTCGTTTTTCACAACAGTAATTACAATTGCGTGCGGGTGTACTAACGCAATCTATTCTAAACGAATGGAATATACACATGTATTTATATCGTTAAAATAACTAGGTACATTCTGTTCAGTTCAGTTCTGCACTAAAACTACTGCTCGAGAAGCCACAATTCTGGAATCGTCTTACGTATTCATAATAGAACATTCCTTGCTGTTGAACAATATTTCAGTGTTTATCGAGGATTTGCAGAGACGGTAAGTTTAATGGTTTACGAGGGCAATTAACCACCATAGGAAGGTAGTTTTGGAAATAATATTTATGGGTATTGTGACTAATTAGCCACGTTACCCATAAATATTTTTATAGTGTTAATTTTGATTTAATCTCAATTAAGACTAATTGGATAAGAGTCACGAGTCGATCCGTACCATTTTAAATAATCACTTGAGACAAAAGACCTGAAATTTCTCCAAATACTCAATCGCATGAATGTTGCTGACCCAACATTCATGAAACGCACTGTTACTGGTGACAAGACGTGGGTTTACAAGTTCGGAGTGACGCCTTCCAACTGAACCGAAACCGAAAAAACCACACTATAGACGTTCAAAATTCAAAGTCATGTTGACTGTTTTCTTTAACTCTCGCGGTGTTGTGCACTCGGAATTCTTGCCGGAAGGTCAAACGGTAAATAAAGAATATTATTTGAGAGTTATGCGGTGTTTAAAAGAGCAAATTCGACAAAAAAGGCCAGATTTGTGGAAAGGAAAATCTTGGATTTTACACTACAATAATGCGCCTTCGCACAACGCCATTATTGTGAACGAACTTTTGATCAAACACTCAACAAATACCATCGAACAACCACCATATTCACCAGATATGGCTCTACCCAATTAATTACTTTTTCCGAAACTCAAATTGCCCCTTCATGGCACCCGTTTTCAATCGGTAGAAAACACAAAGAAGAATTCGCAGCAAGAACTAAACTTAATTCCAGAAACAGTGTTTAAAAATGTTTCGATGATTGGATTATTCGTTGGTGTAAGTGTATCGATTCTGAAGGAGAATACTTTGAAGGTGGTAAAAAAAAATTGCATGAGTAACTAAAATTTTGTGTATTATTGATGTTTTCCCGGTACATTTTTGACAGAGTAGTATGACTTAAAAATACCTAAATGGAAGATGTTTTCAGAATCCTACAATTATATTCCCGGTCTGACAATTGGACATACTGACAAAGAGGATTAAATAGTTTGGGAAATAGATATTTTCGAATAGTCTGTTCCTTTCTATAAAATCAGTTTAAAATATATAGAGCAAGTATCTCGGTCTTTGGTTGTGTTCTAAACACGTCATTTTTCTTTGTCGTCATTGTCAACCGAGTGATAAATAATTTGGCACGGTTAGTTTTTGACAGAGTCTGCGTACCGACCGAAGATACGAGTATAATGACTTTAGAGTGTATTCTATTCTAATTATGTGCTAGCTGTCTTTTAAAATAGGGTTATCCCATAAAATAAATAAAAAATAAATCTTCCGGACATCTCATATACAACGCCGTCTAGTCCCAAGCTAAGCAGAGCTTAGCTTTTTGTTTGTAAATACGTACATATTGCATATATACCACTATATAATATATTACACTTTAATATATAATATAATATTTGTTTCGGTGTTTACTGAAACAAATATTTGCAGATCATACAGACATTTGGTCGAACCCAGGAGTGGAACCCCGAGACATCAAACACAGCAGTCGCATGCATATAAATATCTGTAATATTTACGATGTTAATAATAATATTAAATTAAATCTAAGCTGAGAACGTATCTTACCCAATCTTAACTTAACTTATCACGTGTGTTCGCGGATAACTTCGTCGTTTATGAACCGATTTTGATGATTCTTTTTTTAATGGAAAGGAGATATCCCAACGGTGGTACCATGATAAGGACACTAAGATCTGATGATGGTATCCAAGAGAAATCGAGTCAATCCTTGAAGTCGGTTTTATTTTTGTAAAAAAATTATTATCAACTACGATTCTGATAACCCTAGGATAATTTTAGATTCATGACGAACGAAGTATGCGCGTCGCGATACACGCTCTTCAGACAAAGCGGCTTCATATCAAGAAACGGATGCGAACTCACGAACTTGAATGACGCTCCAACTAGAAACTATTTTTGGGGTTTACAACTAACCAATTTAGTTATTGCACAGAATACAGAACTAGTCTTCCATGCACAGTTGTATCTATTCGGAACAAGAGCAGTTTAAACTTAAACTGTTACTGTTTTGAGAGAACTCAATTTGAGACAAACCACAACTACATAGTTGCATTGTACATTGTATACGAGTACAAATATTAAGTAGATAAAGTTCTACCTCTAAAATGTTACAGAAATATAAACCCTAGAACCACAAAATATATAATAACAAACTCTAATAGTAGCCATAGGATCAAACATGGATATTGCCAGGTGTAAAGGTAAGGTCCCCTGCCTGTCGGCCTAATATTTTTAGTGTTGCGGGCTGGATGCAGTTTTGTGACCAGGCCGCAACACATTATCCTCTTACAGCTGACCGCAATTGATCTGCCGCCTGAGGCCCTACTCTCTGGCAGCTTACGGCTCTGTCGACGGCTGGTATCACCGCCGACGTCATCTACGCTCGGAATCGGCCCTCTACCAATCCCGTTCAGCGGTCTCTTTCTGGAGCATTACAGATTCACAGAAAGAGACCACTGCGTCCCAGCTCTCGTCACTCGCCAGTATGGCGATAGCAATGATTGCTGACGGGTTAGGTCTTGTCCGATTTGGTCGAACAGGACTTCGTGTTCTAACACACGCAGGGCAGTCCTACAGCGTATGCTGGGCTAAGTCCCAGTTGGCTGCGCAGTGGTAGCATTGTGCCGTCTCCTCGCTTCCAACCTAGTATATTGTAAATTCTATTAATTGAACTCAGTGTTACATATTTCTTTGTGTGTAAAACATTTCTATATTCTAGAGCTTCTGTATGAATAGCTGTATTAATTTCTATGTAAACACTTTATCTATAATTTCGCAGTTACTACTGAAGTAAATAATTACGAATTTATATCAAGCCAGTTTAATAGATACATCGATAAAATGTCTAGAAACTTCCAAACTTAGAAAATGTAGAGTATTTAGAAAATTAGGGGAAGTGAGATCAGTGAGTTTACCATCTTCATCCCCTCTTTGAGGTCGTTTCAATATTGCATTACATTCTAACTGTGCTATTTGTAGACCGTAAAAGCGGATCGGAAAATATTAAAGAGATTATAAATACGTAGAATAATAACGTACTAAGCTGGCTTTGAATATGGCATGAAAGGACTGAAAATCTATTTATATATCAACATACAAGATAGCTTATATCCATCCAACTTTAGACCTAACATCCTCATCATCTAACATCATCATAATACCATAAATTCAAAAATGTCTTTCACAGTTAAACCGCTAAATCGATTTGGATGAATTTCGTTATAGAGATAGATAGAACCTTGAAGAAGGACAATAGGTCACTTTTTGTGACAATAACTGTCATACGCTTCGGCTGAGCCTCAGGCAAAATCTAGCAAATTATAATTTTATAGTGTAAACTAATAAATAAGAGCTGGTGGTAAATAGCTACCGCCTCCAGTGGACATCTATCACTATAGAGTAACCCTGCGAGACTCTTCCTTAGATTATGGGTTTGATTAAGGTACCGGTTACAAATTTTAATTAGGAAATAGGAAGATATTATTATATTGTGATAGCCGTGTACCAGTATCGAATGTCTATAATATATAAAAATAATCGTGTCACGTTGTTGCTGACATTGAAATCCGAAACCAATTTAACCGGTTTTCACGTTTCATTTCTAAATGTAAGTTTTGCTGCCGTGAAGTGCCGTGTTTAAACACTGTACCACCACATTCATTTTCATGAATATTTTCTAAATTACCGAAATACGTATTTTAGGATTAAAGCCACATTAACTTCCCGCAGGGCAAAAGTATACCTATAAGACAAAACGGACTAAGAAAATGAATATAACACCTCCAGCTGTCTTTTAATTTTCTTCTATATAAACCTTGTCCTGACAATAACTAACACGATAATCGCCTACCACCTAGAAGCGAGAATCTCGCTCACGATTTTTTTTACTATGATATCATTGTAAAAAAATCTAAAAGAGCATTTGATTATGACAACTGGTGATCTGAGCTAGATACTCACGTCTAATTCAGGCAACAGTCCTCTTACAATTGCTGTACTGTTATACTGTTTTGTATTATGGAAAAAAAATATTGCATGTATTGGTGATTGTAAGAAGAGAAATAAAGAAATTGTTATTATAAAAAAAAAACACCTTAGTATTAGAAGCTGTACAACGACACTTTAAAAAAAAGACTAGTGATATTGCATTTGAAGAAATATTACCTGTATAAAGTTTATTAATATTATTCCTGAGTCAAGTTTATTAGAAAAAAAAAACAAAGAAGAAAATAGTTTTATTTATGCGTAGAGAATAAGGATGGATGTTGCCGCAAAATATGTTCCTAGCCGACGTTACATCGACACACTCTTCATAAGTTACTCGTGCAAAATTTCATATTCATAGATCAAGTAGTGTTCCAGATTTGATTAGTCAGTAGATGAGAAAGTGAGAAAGCTATATATTCTTTTACTTTCACACTTTATAAAGAGTATTACACAACAGCTGGAAGAACCTATATATATATATATACTAGCTGCCCCGGCAAACGTCGTTTTGCCATAATTTTTTTTAAGGAAACCCTTACCACCCTTACCATTTAGGGGGATGAAAAATAGATGTTGCCCGATTCTCAGACCTACTCAATATGCTCACAAAATTTCATGAGAATCGGTCAAGCCGTTTCGGAGGAGTATGGGAACGAAAACTGTGACACAGGAATTTTATATATAAGATAACCCATCCATACCATCCATATACAAACTATAATATTATAAATTCGAAAGTAACTCTGTCTGTCTGTTACGCTTTTACGCTGCACTGATTCTAATGAAATTTGACATGGAGATACTTTGATTTTTGAGGAAGGACATAGACTACTTTTTACCTACCGACATACCCGCTGGTGAAGCCACAGACAAAACATGGTACTACACATAAAAAGCAGAAAATATTTTTAGGGAAACTTACACAACTTGAAAATTAGACTCGCCGCGCATTACTTTATAAACAATTTTACAAATACAAAATCAGTCATGTCTTAATTATCGTGTAAATTACTAACCCAAGTACATCGATTCCCTGAACTAAATATATTATGAATGCAGTTCTCTTCTCATAGTTGTTAGTTATTAAAACAAAAAGGCCTATATCCGTTCAAACGATGTCAGAGCCATGAGGCCAATCAAACCGGATGCGGATGGTATATCGCACGCTACTTTCATCTCGTCCTATCTATGAATGAACAAATGAACACGTAACCTGAGCCATAAGTTACAATGGAAAGAATTTCTAAAATAGGCAAGAGATATTCACCATATTAGCCGTAAGAAGTCCACTGCTGAACGTAGGCGTAGGCATTGACTTCCATTGCGACCGGTCGGTAGCGGCCTGCATCCAACTAGTCCCTGTCATCTTAACTAGGTCGTCCGTCCACCTTGCGGGAGGCCTTCCTACGCTACGTTTGTCGTCACGTGGTCTCCACTCAAGAACCTTTCTGCTCCATCGGCCATCGGTTCTCCGAGCTATGTACCCTGCCCACCGCCACTTCAGCTTGCTTACTCTCTCTGCTATGTCGGTAACCTTAGTTCTAGCAAGAGACATTACTAGGATTAAATAACAAAATAAAACGTTATTTGTGAACAAATTACATTCCGTAATACATTTTTTTATGTGACTCAGCCAAATTATCTCCACTCTTCCTAGTAAAAAGAATGAGCAGAATCCAAAAGAAAACCAAAATATTACAGTAACTATCTGGGTAAGCAAGAACCAATGACCGCTCAGAAATCATAATAAATAGTTAAAAAGCAAATAGCAACAAAATGCCATGAAAGCCAAGTATATTCCTAATTTGTTTGTTTGCAGGCTCCATATGTTAGGTATATCATAAACTAGCTGAACCCCGCGGTGTTACCCGCGCTTATTGTCGTACCGCGGGTGAAGCCGCGGGGCGAGGCTAGTCTACAAAAAGTAGAATAAGTTACTCCCTGTATCATCAGCTACCTATCAGTGAAAGTTCCGTCGAAATCGGTCCAGGCGTTCCAGAGATTACCCGGAACAAAGAGACAGACAGACAAAAAAATTTTAACAATATTTTTTTATATATGTACCATGTATACATACATATGCGTTTAGTAAAAAGCGGTTATTTTAATATTACAAACAGACACTCCAATTTTTAGTTCTTTGTATAGATGTGTAGATTTAATAAAATAAATAATTGGGAAGGCGGATTGGACTGCCAAATATAGAACTTTTTCTTATCTCACTGAGATAAATGACAAACAAAACATGAATATCAGTGTGGCTTTACGATAAAAATATCATGCATTTGCTAATATCACAGATTTAATTTTGTATAGGTAAATTAACATAAAAGACGCAATGTAATAGGCTTACACTAGATTTGAATAAAAATTATTGCACACTAGTTGTTGCACGCGGCTCCGCCCGCGTATATGTCGGCTATCGCGGCAAATAGTAGCCTGTATGTTATTCTGATATATAAGCTATATTACTGTAAAATTCGTTCAGTACTTTTTGCGTGAAAGAGTAATAAACACCCATCCACCCATCCATCCATCCATACTTACAAACTTTCGCATTTATAATATTAGTAGGATTAGGATGATCACACTTGGTTTAATTGGATCGTAATATCTCACACCCGTTGCAGAACATTTGTCTAAAATTCACGGGCAGTTTAAACGAAATGTAGGTTAATGATTATATTCTTGGATGTGGGATCAATACAGACTATTTTAAAATACTAGTTTTTAAAAGAATTTCTAGGGTTTCGTAACTAGAAAGACTGTCGCGTAGGCACTCTTTTTGTACTAATAGCATAATAAATTGGTACTAATTATGTTGTTTATAATTCTCTAAACTAAACTAAAATGACTACAGTGTATTGTGGCTCTCATGAATAACGTTAGATCTATATCTATACAAATAAATAAAATTGGACTATCTGGTTATATAAATACGGTACAGGTATCAAAACAACTTTTTCTTTTTAATTTTTGTCTGTCTGTCTGTTCCGGATAATCGCTGGTGCGGCTTGACCAATTTTGACGGGACTTTCACTGGCAGGTAGCTGATGATTTGAGGAGTAACTTAGGCAACTTTTTTTCGACTAGCTTCGTCCCGCGGCATTACGTCATCCGCAACAATAACGCAATAATACATACGTACGACAATAATCGCGGGCTACACCACGGGGCTCAGCTAGTTATATTCTAAAATCATAAAAGTAAATACACGGTATATTTAGTTTGACACAACCAAAGTTAATTAAGCTACTCAACTTAGACCATATTTTTACGTGAATTTAGCTTTCAGTTGTCAGTCGTTGTCAGTTCAGTGGAAAGGAATGTGATTGACTGTCTTGGTGGCGCAGTGGTAGCGTATGCGACTGCTGCTTGAGGTCTCGGGTTTAATTCCCGGGTCGGACCAAATGTTTGTATGATCTGCAAATATTTGTTTCGGAGTTTGTGTATTGTGATGTATTTACAAAAAAAAGTATAAATATGTATTTATATCAGTTGTCTAGTACCCATAATACAAACTCTACTTAGCTTGGGACTAGAAGGCGTTGTGTGTTAGATTTCTGAATTATTTATTTATTTATTAAAATACTGTATTGTTCCTTTGTGCGGAGCCACCTGGAATATGTCTCGCAAATGTGGAATCCTCAGTACGAGATTTATAAGACTCGAATAGAAAATATTCAAAGAAGGTTTCTTCGATATCTTGACTTCAGAGCGCGCCAATGTTCGGTTGACTATAATCATCGTTGCAAACGGTATCACTTTCTGCCGCTGTATATTAGACGTCAAATTAATGATATCACATTCCTATTGAACATTGCTAATGGATCGGTAGATAGCCCAGAGCTTGTATCTAAGATATATTTGTGTGCAAATCCCACCAGGTTTCGACTGAGACCACTACTCGATGTACCAATGACAGTGGCTAATTACAGGCGCAATGCTTTTTTCATTCGCAGCGCAGTGACATTTAACAGTCTCTCTGGAAATTTAGATATAGATTTATTTTGCTCGAGCCCATCTTCGGTAAGACGGCTCTTATGTAATAATTACTTTGAAGTTTGGACAACTGACTAACTTTGTGGTATATACCGTATTAGATGACGCAAAACAGAATAATAAAAGGAAAAAAAAAAGAGTGATTTTGACTGTTATGTTGTGATTTCATTGTTTTGTTTAGTTATTATTGTATATCTTTTTTTTTGCATATTAACATTGTTATTATTATTGTTATTTTTTTTGTTTAAACAAACATTTTATTTTTGGTTTGGTATCTTTTTCTTTTATATATACTTACATTTATTTTTAATATTTTTTGTATAAGTTGTGTATATGTGGAGGCTTGTCATAAGCAATTTATTTCATTTATGTATTTATGTTAACGGTATTATTAGTCTGTAAGCTTTCTGTAAAATAAAGTAAATAAATAAAGTAAATAAATAAATTATTTATTATTATTCATTGTCTATAGGAATGTGATATATTCATAAGTAAATTTGATATACCTATAGCTTTTAGTGATGTCAAATTAAAATAAAATGCTCTGATAATGAACATTAAATTTAGATCAACTTGATAGCAGAGAAATAATTTTGCAAATCAGTTAATCAAAATTTATTTTGCGAAATTTTAGTTTAGTCTATTGTATAACAAAATTATATTATAAGTCAGAGAATCTGTAAAAACGTTTGCTGTCCTTACCTTATCATTCCACGAAGTTGGATGGAATTGATGTCAAAAAAGTCCCGGGATCCGAACGTAAACATTCTACTTACTATCTTTATTGAACGACGCTCATAAATATTCTACATCAATGACTGGAAACTATTGAGGTTTCTCAAACATAAAATATTTATTATTTCTCTAAACCATGTCGCTCCTTATACAAAAAACTAACCTTGCAATAAACACTGGCACGTAACAGGTAGAAAACCGTTTACTTTGCGACAAACCACTGTGGTCCAGCATTTCTTACCGGGACGTATTCTACGAAATGTTTACGTATCTTCTTGACACCCAACTGTGAAAAAAAAGGCGCCTTCCTTGAATAATTATTATCTATGAATGGGTCAAAGGCATTGATAGTCTTCTTTTACTGAGAAGTTTGTTAGAGTTATTGAAGATTAATATAATGAATCCCACTCTTCAAATTTTCTTTGTTACAGCTTTGTAAATTTGTCATAACGTAAATGACAGCATTCGTGCTCTCGTGTTTCATTGGTGAGTGCAAGACCGGAGGACCATTGATGCAGTAGCATCTCAATAAGCCGCTATAGTGAGGCTCACCATGCTGCATTGTTGCATTGTCTGCATTCGTAATGAGTATGGTAATCACTACTGGATTCTGCTTATGCTTTCCATCATTCAGAGTAGAGTCACTTTGGCAGGCTCATAGATTTAAACATTTTAAATTATTACATTCACGCTCTTGTCACTCGATAAAAGTATCATACTAATGATTAAAAATTCTTATCTACAGTTTGAGTATTTTATTTTGGTGTTCCTAATTCTTAATTGATCAGATAACAATAGATTATGTCGTGAAATTGTTTATAATATATTCATCTTTAAATGATATAATTATTTAACATACAAAAAAAAACTTGTTTATCGACTTTAATCTATCATTGATAGCCCACGATCATGCTCACACGTAGAGATAAAAACTTAATAAATCATCATCATAGATAAAAATACTAAGTATACGTACTAAAAAGTTTCGAACTTTACTAAATACAATACAACAAAAAAGTATTGTAAAACTTGTCTATGAGTGTTACACTCATTTATGCAAGTTATATATTGCTCAAAGTAGCTAAGGGTTGACATTACGTCTACTTCGATTTGTTACGTAGTGGAGTCTGGCATCAGACCTCCCCAAGTATAGAGACCGGCACATGACTTGGCCAGATTCGTTAGATGCGCAGAAAGTCGTTTTTTAGGTCCCTTTGCTTGATAGAGGGACGTGGGGATTGTAGTAGCACCAGAGCCAGCAAGTGATTGGAGCGTCAGTCGACTACACTTCGATTTCGTTTGTTTTGATTTGTTGCGAACTTACCCCCGCTACGTCGAAATCTGGCTAAGTAACGTACCGGTGCCTATACTAATAGACGTTTTGTATTTAGACTGAAGAATGCAATGCATCCTATTCGCTGACGATACTACAATCATCATAAATTGTAAGAATGAGGAAACATACGAAATTAGGAAAATCAAAAATATTAAATTTTTAAAGATCGAAAGGCATCCATATCCCTAAATTTCACACACGAATCAAATGATATAGTAAGTTCATAAAATTATTTTTTTAGGTGCAATGGTGCAATACTTGACGAACATTACACGTGGAAACCCGTATTGAGGAAATAAGTATAAAAATTAGCAGATTTGTTTTCGCTTTGAAAATAGTAAGTAATGAGGTATCAAAGTCAACTGCGATGACAGTCTACCACGGTCATGTTTGTTGCATAATCCGGTATGGTATTGTCATTTGGGGTAATTGTACACAAATTGAAAGAGTTTTTATAGCACATAAAAAGTGTATCCGCGCCATTCTTAACATGGAATGAACTTCATCTTGTAGACTCCTCTTCAAAGCTCACAACCTTTTAACTGTTCCTTATATTTACATACATGAAAATGCAAAATTTATTAAAAATAATCTAAAATTAATTTTAGCAAACGTGAAGCAACACAACTTCCATTAAGTATGCCAATACCCAGAAACGAACTATTTAGACGGAATTGCTTGTATATGGCTCCACTTATATATAACATATTACCCAAATGAATAACTGACTTACCGTTCAAGAAGTTTTGTGTTGTGCTTAGAAAATGGTTGGTAGAAAACAGTTATTATTTCCTTAGGGAATTCCTACAAAAAAAATCGTGTCTGAATTTATTAAGTAGTTTTTGTATTTATTTTCAAAGTGTTACATTTACACCTATTTATTTGTGTGTTAGGTGTTCAAATTACTTAATAGATGATGTAGAACTTATCTTGCACGAGTTGAGGATACAATATTACCATAATAATCCAAGAGTATTACTAACTTCTGCCGAAATTAAACGCTCTATCTGATTTAATCGCACATAATTGGGCGGACAACTTCTCTTCTCTCTTTTGCTGATAAACTGAAAGGGTTAAACTTTTTCTTCATTTTGTAGCCTTGTAGATTTTGTATTCATTGGTCACACGTCACATTGGCCTCGTCGAGTTCAACAAGAATTTCAAATGACGGTTATGAGGATAAAACTTGGTCAAACATTCCGATTTGTTTCATTTTATACAAGGCATTTGGCCACTGTCCTTACATTCACATTTATGTTTCTGATCTGAATTATTTTACGAGAAAAGGTAATCAGAAATGTTCACATTGATTTTTTGTATATATATTTTGTTTTTTCGAATAAGTATGGCATTTGTGTCTAAATGTCTATATGTCATTTGTTTAATACATACCCTCATTAAGTATTTGATTTTCCCTTTTCGTGTGTATGTCCTTGTGCTTCTTTTAAGCATATTTCTCATAGATCAAGCACGTCTCTATATAGGCAGGTACCTATATAGAGACGTGAGACCTACGTACTTAGTGCATTAAGGTTAATTGGACACAAGAAATTCTCACATAGGCTTTCTGAATTTGTTTAAATTATTTTCAAACAAAAATATGAATGAAATAATTAATTAGGATCCCATTTAAGATGAGGAGAAATATTCGAGATCCTATGAAATTATTTTAACATCTTAATAATCGCATACCTATCTAGATTATGAAGGCTTTGAACTAGTTTTATGCATTAGGAGGGCAAATGAACAAATGGTAATTAACTGCTATATATCAAACTGTGGGGCATAGAGTATACCTATATTTGTAGATCTCTCATGCGTTTAAAAGTCTTCTATACATTTATTATAATAGATCGACTTATACTGTTCATTAAAACAAAACAAGTCTTTCAAAGCGTCATTTAAAATGTCAAAATGACTCCGCAAGACGATCTCTAGTAATCATAAAACAGCTATGTATTTCTAAGCTTTTTAGGAAAAAGTAATTCTTATCGCATTATCATCAGACACGATCATTATCAATGAAATTGCGCACGCGCATATATTTAGCGTCATTATAGACATACGTCTCGTCTCGTCAGTCGCACTTCGATCGCCGTGCGGGACGCACGTCAGTCGCGAAATAACATTGTTCGAAAAAACGTGGTACGACCGCGTGCCTAACCATGGTGAGTGATCAGTGTTTAATTTTGCGTGCAACTGCAATTAATATACGAGTTTTATTACCATTTTATGATTAAAATGTTTGTACACGGAAATTTTGTGTTTAAAAGATTAACTTCGGATATTCTTGAAGACAAATTCGTAAGTAGAAAATATAAGGAGGGAATTTGACGCAAACTCTTTTTTGTAATGTATGAAAACATGCACGATTACATCATTAGGTTTGATTACACAATTTTATGCATGGTAATATTTACGTTGAACTTGTAAGTAATTAGGTGTACTGTTATCAATCACGATATTATTATGTTTTGATGAAACATGTGATAGTTATGTATATGGCTGTCTTTTTGTAAATGTAGGTGCGTCAAAAATTTTTGTGAATTAAACTCAGCTATGTAACCAAACACTATAGAAATAAAAAAATGAAGCAATTTTCGTTTGGTCACTAAAATTCATCATAAAAACAGTGACTGCAGAAAATATATAATAACAAGTTGTAGGTATACAACATGGTTACTTACTCTATTTTGTCGTAAAACTAAACAATTGGTACATATTTTAATTTGATATTCAACTAAGATTTGTATCTGGACATTTAGTCTAGACCAAACTAAGTAGGTATAGGTCATTAGCATAGTTGAAGAAATGCATACAGAATTATCTCTGCTAAATAATGTTATACTTTAAAAATGGCATATCATATCAATCACTCATGACGTTGAAATTGCTTAATTTTAAAACTAGGTATATAAACGTGTTTAAGACTATTCAACCGTGGGAGAGCCGCGCTTAAACCGGAGTGATACCATGGCCTCGCAGAAAACCAGTGTTAAATAGCGCTTGCGCTGTGTTTCTCCGAGTGAATGAGGATACCGCAGGCCCATACCCCAACCCCTCTCTACATCCCTTTTCCCATCCCCCAAAGGTCTGCAACGCACTTGTGACGTCTCTAGTGTTGCGGGTGTCCATGAGCGGCGGTAAACGCTTAACTCGGTGATTGTCTGCTCGTTTGCATCCTATACCATAAAAAATAAAAGAAAAATAAAACCTAGGACTCAGAAACACTGAAAAGTACAAAAGGAAAATTATTAAAAAAACCAACTGCGTCAATATTTATTTATTTATTTCTGCCATCTTTATTAAATTCAGGTTTTTTTTGTTTCTATTTTTTTTCATTTTCTTTTTTTTAATTGTGATGTACCCAGTATCACTCTGACGACTAAGACGAATCTATTTACACCACTCACATAAAAATACGACAAGGCGTTAAGGCTCTAGAGCGAGCCAAAGTAATAAAAATACATACATACACTCAAAACATAACCCTCCTTTTTTCGCAGTCGGGTAAAAACATATTTTGTATCAAAACAGATACTGTAAATCATTAATTACTAACTAGTTGTCGCCCATTGGTCTAAATTCGACCAGTTGTTTTTTTCTTTTTCTCCATATAAATTTTAACTTTGCTAAATTTCGTACAACCTTTCTCATAAGTTTCTTAAAAAGGGGTTCAAAGTTTTGGCTTAACGTATTAATATAAACATACATTACACACTTGTTCATTTAAATATTTCCTGGATTGTTTTGTAAAGTCGCGTCGTAAATTTTGTATTTATATTAGCATTATTTACCAACTTGTTTCAATTATTTTTCTGTTCTTTGCTGATAGCAGTTTGCTTTATTACACATTATCATTATATAAACATCGTAGTTCAACACGAAACTTATTTAAATATGCACTAAATGTAGCCTGAGCGTGAGCGGTTGACAGATTTGGGACTCTTTAACTTTACCATCTATTCGGAGTCAGTAGAGTCTTTTTTCAGACTTTTCTTATAGCTTCAGTTGGTTCGGTTCAAAACAATATGTATATAATACCCTACAATTCCTTATCAATATAACTTCGACGATTAAGGTGTGAATTATCTTTATGGTACGTCTTATAACTATCGAAAACAATATAATAAGTATAAGTACCCATAATACAAGCTCTGCTTAGTTTGGGACTAGATGGCGTTGTGTGTTAGATTTCCGAAATATTTATTTATTTATATGCCACCTAAGTGTTTTTCAGTTATCACGGTAAGGAGTATTAGTATCTCCATGCTAAATATAATTGAAATCGGCCCATCATTTTAGCCGTAAAAGCGCGACAGACAGAAATAACTTTCGAAATAATGATATTAGCATGGATTTTTTTTTTATTTATTTAATTTAAAAACATTTACAGTATATTTACTGAATTGTTAGCCCAATACGACACTGTAAGAAAAAAAATTACATTGTGACTATAAAATGCTTGTACTTGAATAAATTAACTTAAAGATCACAACTTTTTCCGGGAGTAGAATTATAATAATAATTACTTTATTTAAAAACAAATGAAGATTGTAGTATGATAATTAAAAACAATAACAATATCACAATTACTTTTACGTGAAGTTCTGTCACACTTGGTAGGTTAGATATTAACCTTTTTTGTGCGGAAATCCCCTCGTAGTAGCCTTTTTTTTTAACGTGTGGAAACCCCCTCGGGCCGTCACCCCGCCGGGGTTTGCGGCGGGGCGGTGTGTCGGAATCGAACCGACTAAAACCACACGGTGTGCCACTCTGCGCCTGAGAAGGGAGAGATCCGGGAACTGCTGTGTTACGACCTCCGGACCCCCTCGTAGTAGCCTATGCGAAGGGATAACAGTTCCTTTCTCTATAAATTCGCTCAACTTGGAATTTTTATGTGGCATTGAGAAAAACTCATTTATTTTGACGTGTCACAATATACCTACCTGTATCATATATATTTACCTACTTGTCTATCTTTTAGCTGCTTATGCAAATGATGTAATATTATATGCTTAGTGATATAAAAACCAGAGTATATTTGTAAGTCTTAATTTAAAAGATACTTAAGTGGTATTTAAATGCTGAAAACAGGACTGAGGTATAAAAATATAGACATTACAAACAGACATTATATATACGTTATATACATTATATACATAGCATCGAGGTGGTTTTGAAGTCTACATTAGTGAAACAAGGCTTGAAACCTTTTTGTTAAAAGGTAAAAGGAAAAATAATATTAATATTAGGGATATATATTAAGAGAATGTTAAGCCGTCGGTCCCGGTTGTCATAGACACCTATGACACCGTTATTGGGAGGGTAATGACCTCAAATATAATGACAATTAGTTCAACCTTCGAATTCAGTTCACCCTCAGGGTTGCGGAGGTCCAATGCCTGTCGTTCCGTGGAAAAACTGATATTCAGGTAAAACTGGTTGAACTAGTAGCCGATCCCAAATAATCTAGGGAATAATTAAGGTTAGGAAGATGAGATAATATTCTTATGATGTTCATGATAATAATATAAGTAATAAGCAGTAAGATACTGCAAGAAAATACTATTTGACAGTAAAAACACAAACGCTAAGAGCAAACACGTGCAAAATTATTTTCAATGATGCCAATAATTACCTTCTTAGATTTGCTTCACAATGTTTTTCCTTATCTGTAGAAAAACGTACATATTTAACAGACAAGAGCTAAAAATATTGTAAGACATATTTAAAGTGGTTTTCAGCTGGCCATTTGTGTGCTGCTTTTTGATTCTTCATAAGTAGAAAATACAGATGAATTTTATCTTCACTCCTAATGCAAAGGATTCATGACAGCACCTCAACAACCTTTAACAGTTCACCATTAGATGTAAGATAGCAAGCCTCTCCTTAGATTTGAATAAATACTAGGAAAAATAGTGTCTCAGTCTTAAACAACCTTTCATACAACTTAACCTTAACTACAATCAACCGTGAAAATGAAATGTGCGGAGTATGTATTTATAGCGAATATTAATAATTGGATTTCTTTAGATAGAATGGATAATTTTAATCGGAAACCTATCCATTTGTTGTATTTATATCCAACGATGATAAAATTAGGTTATAAAATGGTGACTAAGAATGGCAAATTACATGATATAGTTTTACGATTTACGAAGGTAGTAGAGCTACGCTGATATCAGCACAACACGGCCGTATCGACCTGGGCGGTACTACTCATTCACAGTAGACCAACCTAAAATGACAGTCGTGTTTCGTTGGTGAGTGCGAGACCGAAGGCGGAGGCCTTATGATGTAGAAGCATCTTAATAGGCCACCATAATGTAGGTCACCATGCTGCATTGTTGGATTGTCTGCAATCGCAATGAGTATGGTGACCACTACTCTTGGATTCTGCTCATGCCCCACATGACTAGTAAAATCGATTACGGCCATGAATCCGAAATTTAAGGTAAAAACATGAATTTTAATATATTTGCGTCATTGAAACTAAAGAAAAAATAAACAATTTGTTTCACTCAATAATAAGGTGATAAGTACATACATCGGTTATTACACTTATTACATTTATTTATATTACGTGACCACGTGTAGAAATTATGTGATTTCATATTCACGTGGTGCTTAAGTTGTATTTTAAATTAATCACATCTCTTACAAGTGGTAAATTATAGATTGAAAAATATTCATAAATAGATTTGTTGGAAATCGTATAATGAATTAAAATAATATGTTCTACAACTAAAATTTAAGGGCTACAACCATTTCCCCGGAACGATTTTACCAAATCTAAATTTTAAGAATACTAAAAAGACAGTAATATAAATTAAGTGTTTACATCCTTAGTAAGTGACCATTTTAACAGATTTATAAGAAAAACAATGAGACAAGGAATCAACGAAATCATAGCAATCATCGCAGTAAATTACGAGATATTACTGCAAAAAAACTTGCAAAAAAATTTCACCTCATCTTAGGTATAAAAAGTATGACTGATACTTAGCTTCAATGACTATCTGATCTTTACAACTTTTAGTTATTGATAAAAAAAATATAGCAATAATAATATTTCGGACATCTGACACACTACACCATCTAGTCCTAAGCTAAGCTGAGATGAGATGTGAAGTAGTATCGGGTAAACGGTTATGACCAAATATTGTGTATTTCGACGACTTAAATTACGACCAAACAGTCGTAGGAATCCACCATCGAACAAGTAGACACAGAAGGTCTTTATTGCTAGTAGATCTACTATACATCTACTATATGTTGAAATAAAATATATTGTTTTGCTATAAACATGATATCCAAAAATGCATTTTATTATTTTAGAGCACATACATTTTTCGGTTATATATGTATAAACTCCTCCTTCGGTCGCTGTCCTCAATTCTGAGGGTGGAGACCTCATCTGGATTCTGCGAGTGACAGCTCGCCACCTGAATTTTTAGAACAACAACATTTTAGAAATATGTGGACGAACTTAGACATACCCGTGTTGGGGCAGAGTGGGATGTTTGCCTTACCTTCTACCGAGACGGACGGACAACGCACTTGTGACGTCTCTGGTGTTGCGGGTGTCCATGGGCTTGGCGGTGTCCATGGCGGTAATTGCTTACCATAAAAAAAAACTAAAAGTATATAAGACACAACTGTGGTTGTACACGTTTTTCCGATAAGCTTGAAAATAATGTGGATTTTAAGCCGTTGTCAACAGTTTATTTTTGGACCAGCGGTTACTGAGATTAGCGCGTTCAAACAAACAAACTCTTCAGCTTTATAATATTACTAATATTAATATAGATTGTGAAGTAGTAAATCAGTTAATTGCACAGGAGGCCTTATTTCGTGGACTAGGTATATTTTGCAAAAATCTACTAATCAATTTTTCGCAAGTGGACAATATTACTGTTTACATAATATATGTAGTGCAAGCTTATCTGATTTCGCAATCCAATGTCTTTACTTTCTACACGTGTAATATTAATAATTTGGATAGTCCATAAAAACACCTGAATACACACATGTATGTATATACGTATAGACATTTTATAAAACAAACTGTAAACGTTTGAAATATTTCTTATGGTAGAGATTGTGAATCAGTCAATGGAAGTTAAGATGTTCCCGGTCCCCAGGTGGACGGATAGCGCGATTAAGTTATCTAGGTATTTTGGATGCTAACGAGAAAGGACCAGTAATATTTTTCTTTTTTATAAAATATCATTGGAAAGGACCCAATATCTACTCTGAACAAAATAGATTTTGAATAACTATACCTAAATAAACGTTACGTTTACACCTTACAGATATAGTCTACTTGATATCTATAGCCTAATAAAAAGTAAAAACTAAAACCCAAAACGGCATATTTCTCTCAAACTTATTTTTTAATACAGTACTTTAGTTCGACTAGAGGGCTCCACATTAGATTCAGTGACACGTCACATAGTTTATAACCAGCAGACGATCAGTTCTAATGAGTAGTTAAAGACCTATGAGGGAACAAATGAACATACACATATACATAGCCTACTAAAATCATAACCCTCCTTTGGCTTTGTCGTAACTACGAGGGTTATGATTTTAGTAGGCTATACCTAACTAGGTATAGGTAATACCTAACTAGGTAATAAAAGTAAATAGCAACTCCTAACTAAAAAAGGAGAGCCAATTTCAATATAAAAATGATGCTTGGCTACGGATATAATTAAACACACGTAGTTGTATGTGTTCACGTTGAAGAGGTTTTGATTTATAGAAGGGTCAAAAGTGGCACCAAGTGGTTCGTGTAATATTACACTCGGCGCTGGCTAGCCAGTTCCTATGCTTGAACTTGGCTTGACACGCATCCGCGTGTCTAGATTTTCTGTTCTAAAACATCTATCAATAGTACCATTATCTTCTTCAATTCTCAATTGAAAAACAATGCTCAAGTCTATATGTCAGCTATTTACAATAAGAAAAGGGAAAGACGGACGGAAAGGAAAAAAAACAACTAAAAAACATTTCTGGTATTTTCGAGATATAAAACTGCTATGGTCTCATACGATAACAACAGATTTTTCAACTGAAACGGTACCTACCTATTTAAAGATATCATTATATCCTTGAAAGTTTTAGATATGTATTGTCTTGAACCTCAATGGAGCTCTGTAGTGAAAAAAGGTAGTATTAAAATCCAATCATACAAAAATACGGCTTCCAAGTACCTACTGTATTGTTACGAATAACTACACCAACTAGCAGAGATGTTGAATACTGTCTGTACTGTGATGCCAATCACTTCTTTAAAACTCCTTTAAAAAAATAACCTCAAATAAATATATTTACTTGTGGTAGCGCCTACTGGCTTGGCCAAAGAATTAGTGAGCGCTAACACATAAGGCGGGAGCGAGTATAACTTCAGTGACTATGCACTGCCTGAAAACTATGTGGGCTGAGTACTTTGCGGCTGCCGGATAGGTTAGGTGGGTGGGAGAATATGGAAGCACGCTTACCTTTGGTGATCTTGAGCTGCAGTCCAGACCTGGCGGCCTGATCAGGCGACCTGGCTCCTCGTACCGTCGTGTGGCTTGCTAATCACGATGGCGACGCGTGTTCGGTGTGGAATAAAAACGTCCCTAGCTTGCCGGCAAGGCACGATTGCACTCAGCGAATAATGCGGGTTCGTTATTAAAGTATTTTACAGCGGTTCTATAGTCTATATAAGACGCGGGGGCGGAGTCCACAACTGGTGTAGAACTCGACGAGCGGTGAACCAAGCGTCCGGGCGTCACTTCGCGAACCAAAACTTGACTCCTTTCTTCTTGCGGTGTGCGTGCGGTGCGGGAAAAAATGATCAAGGATGCGGGTAGAAATAGGTGCCGACAGCCTCACCTAGCGGAACTTTTAACAAACTAACAGAGTTCCTGTCATCATCGACAGGTGGCGTTACCAACTTGCTTCCCTACATTTCTTAAGTCTTCTCTTTATCAAAGCACTGAAGAGTTTGCATACTTGTTTTTTACTTGTCTAAAACAATTTAAACAAACATATCTTAAAATAACATGCTAGTTAGTTAGTAGTGCAGATCTCTGAAAAGAGAAAGGGTTAATCCCATCGGATTACAATTTCTTATCTCCTTTCTCTTTTCAGAGATCTTTTATTTGTAAATAGATGAAGGGTGAAGATAAACGTATGCATAATATTCAAGTGCTGACTCCATACTAAGCTCTAGAAAAGTTACAGAATAGAGGTACTGTGCTGTAAACATCATAGGGAAAAGTATCCCCCTGGTACTTATAGAACTGTCCACGGTTCTCCATATTTTCGTACTGTTGATAATTTTAAAACCACACCAATTTAAAGTTTTCCATTTTATTTTCAGTATCTACATCACGAGTATTGTACATGAACATAAAAAAAAATTCTTAGCGTGTGCATGTACACTGTGTGTGAACATGCATATAGTGGAATTTTATCTGAAAAATATTTTGTTTACATCAATAACATCCACATATTTTGTTTACAATACACAGTTCCTTACCAAAAGAAAATAAACACACGAAAAAAATTGTTTTTACATATTTCGAACTTTATGTACTTAAGGTTCTATGTTATTTAAGAACTTAGTAGAATAAAAATAGAACAAACGACCACATTCTCGAACTGCTTCGTAATAATAATGTTAGTGTCGCTTGATTACTTAGAAATAGGTATAGGAATACATATAAATGGTGTCCCATCACACTTTTAGTCAAAAGTTATGAAATCAGTAGTAACATGGTTAATATTTCATTACTAAATTGTAAATTACTTATTCGCAAAAAGCAGCCTGAAAAATCAGATACCCAGCTTATCAGTTCGACGAAGGTATACAATAATTTTAACTAGCTGAACCCCGCGGTTATTGTGGTACCGCGATTAACGCTGCGGGATAAAGTTAATCTAAAAAAAGTAGCCTAAGTTAGTCCCCGGATCATCAGCTACCTGCTAGTGAAAGTCCCGTCAAAATCGGTCCAGCTGTTCCAGAGATTATCCGGGACAAACAGACAGACAGACAGATAGACAAAAAAAAATTTAACTACATTTTTGTTATATGTACCGTATATACATACATATGCATTTAGTAAAAAGCGGTTATTTTAATATTACAAACAGACACTCCAATTTTATTTATTTGTATATGATTGATTGATTTGATTTGAATTCATTTTGTAAATTTAATGGGAGAATGTTATCCATATTTTCTTGTAAAACTTATTTCAAAGTTCAAACTTATAGCTCAGCCACTGTGTAAGTCAAAATGGCAAGTATTCTCTTCAGTTCATATTTTTCTTCAAGCTGCCATGAGATTCGTTTGTCCAAATTTTCCAATTCTAATCGATTGATCAAATGACGCAACATTCATTAACAGTGCTGAATCTAGTAATAGTGCTAATCGAGAAATAATAACATGTTTTTTCTACGTGAATGGTTCTAATAATCAAACAGAATACTCGGAACCACGACTCTCCTTTTGTGTAATTCGAAAGGTTTTCGATTTTATCCCGTTAAACAGCATCAGTGGATTAGGCTATTATCAGACAGACAGACAGACATTGGTTATTCTACTTTTCCTAAAAAACTTTTGTAAACTCTCAATCCTTTTTAATCTCTATTCCCTCTTTTTTATATTTCCTTTTTTTGGGCACTAAAATGAAAAAAAAAACACACAACAATCCTATTTATTTAGTAAAGTCATCTAGTAAAGTTTAAATACGAGTAGAAGCTGATACCTATAAGAAATAAATAACATCTAAACACCTGTAAGAGTTTTAGATATATGTAGTTATAAAAATTGAAATTACTGTTTTCTCAGCAAACGGGGAAACCCCGGTTAACATTTCAACTTTCTGCAAATAAAATGTATAAGGAAAAGTTTGAAGTAGTAAAAAACATTGCAACTTGCATAACATCAAGTTGTTGTTATAAGACGAATAACAGGTAAAGGTATATAAAAATATGGAAATTGTTTCATCGCTTATACTAACTGGTTATTTCAATGAATCTGCATAAAAATCAACATGAAAATCGATGTGTTTTTAGTACTGCCTACACTGTATAGTGCAGTGACTTTTACCAGAAAATTTCCTTGACGAACAACTCAGTCAATAGGAAACACGAGCATTTCTTATCTAATGTAATTGTTATCCAGCTGTTTACATTTAGGTAAGTATTTATTCAATAATTAATTTATGCAATTATGCATGCATGCACACAACAGATCTTTTGCTATAAAAACGGTAGAAAGAGCGAATAATTTGACCTTAAGGGTCCATTCACACTGCTCGGAGAGCATCGACCCGCTTTTTTCTTTTTACACAGAACGGATCGTATACGCTTGGAATTGGCCGGAGCGGAGCCGCCAACGGTTTCACGTAGACCGTCTGTGGAATGGAATTAGAGCCGATCGGCTTCGCCAGTGAGAAAGAGCACGCAATCGGAGCCAGTCGGCTTCTCTTATCATTTCACACTAAGCGCGTACAAGCATTCTTGGTGACAAAAGAAGAGCACATGCAAAAGTCACAATTACTCTAACCTCGGTTTTCAATGTGATGAAAATCTGCTCTCCTCGCCGAGCCGCTTGTGTGAAAAGACCCTAAACCTCAAGTCAGGACTTTACTACAAGTATATCTTTTGTGATCGAAAGCAGATCAGAACTATGATCGTATTTTTAAACGAGAACTGACCTTCACATCAAGGACCACTACTAAGTGAGGTTCTTGCTCTGTGCTACACACAAACGGTGGACTTCGTAAAGTCTAAGAAAAGGTTATTAAACTTATTAAACCCGCCACTTCCTGTAGTAGCAAAAAACTTATATACATGCAATATTAATGTACTGTATTTTATCTTTGCATATATAAAAATCAATTCCTGTTCGTTTGTCTCGCTAAAACTCGAGAACGGCTGAGTCGATTTAGCTGATTTTAGTTTTGAAATGTTAATCGTAGTCCAGGGAAGGTTAAACGGTGAAAAATTAAAAATAACTTGAATATTCAAATGTCACGTGTGCGACGCAGCGGGCACAGCTAGTAGAAATATAAAATGGTGGACTATTAAATGTAATTTATACTCTCCATTGTCTTTACTTGATGGAACTTGAAATACTCTTAGAATGAAACTCACTTGTATTATGAATAATTCTATAGGACGAAATCGATCAGGGTTGAAGTGAATTAGGATAGTGGAATAAGCACAAGTGAGTTTAGTCCTACAATGAACTGTTAAAGGCTGGTGATGTCGATGATGATATGTACGTAATACATTTATATGGGCTACCACACATAACTGCGTTCGCAACGCATTGCAAATATCTGCGAGTTCGCACGAATGCACCACAAGAACTTCACGCATGTCCTGTTGGTCTAATGGCTAGTGTCACTGACTACTAAGCCTGATGTCGTGGTTTCGATTCCCACCCATGACAAATTATTATTTGTTCTGTGTACGCACAGTATCGGTGCACTGTAAACAATGTAAGTACCTATATTTGACAGCAGTATGGTTACTACAGTACACCCTAGCTTAGGATCAGATGGCCGTATATTTATCCTGACAGGTTTCGCCTTATGGCATTATCAAATGTTACTGCCCTCCTAGCCAAGTAGCAAGCGTTCTTCGTCTAAATTCTCGTGTGTCATTGGCTAATTTTTGACAAAGTCATCTTAGACAAAGTATTAGCCAATGACACATGAGAATTTAGGCGTTAACGATTGCAGAAAGAAGAATGCTTGCAACTTGGCTAGGGGGGCTGGTTATATGAAAATATCTAACAACTGTGGGTACATGGAAATAACAGTGTGTCATTGCAAGAAATTCTCCCCGATAATAGGGAAATTGCATTTTGCATCTACCAGCACTATTTGTTTGATTGAAAAATTTAAAAAATATACAAGTCGAAAGCAAATAAAGCTAAGATACGGAATTACAAATTCAAATTATAAACTATAACCTGTTCAAATTATTCGAACTCTAATAACAAATCAGTTTAATTCTAAAATATATTTCAACAAGTTCCATTAAGTGCCTACAATCGAGAGTATAAATTATATTATTTAATATAAATATGTATATACACAAAAATTGTATATGTAATAGTATCGTGTAGCACGTTACTACTTGGAACATAGTCACTCGACAAATCCGGTGTAAATATAACATTCTATACCCTATTCAACTTCTTCTGAGACAAAAGGTAAACAAAGGAACCAATGTTTCTCAAACTTTTTTATTGTATGTAAATAAAATTGTCTATTAGACAAATTATTATTGCAAGATAGGCATGTAATTCAATGTCTATTTATTTCAAATGGCAGTTTTATTTTTCAAATAAATATCCATTTTTTATAATTACAGCACGAAAACGTCAATAAAACAACAAACAACAAAAACTTAACAGTAATAGAAAACAACAAATTTAACAAATGTTACACGTTTTTCTGTTGTACTTGACACTGGTCGAATTGTCGACATCGGCACAGTTTGGCATTTTCCAAGAAAAAGAAAGAAAATTTCAATTTTTTTATTGATTCTAGATGCATATAAAATTTTTAAATTGACTTTTGAAAAAACCTTTTTCTGGTTTGTTTACCTTTTGTCTCAGAGGAAGTTGAATAGACTATAGTCTCCCTGTTCTTGTAAACATTCATTTTTCATTACATAAGCGAGTACCTGACATTGACACTTTATTAATCCATTGTCATTGTTCATGTCAAGGTTCCGCAACTTCATCAAGGGAATTTTTTGCTTTAGAAAATATACTATAAAATACTTTAAGGTTTTACGTTTATTCGTAACTAGTTGCTTCCCGCGATTTTACCCATAGCCATTTTTGTAACTTTGCAACAACAACCGCGAGCAAAATAAAAGTAGCCTAAGTTAGTTCTGCAACCGTTTCAGAGATTACTCAGAACAGACAGACGGACAAAAATAAAAAAAAAATATTTTATGCTGGTACTGTGTGTGCTTTTAATATAATAAATAATAATAAATATTTCGGACATCTAACACACCATCTAGTCCCAAACTAAGCTGAGCTAGTATTATGGGTACTAGACAACTGATACAAATACTTTTATACTTTTTTTTTGTAAATACATACATATTATACATAGAAAACACCCAAACTCCGAAACAAATATTCCGAACCGGGAATCGAACCCGAGACCTCATAACAGCAGTCGCGACCACTGCGCCACTGAGGCAGTCATATTTTAATAAAAAGCTGTTAATTTGAAATTTCAAACAAACACTTTACTTTTATTTATTTTATGAATTTTGTTAGTTTATGGTTAGTACCTAATCAATTTTTATGTGTTTAAAGGACGGTTATCGATAGTATTAGATGACGGATATGTTTATTTGATACCATGAAATACGTCAACAAAAATACAAACGACTCACATCTATTATTGAAAAAAATGCCTCTTCATATGATCGTTTCCAATCATATTATATGCCAGACAAATACCAATCAATTATTTTGATTAGATGTTTAGGAAAAACCTTAACATCTTTTTATAAAGTAACAGCTTACAAAGTTATTACAGACAGCTCGAATCGTATCGTCATACGTGAAGGTAAACAAAGGGAGCAACCACCCACCCCCCAACCCCTTCTCCCAGTTGTAACCACCGTTGTTGCCTGGCAACCAATAATAGGATGTCAAAGCCACTCGTCAATAAGGCCTTGGAAATATATATATAGGTGAACATAGTTTGTCCCAATGTTATTTTTCAACTTAAGGCAAATTATCGAATAAATTTGCAATTTAATATTAGCTTATAACCCAGGGTTTATATTGAGATAACAAAAATGGAATAACTGCCTCGCTGGCGCAGTGGTAGCGTACGCGACTGCTGTTCTTGCGGTCTCGGGTTCGATTCCCGGGTCGGACCAAATGTCCTTATGATCTGCAAATATTTGTTTCGGAGTTTGGGTGTTTTCTATGTATAATATGTATGTATTTACAAAAGAAAAGTATATAAGTATTTATATCAGTTGTCTAGTACCCACAATACAAGCTCTGCTTAGTTTGGGACTAGATGACGTTGTGTGTTAAGTGTCCGAAATATTTATTATTATTATTATTATTTCTTTGAGATTCATAATTTTATTACATTTTAAAAAGAACAGGATTTTTTATTATCCTGTCGTGTCGGTGCTGCACTTGGAGTACAACACTATAGTCCCATAAACAACAGTATAGTAATACTACATTTTCCAACTCATAATTAAGCATACTACTAACGGATATTATCTGCTTCGGTGGCGCAGTGTTAGCGTATGCGACTGATGTGCTTGAGGTCTCGGGTTCGATTCCTGGGTCGAACCAAATATTTGTATGATCTGGAAATGTTTGTTTCGAAGTTTAGATGTTTTCTATGTAAAAATATTACAAAAAAAGTATTATGTATTTAATAAATACTTAATTGTGTGGTTTTTTTAACCAGACAAATAATAAACTAATCTATAAATATATATGATATTAATAAAATATCGAATGAATCGAAAAAAATGATTTCATCATGATTTCATCTCGCTATCCAGTAACATAATAATTCAGTTTCAAATAACTTATTTTAAAATGGAATGAGGAACTAATACTCGTAGTAACACGAACACATAGATACAATACAAACACGTTCAAAATTATTTATATTATTTCAAAAATAACAATAATTATGTAGATACAGTTCTAATTTTTTATTATTATAATATAAATGAAGTTCTTTATAATTGACTAAGATATAATAAAAGATAATTACATTCAGAGTAATTAATTCGGCTATTGCATGCAATTATCTTTTATTATATCTTAGTCAATTATATTTATGAATTTATATTATTCTTTGTTTTTTATTTTTATTTATGACTAGCCGACCCACGCAACCTCGTTTGCGCCTTATATTGCCCGTAGCGTGAAAATTTCTCCCGTTTTTGAAACATTCTTCATTGTTGCTCCGCTCCTATTAGTAGTAGCGTGATGATATATACCCTATAGCCTTCCTCGATAAATGGACTATCCAACACCGAAAGAATTTTTCAAATCGGACCAGCGGTTCCTGAGATTAGCGTGTTCAAACAAACAAACAAACAAACAAACAAACAAACTCTTCAGCTTTATATATTAGTATAGATTTCCTTTTTAATTATGCGAAGGCAAAACATAATTTATAAAAACGCAATATGTGGAAATCACGCAACTGTAAAAATTTACAACAATCATTTATTAATATCTTATCTAAAAAATTCTCGTGTCACAGGTTTCGTTGCCATACTCCTCCGAAACGGCTTGACCGATTCTCATGAAATTTTGTGAGCATATTGAGTAGGTCTAATACTCGTAGTAACACGAACACATAGATACAATACAAACACGTTCAAAATTATTTATATTATTTTAAAAATAACAATAATTATGTAGATACAGTTCTAATTTTTTATTATTATTATATAAATGAAGTTCATTCCAATGACAATGTTGGGTACCAAAAAGATTTCAGATAAAGGCAGTTTCATTTCAGAATATTTTTCTCTTAATAAAATAAAAAAAGACAAAAGGAAAAAAACAGTAATAACATTAAATCACGATGAGTTAATTGAAATCAAGAATAATGAACTTTAAGATTGAGATTATTCGATCAAATGAACATCTTAAATACTTGGACTGGCTTGCTTTTTGTGATAATTTGTTTTTGTGAAGTTTTATATTCAAATTTTGTTATTAAAACATGAGGTTTTAGATCTTTCTAGAAAACCTATTGATAAGCCACATCATATTTGTCCTTATTAAGTGTGACAAAAACCTAAAAGACTTTTCCTTATAATATCAGAAATTAAAACAGTTGATAATATCAGAAATTAAAACTAAAATTAAAGATGTTGATAAACCAACGATTAAATGAGAATTTTGATTTTATGAACATGAGACACAACGCAACTGTCGATGTGAAAATAAACTGCAACCTCTGATCCTTATGTAGACCATGATTCACCAGGTCTCATCATCATCAGAGCTACTGCTGAACCGAAGTTTCTTCTAACATTCCAACCTTTCGAATCTGATTTATCTTAGCTATCTTCTTCAGGTCATTCAGTCCATATAAATTCGCTATCTCGGCTCCAAGATACGTTTGTTTCAAACAGATTGATTTCACAATGAACATATTATAATTACACAGCTGCGCAGAAATTGATTCTGTATTGTATGGATCTATCCATAACGTGGCGAATACTTAGTATGTTGATCTACCCATACATACGGTGTCTGTGTATATATGTTTGTAAACAGTACAGGGTGTGCTAGCACAGAATCTAGTGTCCACAGTAAACATCTTCCAAGATATTGGTATTTCGGAATACAGACAGTTCAACGCTAACGTTTTGGGCTCAGGCTTCAATGCACTACGTGACTAGCTGAAATTGTCTGTATATACCGTACATGAATGTAGTAACCTAGTACATGTATAGATAAATGTTCATCAAATAAGCGTTCGCCTTTCGCATTGTCGTCTAATAATTTTTCCTCTTAAAAAATACGGGAATATAAAGATGTAATCCAAAGTGAATTTTCGGTCGTCTCCATGCATGATACTTCATAACTTCTCCGGGACCTCCCTCCCAAGTCTGAAGGGCGTAATTCAATTGATGGTTTATCTATTTCTGATTTACTAATTTCGGATCTGCAAAAAGACTACTTGTCAGTAGAGCAGTTCAAATGACTGTTTTTTATGCCAGGAAAATTTGAACATCCACTGTTCTTTATTTGTTTTTATAGTTAAAACAACAGTAAAGCGTTATTTAATGTGACGCGGACCGTCCACGACAAATGGTACAATGTATGAAGCCTATACAGCGCGTTCAGTGCTACGCAGCAGCTCCGCGCGCGGACGTCATTGTATGGTCCGCGTAGCACAGAACGACAATTCATCCGCGACAGACGCTCCGCGCGCGGATTGTCCGCGTCGCACTGAATAGCGCCATAAACTGCTGTACCGAAAAGTAGTTTTTTGCAGATTCGATATTATTGGTAGGGAGCTTTGGTATGTCTTTCGAGTTGAAGGTGTCCATACAGGTCGACGATAGTCTTTTGCCATCGGTCGTCTGCCTGTTCCTACTAAAAATAGTATTGCCTTCTTTTGATGAGTATGTAATCATAATTTTATAAGTTTTCAAGATACTAGATAAAGTCAAATTTAATATAAAAAATGACGCATTTAATTAGAGTTAGTCACGAAAGAACACAAATAAACTGATAATTACATTCAGAGTAATTATTTCGACTATTGCATGCAATTATCTTTTATTATATCTTAGTCAATCATATTGATGAACTTATATTATTCTTTGTTTTTTATTTTTATTTATGATTTCCTTTTTAATTATGCGAAGGCAAAACATAATTTATAAAAACGCAATATGTGGAAATCACGCAACTGTAAATTTTAAACAATCATCAGTCTATTAATAGAACTAATAAAATATTTACCAAAAATAATAAAACTAGAGTTGCTATGATGATCAGACTGATGTATAGTTATGACTCCTTGGCCGTATACTTGTAACTCGTAGCCGTTAGCGAGCCGAGAATAACCAGAGACAATATACCTACGTAATTATTTGAGAGGAGGACACAGCCAACAGTTGTCAACCGAATTGTCCCTTAGGACATCTTACCACAGAAGAGGAGAATCTTTTGTTCTGTGCATCTTACCTATAAATCGACTTACAGTACTTTTAATCGCAGTGGAATAATGTTGATCTATTTTATGGTAAAATAAACAAATATTTTCGGACATCTAACACACAACGCTATCTAGTCCCAAACTAAGCAGAGCTTGTATTACGGATACTAGGCAACTGATATAAATACATTTATACTTTTTTTTGTAAATACATAGAAAACACCTAAACTCTGAAATAAATATTTGCAGATCATAGATACTTTTGATCCGACCCGTGAATCGAACATGAGACATCATGCACAGCAGTGGCGTATGCTACCACTGCACCAACGAGGCTGTTAGAATAATTAATTAAAACGGATAAACACACAAAGTCACCTGATAGTAAATGACTACCGCCACCTATTATCATCATAATCAGCGCATCGCAATCCACTGCTGGACATAGAACTCTCAAATAGCACGCTACTTGACTCGATCCACCACCCACCCCCATCCCTACAACTCAAGAGTCATAAAGTGCTCTGTGCGCTTATGCTCTTGGAGTTCCCCCCCCCCCCCCTCGCCTGAATCAGGGTGAAAGGAAAACTTACCTATTTTATAAAAGCGACTAGAAAATTGCTTAACATTAGTTCCTTTTACCGAAGTATCACTCTCCCATGGAATGGGACTAATCCCGACTACCGACTACCACCACTGTAACTCCTGTACACCACGATCAATAGCAGTACCAGTACCCACGAACACACCGAATTATAACCCTCAGAAAGTCCCAGGAAAAATTGTCTTGGGACCCAAAACGAAATAAATAAGAAGAAAACTGGAGGAGTTGGAAATATAAGAAGTCATGGCAGGGTAGTCTTCATTCTTTTTATTTCTTTATTTCTGTAGTGACTTTGTTCCAGAATGCTCCTACAAAATTTGTTTTTTGTTTGACCAAATTGAACCTATGCCATTGATTTATTCCTTACTTCGATCATAGATGGTTAACTCAACTATACTAAAACAATTTGTAAGTTTCTAGGCCCTAAGAGTGATGGAATGTTTTAAGTTTAGGAAAAAATGCGAAAAGTGTAGTATAGAACAGAACAAAAAGCAATGGAATAGAAAAGTATGACATTCTTATAACAACTCTAATCCTTATATCTCTGTAATTCGATGTATAATTACAAATAAAGAGTTTTCTATCTGTCTGCCTATCTTAACCCCTATATTTTTCACTTTCTCGACCTCAATGGTCTTAGATTTAGAACATGTACCACAATTTAATAAGCTTCATTGCTATATGCACATTTTTTCTATTAACCTATTACAACACACTTACAAGGAAACTAGTTGTAGGATCAAGTTATTATAAAATTGTAATTGTATGCATTACAATTTTATAATAACATCTAATTTTACTTGTATATTTTCCACGGTTACTCTTGTGTGATTTTTTCTTATTTCGTGTTTATTTTTTAATTCTATTTCATCGTTTATCTCTTATTTTACCTCCTTAGAGTGTAAATTTGGAAAAACCTATTAAAAGCATCAACATCAACCGTGGGAGAACCACGCTTCGGCATGAATAGGCCGGCTTGATAAGAGTGATACCACGGCCTCACAGAAAACCGGTGGCTTGCGCTGTGTTTCACCGAGTGAGTGAGGATACCGGCAACGCACTTGTGACGCCTCTTATCGCACCATCAGGTGATACGTCTGCTCGTTTGCCCCTTTATTTCATAAAAAAAAAAGTGCCAAGATTTAAAGTTTTTAGCACCAGCTTAGCTTAGCTTAGCTAGAAAGCTTTTATTCATTTATAAAGAATTATGAAACACGCTACCAATACATGTGAAATTATTTGCGCTACGTGACTGTCACATCAATACAGAGCCTAAGTTGTCAGAAGTAGGGGCAAGTTATTATCAGATATTCGTCTACTGACCTACTCTAATATAGTAACCCGTCTATGAAAAATTATTTTAAAAAAAAAATATATTCTATATCACTCAGGCCATTATTACGACTCTATTGATACCTCATTTATGAAAATCAGTTCAGAAATTTAAAAGCTATGGTGGAACAAACATAAACTGCCAAAAGTATTACCACCCTTTTGGCTTAGTAAAAAGTAGAAAAATATATTAACAGCACCATGATAATTAAAACAAGTACAATTTTAACAAAAATAGAATCTACTTCAAGGTTCGACTCGATTTCTCTTGGATGCCATCATCAGATATTGATGTCCTTATATTGTCATGGTACCACCATTGGGACATCTCTATTCCATTAAAAAAAAAAACATCAAAATTAGTTCATAAACGACGAAGTTATCCGCGAAAACACATAAAAAAAATATATACATATATACGGTCGAGACCTCCTCCTTTTTTGAAGTCCGATAAAAATGCAATTTAAAGAAGTTTACCGTATTACTTAACCGACTAGATACATCATTATCCACGTTTAAGAACCGGCCGTACGTTCCTAGATCGATGCATCTTGCCGAGCTCACCGATTGACCTACTTACTGCACTATACTTATCACTCCGCATTTCCTTAGACCGGTCGTCTAATGCAGGTTGGAAGTTGAAATCGATTTTAAATTGGAACGACAACTTTCGGATCGCACTTGCTGTTTAGTTGCTCGCATCGCACTTGCTTCTAGAAAACTGTTGTAATGTTTACATATATGATTTGAATGGCAATCAAACACAACGGTCACAGTACTAAACGACAGTGTTACGTAGAGAAAATAACTATAAACTTATAGATATTTTCTCTAAACTATATTTTTTTTCTTTGTTACACTCATTATCTAATGAAAATTTAAATTAGGCATCAAGAGAAGTGGCTTAAGTTACGTAGATAAGAAAAAAATCATATAGTTTAAAAGACTAACAAACACGCTTACAAATGTATGTTACAAACAAATAAACATATAGGATCGAATACAATCGTGTTAATTAAGCGATTTTTCTTTTTTGTGGTACAAAATGTATACCTTCAAAATGCATGTTACATTTGGTATCTCGTCAGATATCTGATGTAATTATTTACTTACTGAATCTAAATAAATTTCAGTGAACTATAACTACGATTTGTAACACCTAACTTCATTAAAAAGACTTTTAAACAAACAAGTACAATTTGAAAAAAAACAAAACCGACTTCAAAGTTCGACTCCATTTCTCTTGGATGCCATCATCAGATATTAATGTCCTTATCATGGTACCACCGTTGGGATATCTCCTTTCCATTAAAAAAAGAATCATCAAAATCGCTTCATAAACGACGAATTTATCCGCGAACACACATAATCCTAACTAATATTATAAATGCGAAAGTAACTCTGTCTGTCTGTCTGTCTGTCTGTCTGCTACTCTTTCACGCCAAAACTACTGAACGGATTTGAATGAAATTTGGTATACAGATATTCTAGACCCCGAGATAAAACATAGGCTACTTTTTATCGCGAAAAGGGGGTTGTAAGGGTTTAAAAGGGGGGGGGGGGGGGGAAGTTGTATGGGATTTCATAATTTTTAAAGAAAAAACCATGAAACTTTATATTTAAGCACTTGATAAAAAATAATAAAACATTTGTTCTAGCGTTTTTGAAATTTCGACCTGTGAGGGGATGAAATAGGGGTTGAAAGTTTGTATGAAGTTCGTCATTCTTGAAGATACCTTACATTTTATATTGAGGCATTTAGGCACTAAATAATAAACAAAAAATCGTTTGTTCTAGCATTTTAAAATTTATACCAGCGTGGGGGTGAAATAGGGGTTGCATGTGGGTGTTCGTCATTTTTGGAGATAAAACCATGTAAGTTGGTACATAGGTCTCGTAGGATGTGCAGTTTTTATATAAGTAGGTACCAAAGGAATTCCAGAAATTGTAACTTTTGTTTTGTATCAATAAAAAAATCGACTTTTGAAGTTACGAATACTTATTCATCGCCGCCGCCTGCCGTCGGTCATCGGTCATCGTCGCGCACATTCGCCGAAGTGGGGCGAGCGCGGGGGGCGGTCGTGTGGTGGACGACAGACACTACCTGTCATTACCAGAGGCACTCCAGCAGATGAGGTAAATGCATGTTTGAAAGCGTCTATATTATGGGTGCATGTAAAAAAGTTTTGTCTAACTAAAAACATGCGAGTACAACTACATAACGATACGCAATCGGGGCAATATGTAGCTGCTCTATTGAAAATTGGTGAAGGTCGAATGACTACGGACGCTAACGGCCTGATCACGTTAAATCAAGAATTTTGTAATGCTGTCCACAACTTGGAAGATCTTAAAAACAACGTATATCCCGGTTTGGAATATAACATGAGGAATAGAGAGTGGTTGTGTGAAAGGGCTATATTAGCACCGACCAATGAAATCGTGGGACAGATAAATGAACGAATGATGTCACATGTGCAAGGCGATGTTGTCGAATATTTATCAGTAGATATTATCATGGACAGTGAGCAGGTGACATCTTATCCTACAGAGTTTCTTAACTCTTTAGAGCTATCAGGAGTGCCGTCTCATAAGCTGAGACTGAAAGTTGGGGTTCCAGTTTTGTTAATGAGAAACCTCGAAGCACCGAGACTATGCAACGGAACTCGATTGCAAATTACGCAGCTAGGACGCAATATTATTAGAGCAATTATAATGACAGGAATAGCTAAAGATGAAGAAGTTTTGATTCCTCGCATACCCATGATCCCTACAGATTTACCTTTTCAGTTCAAAAGAATCCAGTTTCCCCTCAAACCAGCCTTCGCAATGACCATTAACAAAGCGCAAGGCCAAACACTGAAAGTGGCGGGTGTAAATTTAGAAAAGAACTGTTTTTCGCATGGGCAACTCTAGGTGGCCTGCTCACGTGTATCAAATCCCAAAAATCTCCACATTTTATCTAACAACAATAAAACAGCAAACGTTGTGTATAAAAATGTTTTAAATTAGGTTTTTTAAAAATATTTTTGTACACAACGTGACGCTGGCCCCAGTAAGTGTCTCTTGGACATTTATAAGAGAACAATAAATTTTTATTTTTTAAATATACCTACTAATGATTCAAAAATACACCCAAAGATACTATTCCACGCGGACGAAGTCGCGGGTAACAGCTAGTATATATATATATGGTCAAATTGAGAAACCTCCTCCTTTTTTTTAAGTCGGTTAAGAAAGTCAAAAAAACCTTTTTTAAATAAGTTTGAATACACTCGAATGTACGTCCATGCTCTTATTGATGCTTTTATATGACGTAAAAGCTTCGGAAAATACTGGAAATATTCAATATTTTCCATGCAACAGGAAAGGTATTTTTAATATAGCGAAAACTCGTCATTGCATTGCACAAAAATTTTATATAACCGACTATATGTAACAAGCATTGTCGAGAATATCACGGTCGTATCTATACTATTATATAAAGCTGAAGAGTTTGTTTGTTTGTTTGAACACGCTAATCTCAGGAACTACTGGTCCGATTTGAAAAATTCTTTCAGTGTTAGATAGCCCATTTATCGAGGAAAGCTATAGGCTATATATCATCACGCTAAGGCCAATAGGAGAGGAACACCAATGAAAATGTTTCGAAAACAGGGGAAAATTATCACGCGACGGGCAATAGAAGACGCGAACGAGGTTGCGTGGGTCGGCTAGTATACTTACAAAGCTTCAAAAAAGCTTTATCAAAAGCGTCAACTATTTAATATATAATCAGTTCCAACATTATAAATTCTAAAGTAACTCTGTCTGTCTACATTTTCACGGCTAAACTGATGCACCAAATTAAATAAATCTTGGCATAAAGATACTTTGATTCTTAGAAAATAACATAGGCTACTCTTTCCTACGAAAAGCGACAAACACGCGAGTGGGTTCGAGGTCAAATCTACTAATAATATAAACATTTAATTGATTACAATTGCTTTTGTGTATAACATATTGCAGAATGAAGCAAAACATTATCATTTACACAAGGTTGGTAGCTATTATCATCATCTTATGACTAAGATTGCAATAATAATCATTTCTTAATAGGATCAATACAACATAAGTATTTCAAGAGTTCTTAACTCGCCCCTCTCAAATTAATTATTGTCTTAAAACCTTATACTAATTAGCATGCCACTAGTGAATCACTAGCGAAATGTATAACTGAACCTATATTTTTATACTATAATTTTACTGTGCATTTTTTGTATGTACATTTCATACATTTAAAACACACTGTAGAATGAAAGAGAAGTTTTAATCAAACAAAAACCAGAATATACAATACAAAAAAGAATAAAGGAATATATAACATCAAACAGTAGGTACTCTTGCTTTACGGTACTTTAATTGGTTTAATATTACTGAAGCGAACATCTATTTATTGATTGAAGTTGATTCTTAATTATAAAACTTATTCTGATATCAATTTCTAACAGAACACTAGTAAATCTTGATTGTTATTTTTTAATGATCGCTATTTTACAAGCTTTAATTTAGTTTCACCTGTCCCGATGTTTGTAATCAAATCTTGCAAGTTAAATTTGATTCACTTTCCGATTGCTAATTGAGCTGAAATTTGAAACATGCCTTTAGTTCTAATGACAATGCAATTATATATAATCGGTAGGTATTATTATTAATCCAAAATGGCCGCCGTAACAAAAAGGCGGCGTACACATTTCTGAACAACCCACCCAATATGGGTATCAAATGAAAGGGCTTAAAGTAATTTTTTTACTAACAAGTAATAAAAGCTTGTTTAAAAAAATACTTTTATAAAATAAATAACATCTCTTTTGTACAAATTCGACTCACGATATTTTATGGAATTTTGGTTATTATAATGTAATAAAGTACACATTATACTATCAAGTAAATATAATTATTATATTATCAAAATAAGGAAACTTTAACTGTTATTTTTTTACTATGGGAGAGCCACGCTTCGGCATGAATGGGCTAGCTCGACCGGAGTGATACCACGACTTCACAGAAAACAGGTGTGAAAAAGCGCTTACGCTGTGTTTCACCGAGTGAGTGAGGATACCTGAGGCCCGTGCCCCAACCCCTCCCCCTATCACCCCCTCCTTCATCCCCCAAAGGCCGACAACGCACTTGTGTCGCCTCTGGTGTTGCGGGTGTCCATGGGCCGCGAAAATCGCTTACCATCAGGCCATACGACTGCTCGTTTGCTCCGCCTGTTCGATAAAAAAACAACTTAATTTGACATTGTACTTAAATTATGATGAGTTATGTAAAACGAAGAATAGAAAGGAACGCTGTTCTGTTGGAAGAAAGGTAAGACCTCCTGCTACCTCACTTTGGTCTTGTGGTGGGTGACAGATTATGTTAAGTGTCATCATCACTATTTAAATCAGAATCAAAACTACACAGAACAGTTTCTGCTACTGCTCGATTTGACTCACTAGAATCACAAGAGCTTAGTAGCAAGCATTTCTGCTGTTAAATACATATCCGAGATCGCTAGAACTGCATTATACAGAAGACAAAGGTACATATATTTGTACTATACTAGTTTGACACCGTTTGACGCTTTCCATTGATACTGGATTTATAATTGCAATATTAAATAGGAACGTAGTTAAGTATAACTTAGCGGAAAAATTGTACAAAATAAGAATAGACTAAATACATTGTTCAAATAGCGTGACGCTAATAACTTAGACATTTGACCAAAAACCTCTTCCCTCCTAACAAAAGGCGTGGGAAAATATACGTAACTAGCAGACCCACGCCACCTCGTTTGCGTCTCCTATTGCCCGTCGCATGATAATTTTCCCCCGTTTTTGATACATTTTTCATTGCTGCTCCGCTCCTATTAGTAGCAGCGTGATGATATATACCCTATAGCCTTCCTCGATAAATGGACTATCCAACACCGAAAGAAGTTTTCAAATCGGACCAGCGGTTCCTGAGATTAGCGTGTTCAAACAAACAAACAAACTCTTCAGCTTTATATATTAGTATAGAGTATAGATTCAACAGACTTCTGAAACTAGATTCTTAAATTTCAACGTTTTTCTTCTAACTCAATAAAATATATATATGCTAACCAAAAGAATAGTATACATATATACATATGATCTAATTCTGTATATCTATACTAATATATAAAGCTGAAGAGTTTGTTTGTTTGTTTGTTTGTTTGTTTGTTTGTTTGTTTGAACACGCTAATCTCAGGAACCGCAGGTCCGATTTGAAAAATTCTTTCGGTGTTGGATAGTCCATTTATCGAGGAAGGCTATAGGGTATATATCATCACGCTACTACTAATAGGAGCGGAGCAACAATAAAGAATGTTTCAAAAACGGGGGAAATTTTCACGCTACGGGCAATATAAGGCGCAAACGACGTTGCGTGGGTCAGCTAGTTATAGTCTATCTGGAAACGGAAGATTTTTCGTTGAGAACATTCCCTTACTTAATTCGAGTATGATGATTATACTAAGGATGTCCTGAAAAATAGATTTGACTAAAGTCTAAATTTTGGTAAATTATACATGATTTACGTTCGACCGATTCAGTTTTTTTTTTAATATTTACGTTACGGCACAAGAAGGTTCTTATGAGATAAAAAATAAATAAGGTAAAAATAACGGTAAGTAACATCGCGGGGCTCAGCTAGGAAAGCATAAATATATTTTTAATCTTATATATATAAATCAATTGCTGTTCCTTTGTCTCGCTAAAACTCGAGAACGGCTGGTCCGATTTAGCTGATTTTTGTTTTGAAATGTTTGTCGTACTCCAGGGAAGGTTTAAGCGGTGAATCATTAAAAATAACTAGAAAATCCAAATGTCACGTGTACGATGTAGCGGGCACGGCTAGTGTTTAAATAAATGTGTACCTAGCATGATAAACTGCATAATCGTTGTGAATTATTTTAAATACCTATTGTGAGCTGTTATTCACGTATTTTGCTGAATTATTATGTTTGGCATCAAAACATAATGCTTTATTTATTTGTACGTTAAACATTCATGGATAATTTTGTTTTTGTACTCGCATAGCAAATTAACAGTTTTTTGTTCATTAAAAGTGGTTGAGCTATGTAAATTTCGGTTACGTAATTCTAAATCACGTTTAGAAGTGTTTTTGATGCAAGTCATTCGAGATACTAATCCCTCAGCTCACCCTCAGGGCCCCGATTACTGTAAACTTTGTTTGCTTCGAGAATCTTTTACAAACTAAATTCTATACGCTACGATTCTACCTCTAAGCACCCGAAAAAGGCTAAAACTAGTGCACCGCCTTTTCTAGCCGATCATTAATGACGAACAGCCTATCTCACCATACACTCAGTTTCTGATCTAAGGAGGGTAATAAATAAATGTTTTCGGACATCTAACACACGACGCCATCTAGTCCCAAATTAAGCAGAAATTTTATACTAAGGGTACCAGACAACCGATACTGGTATGGGTATTAGAATACATTTTTAAAATAATATGTACATACGTGTTATACATAAAAAAACACACAAACTGCGAAACATATATTTGCAAGTCATACAAATATTCGGTCCGACCCGTGAATCGTACCCGAGACTTCTAGCATACTGTACCACTGCGCTACCAAGGCAGTCAAAAATTCAAAATTTAAACACAGATAAAACTGCGTTTTTTTTTTGTTTCGTCATAGCACATTCACTAACAAACTATTGTAAATTTATCAGGTGGTCTTAAAATAACAAAAAATCTTTTTTATCTATAATGTTTGAAGTGTACAAAGGTTGTTTGAGAACTCTGGCATTTTGCTACAGATACAAGCAAAATTAATATTGATATGTGTTTGCCAATGCTGTGTCTTAGTAATTACAATGACGTCATTAACCGCTATTATGTAAACGTATACCTATATCTATCTTGTTAGCAAACTTATGATACTGTGACTATTGATTTTGCAGGCTTCCATGGATCACTTACCACGAGTGAATGACCCGTCTGTTCTTTTGTCTTCTACATCATAAAAATATTAATATGTTTTCTTATACAGTATTGACAGAATCTTTTTCTTCCTAGCATTTATTATTCCCAAGATTAATTTGGGTCGGCTACTAGCTCAACCGGTTTTACCTGAGTGACAGTTTTTCCACGAAGCGGCTTGTATCGAACTAAATTCGAAGATTGAACTAGTTGTTAGTATATTTCAGAGCACTGGCTTTCCGATAACGATTGCTATAGATGTTCATGATAACCGGGACCGATGGCTTAACGAAATCGGACCGCCAAACTTCCATACTTCAGGCTGTTATTAAGAATTTTCCGTAGTATTGACAGATTACAGCTTTTAAAATATAGCCTGATTTCTATGAGAGGTCGCTACGAAACCAATGAAGTAACTTTGAAGAATCTATTTTATTTTGCATCACCTATATTTTCATTCTTCAAATGCTAGTTTTATAACAAAGTAGCTGACCCGGCGAACTTTTTACCGCTATATCTGTCTCAGCTTCCCACAGGCAGTGTACAGTGGCAGACAAAAAATGACTTTTCCATTATCTTTTAATTTTTCTTGTACACAAACCTTTTCTCGCAATAACGAACACATAAAAAAAGAATTATTTAATTTGGTACAACCGATCGGACATACATTTCGGCGATTCATTTATATATATATAGATGAAGTGCATACGTAAAAAAATTCACACCATGTACCTCGTTAGTTCTAAAATGACACTAGTGACAGTAGGCACGGAGGTCAAGTTAAATTTTAAGGACTAGAATCTGTCAATACTACTGTAAATTGCTCATAATCATATTCATAGGTTAATATAATGTTTAAGATATGAAAAGGCGTGCCTATAGTACAATGCAGCCACGTAGGATAGACCTATCACCGCTCATTAATAATTCATATCACAATGCACACCATACAACCATGACCTAATGAATATAGACCTAATATAGACCTAATGATACCACATTGAATACAGTCCTGTATTCAATGTGTGTAAGACACTCTTCGAGGCAAATAAATCTTCTATATATGAAAGAGGAAGGTGACTGACATACTCCGACCGCAAAAGAGTAATCAACGCACAGCCCAAACCGCTCAACCAAAAATCCTGGAATTTTGCAAGTAGGTTCTTTATATAACGTAAGTGAGCACTAAGATAGGAACTTCTGAAATGCCACCCCTAAAGGGATGAAAGTCTGTGTGAGCGAAGCCGCGTGCAAAAGCTAGTGAAATTGTAAATAATAGACTAAGACTAGAGTATGCCACAGTTGGGAATCACCTTGCCGCACCCGGCAGTTCATTGTGACGTTTAATAAAATAATGATAAACAAATTGTACACCGCATTACAGAGTTACAAGAGAAAACATACAATATCAAATATATATAGTATAAAGGGCGGCCTTAGTGCCAAAAACAATATACTCCAGGTAACCTTAGATAAGTTACAGCCAGGCACAAAGCAAACATCTGAACTGTAGGTACCAGCTGGCGGGCATAACACAGCTCCTTTCAGCTTTGAACGTTACTCGACATACCTGATAAGTTGCAGTAATTGTCTATTCCGGGAATCAACTGAAAGTACATTTAATAACTGCATAGTTCCTAGTAGTGGGTAACTTATACGTATAAATATAGAATGGAATATGTATAGAGAAATGATAGTGACTAGAAGATGGAACGACGTCGACATAGTTAGATCAGAATACGTCAAATATTTGTAACTCGATATAGGAGTTAATTATTTATTGGTGTACTCAACTAATCAAAATTGCCAATTAGATTTTCTCTTAAAAGCATCGAAGTCAGTTTATAAATTTCGCAATCCGTGATAGAAACAAGATTTCTAAGGAATTAGGAAAAACACGAGATCTTAAATATACTGTCGTTTATATTTGTTTTTAGAATGCTAGTTAATTATTAAACAACTTAATTATCAATCTCTGCTGATATCAGTGTATAATATACCTACTAAATACACACAACCACTGATCATGCTCACTGAATCACGCAATTGTTTTTTCTGGATGGGATCACACCAAATAACCAGCCCCTAAAGTTGGCCTTCGACAAACGTTATATTTTGTGGAAAACTATAAAATGTGTGGGAACGACATCATCTCAATACTTAATCACGTGGTCAAAACGTAATATTAGCGAATAATACAAGAAAATAGAGGCTAAACGCCTCGGGTATTATTGGTTGGTTGTATTTTAGAAAGAGAATCGAACTAACAAAAACAATTGCAAGTGCACATGTAAGGGGGCTGGTATTAAATCAAGTCAAAAACCCAAACTTGTTATTACGTCTCCTATAATTTAAAAGTAGACAAAACACTCAATAAAATTACTCTTTTGCGATCATCAGAAGATATCAGTACAGGTGCAGTTGCTATTTCAAATTTCTACTGCCACTTTTATCTTAGTTAATGCAATGCGCGTACTAGAGTTCATCCATCTACTTCTAAAGTTCTGACGTGGTTGGCCGAAAAACAAGGAAAACAACAAATACTCTAAAACGTATTCATTCACACTGTAAGCTAGCTAAAGGAACTCTGTCTCAAAATTTAAAAACTATAATTAATATTGTTAGATTGCAATTTTTTTAGGTATTCTTAACAATAAAAACTGATGACCTTAATCTCATTCCGCATTTTAGAAATATAATTATTATCAGTACGTTGATATAAGATATCAAAGTGTTATCAGAGTTAACAATGTATAATACCCTATATAATATGTACAGGACTGTATTGTCAGTAGTATCATTCATTAAACATTAAATTCTATTATTATAGAGAATTTCCTAGTTTTTATTTGCTCTATTCTTTTCCATTATGATCGTTACGAAAGAAAACACTCTTTGTTAAACATTCAGTGTAACTTAGTAATAAGAATAATATTTGGCTTCGCGTAGTAAGAGTTTACTATTTAAGCAAAGGGCTGAAGGTCTTAATCTATTCTAATATATAAAGGTGAAGAGTTTGTTTGTTTGAACGCGCTAATCTCAGGAACAGCTGGTACGATTTAAAAAAATCTTTCAGTGTTAGATACCCCAGTTATCGAGGAAGGTTACAGGCTATATATCATCACGCTGGAACCAATAGGAGCGAAGCACCAATGAAGAATGTTACAAAAACGGAGGAAAATTGATACGCTACGGTCAGCTAGTATAATATATATCTTCGCACATCACACACGGCTATCTGATTTTTTTTTTTTTTTTTTATAGTGAGCTGCCAAAATGACTCTGCCCTGCCTGATGGAAAGCATGGGCAGAATCCAAAAGTGGTGGTCACCATCCTCATTGCGAATAAGCACAAAGCAGCATGGTGACCCGCACTATGGCGGCTTGGTGAGATGCTTTTTCACGCCCCGCTTAAAGGACCCGGGATCATAGTGGGAAGGAAACACGTATGCCGGTAGTGAGTTCCAGGTTGTGACCGCTCGGCACAGGAAGGAAGAACCGAAGCGATGAGTTCGAGAACGTACGTCTACTACTCTACAGTGGTGACTTCCAAGGCCGGCACGTGTTGTCCTGTGGAGGAAGGGAGAGGGAGGAAGAGCTCTTCAGAACACTCTCCATGATAAAAGCGATAGAGGACTGCCATTGAGGCGATATCTCTACGCAATTGCAGAGGCTCAAGGGACTCGGTGGCTTCGGGACTGTTGACAATGCGGATTGCTCGCCGCTGCAACCGGTCGAGAGCGTCAAACAGGTACTGTGCGGCACCATCGCAAAGATGAGAACAGTACTCCACGCACGAGCGAACCTGGGTCTTGTAAAGAAGACACAGATGCCCGGGCGAGAAGAACCGTCTCACCTTGTTTAAGACACCTAGTTTACGCGAGGCCGCTTTAGTGACACTCTCAACGTATTCGCGAGGGTTGAGATCTCGGCAGATATCCATGCCCAGGATATCGAGCCTACCTTGTAACGGCATTTGAGTGTTCTGAAAAGTGGGAAGGGGAAGGAATGGAGACTTTTTGGTAGAGAACGCGCACACCTGTGTTTTTTTGGCGTTAAACTCGACCAGATTCTCACAGCCCCATTGAGAAATGCGGCCCAGAACATGGTCGAGCTGAACGACAAGCTCCTGTCGTTTTTCCTCAATATCTGCTAACTTAGCTGTAGGGTGTCCGAAATATCGCCCATGAACTGTGCTGTCGTCTGCATAGCAATGGATGTTGCCAAGGGCTAACATGTCATTGATATGCAGAAGAAACAGTGTGGGCGATAGGACGGAGCCCTGCGGTACTCCGGCGTTAATCGATTGAAAATCGGAGGCCGCACCGTCGCAAAGGACTCTGATGCGGCGCTGGTGCAGAAATGCGGCAGTCCAGTTGCAGAGTTTGAGGGGCAAACCGAAAGCCGGTAGCTTGGAGAGAAGCGAGCGGTGCCAAACCCTATCAAAGGCCTTGGCCATGTCAAGGCTGATGGCCAAGGATTCCCCATGCCTGTCAATTGCCTCACCCCAAATGTGTGTGACGTACGCTAAAAGATCACCCGTGGATCGGTTCGGTCTAAAACCATACTGACGATCATTTAGTAGGGAGTGATCTTCCAGGTAGTGGACCAGTTGTTTGTTTATTATCCGCTCAAACACTTTGCAGATAATGGAGGTGACGGCTATCGGTCGGTAGTTGGCCGGGTCGGAGCGGTCGCCTTTTTTGGGGATGGGTTGAACATTCGCCTCTCTCCAAGCCTCCGGAACAGCTCCTGAGGAATATGACAGGCGATACAGGCGCGTCAATACCGGAGACAACTCTGGTGCACAGTTCTTAAGAACCACCGCTGGGATACCGTCGGGTCCACTGGCTTTCCGGACGTCGAGTGACCGAAGCTCTGCACGGACATCACTCAGCCGGATACGAATATCCCGCATTGTAGTGTCGCAGCTCGGAATGGTAGGCGGGTGCTTGCCGCGGTCATCGATTCGGGAGTTAGCCGCAAAAAGATCAACAAGCAGTTGTGCTTTCTCTTGCGGCTGATGGGCCAGCGATCCGTCTGGATATTTCAGCGGTGGTAGCGAGGGCTGGCAGAAGTTGGACTGCACGGCTTTGGCCAATCGCCAGAACTTTCGGCTACCCGTAGGGTATGCAACGAGCTCTTGACCTAGCCGCGCGATGCGCTGGGCATCCGCTCTGATGTAAGCCTTCTTGCATTCCCTAGTGGCTTTGTTAAACGCTGCTTTTAGTAGATCAATGTCAGGGGAGCCGTGAGCGCGAGCCCTGGTCCATGCGCGGTAGGCCGACTGCTTTTGTGAAACAGCATGGGCGCACTCGCGATTGAACCAGGGACGGGTCGCTGCGCTGGCGACCTCACTGTAGGGAATATAGTATTCCATTCCGACAGTGATTTCGCCAGCCACAGCGGCCGCACTTTGCGACAGATCTTTATCTTTGAAGCAGCGTTGAGCCCACGGGATGGATGCAAAATAATCCCGCATTCCATCCCAGTCTGCCGACGAGTAGTGCCATAAACGTCTTTTTGCTGCCACTCGTCGTGGAGGGGCAGCAAGTGGCACCGTGGTGGAAACCAGGCAGTGATCGGAGGATCCCAGAGGGGCGAGCACCGACACACTGTACTGCGCTGGGTGACTCGTCAGCAGTAGGTCCAGCAAGGAAGGCGCTTGACTCGGTATGTCTGGTACCCTGGTGGGCTGGAGTACCAGCTGGGTGAGGTCATGCGTGAGGGCGAATGCGTGGACAGTCCGACCTGCGTGGTCAGTTCTGGAAGATCCCAACCAGGACTCATGGTGGGCGTTAAAGTCTCCCAGAAACACCAGTTCGGCTGTCGGAAACTGTTCCTGCGCTTTGTCCGCTGCCTGGCTGAGATGTTCAAACAGTCGAGTTGTTTCAGAGTCTCCAGAGTGGGATCGGTATAGGCATACGTAGATTCGGCTCATAGAGCCAATATCCGCGTAGAGCCAAAGGATGGAGAAGGATGGGTCCTCAAGGCAGCGTAACCGGCGACAACAAACATCCGCCCTGACGAAAAGACATACCCCAGCCTTCGCCAGGAAGCACTCCTCAAGCACATAGCCGGGATAGTGCAGATATGTCATGTCGGCAGGGCGGCGAATTTGTGTCTCCGTTAGGAAAAGCATGGCCGGTCGTGCCGTCTCAAGATGCTGGTGGACGGCGTTGAGGTTTGCATGGAGTCCACGGATGTTAGTGAACTCCACCTCAAAAAGTGTGTTGGTGGGAGAGTGGAGTGCCGCTGTTGAACGTTTTTGCTTGTTCCTTGCTGCCATGATTAATAAAAAGGGGGGGAGGGAGGGGAATGGAAGCGTAAAAGGCGTGACAGTCATCGTGGCAGTGTAATACTGAGACTCGGAATGCTGTGTCGTCATATAACGGTGAGGCATGACGGTGACCGAGCCGTCTGACGGAAGGGCCCCCGTACCCTCCCGGAAATGGTCGCCTGGTCACACCGTCCGGTCACCAACCGGCACGACGAGCCACTCCGAGGATTATGCGCGACCTGACGGGGCAGCCTCCCAGGGTGGTTAGCCGTGGTTGGGCCCCTCTCTATGCCGCGGGCGGCCAGCGGCACCACCGTTTCTACGGGTCTCCCTGGCCGACGACTCGATCCACGTCACCCTCAACATGACTCTACGAGCATTCCACTGCTCACACACTTACCCCGATAACTGTCACCCCTGCATCACTGGGCCTCCGGTCTCGCACTCACCAACGAAACACGACAGCACCAAAACTGTCATTTTAGGTTGGCCTTCTGTGCGAGGGTAGTACCGCCCCGGTCGAGCCGGCCCATTCGTGCTGAAATCAGCGTGGCTCTACTACCTACTGATACCTGATTCCTGATTAGGCAGAGCCTGTGCTATGATAATATAATCAAACTACTGATAAATATACTTACATATTTCTAAATATATATACATTACAGATTAATTACACCTTGTATGTATAATATAACATCTGTTATAGTTTACGTAAACATAAATACACATTGACATTTGACTGCCTCGGTGGCGCAATGATAGCGTATGCGACTGCTGTGCTTCAAGTCTCGGGTTTGATTCCCGGGTCCGACTAAATGTTTGTATGATCTGCAAATATTTGTTTCGGAGTTTGGGTGTTTCCTATGTTAAATATGTATTAATAAAAATAAATTATATATGTAATTATATCAGTTGTATGGTACCGATAACACAAGCTCTGCTTAGTTTGGGACTAGATAGCGTTGCGTGTTTGATGTCCGAAATATTTAAAATATTTATATTATTATAGATAAATTACACCTATATACATACCATCCGTTATACCTACGTAATAAACGCTAATTACTTTTGTGCAAAACATAATTATGTTAATACAAAAATTGAAGATAAATTAAAGTCTACTGACTGTCTACTACTACAAAGAGTAAATTTTGGAAAGATTATTTTCTGAATAAGATTAGAACTTCGACTTACATTAAAGCGTGATACATGTGTTACAAGTATTATGTGCTATAAATATTATATATATATATACATAGACACATGCGTGAATTCACACTGGTTTTTGTTTTCTGTTTACAATTCGAACAAGTTCTGAAACCAGTTGTAACGAAATTCATAAGTCTTATTAAAACTAGATCTAATCATAAATTAATTCAACATCAAACGGTTTAAAAAATATTAACAGGTTATCTCTGTAGCACGTAATTACTCTAAATAATTACTTTAAACAAAGTATTGCATAGCAGAATTAATTGTAGTCAGTCAGTCAATGTCTCAAGGTAATAGAGCCACGCTGATTTCAGCACGAACGGGCCGGCTCGACCGGGGCGGTACTACCTTCGCACAGAAGATCAACGTAAAATGACAGCGATCATGCTGTCGCGTTTCATTGATGAGTGCGAGAGCGGGGGCCCAATGATGCAGAAGAATCACTAGCCCGCCATGATGTGGGTCACCATGCTGCATTGTTGCATTGTCCGCATTCGTAGTATGGTGACCGCAGGATTCTGCTTATGCTTTCCATCAGGCAAAGTAGAGTCATTTTCGCAGGGCCAAATTATCGTTTATTATTATTATTATATCCATCTTGAGAGATTTCCTGATTTATTTTCAAGTCGGTTTAAAAACAAATAGCTTTAACTAATACGTAGCTAAATATAGCACGAATCTTTAGGTTATTTAAAAGCACGTCCCTTTAAAATGGAGCCGTAAAATTTAATTCATCGCAAAGTATTTGTCGCATTTTACATTTTGGTTCTCTTTGCCACGTTCTGGTGTCTTGTTGACTGTTATCTTTAGCTCTATTCGAGCGCACGAAAGTAACTAAACATGAAATACCGGTTTTAGTTTCAAGGTCAAAGAAAATTAATGTAATGCTGATTAATTGATGATGCATTTGCGGCCTAAACTATTATGTATATATATATATATATATCATGTGTAACTTTGTAATGTAAGTTCTCATTTTTTATATATCAAAGAATTCATTATAAATTTAACACAATTTTGTATCCATGCGGGTTGCATATCGTGTCAAAATTTTAGCTCCACTCTAGTAGTACTCTTGAAATTCTATAGCATACAGAAACCAAATTAACATCATTATATTTTTGAAACTTTTAATAGTCATAGAGCGACATAATCCCAAGCATTTTCACGGTGCACAGAGTCTGCAACAGTGTCGTAAGCCTTACTGCAAGTTTATGTTTACCTAAAAGTTTAAATTCAAGTTTAGGTTTAATTTAATTCATGCCTGGGGATTTTCTAGAGAGATACTTTGAGATCACAATGAACTGCTAGTTCTCTGAGCATAGTGACTTGTCGGAATAATTACAGCGAGAGTAAAATACTTTGTTATTATTACGCAATGGTACACCTACCTACTACCTACCATACATAATAGTCTGGCCCCAACACTGTAATAAATAATACAGTGTATTTTGGACCAATTTTTAATCCTTTATTCTGTTGCATTGGCAGTAAGCTCATGAATGTTTTGTGAAATTTAATGAAAGCTATCTTTTTTTATCCTTGAGGCGACATTTTAAGAATACATGGCATCAGTGTCCCTATTGCCTCGGCCGAGTGAGGGAGCACACTCTGCAAGACAACAACCCGTCTCACTGTCCTGGTATTGTAACTAAACCAAGTCCAAACCCCAGCAGTGACTACTAAAGGTTTATAAAGATATTTGACTGAATGTCCTATCAAGTCTTTACATATTATGAAATAAAGACGCTGCCGCTATCTGTTCGCTTGTATCATTTAAACTTCTCAACGGATTTTGATGCACTTTATCTTATAGTATCTACACTATACATAACAATTAACATGATGTTTGAAATTCTATTCACAATTACTACTAACGATTCTCTTCGGGAGTCTGTTTAATACACATTGACATTTCTAATTTGCCTCCTTGTTTCATTAAATTTATAGAACAATTACTTATTCCTTTGGGATATTCTTCACAACACCTCAGCGGAATGTACTCGAATAACTTAATTGTATTCCAACTAATCCAAGCTCTTTGAGAGCAATTTTCTTTGATTAAGAACGTTTGAATGATTTGAACGGGCTAATTTAATGATTTACTTTGAGGAAGTAGTCAAAAATCGTGAAGGCCAAAGCTTTTATATATTTTTTTTATGTTTTCTTAAAAATCCTTTTTTTACATCTTTCATGGCAATGTAAAGTTCAATTTATAACATTGCAACTCTATATTTGTTTGAATACTTTCTAGTAATACTAATTTTAGAGTTACTCATTATTATTTTTAAGATGCCAAATGTCTAATGAAACAAAATGTTTTACAACCATTACAATGGAGTTTACAGAATTTTAACAGAAAAAAATCAACATTCAGAGAAGACAAGAACAAAAGTTTATCAACGTTTTTTTTTGTAATCGCTACATAATCAATAAACAGCAAGAAAACTATTAATTTATGTTGAAGTAACCCCGAGGTATATACAGAAAGAGAACGGATATTACTTACAACAAACTGTACCTCAAAGACACAGTCTGATGCAGATTTAAAAGTTATTGAAAACCGCCTTAAACACGTAAATCTTATCTTAAAATGAATCTCATCTCAAATATCCAAGTTGAAGCACGAGAGCCTGCAGTCTCTTTGATCACTAATACGCTATGTCAATATCCTTATTATGCTATGTCAATAAAACACTTAATATACGTAATATTATGAATGATAAAGCTTATTTAATATAAGTGACACTAATATAAAATTATCAATCACCTTAAAATTAATACACTGTACGCAATTACTAATTAATTATGAAATTTGTGCCTAAATTACGTTTAGTCACACAATTTTACCATACCTAACTAAAGATAAACTGTACTTAATTAAATACAAAGATAGTACAAAGAATGCCTTGGGTAATGGGCATTAAGTCCGCTGATGTACAAAAGTGCATAAAGTTATAAATAAATAAAAATAAAATAAAGAAATAAACAATTCAAAAATAACAATAAATGTTCCTAAACAGATTAAAACTCTATCTTACCAGATTAAAACTTCTGTTCGGTATCGGTTCAGTCAGGGGCGGATCTAGAAATTGAGTATTTAAACTGTTCTGTTCACTTGTTTTTGGAGCATTTTATTATTCCGGGATCTTACGAGTTGTTACTATCAAGCTAAGTTTTCATGAGCGGCTTCATTTTGATGAGGGGCCCACCTTTCACCTTACAAAAATTTTTGATTGTGGTAGCTAGCAGGGATAAAAAATCGCTGAGCGTAGGGCACGGATTACGTACCACACAATTTGTAGGACAATGTGGCTGTTAAATTATATAAATTAAATAAGTTTAACCGGATAGTGGCAATTACCAGTATTATTGTGAGTCGACTGCCGAATGACACCATAACGTCAATCAGATCGCTATCTTGGTTTAAAAAGCTTAGTGCACTACATCCGGGACCTCATAACTGTCCACAACCAATCATTGACCGATAGATACAATATAAAGTTGTTTGAATCAAGTGCCAACTTTTGCTCCGCTCCGCCCGCATGTATTTGTGATTTCTCAGTAAAAAGTAGTCTATGTTTTATTTAAATGTATGAGCTAATGTATGAGCTCTGTCTATCTTATAAACGAGTAATATAGTTCTATCTATCTAGTTAAGGAGCAATTATTGTATGATTATGAAACATGACAATTATGAATCTCGGAAACAGTTGCAACGATTATTCCTCCATTCATCCATATATCCTTATAAACTTTTGCATTTATAAATATTACTAGCAGGCTCGGTAAACTTCGTACCGCCATATTTACGTATCTGTCTCAGCTACCTGTCGCGGACAAAAAAAAACTTTTGGCGTTATCTTTTAATTTTTCTTATACACAACCCTCGTCCTAATTATAACGAACACATAAAAAAAAGAATTATTTAATTGGGTGCAGCCGATCGGAAGTTATGCGCGTACATACATTTTGGCGATAAATTGTCGCTGTAAGCACTAAGTTCAAAATTCATTCATAATAAAGAAAACGATTACTTTATTTAATTTATACTCTCGATTATCGACTCTTGATGGAACTTGTTAGATACATTCTAAAATTAAACTCACTTGTACTTATTCCATTATTTTAATCCACCTCAATCCTGACCGGTTACTATCTACATTCTAGAATGGATTACTTTACTAATAATATTTCTTTTGTTTTGACTATACAATATGTGCACTGAATGCAAGTTTTAATGTGTGCTAACGAATGAATATAAAACTAGAACTAGAGAAACTGATGACAATGATGATGTTGAATGAGGGATAACGCGACCCAAGCATCGCTAAATATGTAAACGTGTAAGATGAAAACAGAACCTCTTCTGCTTGTAATTGGATAATAAGTTTGATGCATATGCATATAAAAATTATTAGAGAGATATAAATAGATAAGAAGTGACGGCATAATGATGCAAAAGCATCTCAATAGTCCGTCATAGTGTGGGTCATCATGCTGCATTGTCTGCATTCGCAATATGTATAGTGATCTTGGATTCTGCTAATGCTTTCCATCGGGCAGTGTAGAGTCATTTTGGCAGGCTCACACATAAAAAACATATATAAAAATAGTATCACACTATTTCACTGCCTTGTTGGTCTCGCGGTTGGCTTGTGCGACTAGTAATTGTGAGGTCTCGGGTTCGATTCCGGTTCGGACCAAATGTTTGAACTATCTACAAATATTTGTTTCGGAGTTTGGGTGTTTTCTATGTATAATATGTATGTATTTACAAAAAAAAATGTATTTGTATCAGTTGTTTAGTACCCATAACACAAGCTCTGCTTACCTTGGGACTAGATGGCGTTGTGTGATAGATGTCCGAAATATTTATTATTAATTTATTTAGTCAGTCATATGTCATGTAATTTCCTTAATTTTTTAATAAAAAACCGGTGTGAAATAGCGCTTGCGCTGTGTTTCACCGAGTGAGTGAGGATACCGGAGACTCATACCCCAACCCCTCCCCCTATCTCCCCTTCCCACTCCCCTAAAGGACGGCAACGCACTTGTGACGCCTCTGCCGTTGCGGGTGTCCATAGGCGGCGGTAATCGCTTACCATCAGGCGATACATCTTAAGCGCTTTTTTTGCCTCCCTATACCCGTTTCGTTTCAAGGGCCGATTTTTGTCCCAGTATCTAATAGAAACGGTGGCACAAATAACACTGAATATTAACTGTATTTTACACCTATTAAATTATCATTTCGGTAATACGACTTAGGTTGATGTGTGTTATCGTTATCAGTACTATTATAACCAATACACAATGTTTTTCGTTATCATTGCCGCATTAATCTATATGCCAATAGGGTTTTTAGCAGTAGGATTATTACGGATTAAGCTTATTTTAATTTACTACCAGATTAAATATATGTATTTCTAGCGCTGTAATAATTTATGTCTAATTCTCGTTGTAACTAAACTACACGTAAAATTTTAGCACCGGCATTAGCTTTTAGTATAGAATATATAGATATAGAGCGGATCTTTTTAACGCCCTTGGGTCGATGTTTTCACAATTGACGCAATATAAAAGCAAGTGAGGTTTTATTTCATTTTGTTTTCCGCTTTGCTAGGGTTATTTCCAACTTAAACCAACTAAAAATCGCACGCCGTCTCAGATAACAATCAGTGTAACTAAGTGTACCATAGAAAGTAAATCCCTGGAACCCAATTGTAACTCAGGTGATTGATTGGGCCAGTTTCTTCAAATATTACCGATGATCGTAGCACATGCTATACAGGATCTTTATCATCATGAGATCTTAAGCCTTAAGCCTTAGCCAAAAGACGTCCATAGGCAGGACATGGGCTTCCTTAACGTTCTCCACATTAAAATAAAACTGGATACAGCAATACAAAGTGTTTCAAATAAAACTTTCTTAAGCAACAATTATAAGTATTAGAGTTTAGTTACGTATGGATTTCGTGAATTCCCTACTATTTTCGGATCAGACCAGGGGGGATTCTTATCATGAAGGTGACTGCCGTCACTTTAGCGAAGCTACCAGTTCCTTTGTCTTTGGGAACTCGCTGTTATTTACTGATTGTTGAGTGTTGTGGTGTTGTTCATATCAGGCTTAGTAGTATACACTTCACTGACAATCACGTTTTGAAAGGGATCTATTTCGTGCTATTTTCTTAAGAATTGAAAGTCGCTATCTTTCTTAAGATTTCTTTGTAGTTGATACATTTAGAATGCTACCATGTGTCTAACAAGGTGAATGAGTTATGTATGCACTCTTTAGATAGCTCTATTCTAAGTGCTAACCAATACAAAAAAGCTTTAGCAATTTTGCCCGCTAAGCCTATAATTATTTACTAACTAGCTGAACCCCGCGGTGTTACTCGCGGTTGTTATTGTACCGCGAGTAACGCCCCGGGACAAAGCTAGTCTAAAAAAAGTAGCCTAAGTTACTGCCTGGATCATCAGATACCTGCTAGTGAAAGTCCCGTCAAAATCGATCCAGCCGTTCCAGAGATTACCCGGAACAAACAGACAGACAGACAGGCCGATAGACAGACAGACAGACAAAAAACTTTTTAAATACATTTTTGGTATATGTATCGTGTATACATACATGTGCATTTATTAAAAAGCGGTTATTTTAATATTACAAACAGACAATCCAATTTTATTGCTAGGATCTCACAACAAAATAAACTGAAATAAATGTAAAACAAAATACATCTTTCATCAATCAATAATATGTTTAATTATTAATAGCATACATAATAAATTCCAATATAATTGAAAAGGCTTTGTAAGTTCCAATTAAAATATTTTTCAACAGGCTTCGTACACAGGGTTGTAACTTAATTTCATTAAAACATTACAATTTACTCTATGTTTATGTATGTCTATGAAATGAGTGGTTTATGTCACTAGTGTAGATCTTGATATTGAAGAGGATTAAAAGCTGTACAGAAATTACTATCTTTATCTTATCTTTAAACAATATTCGATAAATACTGCAATATTAATAATAATCAAAAACATTTATAGTTTAAGCCTTACGGTCGGCACACTATTTCTTATCTAAGGGTTTATATTGACAATATTTCAAATCCTCGTTTCAATATCGTTCGACTTCTTTAAAAGTCAATTTAAAAGTTTTTTATCTGAGCGAAAGTTCTAAGAAACTCAGGTAGAAAGAAGCATGAAGGCATCTTTCCCAATTAACTACGGGATATTGATATTCGACAGTTCATTGAACGACGAACCTCCAAGTTTTTATGTAAAACGTCTGGTTTCGCCGCCTCGTGTGGTTCAATAATGAAATGCCGCTTTAGATTTTTTTCATGCATACACCGTTGCTTCTTATGTAGTATTAAATAACATCATTTGCAAAATACCTACTTTTCTTTCACATAGGTGAAAGAAAATAGAGGTAAAGAGGTAATAAAGGTAAAGGAATGTATCCTTGCCTTTTTAGGTAGTATTTTTTTAGCAGTCTATGTATGTTTGTAACATAGCGAAGCGACTGAACTATTGAGCCGATTTTAATGAATGAGTTGTCAATAGATTCGCAATAATGGCCTGGGCCTAATATGAAATTTTACCAAAGTTTTTACGTAGTCGGGTTATGGTTTGCATAACATGAGTCCCAAATAAACTTCTTTCAAACTTGAAGAACAAGGCAATAGTACCTTGAACTTTGCTCGCGTTAATTAATAATAACTGTCAAGTCACGCTGTGATCTTTTAATTAATTTATTTATTTTATGAAATATTCTCGTACATTCTCATCTTTACATGGTATTAAAATGATGCCGCTTTGGCTGTCTATTCGCTTAGATTTTTTAAACTACTAAACGGATTTCAATGTTGTTTTCAGCAATTTAAGACAGTAGTTTAAGACTAAGGTTTATATCTGTAACTAGTTGTTGCCCGCGGCTCCGCCAGCGTATACGTCGGTTATCGCGGCAAATAGTAGCCTATGTGTTATTCTAATGTATCAGCTATATTACTGTAAAGTTTCATCCAACTCCGTTCAGTAGTTTTTGCCTGAAACAGTGGCAAACATCCATCCATCCATCCATCCATACTTACAAACTTTCACGTTTATTTTAGGATACATGCACATAATAGTAGAGGAAGTTTGAGAATTTCAAAGACTTCAGTGCGATGTCAGGCTGAGTCGCTGATCTTATAATAGTTAAATTGTTTTATAATATTTGCAGCAAATATTTTTTGCTGCAAATAAAAGAATCACTTTGTTAGTTTTATAATCAATCTATACTAAAACATAAAGCTGAAGAGTTTGTTTGTTTGTTTGTTTGAACACGCTAATCTCAGGAACCGCTGGTCCGATTTGAAAAATTCTTTCAGTTTTAGATAGCCCATTTATCGAGGAAGGCTATAGGCTATATATCATCACGCTAAGACCAATAGGAGCGGAGCAACAATGAAAAATGTTACAAAAACGGGGGAAAATTATCACGCTACGGGCATTATGAGACACAAACGAGGTTGCGTGGGTCGGCTAGTATCTTATAAGCATACTATGTATAAATAAAATACTCGAGTGATTTCGTCTAAGAAATAAGGAAATTTTTAGCATTTCAACCTAAGTGGGCTTTGGGATCAAAGTTACTCAGATGGTAATTCAATCTACTTATTTATTTACATGAAGAATTTCCTTTTTCAGATTCAGTACCTTACAAAATTACGTTCATGAAATAATGCGATAAAAGTCTTTTAGACTTGAAAACGAACATTATTATTTATACATACCTCTAAGAACTTTCGTATAATGCTTAATTAAATTAAGTAGTCTTGGAGATCCTTAAATATATTAGATTACTTGAGGTTACATAAAAACGACGCTGAAAAAGTATGAAACAAGTTTCAAAAGCCGTAGTCACACGTTACGTAGAAATGTACCATAACACATTAACAACGCGTGACTACGGCTTTTGAAACTTGTTTCATAATACTTTTTCAGCGTCGTTTTTTGTCGTAGTTGGGTTTCAGTTTTTACTTTTTTTTTTATTTAAAATGTTTTGGTGCCTCTATAATATAAATTTCTTTGCAAAGTATATTTTAAATAGGTACCATAGAAATTGCACAATTATCGCATAAATACGGACAAAGTCGAAACGAATGCTTATAATATTTATATATATATACTTTTAAAATATACAAGTAACGCCCTTTCCAATGATACCAATAAAATACACGACATACTCATCTCAAATTTATTTTTTAATACAGTACTTTATGTCGGCCAGAGGGCGCCACATTAGAATTTAGATTCAGTGACACGTCATATAGCCTATAACCAGCGGACGATCAAGGCGCTTCTCACGATACCTCATTTGTCTAGTTCTCATAAGTAGTTAAGGAGATATGAGGGAACAGATGAAGATACATACATACATACATACATACATAGCCTGTCAAAATCATAACCCTCCATTGGCTTTGCCGTAGTTGTGTAAAAATAGATGCTTTCCAAATAAATGCATACAAGAACAGCATTTTGGAAATTGTTTTAAATAAGATAATTTTAGAGTAATTTACAAAATTAGCACATTATTCAAGTAACAAATTAAAATAGATTTAAAATATCCAGTATCATCTCAAAATTCGAAAAGCAGGCGAGTGATTTCTGCCAAGGAAACAATATGATTCGATTTTTAAATGAGCGGCCAATTAGACCCGATAAAGATAAACCGTACAATTGCGAGATAGGAATCATCTTCCTTTAATTGAAGTCACAAGACAATTATGGGACATAAAAGATCTAAACGTTGAAAGATTAAACTTTTGATAAGATTTTCTTGGCAGTACTAAAGAATATTGACATTGAGATATTTTATGACTTTCTCATATTAAGTACGAGCTTCTACTCAGGGCCTTGCCCGCGTGTATGTCGGTTTTCACGGTAAAGAAGAATTATCCATGGAATGTAATACAAAAAATCCTATCACATTATAATACGTTGCTTATCTATACTAATATATAAAGCTGAAGAGTTTGTTTGTTTGTTTGAACACGCTAATCTCAGGAACCGCTGGTCCGATCTGAAAAATTCTTTCAGCGTTAGATAGCCCATTTATCGAGGAAGGCTATAGGCTATATATCATCACGCTAAGACCTACAGGAGCGGAGCAACAATAAAAAATGTTGCAAAAACGGGGGAAAATTATCACGCTACGGGCATTATGAGACGCAAACGAGCTTGCGTGGGTCGGCTAGTATTCTACTATTTCTGGTGTACAAACATTAAATCTTAAGAACTAATCTTAAGGTAAGTAGTAGTCTATGTCCTTTCGCAAAGATCAAAGTACTCCATGCCAAATTTCGTAGAATCTGTGCAGCGGTTTAGTACTTAAAGCGTAACAGACAGAGATTCTTTTGAATTTAAAATATTAGTATGGATATGTATCTAATAATAAAATAAACTTAGATATTACAATACCATTCTGTCATTGTGAAATGAACAACTTATTGCTTGAAGTTAATTTGAGACATGTTTGATTTTTACATAAATATACTTTTTAGGAACACCTAGGACGTCTTATTTGGGATTAATCTTAAAACTTGATGGGAGATCAAAATAGAAATTCAAATATGCATATGAGAGAATAGGATCTAGTATCTTGTAGTTACTCGTAATTTGCGGAAACTGTTCATTTCAGTATTCAAAGACCACAGGATATTGAACAATTGGAGTTGGTTATGTATCTCAGTAATGCATACGGATGGTACCTTTTTTATTCTAATAGAATGCAACAATGAAGTAGGCGGTTGGAGGCCAAAGACTGCTTTGCCCACGGAATTATAAAAACGATAGGAAATTAGTCTTTTATTGAGAAATGAATGCTTTCCGACACTGGTCTTCTTATAAACAGCATAATGATGACATGACATCGTAAAATGTTGTATAATAGGTTGTTAGTAAAAAAAGGAGGCATATTATTCTGTAAAGAGGAAAAATGAGTTTAACACGAGCACAGCTGATAAGGTTTTCGAGAACTTATTGGAGTCACGGCGCTCATTTAGATGTGATTCTAAACTTTGGTTTTATTTAAATTATAAAAGACTATCAACTAACGATTAATTAATTTTAATGTTTCCTGTTATTTAATGGTTTATCATGGCATTATTGTAAATTCATATCAATTACATTTAGGTGTAATAATAAAAAAAGAAAATACCTACTACAGGGAGAACAAAGATTTGCACTCAACTGTGTAGAAGGTACTTAATAAGAACTACCTCATAATTTTCATCCTTTCACTGGCTCGGTGTTATTTCGAGAACAGTCTGTTTAAAACAGAAAATCAATACGTTATACGAGTAAGTGCCCTCGGTACGTTGTTGGAATAAATAAAATCGTCGGTTACTAATTAAAACATTCAGCCGGAAAATCTATAATTCGCGATGAAATGATCCGCTCTCGATTTGATAATTTACTTTGTCCATTTATATTCAATAAATATTGCAGAGCAAATTAATTTTATAAATGGAAAATTATTGAAATTGATTTTCATTATATTAATTAATTTGACAAACAATGACGCTGAAACGTATGTGATACCACCATAGGACTATTGTAGGTCTCTATTGGAGAGGTCCCTAAAGCTCCTCCTAAAAGAAACACTGACTTGTTTCTAAGTGCTATCAATTTTGCCGTTAACAGTTTTTATATAAAACCTATAAAGCAAACGTACTCGTAGATGCATTCTTAGAAACGTAAATCGCAAAACCTGCATCTAAGGAGGCTTTATGTAACGCCGTACGTCGACGTCTAACATACTAAATCTACACGGTGTTCTATTCTGCGCGTATAAGACGATAAGTCCTCAACGGACTACATAAAATCAGTCCACGAAGTATAAAGCACATATATACATAACCTTTTTGCTGTCACTAAAGATGGAGAACATAAAACCTATCTTGCTGACTAACCGCCGCTCTTAAAATATCATGAAGCCCTGATGAATACGATTCTGGCGAATAGACACTTAAAAATGTCACATACATTACTTATCATAAAGCGTAGAATGGCTGGTATTGAGAGCTCAACACCATAAACCAATATTTATGCGTTTGCTCAGTAGCACTAACGCGATCTAATTTGAAGTGACAGATTGACGATAAACGAAAAATATTCGTCGTAGTTGAAACCAGTTCCATCATTTCAAATCAGTGAAACGATTGCCAGTTAAGTGTCGGTGCACGTAATATACAAAAAAACACATGATAAATTATTAGGTTTTTTTTGGAGGCAACAAAAAATATTAAAAAAGAAACAAAAGTACAAAGTAATTATGTATATCTATTCAACAACCTTGAACGTTGAGGGATTGACGTTAATAAACATATTATCGAATAAGGAAATGAAGTACTAAAGAAAAAATTTACACTGTTTTGTGCTAGATGAAAGATACGAAGAAGCTAATTACCCTTTAAAAGGAATCATAATAAAAGACACTAGTCCCGTTTCCCTCAGAATATGACACACATACACGGTACATATACTAAAAATGTTGTAGTGTAGTGTAGTAGTAGTAGTAAAAATGACGGACTTTCACAGGCAGGTGGCTGATGATCCAGGGAGTAACTAAGGCTACCTTTTTTTTTAGACTAACTTTGTCAGACGCGGCGAAGTTACTCGCGGTACAAAGATAACCTCGGGTAACATCGCGAGGTTCAGCTAGTAAAAAATATAATGCCTTACTCTAGTTGTTATATACTATGTTGCTTGTGTTATGTCATATTCACACTTAATAGTTTTCCTATAAAATTTTCAGCAACTCCTCGCGGCAGTTCTGCTAACTGCAGCAGCATTCACATCTGGCAGCATAGTCAAGTCTTCCGGAGATAACTTCGAACTGCTCATCCTCCACAACAATGATATGCACGCGAGGTTCGAACAGACATCACAACTCAGCGGCGCGTGTACCACAGCCGACAGAGAGGCAGGAAAGTGCTACGGTGGATTTCCAAGAGTCGCTCATGTGTAAGTGACAGTTTATAGAATACTAGGTGACCCACGCAACCTCGTTTGCGTCTCCTATTGCCCGTAGCGTGATAATTTTCCCCCGTTTTTTCTCTTCTAAACTAAACATTCTCCATTGGTGCTCCGCTCCTATTGGTCTTAGCGTGATGATATATAGCCTATAGCCTTCCTCAATAAATGTACTATCTAAAACTGAAAGTATTTTTTGAAATCGGACCAGCGGTTCCTGAGATTAGCGCGTTCAAACAAACAAACTCTTCAGCTTTGTAATATTAGTATAGATATATTAACAAATTAAATGAATCAATAGTTCGGACATTTCATACACAACGCTATCTAGCTTCAAACTAAGCAAAGCTTGTAATATAAAAGTTAGATTGACCGATAGAATACTTATTTACTTTTTTTGTACCAAACCCGAGACCGCCAGCCACCAAGGCAGTTTAAGGCTCGGAACTAACGACTTAAAACAATCAAACTGTCTGAAAGCAAGCAGTTAATAAGGCTTAACATCAGTGATAATAATACAATCTCAAATAAATCTTTTTAATTGGTGAGCTTAGTAATACTGATAAATAAATTGAGAGAGTATTTTCCCGTACCTTAAAAGAGTTGTTTTCCTCTTTTGACATCTTGATGACCAAAACTTAAAATATCTATTGTACACTAGCTTTTGTTCGTGGCTCCGCCCGCGTGTATATCGGTTATCGCGGCAAATAGTAGCCTATGTGTTATTCTAACGTATAAGCTATATTACTGTAAAGTTTCATACAAATCCGTTCAGTAGTTTTTGCGTTAAAGAGTAACAAACATCCATCCATACTTTCAAACTTTCGCGTTTATAATATTAGTAGGATATATTTCTCGGGTCACGTTGTTTCTCACGATGCACTCCGAAACTATCTAACCAATTTTCAGGTTTTTTTGACGTGACAACGTCCAATAAATTGATGAACGCCGGCTGCACGCACAAAAAGGATGACTCATTGTCCTGTTACACTAATTATCCCGTTACGTTTATTGTACATCGTTATATTAGAGATGAGCGCGCAAACGCCGCATCTATCTCTCTCATCATTTCATCAATGTTTTGTTATGACGTTGTCACGTTAATCTATCGTTCGTAAACCGACTTTGCCGACAACCAATTTTTTTAAAGTATGTTTTGCTTGCGTGCCTAAGACAGGATAGTTAACATCACGCTTAATTTTATTTATTTACTAGCTGACCCGTTCAACTTCGTTTGCGTCTCTCCATAAGAAATATTTTTTTCCCATTTTCCCAACATTTTCGGTCGATACCCGACTTCTATTGGTCGTATAGTGATGTTACATAGCCTAAAACATTCCTCGCTAAATGATCCATCCAACAAAAAAATTTGCAAAATCGGTTCTGCCGTTCACGCGTGATGTCGTCACCAAGGCAAATAGGGATTCAATTTTATATTTATAGATAGATTTATGAAATAAAACGAACTGAGTTACATCTCTGTCCCCCAAAACCTGGTTGATGGTTTGACTGGGACTTGGGCTTAGATCAATAGGAGCCGAGCATGATTGAAAATCGACTAAGTAGCATGGATCAGCTAGTTTTTTTATAAGTATCTACCTACTTTAAGATAAAAAGCTTAAAGCAGAAAGCTTTGTAGACTTAATAGTTTTATTTATTGGACTTGATTTTATTTGTAAACTTTTTTGTTTTCTAATATTACCTTTATTAGTTCAAATTTGATTGGATGTATTTCTAGATATAAAAATCAGATAACTTTGGCACAAAATTGAAGTGTCTATTATCTTTAACATTTTCTAAAAGAACATAAGCCGATTTCCACTCCGATGGGACGTGCTACTCAGTGTTACATTTTTGCTTTAGCCAGAACACTTTGCAAGTACCAATACACTTACCTAACTTCCATTTGCATAGAAATATATACTTACGCATAGATAGTAAAGGAAATAAAAAAACAATTTAAAACTTCATAAGCAATCTTTATAATGTTCCAAAATTAACCTATGCACTTAAAAGTGTATATAAGCACTTGGAACATTGTGAAAATAGTAAAACAATCCAAGTCAATCAATCGATCCAAATCAATCAAAAAGAATAATTTTATGTGTTATTAGCTGAACCCCACGGTGTTACCCGCGGTTATTATTGTACCGCGGGACAAAGTTAGTCTAAAAAAAGTAGCCTAAGTTACTCCCTGGATCATCAGCTACCTGCCACTGAAAGTCCCGTCAAAATCGGTCCAGCTGTTCCAGAGATTACCCGGAACAAACAGACAGACAGACAGATAGACGGACAGACAGACTGACAGACAGACAGACAGACAAAAAAATTTTTAACTATATTTTTTGTATGTGTACCGTGTATACATACATATGCATTTAGAAAAAACGGTTATTTTAATATTACCAACAGACACTTCAATTTTATTTATTTATAATATACATATTTTGGGTTTCAATCGTTTATCTATGATTTCAGAGTAAAAGAAGCGAGACGGGCGGCTCAAACAGGGGAAGGTCCCCCCGTCCTGTATTTAAACGCCGGGGACACGTACACGGGCACGGCCTGGTTCACAATCTACAAATGGAAAATAGCCGCCGAATTCATCAACGCACTGCAACCTGACGCTGTTGTGAGTGTACAAAAAACTTCTATCGTAAAACCTATTTTGATTCGTCACGCGTTTTGTCCGTCCGTTCGTGTTGTGTCGTACCTATATTTTGTCGACGTGTGCGTTTTAATCAAAATCATAGAAAAAAGGTGTTTCCCATAAAGACTATTGGCATTTAATTATCAGGAATATGATAAGGTATTTCGTTGGATAGATTAATTTAAAAGTTATTAAACCCTTTTATAAGACACAACGAAAATACTCACCTTGAAGTCATTTTGACCAACGAGACTTCTATTGTGTCAATATTTATTGAGCTTTTTTGACCAACAAGACTTCTATTGTGTCAATATTTTCTTGAGCTTTTTATAACGCTTCGTAAAAGGAATATAATTTGCCATATTGTATGAATGTACATATTAATCGGTATTTCAAGCTTGTTTATTTGCATTCACATTGTTGCTTAAAATTGAGAGCGAAGATTTACAAATGCTTATATGAAACAAAAAATGTATTTTTCAGTGTGTCAGTTTTCTTTTTTTTAATATGTAGTGACGTCACTCTTTGTTTGTCTGTCAATTATGTCAACATTTGCTGCTTAAAGCATCAAAAGCTCATCATATTCATCACTGGTGAAATAACATTGATTTCGTAGAATTCCCGACTATAGTTTGAAACAGTCGATTGGAATTTTGGGTGAACTGAATTTCAGGATACGTATTAAATTACATGATGATTAAACGATATTTCGGAATAAATTTAATTATATGTAAAATACTATACTTTAAGTCAATCTATTAAAATCTTTCACATAAACACACACGCTTTTCTGACATCGCCATTAATACAGTCGTGTCAGAAAAAAGTTCATAAAAAATATAACTCAACTATAAATACGTGTTTTTCATTGTCTTACATTTCGTAAATATGTCAAATGACGTCATAATCTTATGATTTATGATTTACCATTACAAATCATTTCAAATCTTTACAAAAGATCGTGGAAACGATATCGTATTCTCTACTAAACATCAGTCTGACTTTTGTCTGAGCCTTTTCATCGCTCCGACAAGTACATTGCAAAGGTTTTAAATAAATCTTTTACGAATTCTCATTGTTCTCTTTTCCAATGTCAAATTATATTCTAGTTCACTTTTAGAAACTAAAATTTAGTCAATGGTTTAATTCGAAATGAAGTAAAGATAAAGACTTAAATATTTATTTTAAAAGCAAATTTACTATACCCAGAGTATATAACGAAATTATTTAGCATAATGACGAGTCACCTTGAAACGTTTACATAGGTACTAACAATTATTTATTTATCTCAACCGTGGCAATCTTTAAATACTTTATTGTTTGATTAGTTCATTATCTGAAAATGATAAACATTTCGCAAACACGTTCATAAGAAAAACTATTACAAATATACATTTATGTATATATGTAAGACTAGCTGAACCCCACGGTGTTACCCGCGGTTATTGTTGTACCGCAGGTAACGCCGCGGGACAATGCTAGTCAAAAAAATGTAACCTAAGTTACTCCCTGGATCATCAGCTACCTGCCAGTAAAAGTCCCGTCAAAATCGGACAAGCCGTTCGCGTTCCAGGGATTAACAAAAGGACAGACAGACAATTTAAAAAAGAATGTTATTTGGTACATGTATTGTGTGTACATACATATACATTTAATTAAAAGCAGTTATTTTAATATTACAAATAGACACTCCTATTTTTCCTATAAGTCCTATTTGTATAGACGAGATCAAATTTCAACACATTGCTTTTTTTCACCTTAATATACTTTACAAGTTTTAAAGATCTACACGAAATCTGTAAAACAAATAAATGAATAAATAGGACATGCTCTCAAAACTCTAGTAAATAATGAAGTAAATAAATATAAAATAAAATTACGAAATTACTTACGCATGTAGAAACCAAAATCAAGTTTGAAGATTTCAATGAAGGTATGATAGTGTACAAGTGGTTAAGGAAAATGTATATTATTTATCTCGTAATTGAAATAACTATTTCATTTCGACAAAAAAGAACAATTATTATGATAACTATGGTAAATAAATAGTGAAATAAAAATATGTAACGGACTTTATTGTTACAATAGGTCATATCTACGAAACGGAATATGAATAATTTAGAGTTGAAGTAAATATCATAGTTTTATGAAAAAATAATTTATTTTGTTACGCCCAAGACCAAAATATTTTATTTATCATCACAACAGAGAAATATTTAAGAGTAAGCAGTAAAAATAAAACTATAACAAACAATATTGAAATTATTATAACGATCCCTCAACGATGTTCTGCTTAAAGTAAGTATATGAAACGCCAATATGATTATTTCAGTCAGAATAAATTGTAACTAACAAATACTAAACTTACTAATTTATTTAAATGAAATCATTTATAATTATTAATAAATATATTAAACCAATATCTCAGTATCATGCATGGTATTTCATTCATGTATGTATTTATGGATGGGTTACGGAAAGTATGGTGTTGGCAAATTTTACAATTATGGTCTAAGACCCGACACTAGATCGACCTGCACCGAGCTGATAATAGAATAAAACTTATTTTGTAATAAATTTTGTATTTTATTAAATATGTTAAAACAAAACAAACAATATAACATACATTAAACAAAAAATAAATATATGAAAACATCAAATGTGTATTTATATAAGTATATATAAATGTATATATTTATTTGTGTAATTTATATATACATACATATATTTATTAATTTATTTGTTGAATTTATGTTATATTGTTTAATATTTTATTTGTAATATTTATTACTTTTAATTTGAACATAAAAATTTTTGTCCAGGATTTTTTAGACAAACCATTTTTAATATATTTTAAAATAAGTTTTACGACGTATATATACGAAATTTATTATAAAATAAGTTTTATTCTATTATCAGCTCGGTGCAGGTCGATCTAGGGTCGGATCTTATCCTATTAGAGAATATCTGAATGTGGTGTCGGAAATTTATTAAAATTTTAATTTCTTGAAACAAGAATTATGGAGATCATACTTTGATTTTCCTAAATACATGCTCCTTTCTGTACACAAATAAATAAAACCAATTTTTGAGTTATATTGTAATCCGGTCCTTAAAGAATAAGACAGCAGATTGTTTCAAGAAACTAACGTAGGAACAAATACTAATAACCTATTTTGGAAATCGTTTTTTTTTTACTTTGCATCAAGTCTTGAAATATGTGGATTTTAAAATATAATACATTTCTTTTTGCAGTCTCTTGGTAACAATGAAGTCGACCAGAATGGAAGCAAGATTTCCTCATTCCTAGAGAACATCAATGCTCCCATTGTTGCCACGAATATTAAAATACAATCTGCCGAAAATAAAGCAAATATTCAAAAGTCAATAGTATTCAACATCAACGATGTTAAAGTTGGGGTTGTAGGATATCTAACTCCGGACAGTGAGATGTTAGATAGCGTAGGCAATGTAGAATACATCGATGAAATATTAGCGCTCACAGAAGAAGTAAAGCTACTCCAAACATTAAATGTAAATATTATAATTGCTATAGGTCATTCTAGTCTCGCTAAAGACAAAGAAGTTGCTCAAGGAGTTCCTGGTCTTGATATTGTAATTTCTGGAAACAAAAATACATTTTATTGGAATGGTAACACAGTTCCTACTACACAAGAAACTTTACTAGTATCACAGGAATCCGGGAAAACTGTACCGATCATATTTTCAAGCGCTTACGATAAATACTTAGGTAGTATTAGATTAATATTTAACGGTGATGGAGAAATTGTCAATTATGATAACAAACCTATTTATCTCGATTCATCTATACCACAAGACTTACCATCAGTAGAAATCATAAAAAAATATAACACTGAATTGGTTTCAAAATCTCAAGAGTTGATTGGAACCACCGCCGTGGTACTCGATGGTACATCGTGCTCTCTAGAAGAATGTAATTTAGGTAATTTCGTTACGGATGCAATTGTTTACTATTATGCAATTAACTTTGAGAATGAGCGCTGGACAGACGCCCCAATTGCTATCATCCACAGTGGTGCTATTGGAAGCTCTATTGCACCTGCCAACCGTCCTGCTTCTGTTACAAGAGGTGATGTACTGGCTGCCTTGCCAGTAGGAGGCAACTTGGTTACTGTCACTATGAATGGAAATGTACTTAAGGAGGTTTTGGAACGATCCGTTTACAATTATAATTCAAGAACACCGTCCGGACAATTTCTGCAGTTTTCAGGTATTCGCGTAGCTTATGATTTAGACAATGAACCTGGATCCAGAGTGGTAAGCGCATTGGTTCGTTGCTGGAATTGTTTTGTACCACAGTTTTATGAGATTGAGGATAACAGGGACTACAAAGTACTTATGCCGGCAGCGTTAGCAGACGGTCAATATGGATATAGCATGCTTGTTGGACTCCCTAGGGTAAATCTTGCTTACGGTGAGGTTACTTGTGCATCTGAATATATCAACATGAGAAGTCCTGTGTACCCAGAAGTGGCGGGTCGTATACACTTAACTGGTTCTGCGTCAGCCGTAAGCTCATCGTTACTTCTTGTCGCTTTTATATCAATTTTTACGAACATCTATTACTAAATGGTGTTACTCCAATTGTATTATTATGTTTATTTAAAATTTTATAGAACTACATTGTCACAATATAATTATATGATAAACAACTTTCCTTTTGCTTTTTTTTAATTTGTTCATGATTAAATGTGTATCACTAACATCTTTCTAAAATTTGAAGTTCAGACCTTTTTAACTGTTAATAAAAGTGCTAATTTAGAAAGTAAGTACCTTAAACTAGAAATAGCAAATACGGTATCGTTGAGTTGAGGTACTTTTGAGCTGTGTACTTTAGCAAAACGAGTATTGAGTAACCAATAAAAATATTGTAAAAGTGAGAAATGCATTTTTGAATTTTTAAGCAATACAAACCATATAAAGACTATACTTATTTATTTTTATAAAGTATAGAAAACCAACAACTACGAAAAGACTACGGACGTTTAATACATACACAACATCAAGCCAATAACAGGTTTTCACTTAATGTTATATTATTAGTGAACGTCATCAATTATGCTATATATATAATTAATAAAACAAAAAAAGCTGGGAAATTGAGAAGTTTGTAAGTATATTATCAAAGACATAACGATGTCCATAAATTAAACCTTATAAAAAATTTAAAAAGTAACATTAAAAAGTTTGTATGATTGCTTGCATAAAATAATACAAAAATATTTAATGAATGATTATTGCGATATATATTTAAGCACGCTTCGCTATATAAAGGCTTTGGTTAGACGAACATTTCAGTAGCTGTAATCAATAGTTAGCTTGTTATTTATATATTATAACACATTGAGATCTTATATGAAAGATATAGCGGGTATGGACAATCTTCTTCAATTTCATTATAGACGCTTGAAAAAAAAAAGACCTGATAAAAGTTAGAAATTTAAACTCGCTGTCAATGTTTAACACTTAAGGACATTGATTGCATTTTGATTAAACGAATGAGAAACTAATTCAGAGTTTATCGGCAGATTTATAGTATTTGATAATATAATCATTAGATAATATATAAATAAATATTCTCTTCAGAAAAAAAATCTAAAATTAGTTTCGTTAACTTTTTATTTATTAAGATCGAAGAGTTTAATGTGTAGGCTGCTGATTACCGTTCAGGAAGCAAAAGCAGACACATGAAAATAAAAAATAAGTTAATATTGTCAAGATATTCATATAATAAAAAACACTTTAACGACCGTATTTTTATAAATTTATCCAACAAATTCATATCATAGTAGTTCATTAGACAGAAAAAACAGCCTTTACAAATAACAATTTATCATTCAAATTTTATCAAACTAACTACATAGTATTGTATAGTTACCTACAAATTTTCTGAAATGAATAAACCACCTCGTGGGAGAGCCACGCTTCGGCATGAATGTGCCGGCTCGACCGGAGTGATACCACGGTCTCACAAAAAAACCGATGTGAAACAGCGCTTGCGCTGTGTTTCACCGAGTGAGTGAGGATACCGGAGACCTATACCGCATACCCTTTTTTTTTTTTTTTTTTTAACGTGTGGAAACCCCCTCGGGCCGTCACCCCGCCGGGGCTTACGGCGGGGCGGTGTGTCGGAATCGAACCGACTAAAACCACACGGTGTGCCACTCTGCGCCTGAGACGGGAGGGATCCGGGAACTGCTGTTATTAACACATCCGGACCCCTCCCAGCGCCTGCCCGCACTGAAGCGGGCACCGTCACCTGGTAACTCTCTAATTAGGCGACGTACGGCACACGCGTAACGTCGCCCCCTCGCGGGTGGCCACTAAAGCGGATGGTAGGGAGAACCCATCCCGACCATCCGCGGCCACACTCAGGGCGGCATGAGGCGCTGATAGGCACGCCTCCGCCGCCCAGTTCGCCGGCGGCGGATCGGGTCCGAGTGGAGGTCGTCCTCCCGGGCCTTCTCCGCCGCCTCCTTCTGCGAAATTACGTCTTCGCAGAAGGCTGCGACCGCGGTAAAACTGCTGTCGCTACCGGCCATGGAACGTATGACGGCCGGTAGCGACAGATCTCCTCCGATGACTGCAGTGAGGGCCCGGCGCTGCGACGCCCAAGCGGGGCAAACCGCCACCGTGTGCTGGGCCGAGTCCTCACTGCAGTCGCAGTGGTGGCAGGCGGGACTCAATTCCCTCCTGGCGACCGAGTGCAGGTACTTTCCGAAGCATCCGTGCCCGGAAAGAACCTGCGTCAGTCGGAAGGAAAGGGTCCCGTGCTGCCGCCCTGCCCACTCGAGGATGACCGGCTGGAGAGCCTCCACGGCGGCAAAGCCAGCGCGTGGAGTCTCCAGTCGGAACGACCAGCGAGCCATCGACGGGCGGCTTCACGCCACTCACGTACCTCTTCGGGCGGAGGGCGAATGCCTCTCTCCGCCCGGAATTCAGCCACCCGTCGATAAACTTCGGCGAGCACTTCCGCCTCCAAATCCCACGGGGGTGTCCCGGCCAACGCGCACGCCGCCTCGGTCGACACCGTGCGGTATCCGCGTATGGCTCTGACCGCCAATACCCTCTGAGGCCGCCAGAGGCGAGCCTTATTGAGGGCGGTCAGAGCCGCCACCCACACCGGTGCGCCGTACAGCGCCATCGACCGGACCACCCCCGTGTAGAGGAGTCGCGTTGCGACGCTGGCTCCGCCCAAGTTGGGCAAAAGTCGCCCAAGGGCAGAGGCAGCGTCGACCAGCTTCGGACCAAGCTGTCGGAAGTGCTCGTCGAAGAGCCACCTACCGTCGAGGATCAGGCCCAGATACCTCATCTGGGCCCGAACCGGTACGAGGACCGAGTTGACCACTATGGAGGCGCCGGGGGGCGGCCCACGACGGGGCCCATGGAACAATAGGGCCTCCGTCTTGTCCAGGGCCACCCGTAAGCCCAGCGCCTCGATACGCCCGACCACCAGAGAGACACCAATGGTGGCCAGGCGCGCCGCCTCCTGGAAGTTCGCCCCCCGGGCTGTGACAAGGGTGTCATCGGCGTAACAAATTACGCCCAGCCCGGGGGGGAGACGACCTCGTAGGACCCAGTCGTATCCCACGTTCCACAGGAGTGGTCAGAGAACAGACCCCTGCGGAACGCCGCACGACATGGGTCGCCGTCTCAAGGCGCCATCTCGATCCTCGTACACGACGGTACGCTCCTGCAAATAGTCTGCCACCAGCCGCCTCAGGTACTCTGGCACTCCGTGGTATTGGAGTGCTTCCCCGATGCAGCTGAATGGCAGACTATTAAAGGCGTTGGCGATGTCCAGGGACACCGCCAACACCACGCCGCCACAGCTCACTGCCTCCTCGGTCACGGCCCTAAGGCGCATCACGGCATCGACCGTCGAACGCCCCTCTCGGAATCCGAATTGGGCGTCCGACAGGTCGGGCCCCACCTCGCAGAGGTGCCGGACGATGCGGGCAGAGAGTATTCTCTCAAAAAGTTTACCCGCCTCGTCCAGCAACACGATGGGCCTATAGGCCGCGACTGAATCGGCAGGCCGTCCCGGCTTCCTCAATAGGACCAGCTTCCCGCCTTTCCAGCACTCAGGAAAGCGTCCGGACGCCAGGCTAGCGTCCAACACTTCCCTGAGGCGGTCCGACATATGGTCGAGGGCTCGGGCCAGAACTCGGGCTGGAACCCCGTCCGGCCCGGGGGCGGTGTTCTTGGAACGAATCCGCAGAACAGCCGCCCCAACCTCCGATTCCCTAACGGGCGGCACGTCGTCCTCTCGACCCCCGTCGTCTCTGACCGCATAGGCCATCGACGGGGGTGTGTGCTCCGCCCGCTGCGGGAAAAGTCCCTCGACCACTTCCTGCAGGAAGCTGGGCTGGAGAGTCTCGGTAAGGGGGGGGCCCGCCGTGCGGAGCTTCTGTCGCACCGCACGATATGGGCGACCCCAGGGGTCACGGTCGAGACTCTCCAGCATCTCCTTTCTCTTCACCTCTTTGGCGCGGCAAATGGCCAGCTTCAGAGTTTTCCGCGCTTCGCGGTACTCCTCATGAAGCTGGTCCCCGCCACCGTCTCCGCGGTGACGTCGCCGGCTGCGGGTGTAAGACCTCCGGGCACGAGTACAAGCCGCACGGAGGTCCGCCAACTCCTGGGACCACCAGTAGACCTCCTTCCGAGGAGGCCGACGACCCTGGACGCGGGGCATGGCCGCATCACAAATCTGCGTAATCGCATCGCGAAAACGGCCAGCCCCCACGTCCACGCCGACCTCCTCGGTCGGGGCCTGCGGAGACAGCCAAGATTGGACAATGGCCGCCTCCTCTAGTAGGTCCCTGTCGAGCTTGGCGACAGCCCACCGCGGAAAACGGGATGTATGCCGCGCCGTGTGACCCCTACTGGGGCCCTGGGACCGGGAGAGCTCGAATCGGATATAGAGATGATCCGAGAGCGTCTCAACCTCTTCCAGGACACACCAGTTCCTTACTCGTGCGGCAACAGCAGGGGTAGCGAACGAAAGGTCCACTATCGACCCCCCCTGCTGTCGCACGCACGTGTTGGTGGAGCCTCTGTTTAATAAACAGAGGCCCACCGAAGCCGCCCACTCCTCGACGGCCTCGCCCTTGGCGTCCGTCCCGGGGGACCCCCACGCAATGGATTTTGCGTTGAAGTCCCCCAGCACGAGGACGTGCCCAGACGCTAATCGCCGCATCGAGGTCTCCAAGCTGTTAAGGAAGACCTCGAAGTCACTCAGACTCCGGTTGGGGGAGAAGTAGACACCGTAAACGGTGATCCCCCCCCACTCGGCGGCAACATATCCAGAGCCCTTGTCTCTAAGCGACAAGGGCGGGGAATGAGCCGCCGCGGAACCGACGACTGCCACGGAGCCGTCCCGGTCACCCATCCAGTTTGGACGGGGAGGAACGTAGTAGGGCTCCGCGACTACGGCAACACCGATCGACCACTGCGCCATGGTTTGCAGGAAGAGATCCTGCGCCGCGGCGCAGTGGTTGAGGTTCGTCTGGACTTGAGGTTCGTCTGGACATACCGCATACCCTCCTCCATCCTCCTCTCCATCCCCCATAGGCCGGCAAGGCACTTGTGTCGATTCTGGTATAGCGGGTATCCATGGGCGGCAGTAATCGCTTAACATCAAGTGATACGCCTGCTCGTTAACCCCAACGCCATAAAATAAAAACAAAACTCGAGAGGTGTCAAGGGACACCCGGATGGAACGAAGTTCACTGTCAGGATTCATTATTTTTATTATTATTTATTATGTACAAAAAATCTGTATATACTCAACAAAAATAATCGTCGCGACACCACACTGTTCAATGCGAAATAGAAATGAAAATGTCTGGCTTGCTTTCTATAAGAGAGAGAGAGAGACAGAGAAACATGCGCACGCCGCACGGCTTACAATCGCTTACTGTAGCAAAAAGTGTCGTGACAACTTTTCGTAAGAATTTTTCCCGTCTAGCCCCCTTTCACAACGCGTTATAAGGAACTTCGTTCCAAAAACAAAAAAAAAACTACTTGTTTTTCGTCAGTGCTCTCGAACTGAACGGCAGAACAACTGCCGAGCAGTTAAAACCTATAACTCACTTTCGAAGCACATATTTCCCTGCCTCGATAATCCCAGGTCCTTTAAGCGGGGCGAGAAGATTATCTAAACGATTTTTCTAAAGGCTACTTACATATCACCAAATTTTAATATGGTTACTCTATGCGTTATCTGCAAGAAACAAAAAGCAAATAGCATAGTGCTGTTGCCTTCTTCACTATTCTTCGAAATTGTGTTGAAATTTTTTCATTAAATGCATGTATAACTTTACTAACAATCATATTATGACTCTGGGTGACTAACACTTGTATTAAAGTTTGTTTTAAATGTTGCACGTTTTACTGTATGAGGTTTAGTGCATGATTTGATTTTTTCGTGCTAAAGAATTCCTTTTGAGTAAATTATATTTGTTACAGTCCTTGGGTAACCACGAACTCGATAATGGTGTATCTGGACTCACACCATTTATAGAAGCCCTCACATGCCCAGTCCTGGCTGCGAATCTTAACCTTACACGAGTGCCAGAATTATTGATAGAGCATAACCTAATGGATTCTGTAGTATTTGATATAAATGGTACACGCATCGGTGTCATTGGATATCTAACTCCAGATACTAAATTCTTGGCTATAAAAAATGAAGTCCAATACATTGAAGAAGTGACAGCAGTAAAAAAAGAAGCGGCCAAACTTAAAAGTCAAGGAGTTAACATTCTCATAGCTCTTGGTCATTCTGGTTTTAGTAAAGATTTGGAAATAGCAAAAGAAGTGGAGGACATTGATTTAGTTATTGGTGGGCATACTAATACATTTTTATGGAATGGTACCAGCCCTGATGTTGAAAAACCTGAAGGACCTTACCCTACATTAGTCATCCAAAAGTCGGGAAGACTCGTTCCCGCAGTACAAGCTTATGCCTACACCAAATATCTTGGCAAGTTACATATTATATTTGATTCAGAAGGTGAAATCATAAGTAGTTATGGAAATCCCATTCTTCTAGATAATTCGGTTCCACAAGATTCTGAATTATTAGAAATGGTAAACCGTTACAGGGCAGGTATAGAGAATATAACGGAAAGCGTTGTTGGGATCACGCCTATAGTATTGGATGGACATTCCTGTCGTTTAAGAGAATGTAATTTGGGAAACTTGATAACAGATGCGATGGTAGAAAAATATGCTAAAGGTTATAAAGGAGAAGGTTGGACTGACGCTCCTATTGCAGTTATCCAAGGTGGTGGGATAAGAGCTTCGGTAGCTCATATCACTTTGCCAGCTAATATCACTAAGGGAGACCTTTTGCGAGTGATGCCTTTTGATGGAAACCTTGTTAAGCTAAGTATAAACGGTAGTGGAATTTTGAAAATGCTAGAACATTCTGTAGCTAAATACAATCCCGCACGTCCTCCTGCACCGTTTCTGCAAATGTCAGGAATGATAGTGGAATACAATTTTCGTAAACCGCCTGGATTTAGAGTTCTAAAAGTTTACACACGTTGCGGTCAATGTTTCGATCCTCAATTTTCTTTTTTACAAGAAAAAAATGTGTACACCATCTTAATGCCTGCATTTTTGTCTATGGGAGGCGATAATTATACAATGTTAGAAGATCTACCTAAAATAGCATTACCTTATGATGAATTAGAATCTACAATAGAATATATAAGTAGCCGGAGTTCCGTATACCCATCTGTTGAAGAGCGAATTATTATCAACAATCTTCAACAATTACAAATTAACTCAGGTTCCTATCCGAAATTTTCACTTATTGTTTGGATATTATTTACTTACTCACTGTTTTTATAAAATAAGTTTTAACGATGTAAGTTTAAATAAAATGAGAAACAATTAAGGAACAAGATGACGTTGGATGTACACAGTAGTCTATAAATCAAACTGAAAGCACGAATCTGAATTGAGTACAATTAGAGGGACTAGTGTTAGCGACTAGCCTTTGAAAATAGCCTTGAAATAAGCAAAGAAATGTTTATCTATGTTTTATTATTACCTCATACAAAATATAGTAACCATAGGCACGGGTTGTCTAATTCACATTTATAAAACTTTTATTTCTCCTTGATTGCCGGGTACTAAGAGACCTTTGAATAGAAGTTAAGAATAGACCAAACAGTTATAAATCCAAACACAAAACGTGTAACTGAAACTATCACATCACATTAAATTGAATTTGTTAGGGTAATTTATTTAGTACCCACAGATTTGCAACGAATGGATAAGTAGTATTTAATGGTATTAGACATTAGAAATTATGAACACAAATGTCACAATCCCAATTTAGTTTAAACATTTGTATAAATAAATATAATAGAGATTAGTATTATGGTATTTTTTTTATGTGTGGGCAAACGAGCAGACGTATCGCCTGATGGTAAGCGATTACCGCCGCCCATAAATACCTGCAACACCAGTGGCGTCACAAGTGCGTTGCCGGTCTTTGGGGGATGGGGAGTGGGGGTAGGAGGAGGAGGTTTGGGTTATAGGCCTCCGGTATCCTCACTCACTCAGTGAAACACAGCGCAAGCACTATTGTACACCGGTTTTTTTGTGAGGCCGTGGTATCACTCCGGTCGAGCCGGCCCATTCATGTCAAAGCGTGGCTCTTCCACTTTAAGGGGTATAAGTAAAAGAAGGGATTTATAGTAGAATAATGAAACCTATTTATATAGACGGCGTAGAAACTAAAACCTTATGAATGACGGCTTTATAGTTGCCGTAGAGGGTTACAGGTTCGATCCTTACATTTACTTTATTTACATCCTTCATCACGAATTTAACCTTCTAAAGGACACAACGTTTATTAGTACTTGAAACATCTTGTCGAATTCACACAATGCTTGTAGTTATGTAGTATCAGAAGTAGAAACAAACCATCTTATCCCATTGTGTTACTTTCCTAATTTCCAACAGCAAATTTTTCCGTTATACTCGTGAAAAAATTGCCGGGTACATATTATTACACAGAATTTCACCTATATTGAGAACACTTATCGACGATAAGTTGCAAATGATAGATAAGAAATTATGGAATTGTGTACATTTTTTAATATACACATTTTTGTATCGTTCTACTAGCTTCCTGTAATGAAATGCAAACAACTTTGAACCCATTAGGAATGGAATACATGTAATTAAATATGCTAATAGCTTTTTTATACCTGTACCAATGTAAATAAAAAATTGATTATTAATATTGCGATTTTAATTAAACTATCCAATATATTCCAAAGTTATCTGTCGACATATTTCTGGAAGATCTTATTTAAGACTAGCTGCTGCCCGCGGCTCCGCCCGCGTGTATGTCGGTTATCGTGGCAAATAGTAGTCTATGTGTTATTCTGATGTATAAGCTATTTCACTGTAAAGTTTCATCCAAATCCGTTTAGTAGTTTTTGCGTGAAAGAGTAACTAACATACACACTTACAAACTTTCACCTTTATAATGTTCGTGTAATTGATGATAAAAACGGTTAAACAAACAAAAACATAATACCATGTATAATTTAACATATAATATATTTGGTGCTAGTCGCATTTGAAAAATATAACAGCCTGACACTGACAACTTACCTACCTACAACCTATGTAATGTCATTAAAATAAAAACGAAGTTTGTACGTGGAATTTTGCACGTGTAACTTCTAAAAAAAACTGTCAATACTTAACCTTAGTCCTATATTACTTTAAATAAAATGCGTTTTTAGCTAATTGTAAATGCCTTGAAAATTCGCAAAACGGACACAACCAACATCGTCGTCTGCCCTCACGCGTCAACCTACCCGCGTTCGGGTCGCGCACTCAGCGATGAGCAACGTATTCCCCGCGCCAACCGCCATGCGCCATCGTAATATCACGCAGTCGGTTTGTCATTATCGCAACTATTAATTTTAATATTTATTTATTTGTCTTTATTTGTATGTATTTATTTGTATAAATATTTATTTGTCCAAATGATGTAGCGCAAAAGATATATTTTATCTACTTTAAATACCAGGAGCGATAAATGTGTCCATTTTCATTTAGGAATCAACTTATTACTACCAGACCAAATGTGCATTTGAAATAAATCATTAATTTTTATTGTAGTTATGGTTCACTATGTTGGCTTTAATGGCTTACACATTTTAACTATAACGGCTTTTAAGATAAACATTTCCATCAAACATTACATATGTAAAACTTTAGCGATTTTGGCGGCGCACGCCAGTATAGCTCACAGATGGTAGATTTTTTCTACTACCTACTTGACACTTATCGTCATATTTTAGAGAATTCACACACTATTTTTATTATTTGTAGCCTATGTGCTATTCTGAAGTTTATGTTAAATTACTGTAGTGTAATTCAAATCCGTTCAGTAGTTTTTGCGTGAAAGAGTAACAAACATCCATCCATCTATCCAACCATACATCCTTACAAACTTTCACATTTATAATATTAGTAGGATTAAGCAACGCTATGATCCGTTGCACTTTGCAAGACTTTCTTTGTATTTCTCAGAAGACAGTAAATCAGGTATGTAGTTTCTTCATTGTGCGTATAAAATACTCAAACAAAGTGCTTCGTGCGAGTCTTTATTATTTCATGTGTTAAACGTTGTCTCTTTCCCGAGGCTCTCTCGTAATATACATATAAATATATAAATCAGATATCAGATAAATCTCAAAGTATTCCAATACTTTAACGTTTTTTCGTAGATGCCCATGAATAAAAACTATAATTAATACTGAGCAAGATTGCAACAAAATGTCAAAAAATGTATAAAAGGAAAGTTCATGCTAACCGAAATTGGGTTAAAAAATCATTTTTTTTATACTTACGCATCCCGTCAATAAACTCTTATTATGTAGTAGCGGTTTTTTTTTCTTCCGATTTCAGGGCTCGAACTCACGGTAATAGTTATGAGTATTTCTTTTTATATGTATGTATTCCCTAACCCTATATAAGCATGCTATTTCACTGATATGTCCACATATTGTGACAGTGTTACCTTTATTTAAAGAGCTTCACTGTATACTATGTTATGTGTAATGCCATTGGAACAATATACGAACATATTAGCAGCATCGCTCACCCTCGACAGAGCCACATAGAGCTTTCCGTTGCTGAAACAGTTTGTGGTGAGGTCTATGCCTGCGGTGCTCAACGTCTGACCTTATGTCTTGTTTATCGTCATCGCAAAGCATAGACTCACATACTCACCAGACACTGCACGCGTTTAAAGCGGAAAGGGAAATAAACTATGGATTGTGGTCATCCTTTAAGATAATAGTCTAAAAAGACATATAACATAAATCAAACAAAATAATTTAAGTTTCTCGCAGATTGCACGAAATAAAACTATCAATTTTTTTTAAATTTTGTCTGCGACATAAACGCCTTGTGATTGGTTGCAACTCTGGTGACGTCACATGCTAATAAACGAAAGATTCCTCTATTGAATATTGTTTGCGTTTTATGTTTTCGGAGTGGTAATAATCGATCTGAGAGCTAATTCTGCAGTACTAACTTTTAAACTTTCGCGTTCCATGATATTAACAAATAAATATTTTTACGGGAATTAACGCGATCACTTATTTAAAAAGGTATCACATACCTCTGATTTGCCTGACGTTTCGACCAGGTTGCACTGGCCGTGGTCACAGGCTGTCAGCCTGTTCCGGGTAATCTCTGGAACGGCTGGACGGATTTTGACGGAAATTTCACTGGCAGGTAGCTGATGATCCAGGAAGTAACTTGGGCTACTTTTTTTAGACTAACTTTGTCCCGCGGCGTTACCTGTGGTACAACAATAACTGCGGGTAACACCGCGGCGTTCAGCTAGTACATAATAATAACACTGATAACTATGCTGCAGAACTGAAAAATGTTAAAGCAGCTATGTTGCACTTGCATAAGTACAACATAAAATTGTTTCTGTAATAACCTCTGGAAAAATTCATTCATTATTTTTGTAAAATCTAATTTACTTTATGTAGGTAGATATATCTCAATGCTTTTAGGTTACATTTTGAAATAGTACAAAGCGTGGTATTAAAAGATGTTATCTGACCCGACGGACTTCGTACCACCATATTTTTCTTGCGTTACCAGCTACCCATGGGTAGGGTGTAGTCACGGACAAAAAAACTTTTTCCTTTATTTTTTAATTTTTCTTGTACACAAACCTTGTCCTAAGAATAACTAACACATAAAACAAATATATAATTTTGTGTAGCCGATCGAAAGTTACGCGCATACATACATTTCGGCGTAACACCGCGAGACAAAGTTAGTCTAAATAAAGTGGCCTAAGTTACTCCCTGGATCATTAGCTACCTGCCAGTGAAAGTCCCCTCAAAATCGGTCCAGCTGTTCCAGAGAATACCCGGAACAAATAGACAAACATACAGACAGACAGACAGACAGACAAAAAATTATTTAACTACATTTTTGGTATATGTACCGTGTATACACACATATGCATTTAGTACAGAGACACTCCAATTTTATTTATTTGTATAGATGTATAGATTTGTTCACTGTGGCACTACACACCATTTATTCGACATTTTAATTAATAAAATTGGGGAAAACTGATAAAATTAACTTAAACTGCGCTGTTTTGTTTTGTTGTGGCTAGAGTGTGACGTCACGCGTCTCATGTGACCAGCGCCATTACAGAAATATCGTTTTTTGAAATGGTTGTCAAACTTGAACTTTATCTTAAATTTAAGTTCATTTTATCAGTTTTCCCCAATTTTATTAATATTATACTATTATAATAGTTCATAATACAGTAGAAATTCTGCAAAATATCGGAATGTGCTAATTATGTAAAAAAGAATAATTTAAAACGATTTCCAATAATTAGTCAAATAGCCTATTATTGGGTAAAAGTGGTAAGTAAAGTAACGAATTTAAAAATTTGATCCGGTAAAGTAGTCATTTCACCACCCGATGGATGAAGCAATATTCTGTACTTTGACCAGACATGCGACATAATATCTTATTGTTTAAAGCTGCGCCCGCGACTTCGTCCGCGTGGATCTCCTTTTACAATAATGTTTTTTTTGTAACTATAGACTATTAAACTACAATTTAATAGATAAATATGACGCTGCCTTTAAAATCTATTTAATTACATTTATTCAAAGTGGACGCTTCCGGTACGTATGCATAAAGATTTGTGGAACTACTGACCCAGGAAAAAGCGATGTACAACTGCCCATGTGAAAAACATCTGAGATTAAGATCTACTCCAGCAACGCGGAAAGTCTGATGATGCGATTTATTTATTGTCATTGCATAAATTTACTTATTTGAAATTATACTTATTAATTTTACAACTATAAATATAAAGAAAAGAAGGAGAAATAAACACTAAACAAACTAATTATATTATTATCTAATACCTACTTTAAACTGATATCTAAAAACTACGTATCTATGTATATTTTAAATCTAAAGCGCGCTTATTCCGAGAAGAGTCAATAAGAACCACGTTCGTTCGCATTAACAGTGACAATTCGAGTGGAGTCAGCGCGTGAGCGCTCCCGCCTTTTTCCCGCCGCTTCGCGTGTTAAACAAAAATCAACCGTAATGTCGTACTTATACTGGTGCGGCGAGATTTGGAAGTTTTATTTCATCTATATCTTGTGTGTTTATTAATTATAATTTTATAATTCTGTATTTTATTTTAAAAAGATATTAAAGTGTATAGTGATAAGGATATATCCATGTGAAATACAACATATTGAAGTATTTAATACACCTTGAAGAAATGCCTAACACTTAAACACGTTATTGTGGCTAATTTATAAAAGATAGAAATATACTATTTAGGACTTTTTTGTAGATCTTTTGAAGACCATCATTTTTGTAGTACATATTTTTGGTGTATGATCAACGTATGCGAGGATAAGAGCTCGAAAGCGAAAATTTACATCCGACTTGCTTCAAATTTATCGTCACTGCTCAGCTCCTATGCATCTTAGCGTTATGTTATATAGCCTATAACCTGCCCAAGAGTATGGACTACAATCGTACAAAGTTTGGTTAAAATCCCTTCAGTAGTTTTTGACCCATGCGTACACATACAGACAGACAGACAGACAGACAGACAGACAGACAAAAAACTTACTGATTACATTTTTGGCATCAGTATCGACAACCATTCATCCCCCAATATTAATTTTTAATATATATTCAATGTACAGAATTGACCTCTCTACAGTTTTATTATAAGTATAGATAGATATAGATGTTCTTGCCACGTTATCAAATGACTTTGCACCAAGTTATGTGTCTTATTTCTTGAATTGAATTATTCATAATTATAACACTGTCAACGAATGAATTTCTAAGGTTTGTTAATGTTATTAGTCTATTTTTAGAGAAGCTAATAATAGCGTATTCGAAAATTGTTCTCTTTTTTTATATTGTTAAAGTTTACTACGTTACATAAGAATACTGAACCTTTGCGCTAAATAGAACTGAGCTTTTTTGATACAGGATAGCATGACGGGAAGAATTTGTTCAAAAAGTTTTAATGAGACATTCCCATTCATTTATTATAAGCTTTTATTTAGTTTCACCTTACCTATTTATGTTTGTCTGTAATCAAATCTTGCAAGTTAAATTTAATCCACTTCCCGATTTCCGATTGAGCTGAAATTTGAAATATATCTTTAGTTCTGATGACAATGCAATTATATATAATCGGTATTATTATTAATCCAAAATGGTCGCCGTAACAAAATGGCGGCGTACATATTTTTAAAAAATCTATCCAAAATGGGTATTAAATCAAAGGGCTTAAAGTTATTCTTTTATTAACAAGTAATAAAAGCTTGTTTTTAGAAAAACTTTTAAGTCAATTACTTGTTTCTATCGTAAAGATTATTTGTTCTTGAAAGTTAGATAGCGTTGAATGCCAGGTAGATGCTGGTCTATTAAAAATCATAATAGGTATTTACCTATGAAATTGCCGTTTTGTATGCAATAACTGAAAGTGCTTATTTTTTCAAACTTTTTTATTTCTGTTATTCGAAGTAATCACCCATGCAATCGACGCATCTTTGCCAACGCATTGGCAGTTTATAGATGCTTTCTTGTAAAAATCAACTGGACGGGAGGCAAGAAACTCTTCAAAGGCATTCTGTACTGCCTCTCGAGAATTTAATCCTTTACGCACTAAAAAGTTATCTAAATTTTGGAAAAAGTAATATTCGGTTTGTTTGAAAAAATAAGTACTTTGAAAAAATAAGTACTTTCACTTGTTGCATACAAAACGGCAATTTCATAGGTAAAGACCTATTATTTTAGTACCTGAGAATAAAAATGACCATGCCTTATTTTATGAAGTTGAACTTTGTGATATTAATGTTTTATTCGTCCAATTTCAATCAATCAATTAAGAATTTAGTGAAAAGCATGAAGAAATTCTATTACACGTAATTCTGTATCACTTTCTTAGTTTTCAACGCGGTCATCACATTACCATTTGATGTAGAAAATTAAAAATGATATTAAAAATATTTCACGAACCGTTATTTGAAACGAAAAGTAACCTTGTCTACCTCGATTGTAGTGAATAAAAACTTTAAAGTTTAAACCAACCAAAGTTCATAATCGTCTGCTAATATATCTATTTACCTTTATACCTTTGAAAGTTATTAAGTTTTGTCAAATGCCATTGCTTTTAATATGATTTATTTCGTTTTAGACCTTTCTTTACCATAAATATCTCACTCGCTAGAATTGCGCTATATTTTAACCCTATGATCACTCGCTTTTGTATTTTACCTTTAAAAATAGAACCGCTATCTCCAAACCTATTTTAACGCCTACCGTAAATGAATATTGAACTGCGTCCCACGCTCCATGTTTTTTAACGTCAGATTGGCCAGACACAGTGCACGTCCATCAATACTTTTTTACCACATAATGGAGTCCCCATCATGTTTATTTCTTTTAATTATTATTCTTCTTTCAAATATGTATATTATTTTATGCCAAATATTTTCCAATCTTTCCTGACTATGTTGAAGCCAATAGGAAGAATAATAGTTTGGCTGTATGTTTGTCTGTTCACAATATCGCCTAAATTACTGAACCGAATTTAATGAATAAGGTGTCAGTGAATTCCTAATAATGTCACGAGAGATGTAGGCTACATACATTATATCAAAAGTTTTTAAGTAGGCCGGTTATAGTTTTTAAACTTCCAAAAATTAAAATCATGGACATTCCTCGTCTCACTTGGATTACATTTATCATGAAGGAACCAGCAATATAAGAGTCTTGTTTGCATTTAAAATATTTCACCAGATTTAAAACACAAAAATACTAAGTTTATTATGAATATGTAGAATAAAATGTTATAATCTTACCGAATGAAATAGAGAAAAGTATGATTCAACATTGATAACCAAAACATAAAAATATTCACAAAGTCGGTTAAAAGAGAGAAAAAGAAGTCGGTTAAAAATACCGTCATAACCAAAACACTGAAAACGTTATCTCCCAGTCATTCACGCAGTGATGACCTAACAAAAAAGTTTAACACATAGACACACAGACAACACATATGTAAGCCCAATACCTACATACATAGTGTACTCGACAATAATGCACGCGCCAATCAATAAAACTGCAATTGAGCGCCGCGCCGCACAAAATTTGTTGGAACAAAGTATAACGTTGATTGAATGATGATGCCCTGGCTACAAAACTGTATATAGGTGCCTACAATATTTACGTACTAACGAATCAGTTTATAAACTATTGAACGCATTCATATATATATTGAATACATTAAAAAGTAAATTTATATTTCTACGATTTGTGGCATACGCTTCTAATGTATGTCTTTCTGTATTTCGTAAAATAAATGCTAGAGTAACAACAAACGATATACTCGTACATGATCTGTTACGAATGAGTTAATTGTGAAGTTGATGTATTTTCACAAACAAAGAGTGACGAAATTAATTGAAATGTTGTATATATGCAATGCATGCATGCTGAATTCATAAGAATGCAACCCGAACGTTTTTTTTATTAATGACACTATATTTGACCGTTTGTTACAGTCCCTTGGGAATCACGAGTTCGATACTGGAGTCCGCGGGCTTGCTCCCTTCATTCAAAATGTAACATGTCCTGTTTTAAGTGCCAATCTTATATTGACAAAAGTGCCAGAGCTAGAACATCTAACTAATCTAAAAAAATCTATTGTACTAGAAATTGCTGGACGTCGAATAGGTATTGTTGGTTACTTAACGCCAGATACCAAGCAACTAGCATTACCAAATGATGTTGAGTATACAGATGAAATTCTGGCCATAAGAAAAGAAGTACAAATTCTACAAAATGAAGGAATAGATATTATCATAGCTTTAGGACACTCTGGATACCCTAAGGATTTGGAAATAGCCAGGGAAGTGAAAGGTGTCGATTTAGTAATTGGTGGACACACAAATACTTTTCTGTGGAATGGAACCAGCCCAGATTCGGAAAAACCTCAAGGGCCTTATCCAACTTATGTAGTACAAGAATCTGGTAAAAGCGTTGCTGTTGTACAAGCATATGCTTATACTAAATACCTAGGGAAGCTGCAATTAACATTTAATTCCAACGGTGATATAATAAATGCTGATGGGACTCCTATTCTGCTGGACAGTGAAATTCCACAAGATCCAGATGTTTTGGAAAGAATCAACAAATATAGAAGTAGTTTATATAATATAACTGAAGAAGTTGTTGGAAATACGTCTGTTCTTCTGGACGGTGCAAGCTGTTCGCGAAGAGAATGTAATCTTGGCAACCTAATAACAGATGCTATGGTATTTAGATACGCTATGGACTACACTGGCGAGCATTGGACAGATGCGCCGATCGCCATAATGCAAGCAGGCGGTATTAGAGCATCTATTTCACATGTGAAAATGCCAGCAAATATAACCCAGGGTGAATTACTTACAGTAATGCCCTTCGATGGTCCCTTGGTGACGGTAACAGTAAATGGTAGCACTCTCATTAAAATGATTCAACATTCAGTAAATAACTACAATGACTTAGAAGCATCGGGACCTTTTTTACAGTACTCTGGTATTAAAGTTGTATACGATATTAATAAGCCTAAAGGATCTAGATTGGTGAAAGCTGAAGCTCGATGTTGGGCATGTGATGTTCCTAGTTATTCAAAAATTATTGACAAAGACGTTTATAAAGTTATAATGTCTAGTTTTATCGCTATTGGTGGTGATGGATATAAAATGTTCTCAGGTTTACCGATGAAAACTTTAGATTATAGTGATTTAGTTGCCACCCGATATTATGTTAAAAGGCATAGTCCTATGTATACCCAACTTGAGGGTAGAATAACAATGATGACAGACACTTTTCAACCTACAATTAACAGTTCCTCATATAGTTTTTAGATTTAGATTAGATTAAGATTATCTTTAATACCAGTTATATTAGCATTTATAAATTTACCATCCTTAGTTAAAATTGTTTTGTAGTATTAATTAAGCAAGTAGATATTTGATAGACAAGTACTGACTGAATTTTGTGTTAATAATTTTAATATTTCGAAGTACCTTTATCTCGAATTTCGTGAAATAAATGTTTTCTAAACTAATTCTTTTGTTTAATTTACTTTACCTACCCTATACTAGTAATGAAATAGATATATCGTTATATTAATAATACTTCAAACATTTGGTCCTTAGGAAAATAACACATACTATCGTCAATTCAACTAAATCGTTATAGAGGTATATCACATGAGTAAGTGCAATGAAATGTAATACAATAAATTAACAAAAATCGCTCTCGGGAAATGGTATGCCATAACAACAATTTTAAACTTTACTAATTATCCTAATAAACGACTATAATGCACCACACTATTCTTTCTTTTCTTGCAGTCTCTTGGGAACCACGAATTCGACGAAGCTGTGGATGGAGTTGTACCTTTCATTAGAAACCTCAGTTCACCAGTTCTAGCAGCTAACCTCATTTTAGACAAAGTTCCTGAGCTCCAAAACGAAAAGAACTTATACAAATCCATAATAATAACGAAGAATAATATTAAAATTGGTATAATTGGGTATCTGACGCCAGAGACTAAATATCTGGCCCCTAGAAACAAGGTTGAATATGATGGCGAAGTTGTAGCCATAAGGAAAGAAATACAAAATCTAAAAAAACACGATGTTAAGATTTTTATAGCTCTCGGACATTCGGGAATTGTCAAAGATCTTATTATTGCCAAAGAAGTAGAGGATCTTGATATAGTCATAGGAGGTCATTCAAATACATTCCTTTGGAATAGCAACACTACTTTGGAAAAACCTGAAATACCTGAAGGACCATATCCAATTGAAGTTAAGCAAGCAAGTGGTAGAATAGTAAGAGTAGTTCAAGCTTATGCTTACACTAAGTACATGGGTAAATTACATTTAATTTTCGATTCAAAAGGAGAAGTAATAGCATGTGATGGGCTTCCGATACTTCTAGATCAACAAATACCGAGAGACCCAGAATTACTTCGAATTATAAATAAATACAAAAGCGACGTGGATCGAATAAATAACGAAGTTGTGGGACAATCTTTAGTGTTTTTAAATGGACGTTGTCGACTCAGAGAATGTAATATAGGCAATATTATCTCGGATGCCATGTTGAATTTCACAAAAGAAAAATATCATGAACAATACCCCAATGTCAGTATAGCAGTGATTCATGGAGGACGGATACGCACCTCAATTACGCATACTGGGTACCCGTTTACTTTAACCAGGGGAGACTGGATTACAGTACTGCCATTTTCTAGTACGCTATCAATAATCACAATGAATGGTACTATATTGAAACAGAGTTTAGAACATTCGGTGTCAACTTGGAGAACTGTTGATAGCACGGGGCAGTTTCAACAAATTTCTGGAATGGAGGTAGTTTATGACTTAGCAAAACCAGTTGGTTCGAGGGTTGTCACAGCCAAAGCTGTTTGCTCCAACTGTAGTGGAGACCCAAAACTGGAAATAAAAGACAACAACGAATACAAAGTTTTGATGCCTACATTCATGGCAGAAGGCGGTGACGGTTATACAATGTTTGATAAAATTTCTCAAGAAATACTTACTTATGGTGAATTAGACTCTTTGCTTTACTATCTTAATAAGTATAGTCCCATAAAACCGCAACTGGAAGGGCGCATTAAAATACTCAACGAAGATAAAATTGTTAACCAGGTTGATATTGCCATTGATAATATAAATTTAAAACCATCAAGTGGTGTTAGTCTAGAGGTCAATCTCAAGTTTTACTATGTACTGTGCCTCTTTTTTTCTCAGGTTGCAATATTAGTACATTATTAATTTGTGATATATTAACATCGTTAACGTTAACATGGAATGTTGATTAAATGTCAGAAACTCTTAAATTTATGTAGAGCGAAGCTAGTACAATAATGTAATTATTTTATGAATTTCATAACTACTATCATAACAGAGACTTGTTGTGATCTCCGATGATATAAATGGATGACATCCACACACAGTGAATTTGTTATATATATACGTCACATCACACACATTTTATACTTAAATTATTTATCAATATTGTTTAAATTTTGTGATTTAATTCTTAAAATTGTAATATGTTTCCTATGTTTTACGTACAATTTGTCATTCATTATTTTTTACATATTCTTAACATTTTTATGTACAGAAAGGAATCATCTATAGTTGTGAACATTCTTCTTCATACTTTGTAAGGATTATGTTATTTCAACATCATAGTAAATAATCGTAGCCAAGCATAGAGCAACACGGTATGGAGTAGCCATACGCAGCCGTTCCCCTCTGTCAAAGTATAAGTCCATGCACCTACGTATTACCCTGTTATAGCACAGAATGGATTTGTGTGTGTGAAATTGTGAATGTTTTGTTTCAATTGTTATCTGTGAGTTCGTAGTGACAGTCGATTGTTTTTGTATGTAGGTCTAAAATGTGTATGTGTGAAGATTTCCCCCGCAAAAAATGACACTGTATCGGAAAAAGAAACTATGGCTACCATAAAGTTACTATATATAGAATGGGGTAGACATACGGCTACCTCGAAGCATAAACATCCAACGGTTAGAATGAGAGAGAAAATCGCGGTACCCCATCTGTCTTTCCCAACTGACACAGTCTCGGAATGCGAGACCTTGTTTTTTTATACCATGGTTCTGCTATGCTGCTTTTACGCGCAAACTGCGCAAACGCAAGCAGAGCGAGACAGATAGGAACCGCGATTTTCTCTCTCTTTCCAAACGAGGGACAGCTCGAGGCCTGTCTCCCCTGCTCTATCTATAATAACTCTATGATGACTACTCCCCTCCGGTCCGCCGGCATGCGTTGCTCTTTGTTGCCAAGAGGTCTGAGGTCAGAGCACAATTTGCATTTGTCAAAGTACTTAACGAAGGTATTAATATAAATTTTAGATTTTATAAATTCGCAGTTATTTTGGTAATGTCCAAACAAACGCCATTTCTATACATTAATTTTTACGTTAGTACTAAAGAATCTGTTATTATAAAAGTAATTGTATTAGCAGTTTTTAATGTAGAGTTTTCAATAATAATATATTTTGATAGTAAAGGATTAGCAATAGAAGAAAAGTAATATCAAAAGTAATATATTGTTTATAAAATGCTACAGTAACTATGGTTACAATAATGTGAGAATAGTTCACACACACACACATACACACACACGCACGCACGCACGCCCTCCCTGACTTACTCACTCACACACTTACAGTGTACACACGCTGGAAAAAAGAAGATTGCAATGAGTACTTTATCTCAAAATATAGTACAATTTCAACCATACATAAGTACATACGGAAGTAGAACATATTTAAAGATTTCTCACATAAAGATAGTCATAGTTATTTCTTATTTTAAGAAGCATTAGTTTTTTACTCAAGTTATTATAATCTGTGTTTGATTGTATTTGATAGCATTTATTAGCAGTAGATAATGCTTTTAAAAACCCTTTTCAACGACACCATTAAACAGTTACAGCATCTTTTTAGAATACATATATAGTTTGAAAGTCTGTGCAATTTCCGTTAGAACTTTAAAACGTTTGGCAGATATTGGACACGTTACACTCAAAATAAATCAATGACCCTATGTTTAAAGTTATAATAAGTTCCTAAGTAAAGGCACACTTAAGCTGTTGCTAGTATTTTAAATCTTGTGCTAGTTTATTTTTAAGATCAACTGATCTTAAAATTAGAAAAATCTCATTAAAATAACAATTTTATTGAGTTTTAAAAGTTTAATGTGTTGTTTTTAGACCTAATCAATTAAAAAACGTGTTTGAGAGACAATGGCGCTCATTCTGTTTTGTCACTTAACTAAACTAAAAATTCACTAAATTCTTACTTCAGTAAAATTATTTTCAAATTACTATTCTTGTACTCGTATTTTATTTAGATGACGTCTATTTTTAGTGAGACATGTCGAATCTCAGCCAATCTTCGGCGTTTAGACGTGGTATTCTTAGCTAAGGTTTAGACTGTCGTCTGACATGACAAATCAGATTTTTTGTGATTTTAAGTTTAGAGAATTTTGGCATAACAGGATTAACACTTGCTCGGTAATAATTTTTTTTGCATATGTACCGTGTATACATACATATGCATTTAGTAAAAAGCGGTTATTTTAATATTACAAACAGACCCTCCAATTTTATTTATTTGTATATTGTTTTCTAAACTTTGTGCACGTATTTTAGGGTTCCCGAGGAGTAACTTGTCGAGAAGTACCATACCAGATTTTTTGTTGTTTAGTATTCAATGATAACATTCAATTTTATTCAAAAGATAATTTGTAGAAAAATAGTATAAATACTGTACCTTAGTTGAAAACATCCTTCCTTTTATATTTTTAGGAAGGTTTTTAGAATACTTATCAGAATTGTAGAAGTTACTCGAACTAGAAATACCTATTTAATTTCATGAAGTTGTTATTAATACAAACTGGATCTCTTTTAAGTCTGTTATAAAATATTTCATATAAGCCTAATTGCTTCAAGTTCCTCGGTATTCATTTCTTATAAAATTGTATTCTTTATGATATATCTCTAAAATAATGAACTTGATCCCGGGACCCTGAGACTACCACGAACTCCTTAATCTCAAGTTTTTTAAATAAATATTTTAAACTACTCATGTTTTATTTTAAATAATAATCCATACCTGTATTACATAATTAAGAAAATATATGTACTATTTACAGTAATATTAACCGTTATCAAAACTAAAACAAGAACATAATGGTAATTCATCTTTGCACCTAAGCGAAAATCATTTCGTTGCAACCATAAAGCCAACCTCACATTTTAGCATTAATTCAGATAAATAGTAATAACGCACTGATTCTTATATCTATTTCAGTGTCTCGGCAACCATGAATTCGACGATGGTGTGGACGGAGTAATTCCGTTTATTAGAAATCTCAATTCACCAGTTTTAGCAGCCAACCTCGTATTAGACAAAGTTCCTGAACTCCAAGATGAAAAGAACTTATACAAATCTACAATAATAACAAATAGTGACGTAAAAATTGGGATCATTGGATATCTGACTCCAGAGACTCAATACCTGGTCCCTAAAACAAATGTGGAATATGTAGATGAAGTTTTAGCAATAAAAAAAGAAATGCAAAAACTGAAAAAACAAAATGTCAACATTTTGATAGCTCTCGGTCATTCTGGAATTGCCAAAGATTTGATTATTGCCAAAGAAGTCGAGGATCTTGATTTAGTTATAGGAGGACATTCAAATACATTCCTTTGGAATAGCAACACTACTTCGGAAACACCTGAAATACCTCAAGGACCATACCCTATGCAAGTAAAGCAGGCAAGTGGTAGAATAGTGAGAGTGGTTCAAGCTTACGCTTACACTAAATATATGGGTAAACTGCATTTAATTTTTGACTCACAAGGAGAAATAATAGCATGTGATGGTTTGCCAATACTTCTTGATGAACAAATACCAAGGGATCCAGAATTACTTCAGACCATACAAAACTACAAAAAAGACATGGACCGAATAAATAACGAGGTTGTGGGGCAGTGTATCGTGTTCTTGGATGGATTTTGCCGATTAAGAGAATGTAATATAGGAGATTTGATCACGGATGCCATGTTAAACTTCACCAGAGAAAATTACTATCAACAGTACCATGATGTAAACATAGCGTTAACAACAGGAGGAATTATACGTAGCTCAATAATGCATATCGGACTACCTTTTACCTTAACAAGAGGTGACTGGATTACCGTTCTACCATTTTTAAATACACTATGCATAGTTACAATGAATGGAGCAACATTAAAACAGAGTTTAGAACATTCGGTGTCAACCTGGAGTATTGTCGATAGCACAGGACAATTTCTACAAATTTCTGGAATGGAAGTAGTTTACGACTTAGCAAGGCCTGTCGGTTCCAGGGTTATCCTAGCCAAAATTGTTTGCTCCAATTGCAGAGACACAAAGTTAGAGATAAAAGAGGATTACATATATGAAGTTGTGATGCCTTTATATATAGCAGAAGGAGGTGATGGTTATGTTATGTTTGAAAATCTTACCAAAGAAATACTACCTCATAGTGAATTAGATAGTGTGCTTTATTATACCAAAAAATATAGTCCTATAAAAACTCTACTAGACGGTCGTATTAAAATACTTAACGAAGATAAAGTTGATAACAGACCTGATATATCCATTAATAACATAAATTTTAAACCATCAAGTGGAAATGTTCCAAAGATTTATCAAAATTTTTACCACATTGTTTTATTTTTGTTGGTCTCAAATGTTTACTTTAGTGGATTTTAAAAGTAATGACGAGTGCAATGCCTAAAATAGATGAAAACTAAATTACCGTAGAATTTAGTATGTAAAATTTATTAATCCTCTTATAAGGACATTTTTGTATGTTGATCTATTTGACACGACTGGATGATATTCGGCCACACATTCTTAGTTTTTAAATAATAATATATATTTAGCATATAATAAGATGCTTATTCCGGGCATTTTTTCGTGTTGTGGTGCAGAGGTTGTCACTGTGGTTGCAGAAACTTTTATCTACTATCTAAGAATTAAGATATTTCAACATCACAGTAGGTAACAAATCGTAACTGCGAGATTCATCCTCAACTCGTGAACATTTGCTTTTAATTTTGGACGTAAAATAATAATTTTACTAGTGGCATGAAATTCCAACTCTAGAATTTTAATTTTTAACTGAAAATTTCATATTAAAATTATTAAATTTAGATGCATCTATCCAAAATTAACTAGCTATTAGGGCAAACACCAAAAAGAAAATAATGACATAGTAGAAAATCTATCAGTTCTTATCTCAACTAAAAACTCGTAACATTCCCATATAGATGATATTTATAAGGTTTTCGCGAACAAACGGTGATAGTTTTTAATTAGACGATAAAAGTATTAAAGCTTGTTGTGACAAAACTCAATCACAAATCAAACGAAAGTACCTATGTGTTGTCCACATACTTAATTTAATCGTGCAATTTGGAACCTATTACGCAGCAAATACTAACAATAAGAGTTAACTAATCTTCGGCGCTTTTACTTAAAACGTCGCCAAATATTAGATTTTCGACTAAACCACTTTTCGACATCTTTAATATAAAATATTATTTTTAAACTTGATTGAAGTTTTTACACTTTAGTAATTTTCAAAAAAAAATGTAATGTTGCTAAGACAAAGTAAATTGAAGTATAATGTAAAAGTGATTTATATTTTATTTATTTACTGCGTTAACGATTCGAGAAGTATAACATATTTTATATGGTAAAAGATTCTAATCGCCTAACTAGGGACCTAGTAAAGTTACCTGAGTATATTGTGATATTCTGAATTAGTTAGGTTCGAAGTGTTTTTCAAAGTGGGTGGCAAAGCGAATCTTGGATTGTACCTACACCTTCACGGATATTTTAATTTACCACCTTCACGGATATTTTAATTTACCCCTATTGAAAGAGACCACTGGGTTTCGCCGTTTCTCCTTAAAGTGCCTAACTGTGAAGAGATTTACTTCATCACTATGAGAATACTAAAATTCTTTTCACTCTCAGTGTCGACTCATCATAGCAGTTTCCATACGCTTGTAAAAAATCCAAAGATAAGAATATATATAACTGTATATAATTTTGTAAACTATAGTCTATATACGGATTCATTATAATATACATTGGGAAAATCCAGAAATTAGTAGAATTGTACACAGTACACTCATATTATGTAACTATTTTATGTAATAATTCAAATAATGTGTCATATGTTTTAAGTACCTAGTTTATACAATTTCGGTTACAATTTAAAAAATATAAGCATAAATGATACCTAAACCACAAGTAATGAGTTCAAGTTACCCTACTCTGTACCTACAGCTAAAAGGTATTTTTAATATTGTTATTTATTTATTGTTATAGTTTTATAAACAACTAATTTATTTATTTAATTAAATAATACCGTTGACAACATGATATCCACAATCCTTTGCAAATAGTTCCTAATCTTGTGTGAGATAATTTTTGAACTGTTTTACAAATTTTATTCGTTGACTTGTTTTTACTCTTTACTAGTTAACTGCTGTACGCCTGTATATAACTCTCTTCAGAAAATATGTTTTTATCTATTTGGTTAATTGTTATAATAATGTTCTTTAATCAAAAGGGAATGTTTTGTTTATGGTGTCTAACTGCCTACTATAAGCATGGAATGGAATTTAACTTACGTCGCGTAGAACATACCTGAAGCGCTATTTCATTATTAAATTATATTTTTATCAGACGGTCTGTTAAAATAGAAGAAAAATATTATTTTCGGCACACACTTCTATCTTTTCAAACAAAAAATATATTTTATTGTCATTAATTTGACCGCCTCGTTGGTCTAGCGGTTGGCGTGTGCGACTGCTGATCATGAGGTCTCGGGTTCGATTCCCGGGTCGAACCAAATGTTTGTATGATCTACAAATATTTGTTTCGGAGTTTGGGTGTTTTCTATGTATAATAAGTATGTATTTACAAAAAAAAAAGGTATTTATGTATTTATATCAGTTGTCTAGTACCCATAACGCAAGCTCTGCTTAGCTTGGGACTAGATGGCGTTGTGTGTTAGATGTCCGAAATATTTATTTATTTATTAAAATCACTTTTGATTTTTTCGCTCGTAATTTTTATGTACTTACTACGGCTTAATGCTTACAAGTAAAGAGTGTGACGACAGATCAAGAAGACAAGAAGAAGAGTAAACAAACTTACGTTATTTTTATATACATATGTTTAATGTTATGTTACAATTATGATAAAACATATTTTGTTTTTAATGTTATTTCCTGTTAATGTAGGGATTAAGGGAATATAAAATTGAAGCTACCGAAACTAGAAATGCTTTTTTAAGTTAAAAAACATGAAAGTTGATCTCTACGTATGACAATAAAACATACATACGGTTTTGACTATAACTTACCTATTTGGACTTTAACTGTATCCTGTATGTATAGTAATGTATACTTGCGCAAATTTTCCTCTATTATTATGAAAGCCCTTTCCTCCAAGCCTAAAGGTTCCATGTTTTTGGTTTCTGATTAATTAATGAAATTGTTATCAACATTTCTCTTGTCAATTTCCTGCAATCTGTTGAAGTATTTTGTAAAAATGACGGAAGGTAAAGAAACGCGCAATATTTGATTTAATCAATAAACGTGCGCTATACGGTGTCCTAAAAGACAAAATGTAGTTAGAATTGTAAATAATAGATTCCAAAGTTCTAGAATTAAATGTTTCCAAAATAAAAATAATAAATATACTAAAAACTCATTCAATGTTTTATTTAACATAGTTTACTAGTACTCTGTTGAAATGAAATAGTACCTATGTAACTAATAACAATTACAACTTAACAACCTCTCACACACATGGCCGTCTAATTCTAAACTGGGCAGAGCCTGTGTTTGATATACATGTCTACTTATATATTTCTAAATATATGCATGATACCTAAATAACCGTGGGGGAGCAACGCTTCGTCATGAATGGGCCGGCTCGACCGGAGTGATACCACGGCCTCACAGAAAACCGGTGTGAAATAGTGCTTGTGCTGTGTTTCACCGAGTGAGTGAGGATACCGTAGGCCCATAACCAAAACCCCCTCCCCCTTTCTCCCCTCCCCATTCCCCAAAGGCCGGCAACGCACTTATGACGCCTCTGGTGTTGCAGGTGTCCATGGGCGGCGGTAATCGCTTACCATCAGGCGCTACGTCTGCTCGTTTGCCCGCCTATTCCATAAAAGAAAAAAAAAGATACATTCAGGATAAATGATCGCCTTCATCACACAATTATTTGTTCTGAGTGGGAATCGAACCTAAAACCTCTGACTTAGTAGTCAAGATCACTAAGTGTTGAACTAACAGTCTAGTCAATTCACTGTCACCTAACAATTAATTCAAGTAGAGACATAATTTGAAAGTCGATACGGTTTCTATATAATTCTCTTTATAAGATATGCCCATTTCATAAATTAATGATTGGGTAATCAATACTATCCTAAAACATTCATAAAAAATGGTCTGACCATATTCATTCACATTTCTTTTTCAGTGTCTTGGCAACCATGAATTCGACGATGGTGTGGACGGAGTACTTCCATTTATTAGAAACCTCAAGTCACCAGTTCTAGCAGCCAACCTCCTTTTAGACAATGTTCCTGAACTCCAAAACGAAAAGCACTTATTAAAATCTATAGTAATAACAAAAGAAAATATCAAAATTGGGATCATTGGATATCTAACTCCAGAGACTCAATACTTGGCCCCTAAAAATAAGGTAGAATATGAAGATGAAGTTTTAGCCATAAGAAAAGAAATCGAAAACCTGAAAAAACAAAACGTGACCATTTTTATAGCTCTAGGTCATTCTGGAATTCTCAAAGATTTAATTATTGCCAAAGAAGTTGAGGATCTTGACATAGTCATAGGAGGACATTCAAATACGTTCCTTTGGAATGGCAACGTTACTTCTGAAAAACCTGAAACGCCTCAAGGACCATATCCCATAGAAGTTAGGCAAGCAAGTGGTAGAACAGTGAGAGTAGTTCAAGCTTACGCTTACACTAAATATATAGGTAAATTGCATTTAGTTTTTGACTCGCGAGGAGAAATAATAGCATGTGACGGGCTACCGGTACTTCTTGATCATCAAATACCGAGGGACCCAGAATTACTTCAAACTATACAAAAATTTAAAGAAGATATAGACCGAATAAATAATGAGGTTGTGGGACAGTCTTTGGTGTTTTTAGATGGATCTTGCCGGCTTAGGGAATGTAATATAGGGAATTTGATCACGGACGCCATGTTAAACTTTACTAGAGAAAATTACTTTCAACAATACGCAGATGTGAATGTAGCAGTAACAACAGGTGGAATTATACGTAGCTCAATAATGCATGCCAACTCCCCTTTCACCTTAACTAGAGGTGACTGGATTAACGTGTTACCATTTTTGAATACACTATACATAGTCACATTGAATGGCACTATATTAAAACAAAGTTTAGAACATTCAGTATCAACTTGGAGAATGGTCGACAGCACGGGACAATTTCAACAGTTTTCTGGTATGGAAGTAGCTTACGACTTGGCAAGGCCAGTCGGTTCGAGGGTTGTCGCAGCTAAAGCAGTTTGCTCAAATTGTAACAGAGACACAAAACTGGACATAAAAGACGATGACGAGTACAAAGTTGTGATGCCTTTATATTTAGCAAACGGTGGTGACGACTATTTTATGTTCGAAAATCTTTCTAAAGAAATTCTGCCTAATACTGAATTAGACAGTGTGTTTTATTATGTTAAAAAATATAGTCCTATAAAACCACAACTAGACGGTCGCATTAAATTACTAAATGAAGAAAAAGTTAAGACTGATTTACTCGTAATTCCGTAAACAACAGATGTCATGAATCGAAGATTAGTTTTATGAGGTGGTGGTTCTAAGCAATAATCTAAAATTATATACTCATAGGTATACAATGTTATATAATAATATTATAACCATAATAATAAGTTGTAGTAATTAAGTTATGTAAAGGTAAATAGTAGATAGCGTTTACCATAAAAATCTACTCATATACCCCACACTTCTACTTTCCACACAATTGTATATTTTAATTTTAATACCAGTATGTAATTAGTTGTATTGAAAAACATAACAATAGAAGATAAAACCTGTTTAAGAACAAACGCTAACACGTTTATAAGAATGTTCTTAAGATAAAACATAGCAATAACACAAATGAGCTTTCTTCCATACAAATATGATCTATACCAATAAATAAAATTGAAGGGTCTGTTTGTAATTTCAAATTTACAGTTTTTCACAAAATGCATATGAAACTATATACGGTACTTATGAAAATCAACTTTTATAATGTCTGTCGTCGCGAGGAAAATGGCAGGTATGGAAGTTAAAGTATACATTAGAAGAGGAAGACCAAATGACTAGGAAGGGAGTTAGCAGTGAAAAGACGAGTGATAAAGTAGAATGGAAGGATAAGGATGTCTGCTTGCTGTAAGCTAATCTCCAGAACGGCAGAATCGATTTGGACGAGATTTTCACTGGCAGATAGCTGATGATATAAGGAGTAACTTAGGTTATTTTTTTAAACTAGCTTTGTTCCGTGGCGTTCCCTGTGGTTGTTGTTGTGCGGGTAATACTACGGGGCTTAACTACTTAACTATAAATCTGAGTCATGTGATTTTAACAGACTTCTAAAGAAAGGACACTTTATGTTTAAAGCTAAAAAGATTTGCAATTCCTACTACTTTAAATTATAGGTACTACTTCACATTTTCTTAGTAATGATCTAGACATATAAGAAAAAATATAAAATTTAGTATCATCAACAACCCATAACGCCCCACTCTTGGGCTCGGGTCTCCTCTCAGGAGAGGGTTAAGGCCATACGTCCCCACGCTGGCCAAGAGCGGGTTGAGGGTTGGTAAGACAATGTTGTGGCTAGGTAATCTTGCCGTTGGATGTTTTAAGCCTCCCAAAGGCTTCCAACTAAGCTTCACGACTGTTATCCTACGATAATAGCCAGGACCGACTGCTTAACGTGACCTCCTAATCACAGAGACGCTCATGGTAACAAGCCACCAGCGGTCACCCATCCAGGTACTAACCGCGACGTCGTTATTTCGCTACTGCGCAGCATATAACATTTGCAAACAAAAACCAAAAAATATATTTTATGCAACTTGTCTTTTGCAATATTAAAATGGTCGTGAAGTAGGAGTGAAGAAATCAAACAACCTTTTCCAAGACACACTTTATTTTGAATCACAAATATATGTAGTGATTACGATTGGTTTTCGATACATTTTACATATTTTTTTACAGAGTCACGACTATGGTACGTTTTACTAAAAGTGATCATCGACCACACAAAATGGAGTCTTCACTGACCGTTATCTTTTAATCTCTGATATTGAACCTGATCTAACAACAATTCGAGAAATAATCACAAGACATTTAATTAACACTCCACAATAAAGGTGTAACGGATTACTAAACTAGAACTAAACACATATAAAAATATCAGAATTATTACCTAATCCTCAGAACAAATAAAAAAGGTAGATAGCGCACGGCCTTTGTTCTCGTTGAAGCAAAAAAAGTAGCGTAGTTCCAAGTAAACACACGCCTTAACGCACACACATGCTAAGAAACTACGCTACTTACTACAAGTTGTCACAACTTGTACGATACTGGCGAAGAGTTGGGTTTTTGCTACGCTACTTTTTTTGCTTCAACAAGAACAAGGCCGTGCGTTATCTTAATTTTTTGATTTGATCTGAAACCTAACCAAATAACAAAGTGAAAAACTTAAAAGTAATCATGACTAGAGTACCAACACTTAAACTCCGAACTGAGATTCAGTAAATGTTTTTAAGCCTAGCTTTATAAACTAGAACTAAATATAAACAAAAGTTTTCTAAAAAAATTGTGCAGTGGAAATGCAATGGTACATGTACTTTTGCTTACAGCTAAGTGGGTAAATTCATATAGAAAATACTTTTGAATATACATAATTTAATGTCTACAATACGTTTTATTATAATAACGAACATATACGTTAGATATACGTCATAATCAGGCGCGGTTCCAAGGGGGGGGTCACAGGGGACACGACCCCCCCCAAAATCGTACACATGTAATTTTCGTACAAATTGTTTAACACCTATAAATTAAAACTGTAACAAAATGTGGATAACAAAACTTTGCACTCCAAGAATGTCGTCATTCAGGCTTGCTCTACCATAAAGACTCGGATGACACTACTAGTCTGAACCAGAGTTTCTAGGAAGAGTGCTAGACAGACACGCTTTTTCCAAGGACTATCCCCCAATCCCTCTGACGCAATTGGACCGGCAACGCTACTTCGATGTGTGCATTGGAGGGAGAGCTGGATCAAGCTGTATAGAGACTGGCTTCCCGCAACACCGCTCCTGGACTTGATGGTATTCCAGGTCGGTGCTGGGAGACAAACTGAGGCAAATTTTCACTCAGTGTTTCGGCCTCGGTATTTCCCACCTCGACTGAAAAGAAGCGAGAAAAGAAAAGAGTGCTCTTCAAAAATTAGCGTGCAGATGTTATATTTGGGTTCCAACCTGCCAGAACGAAACGGGGAAACTCTTTGAAAGAGTTATCCCTGACCATATCAGGGGGCACCGGTGATCGGGAGGGTCGTGTTGACAGTACGCTTTGATATTGTTAACACTTTCAGCATTCCTTGGCGCGCTTTGTCGCCTCACCTGCATGCTGTCATAGACGCCGATCTGCGCGACAACGCAGTGAAGTTTGTCGATCTGAACGGAGTGGCAAATCGATGGGAGGTGTGTTGCGGGCCTTAGCAATAGTCTGCCTCTGGCCTCAATGTCGCCTGCTATGTAGACGGTACAATAATACAGGCTAGAGGGTAACGCTTCGGGGAGGTGCTTCTGCTCGCCGAGCAAGCAGTGGCGTGTGTTGTGCATAAGACTCGTGAGTTGAGCCTGAAGGTGGTGCCTCCGTGCCTTATGTAAGCGCCAAGAACGATCCAGCTCATGCCTCCGGGTGGATGACACTGGAGGCCAGGTGAGCCAGTACATAAAGTACCTAGGCCTCATCCTGGACAGTCGCTAGAGCTTCAAAGAGCATTTCGGGCGACTAATCCCCTGAGTACGAGCGGTAGCAGGGGCACCACATCGTCTGCTACTCGCCCAGGTTTGTGCCAGCCAACGCGCTATCAGAGCCGTTCTGACGAGCTTCGAAGCTTCGATAGAAAGAACTGACTGTGTCACCTACCGACTCACTCAGATGCTCACCGGGTACGGTTGCTTCAGTGAATTTCTGAACACAATCAAACATTACGGCACAAGGTTTCGACCGATCTGTCACCAGCATAGATCGCAGCAAAACTGGAAGGATTGAGAGATGGGAGGCCGAGGGCTCTTTCTGTGGAGACGTTATGCTCCAGAAGGAGTCCGCAGAGCGTAATCGGGAAAGGGCCGAAACAGCTTGAAAGAGGCGACGAAGGGGGCGCGGTAGAAGCCGCTAGCTCCCCAATCGTCAGTTAAGGGTCGTTGTGGTCACATCCATGGGAAATCTGATCACTGCAAACGACCCGAGACCGGTGACACCACGATGCGGCCGGGTTATGTCGTCTAAGGCAGGTCGGTGTTCCGACTCTTACTGCGTAGAGCTATGAGAGGTTCAATAGCAACCGGCCACGTGGGTGAATCTAATTACCCTGGGATGTACCTCACTTGTGAGGTACGACAGTGAGTACTCCAGATGCCGCTGATGCGTTCCTGGAGCTCCTCTTGAGAGCCGAGTTAGGCCGCCGCGGGGTTTAGAGGATAGACTGATTTGTCCGGAGTCCCACAAACACTCTTCGTGTCCCCCTTCCCTCACCTCCCCCATGGGGCTAGGTCCTCTAAGTATTCATTAAGAGATTGTCCCACACGTCTCAAATATTCAAATATTGTCATCTCAATAGATTTACCAATAAAAACAATACATATCGATTTGTTTCTAATGTGTGCAATAAAATTGAATATTGTGCAATAAAGTCTAAATTACTCGACCTAAATTAACTACTTAAAATTAAAGACTTAAATAAAATTATTAGTGACCCCTCCCAAAATTCCAGGCTGGAACCGCCCCTGGTCATAATAACGTAATATAGGGTATATAAAATATAAACACCTATGTATTATACTTCTTATACTACAAATGGCACAAAGAAAGCGTACACTAAGCAAATTATGTGCGCTTTAACATATTAACTTGGCGATTTACTTGGCGATAACAACACTGGCTATAAATTCTTTGAAAAAAAAAACAATTCAGCCACGTAATTAAAATAAATTGATCAATCTAAACAACAAACTTCTATAACAATTACGTGTCACAACATTTTATTTAAACACAGATCTCCATCTACGCCAACACTTGAGTTCATCAAGGCACATTGATTTCTGGACCAGATATGTAACTGGCCGAATGCGGAAGATCTCCTCTTGCTGAACAGGGAGGGACAGCCTTCCAGTCAAAAATTTGCCCGTATTCATATGGTATTACACCACAGAATATAGCAAGACACTGCTTTAAAGCCTCCTGACACTCGGCTAATTCCTTGCAAGGCGCGAAAGGTTCTAGAAACTCAATGAGCTCACACAATGGTTTGTAAAATTTTATCGCGGTTTCCTTGTCTGCTCTCATTAGATTTTCAATAACTGAAGGAGCCAAGCACACGTCTTTTTTTATTAAAATGGCTTCTGGAAGCCCACCGGCTTCTTTTATGTGTGCGTGCATTGGCCAATCATCCACGCAAGCTTCACATGCACATACAAATTTATATTGGAACTTCAGGCCTGACTGGCGCGTCTCGCGATCTTGTACGGCATGATGGTATCTGTAAATATATATACATATATGTTTGTAAATTATACTGACTGAAATGAATCACTTTCACAATGCGAAATAGTTAAACACATGACTGGAGTGGAATACTTTACGAAAACAACGCGAAACTGGCCAGGATATATAAATAAAAAAAAAAAATATAATATAAAAAATAAATAGTAGTACAGCTAAGTAGTTTTCATAATGTATTTCAACAAGTTCCACCAAGTGCCAATAATGGAAAGAATTAATTACATGACTATGAGTCTCAATAGTTTTCCTTTTACAAGAAGAGAGCACAGCAGAGACATAATGTTTATCTCTCAAAAGAACAGTAGTCTGACTGAGTCAGCATTCAAGTAGAATAGTAATACACAAGAAATAAAACTAAAACACTGGCTAAACATAGGCCTGGAAGCAATATATTTAGTCTTAGATAACTTTTTAAAAGGAATCTATTCTCTGAAATGTAACATATCGCTTATGCAAATTTATAAATCATTAAAGTAACTCGCAAGTGTCAATATACAATTTAAATTAAATTACGATTGATTCACTATCATTATAGTCCTTATTAGTATTAGTACTATATCCACAAGCTTTTTTTATATTCATGACAAGCTGCATGCTACATTTTACTACAATGCTGTAATCACATTATTGAACTATACTCTGGATAAGCTACACTTGTATAAATTAAGTCAACAGTAACTTACCCATAATTATCTAATATCTGCATCCCCTTTTTGATTGGCCTAATAGCTATTAAAGTCATCAAGGATGTGCCCAGCTTGCTGTATCTTACAACATTTGGCGAGCAAGAATGGTTTAGTAAACTCAAAAAGGCATAAGCACCACTAGCATACTGATACTCGTCCACATATTTTCCCTCATCATTTGCTATGGTTGTACTGATACTATGCATGTTGGTAGGGCCAGTCATAATATGAAGTAACAGTGTTGCAGTCACATATTTCTTAGCTCTAGCTGCAATCTCCTTATCATCACTCTTTTGGAACTCCAGAACAGACAAAAAATGAGTAAAAGCAGCTGCAGATATGCTCTTTCTAAAAATATCAGAGAGCGACCTTTTGTCTACATTTGAGGCCAAAGTATGGATGGGAGTATAATACTTTGAATCATAGACCCATTTATCACCAAGTTTAACACAACCCCATAGATCAGTGTGGACTCTTGACTCTGCTTCTGCTACAGTAGTAAACAATGTTTCCCAACTTTCTTCATCAGTTCTTGACCTTAACAAAGTCCTCAAAGCTAACCATTCCAATTTTGAAAATCCCATTTCTAATAAAGATGGTAGCAAGCGACATTCTACATTGTGATAAGCTTTGTCAGCCAACTTCTGGCATTCTATTGAGCAATATAGAGAGTAAGTACAGTTCATACATGGATAGAGATTCATATTTCTGCAAAGGCAATAAGCACAAGAAAAAAAGAACTGAGGTGGTAGCAATGCTGTTAAATATGCATGTTCTACAACTAGTATTTCGCCAACTGCAATATCCTCATTAGCAACTACATGTCTACCCATTTCCTGATTGTAAACCACTTTGAGCTTAGAGCTAGCGCTAACATATTTCTTATCTCGAGTGTGCTTCAGTTCAAGTATATCTGCAATTTTTGCATCAAGCATATCTTCCTTTTTCTTTTTAGACAATTCAGCATCTAACTTAGATAAACATTGCTTTTCTCTTTCCAAAAGTTTATTTTTAAGCTTTTCTGGATATTGTGTATTGAAAACAAACTTAATATCTTCTAAGCATTCCTTATACCTTTGCATACCAAAAAATACTGCTGACCTATTAGAAACAGCGTAAATGAAGTTTTCTGAGTTGGTAACAGCATACAACAAAGATAGATTATAAGCTTGCCATGCTTGATAAAAGTTTTTGTGTTTGAAATATGCGTTGCCTTGGCAACGATAGTATGCTGATACTTGGTCATCTTTGACATTAATGCGAACTTTAGGGAGCAATGAAAGTTCTTTTAGAATACTATAGGCAAATAGTACTCTCTCTTGATTATTTCGTAGCGACATTAGATGTGATGAAACTTTTTTAATTTTTCCTTGAGTGGTTAATTTTGAAATTACTTGGTGGTAGCAATCATCAATAGTTATTTCGGATGTCCTGCATGGTTCACAAGAATTAGACGCCATAGCTATTGATTATTTTAATTTCGCGAAAGAATTATATACTTGTAAAAAATGTCACACTTCGCTACACCCTTTATAGCCATCAACTTAGGTTGTGAAATGGTTTTCGTGATCGAGCAAAGGCTAAGAGCTCAAAATATATCATTGGAAAAATCTGAAAGAGGTAAGTGAAATCAAATCACCATTAATTCTTAAACAAAAAAAATATTGTACGATGTAACTTTGAATATTACAGTACTCACCGATATAATGACAGTATTACTCCATCCCAAATTATTGGATGAACTATTTCTGCCGCAGCCGGTGGCTGCCCAAGGAGTCATCAAACAATTACTTCAAGACATATCGGCGACTTCGATAATGAAACTCGATGAATATTCCATGAAAAAATTATGGGATCTTATGACAATGATCTTCAAGTGGCAATTATCTTCGGCAACGAATCAAAATATTTTTGATATCAGTCGCAGACATTTGAGAAGTGTTGCCCTACTAATGCCGCATTTTTTCCCTAAAAATGTTATTGAAGACGGAATGGGAAGATTCGAAAAGTTAAAAAATAGATTGAAAGATGACGATTATAAAAACCTGTGTAACACTTTAATTGCATGGTTTTCGGAATATCATACAAAAATATCTGTTCTGATGAGACTCGGTTTTCAAAAGAAAGATGGAACTTTCAGCTCACCATCCACAATAAATACAAATGTTTTAAACAACTTAGGAGAAAATATCTACAAATATGATAAGAAAAAGAATCCAATCGAAGAATTTGAGAGTAGGTGCACTGACACAAACGAGATAAACTGTCTATTGGCATCAATAGAGAAGGTCTACTCTAGTAATAGAGTTGAACTAAAGTTACCATTCGAACTTGGCGATAAAAATTCAAAGAAAAAAGTTTTAGAGATAGCAAGGGATTTTCGATTCGAAACTATCGACACAAGTGTTAAAATTAAAAATGCTGATCTCACATTTGTTGCCGATATTCCAAGAACTCCTCAAGAAGATCTTCTAGACATGTTGGGAGAAGAAACTGATTCAGTTTAGGAATATCTACCTATATTTAAACGATTGGGCCAGAGGCGGCCTTTGTGTAAATGTGTCACATTAGCCTAGATTAAAATCTCTAATTAGAAAGGATCATTCAAATTTTAATATATTTTTATCCAAAACCTTATTACTTTCTATATCAAAGTACATCGTGCCCGAAAAAAAAATACCCAGTAATAATGATATAATGACCGCTAACATGTTTACTAACGATAAATTAAATATACTTGAGGCAGGCAGTGTTGAGTCATTTTCTCAGAGTCATATACACAAAAAGTTAAATAGTAAAATGTTTCAAAAATAACATTAAGGTTGTGACGATTCGTCAATCTAGCGGCGCAGCGGTAGCGATAGCACATTTTGCGCTGTTTTTCAAACTCTTGTTTTAATTACACATAACAAAGTTTTGAGAAAAAGAAATGAAAGACTTGTTTTCTAAGTTTATATTGAATTATGTAAAGTCCCGACAAGGCTCACTTTCTAAAAGCGGCAACATTGATGTGATTTTGTAAAACCTCAAAGTATACATTATTACCACAAATAAAACATTTAATGTAAGTATCTTCACTGCTACATTGTGGCTTATTTCTGCTAGCAGTATCAGACGGTGTCACGCCTACAGAGACAGATCAATTAAAATTCATTATTAAATAAATTATTAGTATAGAGACGGTAAAATGGGCTTTAGAAGTTAACAATTAAAACATGGCTTTTTTTCTTCGTCCGGCCTCGTCGGGTTTCTAATTGGGGTCGTCTCTCCTGATCCTGCTTCTCCAGAGACGTCTGTTCTAGGTCGTACTGTCCACTTTAAATTAAAATATGCATAAGAAATTTAAAAAAATACTTTATTTCACACATCACAATTGTTATACTTCCACACCGAGATTTCAACAATATCAAATACATACAACTTAATAAAACAATGACTTAGTCGAAAACATGTGTTTGAGCAATACGCTCATTATTAGATGACCGGCGTGAAGTTAGCGGCTGAGTAGACACCGAAATAAATGTTGCTGGTTCTAAATGGTGCATTCTACTAACTAAAGTATAGTAACTCTAATGAAAACGTTGAATTTACTTACTAAGAAAATGCTCATATTGAGCATGCATATTGCTTGCATAGCAAGACAACTTCACAAACACTTTTGAGCGGAACTTAACTTCAAACGGGACAACTAATATTGCACGTATTTTATTTACAATACGTCAAGTTATTTATCGAAATGAAAATACAATCTTAGAAAAAACAATTACCTAGTATCTTTGAGATCTTATTTACAATTGCATTTATGTTTCTATGCCTTATAATAAAATTGAATAGCATGGCAAATTAAAAAATCATATGTAGTGAAAATATACAACCTTTAAATAAAGTTCTTAGTTTACGTTTCCAACACTTTAATATTTTACTCTCAACAAACCAGAAAATTATAGAAGTTGTAGTTATTCTAATCACTTTCTAGAAACCTTTTAGTCAATTACCTTTTGTAACTTCTCAAGAGCTGAGAGAGTTTATAAACACAATATAATGTTTTAGTTTAAGGCCTTCTACGCACCATGCCGGCGAGTTGTTGTGCCGACGAGTTAGTCATAATTTAAGTGATGCTCTGACGCTTCTGCCTGCGGCCTAAACCCGCTGGTATAGTGTGTAGGAGGCTAAAGAGAATTGAATTTCAAAAAACTTTATACTGTCAAAATATCAGATGTTTAGTGAAAAATTATAATTCTATTGTCTATGAATTTATATGTTTTATGAACTACATTCGCCTGCTATTTTAATTACCATTGGTTAGAGTTCTCTAACTGCTAATTATACAACCGGAAAATGTTTTCATTTGCAGATAGCCTGTAATTTTACTCAAACTTCATCATAATGTATTCAAGTCTATTTGAAAATCACAGTCAATTACATGAATTGTTCACAACATAAGCACTTTTAATTCATAAAATTGTGAAACACAAAACATTAACAAATAGCAAGAAAATAAACAACCAATTCCCAGATTAAACAACCAATACATTACAACCAAAGCAAATAATTATGATCTACAACCAATTTTATTGACAAAAATATATAAAAGAGCTTGTTCACCAAGCAACCGTTCTAGCAAAAATTGTCATAAGTATAATTATGCGACATATACACTTATAATCATAAAAAACAATTTAATAACTACATGTTCCACTCCACACTCAAGTATTATTCAACGAAGACTGTAAAAGTTAGTTCATTAGGCTTCTTATTTACTACTGTTATACCTAGTTTCATCTAACTTACTTACATAAAACTGTTCACAAACGGAAATAAACTGACATTGACTAAAGAAAATTCATCTAACTTACTTACATAAAACTGTTCACAAACGGAAATAAACTGACATTGACTAAAGAAAACAACTGAAATTATTTCAATAACAGCTTTTATCCTGTACTCATCCCACATGTGTAAAAATTCCGATATTTTTGCGTGAATGGGTAACAAAGATTCACACACCAATTCTCACAAAGTTTTGAATTTATAGTATTAGGATACGATAAAAATATTATGCACTGGATGCTCCTGGCTGGAGCCAATCTATCAATCAATCTATATTGTCTGTTAGTCTAACTATTGAAGTAACTGTACGGTACTGGAGGTCGAAGAATTCGATTTTATCCAGAACAAATTGTGTGATGCGTATGCTATTTTCTTGTGTCCTGGTGTAGTTTCTTTAATATCTATGTGTCGCAGCTAACTAGCTTATATGTCTCTTGTCCCTTTTGTAAAGGTTCTAACTAGTTCGGGATGCGACAGTATTGTAGTGTTTTAATTATTATTAATAATAATGTACATATAAATCCTACATAGAATAGCTAGTGTGGTCTTTATAAGGTACAAGTTGTTCATTATGTTCATAGCGACTAACGGTATTTATAGTTTATTTGTTGTACAAAAATGCAAATGAGAGCACTCGTTTTATAAATTATGTTTGGTTAGATAAGCTTTTATGTGGTAAATTATAATATATTATGTGCCTTCACAAGCATACTATAATTGATAATAGGTACATTTTAAATAGACATTGCAATACAGATCTGTTATTTCATATTGTTTAACACATAGTGGTGCACTAGTACTGATAATTCAATATTGTTAAAACATAAATAAACTGTTACATAATACATAAATAAACATAAGTAATAGAATGTACTTTTATTGAAAACTCTTCTTATTTTCAGTACTTTCTGTCTTGGAATCTATTCATTTCAGACTACGCACTATGTTCGAAAACAATAGTTATAAAATTTCTTTGTAATGGCAACACAGTGATTGGACTAAACACACTATATATACATCATACCCTGGTTTTTGTATACAAGTGCTGTGATGGCTATCTCTATGAATGTAGGTACAAATTAAAAAAATTATTAACATCGACGCCTTATGGTCAGTGCCGAAAGTCTGATCGTCGGCGAAGACATTGAATGCTATATTCAATTTAAAGATTTTTTTATGTATGGCCTACCAAAATGACTAGTCTGTCTGATGGAAAGCATAAGCAGAATCCAAGAATGGTGGGCACCATACGCATTGCGAATGCAGACAATTCAGCATGGCGACTCGCACCATGGCGGTCTAGTGATGCTTCTGCATCATTAGGCCTCCGGTCTCGCACTCACCAACGAAACACGACAGCACGATCGCTGTCATTTTACGTTGATTTTCTGTGCGAGAGTAGAAATCTGCGTGGCTCTACTACCTTTGAAAAAGGTTTTTGATTTATTGGCTTTGCGGTATAGTGTAACCATAATTTTGCCACTGACAAGTATTTAAAAGACATCTTTAATAATATAAATGTCAATTGTCCATGTTATACTGAACATCATTAAATTAACAAACAAAGTTTATTTTGATACTTTAATTACATAACAAATGTCTGATATTAGTTTAATACTCAAAATAACAGATTAAATATAACAGAAGTCAGGTCATCAAATGTTTCGAATTAGATAATACTATGTTAGTAAAAGGATTTGTGTTTGTGTCAACTGTATTAAGTAACGAATAAGTACTATAATGGGAATAAATGTGTATGTATAAGTAGGGTTTCTCAGCATTTGATTTATTATTCCTAGTTGACTATTTAGGGATTAGAATCCGGAAAATGAAACTGGGAATTCGTCATAATTAAACTTGTACCGGATCCCCTCACTTACATGCTCATTCATGGGCTCAAGGACTCATTCTAAACCGCATTGGATTCCACCAGAGCACTGGGGATGCTATTGAATTGGAAATGACGCCAAACTGCAATACCGTAAGTGCAAGCATTGCATGCCTTTATAGCGTCGTTTTTCTAGGATGTTTATAATACACTGTATAATCGCAAGTTACTTGAATATGTTTATGCAGTAAATGGACTAGAACCATCAAGATTGAGCTTTTGATGTTTGATTGTTATACTGAATAAATACTAGAACATGTTATACTACTATAATTATATGTTTTAAAGTCACTTTCAAACAAGCACAGGTTAGGCTTGAGTCTTGATGCCAAATACTTGATGTCAAATTGAAAACTACTTACCATTACCATTGATAAAACACTCATTGGGCTTCCTCTATCTCAAGGTTTTAAATATAAGTTTTCGTTTTTTTCACTAAGTCAGTTTTTAGATGTTTTACTCACGCAAACACTGTCACAACCACTATTTAATAAATTCACTATCTGTGTGCACTATAGAAAGAGAGAGTTTCTAGAAGCGTTTGAAGAGAAGGTCTGGTCGGGCAACATGCTCGTGTCTCCGTACACAGGTGCCGCGGGTCCGCTGGACGCGTACGGACTTCGGGACCAAGTCCGCGAACGATTCATTAGAGGCGGTGAGTCTGGTGGCAGAACTGTCTGCATTGGCTCTGTCGGTATTCGGATTGTTGCCTTACGATTTTGTCTCGATTGAACTGTAAAGCAAAATGCACATTCATTTATAAAATATTTGAAGTACTATTCAATTCTAAAGGGAAATATTTGTGCATATATAGCAGTGGACTATTAGAAGATATCAGTAAAGAGTTATTACTAACTTTTAAACTTTCGCATTCCATGATATATTAACAATTATTTTTACGTCAGCCTGTGACCACGGCCAGTACAACCTGGTCGAAACGTCAAGCAAATCAGAGGTATGTTACCTTTAAAAAGTGATCGCTTTAATTCCCGTAAAAATAAAGACGTTATTAATATCAACGGGTACTAACTGTATAAATATGCGGTAAGTACAGCAGCTGCAGTCGCGACAGTAGACAGGTAGGGTCGGAGAAGTGACAGCAGAGCTCCCAGCAGAGAGCCGCACGTGGTCTCGCACTCCCGCTCAACTTCCACTCGCAACTCCTGAGAGGTGAGCTTCGACCGAACTTCCACAAATCCTTGGCCGCAAGTTTCGGCCTCATTGCTCACTACCACTCTCATTTCACCTGAGAACAAATATGTTTTTATAGGTATTTCAATGAAGAAAGTATTGAGCTTCAAAAATTATAAGTTTCCATATTCTACAACATAAATTCAAATACAAAATTTTACATATTTTAACACAGGTTTTGAATACGTGCGAAGGATATACTGTTTACTTCTGGTTCCACTGACACCGACTAGGAAATCTCCTCAGTCATTTCTGGCGATCGCATCGAAATAATGAAAAGAATGCAAACTCATTACCAGTACATAGCATCCTATTACACAGACTGAAAAGCAGCCTTTCAGATTATTGCCAAGCTCGACTTACGTGCCTGTCCGTACTATCTAGATGTACTCTGTAGTCATAACATTTTACTGAATTTACGAAATATACATAACATAGCGTATACGTAACATAAGCGACTTCAAGAACTGGACTAAAATGAAATCGGACCCTCGGGAAGCACCAGCTTTCAAACAAAAAAGAATCATCTAAATCGGTTCACCTAGTCGAAAGTTCTGATATAACAAACATAAAAAATACATTCGAATAGAGAACCTCCTCCTTTTTAGAAGTCGGTTAAAAAATAAAAGGTTGCATGCGGCAACACTTACCACTATCAACACTAGTTTCTAACTTCAGCCCTGGCGAAGGTGTCAAGCGGACAAGTTTGACTGCGTGTGGGTGACCGCTTACTGTGAAGACAGCAGGCGGCGAGAGGAGGGATACTTTAGTGTTCGACACTCGTATCTGTGGCAGTAGAAGCACTTTCGTGCAAGCTCGGTACACGGTCCACTCGGCGCACAGTTCCACCTCAGAAGCCTCAATTATTGTAGTCGCTGGGATTATCTTACAACCCATTTGACCTGAAAAATATAGTTTTGCAAATAAAAACAACTGCTTCTTAAATTTTTTTCCATTAGCAGTGATTTATTACGTTTATAGTTTATGCCCTTAAAATGACACAAAGACTACTGTGGACAATTTCTACACACAAACTATGGCACGGTGACCACTGAACCCTTCTAACCGATTTACATTTTTTTTCTTTAAATGTGTTTTGTTGGCGTTCCTAAGACACCAGTAGGAGCCAAGCATGATTGAGAAGAGACGCAGACCAGCTAGTATTAGTTTTTCATTGTTAATATACTTATACAATAAGTTTTAAGGTTACTAACAGTGTCAGTATCATTATTACATGTACTTACACCGCTTAATAAACTCGAATTGGTATTTTTTTTTGCTGGCTGGTAATTTTTTTATCATGTGTGTGTACACACATGATAACAAAATAACAATCGAAAAAACTACTTAAAGTACTAATTTGGCAGTAACTCAAATAATCCCGATAGAGGCGCCACCGAACACAACATAAACAAATTAGAACGGTCATGTTGACATTTGACATAATAGTACTTTTTGCATCAAAACTATTTTTGTTTATTGAGAATATAATAAAAATGCATCACTATTGTGCATTTGGGGGAAAAAACATTGAAGTACATTTTGTTTCATAAAGATCAAAAGCTGCGTAAATAATGAGAGGTAGCTATGCGTCGTAAAAACCTCAAGGCTTTTTACACACACAAGACTGTCATTTTAAAGCAGAGGATTATATTATTAAAGGAATTGTGACCGGTAAGTATAGAATTCAATGTTTATTTTATAAGTATTCATTCCCAAAATTGTGTGTAATTTGTTCATAACATATATTCATAGCCAATAAAACAAATACCTATTTCTTCACATTTTTTTCCTGCGGCTTTTTTAATGCCGGAATAGTTAGACGGCCATATTTATTATCCATTATTGGTAATAATACGAAAAGAAAATGAAATATACAATTAAATGAAATTTACCGTATTATTTTACATTTTTTTAAACTTTTAAGTTTACCGCGCTAATCTGTTTACGTTATAGTTCGGTGGCGCCCTCTAAGATTAGCTTTGCATAAGCAACCTAATTGAGAATCTCGTCCTTGTTTAAAGTCGGTTAAAAATAAGTTTTATCTTTATTGAAACCAAAGTATTTAATCCTAAAATAGAATTTCTTACCATTGACAATGTCCAGTACAGGTTCGGCAATATGAGGTGTCTTAGTCCTACAGGAATAGGGTAGGTCGATGACAGTGCCCTCTAGAGCATATCGTTGTTCGTCGGAGCAGATGAACGGGCCAGACGTGAGTCCGCCAGCGGTGAATGATAACGGGACTAGCGCCGACGGCCACTCACCGGGTAGGAATTCCATCTGAGATTTGAAAATAAATATGAAATAAAAAATATAATATTTACCGTGGGAGAGCCACGCTTCGGCATGAATGGGCCGGCTCGACCGGAGTGATACCACGGTCTCACAGAAAACCGGTGTGAAATAGTGCTCGCGCTGTGTTTCACCGAGTAAGTGAGGATACCGGAGGCCCATAACCCAAACCCCCTCCCCCTATCTCCCCTCCCCATCCCCCAAAGGCCGAAAACGCATTTGTGACGCCTCTGGTGTTGCGGGTGTCCATGGGCGGCGGCAATCGCTTACCATCAGATGATAGGTCTGCTCGTTTGCCCGGCTTATTCCATAAAAAAATGGAAGATTTATAGGTAAGAATAGTACCTTATCGAGGGGCAACTGATACAGGGTGTAGACATTATGAGGTCGGTCGAGGCGAAGCACGTGCGTGCCGGGCGCGTCACGAGCCAGCAGTGCGAGCGACGCGCCGCTCCCGGCGTGCAGGCTCACCGCCGCCGGCCCGCGCCACCCCACTCCCTCCAGGCACACGCCCCACCCGCCCGTCACTGTAACAGTGCACCCACTGAATATAGCTCATGTTAAACCATTTCGTTTTAAACAAATATTATTTCTTATTTTCTAAATTATTAATAAACCAAACATTGAGAAGAAAAAAAATTTTTTGCTCATTTTTAAGACAACTCTCGCATTAGGAATATACTTGTTTCGTGAAGGACTTTTCAAACATTAAACGGACACAAAGAATACCCAGACTCAGAACAACAATTTGTGTATCACACAAAATGCTGTCCCATGTGGGATTTGAACTCACAACTCTTGGCGCAGTAGAAAGCGGCATGACGACCGCTTAACCACTGACCACTACGCTAACCAAGCGGTCTTAAAATCCCAACAAAAATAATAATAATAAATATTCGAAATGAGACTAAGATATTTAAAATAAATATTACACAAAAATAGTTTAAACGTAATTTAAATGTAAAATTGAACAATGTGTGTTAAATTATTTTTTATTAAGATGATGTAAATGCAACCTGCATCTGCAAACAAATTGCTGTACAGTTTGGCAGAAGAACAGAACACATACGAAGTATTAAATACTGTATGCCCAACTTTCAACATTTCAATATAGACAAGGGTTTCAATAAAGTCGTATTATAACACATTTACAAATAATGAAATTTGAAGTTCTTACCAGTCACCCTATCCGCTCGCAAATCAGAACCGGTAACCCAGACTTCATCCTTAACGGTAACTCCGCTCACCGTACCTTGGAAGGTCATGAATGTTCCGGCAGCGTCTAAGTCAGTTATCAGCAACTCTGTTCCTAAAGCACTGTAAGAAAAGTTATAGACTTTTAAATATATATATATATACGGTCAAATTGAGAACCTCCTCCTTTTTTTTTGAAGTGGGTTAAAATAGTCAAAGATGAAAACAATACAAATAAACTTGGCCTTTTTTTGAATTCCATGAAAACTTTTAGGGTGTCACATTCGCGTTAAGAAAACAATGACGCGTTGATCTAACCCCGCCAACTGACCAATCACGTTTTAAGAAATTATCTATTCGTATCTTGGTTGGAATGGAATAAATGGATTCGCCTGGACTTTAATTGCTGAGGAGGCGGGGATTGATTGATGCGTCACTATTTTCTTAACGCGAATTGACTACGTATAGTTTATATGATATTAAAATTAATATGAATTCAGACAGCCTTTCTTATAGCTCTATAGCGTTCTGGTAAATGTAGACCATATTGTACTGTATCTTGCAGTTTCTGACTATCAACCAAATGTTGGTTTCAAATTTTTTCTAAATAAATATTTCGGACATCTATTACACAACGCCATCTAGTCCCAAGCTAAGCAGAGCTTGTGTTATGAGTACTAGACAACTGATACAAATACATATATACTTTTTTGGAAATACATACATGTTAAATATAGAAAACACCCAAACTCCGAAACAAATATTTGTAGATCATACAAACATTTGGTCCGACCCGGGAGTCGAACCCGAGACCTCACGATCAGCAGTCGCACACGCCAACCGCGAGACCAACGAGGCAGTCAATTCAAATTCATTTATTCAATTAAGACACTAAGTGACATTTATAAACGTTAAATTGAAGCTACAGTTAAAAATCATAGATCGACACAAACAAACGCCACAACATGTGCTGGATTGTCAAGGTAAATTAGATGAAAACACCAAAATGTCGCTTTCAAGGTAGTAGAGCCACGTTGATTTTAGTTCGACCGGGGCGGTACTACCTTCGCACAGAAAATCAATGAGAGCGATCGTACTGTCGTGTTTCATTGGTAACTGCGAGACCGGAGGCCCAATGATGCAGAAGCATCACTAGCCCGCCATGGTGTGGGTCACCATGCTGCATTGTCTGCATCCGCAGTATGGTGACCACCACTCTTGGATTCTGCTTATGCTTTCCCTCAGGCACAGTAGAGTCATTTTGGCAGGGCCAAACATAAAAAAAAAGTGTACTGCCTACTTGTGTCGATCTATAACTTCCAGTTTCCAAAATGTGTAGAGCCTTTAAGAAGAATACTGGCTATTCTTTTTAAAAATTAGTTTACGATATTAGATATTATTATGTACTAGCTGACCCGCGCAACTTTATTGGCGTCTCTCCGAAAGAAATATATTTTCTCATTTCCCCAACATTTTCGGTCAATACCCGGCTCCTATTAGTCGTAGCGTAATGTTATGTAGCCTAAAACCTTGCTCGCTAAATGGGCTATCTAACAAAAAAGAATTAGCAAAATCGGTTCAGCCGTTAACGCGTGATGTTGTGACCAAGGCAAATAGGGATTCATTTATATTTTTATAGATAAATAGTACCTGTCGCTGGGTCTCCGTGACAATGCGGCGAGTGGGGCGAGTAGTGTCACGTTGGCGTGTGGTGCGAGTAAGGCGCGTCCCACACTGTTCCGCATCACCAACCGCACAGCGCTCTCGTACGGCTCGCCGGCCGGTTCCGCCGTGCAGTACGACGGGACTGCCACCTCTACGTGGATTATCTGGCAACAGTTTCTAACATTGTAATACTATTCTCAACAGTAAATAACAGTGGCTGCACAAATAAAAATAGTTTAATGTCTTTGCAGTGACTGCTGTGTGTGCGGTCCACCACATAACATTACATAATTCACAAATTGAGTGATACGGCCTCACAGAAAACCGGTATGAAATAGTGCTTGCGCTGTGTTTCACCGAGTAAGTGAGGATACAGGAGACCCATAACCCAAACCCCCTTCCCCTATCTCTCCTCCCCATCCCCCAAAAGCCGGCAACGCACTTGTGACGCCTCTGGTGTTTGCAGGTATCCATGGGCAGCGGTAATCGCTTACCAACAGGCGATGCGTCTGCTCGTTTGCCCGCCTATTCCATAAAAAAAAGAACATAGTTTTGAGACTGAGTGTTCTTTATGTCCGTCTCATGTATGTCTGTAAGATCCCCACGACACAGGACAAGAGACAAAATGGTAGTAATTCTGTTGTTGTCATCACTAAAATAAAATTCACTAAAATTTTATATTGAATCATATACCTTAAACTCATCTACTTACAGGCCATTTTTAGATATCTCAGCTTTCATTATATTTAGTTCAGTACCAACTAAAAGTTGATCAGAAGTACACGCTTGTTTATTACTTTCATTAGTAAAAAAACTAAACTAAGCTCTAATTGTAAAAATTATAGGAAATAAGTGTATTTAGACGAGTAGGAAGTTTAGTGCGATATGGTCAGTTTTACTTCACACGTTACACGTTTGACACAAGCATAGCAAAAGAAAAATTATGGCCTAAGTTGAGTAATTAAACTAATTTTGGTTATGCCAAAGTAAATTTTACTTTTTCAAGTAATAGACAAGCGTGTGTCTCTGATTATCGTTTATTTGGTACTGGACTAAACACAGTGACAACTGAGACGTGAGATATACAAAAATTTGATGGGTTGGGTATGGGCCTCCGGTATCCTCACTCACTCGGTGAAACACAGCGCAAGCGCTGCTTCACATCGGTTTTCTGTGAGGCCGTGGTATCACTCCGGTCGAACCGGCCCATGCATGCCGAAGTGTGGCTCTCCAACGGTTTAATGAGTAAATGATTGAGTTTTGAAAAACTGACTAGTGGTGGCCGTTCAAAACATACTATAATAAATATTTTAATAAGTAGAAAGAATCGGTTCAGGAACAGACATTGCATTGTTGTCCTATAATTACAATCACGCATTTAGTCAGTGAACTTGATAACGCAATAATAAGACAATAATTAAAAAATGTAATACTCACAGATTCTCTATAGATGTTATTCCTCTCGTCTCTATGCTGAGCCACAACCACACCATGACCGGGTCTTATAGCATTCAATTCGCCTGTAGAACTCAAAGAGAACGCTCCATCTTCGTAAGCTTTCCACGTGCCTCTGGGTAGAGACTTGAGCTTTATGACTGAGCTCACAGCAACGGCGAGACGATCGCTCGATGACAGGTCTTTGGAAAGACCCTCGACAGATGTTCGTACATCTGATATGCCTAGGATTTCTATTGTGCTGTCCCATGATCGAGTTTCGGCTACCTACGAAATATATATACATATATATGGTAAAACTTCTTATATGTTCTTTAAGTAGAATGAAGTCGCTTTCGTTGTCTGTTTGCTTCGATCTTATAAAATACTCAACGGATTTTAAATCAGTTTTTAACAATAGAAAGAGAGAAAGACAACGCTACGCTTGTCGCTACGTAATCTTGTCGTTGGATGTTTTTAAGCCGCCCAAAGGCCTCCAACTAAGCTTCACGACTGTTATCCTACGATAACAACCGGGACCGACTGCTTAACGTGACCTCCTAATCACCTATATCACAAACACACACACTCACAAACTTTCGCCATTTTATTTATTTATTTATATCAACTGCTCACTACACTCACAGTTACCCAACACGTGTAGTCAGGCATTATAACATTAGTGTTGCAAATATTGTAATTAATATTAAGAATTCATAGTCGTCCGACCCAAACCAGGCAAAGCCCGCACCAAGGCAACCAGACAACTGACAAACACATTTCCAAACACATACATATTATAGGTAAATTAGATCCAGACGTAGAACTATCCATCCTGCTTATTACATAAAAGCTAGTCACGGATGGGAATCGAACCCATTATATTATTAAGTGTGATTTGACGTAGAATCTACTTCAATTTACCTGTCCCATGTTCCGTACTCGAACGTCAATAGTGATTACTCCAGGTTTTAGAGGTACCACTCGTACTGATAAACCCTCAGCGACAGACCTCTCGAGCATATCTGTAATAATATTATATTTATAACGATTACAGACATCTTTGCGATGTAAAGATTTTGCAGTAAAAATATTGGCAGTGCTATGTAATTTAAAAAACTTTTAAATAGAAAAAGTCAATCTCAGAAGCTGTACGTTACTATTATCTTACGACAAGAAAATAGAATATTAATCGATACATGTAAAAGTCTTCAGATTAGTAGTTTTGATGTCTGCGCAAAGTGGTGTAATTTAGTAAGTGCAAATAACGTTTTCGCTATATTAATATTAATTATATTATCTAACACAATTCACACACACACACTGCCGTCCAGTACCGCTTGTACTATGTTAACTAAACTGCTGATCAACATACATATATATTTCTACATACATCATACGTATTATAGACTAGTTGAACCCCACGGTGTTGGCAACGCTGCGGAGCGAAGCTAGTCTAAAAAAAGCATCTAAGTTACTCCTTATATCATCAGCTACCTATCAGTGAAAGTATCGTCTAAAACGGTCCAACCGTTCCAAAGATAGTAGTAGTAGATAGTAAAAGTAAATATTTTGGTATATGTACCGTGTATACATAATTATATTATGCATTAAGTAAAAAGCAGTTATTTTAATATTACAAACAGACACTCCAATTTTATTTATTTGTATAGATGTATGGATAAATTTCACACAGAACAAATGATCGTACTCATTACACAAACATTGGTCGTAGGTGGGAACCGCACCCACGATATCTGGCATAGCCGTCAGAATTACTAACCACTAGTTTAACCACTCGTCAGTGGCGCCATATTGGTCCGAATTGACACAACTGTGGGGCGATTTTGACAGCAGTCCCGGTACATTTTCGCCTCTGATTAAAACGTCGATTTCCAATAAAAAATGTATTGGGGCTATATAAGATATTGGTTTGTTTAGAATGGTCATTAAATATACTATCAGATGATGTATAATTGATGATGATTTTTTTTTAGAATTCACATCCGAATTAATATATAAATTCAATTTCAAAGTTCACTCGACCAGCAACCGTACGTCACAAAAATTCCCGCCGAATGAGAACGATTTACATTGTCAACTGACGTAATGAAATGGCGCCTCTGGGCATCTCTGTTTTATTCTCTTTAATATAATTAAGTGCGACAAAGCTGCAAACAATATAAAGCAGCTAAATTCATGGTTAAAATAGACCGGGGAAAAAACACCACGACGTGGCATTCAACAGACTGGAAGAAATTGACAGCGACCATTACGTGGCGTTCAACATCGGAGAGGTTAATAGACCAGTCAAAAAGAGAGGTAATTTGCTGACCGTCAGTATGTGTTGGCAGTAGGCGTGCTGTGGAAGGGTCCCTCAGCGTCCAGGACACGCGCGGGGCCGGCTGCAGCGCGCCCAGCGCCGCGGGGCCCAGGGCCCCCGCCTGCACCCACACGGGGCTCGGGGCCCCCACCAGCAGGCTCTGCGTCGCACTCACCACGCGGATACCCGATATCGGTATTACCTGGAACAGATCCGGCACTCGTTATTGTATGTCTTACCTGTTTTTATATCAAATTCATTATATAAATAGAAAGAATAGCTAAATATGTTATGAAGTAGAACACTATAACTGTTTTTAGCCATGAAAGCGTAATAGACAAATAAACCGACATAGTTACTTTCGAATTCATAATTTAAGTATGAATATATTTATTTTTTTCTATTGAACTGACGACAGAACAATAACTTTTGACATAACGCATTCTGTTGGAGCGTCAAGTTGTAACTTAAAATAAAGAAACAAGTGCAGAAATAGATTTATCTTATTTTTAAAATAATGAATTACCTCAACTTCTGATTCTGCGCTAGCCATTTCTACGTTTGCAAAGTCCGTAGCCACCAGTCTTATCCGTGATAATCCCGTCGATAAACCGTGAATGGAGCCAGAAGATGAAACCTGTAGGTAGGTAAGCGAATTTAAAGTCATATGGATATTGAAATAGATAAAAAATATGAAAACTTATATGTGTCACAGTAAGATTGTAAAAACCGTTAATCTACCTGCGAGATTGCAAACTATCAATAGATTGTCAACTGCTTACCTGCGTCATATTGTTAACTGTCCCTGATTGGTTGGTTTTACAGTGGGCCGTTCAATGGCCATAGAGTTAGGTTAGGTTAGAACTTCTTTAATTAATCACAAATAAATTTTACTGTCACAACAATTTTATGTAACTAATTCTAAAGCTGTGAGGTATATTCGACATGAAATCAACTTACAATCACAAAAATATTTTAAATTCGGCAAGACGAATTAACAAACAAATATGGCGGCGTGGGACATATGCTGTTCAGCCAATCAGCGCGCGACTTGCGATTCGTCGATACCATTCGACCATCTTTCGACTGTTTGCAATCTCGTGATTTGAGAATCTTACGGTAACATATGCTTAGTTCCGAGAACTACTTCACATAAACTTATAGTAAATGTTCAAGTATTTTCGACTAAGTATTCGTATAGTTAAAGTCCATTCTCAAAAAGCATTCGTTTCTCGATCTCATTAGTTGATCAAACGGTCACTATTTTATTAATGCGAATGGACTATTACCACTATGCACCACTTATCATAACAAACTATGTGTCCTGAGAAAGTTTTCCTCGAAGAGTCCAGTCTCGGAACGATAAATACAGTTCAACAGGTTTAAAAATGTTGAAGCTTATTGTACCACATTAATTTATCGTTTGCGAAACTATGTGATTAGGTAAATCCGATTGAAAAGCTGCGTTACTCTAGCCTTTAGAATACTTGTACATGACTGAGTGCATGGATGGTCGCTATGACATCCGAATTAGCGGTTGTCAAGCTTTCTACCGCGCGGAGTGTTATGGGTTCGATTGGACATGAGACAGCATTTTGTGTAACTATCAAATTGTTTTTCTAAAACCGGCTGTTGTTTGTTCTGTTTTATACATGATTGTAAAATAACCCGCGACAAAGGAATATGTTCCCAATGTGGAAAATGTATTTTTTACATAGTATAAAATGATGTTGCTTTGTAAGATCTTTTAAACTACGAAACGAATTTTAGTATAATTTTCACAAAGAGAGTGATTCAAGAGGAAGGGTAGATAACCCTTCCTCTTGAATCACTTCAGATCTTTTAAACTACGAAACGGATTTTAATATAGTTTTCGCTAAGAGAGAGTGATTTAAGAGGAAGGGTTGTACGTAGATACATTGGTATCTACATTGCACCTGTACGAAGCTGGAGCTGATTGCTAGTTTTAAAAATGAAGTGCGGTAGGTACATACCTCAACGTGAGCTCGTCCAGAGACAGGCGCGTAGTGCAGGCTCGCGAGGTGTGGCGGGGGACCGCCTCGAGCACGCAGCTGGAGTCGAGCACCTGGAGGCACTCGCGCCTTGCCCGGCACTATCTCTAGCGCTGGGAATACCAGCACCTGGGAACGGGTCCAACATTGTACTTTACACAACATACATTTACGTAGTACAAAATGATCGCTTTTGTTCTCGTACGGTTAGGTCTTTCGAACTACGCAACGGACTTTTATATGTATAATATATATTATGAGTACATATTATTTCAGTAGAAAAAAATCCAGAATAAAAAAGTTCGAATTTTAAAAGATTTATTATAATGGATTCGTCTTGTCATTGAAGCCCTTATTCACTATGATTAGTGTTAAGTTAGTGTAGAAAATACGTGTGGAACGCGAATTCACAATCCACACGTATTTTCTACCAATCATTGATCACCTGCAGCACGCACTTGCACTCGCACTAATTAAAATGAATACAGGTCTTTAGATTTGTGTTAATTATAAATATGGGTAACACTGGGTACTAAAAATTATGAAAATTTAATTCTTATATTTTTTTTAAGTTTTTGTTTTTATATTAGCTCGACTCTTTATTGTTGTAAACTTAGATCATTATATTTCCCCTTTTAAAAGAAATTTATACCAAGACTGTATACTTTATATTTCTTACAACCATACTCAAATATTTATGATTGCCGGCCGCCCACGGCTGATTCTTAAACAAGAAGATGACTTAACACTTACCTCCACCTCAGGGCTCCACACGCCGGCAAAGCTAGCTCTAACATTTCCAGTTCCTTCCTGAGTTCCACACAAAACTCCATCTTTAATAGTTACATAGCCGGAGGTCCTGAAGTCCGGAGCTCTTCCAGTGGACAGATATCGATGTGAGACGCCCTGCACGAGCGCTGTTATAGGAACGCAAGCGCCAACGCCAACCGCACGGGAGGTTGACACTTCTACGCTTAATACTTCTTCTATGTGAACCTGGAAAGGAACTGTCAATTATAACATCCATATAAAAAAAAAAACTGTTAATTATAAGTCCTTATAAAAAAAACTGACAATTATAACCTCAAGTTCGTCTAGTGGCAAAGCCTCTAGCGTTAGGTCCGGCAATCTAAAAACTGCATAAAGTTATAAGTAAACTAAAATACCGAAAAAAATTACATGAACAAGGTATAGGAATATTTCAAAAAAGTTGAGGTGTCTAAATCTCTTTAGCCTCTCATTATTCCACATCTAATATTATATGATTATGATTATTAATATATATATATATATTTTTTTGTTTGGCCCAGCCAAAATGACTCTACTCTGCCTGATGGAAAGCATAAGCAGAATCCAAGAGTGGTGGTCACCATACTGCGAATGCACACATGGGTGTGACCCACACCATGGCGGGCTAGTGATGCTTCTGCATCATTGGGCCTCCGGTCTCGCACTCACCAACGAAACACGACAGCATGATCGCTGTCATTTTACGTTGATTTTCTGTGCGAGGGTAGTACCGCCCCGGTCGAGCCGGCCCATTCGTGCTGAAATCAGCGTGGCTCTATTACCTTGAATATTTGATACATCGTGCACTGTAAGTGCTTATGCGGAGTTAATGCCTAAGTCATTCTCTCCACAGTCAAATTTTGGTGATACAGAGAAAGTAGATGTATTTTGGTCTAAGTTATATTTGACATATTGTAAACTTATCAAACACTAGAACTTATAGACATAATACACAAGTACATACATATACTTAAACATAATGGAGGTCAAATAAAATGTATTCATATTTTTAAATAACCATTATTTTTATATTGATATGAGAAAAAAAATAACAATTAAAAACTTGTAATTTTCATTAGTATTTCAGTAAAAAATAAAATAACAAAGCGGGCCCTTTTATTTTCACAAGTTAGTCAATGAGTACAGTGACTTCTAATGGGCTAAGTAGATATAAATACATATATACACAAATAAATACCTTAAGCGACTTTAAAATAACAATAGAAAAAAGAGGGTAGCCAAGGCCAAATTAAAGTAGATCGAAATATATTATGGTAGACATAATTCACATACCTCAACAATTTGCTTTTCGCCTTGCACACACAGATCAGTGACGGGTAAATCGTAAGAGCCGGGTCCCGGTACAGTAGCGGCGAGTACACCATCTTCAACCACCGCTATTACTCCTTTGGGTGATTCCACTGAATAACGACCGCTTCCACCTGATATTTTTGCGATATTGTCCACAGTCTCTCCTTCCCAGGCTATATTCACCTACAATAAAAGTGTGATCAAAATGAGTTTCAATAAAATAATAATCAAAAATTTTACCAATAAAACCGACTTCAAGAACTGGAACCACACGAGAAGCATAAGCTTTCAAATAAACAAATTATTATAAAAATTGGTTCACCCAGTCGAAGTCTGAGGTAACAAATATAAAAAATACAGTCGAATGGAGAACCTCCTCCTTTTAAAGTCGGTTAAAAAGTGATACATCAATCAATTAAAAAAGCTCCGAGAACCAAAGAGCATGCATGATGTGGATGAAGCAAAAGAGATGTGTTAAGTTCGTAGCAGGAGATTAATTGTCTCTGCTTACCCCTCTGTGAAATAGACGTAACGTTATGTATGTTAATTATAAAAATATGAAGTGTTAACTTGCCTTTAGCGGATCACATTTCAATGGCGCAACAACTCTAGCTGGAATAGACGCCGTAGCATCGGGAATGCTAGTTTTCAAAGCCCCATTCCATCCTATTGCCAGCTCATCAACTGTGACTACCTGTGAGAAAATAAATTAATTGTGAATGTTGCACAATAAATGAGAAATAGTATTAAATTCCATGGATTTTAGGCCTATGCTTTGATTCAATAAACACACAATTCATACATGGATAAAATATTTATGTTTCGATTTAAATCATTAATTAGAAGTTTACAAAACTTTAACAGAGATATCTGTAAAATAGAGATACTTACAAAAAAAATTAAACGAAAATATTTCATTTACTACGTTTTTTTATGGTATAGGGGGCAAACGAGCAGACGTATCACCTGATGGTAAGCGATTACCGCCGCCCATGGACACTCGCAACACCAAAAGTGTCAAAAGTGCGATGCCGGCCTTTAGGGGATGGAGAAAGGGATGTAGGGAGGGGTTGGGGTATGGGCCTCCGGTATCCTCACTCAGTCGGTGTAACACAGCGCAAGCACTATTTCACACCGATCTATTCATGCCGAAGCGTGGCTCTCCCACGATAAATAATGGTTACATGAATACACAATGACATACAAAATAGGTACATGTATACTATAGTGGTATCAACAATTTCACCTTGTACTTCTTCATAGGCTTATTGCCTTAACTTAATAAAATTGATATGACCGAAACAGGCACTACTTTTTGTAATTGATCCAGCAATAATACCCAAAAAGAAATCTATTAATGTCGCAAATTTATTTCGAACTAAATAACAATAACAGAAATATTGTTCTACTAACCTGATAGTACTTAAACGGCACTGGAACAGGTAAATATTCTGGATGATGTTCAACAAATAGTCTGTCAACAGCTTTGTAGTGTAAGCCTGGGTGACCAGGTTCTATATCCCATGACATCTTCGGACCATTTTCATCAAGAAGTTCCCGTCCAGTTGCATCCATGAGAGTCACTTTTACTATTACTTCTTGACCTGGTCGGAGCCATACTCTGTAAAATGGAGTAAGTGATAATTCAAGTGTTGATATAAGAGACATCAATAGTCTTTAGCAGTCTGCTGCTCTAAATAGAACTCTTATTACAAAAGAGGTTTCTCATGTTCGCCAGACAGTTTGGTATAGGGTATGTTTCTCGTTTTCGTTCTCTTTGCATTTTTTAATTATTTTGTTTTACAATAGGGTAGTTGACTATATCTATACAACTAAATAAAATTGGAGTGTCTGTTTGTAATATTAAAATAACCGCTTTTTACTAAATGCATATGTATGTATACACGGTACATTTACCAAAACTGTAGTTAAAAAAATTTTTGTCTATCTGTCTGTTTGTTCCAGGTAATCTCTGGAACGGCTGGACGGATTTTGACGGGACTTTCACTGACAGGTAGCTGATGATCCGGGGAGTAACTTAGGCTACTTTTTTTAGACTAATTTTGTCGCGCGGCGTTACTCGCGGTACAACAATAACCGCGGGTAACACCGCGGGGTTCAGCTAGTATCGTAAATAAATACCGATGTCTCCTCCATTAAAACGAATATTAAGTAACATCTCGGCAAATATAATTATTACAGCTATTTATTTCTATTACATATTTTAATGTAATAAACATTAAATAAATAAATATTTCGGACATCTAAACACACAACGCCATCTAGTCCCAAGCTAAGCAGAGCTTGTGTTATGGGTACTAGACAACTGATATAAATACATATATACTTTTTTTTTGTAAATACATACATATTATACATAGAAAACACCCAAACTCCGAAACAAATATTTGTAGATCATACAAACATTTGGTTCGACCCGGGAATCGAACCCGAGACCTCATGATCAGCAGTCGCACACGCCAACCGCTAGACCAACGAGGCAGTGAAATATGTTGCTCAATTGAGTAGTCTAAAACAGTGACGTCACAAGTCGTTATCGCGTATATATTCGCTGAAATGTCGCGCCGATGCCGTGAGATGGTGTTGGACACTTTAGAGGATATATCGTTATCGTTTTGACAGATGAAAAAAAGTAACTGATTTGACTAAGGTGTAAACTACCCTATTGTAGGAAAATTTACAGCTTTATTAATTTAATAGACAAATTTCGTACGAAAACACGTACTAAGTAGATTAAGAACTTTAAACAGATAACTATTGTTTGCGTAATATGCTTCCTTAGTTAATTCTTACGACACCCACTAGATGTATAGAAGTGGTGACCCGCCGCCCGTATCCTAACTGCCTCAGTAGCATACGCGACTGCTGTGCTTGAGGTCTCGGGTTCGATAACCTGACCAAATGTTTGTATGATCTACAGATATTTGTTTCGGAGTTTGGGTGTTTTCTATGTACAATATCTATGTATTTACAATAGAAAGTATTTAAGTATTCTATCAGCCAATCTAGCTGTCATAATACAAGCTCTGCTTAGCTTGAAATTAGATAGCATTGTGTGTGAAATGTTAGTTTTTTTAAATTTATTGTTATTTAATATCGTAATAAGAACATACTTAGATCCACCAGAACAGTTGCCAGGTGTCTCGGAAGGTTCCAGTCGGATCCGCGACACGTGAGGCACGCAGCTCGCTTCTAACGCTACTACCTCGCGCTCTTCGTCCATCTGCGACATTATTTCTTGGCGAGATTCCCCTTTCTGTAATAAGTACAGATAGATGTATTATGTATATTCAGAGACAAGGCTATGACAAAGTATTTTCGTATCCGTATTTCAAAATACAGAGCCTACGGTAAGTTTATTTTGCATCAATTCACTCTCAAAGGTGAACGCACTAGGGGCTGCGATCGGCGGCGGCGGCGATTTTAGTGTGTGTCAACTGCAGCACTAAATGCGTTTAAGTCAACTAAACTCACACTAGGGCCTCAGACACCCAATTGTGATACTTTGAGATACTTAAAACATATTTTTTTACTTTTTTATTACTATATACTTGATACTATACCAGGTAGTATAGTATCAAGTATGTAGTTACAAGTAGCAGCCTTATTGCTAGGTTGCAATCTCTTACAGGCAACCATGGGATAGAGAGAAAACATGATTGGGAAATAGTATAGGGTAGCGCCTGGTGTATTAAAAAGTATACATAGTATATTCAATTAAATACATACCCTTCTACACTTTAGTGTGAACAATTGTACGTCAGGATACTGGTGAGGTGGAGGACCGTCGCGGTGCGTCAGCTCTGATACTCTTGTTTCACTTGGTACTGGGGCCAAAACTTCCCCTTCTGCTATCACCTGATTAAAATAGTATTATTATAAAAGATATACTTTCGAGTCAAACGTGAGATAATAATCTTGGATAAAACAATAATCTTGTAATTTGTTTGTTGTAAAAAACCTGAAGTATAAGTCTGTCTTCCTACTAGATCAATATTTAAATCTTGTCATAAATAACATATATAGAGATAATAACACATATACAGAGTGAATGTTTTCCTATTATTAAAAAATATATATTTCTATACTAATATATAAAGCTGAAGAGTTTGTTTGTTTGTTTGTTTGTTTGTTTGAACACGCTAATCTCAGGAACCGCTGGTCCGATTTGAAAAATTCTTTCGGTGTTGGATAGTCCATTTATCGAGGAAGGCTATAGGGTATATATCATCACGCTACTACTAATAGGAGCGGAGCTACAATGAAGAATGTTTCAAAAACGGGGGAAATTTTCACGCTACGGGCAATATAAGGCGCAAACGAGGTTGCGTGGGTCGGCTAGTATTATATATTTTAATAATAGGAAAATATGTGGTTTTTATTAAAAAGCATCATCGGAGTGGCATAATTGTAAGTCCTAATGTGTGATAACGTAGTTCCTTATTACTCCCAGTTACCAGAGTTCACACACAGTATGTACCTCCCCATCTCCAAGTTACTTTAGTCATTCCAGGATGTACCTCAGTCATAGGATACTGCACATAGGACTCCACAAACCGCCGATGCGTTGCTGGAGCTCCTCTCAATACGCTCCCCGTCTCCCTAACAAAGGGTACAGTGCGGAAAGTAAGCAAATATAAGAAAGGTAAGTACCGGTATTGTGGCGGCTGGTAGAAGAGCCACGTGGTTGGGCCACAGTACGTTTGGTGCGGCTCGGACCGCCACGCGGGTTGTGTCGCCCACGCGACCCCGCGACACTCGGATTGTGGACACGCCACGAACACTCCACGTACACTCCAACACGCAACAGGCACCGTCTACACACATACATAAAGAACAGCCTCTGAATAGTGAATACACTACAATACAGTAATTCAGTCATTAAAAGATCCATCGGTCAGATACATGATAGATCCATCTGACAGTTGAATGACAGTTTTATTATGTAAAAACTCAATACTCCAAAAACAAATTAAGATCATTACAGCAGTCAAACTAGAGCCCACCTGATTGAGAAAACATCGTATTAAGTTAAATGTGTGTGTATGAATCTAAGTACATATACTCACCTACGGGTTGCATCCATTTAGCAGCCGTTACATTATGCGGTTCAGGACCTTCCAGCAAAGATACTGCAAATGAATCGCAGTTACATCTGCAAATATACTGCACATTAGTATGCATAATTTCAAGCATTTTTACTTTAGTATTTTTTCTTTCTAAATTCACAAAAGCAAGAATGAGGGTAAACTAGAAGAATTTTCAAATGCTTACATATGAAAATTGTACAGTTCGCCGGTTTCCATATGTGTGGCAGTAAGCGCTATATGTAAGTAATGCGGTTTTCCGACACGTGCGTAGCCCGAACTGGACACTTGGACCATTTCCGCAGGTACGGACCATACTCTGTAACAAAATAATTTTAGTCAACACTGGTGGGGAATTTATAAAAGGAAATCCTTTATACATTCTAAAATAAGACAAAAACCAAATATTCTTATCATATGAAGTGAAGCATAAAGGTCGTAGCTCACTTACACGCCTCTGCTTCAACACCGCTCCCACCCAACACCGCCCTAAACTTCGGAGACAGCTAGCAGACGCCCAGCGATCCACGCGACGACTGCCAGGAGTCAGCGCGTGGACGCCCCGCCGCGGCGGACCGCGAGGCGTCCGCTAATACACATGTATGTAGCAATTATAAACTATATCGCAAGGCCACGACTTAAAGTCAATATTGGAATGATATTTTTTTAGGCGAGGCGTAGCAGGGGCGTATAAGTGAGCTACGACCTTAAGAATAGCAATATAGCAGAAGAATGTTACAAACTTCTTAATATGTGACTCAAGTTAACACTTGTAATATTTTTACCTAACTATGTTGAAGTCAAAAGAAATGGTAATAGTTTTGATAATATATGTATGTTTAACCTTAACTACTAAATCGATTTTAATTACTTTTTATCAATAAGGTTTATAGATTTGTAACAAATAATGAGTGAATTATTTTATTACTATTATAGTTTACTAGCTGTTGCCCGCGGCTCCACCCGCGTGTATGTCGGTTATCGCGGCAAATAGTAGCCTATATGTTAGTCTGATGTATATATACTACTATTATAAAGCTGAAGAGTTTGTTTGTTTGTTTGACTCTCAGGAACCGCTGGTTCGATTTGAAAAATTCTTTCAGTGTTAGATAGCCCATTTATCGAAGAAGGCTATATGCTATATATCATCACGCTAAGGCTAATAGGAGCGGAGCACCAATTAACAATTGACTGCCTGTTGGTCTAGCGGTTGGCGTGTGCGACTGCTGATCATGAGGTCTCGGGTTCGATTCCCGGGTCGAACCAAATGTTTGTATGATCTACAAATATTTGTTTCGGAGTTTGGGTGTTTTCTATGTATAATATGTATGTATTTACAAAAAAATATATATATGTATTTATATCAGTTGTCTAGTACCCATAACACAAGCTCTGCTTAGCTTGGGATTAGATGGCATTGTGTGTTAGATGTCCGAAATATTTATTTATTATTTATTTATTATTAAAAACGGGGGAAAATTTTCACGCTACGGGCAATAGAAGACGCAAACGAGGTTGCGCGGGTCAGCTAGTAAGCTATATATTGCTGTTAAGTTTCATCCAAATCCATTCAGTAGTTTTTGCGTGAAAGAACTTTCGCATTTATAATATTAAGTAGGATTATACTCTTTCTTGTTTCTTTTTTGTAACGTTTGCAACACTACAGCCTGCCTTATTACTTCAATCTATAAATTTACAAAAGTTTTATCCATTACTATAGTGAAAAATAATTAAAATATTACCTTCCAACAGCTTTAACGTAAGGGTACTTCTTCAATTGCACTCTCACATGAACTTCGCCGATACCTCGTACGGTGATTAGACCTGCAGGAGATAGTGAAAGAGGCCCTTGTTGCGTCTCACTCTCTATTTCTGACCAAACTACTGTTTCGTCACCACCTCCTTTATGCTGCAATTGTATTTCTCTGTCAAAATAAAAAGATTTTTAAATGGTGACTATGAAGTTTTCGTTTTGATTTACTATCATCAGTGAATCATACTTACTGCATAGTATCTGTCCATGCGACATATAGTTGAGGTGGTACCATTTCTAATGGATCCACTGCAACAGCTGACACTTGCCCCTCCACCTATGAAAAAGAGATATTTCTATTAAAAAAAAATCCACAAAAACTACTATGGATACATCACATATTAGGACAATTATTATTATATGTTTAACGAAATTAAATCTTATTATAAACAAAATATATCTTATCTCACCTTACGAGAAATCGTTTTCCCCGCAATAGAATGCAACTTAGCCGTCACAGTGAAAGGCCCCGCTTTCTGGGCCACGGCATCAGTTAAAGTCCCATTTTCCGTCGATCGCAACAAATCAACATCAGCCTCCCCTTCTACCGATAATCTTATCAAAACTTGGTCTCCAGCAAACAAGGCATGTCCATCTCTATCCAGCAAAATACTATGAACGATAAAAGGTTCTCCTCTTATGAGTAAACTCGATGGTCTTAGTGTAACTCTAATGCTATATGGCTCGGCTACCGTGAGCATGGCAGAAGCTACTTCAGTCGATCCAGACAGCAGATACACATTTGTGTAGCCTACTTTTGTGGCTCGTACTAAGCTTACGGAATCTTCTAACAGTGCTGTGCTGGAGTCGGGTACGTTTAAGTAGTAGTAATCGTTTGTTAAGTCTTCAATTGTGAGGCGTCCAGCACGTGCTCGAACAATTCTAAAATAATTATATAGTTTTGTTAACATTATATATTTTGATTAAAAAAAATATTATTAAAAATGAAACTAGTGAATTATTTTTTTCTGTACATACTTATAGCGCAGTGTATCTCCCGGAGCGATGATTGCAGTGGCTGGCATAAGTACAACACTAGCTACCACATGCAAATTAAAGTTTGTACAGATATCTTCAAGGCAGACATCAACTCGAGTCTCGCCTAAAACTTGACCATACAGTAATACTGTGTGAGAATGAAGACCGCGAGCCTCTAGTTCTGTTACTCCTTGAGGTGCTTCATAATCTGTGTCGCACCATCTTACTAACCTGAAAAATAGCTATAATTGTATATTTTTCTATAATAACATACAGTTAACTGTATTCATATAAGAAAAATTTGAATATTCCATTATGTATTTAAAGATATTCAACATATTCAGATTGTTTTCTGGTGGATTATAAATTTCACATAGAAGATTTGGCTATATTAGTTTTATTGAAACTAATTTAAAATACATGTACTGTGATATAAATAACATGAAGTTTGATAGCCCAGCCATTATGCTGCCAGTATTTACCTTTCTAGTAAAAGTGAAAGTTTGAAATGTTCTAAACTTAAAAAATGGAAAAGAAGATTGCAACTTACTTGACAAGTGGTATATCATCTTTGTTTCCAACATTTTGAATGCTCCATGTAAAGCTTACTCCTTCCAGGGTGGAAAACTTGTTGCCTAATAAATTGAAATACAATATGTAGTGTTATATTAGAATCCCATTGGACAGGAATCTCTGTCAGGTTCTTTCAGTCACATTATTAGACTTATATTAAACTAGCTGACCCGGCGAACTTTGTACCGCCATATTTATTTATATGTCTCAGCTTCCCCCAGGCAGTGTACAGTTGCGGAAAAAAAAATGTTTTCCCGTTATCTTTTATTTTTCTATTCCTAACATTAAGGAACACAAAAAAGCTCATGAAGGTTATAGCGTGATGATATATAGCCTATAGCCTTCCTCGATAAATGGGCTATCTGACGCTAAAAGAATTTTTCAAATCGGACCAGTAGTTCCTGAAATTAGTATATTCAAACAAACTCTACAGCTTTATATATTAGTATAGATATATATAAGATTTCTCAATGCTCATGTTTAAGAACAATACATAGTTTCTTTCATTTATCAATTTATTTTATTTACAAAATTTTTATTACTACTACATGACATGTATAAATTGAAATCATATTATTGTGACTGTAGGTAATTCTACAATAAATAAATAAACTAACAAAATTATATTGTAAATAGGATTATTTGTGTAAACTTATAGTTCAAGTTGCCCTATGGTCTAAAATATTTAACTTGTGTAAGACATATGTATTTTTATTTCACACATATGGTTCAATTTCAGAGGATCCATATCAATTGTAGATCTAATGACTTTTTCTCCTTGTGCCTTATTTCAAGATGTGAAACACTGAGAATTGTTTTATTAGTATAATCTTAAGAATCCATTGGCAGGATCCATGATGGATCTAATGACAATTTTATTTCTTTCTAAGGTCTTGATTTCTAGATGTGGATCTATTAAAAAAAATTGTTCAAAATGTCCTCTTCATTGTAATTTATCTATAATATTGTGTATTTTAGAAATATATAAGTATGTTTATCACCAGTCTCATTACCATAGCACAGACTGCCTAATTTCGAATCATGTAGCTATGTGCGAGTTGTATAGAGTTCTTTTTATTTTATTATTATCTCTTACTAGCTGTGCTCGCTACTTCATATACATGACATTTCCTTTTTTTGACTTTAAACCTTCCCTGGACTACAAAAAATATTTCAAAACCAAAATCAGCTAAATCGGCCAAGCTGTTTTCGAGTTTTAGTGAGACAAACAAACAGCAATTGATTTTTATATATAGGATAATAAGAAGAAATGTGCAACAGTACTTTCTTTCAAAGTTGTAGCTCTAATGACAACAATAATTTTTTTTTTACCAAGACATGTCAGGTACTCAAAATTAGTGATATTCACTTGCCTTACTGACATTCAATTGTTTTTGTAGCAATCATTTTTTTTACTTTAAAAATTCTCATTAGATTTATTTTGAATCACCATGTATTTAGTCATACGCAGTGATTAAATTCATGATGAATCTAATAAGATTTTTATTTCATTACATCTATTTATATACACATTTAAAAAAAAGAATCTAGTGAGAATTTTTATGTATCAAGATTTAACCAAAAATTACTCATGTACCTACCTTGATCATCATAGGCAACAACCTCAAAAGCCTCTGGTGCTTCCTCTAGATAAAGCTTCCATGTTGTACTCACAACTTTTAGATAACTTATTTTGTCTATGTCTACATCTCCACGAAGTATCTGAAAATTAGATTTGTTTCATATGAATTTAATGGTTTAAATAATCTATGTGTTTGTATGTTATCACAACTTAGTTTTAATAATAAACAAAAAGGAATTAGTTACCAAACACCATTTTTATTTAACGATGTTAAGTTTCCCGCCATTATATCACAGTATACTTACTTCGCCACTACTTGTTTCTTCGGCAAGAATTATTACGGAGCCTGGTGGTGTACAGGTTTTAGACACAGAGACACGGGCCCTACGGGAACAGTGACCCCACGACTCGTCGTACAAGGGCTCCAAATCTATGATGTCATCGCGAGACAAACTCCTACGAAACATAAAAAGTAAATTCACAAAAAAAAAACACTCTGTAGCATCGAAAAGGTATTAAAAAAACAACTACTCACCAAGTATAACAACCACCTTCTATGATTTCAAACGTGAAATGCACATTCAAATCCTCAAACCAAGGTAACAGAACCCTTGGGGTATTAATTTTGCCACAGTTACACATGTGTAGAAATAAACACAGTAATGATAAAATTACCGTTGTTTTCAAAGTTTCCATGTTATTGGTTGTGTATTTGCATCAATAAAAACAAAGTTAATAACTTTATTTTGAAAGTCTAACCTAAATCGGCAAATCGTGCATTTCAGTGTTCGTTTGTCAGTGATTTGACAGTTCATGACTTCATGACAGTAGTTGTTTTGTAATTTAAAGTTTCCACTGTCCAGAAACCTAAAACATTGGGTGAAATCTTAGAGCATATATAAATTGAGGGGCAGCTTGCGTGAGAGAGACAGACACTACCCAAACTCAGTCTCTCTCTACTCCAATTACGCTTTCCGCCCGTTCGGCTGCCCCTCCAGTATATATGCTATAAGAGTGAAAGGAGTGTTATCACACTATCACACTAATCACATCATACTATCATCACACTAATCACATCATCACACTATCACACTAGTCATCACTTCACTTCACACTAATCACATCATCACACTAATTTATATAAAGGCGAAATTTTGTGAGTGTGTATGTTTGTTACTTCTTTATTTTTGGTTGAAACCATACAGTATATAGCTATACATTAGAATAACACTTAAGCTACTATTTGCCGCGATGGCGATAAAATAAAAATATATATATAGTATAAAATTAATTGTTGAACAAGCAGATAAAAATTATAATGAAGGAATAAACTGATACATACATTATACTATTTTTCAAAATAATGAGACAACAATGTCGAAGACTCCTCTTCTCATCGGAGAGGGAGGCCTAAAAAGAGTTGAGTTGAGAGGGCTACTATTTAGAAAAAAAAACAATGAAATGTCAAAATGTTAAAAATGGCTGCAGTGTATTCGTCATGTTTTGTGTCGTTTAAATCTTAGAAATAAATAAGACAGAAAATGATTACTGTCATTAATTAACGTCAAATACACTACAAATGAATGTAAATTTGTTTACATAGCGATTAAATGTCAGTAATCATCATGTCTACAGACAAGGCTACTGAAATAAAAGGCACAGAGATCGATAAAAGCAAACGTCGTTATAAAACTGACGACACTATTATTGCGACAGCACTAACAACCGCTGTGGAAGATACATTGCAATTGGCGAAGATGGAAAACGCGGACGAAAGCGCAGGCAAGCCCACGGAGCTGTGTCTTCAAGGCAACACTCACCTGATTTCTAGTACAACGAGTAGTTTGGCCGATACGCCCGGTGATTCTGGTGTTTTGTGTTTAGATAGTGAAGCCTCAGAGGCTACAAGCCAAGCGCTCATGTCGCACAGTCTAATAGGAGCCGAAGAATTAGCTTGTGATAGTGTATATGATGCTCCTCCATCGTGTTCTCAGGATATGATAAAAAGTACGACCAGTAGCATAATGACTCGCAGTGATATTGATAATCAAAACATTGGTGGGCCCGATGACATAGTCCCAGAGCTGTTAATTGAAGCACACAAAAAACCAATGCCTTATGAAAACCTGCCAGACTTAGTTTTGAAAGCATTAGAAAGTGAAAAAGATCTGGAGGAAAAGAGAAAGCCTGCATTGAGGAGTGAACCAAAAAAATCTTTATCTGAAGACATTGTGTATAGAAGGAGATGTAGGAAAAAGTCACAAAGTGGACCGAGTTCTCAAAAAAAAAGAGTTTCATTCCATGAAGATATTTTGAACAATACTAAAACAGATAATATTCATATAGAAAGAGGTTTTGTATCATATGGTCCTGATAGTCCATATTGTGATAGACTTAAACAGAAGAATAATATGTCTGACAGGTTTTCTTGGTGTGCTTCAGGTGATCGTACACCTAAGTATGCAGCAGATGTAGTTCAACAAACCATGTCCGACATTCTAACCTATGGTGATTCTAAACAGGATAGAAGTGGTATATTTGAGTATTGTCATGATTATAAAAGACAGAACCAAGACAATAATAATGATAAAGATAATAACAATGAACCTGTGTCTACTGGGAAACTGTATGGATGTGATTCTAACAGCTCAGATTCCAATTTCAGTTGTGACTCAGAGACTTCTTCTAGTGACTCCTCATCTTCACATTCACATAAAACTGAAACATCACTACTGCAGAGGAAAGAGAAGGCTCAGAAATCTTATTCCTGTGATGCATTTGAAAATAATGGTCATGTTGCATTTATGAGAAAGACGTATTTCTCTGAAGCTGATATTGATCAGTCAACAGACAGGATGCAGAAACCTTTAGAAGTTGGAACTCAAGGCCCAAATGCTGTTAAATCTGTGTTGAAAAAGAAACGCTACATCACAACAAATATTGTTGAGGAAAGAAAGCATCACAACAAAGTACTAAGTCTACTTGATGCTAACAACATTCTAGATTCCTTGAAGAATTTCTATAAAAACTTTAATTTCAATTTTACTGCTGAAAAAGGTTTGCCGGAAAATAGTTTTGAATTAAACAATGTTGTTGAAGCACTACCATGTGATGTGAACCAAAACAAAAAACTATCAAAAAGTTTAGACTCAGGCTTCCAAGTGGAAGATGAAGATGATTTTGTAGAAATAAACCTGAATGGTCAACCATTAGAGGCTGAAAAGCCCACAGATGTGGCACAGACATCTAAAACTAATATTACAGGAGAAAGAACACCAAATGAGGGATCTCCAAGACATAAACTCACATTAAACATGCGAGCACAACTTGACAAGAAACCTAACAAAGCTGATCTCCCGCCTCTTACTAAATATGTGGTAAACTGTGAAAGTACAGTATATGAGCACAAAGGAGTATCTTACAGTTATGTCCATGATACATTCCAAACAGCTTTTGATGCACCTAGAGAGACATTTGTACCTATTCCCGAGACTACCCCAGTGAAGGAGCTGGTTACGAGTTCAAGTAAACTAGACCTCAATAAAACTACTGATACTGACTCATCAAGTAAAACGTCAACCCCAAAGAGACAATTTAACAAAAATGTGCAAGACGAGACTGAACAAAAAAATGGTATACCCAAACATTTGTCTTCACCTAAAAAGCAAAATGTAAATCGATACAGTCGTAAATTGGCGTCAGGCGTGCAAAAATTAAATGAAGTACCACCTCAAGCAAACAGCGACAATTGCTCAAACACAGATAATTCGACCTTGAAAGGAGCCGAAGATTTCAATGACGAATTTTTCGACAGTCCGGCGAACCAGAAACTACAATCAAATAAATCGGCGCTATTGAATAGATATTTGAAAAATGTGTGCCAGAGAAAAGACCTTGAACTCAAAATAAAGAACAATAAGTTCTTTCAATTTAAACTTAGAATGGAGAAACATTTTCCCAGCATCATAATTCCCTTTAAAGAGGTGTCGGACACGTTCCACGTGTCAGCTGAACGAATGTCACGGCTCATTGACAAAGAGGTGATAGAGAACAAAAGGCTATCAGTACGAATGCTCACGGCCGATGAGCCCTCATACTTTGACAGTTTCGAAGATAATGTCGCTATTGAATGTAATGAAAAGCTACGGTTACAAATTTTTTCGTATCCCAATGAAACATTGAATAGGGTAATTATGTTTGATAACTAGTACACTGTAGTTTGTTTCACCGTAACTTGACCCTGATTACTGATTTCATAATAGCTAAGTACTAATTTCGCGAAAATAATAATGAGATGTTGCCCACGACTTCCAAATGCAATTTTGAAATTGTTTCTACTAATAAAGTAAAAAAAAAATAGCACAACAACAACAATCTAGTTTTTTGTGTATAGTAGTTACACAATATCTAAAAGTAATCACATAAATTGATTGACATGGAATTAGAAAGTTAGTTACACATCAATCATTATGTCCATAAATACAAGGTTTTGTTGTAAGCTTTTTTTAATACTAACAAAACCAATCGATTCTTCATCAAAAGCTCACTCTGTGTGTTGCAGAAGAAACGCAAAAAAAATGTAATACTTAAGTATCATTGTGTTCATCTCTTATTAGATTGTTACTTTTCCAATTCAATAACATTTTCATATAATTGCACTTGGTTCTCAAAGCAGACCATTAATTATATAAATTGTTTGCTTTTTCTAATTATAATATTTATCGTCATTGTCTATAGTAGATATAACCCCTTTACATATAAACGCATTCCCATACACATCGTAACTTCCATAAACATTTAAATGTTTTCTTTCGACTCGAGAAATACAATACCTATTTTATCCTCAGATGATGAAAGTCAAGTCTCCATATAACATGGATGATGGTTCATGGACACCACTACTGGTGTTCATCACTGATTACGCATTGTACGTTGCGAGCGTGAAGCCGGGCGGCACGGAATACGAGATTCTGTGCAGATTGCCTCATAATGAGCTTGATGCGATAGTGGTAAGTTATTGTATGGTTTTGGCTTTGTACGTTGAAGTTTACAGATAACTCGATGGTTACTTCTTTGGCAGTCTTGACAGTCTTGTGCGAGCAAGCATAGTAGGCATAGGCCTTTAACGCTTACAACGGTTAGTGGAGCTTTTAGGAATTTTTATAACTAATAATAAAACTCTAATGATTATAAAAACAGTGTGAGCGCAAGCTTTGTAGTGACCTGCGCGACTTAGACTTAAAGGCTATCTTCTCGGGCGAGAGAATCGCGGCGATATTATCGTCGTGCCACAAATTTGTATATGATGCCGTTACGAGCTGCAAAGATACGATGAAGGCATAATCGCTTATCCGTGGACCGCGCTTCAGGTGCTTACCTGTCGATAGAAACGCTGTTCCGAGACGACGACGTGAGACAACCCTTTATACGTTTATACAAAGTATAAAAATCACTATTTTAAATTATTCCATTTGGTTGCGAACGATTTGTATCCATGAGCAATCTCCTCCTTTGCCTTAATTCTTACTAACGTACATAGGAATGTAGCACATAATGTAAAGGATATTAGGGTATCATCAAAATCTATTGCCCTCTTTACCTACTTAATAATGAAATTAGGCCAACTGATGTGTAAAATGGTTAAAAACTCCTTTTTAGCCGAATTTTTCTTTATACTTCTTATGTAAACAAAAGAAATACTATAAATATAAATATTTATCCAGTAACTAAATCACCTTCAACATTTCAAGTCAATAGAATTTAACGATATCATAAATGTTGTTGTTTAAAAAAGGTCGGTAATATTCCATACGATAAGTAGCTCATCATAGGTAATTATATTTAACTTATATTTATCGTAGTATATTAAAATATCAATGCCCCTTATTATCAACATGTCTAAACATATTAATTGTTATGCTTTTGATGTTTAAAATGTCTTCACTTGTTTATTTTATTTTAATCATAATATGCAATACTAATGTTTTATAACACGGTTTTTAGAAGGTATCATACTTTGTGAATATTCAACATAATAATTTTTTTTCTAAATATGATTTCATGCGCCTACATCGACCGTCATGAAATGTAAAAAACTGTTTTATCAATCTTTTGTTTTGACACTTTTGGGCTGGAATTCTTAGAACCAAGCGGGAATTAAAACCACTTTCAAATAAAATAATAATTATCCAAATCGATTATTATATGGCGCAGTTCTGGGGTAACATACTACAAACTAACTGACAACATCCTTCTTTTTTAAGACAGTCGAAAACGTTATAATGTCACAGGGTTTTATATAAAACTAGCTGACACGTGCCCACTTCGTTAGGCGGTAAAAAATTTTTTGCCGACTTGCTTTGCAAATCCGGCTACCACGAAAAAATCTTACCACTTCTCAGGTTATTAAATAGCCTATGTCACTCACAAATAACGTAGCCTTCTACTGGTAAGAATTATCAACATCGGTTTAGTAGATCCAGAAATTACCCCCCACAACGTCACAAACTCACAAACGCACAAACTTTACCTCTTTATTTAATAAAGTATAGAAAAATAAACGCACTTCATATTTGGTTTCAAAGAGAAAGATTTTACGAATACGTGATGCGAGTCCAATAAGAAAATTTCTTGAATAATGAATTTTATTTAAAGGTCTTAAAGCTCAAATTTGTACTCATCATCAACAGTATATAACAGGTTACTGTTGAACATAGACCTCTCCTTATTAAAGAAGGTTTTGACCTACTAGAGATTGTTTTAAGTTTTATTTTTTTGCAGTGATGTTGTCCTGCGTATTTTGCTCCCTTAGTCGCCTCATACGACTCCCTTTGGATGAATAAGTGTGGGGACACTCCATATTCTTCACTCCACACATATCTATACAAATAAATAAAATTGGAGTGTCTGTTTGTAATATTAAAATAACCGCTTTTTACTAAATGCATATGTATGTATACACGGTACATATACGAAAAATGTAGTTAAAATTTTTTGTGTCTGTCTGTCTGTCTGTCTGTTTATTCCGGGTAATCTCTGGAACGGCTGGACGGATTTTGACGCGACTTTCACTGGCAGGTAGCTGATGATCCGGGGAGTAACTTAGGCTACTTTTTTTAGACTAACTTTGTCCCGCGGCGTTATTCGCGGTACAACAATAACCGCGGGTAACACCGCGGTGTTCAGCTAGTCTAATAATAAACACGTTTTTCTGCAGGTTGGTCCCGAAGCGCAATATATTCAAGTTTTAGATATCGCCGGGAACATCGCCTGTTCTGTAATAACTGGTGAATCTACACTTGGTGCCCGACTGGCTTCGTCACTCGAGTGGAGTGCGCGGACTTCGCCATTGAGGATCCAGCGGCCGCCTGCAATGATACCCCTTGGATGTCGAGAGGTGGCAGCAGCTGTTGCTAGGCAACGGCATGAGAGCAGAGTAAGTATTTTTTCTCTATTTACTACTTTATTCATTAATTAATTTCACATACGGACATATGTAACTCGGCGGGTTGAATTGTCAGCAAATTATTAAAAGTTAGTTTTCTTGTTTCGCAAATAAAAACTGTGTTTGTACACCAATATATACAAATAGGGTATTTATTTGTTGTTATTGTTAACAAGCAACAATAACTTACTTTGTCAAATGTAAATAATCAAGAGAAGCAAATAATGAGTCCATTTCTCATTTCACTTTATAACCACCCTTTACCGAATGATTGACCCTTCCTAGAAGATGTCGAGCCAACAAAGACAATGCTTCATGCTTTTCCTGAAAAACATTTTTGTAGGCTTGATTATACTCTACTGTATTCCTTTCTGTCACCTTCGAGTCAGTTATCTTTATATATATAATTCTTTTGTGAGTGTGTATGTCACTGAACTACTCTCAAACAACTGGACCGATTTTGATGAAATTTTTTGTGTGTGTTCAAGGGGATCTGGGAATGGTTTAGATTCACAATTTTGTCCGCTGGACAATGTTTTTTTAATTAATTTTTAATTTATTAGTAGTTATGGCAAAACGACGTTTGCCGGGACAGCTAGTATGTGTATAAACTTTTTAACGAGTTTGCAAAAGTCTGCTAAAATTTAATCTCAAATTGTCTATAAACTTTGTTATATGTATAATGAACGCTTATCGAAATGTGAATATATAAAATGTAGAATAAACGTAAACAAAGTCAATTTAACGGTAACGGTCAATAAACTTGAAATATTATCACTAATATTCTGTCCATTAATACCTACCTGATACCTGAACCCAGTAAATCTCATCTTTCAGCCTGTAAAAAATATCTTCCAATTTGTAACAACCATAGAAATCGTAATAATTACGACACTATTGTTACAATTGGTTACCTGCCTCATTGGTTAGCAGTTGTTGACTGCCGATAGCACACGTAAAGCTGTCGGTCCTGTACCTGATCTCTCTAATCGTGTCGATTAGCCGTTCAATAGGATTATGAGAGAGAGGGAACTGAGAGTGCACCTGTCTTTACGCACACACTTGTGCTGTGCACTATAATATCTCCTTCGTAGTTGGGTGGTCTCCGTTGAGAGGCCGCCGTGGCTATAATCGGCTAGGAGAACATCATTGTTACGATTTCTGAGGTGGCTATGTATATAAAATATACACAGACATAGCTTTAATTTTTTTGTTTGTTATAAACTAATATTGTACAATTAACTTCCGCATTAAATATACAGCGTCGTGTTCTCGATATACATCGTTGCATTTCATAAAAAAAATATTGCTAGTAAGTAAGACATTCCACTATTTTTTACCACTAAAATCATTACTGTTATAAGAAAACATGTCGGTAAATCCTTTTTTTAATAGAAATACATCTGTACTGTACTTAGTTACATTTCAAACACTTGTTATAACATATAAGTCAAACTGAGCCCCTCGGTGTTACCCGCGTTTGTTTTTGTACCTTTAAGACAACCGCGGGTAACGTCGCGGAGTGAAAAGTATCTAAAAATGTAGCCTAAGTTACTCCTTATATCATCAGTTATCTGCAGGTTAAAGTCACGTCGAAATCGGTACAGCCGTTCCAGAGATTAGATAGAACAAACAGACGGACAGACAGACATTTTTTTATCACACTAATATATAAAGGCGAAAGTTTGTGAGCGTGTATGTTTGTTACTTCTTCACGCAAAAACTACTGGACGGATTTGGACGAAACTTTTTTTTTGTTTAATGTTGAGTACATTTATTTATTACATAATATAGAAACCTATGTACATAACCTCAATGAAAAATAACAATAACAATTTTTACATACAAGCGTCAAAAAACTCCACATCTTCGCCTACTTTGCCAAAAAACTGGCAGCATTACCACGTTGGTGAAACTTTATAGTAATACTAGCTGTCCCGGCAAACATCGTTTTGCCATAACTGCTAATAAATTAAAAATTAATTAAAAAAACATTGTCCAGCGAACAAAATTGTGAATCTAAACCATTCCCAGATCCCCTTGAACACACACAAAAAATTTCATCAAAATCGGTCCAGTCGTTTGAGAGTAGTTCAGTGACATACACACTCACAGAAGAATTATATATATAAAGATATAGCTTATACAAACACATAGGCTACTATTTGCCACGATAACCAACATACACGCGAGCGGAGCCGCGGGCAACAACTATTAAGTACATATTTATTATTGAAAACCAGATAATTAGAAGTTACAAACAGACACTTTAGTTTTATTTATTTGTATAGATAACTAAATGAGCCCTGCGGTGTTACCCGTGGTATAACTTCACCCGCAGGTAATGCCGCGAGTCGAATCAATTAGCACAATAAATAAAACAATTTTTTTTTATTGGACCGAATTGTGTATCTAAACCTGACAGAAGAAAATAATATTGAAATCGGTTCAGCCGTTGAGGAGAGTTTAGAGACATACACACGCGCAGAAGATTTATAATAAAGCTAAAGAGACATTACTCATATGTGTGTCATATTAAGCCTTTAAACAGTCTGGTTTTTGCTATTGAATGATCTTGACCGTGTAATGGCTATACTATCGAGGTCAAACACACTGTCAACCTGTTGCTTGTAGCAAGGTTTGTTTTGAAGTAAGTTCGTATAAAACAATGGTTTTATTTTATAAAACAAACTTACTTGGAGCATCTGATATTAAATATTATTTCATTGTAGTTATACTGTATTTTATGTTTAAACTAGCTGAACCCCGCGGTGTTACCCGCGGTTATTGTTGTACCGCGAGTAACGCCGCGGGACAAAGTTAGTCTAAAAAAAAGTAGCCTAAGTTACTCCCCGGATCATCAGCTACCTGCCAGTGAAAGTCCCGTCAAAATCCGTCCAGCCCTTCCAGAGATTACCCGGAACAAACAGACAGACAAACATTTTTTAACTACATTTTCTGTATATGTATCGTGTATACATACATATGCATTAAGTAAAAAGCGGTAATTTTAATATTACAAACAGACACTCCAATTTTATTTATTTGTATAGACTAGCTGAGTTGTGTTACTCGAGGTTCGACATAAACCGATAGCAACGCCGCGGGCGAAGCTAGTCTAAAATAAGCCCAAGTTACTCCTTATATCATCTACCTAGCTACCTATCAATGAAAGCCTCGTCAATTTCGGTCCAACCGAAACAAAAAGACATACAAAAATTGTAAAAAATAATATTTTGGTGGATGTACCATGTATACATACTTATGCATTTTGCAAAAAGCAGTTAATTTAATATTACAAACAGACACTCCAATTTTATTTATTTGTATAGATTTTCTTGTTACTGGATTTATTATGCTCAGTGATTATGCCTAGGTTACGTAACGAATCATACCTCTCATGATTTGAATTCCATAATTATGTAAATGTGAACACTTTTTAGAAATATATTTTTACATCTAATGCTTCTAAGAAGTAAACACGACAGTATAAGTGTAATTGAGAACTAATATCTTTCTAATTTATATCTTTTCCGAATTAGATGTAACTTAGCTTTTTTATTGCTATAACAAAGGAGGACATGGTCTTTTGAAAGTGTTGCTTTCTTACATAATTATACAGACGGACAAGAAACAGTTTAAAAACTATAATCCAACTTCGAGTTTACAAAACTATAACTTTTAATAAATTTATATAGAAACTGTTGACATCTCATTCATGAAAATTGGTTCAGTAGTTTAGACGCTACGGTACATCTATGACAGTCGTTATTGGGAAGTCAGTGCCCTCAAAAATACTCTACGGCCGACGTATCTTGGCGAATCTGAACATAGGCTCTGCGAACTTTAGCGCATATACACTCGAAGTAACATATAAGCACGAAGTTACCAAAAAGGGATGTCCGATAAGCGTGCCTGGGGGCGATGATTGATCGATATTTATTCAAATCAATTGAAATAAGTCATAAAAATATATTTATTTTCAACCTTATAAGGAGGTTTAAAATTTTCTCAAATAGCCGTTACTCAAGTAGACGTTAAGTAAAAGCGTATTTCAACTGAGAATATAAATTTTCATTCGTTTTTTTTTTATTAAAGTCGAAATCTCGTTTATTAACTACAAAATTTACTAATATTGGTTTTTGGTTTTCTAATATAAACTTATCTTATATAAACAAAAATCAATAACTTCTAAATAAAACTAATCGATTAAGATATGTGATGGAATAAAGGGTCGATGGTGTTTACTCAATCTCTAGCCTAGACCACCGCCCCTCGGTCGTCGTTCGTGACACCATTTTGTTCCTAAAAACAGTTATTGCGCAACCTTCTGCGCGAAGTTTGGACTCGCCAAGATACGTCGGTCGTAGAGTACTGACACCTAGTTCAATCTTCGTATTCAGTTCACCCTCAGGGTTGCGAACGTCCGATGGCAGTCGCTCTGTGTAAAAACTGATATTCAGGTAAAACCGGTTGAACTAGTAGTCGACCCCAAATAATTTTGGAAATAGTAAAGGCTAAGAAGATAATGGTGGAATATACGAAAATAGTCTATCATAACTCTTCCTTTTGGCTTCGCCAAAGTCGGTTAAATATGACGACTATGACCCAAAGACCCACTTAAAAGGTCATTGCAGTATTATTACATTTAAACGTATTTATATTATCACTATTCCTGTTTATTTCCAGATACCTCAAATCCTGTTCTATGGTCAAGTTTGTTCTGGTGATGCGGGTGACAGACTGATAGAAACTCATGGGGCGTTTGCGGCTCCTCTTGAGGGTTACCTCATGTGCAGAACCGACAGGAGCCGGAGATTTGAACCCAGCTACTTCCTTCTTAGGTAAAGGAAATCAAACGTTAGAATTTAAGAGAAGTAATGAGTACTGAGGTCTCAGGTTCGATTCCCAAGTCGGAACAAATGTTTGTATGATCTACAAATATTGATTTCGATGTTTGAGTGTTTTCTGTTTATAATAAATTTAAGTATTTATAAAAACATTGAATAAAAGGTATTCTGTCAATCAAACTAGCTATCATAGTACAAACTCTGCTTAGTTTATAGTTAGATGGCGTTGTGTGTCTGATGTCAGAAATATTTATAATTTATTAAAAGATATTTAATAAAATACCCTTGCACATTATTAAAGCACATCGGTGAGTGAACGATTTAATTAGAATAATTTATGTAGGAAGCTTAACTGTAGTGAAAGTCGACATTTAATATGGGAAACGACCATGTGACTTGATTTTGAGTACTAACGCCTAACTAAGTAAGATGAAATTTGCTTACACGTATTATGGTCAAATGGACGTTCTGAGACCCATTTTTAGGGTACCGTATCTCAACAGGAAAAAACTGAACCCTTATAGGATCACTGGTTCGTTCTCAGTTACCAGATCCATAATGGATCTAACGAGCATATATTTTCTCATTAGATCCATTATTAACTTAATGGATCTAATGTGAAAAAAATAATTGCTATAGAAAATGAATATTAGTAGGTGAAACAAATGAAAACGATTATTTTGAAATCCTGACACTAGTGAAAGTTTTTTAGCAAATTAAAGGAAGCAAAGAATCCGAAGTTCGAATCGCACTTGGCCGGTTTATAGAGAATGATAATAAATTGCTCAGTTAATCGAAACTAAGCTCCATCATCAACAGTCCAACACTGTGCATAGCCCTCTCCTTAGAAAGTAGATTTTGTAACTAAGCTTAAAATAATTAAATTAATTTGATATATTTCACACACAACCGTCTAAACCCAAACTGAGACGTCCCTAGAGGCAAGCAGATTACTGTAAACATACTGAAATGTTTTTAAACTCAAAAATAGTATGTATGCTCAACAATATTTATCCTGGATAGGAAGCATAGCACTTGAAAGGGAGGATCACTAATTAGACAGCTCAATCAAATATAATCCTTAGCGTCGTGGCATTCAGTTTACTTTTACTTGCACCCTTTTACATCTTTCAACATTTTAGGTTTCTTAATTTCTAATTTTAATTGTATTATTTTTAGAGCTGGAGTCCTACACTGGGGCCCCCACTCCCCGGACGGAACGTCACCGCTACCCAACCACATACCTCTCCGTTCAGTGGTCGGAGTAAGAAGACATCTAGACTCTTCTCGAAGGCCGCATTGTTTCGAGATAGCCTTGGGCGATAACAGCAGGCTACTGTTAGCTGCGCCTGATGACGCGACAGCATCTTCTTGGCTACAGTCGTTATTACTGCATGCTGCTCAGGTGAGTTTGTTTTATAAAGAGCATTTTATGGTGTTTGGATGTTTTTTTTTATGTAATAGGGGGCAAACGAGCAGACGTATCGCCTGATGGTGAGCGATTATCGCCGCCCATAGACACCCGCAACACCAGAGACGTCACAAGTGCGTTGCCGGCCTTTGAAGGAGAGGTTTGGAAGGCCTCTGGTATCCTTACTCACTTGGTGAAACACAGCGTAAGCGCTATTTCACACCGGTTTTCTGTGAGACCGTGGTATGACTCCAGTCGAGCCGGCCCATTCATGCTGAAACGTGGCTCACCCACGGAACGGATGTGGGTGACATTTGGTAAATATATATAAGAAAACTTATAACCCGACTATGTAAAAACTTTAAAAATGTTTACATAGGCCATGTCACCTATACCATTATTACGAATATATTGACACCTCATTTATTAAAATCGGTTCAGTAGTTTAGACGCTACGGTGGAAAATACAAATGTAGACACCGTAGTCGGGTAAAAAAGTACACAACTTAATGTATGTGTATGCTAGGCTTTGGAAGAAAAGGACGGAGCCAAGAAGACGGACGTTCGCAAAGGTCCACCACCTGCTTGCACGGTGCTGGTGACTCCGCACGAGGTGATCAGCGTACGAGACACGCTCGACCTCACCTTCGTCACGGGCGCGGCTGCTTACCTCAAGGACAGGGGCTCCGATGCTTTGCTCAAAGGTACCGGCTACTGAACTCCTTTAAAAACTACTATATAATTTATAGTCTAGTCAACAAGTTCTTTTTTGGTCAACTTTTTTCAGCAGTCTCCGAAAATTATGATTCAATTCGGAATGGCACCTGGATGATTCTTGAAAAAAATTAAGTTGCGTTTACAAAAATTGTTAACTAATTAATGGATAACTAATTGAAAATTCGCAATAAAAATTTTTGAACCACGGATTATTGTTCATTGATTTATTTATTTTTTTCAATTTTTTATTCTTTTATTTAAAACCAAATTTGAAAAATCTTAATTAGTTTTTGAGAAATTTGCAAAAAGCAAAACCTTTGTGTTTTTAGTTAATTGTCAATAACTTTTGCAATTTTTGCAAGATTTAGGGAAATTATCGTTTGCTTACGTTTAATTGTGTCAAATGCAGTTATGAGTTTAACACACGCTTATAATTTAATTAGTAAAACTTTATCTTGCAGGCATATCAAGTATTAATTAATCTGAGCACGTTTTGTTTTAATAATAATTATTTTTATTACAGAATATTTAGAGGAAATGAGGACAGACGTCGAGATATTAGCCTGCGGTTCCATCAAGAATCTAACGGCGTTTAAAATTCCCGACACTGATGAGAATTGGTGTTGTTTGGTAAGTTTATATGATAAAAATACCATAGGATTAATAATAATAATAATAATAATCATTTATTTTCTTCTTTTGGATTGGTTTTATAATGAGTCGTGTTGGTTAAACAACTTTGACGATAACCCAAGAGAGTGAGTCTATTGTTTTATTGGTACTAGTTGTCGTCCACAGGTCGAAATTAGACCATAATAATATTTATTTTAACAATTATTTTTACGGGAATTAACGCGATCACTTATTAAAAGGTATTACATACCTCTGATTTGCCTGGCGTTTCGACCAGGTTGCACAGGCCGTGGTCACAGGCAGACTCAAAATTATTGTTAATGTATCATGGAACGCGAAAGTTTTTTTTTTGTTTTATTTTTCTACACATTAAGTAACTGTGCCAAATTTCTTACTCATACGTTCGCATAATTTTCGTAAAAATGGGTACTAAGTGTGTGTTGTTTTCACGCATTAATATATAGGTCATAGAACACCAACTAGATAGTATTACATTAGTGCTAAACTTAAATGATTAATAATATTGTTAACAGTCTGTAAAAAATATTAGTTGATTGGCATTACACATTTATTTGAAAAAGTTTTAGAAATAAGGAGGGTTCTCAGAAAGGAGAAAAAAATACAAAACAAATCAACTGCCTCGGTGGCGTAGTGGTAGTGTATGCACTGCTGTGCTTGAGGTTTCAGGTTCGATTCCCGGGTCGGACCAAATGTTTGTATGATCTGAAAATATTTCTTTCGGAGTTTGGATGTTTCCTCTATATATATTTACAAAAAAACGTATGAATTTATATCAGTTTTCTAGTACCCATTATACAAGCTCTGCTTAGCTTGGGACTAGATGATGTTGTGTGTTAGACGTCCGAAATATTTAATATTATTAAATATAAATAAATGTGTGATACGTGTGTACAGGAGTGGAGCGTGTGCGAGGCTCGAGAGCGAGGAGCAGGTCTGGCGCTGGTGCTGACGAGCAGTGTGGAGCTGGAGCGGTTCATCGCAGCCGTCGAGGAGGCCTTCTGCTCACTCACGGTCAGTTCTACCACACCACACCACACTACAACTACCTAGCATCTTCAACCGCATAATATCAGTTGCGAAATAGTGTAACAAAAAAAAGAAAATAATATCTGTCTATCAAAAAATATGTAATAATAATAACATTTATTGCACCAAAATCCACAGATCTCGTGCCTCTTACGACCTTTGGGTACATTGGAAATGAATATAGACAACTTTTTTAAATAATTTCATTTCACATTAATTTATCTTTTAACACCGCAATCATCCACGTAGCCCTACGAAAAATCATGTGTGTGCACTCTTCTCTAAGTGTCTTTATTATTAATTAGAAAAAGTCTTGAGGAAGGTTTTTTTTGCTAAAGCTATTCAATTATATATAAAAAAATATTAAAATAACTAGAAAACGATCAATACCTTTGGAATACTAACTTGTAACAATAATATCAACAAAGATCTTACAAAACAAATCAGCAAGACGATTATACAATACGATATAATATACACAAAATGATATAATACATAACTAATTAAGTTATGCAGTAATGTATTCATTACATAACATTCATTCATTACTAAACGTAAACATCCCTCACGATTCACTAGGAAACGCATAGTTTGTATTTTAATTATAACTAGAATAATGAACTTCAGTTTGAATAATTTTAAATGGAAGTGAATAAACGGATATTAGAATTTCAATAATGTTTTCAACATTGCTGATGTAATACGTAAACGGAAATTGAGGATTGTGTGACAATAGTGATCAAAATAGTGAAATCGTTAATAACTAATACGCCTTAAAAGTAATAAACACAAAATAATATGATATATTGTTTTGAATTTATTTTTAGTGAGCATATAATTAATTAATCATATGTGTCAGTACTGGTAAAAAAGTAAAATTTATAAAACAGGATTCAGACGGTGACTAAATAGACCAGGGTAGAAGCCTTTAAAAATAATAAAAAGTGAAGAAAGTAAAGTTTTTGGTTTTAAAAACTATCGACCCTGGTCTAAAAAGACAAAGCGTTTTTATACCTTAGTAGACAGAATATAACAGAACCACGATGACTTTAATTATAAATCACACGTAGAGCGTTCGTGTTTTCACTTCTTTACATAGTATAAAATTATTATTATTATTATATTTAATACACTAGTAGCTTAAAGCTGATGCATGCATATCTTTACACTTGTGTTTTTAAATGTTTATCAAGTCTGTTTTTAAATATGTTTATATTCACTATTTCCGGCAAAGAGTTCCACATACGCACCACTCGGTTTGGCTTGGTTTCGGGGATTGCTTGCGCACCGAAGCTTGCTAGGCTTCATAGAGTGACCTCTTAGTTGCGCGTTCGGCTTCATTGTGAACATGGATTGAAGGTTTCTCACGTTGTAGTAGTAAATTAAGTCGCTTCGGCTGTCTATTCTCTTAGATTTAGACTGCTGCACTACTCAACGGATCTTTAACAATAGACAGAGTGATTCAAGACAAAGATTAATATTATAATACAAGCATATTGTAGTAGAGGAAATCTGAGACTAGGGTATTACACCCATTTTTGAAAAGTGTCTTAATTAGTATCTATAGTGCTATTAAACTGCAGAAAAAAACACCTAATTTTTATTCAATCGATAAGTGCCATAAAATTGCATTTATATTTAACATTTTCAAATTTCGCGCGTAATTTGTCACAAACGCTGGACGCAGTGGACGCCCATATTGCACTGTGGTAATGACGTTAGTTCGCTTTGTTAAACGTGGATGAGATGAATATAATTTCAACAAACAATCTAAAGCATACGCTGATCAGTTGACACTTTAGTGCACTACAAAGCGGTGTGACGTAATAACATGGCGGCTACTGTTTCATTGTGTTATAGAACAGATTAAAAAAACTGAAATCTTTGAAATAAATTATTCAAAATATTTTATTATTTTGTGAACTAAAACTAACATTTTCCTATAAGTTTTTGCCTAAGGTTTCTCAATAATATATTTTTAGATTTTTTTCTCGTATATAGTAAAATACCCTATTTCAGAGTTCATGGATATGAAGACAATTTGTATTTAAAAGATGTCGTTCTAGGTCCCTTAGACAATGAAACAATAAGAATATATCCTACAAAGGTACTCACACAAGATAAAACCTTTAATTTATTTTGTTTTTTTACACAGAGCGAGCCTTTCCCTCTAAGCGTGGTGGAGGCGTCGAAGTCAGCATGCAGTTCAGTACATGCCAAGTATGAAGTCGCCTGGTCACATATGTTGCCTCAGCAGTAGGACGACTTAGTGAGCGGTAAGATTACATTGACATGCTACTGCCTAGCCCAGTGGAACAATAAAACCAGTGAACATTTTGAAAGACTTATATTGGACTGATAGAAAAGGATGGTGTATTATATAATTTGCAATGTAATCTCATCGCTTAAAGGTTTAAGGATAATAGGAAATGTGAATTTTAGTTCTAATTGTAAGCGCTTTTTCGCCTTCTCAATACCTAGCCAATAGTCTAGCAGGCGAATAGGTGAAATGCATAATTGTGTATCACAGTTACTTCGTATGTTCAATACTCAGTTTTTAGTTTAATTCTAGTTTATATTTCGTCTGTTTTTGGACGGAGTATTCGAGCACAATTTAGTTTAAAATGTAATGATATTTATGCTTCCATGTTAAATGTTCTTGTGTAAAATTTCTGTTGAGTCTTGAAACAAGTTGTAGTTTGTATTTACTGCAGTGTTTCGAAAGTGATATTAATAGTGATATTAAAATAAACTGTAAGTTTGAGAAAATGTTTCGGATGTTATGATAAGTGTTCGCCTGCAAAGCATATTTAAGGTGTCATTATAAAAGGTCATTTAAAGCCTTGTTTCGACTAAGCGTCTGCCATTTCATTAGCAAAGCAAGAGCATCTCTGTGAATCGGTATGAGAGTACCTATACACATATAACTAAAAAAACGAGATATGAATGTAATGGAAATCGATTTTTTTTCTTAACACTCAACTTCTTGTTTCAAGATTCAGAAATTGATAGCTATTATTTATTGATAACTCGATTTATTATACAATGTCGATACATATTCACCTTTTATAGTATATGAATAAGTCACAACACTACTATAATATTACTGTTGTGGATATGTTAATGCTTTTCTAGACAATTGGAAATAGAAATTTATGAAATTCACTACTCAATGAGAGGTGTTTTGGCAATCAAAAATGTACTGAGAATTAAGGGGTGTTAGTAAAGCATTTATATAAACATAAAACATATTAAATCGTGTATCTTAAAAATGTATAATAAATACATATTTAGCTCTAGATGAAATTATTGATATGTATATGTTTATAATATTTTTCTCATGTCCAATATTGATGGTTTAAAGCGCTGAATACTTTAAAGATTTAGCAATATATTTATCGTTTATTTATTCTGGTCACATTTCCCAAAATTTATAAAGTAAATTTTATGTATTTTCTTTTTAGTTTATGAGGAACACTAAAGTTATATTTAGTGTTTGATTGCTCTTGTTTGAAGTATTATAAAGAGGAATAGAAGCGGTGATGCAGGCTTGGCAGTGTGTTGTGAAAAACGCATTATTCTGAAACTTGGTCCCCGAAAATATATCTTGAAACCAATCGATTATCGAGTTCTCGATTAATCATAAAGAATAATATCGATCTCCAAGTTTATAGAATGACAATGCTTCGTATGAACGCTTAGTAGATTTTGTATGTGAAAAAGCTAAACGTATTTTTTTTAACAACAAACCTTTTTTAGCTTTACCTTTTTTAAAGCTAATTTAAACGGTTTTGTTTTAAAATTGTTAATTTTTCCAAAAAAGAATGCGCTCGAGTTGAGATTAAGATATTTATGAGCTTTAATATTTTGTTTAAAAAAAGGTCTCAAACGTTATTTATTTTTGTTAGAACAATAAAAAATGCGCTGTTGGTTACCAAATATATCAATCATATATCATTTCATATGTGTATTAGGCCGCTGTATGGCCGTGTGATATTAATGTATATTGTAGAGTAGGTATTGGCGCCTTGTGAAATTAAAAGCGCGTAAATGTTATCTATATAAATGGTATATTTAATTATTTATATTATAAATTAAAAACACTGGTCGTCAAACAAAATTAAATTTGTAGACCAAAAATTTTTAGTATGTGTAACAGCTAACAGCTTTGTTTAATGATTTAAAACTGTTTACAAATTTATGCTATCACGTCTAGGCTTTGTGTTACTACAATTTAAAATAAAACACCAAAATTGATATACAAATTGTTTATATTAATCTCTAAACTTAAAAATTGTACCAAATTTTACAAGTACCATACTACGCATAGATCACAATGTAATCAATTCTACAAAAAATACTTATCGCATCAAAATTAGGCGTGCTAGATAAATAATGACAATATATATGTATACAAAGAAGTAGCACAATCAAATTGATTCCAGATATTACTACATCACACATAATAAGTCCATATTTTTATTCCTTAGAATCAAATTAACTTTACTTAAAATTCTTAGAGCTTTTTGTGGTCTTTAAAAGACCTACTTTACAACCCTGTGGGGAGAAAGAATACAATAGAGAAAGAGTAGACTCTTAGATTCTCCTTCTGCTTTCTATCAGGTAGAGTAGAGTCACTATGGCAGGCCCATACATAAAAAAGACACTAGGGTGCTACAACTCACGTAAGAGCAGGACAACGATAATTGTTTGTTTCTTTTTTATCATAGATTTGTTTTGAAGAATTTCTTGTTGATTTCCCACAACTGATTTTGAGCTAAGTCACTTTTATTCTGAGGTTACGGTTATGTTATTTTGAGATCGACCAGTGTAATTATTTTTATTAATTATGCCGACTAATAAAGTTCCTGATATGTTTAAATAATACCCGATATGTAAAGTATCATTTATATAGATAAATATTGAGGCTGCACAATTTAATATTTCTGCAAAATCGGTGCAGTGTCAAGGTTACGCGCCCGAATTAATGAATAATAGTTATTAATTAAATAATTATGTAATCAATATTATTATCGTAATGTATTTAGTTATTATAATTGTAATTGCAACTTAATAAATCTTTTTTGTAGTTTATACATGTCAAAATCTTATTTTATTTATTATAGTGTAGTATTACTTGTTGTATCAAGATACAGAAACTATTTTTTGAGAAATTCGTCGTGTATGTGATTGCGCTTATAGTAAGGGGACGACTCCACGGGCGAGAGAATCGCGATGAAACCGCGCTTCTATCGTCGAGTAATCGATATCGTTCGAGTATCACCGCGATGCTCTCGCCTGTGCAGCTCTGTTGCCGCCCTCTAACGGTTAGTTTTACTTAAAAATAAAAATATATTTATTCTTTTTTTTAATTGAAAATATCCAAGTCTGTTGCTACGCTACGTAACTGTGATTTGTGTTGTTTATTATTAAGTTTTGTTGTTTATGCATAATAATAGGTAGATGTTTTCTAGCTTTTAGTAAATCTATTGTAATAAATTGTTTCAATATGAAAGTTGAACATGAACAATATAAACTGCGTTAAGTGAGAACAGAAAAATAATATCTTGTACTTACTGCTGATGATCCAATTAGTCGATAAAGGATTATCCATAAATGACGTCACACGGATTTCGTCCTTGTTATTTTTCGATGGTCCCTATTAATAATGTCGGATCTGTAAAAAGATACCTTTCAGTAGAGCAGTTCAAATGTTTTAACGATAAAAAACTGACAATTCATGCATTGGCTCAAATTTTCACTGACATAAAAAACAGTCGGTAAAAATTTGAAGATTTACTGTTTTTTATCGTTAAAACAACATTATACTACATAAGCTCTACTGGAAAGTAGCACTTTTTGCAGACTCGACAATATTAGTAGAGGCCATCGTTTAGTTTGATCACAGTCTGGTCTGAAGTCACATATGTTGCAATACCAAATCTAGAACAATTTAGTGAGAATATACCCTTTAGTAAAATCTTTTTGTTTTTGATCCAATTATCATATTTTGTCACAATTCACTGAAAATTTTTGAGATCTTTGAGTCATGTTTTTTTTCCATATGTAAACTCCACTGACCATTCATTCCCGTGTTGTGTGACGTAGTTTATGGACGACCCCTAATACAACTAATATTGGTTTAATACAACATTACGACTAATCGAGATCAGATCAAAAGTTTTTAAATCGAAACAAGTTATCGATTGATTCGATACGCTTCTTCAACTTAAGAAAATATTGGCTATGACTAAATAAATAGTCGTTTATATCTTTGATTTTTTGTGTATGCACATAATTATAAATAAATATAATATGTACTTCTTTTTACTGTTGAAACAGGTTGATATGATTCGTAGATTGGTATTAAATATTTAACACTTAAAATTTTATCGCATATTTTTGTGTTCTTTTTTAATTGAACAGTCAGACAAAGTGTTTTGGTAGACTCTTTACTCTTTTAACATATAGATAGTATAGTCCAATTTAAATTGCACGTTCTTCTTGAATAAGCACTTAAATATACACGAACCAAATCTATAGGGCATGCGTGTAAATATAACATTTTGGAATCGTGGCAAATAACGTTTTATCGTCTCTGCCTGGAATACCCCTGACAGGAATTGGGCGTTAATACATATATTTTTATTTTGTGTATGTTACATTATGTGTATATTGTTACCACCGTAATGACGCCTGTTTAGACATGACCGGGCGCTAGTTTGTTTATTCCTAAACTATTAGTCCTACTATTTTCATTTGCAATTATGTTTTCAATTTCGCTGGGGAGACATTCTTCACACTTTTTTTATAATTGTACGATGACGTCATAGACTACAAGGGGATTTGCTTGATAGGTAAATCAACTCCCTTAATCCCTAACGTTAAAATCCCTAACGTTGCTCTACGCAGTGCCTGAAGCATAAGGCGTGTGGTTATTCTGTCCACAGCGTTGATTACTTTGATTAATCTCTCACAGAAGTAATGCTTCTTATACTTATGTTTTAGTAATTATGATCATGTTTATCTGTAAACACAATATCTGCATCGGAGAGCCAATGGTGCTTTAAAACATGTAATACGCCTAACACAGCTTATTTTTAAAACATAAACTTAAACATCATAGTGAATGAGCAAAATAACCATCCCTATCAAACTAAGACTCAATTCACGCTAAGAAAATAGTGATGTAACGTTCTGGCCTCGCCCTCTGACGAATCAGCTTTCAAAAAATTATCTTTTCGTATATAAACTTATAAACTAATTGATCAGTGTACTGGACTCGATCTTTAAATCACTACCTGTTTAAGTTCTTAATGAGACTGTGTGAAACTGACAATTGCAAACGATAAGTACCGCAAAGATGGCAATATAAGTTAGGAATAAAAAAACTGGCTTAAAAATAAAAGTGTATACACATTTTTAAAAAAACGTAATAAATGTACATTATTCTGATTATAACTGCTAAAACTTTGGACTAGTAGTTTAATTTATAAAAGCTATATTTACATAGTGAATTTGTATGTCATTCAAGAACGTATGTCAAGTTCTTAATCATATCCATTGGATCTTTTCGTAAAAGTCTTTTAGATAAAGCGAATTTACAAAACCAGTTTTAATTTTTAACTTAAAGATAGTATGTGGTTCATGGGTTTGTAAAAAATAATGTGTCTTGAAATTTACTCACACAATTACAGGCTTTTAAAATATCTCCCACATAATAAGTGCGTAGGTAATAACAAGTAAAATTTAAACAAAAATAAAACCGACTTCAAGTTTTGACTCGATTTCTCTTGGATGCCATCATCAGATCTTAGTGTCCTTCTCATGGTACCATCGTTGGGATATCTCCTGGCTATTAAAAAAAGAATCATCAAAATCGGTTCATAAACGACGAAGATATCCGCGAACACACATAAAGAAAAAAAAATATACGGTCGAATAGACAATCCTCCTCCTTTTTTTGAAGTCGGTTAAAAATGCAAAAGAAGATAAGAACATGAATAAAATTCGCAAAAAATTGTGTAATTGAAGATTATTCAGAAAACCAAAACGGTCCTTAGCACAATAGGTTGTCAAAACAATAAAATTAGAATCATAATTCCATATTTTTATGTATGGTTACTGTTTCAATATATGTTAAATCCCTTTGTCTGTGTGATTCTGTTTTTACGTAAAACTCTAATTATAATCTCTTGAGTGTTATTTTAAAAACTATTTATTATTGAATAATTGCCTTCTGACTTATATAATAATTAAATTCTACGAATCATATCATCTATGTATGTATAGTCCCTCCCCTTCCGCGGTAGTTACACTAAGTATTAATAAGAACAATAATTATATTAATGCTGTATTATGTAGACGCTATTTGAACTATTGTAATTATAACCTAACATTTTCATTGTACCTAATATTTGAGTGTCTTTTTAAAGGAAGTCATTAAATATTGTCCATCTTGCAACAGTATTGTTTTGAAGTATCGATATAGACACAACATCATATAAATAATGTTATTTTATCTTCAAACCAGTTTTGATCTGGCCTTGTCTTTAGAATGTACTTAATATTTTCCTTTCATCTCTATGAAAATCGTGACATTAAGAAATAACTGGGTTACTAATTAGTACAATTTGAAGGCAAGAATAAAAGTGTCTATCATCATCATCGCAGTCCACTGCCGGACATGACCTCTGCAATTTCACGCCACTTAGTCCGATCCTCGGCTAAAAGTGTCAATGGTGTAGATTCATTAATACCCGTAGCTTCTGATACCATAATGACAATTTGTATGATTTATTACATCTCAGTGATGGCCTTTAATACTAAAACTGACGAAAGTCGGACTCAAAATTTTTGTTTTTCCTTACATTGACTTATATTTTGAGCACAGTATTTTCTGCTATAAAGAACTAATATAAAGACAGTCGTCGATTTACCCACCAACTGATTACCTTTATCTAATGTTTGCGTTTATATCAAAACAATATTCCTTTTAAAAGTCACTCACATCAAAACTATTGTAGTATAACTGCCTTGTTATTTCCCTGATCATGACCCAATATAATAGCCAATTCGAATTTAATCGCTTGACATTATTGTTCATATAAACAACATAATAAATATATGCAAAATAAAAACTGTTTATTATTTATTTAATCCAGATAATAAGAGCGACCAGTTGCTCTGGAAAAACTATTAAGTAACTTTATATTTTCTATAAACTCCACTCTAACCGCTAGTCTTTTTTTATGTACAAGCTACTAAAGTTACTACTCTGCTAGATGGTAAGCATGAGTAGAATCTGAGTGGTGGTCACCATCCTCAATACGAACGTGGATAGTGGATAGTGCAGCATGGTGAACCACACTATGGCGACCTAGTAAGATGCTTTTTCACGCCCCAGTTAAAGGTCCCAGGGTCATAATGGGAGGGAAACACGTGCGGTTGTATTAAGTACCATGTTTTGACCGCTCGGCACAAGAAGGAGAATCGAAACGTTGCGTTCGAGAGCGTATGTCTACCACTCTAAAAGGATGTTGTCCTGTAGAGGAAGGGAGGAGGAATTGGAGGAGCTTTTCAGAACAGTCCCCATGATAAAGGCAATATAGGACTGCCATAGAGGTGATACAGAGGCTCAAGGAACTCGGTTTCAGAACTACTGATGATGCGGACTGCTCGCCGCTGCAATAGTTCGAGAGCGTCAAACAGACAGTGCGCGGATCCATCGCTAAAATGAGAGCAGTATTTCACGCGCGACCGAACCTGGAACTTGTATAGAAGACACAGATGCTCGGGCGAAAAGAACCGTCTCACCTTGTTTAGTATACCTAAGGCCACACGAGGCCGCTTTAGTGACGCTCTCAAGGTACTCAAGCAGGTTGAGTTCACGGCAGATATCCATTTCCAGGATACCGAGCTTATCTTGTAGTGTCTGTTGAGTGTTCTGAAAAATGGGGAGAGAAAGGAAGAGAGATTTTTTGTTAGATACCGCGTTTACCAGTATTATTTTGGCGTTGAACTCGACCAGATTCTCACTGCCCCATTGAGATGCGGCATAGAACCAGGTCGAGCTCAGCGGCAAGCTCTCGTCGTTTTTCCTCAAAGTCTATTTTCTATTTATCTATTTATATGAAAGCATTTTATCAGTAAATCTAGCTTTCGTAGTACAAACTCTGACTGCTTAGCTTGAAGCTAGATGGTGTTGTGTCAGATGCCCGAAATAATAAAACATCATTAAAAACCTGACCGAAATGTCATCGCGTTATTCGTAGTAAATCTTGTGGAAGTGGATAGCAAAATCCTATAAATTATTATATGCGTGCAGTACCTACAGTTTTCTTCATTAAGGTTATAATCATTTGAAATATCTGGATTTCTCGAAGCATCCTCAAACAATTTCCACTCCGACTTGCGCGTCATCGGGTGCTACAATCAGTATATACAAGATACTCTATGGGGTGCTACAATGCAATGGCACTTTTACTATGCTAAACCTTAACATTAACAACTGACGTAACAAAAAAAAAACGGGTACAACTGCGGGCGGATATCTACCTGCTTTTGAATAGCGATTGCTTCATATTAAGCAATACACAGATATAGTTTACATCTTTAAAACGGGATTGACAACTGTTCGTGAGACGGAGAGAAACCAGTTACTGTTATTATAATTATCAAACCGGTCACCATACCCATTTATCTGATCTATCGATCGTTTGTCTCTGTCCGACCAAGTGACGAAAAACAAAATATTATTATCTATCATTTTCTTTTTAGTAATAAATAATCAATTAACTATTAAATGAGGAACCTATTATTTTCACAATAATCTATGCAATACTTGGTATTTACCAGTGGCGGATTTACATACTTGCCGCCAGTAGGCTATGAAATTTTTGCCGCCTCTACGCCTCCTTTTTTACATGTGGAAACTATTTCATGCCGTCATTCTACAGGCATTGGCGAGTAGTGTGTGGAAATCGAACCAAGTTAAGCTATAAGGTGTTTGTGAGGAATGGGAGGGGGGAGGGGTTGGCTCAATTCTTGCACAGTCAGCGTTATCGCTCTGATTGCACGGATTTACCTTTTTATTTTACGCGTAGAAACCCCCACGAGCCGCGTCACCCCACCGGGGTATGCGGCGGGGTGGGGTTTTGAAATCGGACCGACTAAAACCAGAAGGTGTCCCACTCTGTGCCTGAGATGGGAGGGATCTGGGAGCTGCTGTTATTACGACATTCGGACCCGCCCGCACTGACCCAGGCACCGTAAGCTGATGGATTCTCTAATACGGCCACACTCAGGGCGGCATGAGGAACTGGTTAGCGCACCTCCGCCGCCCGGTTCGCCGGCGGTGAATTGGGTCCGAGTGGAGGTCGTCCTCCCGGCCCTTTCCGTCCCCTCCTTCTGCGAGATTACGTCTTCGCAGAAGTTTGCAACTGCGGTAAAGCAGCTGATACTACCAGACATGGAGCAGAGAAGTGGTAGCGAGAGAGGGCAGGATGCTGCGACGCCCAGGCGGCGTAAACCGCCAGTGTATGTTGGGCCGAGTCATCACTGCAGTCGCAGTGGTGGTAGGCGGGGCTCATTTCCCTCCTATCGACCAAGTGCCGGTACTTCCCGAAGCCGCCCCGCCCACTCGATGATGACCGGCTGGAAAGTTTCCAGCCGCTACAGTCGACATGGTGCAGTAACCGCGTATGGCTCTGAGTGCCAATATCCTCTGGGGATGCCAGACGCGTGCCCTATTCTGGGCCTCGAAGCCTTAAATCAACCTTCGACCAGTTTCTGCAGGAACAGAAAGTAGTTGAAGACGTTTCGTACAACACAGGTGGAGCACACGTCCCCGTTTATGGGCTGTTGGCCAAAAATTAATGAGAAGAACGTGGATGATGTTTCACCCGTCACGAATGCAGCGGCAGGAGACCACTGTCCATAGACCAAAGAGCCGGTGTGATGGTCCTAGGCTGCAGGAACCAATAGTTGTTTGAGCGCCCACGTGCAATGCCAACAAAGCTGGTCTTTTTCTTACCACCGCGTGCAGAGCCTGGCCCATTCCCGGACAGACCCAGACTAAATCTTTCCCAATCCCACTCCGCGCTCTCTATAACGAGTTCCATCTGATTAAGAGAACACTACTAATGGCCATCATAATGTTTCTCGCCTCTACTGTCTATGCTATGCAGTCCTTTCATAGGGGGCTGTTTTCGGCTTCCTTCAGTGGCAAATAGGGTACCGGTGCCCCGCAGGAGCTTTCACCTTATTGCGCCTCAATCGCGTTCAATTCGATCTCGTATCGGATGAAACAATGTATCTAGCCCTGTTCCTTAACGGTAGGTGACTTTTTGACGAGCACTTCCGACAGCTTGCTCAAAAGCTGGCGGGTGGTCTGCTCTTCGGCGACTTTTACCCAACTTGAGTGAACCAAGGGTTGCGACAAGACTCTACGTGGAATTATTTGATAACAATATGCGGTACCCCGGTGAGAACCGTAGCTCTGGCCGCCCAGAGTAGTGCGTGCCTCTGGCACTCTTAGCCACTACTGTAGGTTAGAGCGATACACGGTTATTACATCGTGTCTACGCACGCGGCGTGCGCGTTGGCCGGAGTATCCATGTGGGATTTGTTCCTGGTAAAGTAGGTTCTTTCCGGGCATGGATACTTTAGGAATTATCTGCATGGTAGTGGCAGATGTTTTATCTCCTTGCTTAATATGACATAGCGCAGAAAGGGGCTGCGGAAAATACCAGGGAAGAAAATTTCTATTTGAACCTAATTTGCCGGCACCCGGTGAAACAGGCGGCGCATCGCATTCTATGACCTCATGTCGTCTTCAGTGACGATAAAGAAATATGTTAGTCAAAATTACTAATTTAAATTTTAATATTAAACTGCAACTAAGATGTTTTAAAAATCCATGTTTACAAAGATATATTTTACCAAGCGTTACGTAATTTTTCAAATGTCTAATATTAAAGTTGATAGTATTTGGTGAACTGCTTAATTCGTACATTGTATATTTTTGTCAAATTGTCGAGTCTTCTTTTCTCCGTTTATAGTTTTTTTTTATTTCTGTATGAAAAAATTGTCTAAATTTTGCCGCCCCCTAAAATTCGCCGCCCTAGGCTCCAGCCTACTCAGCCTAGTGGTAAATCCACCACTGGTATTTACCTAATATCGCCTATGAATATCATCTACTTGAGTACTTGAATTCAGCCAAATGCATTTTTTAAGCGTCAGATTCTAAGTTGCATGTTCTAATTTAGAGATCTAATGAAGAGGATCGGGCAGGAACCATAAGAATATTTATTTTAACATGTTTCATAACGGATTGGATTAAGAAGAGGGTCGAGAGGAAGTGTTGTGCGTTAAAACCCCATATGGGATAACACTTTATGTAATTCACAAATTGTTGTTCTGAGTCTCGATGTTATTTGTGTGGGTTTCCGATATTACTACATTAAAAGAGAACATGTATTCCTGATGTGGGAATTTTCTTTAACAAACTCAGGACAATCAGGCAATCACATACAGCCTTAACAGTTCATTGCTGAACATAGTAGACCAAAATCTCTGCTTCGGAGAAGTCCTTAGCAAAGACATTTTGGTTTACTAGGTATACCATGCTTGCCAGGCGGGTTAGTATTGGCTTTGTTTCAAGCTATCAATCTCTTTACACTGTTTTGTCCTATTTAGTTAAATCTATAATAGGAACTACAGGTCGGATTTGAAAAAATCTTTTAGTGTTAGATAGCCCATTTATCGAGGAAGGCTATAGGCTATATATCATTACGCCATGCCATACCTACGGGAGTGGAGCACCAATGAAGAATGTTACAAAAACGGGGGAAAATTATCATGCTACGGGCAAAAGGAGACGCAAACGAGGTTGCGAGGGTCGGCTAGTAATAAATAAATATTTCGGACATCCAACACACAACGCCATCTAGAAAACCCGGTTTAGTGTGTAAGTAGGTACATAGTCAGATTTACAATCTTTTTTTTTTGTGGAATAAGCCGGCAAACGAGCAGACGTATCGCCTGATGGTAAGCGATTGCCGCCGCCCATGGACACCCGCAACACCGAAGGCGTCACAAATGCGTTGCCGGCCATTGGGGGATGGGGAGGGGTTTGGGTTATGGGCCTCCAGTATCCTCACTCGTTGAAACACAGCGCAAGGTGGTGTCACTATTTCACACCGGTTTTCTGTGAGGCCCTGGTATCCGGTCGAGCCGGCCCATTCATGCCGAAGCGTGGCTCTCCCACGGTAGACCTTTTTTGAATCAATCTTAAAAAATATCGAATACTAAAATTACAATGTCAATAATGATGATGGCCAAAAATAATGATAAAAAATTGTAAACTTGTACATTCAGGAGGATAAATTTATGAAGACCATCTCAAACATTCGTAGCATGAGTTTTGAATTTCATAAAAGTGAGTGTATGCTTGAGATGAGATTAATGATAGTAGCCCGGGCTTTAAAGTACGAGTAGAAAAATATATACGTATACGTAGGTACAATAACATCGCTCTATAATGTATTTAATACGTTCTTTTTAATTAACGTATAATAAACAATAATTCAATAAGAACTGTTGTTTATTTGTTGCGTAGTGAATGCAAATCTTGCAGGTTTAAGTCTTGTTATGTCAAGTAAGTACCTACATGTTTTGATACTATACCTACCTACGTAGTACAGGTACAGCGCAGCAGTATATAAACAAATACGCTTTGCATCTGCTAAATAGTCATGTTACGTTAACAGAACCACTTTATTATTAGAATATAATATGATTGGTATAGGTACTTACTGTATTTTAGTTAAGTACTTAATTCAATTGTGGAGTACCTAGATAGGCTAGATATTAAGTACCTACTAGCTGACCCGTGCCCACTTCGTTGGGCGGTAGACATTGTTTTCTCCTACTTACTTTGCAAATCCGGCTACCACGAAAAGTCTTTCCACTTCTCAGGTTATTATATAGCTTATGTCACTCACAAATAACGTAGTCTTCTATTGATAAAAAAACATCAAAGTCGGTTCAGTAGATCCAGAGATTATCCCCTACAACGTCAGAAGCTCACAAACTTTACCTCTTTAATAAAAAAATATAGATATAGGTAAGTATAGACAACGTCACAAACTCACAAACTTTACCTATAGTATAGATAAATAGTAAGTATAATAGTAAGATAAAATTAAAGATAGCAATGGCATCTATCTACCTATCGAGCAGCAATTCTTCCTGCCATAAATTCCGTATCTGCCTCGATGGCGCAGTGGTAGCGTATGTGACTGCTGTGCTTGAGGTCTCGGGTTCGATTCCCGGGTCGGACCAAATGTTTGTATGACCTGCAAATATTTGTTTCGGAGTTTGGGTGTTTTCTATGTATAATATGTATGTATTTACAAAAAAAAAGTATATATGTATTTATATCAGTTGTCTAGTACCCATAACACAAGCTCTGCTTAGCTTGGGACTTGATGGCGTTGTGTGTTAGATGTCCAAAATATTTATTTATTTATTTATCTTAATAGATCTAACACTCATGCATGGAGGAGACGAGTTTCTTGGGCATAAGGGTTTCTTGTGAGTTAGCGCTCTTTAGTCGGTTGACGACTTAAGAGGTTTGCCATTTCAAGCGCAGTATGGCATACCGTGGGCTTGCCATCGATTGTTTTTTTTTTTTGTAAAAGGGCGTAAACGTAGTAGAAATAAACGGACACAAAGAACACTCAGACTCAGCACAACCATTTCTAGATCACACACAGTGTTGTCCTATGTGGGATTTGAACCCACAACACTAGGCCAACCGTGCAGTCAAAATACTTTAAATTAAAAAGTTAGACGGTATTATTCTTATTCTTAACTTACATAGAACCAAAATGATCTTTGTAAAAATGTGTCTATTCACAATGCATAAACAAAGATTACATTATCACATCATTGAGCAAGCTATCTATATCAAAGGACATAAACATAAGAGCATTATCGTCCTCAAGTAAACCGGCTACATTTGCATAGCATTCTCGTCGTAAACATCGCGCCACTTCAGAAATTCCTGCCGTAGCGAGATCTTTTGTGCGTCTAGTTTGATCTCGTCGTTTATTGAGGCGTAACGTGTTTGTGATCGAAATATGGAGGAACTTAAGGTAAGGATCGAAAAGTACTCTTTATTAATTATTATTCTTAAGCGATAAAATTATGTATCTATATTAAAATAATGGAAATGAATTTAAATTAAATATTTATTGTTAACACTTAACTTCTCTTTAGTTCGTACTCAGTATAAAAATATTCTAAACAGAAGGAAATAATATAAAACTGAGGTATTTCATAATATTGCAAATGTTTTTTGACAAGCTTTCAATAGTAACTTCACTACCTACCGAACTAGTAGGTACCTAACCGACTTTTATAAGCGTGTTTTAGTTTTTTAAACTGCCTTTTATTTTATTATTGCACATATCTAGGCTTCAAAAACTTAAAAACAGCTATTCTCCCAGTGTGGCAGCTATAGATTTTTATAAAATGTAAGCACATTGATCCAGCAGCGATTCCTTCAGTAACATCTTATTTTGCATTAATTTAAAAAGTAATCAACGTGATAAAACATCGAGTACCTTGGTATTTACAATAAATACTACTTTTATGTATCAGTACCTCTGTGGTTTTGGATCCGAATTTACTTCGGAAGATCCAAGACGTCCTGGGTCTCTACCAGAGGGACAGAATAATCCGCAACGGTGTCCTTATGGGCTTTATGCTGAACAGCTCTCCGGTACCGCGTTCACCGCCCCAAGGAACGAGAACAAACGATCCTGGTTATACAGGTAAAGACAAATGGATTTTTCCATATTAAAAAGTAATGATAAATCTATACAAATAAATAAATTTAAGGTGCCTGTAATTTCAAATTAAGAGCTAACGCATTAATGAAAGCTGCATTCAAATCGCGGTTAAGTGGTTTCTGAAATCAGCGTGCACAAACGTTCCAACAGAAAGACAAAAATTCTAAAAATCATTGTTTAGGTTTCTATTGTTTTCGTAAAGCATTATAATATAATAGTTTTTTTGCCATATCCTCCATTTACCTACATACAGTGACCAGTTTCGATTTTATTATATTTATTGAATAATTTTTGCATTTATAGAATCCGACCATCAGTTGTCCACAAACCATTCCAAAAGTTAGATGTGGCCAGTTATCTTACACATAACTGGAACGACCACGAGCCAGATCCAAACCAGGTAAAGTAATGCAGAGAATTTATTTTTAAATAATTAGTTCTATTTATTACTCACATATTCCAGTTTCAATTTTATCATCGCGATTAAATTTGCAAAAATAAGCTACTGTAAACCAGATTAACACATATGATACATCTGTATAAATGAAGCTTGACACTATCACTAAGAACAACATTATACAATGAACTTCCTCAAGATGGTCTCTGCTGTAGCTGTAACTATCTCCTCTAAAAGTACAAAACTAAATCTTGATATTTTCGGTCTTATAGTCTCGCTGGTTGCCCTTCGACATTCCAACTGAAAGTCCTGTAGACTTTGTTGCGGGACTACACACTATCTGCGGAGCTGGTGATGCCCGCTCCAGACACGGCCTCGCTATCCATGTCTTCTTATGTAACACGTCGATGGACAAAAGCGCATTTTATAGCAGCGATGGCGACTTTTTAATTGGTAATCCTAAAATATTTCTTACCGTTGTACGCTGTTGTTCGAGTTATATTTTATCGGGGAAAATCTTAAAACGTCGTCCCTAAGAAAAAAGTTGTTACCTACCTACACCGGAATGTAAAGACATTCGAACCTTTATTTAAAAAAAGTGCATTAGTTCAGTCCTACCGCTGGGAATCTGGGAGCTAGTTTTTTTTAATAATTCGGTATAGCATTCGGTTATGTTAAACATCATAATGGTCCTATGCTTATGAGTCTAGAAATCTAAATATCTCTTGCAATTTAAAGCAAAGGTACTATATATTGCACGCGGCTTCACGCGCTTGTATGTCCTTCGTTAAGAATAAATGTCTTTTCATGCCAAATTTCATTGAAATTACTGCAGCGGTTTAGCCGTGAAAGCGTAGCAGACAGACAGTTACCTTCCAATTTATAATATTCTAGGATGGAAGTATGGATTTATCGAGCTACTTATTAGTAACTACTAGTATAATCCCTCAGTACAGTATTTTAAGTTGCAATTGCAATAACTGATATTATTGTTGCATGAACAGTTCCACAACAAGGAGTTCTCACTATAACGACAGAGTTTGGCATCATGAAAGTAGCGCCCAATGAGATTGCAGTCATCCAATTAGGAATGAGATTTGCAGTGGCCGTTGATGGACCTACACGGTAAACAATTTATTTTTGAAAACATTTGTAATTTGTTTTTATATCAAGTTTGCCAAACCAATGTTCGTAAGCATGCATATTTTGTGCCTATACATTTAAGCGAACTGTACCTTCTACGCAAAATATTATTAGGTAACATCAGTTTAAGTTGAATGCCTATTGCAACTCTTTTTTTAAGTAACAAAAACTACTAACAAATGCATTAAAAATATTAAAAGCCAATACCATAAGCATTGTAGAATTTAAAATAACTTTAGTTCTTATTTCTTTTAGGGGATATATTCTTGAAGTGTTCGACGGACATTTCAAGTTGCCAGACCTTGGACCGATTGGAGCGAATGGTCTTGCCAATCCTAGAGATTTTCTTACACCTGTTGCACGTTACTTCGATGAGGAAATTCCCAGTGAGTGTTATAAAAAAATTCAAATATGCGAATAGAATTTCGAAAAACAATTTTATCTTACTTTATCAATATTTTTATCTCTCGTATGAAAGCTTCTTTACTCCATAATAAAAACAAATTGCGTCATTTTTATTAAAAATATTACCGTTCTTTAGATATACCTATCTACATTTTTCTGGTTATCACAACTGGCTTTATTTATGTCAACCTCTTTCTAGGATTCAAGATAGTGAACAAGTACCAAGGAGCTTTTTTCGTAGCAGAACAGAACCACTCTCCTTTCGACGTGGTTGCTTGGCATGGCAATTATGTGCCTTACAAATACGATTTAAGCAAGTTTATGGTCATCAATGCAGTTTTGTATGATCACTGTGTAAGTTATTTATTTTCAAATGTGTACCCGGAATCACTTAATTCAAACCAATAAACTTAGCAATTGCTATTCATTCGTAGTCAGCGTGGTATAGTGAGCCCACAGATGGGCCAAACGCCTTTTTAAGGAGAGGCCTGTGTTCAGCAGTAGACTTTTAAAGGCTGTTATGTGTGATCTAAACTCGTACTAGGCCCCCTGATGTAAGTTTTAAGAGCTGCAAATTAAACAAAAAAAACTCAATCACACAATGACATGCCTATGTTTTAGGACCCATCAATCTTCACTGTACTGACGTGTCCATCGACTAAGCCGGGTGTTGCTATCGCCGACTTCGTCATATTTCCACCGCGATGGTCCGTCCAGGAACATACCTTTAGACCGCCTTACTATCACCGTAAGTTTTATTACCAACTCTTTTTCACTCTCTCAACCTTTTGTTTAGTTTTTCGATTCGAAAGAGGATTATCCTCATCCCAAGGAGTATTTTTGTGGAAGAAAGGTAACGTATGTCGTAGCAATGTGCGTGAATGCAAAATAATTAAATTATATACCTATTCAATATGTAAGAATTATAGTATTGTATTTGTACTTTTTTAGATTAGACTTGTTGAAAAACTGTTATCTAGGTAGAAACAAAGACACAAATAATATCGAAATGTTTGCATTGACTTTTACAATAAAAATCACAATAATATGTAAAGGCGAAAGTTTGTGAGTGTGTATGTTTGTTACTTCTTCACGCAAAAACTACTGAACGGATTTGGATTAAACTTTACAGTAATATAGCTTATACATAAGAAAAACACGTAGGTTACTATTTGCAGCGATAACCGACATATACGCGGGCGGAGCCACAGGCAATAGCTAGTAGACAAATAAATGCAATTGGAGTGTTTGTATACGCGATACATGTACCAAAATAACATATTTTACAATTTTTGTGTCGGTCTGTTTGTTCCGGGTACTCTCTGGAACGGCTGGATCTATTTTGAAGGGACTTTCACTGTCAGATGATCTGAGGAGTAAGTTAGGCTACTTTTTTAGACTAGCTTCGCCCCGTGGCGTTACGCGCGGTACGACAATAACCGCGGGGTTCAGCTAGTTCATAAATATACCCAAACTAATCAATTTGGGTTTATTTAAACAAATTCTAAAGTTAAAAACAAATGCTCGCTGAGGACAGGATTCGAACCTGCGCGGGTATAACCCATTGGATTTCAAGTCCAACTCCTTAACCACTCGGACACCTCAGCTACAATTACACTCACGAATTTGGTTACATATTTGTTAGTATACACTCTATTCATTGCATATTTACACAAGTGTATAATACAATAAGTGTCATGTACTTTAAAATAATAGTAGTAAAACCTTGGAAAACAAAAGAATCTCAATTGTCATAAAACAATAAACAAATAATGTTTACAATTCAATTAGAGACAAAAGTATTCTCGCTGAGGACAGGATTCGAAACTGCGCGGGAAGAACCCATTGGATTTCGATTCCAACTCCTTAACCACTCGGACACCTCAGCTTATGAAACTGTGCCTACTATAAAAGAAGTTATTAGTTACTCGTAGTCTAGGGCCTTGCTTTAACACGACCTCGGGCAATAAAGGGTAGATGCTTTTATATACCTACCAACATATACGTTACTTGTTTCAATACATACATGTGAATTATTTTTGAAGTTTTATAATACATACTTACACTATTCTGTTCTCTGGTTAACAAAAATACATCCGAATATAAAAAAGTTCCAATCCATCCATCATGTACTTACCTACTATTTCACGAAGAATACCGGACAATATTTATAGGTGTTTAAGTAGTGGTAGGCAAAAACTATCCCATATCTAGTGAAAAGTTTATTTAGTAATAACAAATTATTCTACCGACAAGAAAATTAAAAAAAAATCTAAAAGTACAAGAACGTTGAGAACTTTTATTTAGCGTCATACTAGTTCCTTTAGATAAGCACAATCATTGACAAAGCTTTGCTCTTGTCGACACATAACATGATAGTCAATCCAATCGCTATATAGATTTGTTAGAAAAATGAGGCAGGTCTAGTCGACCTCTCACACACATACACGCACCTGTACAGATCACACCTGCACCTGCCTATTGTTCAAACAAAAGCCTTTTGTCTAACTCTGACGACTACACCGATACAATTCAATTAATACTTCGTAGCTGAGGTGTCCGAGTGGTTAAGGAGTTGGACTTGAAATCCAATGGGTTATACCCGCGCAGGTTCGAATCCTGTCCTCAGCGAAAATTTTTTATCGTTTAAACCTTCCCTGGACTACGACAAATATTTCATAATCAAAATCAGCTAAATCGGCCCAGTCGTTCCCGAGTTTTAGAGAGACTAACGAACAGAAATTGATCTTTAATACCTTAAAAAAACCCGAGATGCTGTAGCTAATAAAATCAATAACAAGATCTGTGGATTCCGAAACTGTACAGATGCGACATCTAAAAACATATAGATGAATGACACAGTTAAGTATTTAAAACTCTTAACACACCCTACAAGAACCTACCTAATTTATTTAATATATCTATACAAATAAATAAATGTGAAGTGTCTGTTTTTAATATTATAATAACCGCTTTTTACTAAATGCATATGTATGTATACACGATATGTAGTTAAAAAAATTTTGTCCGTCTGTCTGTCTGTTTGTTCCGGGTAATCTCTGGAACGGCTGGACGGATTTTGACGGGACATTCACTGGCAGGAAGCTGACGATCCAGGGAGTAACTTAGGCTACTTTTTTTAGACTAACTTTGTCCCGCGACGTTACTCGCGGTACGAAGATAACCGCGGGTAACACCGCGGGGTTCAGCTAGTCTATACTGTATTAAGAATTCGAAAGTAAATCGCTGCACCGATCTCAAATAAATTTGGCAATGGCGAAACTTTGATTCTTGAAGAAGGACATAGGCCGACCTATGCTGTTGTGTAGTACCTAAAGATTTAAACAAATAATAAACTGTAAATAAATTTATCTACTATAAATATCTGTGAAGACTTGTAATGCAAACTTTCACAAATTTGTTTCTATCAAAAGTACTTGCGTCACCTTATCAGTATATCATTATGAAATTTAAACTCGATTAATGTGGCTGAGGTGTCCGAGTGGTTAAGGAGTTGGACTTGAAATCCAATGGGTTATACCCGCGCAGGTTCGAATCCTGTCCTCAGCGAAAAGATCTTTTTTATTCTTCTTTTACAAAAAAAAATAAAAATATTTTACTCCCTTTTACTTTTATAAAATGTTATTCTTTCTTTTAATATTTTTCTTTTCTTTTTTTATTTTTTCTTTTAATATTCTTTTTAAATATTCCAGGCAATTGTATGAGTGAGTTTATGGGTTTAATATTGGGCGCATACGAAGCAAAAGAAGGGGGCTTTCTTCCTGGCGGGGCATCTTTACATTCTATGATGACACCGCACGGACCTGACGCTAAGTGCTTCCAGGATGCTTCTAATGCAGAGCTTGTGCCGCAGAAGATTGCTGTTAATACTCAGGTACCTGCTTGTTTAGTTCACCTTTAGTACACTTTACATTGTAACACTTTTGATACGGACATTAAGTCGTATATCCATAAGAAGTTAGTTCAATATACAAGCATAATTCCATTTTCTGGATGCTTAAATAACAATGATCATAATTTCGTATGTATAAATAAATAAATAAAAAGCCTTTTTATTTATTTATAATAATTCGTATGTAATTTGATGAAATAATAATGAATATTCACATATTTAATGTTTGTTACAGGCCTTTATGTTCGAGTCCTCCTTAAGTTTGGCCATAACTAAGTGGGGAGCAGTAACGAGTCAGAAACTTGACTCGAAATACTACGAATGCTGGCAAAACTTACCCAAGCTTTTCTCCGAGAATATTAACGTTTAAAATGATATGATGAAAATGACCGATGATTATTATTTTCCTAAATTGTAATTCAGTTAATTAATTTTTATAATGAAAAACAGAGAAATTGAACAAATCATTGAACAAGATCGTTTAAGATTGTATATCCAACATGAGTCATCGATATTAAATACTTGATGTGAAAAGTAATGTGTTATGCGAAATACCCAAAGAAGCTTAATTTTGTACCTATTTTTTTTTGTTATTGCCAACTGATGTCTAATTAAAAATATAGGACGAAAGATAAAATATTGCACAATAGTAGTATCGCCATCAAAGGCTTCAAACTCTCCGAACCATTTCGACGCAATGAACTTCGAGCGTACTCTTGTAGTAGCCCACATTCAACATTTTTCTTCAAAGTAGAGTAACTGGATAGACGGATCATGTAACAAGTCATGCCAGAGGTCACCTGTATCGAAGGACCTTTACTTTTCAAGGCATCCGTCACAGTCACTGTAGTTACTGATGTGTTCGTAGCGGTGCCATTGACTCTGGTCGTATTTGTGACTGTCGTAGATACCGTTTTTGACGATACATCTTGTCCGCCCGGTGAGACGTTCGCTTCCCATATAAAGCTCGACATTAGTTTACAGTCGATCCGCGTTTCTTCGTACTCGCCGGTTTGTTTTCTTATCCCTAGTTTACATGTTTCACCTGGAGTTCCACTGTACTCTCTGCGGGAATCGTAATTATGATCGTGCCTGCTCGCTGATAAACGGCCTAGATTGTACAGAGCTAGACCGGTCAACAAGTTATCGAATCTGCTTCCAGAGTCTCTGTATTCGTAAACGTATACGGGTGGCGATCCGTGGTACACGGGATGGTAAGTGGAACCGTAGGTGATTCGTTGCGGAGGACTGTAATGGTAGTGGTGATGGACTTCACTTTTGGGGCTGTAGTTGTGGTGGGACGGTGATGAATGCTGGTTGTGATTATAATTGCGGCTGTTATATCCGTTAGAATTTCCGGATAGGCCCGTCGAGTGGGGATAGTAGGAGCCGCTTCCGGAGCCGGTGCCGGAGTAGCCGGTGGAGCGCGGGTAGGAGTGCGAGGGCCGGTGGCCGCCCCCGCTGCGGCTGGCGAGCGAGCACGACGCGAGGAGCAGCACTACGCACACGCAGTACAGACGCATGTTTCCGACGCGAAGGGTGCGACTGGACTGCGTGCCGTGCCTCGCCACTAAACAATCCCATTAGACGAGACACGTCACAGGGAGCGGTGTTTACACCGTCAACAGGTTGGGTCGCTCGACCTACTCACGGGACACTCGTAAATAGAACGATAACGCAATTCGCTGGAACTTATTTGTGTACACGCGACACGCTCATGGCAGACAATTTAATTAGGAAAGTATGAATTGTATGAAAACGAACACGATTATTACGATACTTTTAATCATAATATGTAATTAGCAGAACTTAAAATTATTTCATTACGACATTAATATTATAGACTACCCTCGGTCAGTCGCGTCACCAGTTGAAGAGCGTCTTTCACCTTTGGAGACTTTCTATTGGAGACAGAATATGTGTGAGGAGACGCTACAGTTCGATAGCTTAGCTTATCAAATAAGTAACATCAAGTTTTACGCGTGGCGCAGCCGAGAGCTAAGCTATCAAATTCTACATTACTGTTAAGAACTGGTAAACTCGTTTGTATCAATCACTTCTAATAAAGTATTATAATGTGGAAATATTTATGGTGAAAGAGGCTCTTATCGTTTCATTATACATTCAACAGAAGCACATCCTTGTGACTTATCAGGTAAGAAATAATAAGTTAACATGAAATCAACATCCCACAGCTGGTGAATTAATGTGAAACTGAATTTTAAATTATTCTGGTGACAAGTTTACAATGTTTTTGAAATTCAGTGGTTTGTACGCAAGTTAAAAACAAATTAAATTAAAGCAATTTGTATTTATATCAAATCCTATCAAATCCATGACAACTGAAAGTGTTTTATGTGAGATTCCTATGCGTACAAATCACTTTTGGACCCTTCCTGAGTAGTCCATGAAAAGGAATTTTATTTTATAACTATTTATACAGCTTCCTTAGCTTTACATTCGTAGTATAAAACCCTTAAATACGTCTGTTAGTAATCAGTGCGAGATCATAATGAGATCTAATCCCAATGTGATCCAATTATTAATTAATACAAATAAAATAGTACTTGTACAAATATAAATAAGGGCCAAATTTTAACAAGCTGATTGCTATCAAAACGCATCATTTTGCATTGTCCTCATTATGACAATATTGTAACACGTTTTGTTACCAAACGCAATTTCTTGAAACCTAATTGGCAGGACTTGATTGTTACGTCACTATTCTCTTAACGCGAATAGACTAGTACCTATCCGATGCATAGTTGTGAACTGAATCATCACACATCAACCTACAATCAATTACTCTGCTATGAAGTGTTCGAACGCCCTTATGATATTGTAGTACTGGTCAAATTATTTTTAAAACATTCAAATCACATTTTTCAACTTGAGATCTATTTATTGATGGATAATGGATACTGAGAGGGTTACTAAAACGCAATTGATCTTCACTTACCAAGGTAAAACTTCCTATCCATGGACTAAAACTAGCACATGAATGTCTAACTGTGCCTGTATGAAGTACAAAACATGGACATAAAAATTACTTCCGCATTATGCAAAAATATTGTTTTTTTGTTATCAAATAATAACAGTGTATGCAGTCGCAGTACCGTTTTCTCTTACATTCTTAAATCATATGAAGTATGTACTTGCTTACCATACCAAGAATTTTATACATCTAATCTTTAAGACATAAGGTTTAAAATCGGGTCTATATAGAGCTCTTTCAGGTATGTATAGAGTAAGACAGAACTAAGACTGTTTTTAATAGAAAATCGCAATTAACATATACAGTCTAATCGAGAGAATTTTATTATACATTAATCACATAGGTATCATACTGAATCTAAACATCATAATATGATTATACTAATGACTTAATTCTAAATTCAAACTATTTTTATTATATTTAATTAGTACCACTTTTTGTTGGCTTGGTAATTATTATCAGAATTAAAAAATTGTAACGGAGATATTATCAATAAATTATTCCCATCTCTTTACGTTTGTCATTGGCCGGCGATGATGCAACATGCATGTAAAAGCAAACAAAATACAATGAACGACATATTATTCACGGAAAGCATAATCCTTGTTGTTCAGGGTCCAATGTAAGGATTAAATACGTATCCCTCATATACAACGACAAACGCCACTGAACACCAATTCACAGTGATAGCCACCAATAATTTCACATGTTTGCAATAGAGAACTTCAAATTTAAAACAGTGGAAACTTGAAAGAGCTCCATCGTCACAGTTGGAAATAGAATGTTGATGAAGACAGTAAGTAGTTGTAATGTCCAGTTGTCGGAGTCACCACGTGTATGTGTTGGCGAGGCTCTAGCCGTGGTTGACGTTGACGCCCGACTCCAGCTCGGACGCGGGCGTCTCCGGTTCCTCGTCGTTATAGATGTTTTCAGCCATTTGCCATACCTGTCATGAAAATAACTTTATAAATACTCTTTAAAATACTATGGTCGGTCACAAGAACTGGGGATAACTTAAGGCAGAGTTTGCAAGTGTTTGCAAAATGGTCCTTATGAATGAGTTAATTAATTTGTGGTTATTATCTGCGAACTAGACTGCCGTGGTAAACGAGAGGGGAAAAGTCAGAAACGGCGATTTTGAGACAAGGTTTTCGCGCTTTTTTTTTTTCATACTTCCTGCTCTTTTTCTACCAAGAAAATGCATACCTGAAGATCATTCCACATACATTTTAAAGCAATAAAAAAACTCGATACCCACGGTAATACACCGGGGTGACATACTGTGAATGGTCAACAAGGGTTGGAGTGGAAAGGAGTATAGTTAATTGTATTCTTAAAGTTAGTGAAAACTATGTTATTAAAAAGCATACAAGGAGACATGCTTACCTGCATAATATTGTCCTCGGAGACTGAGCATATAACCCAAGGTTCATTGGGATTCCATGAGAAATCAGATATCTTGGCAGTGTGACCTCCATGAATGAATAAAAGCTCTGGAGGTCCATCTTCTGCGTCCTCCGCTGTCTGTTCCTCTCCGATCTTGGACAAGTCCCAGACATGCAACCTTCAAAATATACAGAAATATTTACTCATTTTGTGTTACATCTTTAGTCAAACAGATCAATCTACAATGAAATTTTGAATATATCATAGTGTTCTGATTATTAATTCATTTGGTCACAAGTAAAACCTAGTAACTTACATTATATATTATAAATATATATCATTACTAGCTGTTGCCCGCGGCTTTGCTCGCGTGGAAGTTGATCATATGCATTTAATTAAAACTGTGTAAAAGAATGTATCAGTAATTTATTCATGTTTTAAACGTATTTATTTATTTATTTTTGATCATTATTCCATTTAAAAGAACTTTCATACAAACATTCGACCCATATTTCAACCCCTTTAGGAGCAGAATTCGCATAAATACTGATATAAGTATTCATCTATTTGTAATCAGAAACATGAAAACGAAAGTTGTTAGGCTGCTAAATTTAAAAAAAATTCCAAACTAACCAATACATGAAATGCCAATGACTATTTCTCCCCTTAGGGGTAGAATATGCAGAAACGCTTAAATATGCATATTCTCGTTTTTAATTAGTAACCCAAAAATAATATTTTATGTTTCTAACTCAAAAAATGACAGACTTCCATGCAATCTTGCAACCCCTATTTCACCCCTTAAGGGTAGAATATTCAGAAACCTTTAACAGGTATCTACTCATTTTTAATCAGTAGCCCAAAAATATAGTTTAATGTTTCTAACTTAAAAAATGATGAACTTCCATACAAACTTTCAATCCCTATTTCACCCCCTTAAGGGTAGAATAACCAAAAACGCTTAAATACGTCTCTACACTTTTTTAATCAGTAGCATATAAATAAAGTTTTATGTTTCAAACTTCAAAAATGACGGAATTCCAGACTAACCTATGCACGAAATGTCAACCCCTATTTCGCCCCTTAGGGATAGAATATTCAGACACGCTGAAATACGTATTTACTCATTTTCAATCAGCAACCCAAAAGTAAAGTTTCAGGTTTCTAAGTTAAATATGACGGATTTTCATAAAAAAATTAACCCCTATTTCACCCTCTTATTGGTAAAATATGCAGAAACGCTAAATAGATATCTAGTTACTTTTAATCAATAGCCCAAAATTAAATTTTCATGGTATTAATATAAAAAATAACGGACTTCCATACAAACTTTCAACCCCTAGTTCACCCCTTTAGGGGTAGAATATTCAAAAACGCTTAAATACGTCTTTACTCTTTTTTAGTCAGTAGTACATAAATAAAGTTTCATGTTTTTAACTTAAAAAATGACAAAATTCCATAAAAACTTTCAACCCCTATTTCATCCCTTAGGGGTAGAATATCTAGAAACGCTTAAATACGTATCTACTCATTTTTAATCAGTAGCCCAAACACAAAGTTTCATGTTTCGAACTTCAAAAATGACAGACTTCCAGACTAACCTATATGCGAAATGTCAACCCCTATTTCACCCATTAGGGGTAGAATAATCATAAACGCTTAAATAGGTATCTACTCATTTTTAAACAGAAGCCCAAAAATAAAGTTTCATGCTTCTTACTTAAAAAATGACAAACTTCCATACAAACTTTCAACCCCTATTTCACCCCCTTAGGGGTAGAATACCAAGAAACGCTTAAATACGTATTAACTCATTTTTAGTTCTTAGCACGTGAATAAAGCAACATGTTTCTAACTTAAAAAATGGCGAACTTCCATACAAACTTTTAACCCCTATTTTACCCCTTAGGGGTTGAATATCAAGAAACGCTTAAATACGTAATAACTCATTTTTAGTCAGTAGCCCGAACACAAAGTTTCATGTTTCGAACTTCAAAAATGACAGACTTCCAGACTAACCTATATGCGAAATGTCAACCCCTATTTCACCCCTTAGGGGTAGAATATTCATAAACGCTTAAATAGGTATCTACTCATTTTTAATCAGTAGCCCAAAAATAAAGTTTCATGCTTCTTATTTAAAAAATGCCGAACTTCCATACAAACTTTCAACCCCTATTTCACCCCCTTAGGGGTAGAATACCAAGAAACGCTTAAATACGTATTAACTCATTTTTAGTCCTTAGCATATGAATAAAGTTACATGTTTCTAACTTAAAAAATGACGAACTTCCATACAAACTTTCAACCCCTATTTCACCCCTTAGGGGTAGAATATTCAGAAACGCTCAAATACGTCTCTACTCATTTTTAATCAGTAGCCCAAAAATAAAGTTTCATGCTTCTTACTTAAAAAATGCCGAACTTCCATACAAACTTTCAACCCCTATTTCACCCCCTTAGGGGTAGAATATCAAGAAACGCTTTAATACGTATTAACTCATTTTTAGTCAGTAGACCGGTAGAATATCAAGAAACGCTTTAATACGTATTAACTCATTTTTAGTCAGTAGACCGAACACAAAGTTTCATGTTTCGAACTTCAAAAATGACAGACTTCCAGACTAACCTATATGCGAAATGTCAACCCCTATTTCACCCCTTAGGGGTAGAATATTCATAAACGCTTAAATAGGTATCTACTCATTTTTAATCAGTAGCCCAAAAATAAAGTTTCATGCTTCTTATTTAAAAAATGCCGAACTTCCATACAAACTTTCAACCCCTATTTCACCCCCTTAGGGGTAGAATACCAAGAAACGCTTAAATACGTATTAACTCATTTTTAGTCCTTAGCATATGAATAAAGTTACATGTTTCTAACTTAAAAAATGACGAACTTCCATACAAACTTTCAACCCCTATTTCACCCCTTAGGGGTAGAATATTCAGAAACGCTCAAATACGTCTCTATTCTTTTTAAATTAGTAACACATAAATAAAGTTTCATGTTTCAGACTTCAAAAATGACGGACTTCCAGACTAACCTATGTACGAAATGTCAACCCCTATTTCACCCCTTAGGGGTTGAATATTCAAAAACGCTGAAATACGTGTTTACTTATTTTTAATCAGCAGCCCAAAAGTAAAGTTTCAGGTTTCTAACTTAAAAAATGATGGACTTTCATACAAACTTTCAACCCCTATTTCACCCCCTTAGGGGTAGAAATTCCAAAATTCCTTTCTTCGTGCGTGTCTACTCAGTAAAAGTATCCTACTCACCAAATTTCATAGCCCTAACTATCATAGTTTACGCTCGGCGATGATGAATCAGTCAGTCAGTCAGTCAGGACTTACTATTTTATAAGTATAGATATATACATAAATTTAACAATAGGTCTGTTGAAGTAAGAAACTGGTTACTAAGTAAATATATCAAGTTACCTCCTGTCAGTGCCACTGCTAGCCAGGATGGTCTCGTTGTGCGGCGACCATTGCACCTGGAAGATCTCATCTTTGTGTGATTCGAATGAGTGCAATTTTAATTTTAGATTGCGAAGATCCCATAGCGCTACCTGTAACACAATGAAGAAAATATTCAAGTTCTATACTTTAAAATTGCAAGGAATAAATAGATGTAAAATGTAAAACAATAAGTTATTCTATTTTTAATGTACATGTATTAAAAAAAACATCAAAGTAAGTTCTATACTGTTATTTTTGTAAATGTATCTTATAAATAATTGCCGGTGGCATTTGTGTAACTGACCTAGAGTTTGTGTGAAATTTTGGTGTGAAAATGCGATTAAATAAATATTTACCGTTTTATCAGCACTGCCTGTTGCCAGTATGAACTCTGAGTAAGGGTTGAAGCTGAGGCAATTCACCTCTGCCGTGTGGGCGTCCACTGTATGAGAGGGCTTCGACGTATTGTTGCATCTATAGCATGATCAATAGTTATTTATTTATCACACACAAAATATAACCGGCTTGAGTTTATGGAAAACTAACTCTTAACGAATAGTGTTTATGTATGTTTTTTCATAAATGGTTTTCGTTAGATGAGCTTCCTATATAACCTTCCGTAATATAATTTAATGTAACAGTATAGTAGACAAGGAGAAGGATCGCGAGGAAACACCTGCCAACGCCATTGTTGGCAAGTGTAGGGTCCAGATGTCTTAATAACACCTGTCTTATGTAAGTCGGTACGATTTCCAGACACCGTTCCGCCGTAAACCCCGGTGGGGTGACCACCCAAGTGTTTACCACACTTAGAAAAAATTGTTTCGATAAAATATTTAGATTTTATTTATTCTACTATATTATGCATGTATTATACATATAAACCTTCCTCTTGAATCACTCTATCTATTAAAGTAAACCGCATCAAAATCCGTTGCGTAGTTTTAAAGATCTAAGCATTTATAGGGACAGACAGACGGAAGCCACTTTGTTTTATACTATGTAGTGATATAATAGTTCAAATTTCCACTGAGGAGTCAGTGAAAATTAATTAACAGTGACCATCGATATGTGTAGTTCAAACTGTCTGTTGCTGTAAGACACTGTAAACATACCTGGTGTCCCAAATCATGAGCTTTTGGTCGTCCGCAACTGATCCGAACAAGGATTCATGAAGCAGGTGCCAGGCAACATCCTCAACGACGGCAGTGTGTCCGGTGAATACAGACTTGGCCTCGATGACACGGCCCTCTTTCGGAGTCGCATTTATGTCCCACAGACAGATTGTGTGGTCATCACTATGGAGAAAAACACTTCTATATACTTCAAAAACTCTTTTAGAATATCTACTCTATACCAATTTCTTTGGGATATAATTCGTAGTAGAATAATGCACTTAACAGTTACTAAACAAAAATTTTAACAATAAAAATATCACTAAGAACTGGACCATATTGAAATGGGACCACACGGGAATCACCAGATTCAAATAAAAAAAGTTCACCCAGTCAAAAGCTCTGAGGTAAAAAAAAAACAGCTGAATCGAAACCGAGACCTCGCGATCAGCAGTCGCACACGCCAACCGCGAGACCAACGAGGCAGTATTTAATTGACATATTTGAATAATTTTTATACAACAAATAAAATAGGCAAAACTATTAGGAAAAACGAAAGTACAAGAGACTAATGAACATTTCTAAGAGAAGTTTACTTTCGACAGTGAAATGTTTAAATAGATAATTTGCCAAGATTTATAATGGACCTTTTGTAAATATGCGTTTTTCTAATAAGTTATTTGTCTATTGTTTCTGATAATAATTACATATTTACATTATCGTATTGGGTTGCAAGTCTACGAGCATAGTGCAATACATAGTATTATGTAAAAATAAAAATAAAAACAAAATAGGTACATACCTGGCCGAAAGCAGATAACCATTAAGGTTAGGATTCCACGATAGACCATAGCCTTCTTTTTGGTGACCACGCAGTCTGTAAAAAAAATGCTAGCATTTTATTATCCATACTAATATAATAAATTCGAAAGTATGTAACTCTGTCTATGAAACCGCTAAGCTTAGAGGATAGACAGGCTACTATTTGCCGCGATAACCGACATGCACGCGGGCGGAGCCGCGGGCAACAACTAGTTAGTTATATAAAATTGTTGTGACAGTAAAATTAATTTGTGATTATTTATTTATTAATACTTCCTGCATTACATTTGCATGAGGCGGACTTAATGCAAAATGGCATTTTTGATTAATTATAGAAGTTCTAACCTAACCGAACTCTATGGCTATTGAACAGCCTACTCTAAAACCTAACAATCAGGGACAGTTGACAAGTTGATGCGCGTAAGCAGTATAACGTAGTTCACAATCTGTCGATAGTTTTCAATCTCGCTAGGTAGATTATTATCTAACGGTTTTTATAATCTTACGGTGAAATATACACATTATCCTGACAATTCTAACACACAGTAAAAAAGGCCAATCCCTCCCTATTCCTCTTAAATCGAATTAGATAAACGCCCTACTACTACGACTACTTACGAATACTATAGTCACTATAAATGATTACATACTGTTATGTGTACAAAGGTTGCCTGTAAGAGTGCGCCATGACTGACAAGACCGCCATTGTCGCGTTTATATTAGTAACTCCTTTTTTTCAATTATATGGGTACAATAAAAAAAAAAACCAATTTTTAATACATTACCTGAGATCTGGGTGACATTCTCCAGATGGTTCCGGCTTTGAGGGATGTTTGGTGTAATCAAACACCAGCACATCAGAGGAAGGTGTCTTAGTAGCAATGACACAAGGGTTCTGTGGCATGTAACGGGCTCTGTTCACTTCACCTTCATGGTTGATCTTGATCTCAATGTCAATTTTACCAGACACTGAGCCAAAGCCGCCAAATTCTGAGAACAAAAGTATATGTAATGTATTTATGTGTTTTACTGCATTTGAAAACTGAAGTCATTATCTTAAAACACAAAGATTACTTTACAGTTAACAAAAAAAATCGGATCTCTTCCTTCTCAGGCGCAGAGTGGCACACCGTGTGGTTTTAGTCTAGGAGGAGTGATACCACAGCCTCATAGAACACCAGTGTGAAACAGCGCTTGCGCGGTGTGTCACCGAGACTAAAACCATACGCTGTGCCACTTCGTCCCTGAGGAGGGAGAGATCCGGGGACTGTTGTTGTTAAGACCTCATACCGTAGGCCCCTACCACAACCCCTCCCCCTATCCCTCAAAGGCCGGCAACGCACTTGTGACGCCTCTAGTATTGCGGGTGCCCATGGACGGCGGTAATCGCTTACCATCAGGAGATACGTCTGCTCGTTTACACCCGATACTATAAAAAAAAATTGGAATAAGTATGGTGACAACTACTCTTGGATTCTGCTACTACCTTCTATCAAGGCAGAGAAAGTAACTCTGAGAAGCTCTTAATTAAAAAAACAAATCCTTCACTTCCTCCAGTCCACTCCACTCCAGTTAGATTAATGGTGGCGCAATATTCTGACCGGCACATGACCACGACCACTCTGACAAGAGTGAGCGACTGAGAAGAAGAAAGAATATTATTTTATTTAATACTAGCTGAACCCCGCGGTGTTACCCGCGGTTATTGTTGTACCGCGAGTAACGCCGCGGGACAAAGTTAGTCTAAGAAAAGTAGCCTAAGTTACTCCCCGGATCATCAGCTACCTGCCAGTGAAAGTCCCGTCAAAATCCGTCCAGCCGTTCCAGAGATTACCCGGAACAGACAGACCGACAGACAAAAATTTTTTTAACTACATTTTTGGTATATGTATCGTGTATACATACATATGCATTAAGTAAAAAGCGGTTATTTTAATATTACAAATAGACACTCCAATTTTATTTATTTATATAGATTAATACTTGTTTCACTTATTGTATAAAAGGCTCTCCCAGTCAACCTTAAGGTGACATAGGAATAAGATGTGGTAGGTGCAAAGATATTATGTGTTTTACCAATAAACATAAAGTGCCTTTAATTTAAAATACATATAAAAAACATACACATACATTAAATAATATACAAAATACACAGTTGGGTACTACTAGGGTTGATTGTACTGTAAATTCATTCCTAAAAAGTTCACATACTTTGGTCTTGAATGGAAGGTATATACTTCCTTTAGTGAAAAGCAAAGGAAAAGAAAAGAAATTTTAAATTAGATGATCTTCACTGACAGTTAGTTAAAATCTGGAAGAAGAGTGTAACCACCCGAGTAATAGGTATCTTCCTGATATGACATGTGGATCACCTTCACAAATAGTGATAGTAGAAAAAAATATAAAGTATTGTACCGGCTTGTAGGTACTTGAACTTCGTTTATTGGGTTCATGGTAGCCCATGTGCTGAATTGAATTTTGCTTTTTGTTTGGTGATAAATAAAACGAGTGTACTGTAGAGAGGTAAGTGGAAGTCTCCATTGCGGATTAAATATCAGTACATAATTCGAGGAAAGTAGGGAGGTAGGGAACAATATTTTGAACTATAGGAACATGTCATGTCACATCATTCCCTGTTGGTCCGATTGGTGATGAGAAGTGTTGTCAGTCTACAAAAGTTAATTGTATGCGTGAACAGTATGATAAATACAAACCTCCTTTGTCATTATCATAGTGGCTGGCATCAAATTGTGCATCTTCATTTGGTAGCTGAACACTGGCAATCAATAGGTGGTTCTGTTCATCCGATGTGTGTGTGCCCAAGATTAATCTGAAATAAAGAAAATTTTTAGAAAGGTGACAAAAACGAGGGATCATCATATACATTAACAACAGCCTTTAATAGTTCACTATTGGACATATGGCTCTCTGTAAAAGGAGGTCTTGAATTACTATATCACGCTGGCCAGAGGGTTGGTAAAGGTTTGTGACAAATTTTCCATCTCCTTACAAAGCTGTTGTTCTTTAGACAAATAGTATGTACATATATTAGAATCATTGATTTGATTGTGCATTATGAATGGCATTAAAAATAAATAATAAATCAAATATATGAAATTCTCGTGTCACAGTTTTAGTTGCCAAACTCCTCCGAAACGGCTTGACCGATTCTCATGAAATTTTGTGAGCATATTGAGTAGGTCTGAGAATCGAACAACATCTATTTTTCATCCCCCTAAATGGTAAGGGTCACCCATCCTTAAATTTTTTTTATGGCAAAACGACGTTTGCCGGGGCAGCTAGTCATCTATAAAAATCAATTGCTCTTCATTTATCTCGCTAAAACTGTTTTAGGGCTGATTTAGCTGATTTTGGTTTTGAAATGTTTGTTATAGTGCAGGGAAGGTTTAAACGGTAAAAAAAATAAAAATGACTTGATAATTCAAATGACACACATACAATGTAGCGGGCACATCTAGTAAATATATAAATATTTTCCTACATTTAAGACACAACTCCATCTAGTCCCAAACTAAGCAGAGCTTATATGATGGGTAGCTATTAGACTAGCCTACAAAGATTTATTTTGGTTTGAGTGTTTTATATTTATGTAAGTATAAGTCAGTCAATTAAGCTGTCAGTACAAGCTCTGCTTAGTTTGAAGCTTAACAGTCTTGTGGTACAGATGTTCAAAAACAAATATAAGTAGTAAGATTTATGTGTACCAATTTTATATTTTTAAAATTAATTGTATGTGTATGCATAGATCTAATTGGAATGTGAAAGTAACTTCTAATTAATATCTAATGACTTTTATATCATATCACTACCTGCATGACCAAGCTTTGTTCAGTATTTTGTTTGTTAGTAAATATTCTAAAGCTGGGATTCACCAGGTAGATCAATTTATTACACCTGAAACTCCCTGCATACTAATATACCTTCATGCAAATAGTTGTAGCGAATACCCAGATTCAAATTATATATACCAAATAAAATAATTGCTTGTTTAAAGGTATCGATATTTAAAAAGCTACTTTAGTTATATTCTTGTTAAACATACAAAGTAGGTATCAAATATGACTGCATGTATTTCAAAAGCCTTTGTTACACTTGTAAAGTTATATTCACTTCAGTTATATTGGAACAACTAATACGAAGAGCATAAAACGAAACATAGCAATACTTACAAAAAGAAAATAATAGTTTTTGAGTAGTTTCTTCTTTCATTCGTGTTAATGCGCGTTATCGGTTTATGAATTAAAATTGATGGATTTTTCTCACCTGTGGACAGAGTAATCCTTCCCCTCAGGTCGAGTAACGTCTGGAAGCCACTGTGCTGTTAACGAGGGCCACTCCAGAGCGTGTGTCATCACCAGATCATATAAAAATGGTGTATTTTTCTTCCATATCTTATATTCTTCATTAATCACTCTTTCTTCAACCGCATCATCAAAGGTTTCTGCAAATCACAGATGAAGGTTTCCTACAAAATCTTTTTTGATAACCAAAAAAAACCTCTGGCTGTCATCGTCAGCAGAGAACAATGCCTCAATAAGAAAACATGAATCTCAAATGGAATTACCTCCGTCACCTTTGTCACCCATTATATTTTACAGAAATTACTGATGTCTATTCGTAAACGACAAAATTTTAATGTAAAAACCGACCGGCCCCGTAAAGGCGCCAAACAAAAGTCCTTGGCGTTACTCTGCAACAGACAACACACAAACTTCCGGTTGCCAATTATATTCTTGTATGTTTCTGTAACTTTTTAATTAGAATTTTAAACGAAAGACGTATAAATAATGCCAATATATATATAATTCTCTTTACATTTTACATCGAAATCTAGAATGACAAATCAAAGTGAAAGAACCGAACAGTCTTCACTAAACAAACGTGATGTTGATATTCTCGTTGATCTCAATGTATACAATTAACCAATGTCCATTTGTACTTTTTGTATGCCCTATAGAGGTGAAATTAGAGACTTCGTTTTGCCATTAGGTTTTCTATTTTTTTAATAAACTGGGATTGAAACTTCATATTAAAGTACTAGGCAATGAAAAACAGTAAAATCGAACACAGATTTTCCGGTTAGTAGTTCGCTTTTTTTTTTTTTATGTATGGCCGGCCAAAATGACTTTACTCTGCCTGATGGAAAGCATAAGCAGAATCGAAGAGTGGTGGTCATCATACTCATTGCGAATGCAGACTATGCAACAATGCAGCATGGTGACCCACACCATGGCGGCCTAGTGATGCTTCTGCATCATTGGGCCTCTGGTCTCGCACTCACGAACGAAACACGACAAACATGACTGATTTGGCGGGCAATTCACCAACCAATCAGAAACTTGCTTGAGAGAGACAGACACTACCCAAACTCAGTCTCTCCTCTCTCTCCACTCCGATCACGCTTACCGACGGTTCGGCTGCCCCTCCAGATATATATTCTCTAAGAACTTTACAAACATATATGAAATGGCCACAAGGAACACCCAGACTGAGGACATCAATTTGTGGAATACACAAAAAGTGTTGGCCCATGTGGGATCTGAACCTACAACACTTCAGTAGAAACTGGCATTCTTAAAACCACAGGGTCAATTGTACCTATAGTCAAAATTATATGTGTTAGGAATATACAAACTCCTTATTGATATATTCTTGGAGAGTGGTCTATCTTAGCTACCTTAGCAACCGATGATTTGTTATTCTTGATATTCATTCTTTTCAATATAAATGTAAACTGAAATATATATTCTATAAAAGCTATTTTATTTTATCTCTTAATAATATGTTTGGTTACCATATTCATAAAGTTGTTAGTTTTATATGATTTAAAAACATTTTCATAGCTTTTTCCAATTAACCGAAAAGCACCAATTGAAAAAAAAAACTATTAAAGTTTTATTTGTTAGTGTGCTGGCAATAGTCTATGAGCTGTCATTTACTTAATGTCAATATGGCTGATGCTGTAGCTGCCCGTCGTGAAGCTCGTAGGAGAAGAATATTAGAGAATTCTCATAATAGGCTGCAGCTTATATCAGGAAAATGCGATGATGATTGTCCTAGAGGTAGTACTATTTATAGTTTGATGAGTCACGTGGTTTGTTACCTAATTTAACTTTGATTTTTTTAATGTTTCTCTTTCAGAATCTCCAATCAGAACTGTAATTCCTGAACAAATTCGAGAGATATCGGTTACACCGGAAAGCGTCTGCATATTAAGTAGATCTCCTTTAAATAATGGTGTGGTTCTGCCTGAAACAATTGACACTTTAGTCAATAATGACAATGCAATTCACGACGTTGCGGCAGGTGATGGAGAGGTACCTGATGATTTGGCACCCTTTACATCTACTTTATTGACACCGGAGCCGATTCAAACATCAAGTCTTTGGGAGAAGCTTTCGAATTACAGATATGATATTGTTTTGTTGTCACTTATAATGCAATTAATGTATAGTTTAACATTGGTCACTTATGAGGATACTTACTTTTTTTTGCCAATATTAGTTTATGTTATAACAAAGGTGATATGGTTTCCGGCGCAAAGTAAGTCTAAATTTACAAATGCGCTTATGCTTCTTCAGGGTGTGTGTTCATATCGAGTGCAAAAAATGTTATACATTGTTCAATGTCTAGGAGTTATTTCATGTGATATTTGCATATTTCTGTTCACAACTATTTGCATACAATCATTATTTATTACCTTGACGAGTAGTTTAATTACATAGTAAATACTTTTTGATGCCTCTTGAGGCCAATACATTGACTGAGCAATATCTAACAATAGCTGGCTAGAAAAAAAATGGGTAAATTCAAAATTCATCTTTGCACACAAAATCTCTGTATATAGATTTAAAGTTGGATTTTGAAAGTATCTTACAAAGTTCCATAGTTTTGATTGCTTGTGCCTTTTTACATAAGTGAGAAAATGTGACATGTGTGCGTTTTAGTCACATATTGCCATTATTAGTTTTTAAATTAGAATCAATTTTGTAAATAGCAATAATGAAAATTTTTAGTTATGGTCGTTTAAATATTTATTTTTGCTCAATGTATTTTAATCATGTGTATAAAATGTTATTTCCATATATTTTAATATTACTTCTTCTGCATTTAAATTGTATTTATTTCTGTATAACTTAACAATATCAAATTGCATTGCATTGAATATTCAGTAGAATGCCAAATTAGTTAACTATTTTCATGCTATATTTATAAAGTATTTTGATAAACAAGTTCTTGTAAATTAGCACGGCCTGTGTAATCAATTGTATGGCCTGAATTTATGAAGATATATAAAACCTTTGAGAACCAACATTGTAAAATGAATTATATAAACTTATAATAGCATGCTTACCATGGCAGTCTATGACTTGTGATCTTCTTTTGTTAGAATGTTCTTTTATTTATTTCTTGATAATTTTAAAACTTTCTTAACTTTTACTTGTTAGTCATTGGTGGCAAAAATTAAACACTAATGAGACGTCCAATGATTTTCAACTTTAATGATTTAAATAGCCATAGGTTTTACCAAATATGAATAATAACATTCATAAGTTAGTCCCATGGCTAGTTTACTTCCATGCCAGATGATTGTTATCATCACAAATATGAAGTGAATATCCCAATGATGTCAATAATACTTAAAAATTACACTTCCTGAATATTTTTGTATAATTTCTATGGTAATGGAGTAGTTAGGTTACAATATGAGTTAAGCTGATATAGAAATACCAAAGATTAGAAGATTTATCTGCAGAATTGTTTTACAGGTGTTATATTATTATTATTCTGTAACAAATGTTGATTTTTAGAGCTTCCTTTTGTTATATTATGAACCTTAGTATTATAATGAGATGTTAAGCATTGTTATATAAATAATGCATTAAACGACTTGGCACTATTATTACACAACAATAATACCTACGACTGCACATGAATAATGTATCAGCTTAATTTATATTGTGAGCGAAAGTCAAACACTTATTAATAAAAAGAAGAAAATTTATTATAATTATATTTTGTAACATCTTTGAATTAAAAAATGGTTATGAATGGTATTTCTTATTTAGTTTGTTCTTCTAACTGTTATCAATATGCCTCAGTACTAGGAGAAAATAAACTGAAACAAAATTGATTGTGTTAGATTAGTTCAAAGTTCGTGAATTTTGCTTATTAATGAGCTGTTAATAATGAATAGTAATTTCTGACTTTAGAATTTTATTATTTACTAGCTGAACCCCGCGGTGTTACCAGCGGTTATTGTTGTACCGCGAGTAACGCCGCGGGGCAAAGTTAGTCTAAAAAAAGTAGCCTAAGTTACTCCCTGGATCATCAGCTACCTGCCAGTGAAAGTCCTGTCAAAATCCGTCCAGCCGTTCCAGAGATTACCCGGAACAAACAGACAGACAGAAAGACAAAAAAAAATTAACCACATTTTTGGTATATGTACCGTGTATACATACGTATGCATTAAGTAAAAAGCGGTTATTTTAATATTACAAACAGACACTCCAATTTTATTTATTTGGATAGACGAGCTGAACCCCGCGGTTATCGTCGTACCGCGAGTAATGCTGCGGGAGAGAGTTAATCTAACAAAAATTTGCCTAAGTTACTCCCAGGATCATCAGTTACCTGTCACTGAAAGTCCCGTCAAATCGGTCCAGCCGTTCCTGAGATTACCCAGAACAAACAGACAACGGACAAAAAAATTTTTAAATACATTTTTGGTATATGTACCATATTTAGTAAAAAGCGGTTATTTTAATTTTACAATCACACTCCAATTTCATTATTTGTATAGATGTGAATTTGAAGAATCATTTTGTAACGGAACCTGTTTCTTTTTATGCAAAACATTAAATTCCAATTGATGTTTCACATGCTAAGGATATGTTTTAAATTCTAGTATGATATTTTTCTTGTGTGCCTCTTTGTGACTTTCAGATGGTAAATTGGAGAAACTCACAAATTTGCCATACCTCTAGTTATTTATTTATGTGAGAACTCTTTTTATGACAGGTCCGCTCTGGCAAACATCATTTGATAGAAAGTGGCTGTCGGCAACCCAATTGATTCCATAGTAGTAGTAATTAACTCGTTTTTCCTACGAGAATTACTACTTAAGATTCCTGTTGAAGTTGAACTAGACTAAACATTATTTTACAAAGTGGTTATTAATAATAATTTTTTAATTGCCATGTCCAGTGGTTAGCGTACCGATCAAGAGATCTCAGGGTTGATTCCAGGTCGGACTGCTGTTGGTTTTTTTTACTAGAAATTCTTAATAGCAACCCGGAGTGTGGTAGACAGCGGTGTTTTCCGCCCGTGCCTCGGAGAGCACGTTAAGCCGTCTATGAGTCCCGGTTGTCATTAACATCTATGCTAATAGTTTTTGGGAAGTCAGTGCCCTCAAATATACCTACTGATAACTAATGCAATCTTCAAATTCAGTTCATCTTCAGGGTTACAGGCGCCCGATGCCAGTCGCTCCGTGGAAGAACTGATATTAAGGTAAAACTGCTTGAACTAATAGCCAACCACAAATCATCCTGGGAATATTAAGGGCTAGGAAGATGATGATAATATAAAAAGTTATTAGTTTTTTATAAAGATAAATAAAAAGAAATTAAAATGTCATTTAAGAGAAAATTGGAAAGATTTTTGTTAAACTTCTCATTTACATAATTTCAGTCTTGCTTACATTACTATTCTTCCATAAAGACAACTCCTGCATAAGTAATAATCATAATGAGCATACAAGGGGATCATCCTACAAAACTCGGCAGGGCAAGGTACTAAACCACTACAAAGCTACTATTTTTAATATTCAAGTTCTGCATCTCAAACAAATAAATGATAAATACATTTTTCTAATGCAGCTACTACTATATATTTTGAAAAACTTACCAAATTTAAGAAGCTGCAATGGGCAGTAAAAAAAATAAAAACTGAAAATTTAACAAAAATAAGGATAATAATAAAAAGTAACAAAAATATTTATGAAACAATATTCTATTAGTCTATAATAAAACTAAAACAATACAAAGAAAACAATAAAAATACATGGTGATGGAAGTTTTACACTAAACTTATCGTTTAAAAAAGTTTTTGAGACTACTGAATATGTTCTTACTCTGTTGCTCTTCAGCATTCGGTATAATCACTTCCTTATCTGTATTGACTTTTTTTTCATTCTTTCCTTGACTCATATCTAAATCACCCGTGCTCTGATGATTTTGTTCTGGCTGCATATTCTCAGGAACTCTACATTCTACTTTACTAATCACCTCAGAACTACTTGAACTCTTAACAACACTTTGTACAGCTGTTTGCTTATGGCTAATTGTATTATAGTCAGTTGAATCATCAGAGCACCCGAATTCCTATTCATTCTTAACAACAGCTTTTGGCTTTTTCTCTCGCAGAGGTTTTGCACGAACAAGGTCTTCACGTCCCATTGATAACATTTTAAGTTCCCACACTTCTAGATCTTTTCTGGAAAGTACATAGAAAAGCAATTAGATATTACTATAGAACTTTAAGAATATGATGTCCCACCACTAGAATATTGGCCAAACAAGGCCATAGTACCTCTTTGGTGCATAAATCTTAGTAAATGTATGGATTTCTTTTACGTTATTTCTTTATCTCTTTCATAATTCCAGGATGTTTTTCTTTTAAATTACTCTTGCTTCTCTTTTAGTATTTTACATTGTTTTCGCATGCATAAATAATAATGTTTTAGAAGTACCTTACTGGAGCTTATTGTTGGTTCTTCTCCAAAGAAACAAGATTTAAAACCACGCAAGTAGAGTCATTAATGTAACATATCGAAAGTGTCTGAAAAGGTCTACTTGAAATAAAAGCTTTTGAATCTGCCTATTGGTAGTGTAGTAGTGTGCATATTTTATACTTACTTATATTTAATCATTAGTTCTTGTGCTTGTTTCTCAAATTTTGCTTTCTCTGCACCGGGCAAATTCATCCAGTCTGATTTAGCTTGCATTTGGTATGCCTTTATATCCTTGGCTTTAAAGTTATCTTTTCTTGATTGAATATACAAGAAATAGGAAGACATTGGCTTCTTTGGGCGGCCGAGTTCTTTGTATTCCTATAAATTCAGTAAATTTTGACAAAAAAATAATTCATAACATAAGGGTGGTAAACAGGCACACAGGCCTCGTGCTTTAAATTAAATATTATAACAGCTACAAAAGACAAAGCAGTTTCTCAGTGGCGGTTGACTTCTATGACTTACAGCTTTTAATTTCCTTTTTTCTTTTGCTGCAGCCATTTCACCTTTTAACCTTTTAATGTCTTCTTTCTGTTGTTCTGTTAGAGATGATTCATACATAGCCTTGATCTTTTTGTAGTCTTCTATGTCTTTTTCATATTCTTTAGCCATTTGATTCTTAGTCTGTAAAATTTAAGTTCAACCTTTTTTATTGGAAAGAAAATATTGGTATCTATCTAGCTTTTATTTACACTTGTAATGTAAGTGCTCAAAAAATGAAATTAAGCATGTATTTACATTTAAAATTATAATGGTAAATCAAAGTTACAATAACTATGGCACAAGTTATAAAAAACAGAAATCTTTAGTTTCATAAAACTTGAAGCCTGTTTACTTCAGTGGAACCCTAAGGTTATATATGTGGAATTATATGATTTTATACTCTACCTCAGCGTCTAATTCCTGCCAATGTTTGGAGGTCCAAGCGATGGCCTCTCTGGAAGATATTCCCGGATTCTTGGCAAGCAGAGCTGGTCTCATTTGAGTCATAAACTTGAAATATGGAGTCAAAGGCCGCTTTGGCTTCTCCAGCCCAAGCTTTGCCTCCGCAGACTTTCTCGTATAGTTGCATACTTGTGCTTGGTTATACCAAGTTGTCCTGAAATTTTGAACATACTGTAAGTGAAACTGAAACTTTCGCATTGGTTTCTTCATAGGTTTTTATCGAGAATATAAAATGAATGTGTACTCAAATAATAAAATTCTTAAATTAAAACCTGTATTGTTAATTCAGAAAATAAATCGAGAGCCTATATAAACAAAAGCTTTGGCATCATAACCTCAACATTACCTTCCCTGAAGAATACTTTTGTAATTTCCAACGAAGAAATTGCTGATACGATTGAGTTGAGTAAACGAGGACATTTCTAAAATAATATATGGGTTTTTATCATACAACTAATCTGTACGATTTCAAACCGGTACACGAAAAATATAAATATCCTGTACGAAAGTACAACAGACAGACTATATGAACCACAGAACACATTTACTCAGAGAGAAGAATGTCAACTCCATACAAAATAAATGAGGAAATTTTTCCTTAGCGTCCAGAGCCATCTATTAGCGGCCCCCGCGAAACTGTTAGTAGCGCGGGCAATTCAAAATATGTTTTCTATTTACTTGATATTATTGGGGTTCAAAATTAGAAGTACTGCACTTTTCGATTAATTCTTTGAAGTTAATGTCAATGCAGATTAGTTATCCGAAAGAAATCTGATTATTAATAAAATCAGAGAACCACATATTTGAAAAAAAAATAATCGAAAAACACAGTTTAGAGAGTTCAATAAAATCTGTAACTATTTTAAAACGTTTATTACAATTACAAATCTTGCTTTATGAACGTACATGTACATGATTACTTTACATTTATAACAGGTTTTCAAGTATTTAACAAAAGATATCATTAATTTCCTTAAAAATAAGTCTAAACATTAGTCGGTATCCAGTTGCCATTCCAACATCTTTAAGAAAATAACACCATCATTAATATTCTTTCTAACCAGCGACGGTTAGAAAGAATATTTTTTAAACTCTAAAGTTAAGGACACATTTAAATTATAACTTCCATTTTTTAAATATAAACTTAGATTATGTTATATCTTTAACTCAAGGATACGGACCATAAGCGGTAAGCTTACTTAATATTAACATCGTATCATTGTTTACATTTACCGTACGAAAATAAAATACCCAGGAACTGATACCACCTTTCTTTAAAGTAATACAACAACAATTGTTGAGAACTGACAACTTTACTAATTTAAAACAAATAATATATCTATGTTTTAATAAATTTTTGTTTTTATTTCATTGTACTTAAAATGTTCAATTCGTGGAGATAAGGATTAAATCCTGTATATTAGCTAAAGCCGATATCCAGTTACCACTTTAACATCTCTAAGTAAATAACCACCTCTTAGGAAATTCATAAAATCCTTAATGTTATGATTTTCTACTGGTAACGTTTACATTATAATATCAACAAGAGCTGCATGAGTTTTATCTTGTAATGTTAAAGAATAATAAAATTAATTGAATATTGTCAAACACCATCATTAATACTCGCTGGTTTAAAATAATATTTTTCAAACTTTACTTAAGGACACATTTAAATTAAAACGTTTACTTATTTTTGTAAATATAAACTGAGATTATGAACCCAAAGGATATGGACCATATCCGGTTAATGTTACAAAATTATACATAATATCTAATCTTACATACTATTAACCGCGTAACATTGCTTACATTTACCGTAAAAAAATGTAATAACCAGGAACTGATAACACCTTTCTTTAGTGTTACTTGGCGTGTGCGACTGCTGATCATGAGGTCTCGGGTTCGATTCCCGGGTCGGACCAAATGTTTGTATGATCTACAAATATTTGTTTCGGAGTTTGGGTGTTTTCTATGTATAATATGTATTTACAAAAAAAAAGTATATATGTATTTGTATCAGTTGTCTAGTACCCATAACACAAGCTCTGCTTAGCTTGGGACTAGATGGCGTTGTGTGATAGATGTCCGAAATATTTATTTATTATTATTATTAGTAAACTAGATCATAATGTAATACAACATCAATTGTTGAGAACTCTAACAACTTTTCTAATTTAAAACAAATAAACATAATACATATCTCATATTGGTCACCATATGCAATCTCTTGAAAATATGTAAAATGGTGGACAAATAAAGAGTTTTCTATCTATCTAAGTTTCAATAAAGTTTGTTTTTATTTAAATGTTCAATTCGTGGGGTTAAGTATTAAATCCTGTATATTAAATTATAGTCGATATCCAGTTAACACTAACATCTCTAAGGAAATAATCATCTCCCAGGAATTGCATAAAATACTTAATGTTATCATTTCTTATTGTTAACTTTTGTATTATAATATCAACACGAGTTGCATAAGTTTTAACTTGCGATGTTAAAGAACAAGAAAATGATTAGATTTTACCATCATTAATACTCGCTGGTTTGAAAGAATATCCTTTAAAATCTATAGTTAAGGACACATTTAAATTAAAACGTTTTCTTATTTTTGTAGCTATAAACTCGGATTATGTTATATTTTTGACAAAAGGATACGGACCATAACCGTAAGCTTACTTAATTTTAGCATCGTAACATTGTTTACATTTATCGTAGAAAAATGAAATAACCAAGAACTGATAACACCTTTCTTAAGTAAACTAGATCATAAAGTAATACAACAACAATTGTTGAGAACTCTTAGACAAATTTACCAATATAAAACAAATGAAACATAATCCATATCTAAGTTTCAATAAAGTTTGTTTTTATTTCAATGTAATTAAAATGTTCAATTCGTAGAGTTAAGGATTAAATCCTTTATATTAGGTAATAGTCGATGTCCAGTTACCACTCTAACATATCTAAAGGAAATAACCATCTCTCTGGGATTTCATACAATCCTTAATGTTATCATTTCCTTGCTACATATCCTCACCTACATACGTATGTAATAAACTGTAAGGGGTCGATGTCTGTACATTAATATATAATATGTATTGACAAAAATCCATGTGAAAGTAACAGAACATAAAACAACAGTTTTTTTAATTTTTCTGTTTCTGTATCTGTGAGTGCTAATCGCTGAAGTGGCTTACCGATTTAGATGCGGTTTTTTTTTGTATTGTGGTAATCATCAGTTAATATTTAGTGCTAGTTTTATTGACACTCGGTTAACAAATAAATAAGTTGGATAATTTTTAAGAATCACAACTGCGGGCTAATTTTAGGTACTATTACATGAACATCATTTTACATGAATAAATTATATGTATGTATTGTAATATTGTATATCATATTGTTGCTGTGAAGCGAGTTGAATTATTGCATTTTCATAACTTCGTTCGTAAAATAAAAATACATTCTTATTCTCCCTTGCATTCCCATTGACAGATCATACTGGTATTTCGAGTTTTTGAATGCAGTAATCGCCTATCGAGATGACAACACAGTCAGATGTCTTTGGATAATTCATGATTAATAAAAATTAGGCAAAATACTACTTACACTCTAAACTATTTCATTTCAAATATTACTACTAATGAGGCAGTTCAAAGTGTACTCGTATAACAATGATTTTGTTAGGATAATTTTCATCAAATAGCTCTCTAGCTATGTAATGAAAATCATATAGTTATAGTCATAATCATTAAATAGCTATAGTCATAATTAGTAATGACGTGTCAAAGTATGAATGTCCCCACAATGATCGTCACTCTGCTTCACATCAACAAAATACATTTTATTTATGTAGAATAATATTCATTTTTCTTTTAAGCGTACTTGCAGCAGCCTCCTTAGCAAATGATCTATTTTTTAATATGCAATATCTTTTAATACATATAAAAAAAATGCTGTTTATTAAATAATCAATATTATCATTTAAGTGCATTGAGCAATTTAGGAGGAAGTCATAATTTATAGAGTTTTTTAACATCTCAGCAATTTCCTTTTTAATGTCCTCTTTATACGCCTCTACCTCTAGGAATTTGTTTATAGATGTTGCACTTTTTTCGACAAAATGTATTAAGTGCTTTGAGGCGTATTTAAGGGAGTTCTTCGCTGTTTCATAATTTTTAAACTCTATAAAATTATGCACTTCCTCTTGTGTGTTGGCTACAAATACCTTCTTACATGCACTACAATCATTTTTATAATTTTTAACTATGAAACCACAGACATATGCACAAGCTTGCATTTCGCCACTTGCTTCTTCCATATTTTCCTCAAGGGCAGAATCAATATTTTGATTCTCTATTGCTATTTTTATCGAGGTGCTATCAGTTCTGGTCTCTGTTATATCTGTGGCTGGTCTCAATAATTTTTTAAAATTGCTTAATATTGCCTCATTATCATCGCTTTCGCAATTAGTAGATCCAAGGTTTCCAAGGTTACTGAATACAGCAGTTTTCAATCCCGCAACAAATTGGCTAGCAGTGGGATTACTATTAGAGCCACAGTTTGCTCTAATTGAACCAAATAAATTTTCCAGTGGATCCTGCTGTATTCTTCTCGTTGAGAGGCTTTTAATATCATTATGTTTACCAGTTAAAAAACGCCAAACTAATTGTAACCCATTAAGGGTCCACACCCAGCCTCCTTTAGAGGGTGGTATAGTCCTACAGTTCAAAAAAATTAAGTTTTGAAAGAAATGTTTCATCTCTAGAAACAGTTCCATGTGTCCTGTGCTTTTTTTGACATTAGTCGAATACTTTTTGCCTCTCCTAAGATCTGGCGTCGCTGCATTCACACTATCAAAAAGCACGTCCATTTTTGCTATTAAGTTAGCTGTTGCAATGGCCTCACTCGGCATGTCCCCTGAAAATATACAAATTCAAATTTAAGTAGCAGAAGTAGATGACAGAAATATGAATGTATGCATCATCATCACCGACACCTTTCAATAATAAATTGTTTGCTTATAATCACACTAATATTATAAAGGCAAAAGTTTGTGTGTATAATAATAATAATATTTCGGACATCTAACACACAACGTCATCTAGTCCCAAGCTAAGCGGAGCTTGTGCTCTGTGTGCTAGACAACTGATATAAATACAAGAGCTTGTGTTATGGGTGCTGGACAACTGATATAAATACACATATACTTTTTTTTGTTAATGCATACATATTAGACATAGAAAACACCCAAACTCCAAAACAAATATTTGTAGATAATTCAAATATTTAGTCCGACACAGGATTTGAACCCAGACCTCAAGCACAGCAGTCGCACTCACAACCACTGCGCTACAGAGGCAGTCGAATGATGTATCGACACTAATGTGATGATATACAAAGCACGTGGATGCATCACAAACTGTTTGCCTAAATGCATATGTTCACGGTAAATATACAGAAATAACATTTTTTGCATATTTTTTTTGCGATTTTGACGACACCTTCACTGGCAGATAGCTTATCACATAAGTTGTAACCTAGGCTACTTCTTTAAGACTAGCTTTACCCCTTTGGTTGTTGTTGTAATGCGGGTAACACCGCGGGGCTCAGCTAGTCTTCTATACACATTAATAAAATTGGTGTCTGTTTGTAATATTCAAAGAACCGCTAAGAAATTCAAATTTTTTTTTTCAATTTTTGTCTATCTGTTTGTTCTCTGGAACGAGTGGATAGATTTTAACGGGAATTTCACTGACAGGTAGCTGGTGATATAAGGAGTAAATTAGGCTACTTATTTTAGACTAGCTTCGCCTCACGGCGTTACTTGCGGTTATTGTCTTACCGCGGGTAACGCACCAAGGCGAAGCCTTACCCGCGGTACGACAATAACCGCCGGTAATACAGCGGGGTTCAGCTAGTTCTACAATGAAATTAAAATATCGTTATATATATCTAGCCATCCATAATAATATTATAAATTCAAAAGTAAGTCTTCTGACGACCGTCCACATCTATAGTAGCCAGATGCAGCTATTTATTTAAAAAATATCACGGGATTCATAACTCTAAGCAACTACGAAAGTCAGCACGAACAAACACGGCCAGTGACATACAAGGATGACGTCATCTGTCGTCAATTAATAACTTAAAGTATTTTACATTCAAGAATTAAACTCACTTGCACTTAATCCACTATTTTAATTAAAATAGTGGATTATGTGCAAGTGAGTACAACAAGTTCCATCAAGTGCCGACAATCGAGAGTATAAATTATAAAGTATTTTAATTGTTTATTACACTCGTGGTCTATTCTACCTGAAATTTATTCAAAAGAGAGTAAAAATAATTAAAGTAGCATCTACCCTATTAAAATGTTGATTATAATAACCATGATAACATTGTAATAGATAAGATTTTTACAGGTTAGGTTTAAAAAAACTTAACCTGTGAAAATTCAGTTAGGTAAAAAATATATGCATATAATCTTTATATATATAATTCTTCTGTGAGTGTGTATGTCACTGAACTACTCTCAAACGACTGGACCGATTTTGATGAAATTTTTTGTGTGTGTTCAAGGGGATCTGGGAATGGTTTAGATTCACAATTTTGTCCGCTGGACAATGTTTTTTTAAATTAATTTTTAATTTATTAGTAGTTATGGCAAAACGACGTTTGCCGGGACAGCTAGTATATTTATATTAAATAAATAATATATATATATGAATAATATCCGGATAAAGTGAATAATTTATCACATCGTCTAGGCAATTTGATTTATTATATACAATAACTGTAAACTACTATTATATATACCTAAATACCTACTATATATAACAGTTTAATATCGATATATTTAAGTAATTCAATTACAAGAGTGAGAAGGTTTTTGAGCCTTGAATTCTTTGGGGATAGTGATGAGATGTCCAAGTAACTAATGTATGTATACAATTCCTATGTTATGTTGGTTTATTTGTGTCTGTATTTGTGCCTGTAATTTATTTAATAATATGTATTGAGACTACTTTGTACTGTCTTGTGCACTTAACTTTGTTCTGTAGTATATAAACGAGGATTTGTCATTACTATTTTGATTCAGTAGGTGTAAATCCTCCATAATATCTAAATAAATAAATAAATAAATAATATCTAGTAGTTTATATGGAGCAAAAAGTGTTTTCTTACCATTAGCTATTTTAGAATAAATCCCAGCTGCAACTGAGTGACTTAAAACTTGTGCTGCAAGTTTCACCTTCATTTTCTGTTTTGAGTTAGGGTTTAGGTGTTCCTCTTTTAAACATGGTGCAAACACAAAATTTGGATTACTATTATCTAATTCAAAAAATTGTTTGATATGGCTCCATTTAGCAATTCCTGAAAATAATGAACAACTAAATGAATAAAATAATCTTTATTTTGATCATAATACTCAGTTTTTGTGGGAACTGCACCTAAAAGAAGTTATTGGTAAATCTATGTAAACATTATTTAGTTCTTTGCTTTTAGCTTTAAGTTAACCAACAACTTTTTGTTTTACTACTTAAACACAACGTTAGTAAAGTATTTCATTACTACAATTTTATTCATTCTAACTCTGATTTTTGTCACTATCACTAAACTACTCGTACTCCTTTTTGAAAGACAGGTAAGGCACTTGTGACGCCTCTGGTGTTGCGGGTTCCATGTGCGGCGGTAATCGCTTACCATCTATACTTATAAAATAACATGTCCTGGCTGACTGACTGATTCATCGTCGTCAAGCGGAACTATTAAAGTTAGGGCTATAAAATTTTACGGCTACTGATTAAAAATAAGTAGATACGTATTTAAGCGTTTCTGAATATTCTACCCATAAGGGGTTAAAAAGGGGTTGACATTTCGCATATGGATTAGTCTAAAATCGGTCTTCTTTAAAGTTAGAAACATGAATCTTTATTTTTGGTCTCTTGATTAAGAATGAATATATATTTATTTAAGCCCTGCTGGATAATCTACCCCTAAGGGGGTGAAATAAGGGTTGAAATTTTGTATGGAAGTCCGTCATTTTTAAATTAGAAACATGAAACATTATATTTGTGCTAATGATTAAAAACGAGTAGACATGAATTTTAGTGTTTCTGGATGTTCTACCCTAAGGGGTGAAATAGGCGTTGACATTTCGTATATGGGTTAGTCTGGAAGTCCATCATTTTTGTATTTAGTAGCATGAAACTGTCTTCAGGCTTTTGATTACAAATAAATTAATACCTACATCAGCATTTATGCGAGTTTTATTTCTAAAGAGGTTAAAATAGGGGTCGAAAGTTTGTATGAATGTCCTTTTAAATGGACTATTGATTAGAAATAAATATGTGCGTTTAAAAACATGAATAAATTATTCACACAGACTTACACAGTTTTAATTAAAAACATATAATCAACTTCCACGCGAGCAAAGCCGCGGGCAACAGCTAACAGGCGATAAGTCCGATGGTTTGCCTCTATTCTATAAAAAAGTGATTAACAACTTACCAATTCCTTGTCTGTTGTCAGATGTTATGTCAGTCGGAAATTGTACATCATATTTTAAAAATAAATTTCGAAAACACTTAAGCAAGTGTGGCGTGTCAAATATAGTGACAATCTTGTGTTCACCTATATTAATTACAGGATGCTCCGCAGATGCTCCTAAGAGACATAGAGCTCTCTTGTTGACTCCATCCATGTCGCAAACTGACACACATATGTCCAAGCCAGCATCAAAGCAAGACTTTAAAACCTGAAAAAATAATATATAATATATTTAATATACACAAATCAATTGCTGTTCGTTTATCTCGCTAAAACTCTAGAACGACTGGGCCAATTTAGCTGATTTTGGTTTTGAAATATTTGTTGTAGTCCAGGGAAGGTTTAAAATGTGAAAAATCCTACTAATATTATAAACGCAAAGGTTTGTATTTGATTGCCATGAAACTTTACAGTAGTATAGCTTACTAGCAGACCCACGCAACCTCGTTTGCGTCTTATATTGCCCGTCGCGTGATAATTTTCCCCCGTTTTTGAAACATTCTTCATTGTTGCTCCGCTCCTATTAGTAGTAGCGTGATGATATATACCCTATAGCCTTTCTCGATACATGGACTATCCAACACCGAAAGAATTTTTCAAATCGGACCAGTGGTTCCCGAGATTAGCGTGTTCAAACAAACAAACAAACAAAACAAACAAACAAACAAACTCTTCAGCTTTATATATTAGTATAGATATATCAGAACTAGCTGAACCCAGCGGTGTTACCCGTGGTTATTGTTGTACCGCGAGTAACGCCGTGGGACAAAGTTAGTCTAAAAAAAGTAGCCTAAATTACTCCCTGGATCATCAGCTACCTGCCAGTGAAAGTCCCGTCAAAATCCGTCCAGCCGTTCTAGAGATTACCCGCATCAAACAGACAGACAAAATTTGTGACAAAAAAATGTATACATACATATGCATTGATTAAAAAACTGTTATTTTAATATTACAAACAGACACTCCAATTTTATTTATTTGTATAGATGTATTGATAACACAAAGGCTACTATTTCTGCGATAACCGACATACACGAGGGCGGAGCCGCGGCAACAACTAGTATAATTATAAATATAATACACACAGCAATCCTTTAAGCATAAAATGTAAACTGCTTACCTCTTTTATCAATACAGACAATCTATCTGCTGTCACAGATGCACCTGACAAATAATACGCAACTGGCTGCTTAACCTTTTTCCGGATACCCACCACCATAAAGACAAGGGCGTGTGAAGCCACTTGTGATGATCTCCCTTGTGTTGCATGATTTTGGAAGCCTTCAATTACATCTTCCTTTGAGTTGTACCACAAATGTTTCCTGATGGACATCTCATCCCACAAAAGAGTGAATTCTCTCTGAGATGGCAGCAAATACTTTGAATAGTTTTTCAAAATATGCAAAAAGTTTTCATTTGGTCCAGCATGCATTTTAAATCTACTTAATAATGACTTCAGTGTACTGGGTGTAGGCAGGCAAATGATTCTTCTTAATAGTTTATAGCAAGTTGGTGATTTTTTGTACAGCCTCAGGGCTATTATTTTTTCTTCCATATTCCAGCGACGACCACGCGATTTTTTTTTAAAATTTTTCAGTTCTCCTTGAAGCAATAAGGCAAAAGTGGGAGTCATTTTTGTTTGTAGAAATTCTGTGACTGACTCGTTTTTACTCAAAACATTTAAAAAGGATTCATTTTTTAAATGCTTAATGTTTTTTTCAAGCCTATAAATTTTGTTCATCTTTCTTTTCATTTTTAACAGAACCTTTTTCATTTTGGCACTTTCGTTCTGTTGTTCGTTGGAAGGTCTTTGAAATTTGGTTTCAGTAGAATTTAGAATATCCATTCTCGGTTCCAAAACAGTAAAATCCATTCTAGATGTGCCGACATTAAGAACAAACGTGTTATTTATTTCTACAACACTAGGAACACACACAATAGGAACTGTCGAAACCTGTAATTAAGAGAAATAAATTATCAGTCTCCAGACTTTGTTCCAATTACTTGGAGTCTGGTCTGCGTCTGTCTGGTCTTCTTTACACATTTCGTAACAAGTTTTGGCTAAAATCTAATTTATTAAATATTAAAATAAACATGATAACAACTAAGCTGTTACATAACCTAAAATAACCGTAGTTTAATATATATAAATAATATTAGAAAAATTTCGATGCTAGGGTTGTCACAGAGCGTATTTAGTTTTTTGTTATTTTGATCCACAATTTCTAATTTAATTAGTACATTGCTGTTTGCAATGTTCCAAATTCAAAAAACGCTCCTGTAATGAAATTATTTTTCGCTGTCCGTAAATTATATACTTCGCGTGTTCTTTTTTCATGATGTGATGACAATATTTCCATGCATGTTTGAGAAAATAAAATTAACTGACCTCATTACTTTCCACATCAGGTACTGCTGTTTTAAATAGCTTATTATTGATATAACATGTTGCTCTAAAATGTTTACTGCACAACATTTTGTGTTTGGTATACAGTTCCTTTTGAAAGTTTGGTGAAAACCAAGCTTCATTGGGAAAACAATACTTCGCCCATAGTTCACAACTGAAAAAGCAAAAACAGCACTTCACAAACAAAATTTCTAAAATAGTTCACCAAGCACTACATTCAATAATTAGGTATATTAATGTTGTTAGTACTGCGGTAGTAAACAAGTTGAATTTTATGTTGAGCACGAGTATGATCATCTCAGAAAGGATTCGTAAAACTACAAACAAATCATAAACTACAAAAATTTAAATGATTCAACTAAAACTGTTATTCGCAATAGCAGGAATCACACCACTAATAGAATACAAATATGTAAAGATATTACAGCATTAATTCATAAAAGTACATTCAATATGGCACCTATCATTTATAGATAAATTGAACCTTCTTTTAGTAAGAACGAATTAAGCGACAAAATTGAAAAAAATGAGTTTTGAATACAGATCGATTCTAGGCATTCTAAACTATTTTTGTGTTCAAAAGTCACTAGTGCCTTTCAAGCGACATGTCTAAATTTTTTAGAACTTGTGCACAAATTTATTACTTAATAAAGAATTAACTGCCTAAGTTACAGTTACAATATATACAAACAGGATTTCAAATAGCATAAAAGAATCATATCCACAAAAATTATATAAAATCTGTTCAAATTTGTATTAAAAATGCGTAAATGCAAAAGAACAATTTCACAGCTTTTATATATACAAGTTTTTCGGAGTTTATCGAAGTATTCGGTTATCAATTCGACTGTATCTTTGACCGTAAACCGATTTTGATGATTCTTTTTTTATTTAAAAACTGTTGCTTCCCATGTGATTACCATTTCAATTTGGTCCAGTTCTTGAATACGGTTTTTATTGTTAAAAATGGTGTCTTATTTAATAGAGATTTAAAACCAATGGAAAGAGTTATGATTTTACAAAGGATTTCGAGACAAGCAATAATTGTATTATTATTCAGGTTTTAACTATAAAAAAAATGTGTCTCCTAATCAGCAATGGCATACAAGATCTTAAGAAACGATATATTTTTGGTTAAATTTAGGACTTTCCATTAAAATGTTTAAATTTGATCTTATATTGCATTTTATTTCTCCCAAATCAAACAGTTAATTTAAGCAGTCGGATTATAGCTAAAATACATTACTTAACGAATTAGGTAGAAAAGTAACTATATCTTTTAATGTATATTCTGTCTCATACCTAATTACACACACATCTTACTTTCAAGGAAAAATATCATACACATTACATAATTAATAATGATGAGCACAGTGACCATTTTAATTTAAAATCTCTGACGGTCATACTTTGAAATTTTCTCCATTGTCACTTAATCTATTCTTACATAATGCTGTCCAACTGATGTAAATTCTGTATTAAATTTCTTGATACATGATAGTTATGAATTTTTACATGTATCTGTTTATTTAGTTCAAATTTATTATGTTATAAATTTTATACTATTTAAAAGTAGGAATTCTATAAAATTATTATTAATGCATACTTTGAATATTATATTTAAGTTTAAATTATTGTAGGCCTAATTGGCAGAACATAGTTGATCATTGTAAATTCTGTAAACATCACATGTATACCTATGTTTCACAATAAAAAAAAATGATAGACTGATAATAATAAATTAGCTTCTAGCATAAGGGCTATGTTATAAGATGTCTCAAGTATCAGTTGAACTTTGATTTTCTGAAATTAAGTTTCAAAAGTTAATCAGCGAAGTGCTTAGATGATTAGAATGTTTCGTATTTAGAAACTTGTCTCAAAATTGAGTTTAACTTACAGTCTGTTCCTAATTGTGTTTTTGCAATTTACAACTCTACTATTACATATCATGTAAACATATTCTTATCATGCAAAATTAAAATATGAATATTTTACAAACATCAAATCAAATCCACTGCTGAACGAAGATCTCCTCCAAGGAGCGCTAACTATCCCGGTCTTAGGCAGTCCACATCCATCTGCTAGCCAGCCACTCAATCTTGATGAATTTATCATTATTATTTTATATCATTCTCATATCATTAACAAGAATCAGCTCTCCTAAAATTAAATAATTATTAAAATTAAAATGAATCATTATCATTATTATTACCTGTGTCGGAACATTCAAATTATTATTATCAACACTTAACATGTCGAACTGTCAAAGTATGTATTTGTTTCTATAATATTATACTTTTGTATGATTACAAAAGTATATTAAGATACTTTGATTCTAATGCAAACGATTGTGTTGATTTAATTTGAACGAATTGTACTGGGCCATCCATAAAAAGTATAAAACTGCATTATTATTTAAATGATATTTAGTTTATATATCATGAAAGTTAGGGAAATTTTCCTATTTTATACTGATTACGATGTACTGTACTGAACTAAGTAGGAGTAATAATTATAGATTTTATGTTCCTAATATGTTTATAGATTAGCAGGTTATAATTCGCTGTATGAATCGTGAATGTTGCATAGCTTCGATTGTGTCAGACTGTCAATAACGATTTCGGGCCTCTAAGCAGCCTGATTCTTATTCTGAAAGTCTGAAATTATAAGTACAGCATAAAATTTTTAGAGAAGTAACTACTTACCGTAGGCTATTTTTAGAGCCAGGATTAGGAAAGCGATTCAATGTGATGCTGGAATCTTTGGAAGGTGAAGACCCACATTTGCAACATGTTCTCGTTTTTTCTTTACTGGAACTCATTGTAAATTAACAAAAAAGCTTGCAAAAAAGAATCACTTTCTTCAGCTTTCTGATTATTTTATACCTAACACTTGATTTCACCAAAACTTTACTACAACGAAGGAACAGAGTATATGACTCAAGATTGAACGTCTTTATAGAAGGATTAATCGAAATTAGTTTACTATTGCTGAAATTAAACCGAAATTACAAGTACAATTAACCTATACGGAAGCACAGGCAGCCATTTTTTATTTTACATTTTGTAATGTTGTCAGTAAATGACACGAAATTATTGGTAAACATTTGAATTTTTTTTTTTTTTAGTATTTACTACGACTAAAAAATTAATTCGTAATTATCTTCAAGGTTCTAACGGAGCGTTAGTATTAAAAAAAAAAAACAACTTTTCAAACTTAAGTCAATATTTTCAGTGGTATCATTGTAGCAAAACCTATATCGCTGTCCTTGTTTTTCCTTTATCGTTATCTCCGTCGTGTAATGAAACCTTCCTAAAAACAGCTTCTAGTTGACAGTTGACTGGGACTGGATATGAACGGCTTAGTAGTTAACGCTTGATATTGTTACAATTTATTGTATAACTAAATTATTGAATACTTGAAGCATTTTCTAGCCTAAAAGATCAAAACCAACATATATATCCGTGTTAGTGCAAAAGGGACAACAGCAGTTAATTTGAAAATCGTAATGGTTATGAAACGCGACTAGCTGAGCAATAAAACGTCAAAAACGTCAAATTACGTTTTGAAATGACAGATTCAAGAATGAAAAAAAAGCGCGGGAACTTCGTACCGGTTCATTTTTTCTAGATATTTTTTTTTATTTTAATTTTTTATTATAAAAGGATCACTTTTGTATTATATTTTAAATATTATTTACATTTAGTGTATATATATTAGTGTTAGTGTATAGTTTACCAGATTCGGTAAGTTTTTAAACATTTTTTCATGATCGAGCCGCCTGACTTGGCGGACCCGGGGGTCTTTGTACCCCCGGCTGCTAATTTTATTAACCAATCCAATCATAAATCAAATTAATCAGAATTAATGAAATGTTAGTTGTCCGTAAAACTACTTACTTGTCTATGATAATTCCACAGTCGATTGTATAGGTTTTCACTCTCGTCTACAAGATTGTGTTGTCTGAGACGAATCAAATTAATAAACGCGTAATAAGCTTTCGCTCTTTGAAACCAAAATACAATAACCAACAAGCCATTGACATTTGTTTACGATTTTTGTATTTCGTCAATAAAATGTTGCCCGGTCAATTCAGATGTATGACATATTCACATAATGGAATCGATTTTTCTAGTCGTTAGGTTGCTTACGAAACAAAATGGACCTATAACTTTTTAGTTATAGGTCCATTTTTGATGTTGATAGGATCATTTTTTCAATCTCCATTTGATCTCTTAGATCAAATTTTTTAGAAAAATAAAAATTAAAGAATGTTCGTGATCTGTGCAGTCAATATATTTAATAAAAAAATTTTGTTTTTAAATGTTATATTATGTTATTGATGACTATCGATTTAATTTTTATTATCGATTTTATGTTTTTAACATTTTATGCATGGTAAGTTTAGAAAATAACGAATACGTTTTGTTGACGTTAACTCAAACGTTTAGTTAAGCATTCATATTTTTTTTTCAGAAGTACTTATTTACTCTTTGCTAACAAAAAATATGAAAGTTACATAAAAACATTCATGATGATTTACTTTATAAACGTTGCAAATATAGATCAGACATGACATGTCACTAGCGGTACAGGATCTGCCATTCTGGTTCATTAGCCTCATTTTTATTGTTTTATTGTCAGGAATATAGTTAATTGTTACAATACGTTTTAATAACTGGCAGTTATCGTTAAATTTAAAATAGTGTTCTTGAAATAAGAGGTAGTTACGTGCTCAGATCATAAAAATAAGGAGATATGGCAAGGAGGCGTGGTTCATTTGGACTGCCTCGTTGGTCTCGCGGCTGGCGTGTGCGACTGCTGATCGTGAGGTCTCGGGTTCGATTCCCGAGTCGGACCAAATGTTTGTATGATCTACAAATATTTGTTTCGGAGTTTGGGTGTTTTCTATGTATAATATGTATGTATTTACAAAAAAAAAGTACATATATGTATTTGTATCAGTTGTCTAGTACCCATAACACAAGCTCTGCTTAGTTTGGGACTAGATGGCGTTGTGTGATAGATGTTCAAAATATTTATTTATTTATTATTATTATTTATTATTTAAAACAGAAAACATCAAAATGCCGACTTGTTCAGTGGTTGTTTGCAAAAATACAACCACCAAAGTAAATTATGTGAAGAATAGCATCTCATTTCATTTCATCATCGCATCATCATTTCATAGCAGAGGACAGGTCACAGGGGAAATGATCCCCCCCAAAATCATACATATGAAATTTTTTCCAACTGCTACCAGTATCTGGTTTTTTTCTCGTCAGTTTTCATAATTGTTTAACCGTGATACGAAATCAATTCAAATCATTGTTTAACTCCTAAAAATTAAAACTGTAATATAATGTGAATTACAAAACTTTTCCCTCTAAGACTGTCGTGATTCAGGCCTGCTCTACCATAGAGACTCAAATGACTCTATTAGTCTGGACTGGAGTTTCTAGGAAGAGTGCTAGACAGACACGATCTTCCGAAGGGTCTAGGACAGTCCCTCGATCACTATGACTATCGGACCGGCAATTCTGGTCCGACGAGTGTGAGGTATCGCGCCTGATAGGACGCGCCTGGACCTGATGGTGTTCCAGGTCGGGCGCTGGTGATCACTCTGTCGGTGTTGAGAGACAAACTGAGGCAGATTTTCACTGATTGTTTCGGCCTCGGTATCTTCCCCCTCGGTTGAAAAAAAGCGAGACTGGTGCTCCTCAAAAAGTAAGGAAAGGCTGCAGATTCTCCCTCTGCGTTCCAACCGACATGTCTACTGAACGAGTCGAGGAAACTCTTTGAAAGTTTGTCGCGAGCGGGCCTTGATCTATTAGACTGCCAATTTGTATTCCGACGGGGACGCTCGGCAGCTCTAGACCACTTACATATGTTCCAAACTCCACTGACGCCCCCGAAGCCATAACACCGTTTCATTTTCTGTGATTTAACAACATCGTGATGAGCACTCCATCTTGTCTCTACTAGTCTATTAACGGATTGGAATTTCCTATCGATGTGTGAAAGAACGTATAAACTCTTTTTACTGTTCCCAAAAACGTTACACTTGAACTTACACCCTTGACAGAGTGCACCCCACATAGATTTAGCGAATGATTAGCATAAGGCATAAACAACGCTTTAGGATTGTTTTATTTAATTATTGCTTGTACACCACCATGAACTTCTGCCATGGTTGAAGCGCTATCATAGTCTTGTGCCCGACATATATAGATGTCTAAGTTATCACTCTCTAACTGCGTAAGGATATTTTCAGTAATTTCAACTGCAGTCTTTCCAGATATAGGGAAGAAACCTTAAAATGATTCCTTCATTTCAACTTGATCGCCTTCAATATGAACATATCTGATTGCTTATCTCATCTGATCAAATGTAATAGGTTTTTTTTTTAATAGGGGCAAACAAGCAGACGTATCGGCGATGTAAAGAGATTACTACTGCCCATGAACACCCGCAACACCAAAGGCGTCATAACTGCGTTGCCGGCCTTTTAAGAAGGAGGACGCTCTTTTCTTGAAGGTTTGAAAGTAGTATTGATTCGCAAAATACCACAGGCGACAGTTTATTCCATAGTTGTAGTAGAATTAGATAAGATCAATTATCTGTGGTCAAGTGACAAGAAGAGCATGGGAGGTTTTGGCTATGAATAAGGAATCCTATTATTCCTACCTCTATGGGTTTTGGCCGGAAGACTGTCATGGCGTTTTGGGTAACACAGCCAGCACGAGGACTAAAAGATTAATATTATAAAAATTACATATATAATAAGTAAAAAGTTTAAAACAAGTTAACATCGTTGTTTCAATAACAATAAACAATACAATAATTTTGTTGTGCGCGGCAGAAAGTTCCTAGAAAACCGCTCAGTTGTGGATTGCCAGCCATCTAAGTGATGGGAATGAAACTGCTGTCGCGTAGAACGACGATGGCGGAAAGAGGCGGTAGGTATCAGTCCGAACAATTCCTCAGAGCACTCCCCATAGTAAATGCGGTAGAAGATGCATAGCGAAGCCACATATCTATGCAGCGCCAAAGAGTCCAGCCGAATTAAAACTTTTTGGCAGTCGGCAGTCGTTCTCCGTTGAATGCGGTCCAGAGGGAGGAGCTGGGAGGTACTGGGGTGCCCTCGCCCAAAGATAAGGGTAGTATTCCATATGAGCCCGAACCTGCGCCTTATAAAGCAGAAGGCGATGGGCCGGAGTGAAATACTGTCTCGATCTGTTGAGCACACCAAGCTTCTTAGAGGCGAATTTGACTTTATCCTCTAAATGGCCACGGACCTGGACTTCACTCGATAGGTCGACACCAACTATTCCAATGTTGGCTGAGGCAGAAAGGGAATTCAAACCGCGGACATAAGACCCATGGCGGTCTGGAGTAGTACCTATCGAAAATCATTCCGAAATATTTAGCCTTTTCTTATGTCGTCCAAAATGTTATTCTTCACCTCTTTCCCCAAAAGACTGAACTGAACTCAAATTTCACCAAACCCATACAAAAAATGTGATCTTTTTACCATTAGGCAGACGCTTGAAATATTCACAGATTATTTAGTTTTATTTATATGCACTTTTAAAATAATTAATTTGATTAAAATTAAATAAATATTAAAGAGGGCTCCCATACAACAAACGTGATTTATTTATCCTTTATTATTTAACAGCAACAGGTAGACCCTTGAAATGTGTATCGATAATGGTACGGGACCGTTCGTGCTCGAGACCGACTCGCACTTGGCCGATTTTTATTTCTTAAGTTCTATACGTATGCTTGCACTGTTCACAATTTCTCAATGGTAATCAGTTATTTTGATAATTTATGATTGATGATTTCAGTCGATATCGAAATCTTAAAAATGTTTACAATTTATTTGAAGAAATTCCAGAAATTATAAAAAAGGTTTAATTTCACATTTGGTCAGCATTCTACCAGACTGTTGATGGTTCAAGACTACTCTGAGAAAAACACACAACAATCTCTTCCTATAATTGCCTACTATCTATTCTATCTAACGACTGAGTAAAGCAAAAGGATTAGGAAAGGGTGGGTAAAACAAACAATCAAAAGTATAAAAATTTACAATCATATATTTTACCGTTTTAAGTATCTGTATAATACTTACATAAATAAAATTTATTCACTAAGTATTCACAATAATATTTTCAGTCAATATTTACATTATAATATTTTGGCAATGAGGGGTGGGTCTTCATTCTGCACCTTTTGTACAAAACTTACTGTCACTAGACATTTAGAACTAAATGAAACCGACTTCTAGGTTCGACTGGATTTGTATTTGATGGCTTCTTCAGATCTTAGTCTCCTATCATGGTACCAAAGTTGGGATATCTTACTTCCATTAAAAAAAATCATCAAAATCGGTTCATATATGATGAAGTTATCCGTCACATAAAAAAAAATACGGTCCAATTGTGAACTCCTTTTTTTGAAGTCGGTTAAAAAACAAACGTTTTGAATTTAAGATACTAATAGAAAATTATTTTTTATTAATTATGTAGGTACTTTACCAAATAACTGGTGTAGCCTAAACACAGTTTAGACATTACATAATAGAGGTACTTGTATAAAAAAAGTATAAACCTATTTTATGTGTGCATGGTGCATGCACATATTTGCATTGTGTAGGAACAGAACCCACGACCCTTGATGTGGCATGACACTTTTGCCGCGTCACAGAACTTTATTTCTTCTAAGATCTCAGTTAATTCACCGTACAGGTTACAACAAAATAACAAAAAAAAAATAAAAAAATATATAGCTACTAAAATCGGTGTTGCACACATTGCATAAAAAGTTATTTCCAGATTATAAATTTTTATATTCAGGTCAAAAATCGCAACAATGGAAAGTTTTGCTTTAATTAAAACAGGTGTTACTGATGCACTTTGATTTAGATGTCTAAACTAAGTGCACTGTTCTGAACGGTTTGTCAAATATTTTAGTTTAGTGAAAACCTTAAGAATTTTCTAAAAATTTTTCAGAGGCAAAAACCTGAGACATGTTTGGACGCATTATGTACAGTTTTTGTTCCCATACTCACATAAATACCTACACACCAAAAGGTTAACAACACATTTAATTATTACTCTTACTACTTTGTTATTACAAAAACATATTAATATTTACAAACAGAATACCTTATACTTAACATATCTATTTACACGATGTTAAAAGAATTATGTACAAGCAAAACAATATTAGGTCATTATTACTTAAAGTAGTAAATAGAAAGGCAATTAACGGACTTATTTCCTTCAAAAACGAAGGAATCACAACGCTATCTACGTATACAAAAGTAAAAATACACCATGGTCGATGTCTTTAGGCTACATGATCTTATTATACTTATTTCTCTAAAGTTTTAGTCAATCAGGTCATTCATGACTCTGCACTCCATCCCACTTCTTAATAAATAACTGTATAATAATGGTCATTATTCAATACATATATTTATAATCTTTTAACACTAATGGCACTTGAATACTAAATTTATACACGCAACAGACAAATCTTAAATGCATCAAAATAGGAATCTCTCCTCAATAAAATGTCTTTGAACAGTACAGTGAACATAAATATGAAGATAGTTATGCTTGTCAGAGAATAGTTTCACCGGCTGAGTAGTGGTAGTGCCTTGGCTTTCTATAAGAATGTTGTTGCGGAGGTCTGTATGTGGCATATTTGTGTGGATGTCGCGGTAAACTGTGTGGATGTGTCGCATAACAGTGTAATGTTAGAGGTGTTGGGGGTGGTCCTGTGGGAACTTTCGCTATTGGCGGCTTTCTTGGCCCGGTCATCCTTCTCCACAACGCCTTTAGCCTCGGAGTAGCAATCCACACAGCTACCATTACACCAAGAATTTGCGTTGCAAATATGCGGAAGAGAAATACCCAGAATGGTGGTAATGGATGAGTCGAAGGTTCCGTTGAAGGAACTGGTGCAGCTAGCCACTCATCTCTCCATGCATATTCGTAAACCCACGTAGCGAGTATGCACGCCGATGGTACAGCATATAAAGCAGCAAAGGCACCCAATCTCAGGACACTTTGATCAGTGTGGGGCTGAGGCGGTGAGTTGAGGAGTACGGCTGGTGCTGGCACAGGTGTAGGACGCCGAAGAACCGCTCGGAATCCGGATGACAAAAACACGCAACCAAGTAGCAAGCAAATTGCCTCAGGAACTATCACCAGTGCCAATAATGACTTGCTAGACTGGTTGCCCACAAAGCATGTACCTGGAATAAAGAAAAAAATAGTATACATAAATGAAATCATACTAAATTCTCCCCGACGAGTGCTCAATAAAGACCTGAATAACATTCCAATTTTCACACAAGCTGTTCTCAAAGCGAACACCTACACAAACATACGATGAGAAAAAAGGATTGCATTAATAAGGCGGTTAAAAAGGGCCGATTTAAAATTGAAATACGAGCGTGCGAAGAGGAAAGGTGTCGTATTTAACGGCTCAAATAATGGTCGAGCATTTCTTTTGGACTCCATAATGGAAGTGGAATGGAAATAATAAAAATAAAGCATAATACTTGTGAGCCTGATTGAAATTGCAATATGCCTGTGAATCGGACCGCGTGGCACTTCGCTCGCACTTCACATAATGACGATAAAAAATAAAATGTAAATGCATTTTATAATATATATCCTCAGAGATAAAATCATGTAGGGAGCAAATATAGTAAAACGCATAGCTCGATGATCGCTATCACGTTTGACCTCGAATGAGTATGTATTAGAAATTGTAGTAAAGACAAAGTATGTATGTCAATATGTGTGTTGGCGCGAGCTAAGTAAGTGAGTAACTGCTCGAGGAAAATAGTCATTGAAATTACATCTTATGTATATACATTACATATATATTATGTATTATCGTTAACCTTAAACCAAAATTCATTATATTAACAAAATATGGATGTATATATGTTGATAAGTCCGATATTAATAATGTAAATTGAATTGAATTGAATTGGCGTCGTGTAGTTACTCAAAAATATGGTATAACAAATCTCGAATTCAAAACTCATGAAAGGTTGCTACAGTCTGGAGAATTAAACCATGGAGCAATGAAACATTTATTCAGTTGTTGTAAATATTTTATGTCTCCATATTTCAGTGTGCAAAAGTGATAATCGCCAGACGTTTTTTTCAACAGCACAAACCACGAAAATATACAGAAAACAGGTTAAGTCGCAAATAAATATAATACTAATAGTTAAATATCAAATCCTTAACTGCTTTTTATAATGACTTTGAAACTATTATTTCCATGTTTACGTTTGTTTTGAGAACTTGGCCTAAGCGGAATAAAAATGACACAAAGTGTAAATTATTGGGATTGCATGACCTTTTTCATGACGAGATACGGAGGATATATAGCAAAGGGCCTTTGCTTTTCAGAAACACCTTTTTGAAAGGCGGAACTGAAAAAATAAAAACACTACCTGGTCCAACTCTCGCTTTTTAATAATATACTACTTTTTATACGTTAGATGTCGTTCGGCTGTCTACAGATTACGGTGTAGTGACTATTTTCTAACAGAGCAAAAGAAATCTCTCACTTATCTTGCCGCTTTCAGGGCCCTTTGTCGGTGATTGTTGTCTGCGCAAAACCGCAGTGTCCAAAGAATAAGTTGTTTAATACTACATATATATATTCGCGTTATCATTGCGGCATATTTGAAACGCTCGCTTTACATCGAATTAATCCTCTTTGGCTTAAGTGATAAGAGGTTCCTGATAATGATTGCTACTGACTTGATTACAGAGACTAGTTAAGCTACTGTTCTTATAATGTGTTCGTGGCAGTCTTTTATGTAGCCGCTGTACTAATCTTTGTGTTACATTTGGTAAGTATGTAAAGCCGCAAGGATCATCACCTCACCACGGCTTCAAGATACGTCAAAGTCAGATATAAACCGCCTTTTAGCCGCCAAGAGAAATATTTAGCATAATTTAGAAAATTTTGAACAATTAGTTGAGAAAACGGAAGTAACGTTTGCTCAAACATTACTGACTTTAGATTCTCATGTAGCTATTACGAAATGTATATAAATGTATATAATTATAAAGTAAGAGTCAAAAGAAGTAATAGAAATCTTGTTGGAATATGGATTGAAGATTGAACTGTCTAACAGAGTATGTGTTTTATAGCTTTGTACGTTTGAATTTCTTTTCTTCTGTGCCTACATGTTTATGTAGGAACAAACGTCAATGTCATCACATCAACTCTTAATATGTAAGTAGTTTGTTATTTCTCTGGTTAAGCAATTCTGTATGCAACAATACCAGCTGTATTTATAACTAATAGTTTGGAAAAACAAACTAAAAATCAATTACAGTTCTCAATAAAAACATATTCGTACAATTTGAACTTATGTATGTAACTGATAACTTAAGGAAATAAAAAAGTCGTGTGGTGTCGCGGGGACACCAGATAGGTATAAGTTCCTTATCATAAAATACTACTGTAATATAAATACTACAATAATAATACAAAATTTTTCGTTCACGCTCTTTAAAAACCACAAAATTGCCTTAACTCCTTTATTTAATTTAAAGTGGTATATAAAAATAGATAATAAAAATAAATAAATAACACACAACACCATTCAGTAAGCAGAACTTGTGTTATGGGTACTAGACAACTGATATAAATACATTTATACTATTTTTTTAAATACATAACTTCATAGTATACATAGAAAACATCCAAACTCCGAAAAAACAAATATTTGCAGGTCATTGACCCGGAATTTGAACCAGAGACATCAAGCACAGCCTTTGAATACGCTACCATTGCTCCTCCGAGGCAGTAATCTTCTAGGGTATCCCTCCTTAACGCCCCATAAGGCACTTCGTTCCAAGAACTACTATCTATACTTATTAGAACTCACAATAATCTCCCCATTTCCTCTAATGGCACATACCAAGTCACATTCTCATTTAGCAGACCGACAATATTATAATAAGCCGGTACTTCCATACAGGCCTGTATACCAGTATGAATACGCGCTCCCTCGCACTCATACCAGATTTAATCGCTTTGTAAAACACCGCCGATCAAACAAGAAAGGACTATTAAAACAGGAACGTTTCTTACAATTGTATGACGTTGTTTCGACACGGACGCGTATTAGGACTTATTGATTGATTCCGAAACAAAGGCCGCTGGATTTCTTTGAACGGCGGTCCTGAATGGATGCAGGAGACTGCGAGTTACGTTTAGCATAGTCTGTATATTAAAACTATAGTTTTATTGATGGTATACATAATGTAAACATTTCTGATTTTCACTCCATGAAAAATTATGAATGGTATGTGAAGAAACATAAAATCCGTATTTAGCATGTGTTTATCTAGTCACCTGGTCAAAAGGGTGCCTATATTGCCTATAGGATTCGATTGGATTATTTAAAAAGTTTGTGAAATTCACAAAATATTTTTATAATAAAGGATTTTATTTAAGTATAGATAATCTAAACGGGTCACAAGGTGATTGTAAGATCACATCGTAACAATTGTTTTCAATTATAGAATTACACAATTAATTCGTTTTCAGTCTCATGTCGATTGCTTTCGTGTAAATCAATTTTTTTTAAAGGTATTTGGAAAAACACTGGTTTTCATATTTAATAAAAAACACGAAAACAATTTAATCCTCCATTCTATTTAATTTTGATCTAGGTAACATTCGAAAAAATATTTTTTAAGTAGTCTCTTAGCTTACACAATAATAATGTAGTACAGTAATGTTTTACTTAGGACTTGCTAGTAATCTTAGGTCTTAGATGGTCCAACCTCCTTAGAAAACGTTGAACTTAACATGATCATATATAGATGATCGATGAACGGAATAATGTCTAATGATTGACTATCTATCCGATATGGTTCAGTAATTAGTAATGGTGATTGATTGTAATAAGGCAAACTTTATTTTGTTGTTTTGAACATGTTTCATACAATGTTATGCATTTTTTTTTATTTCTTCCTATCTTTTTACGTTCCTCTGAGCCTCTCTCAGAAATTAGGCTGAGGTGAGCTTCTGCTGTCAAAAATCCACAACCCAAGTACTTGACTATATTGAAGTTATGCTGAAATACTGTCTAATACATACCAGTAAGTTCATCAGCATCCACATCCCTCGTGACCAGTACAGCAGCGGCTAGTGCTGCGGGCACGCCCCAAGCTGCGAGCTGAAGTAGTGACGAATGCCTGTCGTTCCTCGTACTACCTGCTGGAGTAGGCGGTCGAAGAACACTTGCTCGCCATGCACCGGCAACTACCACCCACCTGAAAGTAGAAAAAAAAAACATTTTAGTTAAGTTTACTTACAAAAATAATCCTTAAAAAAATGTCTACTTTAATTATTGTTCTAGTTCAATGCAATATGACGTCTGCAGCCATGGTACGTACCATCATCTACCAGCCCTACAACCACCAAGCAACAAAGGTTTATAACTATTAAATACAAAAGATAATATCTATCGGGTATCGGGTGCTGTACAAAAATAAAGTGTTGCATCTCTATCAATCTCTCAATAAGACTCTTAAAATGAATTAAGGTAGACATAGCAGAAGTGAAAACTCAATATTTGGAAATCACATCCACTGCAAAGAAGCAAATAGTCCAAAATATTTTTAACTAGTGTTGTTAGACGTCAGATACTAAAACTCACCAGATCTCTCTGAAAAAGAGAAAGATTTAAGCTTGGTAAAGAATAAGTGACATCACTATTGGGTTGTTGTTTATTCGTATGCCATCAGGCAGGCGTATGCCTGTTTGCCAGCTACAAGAAAAAGTGAAAAAGATTTAAATAAGTACACCGAGTGTAACCTGATACGGCGACATAGCCTGACAAGTTACTAGCTCGGTCGACGATAGTGTAACACGCTCACTTTATCTAGATCGAGTATACGTGCCGATACAGTACTACTTGTGGACAAGTTAGTCGAGAGAAGAACTGTCATTATAAAGTAAAGTTTTATCGAATAACTAGTTGAACCCCGCGGTGTTACCCGCGGCTATTGTTGTACCACGGTAACGCCGCGCGACAAAGTTAGTCTAAAAAAGTAGCCTAAGTTACTCCCCGGATCATCAGCTACCTGCCAGTGAAAGTCCCGTCAAAATCCGTCCAGCCGTTCCAGAGATTACAAAAAAATTTTTAACTACATTTTTGGTATATGTATCGTGTATAGATACATATGCATTAAGTAAAAATCGGTTATTTCAATATTACAAACAGACACTCCAATTTTATTTATTTGTATAGATGAGAGCTGTAAAAATAACCTGTGACATTTTCACGGCTAAACCGTTGAACCTGGTATGGAGATACTTTGATTGTTGAAGAACAACGATAACGAAAACCGTAATAAACGCAGGCGCAATAAGCCAGTTAGTCAATATGATTTGTTATATTATATTTGTTATTTGTAATTCTTAGTAATCTAATCAATAGTAATTCATTGATTTTCATACGATCGATATTAAACAAAATCTTATAACCAGTTTTCATTGCAAGTTTTAGAAAAAGAAATAACAGGTAAATACGTGGATGTAGATCAAAGATAGCTGAGCAATAATTAAAATAATTAAGCAGTCACCAAGTCCCTGGAAAGATGAAATAACAAACAGCTGTTCTGGGCAGGTGTACCTACTTATTTCACTCGTTAACGGCAGAAACACTACCTATTAAATATCAAGATTATTTATTTATTTATAGTTTGTTGTTTTGGCCGTATTTTTGATATATAGAAGGAAGATTAACTTATCTACAATCAAGAAGGTCTAGATAAAAATTTTAGCTTTCCACACTTTAGGTTTAGTTTAGTTGTCACCGTAATGAATGCTACGAAGTAGTTTTTTTTAGAACAGCTGTTATCAAAGTAGTTGTATGTTAAGTTTATCAGATAGTTAGATATTAATTTAGTAGAGGAGAACAAACGCAGATAAACATTGAAAGTGACGACTTATGTAAATATCGTTTCATATTGCCGACAAAGAAATGTGTATGTATTTTTGAAAGGATTTCTACGCTTTTAGTTGGCGGCTCTCATTAAGACATAATACGAGTATGAGCGCCTCTCACATACTGACAATACTTAATAGATAATAGTAACTAACCACTTAGACAACTTTATAATTATTATTTTATTTTTTTAATTTATGTATTAATTATTTATTATTAGTTAATTAAAAAAGTTAGTTAGATGGAAATGTTTACTAATAACCCTTAGGGTATTTTGAATGCCTTTGATAAATAAATAATAATAATAATAAGCCCCCTAAAAATCCCACCTTACGTCCGTGCTGAACATCTAGCCACGTGGGGGGCGGACATGCATACTATTGAAACTTATGTAGCTAACAAGGCAAGGGTAACCCTTTTAAATGGAGATATGAATAATAGAGTATATAATTTGAGGTCGCTGCCCGGGGGTCGCCGGGGCGCATCTGGAGCCGATGCTGGATGCTCCAGCATGCGAACCATCGGCGGTGCGGAGTTGAACAGGCGGGCTTCCACCGAAAAACATACTACAGCCGATGTCATCTCTCATCACATTACATCATCAACACATTCATCACCCACAAGTAGCCTTTTTCCATCACTCGCTTCATCCCCGCTCTCATTTGAAACTATTATAAATACAAGCCGTACATCATCAACAACATCACCATTGACAGTAGATGTTGTCCAGGAGGCAAATGCCGATGTTACTGGACCCACTACTGCCAAATCACGCGCAAGAAGAAAATGGACTACTGAAATGAATATGTTCATATGGCGCACCTATCTCATTACCAGCCGATTAGAAACACAGACTCGAGGATACTTAGACCCATTGCACAAGGCTTTCACAGAGAAATACCCGACAATGAATGCATCCAAACAGAGCGTAGGAGACCAGCGTAGGGCCATAATCAATAACAAATTACTTCCCATCAACACACTCGACGCAATTAGATTAGAGGTAACCAGCTATTTTACACAAAATACAGAACCAATACCAACACTTACACAGGCATCAGCTAGAATGAGATGGTCTAGCGATATTAATGAAACAATACTCCGCATCTATTATGAAATAACAGAACTCGAAACCAACATGACAGCGCATCGAAAAAAGCTGCATGATAAATTCATTCAAACCTATCCACATTTATCACACATTTCAGAACAACGTTTATCAGATCAAAGAAGAGCCATAGTTAACAATGGAATGGTATCTGAAGATAGAATTAGGGAAATTAAAAACGATATTCAAGCACAAATACAATCATTACACACCACTGATCAAATAAACACAACCTACTCACAAACTGACTTATCACCACATGTGTATTCAACGCAAAAAAATACAATCGAGGAAGCAGATTTATCACTCTCTCAGGCAACTACACACATAAATGCAGAAGATCCAATACAAGTCTCTACCAACTCCCACATAATAGATCAAGACAATATTAATCAACAGTTTTATGCAGCACTCGATACATTTAAAAATACTGACCCTACCTCTAGACCATATCTACCACGACAAAAACCATCAAAAAGATTAGCTCTAATAGTAGAATATCTTAACAACACTATTTTACCCAATTTTTTAAGTAGAGAAGAAGATTTTGCAACTTTCCAAACTATTTTGTACTCAGCGGCATATACAGCAACAGTATGCAACGGAATAAAAGTAAACAGTCATAAAACCAGTTCAAGAGAATTTAAACCAGCTTGGCGGAGAAGATTGGAAACTAAAATAGAGAAGTTTCGATCTGAAATAGCCCGACTAACACAATACATACAAGGAAATAGAAGTAATAGGATCATAAACGCTGTAGAAGTAATAAAAAATAAATATCGAATACACGCTCAACACGAAAACATCAACACAGAAATAGAACACTTTTTAGATACCCTTAAACAAAAATTAAATGCAGCATCTAGTAGGCTTAAGAGGTATCTTACATGTACTGCTAGGAAAAAACAGAATAATCAATTCTCACAAACAGAAAAATTATTTTACCGAACTCTTACATCTAACTCTCAAAACACAAATACACAAGAACTAAGATCACCAACGTCCGAAAGTTTGCATCGATTTTGGGCAAACATCTGGGAAAATACAACTCAACATAATCATAACGCTAATTGGATACACACTATTAACGAAATATCTAGTCACGTTCCAGTTATGGAATTCGAACAAATTACAATAGACACTTTTGCACGCGTCATCAAACACTCTCACAACTGGAAGTCACCAGGGAGCGATAACCTACATAACTACTGGTACAAAAAGTTCACTTGCATCCACCCATATTTACACTACCATCTTAACATGTTCATTCAATCACCCCATTTAATGCCCGATTATATAACACACGGAGTAACTTACATGTTACCAAAAGAACCTAATACAGGAGACCCATCAAAGTTTCGCCCTATAACTTGTTTACAAACTGTTTATAAAATTCTAACTGCTTGCATCACTCAAACAATCTACGCACATTTGTCAGAGAATGATATTCTTGCCGAACAACAAAAAGGCTGTAGGAAAAATAGCCAAGGATGTAAGGAGCAACTCACAATAGACGCAATAACGATTAATGAAGCATACCGTAAGAAACTAAATATACACACTATGTTCATAGATTACCGCAAGGCTTTTGACTCTGTCCCTCACAGTTGGCTTCTGTATATACTCCGATTATATAAAATTAACCCGATTATTATAACATTCTTACAATCTTCTATGCAGAGATGGCAAACAGTACTCAAATTAAAAAATGAGTCCACTAATATAACTACCGAACCCATACGTATCATGCGAGGTATATATCAAGGTGACGCACTCAGCCCACTTTGGTTCTGCCTTGCCCTTAATCCTCTTTCCAGTCTTCTCAATATTAGCAATGCTGGATACAATTTAGTAACTACCGACACCCGGGTTCCGCTAACGCATCTGTTCTACATGGATGATATAAAACTCTTCGCCACCAACAAAGACGACATTTTTCTCCTAGCTGATATCACTCAACAGTTTTCCAAAGATATATGTATGGAATTTGGAGTCGATAAGTGCAAAATTCTATCGATTAATAAAGGTAAAATTGAAAGTAATAGGTATATTTTAGAATCTGGTGAAGATATTCAACCAATGGATAGCTACAGTTTTTATAAATATTTAGGTTTTAAGCAGTCTAGAAGAATCCTTCAAAAAGAGACTAAAGAAGATTTAATAAATAAATTCAAACACAGACTAAAGCTCATTCTAAAAACTCACCTAAACTCAAAAAACATAATTAAGGCCATTAACACGTTTGCTATTCCTATTTTAACATACTCATTTGGTATTATTAACTGGACTCAAACAGATCTTAAGAAGTTGCAACGAACAATTAACACACAAATGACTAAAGACCGGAAACATCACCCTAAATCGTCAATAGAAAGACTTACACTACCACGCAATGAAGGAGGAAGAGGTCTAATAGACATTCAAAATTTACATAATAAACAAATCACAATACTCAGAAACTACTTTCATATCAAATCACTAACATCTCCTCTCCATAAACAAATCATAGACATTGATAAAAAACTCACACCTTTAAACTTACACGACCGACATACTCAACTTAATGAAACTCTAACTACAGTAGAACAGAAAATAACAAAGTGGGCTGGTAAATCCCTCCATGGAAGACACCGAACCGACCTTAGCCAAGATTACGTCGACAAGGAGAAGTCGAACGAATGGCTTAAGAAAGGGGAACTGTTCCCGGAAACGGAAGGATTTATGCTTGCAATCCAAGACCAGATAATAATAACTAGGAATTATAAGAAATTTATCATTAGAGACCCAACTCAGACAATAGACTTATGCAGACATTGCAATTCCGCTCCAGAGACCATACAACATATAACCGGTGCCTGTAAAGCCCTAGCACAAACAGACTACAAACACCGACATGACCAAGTAGCAACAATAATTCACCAACATTTAGCACATAATTATAACTTCATCAGTCACAAGATTCCATACTATAAGTATAAACCTGACACAATACTTGAAAATAGAGCTTGTAAAATTTATTGGGACAGAACAATCTTAACAGACAAAACTATTCACTACAACCGTCCAGATATAACAGTTCACGACAAAGTGACTAAAGTTATTTACATCATAGACATAGCAATCCCGAACAGCCATAATCTTCAGTCCACTATTTCAGAAAAACTCTCAAAATACCAAGACCTGGCAATAGAACTCAAAACCCAATGGAAAGTTAACACAGTACATATAGTCCCAATAGTTTTATCATCAACAGGCATAGTACCAAAAACTCTCACTCAAAATCTTGAATTACTTCACATGCCTCCATACTCCATTTATATGCTTCAAAAAGCCACCATACTCAATACTTGCCGCATCACCCGTAAATTTCTAACATCTTCATCTATATCATCTACCTACTCAATTTAACGTATTATGCTTGGTTTTGGCCCGCATGACACGTAAATAACCCCTCTAAAAAGGGAGAAAAATGAAAAATCTAAATAATAATAATAATAATAATAATAAGCCCCCTGAAGCTCCAACCATACGTCCGAATCGACCATCAGATTCACGTAGGGGGCGGACACGTGATATAAAATTACTGGCACGGCTAACATGGCTCTGGCAACCCATTAAATATGGAGACACGTCTAAAAAGTAAACGTATATGGCCGCTGCCCGGGGGTGATCGCCGGGGCACACCTGGAGCTGACGCTGGGTGTGACAGCATACGAACCGTCGGCGGAGTGGAGCTGAGTAGGCGGGCTCCCTCCGGGTCACCCGAAAATACTACAGCCAACTTGACTCTCGACAGACAGACTGACAATATGGATAGGATTAGCTCACCATGCCCCTCAACAGAAGAACCATATAGCCCGTCAACCGTATCATATACACCATCAGAAGTTTCTACAAGAACACCAACACCTATAGACACACCGGCCTTAGATGTTGCGCAGGGGGTGAATACCCTTTTACCTGCGTCCACTAAGACTGGTAAACCACGTGTACGCATGAGATGGACAGAAGATGTAAACATATTCATCATGCGTACCTACTACCGCATTACTAAATTAGAAACAGACATGACAACATACAGAAAATTACTTCATGAACACTTTTTAAAACAGTACCCTCACGTTACAGTTTCCGAACAACGAGTTTCCGATCAAAGGCGAGTTATCATCAGAAATAAAATGCTTACTAATGAAAAGTTAGAGCAAATTAAAGAAGAAGTTAGGGTAGAATTAGAACAGGAAAATATTTCTCTTCAATCACAACCATTACTTAGAGAGCCACAAACAATCAATACTACAAGCCCAACTACACAACAAACAATACTGACAAATACACAATCATCCCACAACTACCTAAATACTACTGAATATGGCATATACAACACACAAACACCACTTAGTACTAATATATCAACACAAACTGAAACTGCACTGCTATTGATGGAAACAGAAATAGAAACTGTGCAGTCTAATGACCTCCTAGATCCGTCAGAAAAGAAACTGAAAGAACACTTACAGACAGCGATAATTGAATTTTCAGGCTTAGACCCTACACTCAGGCCACGACTCCCTAAACTTAAATATAGTTTGTATCTTTCCAAATTAACCCATTTTTTTAACAATACCTTACTGCATGAGTTCTTCTCTGATGAGTCACAACTAACCGACATTCATACACTCATATATTGTAGTGCCCTAGTAATTTCACGAGAACTTGGATATAACACAGAACCACTAGCCAGACCCCAACACATTTATAAAAAACCAGCCTGGCAAGATAGACTAGAGAGAGATATAACGCAACTTAGATCTAATATAGGTAGACTAACACAATTTTTGAATAATAACAGGTCAAAAAAGGTAGTTGATACAGCAAATAAAATAATATCTAACAATAGAATACACAGCAGTCATGAAAATAATAATAAAAGACCCGAAGACGTTCTAGACACATTAAAGCAGAAATTAGCATTAAAATCACATAGACTAGCCAGATATAAAAAAGCACTTCAAAGAAAAAACGATAATAAACTCTTCCATACCAATGAGAAAACATTCTATAGAAATTTAAATAAAAATAAAGAAAAGCCAACAAACAATATTATAGAAACCCCAGCAGTACACGACTTAGAAGAATTCTGGGCAGGTATCTGGGAGACAGAAATACATCATAACGGGGAAACACAATGGATAGCCGAAGAAGAAAGAAAATGGGCAGACTTAGATGAAATGGAATTTAAAGAGATATCAGAATCGGATATAAAATATGTCACAAGCAGACTACATAACTGGAAATCACCAGGTATAGATAAGATACACAATTACTGGTACAAAAAATTTACTACCCTCCATAAAATCATAGCTAAAAATTTAACTAGCATTATTCACGGACAACAAAACACACCACCATTTATAGCTAAGGGTATAACATACATGCTTCCTAAAGGCCAATACACACCACAACCATCACAATACAGACCCATAACTTGCTTACCGACTATATACAAAATTCTCACATCAGCCATAACACAAAAACTCACCACTCATATAGAACAGCACAATATACTTGCAGAAGAACAAAAAGGGTGCAGAAGAGGCCATATGGGATGTAAGGAGCAGCTTATTATTGATTCTCTTATTCATAAACACGCAACTACAAATAAAAGAAATTTACACTGTACATATATAGATTACAAAAAAGCATTTGATAGCATTCCACACTCCTGGTTATTACACATTTTGAAAATATACAAGATCAGTCCTGTCCTAATAGAGTTCTTAAAAAACATAATGCCACTATGGAAAACCACACTTCATCTAAACAATATTACTAGCAGAGAAATAGCAATAAAAAAAGGCATATATCAAGGTGACTCCCTAAGTCCTCTATGGTTTTGTCTCGCCCTAAACCCTATATCACAGATACTGCAGAGTTGCAAGGCTGGATATCGATTAAAGAATAATAGCACTGAAACTAGTATATCACACTTAATTTACATGGATGACATAAAGCTTTACTCAAAAACAGCAAAAGAAATGAAAGCTCTCATAGACGCTACAACGAAATTTAGTAAAGATATCAGCATGCAATTTGGATTAGATAAATGCAAAACAATTCACATAATAAAAGGAAAAATCCAGCCAGGCGATTACGCAGTATCTCATGATGAAACAATTACAGCCATGGAACCAAATGAGTTATATAAATATTTAGGATACCAGCAATCAAAAGGAATAGACCATAGTAAATTAAAAATGGCCTTAAAAGATGAGTATAAGCATAGGGTAAATATTTTAAGTAAAAGTAATTTAGCTAGCAAAAACTTAGTAAAAGCAATAAACACTTACGCTATACCCATACTGACCTATTCTTTTGGTATCATAAAATGGACTAAAACAGACATTCAAAACATACAAATAACAACAAGAACCACTCTCACCAAACACAACTGTCTACATCCAAAATCTGCAATAGAAAGAATCACAATCAAAAGACAGGAAGGCGGAAGGGGCCTTATCGACATATCTACCTTATGGACGACGCAAATATCAAAATTAAAATCATTTTTCTTTGAAAAAGCTAACAGTAGTGAAATCCATAAAGTAATAGTTAGTAATGATCTGAACCACACACCATTAAACCTAACCCAAGAGATCGAAATAGATAACGTAGAAACTAACTCCCAAACTTGTAAAATAGAACAATGGAAAAAGAAAGCACTCCATGGTCGACATCCACATGATCTTGAACAACCACATATAGACAAAACAGCATCAAACAAATGGCTTACTCTTGGATCCCTATTTCCAGAAACTGAAGGCTTCATCATAGCAATCCAAGACCAAATTATAAATACAAAAAACCATAGAAAGCATATTATCAGAGACCCTACAGTAACAGACGATAGATGTAGAAAATGTCATAATCAATCAGAAACTATTCAACATATTACTGGAGCATGCCCCAACCTTGCACAAACCGACTACACACATAGACACAACCAAATTGCAAACATCATACACCAAAGACTAGCTGTCAAACACAAACTCATTCCAGATACACATACGCCATACTACCAATATACACCTAAAGCAGTTTTAGAAAGCAATACTCACAAAATTTACTATGACCGTGCAATACTGACCGATAGGACCATACACTACAACCGCCCTGATATAACCGTACAAGACAAAATAAATAAAACTACTTACCTGATTGATATAGCTGTCCCAAACACTCACAACATACAAAAAACAATAGCAGAAAAAGTACATAAGTACACAGACCTTAAGGATGAAGTTTTAAGGATCTGGAAACAACAAAAAGTATACATTGTCCCTATAGTGTTGTCCACCACTGGTATTATCCCGAAACACATACACCACAGCCTGAAACTCCTTGATCTGAAACCCAATACCTATATACTCCTACAAAAAGCTGCTATACTGAACACCTGCAGAATCGTCAGAAAGTTTCTGCAAATAGACGAGCAGACACACAATGCAATAGACTCACACACTTAATTCACTTGTACATAAAACCGTGACATTTACTTGACTTAGTCCGTAAATGCCACTTACATACTACCAGCGAAAGCTGAGAAAAAATAAATCACCAAAATAATAATAATAAATCTCTTTATTGTACACCGTATAAAAAAATATATGATAAACTTAAAACTATTATAAAGTATGTACAAGTGGCGGCCTTATCGCTCCAAGGCAATATCTTACAGGCAACCATATAATAATGTATGGAATCTTAGTTATAGACATGCTTGCTGCTCTGTCGCAAAAAAATAACTTGCTGCTGCAAGTTTAGAACGTAATCTAAAAATGAAGTGATTGTCAAAAAGATCTGCATCTAGAATTATCGGTCTAAATATATAATTTCACTATACTAGACTTTTTTGTTTTTTTATTAATTAATCTACACTGCTACGAATGAGTAAACTCACATTTAAGACCTGTTTTGCTATGCTAAGAAGAAGGTCCGCCTTAAATGTCGTAAACATCTCTTGTTGAACTACACTTGAGGTAAATTATAGCCTTTGTCAACCCTTACTTAGCTCGTTAAAACATCTGACAGGTAAATCCATTCCACTATAGCCGAGAAAGGTGTCGCCTTGTTTTGAACCGCAGCCAACGTAACTTGACCCACTCTGTCCCCCGAGTTGTATAAAAAGAATTCTTATAAAGATGAAAATCAAAGGGGTCTTAGAGGCATTGTGAAGGTGGCTGAGAACTCCGCAGTGGCGTGTCGCCGGCACTTGAACAAACAACAGTCCCTATTTGTACAGAACCGAAAGTGGCGATAGTCCAAATAACAGTGTTTGTTCGCTTGCTCGTGTGTTTGATCCGGCCTCCGCCGCCGGCATATGTTGGCTAACATTTTACTAATGTTTGTACGATTTGCATTGTGATAATTAGGTTCATTTCTTTGAAGTAATTTCAAACGCGGGAGTTTTAAAACAAGGCAACTATTGACTCTTAACTGTACTGCATGAGCAAGTGAGAAATATTCACTGTTAAAACATGTCTAACAGACCAATGTGTCCTATTATATATTGTGTACTATTCACAGACACGGTACTCAATAATCAAGTAGGTATTTAATTCGGTATGGGTGCTAGTAACGTTAGAAGAATATTAAAAGATCCAATAATAATGAGATAAGGCTGTAGACCAATGCATCTTTAAATTTTCCACATCTAAAGATTGTTCTAATGTAGTCTTAATCTTTAATTTCTTATAAAATCTTATAAGAAATTAAAGATTAAATACAGACAAAGTTTCGTCAACATATTAATTATAATTTAAGAAATATCTTTAACTCCTGTATTTAATTACCATAAGAGCATACCTTATTCCCACAACAATGAATAAAAACGAATGGAATCTCAAAAAAATCCGGGCAACGTGACCTAAAAAAACAAACTCGATCTAAATTGTAATAGGTTTTGAAGTAATCCAATTTGTAAATGTTATGACAGACAATCAGTATCGCTATAAAACAAAAACCTTTTAGCATATTAGTACAAAGTACTTGAAGCGTGATTTATGAGTCAATAAAGCTTCGGATCTATAGGGAGTATACGAAAGAGATGTACCTATGTAGGTGTGCGCGCCGCTGGGCTGCGACGCACGCCCATTGCAAGAAAATGCAAATGCCTTAACATCGAGGCGCGAACAAGCGGACGCAATAAGAACAGTTTTTATTTATTTTTCTGTTTATTCGGCGTCGTATCGTGGCTCAAGTGGCCATTAAACGATAACGCTATCTCACCAACGATTGGTTTCACGCCGTAAAGAAACATATTTATTGGACAACGAGATGCGGTCCAATATTTGTATGTTATGATGTTCATGAATATGTTTTTGAATTTAAGGTAATGACATGCTCAATTTATTGAGCGTACGATGCATAAATATGTTAAGTCGAAACTATTAACACAATACACTTTCTGAGTAACAGAGGATTCATGTTAAATAAGTTTTTTATGTATGGCCTTGCCAAAATGACTACTCTGTTTATTTAAGTTTAATAACTGTTTTGGTATCATGAGGAAATTAATGTCATAAGGTACATTTAAATGCTAACAAAACTGGATTAAATGATATAAAAATATTGTGTAGAATATGTAATTTTAAAAATGAAGTATGTATTTGACATATGAAATATTTTAAATGGATCTTGTGACATCACTTTCACTGTTGTTTGCACAGCTTTAAATCCATGGAGGGGGGAGGGGGACGTCCTGTTTTGACAAAAAAAATGCGATTTAAGTTGAATATCCTAAACTAAATCCCTTGAATTATAAATTTTATTTAAATTCAAAAAACCCCCAACGCCAAAAATGTCTTACATAATTTTGGAAAAGAGCCGACAGCCTTACACTACTGGACCGATATTAACCAAACACAGCTAAGAAAAATCACAAAAATAAAGTTAGCGATCTCTCTCAGAACATGCTTAGGTCAGGATAAAAACAATTAAAAACGATAGAAATAATACGTATCGTGTAACTAAATATTTGCAAACGAACTCATTGAAAACAAAGAGAAAATTGTTAGGCGATCAATTTAACATTAGTTCCAGCTATGACTTTTAAACGCCATCTCGAATGTTTGCTTAAATATTGTGTGAAATTTTCTTGCGGTTATGGGTGCTGGTTGAACGATAATACTTATAAAAACTATATTTTTATTTTGCCATAAGTCAAGTCAAAGGTGAAACTTGTAGTGCTTTGAATATCTATTCCTTTGAATAATTATGTACACGCTAGTTTGAGACGAAACGGATCCTCGTGGCGGCGTCGAAATTCCAGAGAAAAATGCTTCAAAGAAGAAATTCTAAATGAAAATAGCAAGATATATATTTCATAATGAATGAGCCTCAATTATACAGAGATGAGCAGATTTGTGTCTAACCAAAGCTACATTCCAGTTGTCATTTCGTAATCTGACACATAATATATTTGGTAATAACTTTTCTGGGTTAACACTGGCCACTTTATGGGGCCACACATGTGGCCATGGGTTTGTATTCTTATTTCAAATGTCGGGTGTCGTAAAAGTCGAGATGACATACGTCGCATCAGACTTGCGACCGCACCGCTCGAGCACTTTAGCCCAACGTAATATTTCTACTTACATCTTTTAATATGATTGGCATTTACATTTGTCTGTTTCATGGAATGAGAACATAAATAATATGGCCAGTTTTATCGATCTTAAATCAGATTTACAATATTTGTTATAATACATTTTAGGTTTTACTACAATTCAGGTTCATTCTTTAGTGCTCTTGTCCCTTGAAAAAAAGCACATTTAGTACAAAATATGACTTTCTAAAGGTTCATGGTCCGTGGATTATTTCAAATGTAAAAGTTTCGTTGGTAATAGACTTGCAAAAGTTTTCTAAATTAATAACTTAACTAACTAAACCAAAGGTTAGGATTAATAGTCGTAGGATTATAAATTGTTCATCTTTAGATTCTTTTAAAATATTTAGGTACATTTTTTATTAAAGATTAATCTCAAGATGGAGAGGTAAGTTTTTTGTATGTACTTGATACTCCATTTCTTTTTCTAATTAGATTGGTAAATAATGTCGATATCTTAGTCACGATCTGAAATTCTTTTATCTTTATAGTATCTAAAAGCTATCAAATGTCACATTTGTTAGTTTAACTGTCAAAAAGTTTATTGGAGCCAAAGAAAAAGTTTCTAGTTATATAACATTTTGGGAACGGAATTCGAGAAAGTGATTCATTTAACTTCGTTTATTTAATTTCTGTTTGAGATAGGGACATATACATGTAGCAGTAGGGATGCAGGGCCGGCAAGCTCGTTAACTGGCTCGTAACAATAAAACACAACACTGGCAACACCCACAGCACTATTTGGGTGAACGGACCCTTTTATTGCTTTAGACGGGACGCTATTCTGTTAGAATACCGTATTCTTTAATTTGAAATATCAAAACTGTTTCCCTATTTGTGACTTAATGTGATCGCCCACTTTATAGATCGGTTGTATTATCATTTGCATGATGTTGTGAAGAATAAGTAGGTTGTTCTAATGTTGATTACATTTAGGTACTGAAATGTAAACCAAACATGTTGCATCAATCATTTGCCTGTCAATATATTATAATATTCCTTTCGCAAAATATGAATTCGCTTTCCGATACAGAAACATGAGTATCCGGTATCGATACAGATAAACGTTTGCAAATATTCTTGATCTATCCTAATTAATAATTATTTAAATGTGCGAAGTATCTCTATTGCCTCAATGCATTACTTGACCTGAAATATTATACGCTATTTGAAATGCCCTGTACCCTTTCTGAGAGCGATTTAAAAGGAATTTTAATTGAATCAATCGATTTCAAGTAGCTACGTTTATATAAATAAAGCGTGTGTTAAAATCACTTGCAGCATTGCGATATTAATAGGGTACTTATGAATTTCTCCAACTGTAGTCGCTGGTCCTCAAGGATTGAGGGAATAGCGGAATAATTGGCCGCTTAAGTATCCAACACAAGTTTTCAATTTAGGTTTAAGAATTTGTTATTAGAGTAACAGTTCAAACAATCTAAAATGTAAGTAATTATTATATTATCATTTTGATGGTGCCCGAATATGAGGTAGAACTGAACTTGTAACCTCGGGAAGTAACAGCTAGGTCTTGTTTTGAATAAATATAATATTATATAATGTGGAGTTGGTTTGTGTACGCTTCAAAAACTCCAAAAGTTTTGCATTCATTTATTTCTAATTTTAACATTATATACAAACTGTTTTAAACATTATTTTAATTTTTTAGTCAGTTTTATTCCTCGCTTCTGTTATGCAAACACAATATGACATAGCAAAGTGTGGCAGGTACAGCTACTTTTATATAAAAAGTCCGCCCTTTGAATTCCTTGAAAACACATGCATGAACAATAAAAAAACAACACAAGATGGGTGCAGAATGTGACCGTTCGATGATGCATGTTGTGCCGAAGGGACGCGGTTTATTTCGGGAGCTCGTAAAATCGATTATCCGACTGATCCGAGCGCTCGACACTGGCGCTGCGCGGGCGCTGCTCAGTAACAGGATGCACTATTTCTGTTGAGTCTGACAGAGATATGTGTATGATATTAATTCAATTCAAATGTAAGTCTATTTATGAGTATAACCGGCTGCAGTTTTAAACACATTTTTATGTATTCAATAAACAAATTAAGTTGACAGTGTGTGCGTGTGTGTGGACACTAACAAAACTGTAATTTGAGTCTCAAAAAAACTTTTACTGCATACTTGTTGTCCTGTCATGTTATACATTTTGACGTGTTTGAAAATTTGCTTAGTTACCTGTACTTTTGTAATAAAATATAACCTGACATACATGTATGTACCATGTGGGTGACCGGTCATATTATACCAAGAGCGTCTCCGTGATTCGGAGGTCACGTTAAGCAGTCGGTCCCGGCTGTTATCATAGATAATAGTCGTGAAGATTAGTTGGAGGCCTTTGGGCGGTTTGAAAACATCCAATGGCAAGATTATGTAGCCACAACGTTGTCTTGCCAGTCCCCAACCCGCATTAGGCCAGCGTGGGGACGTATGGCCTTAACCCTCTCCCAAGAAGAGACCCAAGCCCAGCAGTCGGACATTATGGGTTATTGATGATATGTACCATTTAGCCATATAACGTTATGGAAAATGAACTAAATATTTTTCTGTTATCTTTAACGTCAGTATTTATTATAAGACTAGATCAAAGTAGCTCAATGTTAACATTAAAATAAGTTAGCGATAAGCAAGTAACAACCTTTGAACTTATTTAACCAACTAAAATGGCAAACAGCTCGCTGCAGGTGGCTAAATATGGACACGAGAGTTGAATGCACCACCCCAACCGCCTAGTTTACCAAGATCCCAATCGCGTGTACAACTTGGCGTCAGACTTCAAGATTAATGACCTCCTGTAGGTCTAATTATACTGGTGATGTTATGATGTGGAATGGATATTCGATCAACAGTGTTGAGATCCCACATGATTGATGTATTTGAAAGTAAAATAAATGAGTGAACATTTTGTGCATCGCGATGGGACTTCAAACAGGGTATAATGTGCGATTTACTTCCAGGTAATTTGAACCTTATGATATTGTATATAGTGAAAGATAAATTAATAACGCGAGGCGTTGCCAAATAAAATATTTATTACCTTTTCAGATTAACTGAACATAGCGCTTGTTCTTTATGCTAATTTATACGGTTAATTTGATGTATTTTTTCGCACATTTATGGTTTCAGTTCATTAATTATATCTAGTATAATTTATAATTTCTAGCGATATTTACTTTAACAAGTATATTTAAGTGGTATCAAAATTGCAAACTAACTTCAAATAGAACATTTCGTGTCATGCATTTCCTATGCGTAGGTATTAAATAAATAAATAAATATTTCGGACATCTAACACACAAGGCCATCTAGTTTGGGACTAAGCAGAGATTGCGTTATGGGTACTAGACAATTGATATAAATACATATTTTACTTTTTTTTTTGTAAAACATCTATAATGGACATAGATAGATTAACATTGTGGGAAAAGAAGAAAGCTAAAACTATTACATTACTACTATCTATACATCTATTGAAATAAATAAAATTGGAGCGTCTGTTTGTAATATTAAAATAAAATACATATGTATGTATTATACACGGTACATATACCAAAAATGTAAAAAATGTTTGTCTGTATGTTCCGGGTAATCTATGGAACGGCTGGACAGATTTTGACGGGACTTTCACTGGCAGGTAGCTGATAATGCAGGCAGTAAATTAGGTTACTTTTTAGACTAACTTTGTCCCGCAGTGTTACTCGCGGTTCGATGATAACTGCGGGTAACACCGCGAGGTTTAGCTAGTTGGATCATAAAACAATTAACAATAATTAACGAGTAACTGTGCAATTGCTATTCATTTCCTTCGATTAAAGGAACGGGTCTTATAAATATTGATTGATCGGTTGCCAACTCACATGAAGTCGAACCAGTCGTATTTCTTGTAAGTCTTATACGGACATACGACACAACAAGACTTTTATGACTGTTGGATAATTAAGTTTGTTTTCCAATGGCAAATTGCTAGCACGCCCCGAGTACGGCAGTGTATAATGAGGAGGCTTGTTCTAGTACTATGTTACAATTATCTTTTTTCCAAAGAGCGGATGAATCAATGGTTTAGTTGAACCTTTTTGTGGGTGTAAACACAAATATTCTTAAAATTATAATTTAAAGACGCATCTTTTGGATCTAAATGTTTCTTTATGGATATTTAAATATGTCTCTGCATAGGTATGTATAAAATTATCAATGGAACATTAGAGAATGGTTACATCAACATAATGTTGTTGATGTTAATATTTTAGTATAAGAATCGAGCGGGGATTGTAGCAGTAACCACTTGATAGCATACAAGAATGTCTGATCGACATAGATGAAATGTACCATCGCAGTTTGTCCATTAAGTAAGCAGTGAATAATTATTACGGCTAGACTATTTCATTAGACAGCCTTCACTTTATAATTACATTGGAGATTGATAGCGGTACCTATCAACTACTACCACTTAACTAGCTCGGATTATTAACATAAATTACACATATATACGGTATATTTTTCATCAGATTATAGAGTCAAAGATCCTGATTTCACTACTTAATGCTCTCGATGTTGAAGACAAGCTGATTTCTCCAAGACCCAAACTCAGAACAACAAGTTGTGGATCACACAACGTGTTGTCCCACGTGGGATTTGAACTCACAACACTCGGCGCAGTTGAAAGAGGTGCGGTGACCGTTTAAACCACTACGCCAACCGTACAGTCGAATAATTTTAGGCTCGACAAAGCAATTTATTTATTTTCTTTTCTTATTTTTTAGAAAAAAAAATACACATATACATTATACACATCCTGTGTCGCGATGGATTTTACAAACATACATGAAACGGACACAAAGACACTCAGAACAAAAATTTGTGAATTTGAACACACAACACGTGACGCAATACGCGGGTGGAGCCGCGGGCAGCAACTAGTATAGTATATACATATATCGTTGTCTTCTTTTATCAATAAGTATTTATAGCAAGGAGTAGGTACAGGAGGAGAACATTCTAAATAAGTATGCTATACGTATTTTCTAAACGCTGTGTTCTACTTCTACTTCGTTATTATCGAGTCACCGGTAAAAAACCATTATTTTCCACCGACTTTCCAAAAACAAAACATAAAATGTCGTCGTTTTCTTAAAAATAAAACTACTAACAGCCAGTAAAATGGTCTGTCTACATCATTTAATAGAAAACTAAATATAATGATTTCATTTCCAAGTATGTTTAATATCGCATAGGCACCATAACTGTCAAATTAGCCAGAAAAAATATTCTATACTAAATATTTTCACAGTAGCTATAATAATCCGAAATAGAATGCCATAAAAATGTGGGTGATCCCAACATCTGAAACGAGCCGAAGAAAAATATTGCATTTCAAATGTCAACTGTGTCAAATTAATAGAGTTATTTTCATTTTATAACATGTTCAAACAAGTCGCTAAAATTCAAAAGATTGAGTTGTTGACAGTAGGATATCCGTTGTTAATTAAGTATATTTTATTACTAAATGTTACAGAACAGATTTTAGAAATCGTTTTGCAATTCATTTCTAGGAGCGTCTCATCTCAGAAGCAAATGACGAATGCCCTTTCAACCCGTTAACCTCGAAATTACTCTTAAGGGTACATTATTTGGGAAATGTTTAGTTAATTAGACATGCAATTCTCCTTAGTGCCAACAATTATAGCAAACCTACATCAGTGGCTTTAGTGGTAGTAAGCGAAAAAGCTATAAAACCTTCCGTGTAATAAATTGACAGATTGCCAATACGTTTTACTTGAAGTCGCTACCTTTATCTAATATGTTTATAGCTTAAAATGATAATTAAATATATTTTCAAGTAATAAAATAAATAATGGTTTGCATTTGATTTAAACAGTTTACTTCTATGGTAACTAGGTACCTACAGTCTCTTCTTATTTACACGCTTCTTGATCAAAGAAAATGTTTTGGCAGTTAAGTTTATCCGTCTATCACACGCGTACACGGAACGAATGAACCGATTTCTACAAGATTCAGTTGGGCGATAGCTAACGTTATAACTTACGTCATTTTATTTTGTACTTTTACTTTGTAAAAATCATTAGGAATCTGGGCGAAGAAATATAAATATGCACAACAACGGTCACAGTTTGTTCTTAACATTATTTTTACAAAACACGTTGTACAATTCCAAACTTTTCAGGCATAGTATCTTTTATATTAGTATGCCACCGTTTTTTGATAGTCTTATCAGCACATGTGTGCCGAACGATACGACAATACTTCTTTCATTAGAAACCTAATCTAAATAAGTATGTACATTATATTTAACCACATAACTTTTAGAAAGGTTACTACGATACTGGCTATTATTTTGGGTATTTACTGTGCGTAATTCGTAACATTCTAGGCTTATTGTAAATGATAAATAAATTGTAGAAATTATTTTCAATGTAGTGCTTAACATAAGTAGGGCTTAAGAATAGTTTCACTTGCAAATGGGTTGATGGGATCGCGATATAAGTATGCTATTTAACTGGATTCGATACTCCATTAATTTATATCACCATATTTATATACCTGATTGTTAAAGAAATTTCTTTTAACACCAAGCTGTCGCAAAAGTCACAATTTAAAAGCTTTGGTTTATCTGTTTACAAATCGGATGTTGACTTTGAGTTTGCACATTTAATATGTCAATAAACTATCTGAAAGCAATACAAGTTACGAAGAATACTAACTGCCCACATGTAATCGGCTTTAGTGTGCCGTAATAGTCCGAACGAGATGTGTGCGCGTCATTAAAAAACTCTTTGAAAATCTCCGTCAATCCACAACAAAACTAGTCCAGTCATTTTTAGATTTCACAATTCGGGACATTGTACTTAAAATCTTATTATTATAGAGTAATTTAAGAAGACTTCACGTCTTGTTAAAGATTTTTTATTACCTACTTTTAACCGATTTCAAATAAGAAAATTGCTGATTTAGTAGTTTTCTTTTTTGCGTTTCCTCAGAACTCGGTTTTTTAAGAACTTATTAAGATTTTCTATTTCATATTTTTATTAAAAAAATCGAACCCATGACGGTGGAAAATAAGAAAATGAAGAATATCAACATCATCCCAGTCAAAAGATGTCCAGTGTTGAACTTTTGGCCTTTTTCAAGGCTCTCCAGAAAACCGTTCCTATTCTGCTATGCAATATGCACATTGGATTGGGCGGTACTATTTAAAAAAGTTAATTGATTTGAATATATTTTAAGAAATTCAATAATACAACTTTTACTCGAAGTAAAATTTTCAACCAAGTACTTAACAAATCCGTTCGGATCCCTGATCTATCTGATCAAAGAAAAGTATTATATATATAAGTATTGTTATAAAACTATGCGTGGGAAATCTCCCAAGTAACTCATATTCGTAGGTATATCGTATGAATGTATTTGAGAGCCAGATTTTGACTTAATGTCGGCTCATAGCAAGTTCAGAAATTAAAATCCATTGGCATATATTTGTCTTAGTTATGTCACTTGATTCAGCGTTAGTGAATCTAACTTTCTGACTGATAATTCTTGAGAGAGTAAGAGTTTTTACAAGGCATCTCTTTAAAAACAATGCGTTTGTTACTAATAGTCCATATTCCTTCAAAAGAGTCTAAGAGAGGAGCCTAAAATAAAATTACGATAATTGATGATTGCGAACTACATTCGTATAACATTAGAGCAAATAAAACAGGAGTTAAATAGGTTCCGCATGGAGACATTAGTCGGCAAATGTCGGGTAAAATGTTAGTTGACACATTTAGCTTTATCGCGGCTGTTTCTAATTACTCTAAACGAAATTAACTATAAGTCTTTTGAAAATGTCATGTAACATTTAAAATAAAACTTTGACGGTTTTTGCAGTGTGTACATCCACAACCTTAAGAAGTTAAGTATCAAAATTAATCATGATGTGTTCACATGATATCGTCACAGACACCTGTCTGACCTGAAACCTTAACTACTTAGTTCTAACAGACATATGTGTTGAATTCTCGGAATTTGAGCGGTAAAGATTTATTCTAAAATGCATTAAAAGATGGTTCTTTTAATTCATTTTAGAAACGAAATTTTCTTTTATGTGAACTAACTATGGTTAGTTAGTTCACATAAAAGAAAATTTCGTTTTACAAAAAGATAAACCATCGCATTGTCTAACAGGAAACGGTCTGCTATAATCTCTGCAATATCACTCAACTACAACATTAGGCTACTTGCGTCTGCGCATCATCTCGGGCGCTGCTCAATCCGACTGAATGGTTTTTCGGCACGGTGATTAAGTTGAGTGATCGATCTGTCGACACGATGTAATCTACTAAATTGTTATAATAGCTTTCGTATCTTACAGTTTTGAAACTACGAGGTTCTTGGCTGTAGGCTAAAGTATTTTAATAACTGTCTAACCCAATTTTTATTGTGTGGAGAATTTATTGCTTGAGTTATAACTTGATAATACTCATATATTATCTACTGGCATGTGAGTACGGCTTCATTCTATCGTATAGCTGTAGGATTCTAACGAAATAATAACTAAGGGAGTTCTTAGGTTTAGATTACCTAGTACACAAATGAATCCTAAGATGTCAAATATATAATATAATCAATCAAATTAAAAAGTCTGAGAAAGTTCTTCTCGCGTGTGGTAGTTAACCTCCTTTGACAAAGACAGCCTAATTTAAAACCAAAATCAAAGTAAATGGACTTTCTATAACTTCTGAGCTTCTTTAATATATTTATATAATTTAATACAACCTGTTGCGAACATGGATAAGTCTTCTCTGAATAAATAGACAGTGCTTTATTAGTTTCTTTATAAGTTGACATACAGTTTTTACTGTATGTCAACTTATAAAGAAACTCTGCTTAGTTTGGAACTAGACGGCGTTGTGAGAAAAGTCCGAAAATATAAAAAACAAATTGATGGCAGATGATCACTTTAAACGATGGTCTCTTGAAGAACAGATAGAAGTGTCAAGGCTTTTCATAACTGTTTAATCCTAAAATAAAAACACCTGTCACGAGTTTTATTCTCTTTATTTTTAAATTACATGACGGTTTTATCATTTTACAAGCCAATTTATATTTAAAGCAAATTCCGTTTAAGTATCCAACTCTTCTTGGTAATAAGTACGAAGTTATAAAAATCGGCTATAATACCTATGTGAAACCGATACAAATGCGAGCATCGAGGGGTATCGATCGAAGTCTCAACGAGGCAATCGCTCGAGTCGTTTTCCACAGAAATACCAAGAGTTTTTTTCTTTTATTACTGCCCCGATGCCCGGGACCGGCGCAGGAGCATTGCCTCCTCTATAATAAACAAGCACGACGGCTATAACCACGTTATTACACTTTTGAGGATATTAATAAATTATATATTTTTAATAAATATGATTCGGATAACGTTTGTTTTCATACCACCGTTTATTGCCCTGTTTATACTTTTAGGATACAGAAATATGACTGTTACTAAAATTCAAAAGCAAGAACACGATAGAAATTTGTTAAAATTGATAAAAAGTATTGCAAAAATCAACGGCCAAGTTTTCTTGCCCACTTATATAAAGTGTAAAAATAAAATTAATTTATGGACAGTTTATTTTAGCAAGAAATTTGGCTAAAGCAGGCTCATGCCTAGAGTACTGCACCTCTATATACCTACTTTTCACAAGAGAAAATAACTCTTTACTGTTAACTTTTAAATGGTAAATAATAACTTCATACTCAACACAGGACAGTGATGCAGTCTACACCCGATATGGTTTACACGATCAGCTGACTTAACATACAAAATAAATTTGCTAAAGAATTTTAATTGTTCGCAAACGCCCGGCCTCGGAATTAAATGTGTAAGGTGTTTTCGTCGATTATCCTGAGTGCCGTGACGGGATGGTGTCAGTACGCAAGTGAGACCATCGTATTAGAAAGGGACGGATGTATCTGCAGGTTACAGGTGTGAACGGGACACGCGCGGAACATACCTCGTAAGCCTTCGACACAGGCTCTCAAAGTTTCTGATCGAACAGTAAATATAGTATATAAAGAACACACAGTGACTGATATTTTTTCGTCTAGATGTTGTTACACTTTGCCCACACATTATTTTTGACAAAACTTTTTTTATGTAGTCTCAACACGTTACTGGTTTCTATGACTGAATAATTATTTCCTTATTGAAATAAAAGTATTGTATGGTTAAGCGACTTATTTTCTGGGTAGTTTTTTTAAGAAAGGTACAAAAATATTTATGGAGGAAGAGACCGTATTAATTAAATATACCTAGAAATCAAAAATATTTGACGGGTAGTACTGCAATCATAGTCAATATTGATTTTGAAGGTCAATCATAAAATTTCATAATCATCAATATCATAAAATTTTATTTTTAATTAGAGAATTTTACCAAAATTAATTCAGCTACCTATATAAATACATATAAGATACTAAGCGTACACTCCAGCTTTTTATTATTTAATTTTTTATGCCAATAAATAATTATAATACATCAAAAAGTAAAAAAGTTTGACATTCATCGAGAGGCTCGTGCTTTTCCATCGCTTCTCGTTAAAAGCTTTTAACGAGCCGACCTTGCCGTAACGATTAGAGTGAGATAGCTATACTCACGCGTACCAAACCACGTGTACTAGACAAGGACGGAAGTCCGGACCGGTAACAATAAGCTTACTAACAAGATGGAGTAACTCACTGAAAAATGTCGTAACCACCATAATTATATATTGAATTATGCAACCTATTTTAAGTGACTAAAGGTGTGATTTTTACTAAACAAACATAGTAGTTATTAGATGAGTGCCGCGGTGGCTTGTCTCACTAACGAGAATGACTCAGGCGCAGGTTTTTTGTTGTTTTTCCGATATAAACCTTTAAGTCAAAGAGGAGGGTTTAAATTGGTATGGAGTGGAGGCTCACTATGGTGTTTTCTTATAAATGGCTTTTTTGAAATTTATTTAAATTGGTTTTTCGTTGCGCCAAGCTAATCGTAGCTATAAACAGTATGAAGTATGTTACAAACGTGTTTTAATATGATGCTATCGTTAGATTGTAGCCTATCTACGATCGCGGGACATGTTATTACAGCCATATCACTAATCATGTTTTTTACTTATGACAACACTCATTAAAATTTTCAACGTTAGTGATTGTTAGTCGTTTTTCTTATTAAATGTCATATAATTATGTCATACGGACTTAACATACCGTAGAAAAGACATCAACGCACTTAATTTGTATTTGTAAAAAAAAATAGTTTACTTTTTCATAATTTCTAGCTTTGCATTGCAAGCTTTGAACTCGACTGAATTATATATATATAGTAAAAAAGTTTGTCTTATAATGTGAACATGAATATTAAAGAAAATTATGTTAAAATTGTTTTCGGTGGATGGATGCCGACTGCCAAAGACCGGTATAGTTGGTGCTCGTTGGGGGACGCCTTCGTTCAGCAGTGGACTGCGATAAGCTGATGAGTAACACTTTTACCGAAGTTTATCATTAGACTGTACTGATAGCATATTATTAAGCACGCCGTTTTCTAGTGTTGTGGGTTCATACCCCACATGGCAAAATACTTTGTGGGATTCACTAATTGTTGTTCTGAATCTGGGCGTTCTTTGTATCCGTTTCATGTGTGTTAGTAAAGTCCCTCGCGACACGGGATATATTCCTAATGCGGGAGTTCCCTCGTGTCGCGTTGTTTGTAGTTACACTCCTCCGAAACGGCTTGACCGATTCTTATGAAATTTTGTGTGCATATTGGGTAAGTCTGAGAGATGAGATCGGACAACATCTTTTTTTCATCCCCCTAAATGATAAGGGTGACCTATCCTTAAATATAATTTTATGGCAAATTAACGTTTGCCCATTGCCCGTTTGTTTAACATCTCAGATATCTGTGTGTTACAACGCCATCTAGTCCCAAGCTAAGCAGAGCTTGTGTTATGGGTACTAGACAAATGATATAAATACATATATACTTTTTTTTTGTAAATACATACATATTATACATAGAAAACACCCAAACTCCGAAACTAATATTTGTAGATCATACAAACATTTGGCCCGACCCGGGAATCGAACCCGAGACCTCGTGATCAGCAGTCGCACACGCCAACCGCTAGACCAAGGAGGCAGTCCGCTAGTAATAATATGTATTCAGATAGTTTGAAAAAGTGAAATAGTGTTTGACTGAGTGAGTGAGGATACCGGAGGCCCATACCCCAACGACACTCCTCCTTCCTTCCCCCCCCCCCCATCCCCACAAAGGCCGGCAACGCACTTATGACGCCTCTGGTGTTGCAGCTGTCCATGGGCGGTGGTAATCGCTTACCATCAGGCGATACGTCTACTCGTTTGCACGCCTATTCCATAAACGAAAAAAGAAACAGTATGATGATACACACAGCAGACGTGAACGTTCTATTAAAACCATCTCCTCATTATGAAATTAATGGAGTACTAAGTAATACCAAGAAAACAAAACAGAAACAAGTAGAACCCGCCTAATGGTTAGCAATTATCGGTTCTATAAACGTTGGTAACGGTAGTGATGAACCTTGCACGCATACTTATACCCAATAGTAGAAAATACTATGGCAATTATAATGTTCTTTAATAGTAGTCTACTTCTACTGGCACCAAAGTATCATAGATTCAACAAGCTGAATTCCGTGGTTCTTAAACAGACTGATTTTACAAAAAGTGTTTTATTGTCCCCAATATAAAGTCAAATTTCCATTAAAACCTCTTTAATACTTAACACGACTCTTGTGCCTTTGGGATTTAAACCCCAGGTCAAGTCATTACTCCCAGCTTTAAACCCCGCTGCGTTTATTTTACAGTCGTAAAGAAATCCTTTTATCAGTTTATTTATCAAAGTGATTAAGTCGGCGGCCATTTTAGATGCTCATACGCACGAACTGTCACTCAAAAATTTGAAATAGGAACAGTGTAACGGCACATGAAATGATAAAAGGTCTGTAATGTTACTGTTAAGGGTTAAGTATCCATGCCAGTGTACAATGGATCATATTGAAGTACAAAAAGGGCTTTTTAGTTTATCTTTTTGACCTCAATAAGTCAGTTTGTTAATGGTTTAACATAGTGTGGGAGAGCTGCTTTCAAAATATTTGGGTAAAAATGTGTTCTATAAATAAATAACAGTTTATCTTTTCATTCTGATAAATAACAAAATAATGAGATCAATTTTAAATGTGCATCTATCTACTTATATTACTATGTTGGTTATTGCGGTAAATATTATATATATTAATATTAACATATGTTTTATTCTGATAAACCTATAATAATTACTATAAAATTTCATGAGTTTCATCTAATTCCGTTCAGTAGTTTAAGTGTGAAAGAATAACAAACATCCATCCTCACAAACTTTCGTATTTATAATATTAGTGGGAGTATACCATTTAATTGCTCGACATTTTGATACTATTGATAATATTTATAATCGCGAAAATTTCAAACTTCTAAAAATGTGTAGTTAAAAAAAAGCTTTTCTGATTTTCCTACAACACTGCCACATCTCCAACCGTTTAACAAAATCTACGATACATGTAATCGATATGCTACAGTAATCTTTATTGGTATAACAACATTTTCACAGTCCATTAAAATTTTCTACTTTATTTTTCAAAGCTTCCCCTCCCGGCTGTTCGATAAGACGCTATAATCTCAAGCAATTAAAAGTATTAAAATAAAAGCGTAATGTAATGTCCAGTAAATATTGTTGGTGATCTCGTCTTGGCGCATCGCATCGTCGATCATGTCCAACTTTATTACAACACGCCTCGTTGGCACATACACGAAATACACCATAAAAAATGTGGCCGACAAAATGGCGCTTTATTTTTAAACGGTAATTGGTTTTGTAAATAAACAAATTTGGTATTATTAATGTTGAAGGTGAAGTGTGTTTTGTATGTGTGAAATAATCGATTTATAAATTACTAGCTGAACCCCGCGGTGTTACCCGCGGTTATCGTCGTACCGCGAGTAACGCCGCGGGACAAAGTTAGTCTAAAAAAAGTAAGACAAAATGGCGCTTTATTTTTAAACGGTAATTGGTTTTGTAAATAAACAAATTTGGTATTATTAATGTTGAAGGTGAAGTGTGTTTTGTATGTGTGAAATAATCGATTTATCAATTACTAGCTGAACCCCGCGGTGTTACCCGCGGTTATCGTCGTACCGCGAGTAACGCCGCGGGACAAAGTTAGTCTAAAAAAAGTAGCCTAAGTTACGCCCTGGATCATCAGTTACCTGCCAGTGAAAGTCCCGTCAAAATCCGTCCAGCCGTTCCAGAGATTACCCGGAACAAACAAACAGACAGACAGACAGACAGACAGACAGACAGACAGACAGACAGACAGACAGACAGACCGACAGACAGACAGACAGACAAAAATTTTTTTAACTACATTTTTTGTATATGTACCGTGTATACATACATATGCATTTAGTCAAAAGTGGTTATTTTAATATTACAAACAGACACTCCAATTTTATTTATTTGTATAGATGTATAGATTATAGAATAAGTTATATTAGAATTCTAGTCGGACAACCCTGACTGTGTAATCGCGAATTATGAATACGGAGAGTGACCGTCCCTATTTATCCCACGGGTGTCGTAGGAGTCGATAAAGAGAACAGACTACACAAGATAATACAACTGCAAAGAGAAGAAAAACCATAGAGGTAGGAATAATAAGAAAAACTGACCGATAGGTTTTGTGTCAATTTTTCCTTCTGGCCAGGCTAAAACCTTCTTTCTAAGGAGAAGGCTGTATCCCGCAGTGTACTAATAAAAGTTGGCGATAAACTATCTATTAACTATTAGGAGCATCACCAAAGTAGCAGATGTTAAAGTAAAAACACGAACCTTGAAATGGAAACGGACTGGTCACATGATGAGATCAACAACAGGAAAGTGGACAAAAAAAGTAACAGATTGGTACCCGCGGGACGGAAAAAGACGTAGAGGAAGGCAGAAAAAAAGATGGGAAGACGATTTGCCTAAGGGTTGGAGAAGGACAGCAATGGACAGGCAAATGTGGAGGGATCATGAGGAGGCCTATGTCGCAAGACGGCCTGACCTGGTAACTGACATTAAATGTTAAGTTATATCCATACATAAAATAGATAGAAGTATAGTTAATGTAGTATAGTTATGTATAGTTAGCATAATTTCATGTTTTTAATTTTTATCATGTGCAAAGGTCAGAGTAAATAAAGGCTATTTTTATTTATTTTTATTTTATTATAAACTATCTGTAATATAATATAATAAATAATAATATAAATATTCTTTGACATTATTAAGCCTGTCAGATTTATATAGTCGTTATAACGATATGCATGCTGAAAATAAAAAAGATTGACAAAATACGACACACAAATATGAAAAAAAAACTAAAGCCTAGGTGGACCAAAAAAGTGACATTCTGGAAAGGCTCGCTAGGCAAAAGGGCACGAGGAAGACCTATTAAAAGATGGGAGGATGATATAAAAAAATAGCTGGTCCAAACTGGAGACAAACAGCACAAGACAGAGTCAAATGGGCATCACTGGACTCCTCCAATGATGCCTCCATTGATGACTCCTCCAGTGATGCCTGGTTAAGATACTGATATATAACTGCATGAAATAAACAAAAACAATGTATCTAATAACATAGAATAAGACCCATACTAATATATGCAGTATTGTAAATTTACAGGGAATAAAAAGGCTCTTTTTTATTTTATTTATTTATTTATATGTATAACGATATGATAGGTGTCATTTAAATCTATACTAATATATAAAGCTGAAGAGTTTGTTTGTTTGAACACGCTAATCTCAGGAACAGCTGGTCCGAGTTGAAAAAATCTTTCGGTGTTGGATAGTCCATTTATCGAGGAAGGCTATAGGGTATATATCATCACGCTACTACTAATAAGAGCGGAGCAACAATGAATAATGTTTCAAAAACGGGGAAAATTTTCACGCTACGGGCAATATAAGGCGCAAACGAGGTTGCGTGGGTCAGCTAGTCTATACTAATATAGAAAGCTGAAGAGTTTGTTTGTTTGTTTGAACACGCTAATCTCAGGAACCGCTGGTCCGATTTGAAAAATTCTTTCGACGTTGGATAGTCCATTTATCAAGGAAGGCTATACGGTATATATCATCACGCTACTACTAATAGGAGCGGAGCCACAATGAAGAATGTTTCAAAAACGGGAGAAATTTTCACGCTACGGGCAATATAAGGCGCAAACGAGGTTGCGTGGGTCAGCTAGTTTGTATATAGAAATACACTTTATGCACACTGAATTACTATGAATGAGGTGCTGTTGTAAACTGTTGTTTAATAATGACAGTGTCCTCGATGTCACACCACCTTACTATTGTTTTATTTAGTCATCATTAATGTCTACTTTCACTTGTATTCCAGATATTAAGAAGTTACCTAATGGCTATAAAGATTCTACTCGTGGCATACATCTTATTCAGGTTTCCCTGCAAACGCAGACTATTCAATAAACACTCGCACTAGAATGCCCAAATTGAACTATTGTTAAGTATTATTAAGTTTCTCCATTTTAGATTCATGTCATCCTATAAACATCAAAGGCCTCCCACTATTACTACTATCAAAGTACATTATTGTTACACAGACTAAACTATCTAGTTAAAAGCGCCAACAAGTAACATTTTAGCGGCCCACACAATGCGTGGATAGTTACCTCTGCGAGAGTATCGGAGGGCCATGATTAGTGCTTTGATGATGCCGCCTCGGAGATGCAAAATAGAGTTCAAACTAGCCGCGTCTGTTGATTGTTATCGATGTATTTTATCACTTCGAAAGTAGGAGGTGCTATTATAATGATTATCGACTAGAGGCTTTGGTAGGTCTTTTTACATCATACGTGTTAAGTAGTACCTTATTTTAGTATTGATCTATACCCGCTATGTAACTTTTGTAAACTTGTTTTGAATTAACAAGTAAAATTAAAAAAAAAAAACTGACTTCAAGGTTTGACTCGATTTCTCTTGGATGCCATCATCAGATCTTAGTGTCCTTATCATGGTACCACCGTTGGGATATCTCCTTTCTATCAAAATCGGTTCATAAACGGCGAAGTTATCCGCAAACACACAAAAAAAAAACGGTCGAATCGAGAAACCTCCTCCTTTTTTTGAAGTCGGTTAAAAAAATAAAAGTCAAGTATGTAATAACATAATGAGTAAAGGAAACACTCGTGTCATGTTCAGTTTGCGTTCTCTGCAATCTGTATAGTCTGGAGTCTCGTAAGCGGTTTCAAAGAATGTAATTTGAGATTTAATAGTGACTCATATGGTTCAAATTACATAGCGAGATGGTGTGAGATTCCGCTGAGACCTAACGCTGTATTCATCCTGTCCTGAGTTTTCTACAAAGCATCTTGTATCATTTTACAATTTTTTCAACAGTTTGTTTGTTACGGGAAAGAAGTTAAAACACCTATGAACTTCTAATCACAAGCCTAAATCTATACTAATATCTAAAGCTGAGTTTGTTTGTTTGAACACGCTAAGCTCAGGAACCGCTGGTCCGATTTGAAAAAATATTTCAGTGTTAGATAGCCCATTTATCCAGGAAGGCTATAGGCTATATATCATCACGCTAAGACCTACAGGAGCGGAGCAACAATGAAGAATGTTACAAAAACGGGGGAAAATTATCACGCTACGGACAATAGGAGACGCAAACGAGGTTGACCCACGCAAGGGTCAGCTAGTCTATACTAATATATAAAGCTGAAGAGTTTGTTTGTTTGTTTGTTTGTTTGAACACGCTAATCTCAGGAACCGTTGGTCCGATTTGAAAAAATCTTTCGGTGTTGGATAGTCCATTTATCGAGGAAGGCTATAGGGTATATATCATCACGCTACTACTAAAAGAAGCGGAGCAACAATGAAGAATGTTACAAAAACGGGGGAAATTTTCACGCTACGGGCAATATAAGGCGCAAACGAGGTTGCGTGGGTCAGCTAGTATTATATAAATGTGGACACTCCATCTGTCTACGCACCAAGGCGTTTAAAATTAATAAATCTGACTCGTAAATGGCCAGGCTCCGCATCATCATTCGTCATGCACGTTAGTTTTAACACTCACACGATTTCATTTTAATACACTATTGTTGTGGTACTGCTGAGCTAGCGAAAACATCTCGGAACTCGACGCCTAGAGCTTCGGATATAGGAACAAGAAGAAACTTTAAAGCAAAAGTTCTTGTTTGTTTAAAGATTCACTCTACACAGCATTAGAAGTCATTAGCCACAATAATTTTATCAAAACAATGTGTTATGATAAGGTAAAAGTTAGTTTAATAATTTGTAAATAAAATGAAGGTCTTTTATGCCTGATAATGATGTTTAAAATAGTACCTTAAAGCAGTTATCATTTTTTCTTATTTATCCTACTTTAGACAAATTTTGTTTTTGGTGGCAGGCATCGTAGTCTATACAAATAAATAAAATTCGAGTGTCTCTTTGTAATATTAAAATAACAGCTTTTTAATAAATGCATATGTATACACGATACATGTACCGTATTAAAATATCATTTTTTACAAGTTATGTGTCTGTCTGTTTGTTCGGGTAATCTCTGGAACAGCTGGACCGATCTTGATAGGACTTTCATTGGCAGATAGCTGATGATCTAAGGAGTAACTTAGGCTACACTTTTTAGACTAGCTTTGTCCCGCGGTTATTGTCGTACCACCGCGGGGTTCAGCTAGTAAGTAATTAATAAAGCTTAAAACTTCCCTACAAATAAAAGTTTTTTTAAACAAACGAAGACTTTAATATTAGCACAGCTAATTTCTTCAAGTGAGAAAAGTGTTACAAGTTATTTTTAAAAACATGCCGCTAATCTTTAAAAGGCGTCGATATTTAAAAGTGTAAAATTAACAGTCGAGATAAAGTCGATTGGGCAACTAACTGTATGAAATGATGGCACCCGTCCGGGGCTGGTTCTCGTTATAATAAAGTTTATAGTCTCTTTATACAGACTACTTTACATACAATCGGGCCTTTTCTTATAGTTGCCATGTTAAAAAACTGGATCCTTGGTAACAGCTGCATGATGCTGCGAAATCATTTGATTATGTACGCATAATCAAATGATTTCGCAGTACTTTCACAAGTATCTATAATAAAAAATAGTTTGTAACGATTATTGTTTCTTTTTTTTATATTTGGCCCTGCCAAAATGACTCCACTCTGCCTAATGGAAAGCATAAGCAGAATCCAAGAGTGGTGGTCACCATACTGCGAATGCAGACAATGCAGCATGGTGACCCACACTATGGTGGCCTAGTGATGCTTCTGCATCATTGAGCCTCCGGTCTCGCACTCACCAATGAAACACGACAGCATAAACGCTGTCATTTTACGTTGACCTTCTGGGCGAGGATAGTACCGTCCCGGTCGAGCCGGCCCGTTCGTGCTGAAATCAGCGTGGTTCTACTACCTTGAGATTTTAACCATTAAACCGAAAGTTAGGCAAAATTTGCGGCTTTCTTTAAACAACACGGAAAATCTGAGTCACGTTTTCGTTTTGGTTGACATAGACGAACATTTATGTTTAGGTATGTGTCTAGTCTAAAATTTACTTACCAGTTTTCACAATTGAAACTTTCGAGAAATCGATGTCTCATCAAAAGAATTAAATAAACTACTGCTATAAAAAAGAAATTATACCATGCTGATAAAGCGGGTAATTGTTGTAAATCGTATCTCCCGACTTATAGCGTTAAGTAGAAACTTGCTGGCTTGGCATCTCTTCTTCAAGACTCAAGTTACGTCTATTAAACATAGATTTTTATAAAAAAAAAAACAATGTCAAAAAGCAGTAGGTACGTGTTATGGTACAAAGAAGATATTTGAAACAGTGTTGTTGTATATGTGAATAGTGTTTTCGAAATTATACTATTTGTTTAACTTTAATAAAACTTGTTTGAAACACAATACGTAACACAATTAATTCTGCTATCGTGTTTAAATACAACACCTTATAAAGAATAAGCAAATTTTAGATTCGTTACACCAAATCAAAATTTCACACTATAATTTTCCGTTTACGTTTACACACAAAACTTGTTTAAAAATAAAACTGCTAACTCCGAATAATAATATTACAAGATACAATAATAATAATATATTTTGTAAAGCTTTTTTGTTTATCTCTTTCTATCTAATTGTATATTTTGATGTGTGAGAGTAACAGCTATAGTAGTAAAGGGATAGATAGTGGGTGGATGCAGGTATTCGTTGAGTAGGCATGTGCATCTGCTTAGCGGGCACACAGTGTGAAAATAAGACAGTGGAGTAGTCTTTGTGTTTATTTTATTATCTATGGAAATACGTGAAGACGCGTTTAATTAAACGAACTGAGTTTTTAAACTGTCAGAAAAAATATCATTGATTTGTATTTGAATATTGTTCTAAGTATTTCATATCTAAGAAATTTCGACGAGCTCAAACTGTGATAAACCACATCTAAGTAAACCAATACTTTTAGCCATCGATAAAAAAAAAACAAAGACACAATACAAAATAATTATGTAATAGTCGTAATTGATTATTTTCACTAATTACTGTTTAAAACCAGTGATATTTTAAGTTTTGTAATCTAACCTATAAATGTATCGCCATGAGGAAAATGCACTATTTATTGCGCCAAACTCAATGATCGAAACACGTGCCTTATTATTGCCCGTTTTATAGTTATATTAAACTTATAATGCTAACAGTGTTGCGTCGAAGAAAACGCAGATGTAGATATAATGAATGATGTACCGTCGCAGTATGTGAAAACAATAAAAGCTCTTGATTCAGTTTTTAATAGCTACGAAAACTCAACGAGTACATTTCACTTAAAAAGCATTTGTGATGTATGAACAAATTAGATAAAAATAAGTCTATTATTTTAAACGTTGATTTCGATTGAAATATTTAAGTTGTTTCGTTGTTTCTAATTACTAGCGTAACTAACATATCACCAAAAAACTTAAAATTTACGAATATCCGAGTACCTAATGGCAACAATTACTTAGTCCGGTTTATCGAGTTTCCACAATATTAACATTCTTCAACCAAAATTCCTGAATAACCAAAGGTAATCTATTCCCCGCTATCGATAGATAAACGCGTAATCAAAATATTACATGTACGTACATACGGCACGCACACGATTCGTAAATATAACATGATTTTTTATCATAAACATGTCCAAATATTCCCCTGTCCAATCCCAAACAGTCGGTCGGCTTTTGGAACGCTCGTTTAAATTACAGCCGACGGGATTTCTCCTTACGATCAATAAATCAATAAATATATACGGCTAAGCCTGTCCGTCTGTCCGACATTAATGGAAATGGGTGTTTGTTTAGGATTCACGATCCTTGCTTGAACAGTTTGTTATTAAACGGAAGCTAAAACTGTATCTTTGACTTCCTGCCATTTACTATTTCAGATATTATGATTTACTAGTAACGACAATTTTTATGTCTTCCTGAATGTTTAAATTTGCTACTGCTATGAAGGAAAATTGAATATACAAAACATGCATTATTTCACAGTTTTTAAAGTTAACTTCTGTTTGTTTCTATTTGAACTAAGCCGAACATAGATACCAATAACTAAAACTACTTAAAAAGCGTTATTGCCGCAGGTGTGTCAAATGATGTTAGAAGATTAGGTGCACTATATTACTTCCTCCTCTTTAGTAAACAAGACTCTTAATTATAATTATAATTAATTTCGGTTTTTGATATCGAATTTCTTAGCTAATGTGAAGTACAGTTAGTATTGGTGCTTCCGAAAATATTCTTAATTCAAATTTAAAAACGAATTAGATAAGAGCAACAAGTTGACCGGCTTGAAGTTAACAGCGAATGGCTTTTGCAATAGACGATTAATAAGTATAAGTAGTTTCTGGAAAAAACAATTGTAGGAAGACAGACTTGTGCACATCCTACTAATATTATAAATGCGAAAGTTTGTAAGGATGGATGGATGTTTGGATGGGTGTTTGTTACTCTTGCACGCAAAAAGTACTAAACGGATTTGGATGAAACTTTACAGTAATATAGCTTAACTTAACACATAGGCTACTATTTGCCGCGATAACCGACATATACGCAGGCGGAGCCGCGGGCAACAACTAGTATGACATAAAGCGGGAACACCAGCGAAAATAGAATCAATCAAGTCCTTACAAATATATTGTCAATACTTAGATAGTACCTTGAATAATAATATGTTATTATGAACGTTATTACTATAACCAAACACATAAAATATAATAAAACTGTGCAGTTTTCATTGTGTTACTTCTGATCGTAATTTTTCTTTTATAGGTTTTCTAGTTAAATAAGTTTTAGGGGTGGAGAGATATAGATAAAAAAATTAAGGTTAATAATTTTCTTAAATCACACGGCATATCTAGTCTAACTATTGAAGAAATCTAGTTACATCAAGTAGCTACAGGAACCGATACATGAAGACAAACATCCAGGCTCTATTTATTTTGGAAAAAAGGCTTTGGGTAGATAAGCTCAGCAGTTTGAAATAATAAAACTTCTCTATGATTATATCAATATAACAATAATTATTCGACTTCTGAGGCAAACAAGCTATGTGTATCTGCAAATAAAGGTAGTTTTATATGGACTTTTTGGAGTAACTGTCTACTAAACAACAACTTCTGTTGAAAACAGCCGGCACTAATAAATTATGTATTTTTTTCTCCCGTCGTCAGTACAAGGAACGATCGAAAAAAAGTATACCTGCTCCGCAGACCCGCACAATAGCTCTCCGACCATTTATTTTGGCAAGCGTCTTAACATTTTACGTTTTCGTTTTCGAAAAAACTAATAACTTATGCACAAAGAGATTTTTGCGTTTCCAGAGAATAGTTTCATTTTAATACAAAATAAATAAAATTGGAGTGTCCGTTTGTAATATTAAAATAACTGCTTTTTAATAAAAGCGATACATACACGAGGCGATATATACACGATACATGTATCGAAATAATATTTTTGTTTGTCGGTCTGTTTGTTCCGGGTAATCTCTAGAAAGGCTGGATCGATTTTGACGGGACTTTCACTGGGAGATAGCTGATGATCTAAGGAGTAACTTAGGGTACTTTTTTTAGACTAGCTTTGTTACTGTCGTACTGCGGGTAACACCGCGAGGTTCAGCTAGTTAATTATAAATTAACTAAAATTAGCTAACAAGACGTCAAAGGCTGTAGGTATAATAAAAGCACGTTTTTAGGTACCGATTAAATGAAAGTTACGTCTCTGCAGAGTTGATTAAAAAACGTTTGAATGATTAAATAATAGTTTCACACGAAAATATATTAAATTTAATTATTTAAGGTAACTATTTGGAATTTGATAATACTCCTACCTAATAGTAGTAGGCATCTTTGTCGTCATTTTAACACAATTCCTTGTGTATTTAAAAGTAATTATCATTTGTATAGTAATGCGTCCGGGTACAAGTTTTTGAGTGTTGTGGTCATAACTTAGAATGAGCCGTGAAAGCTTTTACGTCGTACAAGACAAGAGGAACGGACACTCTTGTTTTAAGAAGAGAAGGCGCTAAACGATGAGTATGCATGCATGCATGCATATGTGCTAGAGAGGTTTATGTAAACACGTTTTTGGAATATCTTGAGACTATTTTGATTTCATTTACTTTAAGGCTTGTACCAATACCAAGCTTGGGTTTAGAAATGTGCAGTGTGTGTGTGCTTGGTATAGCTAACGAATCTCACATAATTTCAAACAACTACACGCTTATAAAACACACACGAGGTTCAAAATATCACTAAATATTAAAAATTAAATGATATATTTGTACTCAGTACAAAATTCTATAGCAATGTATCTGAATACAACGAGTAACCCACTTTTAACGAAATATACTACTTTGACTGCGGTTTTGTTTCGGTCTTATGAATACGTTAAGATATTGATTGAGTGCTAGTTTGAGCTACTTTAACTACAATACAGTACAGTACTTGGTTTGAATTTGTTTAAAGTACTTAGAATCCATATTTTAATAAAGATGAAAATGTACGCTTTCAACTTATTACAAAATGACTTTATAAATAAAAACTTCTATGTTACAATACTATGGGTAAATAAATGTATCCTAAACTTAAAACTAACGCGAAAAGTCGTTAAACACACAAGGAAATCTCCATTTTGTTAATATTTGTAAATTTTGTCATGTTAACAAAGTTTACTATACGAACTGTGGTTATAGCGTCGTCACGTTTCCGCTGCACAAGCTACGTATTTGCGTTGGGACCTATGCTGAGTGAGCTTCTCTGTTCCTGGATGCAAACAAGAATTTAACATCATCTTACATATTTGTATTGTTGAAAATTTTTGCACTAATAGAGATCAAATTTTAATATAAAATACACAACATGCTTCAAAGAGTGTTTTTATAAATTTTTTGCGTTAGTTTACTCCGTAATTTTTCGTAAATACAACTACAACGAAGGGTGTCATTGTAGGTATCGCTCGCTGGAATAAATTTTGAATACCACACGAACTCAGTTTGGATCGTTTACCATGTGATTTAACATAAGTACGCTGTCGATATATTTCTAGTGCAGTTTTTAATTTATTCTTGACATCAGTTCTGTACTGAGTAAACACTTCGTAATGAGTGGCAGCTTACTACGATATTTATTCATTATTTAGTAATATTTTGAAATAAGTACCTGCCGATACTGAAAGTAGCTATCGATAATAAGCTTATTACCATAACAGACGATATGAATTATCAGCAATTTTAAAATTCCACCGGAGTACCCTGTTTCCTTGAGGCGGGTAGACAGATAATCGGCCTTAATTACATGGCAATCCATCATCAAAAACCAACAAACGAGGTAGGTTACAGAAACGATGGCCACCCACTATTCTGACAGCTTGACCTTTTCTGGACGTCTTAAAAAAAATAGGATGGTTGATATGTACTGAAATTAAAAATTTAAGTTGTTGCTTGGAAGCACGTTTTACAAGTTCTTATATTAAATATGGTGGCCTCAGATGCATTTGTTTAATTTAAACCAAAAATGTTTTTCTTTGCCTCTTGTTCATGCATGCTTGAAATCGTAGGTTGCATTGTACGTTTTTCTGTTCGGGCGAATTGATGGGTTTTTTAATTTAGTAAATATTGGTGCACTGCACATTTAACAGAGGTAGTACTATTATGTTTTTTTTTAACGATATTGGTAATATTAAACTACGAATTAAAACATGTCGACTCTTTAGTTACGGCAGTAGAATTTAAAATGTCAATAAAGTAGGCATTCTTATTCTTCTTATTCTTCGAACAACAGTAAATAAGAAACGAAATATAATTGAATAAGACATCAAAATAATCTTAATATACTTTACAAACATTATCGCAATTAACAGGCTTTTTATCAATCTATACAAATAAATAAAATTGGAATGTCTGTTTGTAATAACAAATAACCGCTTTTTACTAAATGCATATGTATGTATACAAGGTATATATACCAAAAAAATAGTTAATTTTTTTTTGTCTGTCTGTCTGTCTGTTTGTTCCGGGTAATCTCTGGAACGCATCTCTTTCACTTGCAGGTAGCTAATGATCCAGGGCGTAACTTAGGCTACTTTTTTGTAGACTTACTTTGTCCCGCGGCGTTACTCGCGGTACAACAATAACCGCGGGTAACCCCGCCGGGTTCACAGCTAGTCTAATATAAATGTATAGCAATTTCTACGATGTGCCACAATGTCGACGCAATTGACGCAGCCGTCGCTGTTTTCGTGCATTCTGAAATAGCTGATTTATATATAGATTCTCCAGCAACACCCACATACGTATAATGTAACGTAAAAATAGAAAGTGACAGTCATTCACGACCATATACTTTAAATGACGAGGAACAATGGTTCCGATATGATCGTGGTATCGTCGCTCGCCGAACTCGGGCTGGACCTGTTCCGAGGATATCTAAACAGTGAATCGCCACTAACAAGCGTGCTCGGTACACTCGCTGCGATAACAGAATATTCTTGTTAAATAACTTAAATCAGTAACGCTTGGGAGACGCAAACACCTTCTTATAAACAAAGGACGTGAAAGATAACATCGAAGGTAGGTTAAATTTAAATGAAGTGAAAATTTACACAGAATATAATTCAAATATCTAGGTAAAGTGTCAATGCTAATCATTTTTAAAAACTTATTTATGCTTCCATCTATACTAATATTAAGCTGAAGAGTTTGTTTGTTTGTTTGAACACGCTAATCTTTGGAACCGCTGGTCCGATTTGAAAAATTTTTTCAGTGTTAGATAGCCCATTTATCGAGGAAGGCTATAGGCTATATATCATCACGCTAAGACCTACAGGAGCGGAGCAACAATGAAGAATGTTACAAAAATGGGGGATAATTATCACGCTACGGGCAATAGGAGACGCAAACGAGGTTGCGTGGGTCGACTAGTACAATATATCAGTTATGTTAAAGCAAAATAAGAACGTAATCGTTAATAATAAAATTTTAACAAAAATAAACCGACTTCAGGGTTAGGTCGATTTTTTTTGCATGCCATCATTAGATCTTAGTGTCCTTATCATGGTACCACCGTTGGGATATCTCCTTTCCATTAAAAAAAGAATCATCAAAATCGGTTCATAACATATTCTAGTGCATTATTTACCGTTTCTTTCTCCATAATAACTTTTCTCACAATTCCACTTATAGTCCATTCGTTTAGATAGTGTCGGCGTACCACGCGGTTGTGGCTATTGTTGTTAAATATGAATATATTTATTCATACAACGGCGTAAACTGACAAATCATACTTGCTTGTGGGTGTAGGCCGCAGGCGGATCCTTTTATTTTGTGGCGGCTTGTCTCACTTGCGACGGCGCGGCGCGATCAAGATGACCGTATCTAAGCGAATGGACTATTTATTATTTGTATCCAACAAAGCATGTTCCAATAATGAGGATTGCTTGATACGATCTCAGTTGGGCTGCGCCCGCTGATCACCGCGCCAGATATGCAGAATCCTCGCTTCTCGGCTCCTTTGTAATCTCGGCAGGGTAAACACCGCTTTGTGCTCCAACGAAGCATCTCACCGCACGCATATTGGTTTTCTAGTAAGCGATCCTCTTGACCAAGACATAATGGAACTTCCCAGAACTACTTCGTAGCAACAAATTATTTTACATTATAACACGGCACGATCAAAGAAAATTTATAGCACCTCTATAAAAGACAAGTGACTTCTCAATAACACTTTTTACAACCTTTATTTTTAAATGTTTTTATTACTTAAGTGGATCTAGTTAAGCTTTGATTATCGCTACTTCTGGTATTAATATTGGCTAAATGTATAAAATATATCTAATTGTTAGTTTTATAGCAAAAACAAAGAGCTATCGTATCCGTTTCGTCATTCCATAACATAGTTGTGCCAGGTTGGAAGGTTGTTAAAAATGAAAATTATTCTGCCAGCGCAAACTACAGTGATTACACGTCAGGCCGGCCGAAGCCCGAGGGAAGCGAGTCTCTCTCGCTTATTGCCAGATGATTGAAGACCCCGCCGCCTACGACGCAATCCTTTCTGGAGCGGGAATGAGACAGGACTCACTTATATGGCAAGAAAGAACAGGACGGCAACAGCTCAGCATCTGATTAGCATCCCAATTACGGTGCGGGCGCGCAGTAGGATCGAATCTTCGTTCGTTTCGTAGTGATGTGCCACTACCCATTTCTTTAATTTTTTTATCGATATTCCGTTGTAAAGTTGAAGTTTTATTATTTTTGCTGTAAGTTGAGATAAAAAGAGGACCCAATGCAGATTTAAGATAGTTACTACCAGATTTTATTGACCATTGTGGGCTGAATATATATATTCAGTAATAATAAAAGATTGTTGTTTTTTTTCACATTGACGTTAGTTTCGATGTATGATTGTTCTGTTATATATAAAAAACTAAGAACTGATTCATAAATCGATAAAGATATACAGAGTGGCAACCCTATTAACAAGAATGGCGGCCGAGAGCGGGCGGGGCGCGTTCGTGTCGAGATTGCATCGCTGAGCAAAGGAAATTTTAAATAAACAAGAAATTATGAACAGACTTTAAGATTACAGGTATACCTCTGCTTTGACCAGACTGTAACTAGAGGAAATTACGACAAGCATTTATTCCTTAACAGGAAGGTTAATTTAATTCCTGAAAATTGCACTTGATAATGTGCATTAAGTATTTTGACTTTCTATTCGCAGCAAACATTACCTATTAAGAGATTGTGGACTCAGAAGTGCATAATTAGGCACTGCAATTTGCTACAATACAATGGTTAGAAAGCTGAGTCAGCCCACGAAGCGGCGACGCAACGTAGGCTTAATGTAATAGTAAGATAAGAAACGTGCAAAACTTAACGTAAATTTCTCATAAACAAGCCACATAATAAAAAATAACATTATAAACTCTGACCCATGAACCGTGTCTATAAGAAATTCAAATAATTGTAAAGTGAGCAAATCGTCATAGAATTGTTGCGTTGCAAAAATATTTTTTTTACTAATGGGAGATCACGCCATTAAACCGCTGCACCGATTCCAATGTTTGTCATGGAAATAATTTGATTCTCGAGGAAGGACCTGGGCTACTTTTTACCGCGATAATCGACATACACGTGGGCGAAGCCGCGTACAAAAGCTAGTATTAAATAAAATTACTTGCTCTGACTGAATGACCGATTTTTCAACGCAGAGGCTACAACTTTTGGCAGCTGACGCTTTTTAAATAATAAGTAAATTTTTTGGCATTTCACCCTCGAAGGAGTAAAATAAGAGATGAACAGCTGTAAAAATTTTGCCATTGCAATACGAAGTAATATTCACTCGAACGAAGCCGCAGGTGTTATTAAAATATGAGGGTATTTGTGTATACGGTTGTGACACGTTCGTAAACACAGCGTTGTGGTCTCTCAAGCTGAAATGCATTAATATAAAACCAATTTAACGTTTCTCATTATACTGCGACCACAATGTACGTTAGACTAACTAGTTACGCGCTCTGTGATCTGTTATTATGGTAATAGGGTTAGTTTAGAGAATGCGAGCCTCGATGCCTTTGCCTACTCGCACGTACGTTTGTAAACTGAACAATTAAACCGCCATCTTTCACAAGTAAATACGATAAGAACTTGTAACTTTATTGATACTAAAACCAACATGGCGTCGGATTATTCTCATATTATTTTGTTACAATATGTGAACAGTAACATCTGAAACTAGTGCATAATTAATGCATCAAGTAGAAAGTACTTTAGTCAAATATTTATTTAGGTAGATTGCGTATGAAAAGGATTAAGAAGAACATCATAACTTCGAGACAGCTTTTGGTGTTCTCAAGAGTAGTAGTAGTGTATTAGTAACTGGATTGACATAAATCGTACCATTACTATGTCTAGAAACAATGCAATATCATTACAATATACAAATAACACACCCTTTTATATGCTGAGTCTATAGAATATCAGTTTACGTTAATTGAACTTTGATTGCATATTTTCATCAAAGACGCATTTAAATGCGTAAACACGCAAATACTACAGGCCCTAGATTTGACCTAACTTATTCTTCA